>JAUPFR010000006.1:50701730-53170442 GCA_036925125.1 Oreortyx pictus | reverse complement strand
CTGTATGATCCCACATTTGTTCCTAACAGTCCACGCCATGACCATGATCCTGAGGAGAAAGGAGTACACCTGATATACGTCGGAAGCTCTCAAAAACAGCACTGGTGGAAAGGTATGCCAGTACACTAGTAACAACGCTCAATAGATAGGAGGACCAACACAGAAGACCCCCAGTCTCTGAACTGATTCTTATGCTTCAAAACTTTGAACAACAACTTCCGTCACTGCACACTTCCATTTCCGCCATATCAAAGGTAGCAGAAAGACTAGATGAAGTGGATACGGTGATAGATAAAGTGGAGAAGACACAGGAAGGCATACTGGAGGAACTGTCCCTAGTGATTAACAGGGATGAACCCGTGGCAGTATCAGAAAAACCTGATGAAGACAAGGATGATCCAAAGAATATGCTGAAGGAGCTGATTGAACTGATGAAAAGTCTCAACTATCACAGCAAACGCCTCTCTGCTCGAGCAAATGACAGCAGTAACTCCATGTCCCATGCGGCCATGTGGAGCTTCTTACGTGCAAATGGAGAGGACATGAAGAAATGGCATAAAAAACCCACTCCTACACTGTGAACACAGATGAGAGAATTACAACACAGATAACCACCAATGAAATTGCTTCAGTCACTGCAGGTAACCAATAGAGGGACCCTGCCTCCAGCTGAGAGGGGAAGGGATAACAGAGTGTATTGGACTGTGTGGATTCAATGGCCTGGCACATCAGAGCCACAAAAATATAAAGCACTGGTGGATGCCGGTGCACAGTGCACTCTAATGCCCTCGAGTTAAAAAGGGACAAAATTGATTTATATTTCCAGAGTGACTGGGGGCTCTCAGGAATTGTCTGTGTTGGAGACAGAAATAAGCCTCACCGGTAGAGACTGGCAGAAGCATCCCATAGTGGCTGGACAGGGGAATCCATGCCTGCCTGGTATAGATTATGTCAGAAGGGGACACTTCAAGGATCCCGAGGGATACCGATGGGCTTTTGGAACAGCTGCTGTAGATGCAGACAACATTAAGGAGCTGTCTGTTTTGCCTGGCCTGTCAGAAGATCCGTCTGTTGTGGGGGTACTGAAAGTAAAAAGAGCAGCAGGTACCGATTGCTACAAAGACAGTGCACAGAGAGCAGTACGGCACCAACAGGGATTCCTTGCTCCCCGTTCATAATTTGATTCGTCAGCTAGAGAGCCAGGGAGTGATCAGCAAAACCCACTCACCGTTTAACAGCCCCATATGGCTGCTGCGTAAAGCCAGTGGAGAATGGAGGCTGGCGGTAGATTATCGTGGCCTGAGTGAAGTCACACCCCCACTGAGTGCTGCCATGCCAGATATGTTAGAGCTGCAGTATGAACTGGAGTCGAAAGCAGCCAAGTGGTATGCCACCACTGACACAGCAAATGACTTCTTTTTCATTCCTTTCTCCACAGAATGCAGGCCACAGTTTGCTTTTACCTGGAGGGGAGTTCAGTACACCTGGAACCGTTTGCCGCAGGGGTGGAAACAGCCCAACCATTTGCCATGGGTTGATCCAAACTGCATTGGAAAAGGGCAGGGTACCTGAGCACCTCCAGTATATTGGTGACATTATTGTGTGTGGGAATACAAGAAGTATATTTAGAGCTGCAGCTGTGGAACAGGATAAACAGCATGAGAATGGAAGGCTGAGAACCAAGGACGCTTCCAGAAGAAGAGGAAAACAAGTTCAAGTAAGCTGCACGATAGCAGACCCCAACTGGAGGAAGAGTGCGTGGTTTGGGAAGATTCACAGCCCTGATTGGATAATTGCCTGTATGCACGGTTAAGGACTGTTTTGGGAAGTTATACTGTTGATGTGTAAAGGCGGGTGGGAAAGTTAGAGAGAACTTGTGGAAGTATATAAGGGATGTTAAAACCTGTAATAAACGATTTGGATCGTTGACATCTGAGTCCGTGCCTCAGACGCTGCAAATGGCGCCCACTGCGCGGTGCGAGAGATTGCTTCACGTGCGCCCGCACCGCTCTGCAGGACAGAAGGTGAGCAGTTGGGAACCATGGGGAGTTCACTAACGAAGGAGCAACAAGTAAATCTTGAAGTATTACGGTTAAAGTTCCAGGATCAGCCTGTATCTAATTCAGAACTAGCTACTTTTCTTAAATGGATAAGCAAAAATGTCCCCGAATTTCCGAAAACTGGGTTCTCTCTTGACGGAGAACTCTGGGAGGCTTCTATTACTGAAGACAGAACGGCTGCCTAGCTTCTACCTGCTTGGCGCCAAAGAATGGAAGGGCTTAAACAAATTCGACAAGGAAGAAGTTCTTCCGGCTGTTCCCTATCCCACCCTCCCTCCCACCCTCGCCGCTGCCCCGACTCGGGAAGCAGCCCCTGCCCGGACCCGATCCGCGGCTCCGACAACACCCCTGACGGGGTGAAGAGAAACGGCAGCCCCGCCCCGCGCTCCCGCCCTCCGCTCCGCCCCCGTCGCTCGTCGCGCCGCTCCCGCCATCCGCCCCGGCTACGTCACCTACTACTGCGGCTCTGCAGCCTGCGTGTAACTTGCTTAAAAACGAGGACGAACCAGAACCAGAGGATCTTTCAGATTCTGGTTCAGCAGATCCGGAAGACAAATCGAACATTTTCCCTCTTGATGATAACTTGAAGGGAGCGGGAAAGAAATGTTTTTCTACAGCGTACTATGGTGCTTTAGAGCAGTGCAGAAAAGAAACAGTATTACGGGGTGATGCTGATACATTGCAAGCCTAGCTTGTGTTGTATCATGCAAACCAGCCCCCCCCCCCCCCCCGGTGGGAATCCCTGCCTTACGAGGCAGTGAAGGAGCTAAGGAAGTCCCTGAGAGATTATGGAATTCAGGCTCCCTTTACATATCATCTTTTGGCTGCAATTGGTGACAGTTATGTTATGTCCCCTCATGACTCAGTTGTGTTATGACCCCTCCCTCATGAGGGAGGGATTCCGGGCAATACCTCAGGCCCAGGCACAGATGGACAGGCAAGGCTTTGAACAAGTTAAGACTTTGGTGTTGCGTGCTATCCGTAAAATAATTGACGCAGACCAGTAGCTCTGCAGTCAAACCCCCTGGAGAGCCCGGGAACTCAGTCTGGCCTGTGGACCAGGGCGATGCCACGGCCATGGCAGCACGGGGCAGCTGAGAGGGGCTGTACCAGGTGGGCCAAAGGGTGGGGCTGGGGCGCCTGTGACATCGCAGAGGATGTGTCATAATGAGGGGCTGGTACTAGGGCCACCAGCAGGAAGCACTGCTCCACTCTGGCCTGAGCCATCACTGAGTACAGCAGCAAGGGGAAGGCAGGGCTGGGCCAGGTGAGAACACCGGACTGCGAAGGCTTCTTGGAGCCCGCAGTGATGGCCCAGCGCTCAGGGGAACCTGTGAGCGGCTCTCTGGGCAGCCAGCACCAGCACTAGCCTCAGCCCCTGCTGCCCTCCAGCTCCCTCGCCCCGCTCCTACCTGGGCCAGGGCCTGTGGCTCCTGGCCACCTTACCCCCGCTGCGTGTGAGCTCCCACCCAGCCCCGCTGACCTGCACTCTCCTTTTTCTTCCAGATCATGGCTTTGATATTTGTCATTGCCTCGTGGCTGCAAATGCTGCCAAATGTTGGCAATTCGTGGGATGCGGCCACACTCAACCACATGCAGCAGCGTGAGGTATATCTGCAAGAGCAGATGACCAAGCTGCTGCAGGAAATAGAGCAGAACAGAATGGATCAGAGCAGGGTGGACCTGATTTGGGCCTTGACTGCACTGCTGCTTTTCCTGCTCTTCAGGTTCTTCCTCTGCTGCTTCAGGGAAAGGCAACAGAAAACAAAGCTCCAGCGTATCTGCGAGGCTTGGGAGATCCATGACCAGGAGGAGGAGGAGCTGGTGGATGACAAAGACACCAGTGATGGTACCAGCAGGAGCAGGTTTTACCCAAAGTACTCCACCTGGCCGCTGAAGTCTATGCAAGACAAGTGCAGCGTGCTGGAGGAGCTGATGGACGAACTAATTGTCACCTGTGACACTGTTGCCCCGAGTTACTTCATGCCAAGGCTGCAGGCACCTATTGGGGTGGGCATTGGCTTTGAAGGCAACAGTCGTGAAGGGAGTCATGCCATCTTCCGCATGCTTGTGCCGCTGAAGCTACCCCCGGGACACGAATTCCACTTGGAGCTGGGCCCTGAGGGGGAGGTAGGGTTGAGAAACTCCTGCGTCCGTGTGGAGCTGAAGTGCACATGCGCAAGGGAGCAGCTCTTGGGAGACATGCTGTGTTTCCTCCACCACCCTGAGGACGAGCTGAGGAAAAAGCAGATGCCCAGCCTCCTGGAAACCCTCTGCACCGACTCCTACCTGGATATGCATAAAACTGCCACCTGGTTCCAGGAACTGGTGAGAGAAGTCTGGGTGGCTATGCCTCAATCAGACACAATGGAGCTCGAGTTGCTGCCCTCCGCCCGTTTCTGCAAGCTCAGGCTGACCACTGCCACCGGCAGAGTCCTGTGGATTGAGCTCGTGCTCGGGGTACAGCAGAACGGCTCGTACACGTTCCTGGCCTTTGAGTAGGCAGAGGCCGTTGGTAGCAGTGGCACGAGGGGTCCGCAGAGACGCACTTCTCTGCGAAGCAGCCAGGCATGCCTGGCACAACAGCTTTCACCGCCAACGCCTGCAGCTCTGTGTCCCTGTTCTGGAAGCTGCCTACAAAATGGCCGACACCCTACTTGCCACCGGCTGCAGAGCTGAGCATGCTGGACATGGAGAAGACGCTGCTCGACCAGCGATTGGAAGTTCTGTCCAAAGGAAAACCACACCTGAGGCTGCCATACCCCGTGCAGGTGAAGAGCCCCCTGTGTGGACACTTGAAGCAGAGACTCCTCTTGCCTGCCTCTCCGTGACGGTCTGTTTGCTCTGTGAGCCTCGGCCTATACAAAAATGCCAACAGACAATGCTTGCTGGGAGAAACGCTGTCTCTCTGAGCATCCTGTCCAAGGAACTAGAGTCCTTCCCAGTGCCGTGGCAAGATAGCTTTAGACTGCTGCCAAGGTGGAAGCCTCTATGGTCCTTCACTCTGGAGAACTGTTGTCCCCCAGGAGTCTGTGCTGGGTCCAGTCTTGTTCAACATCTTGCCCCCCATCTAGGAACAAATGTTAGTAGGTGTAAAGGAAAGACATCCATACATAGACCATCTGGAACCTAAGAGGAGAAGATGCGATACTGCTGAGGAAGGCATCCAATTTGAGAGAAACAGCTGTGGTGGAAATGCTGTATGATCCCACATTTGTTCCTAACAGTCCACGCCATGACCATGATCCTGAGGGAGAAAGGAGTACACCTGATATACGTCGGAAGCTCTCAAAAACAGCACTGGTGGAAAGGTATGCCAGTACACTAGTAACAACGCTCAATAGATAGGAGGACCAACACAGAAGACCCCCAGTCTCTGAACTGATTCTTATGCTTCAAAACTTTGAACAACAACTTCCGTCACTGCACACTTCCATTTCCGCCATATCAAAGGTAGCAGAAAGACTAGATGAAGTGGATACGGTGATAGATAAAGTGGAGAAGACACAGGAAGGCATACTGGAGGAACTGTCCCTAGTGATTAACAGGGATGAACCCGTGGCAGTATCAGAAAAACCTGATGAAGACAAGGATGATCCAAAGAATATGCTGAAGGAGCTGATTGAACTGATGAAAGTCTCAACTATCACAGCAAACGCCTCTCTGCTCGAGCAAATGACAGCAGTAACTCCATGTCCCATGCGGCCATGTGGAGCTTCTTACGTGCAAATGGAGAGGACATGAAGAAATGGCATAAAAAACCCACTCCTACACTGTGAACACAGATGAGAGAATTACAACACAGATAACCACCAATGAAATTGCTTCAGTCACTGCAGGTAACCAATAGAGGGACCCTGCCTCCAGCTGAGAGGGGAAGGGATAACAGAGTGTATTGGACTGTGTGGATTCAATGGCCTGGCACATCAGAGCCACAAAAATATAAAGCACTGGTGGATGCCGGTGCACAGTGCACTCTAATGCCCTCGAGTTAAAAAGGGACAAAATTGATTTATATTTCCAGAGTGACTGGGGGCTCTCAGGAATTGTCTGTGTTGGAGACAGAAATAAGCCTCACCGGTAGAGACTGGCAGAAGCATCCCATAGTGGCTGGACAGGGGAATCCATGCCTGCCTGGTATAGATTATGTCAGAAGGGGACACTTCAAGGATCCCGAGGGATACCGATGGGCTTTTGGAACAGCTGCTGTAGATGCAGACAACATTAAGGAGCTGTCTGTTTTGCCTGGCCTGTCAGAAGATCCGTCTGTTGTGGGGGTACTGAAAGTAAAAAGAGCAGCAGGTACCGATTGCTACAAAGACAGTGCACAGAGAGCAGTACGGCACCAACAGGGATTCCTTGCTCCCCGTTCATAATTTGATTCGTCAGCTAGAGAGCCAGGGAGTGATCAGCAAAACCCACTCACCGTTCAACAGCCCCATATGGCTGCTGCGTAAAGCCAGTGGAGAATGGAGGCTGGCGGTAGATTATCGTGGCCTGAGTGAAGTCACACCCCCACTGAGTGCTGCCATGCCAGATATGTTAGAGCTGCAGTATGAACTGGAGTCGAAAGCAGCCAAGTGGTATGCCACCACTGACACAGCAAATGACTTCTTTTTCATTCCTTTCTCCACAGAATGCAGGCCACAGTTTGCTTTTACCTGGAGGGGAGTTCAGTACACCTGGAACCGTTTGCCGCAGGGGTGGAAACAGCCCAACCATTTGCCATGGGTTGATCCAAACTGCATTGGAAAAGGGCAGGGTACCTGAGCACCTCCAGTATATTGGTGACATTATTGTGTGTGGGAATACAAGAAGTATATTTAGAGCTGCAGCTGTGGAACAGGATAAACAGCATGAGAATGGAAGGCTGAGAACCAAGGACGCTTCCAGAAGAAGAGGAAAACAAGTTCAAGTAAGCTGCACGATAGCAGACCCCAACTGGAGGAAGAGTGCGTGGTTTGGGAAGATTCACAGCCCTGATTGGATAATTGCCTGTATGCACGGTTAAGGACTGTTTTGGGAAGTTATACTGTTGATGTGTAAAGGCGGGTGGGAAAGTTAGAGAGAACTTGTGGAAGTATATAAGGGATGTTAAAACCTGTAATAAACGATTTGGATCGTTGACATCTGAGTCCGTGCCTCAGACGCTGCAAATGGCGCCCACTGCGCGGTGCGAGAGATTGCTTCACGTGCGCCCGCACCGCTCTGCAGGACAGAAGGTGAGCAGTTGGGAACCATGGGGAGTTCACTAACGAAGGAGCAACAAGTAAATCTTGAAGTATTACGGTTAAAGTTCCAGGATCAGCCTGTATCTAATTCAGAACTAGCTACTTTTCTTAAATGGATAAGCAAAAATGTCCCCGAATTTCCGAAAACTGGGTTCTCTCTTGACGGAGAACTCTGGGAGGCTTCTATTACTGAAGACAGAACGGCTGCCTAGCTTCTACCTGCTTGGCGCCAAAGAATGGAAGGGCTTAAACAAATTCGACAAGGAAGAAGTTCTTCCGGCTGTTCCCTATCCCACCCTCCCTCCCACCCTCGCCGCTGCCCCGACTCGGGAAGCAGCCCCTGCCCGGACCCGATCCGCGGCTCCGACAACACCCCTGACGGGGTGAAGAGAAACGGCAGCCCCGCCCCGCGCTCCCGCCCTCCGCTCCGCCCCCGTCGCTCGTCGCGCCGCTCCCGCCATCCGCCCCGGCTACGTCACCTACTACTGCGGCTCTGCAGCCTGCGTGTAACTTGCTTAAAAACGAGGACGAACCAGAACCAGAGGATCTTTCAGATTCTGGTTCAGCAGATCCGGAAGACAAATCGAACATTTTCCCTCTTGATGATAACTTGAAGGGAGCGGGAAAGAAATGTTTTTCTACAGCGTACTATGGTGCTTTAGAGCAGTGCAGAAAAGAAACAGTATTACGGGGTGATGCTGATACATTGCAAGCCTAGCTTGTGTTGTATCATGCAAACCAGCCCCCCCCCCCCCCCGGTGGGAATCCCTGCCTTACGAGGCAGTGAAGGAGCTAAGGAAGTCCCTGAGAGATTATGGAATTCAGGCTCCCTTTACATATCATCTTTTGGCTGCAATTGGTGACAGTTATGTTATGTCCCCTCATGACTCAGTTGTGTTATGACCCCTCCCTCATGAGGGAGGGATTCCGGGCAATACCTCAGGCCCAGGCACAGATGGACAGGCAAGGCTTTGAACAAGTTAAGACTTTGGTGTTGCGTGCTATCCGTAAAATAATTGACGCAGACCAGTAGCTCTGCAGTCAAACCCCCTGGAGAGCCCGGGAACTCAGTCTGGCCTGTGGACCAGGGCGATGCCACGGCCATGGCAGCACGGGGCAGCTGAGAGGGGCTGTACCAGGTGGGCCAAAGGGTGGGGCTGGGGCGCCTGTGACATCGCAGAGGATGTGTCATAATGAGGGGCTGGTACTAGGGCCACCAGCAGGAAGCACTGCTCCACTCTGGCCTGAGCCATCACTGAGTACAGCAGCAAGGGGAAGGCAGGGCTGGGCCAGGTGAGAACACCGGACTGCGAAGGCTTCTTGGAGCCCGCAGTGATGGCCCAGCGCTCAGGGGAACCTGTGAGCGGCTCTCTGGGCAGCCAGCACCAGCACTAGCCTCAGCCCCTGCTGCCCTCCAGCTCCCTCGCCCCGCTCCTACCTGACCCCAGGGCCTGTGGCTCCTGGCCACCTTACCCCCGCTGCGTGTGAGCTCCCACCCAGCCCCGCTGACCTGCACTCTCCTTTTTCTTCCAGATCATGGCTTTGATATTTGTCATTGCCTCGTGGCTGCAAATGCTGCCAAATGTTGGCAATTCGTGGGATGCGGCCACACTCAACCACATGCAGCAGCGTGAGGTATATCTGCAAGAGCAGATGACCAAGCTGCTGCAGGAAATAGAGCAGAACAGAATGGATCAGAGCAGGGTGGACCTGATTTGGGCCTTGACTGCACTGCTGCTTTTCCTGCTCTTCAGGTTCTTCCTCTGCTGCTTCAGGGAAAGGCAACAGAAAACAAAGCTCCAGCGTATCTGCGAGGCTTGGGAGATCCATGACCAGGAGGAGGAGGAGCTGGTGGATGACAAAGACACCAGTGATGGTACCAGCAGGAGCAGGTTTTACCCAAAGTACTCCACCTGGCCGCTGAAGTCTATGCAAGACAAGTGCAGCGTGCTGGAGGAGCTGATGGACGAACTAATTGTCACCTGTGACACTGTTGCCCCGAGTTACTTCATGCCAAGGCTGCAGGCACCTATTGGGGTGGGCATTGGCTTTGAAGGCAACAGTCGTGAAGGGAGTCATGCCATCTTCCGCATGCTTGTGCCGCTGAAGCTACCCCCGGGACACGAATTCCACTTGGAGCTGGGCCCTGAGGGGGAGGTAGGGTTGAGAAACTCCTGCGTCCGTGTGGAGCTGAAGTGCACATGCGCAAGGGAGCAGCTCTTGGGAGACATGCTGTGTTTCCTCCACCACCCTGAGGACGAGCTGAGGAAAAAGCAGATGCCCAGCCTCCTGGAAACCCTCTGCACCGACTCCTACCTGGATATGCATAAAACTGCCACCTGGTTCCAGGAACTGGTGAGAGAAGTCTGGGTGGCTATGCCTCAATCAGACACAATGGAGCTCGAGTTGCTGCCCTCCGCCCGTTTCTGCAAGCTCAGGCTGACCACTGCCACCGGCAGAGTCCTGTGGATTGAGCTCGTGCTCGGGGTACAGCAGAACGGCTCGTACACGTTCCTGGCCTTTGAGTAGGCAGAGGCCGTTGGTAGCAGTGGCACGAGGGGTCCGCAGAGACGCACTTCTCTGCGAAGCAGCCAGGCATGCCTGGCACAACAGCTTTCACCGCCAACGCCTGCAGCTCTGTGTCCCTGTTCTGGAAGCTGCCTACAAAATGGCCGACACCCTACTTGCCACCGGCTGCAGAGCTGAGCATGCTGGACATGGAGAAGACGCTGCTCGACCAGCGATTGGAAGTTCTGTCCAAAGGAAAACCACACCTGAGGCTGCCATACCCCGTGCAGGTGAAGAGCCCCCTGTGTGGACACTTGAAGCAGAGACTCCTCTTGCCTGCCTCTCCGTGACGGTCTGTTTGCTCTGTGAGCCTCGGCCTATACAAAAATGCCAACAGACAATGCTTGCTGGGAGAAACGCTGTCTCTCTGAGCATCCTGTCCAAGGAACTAGAGTCCTTCCCAGTGCCGTGGCAAGATAGCTTTAGACTGCTGCCAAGGTGGAAGCCTCTATGGTCCTTCACTCTGGAGAACTGTTGTCCCCCAGGAGTCTGTGCTGGGTCCAGTCTTGTTCAACATCTTGCCCCCCATCTAGGAACAAATGTTAGTAGGTGTAAAGGAAAGACATCCATACATAGACCATCTGGAACCTAAGAGGAGAAGATGCGATACTGCTGAGGAAGGCATCCAATTTGAGAGAAACAGCTGTGGTGGAAATGCTGTATGATCCCACATTTGTTCCTAACAGTCCACGCCATGACCATGATCCTGAGGGAGAAAGGAGTACACCTGATATACGTCGGAAGCTCTCAAAAACAGCACTGGTGGAAAGGTATGCCAGTACACTAGTAACAACGCTCAATAGATAGGAGGACCAACACAGAAGACCCCCAGTCTCTGAACTGATTCTTATGCTTCAAAACTTTGAACAACAACTTCCGTCACTGCACACTTCCATTTCCGCCATATCAAAGGTAGCAGAAAGACTAGATGAAGTGGATACGGTGATAGATAAAGTGGAGAAGACACAGGAAGGCATACTGGAGGAACTGTCCCTAGTGATTAACAGGGATGAACCCGTGGCAGTATCAGAAAAACCTGATGAAGACAAGGATGATCCAAAGAATATGCTGAAGGAGCTGATTGAACTGATGAAAGTCTCAACTATCACAGCAAACGCCTCTCTGCTCGAGCAAATGACAGCAGTAACTCCATGTCCCATGCGGCCATGTGGAGCTTCTTACGTGCAAATGGAGAGGACATGAAGAAATGGCATAAAAAACCCACTCCTACACTGTGAACACAGATGAGAGAATTACAACACAGATAACCACCAATGAAATTGCTTCAGTCACTGCAGGTAACCAATAGAGGGACCCTGCCTCCAGCTGAGAGGGGAAGGGATAACAGAGTGTATTGGACTGTGTGGATTCAATGGCCTGGCACATCAGAGCCACAAAAATATAAAGCACTGGTGGATGCCGGTGCACAGTGCACTCTAATGCCCTCGAGTTAAAAAGGGACAAAATTGATTTATATTTCCAGAGTGACTGGGGGCTCTCAGGAATTGTCTGTGTTGGAGACAGAAATAAGCCTCACCGGTAGAGACTGGCAGAAGCATCCCATAGTGGCTGGACAGGGGAATCCATGCCTGCCTGGTATAGATTATGTCAGAAGGGGACACTTCAAGGATCCCGAGGGATACCGATGGGCTTTTGGAACAGCTGCTGTAGATGCAGACAACATTAAGGAGCTGTCTGTTTTGCCTGGCCTGTCAGAAGATCCGTCTGTTGTGGGGGTACTGAAAGTAAAAAGAGCAGCAGGTACCGATTGCTACAAAGACAGTGCACAGAGAGCAGTACGGCACCAACAGGGATTCCTTGCTCCCCGTTCATAATTTGATTCGTCAGCTAGAGAGCCAGGGAGTGATCAGCAAAACCCACTCACCGTTCAACAGCCCCATATGGCTGCTGCGTAAAGCCAGTGGAGAATGGAGGCTGGCGGTAGATTATCGTGGCCTGAGTGAAGTCACACCCCCACTGAGTGCTGCCATGCCAGATATGTTAGAGCTGCAGTATGAACTGGAGTCGAAAGCAGCCAAGTGGTATGCCACCACTGACACAGCAAATGACTTCTTTTTCATTCCTTTCTCCACAGAATGCAGGCCACAGTTTGCTTTTACCTGGAGGGGAGTTCAGTACACCTGGAACCGTTTGCCGCAGGGGTGGAAACAGCCCAACCATTTGCCATGGGTTGATCCAAACTGCATTGGAAAAGGGCAGGGTACCTGAGCACCTCCAGTATATTGGTGACATTATTGTGTGTGGGAATACAAGAAGTATATTTAGAGCTGCAGCTGTGGAACAGGATAAACAGCATGAGAATGGAAGGCTGAGAACCAAGGACGCTTCCAGAAGAAGAGGAAAACAAGTTCAAGTAAGCTGCACGATAGCAGACCCCAACTGGAGGAAGAGTGCGTGGTTTGGGAAGATTCACAGCCCTGATTGGATAATTGCCTGTATGCACGGTTAAGGACTGTTTTGGGAAGTTATACTGTTGATGTGTAAAGGCGGGTGGGAAAGTTAGAGAGAACTTGTGGAAGTATATAAGGGATGTTAAAACCTGTAATAAACGATTTGGATCGTTGACATCTGAGTCCGTGCCTCAGACGCTGCAAATGGCGCCCACTGCGCGGTGCGAGAGATTGCTTCACGTGCGCCCGCACCGCTCTGCAGGACAGAAGGTGAGCAGTTGGGAACCATGGGGAGTTCACTAACGAAGGAGCAACAAGTAAATCTTGAAGTATTACGGTTAAAGTTCCAGGATCAGCCTGTATCTAATTCAGAACTAGCTACTTTTCTTAAATGGATAAGCAAAAATGTCCCCGAATTTCCGAAAACTGGGTTCTCTCTTGACGGAGAACTCTGGGAGGCTTCTATTACTGAAGACAGAACGGCTGCCTAGCTTCTACCTGCTTGGCGCCAAAGAATGGAAGGGCTTAAACAAATTCGACAAGGAAGAAGTTCTTCCGGCTGTTCCCTATCCCACCCTCCCTCCCACCCTCGCCGCTGCCCCGACTCGGGAAGCAGCCCCTGCCCGGACCCGATCCGCGGCTCCGACAACACCCCTGACGGGGTGAAGAGAAACGGCAGCCCCGCCCCGCGCTCCCGCCCTCCGCTCCGCCCCCGTCGCTCGTCGCGCCGCTCCCGCCATCCGCCCCGGCTACGTCACCTACTACTGCGGCTCTGCAGCCTGCGTGTAACTTGCTTAAAAACGAGGACGAACCAGAACCAGAGGATCTTTCAGATTCTGGTTCAGCAGATCCGGAAGACAAATCGAACATTTTCCCTCTTGATGATAACTTGAAGGGAGCGGGAAAGAAATGTTTTTCTACAGCGTACTATGGTGCTTTAGAGCAGTGCAGAAAAGAAACAGTATTACGGGGTGATGCTGATACATTGCAAGCCTAGCTTGTGTTGTATCATGCAAACCAGCCCCCCCCCCCCCCCGGTGGGAATCCCTGCCTTACGAGGCAGTGAAGGAGCTAAGGAAGTCCCTGAGAGATTATGGAATTCAGGCTCCCTTTACATATCATCTTTTGGCTGCAATTGGTGACAGTTATGTTATGTCCCCTCATGACTCAGTTGTGTTATGACCCCTCCCTCATGAGGGAGGGATTCCGGGCAATACCTCAGGCCCAGGCACAGATGGACAGGCAAGGCTTTGAACAAGTTAAGACTTTGGTGTTGCGTGCTATCCGTAAAATAATTGACGCAGACCAGTAGCTCTGCAGTCAAACCCCCTGGAGAGCCCGGGAACTCAGTCTGGCCTGTGGACCAGGGCGATGCCACGGCCATGGCAGCACGGGGCAGCTGAGAGGGGCTGTACCAGGTGGGCCAAAGGGTGGGGCTGGGGCGCCTGTGACATCGCAGAGGATGTGTCATAATGAGGGGCTGGTACTAGGGCCACCAGCAGGAAGCACTGCTCCACTCTGGCCTGAGCCATCACTGAGTACAGCAGCAAGGGGAAGGCAGGGCTGGGCCAGGTGAGAACACCGGACTGCGAAGGCTTCTTGGAGCCCGCAGTGATGGCCCAGCGCTCAGGGGAACCTGTGAGCGGCTCTCTGGGCAGCCAGCACCAGCACTAGCCTCAGCCCCTGCTGCCCTCCAGCTCCCTCGCCCCGCTCCTACCTGGGCCAGGGCCTGTGGCTCCTGGCCACCTTACCCCCGCTGCGTGTGAGCTCCCACCCAGCCCCGCTGACCTGCACTCTCCTTTTTCTTCCAGATCATGGCTTTGATATTTGTCATTGCCTCGTGGCTGCAAATGCTGCCAAATGTTGGCAATTCGTGGGATGCGGCCACACTCAACCACATGCAGCAGCGTGAGGTATATCTGCAAGAGCAGATGACCAAGCTGCTGCAGGAAATAGAGCAGAACAGAATGGATCAGAGCAGGGTGGACCTGATTTGGGCCTTGACTGCACTGCTGCTTTTCCTGCTCTTCAGGTTCTTCCTCTGCTGCTTCAGGGAAAGGCAACAGAAAACAAAGCTCCAGCGTATCTGCGAGGCTTGGGAGATCCATGACCAGGAGGAGGAGGAGCTGGTGGATGACAAAGACACCAGTGATGGTACCAGCAGGAGCAGGTTTTACCCAAAGTACTCCACCTGGCCGCTGAAGTCTATGCAAGACAAGTGCAGCGTGCTGGAGGAGCTGATGGACGAACTAATTGTCACCTGTGACACTGTTGCCCCGAGTTACTTCATGCCAAGGCTGCAGGCACCTATTGGGGTGGGCATTGGCTTTGAAGGCAACAGTCGTGAAGGGAGTCATGCCATCTTCCGCATGCTTGTGCCGCTGAAGCTACCCCCGGGACACGAATTCCACTTGGAGCTGGGCCCTGAGGGGGAGGTAGGGTTGAGAAACTCCTGCGTCCGTGTGGAGCTGAAGTGCACATGCGCAAGGGAGCAGCTCTTGGGAGACATGCTGTGTTTCCTCCACCACCCTGAGGACGAGCTGAGGAAAAAGCAGATGCCCAGCCTCCTGGAAACCCTCTGCACCGACTCCTACCTGGATATGCATAAAACTGCCACCTGGTTCCAGGAACTGGTGAGAGAAGTCTGGGTGGCTATGCCTCAATCAGACACAATGGAGCTCGAGTTGCTGCCCTCCGCCCGTTTCTGCAAGCTCAGGCTGACCACTGCCACCGGCAGAGTCCTGTGGATTGAGCTCGTGCTCGGGGTACAGCAGAACGGCTCGTACACGTTCCTGGCCTTTGAGTAGGCAGAGGCCGTTGGTAGCAGTGGCACGAGGGGTCCGCAGAGACGCACTTCTCTGCGAAGCAGCCAGGCATGCCTGGCACAACAGCTTTCACCGCCAACGCCTGCAGCTCTGTGTCCCTGTTCTGGAAGCTGCCTACAAAATGGCCGACACCCTACTTGCCACCGGCTGCAGAGCTGAGCATGCTGGACATGGAGAAGACGCTGCTCGACCAGCGATTGGAAGTTCTGTCCAAAGGAAAACCACACCTGAGGCTGCCATACCCCGTGCAGGTGAAGAGCCCCCTGTGTGGACACTTGAAGCAGAGACTCCTCTTGCCTGCCTCTCCGTGACGGTCTGTTTGCTCTGTGAGCCTCGGCCTATACAAAAATGCCAACAGACAATGCTTGCTGGGAGAAACGCTGTCTCTCTGAGCATCCTGTCCAAGGAACTAGAGTCCTTCCCAGTGCCGTGGCAAGATAGCTTTAGACTGCTGCCAAGGTGGAAGCCTCTATGGTCCTTCACTCTGGAGAACTGTTGTCCCCCAGGAGTCTGTGCTGGGTCCAGTCTTGTTCAACATCTTGCCCCCCATCTAGGAACAAATGTTAGTAGGTGTAAAGGAAAGACATCCATACATAGACCATCTGGAACCTAAGAGGAGAAGATGCGATACTGCTGAGGAAGGCATCCAATTTGAGAGAAACAGCTGTGGTGGAAATGCTGTATGATCCTACATTTGTTCCTAACAGTCCACGCCATGACCATGATCCTGAGGGAGAAAGGAGTACACCTGATATACGTCGGAAGCTCTCAAAAACAGCACTGGTGGAAAGGTATGCCAGTACACTAGTAACAACGCTCAATAGATAGGAGGACCAACACAGAAGACCCCCAGTCTCTGAACTGATTCTTATGCTTCAAAACTTTGAACAACAACTTCCGTCACTGCACACTTCCATTTCCGCCATATCAAAGGTAGCAGAAAGACTAGATGAAGTGGATACGGTGATAGATAAAGTGGAGAAGACACAGGAAGGCATACTGGAGGAACTGTCCCTAGTGATTAACAGGGATGAACCCGTGGCAGTATCAGAAAAACCTGATGAAGACAAGGATGATCCAAAGAATATGCTGAAGGAGCTGATTGAACTGATGAAAGTCTCAACTATCACAGCAAACGCCTCTCTGCTCGAGCAAATGACAGCAGTAACTCCATGTCCCATGCGGCCATGTGGAGCTTCTTACGTGCAAATGGAGAGGACATGAAGAAATGGCATAAAAAACCCACTCCTACACTGTGAACACAGATGAGAGAATTACAACACAGATAACCACCAATGAAATTGCTTCAGTCACTGCAGGTAACCAATAGAGGGACCCTGCCTCCAGCTGAGAGGGGAAGGGATAACAGAGTGTATTGGACTGTGTGGATTCAATGGCCTGGCACATCAGAGCCACAAAAATATAAAGCACTGGTGGATGCCGGTGCACAGTGCACTCTAATGCCCTCGAGTTAAAAAGGGACAAAATTGATTTATATTTCCAGAGTGACTGGGGGCTCTCAGGAATTGTCTGTGTTGGAGACAGAAATAAGCCTCACCGGTAGAGACTGGCAGAAGCATCCCATAGTGGCTGGACAGGGGAATCCATGCCTGCCTGGTATAGATTATGTCAGAAGGGGACACTTCAAGGATCCCGAGGGATACCGATGGGCTTTTGGAACAGCTGCTGTAGATGCAGACAACATTAAGGAGCTGTCTGTTTTGCCTGGCCTGTCAGAAGATCCGTCTGTTGTGGGGGTACTGAAAGTAAAAAGAGCAGCAGGTACCGATTGCTACAAAGACAGTGCACAGAGAGCAGTACGGCACCAACAGGGATTCCTTGCTCCCCGTTCATAATTTGATTCGTCAGCTAGAGAGCCAGGGAGTGATCAGCAAAACCCACTCACCGTTTAACAGCCCCATATGGCTGCTGCGTAAAGCCAGTGGAGAATGGAGGC
This sequence comes from Oreortyx pictus, assembly GCA_036925125.1. Lineage (NCBI taxonomy): Eukaryota > Metazoa > Chordata > Aves > Galliformes > Odontophoridae > Oreortyx > Oreortyx pictus. The sequence continues at coordinate 53,153,390 of JAUPFR010000006.1, read as the reverse complement.
TGGCGGTAGATTATCGTGGCCTGAGTGAAGTCACACCCCCACTGAGTGCTGCCATGCCAGATATGTTAGAGCTGCAGTATGAACTGGAGTCGAAAGCAGCCAAGTGGTATGCCACCACTGACACAGCAAATGACTTCTTTTTCATTCCTTTCTCCACAGAATGCAGGCCACAGTTTGCTTTTACCTGGAGGGGAGTTCAGTACACCTGGAACCGTTTGCCGCAGGGGTGGAAACAGCCCAACCATTTGCCATGGGTTGATCCAAACTGCATTGGAAAAGGGCAGGGTACCTGAGCACCTCCAGTATATTGGTGACATTATTGTGTGTGGGAATACAAGAAGTATATTTAGAGCTGCAGCTGTGGAACAGGATAAACAGCATGAGAATGGAAGGCTGAGAACCAAGGACGCTTCCAGAAGAAGAGGAAAACAAGTTCAAGTAAGCTGCACGATAGCAGACCCCAACTGGAGGAAGAGTGCGTGGTTTGGGAAGATTCACAGCCCTGATTGGATAATTGCCTGTATGCACGGTTAAGGACTGTTTTGGGAAGTTATACTGTTGATGTGTAAAGGCGGGTGGGAAAGTTAGAGAGAACTTGTGGAAGTATATAAGGGATGTTAAAACCTGTAATAAACGATTTGGATCGTTGACATCTGAGTCCGTGCCTCAGACGCTGCAAATGGCGCCCACTGCGCGGTGCGAGAGATTGCTTCACGTGCGCCCGCACCGCTCTGCAGGACAGAAGGTGAGCAGTTGGGAACCATGGGGAGTTCACTAACGAAGGAGCAACAAGTAAATCTTGAAGTATTACGGTTAAAGTTCCAGGATCAGCCTGTATCTAATTCAGAACTAGCTACTTTTCTTAAATGGATAAGCAAAAATGTCCCCGAATTTCCGAAAACTGGGTTCTCTCTTGACGGAGAACTCTGGGAGGCTTCTATTACTGAAGACAGAACGGCTGCCTAGCTTCTACCTGCTTGGCGCCAAAGAATGGAAGGGCTTAAACAAATTCGACAAGGAAGAAGTTCTTCCGGCTGTTCCCTATCCCACCCTCCCTCCCACCCTCGCCGCTGCCCCGACTCGGGAAGCAGCCCCTGCCCGGACCCGATCCGCGGCTCCGACAACACCCCTGACGGGGTGAAGAGAAACGGCAGCCCCGCCCCGCGCTCCCGCCCTCCGCTCCGCCCCCGTCGCTCGTCGCGCCGCTCCCGCCATCCGCCCCGGCTACGTCACCTACTACTGCGGCTCTGCAGCCTGCGTGTAACTTGCTTAAAAACGAGGACGAACCAGAACCAGAGGATCTTTCAGATTCTGGTTCAGCAGATCCGGAAGACAAATCGAACATTTTCCCTCTTGATGATAACTTGAAGGGAGCGGGAAAGAAATGTTTTTCTACAGCGTACTATGGTGCTTTAGAGCAGTGCAGAAAAGAAACAGTATTACGGGGTGATGCTGATACATTGCAAGCCTAGCTTGTGTTGTATCATGCAAACCAGCCCCCCCCCCCCCCCGGTGGGAATCCCTGCCTTACGAGGCAGTGAAGGAGCTAAGGAAGTCCCTGAGAGATTATGGAATTCAGGCTCCCTTTACATATCATCTTTTGGCTGCAATTGGTGACAGTTATGTTATGTCCCCTCATGACTCAGTTGTGTTATGACCCCTCCCTCATGAGGGAGGGATTCCGGGCAATACCTCAGGCCCAGGCACAGATGGACAGGCAAGGCTTTGAACAAGTTAAGACTTTGGTGTTGCGTGCTATCCGTAAAATAATTGACGCAGACCAGTAGCTCTGCAGTCAAACCCCCTGGAGAGCCCGGGAACTCAGTCTGGCCTGTGGACCAGGGCGATGCCACGGCCATGGCAGCACGGGGCAGCTGAGAGGGGCTGTACCAGGTGGGCCAAAGGGTGGGGCTGGGGCGCCTGTGACATCGCAGAGGATGTGTCATAATGAGGGGCTGGTACTAGGGCCACCAGCAGGAAGCACTGCTCCACTCTGGCCTGAGCCATCACTGAGTACAGCAGCAAGGGGAAGGCAGGGCTGGGCCAGGTGAGAACACCGGACTGCGAAGGCTTCTTGGAGCCCGCAGTGATGGCCCAGCGCTCAGGGGAACCTGTGAGCGGCTCTCTGGGCAGCCAGCACCAGCACTAGCCTCAGCCCCTGCTGCCCTCCAGCTCCCTCGCCCCGCTCCTACCTGGGCCAGGGCCTGTGGCTCCTGGCCACCTTACCCCCGCTGCGTGTGAGCTCCCACCCAGCCCCGCTGACCTGCACTCTCCTTTTTCTTCCAGATCATGGCTTTGATATTTGTCATTGCCTCGTGGCTGCAAATGCTGCCAAATGTTGGCAATTCGTGGGATGCGGCCACACTCAACCACATGCAGCAGCGTGAGGTATATCTGCAAGAGCAGATGACCAAGCTGCTGCAGGAAATAGAGCAGAACAGAATGGATCAGAGCAGGGTGGACCTGATTTGGGCCTTGACTGCACTGCTGCTTTTCCTGCTCTTCAGGTTCTTCCTCTGCTGCTTCAGGGAAAGGCAACAGAAAACAAAGCTCCAGCGTATCTGCGAGGCTTGGGAGATCCATGACCAGGAGGAGGAGGAGCTGGTGGATGACAAAGACACCAGTGATGGTACCAGCAGGAGCAGGTTTTACCCAAAGTACTCCACCTGGCCGCTGAAGTCTATGCAAGACAAGTGCAGCGTGCTGGAGGAGCTGATGGACGAACTAATTGTCACCTGTGACACTGTTGCCCCGAGTTACTTCATGCCAAGGCTGCAGGCACCTATTGGGGTGGGCATTGGCTTTGAAGGCAACAGTCGTGAAGGGAGTCATGCCATCTTCCGCATGCTTGTGCCGCTGAAGCTACCCCCGGGACACGAATTCCACTTGGAGCTGGGCCCTGAGGGGGAGGTAGGGTTGAGAAACTCCTGCGTCCGTGTGGAGCTGAAGTGCACATGCGCAAGGGAGCAGCTCTTGGGAGACATGCTGTGTTTCCTCCACCACCCTGAGGACGAGCTGAGGAAAAAGCAGATGCCCAGCCTCCTGGAAACCCTCTGCACCGACTCCTACCTGGATATGCATAAAACTGCCACCTGGTTCCAGGAACTGGTGAGAGAAGTCTGGGTGGCTGTGCCTCAATCAGACACAATGGAGCTCGAGTTGCTGCCCTCCGCCCGTTTCTGCAAGCTCAGGCTGACCACTGCCACCGGCAGAGTCCTGTGGATTGAGCTCGTGCTCGGGGTACAGCAGAACGGCTCGTACACGTTCCTGGCCTTTGAGTAGGCAGAGGCCGTTGGTAGCAGTGGCACGAGGGGTCCGCAGAGACGCACTTCTCTGCGAAGCAGCCAGGCATGCCTGGCACAACAGCTTTCACCGCCAACGCCTGCAGCTCTGTGTCCCTGTTCTGGAAGCTGCCTACAAAATGGCCGACACCCTACTTGCCACCGGCTGCAGAGCTGAGCATGCTGGACATGGAGAAGACGCTGCTCGACCAGCGATTGGAAGTTCTGTCCAAAGGAAAACCACACCTGAGGCTGCCATACCCCGTGCAGGTGAAGAGCCCCCTGTGTGGACACTTGAAGCAGAGACTCCTCTTAACAGCTGGGCACGGATCAGCCCGCCTCTCCTTGACGGTCTGTTTGATCTGTGAGCCTCGGCCTCCACAAAAATGCCAACAGACAGCTTGCTGGGAGAAACGCTGTCTCTCTTAGTGTCCTGTCCAAGGAACTAGAGTCCTTCCCAGTGCCGTGGCAAGATAGGCTTCCACCTTGGCTGCAGTCTAAAGCCCCCCATGGGCCAGCTCGTCAGGCACCTGCAGATCTCTTGTCTGTCACTGCATTGACTCCTGCCTACAAAGCGCTGTGTGGTGATTGATGCCATCAAAAAAGCCACCAAGCAGAGGAAGATGTGTCCATGAGATAAGTGCAGGTTACCCCCAGCACGAAGATCCCAGTGGTGTTGTGTCCTATTCATAGGACAGTACTACCCGAAATGAAGTCACAACTACTAATGACTCAAAAATACCATGCTAAATGATAAGTTGACACTGTATAGTGCACACACCCGAGGGAGGGGATGCCACACAGGGAGACTCAGACAGGCTTGAGCAGTGGGCTCAGAGGAACTTGATGAGATTCAACCAAGCAAAGTTTGTAAGGTCTTGCGCTTGGGACGTAGTCTCACTATTAATAGAAGCCAGGAGATGAAAGGATAGAGTGCTGCCCTGCCAAAAGGAACTTGTGGGTACTGGTGGATGGCAAGCTGGACCCAAGCCAGCCATGAGTCCTCACAGCCTGGGTTGCCAACCACATCCTGGGCTGCATCCAAAGTAGAGTGGCCAGCAGGTCAGGGAGGGAACCCTGCCCCTCTGTTCTGCTGTGGTGAAATCTCACCTGGAGTACTCCATACAGGTGTGTAGTCCTCAGTATAGGAGAAATGTGGACCTGTTGGTCTGAAGGGTGGATGGAACAGCTCCTCTTGAGGACAGGCCGAGAGAACTGAGGCCGTGCAGACTGGAGGAGACTCTGGGGAGAGCTGAGAGCAGCCCTTCAGTAAGTAATGGGGGGCTGTAAGAAATAAGTGGACAGACTCTTTAGAAGGGTCTGTTGTGATATGACAAGGGGAGATGGTTTAAAACCTAAGAAACAAAATTTAGATTAGATATGAGAAACGAGGTTATCTTACAATAAAGGTGGTGAAGCACTGGCACAGGCTGCCCAGAGAGGTGGTGGGTGCCCTGTCCTTGGAGACACCCAAGGTAATGCTGAGCACTTGATCAAGGCGTTCCTGTTCATTGCAGGGAAGTTGGAAATGGCCTTTAGAAGCCATCTGATTCACCTCAAAACAATTTTATCATTCTATGCCTGTGCCTTACAAAGTCTCATCAGTAAACACCTGAGCGACAAAGCCTTGGGCTCATGTGAGTATCCCCATCTGTGTTAAATCTACCGTTCACTCTTCACAATTTTTCTGAACTCCTTAAAGACATTACTACCGTGTTTCATCTGTGAAGTGTTGTCTGAGAGCTTTTTATATTTGGGTGACTCTGGTGATCCCAGATCTTGACAAAGGAAGACTACCAGTTATTGCACCAGCATTAAGTCATCAACTGCTACTGTGACTGCACCTATTACTGTGAAACTATTAGTCTGCAACTACTACTGTGCAGAGAAGAAATAGTCTTTACCACTAAGAAAGTACAGTTTCAAAAAAGTACAGTTAGCAAAAAATAAGGCTAAGGAGAAAAAGTTAATTCTCCTGAGCCATCCTCAACTGATTACATTTGAAGTTTTTAAGGATAGGTTGAGTAAGAGAGGCTCCACCTTCTACTCCAGATTTTTTGCTATTCTTAGAACCAGAAATTCCTATTCTAGTTTAAACATCCCTTGTTTTAATTTAAGTTCACTGTTTTTACCCACCATGTACTTCAACAGATTATTCCCCTACTCTCTGAAGCCACTTACAATCTTAACACTACTGAAGACAGTTTTCTTTCTCCTTTAGCTTTCTGTTTTCAGAAGACACCACTTTCCACCTTCCCACATAAGAAGTCCACTTTCCAGGTCCACAAACAGCACCACACTTCCCACCTAGCCTGCCTCTCCCTGATCACATTCCTCTTGAAGGCTAGTACCCACCTGAGGGCCATGCTAACTCCCTAACTCCTTCGTTTCCAGTGCCAGTGAGGAAGGGCAACATCCCTGGCAGGAGACAAATGCTTCAAGCTCTGAATTGTAGCATTAGGTAAAGCTAGATTTCATTTCAAAACATTGGCCCAATTGGAGAATACTGCTAGTACTTTCCAACTGTCAGCTCTTTGGCAGGGATACCGCTTCACTTTTGGTGCCAATCTGTCTTTAGATATCAGAGCCTATTAACCTGCAGATGGAGTTTTGCACAAGCAGAAGCTAACGTATTAGTCTGACTGTAGGATCAACTGGCCACAATCCAGCAGCACAGTCTTTCCCTCTGTTTGCCTGTGGGACTGAATGAACAGGGAGCTGAACTTTTCAGAGCTGAGGCACAAGCCAGCAATCCTTTGCTCCCTCTCCCCTAGAAAAGTAGAAGAAACAGACTGACCAGAATAGATAACAACACAGAAAATGTTCATCAGTATACATTTATTAGTACTGCAGGGATGCAGCTATAAGGATTATACCCTAGTCTCATAGCTGCATTCCAGCCTGTTGCATCGGCACACAAGCTAAATAAAACCAAGTTCATGGTATTTAGGGGTCTTTCATTAGTTGTGTAGAAGTTTGATGTTAACATCTTCATTAACAAGTGCTTGACTCTGGTCAGATCAGGAGCAGCCACATCATGCCCTGTGCACATCTTGTGCTTTACTGAGGGTGATCAGATCATGGCATAAAGGTCTCTTCAGCACTATAATTAGGGATGCATGAAACATGAAAACCAAGACATAGAAGAGGCTTGTCTAGGCTGCCTTTATTCCAAACAAGGTATTTTGAGACTTACCATGAAAACTACGAGTGAGACAGCCACACACATCTATCCCTACTGTCCCAAATTACCTAGAACTTAAGTCAAGCTTTGCACCATACAAGAAAGAGCTGACATATATCAATGTTTTTCCAGCAAGCAAAAAAATTAATTTAGGAAATGTTTTCAGCATTAAGCATGCCTTCTCCATTTGGCTTTTGAAAATAATTCAGATACATTCAAACTGCAACATTTCAGCCAGTAAGTAAAAACACCAGAAAGGTGTTTTTACACCTTCTTTTTTTTTTTTACACCTTTGTTTTTGCACCTCTGCAATAATAGCCTTTCAAGACATTCACTTATATATGCTCTTTCTAGTTCCCAAATATACACTCATGCCTAAATAATCAGCAGATAATTTGAGGTTTATGAATGTGACATTATGAACAGCATTCCCCTCAAAGTAGTGGGAATACATTGTAATTCTCACATAAAAACTGCCTTCAGCATAGGAAGTAATTTAAACTAGAGTATTTTATCAGGAGGTTATTAATTTTGGAATCTAAAATAATGAGCACTAGCTTGAGTGAATGTCTAGAAAATACTAGAAAAAGGAAGGAGGGGAGGAAAGCTACCAGATGACTCAGATTTATAACATCATTTAGGGCGGAATAAGTACAGTATTTATAAAATGGCAATTGATGAAAAATTAAGACAAGATTATACCTGATGTAAAAGTCTGCTCAGGACAGACTACAGCAGTTCCTCCAATCACTTCAACAGGTCATCCACCAAGCCACCATAGGGAAAAAAACAAAAAGCACCCATCATTTCCCATCATGGCAAGTTTGTTATAAGCTGAAGAGGAGAATGCCATGATACAGAACTGTTAAGGACACATGAACATTCAATTTGAGAGCCTGAGCCAATAAAACTGGCACAGGCTGCCCAGGGAAGCAATGGAACCCGCATCCCTGGAGACATTCAAGAGCCATGGAGATGTGGCACTGAGGGACGTGGTTTGTGGGCATGGTGGGGATGGGTTGGGGTTGGACTCGATGATCTTAGAGGTCTTTTTCAACCTTAATGATGCAATGAAAAATATTTGGTTTTAGTCTAAAAGACTCCAATTCTGGCTGGAAAAATATATTCGACTCAGCTGCATCTCACTGCCACAAACACTGTAATTGGATGCACAATTAAGTGACCTGCATGTAGGATGCAAAATATTTCTTCCAAACCATTCATTACTAATGGAGCCAAGACAGGCTTTTCCTGTCTGTAGTGTTAGAATACAGTCAAGATCACAGAATCGTAGGGGTTGGAAGGGACCTCCAGAGATCATCGAGTCCAACCCCCTGCCAAAGCAGCTCCCTGGCCCAAGCTTGCACAGGTAGGTGTCCAGGCGGGTCTTGAACATCTCCAGAGAAGGAGTCTACACCACCTCTCTGCGCAGCCTGTTCCAGGTGACTAGCTTTCACAGGCAAAACAATGCCTAGGTGAGGAGAAACTGGAGAAGACCATAAGATGCAGACCTTTAGAAGATGTCTGAAGAAACACAGAAACAGTTTAGCTACAGAGAGAGAAATCTAAAAGGACACAAAACCATCTTCACATATCCAAGCCAGCTAGAAGAGTGGAAATAAGCCCTTCTCCACGGTCAGGACAGTTAAATCAAGGAGGAGCAAACATAAATTGTAGCAGAGGGAAAATCCAGGCTGGAATTCCTTCTACATATCTAACACTCAAATCAGCAAAGCAGCTGATGGGAAGGGGACACCATTTCTGGAGGAGTTTAAGCACAGTGTCATGGAACGTGTACATTAGGAATGACAAGAGTAGCAGTGTTTATGCTGTGGGGCGGGAGGATGCCTTAGAATACCAGCTAATCATGGAAGACAAGGACCTTAAGCAGCTATTTGCTATAACTGTCAAAAGGGCAAAGTTCAGTTCCTGCCTATACAAAACCAAGCACGTGCACGTGGCCTGGCAGGTGGTAACAGGTAGAGAGCATTCCCTAGTCTTCAGAGAATTTATAACATACATAATGGAATGATTGTCTCTCTCACATAAGAGAATTTCTGATAGGATATAGTCACATATAGGAAGTGCTTAAGTTTTCCATTCTGCAGTCAAAATAACCCACCCAAGTGCTCAACACAAGCCAACAACCAACAAACTTTTAACAGGAACCCATAGAGCCCTCTTTTTTTCAGAAGCATGAATATTAAACCAATTTTCCCAACTACATTTCTTGTCCTTTATAAAAAAATAATGAAGCTTTTCCTCTGTATTTATAGTACTTCATGAATTTGGGATGAGTACTAGTAAATGGTTTAAGAGCTAGCAGAACAATAGTAAATAATAATGATTTGGACTTGCACTTTTGATGTGATAGTTCCTCCTCCCTTGATTTTAGTGAAAGACAGCCTGCACATCAGGCCTTGAAATGCGTGGACTTTTACAGGACACAACTTTACTGAGACTAGGTCCCAATTAGTTTTGCCTTCTACTTAAGGAATCTGGCACTAGAAACTCCAGAACACACAGATACACTCAGATATATGAAGGGAATGAACTCAGGAAACTTCAGGTGCAATGAGCGGAGCGAACAATGGGAGCAGATAGCAAAACCTGAACTCCCATTTAAAACAACCCAAGTTCCATTGACAGTCTGCTAGTACTAACAGGATCATCCCAACTGAAAAACATACCGGATAAGTTGAAGTCCACTGAAGAATAACATGGCTTGTTAGATGAGCAACTAAACAGACAAAGATGCCTGGGAGGGAAGGAAAAAATACATTGGTCAACTCCATTTGACCTCAATTAATACTATTTTACTGTTGCCTGTAATAAGTTAGTCATTGTTTCAATCAAAATCCTCAAGAGAGGAAACAGTTTTGTACAAACTCTGAAGCCTTGTGGGAAACATGGATGAAGGAAGAAAAATGTTTACTTTTCCTATCTTCTTCCTCCCATGCATCTCTGATAAGAGAAACAGCTTTGCAGTTTGCATAGACCAGTGGCTGGGGAAGACACTGCCTCTGAGCTCACGTTCTTTCTCATGCTGCAGAGCAGCAAACCAGCACAAGCCCATTAGTGGGCAGGATACCTCTCCTTTGCACAAATGCTTCGAGGAAGGAACTTCACACCTTCAACCAGCGCAAGCAAGATTTAGTATAGTAGCAATACATACAACATAGAAGAAAACAGAGGCAGTGCTTGCTTCATACTGCCCTCTTGGATCAACAGGTTATTTGAACATTATAAGTTTATTTGCAATACCATTGGTGATTCAAAACATCTATATAACGCTGTTTCATTTATGTTTTCTTTTTAACCAGGACTCATGCATTTAGGGCTGGCTCTACACAGCATGAACCATAGCAAACCTTTCTTAAAACAGAAACATCAGCCTACAGTCTAGACAATTTTGATATGATGATCTGTTGAACACAATTATGGAACATTAGCTCCTTTTAAGGAAACAAGGTCTATGAAGAGGTATTCTTAAAACCTCCCAAACGCTTGCGTGAAGCAATAAGTGCAGAAACCAGGAATGGTCACAACACATCTTTCTCATGCACTTGCACATGATTATGTCAGAGCACTCAGGGGGAAGCTGTTAATAAGCCAGTGACCTTTCTCCCAAAACATCCAAAGTTTCTCGTGTTATGACAGTGTGATGACTGAAATGAGATGAAAGCAGGCTCCTCCAAACTACCTGTTATGCAAAGCTGAACACAAACTATCTTGTAGATAACTGACAGCTAAAGAGAGGATAAGCAAACTTCTGAATTTCTTCTCCGAAGCACATGGCAGGAAACTTTGCCTGCACGCAAGGGATTTCAATATTCACCAAATGGCAAAACACAACATACAGTATTTCCCCTCCTGTTACAACACAAATTAACTTTAGCCAGGTCAGTAGTGACAAATACAAGACCAGCAAGAAGCACTGGCACCTGGATTGCTTTGGCATCCCAAAGCAAATGCCTACTCCACAACTAGAAGGCATTAGCAATATCCACAGGATCACTTAATGAACCCTGTTTTTACTTTGCCAGCCTTGCTACCTCCTCTCCAACCAGCAGGCATGTGAACTCTTAACCTAGAGCTGCTTTCTGCTTTCAGATTGCTGGTGGGATCCAGAAGGACAGCTGGCAGAGATTTATTTTGGTTAGAAAGGCTAAGCATTGAGAAAGCTTTAACTCCTTACTCTGCACAGTCATGGTTGGGCACTTCCATTGGTAACTTTCAACTGCCTAAAAATATTTTATCTAAAAGCAGAACATAACGTTTTCTTAGTCCACAAGCAGGCATTTTACAGCTTACAAACAGCAGTGAGCACTCAACGAGGGCAGAGAGCCTTGTATTGCGGAGAACTGGCTGGTGATACCTTCTGCTTCAACAACAAGTGCAAGCAGCCTGAGCTACCTTGGAAGGCAACTATGGAAAACCTGTGCTTAGGGCAAGTGCATTTTCATGGCTTAGAGGGAAAAAAGAAAAAAAAAAAAAAAGGTGGGGGGGGGAGGGGGAGGGCAATCTGTGCAGGCTCTGAATGCATATGCAGTGGCAGAAGCACCACCAAGAGTGAGGACAGGTGGATATGGCTCCCCCACTTCAGTCACTCAGGTGCTCATTTACTGGTTCAGGTTGTGACCTGGCAATTTCATTGCACTGTCCAGCCTGAGATACGAATACTATCATAGAAGAAACATGCCCTCAAAAGACCATGTGCCACTTGTTCAATTCTGCACACCAAGCCCCACGTTGCCTCATGGGAGCAGACCAGACAAGCAAAGCAAACGAAGCTGGCAGCAATGCTGACAGGCAGGTAAATCCCAGTGCTGTCAGCACAGCATTGTACTTCTTCCCATGCTCCAAAAGCAAGCCCTACACTAGTACTCATTTTTACTCTTCCTTCTCCCTCTTTGCCTCACACAATTTGTTAAGCCGCATCCTGCCCAGAAGGCAGAGAAATTAATGAGGTTTCATCTTTTCAGGAGTTCTTTTTTTAAGACAGTAAATTGCAAAGCTTAGCTGATCCTCTCCGTCCTACCTACCTCCTCTTGCCCAGCTTAAGCAGAGTTGCTGCCTTCAGTCATTATCCTGTTAGGAGCCTGCAACTAACACTATAAATATCCGGTATTCAAATGCTGGCACTGAAAGCCCAGAGAATAAACTTCCCTGATGGAAGAATGGGCTCATTAAGGTAACAAAATGACAGCTTTGAGCAAACTCCCTTTACAGTTTCTGAATGTGTCCTCTCTGATGGGATTAAAGATGCGCTGTTGAGTTGAAGGAAAGAATGGCCTTAATGTCAGAGTTACCTCTGGCTGTACACTTCCAATGGATTTTTTGCATGCTTATGTATGCAGAGATGCATAATGGTAAGAGCAAAATATTTTTAGCTCCCCAGGAGCTATGATCATTGCACTGATACATATACACATCCCTCATCTATACAAACCCTATTATGCATTCCCAATGCAGAAATACTAGCAAGCAGTCAGAGCACCACATTTTCACCTCTCTAATTACCTGGAGAAAAAGGAGGAAAGCAAAATATTCCCTATCAATAATATAACACACCAGCAGGAAAGGAAAGTAAATATGCCCCACCAACTCCTGATTTTTTTTTTTTTTTTTGATAGATCAAAGTAATGAGCTTAGATCATCACTATCATCTCTCAATGCTCTGCTGAAAAGGAAGAAGATTTCACTCCAACGTTTTGGACAAGAGGTTTCTACTTCTACCTTCTTCCCTTGAAAGGACACTTGGAGCCATGCAGCTGGTGGATTTCAGTTACACCCCTTGCAAACCATATCTCCCATCCCTTCTGTGCATTTTTAACAATTAGCAACGTTGATGCTCAAGCTCCCACCTTCTCCCAGTAGTGCAGCCACAGCCTTCCATTAGAGCATGAAAATTTAAACTTGCATCTTGCAATATTTATACATCTGTAGAAGTAATGCAACCAAATCAAAGTTGTCTGTAGCAGAAAAAAGCTGCTGAGCTTAGATGTTTTCCACTAGTAACAATATTTGAATCTTTTACTTGCATCAATTTGAAAGAATTCATTAATCCTATAAAAATTCATATTTTATGGCAAGGAAGGGCCAGCTGAATGAACTATACTAGTTTTGGTGGGACAGTCACATGCTGGAAAACAAGTTTAAATTCTGTGCCATGTTAAGCCTTTTTACACAGTTGTAGCAACATTTCTAGAAATATTATGTTAACCTCTTTCTATTTCTTATATTCATAGTTCGTAATACAGGTTCCTTCAGAAAGAAATGACAGTGATGTGCTGGGATAGGCTGTCATTCACCAAATGGAAAGGCCATTTCCTTGACAGCCCATCCCATCATACCTTCTGTGGTCTCCTGAAACAGGCAATTGAGAGAACCTGACTCATCCCACTGGAAGATCTTCTTACATTTCTGAATGTTCATTAGTTGCTAGATAAGAATAAGTATTCTTTGGGAAGAAAACATTGATGAAGATATTTACATAAGAGATTAATGCACATGTTTATTCTAAAATGAGAACTCTCTTGTCCAATAATCTTCAACCACATAAACCAAAAAACATTCAAATCTTTCCAATTACAGAAACACATGGATTAATACCATTTGAAATGGCTAATTTTTAAACAGACCATTTGTAAATCTGGAATGCATACACAAGACAGACAAGAACTTGGGAAACCACCTAGCTTCAGTTTACTTCAGCCTTTACAGTTATCAATGCCCCTCATTTTTGTCCTTGTCTCCTACATCCTTTCTGCCCATTTCATTTCAACTCCTTATTCCACACCTCTTGCTACGAGGGCTTTCCTGCACCATCTCAAGTCTGTGCCGCATGCTGTGTGGTGGGGCCACATTCTTGATGTGTCCATCAAAACAAAAGATGCATCCTTGTTAGCATAGGAGTTATTCTCAAAAGGCTCAGAGAACTTCCATCAAGCTGAAATGATTTTGTCTTTAAGGTTTCAGAGATGTTATTCCACCAACTTTTCCCCAAACCCAGTCATAACTTACTAAATGAGATGTCAGATTTACTTTAATCAGCACTCCTCCCTCTCACCTCCTCCTCCTCACAGGGTTTCAGAGACTAATTTGCTTAAACCTGTTTAAAGGCTTAATGCCATTTTCTCCCAAATTTCAAGAGTCCAGAAAAGCACAACCTTCTGGCCTGTTTTCCAGCCTTACGCAAAACACTTGAAATGGCCATAAGACAGTAGTCTTATGTAACCTTGAGTCTGTAGAGAACAGTACACAGACAGTGTACAATAAAAAAAAATATCCTCCATCTACATACCCTGGGCAGGTGAACCTTAACAGATGTCAAGCACTGTCCTCTGTCCAGAGCTAAACTCTTCCCTTCACAAAAATATAACCTACTTCACCAAAGAGATGTTTTGAAGGTGCTCTGATAGGAAATACATTTAGCTGAACCACAATAAAAATAAAATAAAATTGTCCCACAGTACAGCTATATTCAGATAGGCTGTAGACATGCAGAGGGTCTCAACACAAGGACTAGGAAAATAACACCTTACAAGAAGAAATACCTGACTCATTCTAAGAGTACATGACAGTTATGAATAGGGCAGAACTTCTTCAAGCCTGTTAAATTCTCATAGCCACTGAGATTCATAGCATCAGTGCTATGAAAGACTTTCCACCAGAACACAATCTAGTTGTCACATATGATGTGAATGGACATCTAAGCACACAAATGCTTGTGACTGTCACTACCGTTACGTCAGGGAGGCATCAGTCTGCAAATCAGGCTGGAAACTTCCAAAGATGGGATTATTTTGTGACTTGCAGTGCATCGGAACTGTACTAGAAGACAGTCTTCTCCCTTCACTCCCATGTGTACTGGAAGACTTCAATGTAATGGTCTCATTCCACCTTTGGATTTCCTGTGCTGAGGAATCAAGGCTATTTCAGGAAGCTCAACTGGCTACAGCTAAGCCTGGTAGTCAGAAACATAATCACAGCATCAGGGACTGGAAGGGACCTCAAAAGATCTTCTAGTCCATGCCAGATCTTCTAGTCCTGCCAGAGCAGGAACACATCACAAAGGCCACAAAGGAACACATCCAGGAAGGTTCTGAATGCCTTCAGAGAAGGAGACCAAACAACCTCCCTGGGCAGGCTGCTCCAGTGTTCTCCACTGTTACCTGCAGGGTATTTGAAGAAGCCCTTTCTATTGTCGCATTGCTGGAAGGCCTATTCAATTGAGGTAAGATCTCTGGAGCAGGCTGCCAACCCTCCTCTTTGTCAGCCAGTTTCTCCTGCAGGACCCCATACCTATTCTGCAAGGGTAACTGGGAAGATGGGGAACATCAGGAGTATTTTACTGACTGAGGTCACGCTAAAACTCTGGTAGCAAAGACTGGATAATTATCTCAGCAATACTGATCCAGATTATGGTCCTAGAGGCATTCAAGATGAGGCTGGATCCAATCCTCAGCAGCCTGACCTAGTGGCTGACAATCTGCTGCCCATGCTACAGAGATTGGTACTTGATTTTTAAGGTCCAGCCTAATCCATTCTGTGATTCCAACCTAATGAACAGCATGTCCAAGAAAACTGCTACTGGAGTAGATTTAAAAGACTTGTATCCCCTTCAATCCTTCCTCTTCAGCATGCAATGCTTGTAACTGGTGCATATTCTTCCCATCAGCAATTTCTCAACCAAGCAATGCAGAATGAAAATACTCACTCCCACCATGTTGCAAGAGCACAACATAGCCTCGGGCACTAAGAATTTCCCAAGAATATTCCTTAGCAGATGGCATAAACTGAATGAACCATGGACAGAAAACAGACTTTTCAAGAAACACAGCGAAGGAAGATAATTTGCCTTCACAATCCATTTCCATACAGCTCTAGACTTTTCTCCAAGTAGTATTCAAGAACTGAGCATCTTCGATGAATCACACTTCTGTGATGAGGAAAGAATAAAAAGCACTTCCTAATTTTGCAGAGAAATCCCTGAGATTGTTGCAGCAGATGCAACAAAACAGGTGACAATCTACTAAAAAAACAACACAGCTTTCAGGATAAAGAGAAAGAACCCTTTCTCATGCTAGAAATGCCTGCAGTTTGGTTACTAGACTAGCTTTGTGAATCATGTTTTTAAGGATATTTCTCCTGTAATCAAATGCTTAAGCATTCCTTAGCATCAGTAGCACTGTCCAAAGTGATACTTGGACAAATGAGCAAAAAAGTGCTGAGATTAAAAATTATACACTGCAGTGAGTCACTCAATTAGCAACTTTTGAGCAACGTTGAGTAGACAAAAATGGTCTGTCCTGATAAGTGATTCACAACATAAAAGAACATAATACAGCAGTGATCAATCACAAAGGTGAATAAGCAGCAGCAGTTTTGTACTGCTGAGCAACATACACAGCTACACATCAATGTTCCACACTCATGCTCCTTTCTGCTCAGTTAAATGAGCTCTACAGAGCCTAAGTCGAATGTATCATGCAGTGCACTATCTAAAGGGTGGAGATCAAAGTGCATCAGAGGGAGAAGATTTCAGGCAGTCCACTGAATTCTTCTTAATAAACTCCACTGCAACAGTTGTCTGACTCCAGAAAACTCTTCAGAAGATCACAGGAAAGGAATTATACAAATTTCACCTGAACTTGGAAAATCTTCTTGGGAAAGCCAAGAAAATTTTAAGCAAAATATTAGCACCTATCATCTTTTCTAGAGACAAAGGCTGCTCTTTCATTTACCCCTGGATGCTCAGTTGAAGTTAAAGGACATCCTGTAAATAGCCTGTTGTTTGGATCTCTTCAGGTGATGCTTCCAGCTGCCTCAGTACCTGCCCTGTGAACAACCTCCCACCGCTCCTCCCTGAAAAAGAGAGAGCAGTCATACAACTTCCCACTCTGTAATGTTCTGAGTGGACCTGAGAACTGAGGACAGCTGAGTTTTCTCAGTATTTCATCAGTAATTCATCACAAAGACCAAAAGCCCATGTTGCCAAGACACCCTGCAGCTGTATTACGCCATGAAATTGTCCCCTCTCTCTTGGTGAGGAGCAGAAGGACATTTAGAAACACACCATATAACTGGAAAGGAGAGAGATGGCTGGGAAAAGCAACATCTCTTTGAGAGGATGCACTGTGCCCATGATGATCACATCCTTCAAGGGTCATCAAGCTTGAAGTGAATGGCACAGCTCATTCAATTGATTTCTTATTCAGCTTTCATACAGCAGTATACAATTACAGAGTACATCATGAACCTTCTAGAACACTATTATAATGTCTTTCCAAGGCATTTCCAACCTAACATTACAGCAGTTGAGAAAAAAAAATAACCTTTTTTACATGTTAAGACTTAAGTCAGAATTCCCAAGGATAATTATATTTTTCCACCTTCAATAGAATATCACAGCCAGACCCAGCTACACTGAAGAAGTTGTAGCAGGATGTTCAGGGGAAACACCCCAAGGTCTCTTTTCCATTTACACTCTTTTCCATTAAATCCATTGTTGTTTGAAGGTATAAGATAAGAGCTTTACTTAGCATTTCCCCAACACTAGAGGCAAAAGAGAGCCTGTAAATCCCATAGTTATTAATTCAACAGTATTTCCGCATATATTAGCACATTACCTTGGAAGTCAGCCAACTGTCTTTCATTTCAGCAACAGTTCATTCAATCTGTTAATTAGACATGAAAAATCCTGACTATTCCCCCTTTAACCAGACAAATTCTCAACATGATAGATACCTGAGCTAACCTGAAGTAGTTGTATGAAAGACTGTTCCAAGGGAGCTTTCTATCTACCTCAGAAGCAGTCTCCAAAACATGAGACAACATCTTCTGGAATTCAGCCTTTTGGCTGTCTTTGAGAGCTGCTTTTTGAGACTTAGCTTGACATCAGCCTTCAAGAAACTCCAGTGTATGCATTATTTCTACATTTTTATTCCATTCACAGAAATCCAACATTTTATTTCCAACCAAAGCTCATAGGCCAGAGTTGTTTCAGATTGTAGTCACACTCTTGAGGGTGCCAAGATATATTCTCCTGGTCAAATGATGGTCTGAGCTCAAAAGGCACTGACTTCAGGGCAGTCTTTCCCTTAACTCAGGGAAGGTGGAATCGTGTCTACATAACACTGTGAACTTGCCTGAGTCTGTATTGCTCCAATCCAGATTTCATCCACCCTTTAAAACAATCAAGTTACCTGAATTTTCTCACCATAACAGAATCAAACCCAAGTTCATTTCAACAAATCAGGTATGAGAAACACCTGTGTCAAATTAAGATCTCCAGAGATTTCAAACCACATTTTTTCTTTCTCACATAATAGCAACAAATCCACCATTCACTATTACATGAGTACTACCCAATTATTAATTAGAAAGTGATGACCTTCCCATTCTTGCAATTATAAATAAGACTGTTTGGATGTTATACGCTGTGTGTCTGAATAGCAACAAGTCCAACTGAAGTCAGAAGAGGAGTAAAATACTACCAAAAGAGAAGTCAAATCTGTTATGTATTGACTACATTTTCAGCACGAGACTGAAAAAAAAAAAAGCTTTAGTCTGTAAAGGTGAAATTAATATAACCAAGGCATTAAAAGATCATTAAATTACAAAAAACAGCATAGGATACTTAGGATTGGTGCTGGAATCCTTTCATCATAGAACTAACATAGGCAACATAAACACTAAAATACCATTGCACTTCTGAAGCATGATGGAAAGCACAGCAATGACAGCAAAATAACAAGATCCTAGACTGCAGCAAGAAAGGGGTTTGTTCAAATACAACATCCATAGGCACAGAAATAAAGGAAAGAAGCTGCTTACATTTGGAAGGCTTCAGGTATACAAGGATCCCTAGTGAGAAACCCTCATCTCCACCACCAACCCTTAAATTTGGGCTGGGAAGAGGTGGGTCCTGGCTCCACCCCTTGTGGTCACTCACACTGCATACCCCTGAGCTCCCTTGGGTTGGCCCTGCCTTCCCACCAGGAGCTCAATCACTGTTTCAGGCTATTGTCTTATCATTTCTATTACAAATTCCAAAACAAACACAATCAAAATAAAGTCTTAAAGAAAAAAATCTTTCTGGAAAGTTTAATCACCTCACCATAAGCATACACAGTTTATGGGAAAAACATAATTAAAGAGGCTTTTGCTTAGCTGTTCTATAAAATTCCCAGGTTTACATTCAAATCCATCACCACTTCATCATCTATGAAGTTCTTTATACCTCAGATCTAATGAATACTTGTGATTACTTCTTTTTTAAAGAATTGAATAGAGGAAAAAAAAAAAAGCCTGAAGAGTAGTCTGAATGTATTTTAGCAATTATGAATGCCTAAAGGTAAAATACAGACAGAAATGTTGGTCTGTACATCTCAAAACCAACCTGCCCATTTATAAATCATCATTACCTTGTCCTCAGATTCAAAGGAGCTTCTAGAGTTTTTCCTAGATTCTAAATTGTTGTATTCTCCTAATTTGCTGGGTAGCATGATATCTCTGAGTCAGGTACGAAAGAAAAAAACGTGAGTTTAAGCTCCCTGCAAATCTGATTTTTGAACGTTTTCAAGCTTATTTTGTTACCTCATAGCCTAAGCCAACTAATTACTTTGAGTCAGATGAGCAGTAACTTGACTGTTTCTTAAAGATGTGGATCAGTGGTGCAGCACTGGATTGGCAACATAGGAAAAGCCTATTAAATCCATGGTCTCACTGTGGTGAATGGTGCCTTTAAAACAGATACTTGCTTCTATTATGAATATTAATGCTATTTTTCTTCTTATATATTCATTCATCGTCAAAAAATGTTTAGTAAGCTGCTCAGAATGAACAAGACAAAATCAGATAATGGTTCCTCTTCAAAAGTTTATCTGCTGAAAAGTTTCAAGGATATTTTAGATCTTTTGCCCTGGAAACTTGTACTTGAAGAATTCCACCAGTCATGTTTTCCAGTTTCTCAAGACAAAGTCACAGAAGTCAGAACAATTCTCCATAGCCTGAACTGCACCTCTGCTGTTTACTGTGAAACCTAAACCTTCCCTACACGTTCCAGAATATGCAGTCACACCCAGAGCCTAAATTGAACTCCACGTAGACACTGCTACCAGGAAGATTTCTAAAATGAGATAGATGCAACTGGCTTTCCCAAATGACATTAACTCTTGGCTGTGTGATGAGTGGCAGCTGCACACTTTGGTCAGCATTGTCTCATTGGGATGTGAGGAACTCTCTTTGCTCATGTAGGTGAGGGGGAACACCCATTAACAGGACATGGCTGTAGTTTGAGTCAAAGAGCCTCAAAACTGAGAGGCACTTCACATCCTGCATCCAGCAGGCAGCCTAGAAGGAATCACTCATGTCCCTATGCACTTAATTACAGGCTGCATCTCCTTAGGAAGAGGTAAAATTGCACCAAACGAGGCTGAAACGCTTTTAGGTCATCACCATGCTTTGCCCCAAAAAAGCAACCTTAATTCTAGCAGAATATTTCTCAAATGCAGATGACCAGCATCAGAAATAGTTTCAGGTATCTACAGAGCTGCAAGAGCCCTGCCATAGCCTTTGCCATAAAGCTTCATGTAAGTTAACCTACAATAAAGTCCTATTGTTTTATTCACTTTCAAGATCAAGGGCCTAAACACTTTTCAGCTCGCCTGGGGTGGTCAGTTTTGTGTTTCCCAATGCTAATAATGCCTAACTCCAAGCAGACACACCTGGAACTGGCCTCCAAAACAGCAGGACTCAAAAGCACCGAACTATGTAATGAAACTTTGGCATATCCTCTTCACACTACATCTGTTACAAAGAGCAGGGACTCAAGGTCTCTAAATCCCCTGCCTGAGGTGATTAATTGGATATTACCTCACACTCAGAGCTTAATCTCCAGCCCATGGAGACCTGTGGGAGTTTACTGGCTACTGACCTGCAAGTTGCTACTCAGTGCATCCCCAAAGATTAATTATATACCAGACCTGCTCAGATTATAGACCTGGTTTACAACACTACTCAATATTAAGGGTGCCTAACACTTTCTATTATTCAGTTTAATTATAAGTGTTTGTGCTGAGGTGTTTACATAGCTGATTCAGTATGCATTTTTGGAGAGCACTGAAAGCCAAACAGGACAGCAACTTCTAAGTGGGAGCTAAAAATCATAAAAAATAAAACATCATTATTGAAAGAATATTGATTTGGTCCTCGGTGCCTGAACTATGAGAGAGAGAGAAGGATTTTTAAGCTTTTATTTTGAAAACCTCTAGCACAGTCATGCTGTGGGATATCAGCAATTGGAAAGGGGGCAGCATTCACCAATAGTGTGTTCCTTCCATCACCAAGTGAAGTTCCACATTTATGATTTGGGGCATTTTGACTGCTGGAATATCCCAAGAACTCTATTCTCAGCTCTCACAGATGACAACTTTCTGCCATTTCAACAGGATGTTACTGTGTACAGTTCTAGGTCCAGATGGAAGCAATGCACTTCTCTTTGGAAATGTCCTGGGGCTGGGCGTGTTGAAGGAAAGCACCTCTTTCTCTTTCAAATGCAGAAGCATCATAGAAGTGAGGGATTAGCAATTAAGGGAACAAGTTACAGGATGGGATGTAAGCTGTTTTGGAAATAGGAAGACTGAAACAAAGAGTCAGAGAAGATGAGAACAGAGAGGTGGGAGATAGGTGTGAATATTAGGGAACTTGTACTTGGTATCTTTAAGAGACAGAAATCCAAGTAGCTCCCACACTATTTTGCTGTTTTGTATTTTATTTGAATGTGCAAAAGACTGCTTTGATATTTGCTTCAAACTCCCTTCTTACAATCTCTGTTCAGAAAAAGCCTTATTCTGTTAGTTGCTATCTTCTTCCACTTGTGTAAGAACAGTGGGTATCTTCACCTGAAGGCAGATAAGCAGTTCATACTAGCACCAGTGTGCATGCCTCAGATCAGTACTGTCCTTCCACCTGCATGGCATTGCCAGAAGGAAAGTAAAGTTGACTATGAAGGCCAGTTTACCCTGATCTGTCACTCAGATGTGGAAAAAGTGAGTGCTGAGAGACAACCTAAAGCAGTGAGCCTCCTGTACACCAGTTCTTCTGGGTTCACAAGCTACAATTTGAACCTTTGTAAGAGACTGAGGGAGTGTAACTTCCTGACTAGCCCAAACTGGGTTAATAAAACAGGAGCGGGATCAAGGCACTTCCTCGACTGTTACAAATATTTGGCCATGGAAGAATGGGTCTGAACTACACAACAGATTGTATTTTAGACTGTGCTTGGCTTATGTCCACATGTCAATGCATAAAATACTTCCAAAGAGAAAACAGCCTAAGCTGTCAGAGCAATCCATTAGGCTGAAACTTTTAAGTGAGTGTTGCATTAGGCTATTTGGAAAGGTGAGATAGCATCTGCAGAACAGAGCCTGTTTCATTGATAACATGGATTACAGCATTGCAGCCATATATCACTTAGAAGTTATGAGTCTGCAGTAGGGAACAGTCTGAAAAACCAGACCTATATGTCAGGGATTTCCCCAGTAAGAGGATTACTCATCAAAACAGAACAAAGGAACTGAGATGAATATCTTCTTGCAGGCAGGAAAAATAGTGACAGAGGTGTTGAACAGAGATAGGTACAAAATTGGGACTCCAAAGTTGCTCTTACCAGTTTCCCGGGGATCTGGGTTTCAGACCTCTGCCACGCTGTTTAACCACAGCCACTACCTTTGAAGAGCTAAGGGAGAGGCAGGGAGGATAACCAGGAGACAGCCCAGTGTTGGCAAACAAGCCATCATCCACCTGCAGTGAAAGGCAGAGATAAAGGTCTTCATGTAGAAAAATATTTATACATGAACAGGACTCCTTCAGCATGGGATGGCCATTCTGAATCAACATGCTGACACCAACCCTAAAAAGGCACAAGGCAATACATACTCAAATTAATAAACAGATGTGAATCCCGTATAGAGCTCTGCCTGTTGCTATAGTCAACACAACAGAGCAAACAAGTATGAAGACTCCACATTTCTTTGATCTCTAGACTAAGTTGATCATAAATTCCTTCATCTGAGAAGGACAGGTTCACAAAAATATACCCTAACATTACTCATTCAATTGCTCTACTTCTTCTGCCACTGGTTTTTCAGCTCTGTCAAGAGCAAGTCACCACGCTGGGTCAACTGCCCAGTAACAAGATGCTGTGAGGGCATCAAGTTAACAAATCAGAAATTGGATTGATGGGAAGATTTCTCCACTGGATTGTCTTGCTGCTAGTCTTCCTGACTTCAAAGCTCATATCTGTCTTGTGATGTGGGGGACAGTTTCTAATTTTAGTTGATCCAAATAACTTCCAGCCTTTTTCTGCAACACAACAACACTGAATCTTAGCACTGTGCCTTTGATCACTGTATCACCTAAACAAACTTGCCTGCATGTCTGTGCAGTGACAGCTCTACAGGCAAACTCATGTAGATGAAGCCAGTTGGTCATCTGATTAAACTCATTTACACAATTCATATAGAATCACTGAATTGTCTGAGTTGGAAGGGACCTTTAAAGGTCATCTGGTCCAACACCCCTGCAGTAAACAAGGACACGTACAGCTACTCTCCAATCTGAAGTGGTAGGGAGGAACAATGAGCAAAGAGCTTGATGGGCTTCATTTTCTACGAAGTGCTGAGTTTCTGTGCACTGTACCACATCTAAGAGCAATTCCATACCCAAATAAAGTCATGTCAAATTCTATTCTCCATGAGATAGTCTTGTAAGAAGCAGAAATGAGCTTTCCTGAAGTCTTTAGTTGAGAAAAACAACTTACAAGCACCGCAGTCTGCCCCAGTTCATGACTAACAGCACACTGGGCCACTTTTCCCTTGAATCCCAAAATCTCTCCTGCCTCTCTCTCTTTCAACAAAAATGCACACTCTGTAAATGCCAAATTAACATGAAGTTCAAATGAAAAAGATGTTTAGAACTAGAGAACGTATGCTGATAGTAAGTATTTTAGTGACTCATTTGAGGGAATTAGGGCATTAATTTTGAGTGTATACTGCAGTCGTATTCCTCTAGAGCAAATGTAGCTCTTGCTCTCCTGTACTGGGATGACATTCAGTCATAGTCTGCACTTGCAACACTGCTGACTTAACTGTAATGGTAGGAAAATATCTGTAATATTTTTGGATTTTAAATTTTCCTACTGCAAAGAAAAGTGAAACTCAAGCAAAAAAATATATATATATAGAATTTGAGAAAAGGGTAAGACCATTTTTAACCACCACAAATCATTAAAATACTACACAACTTGAGCACTTAGCTATTCAAAGATATCACCCTTCTAAAAAGGAAAACAAAAATAAAAAAATAAAAACAAAAGAGGATGTATTTGGGGGTTTTGGTTTTTAAAAAATAAATTCAAAGCACCTTAACAGCAGGATATTATGTACCCACTATTAGGCTCCATCTGGCACTAACCCTACAGGCAAGTAACAAGCCAAGACATCGTCTGTAGTAAGAAATAAAAGAAAAAAGAAAAACTGAATTTAGCATTAGCTAAAGAAGCAAAATTTGTTTCAACTGTTTTTGCACATCTTTTCATCGTGTGCTTGCTATTTTAAGAACTATTTTAAAACAGGGTGGTAAATGTGTTAAATAGGTCACCCTCTGTATCCAGCCCAGAGATAAAGGACTGTTTATATCTCCAAATGCAGAACTTTGGCTCTTGAGCTCAACTGGTAAGTGCTTACAAAGCAGGTCTCCAGTGCTTGCCCAGAAGGCAAATGTTACAGTCACAGAAAATAAATAAATCTGACTGCTCCCATGTTTAGCCCTGCTCCAGCACACCAATACTTCTATATATGGCAGCCCTGGAGCTCTGGTGCACAGAGATCACAGAGGAGCTCACTGTGATTTGGAGAAGCAGTCTAAAAATTTTAAAACATTAGACAAGGAGTCAAACTGGATGGCTTTGTAAAAGGAAGCAAGCACAAAATAGGTAACACAGCTGCCAAAGGGGACTTGCATCTTCTGCTGCTCACAGAACTGACACTGTTGGACTCAACAAGAAGTGGGAAGAAATGCTGCCCCAAATCTGCCTCTTCTTTTCCCTGAGGAAACCCATAGGCTACACGAGACAACTCTGGAGTACTGGGGCCCTGACAAGCAAGCAGAGTACCTACCTGTACTTCCCATCCAAGTGGCAGTACCACCACAGCAGAGATGCCACAACACCAGCATCCTGCTGAGAGGCCAAAAGGCAGTGCTGGAGTTTCTCCAGTGCAAGAGGTAGTTTGGTTCAATTAAACACAGATAAACACCATTCAGCCTGACTTTTTCCAGTCTCTTGGGGTCCTGTATGAACTAGAAAGAGTGAAGGAGATCTTTCCAAGTCCCATGGCCAGAACGACAAGAAACAGATTGCAGCCCCAGCTTCTGCAGTCTAGAAGGGATGAGAAACAATGGGAAAAAGGTTGGTGAAAAAAGAGCTTTCAAACATGTAAAAGATAATACTTAAAGAACAGAAAACTCTTGTATCTACTGGGGATATGAAAATAGGCTTAAAATGCAGTAAGGCCTAATGCAGGTCTCCTCTAGGGAGAGCTTTCCAACTTTTAGGGAAATGGGAGCACTGGAATACACCACCTGGAGAAAACAGTGGGCACTGAAGAACGTGATCAGTGGGCATGGTAGGGGTGCACTGGGGTTAACTGGTGATCTTAGTGGCCTTTTCAGCCTTAATCATTCTAAGGCTCTGTAATCCTCAAGAACAGCATGAGCAATGAATCAAATACTGTTGAGCCTCAAATAAAGGACTAGATTTGATATACAGATCCCATATAGCCCTTTCCCAGAGCTGTATTTCATAACAGCCCAGAGTCACATTTAAGCAGTGCTTATTACGCTGCATAAGTACTTTTACATCCAGTCGTAATTGCTTCTATCTCTAAGCTGCACTAAAGGCTCAAGAAGACTGAATGAGACTAAAGAAGTCCTAAAGAGAGAGGGTTTAAAATGAGGTCTCTGCTTCCTCTTACCTTGAGGTCTTTCAGAGACATTATTCAAAACCAAAGCTCTAAATCTCCTCCTGGAAACATCTCCTTCTGGTGAAGGACTGGAACAGGCTGCCCAGAGAAGTGGTGAATGCCCCATCCCCAGAGACATCCAAGGTCAGGCTGGGCAGGGCTTTGAGCAACTGATAGAGCTGTAGGTGTTCACTGCAGAGGGACCGGACCACATAGCCTTTAAAAGTCCCTTCCAACTCAAACAGTTCCATCATTTTATGAAGTCCAAGCCTAGCCATAAAGAATGTATGATTTGAGAGGCTTTGTGAAAGCCTGTAAGGCTTTTTGTAGTTGCTACCATTTTATAGCAGAACAGCACTGCAAAAGCTCTTCTGCAGACTCTACCTTTCAAGAGTTAATTCAGCAATAGAGCATATCACAAGAAAAGCCTGTATGATGAACACCCTGAAAGAATAGCACCCACACAAAATAATGAAGGTGGACAGTATATTTTTGTACAGCTTATCCAGACAGCCATCAGGATTATCAGGAAGGGCTCACCTGAAACTCCACGAGGAAGAGACCTCTAACAAAAGATCCTCCCCCAGGGGTGGTCATCAGCCCTTAAATGGGGTCTGGGAGAGGTGGAGCCAGACTCCATCTCTTCCAGTCAAACAGATGAATTTCCTTCACCTGTGCTCCTGCAGCTGACTCAGTGCTCACCTCAGGTGATCCATCAGTGGTTAAGGCTATGATTCAACTGTTTCAATACAAAGCCCAAAACACCTCTCTGATTGCACAGGAGTTAGCTAAAATACTGCCTACCGACTTTGTGGGATAGCTCTACCAAGAGGAGTCTGGAAAGCCTTGTTACACCAAAGTTCTGAAAGCAGCAAGGTGTCTGCTTCAGGAATCTCTTTTTTCCTAATAAACCCTGTTGGGAGCACAAGCAGAACCACCTCAGACACAAAAACTGAAGAGTTCTATCTGATGGCTGAAAAGAGTTTGTGAGACATTGTTTGAAAAAGCAGAAAACCAGAGGACATGGTGACTGAGTAACAACAAAAAATATGACCAATAAATTATCTTGTCACATGCAGCCCTACCAAGCAAAAGAACCTTTAAGAAAAAAAAACACCAAAGAAAAAGTAAGGCCTGTGGGTGGTGAATGCTGTTCTTGGTCTTTGCATTCCTTCTGTACCTCTGCCCTTTTGTTCCTGCTTTTGGGCACAGCAAGAGAAGTGCAGAAACAAATTAAAAACCAGCTGTACACAGGAGGAGCAAAATCTCAGAGAGCAGCTAACAGATAGCAGAACATATGTTTACTGTCATCTTCCTCCCTACGTTTCAAAAGCCACCTTACTTCCAAGGGGGAGAAAAATCCTTTTGCAAGTCTTTTGGAAGGGAGGAGAGCACCTCATCAGCTGGTTGCTGGCTCAGCTCACAGCAGTGGTTCATTTCCTTTCATCTGCGTGATCCTCCCCAGCACACTGATGGAACTTGTGATTAATTCAGCTCTTTGCTCAAGTTAAATGCTGTTCCACAATCATTTCTCTCCAGTGGAAAAAAAAAAAACCAGCATATTTTGGACCACTGTTCCAGATGGAAGGCTTGTATTGCCACCTCTCGGTGGGACGTTCTTCCAAGATAGGCACCTGGGCATGGGACAAGGAACGTGTCAGTCCCCACCGTACAGAAGGGCCAAGAGATCATCAGTGGGATGAGACCAACCCAGGTGACGAATTTCACTTCTGACACCCCTATTTAAGAACAAAAATGTCTCATTGATTGCTTTATTCCAGGATTTAACTTTCATCAACTATCCCTAAGTTTAGTCCAGAGGTGATTCCCCTTGCCCAAAAGCACATTCTGCATGTAGTTTATTTACGCACCCAGCTCACTGGGAGAGCAAAGGTTTCTTCAGATGTCTGGAGCTGGACCCAGCTGTAATGCATTACAGGCTTCAGGACGAGGAGGATTAAAATTGAACCATGCAGTAATTACAAGCAAATGACAAACTGCATTGCAAGGCTGTTGTGTTTAACACAGCACTATATACACAACCCAAAGTGAGGAACACTTATGTAATTCCTTCACCAAAAATATACTATACACATCCTGTGGATTTCTACCACTTCATTCTCCGTTTTGTATCAATCTTCCCAAAAAGTTCACTTGGGCCCAGGCCAAAGTTATCTGTGGAATTTATTACCACAGTGGTTACTCAGGTTGGACAGCAGCTTTGAGAAACAGAAATCCAGAGCCATAAGGTGTTTCTGACATAGGATGGTAATAAAACAATTAAATAAAAAAAAAAAATCAAGCTTGTAATATTTCAGATCAAGATGAGTGTCACCCTGTTGCTGTCACAAACCTTGAAGAGGAATTTATTCCCATGAATGAAAGCGTTCAATCTCTCCCAAATATAATCCATACATATTTTCCCCAGTTTACTCTGGAAAGGACGAAGTTTTCACTTTTCAGATGGACAGTTTTCACTTTGTGTCCTGCATCTCGCTGGCTACTGGACAGTCCCAACTGCAGCCCCACACCACAGCCCCATTGCACAAGGTTGGAAAAGATCTCTAAGATCATCTAGAGTCCCATCATCCACCACTGTAAAAAGACTCTTAGATCAAGGATACAGAATGAAAAGAGAAAAGCCTTGAACTGGCAAATTAATGAGAATCAGGCAGAAAGTGAAAAATAATACATTATGAGTCGTTAAGGACATTTTGTTTTGCGAAACGCTCATGGCTACATGCTAACAGTGACATGCCACAGCCAACACATTTGCTTGTTCAGAGTGTTTGACTTCAGCTGCTTGCCAGAAAGCTTTAAGGTGCTCCCATCAGAAGAGATATCACTAGGAAATCAAAGCTTGCTATTTAGTATAACTCAACAAAACAGAGGACGGGTTATTAGACAGCTATGCTTATATGTTTATATGGAGGGGGGGAAAGGGGAAGGGTACGGACAGCCAGACAGACTGCTGTCCTCTGGAGCTTCACCCCTCTTCAAGCTCCCAAACAGAGCATTCACTCTTTAACTCCGAGCATGATGTTCTGATGTGGAATACCGGCATCAGAACCACAAAACCACATCACAGTGCATCCCTGCAGTCCTCCTCACGCTGCTGCTAACTACGGCCCCTGACTAGGGCAGGAACGGGTCCGAGCCCTCTTGTTGTACCCCGAGCATGAGCTGCATCCAGAGGACTTTCCAGGAACAGCCAGGCCCACGGCTCGGGAGAGCAGCGCAGCCAACATTTTGCTGGGTCAGATCCAGAGGCATTTTCTTCCTTTGAGGATTCTGGCTCTTGTGGCATAGTGTTTGTCTGGCGCAGGCACGCCACAGTGTGCTGTAACTCCGTGGCACTGCCAGGATCAGGGCACGCATCTTTGAAGCTTTCTATCTGCATTTTAGGATTGTGTACTTGTTCCCAAATGAGTTCCAGACCCACTGGAAGTGACAGTTGTTATAGACAGCTGTCCTGGTCCTCCCATAGCCATCCCGCCCCATTGAAATTTTGGGGTATTCTTTTTAAATAGTTTCTTAAGCAAATTAAAACCAGAAGCACATGCAGAAATTACAGCAATCAGACTGGGCTAGAGTGAACATCCCAGGAATATTCCAGATAGAGAAAAACTGTTGTATCTTGCCTGGAGTAAAGAGTGGACTTGTTAATAGTTTTAATGGGAAGGTTCCTGAAGTGCACAGACAACGGCCACACTGAGGTCTTCATCATCCACCTCCTGCTACCGCAGGTTTTGTCATTTGTTAAACTTTAATGTGCAAAGCAGAGCTCTCTGAAGGTGTTCTACTCTATGGTATCTGTAACAACCTAAGTCCTGTCAATTCTTGCATTTTAGTCTTTTGCTTCTGCTGTAGCTGTTGGTTTTCAAGGCTCTCGTAACTCAGAGACACATCCTGTTAGACGCAAAATCACAGTTACTGACATTTCTGGCTATATTACACAGTATACCTAATATATCAAACTCCACATATCCTTGCACAGAGAAGATAATTTTTTAATCTTTTTCTGAGTCATAATGGACAGCTACATCATTGGTAGAGCCCACCAGAGTTACAGTGTGTAGGGCAAAATTATAATGGAAAATAAATTGTTTATGAATTAGTGAGTTGTGGGTTTTTTGTTTGTTTGTTTGTTTTGTGTGTGTGTGTGTGTGTTTTCTTTCTGTTTCTGGTCATCCTCTATTGTATATTTTTAGCACAGCTGCATAATCTCATGAACCATCTAATACTTGCCATTGTTGACAACAGGATGTTGGAAGAAATAATCTTCTTGTTTTGATCCAGTTTTCTCTCATTCCTAAAAGCATTCTGCTTGGAGACTAATTACGATAGAGGAGCATATTGTGTCTCATTCATGGACCTCCTGTAGTGGAATCTCTGCTCTTTAGGAGACAGTTACACTTCAGTTCAAGGAATACAAAAATGTGCACGCAGACAAACATGAGGAGTACTGATGATGGTGACTTAATTTATGCTGACGTCCACACTTCTAGTTACTCCAACTCTTATTCCTAACTCTTAGGAGACAGGGGAAGAGGTGTGAAGATTTCTTGCCCATGAGGAAATCATTTGCATCAAAGACTGCTTCTGGAGTGAAGGAAACTCTGTTACCTGTACTCCAGGCTAAAGTCCAAGTGGGAAGTAATTGGGATGAGCGTGGGCATGTTTAGGGGTGGCTCACAATCTGAATGAGGCTTAAGGTGAGTGGGACCATTGTTTATTCCCTTGGGGAGAGAAAGAGTTCCTTACCCAGAAATGCAGTGTGTATCTAAAAAAATGTTAAGAATCCCCCTAAGAATATTCAGAATAAGCTGAAGAATGTGCTCTGCCATCCAGATTGACCTAGTCTGCCTTGAGCAGTGGTGCCAGGTGAACCTCACGAGGTTCAATAAATATGAATCTAAGATTTGGCACCTGGATCAAGGCAACCCTCACTACCAATAGAAGCTGAGGGATGAAAGGACTGAGTGCAGTCCTGCTGAAATAGAACTGGGAGTACTGGTGGATGGGAAGCTGAACACAAGCTTGCTGTGTGCATTTGCAGCCTAGAAAGCCAACGGTATTCTGGGCTGCATCAAAAGTGTGACCTGCAGGGCAAGGGAGGAGATCCTGCCCCTCTACCTCTGTGCTGGTGAAGCCTCACCTGTAGTTCTGTGTCTAGAAGTGGGGTCCTCAGTGCAGGAGAGATGTGAACTTGTAGTACATCCATAGGAACACAAAAATGATCCAAGGGATGGGACACCTCTCCTGTGAGGACAGACTGAGAGAGTTGGGGCTGTTCAGCCTGGAGAAAAGGCCCACAGCTGACCTGGTAGTGGCCTTTCTGAATCTAAAGGGGAGCTACAGTGAAGGAGACAGCCTCTTCAGCAAGGTCTGTGGTACTAGAATAAAGGAAGGGGAACAGCTTCAAGCTTAAAGGGTAGATTTAGGTTGGATGTAAGGAAGAAGTCTTTTACAGTGAGGGTGGTGAGGCACTGGAACAGACTGCCCATTTATGCGATTGATGCCCCATCTATGGAGACTTTCAAAGTGAGGCTAGGTAAGATCCTGGGCAACCTGGTCAAGCTGTGGTGTCCCTGTTTGTAGCAGGGAAGTTGGACTAGGTGACCCTTCAAGGTCCCTTCTAAAATTAAAGGATTCTATGATTCTAAAATTAACTTATTATTTATCATTAAAAGCGTTTAGATTTGGAAAGTGTTTGCAGTTTGGATTAATGGGCAAGATTATTAAAATAGCACGGTTAAACAGCTGGCTAAACTGCTGCAGTAAGGAGAACATCATTTGTCAGCTTGCGGTTCCCCGCAGTTACCTGGTGGTAATTGCATCCCAGCTGCTTGGAGTTCTGTGATGGTTATGTTTTAAACGGTCTGTGAGACTTTTCAAGGAAGGAAGTTTCCTCTTTGCTTAACCAGTTTCCTCACATGAAGCAAATGCCTCTGGTAGTGGCTAACATTTAAGAGCTCATGACTTTGTTTTGTGTGGAGTTCATATCTGAGCAAGGCAACTACGTATTGAGACTTTTCTCCTGCACAAAGGACATCCCATAGGACTAAGAGCATCTAATGCTGATACTATCCTTCATAACACACCTGTCTGTGTCATAGAGGCATAGAATAGCCTGAGTTGAAAGGGACCTCAAAGATCATCTAGTTCTTGACATGGTCAGGGTTGACAACCAATAGATCAGGTCTCTCAGGGCCCCATGCAGTGAGGCCCTGAACACCTCCAGGGGTAGGTCCTTATGCCTAGGACCCTTCTTTGTCCTTGTTCCCAGCTTTCACTGTGGTTCTGAAGCCCTCTTACTGAAGCTCATATTATCACCACTTGGGGATTTTGCTCCGCTATAGATTCACACTCTTTTGACTTCCGTTTTTTGAGTGAAAAGTTTCTATTATTTCAGTTTTCAGGAAACCTCTGAAATCCCATTACCATCCTTACCCCAGCTCCTTATCTGCCAGTGGAGATAAACTATTTTAGCGTAATACACCTGGCTTTCCAGTGCCTGTTTCTAGGAATCTGTTCTTGCCTTTGTACTGTTTTTCTGGTCTCTCTTACTCTCCTGACTTTTCCTCAGGGCTTAATAAAGCTTACAACTTAATATTTTCTCAAGTTCTTGGATGTCCTTCACAGTCACTTCTAAGTCATAAGGATATGCTAATCATTTTCAGTTCTATTCTGTACTTTTATATCCTTCCTAGAGAAAATGGATACAAAAAGAATGTATGAATGAAGGCTGGACTCTTCTCTGCAGTGTGTGGCAATAGGACAAGCAGAAATTGACAGAAACTGATGCATAGGAAGTTCTGCACAAATGTGGGTGGGAACCACAGTGCAGTGACAGAGCACTGGAACAGGTTGCACAGAGGTTGTGGAGTCTCCTTCTCTGGAGACATTCAAGACTACCTGGATGCCTGCCTGTGCAACCTGGTATAGGGAGCTGCTTTGGCAGGGGGTTGGACTCAATGATCTCTGGAGGTCCCTTTCAACCCCTACAATTCTGAGATTCTGTGAATGTTTATATGGAGTTGAAAATTTAACTGAAACATATTTTGCCTCAAAAGTAGAATATCCTTTGCTGAATATGCTTCTCTTAGGCTATGTGAGTACTTGCTTTCTTTTAGGCCTGAATTCTGCAAGCATTTATGCATGTGTTTAATTTACAAATTGATTTCACTGGGACTGTCCCTGCATAAGCATTCGAGAAATCAAAGCCTTAGCCAGTTTTCTGATGCTATGTCCTTCCTTTTATATAATTTCTCTCTACTACAAGGTATTGTAGTACAGCTTTTCAGGAGAGACCAGTGCAGCCCTCACAGCTGTTAAAAATGTTCAGAACAGACAACTAAAAAGACTCTGCCTTGTGTTCCCTGAGGAACAGAGGTGGGCCTTTTGGTTCTCTGGTTGTCCTGGGAATGTGGGACATTTTGGCGTGCTCCCATGGTCCAAAGTTTCTGGTCAACAATTTACAAGGTAAGGAGACTGCTGTGGGAGACTTCTGCTCACACCTGGCTGAAGTGGTGTGCAGCAGAGGAATTCCTTTCCCTGAAGGAGTGTGGGACTAATCCTGAAGGCTGAAATTTGGGTCTGCAGGAAGCAAACTTTGATGCTTCTCAAACACGTACCTCCAAACATGAGCTTGGAAGTAGTTGCATACTAAAACTAAAGCTTGGATTTCTCCTCATTCCTTTTCAAAATGTGCCATATATGCACATGTGCAGTTATTGCAAGTTCCATGTTGCAGTGGATTACTTTAAAGATGAAAAAATTCTCTCCTGAATTGAATCAATCATGAAAATACAGTCTCTTCTGGGGATGCTTTCACGCATCCCTCTGCATTAAAATCCTGAATTCAGCAAGTATTTTTTGAGTGTACAACTAATTCTGTTTCTTCTTTGGAAGTACTTGAAAATAGGTGCTTAATTTATGCAGCACGGGAGTAGTCGTCTCAAATTTTTAGCCCACTTCTACTTCACAAGCACAAAAAGGGTGATAGAAGAGTGATGAATAGCTTGCTTTCTCAGAAGACATCCCTTGAGTTTAGGGAGCTGTTCAATTCTGTATTAGTGATAGATCTTGAATTCTTGCATTCTCTGTAAGAAGCAGGGTTATTTTTATGGGAAAATGACAGTAACTGATGAATGGGTAACTTTATTGAAATTGTTTTCATCATGCCTCTGGGAAGAGTAATCTGTAATTAGAGAGCTGTGCTGAAGGTTTGAGTCTGGAATCATTCTACTTTCTCTGACAAGCAGGCTTGTTAATATCCTCATTTTAACTTTGTAGTTGCCCCTTGCTAAATCCATACCTTACTGTGCATTCTATCTGATCATTTCTTTCTTTTCTCCTTGTCAGTTAGGAAATGACCAAAGATAATAGTGTGAGTTCAGTAAACTTCAGAATCCTGAAAAAGTTAGAATCTTTCATCTCTGTTCAGATATATTTCAGAAAGTCGCTGGAACATAAGAATTAGATTTTATTTATTTTTCTTTTTCCAGCTTAGAAATGGCTGATATTTGACAAGTATTGTTAAAAAAAAACTACTGGCTATTGGGTCTATTGTCTATTTCATCAGCAGGAGTAAAAGATCTAGATGTATTTTAACATATATTTAAATATCACCATCAGCTATCAACCCCCTTAGAGATTTCACAATTACTGAAGCAATTATTTGAGGTTCTGAAAGATTAGGACGGCAATGCTTTTTACTGGCTTGCATGCAAGCTTGTTCACTAAAATTTTATTTTTTTATATGATGACATCTAGAAACTGGTTTTCCAGAGTAGATACTGGAATAGACCTCTGATGAAGGCCACAGCAGAACTGAGAAACAGTTTATCGATAACTCACACTTGCTCCTCTAAACTTTTGAAGTGGGATCCTGGCAGTTCTTCTGGGTGACAGATTTCCGTAGCACTGCTTCCTTGTGGGGCATATGTTGCCCTCCTTCCACTTTCCAACAGTAGATGGGAACGCTCTATTGGCAGAACAGATCCTCTCTGTGGTCTCACAATACAATGAAAAAATAATGATACAGTTATTTAAATTTTGGACAAAAATGTAAGGCCCCATTCTGAAGAATCTGATTATTATCAAGTAATGTCCTGGCTTATCTGAAGTTCTGCTGTGTGTGCTTTCAGACAGAAACATGACAATTTAGAAATTACTGCCTAGAAGAGCGTTTCCTTTTTTTTTCCCCTTCTTTTCTTCTTTTTGACTTCTTTGATTCTGAGTGAAATAGTTGTGTATTGGACAGTGGCTGTTGCAGCTAGTTAGGAGTGCTGGGAAGCTTCATTTTTCCCAAGGAATGTCACCATACCTTTTTCAGTACCATCCTTCATTCTTGCCATAATGGTAGCTGCCTTGTTGCTGGAGAGCTTGAAGGATGGAATAACTACATCTCACATCATGCCTTTTCCCCAGACCAGACCTTACGAACTCACAGTGGGGGTGACAGACAGTGTCAGGTTCCGGCTTACTGGGAGTGGAAGAGAGAAGTGGTCAGATGTGGTGGGGAATGAAGGTGTGCTTCTTGGAGATGTTCCTAGCGAAGTTGGTACAGGTGCTGAGGGAACACCTGTGGCTCTGAGACCATGTCTATTGAAGAATGGATTAGCCTTCCAGAGGCCAGCCTATTCATCAAGCAGAACTTGGCTTTGGTAGGCTAGTCTCTGTCACCCGTGCTGAGATTTTCCTTGCCCCCTTCAGCCCTGTGTTTCACGTTTGCTTTTTGCATGCACTGGAGCCCAAGATTCTGCACCAGAACAGCAAGCAGTGTATCTGGGCTTTGCTGATACAGAAAGTCATTTATCCTCTTGTGACTTGTGCTATGTGCAAAGCAATAAGGGGTTCATGCAAGCAGGACTCCTGGTCTCTGGAAAACAAGCTAACAAACTCCAGTTTGCAGGACAAGCAGTTAATTTAGAGCCGTGAAATTAATCTTGGGATGCCAAGTATTACTTTAAAGAAGGGTGGTAGGGTCTGGGGAGAAGGTAAATGGGAGAGAGTTGGTGTCACTGTATTTTCTTTGTGTATTCTTTTTTCTTTAGTAACAAAGAAAAACCCAAACAAACTCAAACCCAAAACAAAGCAAAACAGGAAAAAAAAGAAAACCACCAGTCATCTGGATCTGAAATAACTGACATGGCAATGCACATTCCTCTCTTCTGATTTCTGCCATGTCTGGCAAATAGCATGTACAGCACAAAGGCCCTTGCAGAGTTATTAATCATGTTTGGCAGCCAGGCTGCACTAATCTACTGCCTGGAAGTACAAGAAAGTACTTTTTTATTTTTTTTTAGCTGCAATGATTAAATCTCTTGATACTTTTCTTGCTATAGAGAGAAATGCAAGAAAAACTGGGTGACACTGGGAAGAGCAGAACTCCTCAACCCTTCCCCCTGACCCCACTGCTAACGAATACTGTGCCGAGGCTTTTGTACTTTAGTTTCCTGGATATACCTGGCAGCTCAACTTTGAAGAGATGTAGCTTTGGCAATGTAACACAGCTTTGGCATACCAAATAAGTGGGAGAGAGAACACTTCAAATGTCTTGTGTAAGGGTAGTAATGTTTTGAGGAAGTGGAAGGATTCAGAACTTTCTTTGCCTTGTTCCTGTCAGAAATATGGAAACAAGATTCTGAGTGGAAGGAGGATAATTTGAAGATAAAAGGAGTGAAACCTCTTTCTGTCTTGGTTAGTTAAAAACACTATTAATGCCTACATCTGTAACATGTGGAAAAGTGATGTAGGTAAGTCAGAATTTGTATCTAGCAGAAAGTGCATGTGTGCACCTTACTCCATCAGATATTCACAAATGCCAGACTTCACCTACAAATCACATTATTGCTTTGGATCTGAACAACTTCAAGCTTCAGGTGTACCTGAAGTTCAAATACAGACATGCTATAGTGGACATGGTGATGATGGTTTGATGGTTTGATTTTAGTGGTCTTTTCCAACCTTTATGATTGTAACTCTTCTGTATTTTACCAACAGTTCCTATCTGTATAGCACAGAGCAGGTGACTGCCAGCTGTGAAATGACTTGAAAACCCACAGTGTCTCAAATCTGCTTGCAGATAATTGGTCTAATTCTGTGACCTAGCATGCTGGGAGCAGGAAACAAGTTCTGTGATTATGAAAGATCAGACTGCTTGTGGTAGAAGGACCTGCCATTAGTTTTCACTTTATCAGTAGCCAGCATGTAAATGCTGTGTAGGTTACACGGAGCAACAAAGCGGTACAATATGCTTTTGGGCAGAGATAGTATGATCTATCCATCAGTTCTGTTAGTTCCAATTACTCCTTTTTTAGGGACACAAATATGTGTATTTTGCTGCAGTTCTCCTCCCAGGAACTTCCAGAAACTGAGCAAGTGGATTTTGAAGGAAGATTTTAGTTTGCTAAATAACTGAAATGAGAACTAATGGTATGTCACATCTTGCTCAGTGGAAAGTGGCCTAATTAATTCACAAAGAGAAGCTAAGAGTTTTGGGAAAGAAAAAAAAAAAAGTAATATTTGAACACAGTTTTTGTCCATAAATATTTTCTTTCTCCTGGCTGAAAATTTGTGGATGCTAAGGCTCAGTTTCCTATGTTTAAGGAAAGCCAGGCACCAGAAACACTCCACGATTGCCTCCCTGTGACACTAGTGAGAAAGGCAATTTCCACAGCAGAGAAAGCTCATTTCTGCAATACTCTGGACACAAAATATATAACAGACTTTGTGAAGGTTAACAGAAGTCCCATGGGAGGTTAGGAAGGATTTAAGTAATCAGTGACTGAACGGCTGAAATCTCATAAAAACAGGAAGAAATGAGTTTCTGGTGCTGTCTTACCCTTTAAATTAGAGGGTTTTGTTTGTTTGTTTGTTTGTTTAAAAGTAATTGCACTGGTTTAAGACGGGTGTAAGGAATTACTGAAATTACAATGAGTATCAGAACAGGGCAACCTCCTCAAGCTCATGCAGCCTGTGCAGGGCTTGATATTCTCCAGACGTGGCTTCCCTTCATCTGTGGTCCTGAGGTTCTGTAACAGCAGAGGAACTAACCTGCGGTGTATTGAACCATCTGCTTTCATCACAGATATGGAAAAGCCACTGAAAACTTAGAAGCCAAGCAAGCAGCTTAATGCTTCAAGAAATCTTGTGTATTTTCTTCTTTTTTTTTTTCCTTCTAGTCTATGCTACTTTTTCATCCAGTTGCTTTTTCAGTACAGTAAGAAACAGGCAACCGACTTGATTTCATGGGCTTCATATATCATGGCTTTAAGCTGCACTGATTTAGTACCCTGAAAACCTAACAGAGCAGTAGTGACTCAGTGATCTGCAGTGGAAAACAAAAAAAAAATTCAATTCTCTTTTGTCGCTGCACTGAATGACATCACTTGTTGCATCATACAACACAAAGATAGGTTTAAAATACCTTTTGAATTTGGCAATATGCTCAGTGAAGATGGTTTGATGGAGAAGTCTAGTCTCATATTCAGCAGCTGACAAGTCACTTCTAGAACCGGCCAACTTTTAAATAACAGTGAATTTTCCAGTGATAACAAATTTCTGGAGGAACAGAGCACTTCCATCAAGTTTAATGGGACAAGGAAGGAAAAAAAAAATCCTCTTAGGAATCACGAAGAAGAAAATGAAATCAAAGTGATTTCATGAAAACCAGATTCATTCACAAAATGACACCTCCCTTCAGCAGTATCTGGGGCGAGCTGTCTCCGGACAGCCGTGTCTCACGGTGTTATCCGTCATAGGGACATGAGGACGGAAAAAAAAAAAACGGGAGTGAAGGAGGAAAAAAAAGACCTGCACAGTCCGCTGGGGGAGGGAAGGGTACAGAGATAACATGGGTCAGAAAAAGAAAAAAAATAAAACAACGACAACGACTTGA
This sequence comes from Oreortyx pictus, assembly GCA_036925125.1. Taxonomy (NCBI): domain Eukaryota; kingdom Metazoa; phylum Chordata; class Aves; order Galliformes; family Odontophoridae; genus Oreortyx; species Oreortyx pictus. Next base: position 53,114,990 of record JAUPFR010000006.1, on the reverse strand, counting down.
GGAGGAACTGTAACTTTACTAAACCTAACAAAATCGAACAATTGGGAGAGACAGAAGTTTCCAAACCAAATCTGAGAGCATACGTTAGAAAAACTGCAGGGGAAGCACACGAGCTGCACCGACTTGGCAGCCGACACAGAGCCAGACAGCCCCGTGTCCTCCAGACCTCCACCCCTCTTCTGCTCCACGCCAGAGCATTAACTCTTTAACTCCGAGCGTGATGTTTTGTTCTGGAATACCGGCACCAAAACCACAGCACCATGCCAACTTGCTCTCAGTTTTAAGATGAAATTATAACTTCATGGGTCATGGACTCAGCAGTTTGGGATGAAGAAAACGGTTTCACAACTGACTGCATATAGTAAAGATTTTATGGCAGTTAATCCACAGTGCTATGAACTTTCTTGCTGCACCCATAATTTCGTAGTGTAGTGTGGCTGTCATCTGCATAAATCAGTACTTGGGTACTGTGCTCAGTTTGTGCTGAATTTTGGCGTATCCATCTAAACTGAATGAATTTTGGTATATTAATGTCCATCCTGTTTGTTGAAATAAGGGAAGTATTTACAATTGTTCTTGCTTGTTGGAAGTCTACAAGTATCTTTGGTGCTAGGTCTTCATCTGAAAGTATTGGCTCTCACGTGCGAATCAAATCATTGCTTGAGCAAATAATGACTGAGATTCTGAATCTTGTGTTTTAATAAATATCACTTGCAACTCTAGATTTTTGATATCTATAATATATACTAAGCATCTCCTCAGGCACACCAGTGGCAGAAATCAGTTTCTGTGAGGCACCATTATGTAGAAAACAGTTATTAGTTTTGAGTGTCATTCATTCCAATATCCTCCATCACAGTCTTTTTTGTCTGCTAAATTAACAGACAGGTGATGGAATCTCAAATACTCTGCAGTTGGCTTCCAGAGGAAACTGATTTTAGCTTAGACAGTTGCAAACATTGAGAAGAGGACTTTTGGATCATCAGGCCTTTACTACTGCCTTTCAAAGACAGTCAAAGAAGTCTTGGATGACATTAAACTTCCCTTTGCCTCTTTTCTTACTGCAAGATTATCTGCAGCAGCTGTGCTCTATTTCTAGACATTGAGTATATCTTCATCATACCATGATCACAGAAGAGAACTGGAAAGTACATTTTCAAGGTGTTGTGCCTACTTGTCATATTATCTTGCGTGTAAATTTCAGTATTCCAGGGAGTGCAATTAAATATTCTATCGTTTAAAATATTTACAATTATGCTAGTCAGATAAGACACAATATTTTTAGTTGAAGATATTCCCTAGACATCTGTTTTTATTCCAGTCCATATGGTAGAATGTGTGCCACAACTCATCTGCACGTTATGCCATATAATTACTGCCAAAAAGAGTTCCAAGTTACTACATAAAGCAATTCAATAATTGGGAAAAAAATCCTCCCAAAAACTCTCATGTTGTTATCACTCTGTGCAATTGAACATCAGTATAATATTTTGCCTTTTGTTTTTAAATAAGAGATCCAGCATCTGCTTTTTTTCGCACAAGATCTAGTTTCCTGAATTTTGTTCAGCCTGTTGGAAGTACCTGCCACCAATGCCACAAAGATCTGTCGAGTGAGATTTTTTTTTTAATTATTCACATTTATTATGCAGTTATATCACAATTCTTCTGCTAGATGGCAGAACAAGCAGGTGGATGTTATTATTTAAGAAGAATGTGGATTACCATATCTCATGTGAAAGAGGACCAGGTCAGCATGGTGCCCGGCAGCTGATTTTGTGGTTTTTTTTTAAATGATTGTAGCAATATTTAATGGATATTTAGACCTCGTGTAAAGCACAAGAAGACTATGCACAAAAAGCTTGGAGAGTGAAGGAATCATTAGTGGTGTACTAGACTTGCCCATGTCTCGTTTGTTTTAAAGAGGAGCAGAGAAGTTACTCGAAATCCTCCAACTGACCTGTACCTTTTCTGCCCAGACCACATAAACTGTGTTGTTGTTTTTTTTTTCCTGTTCTTCTCATCAGTGTAATGCCAAAGTTGCAGTGAACATCTCTGGGTAAGTACACTGGGATTGTCTAACAGCAGTAATGTATTCTATTGCCTTTTTGTTACTATAGTTAGCTAACTTTGTTCTCAATTTAGATCTTCTCTGCAACATTTGGGGGCAGTTTGAATTGATGTAGATTATTCTTCAATTAAATCGTGGTTCATAAACCATATTCCGTTATTTCAGCCATTTTCCTTTAAAATGGTGGAGCTCTTTATGAATAGGTTTATCACCAAGGAAGAATGCCTTTTTCTCAGACTCGTGGAATCATTAGGTTGGAAAAGACCTTCAAGATCATTGCATTGAACCATCAACCTGACCTAGATTCAGTGTCAGTCCAGTGTTGAGTGTGCTGAAGAAGAGTCTTATCTCTTACTTCAAAAGGAACATTTTTGGCTATCTTACTTGTTTAGGTAAATGTTGTTAAGGTGTTCATTGAGAACAGAAGTTTGTTCAGAGCCATTCAACATCCCTGGTTTGTATCTTAAGTGTTGGTTTCCTTTTGTACATTTTAATGTCCATCTCCGTGGAGCCAGCTGCAATTACTGGACAATTAATGTAGAATGATTTGTGTAGGATAAAGTTCAGTAAAGATATTCTCGTGCTACTTCTTGGCTAGGTTGGTTAGTTTCACACATTGTGCTGTAGGCAAAAGGTGTTAGCATGTAATCCTCTTACTGTATGATATTTTCCTGTTTTGATGCCTCACTCAACCATGAACTTTGCTGCAGAAACATTTCAGAGAGGATGTATTGTACTTATTAAAGGGGTGAGGAATCTCTGTTTTCACGTCTCTATGTTGAGAGCGCTGAAATATAAACATCACCAACCTTCTTAAAACCCATTCTGATTTTTGCCCATCTTAATTCTTTCCTGTTAGTTTTCAAGAGCTGCCTGTCCATTTATAATTACTGAGGAAGAGGTGTGAAATGCCCAAGTCCTGTGAGTAAATCCTGCTGCTGTACACTCTTAGTTCAGATGTTCCATAATGGAAGACCTTACTGAGTGTTTCTCACTTGCTGTCCCTACCTGTGACATTTACTTTTTCTTGCTGTGATTTTTGTCTCTTCCAACATTCAGCAGAGTTGGGTGGTGGGGAATAATTGCACCCCTTTTTATTCAGCTTCTTCTGACTTTCATAAGAATTTTTATAGACTCCTTGATCTGCTGAGGACCTGTCTGCCTTCCCAAAATGTATAATTATTATAATTATATTTAATTAATATGTGCATCTAGGTATGCCAGATGACTTTGTTTTCTTTCCTTCCCTTATTACAGCTTTTGAATAGGGCAGCATTGCTAGTTTTTTCCTCCAACTAAGTTCTTGGGAGCAATTTTGTAGCCTTTACTGGATGAAGACCATCAGCAGAAACTTAGTTCTCCGATTGGTGCATTAAAAAACAAAGTACTTTAGGAACAGCTTAGTATATATTTTACATTCGTCCTACTTCTTGTTTTCACATTGGCACAAAATGGAATGTGTTCCTGACGTATCTGGAGCCTTTCTATTCTTGTTAAAGATACCATGGACATTAATCAAATGCATAGCTTGTGCTGTGATGTGGTTTTGCTACTTTAGGTAAAGCCAGCACCCCTGATGAGGAGCCCTCACGATCACATGGCATTCGCAGAACTCCGTTTGCTGAAAGCTGGCTTAGAGAATCAACTGAAATAATGTACTTTCAACTTTTTTTTTCTGACTTGGATAACAAAACATATGTACTTGTCTATGTGTATAATATATTGAAGACCCAATATAAAGAGGCATTTGCATTGCTTAGCTTTAAGGGGCAGTAGAAAAGCTGTGTTGAACCGAGGTGAACTTAGCATGGTCAAGTGAAACAATTGTAGAAATCAGTGCCTACTAATACACTCAACAACATAATATAGACTTCAGGAATGCATGTGTTTTGTTTCTTTGGATCTTCCTGGTGTACAAAGGATCTGGACTACAAAATTTTGCTGTTGTATGTATTTTGTCCCCCTTGAAATTTCTCCACAGTGTGTTAGGAAAGCCACTGGTGCCAGAGCCTGCTTTCCTTCCTAGACTACAGGGATACAGACTGCAGTTGCCTGTGGGCACAGGGACTGACCAGAGAAGTGCAAGCACAGCTTGACTAATGAGCACCAATTAAAAATCTGACCTTGTGTAACCTAGCACAGGGAGGAAGGGTGGAAATTATGGGTGAGGAGCAAATAGAAAGAAAGCTTTTGAAGTAGCCTTTTATTCAAACAACGCAAAAAGCCTTTTACTTGCCTGTATTAATCTTGGAAAAATAGCATTTAATTTCTGTAATTAGCCTTTCACGCACCCCAAGGATACAAGTGTACATTTACACTCATTTCTCCTAAATCTTGGAGGCTTGTCATTTGGTTGCTAAGGGAAAGAAAAGGTTTTAGTTGGAGACAAACAAAAAGCGGAACTTGCTCCCAGGTGTTGGTGAGTCATCAGGGTATGAAGCTTTTGAAATAATATTTGGAGTTGGGTGCCAGGAGAGGAGGAGAAGGATGTGGGGTGTAAATTCAGTTTTCCTGCAAGGTACTGAGCTTGACAGCCCAAGGACTGCAGTCCGATGAGTACAGATGAGTGGTGGAATATGGCTGCTGCCTACTGGTAATCGGAAGGGTCCCAAGGGTCACACCAGAGCCCTGTCTCTCATCCAGGAAACAGTTTATAAGGTAGATGCAAGCAGATGTACTGACAGCTGGTGTGCTCTCCATGAATGGTTGGACTGGATGATTTCTATGTCTTTTCCAACCTCGGTGATTGGTGATTCTGTGTAATGCTATACACTCTATGGGATCACCTACCAGTGAAAACCTCCAGCAGAGGAAAATTGGAAGGGATTCAGTCTGGCATAATGAGTGTATTTTATGGGCAAGGAAGCTTCTGGTGGAGGAAATAGCCTAAAAGGGAGCTATTCAGCACAGAGAAGAGAGCTTTTTAAAGAAAGAACTGAGTGAGGAGGCATGAAGTCATAAGATTTGAACAAAATTTTCTATTTCCTTAATTTCAGAAATAGGGAGGTGCTAGGTAGAGCAGGAAGCTGATTAAGAAAAGGAGAACTGAAATGTATTCTCTCTGCTAAGTTACTGATCTTTAATAACTGAATCCAAAGAGTAAGTGCAGGGAATTTTATTATAAAATTTTCAGAAGTTATTGCTGTTCCTTAAATGTTTACAGCTCTTTTTCAAGATTTGCACCATACATCTGACCTTGAGAGTTGCAGTTTTAGCCATATGGCTAAAATTGATGCAGATCAAATTTTGAACTTCAAATTATGTGCAACACTCCACAGATTAAAGATTATGCATGGGAAATGTTTACAAACACACCTTGAGTAAAATGGAAAAAACCACCAAACTTTGTTCTGTTTTTGGGTACCTGGCAAAGAAGGAAGCCAGAGGGGAGGACAATGACTTGAACTGTTTACTACAAAGTATCCACTGAAGTCTGTTGTCTGTGTCTGAATAAATAATACAGATAGCCATAAAAAATTACCATCCAGCTGGATCTTTATAAAAAACCAGATATAACTGTTTATAGTCTTTGACCATGGTCATGTCAGTAAAGACATCCTATGATTTTTAGGCACTGAGAGATCTGAGCTGGCTCTCTGAGTGGTTCGTGCTTGCCTGGTGTTCTCTCAGCAGCTACTGCCATGAGTCTGAGATGTTTTGCATTATTTTCTTCCAGATCAGGCTGATTTGACAGAAAACAGTTGACAGGAGATGGACATACCACAGCATTGCAGTCTCCTGCTTGGTGTCTTATGCTATGCCAGCTCCTTTCTCCAGGAAGGAGTTTGTCTTCCATCTTATCATTGCCTCTTGTGTGGATGTGGTGGCTTAACCTGCCTGCAGGTGGTGAAACTCAGTGTATGTACCATGGGTGCCTTCTTTATGCTTATCTCCCCAAGGGAAGTGAGAAAAGCTGACTAGCAGAACTTGACCGGAGGATGGGGATTGTCTCTCTCTGTTCTGACCCCTTGAGGCCCCATCTGGGGTACTGTATCTAGACCTGGGGCACCCAGAACAGGAGGGATGTGGAACTGTTGGGTCAAATCCAGAGGTCAGCCAAGAAGAGGTTCAGAAGGCTGCAGCATCTCTCTTGTGAAGAAGAACTGCAGGAAGCCAGGCTTGTTTAGCATGGAAAATAAAAGGCAGTGGAGAGATCACACTGCAGCCTTCCAGTACTTGCAGGGAGCTAATAAAAAGGAGGAGGACTGATTTTTTTACACAGTCTGAAGGTGGTAAGACTAGGGGTATTGTCTTCGAACTAAGAGGGAAGACTTAGGTTAGATGTTAGGAGGATGGTGAGGCACTGGAACAGGTTGCTCAGAGAAGTGAGGGATGTCCTGCCACTGGAGGCGTTCAACAGCAGGTTGGATGGGGCCGAGGGCAACCTGATCCAGAGATTGTCACCCCCCAGCCCGCAGCAGGGTGTTGGAACTTGATGATCTTTAAGATCCCTTCCAACCCAAGATGTTCTGTGATGCCAGGTGCTGCTCAGATATAACTAGTAAATCGAGATAAAGTGCAATATGCAACAGAGAAACTTCTAGAACTGTCTTTTCTTTCTCACGCCACTGAAGAAAAAGATGCTGATGGTCTACACTCTCTAGTTCACTGTGCCAAGCCATCACTTGGACATGGTGTCCTTTTGTCTAGTAGGAACTAAAAGAATTAAATAATTCTGTAGCCAAATGTCAGCTTGGTTAGTCAATAATATTGCTTCTGACTTTCTTCTTGTCTTCAAATACTACAAAACTTTGCCAAGGAGATTATTTTCTGTCCCTGTTTATTTGGGGATTTTGAATACTTGTTCTTTCACTTGCACATAGTGACTGACCTTGTCTTTGTCTTTCTGTTCTGTAGTGGATAAACTTCACTGCTTTTAATACCTGTTAGCATTTCAGAATGGTGTGCAGGCTTTCCTCCTGCAGTATGACTGCTATAAACACTGTTTTCCATTTTGAAGTATGCTGTAAGATTTGAGGTTTCAAAACCAGAAGTTAGCTTTTTTTTTTTTTTTTTCTCTACTACCACTCCTCTTTTCTTGTGCCCTCTCAACTAATGCTCCACTGAGTCTGTATTTCATCTTGATTCTTTGAGCAACATTACCGGATGGAATGTATGCTCCAGAAAGTTGTGGATTATTTTTGCTGCTTTCCCTGTCAGTGCACTGCCTCACTCAGAGTCGGAACTGTACCCATTCTCAGGCTGACAAAAACTTTCCAAGTAACTGCAGCCCTTATTCCTCCTCCTCCTAATAACGGGGGTGAGAAGCAGCTTGTGTTGCTTGCAATAGTCTCACAGAATTAGAAGAAGTAATTTAGGACTAAAAACGTCACATTAATTCCATTGGGAATCAATGAGGTAAATTGAAGTAGTATAGTTTGAAAACACTGAAAATACAAGGAAAGCATTGCAAAGTTACTGGAGCTTGAATTTTTGCAATTATCCCCTGCAAACAAACACAAAACTTGGTAATTCAGTGCATCTGCATTTACAGATGAATATACTGGAGATTAGAGAATGAAAAAAATCATATTGCTCTGCAGAACTCACAAAAGGTACAAAAATATGTTTAAACACCTTCTGTGGCATCTAAGCTGATAAGATCGAGTCAAAACCTCATCCATCTTAGATGTATTTTGCTTGTTCAAACCAAAACAAATGAATTCGGTGATACAAGGGCTGCTCCTAAATTAATGCCTGCTATTTTATCATGTTGGACCAAGACAGCAGAGGCAGATGTTGGTGGGATGGCAGCAGAGGTTGAGTCTTCCCACCAATATTCCATTACATGTTGTTGCCATGTGGTAGATGGCTGCAGAGAGGCAGACTGACAGAATGGTGCCTGGTGTGGAAGTGTCAGAAGCAACGGTGTGTGGTTAAATTCCTACATGCAGAAAAAATTTCCCCCACTGACATTCATTGATGCTCGCTGAATCATTTATGGAGACCAAACAGTGGATGTGAGCACAGTGAAGTGGAGTGTTGTGAGTTTCAGCAGTGATGACTGTGACATGAAAGTCAAGCCCATCTTGTACAGCCATGCAGATTGTTATGTGCATGATACGCAGGCTCTTGTTTATCACTGGCAAAAATGTGTAGCTAATGATGGCAACTATGTTGAGAATTTGTGTTTTGTAGCTGAGAATTGGCTCTATCAGATAATCATTGTTCTCTTTATATCTATTATAAATTCTATGGAAATATTTGGGGGCATTACTTTTGGAGCAACTCACACTGACTTTTATGATAAACTCCTCGAGAAAAAGTTTATAAGCAGTTATTTTATTAACTTTAGACTGTGGCTTGTTGCATGTAATCTCTCCCTGTTAGAGAAGGTGGCTGGTATTTTTCTTCTTTCCTTTTTATTTTGCGTTTTAGAAAAACAAGAAACAGAGCATGTGGGAGTGTAGAAAGAATAACTTTAAGTTTCTGAAGCACTATTTTCAATATTGTTAATATGATAATACCCTAGCGGATTTTTTTTTGTGTGTGTGTGTACGTGTGTACACACTTCGAAACAAAAATCCAAATAAAACCATCAGTTAGAAATTAGAGACAGAATTTGAAAATCTGGGCAATTGTTGATCATCAACTGAATTCCTTGCAAGACTGAAGCTGGGAAGAGTGTTGGTGAAGCCACAGACTGAGCTTTAATGAAAGGATACTTCAGCCTTGCTTGGCTCTTTTGCTGTTATTTGCAAAAAGATGTTAGACTCTAAATTTGAGTACGTACCCAATACATGAGTGAGAAGAGCAGGATAGTTAGACCTTTTGTCTTCTGGACACATCTCTGAGACAAAAAAAAAAAAAAAAAGGTTATTATCACTTGGGTGATTGACCTTCCTTATAGCTAGCTACTGTCTCTGAATACAGAGAGCCTTCTTTAGAGGTGTCTCCAGGCAGAATAGCTCCATAAGGAGAACAGATTCCCCACTGCTGCAGGTACCTGAGCTGTTGCTGAAGTCTGTAGCAGTCATGGAGTCTCGCAGCGTTAGTATGGGTGAAACTGTTGTCTTGGACTTTCTCTCAAGAATGCTGGCTGCTTTGCTGTGTTCTGTACAAATTGCAGTGTATAATAAAGACTTCTTGTAGTGTTGCCCTAAGCAGGCACTATGCATTGCTATCAGAGCCACAAAGAATAAAGAATATATTGAGTAGATGGCTGTGACTCTCCACAAGCCCTCTCTTCAGACTTTGATGCTGAGATACACAAGGAAAAGTGTTCCTCTTGGATCTTTGCCTGCCACAATGGTATATATGTGAAGAGAGATAATTTACTGAGGACCTAAGCTTTTGAGCCCCATAAACGTTTGTATTTGCTGTTAGTACATTGGTCCCTGCAGGAAAAAAAAAAAGAACTAATTTTAATCTTACTTTAAAATTCATATCAATAAAATTTAAGCCTTAGTGATATTCTTTTTATTTCCTTTTCTTTTTTGATTCCCAGGTGCACTCAAGAGGAAATAGTGGCTGCATATGTTGTGCTCTCCATCATTTATTGTTGAGTAATGGGAATTGGATTTTTTTAATGAAAGCTTTGTCTTGGATCAAGTAAAAGCCTGATGGTTTTGAGTAATTGGTGAGCTTGGTTGCCATGTCACCTACGTGGCTAGATATTAGACTCAGTTGATGGGTCATTCTTGGCTTGCTTTGACAGGAGCACTATCCATTGTCTGAAGAGACCTGCTTTAAATCAGCAGTGATTTTGTAAATCTGCAGAGCCAGAAAACAAAATTACTGGCCATCTATTCTGATCTAATCTGTAACGAAGTCCACAGTGCTTCTCAAGCTAAATACTTTCACTGACTAAAGGAAATTGTTATTTAAAAAATAATAATACAGTCTTCAGTTAAGAGTCACTTACAATGGTGAATCCACTGATTTTACCAATAGAGCCTGGAAAATCAGTCCCAAATTTTAATATTGTTTGAATTTAAACAGGATTTTTGCAGTTATCTGGTAGAAGTGTACTTCAGGTTTTTATAGAGAAAGCCTACAACTCCCACCATGAAGTTCTGCTAGACTTACCATTTACTTTCAGTGTTCAAAGCATGTGTGGGTGGTGACTGATGTAGATGTCTTGTGGAGTGAGTATAAATACCAAAAATATTAAAGCTCTTCAAGTTTTTATTTCTAAAGGAAAATGTATCCACTCCCTTTCCTTGCTGTAAAATGCTGAGGTTGGTTTTCAAACATGTTGTTTCTGGAAACTAAGAATCAACACATGGTATTTTGTTTGGTTTGAGTTTCATTTCTAGGTTTTAATACTTTGCAATTCAACCAGAATTTGCATATGTTGTTCCTTATTGAAAACAAAAACATAGACACTTTTTATTTGTACCTGTAATGTGATGTCTTCTTACACACATAGTAACTACTGTGTTTTTAAAATTTGGTGTTAATGCCAACTCCCCATGAAAAAGATTCATTCTATTCTAATGAGACTTTAAATGGTTGTGATCATTTTCCCTTTTAGGAGGAGGTGGAAGGTTTTATAATCTACAAAACAGCGGTATCTGACGCTTCATTTGAAATGCTGTAACTTTTTAGATGCTGATCTTTCTGCAATGACTCTGGTAGTTCAGAATCTAAAGGTAGAACAATGTCCACTACCTGGAGAGTTGGCTGGCTGGTGATTCTTGCATGTGAGAGACAGAGAAAATATTGCAAATATATTGAAAATGTCTGCGTTCTCTCTGTGTTTTAGGAAGTGTTGCAAACTGTGAAACTACCACCAATGAAAGCGGGTCTCTTGGCCCAAATGAGAGTATACAACTGATTAGTGAATGATTACAGAGCGACAGAGGAAAATGCCTTTTCCAGAACTAAATCCAGTTTAAGCAGGGTGCTTAAATTCATGCTTTACTTGAAGCAGTAGATAGATTAAGAGAACCAGTAAGAATGTTGCTCTGTCAGGTTATAATTGGCTAGATAAGAGGTAATCCTAAAGATAACAGGCTCTGGGAAAAAGAAGTAGCAAAGGCCATAGACTTTCGGGGACAGAAATTGCTTAGCCATTAGATTTGACCTTCCATATTAAGCTGTAGAGGTGAAGGAAAGATCTAGGGTTCTGAATTTAAAAGACCCAGTTTCCGCAGAGTGAGGGTGAAGATGGGCATGGATAATTGGATACTGTTACTGTGGGGTCATGATGGAGGCAGGAAGGCTAGCATGAAGGTAAGACCATAACTATTCATAGCTCAGCAGAACATGTTATTTCTGGAAATAAATATTTAGAGGGGCTGAAATGACCATGCCTCATAAAATAAATAAATTATGCATGGAAATTATGAAGGAAAACAGGGATTATAAAGGGTTTGGGAGGATTACTAAACATTCATATTCACCATAGGAACAAAAGAGGATTTAAAAGAGTGAGGAAAAGTGGAATTTTTATACTGTCTGTAAAATCCTTTAAAAAGTCTTTCTGATAGTGCTTTGAAAGACTGGCGTAAAGTGATGCTATGTAGATTGATACTGCATATTTAAGTGCAGGTCAAAATATGTCAGCTGCAATACTTGCTAGAGAATTCTTTGAAGCAAAGGAACTGAGAACTCATGAAATTTTCTCTTGCTCGCAGTAGACTTGGAAAATGATTGTATGTTCACATCACAGCATCTCAGAAGTACATGGAAAATACTTCTACATTATGCTGAAGATGCACAGCATGTCTTTAATAGAGTTACCACCACAAATCTGTATTTAGACTTTGTGGCCTCTCTGAAGCATCTTCTTTTTTTTTTCACTTCTATTTGTGACAGGTTTTTAATATTTCCTCTGGGACTTGGATGTTTAACACAGTAAGGTTTTGTTAGGAGTACTGCAATTTTGGTTTTGGTCAATATACTTGTAATGTGTTCTCCAAAAGTACCAAAAGGAGTGTGTGTTCTCACCTAATGCTGCTGTCTATTTGGTTCCTTTAACTATGTTATTGAGATAAATATTATTTGAAAGTGGGGAGCTGTAGGGGTAGATTTTTGAAAGAACCTTAGACTATATTTTAATGACCACTGTCCCTGTCCAGTTCACTTCTGAATATCTCCACGAAGGGAGAATGCAGCTTGAGCAACTCATTTCAGAGCTTGACTGCCCCCGCTAGGAGACTTTTTTGTACATCCAGTCCCTCATTTGAATGTATATTGTGTTGACATTTTCTTACCCTGTCACTGGACGCCTCCAAGAAAAATGTGATTTTATGGCTTGTTGGTAATTGTACGAGATGTTTGTATTTCTGAACATTTATGTAGTGAGGGAGACACCTCCTAGAGGCAATCTGTTAGTCTGGAAACACTTAGTGATCTGATCATGAACAGTTAGTAGCAGCCATGCTAGCTTCTCCTTGTCTTGCCCAGTAAATTTCTGAGTTTGATATCAAGGTTGAATTTTGAAATTAATATCTCAAAAATCTTTGGTTAGCGAAAAAGTGGAGTTGTTGGCCTTCAGATACAGTATATAGACTACATATTTATTTATTAAAAAAAAAGAACAAAACAAATACAAAACATGTAGTGAAAGATGGACTTTGAAGTGTATTGATGAATGTACCTGAGTGGGAAGCAGTTTTCCTTTACTGTAGCTGGTGATGTCTGGGTTTTTTTGTTTGTTTGTTTGTTTTTTCCCTATTTTAAAATGGGTCAGTTTTAGACTTGCCAAATAACCTGCTGTTTTCAAGACTTAGAGCATTCTGTTTTCAAATTTATGACTCTAAAAAACGTGTTTGAAGCTTCTTTGAGTAAAAAGTTGACTATATAAAATCTACCGTATATTGATACATAATTTTAGTGTAGTTGTAGCATAAGTTATTAATTATGTTAATGCAATGCTCACAAGCTACATAATTTTCTTAAAATTACATAGAATTAATGCACTGAATTACTTTATTTTTTAAATATTAAAACAAACAAACAAACAAACAAAAAAACAATTTTCCTTCCTTTCCAATAGATCAAAAGCCAAGCTTGATAAAAGTCTGGCATTTGCAGCCAACTTGTGGGGAAGATATAAGAAATCGGATTCATGTTTAGAAAATTCCCAAGAAAGATTCCAGGCGAGCTGTTATCCACAGAGAAGTGTTGGAGGAAGCATAATGAAGGGAAATGGAAGCATTGTGGGAACTTGTGCTATATTTTGGTGGTGAAGCTGATGGCATAGGTGAGAAATGGAGAAAGTCGCTCTGGTAAGTGGTACTGATAATTGCAATTGGAAGAAGTTTTGAAAACATGGAGTATGAGTTAAACAAGCAATTATCGGGTGTTAATAGATATTTTTTTCTTTAAAAAAAATCCACATATACAACTGCAAAGTAAAGCATTCATGGCTCAAAATGAGATTTGCTATGTTTCAGTAAAAATGTTTTATAATATAATGTTAATGGGATTTATTTAGTTAGTAGGTCTTCTAACAGCAAAGAACATGAGTACAAAGGGACCACTCAAATGAGAACACCTCATTGGAAAGTATCTTGACACCAGTCAAGCATCTCTAGTGGCAAAAGATATGAGAGAAAACATGCTTTTGAGCAATGGCTTTCTATGCAAAAATACTTATTCAATTAATTCTTGATTGATTTAGGATTTGGGATGCAGTTGATTGTAGAGAGCTCAGTTAGCTCTATGTACACATGGTTGAAACTGCTAATCACACAATGAGAGGATCTGGGAAGTTTCAGTGTTGTTTGAACTAGTGCTGTGTTACCAGATTCAGTGTTAACACTTGAAATCTTAGCCTTTCTTGAGCCACCTCTTGTCATCTGACCAGCAACACTTTTTGTCTTAAAGTTTGCTGTGAGGAATGATCTCTTCATAGATTCATAGAATCATAGGGGTTGGAAGGGACCTCAAGAGATCATCGAGTTCAGCCCCCCTGCCAAAACAGGTTCTCTACGCCAGGTATGTCTTCACTGTTCCAGGTTGTCCCAAGTAAGGAGAGTATCAGGCCCTGAGGTATTTATGTTACTTTAAGCACTTAATAATGAGAAACAAAATGGGCTACAGCCCGATGTGATCTAATTCAGCATAGCTGCTTTCCGAAGCAGTACTGACTTGCTCTCACTGAGGATGTAATGAAGTCATTTTGTACCTTAACCTAGAAGCCTCCTTGTTAGTACAGCAGCAAATGTACTCATTGTAATTAAAATTACTTCTTTTTCTCAGGTGAACATATGCTGAGCTTTTGTAGTTCATCACTTTGAGATAGGATTTCCTCAACTTTGCTAATTAGCAGTGTTGCCCAAATGGAAAGAAACATATGGCTCATGACGTGCTGACTTGAAATATTTGGAGTCCCACTGGAGAATAATTAAAGTGATTTTGATTTTCCGGTATGATGAAGAACAAGCCATTCTCGTTTGGCCTCATGTCTAGAAGCTCTGAGACAGCAAGTTACCTTAGCAGGACAGCTGTAATAATTAACATGAGCCAGATTGTTATTGTTCAGGTAGCTTTGTTGCTGTTAACAATCACTAGTAATTGTGAAGAGACTTTATATAACCCATGCAAGAACTTGAATTTACTTCTGAAAGTGCATGTTTAGTTGGGCTTCGTTTAGACTCTATGGTTGAGAGCTTCCACCATTACAATTCCTTCTGAAAACACATAGGTTGTTATAATGAAAAAATCTCTCCTGTCAAATGGAATCCTTTCCCCTTTTTTTGCTGATAATGCCGAGGAACATGCTGTCCAATGCAATTTTTCAGAGGGAGTTATTTATCTTTATTCATCCCTTTTGGAAACTGTGAAAATAGATATGCATGGAAAGGGAACATTTCTTCTTTGAACAAATAGAATATTTTTGAAATGAAAGCCTCAAAATTTTGATAAAAGAAAATTAATAACTGCTCAAAAATTTTTTTAGAAAACAGAAAATAATATATGTTCCTAAGAGTGAAAACTCTGCTACCTGCTAGGAAAAAATTTAGGCAGGATTGTAAATGTGAGTGAAGAAATGGAAATTAAACTGTGTAACATAGGCAATGGATTTCACAAACATACACAGCTTAGAAAATGCATGCTAAATAAGTGATAAAAAAAACCTCTTCTCAGAGGCATGCTGTATGCTGGCAGCTTCAGAAGTCAGGTTTCTTAAAACTCTAATGCAGGATAAATAAAGCAAGGTTTTGTTGGTGTATATTTATGGAGAAGTCACCTAACATCTGTGCATAAAGAATCAATCAGCCCTATGTTTTGTATGGGAATTCACCATTCAGCTCTCTGTACTGGTGAAGGGCACCAGATAGGCATTGGTGCTTAATTAAGTAATTTAGAATTAGTCTGAAACTGTTCTCTTTCATTGCTGATATGTGTCCTACTCAAACAAACCACAAAACCGAACAGAGTTATATCCTAAATGTGAATCTCAACCTCTCTCAAAAAGCACAGCACTCTTTCAGAACCATAACGCTGTGTTTGACGCAGGAGTTGCCATGGAAAAATGCATTGAGCCAATCATTCATAATTTATTTATAGCAATTAGAACGTACATCCCAAGATTCAACAGTAACTCTGATTTAATAAAAAAAACAACAAACAACTGAACACAAAAACATCATCCAGACAAAGGATTGAAGTGGATAAATAAATAATAGGAATGTTGTGAGTCTATGTGGTCAATTATAGTATTTTAAAAACTTGACCATATATGTTCCTAGACAGGGCTTTGAAGTATCAGTGCTGTAGATATTTGCTTCCATATTTCTACTGCTGATAATATTATTACTGCTGCTGTATTATTACCATCTGTTCAGTGACTCTGTGGCGGATACAGTAAATATCAATTGAAAGTGAGTTTTAATCATCTTTTCCAAAATTTTATGCAAAAGTGAATGCATTGGAGGAGCCTATACCCCTGTATCTTGGTAGGAGTGTGGTACTCAGGGTTGCTAGAGCTGATTGCACTTGCCTGTAGTGCTCAAACTACATTAGGCACTGGATGCCTTCCTTTTTATGGCATTAAATTGCATTCGGACAGAAATCTTTTATTTTGATTAACATTACCTGCATTTCAGTGTTGGTCTTTTGTAGGTAACTGCTGAAGCATCAGAACCTTTGTGCTGTATCCCCTGTGCACTGTTTCTCTGGTCAGTAATGAAAATCAAACAAGCAATTGCACAAGTCTTCAGTTTAAGTATTTAATGGGTCAGTACATGATGGGGTTTGTTTTCTTCTCCAGGGAGGTGCCTTACAGTGATGTTAATTCTATTGGAGGCTAAGAAACTCCTCTGGAGTTTATTGCCCTTGTCCTTCTATCATTATGTGGCTTGCTGAGTGTCATTTCAATTTGGCAGTGAGTTGAGAGTGTCAGCTCTCTTTGATGTATAGCTCTCTCAGAGGTTAAATCAATAATGTTTTAAGCATATCGCTTTGATTCAATGAGGCCACTGTTGGGGGAATTTTTGCAGCTCTTCAGCTTTCATATTTCACATTGAAAATGTAATGTTAAGGAGTAAAGTCCTCATACCAAAAATCCCAAAGCAACTACTGCATAGCTGATTTTAGTTTCCTGGTATCGATATGTGAGCCTGAAAACATAGGTTTGGCTGCTGGTGTTTTTGGCTCCTGCTGTTTTAGGTTTGGAAGCTGGGTGTGTAAGAAACTTTTCTCAATACAGCATGAGCCTTGTTCCATTCTCTCCTGGTTCATGGAACACCTTCTTTCCATAGGCTGAACTTACGTTTAGACCTATTAATTTTCTCAAGACTTTGTGTGGCATAGGAAAGGAAGATAAGCTTTTCTTGATCATAAGCTTACCTGATGACCACTCAGCAGGCCTTGTGAGAGCTACACTGATGACCCACTCTAATGGGAGTGGGTTCCACATTACTCCTGGAGCATATGGACTCAAGTTTTGGGCCTCATGATGAGTAGAGTTTCCAGAGAAATGTTTCTCCCTAGAGAACGTGCCTCCATGTGCTCCGTTGCAACACTCTTCACTTGGCCTGTCAGAGGGATGTGGGGCTCAGTTGAATGTGTTGGTGGTGAGGTATGGTAGGGAACAGTAGGGACTTGAGAATTATGCTGGCCAAGAGACAGTAGCTTCAAGGCATATGCATTCTTGAGCATCTGCTCTGAGCACTGACTCATGATGCATTCAGCCAGGTGAGGGTCTCATCCTTCAGCTGCCTCTTGTATCCTTGTTTGACTTGACAGCAGGTTAATAACAGCTGCCCCTTGTTGAAACGTGTTGTTCTGGCTATGCATGCCATAGAAAGCTTCTCACTTGTGTGGGACTTTCTTTAGTGTGGATAATATATGGGTTGCTCAGAAAGTAATGCCTCCTATTTATTTCCATGGAAACTGCAACAGATACAAAGAAAACAGTAACTCTGTTTGATAGAGCCGATTCTCAGCTACAAAACACAATTTTTCTACACAGTCACCACCATTAGGTATGCATTTTGCCAGTGATGAACAAAAGCCCGTCTGTTGTGCTTGTAAAAATCTGCACCAACAGAGGTGACCCGCTGTTGCCACTGCTGAAACACACCATCCACCACTTTGCTGTGCTCACATCCACTGTTTGGTCTCCATAAATGTTCAGCAAGCATCAACGAATGTCAGTGGGGGAAGTGTTTTCTGCATGTTGGAAATTAATGACACTCCTTTGCTTCAGACACACTTCCATACCAGGCACCATTCTGTCAGCCTGCCTCTCTGCTGCCATCTGTCTCATGGCAAGAATATGTAATGGAATATTGGTGGGAAGATTCAACTTCTACTGCCATCCCACCAACATCTGCCTCTGCTGTCTTGGTTCAACATAATAAAATAGCAGGCATTACTTTTGGAGCAGACCTCGTAGTTTTTCCACTCTTGGGGACTTATTATCGTTACCATAGGATTTTTCCAGAAGTAGCAGCAGAGGTCTGTGTATTTTTTTATGAGAACAAAAAAACTGTAGTGTCGAAGCTGAACAAAAGTCCATGTCACCATATATCCTGTCTGCAGAATCTCGAAAACCCCTAAATTCACAAGGAAAGATGTTGCTAATCCTTTACTGATTTTGTAACCAGAAAATACAGTTCTGATTGACTGGAAATTTCCTTTTCCTGTAGGGAGCAAGTGTAACAAATACCTCCTCTCTCCCATCTTGATTAGTATAGCTTTTACCTCCAGTTCTGTAGAGAAGTGCCTGAGTTTGGGATGACTTTTTGAGCTGAGATTAATCTCTTTCACCTAGTAGCAGTGCCAGTAGCTGATCTGATTTCTTGTCTTAACTCTCTTCAAAGCTGATGGAGTTATTTATTTCATGCTGTGACAGCTATCCATAATCAGGAAGATGTATGAACTTCAGTGGTTTCTATTTCTTCATTGGTTAGAAATGCAGCTGTGTTTAATTTTTGTCCACTTGAATCTCAACTTTCAAGTCAGTATTTGCCATCCTCTAAGTAATGTTTTGTTCATAGAGTGCAAGCAGTGTTGTAGGTGCTCTTCTCATCCCTCATCGCAGAACTAGTGGTCATGAACTCCTACTTCGAAACTATTGCCCTTTTCTTTTCTGATTCCTGGTCTTGCCTGTGAATAGTTGCATGGGTAAGCTGAGCCCCTGGAAGCCCCTTGAGCTTGCTGTGGGAATTAAGTTTCTAAATAGTTCAAGAGGCTTTAAGAAAATCTCAATCATGGCAAATTTTAGTGTTTGGTAGGGAGCTGCATGCTTTTCCTCCGTAAGAAATCAAGCTATGAGAAAATCCATCTGCTTCTCAACACTTTTTGCTTCTTCCAGAAACAAATAGCTTTAGAAACTCAGAGATATTCCCCTTTCTCTGTCCCAGCAATTTGCCTGGTGTGTGGGCTGCCTGGGCTGGAGGGCCTCCGCATAACTGGAGCTCCTACAAAAACCGTCTGTCAAAACTTCCATAGCATCAGCACTTTGCTGTGCAGCGCTCTTCATCCTTCTGTGGGAGAATTTTTTCCAACATAAGTCTCTTTCATCTGAAAATCTCTAGCCAGTTTTGGCAGATAGCAGGAAATCTCACATCCTTATGAGCTGCCTATAGGTTCTCATGCTGAGCTATCTAGACAACATACTACATGTCCATTGAATTAAACAGAGTTGAATGCACAGAGGGAAAAATATTCTCCAACTTTGCCAAGATGGCAAGTTGCACTTTGCATCCTTCAGTGAATTCCACTTATCTTTCTATCTGGTGAACTCAGTTTAGCTTTCTTCAAGCATCTTGTGTTTCTCCATCTCTAACACCTAGGGTGCTATGCAAATTTATTTTTAATAGGCACCTGCAGATCAGGGATGGGTTTCCCACCACCCACACAACACACAGTAGCTGATATATGCAGCTCTGTGAAACACTTCTGAGTATTGATGGGGAAGTGTCGAGGTCCATTTAATTGAATGTGGCAGTTAGAAAATTTAGCATTATTTGAGATAAACATTGGCATATCTGTGAAAAACTGTCTCATTCTTCATTACTGGCCTATGTTAGAGCCTGAGGAAATAGTAGAACACCGAAATCACAGACTAAGTAGGGGAAATGAATAGTATCCATGTTCCCTATGCCCGTTCATGAGGGTGGGAAAACTTTTGCCCATGTCTCAGTACAAGCTCTGCTATTTGGACACCATAGTATTGTACAATGATCTCTTGTTTCCACATTGTACCAATATCATTACAATTCTTAGAGATTTTAGATTTGTTTCAGCTAGTTTTACAGTAATTACTGTGTTTGAAGTAGGAAAGTAAGAAGGTTTGACTTTGCTTAAATTGATGTCTTACACCTCCTGGAAATTTATTCATATGCGCTTCCTAGAAATAGCCATGAGAATTTCACCAGAAATCGATTATATGACTCAGTTACAATCTTGAGATGGATTATCATAGTACTTATGCACAGGCGTTGATGCCTTCAGATTTTCAGTTGCCTGACATGAACTATATCACAGCAAAGAAGCCAGCTGAGTCAGCTGTCCAGTGAGAATACTGAGAGCTGGGGCACTATCTGTGCTTGCTGTTGTTTGACGTGTGCAAGAGGGTAAATTGGTGGGCAGCTCAAAGACATATCTAGGAGTGATCTTTAATATTAAATGAATTCAGATTGATCTCTAATGGTTGTGAACAGAAATAGTATTCTCCTGTCAAACAGGTACATAGATGCATATGAATGTTACTTCTTCCACTCTAATTCTTCTTGGGAGGACTCAAGTTGCTGGAAATATTTTCACTCTACAAGTCAGGTGAAGACTCTCAAAGGAGGCTTTCAAGATGCTGACTGTGAGCACAGAGCCAACTTAAGTCTTCTTTGCCAGCTCTCCTGTGTTACTTCTTCAGTTGTACGGATACAGTCTTTTGGAGCTATGTTTGAATTATGGAAATGATGCAGATAAAAATATCTATCTAGAAAAGGTAGGACAGAGAGTTATTTTTAGTCCGTTTTAACATCTAGCGTTATTTTTGCACAAAATATGGACATAACTTAGACGTCGGCCACTGTGGAAATGAGAGTGTTCATAAAGTGGCCTGTCTACATGGGAGGGGACAGTGCTTTAAGCTTTGGAATTCAGCGATTGAAAGCTGAAGACGTGATCTGTATTTGAGCAAATACTGTCAGAGTTCTTTTGCAAATGTGAAGGTAGGAGGTTACATGCAAGAGAAGCATTATGCTACCCTTAAAGGTTGTTGAAATTTTTCAACTTAAAAACTGTTCTGGCAGAAAATGAACTTTTATGATTTTTTTTTATTTTTTTGCAGAATGCTGCTCTCCCCCCTGCCTTTATTATTTTAATAAAAGAAAAAAAAAAGAATTTCAACTCCTTGTTAAGCGATTGTCGTCTGGCACTTGATGAAATACCACAGAGTCAGAGAAGGCTCCAGCTTATGTATTTTAAATGTAGGTGAGGAGCCCAGTCCATGTAGGAACATACGTCAAAGGGCTATGAAGAATCTGAAGTGCACTTCCCATGAGGCTGAGAGGAAGATAGCTGGTCTGCAGTTTGCTAGACAGAACCTGTCAGGTTTATGTTTATTTTTTCTGCCCTAGAGTCTAGTTTTCTAAAGTATAGCTGTCATTTCCCTGCTACAGCAGAAGAAATAGGAAATGTGTTGACCCAACCATAGCAGGGGTCTCACCTGCTTGCCCAGAGGTCTCCATATCAGCTCTGAGTATCAGCAACCCTCTGTCTTTTTTGTATAAGCTCTGTTTGCTTGTCGTATCTCTCCAGTCATACTGCTGGAACTTCTAAGTGAGAATATAAGTCAGTAACTGGGGTACATATTCCTACATGTGAGAAAATGTGCTCATGCTCTGAATACCTGCAGCTCAATACCTGCAACAGATGCCAGTTGCACTTGCATCCTCTGAATTTTCCATTAATGCATTTGCGCCAACATGAACTTTCCTTGATCAGGCAAGGCTGGACCATTCCTCTCTATCATAAATTACTGTGCACTGATGAGATCTGGAGTAGGAAAGGAGTTTCTGTAACATAAATTATGTGACACAGAAGCTTGATATAGCATTTTCTTTTCACCAGAATGCCTTGGTTTGGAAGATGATAGGATTTGAATGGTGAAAGCAGTTTTACTTTGCATGGGATGATTCTGTTTGCAGTAAGCAAACACTGTAATATTTCATGAAAGGTTCACTGCCAGAGGAGATTCAGGTAGGACGGGGAAAAACTTCTCAGAAGGAATGGTGATGCAGTGGCACAGGCTGCTCAGGGAGTGGGGGGTTACCATTCCAGAACCATGTCACTGAGGGACGTGGTCAGTGGGCATTGCAGGGTGGGTTGGTGTTGGGCTTGAGCATATTAAAGGTCTTTTTCAACCCTTATGATTCCATAATCTCCTAGTGATGGGAGTGTTTCTAAACCTGAAGCTATCACAGGGGTGCCAGTGCTGATGAGAATGATCAGATTTACAGCCCCCACTCTTCTGCTTCTCTGCTCACTGCCAAACACCAGAAATGAAAGCAGAAATCTTGCAAAAGCTGATGTGGGAGGCTGGAATAAAGCTTTTTCGGAAACTGAGCTCTCACACAGTTGTGCTCTCTCTAATGGGCTGTGATTAAGCAGCAATGGACCAATGAAACCTCCCATCTTCCATAGACTGTATTTGATGCTCCCAATAGCATCCAGAATAACGATTTAATTTAGCCAAATAGATAATTCCATTCGCAGATCTGATGTTCTCATATATGTTAGGAGACAGTTAGTATGGGACTGAGTTGATATGTATTTGGAAGTATTGCAGAGCCTGATTTTTGTTCCTTTTCACTGCTTGAAGCCATCCCAGAGCCTTCATAGTGGATATTTAAATGCTTCTCCATCAGTCTCTGCCTGCTTCCTCCTCTTCCTTTCTGTACCTGGAGGCATGTGATTTTATTTCTTTCCTTTTCAGTGTTTTCTTTCCGACAGCAGCTGGACTGGGCCTGAGAACCCAGCCCAAGTGTTGAACTGACTTTGGAACATACGGCATCTTGCTATTAAAAGAGCAGTTATGAATGCTATTCACATTACGTGCTGTGAACTCTTCTGCTGACCAGAAAAGGAGTAAACTAACTGCTTTGGCAAAAAAGCTATTTGTCGTAATGTGCACATTCTCCAGAATCATTCAGAGGAGAGCAGTGCCATGATTAGTTTGGTGGTCTCCCAGATGGATAAATTCTTACTAGTTTCAAGCAGCACAAGCATTTCAGGATGATGACAGCCAATGATTTGCTTGCAAAAATGGATATATCAAAGAGCTTGTCTAGCTTGTGTAAGCTTAGCTGGACTTAGAAGATGTGAGAAAAAGCTGGGCATCCAACCTAGACTTCTGTGTTGTCTATTTATTCAATAGTAGCCCATGGATTTTGGTTTCTAACTCAGATTTTTAGGCGTCAGACTCAAGGATCTCCAGAGGTCCCATTCAAGACCTATGATCCTGTTATTCCTGTTTTATTCTTGAAAAATCTCTGTCTTTCTTTCTCTTCCTTTCAGCCACATAGGCTGTGTGTACTATTTTTAAGACAGTAGATGCCCAAGGAAAAAAAAATACTCTGATACACACCCATGTAAATAGTTATGCAAGTTTTACTGTTCTAAAAAACAGAGTTTAAAAATGTGCTAGAGAACATGCATGGAGGTGGTGGAAGCAGCATCAGCTGTTAAGAGCTGCTTTTTATTTTGCAGGTGAAACAACACTTTCTCATAGGAACCCCACATTGGCTCACTTAAATGTGAATATACACCTGGAGATGTCCTGGATGCCAAAACTTTTTCGAGATCGTATCATAAGTAGTATAAATTACAAGCTAGTGTAAAGCTGCCTGCTAGAGCAGTAACCTTTAGTGTGCAGTGCTTCTGGAATACTTTGTGGAACAGCCGGGATGAGTCAGCAGCTGATGGATGGAGGAAACTTGTACAAAAGCGTATGTATCCTCTCTTGCTAGACATGCTGCAAATTGCAGGATATACTTTTGTCTCTTAAGTGTAGGTTTTCTATATGTTGCTTTACTGCAGAGTGAGGGGGGAAAAAGCTTGTTACCAGACTGAGGTAAGTACCAAATGATAACATCACTCACTTTTTTTACTATCGTATGAAGCGAAAAGATAATTCCTTAAAGTCTCTGTGGCCTAAGCTGATGGTTACAGAGAGGCAGACTGCCAGTGCTTGTCTTCTGTAATCCTCTCCAGGTGATAGAGCACAGAGAGAGTGATTCTTTGGCAGGCTACAGGAAGGTCCTTAAGAGGTTCTGGGATTTGAAATCATACCACTGCAGACTGGTTCCTGGGGGAAGTTCAGGGGTTTTGATTCGATTAGAGATAATTAGCACAGCAATAACTGGGATGCTTGAAAATGACTGAAGACGATTTAGGCTTGGTGAAATACAGAAGGAAGAATCATGCAGTCATGGAATCATTCAGGTTGGAAAAGACCATTAAGATCCCCAAGCCCAACCCCAGCTCACCCCACCATGCCCACTGACCACGTCCCTCAGTGCCATATCTCCTTTGTTCTTGAAAATCCTCCAGAGTCGGTGACCCCACCACTCTGTGGGCAGCTGTGTCACTGCAGTACCACTTTTCCTGAGAATAAATATCTTTTGAGATTCATCCTGAACCTCCTCCCCTGGTGTATCTTAAAACGGTTACCTCTTGTCCTATCAGAGAGATGGTGACCTGCTTCTGAACTTTTTGCTTTAGGATTTTGCTCATAAAACAGGCAAGATGCCTTTTTTTTTTCTTCGTCTTCTTTTTGACCATCTTTCACCTACATTTGTTTTAAACATTTTATGTCAAAATACCTCATATATTAATTTCCACTTAGCATAATGGAGCAGCATAACAGTCGCATTTCTCATTGGGACTGCAAATACCAATAATATATTGCTTGTGGAACCATTTTATTGTATAATTCTGTATCACTATAGAAAAATCAATGAAGTCTTAATTATGACTTCAAGAGAAATGTAGGCTAGTACCTTAATCCTATATCAATTTACTTTTATTTCATTAAAGCATAAAAAATTATCTGCCAAAAGCATTATTAACTAGTTCACATTCAGATATAACGTTTAAGAAAGAGTCCAGTGAAATGATTTGTTTCATGTTCAGCCTGAAATGAGGTACGTAATAATATGCTGCTTTAAGTGAAAGGGCTTGAAGACACTGTTTGTATTAAATGAGAGAAGAAAAGGCCCTAAGCAGAACAGGAATCTCTGCTTCTGACGTTCTCATGTTACTGTCAAAATTTAAAGAACATACACTATTGGTATGCAGTTTTGCTTGAGAATGTTATAAATATTTGAGCAAGATCAAACAGAACAGAAAAGGAGCCCTGTTTTAGATGTGTAGCTTTCTGGAAAAATAAAACAGATCTGAAACCAGTGAATATGGACTGGCGTCAGACAAAGCTCAGTGCTGGTGGTGTTTAGTCTGAGTTCTTCTGTTAAGCTGCATTACAAAAACACGGGTTTGAATACATAAATCCATGAGGTGATTTCTTCTTTCTCATTGCTCTCCTATATCTTGTCTTCTGATCTGGGGAGAAATGGGCATCCATAAGAGATGGAAGCCAGAGGTGAACGCAAAATACCTTTCTTTGTCAGAATACACTACTCAACTGTTTGCTTCCATTGGAAGAGCTCACTGTGGTCTGTGGAGTTAACCAGCAAGCAGAAAAATCAGTGGTTAGGACCAATGTGTAGAAAGATATTTGGGCACTTCACTTTTCCTGGTTGCTTGCAGGGAACCAACTATAAATCCCAGCCCTAAATTCTACCCCTAGGGTATGAGACCTCACCTACTCATGAAGCAGATTAATTTTAAGATGTGTAGAATACTGATTCTGTTTGCTTACTTTAGAGTCTGATGCTGATGAGGTCCATTTTATGCCCTTTGACTCTTGAATTGAGAGTGGTGGTAAGCTGCACTTGCCTCTGTGCTGCTTGCATGTGCTATAAAGCAAAGTATGTCATTCTCTGCCATCTCCTAAGAAGGCAATACTATTTTGGGTTCTCTATTCTCTGTTCAATCGTGTCATGATTGAAACTGTAGGAACTGTAATATCTTTTGAGACCTCTTCTTCCTGTGACAAGTTGGCTAAAAGGTTCAAAACTTTTCTGGGGAGTTATATATGTGCTCATGCTGCCAGGTAGCATCTGCTGTGTAAGTTGAATTCTGATTGGAAATGAAGGCAAAAATGGCAGTGGTGACTGAGAAATGCTTGTCTTTAGAAAATGACTGAATGATAAGGTTTGAAATACGAAACTTAAATCGCTGCTGGTGGAGAGACATTGCTGTCAAAGGCAGATGCTTTGGGACCATGACTAGAGAAAAATTGGCACTTTTTGTGAATCACTGGCTTGCGTTAACGAAGCCAGTCTATCATAGATGAACTGAGCTTCTTTACAGGATGTGATTTGAGGATGATAAAAATTCCTTGAGATTGGTGAAGGAAACACTGGAATAGCCACAGAACCCTGGCCTGCTCGCAGGCAGGAAGTGTAGGTGTTGCTGTGTTCCCCCCATTCGTGTTATCTGACTTATTTGGCAGTCACCTTCAGTGATACACTTTCTGCATCATGCTATTGGAAAAGTGCAGGATGACAGAAAACAACCTATTCAGTTGTCTGGTAGTTCTCTATTAGAACCAATGTGATACAGCCTGTATGTTTTGGAAAGCTTCTCGAATGCTTCAAAAGGCTAAGAATTTGATGACTAGTACAGTACACTACACCTTGATCCTACACATAGAGAGGCGTTAATTCACTTGTTAACTTTGCCTGAGTGTGGGAGAATCTGAGCTTAAAGTCAGTTTTCAAAACCAAAGATTTCCAAACAATCTGCTCAGCATCAGACCTGAGCTTATGACAGGCTCTTCAGATCATTCATTGCCTTCATGTTGGAATTGTGTAATGCTTCACTTCTCTGTATGGTTCGTGTAATAACACAGTCAGCATACACATTAAGCTTCCTTCTGGAATCTGCCAAACAAAAATGCCGTGCTTTTTTGTAGTGACTTCCTGTGGTATAAACGATGGTTTGTATATTTGAAAAGTAGTTCTAAAGCGCTGCTGTCTCCAGCTCAGCTTTGGGGTGCTGGGATCAGACTTGTTTTTAAAATTTATAGCCCACTTTGACATGACCACACTCCTGGAATGGCCTTTCTGGCATCACTGTACATGGAAATAACAGAAATTAAACATCTTTCAGTCCCTCTTCCCCCAGCTCCGAATGTCAAACACTTTAGAAATGCTGATTGCAGCAGAGCCTGAGCAGCAGACATTTCTTCTGCTTGTTATTTTTATGTGAGGTTTAGATTAAACACACAAAGAGAGTAGCTCACACAGGTACAATGACCAGAAGCTTACCCATGCTTTTCTGTCAGGGTGGAAGGCAGTTTTGTGTCTTTAACCAGTTCCTGATAGCTGTCCTGGTAGAACAAACACTGGAAAATGCATATATTTCATAGAATCATGGAATTGCTTGTGATGGAAAAAAAACATAAAAGGCCATCTGGTCCAACCCCCTTGCCATGAAAAGGGACACCTACAGCTCCATCAGGTGCTTAGACCCCCATCCAGATAGACTGTGGGTGTCTGCAGAGATGGTGCATCCACCACCTCTTTGGGCAGCCTGACCTAGTCCAGTCTCCTACCCTTGATGTAAAAAATCTTTTTCCTTATGTCCAGTCTAAACTTCCCCTATATCCAGTCTGAATCTCTCCAAAATTTCATTAAGTGTAGTAAGCTTTGTTGCCTGTGTTGTGGTCTTTCTCAGAGGTCTACTGAGAAAGTCAAGCTTTGTATGAATGGAGACAACAGAGAGATTTCTCCTGCAAGGTGACCCAGTCCTGCCATCCTCTCAGTGTGCTGGAGACCTGTTTTCTGTCTGTGCTCATTACTTGCCCAAACTGTCAGGGGTGACTGCAGCTCCATTCACTGCAGTGTGTCCTTTCAGGAGTCGTCTTCAGCAGTTTAAAAGTCCTGCAAACCTTGGAGATATGTGTTGTTGTCAGGGAAGACTGCGCTGCCCTATTTCTGTAAGCTTCACATAGAGTACTGCTAGCAAGAAAAGTGCTTCAGCAACCCAGTTTCTATGTGGTTTATCTACAGAAGGATGGTTTTGTTGAGACTCGAGTATTTCTGAGGGAAGAGGTCCATATTCATGTGTGAGGGGAATTAAAAAAAGAAACATTTGCACGTTCTGATGGAGATGTCCTCATTTAACTTAATGACAGACACCTACTTACTTCACAGGGGTCAAGATTTCGGTATCCTGTGTGCGGGGGATCTGTCAGCTATGTTATCCTTGTTATAGCAATAGCTGAACTCCTGTTAGTGTAGCAAGCCATGGGGAGCTGCCAGTTAGCAGCTCTGTCACTTATGTTCTTCAGCGTGGATGCTTCCATTTGATTGCTATCTTGGTTAGTCCCAGACTCTTCATGTTCCTGAAATGCACACGGAATCATCTTATTGCTAAAAGATGAAGAAAGTGTTCTCTCAAGCTGGGCAGTTCAGTGTCTCTCTCGGGTCTCTTCTCACACTCAAACAACCTTGCCTCTGCTGCCATAACTCTCACCCCATATCCTTTGTGCACAGAGCCACCTCTGAGACTTCTTTTGCCTTCCAGTGCTCTCAAGGTTTGGTTCTGCTTTAGTGATAGGTCTCCTGGTCTCTAATCAATTAAAAGGGAACAAGTACAGGTAGAGGAATTAGTAGCATGACCTTTTGGAAAGAATGGCAATGACAGCATAGCACCGACTTCTGACTTGATAAATCATAACTCCAGAGTTGGAAAGACCCACTGGACAAGTAACTCTGGTCAAACCATCCTCTGTAGGTGTCTGTGCAACCTGTTCAGACAAGTCTTCTACAGAGGAAGGTTTTGCCGGGGTACTCTATTGACACGGTGCTCTTCAGAGCTTAACTGGGTCAGCACTGTCACTGTTGTCAACAACATATCTCCTATTTGTGTTCTCAGGTACCCAGTTCTCATATTTCCTTCCCAATCTATTTGAAATATGATGGATAATTTCCGGGGACAGTTTGCATCTTTCTTCTGTTTTTCTCAGCTGTGTATCAACATCTTGATATATTTCCACCTGATGCAGTGCATTTTGGTAGTCAAGGCTGTTTTATTTCCTGCTTGTGGGGAATCTCTTGACTAAGTATCTGTGACATCACAGGCTTTAAGAGGACTGATTGTTTTTATTCTCTGCACTTGTGAAACTTCTGACATACGGGAAATCCTCTCCATTGTACAACTGTAGAATGTTGCCAATGAAATGGTGATTTGAGTCTGTAATAGCATTTTGGAAATCTGCATTTCTTCAGATGAAAAGATATTGCTATATCTGCTGCAAATGGTATTCTAGTCTATAAAACTTCTATTTTTAAATATAGAGAAATTGTAGGCCTTGGTCTTTCAGATGATGCTGTATGAGTCTTGAATGGGTCTTCCACTTTATCTCTAATTTTCTTACTTCTGTGTTTTCTGTAATGTATAGCAATACCCCAGTGAATTGCTATCTCCAGTTTTGTCAAATATACTATACAACTGTTTCAAAGGGTTCTCACTTTCTGTTGAAGTTTGTCTACAGACAAGACCAATAAATGAAGCTAGAAATGACTTCAATTGAAGATAGACTTTTTTGCTCCAACATCCAAAACAGACACAACGCATTGGTTCAGACTGTTTTAACATTCTGGAGATGACTCTGTGGTATCATCTGCATATGTATAATAATTTTGGGTTTTTTTCTACTTGTTTGTTTCTTTTGGTTGGTTGGTTTTCATTCCGCTTATTCTTTTTATTTGTACTAGTAAGAATGATAACAACTGGAGAAAATAGCACAGCAGTATTTTAGGCAGAATAGAATTTACATTTGGGAGCAACTAGCTTTTTCTCTAATCAAAATGAAATCAAAAGCTGAGCAGATAGCTGCAGCTTTGGGTTGATGCTAGGAAATGCATGAAGAAGGGTTTGGTTTTGAAAATTTCCAAGGGCTAACCTCAAATGCTGGAGGTGAGAAATGTTATTTAAAACTAGCAAAGGTTTTAACAAACAAGTTAGTGTTTCTCTCAGGCAGGAAGAAATAGGAAATGACATTAACCAAAAAATCTTTACAGT
This sequence comes from Oreortyx pictus, assembly GCA_036925125.1. Taxonomy (NCBI): domain Eukaryota; kingdom Metazoa; phylum Chordata; class Aves; order Galliformes; family Odontophoridae; genus Oreortyx; species Oreortyx pictus. The sequence continues at coordinate 53,085,361 of JAUPFR010000006.1, read as the reverse complement.
GTAAAGAAAAGCAGAAGCCTAATATTGATACAATACGGAATACATGGGAAAAGTATATTACCTTTGGCATGAACAGTGTTTGTTAAATGAGAAGTCTGAGTTATTAGGGAATAGAATAAAGAGCTATCAAGTCATACGTCTGGAAAGCAGATAACTTTCACAATGATCAATTGTTTTTAAATTGCAGTTGTTTTTTGTTTGTTTGTTTGTTTGTTTTGCTTTTTTTAATCTAAATAAAGGGATTTAGTGATGTAAATATTGCAAAGTATGTTTTAATTACAGATTATTTCCACAGTTCTTTAAGTACAGTGCAATATCACTGTGACACAACTAGTTCGCTTATCTTTACCAGTTAACTACTCCGCATTTGTCAGATTACATGCCTAATTTATGGTTAATAACTATATACAATATGAGAAGGGTTTATAGAGCTGTATCTAAGATGATGTGACATCTTGCTTGCTGCTAGTGTTGTTTCTAGCACACTGGAATTTGGAGTTAGTTAAAACAAAATTATTTTGATGTTGTTTAAATCAGTCTATTTGGTTTTATGTAAGCACACTTCTCTATAACAACTGTGGTCAGAGTGTTTTCTGTCTGATAAATAAGCTAATAAAATGAAGAACTAATTAGAAGTTACTAACCAGAAAGATGTCAAGATCATGTCATTTGATAGTAAGAATGTTAAAGAGCTCATCTGCTATTTCTGGTTAGATTTAGTCTTATAGTAATTGAACATAATCAAAAATAAAATGCTATGAATATTGCTCTTTTATCTAGAGGCTATCTTGCTATAGCAACACTTGTACCATGAGATAATGCCTGACAAAGGTACTAGTGGGATCCTAAACATCAAACCCAACAGTAAAATGAGTTATTAAAAACAACAATAACAACAACAAAAATCACAAACAAAAACAAACAAAAAAACACCAGAAAAGGTATGGATATTATTATTATTATTATTTTATTTTATTTTTATTTATGTATTTTTCTCATGACAGCATCCTTCAAAAGCTAAGCCATTTAAGTCTGGCATTGGATGTCAAGGAAGAGAATGTAGTGTGGTTGTGCAAACACATGAATTGCTAGGCTAGCAGCAGAAAGGCATTTGCATCTGTACTGGATATGGGTACACCAACGTCATAAGAATACTGGGAGGGTGCCATGGCAAAGTTTAGAGGCAGCACCATCAGCAGGGTACATGGTAGGAAGAATTTTGGTCTTTTTGGTGTAATGAGAGATTTAAGTGCCAACAAGGTGGAAAAGTTCTAAATGGTACCAAATAAGTTTTGTTTTTTTTAGTCTTGGTAAATGGGGGCACTGTATTGGCTTTTGACATGGGAAGTTGGACATTTGATTGTATCCAGCTTGCAGTTCTTGCCAGCAGTGCAATGGCCAGAAGAACTAGTGTGGAAGAAGTACTCACCAATGGAAGAATGAGGCACTATTTCTTTTTGGATATCTGTTGAATGACATGTGACTTGGTGCTTAGAATTGCTGTCATTGTCTTGATAAAGGTAGCAGACTATAAACCAGATGGAGGGGTGGAGAAGGGGCACAGACAAACACACCACCACTTCCCCCTCTAAAGATGCTGAACAAGAGTCCAAAAACACCACATGTCAAGGTGGTGGATAGAATAGTGATATGTTGTTACCTTATTCCCAGACTGATCTTGGCTATTAGATGAGATTCAGAGGAGAAGAGTGGAGAGGAAGGCAGTCAACAAGGAAAAAAACAGAAGAATGTTTAATCCTCCACAAATGCCATTAAACCATAAGAAACTATATTCCATGTGAAATCAGGAGACTTCAAGTGCTGATAAATGGACAGTGATATGATGTTAGATATTTACATACTGAACTATGTCCATTTACAATCTTTCAGGCATCCTTTGTTCTCTGTACAGTAATAAATTGCTCATTTTAGAGCAGCATATCAGAACATTGAATCAATTCCCTACTCACATCTGAAATGTTCTGTGATGGCTGTAAAGAAGAAATAAGGAGAAAAAAAAAATCTTTACTTTCTTAAAATAGCTCAGAAGCATTTGAATTCAGTACTGTGATTCCTGCTCTCTGCCTGAATTTTCCTAATCCTGTTATTGACCGGGTATAATGAGCTCAGTTCATGCTTAATCTGTATAGATTCAAGAATCAGTTTGGCTCTGGACTCCGTCTTTTGTTTTACAAGGAGCTCCATTACTGGATCTCTTAAGGCTTGCAGTCTACTTGTAAGGTAAGTTTCTGTTTGTTTCAATCACTACTGCTCTATGAATGTACGAGTGGATCAATCAACTCATTATAATTCCTTTTTTCATATCAGGCTTTCAATAATAGAGAAGATTATAAAATACAACAGTAGCTTCAAAGCAGCGCGGTCAGCTGTAAAGGCTCCTCTCTTTCTGGGAAGGTGTCCTCTCTAGACTTCATTAAGAGTTGATGAGGGGAGACAGGATCCTCTGAGGCTGAATCAGAACATCTGTTTTAAGTTTTTAGACTGAATGTAGCTCTCTCTGAGTATCTATTTCTGTTTCTTCACGGACTGTGCAGGAAGCTTGGGAGCCTTGTCTCCCTATGTTTACATGAGCCTTCGAGTAACTGCTGAAGACATTATAAGCTTTTTCTCCTAATGAGTTATATTAGTGTAATTTAAATCTCATTAAGTTAATTGTACTCTGTTAGACTTCGCAACTCTGAAAATATGTTTAGAAAACACAAGGGATGTTTAACACGATTATGTGCTATATGAAATATTCAGTTAACGTTTGGGTAAATTTTCCTTGCAGTTATGTTTGTATCTGGAATAGTTTGTCTAACTGAAGTGATACTCTACATAAAACACCAGTAATTATTGAGAAGCAATTGTGTCTCTTTTTATTGAATATATCAATTTATTTCTTGAAGAGCTAATAATTTAAAGTTATGGAAGGATTGAATGTTCTCAGCATATTTTAATTCAGGGTATTGATCTATGTGTTTGAGTTTTGCCATGTATTAAAGGTTGAGGGAGCCAGGCTGGTTCAGCCTGGAGAAGAGAAGACTCTGGGGAGACTTCATTGCAACCTTCCAGTACTTGAAGGGAGCTTATAAGCAGGAAAGGGAGTGACTTCTTACACTGTCCAATAGTGATAAAAGAGGGGGGATTTAGGTTAGATGTTAGGAAGAAATTCTTTACTCAGAGGGTGTTGAGGCCTAGGCACTGCTCCCCAGGGCTGTGGGTGCCTCATCCCTGGAGGTGCTCAAAGCCATGGATGGAGCTCAGGGCATCCTGAGCTGGTGGGAGGCAGACAGTCCATGGCAGGGAGTTGGAAATAGGTGATCTTTAAGGTCCCTTTCAACACAAGCCATTCTGTGATTTTCTAACTACTGTTTAAAATACAAATCAAGGACCCTCTGTTTCAGGGAGCCCTCCCCATTACTTTGAGATAACTGCTATTGCCTTTCTGCAAAGGAGTACCTACCACATCCTTTTAAGATTGCATTTCTATGAGAGGTCTTCCAAAACAGTGGCAACCCAAACCCCTGCTCTATCTTGGAAAAATGTTGACTACTCTCTAAGACTGTAAGATAGAAATAGCAGTGTCTGCTTTTGTGCGTTACATAGCTAGTTGACACATTTGTGTTACTGCAAAAACTTATCAAATTATTTTCCTTCCCCAAAGAAATGTCAGGATTCCTTCTTGAGTGAATGTCTCATTAAAATCAGCTTTGCTTGCTGCAGATATCTCAACCAGGTGCGGGACCTATTTCTTACACTGAGGAAGGAAGGTTCACCAAGTTGTGGGATTTCTGCCAGCAACATGCTGTTTTGGCAGGGCCAATCCTACAGTCTCTGCTTTGTTTGGGGAAAAAAAGTGGTCACTCAGATAGGCAGATCCTACTTCAGGGAGGTTTTTATAATGCAAGAAACACAAAAGCTGTGCTTCTGAATGGGAAAATTCTGAAACATTCTCAGTCACAGACTCTACCTCTTTCATCAGCTTGGAGTCCTCCTTCATCAACTTTGACCTCTAATGCTTATCTGTGACCTGGCTTGTAGGTTCCAACATGATGTAATGTACTCTATACATAGCAGTGAGTGCAGATTATGATGACAAAGTGAGAATGTGTCTCTAGTTCCTGATCATAAACAGAAAGCGTTCTGCATTGCTATTAAAACCTCCATGAATGTTCATGGGAATCTCAAACATTAGCAAATTAATGTTTTTCTTCCTGTTTTCCTGCCACACACTGCATTCGCTTGGTTTTCCAGATTTGATTCTTGGTGAACTTGACAAGTCTTCTTTGTGCTGGTACCCAACTGGGCTGGTGATGGATGGCATTGGTAAGTTATGGTGAAAGCCTTCCTTTTCCTAGAAATAACAGCAAGAGAAGCCTGTGATAATTAGTTAAACTTGTGATGAAATTAAGGCAGGGTAGGGAGGGAGAGAAGAAGGGTTGCTGCAGCAACAACAGCTGTGCAGGTGCTAAATATACTGATTACAATTTTGAAATCCTTGGAGAAAGAGGATGGTAATGGCTTACTGCTGACAAAAACTGTTTCAGAAGAAAAACTGAAGTATTACGTCTTTGGATATGCAGAGTGAAAGTTATGACTTTCAAAGTGATAAAGTCACTCTCGGTTCTGCTTAGCAATGGGGAAAGGTAGTGTTAAATTTGGAAGTTGTAACAGGAGGAGGAATCAGAGGGCAGTGATGATGATTTGGCTCCCTGCATTGGAAGGACTGACTTGCAACAGTGTTTGGTACCAATTTTTGCAGTGTTTGGTACATTTCCATTAGAAACATATCCACAGAACAGAATTGTGCAAAAGGGAGAAATAAGGATAAATGTTTGAGACACAAAGTGCAGAAAGCTTCAGCTGTAATTTAGATTTCCTTGATGTTCTTTTCTGCAATCCATCCATACAGAGCTATGTCCAAGGAGGTGGCAGTTTGTGACATGTCCTCTTGACTTCAGCAATGGTTGACTTTTAAGTGTCATTTATTCAGCATACTGAGGTGAGAATTTTTGTGCAATGTGCAACAAAGTCATGTGAAATTTATTCTTTGAACAAAATATCACACTTTCACATGCTGCAGACCTTGATATCACGCCTGTGCCCTTTTGGGTTCTGGCCTCAAAACACTAAAACTGGTGCAATGTTTGGGTTCAGCTAGGATGTTTCAAAGGCTTTACAAAATGTTACTAGGATTTTCTCTGAAATAATCTGCATTTTCTTCTAGAGTTCTAAGGACAAACATATCTTTTAGAAAAGTCTGAAAGTCTTCACATGATGGAGGGTAACACCTGGTACACTTCATCATGGGCTGTGGGTTTCACAAACCTCTCATTATGATCTTTTCCCCCAAATATATTCTAACTCCTAGCCTCTGGATCTTGTTATGCTGCTTTGTTCTAGTTCTGAAGTAACCCATATCTGAAATCTTCTTTCTGGTTATCTTGTGACAGGTAGGAAGTGCCAGTCTTGTAAAGTAGACGCTATATAATGTGGTAAAGTAGAAAGAACAGCCACTTATTAAAAAGAGATATACATATGCACCCCACCGTCTGATTTGAACATCCTGATGATAAAAGGAAAGGCACAATGAGGATGCCATTTTGCTCATCTATTCTTGTTCTTCAGTAATCTGAGAATTTGAAAAGCATAAATATGCAATGAAATCTTTATTTTTTTTCCAGTTCTTTTTATATCACAATGCATGATAAGAGGAGAGATTCTAGATGAGGTGTTTTAATACTGGCCCTTTTTCAGTTGTTGACAACTGAAAAACATGCAGCAACAATAAGCTACAAAAACTGACCATGAGGCAGCTTCTAAATAATTACCACCACAAGCTTGTCAATGCTTTATTAAAGCATTATTAAAGTTAGGGGAATACAATCAGCACGAGCTGTTTATCAGCTTGCTTTTTTAACTGGAACAAGTTGAAGAAGTTTGGTAAGAGGTTGTTGTGGAATATGAAAAAAATGCTACAGCTATTTCTTTGGGCCAGTTGTCCTGCATGCCATTGTTTCAGCAGAGTTTTGCAAACCTCTTTCTTATTCCGTGTCTTGTTGACCGAAATACAAAAGCAAAATGGGGGATGCTTGCATAAAAATGATTGGAGGTTCTGTTCTGCTGGACCTGAGTCTGAAAGCTTTTAACAACAGCTCCCTGCAAATGCAACCTCCAACCTCCCAAACCCCCCAAAAGATGAAGAAAAAAAAAACTGTCCTGTGATGACAAGAACCCATACCAAAATGTAGATGGAAACAAAGTTCATGTAGATGGCCAGGAAATGTTGGTGTTAATTTCTGTGATGTTTTGGAGAATTTTCTTAAGAAAATTCTACTTTTTGAGGATTGGAAATCCAAAGCACATTTAATTGAAATACTGAATATGTAAATCACGTAATCCAAAATTGAGGTAAAGGAGTCATAATCTCTTGTACAAGGAGAATTTGGGACGTGGAACTGTTTAATCTGGAGATGATAAGCTCCAGAGGTACTTTTCAATGTATACAAATACTTGATGTGGTGTTGTAAAGAAAACAGCTCTGCATTCACTGGTGGTATGTGAAAGGACATGAGAGAGTCAGCACAAATGGGAAGGAAATTCCATTTAAACATGGAATAGCTCCATACTTGAAGTTAGCTATTCAAAACCTGATGGGATGTATCGCTGAGCCACCAGCTCTTGCTGCCATTACTTTGGGTAAAGGCTTGGAATCGACCATCTTCAGGTATGCCTTCCTACTTCAGCTGAATCAGATGACTTTCCAAATCAGGAATCCATGTGAGTGAGGATATGAGGAGTGTCATGAGCCACAGCCTGCAGAGGTAACTTGAAAAATTATGATATTAAGCAGCTTTCTATCTAAGTCTTCTGTGTCTGTTCATTAACTACAACAGTTGAGCCTCATGTCCTTCCTAACCAGCATCACAATATGTTCCATCTAGTTTGTTACAAAGGCCTTACCCAAAGCCAGCAGAAGTTAATGTGTTGTTTCCAACTGACTTTTGTAGGCAGGGCTTCAGTTCTCAGTCTTGCTTTGTTTTCTGCTGGTAGCAAATGCAGACTGTAGAGACAGGCGCTTTTCCTGGCTAATGGTGGAGAGTGATGCTGCCACTTGGGCTCTTCTAAGACAGGACTGATGTACACTGCTGTTCTTGGTCTGAAACTTTCCCATTTTGAAACAGCTGGTGTTACTGTTTGGGTTACACATTAATCATCCTCTGGAATGATTTGTCTGCAAAAACTACTGCTGTGCTGTCACTGAAAGCCTCCCCCCTCCCTGCATGTGCACGCACACTCACACCTCCCTGCCTGTCCTTTGTCTCTGGCTGGCAGCTATTTCTGAAAAGCTGTCTCCTCTTTTATCTCCTGCTTTTCCTGTCTTTGCTCAATTGCATCTCATCGATGTCATCTCTCCCTTTCACAGGCAAGGAGCTCTCCCACCACCTAAAGCTGCTTTGTTTTCTTTCCCACCCCACCAACCTCCACATCACATGCAGCTCTTGTCCTTTCCATTTCAAAGGACAGCTTGTGCTGTCACCAGCTTATTTCTTTAATAGGTAGCCATTTGCCTCTTGCTTTTCCTTTCCAACAGAGGCTTGTTTGGCAGCAGCCTTTGTCTTGCAGACACCTGCAAACTCCTCATTGATTTGTATCTGTGGTCTCCCTGCATGGTACCCACACTGTCAGGGCTCCAGCTGTTATCTTCCTGCAGCTTTTCTCTTCTTGTGGAAAGGTGCAGGCAGGTACACCTGTAAGCCCTCTATTGTCAGTAAAAATGGTGGGCAGAGACCAGAAGTAGAGCTTTGGAGCTTTAGGAGGAAATGGACATCCCAAGGTAAAATGAAGTGGACATCCAATGTAGCCAAAAGCTTAAATACCTTCCTTGCAGTCTCATACATCTATTAAAACAAAGCCCTTTTATCTAAGTACTCACAGAAAGTGTGTAAGGCTCTGCTACAGTAACTTCTGTAGCTCTATAAATACACAGTTCCTTTCCTTCCTCTGCTTTCTCGTTGCGGGTGAATGAATACTGCCCAGGGATGGTTAGTGCCCTGCTCCCCAGTGGAACTGGCATTAAAAAGAAAAGAAGAAAAAGGGTTTGATGTAAAATGACCATTTGCTTCAAAAGAGCACTGATTGAATAATAGATCAAGCACCACTTTGGTGCAGTGCTTTTAATGAAAGTCGAGCCTTTGCCCACATACTTCTACACTGCATTAACTGGAGAGACCCAAATGTGCTAAGTATTCTCTCTTATTTAATAAAACAGTGGTTAATTCTCCTCTGGCTTCCTCTGGTAGTGCTCATCAGCCTCTGAAAATACAAAGGTGAGACTTAAATTAAGCTCAGAGTTTAGAAGCTTTGATCAGCAGAGTAGATTGATTTATTTGGCATAAGTGGGTTTATTTGGCATAAACTGACAGGCTTTGGAGTTCAGATTCCTAGCTGGAGTGAACAGGAGAAGGCTCCTGTGATGCCTGGAGCAGAACTGGCTTAGCTGGTGGAGGGCTGATCCCTGTGGTCAGAGGTAGGGCTGGTTCAGTCACTCTGCATTATAACGCACAGTCTGGCTCATGCTTTCTGGGGAGTTTCCAGAGGTTTAAAATAGAGAATTTGGGATTTTGCATCTCAATCCCATTTTCAGGTCACCACAGGAAAAGCGCTTTTCTCCAGTCACCCTTGCACTTCAGTGCTGTCAGTCCACAGTGTTTCTTTTGCATTTTCTCTCAATTTCTGCCCCATGCAGTGTTCCCTGTTCTGACTTCTGTGGGCCTTGCTGAGGGGCACACACCCATGTGATATCATGGACTCCTCTGTCTACCACCATGGGCTCAGCTGCTCCAGCTGATCTCCCAGCTCCTCTGGATCACGTGCTAAACTTCACACTGGATATTCTTAAAGCAAAAAACAAGATCACTTATAGAATCACGAAAGCATCAAATCATTTGAGTTGGAAGAGACCCTTAAAGGTCATCTAGTCCAACTCCCCAGCAATGAGCAGGAACATAACTTGTAACTTGCACAATATTGAATTGCCCTTGACTTTATCAACACCGAACACAAAGACACTGGGGACAGGCATCCTTTTTTCTCCTTTGTGTGCAGTGAGATCAATTAAAATCAACCCATTCTTTGTTTTTGCAGTTTCCAGATGGTGTTCTGCTGTGCATGGCAAGACCCACTGTTTGTTCTGCTCCCAGGTGCTGTCTGTGGAAATTTGGCCATTTACATGAATGGCCATGAAATCTGGGCATGATTATTAATATAATTTGCTAGACCTGTATTGATTTAGCCTAAACTCTAATCACTTGCTGATAGCTTGAGTAGTAAACTGGCTTTGATAAATTCCTTTGCCAAGATTATTTTATCATCATAACTATTGGCTGTCCTTCTTTGAATCTGCAAATTATCTCTCACAGTTATATTTACATATGCAGTAAAAACTGGGTACATGATCTATTGTCTAGTTAACTGAAAAATAAGTAATTTATGAAAGATTATTCCTGAATTTTGGCACAGCCATAAAAATAAATAAACAGGAAGAAAGTTACTATGTATATGATGGGTTTTTAGAAGGCCTAAGCATGGTACAAGTTTGAGGTGCAACTCTTAACATACATGCTGCTGATGTCTGAGGCTATTTTAAGCCACATTCATGTTAGAATGGGAATTGCAATTGATTTTTTATGTTGAATCATGTGCTAATAAAATATCCCCATATAAAAAGAGCAGTCTTAAAGTTTGAGCACTGGTAGCTTAGCAAACAAATCTGCCTGTATTAAACAATAAATGGAGGTACATCAATCACTTTTTCATGATTATGATAGCAACACAGCAAAAAAGTAATGTACCAAATAAGTGTTGAAATTGATGGCTTCACCCTTTATAGCTTATAAAAAATAAAGGTTTGTCAGGTGCATGTACTTTCAGTATTGTTGGGAAATTACTTTCATATTGTGGATACAAAAATGACAAAAGCAGATGTAGAATTATTGCCACCCATTTTTATTTCAAAGAATGTATAAAATTGCTGATTGGCAAGCACCACCAAGCACACCTAGAAGTGAAGGACACATAAAGGAATATTTCAGTAAATGTGTCTCGGAGATTGCTTGTATGGTTTCTACAGTTGTTGTAATCAATTTTCTACATTTACCAATGAACCAGACATTTTTGTTGAGAACATGAAGGAAGTAAAGCATCTTAAAGTCTCATGCGAAAGTGATAAGGTAAAAGTTAGCAAAATAAATTTGACTTTCATTTTGTAATTGACCCCTGAACCTCCACATCACCTCTGAGACTTGATGACAAATCAGCACATTTTATGTACTGCACAGTAAATAATTCATGAACATCCTTCACCCTGACAGAAACTGAGAAAGACTGTTGCAGAAACAAAACTGTAAGAAAGTTAAAAAAAATAAAATCATAGTTGAAGTGTGTTGTGAACTAGAAATGGGTCGAAATAAATGGATGATTTCTTCTGAATGACTCATCTAGCTTTAATACTTACAGTATAGTACATTCTGAAGCAAGAATAAGGACAATAGCTATGGGTTCCCCCCTCCTTCTGTTGCACTAAGCTAAGTTGCAAACTAGCATGGGACTTAAGAGGTATATTTTAATCTCTTCTGTGTTTGTTCATCCAATTTTCAATCTCCAGTGGCCCATCTTCAGGTAAGATGTGATGAATGACTTACTAGTGCTGTGGTAGTCATTTGCTAGAGTTTTTAGATGGCTTCCAGCCTAGAGTAGCTCAATGGCTCAAAGAGTGAGGAGATCTTGCCTATGACAGACTGTGCCTGGCTACCTCAGTGTACTCTCAGAGTTTCCTCAGTACATTTCCTCTGAGACTTCAGTTTGATGTAAAACTCCCCTATGCCTCTGCTAAATTCTGCAGTGCTGTGTGGGGAGCCTGGCATGTCCTAAAGGAGTCTGTGTTTCAACATGAGTCAGCAATACTTGGGTACCTGGAAATATCTATTGGGTGTTTTTGTTCTTCTGTGCTTCTTGTTCTGCTGTTTTGTTCTGTCAGGATAAGAAGCCCTATTCTGCAGTAAGCCAAGGTTTGTTTATGGTGCTCAAGAAACATGAAAGGTAACAATGAGGGCTTGTGTTGAGAAGAAGGATCCATCTCTGACCCTAGCCACGTATATAGGTAGTGGCTGGATCACTCTGTCTGTAAGGCATCTGCACAGAGCCATTAAATGTATTAGTCCACCAAAGTACTCTTTGGCAGCCTGCTTGCATGGTACTGAAAAGATTCAACTCCATGTAGAAGTGATATGCATATATTGCAACGTCCTCTTTGGAAATAATTGTGATTCCCATATTGTCTTGCCCGTAACCAACAGGTATACTTTCCAGAGATGTGATTTTTGGGTAAGGTTTTCACAATGCTACATAAATGCTGCTGTGTAGTATGTAGCTGGAGTGGGAATTCTTCCAGGTTTGGATCTGAAAGAATGTTACATCACTGAAGGACGCTATTGGAATAAATTCTGTCCCTTACCTGAACTTGATAATATGGAAAAATGTTAGAGAACACAGTCTTGTGTAGGATGCTGTTTTGCTTTGCCTTGTATGTGAGATGTGCAGGGATGTCTCAGTCCAGAAATCCATTTGCTGCTGGGAAGAGCTGTTTGTGCCCAGACTTGCTCTGATGCATTCTTCAAGACATCCTCAGATGTCACATACTTTTGCGTAAATACACAGAGCCTGTTCCAGATGCAAAAATGGACGGAGTCAGAATGCATCCCCTGTCTGTGTTTCTGCTAGCTTTGTACAAGTTTTGAGTGGCCCATCTGTCTAGGTTCTTCCTTGATCCTTATTTGCCTGGTATCGTACTGTAGTCTGCACCACACCTCAGCCCTGCAGAGCTACAAGGAATAGAAGTGCAGTGGTTGTCTCTGCTTACAGTCAGGTAAGCTGAGATCCCAGTCATATTCAGATACCTGCCACCTCTGTTCTGTAGACCTATGCAAGTTCAGATGAAGTATGACTTTTACCAGTGGCGAGTGGCATAATAGCATCATTGCATAATCATGAGTCGACGTGTTTCATGCTCCCAGGTGTGCTCTGTATGGCTCCCCTCCTTTCCTGTTTCGTTATGTGCTCATTATCCCACTGAGTCATGGCCTCACGAGGGCTGCTTGTTTGATCTCCTTGCAGTGACAGGTGAATTGTTGGCTGTTCTTGCTCAGTCTGACAATTAGTGTTGCTCTATGTGTGAACAAGGGGAAAAAACGGAGCCAGGTAACGACTCAAAAGTACTATGTGTTTTCTGTCTTGATTCTGAAGCTGAAGTGTCTTATACACAGGGTTTGTGACCAAATAGCAGCATAGCCCTGAGCTTCTACTCTGCCTTTTATTGAACATCCTGTATAGACTAGCATGTGTGATGTGATAACTATTTCACTTTGAAAAGCTGAAGCATGAGTTAACTTGTGAATATGACTAATAATACCTAAAAGAAGGCAGGAGAGGTAAATGTCAGTACCTGCATCAAAGACCTGATAGTAGAATTGATAGATAGCAATTAATTATGTCCTGGTTTTTTGTTGTACATCGTAACCCCTTGGAATTATTGTTCATTTTTTTACACTGTAGCAATCAATGAATGTTGCCCTCAATGCACTGAGCACTTTGAATGAATTCAGAGGAAACTGGCAGAAATTTTGAGGTAAATAAATATGGACTCTACTTTTTAGGGTAAGTCCCAGTGTATATGAATGTCTTTCTTTGTTTAAAGTGCTTTATCTTCCTACATCTTCATTATTCCATTGGTACATAAGTAAGTTATTAATTCTTCCCTGTATGGATGCCCAGATTCAGACGGCATATTTGGGTATCCCTTCTTTCTTGGCAAGTACCATTCAGAGGGGACATATTAAACACACACGAACATAGAAATCGGGAGCTATAGAAATGTGAAAAGAGTAACAACTCATTTGGAGAAGGCATACAGTACTCCTAAAAGCTATTTAAATGCTGCCTGTCAGATCCTGGAAAGGCAGCACCATGCCATTTAGCTGGGATGGGATAGCTGCATACGAAATGCTGAGTCAAAGAGCTTTAAAAACTGGAGACATGGGCTCCTTAGTAATGTGCACATACTTCTAGGACCTCTCTTGGTTTGGAAATGATTACAAGTTTTCAGTGAAATGTCTTTATTTCTGCACAATAGAAGACTCCGTTTTTAGGCTTTTACATAATGTTTGGATGTGTAATGAAGCAGTGAACATAGACAGAGAGGAGTCAGAGCTTTAGAGGCAGGGGACTCCAGCATGAAAACTGACTGTCTTTTTGTCACTTGAAACTCTTCATCAAAATGAAATATGCCGCTGTTATAACTCTCAGTCACTAGCAAACTGTTTGAGTCTTACAAGGAGCTTGACTCAACCAGCTAGATAAAATGGGGCCATAGAGCCTTACAAAACGAAGCCTTAAGGACTGTACAGGGAACTTCTTGACTCAGACACCTAGCTGAATGAATGGCTGAGAGTGAAAGAATGAAGTCGTAATGACTCAAGTTGGAAGCTGTAAGATCTACGGACCCTCACTCTGGAACCAGATTGTATGGGCTGTTTATCTTCACTTTCTCTCATGTCGCCTCATGGCTGATAAACACCAGAAAAAGAGGATGCACGACCACAAGAGACCCTGTTGAAAAACTTCCAAATCTTCTGGACACAAGTGGGGCAGTCTTGGACCAAATGGACTATGTATAGATGAGCACACACATTCACCTTTGTCTACCCACCAGCCATAGATCAAGACTCCAGACTCAAGATAGCACTGGATCCAGGAGTGGTGAAATACATCAACCTCTAAATCTCTCTGTCTCTCTTTCTACCTCTTTTTCTTCTCTTTTATCTCAGTCTTCTTTTAGTCACTTTTCTGCAGTAGCCAGTTGCATAAAATTGCCTTAAAGTACTTGATAACAAAATAACACTTATGTCAAGTACACTTATCTGTGATGCTTATTCATTGTTATTAGAAAGTTGACTACTTGTGCCTCAAAGTAGTGAATTAGTTGTTAGAAAACTCAATAAATTCCCATAGTCTGACTCCCTGGAGAGAAGAGAGTGCCCTATTTGGTGGGATTCCAAAGATTCACCTTACTTGCTACCTACATTATTAAAATAATGTACAGGTGTTCTGGCATGGGAGCACACACTGCATGTTTATTGTACTTTTATTGTGCATCTCCTGAATTATATTAAAGGCTGACTGAGCTGCAGTAGCTTGTGTTGGGAGTCATCTGACTCAGTGCACTCTAAAACCAATATAACTCTGTAAACCTATTTAACCTTCCCATTTGAGAATGCATTCCATTGGACATAACAGCTTGATGTTCATAAAAATTAAAGACAGAAAATTGTGTTAGGTAATGCAGTGCTTTCCCCTTGGCATCGTAGGTCTTGCACCTCCTTGTGTTCCAGTGTGACCTTTTGTGTTATTATGAGTAGCAGTAATTTATTTTCTCATGCTATTGCAATGTGTTTTTGTGGGTTTTTTTTGTCTGATTGCTTCCAGTGCTTCTTGTTCGTGGTCATCACTCAGTAGATCTTGCCTCATTCAGTTACCTTTGGGAGCATGGAATACCTACATGGAAGAGTTTTATACCTGTTAATGTTCCATCTAGCATATAACAATTGTCAATTCAGAGTATTGAAGTCAATCATTTAACTCTACTTTCTAAGCCAAAGACGGGAGATGTGGCTGTCAAGGTACAAACAGGTAGTTATTACAAGGTGGGCATCACTGTGGCTGCTTTAAAAAACTCTAAAATAACAGCATTAATGCTTGCTTTGAAGATATGGTTTTGAAAACCGTAGGACTCTGCTTCCAGTGTTGCACATACTCACTAGCTGGATCTGTAACTGTTTTTTTCCATCCTACACAAGCCTGACCTACCTCAAGTTCTGAACTGGGCTGATTTCAATTGAAAAGGAAAAGATGGAAGCCAGTAGCAGTCTTCAAACATATTGAATGTGGATGGTGGTGTTTATAAAGCTGTAGTCCTAGGACTAGAACAGTCATAGATGCATAGAGGCAGTATTTAAATATTGACATAAATAGACCCTACAGAACATTGGGATTGACAGAACAGACCAAATGTACCCCTGGTATTAAGCTGGCTGATGCTGATGTTGCACCCCAGGTGCAGCTGATGCATGACATGAAAGAAGGAATACTTTGTTGGGGTTGTTTTGTTTTGTTTGATTATTTGTATTTCTTTCTGGAGACTTGTTGCTAAGCAATTGGGGAAGCAGTAAGGCAAAAGATATGAGGCCATAATTCATTTTGTAAACAACGAAAATCTTTGCAATTTCAGGAGAAGCTGCAGCAATAATACATAACATCAGAAAGGAGAAACTCCACAGAACATCAATAGAACATTATTCAGGCTTTTTTTAAGAGTGCCAGAAGACTGATGACTCAATGCTGATGTAGAATTGAGTTACCATCACTGATATCAATCATTTCCCCATCACAGCATGCTGTACCTATAACAACAGTGAAGTCAGAGAGGCGCGCACATGCTCACACTCATACAGCAGATTTATTTCACCAATCTAACTTTATGATATCGAAACTGGTGATAAAGGTGGGACTATTGTCTTAATCCTATTTGTATAAACTTAGCTCTTTGCAGCTCTTTTTTTTATGATGGTTTCCAAGTGTGCTGATAGTCCTCTTGTTGTGATGGCTTTTGCCTGTTGATTAGCATATGAAGCAATGACTTTTCAAGGACAGCAGAAAATTAGTTACTACTTGCCCCTACAGGTGAACAGGACTTAGAGAAGAAAACAGTCGTGCCTATTCTTTCCCAAGTAGAGCAATAGCAATTTCTTGATTATTACTTTTCCAAATGGTGTTGAGGACCCAGCAGGGCAATTCTAACTGAGCACCCACCTCAGGGACTTGCAGCATTTTGCTCTGTGCCAATCTTTGATTAAAGTGACAGCGCTCTTTTGAAGTCCATGGTATGAAGGCATTCACATTGTTGGATGAACAATCCAAATGCTGAAATTCTTTCTTTCCCACTAGCTCTACTAAATTTACTGCTGTTTTTATCTAGCTTGAAGGTTAGCTTGAAAATTGTAGTAAACTTTTGTCCTTTAAACCCACTACCAGTAGGTGTTGGACTCAATAATCTTTATGGATCCTTTTTGACTCAGAATATTCCATGATTCTACGTCAAGAAAAGGAGGCAGAGTGTATTCTCCTACTATCTTTACAAATAGGAATCAGTCCTTTTCTTTGAAACTCCTAATTTTGGGATTCAGATGTGCTAACTGCTTCTGGAGACCTTCAGCCAGGTTGCTCAAGCAAGACCATTCATGTTTCATACATGGTGATAAGGGAAGAACACATACATATATGTGAAAGTGATTGCATAGCAACTTTTCTGCTTGTGCTTTTCTGTTCCACCATGAATCGTTCTCCTTCAGTAAATATAAAGGGGAAAGCCCCAAGTGCTCTCTTTAACTGTGGACTGTGGCATCCAGAAAGAGCTGCTTCATTTTGTATAAAGAACTTTTCTTGGTTACTTTTCCACAGCAAAATCCTTTGGCCAATTTAGAAAACCTTTTCTGAAAGCTCTATTAATTCTTTCTGGTTACCAAGAGAGTAGAAAGTTTTGGAGTTAACATTTTATCTTGCTTGCCAGCATCTTTCATGTGCACTTAGCTGAGGGGAAAAATAAAATACCCCAAAGCCACTCTCTAATCCTCCTGTGACACCTCTAGTTTGCTGCCAGCTGATGCTGGCACATGCAGCATACCACAGCTTATCAGATCTGTTTCCTTTTCCAGCATAAACTGAACTGCAGCAAATGCTCAGTACACAGTGCCTCACCTGAGCAAATCCATGGTGCTGTGGCTTTTTCATTCGCTGAGTTTCTGTATCAGTTTTCTCCAGCTTCAGTGCATGGGGGATGTCGGATCATTCTGATCTGCCTGTGTGTGTTCTTCAGGAGAGCTTTTGCCTTTACTGCAGTAGAAAAGAGAACTAAAACATGATCATAAATCCTGATGTGAGCAGCAGCTTTGAACGTCTGCCTTGAGCAATGAGACCTCTGGAATTAAGACCTTAATTAAAGGTCTGAAATGAAATTCTAACAAGTTGCTATGAAGCTTTATGATCCTTTGAAATCAATAGCCCAAATCCTGTTAATTGCAGCGGATCTGGTCTTAAGATCTTTCTGCTACTTGCATCCTTAGAAATGCTAAGGACATTGTAGAGTCCCCTTCCCTTTCCTTTCTTCCCTTTCCTTCCTTTCTTCTCTCTCTCTTCTCCTCTCTTCCTCTCCATTCCTCTCCTCTTCTCATTTTCTTTTCTCTGGAAGGCTCTGCAAGTTCACAGAGGCAGGCCTAAAAATGCAGTGTACATTTGATGCTCTGCAGAAAATATGAATGTTTGTTGGTTTGGTTTTATTTTACAGCTTCACTTTGGGTTTTATATTTTCATTAAACTGCAGCAATTCAGATTTTATTTCCCATGCAAGCCTGGTAATATAAAGAGTCTGCTCAGTATGAAGGTGAACTCGTCCATGACAAATTACGTGGAAGCTATGGAAACACTGCTTAATGGAGAGCAAGGTCAGGCTGTCTAATGCTAAAAAATTAATATTTCAGATTTTTTTTTTTTTTTGCACAGTTTCTTGGGAGATGGGGGAAAGAGGTCCAGTTTAGTACAGTACTGGAAGACTAAATAATGGATTTGTTTGGACTTTGTTGAATTAATCATTGAGAGCAAATTACCTGACAAATTTAATCTTTCCTTTTTAATTGGTTGCCCTTATGCTAGCAGAAATGTTCATTTCTGTAAGCATTGATGGAATGATTTTTCTGAACTTTTTTGCAGCACTCCTGCCACTTGCAGATGTACCTGCACTCTTACATCCCCTGGGTCTTGTAATGGGAACATTCTCCATTGAACAAGGGAGCCTGAATGACAAATGGGGAAATGTTTTGCAGATTTCAGAAATAGGAGAAATGAGATGCCAGGTATATAAGATCGTCACCCATAGTCTATTTTTTTAATGCAAACTCATAAGGTAATTACAGCTTAGGTTGTACTCATTAGTCTGGCCTCAGTAAGATCTCAGCATCAACTGGAGTGTTATGCTGATTTTAAGTTCACAAATAGAGTTAATTTTGAATGTTTTTAGTTAAATGGTATTGCCTTCACAACTGCAGCACACTACAAAGATGAATTATTTATAATGAAATGCTCTGTTGAGAAGCAGATAGGAAAGAAAGGACCAGGACTCCACAAACGGTTGTTAGGACTATGACTGCGCTTGCAGGAGACCAGATCTGTGCCCTGCTCAAGTCAGAGATCTCTGAAGGCAGGAGGCTGGCTGTGAAACAGGTGAACTCAGTGTTGAACCTCAACCCTCTCCCATCCTTGTCTGGAGAGAATGAATAAGCAAGCCTGTATTTCTGTAACTACTCTTCCATTCAGAAAATTTCCCCAATGAGGCTGTCTTTACCAGTAGCTCCCCGCACAAGTCCAAATGCCCTCTCAGTGGCTTAGTGAAATGTCAGGACAGTAGATATATCCATAACTATTGCTTGTCTCATGAATGCATATTTCTGCCTGGGAGTTTGTGTATGGATAGAGCCTGAGGTCAACATGAAGCAGAATTGCTACGTCCAGACTGACGTATTTCTAAGCATGCAAAGGGCAGAATTTTGGGGAGTGGTTTGGTCTGTATACTGTGTCCCTTTGAACCACTATCTTGGGTACCAGATCTAGAGGGAGGGAGATTACTTCATGCCCAGGGGAAATGAAGGACATTTCCAGGGCTTAGGTCATAAGAGCAGAAAGACAGCATGAGCATTGCAGCAAAGTCTGAGAAAAGCAGGAAATTACAAACTTCTGCCCTTTTTGTGAGCATACCTACTACACTATAAAGCCAGAAACTTGGAAAGAACCGATTCCTACTAACCTTCCCATCTAGGGCTATAGATACCTACACATTTATCTCTGATGCTGCTTATACTGGGCTGAATGATGCATTCAGGTAAGGAACAACTTAAACCTGGGAATTAATCTTTGGTTATCATGGGGAGGTTCAAGTTGAATATCAGGAAACATTTCTTCTCAGGAAGAGTGGTAAAGCGTTGGCACAGGCTACCCAGGAAGGTGATTGAGTCACTGTCCCTGGGAATGTTGAAGAACTATGGGGATGTGGCACTGAGTGACATGGTCAGTGGGCACGGTGGGGTTACATTGACTTGATGATCTTAGAGGTCTTTTCTGACCTTAACATTTCTGTGATTCCATGATTCCTACAATTAGACCATCTGGCAGGTATACCTAGAGATATCTACTTTAAGATATCTACATTAAGATTTTTTTTTTTTTTCAGAGCTGAAATTCAGTTCACTTCAATTTTATTCAATATTGCCAGAGTCTTATACAGCAAACCAAATGCCAACTTTCTGAGGGTGAGTTCACCCGATTTTTTGTTCAGTAAAAGTAAATTCATACTGAGCATCATTAATAACTCCCTTCTCTGTGGATTAGAAAAGGATCCATATTTGTCCTACTCTCATACTAAACCAAAAGTCTTTCTGAAATGCCATATAAACTTGTTCTCTTTCTGCCACCTTCTTTACCTCCATCTCAGCAACCTTCACCAGACAGATGGTTCCCACCCCCTCTCAGCTCCCCTTGACACCCTGCCAACGCCATGCCCAATCACCCTTGTCATCTGTCTCTTATCTCTAACCCAGATCCCTAAGATATGACAGACTACGTTTTCCTCCTTTTCCCTAAAAAGAAACACTGCGCCAGCATGCCAGTACCCAGCAAATCTGGTCAAACAACTGTGGTCAGAGATCAGAGAGGGGGTGGAAGGGTTCCCTACAGGAGGTTTTTGACTTTTCTGACAATAAAACTATAAACTGTCAACTTCTAAGCGATTTTCTTCTTCCTGTCCAAAAAAAGCACCTATACCCTTCATTCTTTCTCCATTTCTTCCCTGTTTTGGTTAGAAATGCTGATGAAATTTGTAAACTCTAGATCAATGCCTTGTGTATCTGTTCTCCTCCCACGTTTACAGATTCACCCCTCTTCCCAAGTCCTTGAGCCTTCTAAATCCTTTTTCTGTGCTTCCCAAATGAAACCCAATCCAAAGAGATGAAGAGAGCATGTGGGACCTCAGTGCAATATCACTAGCATGTCATTTTTTATTTTTTTGGCTGAAATCTAAGAACTCAGAATACCAGTGTTTCCATTTTCCATTTTATCTAAAACTTTGAAATGTTTCAAGGAAAGCACACACCTTTGCTTTTCTTCCCTCCTTAAAAATAAGAAAGACATACTCTCTTCTTCAGTGTCTGCTGGAGAAGGTTTCAGAAACAAGCTGTGTGGTGCAGGTAGCCACAAAAAAAAAAAAAAAGATAGCTGCAAAATGTGATTTTTCTTAAGATGTCTCTAAGAGTTGCTCACTCCAAACTCAAAATATTTTTTTGTCTTTGGTGCTGCTGAAGTCATCTGATCACAGTACTCTGGTCCACGTTTTCTTGTATATTAAAGAACGTCATGTTTTCATTGCTCAGCATTAGATTTGCACACAAACCTTTGTAAACTGGCCCAGGAGAGTCTGGAGAATTTATAATCAGAATCATAACACGTCTTCAGTAAAGCATCTTCGTGTAAGATTTCACCTTTCAAGTTAGACACGTGACTTTCTTATGTGGAGATCAAAATGGGACCACATCTTGTTAATGCAGAGCCTCCCCCTGTCCCCCTGCCAAGCATACAAATGTATTGATCTTGGGCTTTCAGATCTGTTAGGCAATGTCTTGTCCTCTCTCACTGTTGATGCCTTGTTTGTTTTGTATATATTCCACTTCCTGGGGTTACAGTAATGCTATTCCTAGGTTCTGTTTGAGTAAGTGATACTGGAGGTGACATATTTAATAAAAACTTCTGATTTTACTTTTATCTTTACATTTCATGTGGATCCTCTCTCAATAAAGTAGTGCTAGTACTGCTAAAGGAGAACTTGTAGAAACTCAGACATTTATCTGCACTTAGTTATCATGTAGATAAAAAGATGCAGAGACAGATGAGGGAATATAAGAAATCAGTGGAAAGTATACTCTAATATGCTACCATTTCATGTAGGCAGCTATATATTATCATGGGAATAAACATCTGACTCTTGAAAGCATGCTGGTAGATCCATATGTAAGGCACATCTACATGGGGGTGCTGACTTCTAAATCCAGATCTGGACAGTTTAGGCATACTACTGCAGCCACTATGAGCTTGTTGCTGCCTCTGGCTTGTACCTGGCAAATTGGAGCACGAGCAAAACAAACAATGCTGTGCCTGAGGTTATCTAAGGATTCATAAAAAAACAGATTCTGTGCCTCATGGAAGACACCTAAGTACTCATCGGTTTTATTTTCTTCTGTATAAGACAAACCAAGACAGTTATTTCAGGCATCTTTGTTTTCCTTTCTCATTTTGGTACGTTTCAGAGAGACAAAGCCGAAAAAGGGCACTAAAACAAGAAACTACTGCTGCATGCAGCCAAGTCAAGGTGATGCAGTCTGAAAGGTGGCACTCTTTGCTTGGTTCAATATGGTTGTGTGTTGTCTGTTGATGTGGAGAGCAACAGAAAGCTATCTATCTCTCCACATATGTCTCATTTATGGATTACAAAACAAAGCAAGGAGGAAAGCTACATCCCTTCACTACTTAATTCTAGCTGCACCTTACTGCTTTATTCATGCTGTGCTTCTCAGTGCTATGGTGTCTGTGGGGATAGTCGCCCTTTGAGTTTTCATTTTCCTCTGCTTTTATATCATACACAAAGTGCTATCAGTGAGAAGTGCGAGCTTAACTTTTGGTGACAAATCTGTGGTAACTTTTGAAAACCTCAGTTATTCCATTTGAAAGCTTAACAGAGGCCTTAGAACTGGTCACTGACAAACGGAGCGGGCTGCTTTCTTCTGAGACTTCGCGCTGATATCAAAGAGTCCGAATGGCTGAAAGTCCCATTGTATAAAAATAGAGACATAGGCTGTATGACTTTCAAAAGACATTCAGTGTCCTGGATGACAGTTGTTACACTGAAAATTAGTGAGACTTTTGCTCTTAGGTCATTTAGGAAAAATACTCTCTTGCCTGTGTGCCATTTGATGATAAGCAAGATCATGAGTGTGCAAAGTGATTCAAGAAGACACGTGTTGCCTTTTCCACAAAAGTTCAACAACAATCAACTAGGTGCTTCACTAGGAACCGTCACTAGAAACACTGAAGGAACTGAGGAAATAACTGCATGAAAGGTCTTGATTTGTTTGCATTTGTCTAAGTCCCCTAAAAATATTTTATAAGATATTTCTGTCTTACAGTGGTGGTTACCACTAATTCCGGTTTTACATTTATTTCAGCCTGGACGACAGAATTTCATTGATCTCTTTCTAGCAACAAAAGATTTCTGGCTATCCAGTCACAGCCTGGCAATACCAGTGAGGATTGAGAAGAAATTTTAATTTACAGGACATGATAAATCTGAGCAAACAAAACCGCTCATATTTCATATTTCAATTGCCTGAAGCAGCACAAATCTGCCATCCATAGCTTTAACACACACACAAAAAAATTACATTCTTAACATTAAGTGTAAAATGCTGGGGAAAGAAAAGAATATATTACCTCTTATCAGAGTCTTTACATTTCCTAAACCTCTTTTCTGAAGAGTTTAAGTGCAAGATGCTATTAAAAAGCAGGTGAATAAGTAAAAACTATCTTTCGGCAGCAGCAGCTGAAATGGGATGCAATCTAACCAGCTTTATTTAGAAGGCTCTGGGCTCTGTGATGTAATTTTAATGATGTTTAAATTTAGCATTCATATTGCAGAACAAAGATTTGCCCCCATGCAGCAAGGTTTCTCAGTTCCACACGAGGATGAAGGCAATAAGAATTCTGCTCATGGCACCATAGATTGTGTTCAGAAAGACAGTAGTGACTGGTGGGGAATACAACTCCCTGCTTGCCCCCTGTCATTAAATAAATATTTGGCCAATTAAAAAGCACTCATTGCTTCAAGCAGTTAGGTTAGCATAAAAAGGGAGATTAGAAATCAATTTGTTCTTGATAAAAAAAAGCAAGCCTTTTGACTACCCAGGTGTGATAAAAAGCTAGGACTGGTGTGGAGACACACTTCTGCACCACCCCCGGAGACAAGCATCACTGAACCAATGTGTGATTTTGCTAGTGAGGGTAATTCCCTACTGAAACCTCTTGTGAGACTTTCATTGCCCTGGACTTAACTGCCTTCTAAATTCGGTTTTGATGTTGGCATTGGTTTGTGGTCCAAAGGCTTATGGTGGTATGAGGTTCTGAGCAATTACATAAGCTTCTTTAGACAGTAGATTTTGTTGGCCACAGTATTTTTTTTCTTTACATACCTGGGGTATTTCTCCATGACTTGGAATAAATAAAACGCTAATCTTAATGTTGGGTTGCTTTTCATTTAAAATTGTAACGTTTGAAAGGTGACTTTTTTTCTCCTTGGAAACTTCTTCCCTTTCTCTCTTTTTGTGGCCTGGAGGTTTTTTCTCTATTTTTTATTTATCATCTCATATTACTTAGTTTGAAGATATATAGCAATGACGCAGGCTGCTGCTGACTTTTGGATCTTTGTCTGTTTTCTATTTTTAGATCATTCTTAGCTGCTCTGGAAACAAGAGGCAGCAATAGTATTGGGCCCAATATATAGCACACTTTCTCTTTTTTTGTCAAAGGATATAATGTGAATAAAATAACTTGACCCATATCAGGGGACTGTGCAGAGCATGCCTCTTTTAAGGAACATCCTCTACCTATATGAGCAATAGGTCTTGCTGTGGCTGCCCACATCTCCCTTGGACAGTTGCAACCTTGTCTCAGCATCCTCAGCAAGATCCAGTGCTGCATCCAGCTGCACCATGAACTCACCCTACAGATAGTGATGTTATAAAGCTCCTCTGCTTTTTAAATTGCCACAGAATACCCAACAGGGTCAGGAGCACAGATGTATTGTTTTGCAGGTGGACGCTCTGCCCAGCTCAGAGGATCAGTCAAGATCAGACAAAGGTCTCTTCCACCCAAAGTTTGATCAGAAAGTGGAATATCTTCAAGAGGGGAAGACTGGCACCTAGATCCTCAAATAAATGAATCAACAAAAGAACCAGAGTTATTTTTTCAGTTTGAGCTGACAGCACAGTGCCCATCATTCGGCCTCCACAGAGCTCTCATGAACCTTCTTTGTGCAGTTGTAATCTCCCTTCTTTGTCACAGGAAAAAATGTTGAATCTAAACTTTCTCATGCAGCCACCGTGTATTTAGCTCAAACTCCTAACAAGAAAAACCTCCACTTAGGATAACTGAACTGAAAAGTTTCCTCTGTAAGAAGAGTTGCCTGTGGAAGACTCATTAAAGTTGAAGTAAACTGGTATGTGACTTTCTTATTTAACTCAGATTTCCCCTGAGGTATTGTCTCAAGAATTTTGCCAAGATTAGATGAAGCAAAAAGGTGTTGACAGAGCTGCTTTTGAAGAAGTAATACTGGTATTAAGAAAAAATGTTTGTGTGAGACTGTCATTTTTCTAATTTAAAAATATTCCTCTATTTTGTGTTATGAAAGCTTAACTACAGTGTGCTGCTTGGATAGGTCAGGAAAAATGCCTTTCTCCAATCAGTGTGAAAACATTACTCATGCCAAGCATTTACAGTTAGTGGAGTTGTGCCTTAGCATTAAAACTGGCTCAGGTGGGATAAGATTCTTGTACAGGCAACATTACTTCCCACACTTTTATAAGATTCCTCTTCACAATTGTGTTTCCAGGTCATACCTCACTTATATGGGTATTTTGAGCAGCAAATACCACTAAGAAGATCATGTCCAAGTTGCAGTGCCAGCTCAAGCTCTCTCTTTGGATCAAGCTGATAGCCATCCAAGATCCCTGTGCAGGCATCAGTCAGGCACCATGGGATTTGTCTGATGGAAAAGACTCAGTGTGGACCTAGATGCCTCCACACCACGTGGATAGAGCAGATACTGAAGATACCTGCTGGAAACACAACTGTCAGATTCTCAAGTTCACTTCAGGTATATACTCATAAATTCCTGTTCTAAGTCAAACCCACTTAAATCTGCCAGGATCCAAATATTTGCTCAGCACGTTCATAGATTGTGGCTCCAAATATGTTGCATTCCACTTGACACCCTGGTTTTTATCTCCCTTTCTCTATTGCAGACACATACAAAACAGATTTTCTACCTTGATTCAGATCTTGTGGACATGTGCTTTGTGACTATTCTCAAGCATTTGTCTGACATCTGATTTAAACACATCTAAGTCAAAGTCAAGCTTCATAAAAATTTGTTTAAGGTGACATATAAACTGAACTGTAACTGTACACTCTGTACTCCTATTTCTTAGGAGAAATGTGCCTAATAGAGAAATGGAAGTATTGCTTTGGTTTCCATCTCCACTGCTCCAAACTTAGAATGTTTTCTTGACTTATCCTTGCATGAGACCTCTTCTCCACCTATTTGCAGTTTTTTTAATTGCTCCTTCTCCTTGCCAATCTTGAAATCAAAAGTTATGTGGCAATATAATTTTTTCCAAACTAAGTACACATTAGGAAGCTCTTGGAAACCGGTGATACTTTTGAAGCTTATTCTTCTGTAAGCCCCAGGAGGAAATCTGAAGTACTTGGAAGCTGCACCAGTCTCTCCAGGTCTCTTGGAACAGGATCGAGAACTCCAAACATGGCCTCAGCAGTGCTGATCAAAGTGGAAGGATAACTCTCTCAACCTGCTGGCAATGCTCTGCCTAATGCAGCCCAGGACACCACGGACCTTTTTTGCCACAAGTGCACACTGCTGTCTTGCGGCCAGCTTGAGGTTCTGTGAAACTCCAAAGCAGATGTCAAAGGCACGGGTAAGAGTTGGGGGTACTTTATGCTAATGATGTACCAGACTGGAAATGATTACACAGCACAGGGGCTCTTCCCAGAGAAGGACAGAAGTACTTTCTTAGGACATCCTGGTATCAAACAAAACATTTTCTCCTTTTTCTTGGTGTGACAAGCCAATTTCCATTTCTTCTCTCCTATGTAGCTTCTTGGTTTGACCTTGTACTTCTAGTACTGACGGTATGCTTCCATCATCCCTTCCTACACTGTAAGCCTGGAGTTCAGTGACCACCCTTTGTGCTGGCCATGTGGGCATTTGAGACATTAAGGTTCGAGGCAAAAACCCTCCAGGATGGTCGCAAAGAGAAAAAGCATCAATATTTTTCTCCTTTCTCCAGTGCATTGTGCTATTGCACGCAGCCACAAATGGGAGTAATGACCAGGACAGGTTGTGAATGCAATCCTGTTGAGGAAGTTTGTTTAATGCTTTCCTGGCTGAAGACTGGAACTTTGGGTCTCACCAAACACCCAAAAGCTGGGTAAAGGGTCACATCCTGTATGCTCTCCCTTGGGTAATCATATGCTCAGTTACCCTACACCAGAAGACAAGGATGAGAAAGCCATAATTTAAGTTCCAACAAGGCTGTTTATAATACTGAATTTTATCTCCTTCCTAAGATAGGGCAGAGAATTCCTCCCAGTAATTCCTTCCTTGTGTGCTGCATCCCTACTTCTGTTTGAGTTAGAGCAGATCTGAGAAGTAGGCATCAAATCTCATTTCCACAGCAGTTTGAGATGCAGAATGTTCTGCTTCCCTTGGTAATCTTGTCAGTCTAACCAAGCCCCCAAACTAGGATAGTAGGCCTCAGTCTGATAGCTAATGAACTGGAACAATAAACCCTTCCATCAAGTCTCCTGAAAAAAAATTTGAAACGGATTTTCAAACTATTAGAAACTTAATCTTACTGTTCTTCATCTGGATTTTTTATTTTTCTTTTTACTTCAGATGCAGACATAGCAGTCCAGTTCATCTCACCTTTTCCTCTGGATAGCCAAGAAATACTAGTACTTATTAATCCACCGTACTGAGGTTATTCATGCGTTAGCTCCTCCAATAATGTGAATATGTAACTGGCATTGATGCTGTTAATTAGTCTTTTTTTATTTTAATCTCACTCGGGAATGTAGAGTCCAGCTCCTTATGCAGGGGCCAGTCAGGTAATGAAAACTCTAGCCCTGAAAGACAGATTGAAGATGGATGGCTCTGTCTTGCAGCAGTCATCATGTATATATTTGCTGATAAACCCAATGCTTTTTCTGCATTGCCAACCAGTGGCTTGAGACTCTCGTTCTTTTTCATCAGTAAATTGTAAAAGGCAAGTTTGAAACTGCATCCAAACACAGCCGGTGAGCTGGTGAAGCCTTGGCTGTCTGGACTGCCTTGAACTTAGGGAAAAAATAGAAGAAAGTGAGCCAAAAAGCTAATAACATCTTCTCAGTCCTATCTGCTTGGCTGTGGAGCATTCTCCAGGGCTGCATCAGGTATGAACATGCTTGGCCCAGTCAAAAAAGTCAGTTCTCATTTCAAGTCCAAGAACTTAATTTCTCAGCTTCCCTGAGAGCAAGATCTGGTAAGGTATTACAAATCTGTAAATGAGAAGCTGCAGTACAACATGCTGTTGGGTACCAAGGTAACCGTGGTAAGCTCTGAACCTTGGGGATAACATGCTGAAATTCCCCCTGCCTTCAAGGGAAGTAATAATGCAGACAAGCCCAGTCTGCACCCATGAGCCACATTGACCCAGCACAGCATGCACAGCCTGCCCCCAAAGCAGCATCCATCACTCAGCACCAAGTGAACATCAGTGCACTACAAACCCCTTCTGGGCTGAAACCAGGGCATTCTCAAATTGAATCTACTGAGTTGCAATTTGAAATCTGATCACACCTTACGAGAGAGAAATCTCTCTCACTTCGCAGTCATGACTTATTCATGACATTGCTTTTCCTCAGTATGTACATTTGTGAAATTTTGCCCAGGTAAGCCGAAAGATTGGACACCCTTGCAGTAATACACTGATTCCCCAATTAAAAATAACCAGGCAAATGAGTTCCCTGAGAAGCTGTTGAGCTGAGGGGACAGGATCATCCCCAGTAGAAAAGATTTGTGAGTCCTGATCAAATTACAGATCCTTTACCATCCCATAAATTTGTTGTGAATCCCAGAATCATTAAGGTTGGAAAATACCTCTAAGATCATCTAGTCCAACTGTCCACCTACCACTCATATTCCCCACTAACCACGTCCCTCAGTGCCTTATATCCATGGTTCTTGAACACCTCCAGGGATGGTAACTCCACCACTTCCCCAGGCAGTGTGTTCCAGTGCTCAACAAGGCTTTTTGAGATGATTTTCCAAATCTCCAACCTGAACCTCTCCTGGACTCAGGGTGCTGCTGAGACTTGTACATTGAGCTTTGTCACCTTTCTCTTCTGATTTAAAAGCCAAAGATCTGAACTCCGCAGGACCATGGCACAAAGCAGCATTGAGTCAGTAACAAAACTCCAGCAGTGTAAGCAAACAGAAGTCAAAGTTTCTCCACCAACACATTGCTCAGAGCCAGAGAAAGCAGGGCAATTGTTCTTCTGGAGTGATCATTAAGTCCTACGCAGCACAGACATCACTGTTCAATCATATAACTTATGCTTGGATGTAAGGTCTGCTGTGAAGTTGCTCAATTGAAATAGAGTATGCATTTTAATAAAGCATAGGATCTTTGTTTACCAAGGTTGGATAGATAACAATGCAATGTATTGCCCTCTTCTTCACATTCTGCTCCAGTCTTTACTTATTCTCATCATTCAAGTGATTTTATTTGGTATTTGGGCTTTTCAGACTTCAGCATCCAAACACTGGAAACTATCTTTAAACCAATCTTTAAACCACCAAAAGATTCTTTTGCACAGAGCATTTTCACTTTTCCTGTCTCTTACCTTCATTTAAATCACATTTTAACATTCTCCTAAATAAAGGAAATAACATGAAGGGAAAATCAGAATTTTTGTTCTGAAAAAGATAATAATTTGTGATATTTATTTAATCAGGGCAGAAAATTTCCTTGATTAAACTGTATTGCAAAGTGCTAATAACCTGGAGGAGTAACAGCAAACTGGAACATTCACATATGACCCATGTTTTTTTGAAGAAAATAAAAACTATTTAAAATGACAATATGGTGTCAGAAATTTCCTATAAGAAAAGATAACTTCAGATGTTAGATGATGCTGCTGAAAAAAAAAAATACTACGTACTCTCATTCTCTTCTCCTTCATTTCAAGAGAAGTCTTTAAGACACATGATCCCTTTATAAATATATTCAAAGATGTTTTAAGAGTGTAATGCTAAAATGGGATGGAAAGTACTGCAATACAGCAAGGAAGCAAAGTCTTTGGCTACAGCAAATAAGATTGGGCCCAAACAGAGCAGACACAGAAATAAGGAAAAGAAGCTGCTTACCTTCAGAAGACCCCCCAGATAAGCAGTGACCTCAAGCAAAAGATACCCTTACCTCCACTGCCAAACTTAAATGAGGTCTGGGAAGGGATGAGTCCTGGCTCCACCCTTTCTGGTCACTCACGTACATTGCATACACCTGAGCTCCCCTGGGTAGGCATTGCCTTCCCACCAGGTGCTCAATCACTGGTTTAAGCCATACTTTAACATTTTTGCTACAAGGAGATTTTATCTTTATACTTCTCTATTCTTGCTTAATTTTTTTGTACCGCTTTCCTTTTCAATATTTTTTCCTGTTCATTTGGTCAATTGCACAGACAAGTTGCTGATATGTTTACTCTCTTCTCGTGTCATTACTACATATAGCTGTACCTTCTAGCCTTGCCATGTTGCATTGCTTTGAGACTTTCTGCCACTTATTCTGTCAAATGTTATGTTAATCTATTTTTTAATAAACATAGTTTAGTGGTCTTACTGTTGACCAACAACTACTACCTTACAACATTAGTTGTTAATACAGTCTACTTGGGAAAAAAATTCTTACTTTGTAAACAACTCTTATTCTTTTACAAAATTTAGACATCAATGTTTTCTTTACCTTTCATATTTTTACAAGCGTTTCTCACCCTTATCACTTGACATGTAGCTGATCGTTGACTCTGGCATACATCCATAGAGGTCAGTCTGTTTGTTCATTGTAGAGCAGCTTAGAACTTTGTCCCAGATAATTTCTCCTCCAGAATCTGTATGCTTTAGTGCCTTCTTAGGTGGCTTCAACAATGACTACCCTCTGAAAATGTTCAGGAAAGCATTTATTGTATTGCTAACTTACTGGTAAGCATTTCCTGTGGGTGGAAACCTGCAGGGAATGATGCAGGTGGAAATGAGCTGCCTTACTAGGTATGGATGCCAGGAAAGATGAAGCCTATTCAGTGCTCAATATGGAACTTCTCCTATCAATCTTATATATAGGCTTTGGGAAACTCAGATGCACGCCACATCGTTGTGGTCTTCTTGTCAAGTGTTCCTCTGCTCGTGTGATTGCTGAGCTACCATGAGACATCTCACAGTCATATTGTACCCTATAAGCAGGCATTACTGGGGCATCTTTATAGGAAAAATCTTGAATTTTCTGTTGATAGTAGTGTTTGCCTTTCTTATTATATTTGTAACTCAGGAACAGGGCCTAAGAACAAGGAATGTTCTGTCCTACTTGAGCTATTATCTTTGTTTCCTGCTGGTTTATGTCCCAGACAGAATTTATGTGTACCTTATGGGAAACAAAAACCAAAAAAACAAAAAACAAAACAAAACAAAACAAACAAAACAACAACCAGTTCTTCAGAATATCAGAACCTTTTGCTTTGTCTTGCTTTGCAGATGATAACAGTGAAGTGTCCAATCCGAAAGAAAAGAACATGGGATACTCAGGATATATCTATGTGCATGAGATGAGATTCCAACCAAGAGCTTTTTCTGCTGCAGAGTGTATTTCTCTCTCCAATTTTATTCCTCAGATGAATTTACCCAGTTGCCAAATGACAAAGGGCTACTTCTATGTGGCTATTGGTTTCTTTTATGTGCTTACTCTTTCAGTAACATATAGACTTCAGTTTATAGAAAATTATTTCCTGTTCTTGGGGATGAATCATATGGATCCATAGAATTGCTGCCTTCCCCCACTACTCTTTATTTATAATGCAGAAGAGAACTGCTCCAGTAGGAGAAATTTAGGAAAGCAACAGGCTGCAACAGTGATCCCAATCTTTGATTATAAGGATATTTTCCCAGATTGAGGGATATCTGGGTTCAAATATACATCCAATACATCTGTAGTCAGCATAGTCATATGTGGTGATAATAACCTTGTTAACAGCCCCTTTTCCATTTGATTTGGGTGAAATGCTGTATCCTTTTTGAGTTGTTAGTTCTGTTCTGATATTGAGTCATTAGCTCTTTTTTTTGCCTGGCCAAAGTTGACATAAAAATTTGTGTATTTCCCTGAAAGGGTTTCACTGAATGAGCAGTTTTTGGTGAAAAGTTAAGGTATTTTTATCTTTACTTTATTTTTACCACCCCTCACCTCAATAAAGATAAAATTCAAAAAGCTGGTACCAGGCAGGTATGCTAATAGTATGTTCAATGAAAGATTACAAATCTAATTAAATATGCAGTAGTAGTAGATCAGCTCAAAAACTGATCCTCTATTCATCCAAGTATCAGGGTGCATAGCCCAGAATATGGTATATGTACATGGGTTATTGGTTTCAAAGAACCTGAAATAGATAGAAATATATAGAAAATTATATGTCAGCAAAATCATCTCCAAGCATGTTTCAGAATTTTCCATGAGATATCAAGGGATCTTTAAACGGAGCTCAAAATACATTATTCTGCATTGTGTTATATATTTTAGTCACAGAGTGACAGTGTAGGTTCATTTCAGCAGAATCTATGCCATCAGAATCAGACATGATTTCTCCTGTGACAGCATTAGATCAATCATATTTTAAAGAATGCAAGTAAATGCTTCTACTCCATCTTCCAAGATTGTCCAAAACTGACAATTTGGGTTCATTGCTACCTGAGTTGCTAGTGTGGGCTGGAAGGGGAGAGAAAATTGCAAAGTTGCATTTTTAATACTCTTTTCTAAAACAAGTTGGCTTTGAAGGAAAAAAAAAAAAAAGAAGAAGAAGAAGAAGAAGGTGACTTAATTTTTGAAAAATGCAACAAAATCTGGGGACTTCGTTGAACTCAAAGTGCTTTGGTCCTTAATGATGGCTGTAGTTTGAGTAGATAGGTCAGGGTTTGTGAAGGGAATCTTTCCTACACTGATAAACCCAAACAAGAAGTAGAAAATATCGCCTAGGGGTGCCACATTGGTGAATTCGTTGAGAAGAGCAGGCTGGTACATGCAATCTCTGAAAGAAATGGGTTACAAATGCAGTGAATGAGTCTTTTCTTATGCTATAAGTGTTCCTAAAGATGATCATGCTAAACTCTGCTAAACTTGCACTTCCTTTTCAGAAACTTGTGAAAGCATTGGAAATTCAAGCCAAGCCAAATCCAGACTAGAAACAGTCTGTGTGTTTTCCATAGTGATGGCAAGTAATCACTGGAGCAAATGTGAGGAGTTCTTGTCAGCTGTCTGTTGCTGACATCTCTTAAATGTTTGAAGTTAGACATTTCTCTAAAACAGAACTGCAGTTTAAATGGGTGAAATCCCAGGAAGTCCTTGCTTCTGTGTTACAGGGAAAGTCACAGTAGACAACAGCAGCATTTCCTTCTGACCCTGCAGCCTCAAGCTGTATTGTTTACCAGATGGTAAATCTGCACCACCAGAGAAGAAAGCCCATGGGACAGTGGGAATTAAGATATTTGGAGCTATCGCTGTGCATTGAGAGGGCATTCTTTATAGTGTTACTGCTGCTGTCGTGCTTCCCAAACATCCAACATACTTCTCCTGCTCCTCCTGTGTTCCTCAAGGGGCCCTGTTCAATGAATGTCACAGAATCACAGAAATTTTACGGGTTAGAAGGGACCTCAAGAGATCAATTCCAAGCACCCTGGCCAGAGCAGGCTCCCTGCAATAGGTTGCACAGGAAGGTGTCTGGATGGGTCTCAAATATCTCCATAGAAAGACTCCACAACTTCTCTGGCCACCTTGTTCCAGTGCCCCATCATTCTTACTATGAAGTTCTTCCACACATTTGTATGGAACTCTCTGTGTTCAAGTTTTAGGCCATTGCTCCATGTCCTATCACTATGCACCATTGAGAAGAGCCTGGCCTCATCCATTTGCCTCTAATCTCCATTTAGGTATCTATAAACATTAATCAGATCCCCCTAGAGAAGGCCCTCTAGGGGCTGTAAGGATTAAATCTTTCAACGTCTTTGGGGTTTCTTGCAGGTAAGGTGTGTGTTCCAGAACAGATCCCACTAAATAAAGACACAAAGTACAAGGAAATGGTGCACACAGTAAACTTTCTCCCTTCCTCTTCAAAATGCTTCCATTGGCCCTCTCCAGCTTTCATCCAGAGGTAGACACTAGTAATTGGTTGTTACTGGTTGTGATTAGGACATGTGTGTAAGATCTGAAACAAGGCTAGAGGTAATGAAGACATGCTAAAAATACAAAGGACAGTTTTGCCACTTTTCTGTGCCTGAAACCCTGCACCATTCTACAAGGAAATGAGAAACAAAAGGTTATATTGATAGACTTAATCATCTGAGTCTGTTTTTCATGTGCCCTTGATACTTAAAAATCAAGCCAATGCACCCCTGCCAGGCATTAAAATGCCCGATTTGAGGGTCATTAAAAGCAGTAGCATGCTTAATCAAGAGCCCTTGCAGAGCAGCACAAAGCTGCTCCTCCTTTTCTCTACATGATTTATTTTTTAATAAGGGTGACCAAGATGGCAGCCTATGCAACACACTGAGCAGTGCAAGCTGCTCTGCAGCAGGATGATTTGCAAAATCTCTTTGCAGTGTTAATGTCTATGTGAACAACTTGGAGGAAACAGTGCCTTCTTATTGCTTTAAATGGGCCTTTTGCATTCCGGGGTAAGAAGTTGCAGGACTCATTATGTGGATATGAATTTTTAAATGGTGTTTCTTTATTACCTTCTGGTTTCCTCCACAGATTCCCACCCAGGGGTGTTTTGGGAGCTGCCTGGCTGTGCTTTGCAGAGCACAGCCCTGATGCCAGTATACACCCAACCTGATTGTCTCTTTCCATAGCAGGAATGTTGTATTTAGACCAAGCAGCTCAGACCACAGATTTGTCACAGGTCAGGCTGGAATGTTGCTGGAGGACAGCAAATCCTCTGTCTTTCTACCTTTTTTGAGACAAGGCTGTTATGCTAATCTTTCTGAAAATGTGATGTTTTAAAGGAGAGGACAACCACAGGGATGGCAGGCAACACTGTGTGAACAACACGAGTGAGGAAGGCACCTGCTGTCCTAAAGCTTTTTTGAATGTTAAGGAAATATAATTGGAGGCAGAAGTTGAAAGAGTGCACAGGGAGCTCTTAAAGTGGAGGGCTGGTGCTTACATGAAGAATTGCCCTTTTGTTTCTCTGATCTTGGCATCCTCCAGAAGCTGTCATATTTAAGTGGCTGAAGGATTTGGAAAAGAAGTTCCATGCAGTGGACAAAATAAGGATCACATTATCTTTTCCTTTCAAGTCACCATTCATTCTGAGTCTCTGCTAAATAAATCTTCACAATGTGAGTTACCATTTATTTGTCTGCATTTCAGACACAAACCTGCCTCTTCCATGCTATATTTTGTGAGCCAGGGAGGTCACTCTGAAACCCTGGGGGAATGCAGCTGTGCATCTGATTTCCGACACAGTGAAGGCAAACATTTTCAAACAGATCTGATGACTTTGGGCAACCACTTTGTGAGAAATATGAAGGGAACCTGAAACTCAGAAAATGCTGAGCCTTTCAAAAACTGACTGCTTAGACAGAATTTGATGGAAGGAAAAAAAGTTTGCTTTTTTTCTTTTTTCTTTTTTAAGCTTGCAGATGGAGCTCAACTCTTATGAGAGTGAGGGATGAGTAGCATGGATGCGAGTCAGACATAGGGCTGGTAGGCTGTGTTGAGACTGCCCCAGATAGATGTGTTGATCCTTTGGCATGAAGCATTCTCAGCTGTTCCCATCCCAGCAGCTCCTGATCTCGGACTAACAGTGGAGCTGTGGTGTTGATTATCATAGCCTGCAGGGATGGTTATGAAGGGCCTGCTTTTCATCAGGGACTGAACTGGGAGAATTCATTTCCCTCCTGTCAGGCCGAAGTTGTCAGACCAGTGGGGTGTGTTTTGCTGATCTTGTTGCATAAACTCATCCTGCTTGTGTGGGATGTTTGAAGATTACCCTGTGTTTGCTAAGAGTGCATGAGCTGGTTCAAATAACAATGAAGACAGAAGCCTCACATTCTTCTCCTTTCTTAGCTGAAGGATCCAGGCATCTCTCAAGTGATAAGTGCACTCCACCACTGAGGTGTTACCATTTTTAGGATACTACATAGATGTCCTCTTAGATGAACAGAGCCAGGAGTAGCATGTATTGTGTAGCTGTGGGTATGAGAATGTGTAGCCAAATTCTGGGCCAAGCCATGTCCATTTGACATGATTATAGAATCGTTGGAGTTATAATGAACCTCTTAAGGCCATCTGGTCCAACCCCCCTTCAGTGAACAGGGATACCTGTACCACTTCATCAGGTGCTCAGAGCCCCATCCAGCCTGAGCTCGGGTTTCACCAAGGATGGGGTATTCACCACCTCTGGGCAACCTTTGCCAGTGTCTCACCACCCTTATTGTAAAAAACTTTTTCCTTATATCCAGTCAAAATCTCCATTCTTTTAGTTTGAAACCATTTCCCCTTGTCCTATCACAGCAGATCCTGCTTAAGAGTCTGTCCACTTCTTCCTTATAGCTCCTCTTCAGGTACTGAAATACCACTCTCAGATCTCCCCTGGAGCCTCTCTTCTCCAGGCTGAACAGCCTGTTGTCTCAGCTTGTGCTTGTAGGAGAGGTGTTTCATCCCTTGGAACATTTCTGTGGTCCTCCTCTGAATGTTTTCCAAATGGTCCATGTCCCTCCTGTACTGAGGACTCCTCATCTTGATGCAGTGCTTCAGGTGAGGTCTTACCAGCGTGGAGTGGAGATGTTCTGTAAAGCCCTGAATCTGAAGGACAGAAGTTGATTAAACACATGATACTCCTTTTCTGTGTTTCGCAGTACCTGAAGGACTCAACAGACTCTACAAGGGCTTGAACAGCTTAAAGGCACTGATAATTTTAAGTTTAAAATGCAAAGTTTTGCAATAATATAAGGCATTTTGCTGTATTTAACCCTGTGCAGTTAGAAGACAGATTTCATGTTTCCACCAAGCTGGTAGGTCTGTCCCTACCTTTTGTTTATTTTAAATAAAATCTATCCTGTCCCCAAATTAACCCCAAATCTCAAGTAGGCAGCACTATCCAAAGCTTCCAAGAGAAATATTTTGAAAATATTGCAGTTTGTTATTGAAAAAATGAATATTCACTGTGCCTCTGCCAAGAAAGTTTGGCTTGGCTTGGCTGTATTCCCTCTGTATGCTGATCCACAGCTGAGGAAGGAAATCTAGAGCAGACAACCCAAGTCAGCAGTTCCCTGTGCACCCAGACACTGCTCGCCCTACTTCAGGAACTGTCTGGGGAAACTGGCCCAGGGGGACTGATGGCATGGAGAGTCATGAATGGGGGTCCTTGTCTGGTCCCATCACTATCTTATATCACGCTACTTTTGGTGTGCAGCTCTACCTTGCTGTCTGTATTGTGCTCCTAATGCAATGCTTGTTAAAAAGCAGTTTGCTTGTGAAATGCTCTGAAATCAGTGTATCTCATCAGAATTGTGGAAAATGTGATTGTTTTCTCACATCTCTACCAGATGAAGCTCAACGTTTATCTCAAGGCAGTGAGATAACAAGGGTGGTGTAGCAGATACAGGCTATGTCTAGCTCTCCTCAAGGAACATGTGAAGAGGGCAGCTACTTTTATCCTTCAGGACAAAACCTGCTTGAAGGTTTGAAGCTGCTGTCTCCTCTGTCTCCTACAAGCCATTAATTTCTTTGGAGTTTTTTTTTCTGAACTTTCTATAGTCTGGCATCATTAATATTCCAAATGTGTGGAGTTAGTTTTTATCTTTTTAATGATAAGATAAAAGGGCAGATTGGTAATGTTGGGTAAAATAATTCTGACAATTTCATTAAGATCTTTGGCTGTGGCTAGGGTGGAGAATTTAAATTTGTTTGGTATTGTATTTCCATTTTATGAATTTATTCTAGATGCCCCTTCAGAGCTGTGTTCTGAGCACAGAGCTGATTTTCATTAAGTTGGTGCTGTTGCATTGTCTGGAATAGCACTACCTTTATACTTACGACATGAAACATCAGTAGGGTTACAAACAGACCAGAGTTAGAACTGGTGCACACAGAGGATACATGCATTCACCCAACAGGGTCTGGTTCTATAGAACATGTTCTGAGTGTTAAAATGGCTTTCAATTTTCCCCAGATATCTTTTCCTTGAAAAATATTGCTGCTTCTTGAAGAACCTTCTGACGTGCTTCCCAGTGAGGAGCACATTGGCACTAGTTGCCCACTTAATACATATTCATAATTAATGAATATGTCATGATTTGCATTCATTCAGCTGCCCCAGTATGGCGGCATCAAAGTGGATACAGAGGTTTTAAATGTGAAAGGCTGATTAAGAAGTGAGGGGAAGGCAAATTTCACACTTCAGTTGGTGCTTCTGAGTCAGTCCCTCTGCTGCAGATTGCCTAATGCAGTTGGCTGCTCCCACAGCTGCTGCTGAGCACATGGAGCAATCCAGCTTGCCCTGAAGTCTCTGGTTAACAGCAAAGGTCATGGGAAAGCAATACTGTGGTATTTGACAAGTTAACACTGCAATTAAAGAGAGGCTAGGAAATAAAATCCTGCTGATGGCTGGCTTACAAACATTGAGTCTCTGCATTCTGGCTGATAGTCAGGACAGATGCCTATGAAACACAAATGAAATCCATCCCTGTTGTGCAGCCTGAAGAAAGGGTATGTCTTTCACACCAGGAAGGGCACGGACAGAGTTCAGCTCTGCTTAGATGTGTGTCCAGCTGTATCCTGGCAACGTGCCCCTCTGCTGACAGAGGTGTTTGGTGCAGTGCAGCCATCGCCATGATCCCTCTAAAGATGCATTTAGCCTTTTGTTCTGTTCCTCCATCCCCAGGTTCACCCTTGAGGCCTCTTTTGGACCCTCCAACTTCACCTCTCCCGTTTTCTACCGTTTTATAAAATCAAAGAATATCCCAATTTGGAGGGGACTCACAAACACCACTGAGTCCAAGCCCTGGCTCCACACAGCACCACCCAAACCCAATCAGTGTCTGAGAGCGATGCCCCAGTGCACCCTGAGCTCCAGCAGCTCAGGGCTGTGCCCACTGCCCTGGGCAGCCTGTTTCTTGCCCACCATTCCTTTGGGGGAAACCTTTCCCATGCTGTTCCCTTGGGCCCTGCTGCTGTCACAGAGAGCAGAACTGAGTGCCTCCCCTCATCCTCCTCTGCTCTGGGCCCAATAAACTCAGGCACCTCAGTCACCCCTCACACACCTTCCCTTCCAGACCCTGTCCCATCTTTGAGGCCCTCTGTAACTCAGTTTGATCTTGAATGTGAAGCACAGGAAAGCTGTGATGCTACAGCCCATAGGTTTTACTCGCAGTGCCAGGGTCTCCAGAGGGACAGGCTGCTCACCCTTGGAACACTCTGTGTTAACTCCCAGCAGAGAAAGCACTCCTTTGAGATGTAAGGTTTATTGGGAAAGAAAAAAAAGACAATGTCATATACATTCTCAGACTGTGCAATCCCTCGAGCACGTTGGAAGGAAAGTAATTCCTCAAATCTGCAGGGTGCCACATGTCTATTGCTCCCACTGCCCCAGTAGGGTTGGAGAGCTTGTGTAAGCCAGGAGGGACCACAACAATACCTGATCTGTGTGATCTTTGCAGAAAAATCCTTTTCAGAGTGCCTTCCCATAGGGCACAGGAGATTAATGCTGACACTCTGAGAAAAGCAGAATCTGCTTAGGTGTGCACTGAGTAGCTGGGCAAAGGGAGTGCCTTTCCACACAAACTAATTCCTAGGAAGTGCATCTTCTCATGCTTAAACACAAATCACCTTTTTTCTTCTTTTTCAATTTTTTTTCTCTTTTTGAATTAGTCAAATTAGTTATCAAACACAGGGACGTTTGTGACCCATTCTATCTCTACAAATTTTGTGTGAAACCCATTGAAGCCTGCAGTGGGTAAATGGATTCCCACGACTCTATTTCCTAGCCCTTTCTTTCCTTCTAGCACTCTCTGAAATAGCTTTTCTGTCCTTTGGTTTATTGGATTTGCCTGAACCTGGCTCTGAAACATCATTATAAAAGTGACCAAGACCTCTTCCTGGGCATTATTGCAGGCTGATGTGCTGTGTGCAGCTCAATGTGGCTGCTCACAGAAATACCTCTGTGTATGAGAGGGAGAGGGAATACTGGCCATTGTATGGTAAAAGGCCAAGAGAAAAACTGAACACTTCCCCCATTGTGGTGTGTGATGATAGATCCTTTGTCCTTCATTATTACATCTCAAATGCTCCTGTTCAAGGTGACTGGCCAGAAAATGTAATTTTCACTCTTCAGAAAACTTGCAAGTTTAGTTTTCAACCCAGCATACGTCAAAATTAAACACTAGCAGAAGTTTTGGAAATGTTTTGTTCCTGAAAAATTGAAATGGCTTTCTTGAAATGCTTCATAATGGTAATTTGGAACATTTTGCTCTTACTTCTGCTGCCATAATAATAGCTAAAATTATTCTATTGAAACAAAATGATTGGAATGTATTACAGTGAAATGTAATTTCTCAGTAAAAGCGCTCTTGGAATTTCATACTTTCCTGAAAAACTTCCTGATTTTGTCAAAAAATATATGTATATATTTATTATTGTAAATCTTGAACAAGCAGCCTTTTAAGACTTGTTTTTATTTCTCTTTATTGTCAATTGTGATATTTTGTGCAAGAACAGCAAAAACTTGAAGCCAAAGAACAAAAAGTAAGATTTTGATGTCTTGCCTTAAAGTAACTAAAATGGAGAAAAAGAATCAGGCTTTTTTGGGCTGCATTGCCTCTGACTTTCTGTTCAGTTGACCTCATAATTTAGTCCCACCGACTTCTCTTGCATGGTGCTGTGGCACAGGACCCGAGGAGACATCCTCCCTCTGCCCCTGCTGGACACGAAGCCATGTCTGCTGCAGTATTTAACAGTGTGTCAGAGTCTGCACTGGCAGTGGATGCCTCCAGTCCTACTCTGCAATATGCTTTGTCTCTGCTCAACTTTCTCTCTAGATCATCATTTTCTTTCCTTTTAGAGCTGAGCTCAAAGACCTGTGGCAGAGTGTGCAGGAGTTGCCAGGTATTAGATGCTATTTCACCAAGTGCTTCTCTTTCTGGATAAACTCCTTCCCATCTGTGCTTTTAAAAAGCTAGTCATTGCTTGGGAACTGTAAGTGACAGTCCTTTGCATCATATATGCAGAGGGGCACAACTGATATCTACAGGATCTCTTGGGTGGGAAGATGCTGCCCACATGGAGTTATTCACTGCCTTTTGCAAGCAGTTTTCTATAACACTAATAGTTCTATTTGCTTCTAACATAGCAGCTTTGCTATGCAGGGGCATAAAGCCCACATTATTAGCATCCCAGATTCATTTCTATTAATTCACTAGTTCTAAATTGGATCAGCATATATTGAAGGTATGCAGCTGAATTAAATGAGACTGAATGTAGAGCTACTATCAGAATTTTCAGATTTGCATTGGATTTTCCATTGTCTTCTTATTTTTACAGCTACAATGATATTTTCTTTAGGATGCTGCCTTGACAAAATACAGGGCTTCTACAGGGAGATAATAAATAACCTGGCATACATTTCCACCTGACTCCCTGCTGCATGATTGAATTTTTCAGCACCTAATAACAGTTCTTGCCAGCACAGCAATATCATTTCTAAATCTCAACATAAGAAAAAAAGTTTAGACAATATTGAAGTGAAGCAACTAGAAGTTGGAATTCTTGGCACCGAGTGTGACGTCTGCCACATATTCAACATTTAAAACCTCCCAGGCTCCATTTCAGAACTGGCTATTGTGGATATTTTAATTCAATGTCTGAGAACTTTGTGACTTCATTCTGGGATTTTTAAAAGTCTATTAAATGTTTCAATTGCTCTTGCAGAAATCACAATTGTCCTCTGTGACTGACTGCTTTTTTGTTATTGGGTGTTTTCTTTTTTTTTTTGGCCAGCCTCTATAATTCAGACTTGTTAAGTGCTGACTGATTTTTTTCAGCTTCTTGAAGACATAACACCAGCACTAACATTTCAGCCAGCTTCTGTAGCTAACTCTAGCACCATGAAAATTCATAGGGTTTCCAAAAGACCTGGCTTATTCCCACTCATAACACAACTGACTCTAACACTTTTGACAGAGATACAGTGATCAGTGAAGGCAGGCAAGGGAGAATAATGTATCACCAGTGTGTATGATCAGTCAGGTATAGCAACAACAATAAAATCTGGCAAAGCTGTCCTCAAACTGAAATAGAAAGCAATGTTTTCAAAAGTAGCCACTCAGTCCTCCAGTGGGAGTCACTTGCTCGGGATGTCATGCTCCCACAGGTCCACCTACCTGGATAGGGTTATTGCAATAGGAAAACCACAGTCAAGGAGTGTTTTTCTAACATTTACTGCTGCATAAACTGTCTGCTGGATAATGTCTGCATAGTGTGTAGCTCTACTGGGGCCAAGGGATTTTGTTTGCTTTCCTCCCTCAAAGTAGTCATTGAGTTCACCTAAATGTGCCAAATTGGAAATGCTGACGTCTTCTTGTCTCTCTGAGAGGTGCCACAGTAATCTGGGGAGTGAGTTTAGGGAGGAGGTTTTGTGTGCCATCTGTGTTAATGAGTGGCAATGAGTAATGAAATTACACGGTGTCTTTACTGTGACCAGAAATGGCAAGTGCTGAAAGTGAAAAGACAGCTCAGGAAATGGTCAAATACATGAAAAGAAAACATGTTAGTTGTCTGTGGGTATTAATTTTGGAAAAAAGCTTGATAGGTGGAGGTGTGGTAGCCATTCTAATGAAGAATGGACAAGAATATCATTGGACATGTAGAAGCAGTCTACATCTTGCACACAGCCTTTTAGTCTTCTTCAATTAAATCTGTTACTATTCTTGTTGCATGTCATACATGATAATGTTATTTGGGTTTCACAGTGCTGAATAGAGTAGGACTTGCTATCCATGCGCAGCTGGAAGATGGAAAAAAAACATGGCTCATGTTCAGAAGGTCAACAGCAAACCTACATTCTACAGCAGATCTCTTACCTGTTCCTCTAACCACTAGGAACTGGTGCTTTCTTTTACTACTTGTATCTTGGGAGATATAGAAATAAAAATACTAATAAATGATACTAGAATCAATTTGCATGTTGGCTTATTATAATGATATTACACAACGAGAATTTTAAGACAGAAATTCTGACTATTGTTAATTCTGTATTATGATGAAATTAAATTGCTCATGAGCTCTTACTTGTTCTAATGCCAATCTGGATTAACAGACCATAGGAACAAATTTCTCTCAAATCTATTCTAATGCTACCAAGACTGATAGCTGTCCATGAATGCTGTATCCTTGCCTGAGTCTGTAACGTCTGAAATATAGACTCTTTTTCTGAACTGCCTGCTACTCTTGGTGCATCTCTAGCAATGCACTAAAAGTCAACATAATTCTAGTTGGTATGTGCTATCTTCTGAACAACAAATTGCAAAACACTGAGCTGTGATCCCAAATGCTGGTTGTTAGCCATGCATTTGTTTGTAGCCTCATGAAAAGAAAGTAGCTGGAGTTGACGGCTCCTCTCAGACTATCTTTGTGGACAGCTATCAAATGCTGTTGTCCTTCATCACTTCTTCAAAATCAGGGGGATGTACAATGGTGGAAAAGAAAATCTTTGTTTCTATTATTTACAGTCTCCATTTCTTTTCTTCAGCAAATACGTGGCCCAGCAGAACACTACTGTCTTAATGGGATCCTTTCTGCCTGGCAGAATTTTGGTTTTCTTTCAGAGGAATCTGAATATGAATATTAGTTAGCATTGTACAAAATAGAGGTGCAAGTATACTGAGTGTTCATTCAGACACATTGAGTTTTTTTTATATTTTTGTAACCCAAATGAATAAATGCTGATTTAAAATTGGATGAAGAAAACTTTGGTACTGGTCTGTATGGGGCCTCAAATGACTGGAGGTATAGCATGATGTATCAGTTTCTCAGCTTTAAGCTCTCTAGATCCTGGGAACTCATAGCATAGTGTTGGGATACATGGAGGACAAGTAGAGGTTTGCTAGACTAAAGCACACCATGCTGAGGCTATCACTGACTTTCTGCTTGTGGCAAAGTGAAAGGGCACTTCAGGTGTTATTCTGCTGGGGTGAGCTTGTTGCATCC
Organism: Oreortyx pictus; assembly: GCA_036925125.1. Lineage (NCBI taxonomy): Eukaryota > Metazoa > Chordata > Aves > Galliformes > Odontophoridae > Oreortyx > Oreortyx pictus. The sequence continues at coordinate 53,041,805 of JAUPFR010000006.1, read as the reverse complement.
TACACAGGGGGTAGGAGGCAACGAGGTAAGGAATAACGAAGTTTCTTAATTTCTTTTCTCCTGGCCTTTTATTAACAGGCTGTCAAGGTGGTTCTTCACTTGCAGCACTGTAGCACTGGCAGGTATAAGCAAGACAAATGTTGCTCTTACTGAACTTGGCTGGGGCAATGCAGTCAATGTTGACCTCTAGATCTTACTGGATATGTCATTGTTGATGTATTTTCTCAGAGCACGAGCACTTCAATCCATCAGAGTGGTAGTCCAAATCTAATGGAAGCAGAAGGATACTTTAAAAGACTGGAGCCCGACTGTTTTTACTTTTTGTTCACTCTGGCTGAAGACCAGAATTCCTTGGAAAAAACATGAAATATATTGATCCTCTGATTCTCCTCTCCTGCAGTAACAGGCGAGCACTGAGATGGACTTGCTGCCTCTGATCTTCTCTTGTCCTCCTGCTTGTCTCTCTTGCATTCTGAAAACACACTGTTTAGTCTATGTTAGCTGGTAAAGAGCCATCCATGCCTGACCACCTCCTAACAGTGAGAGATGAATGCTCAGGTTCTTAATGCTGTTTCTGCACTTTCCTCTCCTTGATCTACATTTCTTACAAATTAAATTCTTCTGACTGGGAAACCAAGAAGTGTATACACCCGATTCAAAACCTATGTTTTGTGACTGATAGATGTAAGTCACATACTTGATGTTATGTATGTAACATGCCATATGTTCACTGGACAACATGTATCCTACTACTAATATTCCAATATCATAACTAAGTACTCTGCAGTGATATTTATGTACTTGGGGCATCAATGTTATTTGCTTCGTAGTTCAGAAATTGGAAAGATTCAAATACTTGCTGGATTATGTATAGTTCTTCACCTAAGCAATGTTCCCAATGCCTATTAAAAAATGAATCAATCATCATAGAATTGTAGGGGTTGGAAGGGAACTCTAGAAATAATCGAGTCCAACCCCCTGCCAGAGCAGCTCCCTAGCCCAGGCTGCACAGGTAGGCATCCAGGCAGTCTTGAACATCTCCAGAGAAGGAGACTCCACCACCTCTCTGGGCAGCCTGTGCCAGTGCTCCATCACATGCACTGTGAATAGCTTGAAAATCAAATATATTCAACTCAACTTTCCTTAGACATACTTGACAGAAAATATAGTGGGATTGTTCAGAAACTGTTGAAAAGAAAATGTGTTTTTGCCTTCTATGTGTACATGCTAGAATGTTTGTTCTACTACCCATGACATTTTATTATTAATTAGAACTTCTGGAAGACTCCAGTTATAGGCCATGGATAATTTTCCAAGGTGCTGAAGAAAGCATAGCAGGAAAGATTTTTAGAAGATGATTATCACAGTGAAGAACTGCTCAATGTATGTACACGAGTGTTGCTGTACCCACACACTGACCTTGTAGATGCTTGTATCCATACATGACAGACAAGCAAAGGGAAATACATCAGGCTAGAAATCCACTAATCTCACTGTAGTGTTTTTAAGTACAAAACAAGTGATAGATTTTCCCATGCAATTGTTATTCTTGTTTTTAGTGGCTAAAACTGAATTGCCTGTAAAGCATGTTATGTAAACTGGCATTGCAACATTAGCCATTGCTCCAGAGAATCTGCAAGGTAGGAGGTGGCAATCAGGATGAGTGGGAAAGAAAGTTCTCATAAAGGACTGTCATTCCTAAAAGTGTCTTTTTAACCATGAAATTGTTCTTCTAGTAAGAGAAACGTGACGTCTCTAGCATGTCCTGAAGCAGCTCGGATCTGGAAATTTTTAGCTGAGGCTTTGCCCTCCTCCTCCTATCTCTGACCTCTGAGAATTGGGTTCATTGCTCTGTCAGAACAGAATGAATGCAAGAAAAACTTACATGGTATGGAGCGCTTTCATAATGCACAGAGCTCAGTTTTTCAGTAGACCCACTTGATATAATAGAGTTTAAAGGTTCTTATAGAGCTATAATATAGTCACTGTAGCCTGATGATGTTTTGTCTTTTTTTTTCCCCTTTAATTAAGGACGAATTAAATGTAAAATCACTGGCATGAAAGGGATCACCCAGGGCATGGAATGTAAACCATTTAAGAGCAGGATGCCAAGCAGTAGAAAGCTGGTCGAGAAATCCACAGGACAGCCACTGTTCACACATGCAAGCAATATAAAACGTCTCACTTGTGATCAGTGTATGACTTTCAGCAAACGAACAAGAGTATGACAAAAAGGGGAAGGAAGAGGCTGAGGAAATCCCCCTTCTGTCCATTGCATGCAAGCAATAGCAGCTCTGAAGTGTGAGATTCATATCATACGGTGAACCAAAGGCAAATATCAGTCCCTCTCTTTCTTTACCAACCTGTTCAGATACTTTAACAAATCAGACAAATGCTTTATGTTCGAGATCAATTCAAGATGATGAAAATAGAACATAATGTGGTATTCTGTGATGGCATAAGGCAGGTATATTCTGGTTTGTGTTTGAATGATGAATCTGATAAACATTGCTGTTGTTTTTCTGCTAAGACTATCAAGTAATTGTCTTAATGAGTTCAATTTTGCCAAGACTGTAACTTTCTCAATGCATCTGTAATTTAATAGTGGTTCTGCTACCTGCTCAGGATTATCTGTCTTTTTTAGGCTGTTTCGCTTGCTCTCCCTTGAACAGGAGCTGGGGTGGGCCAGGCCTTTGCTGCAAGTCCCAGCAATTCGCCTGCTGGAGCTACTCTTTTACGAAATAATTAGAAGATTGGTTACAGTAAGCCAAAACTTCTGCAAAAATTTACCACAGATGCAATGGGAGCCTTCATGTATCTGTTTGGTGCTGATTTTAATTTCAGCATCAGCACAGGATTTTGATCTTGCATTATCCTCAGCAACCTGATGCTGCAGAAGTCCACTCATGCTCACTGGGGATGAGGTCTGCCATTAGCACACTGCATAAAGCACTCCTACTCCATGCCTTATAAAAAGAGTGAGACTCAACAGTGTTGCAGCATATGTTCTGTGGATATATAATATTCCTTTCATACCTGAATAATAAAACTCTAACAGGGCTTCTTTCCAAGACATGTTGTCCCATTCCTCCTGCAACCACTCTGCAGAGAACAGCTTCATTTTCTCACAGCTGTCAGATTGCGGCCTCTTTGGTAATAAGGTCTGCACAAAGCACCTGCTCCTTCCGCAGCTCCTGTCAGAAGGCTTCAGGCAGAGCCAAGGAGGTACATCTGCCTTGCTTTCAAATTTGCAAATAGATCGGCAACAACTGTCTCAACTATTCCTTGAGTTTCAGCATAGATACCAATAATTATGGCTTTTTTTTTCTATTCTTTCTGTCTCTAACAAGCCTGCTTGAAGCTACATTTAAGGTAGTCAGCAGTTTTTCCTTTGGGTATCTGAAATCCCCAAAGCTTCCTTGGGGTGGTATAGGGCAAGAAGTGATCAACTAGAAGACACTGTTCAGAGCGAAGAATCTTGGCAGATGCCCGTGTCTTCAGGACTTTGACTCTGGTTTTGGTCCATTTTGACTAGCTTGAGCCTCTTAGCAGCCCTATATTTTGTTTCTCAGGGTAGACTCCTCAACATGTAGTTCCCTGTTTCCTTCGGTAGTCCCTCATACTAAGAACTATGAAGAACGGCATTGCTTCTGACAGCTTTGCCTGTAAGAAAGTTGCTAAAATGGGGAGAGATCATGCCATTGGGGTGACTACAAATGTGGAGTGACCACAAAAGTGGCGTGACCTTTCCTTTACTTATGTCAGAGACGGCAGTCTGAGGGCCTCTCTTATGAGAGCAGCTATTGAACTCATCATAGAGGCTTTGAATAGAAGTTAAAGATGTTCTGGATCCTCTTCATTGAGACCTACCTACTGAATGGTTTTTGCAGTTACTTACCTTACTTTACAAGGAAAAGCAGTTCCTTATTAGGCTTGTCCTCTGATATCCAACTCAGTAAAGCCTAGATTGGACCCTGGAGGAGTCTTCAGTTGAAGAGACAGCCAAATCATACCCAACAGTCTTCCAATCCAAGATTAAGATTCCTGTTAAGACAGTCAATCAAAGAATCTCTTATTTTAAAATCAAAAATACACTTACTAGTGTCACCTCATAAAAAATGCATAGAGAAAGGCATCGATTCAATTTAGAGGCCTCTGTTTGAATTCAATAGCACCCAGCTTGACTGCATGCCCAATGCAGGCAGGGAGCCAAAGGAATATAAACTGCCCATCCTGTTCATTTGAGCAGAATGGCTTGGAAGAGGCATGCAAAGAGGTGTTGAACCACAGACATTCAAATCACATTTAAGTGAGCATATTTCACCTCTTGGTGGTGCTCCTTTCTCACTTCCTTTCCCCGTACCTTGCTGTGAAATCTCACCTCCTCTAACTACCTCACAGGTGACATAACATACACTCATTATTTAGGCTGAGCATACAAAAGTGGCTGGAAGTCAGCTGGGTGGCTGCTGGAACACACTCTTGCTTCCAAGGTGAAACCCTGGAAGAGAAGACTGCATCTGAATGGTGAGGGAACTGGCCCCATCTCCCCCTCACTGAGAAATGAGTTTTCTTTCATGAAATTCTGAGTCCTTTATGCTAAGAATTCTAGATATGCTTTCCATTTACATAAGCAAAAGGTTAAATCTTAACAGTTAATGATTTTGCTGAAGGGGAGAAAAAGAACCAGCAGCAAAAAAGCGGTCACCAGATAGAAAGCTGAGCTATGGGGAGAGGGATGACTGTGAGTGAAAAGAAGTAAAGTAAGACAGGACCTGGAGGTTCAGTGCCCTGCTCTGATTCAGCTGCTAATGCACGAAGAGCTGCTTAACCTTTTAATGCCTTAGGTTACCATAATGGTACACCATGGTACTTAGTTATCTTTTGGGCATTTGAAAGATTTATGAATGCGAGGCTTGAAAAGAACATTGCCATCAGAGGGTAAGGAATATTGCTATCTACAGATGCCAAGAAGCATTTGTAATCTCAGCATTTCTGTTAAAGGCTGAACAGGAGAAGTGCTCAAAAATAATAACAACAAAAAAAGGAAGCTGTTGGACTTCCTCAAGCCTCCAAAAAACATATCAAAATGTTGGTTCTGAAGACTTGGGACAAAGTTTAGGTTAATTTAACCACTGCTAACCTAAGTACTATCGTCCTTTGTAATTTCTTCTTTTTTTTTTTTTTTTTTTTACAGTTGCTGGAGAGCAAGCATGTACTGTTATCACTTGTTATACATCATTTACAATGGATTCCTTTTGTGGAGAAAGGCAGCACATGGCAAGGTGTTGTGCAAATCCCTCTGGAGCTCCTGGAACAAAAGACAGGGGAGCAGGCCAGCTCGCCTTGCAAGACGAAATTGGCCCTCAGCAACCTGAGCTAAAGAATTACAGGTTCAGTCTGTAACATTTTTAGTGAAAAATCATCCTTTTAAGGCTTGCCATATTAGACTCTAATTTTAGGAATTTTAGGTTAAACTGACTGCCTGCAGTCAGTAAAGTACTGCATTTTTAGACACTGCTGATAATGTAAGTTCCATCCTCTTCTAACACCCTGTTGCTAGGAAAGACTGTGTTTGATTTCTTTTCAGGCAGTTCAGATAGTGGTGAAAAAAGTCGAGCAAGAACTGAATGCTTACAAAGCAGAACTTATCTGAGAAACGTTTCCCAAGTTGAACTTGTGCTCTTTGTCCTTTTTTTGATTTTGATTTGTTAGTGGGGAACAAGCCCAGCTTGCTCTGTGATGGAGGAGTGAAGTAGCAAAGAACCATGTGAGGCTTTGATTACTGCTGGCTGAACACTATGGATGTTCAGGTTTGACTGTCTGTGTAGCAGTAGGCTGATAGCTGTAATATGAATAGTTTCTCCTCTGAAGCAAGCAGGGAGGTGTGCAAGAACAAACCCACTACTGTAATGGCTCTACAGCTATAGACCTCCAAACAAGTTTGGGATAGCAGGGCTGGATGTCTGCTGCCATCAGTGAGCCAAGGCTTGTGGCAGCAAGGAAGAGCCATGGCATGGTCTACACACCTTCACATCAGTGTGACTGCTCTTCACTCCAGGAAAACTCCCTGAGCTGATGCTGACCCCTCCCTACTGACATCCACAGATCCCATGGGATTCCCTGTCAGGTAGCACTCCTGTCCACATGGTAGCAGACCACAACCTGGCACACTACACCCATACTGCACCAACTAAAAAAAAAAAAAAAAAAAAAGCCTGGTGAAAATTCTGCAGACAGTAATAATTCAGTTCAGAGTTAAGGGAAGCTTTTGACATACTCTTTGTCATAGGTAGACACCAGAGATATGGAAGTAAAAACACACATGGAAAAGCCAGAAATTGCTTGTTGCTTTAGGCTTATTTTAATTTCTTGCTCAGTAGGGAATGCATTAGCCCTTCAGTTTGCTGGTGTAAGTAAAAATATTAGTTCTTCAGCTTTGGTTTTTCTGGTGGCTCTGGGGCTGAGAATCTTTAAATAATGAATGTACCATCTGTCAGAAAGCTTAGCTACTATTATTTGGATTATAACCAGGAGTGTGTGTTACAAAATAAAATAATCTTCCTAAAAAGGAAGAGATAGATAACAAAAAGAAGTAGGACACAGAAGTTGTGAATTCTCTGAGCAAGGGGAGATACTGAAGTTTTTAAACAAATCTGAGTGTCTTCTTCCTTCATTTGCTATTGGGCAAGGCATGCATCGCTATTGGGCAGCTCATGAGGAGATTTGTTCCCATCACATACTGAAGTGGACATTTTGTCTACATACTTTATCTTGCTTCTCATCGTGTACACTTCTTGTTTACCTCATTGGACCCCCAACTGACTTGTTCCAAGAATCCTCTGTCTTAACCTATCTTAGGAAAAAAAAAATGGCATGAGAGGGTAGATATGGAAAATCTTGTTTCTTAAATCCAGGAACAGAGATCAGGTTATTAAGAGTGTGTTCAGGAATAAGAGTGTCTGTTCTTTTCCCAAATCCCTATACATGCAATTTACCAGATATCAATTTTGTTCCTCATTTCAACCTGTCAACTCCACTATTCCCAGAGACAACCAGTTGCCATACTGTATGAATGATCAAACTCTGGATTCTGGTTGTCTGGAAATGCTAGAGAAATATCCACAGTATGCACAAGCAACAGAGATTCTACAAACAAGGGAAGGTTGGTGCTTCAGGTTCACTTCCCATGACTCAAAGCCAATCTGTTTTGAGTCATTGTAAGACCACAGATTTGTTGTAGAATCATTTGAGTTGGAAGAAACCCTTGCAGGTCATCTGGTCCCACTCAATGAACAGGGACACCTACAGCTCTGCCAGCTGCTCAGAGCCCTGTCTAACATGACTTGGAGTGTCTCCAGGGACAGGATATCCACCAATCCACCATTGCTCAGGATAAAGAGACTGTCTCCTTCTTTCTTGCAACCCCTCTTTAGATATCAAAGACTGCTCTCGGGTCTCCCCACAGCCTTCTGTTCTCCAGGCTGCACAGGCACAGCTCTCTCAGCCTGTCCTTGTGGAGGAGGTGTTCCATACCTTGGATCATTTTTGTTGCCCTCCTTGGGAGTGTTCCAACAGGTCCATGTCTTTCCTGTACTGAGGACTCCACATCTGGATGCAGTGCTTCAGGTAAGGTCTCACCGGCACCATGTACCTGTTGGCCACGCTGCTTTTGGCACTTCTTTTGAGCAGTCCATACAGATAGACTGGTAGCATTTGCAGAGGTATCTGCAGCACAAATATGAGCAAATCTGGCATTCATCACAGACAAGGTACAACTTCAGTAGCGTCTGCAGCTCTGCGTAGCTAAATCAACATCCTTTAGCGCATCCCTTTCCAGATTGTAAAATGAAAACCACAGCCTGTATTTCTTCGCTGTGTCCTTGGAGCATGAGCTGTAATTGCAGAGCACATCTGGCTGAGTGGTGAAACATTGACGGTGATATGCTGCAGAGCTGGGGCTGTCAGTTCAGGCTTTGCACCAAACTGGGTGGTCATTCAGGCTAGGAGGCCAAAAGTTGCTTGGTTATCATGCCAACTACATCCCTCCTTTGTGTCCCAGAAGTTTTAGGAGCAGTAAAAACATCCCTACACTAACACAATGGACTACATCAAAGTGATCTTAGTGCATAATTAATGCTCAGAGTCATTCAGGAAAATAAAAAAAAAGATAGGAAGTAGGGAAGACAGGGATCGCTAACCAACAATTTTGGATCACGTCTGTTCATTCTTCCTCTAGGCCTAAGAGGATGGTGAACATGTATGCAAATGGAAAAGACAACTCAATGTCATTCCATTTCACTGATGTTTTACCTTCTGTAAAATGTTTTCTATGCCCTGCTCTTAATCACATCTGAGAGACCTCATTCCTCAAATCCAGGAATGCATGCCTGGAACTGAGAGCAGAACAAACCCAAGGGCTAGTGTGGAGCTCTGGCTCACTGGCAACCAGGCCCAAGCTTGTCATCCTTGCTGCTTATCTTCTTGATTTGTGGAAGGAAAGATCAGGCTTCAGTGCACAGTTGCCTGTTTATTCCTTGAAAAAGCTTTTTTCAAGTGTGCGATATGTTTGTGCAGTTCCAGCACACTCACCCTAGCTTCTCTTGTGTGGAACATGCTTCTCAAATTCTTTTCCTGCTTCAGTGATCTTATAAAGCAAATATGAGTTTTGTGTTAATTCTGTGAACTGGGAGAGCAGTGCACAATTGACATGCTCCCTTCACAACTCAGCCAGGAGTCTCCTCTTCATATGCTGGAAGCCATAGGCACCAAGACTGCTTCCTGGGAAGTTACTAGAACTGAAAATGGTTGATATCCCAGCAGATAAGTTCACATCTATGAAGCATCAACCTCCTGTGAGTAATGACATGCCAGTGCAACCTCACACAGACACAGCTGGGTGGAGCTATCCCATGTCCTTTGACTGTAGCAGTGTAAAAGACCTGGGTCATAGACCCTGGTGACAGCAGTGCCTCGTAACGTGGTGGGGAAAACCTTGGGTAGTGGACCACGATGCTGCTAACTCTCTCCAGTAATAAGTGCCACTTCAGAACCAATTTGGCATTGGACTTGGGCAACTGCTGTAACAGCCCTACCAAAGCCTCAGGGTTAGATGTTCTCACTCAGTCCCTTCCTGCAAAATGTCAGGCATCACAGCTCCTCTTCCCCTCCATCCTAACCTTCCAACAGCAGGCCCGCAAGGATCATGGAGCACTTCAGGAACGCTGGAGCAGAAAAGAAAGCCATTCAAATAGAACATGAAGTATCTTCACACTTGTAGCAGTTTATTATCTACGCTCTCACTCTAAAACTGACTTTTTTTTGTTCCACTGATCCACTTAGTTTAGTAGGGTAAGGAAGCTATAGAAGAAATTCAGTTTGATGTGTCAGATGCATTTGATAGAAAAACCTTCACTGAATTGTTGAATAATGAGAAATAATCCATTTTGTCACTGTCAGCTCCCAATTCTATCAATGCAAGTTAATTCTAGAAATCCAGTAAAGTAAGGTTCACAGTAAGAATACAACCCCATTTACAGATGGGAGGGATTAGACACCTGTACCCATCCATGAGCACTCCCCTTTCACCACACTGATGCAAAGAAGTGCCCATCACATGGCTGAAATCCTGATGAGAGCAGAGGCCAAGGCAAGACTTACTAGAAACATGGCCACCACAAACTACTCTGGAAGCCTATATCTAAGCCTGATTTAAATGGGGCACAGGATTAGACTGGGATACAAGCATAGCCTGAACTGAATACCACCAAAATCCACACACCTAAGAAAGTGGGCAGGCTCCTTTCTTCCTAACAGCCAAAGAAAATAGGATACCAGCCAAAGCTCCAGGTGGGAACCAACAGATTCAGAATACCTAAAGGGTAGTTTAATTGCAAAACATATTAAGTAGTAGAAGCTGAAAATTGAGACAATAACAACATGAACAATAAAGTGCAAAAACCTTTTAGTATCAGAGGTTCCGTATGGCCTTAAAGAGCTACCAAATCATACAAAAATAGGAAAAGTCTTAAAATGCCAAGGAGGAGAGATTAAACCACAGTACCTGACCAGAAATCTGTTTCCTATTATCAGTTTCTCTTGTCTCACAGGTCCACATGCTGATCTCTCTTTCTTCTACAGCAGCTCCCAAAAATGAAGTACAAAAGCATTCAATTCAAGGAGCACCAACTCCCAGTGCCTAGGAATCCAGGGAATGACTGGCTGTGACTTACAGCGTAGCCTTGGTCCCAAAGACTAAGAGAGTCTGTTTTTCTCCCTGCCGGGGACACCTTGATTCTCTTGTGTTACATCTCTATGGCCCTTATGATAAAGAGGTGCTTTTGCTTGGGGTTCCTCCTCCTTTGTATTTCTCTTCTTATTGATTGATGTGTAAGGTTCCCTTCAATTCTTCTTTTTTCCTCTTCTACCAGTTTCTAGTAACATAAGAATAGCATGTTTGACATGATATTACTACCTCCCAGTATCTAGTGCCATTGACAGTCTTAAATTAACAAGTGAAATTTCACATACACACACACACAATTTATTTTTTTCTAATCCTACTTTTCTTTTCCCTTCCCACCCCCTCCACCACTACTCTTGTGCTTCTCCTCTTTTCTCATCACTTCATCTCTCAGGATTTGCTAAGAGGTTTCTCTTCTCCCACCCACCTTCTCACCAACCTGATACAAGAAGTTAAAATAAATAAATAAAACAACAACAACAAAAAGAAACAACAGCCTAATCTTTGTCAGCCTCCAACTGGGAGAGATTTTTGTTTTAGTACAGCAGCTCACTACTCTGAGGCACTCATATTACCTGAGGCCAAACAGAGCACCCAGTGAGGCTGTGGTTTCTCACCTGGTCAAGTAATGGCACACAGCTGAGGTCTGGGTGCAGCTCTTCCACCTGTTTTTAGCCTGATTGGAAGTGCACTTCATGTCACAAGAAAAAATATTTTATGAAAATGTCACTTGGTTCCTGAGGCTGTACCAACACCCACATCATGGAACCGCTCCCCAGATTTGTTTTGCCTGTGCATTTAATTCTTTATGCAGTTTCTCATCAGCTTTTAACTGGTGAGGTATTGTTCCAATTGCCCTTCCCAGCTGTACATGTGTGTGTATTAAACCAGCATCCTGGCTTCCAAACCTCCTCTGTAAATTGAGTCTGTGCTGATGTGTATCCTAGGAACCTCTTGGGGTGGTTTTCAGTGATTTCTGCCCTGTAAATAGAGACATCCTTTTTTTTTTTTATTCTTTTCCTTCTGAAAATTATATGGAGTTCAGTAGTTCAAAGGAATCACGGTGACACTATCATATTAATTCTTTCAATAATATGAGGTGAGCTTGACACAAGATATTAATTACTGACATCTATCTTCATGTCAAACACATAGTGAACAAAGAAATCTGACATGGGAAAAGCAGAAATCATTTCTGGACTGCTCCTTCTCAAGCTTCCTCCCAAGGTGGCTTCTGCATGTCACTTCCAGCCTGTTTCTCACCATCTCCAGAGCTTTATGGTCCAAAACTCTTGATTATAAGAAGTATTTCATCAAGGAGTGTCCCAACCAATCACCCTTTGTGGGGGGAGGTGTCTCAGTGAGGATGGAAGAACTCCTGGGGCATAAGGAAGCACAGAGAAAGCTGTGGGCCATTTCAGAGGAGTCCAGGTTCACAGCTTTCACACTGCATTTTAAGATGCAAAGAGTATCACAACACTGCCTGTGCTAAGCACTCTCATATATGTAATGTATGACTTCTTCACATACTCGTTGTGTATGCCAGCACATGAGAATATTGTGCAGGTCACCAGTAGAACTACAGGGACTGGAGGAAGAGAGGAAAGCTGGCATTGTTGTGCTCAGGCTCCTAATTTTCTTGGTGCACTTCAGTTATCTATTTTAGCTTTCCCTTTTGCACTCCCATGCCACTAGAGAGAGAGCTAAGAGATCAGCTCCTGGTGAAGCTCGTGGTACAGCTCTGGGCCATTAGCTTGCAGCACATTGGAGGTCTGCACTGTGTCATTGCAGAGTGTTTAACGCATCTCATGGGCACATAAAGTTCTGAAATCCTAATGGAGTTTTGCTCAGAGATGGGTAGTCTCACTAATTGACTATACATGTTGATAGGAAGTTTTAGCAAGAATTTTGATGTGAGAAGTTATAACGTATATTATAACGTATATCACACATCCCAAACTCTTAAGGAAATACCTTTGTGTGTGTCTTCCTGATGCCTCTGGGTGGAAAACCAGAGAATATTTAGTTAATAAATTGCTTTCTAGAACGCTTTCAAGTAGTCTCCTTTAAATGAATATGGACATGAAACACAGCTGTGAACCTGTGCCACAATTTTTCATTTGAGGTGTTATCCAAAGCAGTATTCTTCTTGAAGCTGGCTTTATCGTGGTTCATAGGTGTCCAACAGAACATTAACTACAGCTGTCATGACTCAGCAGCTTGCTGGGAGTGTTCAGCTTGCTGGGCAAACTCCTTGTTGCTGTTTCACATTCAGAGCTGGCCATGTACTACTCAGGCTCATTCCTCTTCCTCTAAGATTCAAATTTAAGTGAGATCATCTCTCAAGAGGAAGAAAAAGTTAACCTGCTGAAAAAGCAGACTTCTTTTCTTAGAATGAAATTGCGAATCTTTCCATCTCATTTATGCAGCTGTTACACCAGTGTGGACACTTGATTTACAGCTGAGATCAGATTTAGCCCAAATTTCTTGAGTTGGTTTTTTAGTTTCTTGAGTTAATGCAAGTGGGAACATAATTAAAGAAAAGACAGTGGAAAGTGGGATGTATAGTTGCCAAAGAGAGGAATAGTTAAGGGTAACTGGTGATTCAGGACAAAAAACAAATGAAAAATATTGACGTTCATATTTGCTAGAGGTGCACTGTGCCCAGATATAGTAAATGTGAGGGAGTATACCACCTCCAGGTAAATGCAGTGCTATCTTCTACAACCAAAGCTAAGCTTGTGCAGAAACCCTTTGTTACACTGAGATCCAGTAAACCAGTTTCTTCTACTATTATGAAAAACTTGTCACTCAAGTGCAAACCTACCTCCGTTCATGTTGCCAACCTGATGAGAGGAAGAGAAATTCTGTTCATCTAAAGCTGAGTAATTCTTGCTTTTCAATGTTGCTTAAGGTTACAGTGAATTGGCATGAGGTCAGGATTTCCAAATTAAGAAAATACACACACTTCAAACACTTCTGTTAATTTTTACTTAACAGAATCTTTTGCAAATTTTTAGTTTTTGTTATTTTTAGTTTATTTATTTTTTATTATGTTTATTCTTATTTATTTTTTTTTTATGAGAACGATGGTTCCATTGTTTCTGCTTCTGCTGTATATTTTGTTGTTGTGAGATACAGACATTATCTCAGTCTTCAGCTTTTGTTTTATGTCAGTTTTCAAATTTAGTAAATTTCTGGGTGACTGTGGGCCTAACTCTGCCACTGCAAAAAAGAGAAAGTAGCTTTGCCAATTATTTTCATAGTTTCTAAAAGTAATTGTTCCTCATTCCAATTTGCAATGAAATATCAAAATTTCCTGCCCCTGAAAATTCTACTCAGCTCTTATTTGAAAGCAAGGGGCCAAGGGACACAGTTTAAATTGCTGGATGAATAACCTGCATGTATTGCATGCACTGAAAGAAGATAGATTACATGCGGTTCTCTCTTTCATCTTTCTCTCGAAGATCATTTTCTTTGATGGACAGACAAGCAAAGGCTGAAATGTACTATAGATAGATTTAAATTGCTTCTTTTTCTCCTTCCTGACTAGTGGAGTTTAACTTGCAATGTTTAGCAAGGAACTACACATTCAATTTGGTGCAAATTCAGGAGCATGATAATTACAGAAATAAATCACCAATATATCTGCTCAGTGCTCGTAGAAATTAAGATTATGAAGTGCTAAAGAGCTCTAAGCACTAGCAGATAGGAAAGACGATGCTGGATAGTAGTTCTTCTCTGAAGTTACTTCCCTAAGGAAGAAAGTTAAGGATCTTAATAATATTTTGGCAGGGGGGTTGGAGTCGATGATCTTTTGAGCTCTCTTCCAACCCCTATGATTCTATGATTCCTAAATGGAGGTGACCAAAACTTTGGAAATGGGTCTGAGCTGTGGTATAGTCAGAGAAATCCAGCTATACACCCAAATACCAAAGCCACAGTATTCAAGGCATTATCATCCAGTGATAAGGGCATGGAAGATACTCTTCTTACATATCTTAGGCCCCTTTAGGTCTTGATCATTAAAAATATTCCAGTTTTCAGTTCTTGTGGAAAGAATTGTTCATTAAAATGTTCAACAGGAGTAAATAAATGCAAAATAAAATGAGTTTTTTAATGCTCTTGGTCCTCTTGAAGGAATCACAATTCACTCAAATTTCCAACCCAGATTCACTATACAATATAGATAGTCTAGATTTCGTGATGTGGGATGCACAAACCTGCAAGTGATCAAGAAGTTCTCTACGCTGAGGAATTCCACCGGCATATTTACATACATTTACTTTATTTGCAAATAAAACTTCCTAATGTTTCTAATGTCCATTCTACAGACATCAAACCATTGCTGTTTCTGTTTTGTTTTTTTTTATTTTCTTTTTTTTGTGTGTGTGTGTGTGTGTGTGTGTGTTTTTGTTATTCTTTTTTTTTTAATGTGACATGCACTAAAGTAAGCAGGAGCTCAGCTGTTGAAGAGGGAAGGGTGATAGCTGGTAAGACATAACCATAAGTGAGATACCTTGAGGTTTCTTGGACAACCCTTGGATATAAGGATCAAGTTTCTACAGACTTCAGCTGAATTACACTGAATGAGGGGCGCAGATATCCTATTGCTATTGATTCAGACTGTCTGGCCAGGGGAAAGCTTCTTATCCAGGCGGAAGTGTATATTCTCTAAGTAAAACATCTTATAAATGAGAGCAAGCATCTAATATTAACTACACTGGATATTTTCGTTCTTGCTAAAAGCCAGTGTTGAAAGGCAAACAAGAATCAGAATCTTTTCTGTTCTTCAAAACTTAGGCTAATAGAGATTCCAAACTGTTTAAACTTGAAACCATTGAAGTGCTAAAAAAACATCAAAAACCATACAAAATATTTTATGATATAATTCAATGCCACTCATTCCTCTTGCTTTGATTAAAGTAAGAACAAATGACTCTTGACATTTTCAAAACAAAATGGGATAACCTCAAAAAGCCTTTTATTTATTTATTTTTTCTATTTTATCTAATAATAGTTTGAAAACAGTATCCAGAAAAACACTTTCAGTGAAACTGCAAAGAATATCTCTTCTGGCTAAAATATTTCCAGAAGCTCTGGGATAGAAAAGTGTTGTGGGTTAATATTTTTTTTACAAATGCTCAGATCTATTTCCTGGCAAGACTACCTGGCTGGTGATTACCAGAAACTAGAACCAACATACCCAGGTCTCAGGATAAAGGTGCCTGTCACAAATAAATCAGTGTCCCAGCAAGTACATAAATGGAAAGTGGAAGAGGAGTGACTGTTAGGACTGTGACCATGTAAATTTATTAACATTCAGGTCATGCCAATGTATTACAAATTCCATTGGGGAACAATAATTCACTTTACTTTGGACTAGATAGATTACAAAATGTGTTATCCTGCCTTCATTTTCAGAGCTGGTATTTCATATGCATGGGAAATATAGAATTCACTGTATTGGTGAGGAATGAAGGTGCAGCAGAGAAAAAACCTGAGGCTCAGCCAAAACTTTTTAAGTGACAAATGACACTGAGATACGAAGTCTTATTTTTGGAACCGTGACTTAGAAACATCTGTGTCTGTTTCACGTCTCTTCAAACCTGGGCACCTAATAATCGAGGTTCGCATCCTAACTTAGTAAATCATAGTCTTAGTGATTAATTCGAGACTGTCTCTGGAAGAAAAAGCTAGTACCACTACTCCTGTGGACAAAAAGAGTTTGTGTATTTGTAAGTAATTTAGCAGTTGTCAACACTGGTTACAAGAATTTTAGGCAAACCCAAAGCCACTAAATATTATTTTTCTCTAGGACTTCTTCAGCATCTTGGTTTCCCATTTTCAGACAACTTATTCTAAGAATGTTTGTTTACTGCCCAGAAGTGGGCTTGATCAAGTTTATTAGTGTGGCGTCAAGTGACATCAAGTGGTGATTTGAAGAAATCATTGTATCTTTCCATCAGAGCAGGGGTCACAAAGAGCTCTGCAAACCCCCAAAGTCTCAGGTGCTCAAACCATAGTAAGAGCACAGTATTGATCCATGCTGCTACATTAAAAACATTCACAAATGTGTAGAACTCTGTTCAATTACCTTGAACAGTCTGTGAAGGACGTAACACTTCCTTACTTCCATTCAATCTAATACTTGAGAACCAAACTGTAGAAATTACAAAGATTTTCTCTACTTCCATTAGCTGTATGAGCTGGTATCAATCAATGCTTTCCTTATACTAAAACATCTAATCAGTGTGCACAAATGTATAATGAATATAAGTAAAGATTGAGATTCTTTTTTAGACCAGTTCAAGGAACGAGAAACAATGAGCACAAACAGAAAAAAAAGGGAGATCTCACTAAAATCAAGTGCGCTTTTTTTTTAAATACAAACACTTCACTGGAACAGGTCACCCAGATACCTCATGGCATCTCCATACTTGGAGACATTCAAAGAACAACAGGACAAGGACTGGCTCTAGTGGACCCTAACTGAGCATGTAAGTGGAACTAAGTCCCTTCCAACCTCATCTATTCTGTGGGTCTGCAATTCAGTTGCGCTGTATCAGTATTGAAATTCTTGTTGTGAAAACATTTTTGTCTGTTGTTTTGTTTTAGTTTGGTTTGTGGGATTTTTGTTTGTTTTGTTTTGATTTGTTTTGTTTGTTTTGTTTAGCTTTCCCTCAGTCACATAGGATGTAATTTTCTAGTCTAATAACAGTCATTCACATAACTTTCAATTGGCTGTTCTTCCTGCAGTTGCTCTGGGAGAATATTGTAAAGCCATTAGAATCAGCCCAGCTTTGGAGTAACCAGTACCTGAAACCTTACTAACTAGTTCTAGATTCATATGAAGTCTGATGTATTCTAACAGATGCACAGATTATGTGCCTGAGGATGACAAAAAAATGCTAAAAATTCAGCTTAGTTATTTTTCATGTACAATGTTGCTATCTCAAAGTCTCAGAGTTCTGTCAACAACCATAGCAACTTTATAGAATCATAGAATGATTTGGGTTGGAAGGGACCTTTAAGGTCATCCAGTTCCATCCCCCTGCTGTTGGCATGGACACCTCCCTCTGGAGCAGGTTGCTCACAGCCCCGTCCTGCCTGGCCTTGAGTGCTTCTAGGGTGGGGGCATTCACAGCCTCACTGAGCAGCCTGTTCCAGAGTCTCACCACCCTCACAGTAAAGAATTTCTTCCTGATATCTCATCTAAATCTCCCCTGATCCAGTTTAAAACCATTCCCCCTTGTCCTGATGCTACTTGTCCTTATAAAAAGTCCCTCCCCAGCTTCAAGTACTGGAAAGCTGCTGTAAGGTCCCTCCCAGGGCCTTCTCTTCTTTAAAATTTTCATCTCTTCTTTTAACAAGTACTTTAGATTTAATAAACTTAACTAGGTTAATGTCATCTCAACCACTTCTCTCGCTATCCTTGTGATGATCTAGTGGGATTATACTGCTTCCATCTTTTCCTTTTGCTAAGGTTATTTTGATAAATAAGTAATACCACAGAAATGAACAGTGAACTAAAAGTGCTGTTAAGAAGTTGTGAATCAGGATTGCTTATAGCAGCTGTCGTATGCCAGATCTGTTTCAAGGGATTCATTTTTACTCAGCATTTCAGTTAAGGCATGCTAAAATCATTGTAGCTATAGATTATAGACATGAAACATCCTTCTCTCTTTAGAGGTATTTATACACAAACTGGGAAAAAAAAAATCTAGAAATTAGGAACACTGACACATTCAGGAAGTATTTGCTTCTTGATAATGTTCTTTTTGTTGCATCTGATAATTAAAATAAAAACAAAAATGGGACAGAAATTTAGCAGGGCTTAATGCTCTGTGGTAATAGAACGGCTCTGGGTCCATCATAGAGAGGTAATTCTGCCTTACTGGACAAGGTTTTCTATTAGACCTTTCTTTCAGGCACTGTGAAAGGAACAAGTGGGAGAGGCCAGAAACAAGTCCTAATGCTCTTATAATGTTCTAGGATGGAGTCTGTTGCCATCATACCAATGCACTTCCTTAATTGAACTGTCTTATAATATGACTGAGAATATCAGGGGATCAAAGAGACCAAAAGGTCAGAGAAGCAACCCTTTATTATGGAAGCATTTGTTATTTGTGGCTCTGAACACAGCAGGTCTTTTTGGAGACAGCCACTGTCCCCACCTTATTTCTTAGATACTTCTAGAAATACTTCTACGCACTGTGGTAGAATTGAGAAGTCCAGGAATGGAAAGAAAAGTTTTCATACTGAGTAGACAAAGAAATATCGGAAGGTACCTGGATGAGGTTTACAACATGGGGTTGCTGTGAAGCAGAATTCTTCTGGCTTTTAATTTGAACATTGGATTTGTCTCCTGTTTTGCTTACTGTCTCCCACAGGAATGAAGCAACTTGTCAGGCTACTTGAAAAGTAGCAAACTTACTTGTGAAATGTTCCCCTTTTATCCCATGTGGATTCAGACCATGGGTCTGTCCCAAAGCTAAAGTATCTTTTCAGGTATCAGCACTTTCATTGCATCTCATATCACTTCAGTCTGGGTAAATAGCTACTGAATCAAAACTCCATAAAAGTTAAGCAGTGCTTCCTGTACCAGTGTACTCATATTTCCATGTAAAATCATATTAGGATCAATCCTTGATCAAACATTCAAAATGTCACTGTTATTTACCATTTTTGCAGTTACTCTCCTTCATATTTTCCTTCCCTATCTTGCTCAGACACTATTTTAAGGAATTCTTTAGAGATGTGAAATTCTTTTAGCCTTTTTGATCTCTCTAAAACCTTTGATTTTACAGGACTTGGTGGTGTTTGGCCCTATAAGCAAGACCCATTCCAGGTACGTGTTTGCCAAGCAGTCTCTGACTATGTCCTATAAATTAAAGAAACTGGGGCTTTCTGCAAAAGCAACAGAGTGGGAGTGCACTGGTATTTTAGTTGACTGCAAAATAGTGTTTATCACATCCAACAATGCAAGTAGGAAAGGTTTACATTTTGTTCAAACAAATGAGGAAACAGTCCAGATCTTGAAAGAAAGGAATAAAAGGGAATTAAGCTGCCTGCAATGGTTTCTCCCTTGAAATAATCATTCTTGGCCACTGTATCACAGGTGCTTCCGTTTTTCAATTTATTTCTTAATTACATTTTCCTTTCAGAATTTTCTTTCTGACTTCAGGTGCCATAATTCATCTGTCTCCTTTCCTTCTTTTCTAAAAGTTACCTTAGACTCATTTAGAAATGAAGGGAGTGGAGCGTACTGGAATGCTGATTGAAACAGCAATCGCTTCATTAGAAAACCAAAATAACAAATGGAACAGTTTACCGATGTAAAGAAAACAATAACAACAAGAACAAAAACAGCCATTTAAAAAGTTATCATCAAGGTACTCATGGGTTGAGACAATATTGTCGTATACTTTAAATCACTTCCACAGAAAAGTCACCAGAAGAACCAGCTTGTGAAGGGATATTAACATGCAAACAAAGCACAACAGGGTGCATGGTTTCACCTGGGAGAGATGGCTGAGGCTGTTGTCCTTAAGCAGATCTGGAGGAACTGCATAGTTGATGTTTTATCTCAACATTTGTAGTCCTGTAGGATGAAAAGTCACTGGTGAGCCATTGAATCTGGGATCTCTATTCAGTCAGTGGCTTCACAAACCAATGGAATAGCTTCTGGTATCAAAATAGCCTGAAAACTTCCCCAGGCTCCAGAGTCCCCATGTCAAATCAGGGCTCCAGAACAGTTCAAAGGTGCCCATGTCAGCCCAGGACTGCAGAACAGCTCCAGGGACTGCTGTAGACATCAGAGGTGGGCTGGCTGTGCATGAGTTTCTAGGAACATGCCCATAGGGTTTCTGTGCATCAGCAATAAACCTCTGTGGCCAGATGGAGGAAAGCAGAGCTTCTGAGCAGTCCGTCATAACACGTTAGGGCCTTTTCTGTCTTGTTTGTATCTCATTGGCACTGTGCTCTACCGAGATGCATTTTTGCTAACAAAATCTGAAAGCCTATTAGGAGTGACTTTTGTTTCTTTATCAGCAAAAAAGCAGATTTAATCTGATATGAAAACTACTAATCCATTAGGATTTAGACATTTCATTAGTATGGAAAGAAGCTTTCATTGCCTGCTCAAGCTCATAAATTTGTCTCCAACTGGAAGGGAATTGCATGAAGTTTGAAGTCCTGGAGTTAGGTAGTACATGCGCTTGAGGTGCCACGTCTGTCTCACTTGCCCTAGGGAATGCTTGCAACACTTAAAGCCTATGCTTTAAAGGTTTCATAAGGAGAGATTGCTACTTGTCATGCTGCTCTGCAGTCAGCAGCATTGCCTCTGTAGTCACTGTGATAGAAACTGAAGGGTTTCTTGGGATAGTGTTCCCTGAATAGGGGTGAATACTAAGCTACTGCCCAGCCAGCTGAGTTACCCCTACAAATGTCTGAGAAACCGAAGAAAACAGAAAAGTCATTTACTGAGTAACATAGGTGTATGGGCTTCTCACTTAACAAGATTGCATCCTGTCTGAGAGGGATGAAATAGTAAATGATACACTGGAAGATGTCCTGCATCCTTTCTTCTCACTACCACTTTGTGCTGCCTTAGACATGCTCTGCCCATGCCTCCTTTGGTCTGTATTGCCCTCACCCCTGTCTTCTCCTTTCTTCTTCTCTCTTCCTCTGCATGTGCCTAATTGGACTTTCCTGCTCCACTGCTCAACTAGGTTTATCCTCTCTCTCCCTTTTCCCAGGCTTAGAATGGGATGTTCTGTATTAGCCCTTCTTCGTAGGCTGTCAGAGATTTAAGCCTTGAAGAAGGGCTTTTCTTCAAAGAGTTCTTGGAGGGGACAAGAACACTTCAGGATGGCTCTAATCCTGTGGACAAAAGTTTGTTCTACTGTTTTATTCCCTCAAACCTGGTACTTGGTCCAGCATTAGAAAAAAAGTGTACATAGGCTGTTACTGTCACAAATGTGGTGTAGATCTGTTTCATGAAAAAAATTATGCATAATATAGGTACAAGACAGCAAGAGCTGTGCCCTCCTTCATCTTCTGCCACTATTACTTGGGTGATGGAAAGGCATTTTCAGGATTATTAGGGGAACATTCATAAAATTTGTGCAATCCCCATCAAAATCTAAATATTGATGACCTAAGAACCTTAAGGCTCAAAGAAGTTTATTCAGAGAACCATGTATTAAACTTCTGAAGTCCATTCCCCTGGATTGCCAATAGCTCTGTATTGCTGATGTGTAGAGACTGGCTTCCCCAGAGAGCAATCCAGAGTGGTGATATTACCTCTAAAGTCTTACCTCCCCACCTACTAGCAGAACACAAAGTGAGCATTTCCTGTTGTTCCCTGGCTCCCTAACTGCCTGCCTTTTAAATTATACTCCTCACCTTTCTGCTGTGCAATCTAATAGCTGAAACATGTCTCTGAAGTAAATCATTGCAACCTGATACAGCAAAAAATATTCCTGATCCACAAGTGCATGATTCATTAGCAGAAAAACAAAATAATCAGTGTATTTATCTGACCACTACGGCTGTTACACAATAGCTATTTGCATATCCAGGGTTTTGTCTCACAGCTGGCACAGCCTGGCTTAGATAAATATAAAACTTGCTGTAAGGGAATAGCTCGTAATTGGGCTATGCACAATGTTTTAATTAGATTTACGTAAATGCATACAATGCACTGAAGAAATCAATAGCTTGAAGAGCTTCTTTGATTTTATTGTTTAATTCGACAACATCAAGTCAGCTGAACTTAATAGCATGCTTACATATACCCCAAACTTCCAAAGTGGCATTATTAAAATGGCTGATGTTTTAAATGTTTGGTGCTGTGCTGCTCAGTATGCTCCATGGAGTGATCCATTGCCCAGTGCTTTTTCATCAGCCTGGGGACCTGCAGACTTCACCTCTCCAGTACAAAGGGAGGAGGTAGGAAGCATTTCAGTTCAAGGAGGACTTTAAGAATTAAACAAAAGCTGTGCCATTCGAAACAGTGCATATTAACAGTAACTCATCTGACTTGGTAGCTTGACATGAGCTTGCCACTTAAGGGTGTTGTAACAGTTAGCATCTCTGCAAATGGTAGAGAACGAGGCAAGGCCTGCTAAGATGTACAAGCTTATGGGCTACACATGTGATGTTTCATGGGTAGGTGTTCATAGATCTTAAGGAAAAAACAATAATATTTTCATTATTTATTTCAGCTGTGATATTGAAATTGTTTTAAAAAATGTATTGCTACGTGATGATAAAGATTTTCTTGTCTGTCTCTATCCTCTAAGAGGGAAAGGGCAAAAAGAAATCAATAATATCAGCCATTCTTTAATGGGAATGAGTTCAAGTGCAGTGTGAGATGGATTTTAAAAACTCTGGGGGTCCCAAATAGTTTTGTGTGCATTTTGTAGGGTAAAAAGTGGATTCCACTTTTTTCTGTTTTCTTTCCTATCTCAGTGTTATCTGGTTGGTAGCTGACCATCTTCTGAGAGAAGAATTTCATCCTAACATCTAACCTAAGCCCCCACCTCCCTTAACTTTTAATTGCAAGGGAGGTGCTCCAGTCCTCTGATAAGATTCTGATGCCTTTCTACTTACATAAAATAAGGGCAAGACATTTAGAACAGCTTGGAATTGGAGTTGTTGTCAGTGGAAAGCACCAGGCAACAAGCACTTCAAAGCCCTTATCTTAACCTCATTTGCTGCAGAAAAATCTGTGACTTTACAAGAATATCATCAAATGCAAAGTTACACACTCAGAACTGTCACATTTTAAGAGCTTGCACAAAGTCCAGTTATTGTCAGCATTTTCTTGATAGTCTGATTGACTGATTGCCATCTAATTCTCCTGTTGTATACAGTCCCCTGATGGGCATCCATCTACAAGCCTAGCTCTTCAGATCTGTCCATCCAATTTATTCATATTTTTGGATTTTTTTCCTATTGTATCTCGCAATCCTGTTGTAAGCCCCTCTGAAAGGTTTAGATACTGTCTCATCCCTTCATTCTTCTTTCTCCATTTCCTCTTTCCAATCCTATCTGCCTCTTTCTTCACCTGAATCATACCTATCTGTCTGTGCAGTCTTCTGAGAGTGACACTGAAAACTTCTGAAGTATCAACATCCAAAGCTGGAAAAATCCACTAAACTGGACCTTATAATGAGGTGGATTTTCACAGCAACAGGGAAAGGCAGAACTGTGACCCTAGAGATTAGCCCTTCACTAAACTGAAAAGTTTTTGTGATTTCTAATGACACTAAGCAAAACAAGACAAATCTAAAAGGGTTGCCAATATTATTTTAAGATAGCAAAGAAAAGTACATTTCCTGTTCTCTTTTCTTCTTGTTCTGGAGGTATAAATAGTGTTCTCAAATGGTTTTGACCAAAAAAAAAAGAAAGAAAGAAAGAAAGAAAACAAAAGTAAGCCAAAGCAATCCTACTTGATATGAATTCTCAGAGTAGAAAATTTTGCAGTATGGCTAAGATACAAGCAATAGAAAATAGGCCCTCTTAAAGGAAGTATTGTTAATCAGGCCTTGAGTACATGTATAAACGCTCTCTGAAATAGATGTCTGACCATCTTGCTTTCAGAAAGTGGTGGTTCTCTTCATTAAATAATAGAGGTTTTGAAAATAATAAAAAATAATAATAATGATGCAAGTAAAGGCACTGCCATTATTGTGGGCTAAAGCTTTCGCTCTGTCAGGTGTATAGTTACTGTGAATAGCAGTGGCACATTTATCCTTACACAGTCCCTAGAGCTGTATAGATCAGACTTGGAACCTCTCCCAACAAATCTAACATTTCTGAAATAGAACAATGTGTTGCTTTGACTCTATAAAGAGGACTTGGATCATGAACCAGCCACAGACGCATAATTTTCATATGGCAATAAACATGCATACATGCCAATAAAATATTTAAAATAAAAACAGCAACAATGAGGATAAAATGTCTTTCAGTTCTGTTTCTGAACTGTAGGCTCCAGCAAAACCTGGTTCAATATTTATCAGACAGGGAATGAGGAAGAAAAGCTGAATCTTCAATAAAGGTCTTGCTTGTATTCACAAGAGTGATACAGCCAAACTAAGCTAATTTGAAATTGCACAAAGGAACAGACATACAGATGGAGCGAGACACAATCAAAACCACAAGAAATGATATATAAGAGTCAGTGCTGTTGTGGACTTGACAGATCCCCAGAACAAAAAATGGAAATTGGTTCCACAGGGCAACTAGAAGCCAATAAAATGAGAGTGAGGAGGACAGGAGACTGTGGAAGAAACCAGAAGAAATAAAGTTCTTCTGCAGGGAAATGAATGCTGGACGGTGTTGCTTACCTATAGTTCTACTTACTTGCAGTAGCTGAGAGTCGCACGTAGCATATTCTGTCATCCTTATAAATCAAAGTAGCATTGAGTGACCGATGGACCTGTTGTTTACTCTCCTTGCAACTAGTTTCATGGTGAAACTACGTTCCTTGTGAGGATTCACTACCGATCTCTTCTGACTCACTGCTGATGTATAGACACAAAGTGTTCCTTCAGCTGACCAGTCAAAGATGAGTGGGAGAGTTTTCCCTCCATCAGCCACAGAACTGTAGTGGCCTTAAACTGACCTGGTACATAATGAACTGATCAATCCAAGTCTTTCACTCTTGTACTGTCCCTTTCATATTTCATTGTTCAGTCCTGACTCCTACCAGCTGGAACTGTTCTGATGGCATAGTAGGGGCAGATTTCTCCAGAAATAGAAATCTTAAGGAAATTCAAAAGGCAGAATTTTCAGAAGCAATGTTGTTTTTTTTTTAAACTGGACTCTTGAGACTAAATTAACCTGAGGGAAATATTTCTTTATGAAACATTGCTGAGAAAGGACCTTACATTTCAATGATTTCTTTTTTGCTCATTTTTCTCTGTAAGAGTTTGCCTAGGTTGGGTTATAAGGCATTCTGAAGTCATCTGTGTCTGACGGTTATTCTCGATGCTGATTTTGTCCTGTAAGAATGCCCTCAGGATATCATAGAATGGCTTGGGCTGGAAGCAATCTCAGGGACCAACCTGACATCTAATTTAAATCTTCCCCTTAGTTTAAAATCATTCCCCCTTATCCCATCACTATCTACCCATCTACAGAGTTGATTTTCCTCCTATTTATAGTCAACCTTTAAATACTGGAAGGTCAAAATGAGGTCTCCCCAGATCCTTTTCCAGACTGGAAGATACATCTTCTCCCAACTGCTCACAGTGCCAACAGCAAAGGAATCACTGGTAACTCTTGGTTAGTGGCACTGGAATGTTTGCCATCGTAACTGCGTTTGCATACTCATCAGTTGAACTCAGCCTTGGGTGAATTCATTCATGGGTAAGACTGGCAATATGTCGACAGTTGGACGCTTCACTTAATATGGGGAGAGTCTGCCATCTTTTCTTACAAGTTTGGTATTACATGCGTTATTTATTGCCAGTTATTTCAGTGAAACTATCTGTGCAGTGAGCTATTCCTAAATGTTCAGAAAAGTGATAGAATCCAACTCTACCTCATTAACATGGCTATAGTGAGGTGGTAAAGGCAGAATAAATTGCCTGGTATAATTATGTGTGTGCCAGATGTTCTTAATCATTCCACTTCAAGCCTCCTTTGCTTACTGCAACTCTGAGCTGTTTATGAATATATAGGAATTGGTAAACATGAGTAATTAAAAAGAAATAAAAAGGATTTTAGAAGTGAATTACTGCAGTTTCTACAACATTATAGTATAATGTAATTAGCACCTCTAAAATCAATTTGGGCTGTAAGATGGGCATTATATTGCGCTGTGGATGTTTCATTTGTGGTCTGCACTAAAAACATAGTCATTTTGTTACTGTGGTTAAACATCTCGACAGAACTGTGCCAGGCAAGTAAGGAGAAATTTATTCTTACAGCAGATTTATTAAAATAGAAAAGGCAAGCCACATCTCAGCTGGTGTAAATCACAATACTTGTACTGGCTGTTGCATGCTGAACTTGCACCAGCTGAGCCTGTGACCCATCCTCCATTTGGATTCATGCAAATGAAGGTTTGTCAGTAGCTTCATAATAAATGATTTTTGGCCCTGTAGTTCGAACTCTTCTTTCAAACCGGATGAAGTTCCTGTAGCTGAAAGCAGAAGATACCCTATTCTTATTTTGTTTATTGGTTTTTTTTTATTTTTTCTTTATTTATATTTGGAATCTTAGTTTTATTTATTTTTTTTTAATATTTGTTTTCCAAAACTGTGAGCATATGAAGAAAACTGCACAAGTGTAGCATAGATTGTTCCAGAGAAAATAGATTTTGATTCAAGGACAAAACAGTTCTGGTTGAAGTTTCCTTAAAGCCTCGACACCACCTGTGTTTCTTCTTCTGCTAAATACCCAAGAAGACAATTCTTTTCAAACACAGTGGTTTAGATCTGCTGCTGCTAAGTTGGCTTTCACTGCAATGTAGATTCTGAGTTATGCCAATTGACAGCAAGGCTAGAGCAATGCTGCTGTTTCAGTGAGTTTCACTGGGAGAACAGTGGATGCTGTGTACCTTGATTTCAGTAAGATGTTTGACACTGTATCCTACAACATTCTTGTTATGAAATTTAGAAAATGTGGGATAGATGACTGGACAGTGAGGTGAGTTGGGGACTGGCTGACTGGCAGAGCTCTGAGGGTGGTCATCAGCAGCACAGGGTCCAGTCAGAGTCCTGTACTTAGTGGTCGTTCCTCAGGGATCTGTGCTGAGTCTGGTCTTCAGCATCTTCATCGAGAACCCTGATGAGGGGATAGAGTCCACCCTCAGCAAGTTTGCTGATGAAACGAAGCTGGTAGGACTGGCTGACACAACTGAAAGCTGTGCTACCATTCAGCAAGACCTGGACAGACTCAAGAGTTGGGCAGGGAAGAACCTGATAAAGCTTAACAAGAGTAAGAGTAGAGTCTTGCATGAGGGGAGGAATAACCTCATGCATCAGTTCAGGAACTGTTCCTTTTTTGCAGGAATGTTTTCCACATACAGCATGGAGTACAATTATTTTTATTGGTTTTTCAGCTTTTCCTTCCTGTTAGAGGAAGTTTCTACTTTCAAACACATAATACAATAACCTATTATTATGTGGAAGTCTTAGCTATCCCTAATCTTTATGGCTTCATTTGAGTTCAAATTGTATCTTTTGGTTTATCCTATGAGCTGGGAGCTCTGTTTGAGGGACTTAGTCCAAAGATACAGTATAAGCAGATAGTTTGGTTAAGCTGATTTTTGCAGTTCAAGTGGGTCTAATACACATCATGCCTGGGATTATCTTTATACTTCTGGTTAAATTTGACAGAATTTGAGCATTCTCTGTGTATTGCAAAGTACAGCTTGGAAAATAAAAGGGAACCAGACTAGTGTTTTATATTTAAAGGAGTGTTTGAACTTTGCATAGATCATCCATGTTTTCATTCTCTTATACATCACTCAGGGAGAAAGTAAATAGTTTGGCAGCTTAGATCATGTGATAGGGAAACAAGAGACTTCATTAATTCAGATATTTCCGGTTCAACAATAGGAGAAAGGAGAGATTATGACTGCCCAGTTAGAGCCAACTCGAAAAATCCAAATCTAGACCATAG
Organism: Oreortyx pictus; assembly: GCA_036925125.1. Classification (NCBI taxonomy): domain Eukaryota; kingdom Metazoa; phylum Chordata; class Aves; order Galliformes; family Odontophoridae; genus Oreortyx; species Oreortyx pictus. Next base: position 53,013,916 of record JAUPFR010000006.1, on the reverse strand, counting down.
TCAGGTACCTTACAAATGAAGGAACAACAAACAGTGTATTTAATTTCCTGAGAACTGTGATAAAACTAAGATATGATATATCTGAGAAAAGAACCTAATATGTCACTCAGTCCTAGCAAGCATGACATGTTCACTATGTGTGTTATAGCTGATTTGGAAAGGTTATCTCTTAAAAAAAACCACAGAATTTTCTATTTTTATTCTTTTAAGTGTTCTAGTCTTCAGTAGGGGCATTCATAGAGTCACATTATATTCAATTGTGCTGTATTATTTAGTAAAAGTCTTTGGGCTCTTTGTCAGTAACTGGCAACAGGACCACACTTTTACTTCATCTGCATAGCTGACTCTACTGAGGGCAGAAATGAGGGAGCAGCACTGCCTGGAGGAAGAGCAAAGGCAGTAGAAATATTGCCTATTTACAGTGCTGTTTTCTTGGTGCTTTTTTTCTAACAGCTTTTGTTCTAGTGGGTGAAAACTTCCCATAGAATCCTAGAATCACAGAATGGCTTGGGTTGGAAGAGACCTCAAAGGTATCTAGTTCCAACCTCCTACCACAGGTAGCATCCTCCTCTGCTTTTTGTTTTTCTTCAGCCTTCAGTGCATCTCAACTTAATTTTCATGCACATGGGAATCTGTGTGTGTATAAGTATATATATATATTCTTGTTCTGGGGTATGTATCTTCTGCAATTTGCACTGAAGGTGTATTACTGGTCTCTCTGCAGGGCTCTTTTTTAAACCATGACACTTGTTTGCTCCTGCTTGAAAATAACATCCAGCACTTCCTTAGCCCGTATTAAAACAGACATAGTTGGAATGTAATTCTCAAATAGGTGAGCTTACATTAAAAACATGTAAGTTTGGGCTCTGATGTGTTCATATGGCTGTAAGGTCTAATGATCTTACATCTGTCAGACACTGAGAATTTTACATTACTTTAGCCAAAGAAATATAAAATTATTAGTTTCTGTAACCCTCAGCCTAAGGTCTTCAGGCTAGATGAAGTTGAATCTCTCCTCTTCATTCCTGCATGTCAAAAGCTGGTTCCAAGGTATGGAACTGAAATTTAAATTCTTCAGTTATCTCCTCTAATTCTGCAGTACCAAGTTCAGAAGGAGAGAAAGATTTTGTCACCTCAAAAGCTGTCCCCTTCCTCTTCTCTCAGACGTCATAATAAATACGAGCAATCCTTTCTCATCTTATCAACAGAGACACCTTGGGTGGTTCACTTCACCCCAGTACCAACCTCTCAAACAGATCAGAATTTGAAATGATTCTACTGTAGCTCTCAAAACTGTGGGATCGGCAGAGGTCTTATAAATGATAGTTGCTCTGGAAGTAATGCCTTCTGTTTTATGATGTTGGCCCACAACATTAGAGCTAGGTGTTGGTTGTATGGCAGTAGAGGTTGAATCTTTCCACCAATATTCCATTGCACTTTGTTGCTGTGTGACAGATGGGGCAGTCTGACAAAATGGTGTCTGACGTGAAAGTGGATATTTCAGCAGTGTGTGGTGACAGGACAAGGGGAAATGGCCACAAACCGATGCATAGGAAGTTTCACACAAAAGTGTGTGGGAACTTCACAGTGAGGGTGATGGAGCACTGGCACAGGCTGCCCAGAGAGGTGATGGAGTGTTACTGTGCTCTTTGTATCTGTTGTAGTTTCCATGGAAACAAATATGAAGCATTACTTTTGGAGCTAACAATACATTGTCAGAATTATGGCTCCCAAACAGAAGGTGCTTTGGGAGCCAGAATTCCGATGATTTCATATTAGCAATATTGGTTTATCTTCCTTTGCAGAGTTTTGAGGTCAATCTCCATCCTTTCATGGTTTCTTTCATAGGACGATTAAGAAGAAATTCTGGGACAGGGTCTTTGTAAACCCATTGTAAGGGTGGTGCACACTGATTTTTTTTCCTATCGCCCTGAACCTTTGGGTTCAAATGGGCAACACTGGTGTGCAGAACAAGGTTTTGGTTGAGCATATGCAGGTCAAAACTGAGGAACCTGAGGCACAGCAGGACAGAGCCTGAAGCAGAAATGGGAACCCAGAAGATCCTTTTGGGGTAAAGCCCCAACTCTGCAGGCTGTAGGGACACTAGCACTGGCAGCATGATGGACATCAGTGCTGACCCCTCTTTGTGACTCCAGCCCAGATCTTTACATCGATTTTTAAAGCATTTGAAAACGCTGAAAGTCTCTCTGCACTTCGCTGCTAATGAGATTTCAATGTAAGATAAAAGGAAACGTGTCTAACCCAGATTAAACTTGCTCCTGAGTTATTTTTGGTTTACCTAAACTCTTTCAGCCCTTTTGGTAAAACTCATCAAAATTCATCTCTACTAAAAGGATGTAACTTCAAAGAAGTCATATGCATTAAATGTCAACACACTTTACTCATTAGAAATTACAGTATCATTAAATCTAACATGAGTTAAAATGAGGAAGATTTAATTCCATCATCTTTAAAATGAAGGCTTTGTAGCAAGGGAATAAACTTTGCTTTTAAAATTATTTTTAAGTAAAAGTACAGAACCTTCATTTTACATTGCATCATATTTGTATATAATAACAAAGGAAAAATCAAACCCTCCACTGTGCTTAAGAAGATGTGGGAATAGTAGTGTACTTCTGCTCATTTTACATTCCTCTTTTTGGACATACTTCTAATTTAAATTATAGAAACTGGAGAGGTTCCTTTAAAACTGGTTGTCATGGTTATAAAATCCCAAAAGAAATGATGTACGTCTGCATCTGCTAAGGGAAACATTTATGGTGTGATTTAGCAGAAAAAAAAAAAATAATAAAAAGCAACCACCCACCACAACCCATTTTCAGGCTTGCTTATTACATTACTTGATAATAGTCCAACACCCGCCCTAAAAAGCCTCAGAAAGAATTCTCACACATTTTTCACTGCATGGAGTTCATTAGCAAATATCACACGGTAAGCGGTCAGCTCTGACAGTTCTAGCGGGCTGGGATTTTTTTGTTTGTTTGTCTTCTTTAGTCTTCTTTGTTTTAAACAAGTTCATCTGGAAATACAAAGTGTGCTAGACTGGTAGAGTATTTTTACTATCACGGTTGGTATCTTGGTTTCCCGGGAGGGTTAGTTTTGGTGGGGGGTTTTTTGGTATGTTTGGATTTTTTTTCTTTGCTTGTCTCTCTTCTTGGTACACTTAGAAAGTTATTTGGCAACAGAAAAAAACCCCCCTCAAAACTCTGGGTCAAAGAGGCCGGAACAAGAGTCTACATTTTTTGATGGAGCTCAAAAATATAAAGAAAATCAGTAAAATAAATAAGAAAGGGACAAGGGTAGGGAAACAAAAAAGAAGGAAAGGAAAAGGAAGATCAGCCCACAAAAGGAAAATTGAGTCTTTTGTAAAACCATAACACCTTCATAAACTCTTAACAAAGTTTCCTGGCCCATTGAAGCTGTAGGTTTACTAGCAATGATTCTACACTGGGCCTGTCCTTATTTCTTACAGGGATGCAGAGGATGGTGTATGTCTTTGAAGCTATTGCTTGGCACTTTTCATTTTTTACTCAGAAAAGCTGATTACATACACAGCTTAAAAATTACACTGTGCAAGACAGAGGTTATGTTTTTTAATCTCTAGAAGGAAGGAGAAAGACTACGGGTGGGTGATCTATTAGCTGGAGGAAATCACTGTGGCTCCTGGCTCAGCTTCACAAAGTAAATAGAAGATAAGGATGATGGGGGTGTTTTAGATGAACAGTATGCTCTGTGTAATCAGACTGTGGACCAGAGATGGCATTCAAAGTGTCTGTATACACCCATTGATTTCAGACTTCTCTTGTCCAAAAACTGCTGCTAGAGATGAAAGTTTGGTGTCCTGAGCATGAAGGAACACTTCTGAGAAAGTCTGGAAAAACACAACAGGCTGAGCTACTTCAAAAAGGCTGTGTATATTTCCAGACACGTTGTTTTTTTTTCCCACTGAAGAAACCTGGTATGCCATTTTTCACTCTTCCATTTCAGTTTTGTTTCTAATGATTTTCTGCACTCCAAAAGGAAGCTGGTAATGTGAAGCATCTGAATGGAAGAATCCAAGAAATGGGATGAGAAGGATAGAACTATGTTTCTCCAATTCTCTTCCCTCCCTTCATTCCATCTCAACACACGGCTGGGATAAACATGGCCTAGGTGGGCAGGTGGCCGTGCTGAGTCCAGATGGCCCCAAAGGTGGTCCCACTGGTCCTTGATGAGGATGCTGACAAGCTATGGTGTTGTGGAGTTGGGGTTTTGAGTGTTACAACACATATATACAACCACAGCACCTCAAGTGTTGTGCAGTTTTGGACCCCTCACTACAAGGAAGACATTGAGGCCCTGGAGAATATCCAGAGGAGGGCAATGAAGCTGTGAAAGGTCTGGAGCACAAGTCTTAATGGGAGATGTTGAGGGAAGTGGGATTGTTCAGTCTGGAGGAGGCTCAGGAAAGATGTTTTCGCCCTCAACAACTCCCTGAAAAGGGTGCTGCAGAGAGGTGGGGGTCAGCTCCAAACTAACATCAATAAAATAAGAGGGAATGGCTTCAAGTTGTGCCAGGGGTTGGATATTAGGAAACATTTCTTCTTCAAAGGAGTGGAAATGCACTTGAACAGGCTGCCCAGGGAGTGGTGGAGTCACCGTGTGTGGAGGTGTTCAAGAAACATAGAGATGTGACACTGATGGGTGTGGTTTAGTGGGCACAGTGAGAATGGTTTGGGGTTGGGCTGGAGGATCTTAAAGGTCTTTTCTAACCTTAATGGTCCTATGGTTTTATGAAAAACAGATGCATGCAGCCAAATTCTCCTCCTGTGCAGAATGGTGTCTGTGCTGCAGTCATAGATCTTGCCTACCAATGTGCTATTGTTAAGTACTGTTTATATGACTGATTTTTAATGTCCTCCTAATATCTACTTGTAAGTAGACGACGATTGATTAATCAATCAAGTCTGTTCATCTACTTCTCATCTCTCTTCTTTTCTCGCCTTTGCTTTATTTATCGATCTGGCAATAACCTGATTCAGCCTATCTCCTTACCCAGCCTCTCTTCATTCCCCTGCTAATTACCAGCGAATGACTTGGCAGGCTCTCAGGGTCCCTCCATGCCATGGGGCAGCTCCCACCTGCTGCCAGACACTGCCGCACTCCACCTTTCCTCTGCCAGCAGAGCTCTGCTCTCTCCAGGGGATGACGACAGTCTGCCTGGCTGCAATCAGATTAATTTGGAAGTATGCTACTTCCCTGTAGAAAATGTCACAGAATTACAGAGGCAAGAGATGGAAGAGGCTTATTAAAGCAGCCAGCCTATCTGTCTGCCAATCAGTGGCACTTCCCGACAGTGCACACTCCAGGCTTTGTTCCAGCGTTGTTTTAAAAATGCTTTGTGCTGCTGCTGCTGGCCTCTGCCCTGGAGGGCTCTTCAGAGCCTGCAACAGCCCACTTCAGGAGGATTTATAAAATCATAGAATCATTAAGATTGGAAAAGACCACTAATATAATCTAGTCCAATCCTAACCCATCCCCACCATGCCCACTAACCACATCCCTCAGTGCCACATCTAGATATTTCATGAAAACTTCCAGGGATGGTTAATCCACTGGTGGTTAAAGGAGGTGATGAGTGTAACCTTGGCACAGTGCTCGTGGATTCAGGGAGCCCCTCTGGGGTAGCATGCTGCTGTTGGTTGGGAAGAACACCTTAATGCCTCCATGGCCGTTTTTACAACATTTCTGGAACAAAGCCTGGAGTGTGCATTCACACTCACAACCATGCCAATAGGAAGAGTCACACGCAGGCTTTGGACACCTGTTTCAATGTTTCACCTGCCACAGGTCTTTTATTTTCTGACCCTCTCAGTGAGAGCGTACTCTAAAATAGCATTTTAAGTACTACTGGTCTTATGAGAAACAAATCCTTCATAAAGTGTGAAGAAACTGTAGGTTCCCAAAGATATCCATGCCATTTGAAAGTGGAGTGGGGTACTTAATCACACTTTTGGGAACATCTTTAACAACAGACACATGTTACTTTCTCTCTTAGCCCAGTAGTGTTTCACTTCCAGTACCCAAGGAATAGTCTCATGCAAATTGCCTGGTCTTGTGCTTCTGGGAATACAACAGCAGTTTGTAACACTCAAATATGTGAAGTCACTGCCAAGACTTTATTTTGGCTTCTGCAGTGGAAAGAAAGGTCCTAAAAGAGAACACATTTGAATAAACTGAACCTTCACTGTGTTTGTTAAGATCAGTTAGAGCGGAGGCAACCTCCCGATCTGTCCTCAGCTTCTCTCTCCTGTCCAAACAGAAGAATCATAGCATCATTAAGGCTGGAAAAGACCACTAAGATAATCTTGTCCAACCATCAACCCACCACTATGCCCAATAAAGAAGAGCTGATAGATGTGGGTTGCTGTGCCACCTTCCCTTGGGACCAACACTGAAGGTGTCACAGAGCTCATGGGATACCACCTGCATTAGTCCAAACTGGCCAACCAAGGCAGCTCTGCAGCTGAACCAGTCCTGGTCAAGAACCAGGGAGAACCAGCAGTGCAACTGAGCCATGACACACTCACAAAAAGCTTTCACAGCTCCTCTAGAAATAGGTTGTTTTCATCTTTTGTAAATGGGACAATCATTGAGAATTATATTAAATGCAGATACTGTATGTGATGCTCTTGAAGGATTTGTGTAATGATTGTAAATACTATATTTGTCCCCCAGAATATTTACAAAAACACAGGAGCTGATGTTTCCATGCTCACGTTTGCATGGCATGGCTTACCAGGACACTAACAGTATCTTGTTAATGGGGACACACTCATCCAAAGGGGTTCAATGAGCTGGAAGTGATGTGTGTACTGCCCATCTTGAGGCACCATTAGCAAAATCAGGTTCCATGTTCGGGTCCTCAATTCACTGACTGAATTTCAGGCCTTGTGGAGCAGAACAGAAAAAGGACTATTCAGATACTGCCACTGTGATGAAACCTCTACTTTCCACATCTGAGCTATGGGACCAGGTGAGCAAGAAAATACATCATGGCAAATGTGGCCACAAAGAAATCATTAGCTGTGAGAGAGCAGTCATCCAGTTGGCCTCCAAAGCCACTGACATCCATGGCACACTTCCCTTTATCCATTTAATAAACTGGCATACAGTTTTCAAAGCCTGGCCCAATTTGTGCTCTGAACTGAGCAGATGTTTTACTCTATGCAGCAGACTTAACCACAGAAGGATTTCCAAAGTACTTGTTGAATCCACCTTCATTACTCTGCCTAACCAGAAGTATAAGATGATCCTTTTAGCCTGATGTTCTTCCGAGTAACATCACTGTGAACAAATTATAAAACAAAATTTATAAGAAGTTGCCTATCAAATTGTGCAGTGACGTGGGGAAGGAGCCGGTCTGCACCAAATCTTGGTCTCTGCCCCTGTCGACTCATACAAGTTGCTTATGGCTGGATCCTAAATTATTGGGAGCAACAGCACTGGAGAATAAATCTTCAGCCCAGAATGCTGAATGGTGCTGGCACAAAGCAAATGAGATGTGCATATATATTACCTTGTTTTCCTGGCTTCTAGGGTTTGCTTAGGCAGAGGTAATGTGCACAGGTAAAGCAATATGCAAGGCAGCATGGGCTCCTGCAAGTAGAACTGAGTTATCATCCCACTGCAGCTGAAGATCACAGAATCATAGAAACACTAAGGCTGGAAAAGACCACTAAGATCATCCAGACCAACCATAAACCCATCCTCACCACGCCCACCAACCATGCTCCTCAGTGCCACATCTCCACAGTCCTTGAACATCTTCAGGGATAGTGACTTCACCACCTCCCTGAGAAGCCTGTGCCACTGCATTACCACTGAGACTGAGCTCAGTATGTCAAGGAAAAGATAAAAAGGTCAGCTTTGAGTATTTCATTATAAACAGAAAGCATTTTCTCCCCCAGAATACTGTCCCTATGGATGGTAGAGACTGTGGACAGGTAGAGTTGGATGCCTCACCCCCAGACTGGATCCATTCCACTCTATCTGTCATCTTCTCTCATGTGCTAGTACCACCACAAAGCCTGTAGGATCTGGATCAAAGCTATGGCAGGAAACAGAAAAAACTCCATTGATTTGCACATGCTTTGTTTTCTGGGCCTAAGTGTAGAAGCAGCTATCATTTCATGAACATGTCACCAATGCTGTGTGCAAGAAAAGTGGCACCTTGGCACAGATGAAACATTTCTGCCAGCACCCGTCCTCCCAGTCTTCATTTTTCATTTGGAGTGAAATGAACACTGTTTTTTTTTATTTTTATTTTTTGGAAGCACAGTTATGCCTTTACACCAATCCAAATGGAACGCTTTATGAACAAAAGGCTATAAACATATACTTACTATCCATTTATATAAAATATTCTCTCTTCCTCCTAATTTGCCATGGGGGTGGGGAAGAATTAAATGCTACAAAATGATATGGATGAGATGGCTATGCTCAACTCAGCTTGATTTATTTCCTATTGCCTTTAGGCTAGTGAGGGGGAACGCTGTACCTATTTTTCTGTATTCAACCTCTATTCTAACAATAGATCTGTGTGCCTTCCCCACCTCCAAGCCTCCTAAAAATAAGATTACATTTTGCTCATTAATTCCAACAAGCTCTGTTCTGCTTTGGCCAGGAAAGCAACAGCTCTCACTTCTGTGGTGCCAAAGCTCGTGAGAAGCAACAACACATGAACACAAGGTCAATAAAATGCACTTTTTATTCTGTATCAATGAAAATATAGCCACATGTAAATAAAGACGTGTGGAAAAAAAAAAAAATCAAAGTTGATCCTCCCTGAAGAAGTACAGTTCATTGTGCTAAAACCCATAATCCTTTGGGTTAGAAACAGTTGTCTGCCAATGCTTTTAAAGTGACCCACATTTTCCTTGTTGTTGAAATTTAGCAAACAGAAAAAGTGCAACGAGAAACTTTGCTACGGATTAACCAATGTGCATCGACCACGCAGGGCAATGTCCAGGAACGACAGAACTATCACCTCCCACCAGAGCGTCCCCACGGTCCCTCCTTGGCAGGCAGGCAAGTGGTCAACGAGCATCCATTCTGCGTGAGCTGATGGATGGATCTCAGTAGAAAGATGGTCCTTCCTAGATGTCGTTCGCGATCGCCTTGTGAATTTCCGATATGGTAGCGGAGGTGCATTCCTTTTGTAGCTGTTCAGTTTCAAACGCTTTGTATTTACGTATTTATTTATTTATTTTTTCTCTCCAGGTTTTTATAAGCTTCCTGCTGTCAAAATACAGTTCTTAATTGCTTTTGTAGAAATAATCCTGAAGAGCAGAGGCATTTAAAATCCTCCCAAATCCTCAGTATATTAACAACAGCAAAAAAGATAGCTGGGCTGTTTCAAAAATATCACCAGTAACACGAATGCCATCTGCATTGGCAAGAGTACAAACAGCAGTAAGTAACAACAAAAGAAACATCATCTGAGCAATAACCCATTCCCTCCATTTCTCCCTTGAAAAAAAGAGTTTTCACAAAATATTTCTCCTCCCCTCAGTCCAGTGTCTGTGAATCACATACATTCAAAAGCTGCAGTTACTCTGTAGGCCAGTTTTTCCAATATGAGCTTTTAAAACCAGTTGTTTTGCCCAATTTCTCTATAACAGAGTCACAAATGGGATTATCCAGGTGGTGCCTTTTCTGTTAATGGAACACCTTGAAATGTGAAAGTGAAAACTAAAGACCTAAGGGTAAAAAGAGGTTTTCAAACTCACTATTCTCCTCTGAACTAATCCTCCCTTGGGAAGAAAGTGGAACCACTCTCACAAACCAAGGATTAGTGTCACTGGATTGGCCCTGCTGGCAATGCACTGATCCCAGGGAAAGGGAAAACCCCACACCTTGGCCACACAGCTGCATTACAGCAGGGAAGGAGATAGGTAGGAAGGGTGGGATGGGTGCTCAGCACAGACTGTGGGTTTTGCAAGAGTGTGGTTGTAGGTTCAGCCTTTCCCCATGCAGATCAGTGGTACAGTTGCTCCTGGCTCAGCTTACAATCCTAGAATTGTTAAGGTTGGAAAAGACCACCAAGATCATATCATCCAATGGTCAACCCACCATCATCATGCCCACTAAGCCATGTCCATGTTTTCAGTCGTCATTCAGGAGGAGGAGGAAGCCTAGGAAAAAAAATCTAGAAAGTTCTCATAGTAGTGAGGTCCCCTGTGATGACTGTGGTTGGCTTAAGAAAGTCTCCACCTGCCACCAATGGTGTGCAGGGATGCTATCACCAGGCACCCCTGGGGAGCTGAGGCTGCACAGACAAAAGACCATACCCAGCCCTCACCCTCCTTTCTTCCCAGTACACCTTCCCCAGATTTTAATTCCTCTAAGAGCCCACAATGACTATTCCTTTGAAGGTGAGTGGAAGCTCACAAGCATTTCGAAAGGATGGAGGAGGCAGAGGTGGCACTCCATGGAGATGGAAATTCACCCTTTGAAGCCTGGTTTGGGAAGGGGCCTACACTTCATGAAGCTATACAAGCTGCTCTGCCACTGCACAATGCTCTGCTCCTACCTCCTATGTGTTTGGATGCGAAGAAACCCAAAAAGTGGAGCACTGTAGGCCATGTCTGGGCCAGAAGCACCCAGTGCACAACCCCCTCTCTCTGTCAATGTCCCTCTCCATAGCAGTAAGAGTAACTTTATTTTTAATTATGCTTCTCCCCAGAGAGAGTTTGCACAGCTGTTGTACCATATCTGGCTCGTATGAAGATATTTGAGACAGTCAAGAATTCTGAGCAGTTAATTTGGATGGAGATTACTGACAGTTCAGACACTGAGAATAAGCTACCTAGATTCCAACACATATTAATTATGAAGTGCCCTTTCCCTGATTGGTTCTGATTTTACAGTGGTTTACCTAGCTGTCCGAAGCTTCAAACACATCCTCTGCATTTTGGCTAAATTTGGCATGCGTTTTGAAGGTCGTGCAATCTTGGACATATTTGCATTAGACAAGGGCCTGAAATTAAAATTCTAGTACCACTAGTTCTTGGTTTTCAGAAAGCTCAGTCTACACCAGAAATCTGTCTTGGTGCCTCAGACCTGGGTGAGAGTTAGAGAAACCAGTGGAATAACAATTCCACTTAATAAGAATTCTTACACAGGATGCTCCAAGTCTGAAGGTGTTTACCTTCCAAATGAAGAACAGCATTTAGAAGACCTGCTGAGATCCCTTTACTGAACCGCTGAGCCACTGGTTGGTGTTTAAGCAGGACATTAACAAATCAGCCCTAACTACAGCTCCTATTAGCATATTATTTCTTCTGAACACAAATAGAAAAACAGATAATTATCTCATTAGATCTGCAAGGGCAGCATAACTTATTAAATCTGCCTGTTTCTACAAGCTAATAGGTAGCCTATAACCTATACAAGAGGAAAAAAGGAAAAAAGGAGTCTAGTAAAGAAGAAGGGAGGGAAAAACAAAGATAAAGAAGGGGGAGTGAGGGAGGGGAGGGAAGGGAAAGCGGAAAGGGAAAAAAGGGGGAAAAAGGGGGAAAAAGGGGAAAGGGGAAAAAGGGGAAAAGAAAATACTCTGCTTCAGATCATGTAGCTTTCAAAGCACGTAGAATTGAGCACAATCTCCCCAGCTCCGTTGCTTGTAACAGCCCCAACCAGCTGTGGGCTTCTGTCATGCTTAACAACAGCAAACAGGTATGTAAAGTTTATGGAGCATATCACAGCCTAATGGGTTGCTACATGCCTCCCAACAATACTAACGAGTTTTGGGCACATAAACGTGCAGGCAGACCTCATAGCTCTAGGCAGCCACAAGCATTATTTTTACTATTGGGACACTGTCCTTAAAAATTCAGTGATCTTAGGTAATTCCTTGCACTCACACAAGCTATAGGTTTTCTTTTTGCTCCCGCCTCTCTTATAGGACCACAGGTCTCTTGAAACACGAGCAATCAACAATCAGCAACAAGCAACAAAAGGAACATACCTATCCAAAGAGAAAAACGAGAAACACAACAGTATGAGCTACACGAACTGCTTTGAGACTGTCATAGTAGCAGCAAGGGAAACAGATGGAGGTTAGCTGTGAAATTAATCCCAGTAAAACAGTGCTAACTGTTGCACTGGGGGAAGATGCATTTTGTGTACAAATTTTGTGTGGGGAAGCTGATTAGCCAATTCTGCACCACACAGGCCTGAGTTCCCCTTGTCTGAGTAGAGCGATTTTATTGGGACAGCTGAAAGGTACATTTACAGAGTTGCTTTGCACTTTAGCACTAATGAGCTTTTTCATTGGTATTAATAAATTCTGCTGCTCACGTATTTAGCATTCCTTTGGCATGCATTGCCAGATAAATCCTTTATTGTCTTTCTGGTAGCTTGCCCAATTCCCACAAGGCAGATTTAAAAAAACCAAATCCTGCCTTATTGCTAGCTGCTGCCTCTCCCACTCAATAAATTGAATTTACCACTTGATAGAATTATGCAGTTGGTGGCACTCAGCCCTTCCCTTAAGTAAAAATGTAGCTGGGAACTTACAGAGCACCAAGAGGTGGTAGCAAGAGCTGGAAGGTGCTATCCTTGGAACTGTGCTCCTTTCCTAAGAGAGACATCCTGGAAGTACCACAAAGAACAAAAATGCACTTTTGCTCCTTATTTCAGGAGGAAGACTCAAAAGCATGACCTCAAAAGCATGAGCTCTGAAAGTTCAGTGGTGGCTTTAGTATTCAAAGGACATGTTTAAGCTATGTGTTTATGTGACATTTCAGCTCTGCAACTTTTAAGTACCATCTGACTGAGCTTGTCAATAATACCAGAACTCCTAATTATACCTAAAAAGAGAGGGAAAAAAAAAAAAAAAAAACAACCAGAAGCTGTGGCATAACAGCTTTTGATGATATAAGTGAAGGCAGCAGTAATTAATCCTGCAGGGACACCAGAGAAATAATTAGAAGCAGAACACAAATTTTGTTTTGATTTAGAAGAAAACCCCTTTTTCCAAGAGTTTGGGCAAGACACTCAATTTACAAACTGAACTGTGACCTCAGACTAATGGTTCTGAGAGCAGCATCAAGTACTCCATCACCCCGAAAGTGAAGTGTATGGCATTGCTGCTCCTTGCTGCCTTGCAACAAGACATGCATGTCTTCTGACCTACCAACACAATGCAGGCTTTTTGCTCTAGGAAAACCAAATAACAGCAGAGAAGAGAGGTGAAACAAATCAGTAAATTCTTCTGAAGCCAGGAAAGCACCTGAGCATCCCTGTGTAACTCACAAGGAAATGATGAGCAGGGCCCTAGGGTCAGCTGGAGGAAATAAAGAGGACCCTTAATAGCACTGCATGGCATCAGTTCAAAGTGCTGCCAGTGTTGAACTTCACCTAAGTGTATCTGCAGGAAGAAAACAGAGAAAAGAATTACACATGTCAGATATTGGACTGAGCATGAAGCTAGTGCCTTGTTTGAGTTCCCCTTCTCATTAGAAGAGCTCATTAAAAAACACAAACACTCTGATTCTTGTCATCCCTATGGGACACTAAAACATTCACGACTGCAAAGAAGCGCCAAATGTAAAATAAAAATTAAGGTTTGTTTAATAAAATAATGCACTGAGAATGAAAGGTTTGCATCGGTGTGCTTGATTTATTCGGAAACTTGCTGCTAAACTGTGGTTTGGAAAGGCTTTTTTGAGTTAACTCTGTAGGGCATCATGGACATGCAGAAAGTCAGAGTGTTTGGAAAAGCAGTTTTCCAATTAAACCTAAAAGGGCCATGAGTAAAACTTGGGATAAGCCTGTAATATCAAGCCAGGAGAACAGGGGATGAGCCTGGGAATGGGGCTGGAACAGGCTCTGGGGACATTAATGGGCCTCAGGGACGTTGCCAGACAAGTCCAGCCTTGACATGCCAACAATGAGAGCAGAAGGCTGAATTCAGAGGAGAAAGAGTAACCCATGGATCTCTGCCAGTGCAACACTGAAAATCAGCTCAAATGCTATTGATTTTTTTTAGTTTATGGCATTTCTAGACACCGCAATCTCCTTTCAATGGGCTGGGGAAGAGGTTGGAAGAGGGAGTGGGTGTTGCTGAAGTATCTGTCTTAGTCCACTACTTCCAGAAACTGCATGGTCACCAAGACATTTTTCTCAGCATCTGGCACTGAGTGTGGATGTTAGCTGATACCAAGGGAAGGGTTTAATTCATTTAAATGGTGTAGTTTCAGAATGCGACCCATTTCTCTGGTGTCTGCTTGATAAGTATCAGCTCTTAGAAACACTTTTTACCTTGAAAATTGACACCACATTCCTCAATAAGTTTATATTGAAAACATGAAGATAATGAGACGTAACCAAGAACTCTCATATTTCACTTCCTATTTGTGCTACTAAAACCTCTAGAAACACCAGTGATAAAAAAAAACACAGCTCAGGAAGGACTGCTGGGAAATTCTTTGGTCCTGCTCAAAGTAGGGTCAGCTTCAAAGGCAGAGCCCATACACTGTGCCGAAGCACAGTCCATAGAACTTTAGGAAACAGGACCCTGTCAGCTTCCAAACAAATTACAAAGCACCAACAACTACCATACAGAGACTAACAAAAAATACCTTCAGCAATGTATGACCTTTTGTGGACCCTCATTCTTTACATCCTTTTTTCCCTCTTTCCTCTCTCCCCATGTTGCACAATATGGAGCCAGGACTCTGCTCAGTCTGGGCAATCAGCTGTTGCTCTGTCACTTCTACCTTGGAAGCTCTCCACTACATATTTTCCCTCTGCTGGACATTTCCAAGACTGGGCCTCTTTTCACAGCACGACACAGCCCCACTATGAGACTCCTGACATTCTTAATGCCCCACAGGAGGCAAGATAAAAAAAATAGATGGCAGCCTCACACTATCCAAAAAGTGATGGGTGATTCCCATCCACACCTTGCTGTTGCACGAGAGCATCACAATAGCCATATACCTGGGCAAATGAGGGTTCCTGGAGTATTACACAAAAGTACTGGAGTAAAAAGTAAAAAATCTGATCATCATTGGCTGAGAATCAAGCACCCGAGTGTTTTTAGGGAGCTGTCTCAGCAGCTTAGGAGCTGAACACTGTTTCTGGTTGCACGCTGAGATATTTCAATTTTCCCTGTATGAAAGTGCCTGTGTGATGGAAAGATGCTAAGTGGTTTCTTTTAGGGGCACCTATTCATTCAAACGGGATCAGGCTGGGAGCTTGAGTTATAGGCTGGATTCAACTAACTTACCCTCCAGCAGTCTACAAATCAAGTGTCTAATCTGAACTCATTACCCTACTGTAAGTGGTGAGAGATTGACACCTCTGGAGCACAATTTATTCCACCTGTCTGAAACACCTGACTCAAACAAGCCATATCTGTCTCTACTACAAACAGGCAGGTATATACACATATGATGTGCCCAAACATCATTGGCAGGCAGGCAGAAACGTATACTTTGACGTTGCTGAGTCTGAATTGAATCTGCTCCTACAGGCATGTCACTGGAGTGGCTGATCCAAAGCTAACATGAAGACGTTTATATAGGGCTTTTAATTAAAGCTAACTGACGTATTTGTGGCAGACAGCCAGATACAGAGTTGGTGCACACCAACAGACTCACAGAACTGCAGGGGTTGGAAGGGACCTCCAGAGATCAAGTCCAATCCCCTGCCAAAGCAGCTCCCAGCCCAGGTTGCACAGGTAGGCGTCCAGGTGGTCTTGAATGTCTCCAGAGAAGGAGATTCCACCACCTCTCTGTGCAGCCTGTGCCAGTGCTCCGTCACCCTCACTGTGAAGAAGTTCCCACACGCATTTGTGCAGAACTTCCTATGCTTCAGTTTGTGGCCATTTCCCCTCATCCTATCACCACACACTGTTGAGAAGAGTCCGGCCTTGTCCCTTTGCCTCCCTCCCTCTCCTTAGATATTTATGAAAAATTGCCCCAGATACCTGGATCCACCCGCCCTGCACAGGAGGCAGACTAACTTAACATAATAAATCAATATCCTTTATTTACTATGGCCTGGAAAAGTCCTTTTTGAATGGCTGTATCATCTGAGCATTCAAAATCAACCCACCACATAACACAAGGACAATTTTCTGTACTACTAAATACGCCCTCAGGAAGGATGATTTTATTTCGTTTGTCATCTGTTGGGTATCAAAACACTGATCTTTGCACAATGTTCTTTTTGACAGTATGAACATTTCTTGCTTTTCTGCCAGAAAAAGCAAGACATTTCTTTCTTCTTATCTATTTTAGCTCCATTCATCAATTTGCTTTAAGAATGTATTCTGTTTTGAAAAGCACCTCAACACGTTAAAACCCAGAAGAAAATTAGAGATCATGCTAATTGCTTGTATGAAAAAAAGTAAGGGGAAATGACAAAACCTATTCTCAGATGTTGAAGTGTAGTCAATCCTTCCTTCCCTGTGGGCACCATAGGAAGACGCTCTGGAGGCAGGGACATCAGCAGAGCAGGGCCATCCAGGAAAAGGACTGCATCAACTCTTTCATTTCCTTCCTTAAATTCACTAAAGGGGATCAGTGCAGCTGCACAAGTGCCAAGAAAAGTGTCAACTACTGCTGTTTAACTCTCACAGCTCAGGACTGGAGAGCTGCAGAGCACAGGTACCACAACAAGATGCTTTTCTCCAAAGGAATCCCACTTCTTAAACACTCCCTACCAAGTTCGTTTGGCAGCAAGACTGTAAAGCATGATAGATCTACAGACTTGAAGATGTGTTAACACAAGCTTCTGCTACAAAAAAAGAATCAAACAAAGCCTTTAGATACAGACTGCTAAAAGCAACTATAAAAAAATCTGTACAAACTCTCTTCTGTAGGAAACCACTATTTGAATGCGTTGTTTAAAAAATGGGTATTACTTTGATGCCACTTTGCTTAGGAAAAGTATTTATTTTAACAAATAACCATCCGTCCAATTCTGACATCCAAAAAATATGTTTGGGTTTTCCAAATGTTCGAAATCCAAGTAAGAAAGTGTCAAGTCACTGTAATGCATCCCACTTCTTCCTCCTCGCTCCCGAATTGCATGTTAAACCTTTGGCTTTTGTGGGTTTTTTTTCCTTCCAGTTCAGGATGTCTTTTTTCCTAAAAAAGCCTCCAATCTCTTTTTGTGAACACATCTGCTTTGTGACCCACACAAATGATGAAGTCTGCATGACAGTCTTGGTTACTTCCAGAGTGACTGCTCACTGCTTGCAAATAATGCAACATTAATTCTGCAGCCAACAGTCCTCTACAATTGTCCTGGAATCCAAAATACACTGTATGGTCCAATATGTTCATAGATTCAAACTTCAGCTCACACCTGTGTATCAGGATTGCTTTCCACATGGTGGTGAATGAAGACTCAGTTTGGATCTAACAATGAGCCAAAACGTCAGTGCCAGCAGCTTCAAATCCCTACAGTTGTGCTACTTCTGCAGAACAGGGAAAGAGAAATCGGCAAAGCTTAAGTTTGTCACTTCCAGAGCCAGCTCTGCTCTAACCCCTGCTCCCTGGCAAAGACAAAAACACAGAAAGCAGGATGTACAAATACAGAATCAGACGAACCGAGGGATACTTCTATATCTTCACTACAATAGTTATTTGTTTAGCTATTAGTCAGAAGTGCTGTTCTATCTCAAATAGGCAGTATTACACAAAATCGCTATTTGAAGTACTCTAGTTCGTTTGCTTTGGAAAGTGTTTACACGATTTATTTCTATTCATACCTTATCCAGAAAGATAAAATCCACTTGTGCGTGGGTAAAATGCTATGTACGTGCTATGAACACCGCTACCAGACGTGGCAGGAACATCTGTACACGTATGTAGCTCTTACAGGAAAGGGAAGCATGCAGCTGAGAGCTCCCTCCATGCAGCACGTGGCTGCTGGTGTAGGTAGAAGGGACACGTGTGGTCCCTTATTGCACAGCTATACGTCGTTGCTTTGAGTCAAGCCTGAACTGCAACATGAGGACTCATGCTTCTTGAACAGGAAAGGGATGCTCCTGCTGGCAGCGTGCTGGATTACACCATGCATCGCCGTTAGCAGATGGGGAAGCTGAACAAGTGCCCCTGTGACAACTCCATGAAACAACACATACTGCTCCAAAATGCCTCAGAACTGTACAAACCTTATTTTCAGTGCTACAGCAACTGGAGCTGAAGCTCCAGCTGCATGCCCAGCACGCAGAGCCCACCTGCAAGGGAGGGTTTCTGTTGCTTGCAAGACACTCGTCACACTACTGCCTGAGCAAGGCACTGAACAGTTCCAAGAACTTGCAACAGACAACACTGGAATATCAGAGTCAAAGCAAAGTGACCCTGGAAACACGGCATTTGTTTCATGAACTTGCTATTTTACATTATTTATAGTGTGTTAACCAGTATAGTTGCACTTGAACTGCAATAGACATTCCGGACTCAAATAATTTTCAAGGATAGATTAATCCTATCACATGATCTCTCATTGTAAGGTGGCTCAAAGTTACATCTGACTTGCAAGATAAACTGAAACAGAGATCCCTTTGCATGCCATGCAGTTCTAGCTAGAGTTAATATCAGTTACACAGAAACAAAAGAAGTCCTTCACAAAGGCAGAGGAATGCCATTAAGGCTAAAGCTTTCTAACAGAGTCATTCCTACCACCCCACTTGCTCTCTCAGGGCATACTCATGCACGTGAGGAACTTCACTGATCCCCAGTCCAGGCAGCTGCGTGGCTCAGCTACTGACTGGGCAGTTCTGGGCAGAGGGAAGCAAGCTGCTGTGTGTCTGGCTGAGCCACCAACTCCAGCCAGGCAACAACATCTTCAAAACTTGGCACTTAAGTTGTACCCTCAAGGTCTGTGCATGCTCCAGGAGCCTGCAGCAACCCTGTAACTCCTTAACGCCACAATCCCACAACTCTGTCAGAGTACTAGGGGAAGGTTTAGAGCAGGACTCTGAGAGTTCTGCTGCTTTGCGAGCACAGATTGTCCCTGCTGACCAAAGTGCAGCTACAGATTAGCACTTGTGTCAAAACAGCAGCTGCAAAATACAGCTGCCCTTTTTGACAAAGGCACCTGCAGCTGCAGAAAGCACGATGAGCAGGCAGCCCAATGTCAGCCTCTGGGAAGAGCTGTCCCTTCCAGTGATTTTATATTTTTCTTTTTTTTCTTTCTAGAATTTCCTGAAGAAAGGGACTGAAAGAGAGGCAGAAATGGGCCAGAAAGGAATAACAAATGAGAAAGATCACTGTCCTTCCATGAACTGACATAACAGAAGCAATGGATTATTTGGCTTTTTTAGGATCTTTTTGGAGTTTATGGGTTTGGACTTCACAGTAGGAGACATGATCACCTGAAGGTGCAGGTTTCTGATGAGCACTACCACAAATGTTGTTGGCTGGTTAGTTGGTTTTTGTTAGCTTTGGATTTTTTTTAATTTTTTTTTGTTTCTCATGTAGTGATCTAGTTCAACTCAGTTTCCTAATGTGAAGTACAATATCTGGTAAGGATGCCCACTAATTATAAACGTCTTTTATTTACCTGATTGATAGTGATGCTCTGTGGCTGGTACATAAGTTTTGCTCCAGGCACTTCTGAAAACATGGGACCTTGATGCAAGAGGTCACTGAAGTGTGGTAGAGATGTCCTTCTCTGAAGGAGCCACTGCCCTCTGCTATGCCACCAGTAGCTCTGAAATCACGATGGTCACTTCTGCTGTCAGTAGCATCTGCCTGAATTCTCAGACAAAAACACCCGCCACACCCAAGTGCAAACTCAGAGTCCAAGATCTCGGCTCCCAGCAGCAGAAGAAACAGGGTCAACTGGAAAAGCATGTCCTGCTGCAGCCCTGCAAAGCCATCACAAAGGGCAATGCATCAGCCTAGGTGGTGGAGATGGAAGCTGAGCGTGGATCAAGAATGGGAGATACTGATGGGAGCTGGCCAAGAGGAAGGTAAGAACACCTAAGACAGACCTACTAGCCTTAATATGCCTAACAACTGGTGGTGTGGGCATACAGAGCCCATGCTCGAATCTTAACATCCCATTCGCCAAAACCATCATCAAGTCCAAGGCAAGAAGGACTTCATCCCCACACTGCATGCACCACTCTTCCACCCCACCATCACCTGAGTGCCTTAGGCTAAAGGGAATTTTGCCATCACCAACTTCCCATCCTGACTGCTCATTTTCTCTTTCTCAAAGGTAGCTTCAGATGGATAAACACCCTCAGAAAAGGGTGTGTAGGGGGATTCACTGCAGCCTTTTAACCTCCGTCTCCCAGATCTGCTCCTGAGGCTCCTGAGCAGCTGAAGCATGACTGCTTTCTCCCTTACGCAGACCTCATTCAAAGTCATTTTGCCAGAGGCAATGAAGGGGACAGAGGGAAAGCAACCTCAGAAAAAAGGGACATCCTAATGAAGATACTGACAGAAGCGGACACCATTGCTAAGTGCTGCAAAGAGAATCTACATAATGTCACTAATGGTTCAGTAAAAATGGCATCAGTAAAAGGAGGCTTTTCAGAAAGATATTACCCCCAAGTAGACAGTGTGTGCAGCTGAGAGAGCTTCTGTTTGTTGCATTTCATTACATATATCACCATTACTATGTCTTACCTACGATGTTGAAAGAGCAGGAGGATACTTGAAAGAAAAGGCTGTGCATGCACAACACCCACACGAATGAATTCCAGTGATCTACTTCAGCACCCAACACGGTGCCCTTCCCTGGCAACTGAGCTGAGCTCTCCCTTTAGGAGGAGTAGGGGGACTTGTTACCAAATATACAGTATATTGTAATGGAATGATACCAGGAAATGGTACTACTTGAAGTCTGAACATGTCCTCCACTTCATATTAACCTACTGCCTAACTTGGCAGAAAAGACAATGAGGAGGTAAAAGCTCAATTCACCCAGCCTGAGATCAAAACTGTCATGGCAATATTGGCAGGTTAGACCCTGATTCTTTAAATAGTACATTGCCTTTGTTAAACAAAAGTCATTCTTTTATTACATAATAGAGATTATAAATAAATGTAAAGTGTGCATGCAGTCAACTGCATATTATACAAGCAATATCTATGTTAATAATTGTTTTCTTTGGCAGGCCAGAATCCAGCTGGACATGCAATATTTACATATCAAAATCCTTGGTGTGTTCAAGTCATATTGGATGCAAGTGAAAATATATATGTATATATATTTACCTTATACACACACCTATATATGTATAAAGGTATATATACACCTCTGCATATATACTGTATACATATATACACATAGGTATATGTTAAAAGTGGATTTCATCTTTTTCTGATTCAGGTGATGCAGGCCTTGAAACACTAAAAATATCCTGGCAAGGTATCTGGGGGGGCCGCTGGGGTGATAAATGGGATGTGGGGGAAGAGACCTGGGGTACGTTCTTTTCAGACAATATCTTTAAAATTTCTGCCACCTGCTTCTCAAGGGCAGCCATCCTGCTGCTTAGCAGCTGGATATCTTCTTTGAGTTCGTGCTTGACTTCCTGCAGCGTGGTTTGTAAGGCCTGCTCAGGAATAGGGTAGAAAGGATGCCTAGCATCAGCCTGAATGGGGCTGTGCTCCAGGGGACTGCGAGTCTCACCGGCTTTATCCAAGCGAAGGTCACTTTTTGTTATTCCACTGTCACAAGAGTCTGTTTTCCTCAGTGGGTTTTTATTTACACCGTTCTCTGAGTCGTTGCACTTGGGGTCCTCAGAGAGCAACCCCATCGATTCAGCCTTTGTGACGTTGTTCCAGTCTTCCTTCTTCTCCTCATGGGTCCCCATCGTGTTTTTCAGTCGAAGCCACCCTTTTCCATTTCCATTTTTCATCCGCATGGGACTGTTCACTTTGAGACACTTCTGATCTCCATTCCCGTTGGGCTTGAGCTCCATTGCATCCCTGTTGTTCTGCTTCACCGCCTCACTGGTTTTCACATAAGCCAGGGACGTCTGGATGGGGGTGATCTGAGACACGGTGACCACACTGGTGCCTGTGATGGAGGCCCCATTCTGCACGCTCCGACTTTCCACCTGAAGCTGGTTCCTTTCTGGGTCGATGTGGGTTGAGCCTTGATTCCTCATCTCCTTTTGCTGTTTGAACTTCTGAAAGAGTTTCCGCACGGGGTGGTCCACAGGAATGCTCAGCGTCACCTCGTTCTTCTGGCGCATGCGCTCCTCTTCCTCCTTCTTGACATCGCTGATTTTCCTGAAGATGATCTAGAGAGGGCAAGCCCAAAACAGTCAGTATCCACAGGACACCAAACACAACAGTACAGCAAAAGTTAAGTGGAAGATGGGACCTCAAAGGGGGAAAGATATTTCTCCTTCCTTTCTATCTCAGTTTCTTAGAGTGAATTTAAATGGTGCTGATCAAAACATAGTAACCTCCGATACATGCTTCTGCATAGACATACACATATGCACATACTACCTTAAAGGTATAGATTAAAAGCGACTTTCACCTGTATTTTTGATGTAGAAGACACAGCCCCGAAGAACTAAAAATATCCTGACAACATCAGGAGGAAAGAAACTGAACAAAGGGAAGAAAGAAAGCAAACAAGAACCTGAATACAGGTTCTGCACCTACCCATTACACTCACACTTTTACCTGTTCCGTTGCTCTCTTTAGTGCAGATCAAAAGGAAATGGTAAGTCAGCAGAGACTACACAGCCATAAGCCTAACGCAATGAGCACACCCTTCCAGAGACTGGAACATCCAAATGTATGCACTGCTTCTTAGCTCTCCTTCTTGCTACTGATGTGGCAGTGGCCAGAGGATGTATTTAAGTTTCCCATGTACCATGTTGCATGGCTTCACACAGCAGCACAACAGTTTATGTGTCAAATACATGCGGGTGCCCTGGGAGTACTGTAATGGGGCTGTGTGATTCCAGGACCAAGTAATATCCACTGTTTCTTGATGCCGTGTCACTCAAAGGAGAAAGGCATTTAGCACTGCACTTGTTTCACCCTGCAGCATCGCTCTGTAGCAAGAGGAATGTGAGCATGTGAAAGGGCCCAACAAATCACCACCTCTACTCATAATGATCTTTTTTCCCTTGGTTCAGTTTTCCTGAATGTCTGACTTCAACAGGATAGGGAAATCTGTTTCTTTGGAACTAAGGAGAAAAGAGCAAGATCCAAATACAGACTGTGTTAGGACAGAGCTGGTATCAAAAGCAAAAGAAAGCCTCAGCAACACACAAACAAAACCCTCACACCTAGATGCAGTGACACATATGCTCCTAAACATACCCTCATTTGGATGCTCCCTTTCCCTGGTGCCCACCCTCATTGGAGCCACTCTCTGAGCCGCAGCAAGGAAATGCAAAAGAAGTTGCCCTTGACTCAGCAAAGTAACCACATTTAATTAAAGCCACATTTTCCAACCAGTGCTCTGCACCATGCTGTGCCAGGCCACGAGCCTCAGTCTTTGGAAACATCTGAAGAGGGGAAATGTCCTCTACTCCCTGCTCACTGGCCACAGCATGAGGTGCCTGCAGGTGGCTGGGGATCCTGCAGGGCTGGCAGTGCTCCCATGCCCCATGCACCAGTTAATACGTGGCTGGGAAGGCATCGAGATAACAGCAATAACTTCCATCCTGCCTCTTGTTTACAAAGACCAGAGCCAACAACAGAACAGCAGAAACAACAACATCACTGTTTTAAAATTTCCTCTCCAAGTACTTGCAGTTCACTGAAAACTTTTCTTCCCCTGCAACCTTTTTATTTTTTTTTCTGTTTCTTTCTTTTCTCTGTTGAAAACTTCTCTAGCCAGAGGTTATCTCCTTGTACAGAATATAATTACCCATGACTGCTGCTGCTGCCTTCTGCAGAAGAAAAGCCAAAACTTTGCTAACCTGACACAGTCTGTCTTTTTCTGTGTCAGAGTTGAGTTGGATGGGGCTTTGAACAACCAGATCTAGGGAAAGATGTCCCTGCCATGGTTGGGGCCTGGGTGGTCTTTATGGGACCCCTCCAAGTCATTCATTGCCATTCTACAATTCTATGGTCCCAGCAGACTCTGAGATTATAGCACCTTGGTGGCTGGAGTCTTGACTTTCCACCCACTAAACTACTCTCTCACAAGGAGGAAAACATTTCAACCCTTTTTTGCACAATGGACACTGTCTCCATTCCAGGACATCCACTCTTAACCATGGGAGTACTAACACCAGCACAGTAGCGACTCAGTCTTAGTCAGGACTACTCGATATTGTCATAACATGTACAAGTAAAATAAAAGAAAGATATACAGGCAAAGAACTGGAGAAAAAAACAAAAACAAAACACCTACGACGAGAATTCTAGATGTAATATTTTGTAGTAAGTTAACCATATTAGGAATGGTTTCATGTGGTTGGATTTAATCTACTTCCACAGTGGTTTAACCGAAGTCACATCCACATAAAATGCGTTTACACAGAGACTTAATTCTGTTAAAGTCTAACAACTATTGCTAGCTCTTTTTATCTGTAAATAAGCACAGAAAAACACCTCCTGCTGACATGCCTCAGTGATTTGAGCGAGGCTTGTTTTCAAACCTTAAATTGCATGAGCTATTTTAGTTGTCCCTGACCCTTTTCAGAAAGGTTATGCTATGGCCTGTCGAAACATATATCCCAGGAACAGGCACAAAACCCAAAGGAATTAATCAGAAGAAACTGAATTAACTGTGAGCTGAGCACATCTCAAGGAGTAAAGTGCCATACTCGGGACTCCTGGCAAGTGCTAAATTCATTAAAAGTGACAGGGATTCAGTGTAACACTTCATTTCCTTTGTGGATGGGACTGTGAAAGACCACCCCGTGCAACACAAACCCTGTTTCATGAGACCGAGCTCCCATTTTTCTTTCTTTTTTTTTTTTTTATGAAGAAGAGGAATAGGGATTATGTTAGTTATTGAGCTGTCAAAGGTTAAATAGAAGTGAACTTATGGTCAGCCCTGAGAACTGAGGCATTTGGATTATCTATGAGGAAGGCACAGAGGAGACAACAGTGACTTGGGAGCTCCATTTGTTCTTAATCCCCATCTCCCTTCCCTGCACACTGCACTGAGAGGTATCTCACCACAATGGTGGGTGACTCCAGCCCACAGTCACTTCCAAAGCGACCTTCACAAGTCCTCTTGTTCTTTAAATTAGTGGAATTAGTCAGTAAATCTATGATCTTTTCAGATGTTTTGAAACACACCCTTTTTTTCCTGTCTTTTTTTTTTTTTTTTTTTGGTATCGTAATGTGAAAATCATCCCTCCGCAACCTTATTTGATTTCCAGAGACCTCTCAGTAAGTGACTCCAAGGGCATGAATGAATTAAAGTACCCAAATTAATTAATCTTAAAGAACTGCAGTAAGTTCATGAAAGTGGCAAATATTGGACCACAGATCATTGTGTCCTGTTCCCAGAATGTCTAACTGCTGTTGTCAGTGGTGCACAATACATGACATTTCACGGAAACCTATAACAAAAGGGCAAGAAGTTGTCATGGTGACAAATACAGCGGGGGTGCACTGAAGGAGGCAGAGGGGAAGCCACGCGAGGCGTCGATGCAATGATTTTCCCAGTGATTATTAAAGTCTGGGTACCCAGACTGAGATGTCCTACAACTGTGCCCAGTTTAAAAGGAAAGCTGAAGTCCTCTGTCTGAGGAGAACTCAGCTGCAGAAGCTGACATGGCATCTCAGTGTCCCACAGCTATACAGGGCCACGCAAAGCAGAACAGGGAGCCCTCCCAATTTGCTTGCCTTGGGGCTGCAGTTGGCAACCGACTGAGAGCACAGGCCCAGAGCTGTGCTAGAAAATGAAGTAGAGGTAACACATAGAGTATATGAGTGGGAACTTTCCCAGATAGTTTTAGTAAAGAGGACAGTGGAAATAATTACATTTTTATTGAAATACACCAATCTTTTGGCCATACTGAAGGACTCAAGGCTCACTTGCAGCTGTCTGAGACCCACAGAGCACTTCCTTTACTAATGTTCAGATCCCACTGGAGAGATGTGATCCAGCCACATCCTACACAACTGCTTAATAATAGAACTGCCTTCCATTGCCTTTTCTCTATTTATTAACAAGCCCTGTACTCCGCCATAAGGCGAACATGCTTTGTAGGAGCTACATGCTGGGATTGTCCAGGAATGTGAATACAAACAGGTGATGTCTATGGACCATCCGCTACCAAACGGACTGCAGAACAGCTGAGATGTGCTTGATTTTTCCTAAAGGCAGCAGTAACTTAGATCTTTTCTTCTATAACCAGCACCTGATTTTTTTTTTCTTAGGAATTTAATTACCCTTGAGATTTCCTCCACTCACAAGGTTTAGCTGAAGCTGGCAAATGGATTTGAGAGTTCTTGACTACATGACCAATAACAGACAAATACCACAATCACATACACTCAGTTCCCTCATTTTGTCTGGTAACAATGCTAAACAAAACCCAATATAATAAACAAATATATAATAATGTAATAAAACCCAAATACAACTGAAAATATTAATAAGGAATGCTTAATTCGTGTCTAGGCTGAATGACATAAAACAAACTTTTATGAAGATGTTTGAAAAAACCACTATTAATTTTCACATCTTCAAGGGGATTGTAGAACAGTAATTACTGTATTTCTCACGCTAACGGGAGAGATGAATTTGTGTGAAACCTACAATGTGAACACTGGATAACCCAATCCACGCTGTGCTCCAGTAACTGTGCCATTTTCCTTCCTAAGAACAAACTAACAACTGCACCCAATTTCCAGGCTCTCGGAGCAGGGTCCACCTACAAAGCCAATGTCTTCAACTGAACTCATCCTCCTCCAGGAGCCACAGACAGCTCAGGGGCTGAGTCATCTCACCTGCAGCTAGATGTCAAAGCAGGTCAGACGGTCTGCACCCTGAAACGTCTGTTTGTCTCCTGTGCCTAAAAACTGAGCTTTGTCCAAGTTGCTCGGATGCAGACATCCTCTGTGCGACAGTAGGTAAGAAGTATTCAAACCCTGCCTCTAGCAGTGCAGATGTCAGGGTTAGGAGCAGGCTTTGAAAAAAGCCTTCCTTTAAAGCTTTTGTGTGTGTATTACAACCTTCATCTGATCCTATTTTTACTCTCTCCAGCATGCTGGGGTTATGGCCAGTTGCGAGGAGGATGCATTGCCCACCCCCAGAGACCAGCCAGCCCTTCCAGATAAGCTGTACTATTTCAAAAGCTGCAGAGGGAGGATGAGAGATGACTGCACCACGCCAGGCTGGTGGATCCAAGTGAGATCTTACGAAAAACAGATGTTTTATCTGCACAGAGGGCTCAGACAAACCACCAGGGAACAAGGTAAGGATAACAGGGTAAGACAACTGATGGCCGTGTCCCATATGCCAAATGCTGCCCCTGTATATCAGCCACTTTGCACTGCAAATCTCATTTCAATCGCAAATGTGTCAGGAGGGTAGATCCTGCTCAAACCTCTCCCACCACAAAGGAAGATAACCACCAATAAATCCCTTCCAGTGACTGCTCTGATGTGCCCAGATGAGCTTAGAAGGCTTCATGCCTCAGCCCTTGAGGACTAACCCTCTCTAAGGAGTCTTGCCAACAAAGGACGTATTTGGAGACCCTCTTTTTTGGTATTCTTAAAGCTATCCCAATTTTTCACACGCAACCTTTGGTAAAGGCTTGCTCCAAAAGCAAAGTGCTTTTTAAACCTAAGCAGGTCAAAGAGAACATGATACACTGACAATACGTACAGGGTAACAGGTTTATCAATGTAATTTTTTTCAGATATTAAATATCTGAATCCTCCATCTCTCTGGGCAACCTGTTCCAGTGTTTCACCTATCCTTATCAAAAAAACCAAACAGCATTAATTCAGACCTTCCTTTGGAAGGATGTAAAAATGGCAGGATGGACCCACTCTGTCCAGACTGGTTATCTCCCTTAGAAACCTATTTCACTTAAGTTTCCTACCCTTGGAAAATGTAGAGGACAATGGCAGCATTACCCATAAGATGAATTTTTAGCTCTTAACACAACGAAGACTTTGGAGTAATACCTCCTCCTGGGTCAGGACAAGGCAAGGAGTTTGGAGCAGACAGTCAGGATGGGAAGACCAAGCCAACAACACCCACTAAAGCCAGCAAGGAGCGCTGGCTCCAACTCATCTTCCAGTAACAACATTTTGGTACTGCTCAGGTTTGAGAGCAGCCTACTCTGCCTGCATGGTGCTCTGCTGGCAGGAATGTCTGCAACCAAGCAGCATGGTCAGAAACTCTCTGCTGAGAATGACAGTGGTGAGAAAGCTGGCAGGAATAGAGGGCAGCAGAAGCCACAAGAAGTGAGAGCAGAGATCAAAGTCAGACCACCTCCTTCCAAATGCAAACTGCATTTAGGCTGCTTCACCTAATTTCCTCCTGTAAATCTCCCTGTCCCCTTAGCTCACTTTATTAATCCGCACTCCAAGGAAGCACGATAGATGGCCTGAAATGATGGCTTTATTGTTCTGCTCTGTACACTCCTCAGATAGATAGCTTTACTTTGATGTGAAATTCTGCCTCAAAACCAAATTGCTCTAACAACAGTTTTAATTGCTCTCCAGTAAATTCTCCTTAATCCTCCTGTACCAGGAACTGTTTTTTGTTAAACCACTACTCCATCTGCATGTGGGAAAGGAATCACTGTTCTTGGCTATGCAGTGAAAATGACTGACTGCTGAGCAATTAGTTAATCTCCGTGATAGGAACGTTTCACTGAACAGTCTTTCATGCTGGATTTTGGATGAGAAGAAGATTTCTGTGGGTTACTCTGCTAGCTGCTTGAAAGAAATGGTAAATAATAACCCTTCTGCTAATTTCAAGTGATCCTGACTTCACAGATACAGTTGCATGCAAAAGCAAAACCTTGCTACAAAGCACATTTTAATTTTGCCATGGAGAAACTGTATTTATGTAGTTTCCTCCTAAGTGATTACAGAATTGACAGAGGTGAAGATTTCCAATACAAATAACAAAGTGATGCCTTTTCAGGGCAAGAAAAGTTATTTCTGTGAGGCGGAAAAAGCCCTTTCAATGGAAATTTAATCACATTTTATGGGCAAGAAAGAGGTCAATCCTTTCAGCATTGCTTCATATAGACATGTGTTCCCCAAATTGATCTTCTAAAGAAGGCATGTAAAGAAGAGCCTCTTCAGAAGAACCCAGCAATGGACAAACTCCCAGAGCCCAAAACTTGGATGACCTTGTTGCTGGTTGGTCTCTGTTCTAGAAACTGGATATCGTCAAACTTTAATTCAGTTCCATTTTGTGTTCACAATCAGTTTGCACAACACCAGACAACTCTCGCAGAGAGACATCTGCAAGATACCCAGCATGCTGACAGTCAGTCAGGCTGATCTGTATCTGTGAACAAGTGTGCATATTTAAAAAGAGAGTGGTTGAGAGTTTGCCTCAACTATTTCATAGTTGGTATGGATCTGAAGTCATCCTGCTTTAACTTAAAAACAAGTCTGGACTGAAGAAGAAGGAGAAGCAGAATGAGATCCAAGTCACATTTGTCACATCCCAAGGACATCATGATCTGACACAGAATCATAGAACTGCTTGGATTTGGAATTTGGGAGAATGGATGATTTTGCTGATCTAGACTTTGGCCAAGTGGAAAGAATTGTGCAAATCACACTGCCTCTGTGCATCTCCATCCCGTGTGGTGTATGAGAAGATAATCACATTGCCATAATTTCTGCAGTTAATTGGAAATCTCTACATCGTGGCTAACTATATACAACCAAGAGACTAGGATTCATAGGCTGATAGCAGAGAGAGGTCAGTGTTTTGTCCTACAGCCAAAACAGAGACAGTTCATTAAGAAAAGAAGCCATAAAAACACACACATTGATGTTCTCAGGATTTCAACTCAGGATAAAAAGCTGAAGTCTCTGCTGTGCTGAGACATCTAGGGCAGTACACAAGGGATATACAGCACTACAGGAAGGCCCTTCCTGATGCCTTCAGACTCAGGGTAGCATTGACACCTGCCTAGCAAGGAAAGAGCAGTCCAGTTCCACATATTGAGTGATGGGCACCAATTTCACCAAATGACATGATTACACATTCAACTAAGTGCATACTGTGCTTTGAGGATATGGAGTCAGATTTCCAAAAGATTTGCCAAAGCCTTTACTCCTATTTACACTAGCACTTACATATACACGATCCACAAGAACATTTTTTGAGAACAGGTAAGCCTCTCCCGGTCAAGCCACCCTGAACCCAAGCACCTTCTGTCCATACATTTAGCCTCCTTTTCTTTGCATGCCAAAGGAAAACAATGCATGGATTTTTGGCTGCAGCAGGCATAGCTGCTACATCAGATGCCTCTTGGGCTCTGTGTTCCTGCCAGGAAAATGATGCTCAAGAAGGGCACCGTGCACCTTCAGATGTGAGCAGCTTTGCCACAGGTTATAAACCAGGCTTTAGAATTGAAACTGATCACTTTTTTTCCCAGATCTACCCTCTTTTCTGATTTCACTGCAGTAACTGAACAGCAGATGCTACGCTGCAGAACAGTGAGTCTGATCTATTTCTCCAAATACTGCAAATTGCACATTCCACATACAGATAGTTATTTTATAATTCCTTCTATGGAGATATTCAAGACCCGTCTGGATGCCTAGCTGTGCAATCTATTGTAGGGAACCTGCTCTGGCAGGGGGATTGGACTCGCAAATGTTTCTCACTCTGTACAGTACACAGCTTTGGCAAGAAGAGAAGCTGAGCTGCTCAGAGGAGCCACAGAATTCCTCAAGATTTCCAGACCCTGTGAAAGAGCAACCCTACAGAAGGCTAAAAGCACAGGCTTGGTGGGCTCACAGTCTCCCACTGGATCTGAAGGAGAACCACAGTAAAACCACTTCCACCCACCACACCAAAACCATCCCTGAAAGTTCTGAACTCCACACTGATGTAGACAGCTGGTGACACACATCGACAAGTGGAGCACTGCAACCACATTGCCACCACATCACCAGTAGGAACCCCAGGGGTCCAGGAGCTGAAGGGAGTTTCCCATTGCCTCCTAGCCTGGCTGCATGGCAATGAGCTCACTGGAAGGCAGTGCCCATTCAACAGGACAGCTTCCACTCAGGCAGGCAGGACTGGTCCTCACAAGCTTACAGTGGCCACTGGATCAATACCTGCTATTGGCACTGGCCTAATGAAATGTCAGCATGCAGCACTGCTAATTGATTAGGGCTTTGCTGTGCTGTGGATGAGATGTTTAGTACTGATGATTAAAGAAGAAACTCCTCGAGGAAAGCAGCCTTCATTCTGTCCAGTGCAGTATCTCCAAAGAGTGATGATACGCTTCTGTGCATAAACAGGGAGACAGTTCAAAGCCTCCATACGACAGCAGGGTGGTTTGAGCGTGGGGCAGACTGCAGAAACGCTGCTCTTTGGGATGGGGCAAACTGCCAAACACTTTTCAAGCTGCTCTTCAGCCTGATTTAGCTTGGAACAGAAAATCAATCATCAATAATAATATGCAGTACTAATCTGCCACTCTTCTTTCCCCATATGGGAGAAGGCTGGATTCGTGATGCTGCGTCTTTGGCCAGATGTCAAAAATAGGGCACAGAGAGGTCATATCACTTGCCCAGGGTCATTGAGCTGCTTAGTGGATGCGTGAGAGATGAAACAAAGGTTTACAGCCCAGAGCCCCCACAGCAGGAAAAGCCATGCTGTAAAAAGATTAAATAAAGAAAGAATTATAAGGGCCTACATTGAAACTAAATAAATTAATTAACAGAGCAGAGCAATAGATTTTCTTTTCATTCTGTTCACTCTGGGACATACAGGTCAGAATTTCAAATAGCTGAAAGTTGGAAGGGCTTGACTTTAATTGCATTTAACAGCTGAAGTTAAATCCAGCCCAGGACATCCTTATTGCTGTCCAGATTTGTGTTGGAAGTGGGTGAGGGGACAGCCACTGCTATCTCTGTTCCTTCAATGCACATTTTCTGAAGGTCTTGCTTCTATTACACTGAAAAAAGTCAGGATCTACATGTTTGGCTTCTGGCCAGCCCTATTTCTGACAGACCCAGCATTCCTGAATATTCCTAGCTCAAAGCTGCATAGAATATGGGCCTGTAGGATTTGCAGAATTTGTGCTTTGTTTTCTGTGTTTCTGCCTTGTACTGGTTTTTGTCTGAAGATGAAACAGTCTCAATAAATACCTAAAAGGGACTCATTGATTACAAAGAAATTAATCAGTAGAAGAATTACAATTATTTTCCTCCACTTTAAGTAGAAATTCAAATTAATTTTTTTCCCCACAGAATATTACTTTAATGGACTAGAAAGTGCTTGAAATTTAATCCAAAGCCCTCAGATCCAAAGAACGGGCTTTGCAACCAATAGCTTGTGGATTTTCCCAGCCACATCAATTCATTTAACAAAATATATCATCCCTCCCTATCAGCCTTGTTGATGACACTGAAGACATTCTAACTGGCTTTCAGAAACTTTGGTTTTACAGGGAATGTACTACCAGCTATTCTATTTGTTCACTACATCATTTTCAACATTTTATTAATTTATTGAAAAGCTTTTATAACAGAAGCTTCAATTAAAACAATGCATTCCTAGTGCCATGAGGTGCAGAACACCATCAGTTTTCTTTGGAAACAGTGAGTCAGAAATGAAGAAATAATTTTAAAGGGCAGAACATATGAACAACAGATCCAAATGAAAAGGACAACAGACAGTCTATGTACCTTGAAGAGCCAGAGCACCTTTTTGTAACTTTCCATATTATGAACTCAGGAAGTCACACATTCTGCTTTATCACCTGGAGACACTCCACACCGGAACCAAGTCCAACACTGGAGATCAGTGGGGACAGCCATTGATTTCATGGCTGTATTCTTGGGTGAAAGAGATTTAGGCTGAAGGATAGTTAATCATGTTCTTGTTTCCTATTTGCCTCTAGAACTCAGTCAAGGATCTCATCTTTTAAATACTTATAGGGTTGAAAATGGCTGAATCTGCCAGTCAACCAAGTCTAGCTTTTGAGTAATAAGTGCTGTTGCTGGTTACTGTCTTTTACAGATCTTCTGGGTGAAGCTCAAGCTCAAAAAACTGCTGGACATATCCCCATGCCTTCTTTCCCACAGGACAACCTACAAATGAAGCCACAGGGATGCTAAAAGGAAGAATGAGCAGGGCAATTCAGCAACTCATACCTCTGCTTCTCAGTTCAGAGACGCCAGTATGAAACTGGAAGTGTGACCTGGAAACAATTTTGAAGAAAAATCAAGACTCAGAAAAGATGAGCACCTCTGGCAGATCATTCACTAACTGAAAGACAGGGTCAGCCCCCTGCGTAACAGACACAAAATAACTCAGTTAAACCATTGGGAAATCTCAATTTAACACACACACACACACACACACAAAGACTAGAAGGTTATATGAACTTTTAATATCTACCTCGTTTAACTATGAAATGTGCTCTGGAATAACCTTAACAAGTATCCCTGGGATTCTTTGAGTGAAACATCTCAATCAGCAAGAGCTAAAATTTTCCCAGCTGAGAGCAGCATGCTGGCAGTGTGAGAGTATGGAGTGCTGGTTGCTGAAACGCACTGTAATTGCCTTCAATATGCTCACAGCCAGTGCTTCAGTGGGAAGAAATCTCTTGGGGAGAAAAAAAAAAGACCCAAGACATAAGCATGCCAACACTGAAGAGTATCCAACCAAGAAGAAATATTCTATGGGGAAGACGTGCAACCTTCGCCTAAGGATAAAATCTCCCTTTAGCCAAAAGTGGTCAGTGCAGTGTTGCCACTGAAAACATTTTAGTTCAAGAGATTAAAGGAAACAGTTTTACAGAGGTAATCTGTAATGATCAAAAGGGCAGAGACCTTCAAATTACAGCATAGTCAAACGACAACTTCCTAGAGAGCAAAGACTCCATCTCAATGATTTTGTTAAAGTTTCCTGATACCTGAGTGGGAACTAACAAACAGTTCTCCTGGGGCAAAAAGTCAAGGAAAACCACCTAGAGCCACATGAGCCTGGGGAACTGTTACCCACCAACTGCAGAACTACCTCCGACAGCACAGAAATACTGCACTGCCCAGTGCCCATGACAAACTTCGACCCAAAAAGAAGTGGACAGTTCCCTGAAGGCTCTCTGTGGTGAAATGAACTTGCTGATGAGAGTCCTGTCAGAGTTTCTTGCAGGCAAACCACCAGGGAGGACTGAGTGCTTTGACTGATCCCCAAAGGACCATTAGGTGTTTTTCACAAGCTCAAAAGACAGGACTGAGGAACTCAGTGAATGCTTTGTATTTATTCCTGAACAGTACCAGCAGGAAGAAGAGACACCACAAAAGAGTTAACTAGTGTGGGTATGAGGATGGGATAAACAGATGGTGTGGTGAGGAGCCATTTCCTTCCCATTTACATGCATTAAATCGATCCCTGGGCTTTCATGACAATAAGCCACGGCTCTGCTAGGGAGGATTTTAGTGATCTGGCTATATCCTACTTGCGGGCATCATTCTATTGTGTCCTGGCACTAAGCCTGTTCCCAAAGTTCCTTCAAGTTTCTCCATGCGATTCTTGGTGATCTTCCCTAATACCTACATCACAGTCACCTATTTTCTAGATGTGGATCTCTGCAAAGCTCATCAGCACGGCTTTATGTTCCTATCCATGCATTTAGGCACTAACACAGGATGCTCCTTAGGGGCTGAGCCTGCTGTTTTTGTAGCCTTAGCTTATCTCATTGCTCCAGACCCAAACAAATTAGTTTATAATCCTCAGTATTGTAGACTTTGGCAAATCTGGCTTTAAAAGTGATCAAAAATGATCTCCTCCTGTAAAACTGGAGTCAGTACAGTTGATTTGTTCCCTGTTCCTGTGTGGGGCTAGTAAAAAAAAAAAAGCTACTTGGACAAATAACAGGTCTTTGCGATCAATAACATTGATGATTCTGTAGTTCCTCATTAGTGATTATGCTGCACCCTGTTTACACAGTTTGTATCTTTTCTATCAATCCCTGTGCACACACAATTAATGAAACACCAGGTGCTAAATGACAAACGATGCTGCAATGTTGTAGAGCGACAACACACAGAACTACAGATCACTATCTCTGGCTCTCTTACCTTTTTCATCTCAGATGCTGCATCCACTTTGAGGTCTCATTTTGACTTCTGGCACTTAGATCAAAGCATCCTCTGTTTTCCTCTGACTTGATATTTTTCTGGTGTCTGAAAAATGCAGCTAACCCCAAACTTTCTAAGCTAGACACCAGTTCTTCAGTCACCTTCTCCCAGGAAGACTATGCCCAGGCACTAGCAGGAGGCTGACTGTTCTCAGTGGAGTCTGGCACCCACTTTACATGTGGGAGGATGCTTGAAGATACATATCCATGACAGACATTTCAGCCACAGGGCAGGGCTGATCCTTGGGGCAGTTGTACCTGCCCACAAGCAGACTAACAGGGTGAAAGAAAGCTGATGAGAAATTTGCAAGGTCAGTCGCTGTCCCAGCAGAGTCCTTATCTATCTATTAGCAGCTGTCTAACATCCTGGACTGATCTTGAGCTCAACTGGACTGAGAAGAAGCTCTTTGTGGGGACTCTTCTCATGGACCACATGGCAAACAGTGCCTTGGTCCCAGCTTTCTGAGAAATGCCTGAAGGCTGATGGTTCATGCTGGTTACTCAGGTACCTGTTTGTATACTAATGCAGTGGATTGTAGAGTATTATTCATACTCTTTTGGAGAGCAACCTGAAGTAACTGGATAAGTCTTTTTATTAAATGGAAACAGGGACAGTTAATAACACAAGCAAAAGCGTGCGTGGTTCAGTTCCCCATTTACCTTTCTTCAGCAGCCTTCTTGGGCAGGAGACATGATACAGTCTGGGAGAAGGATGGGGTCATTGACAAACAAGCTGCTTGGAACTACCAACAGCTGTTCCATTTTAGAATGGATGTGATTTCAACACACAAGGGAAATAAAATTCATTACAATGGCAGGCAGGCAAGGAAGGCAGATCGGTGAAAACCATGAGCTAGACCTAGAAATGAAGTGCTGAGAAGCCAAAATGCTCTGGCAAGGTCAGAGACATGGAGAAGGAAACCTAGATGTATCAAGGAGCAAGTGATGGGTACAAATGGAAAAGTAAGGCTTGCCTAGCAGAAAGGCTGTGTTTCAGCTTATCAGTAGAAATAGCCCCCTCAGAAAAGGCTGTTTTTGCTAATTGCTTTGGTCCTCATTACCATGTTTCTAAGAGCAAGCAGTGTTTTGGGCTCTCAGAAAAAAACAAAGCCTGCTTTGGTAGGAAAAGAACTGCTCTCTTTTTAAACAAACAAACAAACAAACAAACAAACAAACAAACAAACAAACAAAGGCAGAAGACAGCAGTCAGTTCCAACTGAGCCATGAGCTCAGAGTGCAGAGAGGTAAGCTGTCAGCCCTGGATGCACAATGTGCAATATAAATATGTACATAGGAAGCACCTTACAAAATCTCTCTGGCAGCTGAAGCATCTTCTGCAAAAAAAACCTGAATAAAAAGTAATCTAACCTTGAACTAAATGTCCAAGGGGAGGTCTCTGAGTTCAAAAGATCACTGACTGCTTAATTAACTGAGTTAAAAGAATCAGAGACTTTTATAACTGAGTATACTACGCTCGTTTCCTAACAGCACCTTACGTCTGAAAACCACATTCTGTTTTTGTAATCTTTAGGAAGGGGAGCAAATTTAGACCAGGGGCTGTGGAAATTGAGAAGTAAAAATATAAGGAAAAGACATGGATTAGTAATAAGCACAACTTCCTAAACGCAAATTTTTTGCCTTCAAGCAAGCCACTCAGAAGTGAAATAACGGGATCAGCTCCTTTCAGGTGTTTTCCAGAATCCCCTTGTCCCTGTTCCCACCTCTGACATAAATGTAAATCAGCTCCTCAAAAATTGCTCTTCCAGAGCTTCTTCTCTCAGGACCTAAACCAAGGCAGCTTTCTAATCACAGCAACTGGCTGACAATTAAAAATGGCAAGGTGAAACAACTATCATTAAGTTGGAAGTGACAGGCTGGATTTTATTTTTAACTAAAACAAGTGGGATTCATACTAACTTCTCCAGCAAGTTTCTCCTGCCCTCTGTCTACAGTTTAACTCTTACCTAATGCAGTTTCATTGCAGTAGGAAGTAGCTCAAAAATAGCATTCAGAAAATCTGAGAATCGCAGTAATCTTAATGGTTATCACAGGCTGAAACACATGCTTGGGCATTATACACTTGTGAAGCATGTGCTGCAAACAATAGGGAAATGGATCTGCACAGAAAGTAAGACCTTATGTGGGCAGTTTTATTTATCAGTTAACAGACTTAGAGTAAGGAACTCCTGAGAAGCCTTTCTGTGCAAGCCAAGACAAAAAAAAACCAAAACCACAAAACTGTTTGGAGAATTGTAGAATGTCTCAAGTTGGAATGGACCCATGCAGATCCCTCCCTTATGAGGAAAGGCTGAGAGACCTTGATCTGTTCAGCCTTGAAAAAAATAGACTCAGAGGGGATCAGATCTACATCTATAAATATTTAAGGAGTGCGAGGGAGGCAAAGGCTGGGCTCTTCGCAGCAGTGTGTGGTGATAGGACGAGAGGAAATGGCCACAAACTGAAGCATAGGAAGTTCAGCACAAATGTGCATGGGAACTTCTTCACAGTGAGGGTGACAGAGCAATGGCACAGGCTGCACAGAGAGGTGGTGGAGTCCCCTTCTCTGGAGACATTCAAGACCCACCTGGATGCCTACCTGTGCAACCTGGGCTGGGAGCTGCTTTGGCAGGGGGTTGGACTCGATGATCACTAGAGGTCCCTTCCAACCCCTAAAATTCTGTGATTCTATGATCATGGAGTCCAACTCCTGGACACACAGCACCACTTAAAAAATCAGACCAAAGGGAGGCAACAGACCCCCAAGATCACCGAGTCCAACCATCCCTCTACCACCAATGTTTCCCCACTAAACCATGTCCCTCAGTACAACATCTAAACAATCCTGCTGCACCATGCACACACACTGCCTCCCTTTCAGTTGAAGGAAATTAGAAGCACTAAATTTAATCAGTGAGGGAATGTGAACACAAAACATTTATTTTTTTCATATTTACAAGATTAAAAATAGTAAACCTTCGATTTACTTTATCATCATTCAAATCCAGTGTAAGCAATAGTGCCCTGAATCAATATTAACAGACAGCCTGTAGAAAGCTCTCTGAGTGAACAACAGACAGTCCCTTAATTATGACAGCTTTCTAAACAAGAAAATGGTATTAATTCAGGGACACTACATTAGCAAATCACCTCCAGCCTGGATCTTCCCTCTAACAAGTGCAGTTTACACCTCCGTTTTTCAGTGGATGCTGCCAATCCCTGACATTTCCTGATCAATTATGTGTTCACATACACATAAATCACTCCGTCTGCATTTATTTCCCTGGCTGTCTGAAGAAGAGATGGGGAAAATCAGCACTGCCTTGTGTAACAGCTGCTGAGTCTCTGCGTGCACAAAGCAGCACATCAGCACATACAATTCTCTTCTGCAGCCATACTGCACTGTTCAAAGCACCTTGAAAGCAAGGCTGAATTGCCATGCATTTCTCACCAAAGACCAGCAGTGAAATAATGGTCTGACAAATGAGATCAAAGCTATTTTGATTTAGACAGAGAAAGAAGCTGCATGTCCATACAAAAGAATAAAAAATTGTACACCTCTATAATGCCCAAGGATTATCACAACTGGGCCCACTTCTAACAGAGTCGGTGGGGTTTTATCTCACAAAAACACAACTGGGACCTCAGAAGGAGATACTGAATTTAGAAATTATATTCAGAGTAGAACAAGGGTACAGTGGTACACTGTGGGACTAATGTGGCTCTGAAACACAGGCAGATGCGGAGCTCCCCACTGTTCTCCTTTGTGCCTGCAGTGAGGACACAGCGCTGCAATTGCTCCCGCAGCCCCAGCTCCCCATGGTCTGCATGACCTGGCCTGTGCTCAGAAGAAGGGAGATGATGAAGTGGCAAACAGGAGAGGAAGCAGAACGAGACACAAGTGAAAGCCAGGTTCACAGCTACCAACAAAAGCAAGAAAGCCAACCCACTGATAGCTTTTATATAGCAGCCTCTCTGCTCAGGGACAGCTGTCCCATGCTGTCTGGCAGAGGCACAGAGGCGAGAAGTTAATGCTGCCGCAGCTTTCTCTCTGAATTATGCTGCTCTTCTACCTAACAAAGTCATGCATGGCCCTCCAAGGACTCACTGACTTCCCTGCTGCGACTGACTCAGATCCCTGCACCCCTGAAGTGGAGCACCAGGAATTATGCTCAGAGGAGCAGAAGATGAGAACAAAGAGCTGCAGAAAAGCTTAAGTTGAGGATGCTGATCCATTCTACAGCACGTGGGATCATGTGGGCTTCTCTGCAGCAGGAGGGCAGCCTGGGCTATGCTTCTGGGCCACGCTGGGTCCCACACACATACACAAGACTAGATACCTACCTGGGTCCCTTGCACAGGTCTAGACAACTCCAGAGGCAGTGCCAGATCTAAATCAGTGAAACAGTCCTTTAGGAAATATCGTAATGTAATAGTGGCATATCTGGAGATAGCTGAATACAACGAGGTCAAACAATAAAGAAAGAAAACTGGCTTAAGTGAAAGCTTCTTAGAGCATAATGGAGGCTGGAAGGCCTGCAAAGATGTGAACAAAATGAAACCATATTGATTTTGGAGGGTATAACTTACTTGCTTTGTAATTGTGCTAAACTGGAGCTACAGCTGAACTACAGTGGTAGGATTTCACTTTCTAGGACAAAACACTCATATAAAAAGAAGAAAACAATTGAGATAATTAAAAACCAGAGGGGGACAGGAAAGGGTAGGAGCATCCTGAAACAAGGTGTAA
This sequence comes from Oreortyx pictus, assembly GCA_036925125.1. Taxonomy (NCBI): domain Eukaryota; kingdom Metazoa; phylum Chordata; class Aves; order Galliformes; family Odontophoridae; genus Oreortyx; species Oreortyx pictus. The sequence continues at coordinate 52,973,885 of JAUPFR010000006.1, read as the reverse complement.
CAGTGTTTTTCACATGGAGATGGACAAAGGGATTTTGCTTTATGAAATGATTAAAGGCAAAGCTAATCTGTGAGATGTAGTGGGTGGGGGTAAAAATCATCCTGGATGCTCAAACTAAGCTGACCTTAATGGTGTAAAAAACGAAAAGGGGAAAAATAAGGTATATGATGTGTTGTTTTTGTTACAAGTGAACAGGAAAATAGATAAATGAAACTACTGTCTTACACAGCTGACAAAAGATGTCGTTTGCCATGGTCACAAGAGAGTTCCTGCAGTAACGAAGCAAGAATAACTATGAACACCCAAGCACAGAGCCACAGGCAGCACAGCTAGAAGCTCATGTTGCTGTGTTCCACTTGGGCAAGTGAAGTTGACTGTCACCACGTAGAGCTGGGGAAGCCCTCTGTGCCTCCTCACCTCCCCTAGGAGCTGCGAGCAGCCTGATATATTAGCATGCTGATGCTTTGAGTTCTGGGAAAGGCAAAGACAGGGAAAGGAAATACACCCTTTGCCATCAAATAGTGGATCACATTAATTTCAAATAGGCTTGAGGAAGCTGCTGAGTTGCAAATACATTCTGAGTTAAAAGTCATGCCAAAAGCCTGCTGGATGTGTAAGCCCTAACAGAAATGGATGTGTTGGATCTGTCTTTCCAGGGGCTAGATCCTGCTCTCACTGGGACCCTTGCCACTGGCTTGAGTCAGCAGAGGAATAAGTTGCAGACACAGAAGAGAGGTACCATGAGTGAGAGAGGGATGGGGACCAAGTGCCAGACTGGGAGTTGGCACCTTCCTCACCACAGGACAAAAGCCCACAGCCCCCCTGGAGCCCATCTATCTTACTAGGCACAGCAACTTCCTAGGCAGCACATCTCCCTGCTTCACTTTTAGGCATAATGATGGCTTGCTTTGCCCAGATAGGTTTGGTTACCACTGCTGTCCCACACGGAGGAAGCTCCATGTGACAGACTGCAAAAAGGGGTGAAAACGGATGATGGATCTGCCCTTGTGTAGGCGTGGAGTAGGGGGCTCCCAGCACAATTTTCCCCACAGATTCTCCTCAGCTTTCTGATGCCAGCTACTCAAACCCCATGCTCTGATCCCTTTCTATGTGAGCAAGTCATTCCCCCCAAGCGGTCAATACCAAGCAGGAGCACCAGCTGGCCAAATGCAAACAGCTCTGCTATAATTGTGACAGGCTTTCAAAGCTCAAAACCTGCGAAAATCTGCAGGTTTACCAGAACATGTGCAGTCTTCAGGACCAAGCAATGCACAGAGCAACACCTCCTGCCTCTGCATCAGGACACTCAAGAGCTTGAAAAGTGACAGAGGAAGGAGATCCTGAATGACCTACGCTTTCAGGAGACAGGACAGAAGCACAGAATTCAAATTAAAATATAACTTTTTTTTTCTAAATTATATGACAAAGAAATGATGTATGATTCACTCAAGAAACAACACATGATTCCTTAAAACCTCAAGCAAAAACAGAAAGCCAATTTTAAAAGAAATTATTCTGACCTAAAATAGACAGAAAGAACATTTGTGTTAAGAGAGTCTGACGGCCTCACCTGCTTCACACTGTGCTGGCCGAATTAGATAACATCAGTTGCTCACAGCATTGTCCCTGGCTTTAAGGATGTCACATGGAACAGAACAGAGCCTCTCTAGAGGGTATTTCACTGCCTTAAAGGCACTTGCTTTCTTCACATTTCCTTGTCTCATTCCTAACACACCTTTCAGGAGAAAATGTGCCAGAGAACCTACATGGCCAGACATCCCCCCCTTGGCTCTTCCAGACTCATTTAACACAATTCATTTTGCTCACAGTAGAAAACAGCAGTATGCAACCATGTACCTTAAAAGCTGAGGAGGGAAATCTTTGCTTTACTTGAAGCACAGGAGAATTTCAGCTTTGATTTCAGAGCGCCCAACATTTCAGTTTGATTTTACTGCACTTTCACAGACTGATGATCTAGTAGTCAGCTGGAGATGGTGCATTAGTTAGTGTAAATGGAAGCAACAAGGAGAAAAAGGAAAAAGCTTTTAAAATATCTCCGCTGAACTCTTTGTTTTTGTGTGGTAGCTCAATGCAGGCCTTTTTCCCTTATTTTTTTTTTTACTACCAATGAAATGTACATATATCTGTTTGGGTATGGGTCTCTTAGAAGTCTGTCTTGGCTCCCTTCTCTTGGCCAAACTCAATGGCTCAAGCTTGCAGAGCCCTCACTCCAGCTGCATGAAATCTTGAAAGGCACTTAATGAATTAGATAGACACTATTAATATTCTCTTCCAACATCAGAAGGCAATACTTAACTCCTTGAAGACTCATCCTAAATGCTGCTTTCTAACTTCCAGTCCTCAGAGGCTGCTATATATAATCTCATTGCAATTTTATAGAGTATCCTTCCAGATTAATTATTTGCCCTATTTGGAAAAAAAAAAAGTTCAAAGTCCTGCCCCTGTCTTGGAGTGTACATTAGAGATGTTAGATGTGCCATAAAGATTTCAGAGCACGAAACAAGATATGCTGCAATGCTTTGCAATTACAGATTAAAAGTCACTTCGTCACCCTGAGCAGGAGAGAGGACTGCAGGCTGGAAAGCTAGCAGGCATGCTCACTTTATGGGCTCATAAATGCAGCGTGATGGCTGAGCTACCTAACACACAGAAAAAGAAAACAAAAACCCAGAGTTGATAATAGCAGGCTGAGCAGATGCCTTAAGTAGGTCATTCAACATGCCAAGCCTCTAAATGCTATTTGGGAGTGAGAAAACATTATTTCCCCACTACAGTGTGACTTTCTCTTCCCTGTCATGTGGAACTAACCTTTTGTGCTCAGCACTATTATTAATTTATTAGCCTTTTGAACGTTTAAATTGTTTCGCAGTCTACAGACTACATCTAAGTGCTTGTTGAGGGACAACGGGAGCACAAATACACGTGTGTGTATGCATCCACATGCACACATACATATTTGGAAAAGCAGACCTGATGAAAGAGCAGTTCTCTCTGTCTATATGTTTTTGACAGTGAGAACAAACAGCCATTTTGTTGAGCACAGAACTGCAACGAGTGTATTTTTGTTATAATTAAATGTCAAACCTTACAAGTGATGACTGCGTAGAAAAAGTGCTAAGTATATTCCTATTGAAATCAATTAAAGGATACAATGATTTTCCTTCCACTTAGATTACATGACTTCAGCACAAATTGCTGCAGTACAGCGCAGCTCTGTCTGCCCATTTTCAGTAACTGAACAACTGCTTTTTGTTCTCCTGATGAAACTGTTCTGGATGGCATGGCTTCTCTCAAAGGCTGAACTCACAGTCAGACACTTGGAGTCCAACAGGGAATTAGGCACACTTTCAGCAGATACGTTATTTGAAACAATCCCCTGAATAATTTTATGTAACAGGACCTGGATTGTATCCTCATTGCTGAAAGCAGTATGGTCTGTTTTGTGCCGAGGCACAATACCCATAATTTCTGCAAAAGCAAGCACTGGCTCAGCACAACTTCCTGCAATACTAGGAGAAAGACTGCTCCTGAAATAGCTCTTGAGCAGGAGACATTATAGGCGGAGTTCATCTGATGTACTCTTAGAATTTAAAAATTAGCAATTGAGGATTGTTTCAAAAGTCAACAGAAAGTGACCGGTGAGTAGCTCAGATGTCACTGCCCAACTTTCCAGTGAAATTAATTCACGCACCACATTGACTTGATCTTCCTTTGACTCTAACGCCAACACATTTACCCAACTGACACTGCCTTTCCTTCTGCAAAATCCAACCTTTCTTTAGAAGTGCTCTTCAGACACGTTTTGCTTTGCATCACTGGGACCATGGCACAATCCCTGTAACCTAATGCTCCCTGAGTGCTTTTCCACCAGTGTGACTCCTTCTGCCAGGCCCTGCAAGGAACCAAACTGCCCAAAAAAGTTATGTGACATAGAAAAAACAGTCAAGTGATTATTCCCCTTGTGCATCCTAGGGCTGCAGAGTTGAATTCCAGCATGATGCCCTGACAAGAAAACATCTGTCTGTGTTTTTCCTGTGCACAACCTTGTCACAGCTAATGGGGAGTCCCAGGAAGCTACCTGAAATGACAGGTTTACCATTCTGAGAAGGAAATAATATATTTTGACAGTGTATGTGGTACCATCTTGTTCCATGAAATCACCATCAGGAAGGCTTGAATTGTCACCTCAGGTCTGAAGCTGGTGGCATGTGACAAGTAGGCAAGGGGGAATGCCAAAGTCATGACTTGGAGTACATCTTATGAATAAAAAAGCAAAAAGCTAGAAGCCCCAAAGCAGCATTCAAGCCAAAAGCCCTTCTTCAGGACCAAAGTGGAGTTAACAAGCTTCAAGTCAGAATAAGTTGACAAACTGGAACCAAAACCAATTATAATTCAGTTCTTTCCAGCTCCTGCACAGACACAAGGGGATTATAATCCCACTGCATCTACTTTTTGCCACGAGTATTTTGTGCCATAGTTGGTACATTAACGAGCACAGAAACACTCTAAAAATGAAGCCTACTTTGAAAGAAGCACTTGTAATATACTCTAATGGCCAAGAAGAAACTAAATCCAGAAAACTAAAATTCTAGTTCTGTTTAAGTCCTGTTGCTGCAGACGCAGAAATTATCTTGTAGAATACTGAGGTATCCTTGATACCTTATGAGGTGAGATGTCCTAGCTGCAGAAAAATGTGTTTCAGCAGCTAGACGTTCTCAGTTAATGCTCAACAATCTATAAATCGCTGTTAGGAGATTTCTCTGTGCAAATGAAATTTATATAACCCTCATCAATCTTAAAAAAAAAAAGTAAAATCATAAAGATTAAAATTTGCAGCCGCAATATGAATTAAGGAATCCCTTAACCTGTTTTCAAGATATGTCCTTATAGCTAATTAATTTTTAGATGGAGTGCTCTTTGAAGGGACTAATGCATAGTGAGCATTGCTGATTGATTAAAAAATGAGCAGGAGGATTTAAAAAGTGAGCAGTGAATGTACAATTGCTATCAAGCTTTATTAACCTTGCCATATTAAAATTCTCAACTATGCAAGTGAGAGAAGCAAGTATTAAAATAATACTTTTGCAGAGTACATTTTATTTATTTAACATCAGTGAATTTGTCCTAGTTGCTCTTTGCCATGCAAATCCATCAGAGTATTCTCTTCTGGTCTAGCAGGAGAGAGACTGAGCCTCACCTCTGAGGAGTCTAAGATAAGGACTCTCTCAGACTATTACATATAACTTTATACATTATGCAACAGAAAGAAAAAAAAAAAAAACCTAGCAAAGCAAAGAAAAAGAAAGTGTAATTCATATGTCACCCTGCCAGGATTGCTTCTCAGAGCTACAAATCTATGGCTAACTTTTATTGAGCCATCATTAACAAAGAGCTACAACATATATTGAAAGGCCAGTTAATCTGCAATGACCCGGAAACATCAAGAGTAAAACGGGAGTTATTCAACACTGCAGTGTGCAATCTCCTGGTGAAAGAAAGGGGAAAACAAGAGCAGCTGCCTTACCCGTTTCCTCAAATTACAGGTGAGCGTGAGGTTCCTTGAGAAGGAGTTTGCAAAAGCAGTATAAAAGTCCAACACTTTAAGCAAGGCTTCTCGTTTAATAATATGTAAATCGCAGTATGTCAGAGCCCGTACATTGGCACATGCGTGAGCCAGACTGGTTTCCTTCCAGAAGATATCACCAAACACATCACCTTTACCTGAAAAACAGCAGGACAGAATTTGCTAAAAGTCAATGCTTATGTGATGTTCTTCAGCATGCAGATGATTTCTTTCCAAACTTTCTTATGCTTCCGAATAATATAACATTGGCTCCCAACTGAAAACTAGTAAAAGTTTTAAAAATATCTGAGGCATTTCAGCATCTTTAGCAATAGCCCCAGGATTTTATGATATTTATAGATAGTTCTGCAAAGCGTCACAGAGCATAAAAGCCGGACTGTAAAGGTCTCGGTGTAGCTGAAGATGCAGGTAATGGATTTTCCAAAAGCTCCTGAACATAATAAGTAGTTAACTGATGGTGAGGTGACTGAATATTTCTGAGGGTCATTTCTAAGTGACACAGGAGCCCCGCTCTGATTGAAAGCCTATGTTATTTAGGCTGCTTTATCACTACGGCTTGGCAATGCTGTTTAAGAGCCAGCTTCCACATGCCACGGATCACTTCTTAAATGCTCATTAAACATTTTTGCTTCAGTGAGAAAGGTAACATTTCATCTGAAAACCCACCAAAACCATCCCTGAGACTTTTAACTTCTAAATACCTGGCTCTAAATCTCAAGCAGATCCAGCAGTCAGCTTCCAAATCCAAACACATCCACATACGTAGAGAGTTCTGCTTGAGTCTGTATTTAAACATTTGCTGACTACGGAAGAGTTTGACCCCTTAGACACCTGCATACTTAACTACAGCCAGATGTGATCCACTGCAAGTACTGGTACAGGATAGGGGGTGACCTGCTGCAGAGAAGTCCAGCAGAAAAGGATCTGGGTGTCCTGGTTAGCCATGAGCCAAGAAGGCCAATGGTGTCCTGGGGGGGGGAAGAGCTGATTCTCCCTCTCTGCTCTGCCCTGGTGGGGCCACAATGGGAGTACCGTGTCCAGTTCAGGGCTCCCCGGTTCAAGAAAAACAGGGAACTGCTGGAGAGAGTCCAGAGGAGGGCCACAAAGAGAACTGAAGTGGGCAGAAGCCATCTATCACTGCCATGGGCTGGGTGAGGGCCCCAACATGTGTCTGGTGGCTGACAGATTCTGAAGCAGAAACTGTAGTACTAACGGCACTTATGAAAGAAGGTTGCTTTGGTCCCCAGTGATATCCCAACTCTTTATTTTTGTAGTTATTAAGAGGAAACTAGAAATCAATCAGTCAGTGGTAGTATATCTATTGATTTTAGGTACCTCAAGCAGCCTCTTGGTGAAGGTCTGTGATTTTACAGTTTGGGGAAATAAAAGGTAATACATTTTAATGCTTCTTACTCTAAGGACTTGCAACATTTCACTCAGCTCTATTTTAGGAACACAGAATAATACTTCATCCAACCTTACTACTCTTTGGGGTCAGAGACTATTTCTCTATTTCTATTTCTGCCTCAGGTATTGTATCCAGCAACAGGACTAACGTTCTTCATGCAGCCTGTAGAGCAGAATCACCTCTCAGAAAGGTTACAGCATTTTCATTGAACTGCTTTAAAATAATTCTACATATTGAGATGTTATTAAGATGAACTGCAATACATACTATTGCTGATATGCTTGATAAAACAAGTTGCTTTAAAATGCTTTCCTTATCACAGAGCATTTCCTAGAAATATATAATTTATCTAATGTTCTGTTTCAAAATTACCCTTTGCAGTTAATTACCCTTCTCTCTCCCCACAGTTTAAAACTTGGATTACAACATACTCAGCACAGTTACATAATTTATAGAAAACAGACCATTTTGGAAGTGCACAAAATTGTTTAATGGATTTGCTCTCCAAAGTGGACACAGAACAGAACTGAGCCCTGGTTTCAGCAGCTGCAGACTGCAGTTAAAAGGAATTCAGTAATGGGGACTGGTACGATTTTCCTGCTGAAATGTGAGCAGAATTTTTTTTTTTCCTTTCTATATTTAAGGTAATATATAAATAATTCAAGCTGAAAGCAGTGGATGCTGACTCAGAAGCTGTGCTACAGAACATTCCCAAATCACAGACAGATAAAATCACCATTCATAAAACTGAGATCTCCTCATCTTCTGCAGCTCAGTGAGGCAGGAACGACACTAGATTCCTCTGAATGAGGCTGAGAAGATAAACTGAATCTTTGCAGTCCTTCATGGGTCAGCAGCCAGTACACTTAAATGGAGAAGTGGTTACTTGAAAAGACAACTTAAAAGGTAAAGACGGTATCTGTCTGCTGCCAGTGCTCACTGTTTCAAGAGAGGTGACTACAAGAGGTCCAAAAGCATCCTTTGAGAAAGTGAAATTCAGAAACTACAGAATCTTGGAAGCACTTACAGCTTTTTGAATTTCATGTTTTCCCCACACATTTCCAGATCTCATTTGCCCTCTGTAAACATGTTAAGAACTCTGTCGCATGAAAACACCCAAGCAGATTCTCCAAAACAGTGCACGTTTCCTCATAAATACAGAGATTAATGCTCTATACTTCATCCCTGTTAACCGTAGCTCACTGAGTCGAGAGCAGTAATTGTCCATTCAAGTTTTATTTTACACAGTGCAACTAACAGAATTTTTTCATCTTTCTTAGAATTATAATTAACAATGTACTTAGTAAGTTTTAAACTCCAGCTACACAGAACTCACCTCCGCTAGTGCAGACTGTTACAAGAACATGATGCACTCTCTTGTTCATCACTGGTTAAAATGCATAGCTAATGGTGGTGACTGTGTTGAAAAATACTTTACTGTAGCTGAGAATTTGCTCTACCAAACAGTATCACTGTGCTCTTTGAATATCTTATAGTTGATGAGGAAATAAATATAAGGCATTACTTGTGGAGCAACATACACATGTATCCATGCATATTTAGAGAAAATTAGACAATATGTAACTATATAATAAATTATTTCTATATATTATTATTTTATATAATGGATAGATATGCCACACAGAAGCAGGGGACTGATGTTCTCTGCCACCTTACACCATGGACTGAGTTTCCAATTTAGGAGACAGTAACTCACGGTTAGACATCTCATATAGTTTCACCTATATGAAACTCTCCAGGTGCTGTAAAAGGGAATTAAAAGTCCTTGAATACACAGAGAGTAAAGACCATTGTTAAACATCCTCTCAGAACCCCTAATGTACCTATGAAATGGAAAGATTTATTTTCTTCAGACAGAACTCAAGCTAAAAAATGTATCAGTAGAAACAATAACTTGATAGAGCTTTTGGGAGAATGTCTGGATGGGCAGTGAGAATGAATTCCCGACAGAAAACTGCACTGAGAGGAAAAACAAATAAAAGGGGCAAAAGGTTTCTCCTTAAGGCAATAGCTCTTGTAGAGAGAAGCAGATTTGGAAAATATATGCTGTGCACTCCTGGCTAATAGGCCAGCTACACTACTCCCTGCTTTAAAACATCTCCCAAGACCCATCAGTCGCACTAACAAAAGCCAGACATGATGAATAATGTAGGCTTTCCATCAGGATACGCTTAAATTGTCTGTTACTTATGAACAGCACAGGCAATACAGACCAATTTTGTTGCAGAATCAGTAAAATTGCATTATACACAGAAAACATTCACCTAATTTGCTCAGGTACCAATAGCCATGAAATGATGGCAAGAGCACAGAAATGGAGGTCAGGAAACAAATATCAAGTCCCTGAAGCCATAATTACATTGCTACCGGTACATATATTCATACACATACACCTGTCTGTGACTATACATCTGCAGTGAAACCTCTGGCTGTCAGACAGACATATCTCAAGCTGATGAAGACGTGATGAGGAAGGAAGGAATTTGCAGTAACTTGCAGCAGCCCACAGCTCTGCGATTGTTGGGTGAGCAGTTAAGCAGCTCCTTGCCATGAGACATTGGTCAATCCAGCTCTGAGGAAAAAGAGGATAAGAATAGGTGCAAGCTCACCAGCTGTCTCCTGCCAGCTGGGATATCACTGCTTCCTTTGAGCACAGCCCATAACGCGCAGAGGTGACTATCAGTCTGTGAGACAGGGCTCTGTGCCTTTGTGAAGGTTCTGGCCAAAATTTCAGCCTTTCCTAGGGTACACCGAGAAGCCAGGACTTCATTGAAAATCAGTTCACACCAGTCAGACATCCAGCTGAATGGGACCCCACAAATTAACATGTGAAAGGGCAGAACGAATGGAGAAAAGAGCACTTTCAGCACTTGAAAGATTGTCAAAATAGCCAGCAAAGAAACAACAATAAGAGACTTTGCCCAAGACTCAAATCCATGCTGGCAAAGGCACTGTACATTATTAAATACAGTGCAACCTTCCCCATCTGTGCCTAAGTACACAAAATAAATGTACCCTTTGTCCAGCAGTTAGGAATGTCGCAAGAAAAGGGACAGGTCACTCTTCTCCTGTTATGAAAGGTTAATGTTCCCCATCTCTCACACTTCTAGCACAAGTCTCCTCTTCATTTTTTTCAATAAGCCCCAGCTCCTCATGATGGGAAGTCTCAGTTTTGATTTGATACAAAAACAAGTACCCATCCTTCCTGACTGAAGAAATAAACTTGAAAGCATGACCATACCCCCACCATCTTCAAAGCTCACAAGGCAAATCAGACTGCTTCAGACTGTTAATCTGATTTAAAAGAAATATATGATATGATTGCAAAACAATTTTTTTTCTTGCAATGACAAGACTTCTGAGCTCCTGGGTTTGGCAGTGAAGCATGCAGGTTCTAATTCAAAAACATCTCAATTCAGTGGAAGGAATCCCTCTGACACTGGAAGCTACAGATCACATCTACAGCACACCAGCTGGCACTAAATTAAGATTGATGTTTCATATTACAGTTATCTACAGTGCAGGCAGAGACGGAAATATTTTAAACTTACAAAATGATGTGAAAAATTGAACACTCCCTTTAACTCTTGTCAGTAAGAGCTAATAACACCTTTGAACAAGAAACAGTAGGAATAAATCTTACATGGTACTATGCATGTAAACCCAGACCTGTAAGATAAGACTCATTCCATGGAATAGGTTTAAGAAGAACTGAACAATGTAAAGCTGTGTCTCAGATCAATACTCTTTTGAGTACTGTATTTATATATATATATATATAATATATACTTTTTTCAGATTCAGCACTTGAAAAACACCCTACATCACCTTAATTATTGTAGTCCTGCTAAATGGAAAATACACAGGTTTCCTTTCCAAGTCATGTGCCTTTTAGTTAATATAGAGCTTCAACTCACTGTAACTTTAACTCACAGATGCAATAGGATATAGGTAATAATGTGCACCTGGTAGCAATTTACAGAACTGCTGCTCTGTAGATTGCTACCAGGTGTGCATTATGAAGCTGGGGAAACTCTCAAAACCAGTTTTAATTATTTTACTTCACTTAAAAAACAAAAAAATCACTACGTGATATCGAGCTGATTTTAGGTAAAGACAAATTTACTACTTTCCTTCCAATGAGAGGTGACTCAAGCTGCAACCACAGTAATTAAAATCACAGAGATGGGATTGGAATGACAGTTTTTCACACCTTAAGCTCCATCACACATGGTCAATCTTGTCCTGCATAAAACACACTCAGCTGAGTAACACCACAGAAATTCCCAGAGTTGATGCATGGATCCCAAATTCTGAATTACTGATGTACGTGGAATAGAGCGATGGAGCCTGGGCTGTCTAGGAAGAATAAATCCAGTAAACAACACTGTTGCACTGGGACTGTATGCAGAATAAGCTGAGAATTAACATGCAACACATGAAGATAAAGAACAACTCAACTGAATACACACGGAATCAGAATCCTACGTGTGGCCAAAACACAAGCTATTAAATTTATATTCATCCTGGCTTGGCTATTAAAACTGAATCTGTTCAGCAGCAGTCCCCAGCCAGGAACTCACTGCTCAATACATTTCTATCACTACACAGTTTGAGCAATAGTTTTGATCAATTCCTACAATCATCAGCTGAGTGTGGTGAGTCATTATTTTTTTGTTGGCAGAAGGACTTCTCTAAGCCTTGCTGATCAATCTTCCCGGTTAAAGTTACTGCACAATTCACAAGCTCAGCTGTGCTCATACTGGATGCTGCAAAGCAGCTTCCAGGCACTGGGCCGGCATAACCCCTTACACAAAACTTCTCAGTAGGAGCAAATTCAGGTTAATTGTGGCAGGGTGAGCTGCTCAGTGCCCTCTGCTAGCAGATGCCTCGTTCCGTTAGGTGACTTCACACCCCCGGTTTTTCCTAAGATGTTTCTGCTGGGAACATCTCCCCACGCAGAGCAGCAGCAGATTGGTTGTTTACTCCTGCTTGAGGTGGTGGACAATTACAGATGTGCCTTCTCAGGGTCACCTCTCTCACTAGAAAAGTTTGGTTAATTAGGGACAAGGCCGTTTGCTCTTCTCAATTATCCTGGCACGTGAGGTATGATAAAATGACTGGATCTGTTTTTTCCCAGCAAAGCAGCTCCCCTTCACTCGAACTCTGAGCACAGTGATCACACTGCTAGAGCAGTGGTCAGTGTTTGTGAAAGGTAGGAGGCTGTCCCCGAGAAATGAAGAGTCCTAATGAGGGAAACACCTAATGAGGAGACCTAATTGGGCACCTGGGTATCTTCATTATTGAGTCCTTTAAACTGCAGATTCTCTAGGTTCAATTGGGTTCATTCTCTTACTCTACCAGTTCCTGTAATGGTGATTGCTGCAGTGGCTGGGCATTTAATTACACACAAATGAGAACAAAACCATATCAGGGGAGAATGAAAATATAACAGGGTGGAAAGTTATCTGGTCAGTCACCGGGTTTCACCAGTTTTCAAGCACAAGACACGGCAAAGGTGGGGCACTGGAGCAAGCAAAACTGCTACAATAGAAAAAAATTGTTTTCTCTATCTTCTGGAGCCCTTGATTAGCACTTGGGTGGGATACCCAAGCTCCTGAAGACACCGTTTTAGCAAGGAGGGTTGCTGTCTGCACCAACTTAGTATGGCTGCAAGGGAGGGAGTTGCAGTAAAGGAAGATGAAGAAAGCAAAGAACAGCAGCACTGAGGAGCAATTTATGCTGGGATCTAAGGGAGGACAAAGCCCTGACCTTTGCAGAGAAGCATGAATGAATGTGAGCAATAGACAATGCATGCTCTTAACCCACTTTGAGGCCCTCTCCTCATTGATTTTTTTCTAAGATTCTCCACTTCTAAGAAAACAACAAACATCCATCTACAGGCAAGCATGGCAAAATAAACTACCAACCGCTTCCACCTTTCTGCAATGCAAATAACACCACACCTGGATGAAAAACACTATTAGAATAGTAACGGCACAATATCAGTTCCCTACCAAGCTTAGGAAATGGATTGCTCTGCAAAGGAGCTAAGTGTCCTGCTATTCTGCTCCTGCAGTAGAATATAATAAGGCCCAGGTTCTGAAGGATGCTTACAAATTTTCAATACAAATTACTACTGGGGGATGAGGAGAATGGACAGGCCAACAGTACAGCTCTGTAAGTCAACTCTTCCTAGGAACACAAGCATGCTGCTTTCACTCTGTATGTCTCTGCAACTACATCTGAAAGAATTTCCTTCCACAAGTGAATTTTTAGGATGCAACATTTCATAATTACTCAGTACACTGTTCTGTTAAATAATCTGTCACAAGCAAAAGAAAACTCAGTGTGCCTATGATTAAAATTAGCGGCTGATCTCAGTCTAAGTCAGATTTACGCATTCTACCAGTGCCCACAGTACACAATGAACATAGCTCTGAGTCCCTAGATCACCTGACAGCAGCTGTGACAGAATCAAAGTCATTTCTGGTAATTAAAGGTAAATTAACTTGATATGGTTACACAGCTTCCCAGCCAAATGCGGAATAAGATAGGTACTGGATTTATGCTACATGCAAGTAGGGAACAAAAAGTTCTCACTGTTACATCAAACACAATATTCATTAGCAAACACAAAAACGTTTTGCATGTAATCCACTTAGTGATGGCTTATAGTTCAGTAAATTATAAATTTATTGTTTGTTTCTCTGTAGTACTCTGAGAACCATTTTGTTTAGTTAAATGCTGCTGCTTACTCTTACAGCTTTTCTTTTTTTAAATAGCTGCAAGCAAACATAAGAGACCCTTTTTTCATTTAAATTAATAATAAAAGTGAGATGGACCAGCAAGCTGAAGTGCAAGGATTATTTTGCTATGGAAATTACGGAGTTAGGAGCTTTCACCATAATGACTTCACATCTGAATATGGAAACAGATTCACTCTTACATTAAATCTCTCTTGTTAAAATACCTCAGTATATTCTAGAGTACAAAAATCTGCAGCAAGTAGCTGAAAAGAGCCTGAGTACGTATTCTCCATACACAACCAGTGCTGACCTCCATATCTGCCCTTTTTTCACATGCTGGCACAACTCCCCAGTCCATCATGACCCTCATTTCCCAGCAATCATCGCCATGAGGCACAGAAGAGACCCATGGTGTACTCTGGATCTGCCCTTACATGAAAAAAGCAGCACAGAGCTTCAGTGACATGAACAGTCCCTCAGCTCAGGACCAGCACTTGCATTTGCCTTCAGAGAGCCACATTCCAGTTTAAGAGAAGGAAAACAGCTGATGTTCAACAGAAATGAATTCTACAACAAACACATCTATTACGAACAGGCAAGACAGACCCTCTCCAAGGAGAGCCATTCATTCTTCATCTATATTGCTATGCTCCTGAAGACAAGTCCTGTCTCAGCACTGGTGCTGACTGACCACTCAGCTCCACCTACAGGCATATGGAAAGCCCAGTGCAAAGGTTAATGTGGAAATCCTCCTGAGATAGATATAAAACAACGTGCATTTCCTCTAGAAGACTGTTTAAAAGATGCCATTCTTTTCTGCTTAGGGACACAGTAACTGTGACCAATGAACCATACTAGGCAGAACGAGCATTCTCAATGGAATAAAAGATGAAGGGTTTGCTTCTAGAGCAGTATCTCTTGAGACCTGACATCCTTATCTTATGATTACCACGAGACTCAGCTGCTGTAAGGCAAGAGTAGCAAATATTCAAACCTACACAGAAGTCAAACATATCCCAAGCACCACCATTTCAGGAGAGATCACAGTACCTAGGATAGCCACCACCTCGTCGTCCTGGATGACTTCTAGGGATCCTGAGACCACAAAGCAAAGAGCATCAACGCTCTCCCCAGCGTGATAGATGAGGTCCCCCGGGGCGCAATGGATCGTCTGGAACTCCACGGCCAGGGCTCGCAGGCAGCCATCGCTGGCCAGCCGGAAGGCAGGGTGCTCATTAAAAACTTTTCGATTTAGGTGCACACAAATATCTGCTCTCATGTCCTTTGGGCAAATCGAGAGAACCTGAATGAAAGGAAGACAAAAAATAATCAGCTGGGAACGTGACACTGCAGCAACGTGCGCTTTATGAGATAACTGAACTGGACGTTGCATCTGGGTATATCTTAAGCTTCTGGTGGGAGTTTTATCTTGAAATGAGGTAGCATTGTTTTTCTACCCAGCTACTGCTTCAAGAAACACATGTGAAAGGGTGGTGCTATTCTGTTACCCCTTCACACTTGTTATCCATAATTGCAGGTGACACTACTTTGTCCCTACCCCTCCACACTTGGTGCCTAGGCCATCCGCCCACTGCTATGCTCAGTCCCTGCAGGCGCACAGGATGGACACTCAGAGCTGAAGAAGCTTGAAGGTATGCAAAGGCAGACCACTCACAATCCAAACCACCAGATTTAGTTACATCAGGAAATCTAATCTTCAAAAAGCGTTGACTTAAACAACCACTTACCAACATGTATCCAAACACACCTAGGGTTTTGTTTCAGCACTGTACAGACATACAGTAAGTAACCTGCCCTGGAGGGCTTACAGACTAGAAAATCCAAAGAGTTTGAGATTAGAGCAAAAAGAAAGTAACAGGAAACGTTATGAAATATAAAGTAAAGGTGAATGAAAACTGCCCCGTGAAGGTGAAGAAGTATTTACTGCAGATCTATTAAATAAGGCCTTTAATTAAGTTCTTACCGTCAATAGCTTTCCCTATTGAAACAGTAAAATAAATGCACCTGAAGAAAAACAATGAAAACCTGCGGGTGTTACTATGCATGTAAATTATTTAATATTTGCACATCCTCCTAAACACACCAGTATCCTTATAATTCTAAAATGCATGTCTCTATCTGTGGAAGCTAATTTCACTGATAAACATATAAAACCCTGTAACATTTTGCTAGGATAAATAGTGGAAAAAGGAAGAAGACGAAG
Source organism: Oreortyx pictus (assembly GCA_036925125.1). NCBI lineage: Eukaryota > Metazoa > Chordata > Aves > Galliformes > Odontophoridae > Oreortyx > Oreortyx pictus. The sequence goes on along the minus strand of JAUPFR010000006.1, from coordinate 52,957,878 downwards.
AGCACTCTGTAAGAGGCATGTAAAGAAGAATGCAGATCGATAGTACTTACTAATTCCTCATTGTATGGAATTAATCTGGCAGCTTGCTCTGCAGACAGTTTGTGAGAGAGGGACATTAGGTCAGTGTGCTGACTAGCATGGAAAATTAGCAAACAGAGCAAGACTCCGGAAATCACGAATAGACTTGGAGGCAAATGGTCATATTAATTCAGAAGGAAAGTCATGACTTACATTTTTGTTTAATACAGAAGAGGTATAAAACAAGTTATTGTAAAATACTACTACAAGATCCAAAAGCACAAAATGGGAAAAAAAAAAATGATCATTTTCTTGATTAATAGACTATGGTTCCTTTCTTGTCTTAATAGATCAAAGTGTTTTGCTGTCAAACACATAATGAATGTAAAAGGCTGAAAGTGGTGTTCATTCCCTTATTTTCTGTACTATAACAGCAAGTTTGCACATGGAGGTACACTTTCCCAGTCTATGAGGGGTTACGCAACCGTATGTACTAACCTCTTCCATCATGGGTCAACTCACTCATATTTTTCGTATCAGTTCCAAAATACCTGGTAAAATTATGGCCTAGAAGGCCTTGATTTAATGCTTTCAAATTATATAGGCTAGTTGTACCAATGGACAACTCTTCTAAAACATGCTCTTTCTAAATGCCTTTTGTTTGGCTTTCATGTAATAGCCAGTGAATCTCATCATCTTTCTCTGATAAAAGACCTGTAATCTCCAGATCTCTCTTCCACATCTCTGCATTTACAAAATACAATCACGCCAACTCTCAGTCTCAACTTGAATAAACAACAGAGATCATGCTTCTTGAGTCTATCACTGTGATGCACAGTATCTCCTTGGAAACTTCCTTGTCTCACTTAAAACAGCCCTTCCAGATCTAGCAGGTAATTAATTTGTATTTGATTTGATAGAGATTAGGTTAATTTTGCTTAATGCTACTTTTCTGTAACAAAGTGTTGTACAGAACAGGTTCAAAAACCCTAAGTCTGTTTTATCAAAAAAAAATTAATAATAAGCACATCTGACAAGACATATTCTCCATAAACCATCATTTGCATCAGTAATAATACCTTGTCTGAGTCACTGGTGAACATATCCTGTATCACTTCTTCCATAATTTTATGAGGAGCAAATGTCAGTTTTACAAATTTACACTATATTTACCACTAGAAATATGAAGACACCTTCATTTTTTTAGTTTAAAAAACACATATTTTGGATACTTCTGAATACAACAGAAAGCTCAACTTTATTTTAAAATAGAAACATGCCACCTTTCTTCTTCTCAATAATAATTGCATGAAAAAATGCTGCCTTCTTTGGCATCATGATTGATGATTTTTAACATTTTTATCTACTGCTGGGTCTAAATCATTGTTAGGAACTTTCCATGTCTCTAATGCTTCCACTAATATAACTGCTTTTGACTTAACAAGGCCATGAGCTGTGAATTCTCCAACACTGCACTTAAAAAAATGTGTGTATTCATACATGATTTTGATTTTAAGCTTCCAAATTTCAGGAACAATAGCTGAATGATGTCTTAAATGCATTCAAAAGTGATTAAACTGTTGCAGAGGATGTTATTCAGGTACATTTTAGGACCCTTTGTCTTTTGAAGGGTAAACAAACTGAGCTGGCCAAAATGAAAGCAGCATGGATGCAAAGAAGCGTATTGTTTCCTCACAAATACAGAGTTAAATACAGGTTATTAAAAGCGAGAGCTCAAAGCATTACTCTTTTTGTAGTCAAAACAAACATATCTATCAACACACTTCATCAAATATAAAGTCAGAAAAAATTCTACTACACACAATAAAGCCAGTCTTAGCATAAAGCAGGAATTTGCTGATGTTGTCATAAAGTGGTTCTCCTAATAACATACTACTGCATGAAGATATTGGAGATATCATTTATCAACAAGTACAACAGTAAATGAGTAATGATTCAAGAGTAAGCCAGGGATGAATAATCTTTACTCCAGTTTTATTGCCTGCTACTCTCCTGGTACTGAGATCAGAGAGTGAAAAAGATGACAACATTAAAAGAAATATTTAATACTGAAAGATTTGGTAAAAAGGCTTTGGCAAATCAAGACAAATGCAGACATATATAGGAGGGAATTAAAAGAGCAGAGACAGACGATCTCAATATCAAGGTATTTGTTTAGCGTACAGTGCAAGGACAAGTCTTCATGAGCTCCAACCTGACTCTGCAGCACTACTTTTTGAGTTTACAAATACCAACAGCAGGAATTCAGGAGGAGTCTCAAAAGAAACCATCAGCTTCTCTGCTATCACTTTTAGCTATACTGCAAAAAGGGGTTGTTCGTGACACAGTGATTTTCTCGTTTCCATAGTAAGAGAAGAAAATGATAAAATGAGCACCTCAACTTGAGAACTTCTGAAAAAGATCGTTTTTTGGTGACACAAGAATTAGATATTCTTGTGAAAGGCTCTTAACTGAGACCTCAGCATTTTTAAGGTAGGATGCAGTTAAAAAGATACAAAGGAACAGCAACACAGTTGTTGGTTGGATCCAATGGTTGTACAAGTGTGCTTTCATAGCTTGTATAAAGAAATTCAGTTTAAGGAAGAAGATAACCTGTAAAACTCAATCTATCATTTCACTTTTAGTGAAATGCCTTCAGCAATTTTGTTAGCAGAGTGAAAGTTCAGCTGGGACATTTGTTTGAATCTTAGTATTAGCAGTATACCTAGAAAACACCTAGACAAACTTTTGAAGAGGAAATTTCCTTAGAGGATTCAAGACCTTTGTTGGCAAATCCTGAAGTTTATAGTAAGGCAGAATATTAAGGTTGCAGACTGCAATGCTTTACTAACTGACAGCTCTGGAGCACAGGACTTAGAGCAGGCTTCCTCCAGGGACTTGATGCTTGTGCTGCTACAGAAGCTGCTCCATAATAAATCTGTAGCCACAGACTTCATAGTCATCCAAACATCATAAAAGAAACAGAATCTGATACTTCTGATGCAAAATTGGAGGAGAAAACTGAAGTCTCCCTAGAGAAAAACCTGACTGTGTATGTGGCATTTTTAGCTAGAAGAAGCCAGGATCCATGCCACACTTGAACAGTGAACACACATCCACAAAGACCTGAACCACTATAAAGCTGAGAGAAGAGAAATTAAAGCACAGAATAACATTTATCACCTACTTTCTTTCTGTAGGGAATTAAAACTCCTCAAAGTCAATATAAAGTAATTGCTGAGCTCTGCCATAAGCACTCTCTGCTCCCTGGCACTCAGTTGACACAAAGCAAAGTGTACCCAGTGCAGAGACCCAACACTGCCATTGTCTCTTGAACACCCTATGGCATATCCAAAATGCTGGTGGTAAGCAAAAAGTGGTCATAGTTGCTGCTAGAGACTGGGAAAAGCTCTGGCATAAAATACTTCCCTATCTTTTCCACTTAAGATCTGGAAAGGGGGAAACAAAATCCTCAAGGAGGTTCAATCTGATTTTTTTCCACTCCCATCCATTTCCTTGGCATACTCAGGCAGTTTAAGATAAGCCCCTTTAACAGTTCAAAGGGCTCTAAAGGGAGCAGAGATTATAAAGAACTCAAAGAAAAGCAAACGAATTGAAACAAAAACTGTACAGATGAAGAATGTGTTCAAATAATAGCTTTTAGGAAGGGTTTAAGTACTTTTAAAAAAATCTTCACCAGCTATAAAACACTATGAGATGGCTTAGCAAATATTACTGAATCTGTGAAGACTTGTTAACAAAGAGGACAGAGGACAGTGATTCACAAATGGTATCCACTTGTAATTCTCTTTCAGCACACACAATTTTCACTTTCCCAGGGTTGTACTAGAGGATATATCGATTAACGTCCAAATGAAGAGCTCAGACAGTCTTAGCAGAGGAATAACAAAGACTATTTTTTAAGTGAATAACTGAAGCAAGTATTGGAGATATTCAGTAATGTCAACTTCAATAATAAATAAACTCCTCTGGATTCTAACCTGTCATACTCCAGAGAGGTCTTTTTATTTTTTGGAGAAAGCCTTACAGACATATCTGGCAGTCATAATCGAGGTCAGATCTTTCCAAAAAACACACCACCTTCTAGGCACCAGACCAAATTCAGATTTTTAGAAGGTTTTGTCTCATCTGAGTGTTGAATTCTTTTGCAGACCAGGCTAAAAGTGTTACATTTTACGCTGGTCTGGAGCCAAAGAGACGAAGGGAAGAAAACAGCTGATGGGCAAACCACAGAGCATTTTCCTGTAATAAGCAGATAATTTTGGAAGTAGCTCAAAGATGATGTATGGAACTGAGTAGTTATTAACCCTGAATGCATTAGGGTAATCTTTAACACATCACTGAGTATCTTGGCTCTAAGAACTGAATCTCAGCAGCAACAGTCTGTTTCATTTTAAATTAATTGTCTAAATTCCAAAGTCACTTGGATTTAATTGCTCAGACCTGAAAAATCAAGTTTAGTAAGCCGAGCTTGAATTGTTTTCTTATGAATTATACATGACCTGAAACAGTGATCATAATGGTTAAGTTTAGTAGTATAATAGCAAAACGAACCACATTTTAACTGACACATTACAGATATTAACATATCAGTACATCTCTAGAGTACATTAAATTCAGTACTGTCAAACAAAACAGAATCCGGCTAAAGGTCTGGAAAACTGCAGGATAAGACATCACAATTTGCTGCAAGGACTGAACTGTTTCTCCAGTACAGAGCCTGTTGAGTTGCCTAATGCACAGGAAAATGTAGCAGGAACTACACTAAAAACATCCACTAATGGGCACGCATCACAACTTGTCGAAATTTCAGTACAGTTAAAGGTTTCATTGTGTTCAGTCTTGCAATAATCTCTGTCCCGAGCACAACCATGACTTTCTGATGAGGCAAAAGATAGCACATGGAATTTCATCATTACAGTTACACTTTTTAGGTGACAGAAAGGAAAACAAACATCAGAAATAATGTAGAAAACATCAAAGAATCTCTTAAGTCACAACATTGTTTAGATTGACAACTTTTGGCACAAATGTCACCCTTGGAAGAATGAAACTGATCAACAGTTTTTTATTTCACGCTTCTGCTGGACGAGGCTTAATTTTTTAACATGTAGCAGTATTTAAAATATCATTCAAGGGGGAAAGTAATAAGAAAACAGATCTGAAGAAGACAGAATCAAAGAATGTTGAGGTTGAAAGGGACCTCTGGAGGTCCCTGAGATGTGATCGTTCCCCGAAGTGCGATCTCTCTGAAACTGACAGTCCCTCTGTCAGCTACATCCCCTTGGTAACAGTGCCCAGGGAAACCCTCGACCCATCCACACAGGTACTTCTACCCCCAGGCAAAGGGTTCATGAGCTTCCCTATCAACATCATTTACAGAACTGGCATTTGCTCAGGTATAAGAGGTTCATAGTTTAACCTGTGTCAACCCAAACTCAGCATATCCAAGAGACAGAAATAACTGTGGACCATCTTTCCTGGCTCTGCACAGTGCATACTGGAGATGAATCATCCATACCATTCATTAAGGTGAAACAGAAAGCCCCACTGGTGCACAGGCCCTGAGCTTGGACCTGTGCGAAGGACAGTGAGACCCTGACCGTCTCTCCTGCAGCTCGCTCTCCAAAGAACCGCGGATTGCAACTGTACCTGGTCCTAGCTCAGCTCTCTGAGGTGAGGGGAGACTTCTTGTTCACCTCGTCCCGATCTGCAAGGAACGACCAACAACCTCGCCTCTACAACGAAACAAAAATACTTGTCCAAATGGTTTTTACCTTCCCTCTTCAGCACGGGATTGTGGTAGCTGTCACGCCTAATTTTGTAGATCTCTTTGGCCATGAAGATTGGAAGCCTTCTACATCAGTCATCCAGGAGAAAATCCAGCCAGCAATTACAGACACCTCTATGTGATGGGGCACCGCAGGAATGGCAGCTTGATTTCCCTATTTTTCTCTGGGTGTTGGTAAATTCTTACTGTAGCTCTTGAGAATCTTATTAAGAACAAACGTAACTAAACTGCACTGCACTTTTGTAGACTAATGTTTAATAACGTCACAAACTGTGTCTATTTACCATAAACCTATCTCCCATAAATGAAAGCTTAGTGGGCCAGTAATGAATAGTTTTAATACTATCTTCCCGTGATTTCCTTTTCAGTCATTTCAATGTGGAATTGGCATTCATTTGAATTGCCATTGATGCTTAGGTTCAGACTAAATAGAAGCATTTTCTTCTTTCAACCTACGGCTTTTCTGAACAAATTGACTGTTAAAACATGATAGACATTTATTTAATTGCTTTCTGAGCAAATCCTAAGCCATACAACAGCATGGAGGTCAAGAAGAGAAAATCTCTGACATTTCGGAACATTATCATTAGATGAGACCTTGAGACATCTGCATGTAAATTAATGGCTGTTCTGCTTTCATGTATAATGACCTATTTCTCATAGAAGAGCTAATTTCTATAAATTTTTCATTTGCTGCCTAGTAGATTTCAATAAAAACTTAAGAGGTTTGAATTCAGTGTGTGTTTCATAGATTACTACTCTGAAGATTTTTTTCATCTGCTTAAAAGCGGCCACATACAGAGAACGCACTGGCCTGTTTTATACCTCTCTCAAAAAAAAAATCCCAAAAACAGATTCTGCTGTGTCAGAAATACTGTTTATATATGGGTTTATTTGTATTCTTGTGGTTTTATTCATTATTAGATGAATAACCCCAAAAACATACAGTATTAAATGTAAAAATAAATTCCATCTTGTCTAAGCCACTGTTACTCCAGGAGCCACAGTCCACATTCATGTACTACATACATCATCCTAGCTGTCAGAGCAGGGCTTTAATGTTTAAGTGATTTAAGATTGTAGATCATAGGCCACTTGCCTCCCCTTAAGTAATAATAATAAATACACTAATGCTTTTAGTGTCATTGTTAATTCCTTATTTGTGAACACTCAGAGACAGGCTGAAGAGCTGTGGTTTGAAGATGGGATTTGAAGATGAGCTGTCCCCAAGGAGAACAGTGAAGTCTAAACTGTGTGCTCAAGGAACCATCGCTTTGGTGCGGGAGAACAAGGCCTCCCCCACATATAAACACAATCAAAGGGGGCTTTAAAACAAAGTTCAATTTGAGACATCCAGTTCCCACAAGCAGCAAGGATCTTCGTTAATTTTTCTCCATGCTAACTTCCACTTTGCCTTCACTGCATATTTGATAATGAACTCATCCTTACTGGTTTTAGCTAAGATCTTTGGAAAAGTGTCATTCAAAGGTAGATATTTGAGTTCTGACACAACACATCTACACATGTTAAATGGTAGTAAATCCAATCAAGCTATGAACTATAAGTGTATGAAGGTAAAATCTTTAGTTATCAAAGAAACACATGCACATGCTTATTTTTAGTACCTCAAATTGCTAGGATGGTTCATCACCATAGGAACCTACTGTAATACTTCTTACATACATTAATCTTCTTGTCCTCTGAATTTAGATTTCAAAACAAAGCCATTTCAACATGCTGAGTGACTGAATGAAATGTACTGTAAATTTGTGGCATATGACGTTGCAAAACACATTCCAATGTGACAGTGTAGATATATTTGGAACAGTTTAGGATGTAATAATGTATGTTAGGCTTAAAAACATCCGTGGATGATGGAAACTGTCTGAGATGTCTGGTAGAAACTGGAAGTTTATAAATTGCTCACTGATTTCCATGTGTTGTGAGCACATGTGCTTTGCAGGTTAATAAGCTTATTGAAAGACTCGTAAAAAGAGCTAGAAGGAAATCATTTGATGCAAAAATATCTGGACTACAGACAGGTTAGGATCTCACTACTGGAGCTCTGAAATCCAGACTGTAAGGAGCCCCTAAGGCCATGTCCAGACTGCTAAGCTAAGCAAGAGAAGCTAGTTAAGACCTAGGTCCTGTGATCCCCTATTCCAACATACACTGGAGCACTGCCTGGATTTAGCAGCTCAGCTGCAAGAGCAGTGCAGTCCTGCTGGCCCCACTGTGTCTACTGCAATACATCTAAGTCTGTGTACCTTGGAGGTCTCTATAGTGTGCTCCCATCCACATGATGCTCTGGGGTTAGTACATATGGATTGAATTTAAATGCAGAGTGCCTTAAAATGGACTTGAAGGGGTAAAGATAGAACTAATGGAAGAGGAACGCTCTGCCCTACAAGACTAGTCTCTGGAACTGTACCAATGTTCTCATCAATCCTTAGCTGGGATTTACATTTTCTAATTTGTCTCGGTGAAGCATATCACAATATTGTCCTAAGAGGAAATAAAGGTAGAAAAGCTGTCTTGTAATGAAGCAAATTTCTACCCTTTTCCAAAAACCAAGCTTCACTTCACTACTTCAGCCTTCAGTTAAGACACTGAAGCCAAAAGCAAACTGCCTTAAACTTGTATAGACTCAGGGACGCTCAGTGTGGGCACTAAAGGTTGCTGGTGCTGTTGCTTTTGCAGACTTGCAGGCTGTAGGGGATACAAAATACCAACATATTCATACCGATGCTCAAATTCTTACGTTTATCTTGTCTCTGTTCTTCTGCAACACTGGCTTTTCTGGGAAGTTCGATTACATCCAAATACTGATGTCCAGATGCAGAGGTTCCTGAAATCCTTCCACTGTTATAAATAGGTTTTGGATCCAGGCCTAAGTTTAGGCATGTCTTTACCAAGGGAAAATTGTTAAAAACCTAAGTCACAGATTTTACAGCCATATTAATTATCTATCTAAGCAGCCATTACTTTCTTACAACCCAGAGAACACTGCTTACCAAGAGCCGAAGATTATAGCTCTAAATGCATTTTTATAAGCTATAAAACTGGACATGTGGAAACTATGGAAGGAAATTTCAGTAATTAAAGCACAGCTTTTCCTCATTAACTGCAGAGCATCATTAAAATCTAATGAAACTGTGGCAGAATAATACAGTATTCTGGCTTAACTACAAGGAAATAAATGCAAATGAAAACTCCATTATCACATGTTTTTGAGTTTACATTGCAAGACTGAATGCATTCATAGTAGTTTACAATAGAAAAGCTCACTTTTAACACTGTATGAATCAGCATTTGGAAGTTAGGGTATTAGTGTATAAGAAATTAACATATTAAAGAACGAGGGACACTGAACCAAAAAATCAAAATATGCATTAATTAATATTGTTATATTTGGTACGGTAAACTGAATTTCACTGCAGAAAATGAGTATGATAACTGTTGTTGCACCAGCATGATGTAAAACTAAATCTGTCAGTGTAGCAACTTCAATTTTGCATGTCTGAACAAATTGCATCATCATCCCGCACTACACAATAGATTTAGACAAAGCAAGAACTACAAAGCTCTGTAAACACTGTACATTTTAGGACACTAATCTGCCATGACAATTCCTTGCCCTCCTTCAGAAAATTGCTTTCTAAGTTCTCAGACAGCAAATCTTCATGGAAATTGGAGCCTGAGAGCCTAATTTCAGCTGATGTTTATCAGCTTTATAGATGTCAAAGGAGCATCACCAGTCTCCAAAAATTCTAAATCTTAAAACATTCATTCAAGGTACTTCAGGTAGAAGCCCTCCCATCTGATTTAAGTTCTCTAAAAACTCTAGCCCAAAGCTAGACAGACTCCACTACACATATCTCAGAGAGAGAAGCTCAGAGGACAATTCACTTGGTCCAGCCTGAAAATGAATGAAACACTGCGTAGATAATCTTTGCCTTTAAGAGATCTTTGAAGACACCTGAATGACCACTCTTTTCTGTGGGCAAAAGTCAGACAGGACTTCCACCCAGCATATCTGCCAACACTATTGCATTTTCTGCATCTCCCTACCAAGCAAAGGCCTTAAGTTCTAGCTGAGAGATTTCAGCTCAAGATCAATCTCTACTGCTATTAAATCCTATACTAATTAGGCTGATGGGCATGTCGATGTCCTGGGCATCAGCAAAAGGTCCAAGGCAATCAAACTCATTTCACTGCAACTCACTGATGCCAATACTTTTCAGAAAATACTGATTAGTATAGGCTTGACATTAAATTATGTACTCAGACATAATTTGAAGATGAATTTCCCGTTGATTTCAATATTCAAGTACATTAAAATTGTTTAGCATTTTGGTAAAGCCTAGAAAACAGAAAACATTTACCATAATGAAAAAAAAAGGCATATTTCCAAAGTGACACAACCATCAATTCTGGCAGCATTCAATTTTTGATCCAACCACAACCATAGTAACAGAGGGGCATGCAGTTAAGAATTTGTTAGTAAGTTACATGCTGCTACACAGTTCTGTTTAAAATAATGTATACAATATACACAAACTCTCATTTATCTAAATTATTACCTCAGATACTCCTACCTTCTCTGTGTCAATTCCTTTTGACATGGACCAGGTTGAGACAATATAATCCATGACTCTTTCACTAAGGCCTTTTGGGACTTGATATAATTTTAGGAAATCTCTCACATTGTTCAGCATTTCGTGGTATCGGTTGGTGTTGGCATACATCTGCTGGAAAATAGTGGTGACATTTCCAAAAATAGTTGCATAAAGAAGAGCTGGAAAAAAGAAATCACAAAGATAATTAAAAATAAATATGCATGTTCCAGTAAAATGCCAGTCACTAATGATTTCAAAAAACAAAACAAACAAACAAAAACAAACAAACAGGCAATATCTAACAGCAGAAATTCCCAGGTGTAGAGCCACTATGACAAAAAGAAGACAAGGTAGAGTAGGAAGCACTACAGCAAAGCTACCCTTGGTTTTACCTTCATTTCTGGTTTGATTCTCCCTTTTCTAAACATGCTATCTTTACTGTCAAGTTCAGCCTGGTGAGTTGTCCTAAAGAATGATGTGCCATATTCAAAAAAACTACACGTTCTGAGTAAGCCTTTCCAACTGATAAGGCATCATATTCAATATACTACTGCAAGTGATGCGGCGAAACTCTGAAAGAGGATGGGTCTCTGAAGCCTAAATTTGACAAAGCATTCAAGCAAAACCATAAATGCATACCTTTGCTTGAGTTGTCTTGAACAGTAGTGGATTGAAAGATAGTGTTAAAGCCAAGCAAGTTTAAAGCTCTTTATTGAGTCACAATATAATTACCCAGGAAGCCCAAAATGATGTTCTTCCACTAAGCAACACAGATTTTCCAGAAAAGAGAATTATTCTGATTTCTCATAATGCCAGTGCACGGCACTTCACTCCTGCTCTTGACGTGATCAAATACACAGAAGTCTGCCTGTCATTTTTAATAATCTTTGCTCAGAGGTACAATATACTCAAGTACAGGTATGCATTTCCACAAAAAAAAAAAAAAAAAACAACCACAGAAATGGCAAGAAATAACCCACAATGAAAGGAAAAATGCTCTCTGTCTCTCCATGCATAATGTCTTCCCTCTACATAACACATTTCCACATCATTCCAGAAAACTCATTTTGTTTCATATTTACTATTATTATCCCTACTTGAAAGACGGAATTTTTAAACAAACATCATGCTTTTCTAAGACCTATTTGATAAAAGAAGTTGTACGTCCATATTTCACTGTGCTTTTCACTACATCAACATAAAAATTAGATACTAGAGTTCATGAGAAATACGACATTCATTGTTTCATCATAGTCAATAGGGTTTTTTCAGTCTCAACTGACAAGAGTGTAATGAACAAGGTCTTACAGAGGGGAGTGTAGATGAACACAAGGTTTCAGTTCTAGCGAGAACAGCAGATGAATTCTCCATATGATTATGAAAAATAAAGCTCTCTGCAAAGGCTGATTAATTTTTCACCCCTTGCTCTACTGATCATTTCCTATCTGCTAGCCACCGAAAGGTTTTCCATACCTCTATGCCCACCTCTGTAGATAGCAACACTTCCTCAGAGTATATGAATATTAGTATTATAAAAAGTTTAGGATGTATGGATAACCCCCCCCCCCCGCTTTTTTTTTTTTTTTCCTCTTTTAGCTTTCTCTGCTCCTTTGGACTTTGCAGTTGGACAAACTTGAAGGGTCACTTCTAAGCGTGACATTCTTCATCCTTCTGATAAACATGTGCTAATTTATCTCGAACTCAGGTCATCAGATGTGGGAGTGCAGAGTGTTCCCCTTTCTCACCCTCTGATGATGCAATGTGAAAATGACGGTGACTATAAAGGTAAAGAGAAATCAGAACTGGCCCCACAACCCCACCTCTCTGCATAACTAAAATGTATGCAATTCTGTAGCTGCATTCATATTCTGTCCTGTGAATATTCAATGGAAATGCTCTCTGCCCACTTGGCCATGCAAACCTGCACAGAAGAAACAGGGTGATTGAAAAACACGACACAGTGCCCTATTTGACAGAGAAACAAAAGATATCCAGCTCTGACACTTGCCAGGCTGGAAACAGTTACGTATGCCTTGGTGAAAACAGCTTGTCTGAAGCAAACAGCACATATTCCCTCCTCTGCAAATAAAAGACTCTTTTAGCAGGGGATATTTGTAGAAAATGCTCAGCCAAAAGAGAAACTGTAGTTCTGTGTCTCTGAATATAGGATCCTGGAAAGTTGTTCTTAATGAAAGCGTGTCTGTTCAAGAAACTGTGAATAAATCATTGCAACAAGATTACAAAATTGATGGAAATATTACCTCATAGAACTCCACTAAGCCAGAATTCAGGGGCCACAGAACCTGCACGCAAGTTACCTTTGCTTACTGGCACACTACTTGAGGATGGGGTAACTGTATCAGCAGCAAACATCACAAACAGAGGCCTGACCAAGGAGGTGAGCTGGTTCTGCTCATTTGGCTACTCTCTGCACAGAGAGCTGGCAGCCTTTGGAGCCCTGTGGGTTCCCCAGTCCTGAGATCTGTGGCCATTACTAATGGGCACTTCTCAGTCTGTAAGAGCTTAAGGATCTCCATAGATGACCCATAATTTGCTTAATGAGTGCATTTGCTTTATGAGCAAATGTCACAGGGCCAGGTGTGGACCTTACCCCTCACTTTTAACAAAGAAAGACAGAGCACTGCTGAATGACTTTCACTTTTGGCTGGATTGTAATTATTTTTGGCGGAGAGAACTGGCAGTAAAGATCATTTGCAAAAGGTTTTGAAGCTTATAAAAACACTGCACATCTCTTGAACGCACGAGGATTTATTTAAGCAATCTCTAAAGAAATCTCTAAAATTATACATACACTTCAATAGTTTTAATTTAGTCTCTCCTTTTGCAAAATGGAAGAGATGATGCCACACAGGCTGGAGGGGAAATTACTTTAGCCGACCTCTTACAAATGACTAGTTAGGTCAGAAACCATTTATTCATCTTCTCTTTGATGGCTCAGAGATCTCCAGAATTTTTCTGTTTCCTACAGTCATGCGATGCTCACTTACTTAATTGTCCCATCCATGTAAATCTCAAACATTCCTCACTAGATTTCACACCAATCAATTTAAAATAACAGTGTAGAAATATTTCTTCTCAGTCCTAAAGGTGGATCAACTGTTATTTGGATTTCCATTTTTACTGTTCAGTGTTAAAGAAGCATTCCCCAAATTATATACAAGGATCTTTGTGTATATATTTTTTGTATCTAAAATATGTGTGGCTATACCATACTTGTACATGCATAAAATATTTTTGCATGATTTAGCAACAGTGTTACATAAAACTTTAGGGCTGTTTAAAACAAGGAATTTTCTTTACAAAATGAAAAAAAGAAAAATAAGACTCAGACTTACTTAGCTAAATTATCCCAGAGTATTTCAGACCTTTTATTATCTTGACTGTATGCTAAACAGATCCAAATGGGAACATCTGCCTTCAGGAATTGAAGACCTGACAGAGATCAAATTTTCTCCACAGTCTGCTCTATGATAAAGTATTATTTAATTTAAGGATATGCAATATACCTTTAAACCAATTTTACAGAAGATGAAGCCTCAGTTTGGGAAAAACACAGATACTTATTTTTGCATGCTGCAGAGGCTAGCTGCACCTTCTTCAAAGAATTTTTGGTATTAGGCACTTCTGTAAGATTATTTGATTAATCTTATAAAAGCTACATCTTCCATCGGAGAGATTAGATGTAAATCCAGCTTTATAGATACCAGATATAATTAGATATAAGCTCCAAATTCAAACGTGTGATTTATTTTAAAAGCAGAGCATTTTTCTGTTACCCCTTTTCTTCATGCACTGGCTCATACTGCAAGGCAGCTGCAGGCAGTGCAAGTAGAAAAAAAAAAAAAAAAACAAAACTCACTTTCCTCCTATTACACCTGCAGACATATCACTGCAATTTCTGTGCCACATAATCCAATACATTTATCCTCCCATAAGCCACACCAAAGCCTTGTTTCGTCCTGCCAAAGACCTGGACTTTGTATCGAATTTCATCTCTGAACTTCTCACCAAAATCATCTGACTGCTAAAATAGGGTTGAAAGCAACTGTGTCCAAGAAATTACTGCAACAGCTTGAATCCATCACCCACATAGTCTATATGCTCTACATGCAGTTCCTGCCTCCGGATGTATGCCCCACGTTGCCAACACAGGGAGGTGATGGTGGTCTTCCACGCACTCCTCTGTCTCACACTGCAGTCCACAGAAGGAGTACAGTTCCTCTGTCAGACAAAGTGATGTTCACCCCTGCTCTCTTGACACAATACTTTTTGACAACACAGTTACGCAAACTCTAAATTAAGAGGATAATGATAATAATGATAGATCTGTACAATCTCTGCCTTTTTTTTTTTAACTGATGAGATATTTGACAAGAACTAAGTAATTATGTAATTACAAGTATCATCAGTAGTAAACTGTAGGAATTGACACTTGCCTGTTCTTTTCTTTACAAGAGATGCTGTTTGCACAGCTGAGGGGAACAGCTGCTTCAGATGCAGTTACACATTTTGCATACTGTATGCATAAATCCTTATAAAACCAAGGGCTTTCAACTGCACTTGTGTAGTCACTAATTTTTAATGGGAGCACTTTTGTTTATAAGACAACTTAGAAAAAGGAAGATATTTAGTGTAGAGCTCTGATGCCTCTACACCATGCAAATGTGATGCGCTTTATTTTGGGACACAGCTGCAATCCAAGACAAGCCAAACTGGAACAAAATACAGTACCATGCTTTGCTGAGTCTTAAATTAAGGTTTGTGTTGCCCATACCTATTAGCACATCCAGCTTCCAGCCTCTAGGAAGCAAGTGACAGTAGTAGGAGATGGCTGAGGTTCTTTGGCAACATGCACAGAAAAAATCCTCCTGAATTTAAGCACCAAGCACAATGCAGATGTCTAAGCAGCTTGAGGTTACAGCTCACGTGCAGCACCTTCCCTGCTCAGCACACCCAACCACAGTCACTCCACACTGTTAGACCACTTTGTGCTGCATATTAGAAGCACAGCCTTGCACAGGTTTACTGATCTTCTCTTGGCATTCATATGCAATTTATGGCATTTTCTTTCACCTGGAAAGCTTTGCATGTCTTGGTTCTGCTAGGGTTTGCTTCTTCTTCACTGTATTATTCCACAGTGGTGAGCATGTGGGCAGACACAGCCTGAAAAATGGCAGTGACTACACCGCAACAGGCAGCAGGGCAAACAGCATAACCCTCTGTTAACTGAGCAGCAAAGCCTCACGGTGCCTGAAAAATCTGTCTTGTAGCAAAGGAGCCTTAACTGTGGACACAGTATGCCTCAGACCTCTGCTGTAAGAGGTTGAGAGTTTGGCTTTTTCTACCTATTTTATATGCAGTGGAAATTGGATCTAGTGGGTCACAACCTCTGGTGGTGACAACCGGTGGAGGAATATTTAAGTTTCCACTTAGAAAAAGAGCATGACACAAACAGAGGAACATAAACTATTAAAATGAACTAAACCATTTCTTATACTAATGCTTCATTATTTTTATTTCTCCAGAAATCCATCACCTCGTCACCAAAGGACCTATCTAGTACTTGAGATGCTGCATGAAGTCCTGTGCTGTAGAAAATGTTCATACTAAGGCAATCACTTCCCTAAAGACATTTAAGTTCAAAAGGAAAGTAGCAAGGAAGAAGATGACCAAAATTCTTGAAAATTGCATTCACCACAAATGCCAGCAACTCCACATTTCCTGCACTTTGCTCCCTTCATTTATCATTTTTTCCATTTTGAGTTATTATTCTTAGCACTGCCTCATTTCCATGCAAATCCCTCCATCATTTCAAAGTCTCAGTGATGACTGTCAAACAATCATCTACCCATCAAAGAATTCCTTCACATTACTTTCTCCATCAAAGAACAAAAGAAGCTGCTTTTCCAAAGCGATTGGCCTTTGGTGTTATTACTGGCTAAGAGTTACATCTGTGGATTAAAACCATCTCATTTGCCTTCCTCAGTGTGTCTCCCTATGTCAGATCTGTCACCAGGAGCAAGTGCACGGTGCACAGGATCTCCTACACAACCGTATGGAAGCATGGGAACCAACAGTTCCTCAGAACTAATCATTTCCAGAAAAAAAAAAAAATTATCTGTGTAAAGTTGGCAGCTGTCAGTATTACTGTGTGAAACAACTTGACAGCCTGTTGCTACATTTGGGCTTGTCGTTTTTTGTTGGTTTTTTTCCTGCATTTTTTTCCCTTTCTTCAGTATTTTTAAGGGATTTTTTAGTGGAACACCAAGTTCTTGTCACATTAAGATGAACTCAGGACAGCACTGTTGCTGGAGGCAGGATGCCAGAACATCACTTTGAGCATTGAGGAATACTACCTAAATTGCCTGCCTTGTTAAAATACAATAGGAAATTTGTAAACACACCTTCCAAGTATTTAACTGCACTGGAAGATATTTCTAGCTCTCTCCTTCCAGCCTCCTTTTTTCCCCATATGCTAATGTAAAAACTTGTACTGCATACATGTCGGTGTGTAAAAGACACTCACAAAGACTACACGTAACTACATCATGTAGGTATGCACAGATATGACTATATGTATAAGTGAATATACAGTATGAATGGGCTTAGATATTCAGTAAGCATTACTTTTCCTTCCAGCCTTCTAATTTTCTCATTCTTCCTGCTTCTCCCAAATCTAACGCTGTTTATTTATTTAATCAGATCTTCAATATCCATCTCAACACAATTAATAAGAAACGAATCAGAGCAAGTTAGGTAAATGATCTCAGCTGTAAAACACCGGCGATGCATGGCCTTGAGAGGTAAGGAAAACACAGCAGTTAGCATAACAGAGTATCACACAATAACTACCTGAAAACAATAATGAGACAGAGCACAAGTAAAGCACTGCTGTTTCTATGCAGTAGTTCCTTCCTCCTGTATTTTAATTAATCAGCCTGCACTCCCTGAGGATAGGTCTTATATGTAATTAAGGGGTATTTTTAGGAGGGACAAAACAAAGCAACTTAATATTGTTAAATACTTAAACCCTCCAATTTGGAGGTGATGCTTACATCCCATTATTTTCAGAGTAATTCTGCTTTGTAAAATGACCACAGAACTGATGTATTTGAACCAAATGTTGATTCTTGCTCATAGAAGTCATCCATACACACAAAAAAAAATCTCCTCTCACATTTTCCATCCTGCAAATTCAGGATCCAGATGGAAACAAGCAAAATTCTGTGTCCAAAGCTTTATGGGGTGATGTCAAGTGCTTGTCCTAAATTAAATGGGTCTTCCCTCAAAGAACAAGAGAACGAAAAAAAAAGTAATAAAAAAAAAATTTAGACAATTCACCTTCACATTTTACAAAGCTAAAGTAATTTATATCAAAACATTTTTTCTCACATCTCAACTTCAAGCCTTTGGAATCTAACCAATAGTAGAAAATTCCATTTTGACACAAAAAAAATGTGTTTAGAGCATAAGAAAAAAAAGGAGAACTCACTACACACTCACTGCTCACATCCTTTGTATCAGTATTAATATAACTATGGTAGATGCTGAACTGCCACTGGGCCAGATGGCTTCTTCAGGGCCTCGCTGGTGTTGTCCTCTAAAGCACTTAATAGTGAAACCTAGCTGCAAAAATGAGCACATTTTCCACTTTTATAGCCCACGCTCACCTTTGTCAGTGCCACAAACTGCTCCACTGATGAACATCAGCAGGGTAAAATGGCAGGCAAAACCCTAAACGTATGTTTTCATTTTCCCTCAGCAGAACACAAAGACAGACTGTAATGTGCACATAGAACTGGACATCAGCACTCCAAATGTCACACACAGGCCTGTTTTCAGATGAAATACAAGCTGCCTAAACACTACACTAAGCATGTTTCCCCCTCGTCTTCCCACCAGTACCCCAGCTCTCCACAATAGCAAGCAAACCAACACTGCATGTTGCAAGAAATCCTGGCATGTTCAACATAACAGTGAAAGATTGCAAAAGATGTCCAGCCAGAAAAAAGAAAACAAGTCTAGCTTTTCACTTTAGCCACTGTGGACACACTGCAAAAATCCGCATGACCACGTGAGACGGGAAAAGCATCTGTATTTCCTGGCAGCCTGTCCTGCAGCACTCCTCCTCCCTGCCCAGCTCCTTCTGATCAGCACTTGTTTCTATCTGATTACCCTGTTTTCTTGCTCACCGTTCCCGGAAGGAGATTTTGGAATTAAATTTGCTGTATTTCCATTCCTACATTAACACTAATTTCACTGAAGTTAATGAAATTTTACTGACGTCTGGAGAGTATCAGAAGAGAGTAATTGAGTGTATTTTACCACTTTCCTTCGACTTTTTTTATGGTTGTTTAGAAGCATTTTTAAATGTCCCATTCCACTTAAATACATTTACACTGCTCTTAGACCTTGCAATAAAGTTACCCTCTGTGTGGCAATGGTGTTCTCACTGTAAAGCTCCAGAAGCTGTCTGGAAAATGCCTGGTAGGCATATAGCCCTGGGAGATGCCAACAGTGACACACAGCATCACACCTGACTGCAGCCCCTTATGAATACTTCAGGTAAGACCATAAGAAAGAAGGTACACAGGGCATTTTCTTCATTTCCACAAACCCAGCATCCAGGAACTTTCTATACTGCACACTGCATGCAAACACAGGTATTTATTTACCACTAACCAGACCTCTCCCCTGAGAATACTTAATTCCTTTCCAAAAAAACTCTCTCTGCTTTTTCTCACCTAACATCATGCAGCGAGGTATTTAATCACGCCATTTAGTCCTGCTGCAACAGCATTACACTGGCCATCCCCAGCTCCCCTTGTGAGAAACAGCAGGCAGTAGCTCCTCCGCACCTTCCGTGCACCCCTCTTGGCTTCTCCAAGCTTTCTCCATCATGAAAAGCTCTCGTCTTAAGTGACCCCTGGTTTAGAAATCATTTTTTTACAGGCATAGCTAGCTATTTTTTGCCCACCTGTATTAATTTGCATGCGCTGACACTGAATTTCATCTGTCCTTTTCGCAACTGTTCTGTGGAGGGATCAGTGCATCAAACAAGAAACCCTAATGTCAGGATTAAGAAGAAGAAAGACCTGCTGCACAAGGGAGTAAAGCTGCACTCACATACAAATATGAGGCAAAGAATTAAAAAAAAAAACAAAAACAAAAACAAAAAAAAAATACCCAGGGTAAAATTAAATTGCTACTTAGATTTTTTCAGTCTTACGCCAGCATCGTGGCTTAGGTCCCACTAATAGGGAAGATTTTATCATCCGTCTACTATAAGTAGTGCTGACTATTTCCCAGTGCAGGGCAAATACAGATAAAGCTGCTCTGTCTTGAATGTTATCCAACAGTGAATAAGCTCACCCTTAATGTCCAGTGAAAATACATTAAGTTTGACAGAATAAATGACAGAATAAAGACATCTAAATGGGACCCAAGCATTCCACAGCTGTGGGACGCCTCTCAAACTTTAACTCTTTAGCAGCAAGACTAAGTTTCTAAAATACATATTCAGCCGCCCAGTGTCACACCATTATACCTCCTATTACAGAAAGATGCTTCACAGATATATATTCAAGTAGAAATTAGATCCGTTATGGATGCAATTGGTTAATTTAAGTAATTTGATGCCTTCGAAGTATTTCTTCATATGCTGAAATATATATTACTTCTGGGTCTCTTCCCCTGCATATTTTGCCAATTCTTCTCAGCTATTACAAGGCACTAATGGCCAGGTATGTATTACATGTATTTCTGTTGTTTAAACTACACCCTGAATAGGAAATCTAGATAGAATGGAAAGTTTGACTGTTTCTCAAGGTTTTTTGGTCCCTCTGTGTTAATGGTAATGTTAATCCTGTGAGTGCTACCAACGCTGGCAGATACCATTCATGTTCAGTTGTCCCCCACACTGAAAACTTCTGTAAGAAACAGCTATAAGCCTTGCAGGATGAAGTCTTCAAATGCAAAGAAAATGAAATTCAACAATCCATTTATTAGAGCATCTTCTCAGGCCTTCCAGCCTGCTTGTTCCCAAGCCTTTGCGGTATGGAACATTAATTTTATACTGAACTATTAATTGTAGTTGACTTTACAAAGCTGTTTTCTTTACATTTTTATTCAGTTTTGCAAAACCAGTCCCAAAAGAGCTCATTTTATTCCCCACAGTTTCTTTGATCAAATTGCAAATATTTCTTTTAATCTTTTAAGGCATAGGAATTTATTATCTAAGGAGCAGAGCCTCTTCATCTCCTCTACTGATGGTTTGGGAGAAACAATCTTTCACATATTTCTCATTTTATGCAAGTGTTTATTCCTGTAAGCACATATTAGAAAGTATAACAACAGAACATATTTATGTAACCTAAATAAAAACACTCTGAACCAAATTTGCAAGCTAATCCACCTTGGTTCTTAATTGTATGAAACACATTTTTCCCAGAGGTCATGATCCAAAATTTACTGAAGTCAATAGAAACTGTCTGCTGGTGTTAGAGAGTTTTAGGTTTGGCAATAAACACATGCATTCATCTCCTCCTACAAGAACCTGTTTGAGAAATTTGCCAAAGGTATGACAAAACAGCCTCTGGGAAGCAGTTTGATTTTTTTTTAGCATCTGCTAAGTTCACTGCAACATGGACACTGCACATACAGAAGGGTAGGAATTGCTATTGAAGTCAGAGGGAACTAAAGAAAAAAATGACACTACTAATGTAACAGCCACCACTACATATTGGATACCTTTATAAATATTTTACAAAGAAAGATAAACAATTTAATTTTATTCGGTATCTTTCATTTCATTTTTCCACGTTATATTTTTTATAGAATAATTCTGAAAGAAATATCCCATAGAAATGAGACATTTTCTTAATCTGAAGTTGCAGTGAAGTAAAAACTTTACTCCTTTATTTCCCACTTTTCATACCATCAAAGTGATAAGATTTTAAAAACTAAAGCAATATTTCCGCTTATTTTTTAAAACCTTTCAAGCAAAAAAAAAAAACCAAAGGATTTCTCTCCAGTTTCTTTTCAGTGTGGAAAAGAGCTTAAGAGAAGAGAAAGAGAACTAACAAAAGAGAGCTGCAAAATATTGCAAATTATTTGCAAAATACCTCATTATGAATAAAAATCTATTTTTCAACAGAACTAAGGTTTTGTTTCACCATATTATTTGAATAAGTTTCTACTATACGTTTTTTTTCCACTATCTTCCCTCCATTTTTTCCTCCCCCACCAAGCCTCCTTTAAGCCTCTGCTGAAGTTTTCCAGAAGTGATACAGCACATTGCTTGCATTGTTGAGAAGCTTAGCTGCCTCCCACCTCACATTCCCCTAAGCTGTTTTTCTTCACTTCACTCTATGTTGCTCCTAATTATTTATCATAATTAATAAGATGCCTCCTCTGGGCAGAGCTGGTTGCCATGACACTGTTAGAAACGACTGTATTTCCCCATCCCTAGATCTTTTTGAAGCATTTATACTGAACGTCTTGCTTTCACCATCTCCCCAGCCTCATACCCAAAATAACTAACAACCTAACCTTCGCAGCCAGGTTTGATCAGAACAACGGGGCTAAAAATGGTTCCTTCATAAAGTTTTTCTCCTGCTAAAACTGTCCAAGATGCTCTGAGTTGAGCTCCATGCTCAACTGCACTGCACACCTTTGTCGTTTTGAAGTGCCATCAGTCCAGCTGCCAAACTACAGACTCTCACCACTGGGGATTTGCACCAGCAAAGCAACTGTAATTAACAGCCACATCAGCTTCTACCCTCTGACTCCTGACAAGTGATGGTGAAGGCTCAGGGCTGCTTGAGGATGAAGGTTTTTCTAACATGACCACTGTATGGAGTACCACAACTTGGTTTTGAGTAAGACATGGGACTGATGGCATCACCTACAGAGCAGAGCTCAACTGCTTCAACAGAGGCAACCTGCATGCCCCTCCCAGCTCATCCAGTTCATCCTCAAACTGAGACAAAACACACCTTCCTGCATCTGCCATCATCTTCCACATACCACCACCATCACACATTCCATTCAGCAGAATGGACTCAAGGGCCTGCTTCCAGCCCCTACAATTCTGTGATTCTGTAACTGCTCCTATGGCGTGACAGCTAGAACTGACCACTAAGCACAGGAGTAGCAGCACCTAAAAGACACAGATGCTCTTGCTCCACAACCTCGATGACAGCAAAGCAGACAGCACATCTCTGGCCACGGAGAAGTGTCTCTGACCTCTGCATGGAAAGAAGACTTCGTATTGTACTTATTACTGGTGTACTGGTGGCTTTCTAGGCTGTTCACTAGGTCTTGGACCATGACCAGCAACTGACCAGGTCACTGTTTTGGATGGACATTTTTTTAGGATAGATCACGCTGTGAGATTTTGGAAAGTGAGGCCAAGATGTGCCAGACCTTCCAGGCAGTTTCTGCTAGCCAGGTAAGGTGAAGATCATCACCAGTGAGGAAATAAGGATCTGTTCTGCAAGAGAATGAAATGTTTTCAATGGAAACAAACCCAGTGTATGTGCCCAACCACACACAACTGTGTATTCTGTATTATTTAATAACACGATGAAGCTTTTGAGATGAACTTTCCAGCAGGCCTATAGCACAGCCACAAGCTCAGTAACAGCAAAAGGTAGTCCTGTCTGAATTTTTATACTCTGGTTATATGCACCTCAAATAATTTCCAAGAGAAAAGCCTTGAGGAAAGAAAAAAAAATACTTCGGAAAACCTTATCTTCTTATAGAAAGTGAGAGAAAAAAGAGAAAAAAGAACATTACCCAGCACAATATTTTTAACGAAACACACACACACACACATATATATTTATATATATAAATAAATATAAATTTACAGGTTCTAAATTTATGGGTGGTATATTTGAATAACAAAAAGATAAAAAGAATCCATATAAGATGCACTGTCATCTATTTAGAGAAAAGTGACAATAGACATTCTGGAGATGTTCATTACATAAACCTGGAATCAGAAAAATTAAGTTGCAATGATTGCAAGAGTCAGCTCCTACGAGCTGACTCAACTCCTTTTTCAACACTGCCTTGAAAAGACAGAAATAAAATGGGGATAGAAGACAAAGAATAAGGACTGGGTTTAATTAGTTACACAATTTCTTTTTTTTTTTTTTTTTTGAGTTGTTGGCAAAATGATTCTGTTTTTAAAGCCTTTTATCTTCAATATATGAACATTTAATGATCCATCCGTAATCAATAAAGAAAAGCTGCCAGCTATTATGAGAAACAGAAAACTGACTAAATTCAACCACTACACATTATCTGCATTATTGGAGGTGCTGAATTAACATTGTTCTGACAGCAAACCTGCAGACCGATTCCTTTGCCTCAAGCAACTTCAGAGACATATTTTGGAGATGTGTATTGAGTTGAACACCAGCAAAAGTGACAGGAAAAGGTGAAAGAATTTAAACACAGATTTGCTCTGTTACCCTAAAACTATTTTTGTCTGAGAAAAGAAATTAAAAATTCGAAGGTCTAAGATGCAGGAATTTGGACAGTGGTGTAATACCTCATCTCAGCCTCAAACCAACCACAGAAACACCAACAGTTCCTTCACTGCAGATCAGTGCAGAAGATAACAAAACAAGATCTAATTTCTGTCCTCTGTCTTAACATACATACATACATACATACATACAAGGAAGCAAACTCCCTAAAACGTTTAGAAAGGAAACATGACAACAAATGCAGCAATGTCCTCTCTGTTGTCCATTCGATAGCACTTTTAGGAGGTCAGATGCAGTGGGACAGCAAATGCAGGTGCAACCCTCTCCTCTCTTTCCAGATCCCCCAAAATTACCCGAGGACTGATTATTTTCAGATTCTCTTTTTAAGAAATAAACCACAGCTGCTCCTTTTCCCACTCAAGTATCAGTTAATTTGCAGTGGAAGCCATCTGAGTAATAAGCACTTATTATATACACTAAAAATTAAACCTTTTCTAAATACAAAACCTTCACATAATTTTCTCTCTTCTTTAGAGGGTGTAGAAAATGGCTGCAGAAGTTACAGGCTTTTATAACTATTCCTTAATGCACTGACCATTTTTTTCAAATGTTGGAAAAAAAATTATGTTCCTAACTAGCAAGCATTTGCACAAAAAAAATACAGTCGTGATCATTTGAATTTTTCAAGGTGTGAGACGTATTCCAAAATAACAATTTCGGAAGAAGCATTTCACCTAAAAAATTACTTTTTTCCTCATTGATTGGTTATGTAATGGTATTTAATGCTCTTAATCATTACAGTTTATGAATAAAGAAGAATGTCAAAGAAGGAAGTGCGGATTAAACTGAACTGTACACACAGCTTCACCTCAGTGCAAGAGAATTTCAGCATCTGCATTCAGAATGGAAAACTGCAAAGTACTCATTCAGGTAAAAAGAGAAAAACAGGTCAATGTTAGGGTCCTTGGGCATTGTTGAAAAGATGCAAAAAAGAAACACAAGCCCAAACCAAAGAATTGCTCAAAATCACCTGCTGCTTCTCTTTTTAATCTAAATATTCCCAAATCACCCACAAGCGTACTTTTCTGTTTGCCTGGAAGCAAACAGTATAATGTAACATCACAGTAGTCTCCTACCCCAGCCTTACTGGGACCCAAAAACACATCTAGGTAGTCAGCATCTGGGCTGGCTGGAGCAAACAGAATTGGCAAGGATATGGGAGGGACCAGACAGTGGCACCTGCAAGTGAGAGTGGCTGCTGAAGTAGGACGACGTGAGGAACAGTTAATTAATAGTTATGGAACAGCCTGGCTCTGTCACAGGAGAGCACGAGCTCATTTGGTAGAGAAACAGGCAGGAGCCTGGGGCAAGGTATAATGGCAGAGGACAAGTCAGAAAGGTGACCTGGAACCTCTGGGTGGTGGAAGATGCAGGTTTGAAATGCCTCAGGCTGAGTAGGGTTGCCTGGTCCCTGTGGAAATATTGATGACCATTTTCTCCCCAGTCAGGTGAGGGCAGCCACTATGCCAAGGAGAACCTGTTGGCTCCTTTCAGAGAGTAAATTCTGGCTCCCATTGGTGGTGGTGGGTCTCAAGTGGGCAGAGGATGTCAGTAGCCACCATATCTTATAACCTTCTGTTCATAGGATTTCCAGGACTTGGATACCCACTGTGTTCAAAGAGCAGTCCGCTGGACTATGGCCAACTCATTTGGTTCTTTCCATTTTTCTTTGATTCTTGTGGATCCACTTCAGCAGAGCATGTTTCCTCACACTGGTAGCAGAAAAGAGGGAATTTGTTTTCCGTCCTCACAGAACTCTCCAAAGCTGGTTTCCTTTCACTAATAAACCTATATTAAATTTCTCCACTAATTTAAGAAGCCAAGGTCACAGCTAAGGAGTTGGAAAGTGCTCTAATGGAATTACTACTCTGAGATGGCTTGAATGTCATCATTTCCTTCTCCTACATAGCAAAATCTCAACAATCACATTCAAGATAAAGAGCCAGAATAAATGCTGCTCGCTTTTTCAGAGGAAACATCATTATGGATATTAACACCTTCTGTGTTAACAATAATAGATACATTAAATATAGCAGCTTGAGTGACTGAAATGTCTATAAAGCATCTGCCACAAGATAAAGCATAAAGAAACCTCTGGGCTGAAAAACACCCTGGAGAACTGCAATTAAAACAAGATCTCAAGCACACATAGACTCTGAATTCCATCAGACTGCAAATACAGTTCATTTCAATTAATTTTCATACTTAAGAAAGTATCTAAGCTATTTCAACATGGAGCTATGCAGCATTTATGGTTTTGCCACTGTATCACATTTCTCACTGTTATATCCCTATGCTCCAGACAAAGAGGTTTTTATATGGTGCTGTTTTAGGGGACAGGTTAAATGTCCTCTCTGCTCTTCACAGTAGGTAACTCTTTCACCAGGATGGGAAAACAGTTAAAGAGACAGTCCGCTCACATATAGATGGAGATCATCTGTATTTATACTGTTCTAGTGCCGTGTGCACATGTCATTATTATTATTTTATGAAATACACACATATGTATTTCCCTACCAGTAAAGGCAGCTCAGTCTTCCTGCCACAAGCCTAGAGCAGATGGCCACATAGTCATCCTTAATCCAGGACAGACAGCATTCGCATTGGGGTGTACTAACAGCACAAGTTTCCCATGAACCTCAAGCATCTCCTGAACATTTCCCGTTTCAGCTTTTGAATACAAAAACCCTCCTCAGCTCAGTTTCTCCATGACCATTCTTACATAGTGCATAACGCTATTTTCCCACTAAAGCTTTCTCTGTGCAGCAATTTCAAAACTGGCAAACAAATCGAGCATCCACATGGACAACACTGCCAAATAACTTCAGCATACAGCTGAGCCATCAGTATTTGCTGCCACAAATTACTGCCACTTGCAGTAACGTAGGAAACATGAGGACAGTTTTGTCAGCAGGTGAGACCTCTAACGTAAAGTCTGGACTTTTAAAATACTCTTTTATAAATCTCTGACACCATTGCTGCTGTGGCATTTGACAAATGAATCATAACAAAGACAGATTTAAACACAGGAAGCTCTGACATTCTTTGTTTTGATGGCTTTTCCAAGGCTATTTGTATTACAGCTGTTCTAATGCATGATCTTGGAAACTGAATATTTAATTTGCTGACACTGTTGAGTGAATCTGGAGTTGGCATTTAATTTTTAATAAGTAGGAGGGGAAAAAAAAAGGAGGGGAGGGGGGGGCGGAGGCATAGCAGACACAGTTTTCCTTTTAATTAAAAGGTTTATTGAAATCATAATGGCAATGATAATTTGCACTGATGAATTTTAGCTTACGATGGGCAAGTTAGCTACTTGGGAACTGAGTCACTGGAAAAGAGCAGAACAGCAGGTGTTCTGTTCAGAAACTATTTTGACAGTACACAGTTTTTGTTCAATACTTACGACTTCTTTGCCAGACTTTTTACTGAATAGCTCTGCACCTGATGAAAAACTCAAACAAACAAACCAAAAAGTCATCTACGTCTTTTACAAAGTGGGAGTGAAAAATAAACCAGCATTTGAAAAATACCTTTTTGCTGCCTGTAGGAATAATTGCTCGGCAAGAGTTGAGCATCAAACCCCGCTTTCACTCAGAACAGCATCTTATCCAGAATGTACTGTGTGGTGCTGCTACGTCCTCAGCTGAAGGCTGCTTTGAAAACCACCTCTAAGCCACAGCTTCACAACAACACATGGCTGTAGCTCCACTAATGTGGGTGTGAGGCTCAGCACCATTCCCAACTGCCTGCACCCCTCCCCGCCTTTGGTAAATCAAATCTTAATGTCAGGTGCAGAAGGACAAAGCAGCGCCGACGCGCCTTACAGTACAATCCAACCAAAGGCACGCCACAGACAAAAGCAAGCAACTTTCCAGCAAATTTTCCAAATAACTTGATTATTTCAGCAAAGTAGCAGCAGCAAAGAGAATGAGCACTTAAAGTGACAAAACGTAAACAGCAGATGGTCTTACATAACTAGCAGAAAGCAAAAAGGATGGGAAAAAAAATCTCTTCATGAAAGGGGCTAAAATGTTGTAGATTAAAGTCCCAGTTTAAACATTAATGCAGTACGGGAAACTGAGTGTAAAAGAAGAAAAAATGACAGGACACAGTCTTTGACCCCTTTGTCCTTGGCTTGAGCTAAGTGCTGGTCAACATCTCTGTATTTCTTGCTGGGCCCAAACACAAGGAAAGGGCATTCAAACCCACTTAACTCCCTCTTAACTCTGTGAGCCTGCAGACACCTCAACATCCATGTAACTGCAAACACTCCCAACTCAAATCCTCCCACAGGATCTAATTGCAATGATACAGTAATCAAACTCATCAATGTTCATCTAAGCAGATGATACCCTTGTCAAGGCAGCTTGACACTGTTTCTTAGAACAGTTTTTTTGGCTTAGAAGAAATTGGCTGAGATTATAGTTGTCTATAAGGACATAAGGAGCATCTTATAACCCTCAGCCATTGACCAGAAACACACCAGGAAGGCTCATTCATAGAGGTCCACAGCTAACTTTCAAGTGCCAGATTCAAAGATGTGCTTACACAAAACCCTCCTACACCCTGAGCTCAGGAGTGGAATTAGCAAAGGGATTAAACCCAGGAGGTCAAGAAATAAAATCTGTGATGGGATTAGAACCAAGAGGTCAAGGAATAAAATGCTCAAAGAGATAAATAGAACAAGGCCAAAGAGTTAAAGAATTACCAAAAGGATTAAGATTGTTCCCCAGCTATAGCTATAGATGCTTCTTTCCTAGAGCACTTACTCTTCAGCATTTTGAAATAAAACTCTTATGAAAAAAAAAGGAAAAAGAAAAGAAAAAAAAAAAAAGCAAAGATATCTGAGCAGTGACACCAGTGATCACAAGGCAACACACTTTGCCTTACCAAGGTGGTTTCTTCACCTACCAGGTCACTGAGAAAATGTTTAGAAATCTCCCTTTGTTTTATTGACTGGAGAAACATAAACAACTCCTGGTCCTCCACAAAGACCTTTATCTCCTGCTGTTTAAAAAAAATTTCATTAGAGAGGGAAAGAAAAAAAAATAAAAGAATTCACGAATAGTGCTGAAATCACCATGTTTTACTGTATATTTAAAATTTCAAGAGGCATTAAAATTACTTTGCTGTTTATGACTTTTCTAACGACCTCTTTTCTCTGCCCAGTCCTGCTGAGCAAACAAACTTTTCCATGTGCTACAGTCTCTGTGCATTACTTTATGCAAGTCAAACTTCAGAGCAAAGCAGTTTGGCAACTGCCCTTCCGTTAACGGCAAACGTTTCTATAAAATCATTAAGTTCTTCAAGGCCCACGTGTGACCACTTAACTTTGCACTTTGAAGCACACTCCTGACTTTTTGAAGAGACTCAAGCACTAGACGTTTGAAACATCATTTTGGATGGCAAGATCCATTCCACAGGGGCAGAAATGGAGTAGCACTATATGCTATAATGAGGAGTTCCAGGGAGTACCAAGCGACACAACACTTTCTAAATAGAGTTACTTCCACTTACGGACTCATAAAAACTTTGGAGGTAGAAGAGACCCTAAAAGGCCATCTGGTCCTACATGCTTGCAATGAGCAAGGATACACACAGCTCTATCAGGCACTCAGTGCCCCATCCAGCCTGACCTTGGGTGACTCCAGAGATAGGCACCTCCTCTCTGGGCAACCTGAGCCAGTGCCCCATCACCTTCATCATTAAAACTTTTTATTTATATCCTGTCTGCATCTCCTTCTCTCCCCATGAGAATTAAGCTGTCATCATTTTCCGTTTTGCATCTCAGCAAATGGGAAGGAAAAAAAAAATTCAATGTCTCAGTGGGCAGATAATGCAGAATTGAGTCCAAAGCTGCTCATCACTGAGTCTTGCCTTATCTTCTGTAACTAAGCATCATTACCATCTGATTACACACCTCAGGTACCCCTTCTTTCAAAGTTACAGAATTTCCTGGGTAGGAAACCCCAGTGATAATCCCTCATTTTTATGATTTTATGATCATTTTTATCACAAAAAATATCTTGAAATTACAGAAAGAGTTAGATGCCTAGAGGCAGTAGCTTAAACCTCCTGAATCTATTTTTATTTGTGCTTTTTCTCCTTTGACTCTTTGTCGAGAACATTTGGTCTTAGCAGGTTGAAAAACGTATTTCCCTACCACCAGCTCTTGTGTACTCAGTCTATTGTACACTGGATAAGAACAAAAAATAAATAAATCACACTTTCTATTTGTAATTCTTATTGCTACTGAAAATATGCAAACGCTCGCAGGGAATTAGCTATAACATTTGTACAAATAAGTGGTGCTTTATGTTTATTGCTGGAACGCAATACAACATGCAAGATAATACGGTGTGATGTGAATAATAGCATTTGAATAAGAAAAACCTGATTAAATTTTTTACAGAGGAACAAAGCATATAAAGTACTAGGGAAGTGACCTACATTGTTTGGCATTTTGCAGCTCAGTTCATACTGAAAAAGAATGTTTTTAATTTTATTTGAAAACAAGTAGGTTTTTGCTGGATTATAATTATATTGATCGTGTCTTCTGAAGGTGCAACCCAGAGCACAAACCACAGGTATTGCCTCTGCAAGAGGTGAACACAATTACTCAGAAAAATACTTATTGCAGGTTTTGTGCCTCCACACTTTACTCTTTGTAGTGTATTTATATAACAATTTAATCAAACACTTTCGTACTCCTGTAGTTTTAAAACAGTCCCCAGCTCCCTGTGATCTAGCAGTTTTTGAGATCGACTGTGACCACTGCAGGTATTATAGTAGCACAGTTAATAAACTTTAACAAAACAATGCTGCCAGTGAAGTTACACACTGACATCAAGCATCAAATATATACACAGATCATTCCTCAACGCAGAGAGCTAGGTACTTTTGCAAGGAGACAAACCAAGCAGTCAGCGCAGAAACGAGCTACAAGTGACCGCACACCACATCTGCATAACGCTCACTGGGACTGCTGGGCCGACGGGGTTTGGGATCAGCACAACTCGAGGAGCTCTGTTGAATGGAAGCGATGGTTATCAATTCTGCTTTCACTCTCACAGCACTTATCAGCTTCCCCTAAGCTGTTCTCTTCCCAAGTGCATGGCTGCGCTGCTGTCCCATTTGCTAGTAGGCATTAGGCGGGTGGTTATTGTGCAAAGCAGCACACTCAGCTCTGTCATATTTACCACTTCTTAGGAGATTACCAAGTGACAAAGGAAAACACAGGCAAGGCAGGAATATATCACCATTCTGCAAATCTGCTAAGGGAGCGCAGCTGCAGCTCTTTTTATTTTTTGTCTGAGATGGCTCAACCAAAGCCATTGATTACAGAGGTGCTATCTGCAGGATGCACTGTGCAACTCAGAGCGTCTTTTCAAGAGCGGATAAAATAAAGTAGGTCTTCAGCAACACCAAACTGCTTCAATTTGCAAGTTTTTTGATGATCACCCTGGATCACGTCTTTATAACAAATGAAGCAGGCAGTGCTGGTACACTGGGAGTGAGTGCATCACAGACGTGGCCAAACGGGTCTCACTTTTGTTCATAGTTGAAACATCATTAGGCAAAGTGCTTTCACATGGGAAAACACAATTAGACCGATTAATACAGCCCAGCTGTGGGGGATGGACAGCACATAAATACCCAGAATGGGAAAAGAAAGATTCGCCTACGACTGAAGGAATGATAAAAGCACAGCGATTATAAAAACAAAGCATTCAGACGTGCACCAAGTTTATGTATAAATTCACACCCACCCACATACACTCAATATGCATACAAAGAGAAACACCGCTTTCTGCTCTCTCCCACTTCGTGTCTCACAAAAATACACTGTTTCAGTTCCACAAACTTTCATGACAAAATATTTACTGGAATTGTGCAAACCTTCAGTGCTTCATGGGGTGCTTCTATCTATGCACAGTTGTACTAAGCTATACCTGTGCCTCTAAGGAAATGCTGGATATGGGTATCTACATTTAAGTTAGCTTTGTAACATATTCTGTGCCTTCAACGCATCCATTTCTTCTACATTACTCTAAAAGAAACCTGGGAAAATCAGTACTTTCTTACACAGTACTTCTTCAGTTATGTGAGACAAATTCTAAACACTGGGACCATCTTTAAAACATTCTGGACCACGCACTAGAATTAACACACTCATTTATAAGTAATAACGTGCTTTTTTAAGATGACAGAGAATCTGAGTTTATGTCCCCACCGTGATACAGCTGCTTACTAGGAAGGTATGCATTTTGATGGGTGTTAAATATGATAACTCCTACAGCACGCTGAGAAACTACAGCCTCGGGTCAGAAAAGAAAATCACATAACTTTAATTAAAAAGATTATTGCTGAACTGATGAATTATGGATGTACTCTGAGCCCCCTAAGGGAGAGACTTACTTCCCACCTCCACCTAACCCCATCCTTACATGACGTACACAAGTTAAGTACCTGAAATGTGAATGAGCATAAAAGACACCACTGGGACAATGCAAAGTAGCACCAATAATTTTTTCAGGACACAGACCAAAATGAAGGTCAAGTTTTGTTCTGACAGTAATGGTCATCTAGCGCTATTACCATTATACATCAGAAACCTACTTCTTTTTTTGAGTTTCTCCATTTATTAGCCATTAAAAAAAAAAAAAAAAAGGTTTCTCATTACGGGCATCTTAGAAACAGCTGTGCAGCTTGCTCTGCCTCGTTGAATCAGTTCTCTGCATCCCTGAGGAAATATTCAAGTTGAATAAAAGTCCACACTGTATTGGTGAAGTTGGCTCTGAGATTAAAAAAAAAAAAGAAAATGAAAAGGAAAAGGAAAAAAAAAAAGAAAAAAAAAAGGCAGCAGGATGAAGGTTCATAACCATTTTCTTCTGGTTATTCTTCAAGGACTTAAGAGCACAGGTGCCCTCAAACTCCTCTCCTGCATGCTCCAGGTGTGGGATTCTCTTCTTAATTTTTTTTCTCCCCCATCATTTTTTCAGGCCAAAAAAGGAACTGACAAAAAAAAAAAAAAAAACCCTCCAGATACAGCAGTTCCACCTGACTATCTTGCTTATATCACTCTACCGAAATTTCACAAGAAAAAACAGAACAAGTGCCCCACTTTCTGTGTAGACGTTTCCATTGCAAACAAGCCCCTTCCATGAACAAGTGTTCCAGTTTCACCCCAGGTTTTATAACGAACCCAGGTAACTGTTACTGGTACAACCTGATCTAGGGAGCTGCTTTGGCAGGGGGTTCAAACTCTGTGATCTCTAGAGGTCCCTTCCAACCCCTACCATTCTGTGATTCTGTAATTACTGACATCCCAAACCTATGGCCTTCTTCCTCCATGAGGTCTTCGATGAGAAGAGCTGCCACCTGACTGCTATGCTCCCCCAGCACCATCTCTGCCTTTGCTTTTGCTCACAACCTTTCCAAGGTAGTCTAGATCATCTTTACAGAGATGAAGTCTCTGTCATTCACAGAAACAAGCTAGGAGGAACAGGCCAGCTCCCCTCATTCAGCACAATGATTTAGCATTTCTTGCATTTCCTTTATTATTAATTAACAGACAACAGTATAGCATGTACTGTTGAAAAAGTAAGAGTCTCACTTTTTTTGTCGGAAAAGCCTGCATCAAATTTCCCAGTAAAAAATGGGCAAGACAAACAGAATAACTGCTATGAAATGGAATGCAAGTGCTCTTTGAATATATATTTTAAATGTCTATAATATTCTGTACTTAAAGACACTGTCAACATAATTCTGCACAAAAGCTTATTGATCCTGCATATGAATGCAGAGCACCAATGTCCCTAAGGAAAGAAAATATGCCTACTGTGGTAAAAAAAAAAAAAAAAAAAAAAAAAACATTTCAGAAGACATCAGAAAATCTCTTTTTTAGTAGAAGGGAACCAGCATCACCACCAGCCCTCATCCCAGCCAGCTGGAAAAAAGGCAGCAAAATTCCTGATTGTAATTAATTCAAACCTTTCGTAATTTCAGCATGATCCATGCTTATGAATATTTTCATTAACCACCCCGTACGACACTCAGCTACTTACTCTGTCTAATTAGATTACAAAAATGGTTTTATACCAGGAAGGTTTAATTAGCAGCAAGAATTTTACTTGCTATTTCCACTATATGTAATAGCATGAATGATTTTGTAATTAACTACCCCCTCACTCCAAGAAAGTATTTTTCTTTTAATACCACATTTACCATGACGTGACGCACAGCACAGGCTTCAGTTTTGGCATGTACAAACTGATGCTATGAAGGGCCAAAAAACACCTCAACATTGTCAGTACACCCTGGCTCAAGCCAGCCTGGCTTTCATTTAAAAAAGAAAGAAGCAAAAAAAAAAAAAAAAAAAAAAAAAAAAAAAAAAAAGAGAGAGAGAGAGAGGTGGAGGCTGAAGTTTTGCCCTGTTTTAATGAGAAGATGCCATGTAAATCACTCTCCAAGATATCATGCTCCACGTTCAGTCTTGTCACAAAGACTGAGCAGAAATTAGTTTCAGCAAGACACTACTGCATGGCTGAACCTATGGATCCTGCAGGTCTCCCTTCACTGTCAGAAAAGCGGGAATAAAATTGTAGTTGCATGGAAATAAGCAGAAAAATGCTGTCAGGATATTATCCTGGGACAACTCAGGTGGCCTTATTCCAATTATAGCTGCACAATAACTACCTAGCTGGATGCCGGGTCAACAGCATTGTGCTACTTCAGCAATCTCTTAGGGGGAATATAAGAAAAAGAACACACTGTCATTGTTGCGAAAACTGTTTCAAGTAAAACACATAGGAGGATGGAATCCCTGAGTGTAACAATGGGATAATTGTCAAAACATATTTATCCGATGTATCAGATATCCAGAATGCAGAAACACTGTTCATGTAAGTCTACTGTTTGATATTTGGTTTTAAAGTGAAGTAATAATATCAAAGCCTAAGAAACGGAATTGACAAAAGCTACCTTTGCCTTCATTTACAACGTTCTACCAACAAAATTTTCTACCTAGGATATTAACTTCCATAGTATTTTTATTTAGGTGTTCTGAATGAGAAATGAAGGAAAGGGAATATTACAAATATAAAACTGACTGTAAAATTTTATTTGAGGCAGGAGAAGGTAGGAAGATAATACTATTACCACAGATGTCTATCCAGTGGGTTTTTAACCAAAGTAAAGATGTTTAGTTTGTAGTAAGAAAGGGAGTTAAAATGTTATTTGCAGAGTGAGCAAACAACCAACACGACGTTTCACGTCCCAGCTGAAACTTCCCTCCTTTCTTAGGTTGAATTTGTTTTGGCCTGATGTTTTTCAAGTTCAAAATGATTTATTTGTAGGAAATTTGAGGGAAAATGTGTTCAGATGTTTTTCATTTGTTGTGGCTGCGCATGAAAAGTACACTATCATTCATTTCTGGAAGTACACATAAGAGTAACAGCAGTTATAGTCAGAACTATAGATGTAATTATGAATCACATTATGATAAAGCATATGTACAGGCTTCAAAAACACCCTTTCAATGTTATGCATATTTCAGTAATTCAATGCTTTGTTCATCTATGGTTCAACTGAATTTATTATGCTTTTTTCTTAGCTTACTCCAACAGAAACAGGCTGTAGGAACAAGTACACAAAGAAATCTGGTGTCGAAAGCTCAGTCCAAAGACAAGGCATGACAATCTTGAATAAAAAATGGAAGTAGTTTTAAGTAGTTTGTTGTTTTCTTGTGTGGGTGAGAGGGAGTAGATGTATATAATATTAATCCACTATTTAGGCTTAGCACTTAAAGACATAGTATTCAAAGGTCAGGGAATTCAGAGTAAAGGTGTAACGGTTCATCTTAACTTCGGTTGTTGCTTAGCAGCTTTATGGCACATTTCCTTTGAATAAATAATATTTTAGGATCTGGAAAGGGAGCAATTTACAACATCGTACATAGGTTCAAATGCAAAAGGTGTTCACGATAAAAATGTGATGCAAAAGTGTAGATCACCCTGAAAGTGAATGGGACAAACTCCCCAAAATCTATCAGCACATTTTCTTCCACCTTCACCTGAGCTTATTAAAATGCAGATTGGTAAAAATAAATGCTTCCTGCACTCTCTGAATTTGACCTGAGGTCTGAACAGTGCGACAGACAGATATGTCCACTGGAGTCCACTACAGAAATTCAGACTCAAAACTTCCTTATTTTGTGACTCTTGGAACATTTCCCTTTGTTTCTGTTGGCTCCTTTTAACCAGGAACACGGTTTTGTATGCAATGCACAAAAACACAGGGAGTTCCTGCCCTCAGCTGTTTAACATCTAAACCAATAAATCAGGCACAGGTTTAGAGAGGACAAAAGAGCCACAGAACTTATCAAATGCCAAAGTTCACAATTTCACCAAATGTCAGACTTGGAAATCAAATGTTTCACATTCCTAGATGAGAGCCGTAACCTTTCACTATCTCTAGCCAAAAAAGCTGTTGTTCCTATGCTAAATGCTAGCAATTAAAAGAGACCACAGCTGACTCTTTCCTTTTCATCTATAGATGAAAGCACAGTAGCTAACAACCTCCATGTGCTGCCATTATCCCCATATACGAAGACGTTCTGTTTTTACGGTTAAAACCCAAAAGACAATAAACTATGTGAAAGTCTGATCCATTGTGACATTCTTATTGTAGTAACATAAAAACCATTAAAAACATCATGCCACTGCAAAGATGTCTGTGTCACACTGACACAACAACACGCCTTTATGCACGGTTTAAATTTGGTTACAAATATTCGTGAAGCATGCAAAGGAAGAAAGGAATAAATATCTGGCACAGAGATAAAGAACATAAGACTCTGTTCCCTTTGAATTTATAATTGCCAAGTGCTGTATTCCAGCAAACACCCTCCTTGTTGCTTTCTCAGCTGGCTGAAAATGGATTATAAGGTGAGGATGCATAACTTCTCTACAGTCTGTTATTTCTTATTACCATCCAGATGGAGCATGGCTATTAGACCGGCACTAAAAACTGTAATGAACCAAAGTATTTTAGATTACTAATTCTTCAGCAGCATGTTTGTATATCAATAACAGACTGTAAAAACAACAGCAAAAATCTGACTAATTAGGTACATCAAATCTGTTATACTCTGCATCCTGTCCCTCCTATTCTATGTCCACATGGGTGTTCACTACTGATGCAGTTCCTATTAAACTCCTTACAAATCCCCTAATCATTTCTTAAAATACTGCAGTTAGAAGCATGTAATGGTTTTTCTTGCATACAGGAAGCATTTAACCAAAAACACATCTATATAAACCATATGAATAATTTTCCAGCTATTCTGCCCGTAATTTAGGGGTGTTTAAATCTCTCCTAAGTTGGCTAGACAATACTTTACATGGGAAGGACCTAGTATTTATCAATTCAGGATCTCATTCAGTTGCACTTTCTGATATTCCTGCATTATTGGTTTTTTTTTTTTTTTTTTTTATTATTTTTTGGTAACAGGTTTTACAGGAACTGAATTAAACCATGTGCTTTCCTTAGCAGTTGGTAGAATACAAAATCCACCTGCAGTGCTGGGCCTCACTCTAGACTGGGAGAAATAATACAGGTTTAGATATATGGAGACATACATAAAACCACTTCTACAAATGGACAAAGCAGGCTGACGGATCTATGAAGTCACTAGCTTCCTAAAACTGTAATCCTGCACCAAAGCCTGTTAACCTAGCACAGATAATGTACATCTGCAACAGTCCCTGAAAAATATCATTATTTTGAAATGAAGAGTAATGCTTCAGATAAATCTCTCTAATTCAGCCACAGAAAATGCCATTTAACAGCAAATGCCACCCCTCAGCCTCCCAGAAGAACCAGCAAGAGCAGCCTTGATGTGGGTGCCTACTCCTATCCAAGCAACAGAAAAGGGGATGAGAAGCCTATCCCACAAGACCCCAGCAGAATCTCATCGGTGTTTGAATTCCCAGCAAGACTAAACTTTAGGCCACTCTAGAACTGAAGCCTCAGTACATCATTACACTTAAACATGTGTACAGAGTCTAGCCTTAAGCTTAGGCCTTGCTGCTAAACCAATATGGTGCATGGGGAAAAGGGAGGTTGGCCAAAGTCCTCCAAGGGCTATGAGTTTACTATGAGTGCTGCAGGCATCTCATACACCTGTTTCCCAGTTCTCTTCTCCTTCAATTCATTCATCTCTAGACAAGGCTTGACTATGAGCCTTCCTGCACAAGCAATTTTCACCTGCATTTAATCACTTCAGCATTCTTCATCCCTTTCAATATTTTCTGACATGGCACTAACACCAACAGCTTTTCCTTACCTTACTGAATTGCTTTGTTCCTTTTTCATTTCCTTCCAAGCACTACTGCAGAAAGATTGTGTTTGATTAACTAGAAAGTTACATCCTTCAGGTAAGGTGGACTATCAATTCGGGCAGGAAATGTCTGCATTAATGAATCAGAATAGTAAGCTTCTTCATACCTTAATTTCCTATTCAAAGAGAATGAAAGGGAAGCATGCATCTGATTTTAGACTTAAAAACAAAATTTCTGGTCAGGGAAGAAAAATGGCAAACAAAGCCAGTCCTTTCATCATATAAGGCAGCGACAGTACTCCCACGCCTTCTCCAAACAGGTGAACATTCTGATCTATGATGTAAGAAATAACTTTCATACATGGAACCTCATGGAGATGGATGGATGGCCGTGGTTTACAGTCAGCCTGCATGGATTTTAGGCACTAGTCCTAGTGACCTTCAAATGGGTCTTAGGCTCTTAATTCCCTCTCAACCACATTTGGAAGCTCCACCCATAAACCTCAAATGCTGAAAATGTTCCCTTCATTATGGCCTGCAGCCAGAAAAACACTTAAAGGTAAGCTCGCATTAAGCAGTAATGAGGTCAGTGGGACTATTCATGTGGTTAAAACGCATCATGTGTTTAAGGTCCCAGTTCAGGAAAGCACTGTAAGACCTGACTGAACGTTTTTATAGAATAGGTGAGGATTCATCACAACTTGCTTTGCCTTCCTTGGCTTTAAGCTAATCCTATTCAGTCAGATACACAGCAAGAAAGACAAGACTTAAAGGGTGAAATAATCCATCCTAAGTCAGATAATGTTTGACCATGTGAAGACTGATGATGCTTTCAGGCTGTTCCATTTTGCCAGTTCAGATGGAAAATTACAGTTTTGCCCAGCCACTACTGCTACCATTGCCATATGCACACACAAACATGCACCTTCAAAGGATGCTGATATGACTGCTGCTTTCAGTGTTAAAGCTTCAGGGAAGTTCCTATACAAGTGGTTTCTACCTCAAAACTGATCATATTCAACTGTGCAAAAACTGACACAGAGCTCAACAAGATGCTATTTCTACAGAGCTGGGCTTTTCCTGCAAAGTAATTCAACCTAGAACATCTCTAATTATCACAGCATTATGTAGAGATCAGTGTCAAATGTTTATAATGGCCTTCCCACCAATTTAATCATATTCCAATAGAATTTTGAAATATGTTTCAATTTTTGTAACGATTTAGGAGATATTAAATATTCTGTTCTATTAGAAAATATTGTTAATAACAAAAGTGAAAACAAAGACAAAAAATACTAATATCTTTCACTTCAACTCTAAAGAAATATAGTTGGCTGTTAGTCTTCATTTTACCTGCTTGCTTAGTTTCCTCTGGCAAAAGAGACAAATTGCTAAAAATAGGAAAATCACCCCCAATTTTCTCAATCCTTAGGAAAGATTCTACTACTGTCCTATCATTTTTCTCTTAAGTAATACAAAAAAGTTGTGGGAAAAAAATAAAGGAATAAAGACAGGAAAAAAAAAAGGGGGGGGGAATAAAATTACCAGGTCAAAATGCCTTCCAAAATTGTTAAAGAATACGTCCACTACCACTTGTATTTGTGGAAAAAAAAAACACAACAGTGAAACTTTCTTTTAGTGCTGAACACCCTCATTCCCATTTCAATGCCTTTCAGGTTATAACAGCAGCAGAACAGGCACACACTCTTTGCAGTTAAAGTAAGCAAGCAATATAGCATGAAGTGCAAATACAAAGTCATTAATTACATCATGGATCATACAGCATCAATAAATGTTACAAGATGGTCAACTACCCAGAGAAAGCGAACTTCGCTAGTTTTGCCTTGCTTAACACATAGCAGGAATTTTCCAGCTGCATGTTATTCTTAATGAAGACTCACAGGGATGCTGGGTTGGAAGGGACCTCAAGGGATTGCTTGGTTCAACTGCCATAGTAAGGCATGAGCAAGGCTACCTGCAGCAAGCCTGACAGATACTTGTCAAGGAAATGGGAGTCCACCAAATCTAGAGGTGGCTTTACCCAGGATCTGAAACCTGACTATTATATATATATCACTATTATATATAACCCTAATTCCAAAATTGCACTTTCTTTCCGTTCTAACACCCATGTTCAGCACACTATTCCCAGGTAGAAGTCAATCTTCATGTTCCCACTCCAGCTTCCCTCAGTTTAAACCAAGCATATCAATTCTCATGAGATCCTGTCTTGTAAGAGTCTTTTATTGATCTCCTCTATCCCCAGACAGTCTCCACCTCTCTTAAAACCCTCTATCAAAAGAGATGTCACAGCAGCTCCAATCCCAGGAGAACAAACACCTCCCCTTCCTCTTGTCTATCACACTGCTTCTGATGCTTCCCAGAGGGAGATTTACTGTTGTGACCTGGAGCTGCATTATGTTCAGTCTGCAGTTGCCTCTCCCTCTCCTTCCCACCCCCCATCCTTCAAACCTCAAAGCAGCAGAGTCAGCTGTTCCCTATATTGCACTTACACATCTGATTTACCCTCCTTTTATACACCGAGTACTGCACTTGCTTTTACTGACACTCACCATAGTGATTTGGGGACACCTTTCCAATTTATCAGGATCACTGTGGATTCTGCTGCATTGTAAATCATTTGCAACTCTTCTAACTCTCTTGATGTAGTTGCTCCTTCTACACTCAATTCTGCTAATGGAAGTGCTGAACAAAATCAGATGTGGGACAAAGATATCCCCAGCAACTCCTTCCACGTTTGACAGTGAAACCCTTGATTACTTTATGAGAAAGCTTTTTCAATCAGTGTGGTTGACTTGGCTAAGACTGTGTTTAGATCATCTTTCACTCATTTACTGAGACTGCCATGCAAAAAAGTGTCAGAAGCCTCTTAAAATGTTCAGATACATCAATCTACTACATCTCTCTTATTCACCAGGCAGTTATCTTGTCAAAGAAAGAAATCAGATAAACTTGCCATGAACTCTTTGTGACAAATCCATGCTGGCTGCTGGCCAGACATCTATTTTTAATCATTCATGACCCACTGAAGCACAGAAGGACTGTTTTGACTCAGCACGGCAGATGCCCAGGGGAGAGGAGCCATTTTGGATGCTATCCCCATCCCTTATCCAAACCAAAGCAAAAGGGGTAAGCATCTCTAAGGAGGAACTTCAGTCATACTCCCACATAGGGAATGCTTCATTTTTTTTTCCTGATTCTAGCGACAAAAAGCTGAAGGAAACAATGACACGCAGGCTCAGCCTCCAGTGCTCTCAGTATTTTCAAGAAAAACATGCTACCCCAGAGTACAAAAAATGAAGCAATGAGAAACCAAGAACTAGTATCTGTCACAGTTTATACAATTACCTGACAACTCTTCGTTCCACCACATCACAGTGGCTCAAGCAGCAGCACAGTAATGAAATCTCCCAGAGATCTGGGCTCTTCTTTTTTCTTGGGGAAAAGAACAAACAGCTTTTTTTTCAGCCTCCCTGAACACACAGTGATGTCCCTTTTTAATTTACTTCTGAAATTCAACCCAAGGAAATTTGGGCAAGGAAATCTCTTGATTGAGGTGAAGAAGTAATTGTATTTTGCAGACTGACTCACTGACATGATTCAATTTTTCTATATTAGGACATTCCCTAAAACAACTTGTCTCCTTGTCCCAGTGCCCTCCCTAACAACTTCTGTACCCTCTGGTTGATAAACCATAGGTTCTGAATGCAACTTAAGCTGGGCCAATATCAAGTAGATTTAACTGAAAACACATCATTGCCACTGAAAAGTCATGAGCACTGAATCAGGCACTGCTTGGATCACAGGCCTGAGCTCTTGCATCTGTATATTGCTGAGAACATTATACAGTTTTCCCTTCCGAGTGCCAACTCCACGTGGGTAGTGCCACTGCAAGCATACAAAATTATGTCCTAGAGTTTTCCAAGGATCTCTGTGTAGACACAGGTTTATATTACCCATTTTACTTTGTAAAACTTAAAACACAATCTCTCCAGCCTCTTCCATCCAAGTGGTATAATAACTGAGGAGCTGTCTAGGATTTGTTTACCTGTACAGCATGATGTGCTTTGCAACTGTCCCATGTTATGATCTAGTTGGATTAATAACTTTCTGCTTCCGGAGAAATACGGATGTTATGAGTAATCTGGGACAATCTGCTATCCCCCTGGCACAATCTCAGGTAATTGCTTGCATCACCTGAGAGCAAAAGCACCATGCAAAGGCTGAGTTTCCATGTTTAAGTATTTAATTTACGTAATAGCATTTTTCAGTTGTTTTAAATAATATAGTTTGATAGCACTAAACAACATTTCTTCAGTCTTACCTCTCCCACTCACTGCTCCTTCTCTCCTGATACCATAAATTCATTTAAACATATCAAGCCAATGATAATAAAAGTAAAGCTTATGTAAACACATGCTAGATATAACCTAGCAAAAATTCCCATAAAGCTTTCCTAGGAGGCTATTTTACAATTGTAAACCGTTTATATAAGAAACATATTTTTGCCATAAGCTAGATAACTGAGTATCTGAAAATCTACTGCCATGTCAGAGTTAAAACAAAACAAGGCACATATGCCCCCTGTGATGCTTCTGCCAAT
The DNA here is from genome assembly GCA_036925125.1 of Oreortyx pictus. Lineage (NCBI taxonomy): Eukaryota > Metazoa > Chordata > Aves > Galliformes > Odontophoridae > Oreortyx > Oreortyx pictus. The sequence goes on along the minus strand of JAUPFR010000006.1, from coordinate 52,914,881 downwards.
GAACCTTATTGCATCTACCATAATCTAACTCTTTGACTCATCTGAAACAGAAAACATGCCAATTTATTAAATCAAAGAATCATTTGAGTTGGAAAGGATGTTTAAATGCCATCTGGTCCAACTTCCCTGCAACGAACAGGGGAACCTTCAGCTCTGTCAGGATCGCAGAGCCCTGTCCAGCCTGACCTTGAACATCTCCAGGGACAGGGCATCCACCACCTCTTTAGGCAGCCTGTGCCAGTGCTACCTTTATCCCAGTGTCCTTACTGTATCACTGTCTTAGCTGTATATAAAGCTTTACCCCTGGCCTTGTAAGTGACCCGCAGCCTTTTGAAAATCTTTCTTTGAGCTCTGAAATATTAAGATATGTTCACTTCCATGACCCAGAGTAATGGAGATGCAGCAGCTTTACTGCTGACGTTTCAACCAGCTGGATGGTGGTGATGAAGTCAAGTGCCAACCTGTTCAGAACAAGACAGAAACACACCCAAATGAGCCCTTCTGGGAAAATCTTTGGCCGTCATACATAATGTGGAGTTGGGAGAGGACTCCCTTGCTGCCAAGGAACATGTTAACGCTGTATTTTATAGAGTTCTCAGTAGCACAGTATTAGATGCAAACATACAACACTCATCTGCTTAAAACCACCTAGTGTCAAGCACATCTATACTGCAAAGCAACCTCCACATCAACAACTCCTCCTCCATTAGCCCTGTGTCTCTAAGAAGGCCAATCAGAAACCGATGATTACCTCTAGACAAACTCCACATCCTCTGAATAAAATTCTCCATCTTTGAGGTGTAGTGGTTAACGTAGTTGAATCCATTCCCTCCTGAGTGAATGTATGTTTGTACAGAGAAAGAGAAGGAAGACGCTGTACACAGAAGAACTTCTCATTTGGGAGTATCCTTGTGCCTTCCCCTGAGTGAGCCTTGATAATGTAAACAGTCAGCCAGCAGGGCTATTCAAATAAATGTTTCCCAGTCAAGGTGTGAGGAGTCTGGAGCACAGGTCTTATGGGGAGCAGTTGAGGGAACTGGAGTTCCTCAGTCCAGAGAAGAATGATTTTTGCTAGAAGTCACCGTCTTACGCACGCATTTTTCCTCAGGATCAAAAATTAAATCCCATGGACCCCTGGGATTGCCTGCATGGAAGTCTGCCAGACAAGTGCTTTCCTACAATTATACACTGTGGTGTCAGTGCGTGGGTTCAGCCACCACTTAACAAATTTACTAGATAAACCTCCGTGATTCATACCAACAGTGCTCAAGTGGCTAACTGCCATGTACTGGCAGGGAGCTGACTAATGTTACTCGAACAATGAAAGAACACAGTTGAATAATGAATTGGTTTTTGGCAAATCGATGTAGAGATGACTGACAGTCTGTGTCTCTGCTCCAAAACAAGAGCTGAGCAACAGCAAAAGGGTGCCACAGGCAGCCAACAGCTTGCTACAGAATGGTTTTACAACTACAGGTGCACCTATTCTCAACAGAAAGGAGCACGTCCCGCTCTCTCCATTTAGTACAACTAAAAGAGCAGAGCAGGGTCTCATGAGGATCTCACTCATGCTTTCCTTTATCAGATCTCCCCTGATCAATAACAACTTGGGGTCAGTTGTTGCAATTGCATCTGTTTTTTTCCCCAGTGTGCAAATTGCCATCGCGGGAACTTTTAAGATGAAAACAAGAAGTCAGCATTTCAAGTCATGAAATTAGCAACTCAGTTTTGGAAAGAGCTGTCTAGAAATTACTCCAATAGCTGGCAGGAAGGACCAATTTTCCAGAGGAGGTATCCTGTACAACCTCAATAGCAAATTCTGCTCATACATAAAACCCATTTGCGTTAACAAATTTGTCTTCACTATGATTTAAATCCAGTCATTGAAAAACAACAACTTCCCCCAAACCACTTCCCATAAATCTGAAAGCAAACAGAAGCCAAAGCAAGATATGCATGTAAGAGATTTAACTACCTCCTCTAACGCAAGAACAACAAAGCACCATTCCTGAGCTATTCTGGAGATGGAAGAATGACTGATTCTTCTGGGAAGTTCACGTTCTAAGAAACAGTGAAGTATTCAGTGTTCATCAGTGCTTTTGCCTTGGATATCATTCCAATCTTCCCTTGCAGTGGGAATCATCACAGCGCTTCAATCACTGCAAAGTGGAAAAGACTGAACTTCTGCCAGTGCCGAGATGAAATATTCAATCAGTTGGGCAATTCAACTGGACAAATAAACTCGTGTAAGGGCCATATTTCTGGGGCTAACTGACTGTACAACCTGCACGGTGTTGTTCAGAACTATTTGCATGTGGTCAGGGCCAAGCTGGTTGTTCCAGGTTACACAAAAACTGCACTGAAATGCAACAGAGACCTTTGGAGACACAACCTGTAAGTCTGGACACTTTTCTCCCACTGTAAGTACAAGAGGAAAGAATGTATACAGCTGTATACAGAGTCCTACAGCTTTACCACTCAATGGTCTACAAAAAAAAAAAGTTTATTTTTGGCTTTTTCCATACCATACCTTTTTTTGTTGTTGTTGTTGTTTTCAGTGAAAGGCACAAAGCCAGTTCATTTTATATCTACATCTATGGCTGTTCTACAGCCTGTGGATGGAGCTAAAGCAAAGTGCAACAGAAGAGATTGAACTGATTGCTAAAGATGCAAGTATGAGCTGACAGAAGTTAACGGGAGCTTTGCAAGAAAGGTCTTTCCAGAATGATAAATGATTCCTGCTCCACTCAAAGGATCTGATGGCTGTACTTATCTCTTCTGCTCTGCGCAGCAGAGGGGATGAAATGACCTATATCAATACAAAGGGAGTGACATCAGTCAGGTTCTCAATGCATATTCGGTAACTCTAGGCAACCAATGCAGAATAGGCATTTAAACAGTAAACTTAGGACACACCTGGCAGCCTCTTAGCAGGATGCTTTATGTTGGCTACTTTTAGCATTTCTAAGTGTCAAAAAGCAGAAGAAAAAAATACTGCTGTATAGCACTACACACTAAGAAACAGCATGGGTGGTGAAAAGAACTCTGAAGTAATTTCCACCAAATGAGGTTATGTTATTCAAAGCCCTTCTTCCCTGTAAGACACAAGGTGATGTATCACAGTCTAAATATCCCACTTAATTCTGTCCTCAATGAACAACTGAGTGGCAAAACACTAATAAAACAAAACCACCCACATTCATCTGGGTTTCTACCACCACCATCCCACATCACGAAATGCTTTATCAGCAGATACAGAAACTTAATTTGGCTCTTCTGAACAAGCATCCCAGTGTGCAGTCCTGCCCACCAGAAGGATTTACAAATCTCTCCAAAACCTCCTCTAACATCCCGATAACTTTGCTGGCGTGAATAAGAAACTTCTGGCGTGCAGAACAAGAGGCTGCCAGCTGACAACGCAGCAAAGAATTTCTTTCATATCTGAAGTCTGCACGAGTAGGCAGCTGGGACTGTGATGAATTACTATCTCTGATTCCAGCCCGAAGTATGAGACATTTATTTGGCAGTCTGCTAGGAAAGACGCTGCCAATATCAACTACTGGTATTAGCAAAGTTCTTCAGGAAAGCTACCAAAGGTGTTCACAGTCTGCTTACAACAGGAGTTAGTACAGGGACCAGCATTTTTTCATTGACTGAACGTTAATTGAATTTTGCACTGTTTCCAAAGAAAAATAGAAACATTTTCTTTTGAAAACAACTCAAATTAATCATTTTCAGTACTTATTTACTCTTATTCTTGGGGCCAAAACCCCTTCTCAGTCCCACTGAAAGCTTTGCCTGAGAAGTACCATTTCCCATCAGTTATTTATTGAGCTTTTCTGCCCTGTTTTGATGTTATATAGCTATGTTTTCAGCAGCTAGCACTACAAAGCCTGTTTACACAGACCTGCACATTTGACTTCTCTGCACAAATATTACAAGTACAAAGCCCTTGCCTGATATCTATTTGGAAATTGACTTATTTTCTATCCAATATTCAAGCAACCAAGCAGTTCCTTTAGAATTCAGGAGCAGTCATCATAGTGGGATATATTAACTGAAAATCTCCAAATCTTCATTGATATGGCTATTAAAGATTCAACTATTTGATCATCAAATCTGGCCTAGTGGGTGATGTCCATGGCCATGGCTGTGGATTATAACTATGGGATCTTTAAGGTCCCTTCCCAATCAAACCATTCTGTGATTCTGATTCTATTCTACATCGTTGGCACGTAATTCAGAGATGAAAAAACAAGCAAACAGGCACACAACCCAGAAAGAACAAATACAAAGCAGGTTACAAGCTCCATTTAATTTCACTTACTGAGGCCATGTAATTATTTTGTTATTACTACAATCATTATTATTATCTATTATGTTACTCTGGTTCTCACTTCACTCTAAATCATTTACCACTGCTATTGGGACACTCCTCTTCAGGGCAACAAAAGCCCCTCAAGAAAGCCAAGGAAAGAAATTACTGCATTTTAAATGTTCTAAATCCACTGTATTACCTCAAGCCCCAGACTCCTGTGAATTCCACCAAACAGTTTCAACACATAGCTTATCAGCACCTATAGATTTTCCATAGCCCAGCTGCAATGGTTCATTAATGATCTAGCTTGGGGATTTGTTTTTTATGGAGTTCGTAATGTTTTGAAGTACGTCAATCCATCATTTAAAGATTCTATTGAGAATAAATTTAATTTCACACACTCTAACTAGAGTCCTAAAAGCACAACTTTGTTTTTAAATAAGTATTTAAAATTATTCAAATAAATAGCTTTAATCTTCTGAAGATCTAGAAAGACTTTAGCTAGAAAAGTTCCTCTTTAAAGTTCAACATGTCTCTGAGATGAGCTCACAGTGTTAGCAGAGATAATTAAGAGAGATTATGCAGATCTTATTTTCAAAAGGTTTTGTTTGTTCTTTTGTTACATAATTGCTTAGTATTCCTTTGGAACTTAGAAAGCATCAGTGAAATACCAAGCATTATTTATTTAACAGAAAAATAATTTCGACAAATAGCATTAACATTTTCAGCATCCTTTGCTGTACTTTGAAATGTCTTGTTAACCTGGAGAGCTGCTCAGCCATCCAACCTTGGGGCGGCATTGTAAATGGGAAATGGGCTTTATCACTATTCTTTTTAAAATATTTAAGAAAAGACAAGAAACAGCAGAAAGGAAAGGTGCACTGCAGTGTTCTGTGAACTCTTTCATTTCTAGTCTTGCTGGTGATAAAGGTCATCACACTCATGATATTGTTCTAAGTCAACTTGTTGGTCTTGTAAATCAAGCCACTGCAACAGAGTACACAATTAGCATGGAATCACTAAATGTTTAGAGAACTGGATGAAACCACTTTAAGTATTTCCAAGCCTGCCCAAATCTATAAGCAAAACTCAACTAGGCTGTGTGAATTAGAGTATATAATCCTCTTTCAAAAAGCTTTCAAAAAAATTTCAGTCGATGCCTTTTAAACATGATAGAAACAATCTTTAAAATGTAAAGAAGAGGATCTAAATTCAATATATAATTATCACATGCTTACTATACTTATTCTTGCAAATAAGTTAAAATTCTACAGCAACTACACAGTTTAAATTTCTATTTTCAATTAAAATTCCAAGTTCATTTAACAGCCATTTACAGGGAATTCAGTTTTTCTATGGTATCAAGAAATCTTACTGCAAATATTCTATGCAATCACCTCACTGCTTATGCGATCACTTCTGGCTTAACAACAATAAAATCAAACTTTACTTACAGCCAACCATCATCATGGCCACTGAAAAAATCTTCTCTCCATCAGTGGTTGGTGCTATGTTTCCAAATCCTATCGTTGTAAGGCTTGTCATGGTAAAGTAGAGAGAGGATATGTACAAAGAGTCTTTACTGGGTCCTCCTTCCCACTGTCCTGAGCCAGTGGTGTTGTATCGATATGGTGTCCCAATACTCAGTGCCAACTGGTAGAGCCAGCTATCTGTTTTAATTGTGTTAGTGACTTCATCTATAACTTCATAGTCCCCAATGCTGTACCATATGCAGGCTAGCCAGTGAGCCACCAGTCCAAACACACACACCAGCAGTACCAGAACGGCAGCACCATATTCCAAATAATGGTCCAACTTTCTGGCAACTCGACCAAGTCGCAGAAGACGCACCACTTTTAGCGAACTGAAGAGGCTACTGATCCCCTAGAAAAGAAAAAAGATTATTATTTCATCAGAGGCATCCTGTTGGTTAACAAAGAAAGCTGTATACTGATTCCTGCAGTTATCTGAAAGAATTCTGTAAAATTTTTAGTGCCCTGGATGAGGGATGACAAGATTTGGTACTTTTGTCCACGGCAGGGTAAATTAAGTTTGGCACTGGATTGCTCTGTAAGCTACTTAGTTCAAACTTCATCCTTCATAGTAATACAAAAAAATCCTGCGGAATCCAAAGTGAGAAACGGCATGCTTGTTGCAACACAAAGAATTTGATACTTTGCCAACTTGAAGTAAATAGTACATATTGCTTTAACCTCAAAAGTCAAAACTCACTGGCTGAACACAGACCTAACCACTGTGTCGGCACATCACCTCCCCAGAGCGAGGGCAATACAGACCACAGAGCACTGGCAAGAAAGCTGCATGCCTTTGCATATAGGGTAGATTTCTCTGCGTATCTACAGACATCACAGATACCTTCCTAAAACAAGTATTTGAGGGTGTTTTGTTTTTTTTTTTTATCAGGCAAGATAAATGAAATACAAATAAGTGGAAGCACAAATATTTACACAACAGAAGTGTGGGACAACCAAGAAGCTGATGGAAACATCTGAGAGGGAACAAGGAGAAATGTGTTTGACCTTTTAAGTACACAAACAGTTGGCAATGTATTTTAACAGTTTATAGATGCAGAAAGAAGAAAAACGTTCCTCATCTACTGCAATCCCATGAAATGCCCAACTTGTGTATTAAATTAATTAGTGATTTAAAATAGCAGCTTTGCAAAAGAAGGTTTCTAATATAAAACATTCAGAAGCTGAAGACATTTAATTTAAAGTAGAAATTAAGACAGAAAGAAATGAGGCAAACATTCCTAGTTACTGCGCGAAGACTAAATTGCCCTTTTCTATGCATCATTATCAGATCAGCCTAGTCAAAACACTGGGTAATTATATTATCAAACAGTAAAAATCTTCACTTTCTGGAGCTTTCCATATGAGGGAGACCCTTTTCTCTTTTGCACCTCTGTTTCTTTTCACAATTAACATTTGAAGGGTGAAATGCAACTGATATTTCTAGATGTAATCTGTTCAACAAAGTTCTTGTATGCTTTTCAAATCCTGTTGCAATTCGTTTCAGATCCCCAAATCCTTAATAAATTGAAGTTCTTTATTTGCATTCAAGCTGACACGATGACTAAAATCACAGAGGGAAGTGGAAATTTCCCATTTTGACTTCTGTATTTTGCATTTACGCTAGATACAGGTCTAGTCTGTCACTCTTATTATCATCTAAACAACTACCTATTTAACTGGTTTGGTACATGTATCTGTGAGCCACTCCGCATGGTCAAACTGCAATAATCTGGGATGTTCCAGAATGAGTTCATTATGCAATAGGTTGGTTTCAGTGGACTACTGCAGGAGTCAGGCACACTATCACAGAATCACAGTAAATCACAGTATCTAAATTTAAAATACATATATATATGCATGTTATTTCCATTTTACTGTTCATTACCAGGCATACAGCTATGGAAGGAGCTGGAGATCTGAAATCTGAACTCGAAATCCCTTTTTTGCACCCAGCAGTTTACATTTGTTCCAGCAACAAGGTTTACACTGCACTTACTACTATATAATCCCAAACTAAGAGTCAGACCCTGACGAGAAGGCCATCCTCCACCTGTATATTACATCATCTTTCCCTAAGTTATGTAAGCCATTTCACAGTAGCATAACTAATACAGAAGTACAGCATTCATGTCAATGTCTGGAAGAAAGTCTGTGCTGTGACCTATTTTTCCTAAGCAGAGATAACAATCACATATTTTTTATATAAAACAAAGAAAAACGTTTTGTTTCAGCTGACATTCAAATGTATTCTTTACAAAGAGTCACTGAATGAATCTCAGAAGTCCTATAAGTCCTATGAAGGACCTGTAACACACTGCTTTACAGCAAAATAATCAGAGATGTATTTACCAAGAGGCCACATTTCATGTCTAATCTTGCAAAATACAGAGAACGTCAGCAGCTTTAAAAGCGTATTCCATAAAACACTACCGAGGAAAGAGCAACGTGACATGTACTAAATGAACATGTGATGTATTGCACTATGAAGTGCGAGGTACTTAAAGGTGGTAAGCTGTACCTTTATGTTTAAACTACCTCTTGACAATATCGGCTCAACTCTTAATACCTAAAGCTCTGTCCAAGATTCAGCAGCACTCTCTTTGCTGGAAATTTAAAACCTAACAGCCTTGAATCAAGCCTGAACTATTACAAATTTTGGTGTTTTTAATTCAGCCAACTGCTTGCTGCCTTCTATTTCATTTTTCTTTTAACTGTATTTATGCTCCATAGCAAATAGTTTGAAAACCCCTCCACTGAAGAGTGAGCACCTGCTCTAATTGAAGTAACCTCAGCACTCATGGAACAGAGAGATGATTAGAAACCTTAAATGGAGCATAAAATCCAGTTTGGTGCTAGCATCATTTAAGTCATGCCTGATTTTGACATTGAAAATCCTGCCTTCTAAAAGGGATGTGCGCTGTTCTATTGCCATATTTGGGGGCAATAATCTGTAGTATCTGTTGCCTTCTGTTTTTTTGACTATCTCATGGTATGAACTATCTAATCCTGTCCTTTGAGATTTTGAGCAATGTTTATGACAATGTTTTCATCAGAAAAGGACGTTCATTCAGACTGTTCTTCTTCATCATCTCAGTCTTGGAAATACCTTAAACAGGAAAACGAGCTACTCCAGAACTGCATTCTGTTTTTCAAGTTTGGAAGCTGAACTCCTAAACCAAATCAGCTTAGGAGTGTGAGTCATACATCACTACAATCTGCAGAGAATTTCCCCATGACTTCTGAGGTCTCTGGATCAGGAGAGGACACGCAGTAGCTGTGAACCAGCAGTTTTTGTGCTGCCATTTCTATTTAGTGATTAGAAGAAGCCATCACAGAGGAAGCTGCCAACATCAAATTTATCCAGGACATTTCTGGGGAAAGAATGTCCAACTTCAGAATCAAATTAGATCCATTCGTGAATAAACAAAGCCCAAGTTTATTGACTTAAACATCTTGCAAAGTCTGTTTTCTCAATTTTTCTTAAATGCTGAGAAAATGAATCCAGTCTGATAGTGGGGGCACAAGTTATGATAGCACTCTGAAACACAAAGGGGACCACTCCTTCTTGTTAAAGCTACCTGAACCTTTCCATTTCAGATCCTAAATGCTACCTCTTAATGAAACTTCAATCTTCAATAAGAAAAGAAGCCTCTAAGCTGCATGTCTGCTTCTGGCTGAATTTTCCTGACCAAAGGCTGAGCAAGATCTTTTTTGCAATTGCAATACAGCCAGCGGGAACAGACCTCTGGACCCTGAGCAAGAAGAAGGAGCTAAGCTCTCCCACATGTAATGAATCCCTGATAAGCTAGGCAGCAGGAAGAACGAAGCTTTCAAAATCACATTACACAGGGGTCAAGAGTCAGACATGCTAAAGGATAAAGGGAACATCGTCACCAAAGGATAATGCAGGTTAACAAGTGCAGGAAATCATTCAAGTTGGTGTTAGTGCCAGAGATGTCTTCTCCTCAGCTGGAAAACACAAGAGGAGGGCCTGTTGTACACGAATGGAGCAATTCGAACAAGAGCAGAGCTGCATCTTTGCAAAATACATGAAAGATTTAATCAGCTGGTTACTTGCTAATTCAATAAGTCTTTTCTGCAATAGGAAATTACTGCATAAATGTTTTAAAATGTAAAATAAAGGCATAAGCAGCCATTTTCTACCATTTAAATTTACTAAAGTCTGCTCAAACCTCTAAATTAAATCCCAGTACATACAATGAAATGGTAAATTCGTGCTTTTTTTTTTTTTCCCTGTTAGGAAACAATGTGTTTTTAACTCTAGGCACTTTTTTTATTAGATTTCACTCCATGATATTTTGTTTATATGTTGCTTGCTGCAGGCGTATATGCAGCAGCAACAACAACAACAAAAGAAAAAAGCAAAAAAGAAAGAAACTTGCAAATTAAATGTGTTCCAACATTGATATCCTTCTGGCTCTGAAAATGGGGATCAGTACCGCACCATTTAACAGAAAACACTGTCTTCAGATGAGGCAAGAGGAAAAAAAGGAAAACTTATCTCTGTCTTGATGTTCAGTGCATAGTGGTTTTGAAGAAAGTCAAAGAAAGATCTTGGAGTCAGCAAGAACCACAACTGAGGACCTTTTTGTGAAACATTTTAGGGCTTCTCACTGCAGTCAAGAGAGTGATGACAGCACATATGGACCTTTTTAAACTACATTTTAGCTGATAAACTCAGAGTTGTTGAATCCTAAGCAATTGCAGCAACCTGCATTCAGCAAACCTAACCATTAAAGTGAGAGCAACCCTCCCCCAGGAGTCCGCAGCCCAGGCAGAGCTCTTTATCTCCATGCAAGAGTAAAATGGTTTCACGCAGGCTGAGCTGAGGCACACAAGCCCCAGTTACACCACAGCCGAGCTCTACGCAGCTTCCTGGGGTGAGGTTCAGCTCCCACAACCTTATGGCAAGCCACCCGGTCTATGTGAATTAATCAGTTTTCCTCCCTGGTGCCTGAAGAGAGAAGCACGTCAGGAGAGGTTTTCATCCAGCCCTTCTCAGGCAGCCAGTGAGATGAATCACCTCCTGGAGCCGTCTCTCCCCCCTCACTGAATGCAAAGAGGCTGAATGCTATCACTTACACGGCTTACAGGAGGGAAATTAAACCCATCCTTAGAAATCTGGATAGCCCAGATTTGAGCAGCATCCAAACCTGTATTATGTTATTACAGAGACAGATATTACAGAGCTCTGGCTCACAATGTGAGACTTAACTTTCTCAATATGAGCTTGGAGAATAAATGCTATTAATAACAGTAGGACGAGATTTTCTGCAGATGCAATAGCATGTTTATTTCCTCACTGAATACCCAATTACTCCACAGAAAGCGATGCTACACTACATTTCGTTTTGATAGGAATTTGCAGAAGTCCCCACTGACTCCAAAAAGGAATTGAGATGTTCATAAAAAATGAACAATCACAAAGTAAACTGGACTAGGGTTCGTGATTTCAAAAGCGGAACAGCTGATAAATTATGAATGGCATTATATTTTACATATTTTTTTTACATATTTTTTACATATTTTTACACATATATTTTATCTTTACAGACAATAAGAAGGGAAGACAACTGGAGTGGGAGAGATGGGAGTCAGACACTTGACAGCAGAGGATGCCTGGACTGTCCTTAGTTCAAAAGGTGCCAAAGGTACCAAAAATATCCAAAGGTTGTGACTCAAGACTGAAGCAAAACCTGTAAAGCTCAGCACTGGTTCTAAACAAAAATCATCATCCCAAGTAAAAGAAACAGAAACAGAGAACTGACATATGAAACATAAAAGAAAGCTCCACAAAAAATTACACCTCAGAAAGTAAATGAGTAGGTAAATAAACAGGTATAAAGCAAGAACTGCCAAAAGTCAGGCCAAATGTTTCCTTGCAACAAGCATTAAAATAAATACCCAGAGATTCTTCACATTCATAAATGGAGGGAAGAAAAGAATATAAAGAATAACCAACGCGACCAGGATGCAATGATGTACAAATAGTCCAGACCCGGGCTGAACATTAAATTAGTTTATAGCTTTAGTTTTCAAAGGTGATGTAAATGTTTTTCAGAAAACTTAATGCATCAAGAAGAAAACAAGCAGATATATTACCTTAACAAATGTTAAGGGAAAGAGTAATTAGAAACATTGAGATAAATCAAAATGCAATCAGTGTAGCAGCACAGGGTTTGCTAAGGTTTGGTTAGCTGGGGTCTCGTCAAACTTTTCTGACAGCCTTCTCTGATAAGAAACTTGATTTTCTAAAGAAAAGAGCTGCAGTATATCTCAAGGGGTGAAACTGTCAGGAAACAGAGAAAACAGAGACAAAACCGGGAATGGTAAGGTGGCTGAGGAACTTGTGGAAAGGCTGGCAAAACAGAGACCACCCAAGGGAAATCTAGAAAGGGCTAAATGCCAAATGGCTTTGTGATTTTGTTTTCATGATGCAAGCAGAAACATTATATGCTTATGAAATCAGCTGGTGGCACAGCTTTGGAAGCTGTGTAAAGGAGAGGGAATATCTGGGTGGGAAAAAAAAAATGACGAGGAATAACTGGGTGGAGAGTCAATGATTCCATTACAAAGCTTATTTATAAAAATTCCTGCTACTAAGAAACCCTACAGCTGAAAATGATAGAGAATTAGAAATATTTGGGTACACTAGTGACATGTGTGATCATCATGGTGATTCAGAGCAATCTGTGGGTTGCGCTCACAGAAAAGGTTGATCTAGCTCCAGAATGCATCAGGTGAGTGCTCCCAAGGGCAAGAGGAAAAGCCAAACCCCACTCCCAATGGGGAGGTGATGGATTCATACAGCTCAGCTCTGAATACTTGTATTCAAACACAGTGCTACGCAGGAAAAAATAATAATAATCCTAAAACCTCTTTCATATGAAAAGTTTCTAGACAAGATCAGCTTGTTTAGACTACATAAAGGAAAATCAATGTGTGTACATGGAGGGTGACTGTTCTTTCTAAGCACACCAAGGATCTAAACGCAAGGAAAGAAGTATTTAAAGTAACCAAGAAGGATGGCACAGGGACAATCGAGCAGACTGCAAATTAAGACAGATTTGCAGACACCACGAATTAAAGTGGATTTTGATCAGTTTATCAGAAGGCTGATAGGATGAATCTGACCACAAAAGCCATGAGGCAGGGACTCAAATGATCTCTGCGATTTTTTCCCTTATTTATTTTTTTCTGCTTTTGTTCTTACTGTAGTGAGGTGAACACATGCAGACTCAAGGGCGGGCTGCATCTTATCTCAGCCTAAAATACATTGTGAAGGGGTCCACACCTGAACTAGTAACATTTGTATTAGTGAGAAATGAGCATCTGGGGACAGGGTGACTCCTCAGGTTTTAGAGACACACTGTTAGAATACTGTTTAGCCCAGAGAACAGAAGGCTTCAGAGAGACCTGACAACAGCCTTTCAGTATCTAAAGGAGGGCTATCAGAAAAGAAGGGGACAGACTCTTCAGCAGGGTCAGATAGGCAAAACTTTCATTATCTTTCTCTCACCAGAAGAAACTGCGCCAAAAGAAAACAAAAATCACACAGATCAAACTCTTCATTCTGTAAAGTCAAGGTGTAGCTTAACACTCACTGTTGAAGCAGTGGAAAAGTGTCCTGTTTTTGTAAACCTTGGGAAATCCCTACTGAGCAGTTGTTACACGTTGGCACACAATGGAAAAAGACTAAGTGCCTACAGATTCTGAGAACAACTGAAATGGTGAGCACTTGTCAGCGTCAGCACACAGACCTGAAAGCCCATCTCCAGCAAGTACGCTGCTGTACGGCACAGGAGGACCATCCAGAAGGACAGATAGGCTGCTCAAAATTCAACAGGCAAATCACTGCCAAAAGAAATTTTCAAGCTGAGCTACTTAAACAGAGCTTAGCTCTAAAAATCTCTGGTTAGCTCCTTAATGCGTCTTTACTGGAGTTAATGTTGAAATAAATCTTCCAACATATCTCAGAAGCCATTTATTTTAGGTAATCAATTAGAGCAATAAAGTTGCATACATACAAATCAAAATGCTGGAATGAGAAAAATAAAAAAGCAACTTTTCTGATTTATCACCACTTTAAGGACTGAAATTATGGTTGGATTCAGTTACATTAATCTACGCTGAAATAAAGGACATTGCTTCTGCACAAGCTATCTTGACCCTGGGTCCAGGCTGAACCCATTTAATGTTTGGTTCTGCACCTGTGATAGCAGTGGAAGTAGTGAATGCAGTGAGCACTAAATTGAGTCCCTACAGCAAAATGATAGCAAGTACATTTCATCATGCAGTCCCTGAAAGCATTTGCAGATTTACTGCTCAAGGCTTTTCTTTCACTCCATGGAGATGGGGAGCTTTTCTGTTGGCTTCTTCCCCCCTAAGAAAAATATCAGTAACCTATAACACTACAATTCCAGTGAACTGTTTATGGTACAGCCACACAGCTCAACACATTTCAAACACTGAAAAACTGAGGTTACAAAAAGAAAGGTTTCCAAATACTTATTTTAGAATCCAGTTGAGACGTATGAGGACTTTTGTAATTTCTGTTAGTACAGCAGGGTGCCTAACTGGGCAATGATATCATAAAATATGATAATATCATTAAAATATAATGATATCATAAAATACAGTTATTTTCACTCATTTGGAGGAGGCAGACGAGGGCCAAAAGGGAGGGAGAGAAAGGGGAGTCCCAGCGGTCACGACAGCTACTGAACTTAGTTGATAGCTCAATGCCAACAAGAAACCAAAAATTTCCTATCCCAAATACAGAAAGGAAAACAGAAGAAATACTTGGAGAGAGTGACATGAGCTGCAATGTTTCTGCAAGTATTTCTGAAGCTACGTGTAGCCCTAATGCTGAGAGCCATGCGTAACGCCAACCCACTCTTCAGGATTCAGCAAAATAAAGATTTGCACCAGGTTACAAGGCTCTTATCACAGAATCACTGATTTGTAGGGGTTGGAGGAGACTTCTAGAGATCATCGAGTCCAACCTCTCTGCCAAAGCAGCTCCCTAGCCCAGGTTGCACAGGCAGGTGTACAGGCTGTCTTGACCATCTCCAGAGATGGAGACTCCACCACCTCTCTGGGCAGCCTGTGCCAGTGCTCTGTCACTCCACTGTGAAAAAGTTTCCAAGAACATCTATGTGGAACTTCCTATGCATCAGTTTGTAAAAAAATTATAGAAAATGTGTCTACTTAAACCATCAGCCATACATTTGTTTTATCTGAAGTTGTATCTGGGATCCATTTTGTGCATAGCAACTGCCTGCATACCCAAAGACTGTGACTCCTTTCCTTCCACTTGTGACTGTGTACCACAAGCTCAATTATATGGATCTGCGCTATTCCCATCAGCATTACTTAATTCAGTATCTGACTGGATTACTTCATTTGCCTTGTCTCCTCTGTAAATCTCTCCTCCTCGGCAAGAGACAGCATCCACAGGATGCAAAGCGTTCCTTGAAATTCCTTGAAAGCGTTCCCCATACAACTTGCCCTAATTATACTCTTCAGATAGATAGTTAAACATCTATATTACGTCATCCGTGGTTAGCTACACTTATATTTGGACATCTTTACCGAGCCACTATATTATTATATTACATTTCTCCGCACACTGCAGCAGGATGACAGCATTCTTTGTATTTAATTGCCTTCCCACTGCATAACAAAGGGGAAAATGCTAGGTCCCAGGCTTAGTGTGCCTGTCATCGTGTTGCTAGGAGTTTTCAACGTAGTTTAACAGTTGGCTGCATCAGGGATTTAGTTCTGGGAATTATTTTCTCAGATATTATTTCAGGGCTAAAGCTACATTCTTGAAATGTGTCAATTTATCTCCACCTTGCTTACACCACTCAGTCTGGGGTCCATAAAGCTTTCTTCAGGCAGCTTTGGAAAAGAGAATGCTTGTAGAAAAACACAGCATACGGGAGTGTGAAGCTAGTTGTACAAGCCTGTGCTTGCATTTAGTTTACACACATAGCTGTTTTACCTAGCAGCAGTGATGCAAAAAAGATTCTGATTGCTGAAACAGATAAATAACAGAAATTAAAAGTAGATTATACTTGCCAGGATTTCACACCTTAATATGTCCTGCACAGATCACTGCATTTTAAAGGCCACTGGGGTCACGTAGCCTTACATTATTAAACAACAGACATAGAATTTCAGAGCCTTATCTCATTGAAATGTCATTTGAAAACCAGAGATGAGCTAAAACCTGTACATTTTCTTTTGTTACAAACTCAGAAATTCATGAAACTAAGTTAAAATTGCCAGGAAAAAAAAAAAAACTACATATATATATATGAAGTGCTCCAGGATTTTCCAAATATCCAAATGGGAACTTTGAGGATGCAGATTCCATGCCTACAAAAGCTCATCCACCCATCTAATCTTGAGGCTGTTCTCTGTACTAAATTCCATAAGCTCAAACGTAGCTCTCAGCAGCAGCATGATGGAGTACCCTTATCTGAGTGTGGGCACAGAGGGTGCATCCAGTTCCAGGGCATTCTCCCATGTGTAAGCCTTCAAACATCTGAAAAATACCCCATGTTCCTTGGAAAATAAATCCACATATCTGCTCCCAAAGCAAACTATAGCTTGGCTTGACCATATCTGGACAAGCAAAAGGACCAATGTCAATGGACACATCATAAAACCATCAGCTGCAAATTCAGCCCAACCTGAACCTGATAAACACTGACTCTGATAAATACTGTGTCTTAGTGTTTATGGTTGCCCACATTTTAACCAACCTCTTAGCAGCTCAGTGACAAAGGCTACCTATCAATCTCACTCAAATAGCCAGATCACACAAAAAGGATGAGACTCAAGCTAACAAAATCCTCCAGCTTCAGAAGTAGGGAGAGATGCTTTTAGAAATACATGTGACCGTATATACACTAACGAAAAGAACTGTCACATTCACTTATTACTCAGGGGAAAAAATAGCATTGTTTCATTATATATCTTTCCAAGACTCCATGCAATTGGATTAGACTTCACATTTCTACAAACTTTTAATCGGTCCAATAACAATGGGGATCACACGTGACCAAAATCTTTGGATCTAAACTTAATTCTTTCTTCCAACAAGAACAACAAAAATACAGTCCAGTTTCAGGGATTCTGAGTTCATATATCCCACTCTGGTTCACACCTAGAAAACCAGCTGGGTTCCTCAGCATGTTTAGCACTGTCTCTTCTTACACTTCTACAAATGAACGATGTTCTGTATGGCTTTGCTTCAGCCAGAATGTTTTTCAGTGAAAGTAATATTTCCCAATTAGGAAAGATGCCATACATGAGATTTCTGGGACAGTCGCATCCTACCAATCTTCTTAAATAAGGCAAGTATCCCACTAAGGATGCCACTTTCCTCTCTCTGAGCTTATTTTTCTCCAACCTATTTTCCCTTGTTTTTCTAACCTCTCAATACCATTTAGCCACTTAATTCCTCATCCATCACATCAATTTAGATCACTCTAAGCTGTGCACAGTATTTTTCTCTCTCTCTCATTACCTTACCTTTTCCATTCGTTGTCATAAATCCCTGAGAGCAGAATGTAGCAGCCTGGCTGCAGGAATAGGAAACTACACCTCTAATTCTGCATCAAATCAGCTTAATTCCCCCAGTTCTCAATTTGTGTGTCATAATTCTTTCCATTGCATACACCTATTGAAGCTCTATGTCTATTCAACAACAAAGTAACTTTGATTTACAGTCATGCTTATTCAGGTTGGAAGATCACAAGACTGCAGCTTTGCCATAGCGTTTGTGATGGAAATGGCACTGCTCCTACTCCGGCCAAGGCTGACTGTCATTTTGGGAGGTATTGGAACAAGCTGCCTAGGGAGGTGGTGCAGTCACCATCCCTGGAGGTTTTCAAAAACAGGTATATATCACACTAAGTGACACGATCTAGAGCAGTCACAGGTATAGGCTGACAGTTGGACTAGTTGATCTTACTGGCCTTTCCAACCTTAATTCCTCTATTTGGAAAACTGAAATCCTCCGCACACAATCTTATATTAGCATCACCAGTTTGGACTGGATGATCTTTGAGGTCTTTTCCAATCTTGATAATTCTGTGATTTTTTCATATTTCTTTGGTGAAACTTTCCGTTCCTTTCCTTAATTCTAACTTCACAAAATAGCATCAAGTGCGTAAGACATTTTGTACAATGGCTCAGCCTCTGCATGAGAAACTTCCAACCACCTATAAGAGTACTGGCTAGCAAACACATACCTTGAAGTAGATAACACTGAACTGGCAGCTTATGTTTTATTGTGTCTGGGCTAAAACCAAATCCACATGTACTAAACACAGAGCCACAAACCTCAACCTCCTTGTCATATCCTTCCTTATGCAACCCAGACCAGCACAAGGGGAGGAGAAGCAGCTGTCTGCACTGGACTCCTCCCACCTACAGAATCTCTTAACAACTAACAAAAGTACTTTCAATGTCTTCTGTGAAAATAAACAGCCACGACTGGATGTGGGACACACAAGAAGAGCAAATCTGGAATGACATCTTTCACTCTGCTGGCTTTTAGGGCAATTCACTCTGAATTCACCAAGAATCCAGAACCTGTTTACAAGACCTCTACCATTAAGCTTTGATTTTCTATTAACTTCTCCGGAAAACGCAACAACCACAGATTTTAACGCTAAGTTCCCTTATCCAACACACAGCATCAAGATAAAGAGCAAAAATCTACCAGAATCGAGAGCTACAAGAGCTTCTCTCTCTTCTACTTGCCTCAAGGAAGAAATACTCACTTTCTAATGAGAAACACTCTCCTTTCAATCAATCGGGATATTTCCTCCAAATTAAGGTTATCGATTTACTTATTTTTTGAATAGTGTTCAAGCACATTGCTGCTACAGGACAAAGAATTTAAGTCCCAGAGAAGAAAACATTTAAAATAAATGTTAAAGGTGAAATGAGTATCAAGTGCACATCAAGCTACAGCCACCCAGAACACATCAACCAGCTTAAAGGATATAAACATCACAAATGAAGACATCATCAGAGAAAAGGGAAAATGCAGACCCAAGGAGGACAGACTTGCTGTTTACATACCTCTTTTCAAAATCACTTCCATTCTTTTCAGGTGACAGAGAAAACTTGGGTTGAAAGGGTTTGAGTACTTATACTCCAGGGTCTGCTAGAGGCCCAGGGCCATAATGTATCATTTCACAAGAAAGAAATGCTGCCCCTGGTTCTCTTTTTAAAAAGGAGCTGGTAATTCATTTGTCTGAAGGTAAATCATAGCAGCTCCAGGATCACTGCAGTTCACAATATCTTTTTACTGTTACTACACTTTGGTTAAAGTTTTGCCACTCTAAGAGAGCCTCTCTTAAAATGCAGTATGCCAATGATTTTTTGCTGTCACAGGCATTGTAGATGGTTTACCTACCATGTATATATTAGAGAAAGAGCTTAAGCTCATAAGTTTAAATCTATACGGCTTGGGAACAGAAATTTTCTGCTTGCTTGACATATTAAAACATGAAAATCTGAAGGCAACACTGAATTTTTACAAAAAAATTTTACAACCCCTCTTCTCTGAAACTGTTATGTTAAAAAGCCGTATATTTACAACCTCAGTAATGCCACCTCCTTACACAGCCTGACTGTACAACCTGATTCCAGATGGGCAGCCTTCAAACGATCTTGAATTTAAGCTCTAAGTATTATCACTTCTGTCATATTTGCTATAAATAAAATGGAACAATGTCAGAAGAAGGTACTCAGCACAGACAGGGATGGAATCTTAAGGGCTCTACAAAACTGGCACCAAAGTCTGCATTGAATAATACAAACTCAGATTTCATAAAAGTGAGGATAAATAACTGCAGATTTTTCTAAGAACTGAAAAAACAAAGTGTTCTAAGAAAAACACTGTTAAAATGTTTTGTTTAAAAAGGCCTTTTTCATCTGTTTATGGTCCTAAAGATAAAAGGCTCTAGAGAAAAATTAAAACATCCTAATGCCATTATAGTTGCATTTTAATAATGAATTTTCTCTGCGTTGACTTGTGCCTGCATTATTTGTCCCAGTTATTCCTTGTTCTCTCTGTTATCTCAGGCTTCAAGCTCGACTTATTAAATGTTAATACATTCAGCAGTTAAAAAGCATTAATTTGGTGTCCCTTTAAGATATGTATGTTCTCTCTCCTCAAACTGTTTCTAAAATTCCAGCACTAACTTAACAACTGTTTGTTTTTTTTTTTAAATGGAGATAAACCTCCTTCTCCACCAGTCATTTAAAAACACAACGGAAGAAAATTACAGCATGGTCTGCAAAGTAATTTCAGGGCAGGATTTAAAAATGCTCACTCACAGGTATTCTCTACTTTTGCAAAAGTCAGTGGCCTATTAGCCACTAGCTTCAGCCATAGCAGAACAGAGTTTTGATTATTTACATAAAGTTGCATCAAGCTGTCCTGCAATGGATTAGGAACACATAAAGGCAATCTCTGGGTCTGAGATGACATGAGAGGCTGTGGTGGAGGGACATCCTGACTGATTCAGCCCACTAGGAAGTGGAAGTGAGACAATGTTTTTGGATGAAATGAAACTGAACACCATGTTTATACATGTTCATGTCACTAGGCAGCACTGAAATCCTAAGACCTCTCTTTTTCTCAGAAACAAAACGTAACACAAGTGAAGTGCAGCAGCCTAATTCCATCCCCACATGCTTGCACAGGGCTACTGTTGCCTGTTATTGCTGCCAGATGCAGGGGAGCACACTTCTAAATTAATTTCTAATTAAAACAATTATTTCAAGTTGGACTACAGCAGCTTACCTCATCCACATTCTCGAAGGCATTGATGATGTCATACGGTAAACAGGACAGAAGATCGATCACAAACCATGTCTTCAGGTAGTTCATCCTTATGAGTTTGGGATCAGATATAACCTCTCCACCAGGGCCAACAAAGGTTGTATGAAAGTTCAAAACAATGTCAACCAGAAAAATAACGTCCACGACACTGTCCAGCACGAGCCAGGCAATGTTGTTCTGTTTCGTCTTGAAAGAGACGTTATATGGGACCATAATTGCTGTGTAGAAGGTTAGAATTAGGATGACCCAGTCCCAAGTGGTCTTAAAAGCACAATAATGTAATATAATGTGCGGTGGAGTCTTTGGAGCTTCTTGCTTGTACTGAGGAAGAATATCAGATCCCAGCTGCAGAACCTGTAAGAGAAAGAAAGCAAACATTACTGTTTTCAATTAACATGATCCAATTAGGGGTTTCACAGATTTCTGTAAGGAGAAGCACAAAGACAGGACTGTATTCGTTGCACGTTCCAGAACGACCCATAGTTTCTACATTATTTATTTAGCCAGCGAGCCTGTTGGTGCATAAGTCACATAAGAAAGAGCAGACACAGCCATAAGGAGAGCATACAAGGATAACCTTGCACAAAGGCAGGTCATTGCAGATGTACTCAAGGGAAACCATACCTACAGCAAGGGTAGAAGGGCTCCATGCCAACAGCTCATGGGTACTGCTATATGGGATCACACCCTGCAGTTACAAACGTAAAGTATTCATTCACATTTGGAAGTTTAACAAGACTAATCCTTCACGTCTGATCTCTGTTTTAAATCACTGCTTAGCCACAGCAACGCCCTATCTAGCCAGACATCAGCTTTGCTGGCTGACTGCTTTCTAAAACAACACGCACAACTTCTGCCCTAACCATGTGGCAATACCATGCCTCCTTTCAATTCTCTTCAAAAAGTTGTTGCCTTTACAAGCTCAATAACACCAGTGGGTTCTCTTTTATTTTTTGTAATTACTTTTTTTTTTTTTTTTGCATGTGACTATAACCTCTTCTATGCTCATTTTTGTAAATTGTGGAACTGGAAACATTGGGAAGGAACCAAGCCAAATTCAGTCAAGACATTCTTCCCAGCTGATCTAATTACCACTTATCTCAGTCCAACACAAAGGAACACACAGCATGGTAATACACTGTGCTGACAACTGAAAGATTCTTGTGCATTTTGGAACTAATCGCACCTTTCCGCTTTTTTGGGGGGGTGGGGGAGGGGGAAGGAATCTCAAGTATGTGTAGGATAAAATAAGTAATTCCAACCATTTTAAACTCATTTCAGCCCTGTGACTGTCCCACACTGATGCACCATAATTGCAGGACAGTTAGACTGCAAATAGCAGTCTCATTTGTGTAAAAGCAATCAAATGCAGAATGGGTGCTCAGTGAAGAGGAGTGAATGGTTCTGAATAAACAGCACCACTAAGAATATGAACTGAAGCATCTCAGATATAGAATCTCTATTAATTCTTTACAGCATTATTTTTAAGATGAAAAAATCGTTACTTAGAACAGACAAGCAAAAACCTGGCTCTACTGAAAAATCTGTCCTCCAGAAAACACCAAGGGGCAACAACAGCAGCCTCTTGCACTCTGTGGTAAAAGATGTGGTTTCCCATATGTCTCATCTGGCTCCATATCATTCTGTAACCCGATGGGGAGCAAACTTCCCTGTGCCTACCTGTTCCCACCTTCCCTTAATGTCAGATTTAGCAATCATATTGTGAGGAAAATGGGCTAAGCTGGTAAAATGAAAAATTAACTCACTGTTACATTAGCAACCCATTTGTTTTCTACAGAATTAGCCTAAATTGAGCAAATCTATCCTGCGGTCAAAAAACCACCAGACACAATATACGGGAGACAGTGAGGGTGCAGCAGAGATCTCCAGGAGACCACAGCTCTGGTGTAACACAAAGCCACGTGCTGAGCTTCAGCCAAGCAGCCCAGATTCAGAGGCACTCACCACATGCCCTTAGAGACATCAAGCCTCTAGAGAGACCCACAAATTTATTAGCCTCCAGGTGCCCCTTCCCATGCCCAAGCGAAGACTCACATCCAGCACTCATGCACTAGACACACTTGTGGATCCGTGCATCCTTTCTGGGATAAAAGCAATGTCCAGTACATTTGGGTTTGGTTTTTTTTCCTCACCCCCAGTGTTCTTCTCTGCCCATGAAACTTTTTTCACTGTCAAAATGATCACCTGCACTTTACACACCACTACACGCCATTTTGGTTTTGACTCAATCTGACAATTACCTCCAGTTATATCCTCTTTCTGGCTTCACCTGTGGACAAGACAGTTCCACACTTCACTATCACAATACACCAGGACAGAGACTTCTTTCCTTGGTTTCTCCAGACCTGTTTGTTCTCTGTCTCATCCAATGAGGCAGGAGTTGGAAACAGTAACTCACTATAACTGGAGTAATAATTTTCCTTGGGCTCAAGCTGAATGCGATGAACATATGCTTGATAGCTCCCAATGCCTCATGGTGGAGTTCTTAGGTGATCCCATGGTACTATAAAGGCATAATTATTATTTTTAACATAATATCATGCTGAGTTTGACATGCTGCGTGGGTGGCATGTGGCTGAGGAGACCACTGAACTATAATGATTATTTATTTCGTGCTGCGTGAATTTTTAATTTTAAACCACTAAAGAATACACAGTATCTTGTTACTCAGCTGCACTCATCACAGACTGAATGATTCTTGTTTACAACGTGACTGATAATGGGCAAATCTGGTGAGGTGGGCAGTACCTTCTGCCAGGGATGAACTGTGAGGAAAATGCACCTCCTCAGACACAGAAGTATGGAAAACACTGCCTGGATGGCAATGGCACATCTCTACCCTGGGAGAAGCAACCCACTCTCCATTCCTGACACACTTTGACTCTAAAGCATTGTGCAGCTCTAAAATTTTGTAACAGAGGAGACTATATGTGGGAATAGGTTTTTGGGGGAGTGTACAACCTTCACCTTCACTTGAGCTTTTTATGTTGCCTGTCCTAAATCCCCTGCTGCAGTTTAGTCCCATTAGTTTTTCCTCTAGCTAGAGTGGGTATGGTGAACCATTTCCTCCTTTCTTCCATGCAACTGCTTTAGATGTGTTTGAACATAGCTACCATATCTTCTTCAGTCTTTCTTTTTCTAGACAAAACCACTACAGAATATAACCAAATTTACAGTACTTGGAAATATCATGAACTAAAAAAAACAAGAAGTGAGAATAATTTAGCAGTAAGCTAAGCTACTGGTACGGGATAACTCTTGGAAAACATCACGCTGCCAGCACCTTGAAAATTGTAAGCTTCCATTCTGATTTCACTTTACATAAAGCTTGTGATATATGAGTCCACTTAAGACAAGAAAGGAAAAACAAAGCAACAACAAAGAAAAAGCATTTAAAACTGCTGCCAGTTCTTAGCATCAGACTCAGGACAAGCTCTCCAGCACAGAGGGACTAGGGCAGTCACATTTAGTAGCCCATATATTTTCATCACATTTTTTACCCATATAGTCTTTATTACCAATCTCTGTTTCATCAGTTAACCTTTCACTTGGTTCACCACCTGCACTGTTAAGGAGATGTTTGCAACTTGCCAAAGAGTTCACTTTATCAGTTCTGAAGAAGAAAACCATTAGCAAAGTACTTCAGGAATGACTTTTTCAAGGAAGTTGAGCATGAATATATATGTGCCTGTACAACCCCTGGGGCCTAGGCAGGGATCACCTTGCTTCTCAAACAATCCCCACTAGCCCAGAAGAGTAGGTCACCATTCACAGGCTTCAGAGACACTGAGTCTAGTTTCATATTGCTGTGAGACAGCATGTAGAAGACCAAACTGTACACCCCAAACTAAGCAGCAGCCCACAAACTTGAAGCTGCATTCGGATCTTATAAGAGTGACTAAGAGATTGTTTCCATGACTGCCTCACTCTGCTATGCCCTCATGAAGCCCCATCTGGAATACTGCATCCAGACCTAGGGTGCGCAGCACAAGAAGGATGCAAAGCTGTTGGAGTGCAACCAGAGAAAGGCTATGAAGATGACCAGAGGACTACAGCATCTCTTTCATGAAGAAAACCTAAGGGAGCTGGGCTTGTTCAGAGAAGAGAAGGCTCTAAGGAGACCTCATTGTGGCCTTCCAGTATCTAAACAGAGCTTATATACAGGGGGGACACTGACTGGTTACATGGTCTAGATAGCAACAGGGAAATGAGGAACTGTTTTAAACTGAAAGAGGGGAGATACAGACATTTGGAAGAGATTCTTCTCTTAGAGGGCAGTGAGACCCTGGCAGTGCTGCCCACAGAGATGCGGGTACCCCATCCCTGGAGGTGCCTAGTGCCAGGCTCAATGAGGTCCTGGGCAGCCTGAGCCAGTGGGGGGCAACCAGCCCACAACAGGGGGTTGGGGTTGGATGGCTTTAAGGTCCCTTCCAGCCCAAGCCATCAGATGACTGAAAAAGTGTGACCTGCCGTGCAAATATGCACACAGCTCTTATTAAGGAAGAAGAGAGCAGAGGCTGAAAAATCAAAATCAAGAAATCACCTTAAAAATATTATTTATTAATGGAAACGTTTTTTTTTGTTGTTTTTTTTTTCCCATCTCTTCCTGCCTGAAGAAGAAAGGTGTCTGTCCCAACTTACTTCTGCCAGGCGGGAGTGCTTGTGCACCACCTCAGCTTTGTTCATTGGCGTCAGCTGCTGCAGCACACTCCGGCTGTTCGTCAGGGCCCGTGTCAACCGTGCAAACTTTGTCCAACCTGCAGGAAAGAAGGAAACAGAGTGAGAAGCAATTACACCCCATTCAATATGAGTAAGTCTCCTTCGTGTTCACTGAAATCAAGTCTCAGACTTGAGCAGTTCCTCTAAATGGCTGCACAGAGCAAGTTCTGGCTCCAGGCTCCACAACACCGCGTGAGAGGAAGAACACCACTGCTTCAAGGCAAACATTAAGTATACCCGAGTAAAATCAAAACACTCTGGCTTGTTCTTTCTTTCAGAGACATTGTGTTAGAGGGATTGTATTGCACTTTCAGCCTTCTGGGTAGTTACTCGGTTGCTAAAAACTAATTCTTAAGCACTGAAGTTACCACAAAGGCTTCCCACATCTGCAAACCACACTGAAGTGAAATCTTGCCCAGCCACCAAGGGCTTTAGCTGGAGCTGCCCCAGAAGTTCAATCCTTACATTGTTACTGTTCCTTGCTCTGATCAAGAACACAATTCAGAGGCGTAAAAATAAAAATAAAACAGCAAAAATGCAGGGCTACATCAACTGTGTTTCAAAGTGGAACAACTTTACAGACAAAGAGCTAGATTTTAAATGGTACTAAGCAATGTATTTAGCTGTTAAACTAATGATAAGCAGCTGCTCAAATGGCAGCTTGGGACCCACACACTATGCCATCACTGGGGAATGTTTTTCTGCAAAGTTCAGAAAGGAGCAATCAGTGTTTGAAAGTGACAGCAGCACAGAGCCAGGAATGTGTCACTAAGTCAAATGCCCTTATGTGACAGCTGGCACAGATGCATCACTGGATGAGGCAGAGCAGTGGTAGCAAATGAAGGGTGAGGGGTTTCAACAGCATAGCACTGCAGCATTAAGCAGGCAAATTAAAAATTCGAATGTCTGCAGGAATAAAACTCCTCCCCATAAGCAGAATAGCAGTTCTTAGTCCATGTCTTTAATCCTGTTTTGATGTAATTTTATTTTGAAGTGGTACTGCTCAACACTCAGTCTGACCAGGTATAACATGTTATCTTACCACAAAACTGTGTATAAAATAACAGACGTCATGGATAAGAAACTGGTGACAGTTATGCTTTTACCTAACTTGGATGCTGAGGAGGTGAAAATTAAGAGTAAATGTCACAAACAAGAAAGGAAAAAAAAATTCTATACTAGCTTGGTTTTTGTTTAAATGCTTCGTCAGACAGGACTCCATGGCTGGCAATGATAGGACATGGTCTCCGGTACTGCCTTGCATCCCTTTTCTATGATGCTTCACAGGCTGAGACATTCCGTTTTGCAAAAATCTGAGTTTTCAAAATGCCTCTCCTCTTTCAAAAGCAAAAGTAGTAAGAATTCCCTGGTCATCATCTTACGTAAGAAAAACACCTTTTTGACATTCACCACAATGTTCAGAAAGCCTTGGGAACCTGGAAAAGATGTAGCACAAGGAGTTGGGGAAGCTATGTAAGACAGGTACCAAACGATAAGGACTCTTTTGCTGTAAAAATAAAAAGCATGGAAGAACGATGACTTTCTCAAGTACTACTTTTACACCACAGTGAAATGATCATTGTCATGTGAAAAAAGAAAGCCACTCACTTCAGCCTACAAGTTTCTCATTCTGGTTATTTGGCCTGTTCTCTTCTTTTGAAGGTGGAAAATATTTCACAGCATCCTTTCGCCACCAAGACCAAAGCTCTGAGTTAGGCTAGAGAAGACCTTTCACAAAAACCCTTTCAGCCCCATTTGGAGACTCCGAAATTTTAAATTTCTTTCCGTATCATGAGGGCTATGACTCTGGAGGTTAGAAGCACATAATATGCTAACACAACTTCTTTGTAAATCAGCACAAGGTCCATCATTATTCTACCCACTTCAACTTATCTCACTGCAATAGTGTTAAGCAGCAAGTTCTTTTGTTTCCTATTTACAACCCAAGAGAAAAATACAGCGACAGCAAGATGCTAGGGTATGAGTGGGAAGGTGAAAATGTATACAGACTGCCTTGTGTCTGAAATAATCAGTACAGGGTACATTTCTGTGTTCCTTGACCTTGTAATAAATTAGCTAAGTTCAGAATTACTTTTAAAACCAATGTGTATGTTTAAATAGATCAGGTAAAATTTGCATAGCTGACTACTGCTGTCAGTATTTCTTCAAACGATTCCTTCCTATTTTTTCCTCTAGAGACGCTTAAAAATGAATGATAATTTTATCGCATATATTAGCGACTGCCTGTCCTCACTGATATTTTCAGACTGGAAGGAGAAAAGGAGTGGCACAAAGAAGTGGTATAAGAGGGAGGAAAAAAAAAAAAAAAGCAACACTTCTGATTCTCCCTTCAACTCAGCTGGATTATGTCTTTCTTATGCAGCTCCACTTGAAAAAATACTAACCTGAACCTGTACCATCAAACTCAAATTCTTAGAACAAAAACAACATGGCATCAGATTATACCAGTAGCTGCTTCTCTTTGAAGAAGCCAAGCTGGGTATTTCAGAGGAAGATATAAACTACCCCAGGTAGAAAATTCTGGAATAGTATACACATAAAATAATTGTTTCCCTTGGTTTTCTTTAATTACTTTCTGATTCACTGACAAAAACAGAACTTGCAACCCTGCTTTTAAGAAACGTCATGATTTGCATTCATTCTTGTGATTCAAAGCAAGCATTGACTCTTAAACAGAAACCCTACCACAATACCTCACTGGTCCTGCCCATTACTAAAACTGAAATCCTTGCACTGCCAAGAATTCAAAGATGCAGGTTTAACAACAAAATTTAAATTAAAGTAGGACATGAATGAGAAGCATGCAGATATCCATCAACTAAACTAGGCTCTGCCTTGGCCAAGCTGTAACACTGTCCTTTCAAGCACATAACTTTCTTTCCTCTTCCATGGTTTCTGTCACAGTACAACACTTTCTATCAGCAAAATATTCTCCATGTCTCTTGCACTAATTAGGACCACAGATTTGACAGTCCTCTGACTGGAGCTAACTGCAGCAGGCACGGTTTGGTGGTGTACCTGAAATAACGGCTGAGACAAGGGTTTCTCTGAGGATAAAAAAAGGAAAATGAATTAAGAATTGGTACGTCTTACAAACTTGAGCTGCTATTACATAAATTTAAGCTGCTAGCACTGTGTCAGGATGCTTGAAGGAGTGTAGGAACACGGAAAGCAGGTAGGCACTAGTTCGAGTGAAGCAGACAGAGAACACAAACACTTCCCAGTCTCAGTGGAGAAAAGCTTTCCAGATGCTTCCAGAATGCTTTGTCAACCACTCCACAGGTGTATGCACTACTTGAGAACTGATGTAAAGCTTAAGTGGAAAATAATAGAAACAAGAAAACTGGAAATACTGATTCCTCCATATGCATATATAAGTTTACCACATCAGAGTTCGGTCCTATCACCCCTCAACAGTCAAAAAGTCCAAGTTTAACTGAAACAACTTACTCATGACAGTACGTTCATTTTCATCAGTTACTGCTCCAACAAAAGTATTATTATGCCCACACACAACTCTTCCCGAGACCTGAATCACTCATTGTGTTTTATATTGGACAGCTGAAATGGAAACAGCCCTGCTTTTGTAACAGCTCTACCACACAGCAACACTAGCTGCTCACCCTACGCTCATTGACCTTCCATGAACTTCACTCTTGCAGTGCCATGGGGGACCTCTATCTCTGTCTTTTTGGTCATGATTGTTCTTCCCATTAACAGACTACAGAGCCAAATCCAGTACACAAACACTCTTGTCCATTTCCAACTTCCTATTTTACACTGCCCTCTCTGAGTCAGAAGAAAAGTCATCCAGGAGAAAGATGCTGTTGTGGTATATGACTGACTATGAATGGTTCGTGTTGGAAGGGACTTTAAAGATCACCCAGTTCCAACCCCATACTTCGGGGCTGGTTGCCCCCCATCAGCTCAGGCTGCCCAGGGCCCCATGCATGGCCTTGAGCACCTCCAGCTCTCTGGGCAGTCTGTGCCAGTGCCACACCACCCTCTGAGGAAAGAATTTCTTCTTAATATCTAATCTAAATTTCCCCTCTTTTAGTTTAAAACCCTTCCTCTCGTCCTATCATAATCTTCCTGTGGAAGTGGTTATGCCATCTTCCCTGTAGATACCTCAACCATCAATAAACATGCCTAGTGCCTTCAATAATAACAGTAAACATTTACAAATATAAGTATCTGCAAGTGAGAAAACCTTTCCATTTCTACTCTAATTAGGAGTTGATCATATTTGTGTACAGGTGCAAATACAGATTCAGCCACCCATCTAACAGATGCACTGAAAAAAAATTTACAATCTCCAGTTCATAAACTATACTATGTTATTTTAAAGCTAAATCCATACACTGGAGTTTATGAAGAGTTTCAAAATCTCAAGGGAAGATATTAACATTGTTTATGGTACACTTGTTCAGAAAAATCTAGGCGTGACTATTTCTCCCTAATAAAACATTACTGTAGCTCTACTGGGTTGCAATTAACCTTTTCATCAAGGTTTGTCTGATCTCAAAAGGAACAGAAATAATGAAAGCTTTTAAATCAGTGTTTCAGGAAACCATCCATTACCTCAGACTACAGTGAAAACACCTGGGTTAGCAATGATATTCTGTGTAAAAAACAAAGATGAAGAGGGCAATGACAGCAATGCTAATGTGGATTTATGCCTGAAGCAGCGTTACAACTGCAGACCACAGGAAGGTCATTCTTTACCTCTTGCTATGGAGCATGAAACAGTTAACACACAGACTGTTTAAACCATATGTACCCCATGACTTACTCACACAAGTGCACTGCTCATTTAGGCAATTCGGATGTCAACTGATAACATGGATCATCCTTGTGCACCAGTAGTTAGCATCTACAAATCTCAATTATTTATAGACATTCAGACAGTAAGGTCATTGCAATGGCTGGCTACTCGCTCTTTATTGCAGGTAAAATATGGCTGGAAAAGCTTATTCTCTCATCAAAAAACTTAGACATCCTGCTGTTACTTTGTTCGAGAGAGAGAGAGATAAATGGGATTCCTGAATAAACAGAATAATAGTCAGACAAAGCTCAATCACTCCCATGATGCAGTAAAAGTATTCATGAGCTGAAGAACCACACCATCTATGCAAATGTAGTTCAAAATATTAGGATAAATTTTCCTACTTGAAATTCTGTGCAATCCACTGCCTGACAATGTACTGCACTCTTGGGATAGTTTTTACACCTGACCTCTCATCTTGCACAATTCAGCATTCCCAGTTAGTATCCACCCACTAACACTACGAGGGAGCTCAAAATGGATGAGAAAGCACCAGGTAATCTTGAGCATATCACTTCAACAATCTGAGCTTCATTCTCCTCCCCATAAAATGGAGATAACACTAATAATCTACTTTGTAAGTCATTTTGAGACCAACTGATTAAAGTGGAAAGATTTATATATTGCTAGATTACATTTGGTACACAGTGTATTTGTAAAATTAATTCTGACCATAGCTGCAAATTTACAGCGCACAGTTACTTAAATTTCATGTTTCTGCCACAGGATAAACTTTATTCTCAAACACATAGGGCTGCCAAGAACTTACCTCTCGTAACTATTTTAAAGAAATGTAATTTTAGGAGGAAAAAAAAAAAGTCTGAATACAGTAAAAATCAGCCAACGGACTTCTAGTTTATCAGAGAGCGAAATTATGCCATCCAATGGTCACAGAAAAGGACTATACCAGCCAAAGGATTAGACTCAAGAGAAAGCCAGGAACGAGAAATATAAAGGCAATATACAATGAAGCACACAGGGATGGGAAGAAAGAGAGAAAAATTAAATATGTGCATGAGAAATTATGGCTTATGAAATAGTCACGGAAAGCTCAAAACGTATTAGGAAAAAAAAAAAAAAAAAAAAACCTTCTCTGGCTGGATTTACTTCAACAATTATCAAGTTTTTAAAGAATTTCTGGATTATGACCAAAAGGCTTTCTGTACCCAACTGCAAAAAGGGCAAATAGGAAGAGCAAGTAAACACAAGGCGCCAAGTTTGATCTCAGCGCCATGCAAACTGACCAAAAAGCTGATCTGACTTTCAAAAAATTTAATTAGGGCAAAAAGAAAACAAACATTAAGAATGGCTGTCAATATGGAATGGTGTACAATGCACAGCAATGTTAATTTCATTATTTGATAAGAGTATAAACTTGGTTTCAGAGAGATGGTCAATCACCTTGACCAAGCTGGAGGCTAGATGCATCAGCCAAACAGAGCTGCTGAACATGGAAGATTCTCCCAGCTCCTTCAGTATGGCAGTCATTGCTGATTTGACACTGCATGACACTCCTGACAAAATAAGGGTACGCAGTTCAGTAAAACTCAGGTTAAATGGTTGAAGAAACTGGTACCTGCCAGATATTAAAGGAGGAGTTATAGAAAGTAGTAAAAAGTTGTTGAGAGCCTTTCTGACCCAAGTGAGCAGGTCCCCTTCTAAAAGCACTATGGCTTGAAAGTCATTAAAAAAATCACTGATAAAATGCCAGACAATCGAGAGATTACAGGAATGTTCAACAGGATGATGTGCTGTATAACTAGGCCTGGAGCAATACAACGTGTCTTAAATTGACATCAGGTATGTAGGTGAAAGTGATACAAACTGTATTTTACAGCAGGGGAAGGGAAACCTTCCCTAACAAGAACAGTCCTGTAAAGGACCCAGAGGTCCTAGCAGAAGAGCAATTCCATATACCGTTTGCTCTGGCAAAAAGTCACCTACTCTTGAGAAATACAATAGCCAGAGCTAAACTTGGAGAAGCTGAGCAATAGAAAACATTGACTCACCTAGCTTCAATACATAATCAGCTTCAGAAATGTATTTGGGACCCAGCGAGCTTAAATCCATGCTACCAGCTTCATCCCAACTGCTGCTAATGAGCTGGATTAAATGCAGCTGAAACACTGGTATCTGCCATCACCAGACCTTCAAATTCAGGCTAGATAGAGCTTTAAAGAGCTCAGCTCATTTATTTTATCTAAAGGAGGCTGAGGGATGGTTTGATTACATCTGGAAGTGCCTTAATGGAACCTTTTTTTTTTTTTTTTTTTTTTTTTTAAGTAGAGTGGAAAAAACGTTTAAGATGCTGTCACTGCAAGGAGCTGAAGCCAGGTTAATTTAAATATAACACTTTCTTTAAAGGCATAAGTGTAATGAAAAATTGAGAAAAACATGAAATGACACAGAGGAATCTGTTTAGAGTTCTATGGATTTTGAAATGGATGGTATAGTTCACGGGCTGAGGAAAGGAGTAGCTTACAGAAGTATAATGGCCTGTGATAAACAGGTTAGAATCTTAAAAACCTTAACTCCACTGTATTTGTAGTTATTTTATATAAGATTTATGAATGTTCAATTTCCAACATAAAAAGTGTATCCAACTACGAACAGTTGCTTCTGTCAAGTTCCAGTTTAATTTAATATTGCTCTCACAGGGCCACATTTGATTTCAGTTGAGATTTTTTTTCATTGCACATTATATTACTAGAAATCTACAGACATTTAATATGCTTCCTGGGTTGTTAATAGAGCACACACAGACCTCAAAAGACAGTATCAGATTCAGAAATGTACTTGATTTCTGTGAAGGAAACCAAACAGCATTGGATGTGAAAATTCCCCTTTCTTCACCACAGTGATGATCACCCCTAATAGCAAGTTTAAAAGTTTTAAACTTTTAAAAATATTTTGGTGACTACTTAGCCTATGCAGTCACTGCTAAGTCTGCCACTAACGCATCACCAAAGGCACTAATGGGGACACCTGTACTACAGGAACAGGAGGGAGGGCACCTCAGATTCCAGCGTACTAGCAAGCTGTGTACTTCCAGAATGGATGGTTTCAAACACCGAGACACTGTGTATTAGCAAAAATCCTAGGAGTTGTCTGCTCTTTCCATCACAAGTCCACCTAGTGCCTAGGCAAACGACCACTTCTATGTCATCCTGCACAAAATCCTTTCTCATGGGCCAGATGGTCTCAAGAGAGAACAGAGAGCCAGCGGTAACCTCCTGAGAGCCTGAAGACACTTAGGGGTGCAGCTCTGAAGATCAGAGCAGTGGGAAACCACAACAGAACGAACTGCATTTGGTTCTACTAAGCACCAAAACGCTTGTAATTACAGCCATGGGAAAGTGCAATGAACACGCGGAAAGGATATCCAAATTGTGACCTATTAAATTACTGTTACGGATTACTGTCAAGGTGATATATTCAACAGGGTACACTGTGCTTCGGCTAAAGGTAGAAACCTCATTTTCATGCTCTAATCCCTCCACCCACTTCTTCTATTATCACTCGGATTGATACCCCCTCAAGGAAAAAATTTCCCATGCGCAACTAGTTATATATGCTTAATAACTGGCACTTATTAAAGATAAAAAAAGGATCAGAATTATAGGCTTAGCAAGGATTAGCAAGCGTAAGTGCATATTTCTGCAACTAGCACACTTTTTATAGCCCTGTCACACTCTGAGATAGAGTTGTATCGTTATATGGAGTTATATAACCATAAAGAGTTATATCACTGGAAGCAGTACAGCATTGTCCCAGACAGTCTTGATTATCAAAGTCTGGCAACACCACGTGAAAAAAAACACTTTAGGATAACTGCTGTGCTGTCTTCTGATCCCATCTGTTAAGGGCACACAGTCCAGAGTTGCAGGAGCCTCATCAGCACACTGTGGCACCTTAATCCAGCACCCCATCTCCATCAGTATTGACAGAAGCTTCCCAACCAATTGCAGCTGCAGAAAAGCTTGATACTTCCCTCAACAGAATCTCAAGACAACCAGTGTGAATCTCAGCCAAACAAACTTTCAAGTTTACCTGGAGGCCACGTTTTACTTTCACTGGTGACAACAAAGGAAATAAAGCTATTGTGTAACTATCTGGCATCTCACCATAACCTAAAAAAAAAAAAAAAAAAAAAAGTCTCTTTCCTTTTTCCTTCCTTAAACTTACAGTTTAATATAATCTACAGCACTCTTGGCTTCAAACTGTGTTAAAATTTTAAGTGGACCAATTTGCCCTCCTAATAGCTAGGGCCTAGAAAAATGGCCTTTTTTTTTTTTTTTCCCTGACAAATAAACATAAGATTATTATCATTGTGTGTCTTTGGAGGGGCCGAATGCTTTCAGATGCTTTTAAAAGACCATTGGGTAAAGACAGAATAAAAGCACAGCAAGCTGATAAAAGCATCCAACTGTGACCGTACAATGGTACAAACATAAAAGAGAAGATTCTTTGGGCTTTATGCTCTGGAAGAAAATACCTTCATATGCTTGTAATGGCCTTCTACCTCTGCTGTGTAAGGTATTCAGTCCAGGCACCTGGAGAGCTGGTTCTCCACCACCGCAGATATGACCTATTGCCTGGTACTGAATCCAGATCAGATAAATGTTCAAATTACCAAAGAGATACAAGGAAAGAAAAAGCAGAGAAAACTCAGCACAGCTCTTTCAATAGCAAACAAGGCATTGTGCTGGTGACCACCATCAGCTCCTGCAGTACCTCCTGCCCCATCACTACTCCTCACACCTCTCCTTCCACACTACCACAGATCACAACCCACACAGACACCAGCTCACAAGTCAGGGTGCTACAAACCATCAAACAAGACAACAGGCAGCTTTTGTCCCTTCTCTCTGCACCTGCACAACTGCTGGTGGCATCTTCATCCAAGAGTAAACACATCCAGGGCATCACTGATCTTTTTTGTTATCACTGTCTTAACTGCTTCTTCTACACTCTGCAAACTCTTTAGAGGTATACGCATGCTGTTGGAGGGGTGGGGGGGGCAATCAGGAGGAATCCAAGGCACTTAACAGCTCTGTATCAGCTGAATTAGCAGAATAACAAATACACTGTTCTGTGTTTAATAACAGTACCCTACATGATAGGTCTCCAGCACATCACTCAACATCGATAAATAGCAGCACAACAGGAAAACAAGTCAGTCACATCCTTACTGCTGTACTCACTGTACGATCAGAAAATTAGGTTTCTGATCTCTGATGATGCATTTTACCAGAGGAGGGTAATTTTTAAGTACCCCTTTTCTCCAGTCATGCTTTCAGTCCAGTAAGCTTCAACAGCTCTCTGTACTGCAACAAATTCACAGCCTGCCGGGTGACCTGGAACATTTTTCCCCTTTTGCTCCCCTCCTGCAAGCAAAGCCCCCTCCTCCTGTTCCTCCTCCTTTTTCTTCTGACAGCATGAGTTCCGCTGAATGTCAGCACACAGGTAAGCAGACATTCACCATCTGTCACAGTGTCCCACCCCTCTCCAACTCCTCTCCTTCCCACAGGGCCAGTCGCTGTGATGTCAACTAGATTTTTGTTGCTGAGCCTTTCAGCAATCATGGTTTTGAGCCTATGCTGAACTAAAGCTCTGCCTTGCAAGGTGCTTTGCAATAAGATCGATATTTTGGTTTAATGTCCTGTTTTCAAACAGGACAAGCTCCCCAACACTTCTGAACAAACCTGCATCCTCATCATGGAGGCACCACTGCTGGTTCCCTGAAACAGCAGCTGTCCAAGCAAGGAGGACATTCTTCAGACACAAGTGGGTCCAGCAAACACAATCCTTCAGTGACATGCAGACATCCTACCCTATAGCTACACCCACTGCAATGATTTTAATACCAAATACTTGTACCTCATAGGAACGTGATGCACTGAAGCTTCACAGCAAAGCAGCACACCTTCGAACAGTGCAGAATGCATCTATGGGGAGATTATTGCATAATGGCATCAATATTTTACGTCTGTTGAATTTTTTATCTCAAATTTACTGCTCCCATATGTAATAGACAGTAACTCATCTGCACCATAGTTACTTATGCATTATGCACTGCATGGTCCTGGCAGAATTTCTGAAGAAAAATCTTTTTTTTTTTTTTTTGTTCTTAATAGCTCTTCCAATGACAAATCCCAGCACTTAGCAGCACCATTCTATTAAAATGCTTTTTTTTACAAAAGTTGAAAATTTCTCCCCTACACTGTAATGTATATGTTTACCAATCTCATAATTCAAAAAGAAAGTGGCCTGACAGCTTCTGTAATGTTATCTGCAAGGACAATGAATTATGCATATCTCATAGCACTACCTCTGACAAAACAACACTGTGATCCCAGTGCAGTGGGATCCTGCGGATCAACCCAGTTGAAATGCAGACAGTAATGCAATAGTACTGTTTCTCCAGCAGCGAAATGTTGTTAATATTTGAATACCATTTTTTTGTATATTGCCAATATAAAAGAAACTCTGATTTAAGCAAAAAATAGAAGAAAATACGCAAAAGGAGAAGAAAAAAATCAGGTCAATGGTTTGTAATTATGGAGCTTGCTGGATGTATTGATCAACGTTAATCAATGTTGTAATCAAAGTACCCTGAGGAAATTCTTAAGACTCCAATTGTAAGCCTTAAGACAGATGCAGCTGTACTGTTGTTTATTTTGTTTGAATGTAGCTTATAAGTACAACTTCTAGAGGAGTAAGAGCTCTTCAAACACGCAGTCAAACCCATCTGGCTGCTGCTGACCATATTTTGCAATGTTGATAGTTAATACCTGACGTTGTAATTAATGGTTCCCCTCACTGGAAAACAGCAGTAGACACATTACTTATTTTGCAGCTATTGCTCTTTCTCATAGGAACACATATTGTTTCTATAATGGATGCCAGGTGGATTCTGTTCTTCCTCAGCCACAAGACAGGGAGGGGATGAGCTCAGCATCCCCAGAACATCTCTCTCTCTCCTCAGAGAACAAATCTCCCAGGCTGAGAACCCAAAGGAACATTTGCAGGATGCCAAGTGAATTGTAGAAGCAGTAAACCTTATGCTGGCTGAGAAGGTTATCCTATATCTGGATCTCATAACTGTACAGATCACACTCCATAGGCAAAAAAAAAATTCTCATTTTTAGTGATAGACCAAAGAGAGGCTTTTTGTTTTATGTCTGCCTTTCTCAATCTACATTTCACTTATCCAAGCACATGTAAGCGACATGTAAGCAACAGCTACAGATTATCAGAAAGCAGTTTAAATCCTGTCTGCACTCAAATGATAGTTTTATCCTAAGGAAGGCATCTTAGAAGGCACATGGCTCTCAATAGAGAATTGAGAAATCAAACCTTCTACAAGCATAAACTGAAAAACAGAGCAAGGAATTAATAAACAGAAGGCGACTTCCTAGATAAAATGGGATAAGGATTCCACAGCAAAAATGCTCTTTCTTATGGAAGTGTGCATTATTTTATCCAGAGTTAACACACAAGACACACCAGCCACACACCTTACAATCAAAGCACAGAGTGCTGTTAGATCTTCTGCACTTTCTCCCCGCCAATTTTATCTGCAAGATGGGTCATCAGGTGATAAGAGCAACACACACCTCAGCAACCACCACCAGTAAGAGCTACCAAAAACAAGCAGAACATCCACGATCATACAGACATCATTGCTGGCCAGCAAGAACATACTCAGATGGGCTGCTTTTTCTGAATCTCAGCTCCAAGAATGAGAAAGGAAGGTAAGACCAAAACAAAGAAGTTGACATTATTTTTTAAAAACAGAAAATACCAGTTCTACAGAAGGTCTTCCAAAACAACATAGTATTATAATGACTCAAAATCACACAATTTTTAGCAAGTACCAGCCATAGTCAAGACACATTTATATTACAAAGAAAGGAAGGTTTGCAGCTCTGACAAAACACAGTTAGGGAACATTCCACTCACAATGATTTGCTTTTCCATCCTAATCAATCTTTTAGGAAAATGCTGTCTAAACTCTGATAGGTCACAAAAAATTTCCTGAAAGCAAGATACAGATCACAGCCATGACACAGGGCTCAGCCTGAACATGTACTTGACCAGCTACAGAAAAATAACAGTGTATTTCATATTTACCTTTTGTTGAATCATCTTCTATTGGCTGCTTGAACAAAGTGATATCCTTAAAAGTGCACAGGAACAAAACCACTTTCTCATGCTCATTTCTTATAGGAGCAATTTGCATGTAGAACCAAACTGGGGTTCCTGGAGCAGAGAAAAAGTTGACATTGGATTGTGGTGTAGCACAGTCTTCCCCCAGCCAGTTCAAAGGATACTTTATACATCACCTACAACACGTGTAGTTTAGGATCACATCTAGGTATTTCTACATGTCACGGATCTTAAATTTTACAATTTTACAATTTCCCCAAAGGAAAACAACGCATTCTCATTTTTAAATTTAAATGGGGGTAAT
Source organism: Oreortyx pictus (assembly GCA_036925125.1). NCBI lineage: Eukaryota > Metazoa > Chordata > Aves > Galliformes > Odontophoridae > Oreortyx > Oreortyx pictus. Next base: position 52,876,070 of record JAUPFR010000006.1, on the reverse strand, counting down.
GCTACCAATCTGACTAGTCCATAACAAGAGACAGAACACTCTAAAGTAAAATACCGTTTTTTCCCTCTAGCTCTTGGTCTTCCTCACCATGTCTGATAAACTTAGCGCTTGCAGAGTAATCAGTTACGAAAAAATGGTGATGCTGTCTTTCACTGCCACCAAAACCAAAACTGATGGAGCTGATAAATGCTTCAAATATCATAGAATCGTTAAAGTTGGAAAAGACCAAAGGGATCATGCATTTCAAACTCAACCCATGCCCACCACCATGCCCACTCCCTCAGTGCCATATCTACATTTTTTTAACACCTCCAGGGATGGTGACTCCACTGCCACCCTGGGCAGCCTGTTCCAATACCTCACAATTCTTCCTGAGAATAAAATTTTCCTTAAACCCAATTTGATGCTACTCTGTTATTTAAGAGAACTCAAACTAATTCAGACATAAAATCTACATGTCCTAACTGGACAAATAAGCAGATTTGATTTCATTTTGTGTTTATGGTCACATCCTTCACTTCCTCATTGTGGCAGCCTCCTCAAGTACATGCAGGTCTGCTCTGCAATGGGCAATGCCCTAAAAGACTTCAAACATTTGCTGAGAAATACCCTGTTCATCTGCAGGAACAAATGTCAGAGCTGCATGCCACCAGACAAAACTCCAAGCCCACATGTTCCCAGCCCTGTGACACCTCCACTCACTGTTCAACAAATGCCTTCACACTCGGCTCAATATCTTTCGGATTTGATGTGCTTTCAGACAGGTGATACAATGTCTTTTCTCCTGAGCTGTCTGAATGCCAGCCTGTGTTGGTACACTGAAACAAGCTGCTCACTTGCTGACATCCCAGGGCACTGCTGGCCCGCTCCAAATCTCCTCTAATGCACCACATCCATCCGGGAGCCCTGCCAGGAACCGAGTGAGGGACACCCAGAGGGCAACAAAACCCATTCAGAACAGGACTACTGTAGGGAAGGTCAAAATCCGCAAGGGTTCATGGTAAAACTCAGCACTGCTCTATTGGGATTACAGCAGTAACTCGATGGCACCAAACTGGAGAGGTGGGGGAGACAGGAGACTGCTTTTGGTGGCAATTCCAGCGCCATTATGCTGATTACTTGACTCTTTCTATTCCCAGTTGCTAACCCAAGATAAAAGGCTTCTTTCATACATTCTAAGAAAGAGTGCTCCAGCTCTCTGGAGTGATGCTGTGCTTTCATTTGTACCTGCCAACTCAACAGCACCCTTTGAAAAGCTCCAAAAGTAGGCAAAATAACCTGTATAACAACACTGCTAAAAATCAAAGACAAAGGCAAGGTAGGCAGTGCTGTAGAAACTGTAATCTGGGCAGCAGCTCAAAAGTAGGCAAGGAGGTTTCCTGAGTATTATTCATGTACATGCCTACACGGGTGCTGAATATTTAGGTGGGTAGAGCTGAGAACTACATAAGAAGGAATGTAGTAAAAAAGAAGAAATCTGTAGCAAACTTCAAGATCTGCACCTGAAAACTACTAACCAGGTTAAAATGCCAAGGGAGTGTGTGAAACCAGTAGCCATGTAGATGCTGCCTGAGAACAATAGCTCTTAAAGATCATCGCTGTGCTGAAGGACAGGAGGATAAGAGAGGAATTTGAGAATTTCAAGATATCCTTTTGCTGAAAACATGAAAGGAATGAATTAGAAAGGAAAGGCCGTGGTACAAAATGAAAAAAAAAGAATCTGATAATTATAGAATCAAGGTTGGAAAAGACCACTAGCCTTAACTTCATCTTTCCAACCCCACACCACCCCCACAATGCCCACTGTACACATCCCTCAATGCCACCACTGCAAGCTCCACACAGGAGAGAGGCAGTTGGAGGTCTCCGCAGGTGATAAGCGCAAGCCTTTCTACAGTGTTAACTCTAAATACTCATCCCAACTGACACTATTATTTCTTGTCTGCTCCCATATTCAGCCTGGAAGAGAAGCATGCAGTTTCTTGAAGAACCTTCTTGAACAAATCCCGGTATATGACAGATGGAAGCAAAGCCAATGCACACCAGTTGCTAAACTGGAGCCAAAAGGTGAGCCTATCTACTAGTGCTAGCTGAAATTCTGTGCTTTGGGTAGTGGAGAAGAAGCTGGCAATGTATTATAGCTGGGAACTGTCTCAAGACTGAAAAGAAAAATGAGTGTTTTTCCATGAAGTCATTCTGTAATCCTGCATATCTTACAGAAAGGACAGGCTTAGAGATTTAAGCAAAGGCTCAATAAATCCCCGGAACACCATCAAGATCAAGCAGGCAATCCACAGCTCAAAGCAAAAAGCAACTGGGTAGTTAACGAACAATGACCAGGAGAAGACTTTCCATTTGTTATATTTAAATATAATGAAAAGCAACTTGGTTTAGAATGCCCATGCCAAGCAGGAACCACCATCCCAGTTAAACAGAGAAACCAGAGTTTGGGAAAGGCTGAAATCACCTTCTTCAATCACCTGGACACCAGACGTGGTAATGCTGGGCACCTTCACCTGCAAAGAGCTTAACAGGGGCCTGTCCCACGAAATCTTCATAATGTGAGAGGGTGCCCAGGTGACTTGTATAGGAACTGGGCAGGTAGACAGAAAATCTGGGGGATGTGTCCATATGCCAAGGAACCAAAAGGAAGTCACTTGGAGAGCTAGCACAGGCACGTGCAGGAGCAGCCACATTTCAGCACCACTCCTGCTTCTCTTTTCAATTTTTGTTTACTAAGATGTTTTAAAGCAAGAAGGATTGCAGAAATCTGAAGACGGCTCCTATCATTTAAGTGCACATACAGGAAGACTTAGTTTAAAACAGAAAGGTGAAAATAAAGCACCAGAGTACGTTCTGAGAAGCTGAGGTATCCTGCATGCTCTCTTCCACATTTTTAAGGGTTTATGCAAGTTTGCACTGAAAAGGGCAACCAGGCATAGCCAGCTTCTTCCCTAGGGCTCACCACTGCTTTCCACAGCCTCACAGCTCAGAGGCATATGCACCACTGGGAGTAAACACTCACAAAATCAGGGAATGGCTTCTCACTTGTGCACATCAGGGGATGTTTCCTGTGGGGAAACTTCATTCAGTATTTCTTTTCATCTAACCCAGTCAGATTCCCTTCAGGAATACAATCTTCAAAATCAAATATACTTTGGAAAGAGGGATTCAGACCTGAGATACCAGGAAATACCTGCTAGCCCTGGCAGTCTGAACACTGGTCCTACTTTAAAAATGAGCGGTTTTCCTCAGCAGTGATGACCAAAATACCCATTTCTTCTCTGTATCTTGTCCCCAAATTTATATATGTGTCAAAATGACTATTTTAGCCTGTTGGATAGTTATATACTGTTATATAGTGATATGATTTTCTATATATTATAGTACATACAGACATGTACAACATGTATTAAACATATTATAGTATATTATATAATCATAGAATCATGTGAGTTAGAAGGGACCCTTAAAGGCCACCTGGTCCAACCCCCTGAAATGAACAGGGATACCCACAGCTCCGTCAGGTGCTCAGAGCCCCGTCCAGCCTGACCTTGGGTGCCTGCAGGGACAGGGAACCCACCCTCTCTCTGAGCAACCTGTGCCAGTGCCTCACCACCCTCACTGTAAAAGACTTGTTCCTTATATCCAGACCTTTGTAGTTCATAGTCTGAAACCATTTCCCCTTGCCCTTACACAACAGTGATATATACAGTGTATCATATATATATATCTTAGTATAGAAATATATATAACAAATGTGTATTTATCACTCCCAACCGCATACACAAATAAATACATACTGTTTTTCTTGTAGAGGAGAATTTCAAAGCAGTTTGACTCATAGTTGTCGAAAGTCTGTCTGACTTTTTCAATGGTCTTCTTGTCTGTCAGTTCACCATACATAAAACTGAAAAAGAAAAAAACATTTTTCTTTTTTTGCTCGACAAGCAAAAAAAACAAGCAGCCACCTCAGACTGAACAGCCAATGGGCATGCTATTCACTGCCATTTACCAAAGTTTAACCATCATTTACTCTAATTTAAATAGTGTCACAAGGCTGTTATGAAACCTACAACAGTAAGTAACCACTGCTGCCTTTTTTTTTTGTAAAGCAGATGTATTTGCTGTCATCTAACGTCTCATTAAGTGCTTTTCTGAGCATATCTATAAGGGTATATTGTTAGAAAAAGAGCTGATAGCCTATAAAACCATTAGTGCCACAGCTTGAGGCCATGAGAATATTGCTGTGAAATTGGAGATTACTGAGCAAAACCTTTAAAACCTCCCAAATTTCATTCATTCCTCTCAAAAAGAATTCTGAAGAAAGACTGGAACCTGGAACAGGTTCCAATACAGATGACTGCAGAAGTAACTTTGACAACATGCATCTGGGACAACAAGACATCCAGAATCCTCTATAAATACCAGTTACAAACTGAGGTAGGAATTACCCAGTAAGAACTAATTACTGTATCTGGCTGCAACTTTTCTCAGAAACCAAAAGTGTGATTTGTCTCACTGCAGCTATATCAGCATTACTCCTTAAGATAACCACACACACACTCATTTTTCCTATGGTATACCACATTTCTTAAATATTTCACTGAAAATATGGACAAATATTTTTGAAGACTCATTTCTCTCCAGACAAAGCTCGGAAAACTCTAATTTTAGCCCTGCTATTTCTTGCACCTCGACCACCTCATCTCAGCACTCTTTTCCAGGTCAGACTTTCAACTAAGTGTAAGTGAACCCACCCCCACTGACCTTACTTGTGAAAGCCTTTGTAAGAAAACAGCCAGGCTTTTCTTGTCATTCTCCCCTGGATTAAAAATAGGTGAAGACTGCTCTGTGCATATTCCCAATTATAGAACTCAAGGAAAAAGGAGCATGGCATAAAAGCTTTCAGACATTTGGATGAATACAATTCTCACTGATCAGACTCCCCCCCTCCATCTTCTTTGTTCACAAACATTTTGAGCTCTGGCTGAAACCTACAACACACAGCCCTGAGAACACGAAAGGGAAAAGGAAAGGCTATCAGTGCCACTGCGGTTTAAATCCAGCTTCCCTTTTATTGATCAACAGACCTCCAGAGGTTCAATAAACATTTATTTTACGCCTACCGTTCTGAAAGAAACAATAAAACAGCATAGTGGTTAGTGCCCTGGCAAACATTAAAATGCTCAATGAAGGCTGGACGGTGAATCTTTTCTCTACACAAGTGACCCAGGGAGGTGATAGGGCTGCTCCCACAATACGGCGTTGTCACCTTTGGGTCAGAGTAGTGATGGAGATGTCTCTGTGGTGACAGACGTCAGGACATAACTCCACTGGGGCAGGAGGCTTTGTTAAGAAACCATGTGAAACTAACTTGCATATTCCTCTTCAGGGAATGTAAAACACGGCCTGCTGCTCACATCTGAGCGGCCTGCCTTTCCTTCCTCAGCTCAGCCACCCTCAATGATACAAGAGGTGGCCTGCACCAATTGCTCTACCTGGTAGACTAAAAGCCGGACACGAGCCAGCACTGTGTGCTTGCAGCCAACAGCATCCCCCCTCCGCTCTGCCCTTGTGAGGACCCATATGGAGTAATGCTTAGGGCCCCCAGTACAATAGGCTTGTGGAGCTGTTGAGGAAGGCCCTGAGGAGGGCCACAGGGATGTTGAGATGGCTGGAGCATCTCGACTATAAAGAAATGCTGCAAGGAGTTGGTCTTGTTTAGTTTGGAGAAGGCTTCTGGGAGGGAAAAATTTAGGTTAGACGTTGGGAAGAAATTCTTTCCTCAGAGGGCAGTGAGGCTCTGGCACTGCTGTCCAAAGAATTGTGGGTGCCCCATCCCTGGAGGCATTCAAGGCCAGGTTGGATGGGGCCCGCTGCATATAGCGAGTGGCAGCCCTGTCCACAGCAGGAGAGTGGGAGTTATCTGATTGCTGAGGTTCCTTCCAACCCAAGCCATACTATGAATTAAAAATGTAATCAACTTTATGTTTTAACATCAGCTTATTATTGTCGTAAACATGTAGAACTCAAATCTTGCATTATTTTCATATATAAAGAGGCACTTAAAAGGCTCGTGGAAGGAAATAGCTATTTTTCAAAAGGCAGTTTTTACCAGGAGGAACCAAAAGGGCGTCCAAGCCTATCACTGTGCAAGTTATATAAGATCTCTCCTTATCATAGGTTTAATTTAATCTGTCCTATTTTGTACACAAGGATGGACTCCTACTTCTTCAGTCAATCACTCTGTCTTTTTCTGCCTCATATTTTTGTTATTTATTGCTTGTCAACTGCCTTCAGTGCAAAATGTACAAGACATAAATATAAAAACCAGCCTGTTACTGGGGATCTTACTAACTAGAAAACAAACATATTGAAGAGAAAACGAAGCTTACTGAAATACTCCAAAAAAGAAACCATCTTCAATTCCCCATCTCTGCAACAGGCCTTTTGCCATTTCACAAGCCCATCCTTCTGCCTCCCTCTGAAAGCATCTCTCCATGCAAAAAAAGCCACATCTCAAGCTTTGCACTGCGCTTCCATGTCCTTTGTTAGGACCCAGAAAAGCATCACTGGAGCAGCTCCTTGTATGCAGTGCATGCCAGGGTGGTGTTTACGGCTGTTTGAGAGGAATTAGCCAGATAAGAGGGCAGATAAAGCATGGAAGGCATATGAACTCACATCCAGCTAACAGCACTGTTTAACCAGAAGTGCTGGATGAAAAGACATCAAGTACGAGCGACCAAGGTTTACTCAAGAGGAATAGCAAATACTGTTTTACATGTTGATAGCTCCACAACTCTTCGAGTCCAGGAGCAGGCCTCGCTCCCAAGGAGAAGTAGGGCAGGCCATTGGGTCTGGTCGTTGGTGGGCTGAGAAAAGTTTCTGTGCAAAGCTTTGGCATTACACAGGGTCTTCTCATACAGGTAGATCAGTTAAGAGGCAACATCCCACTATCAAATTTAACTTGTCTCCAGTCTGGCACACTGTACTCACCATGCAAAACCCCTTTTCTTTTGAGCAAGGTGGGAATTTTGCCATTAGCTCCACAGGAGCCAGGACTCTCAGACATTTTCATCCCACTTGCAGTGGCAGTAAATCAAAACAAGGGAGAACAGAGACGTTGAGAGGAGCCGTGCAAGTGTTTCAGTGGAAACGCAACCTGTAAACAACTGCAGCAAGCAGACCCAATTTACTCCCACTGTACAGCTGGAAGGCAACACATAAACGGGTCTCAGAGCAAGTTTCCTCATTAAAAACAAAAGCAGCATCCAGATATAACCACACTGATGTGAGGCTCAAGGTGCAAGGAGGGGTAAGGAGAACAAAGCCTGGGGCAATAGTCAAGCACAAAATGTCAGGGCAGATCTACTAACCAGACACCCAAGGATGCCTGCTCTTCTGAAGGCCTGCCAGGAAGACTGAACTTAACTGACGAGAAACAATTTTAAATACTGATATTATTTGTGACGTTTAATAGGGTTTTAACAGTCTAGAGCTGTTTATTCTTTCAGTGTACTCATCACAGTATAAATTGTCATGACTATGGGCAACTAGGCATGAAACAAGTGGTTCTCCTACATGCTGGTTAATCTAGCAGCACACCTCCAGATAAGGGCTTTTGCACAGTTAATTGAATGTCAGAGGTGTTGCAATTGCAGATGCCCTCCCATTTCCTTCCAAACTGGCAGCTCCTTTTCATTTGGCACCACAACACTTCACAAGCACACAAGTCTTTCCAGCTAAAATTCTCATGCATTTTAGCATTCATACCGTATATTCTGTTCCAGTTATTTTTGCAATTTTTGGTCTACTGCACTCCCAGAAAGACACACGCTGACCCCATCACACAACATTCAGGAAGTGTGATATGCACCTTGCCTTTATACAATGCTCACGAAACTAAGAGACTGGCACCTCTACTGAGGTATGTCAGAATGATTTTCCTGCCAATGCACATATTGTCGTTAATTAAAAAGATGAGAAAAGTGAATGAATCAGAGGGCTTACCAGCTGGCTACGGGGCTACCTGGCTGCCTGAGCTGGATCAAAAATCATTCACAAATGCAATGCCTTTGATACACATCCAATCCAGAATCAACGAAGACCAAACATCATGACACACGAGCAGCCCCAGTGTAAGGTATGGTATGTGACAGACACAAACAGGATACACGGAATACAGCTGGAGCACTCAGGAGAAAAGCAGGGGTGAAAACTGATGTGAAGATGCTATACCTTACATGCAAGGGCAAGTAATCTAATTATTTTTTTTCCTGTATAACACAGTCAATAGATGACAATTTGTATCAAAATTAACATTGATTTTATTTGTGTACTTTTCTTCTGTTCCATTTTTGGCATTAACAAGCTCTAGAAACTGATCCTTTCAAAACCTCTAATGAAAGTGTGGCATCACAACCTTCTTATCCCGTTAACGTTAGAACAGTAAAGCAAACATTCTGCATAAATTATTTCTTATGCATAATGGAACAATCTGGGTCCAACACAACCAATCAGGACTGAGAGCAAGACTTGGAAAATAAATAATGCTCTGGATATCTAAAACCTACAACAGCATTCTACTAAGTAAATCTAAGAAGGCACCATTTGGCTTCAAGACCATTTTCCATTTCAGACAGCCACGCAGCTCTTCATTAGGGAGCAACCCCAAAGAAATTTTCTGCAAGTGTACACGGCTGCTGATCAGACCATGCTAAACACCTTTTCAGCACAGCTTTCCTCTGCAATGACAGGATGTCTCCTATGGAGCAGGAAATAATCACACTGTAAATATAATTCCACCAGCTAGCACTCAAACACAAAAGAAGTGCTGGCCATGCATTCAGTGTAGAGAAGTCTTTCCAAAATCCAGAGATGGATATGTAGAATGAAGATAAAAGATCTGCTACCAGTCCATTCTCCACGATAATTCCTCCTTGCATTTTCATCTGTATAATTCACATGGCCACAACAGGATGCTTACCAAATAGCATCCATCACACTCATAAAAGCCACTCTGATGAATTAAACCTTTTGGTCCCCTCACAGAATTATTATTAAAATAGAAGTATTTCGAAATCTACTCCCAACATTTTCCTAAAATCCCATTTTGTGTGTGTAATGACTTAAACATGCACAGGCTAAATCACTGACTCACAGAGAAACAGACCCAGCTTAGGAGAGCAAAGTATGTGTAAGCATATTTGGGCTAGATGCGATAACAGTTTCTTTCAGCCCCATCACGTAATCGACTTGCTTTCTGCCACGTGAATGAGTATTTCGTGTCAGCAGCACGTGCTCATCTCTCCTCCACTGCTCATCAGAGGACCCCTGGCTGTACAGAGCAATCTGGGATCCCCAAGGCTTTTCCTCTTCCCTGCACACAAGAGCAACGACCACACATCAGCATTTCACCCCTGCAGATATGCAGCCCACTATTCCCAGGGCCTGGAGCTGGTCATTCCCTGAACCACCAAGGGAAAACCTACACAAACTGGTATCTCAGTCATTCCTTTCTCCCTCTGCCACTCCTGGTTACTTTGCTCACCCACCCACACACGCATTAGAGATTTAGTCTTTCCCCACAGCATTTCCTTTTAAAGGATGCAGCAGAGCAGGCGCAGATGCACATCCAACCATAAATCACAGCTGTCCACTCCTGAAAGACCACCAACAAAGGGGAAAAAAAAAGCCATAAGGCAGCAATGCTCAGAGTAAATACATCATCAGCCTAATCGCCCTCTTGGGAATAAAGATGCCATTTGCACATCACTGTGCCCTCTGAGTGTGTGTGTAACAACAGGAACCAAAATGGGCATCAGAGTAGCACACTCCAGAAGGAGAATTTACAAAAATCTAACAAAAAATCCTTTGCAATATACCACTCGAATATCCCACTTTCTTTACCAGATCATTAGAACACATTTATACTGATACTAACAAGGACAGATTTCAAATGAGAGAAGAATGATGTCTAAATCCTCAAAAATATTTACCCCAGCTTTGGGAACACCTCTAGTTAATCTTCATTCACTGCTAAAATTTGTTAAATGTTCTTCCACTGAACAGTCTCTACTGATCCAATGCTCACTGCATTTATGCAATTACCAGAGGATGACAGGAATTTCCAAACCAAACAGAGATGTCTTGACTTCAGTAATGACACAGATGAAACACATTAAATTTGTAAATGCCATAAAGAAAAAATTAAATAAAATAAAATTAGAACACTGGAATTTAGCTTTCTTTTAATTTAGGATTAAGTCCTGCAGGACTCTAAAAACTGCCTCACTTCTACCATGTCCTGGGTTTCATTCATTTGAAGCCTGTTTTAGTACATTCGTTTCTGCAAAACAACTCTCCTACCAATGCTTTTCCAAAATCTAATTTTTCTTCCTAGATTGCAATTGTAGAAGTGCACCAAGTAGTGGTTGAACAACCTACCTGCAAGTGCTACTTTTCTGCATGACGTCAGCGCGATGATATCCAGAGAGTTTACAAAAACCGTCATTACTATAAACTACAGGCCAGTCCACAATCTGGGCATTTCCCAACAAAAAACTGGATTCTAAAAGAAGAGAAGAAAAAGAAAGGGCTGTTGTCAGTGGCAAAGCACATACACATCCTGTTACATAGCAGATGCAGAGAGTTATTCACGGTGGAAACCTCCATTTGGAAATCTCAGAGTGAACTGAAATCAAACTGGGCATCAGAAGACAAATTGTGATGAAACAGGACACCCTTTAGTAAAACAGTTAGCTTCAGTAAAATAAAATACTGATACAAGCACCCACTCTTTAATGATTTAGAAAGGATTCATTTATTCATAACATCTGGACAAGGTATCATGTATGATTTTCATTTTATGCGTGTATATTTCCTGAAATTAACCTTGAAGTAATTTGAAACTTGACCTTATTGAACCATTCGTGTTTCAATACCAACGACACTTTTGCTTAAGTAAACTCCTCCTTCAATAAGCATTGAACTAACACAAAACACATCCAATTTCAGTGACAGTCTACACCAAAAAGCTAAAAAGTGGGCTTGGTTCATCCTAGTAGCATGCACCAATTGCTGTCAATACACAAATATAAGCAAGGAGTATTTTTAGGAGGCTGAACCCAGGTTTAAATACTGCTTCAATCATCTGTTTTTTCAGTCATTGCCTACAGTTTATACGCACGGACTGGCACCAACACATTACGAGTTAGCCCTAAAATAGTTGTATTCACTAGTTTGGAAGTATTCTCCCATCTCTGCTTTTAGAAAAGCATTTCTAAGGAAGTAAATAATCATCTTGCTCAAACACATTGTGGAATTTTATCATCATTGACATTGTAATGTTGTTTCAGAAATAATATTCTCAGTATATCACTTAGTAGAGATTCTCAAGCTGTAGTCTGTGGCGATGTTCAAAAGCTTTGCTTATTTTTAGTTGCAATTTTCAGTTGCATTTTAACGGTTGCTGCGGAACTGTTAACACTAGCCCATTTGCTCATGCTAAAAAAACATTACAACATAACTATTAAAATCCCTGCTGTATAGAAATGATAGTAGAGGTTTCTTTCAGCAGTTTTCCAAGGGAAAAAAAATTAAAGGGAATTTTTACAAATTCTTCTTTTAATAGCCGAAGGATGGTTCTGCCAATCACTTTTACAGACATACACTCAGGTGTACACATTAATTTTCACATAAATATGACACTGGGCTTCTGCGAGCTATATGCTCCCTTTCCAGCACACTTCTAACTGCAACTGCAGCATACATTATTCAAGCATTATTCTTTTGAACAAGGAAAGCATATTCTAAAGAATGGTCATTTCTATTTTTTCTTCATAGAATGGCCTGGGTTGAAAAGGACCACAACGATCATCTAGTTAAAAAAAAAATTAATGAATGAAAATTAATATAAAATTGCTTGGAAAATAATAATCTAGAGATTAGTAATCTTTCAACAGAAAAGACTGAAAAATATTTTAAAACCAACCAGCATGATAAGTGTAGATTGTGAAATCTAACACTCCTGAGCTCAAAAGCTTATAGAATTCACTTAAATCCATCACAAATAGTCTTAAACCTGAATGCCAACTTTAAAAATCAGTTTTTCTGCCCAAGGGCAGATACAGATGCTACAACCAGCAGCAGACATTTAGTACACAGCAACTCCTAGAAACAGCCAATGCTAGTCCTTTATCCAAAGCAAGGTTTGATTTGCAAAGAGGTTTCTCTATTGGGTTCATAGATTCATAAGGTTGGAAAGGACCTACAAGATCATCTAGTCCAACCATCAGATCATCTAGTCCAACCATCGAGGTTATCTTTCACCAAGGTTTTGCTCTTATATCCAAACACAAAGAGCACCACCTGGGCAATTACAGGCAGCAGATATTCAGACTCTTTCGAGGATGTGTGCACATCTCTGAGAACCACAGTCCATAGGCCAATAATCCTGTTTTGAAACCATCCCTTCAATCTGATATCTTGGACGTGTGTCCCTATCACGTAATCCTGTGCTTCAGGACACTGAATACATTGCAGAAGGTACATGTTGCAGCCACAGTATTCAGTGGGCATTTTCCAAGGATTTTTTACTACTTACATACAAGAGTCTCAAAATAATTGCTAAGACATTCATCAAACTAATCAAATCCATCAGTATATTGGGAAAGAACAAAACATACCACCAAATTACTGATCTTTCAAGAAAAGAAGAAAAGCACCATAAAACTAGAAAGAAAACAACTCTAGAAAAGTTGGCTTTTTTTTTAAAGATACTAATACTTCTAAGGCAGTAAATATATAAAACATGGACTAGTAACTTGATTAAATACTAGGCATATATTTTTGTTTGTCCTCATGAAAATTCCATTACATAACTGACTTCTTTTTTTTAAACCTTGCCTTCTATAGCAAATAATATTTATCTATCCATGCTCTGCACATGCACACGTATGTGCGTGTCCTGTTTCAACCAAACAAAAATCTTAAATCAATGTTCACATATTGTTTAAGACCAATGAAACTAACTGCAGGCCCAGAGCTATAGGAACCCATGTTACCTTAATACCGCTGTTCAGTGACACAGCTTGATAAAATTAAAGGAAGAATTGGTCAACATCTGACCTTGGGGTTTTATTATGTACCCAAGTCCCAGCATCTGCAAGACTCCATGCATACCCTACATTTGATTGGTAATGTCCTTCTCCCCAGCATTCTAATTTATCCCTATTTCTAAAATTTCTCCAGATCAGTACTCCAGACAGATTTAATTTTACATCAGCCTCTGCTGAGAAATCTCAGCCATGACTCCCCGCAGAGTTTCTAATATGACTCTGTTTCAGAGTGTAATTTTGGTGAACAGCGAAGAATACCACTATACAGGTTCTATGAGTTTAGGGTAGTTTGAGGAGAGACTGCTTTGTACCACATCATCATCAGTAACCATTGTGAAAGACCAGTTCTGCAGTCACTTCCTCTAGAGTTGGGTCCTACTAGCCAGTCCTGGACTAAAACCATTATCTTGCTCAACTTCCATACTTCTATCACTCACTTACATGGCTTCCTTGCTAAAAAATAAAAAAGGTCCATTACAGATGCACATGGGATTAAGATTCTCATTAAACTAACTATGGCAAATTCCAGTCTGTTGTGGTGACGCCACAGCCAAGTCCCACAGGGGCCTGCAATATAAAGCTCAGAGACTTGCACCAAGACATCCTGTTGGATTCAAGAAATAAAAGCTGTAACTTTCAAGCTAGACGTTTTTTAAGATGATATTGAAGGTATTCACAAGGATAAGCCTGCCTCTGCCCTCCACATCAAGCAGCACTTAGTCTCACAAGCACTTCATGGTGAAGACTGGGAAGAAGCTCTCTCTGGGTACTGGCACTGCTGAAGGCAGTCAGTAAATCTGGCAGAACAGTTGTCTGATTCCACGTGCGAAACTCTGTGCACCTGTAAACTGAATTATCACATGGTGATATATCACACTCTGAAAAGATTAACATGGAGCTAACTTCAAAACTTCCATACTAACGATTAGCCTAACAATTAACATTCATTCTTGCTCGGATTTCTCCACTGTGCTGAAAGTACATTTCCACTTCCCACTTCCTTTGAGACAGAAGTCGATTTTTATTATTTCTAAGCTTGTCTTGATATCGTTCCCTTCAACTATCATATTCTCCACCCTATCCCCACTTCTGATATATTGCAGCACAAATCTGTCGGCTGTAGTTTTGTTCAGCTAGAGGAGACTGAACACCAATGCCTGTCAGTAAGAGCAGGGAAGCAGGGCACAGGAGGCAGACATGCCCTTGTTGGAGCTGCTAGGTTCCTCGTAGGAAACCAGCAGGCTCTTTATTACACAGTATAACTCTCCCATTTGCAAAGTTAATACGGATGGCAAGGAATCAGGATATTAAGGGCACACAGCAGAATTTCAGATTTGGAAAACGCAGCTGAGGTAAACAATTTTAAAGGCAAGGTATTTGCTCTTCCTGTACTTCTACTTTGCAAAAAAGGCTCTGTTGTATATGGGAACTTACACCATATAGCAGCAAGCCTTTAATCTTACCCTATCCTGCAGCAGTTAATACTCAACCTAGCACTGAGGCTCATTTTGTTGTTTAAGAAAAAAAAATATTAAAAAATGATCACAGTATGCAAGCAATTTTTTTAACCACCAAAATGCCCAAAGCGGTGTAAAAATCGTGTTATGTAATCAAAGGAGAGCAAGAACAGCTAAATCATTGTAGGAGAGATGTTTAGCCAAGTGAGAAACGCCGTCTCTAATCATCTTTCCTCAAGAGTGCTTGGGAATCGCTTGTGAACAAAATTGCTTAAATCACCATTTCAGAATTCCATCCCTTCCCATGAAGATACACAACCAAACATTTTTTAAGTCACCATTGAAGAGATGCTGAAAACAAACAAAAAAAAAACAAAAACAAAAAAAAAAGAAGCAGTAGCAGAACAAAAATAAGGATATCGATAAAAAGAAGCAGTGTTCCCATCTTGGAATAAATTCCTAACTTGAGCAATTTCACTCTGAGCCATCGTCCCAAATTCCTGTACTTCCTACAGTACAGCATGAAGCACAGGCTCTACGCAACGCCTGGAATTTGCCTTTTTTGCTCATGTTGTCTTTTATAAGCATCAAACCACTTACAGTGCTGTCGACTGGTCTGCTTATAACCACACAGAGTCAGCATATTGCTGCAATCCGGTTTAGATCACCTTGGAAATACTGAGATCCTGGTAGCTGTGCTGGGGAGGGGACTCATATATAACATTGGGGTTTTGTTTTTTTTCTAGCTCCTCTAAATAAGTCTTGGCCCCGATTGTATATATTTCTGTTCATGTTTCTGTATGGTGAATCCAAACCCATGCTCAATGCATCCCAGTAGAAAAGAGCAGAAAATCCTGAAGCCCAGGGCAGACCCACGCACACCCAGCCCTCTGAAATCACAGAATCATAAAATTGCAGGGGTTGGAAGGGACCTCAGGAGATCCCTGAGTCAAACCCCTGCTAAAGCACTTCCCCACAGTACGTTACACAGAAAAGCATTCAAGCAGGTCTTGAATATCTCCAGAGAAGAGGACTCCACCACCTCTCTGGGCAGCCTATAATCAGCCTTGGCTGACACAACGTTCCTCCAACTTTGGGGTCAGCTGCAGACAAACCGCTGTGCTTGAAGCATCCAACCTGCACCAGTGCTCCTGGCTGCAGAACCACACCGCTGTTTTCTAACAAAGCTGTTATTTCCCTAGTGCAAAAACATCAGTGCCATCCAATTTATCCAGCACACAAAGCGTTCCCCGAGAAATAATCTCCTGAAGGACAAACTCTTTAAGTCACCTTTCTGTACCACTGCTGTTTTCATTTAATACTTGTATTATGAAAAGGTACGGAGGTCTAAATCCAGAGCAAGATGCTACCATACTGACAAGGCTAAAGGGATCTAATTCCTTCCCCAAATTGGTGTTCCTCTCATAAAAGTAATTCAACACTGGCAGAGATTAAATCCACGTGTAAGTCACTCAGTTGGCAACACAGCAGCTTTCAGCAATTCAGCACGCAACCTAAAGGATTAGAATCTGTCCGGAATTTACCTTCCAAAAAGTTTGAAAACTATGTTTAATCATTCTGAAGGTGAAATCCCACAAGCATCACACTCCTCCTCCTTTATTGCAGCACAACTTTGCTGACCTGAGGAAGAGCTTTAGATCAATAAGGACAAAATAAGATCAGAAGGAGCTGCCTGAGAAATGGCACTTCTTCCAGTTCTGATCATAGGTTCTCTGCCACATACTCACTTACCCTACAGTTAGACTAATCCTCACCTATGCTTGTTATCTTCTGAATGCCACTGCTGACTCTGTTCCCTATTACAATTATGCTGAATGTAAGATAGATGCTGTGAGGCTAAATTTAAGCTGGAGCACGCAGACAGCACATGGGCGTCCTCAGGGAGCAACCAGAAACCACATATCTAGCTATATACAAACGAGCACATTTGTTTTGCATTCCCAGAAGAGAAAATCACAGCAATGGCAGCTGCTTATCTTGCAGACACTCATCCAGTGGCTGCAATTTCACTGCGCGTGGCTGAATGTCCAAAAACACTTTTGACAGAGAGAACTGTGCACCACTCCTTGAGCAGGTGTCCACACATGGCGACGCAGAGCATCTCTGCATCTCCTGGTGCACAGCGTGCAGATGTGGAGTCTTCAGCACAGGAGAGACATGGACCTGCTGGAACACGTCCAGAGGAGGACCACAAAAATGCACCAAGGGATGCCTCCTTTTCAAGGATAGGCTGAGAGAGCTGGGGCCGTGCAGCCTCAAGAAGAGAAGGCTCTGGGGAGAGCTGAGTGCGGCCTTTCAGTATCTAAAGAGGCTGCGAGAAAGAAGGGACAGACTCTTCAGCAGAGCCTGTTGTGATAGTGGAAATGATTTCAAACTAAAAGAAGAGAGATTTAGATTGGATATAAGGGGAAAGTTCTTTACAGTAAGAGCGGTGAGGCAGTGGCACAGGTTGCCCAGAGAGGCGGTGGTACCCCATCCCTGCAGACACCCCAAGTCAGGCTGGATGGGGCTCTGAGCACCTGATGGAGTTGTGGGTGTCTGTTCCTTGGTGGGAGCTGGACCAGAATGGCCTTTAAGAGACCTTTCCAACGGGAATGATTCTATGCTGATTCCATGTTCTCAGCCGCAGCCCGGCTCTGGGTGCTGCTCCAGGCACATCCTGCACAGGATAACTCCCAGCACCAGCACCAAGCGCAGTGCAGAACTGGGCCCCACCATCGGGGTTAGGCAGTGCTGAGCAACGCAGTCAGGCACTGAACGTGCTGACTAAACAAAGTTTTCAGACTGACTTTTTTTCTGGAAAGCAGGTTATTAGGAAGCTAAGTCCAAAATCTTCCTTCCTTTACTTAATTTTACCTAACCACAAACCCCTGCTTTCTTAGCTCACTGGGAGAATAACTCAAAACCCAGGCTAACCACCGACCAGCACCTCCGTTAAAGAGGCTAATTAAATGCATTTCCACAGCTTACTTAACTTCCTGACATTATTCCTTGGCTGCATACTCCTTCCCACGGCAGTTAACGGAGGTCTGCTCGAGAAATCAGTGCTTTCCTTTCGCTCTCCTCTCCCGTTTCAGTACTGGCTGGGAGAGGCACAGCGCTCGCACTGACCTCTGCTGGCAGCGCCCAGATCCTACAGGAGAACGACGCCCCACCACATCCCCCTCGCAGAGACGTGTTGGAAGAAGTATTAAAAAAAGAGAACACTCCTATTTTACAGTGCCCCCACTCAGAGAGACAGCTGTTCCTTTCGCTAGCCATATGGTATTATTCGAGTGCATAAATTAATGCGATGATATAGAGCTGATGTGATAAAAAATAAAGAGAACATGGGAGAAAGATCTAAGCCACTGCAAGAGTTGCAGGTTTCAGCAGGCATCAGATACGCCTTATGTTTCTGGATGTGGAACAAGAAAGAATGGCCTCGAGTCGTGCCAGAGGAGGTCCAGGTTGGATGTTAGAAAGAATTTCTTCTCAGAAAGAGTGCTGATGTTTTAGCATAGGCGGCCAAGGGAGGTGGGGGAGTCACAGTCCCTGGAGGTATTTAAGGAAAGGACAGACGTACTTTGGGACATGGCTTAGTGGGCAACATTAGTGGTAGGTGGATGGCTGGACTAGGTGATCTTAGAGGTCTTTTCCAGCCATAATAATTCTATGAACGTGGGGCCCTTGCAATTGAAAACTACTCTCAAGTGTCAGCTAGTAATGCTGCTTCATGCAAAAACTCACTTTGCATTGATTTCTGCCTCAGTAGGACACCTGCAGCCAAAGAAATCACAAGCACAGCCCTGTGCCAAAGAAAACCCCAACTATATAAACCTGTGGCCATCCCTTCATGGTTTCCCCACAGGAAATAGAACTGGAGGGTAGAAATTTCTGCCCCGTGGTTTACAGCATCGCTATGGTTCTCAAGGCTGGGTTGGATGGAGCCCTGCACAGGCTGATCCAGTGGTCAGCAACCCTTCCACAGCAGGGAGTTGGAGCTTGATGATCTACAAGGTCCCTTGCAGCCCAAGCTATTCTATAATTCAGCTAAGTGCTGAGGGCCAGGATTTTTATTGCAGAAGATCCCTAATAACAGACATCTGTGAACCTGAAGTAATTTACACTGAAGATCTTTCTCTCTGCACAGAATGAAATTTAACTTGGATGAGCTGAAAATGCAGCTTGTATTTAATCCAGGAGAGAGCCTACAAGTATCGTGTCCAGTGAGAACAACGCTATGTCACCTTGCCTGTAAGAATTCAGGTATGCTGCACAAACTAGAAGGAAGGATAGAAGAGACAGCAGACACTTTACCATTAGTGCCAAACTAGTAAGAATGAAAAAGCATCGTAGCACTCTGCATGTGGGATGCTCACTTCCCTCCTCTTCCTTTATCAAAGAATTAACGGGTTGAGATGGAAGGGACCTTGAAGCCCACTCAGTTCCAACCTCCTGCGGTGGGCTGGTTGGTCCCCACCGGATCAGGTTGCCCCCTCCAACCTGCATCCCAACACAGTCACCTGTTACCAGGCTGATCCCTTACTCATTAAACTCAGAGGCACCCAATGGGGCACAAAGCTCAGTCTGAAGGAGCTGATGCGCAGGAACATGTTTCTAGACTGGGAAAGAGGCTGGGAACTGAATGCTAGCTGCATTAAAGCTTATGGTGAAATTCCTTACAGAACCATGAGTTCAGCCCAAGAGTCAAAACACATTTGTGAAGATGTGAAATATTCCTTTTTCTAACAGTTACTGCAGTAGAAACAATAAGGAATAATGACGACTGTTACTGTATTTGTCTTTCACTGGACTGTTCTCACTTCTCTTACATGTGGCCACAAAGTCCCTGAGTTAACCTTTTTCCAAACTCAATCCACTACCAAAGAGACAAATTACTCCATTAACACATCATAGGCGTAAACAAAAGCTCAATGCTTTTGCTGCTACAAGATGTGTCTGTCTTGTCCATCTGTCTTCACCTTTCCGGCCACGAGATCTGCTGGATTTCTGGGGTGAGCACACAAAGCTTAGCCCTGCTCCACAGATTTGCCCAAATCTGCACCCACACTGCTGAGCCGAGGTCAGCACCAGCACAGAGGGAGCAACCAACAAAAGCGGTAGTAACAGGCACAGACTGCTGAGAACATCTTAAGAAAGAACACTGCCCTAAGGAAGGCCCTCATTAAAAACCCAAAGCACCAATGGCATGAGCAAGCAGTCACCTTAAAGCACTGCCCCCACAAAACACACCTGCTTTTAGCTTAGCAGAACACCTGGTGTTCTGGATCCAGGGCACAGCTGAAGCTGCTGTGAGATCCCATCAATCCTCGGGAGCCTCAGATAAGAGCTGTATTTTGTGCATTTTCACTGTGCTAGAAAAGAAAAAAAAAAAATCTAAAACACACTTGCACGGAGCACACTGATTACCCTCAAGACAGCTCTGTGTGCTCTGGAGGTCTGCGTCCCTCTGCACGGCCACAGTCACCCCGTCTCTATCTTCAGGGCTCTCAGCTGCTGTGCCCACTACTGACACTCAGGGAACACTTCTCTCCCAGTTTTAATCTCATGTGTAGCTGTAGGTTCACAACATTCCTAAAAAGCAAATCCCCAAGTGATGCTGCAAATCAAATACACGGCTGCTTTTAGCACCAAGCTGCCCACCACTCTCGGTTCCTGCTGGGTCCATTCTGACGTTCCACGCTTTAAAACTGCTGCAGTTTTGTCTATCAATGCTTTCTAGTTTGGATCCATCTCTGCCAATTCCAAATAATTTGTCTGCACCTGTGTTTCATTTTGAACTCTACCGGTTCCATTTCAGACCTGATGAAGAACCTGTCTGCCAAAATACCTCATTTTTCCAGCTGTATCCGTTGGCCTAAAAGAAGATATTATCTCTATCTACAAGCCTTCCCCAGGTTGTTGAGAAAAGATTTACGGTCAAGTGCGATGAGATTGTGCGAGTGAGAGCAATCTCAAAAGAGAGCACTCTTTAACCAGGAACAACGATGGAGAGGCTTTTTTTTTTGAGGACGCTCAAGATGTGTTTTAAAAAGCTACCATCAGTCTTTCTCCTCTTCCTCAACTTGACACAGAAAAACCCCTTTAGAGCTGGTGAATCCAAGCACAAAAACGAAAGCCTGGACGTGGTCAGCAGGCCAAATCCATGCCTTCAACCAAGCGTCGGCAGGGGATACTTGAACCAGATTTGCTCTACTGGACACCATTAAGTTCAGATTAAACAGAGCTGAATCCAATGAAAATTACTATTTCTATAAAGAACAAATAAGGCTGTGACCTGGATGACAAAAATAAGAACTAAATCATGTTTCAGCGCACAATACTGACCGCTAACATGAGTTAAAAACAGATTCCCAATCCACTTTTTGCTCTGATGTCCAGTGGGACAGATTTGCCTCTGTAACATCATGCTTCAGCAGATGAAAAGCAGAATGGAGACCAGATCGGCATGATTTGTGCTCCCAAATTAAGCCAGGCTAAAACCTGGGGGGAGGAAAAGGTGTTTTTTGAAGTATAATGTTCCAAACCTTTCTGAGTTTTCCTGGTGTTGTTTTTTTTCTGGTTTGGTTTTTGTTTTTTTTTGACATCTCAGAGCTTTCCAAAGCCCTCACCAGGGAGGACATGTGATTTAATTAGAGCACGACTCAGAAGCATGGCACTCCCAAACCCTGTCCCCAGCTGTGCCCCCGACTTCCCACATGCCTCTGGGACAACAACTGCGGTGTCTGTAGGAACACATCGGGAACACCTCTGCGCGTCCTCTTCCACGAGGAGCTGTGGAGTGTAATTAAGCTCCACTCGGCACTTTGAAATCATCAGAGGGAAAGTGCTATATAAAGCCCTATTAATTAAGCTTGCATTTAACATTCTAGTAAATAACGGACTATTGCAGGAAATTAGCCTCCAGTGATGTGCAGCTGGAGAGCCTGACAGTCAGCTGCTGACCACAGAGCTGATGCAGGCAGCAGGAGAGCATGGAAACCCCCCCAAAAAAGGCTGTCATCTTAACACGCGATGCCTTAAAACAAATTCTAGGTCCTTGATCCACTCCTATGGAAATCAATGAATCACTAATTCATTCTTTGCCATCAAAATCGACTCAATCCAGCACATCAGGCTGCATTAATACGAACGCAAGATAAATCCAGAGCTGTGCAGTAGGAAGGTGGAAGGAAACGCTTCTCAGCAGGACTTCACATCACATTAGTGACTCCATTAATAATATATATGGGAACTTTTTTCAGCGTCTCGTTCTGCCCACCTCTCCCACATTCCTGCACGGGTTGCTCTAAGCTCTCCCAGAAGAAACCTTTCAGCAGATGCAAAGTTGAGCTCTTTTAGCAAACGACATTTATGCAAGTACTTCTGTGTCAGCAGTGCCAGTGCGAAAAGAAATAAAACAGGGTACAAAAGGAATGGATGGAGCACGAGACTCGGCCAAAGCAGCACCTACACCAACACACAGAACACTAAGGTTGGAAGAGACCCCTGAGACCGTCCAACCCATCAACCCGACTCTATGAGACGGTCCACAGCCACCACGTAACTTTACCGGAGCTGTGCACAGTGCTCTTTGTCGCTGCTTTGCAATTTGCTGAAAGGGTGAAATGAACTCCGGCAGCAGGGAATCGTTCCCGCAGCTCCGTGGGCACCCACCGGGCAGAGGAGCAGCTGCCGGCAGTTCTTCACCTATTAGTACGGGTCAGATCGCAGTCACCCTCTCATCCCGACACTTGCCACGCACTTTCAAGTGTCGTAAAGACTCTGAAAACGGTCGCGAGGCCAATTCGAAACAAGAAAGAGGAGGAAAAACCGATCCGAAGGAGAGCACGTCAGAAACGTGAATGACGGTACACACTCAGAAAGAGCTCAGCAAACCCGCTCCGACCCCGCAGCGTGGAGATGCTGGAGGTGAGCGGGGACGGGGCACGAGCGCAGGCGGAGCCGTTCCTTGAAGGCGCGGACCCACGAGCGGCGCAGCGGCTCGGCGGCCCGGGCACGGAGCGACGGACGGACGAACGGAAGGATGGAGGGGGATGAACGGACGGAAGGACGGAAGGCATTTCTCACCGCTTGAACGCCGGACGATGTTCTCCAGGAAGGTGTTCTGAGGTGCCACCAGCCCTCTCTTGCCCCCCGGCATCCTGCAGCGCCGGGCTCGGGGGCCGGGGGTGCGCGGCGGCGGCAGCGGCGGCAGCGGCGGCGGCGGCGGCGACGGGGGGGGGCCGGCGGCGGCTGGTGCGCCCGGTGCCCGTGAGTCGCGCAGGGGCGGCCGCGGCCGCTCATGGTAGTGGCGCCCCCGCGGCGGCTGCAGCGCGGACTGGGACCCGCCGCACGCCGCGCCGCCGAGCGCCGCCGCCCGCGCCCCCCTGCGCCTGCGCGCCCGCCCAACCGGGCCGCCCCGGGACGGGCGGCGGGGGCGGGGCGGTTCGGGGGCTCCCGGGCGTCGGGGTGCTCCCCGCGGTGGAGCGTGTCCGAAAGCGAGAGGTAGAGCTTTCGGAGCCCTGTTGTTTTCGTCTGGAAATCGCTTTTTTTTTTTTTTTTTTTGCGACGGCATTCCCGCGTAGGCAGCGGGGGAAAAGGGACGGCCGAATGCTGTCGGGGAGAGGGAAGCTGGATGTGTTGTCCCGACAGGAATGACCGTTAAGTGCGATGAAAGGTGTAAAAAGACAGCCTCGCATGGAGCCATCAATCGGTGTGGGGGGCTTCCTCCTTTTTCCAGGGAAAGCAGGTGAGAGGCAGAAGGAGGCACGTTTGGGGCTGGAGCCCTCTTTTCTATCCAGGGAGCGGGCACTGCCTTGCAGCTCCGGAGCCCCGGAGGAGCGGATGAGTCGGTGCAGACGCCCCGTGAGAGCTATCGCTGACTCCTGCCCCAACCACGGTCCTCTCTCCAGTTCTTTTATTGCTCAGACAATGCCCCTTGAAGGTATCATTTGCAAAATCCTGGAAGGAATTTCGCCACCTACTTCTGTCTCTGCTCATTTTGCGGAGTACACTGTAGGAAGGCTCATAGAAGGCAATGGCAAATAGCTGTTAGCTTGCCCAGGCAGCGTGTGCCAGGGCAGGAGCATGGCCGGTGTGCTGCACTGTGCTGCCTGCTTCCAGCATCCCATCCTTCCCATGTTTAGGCCCTGGTCCAAAAAGTTGTCCTGAGGTCACTCAACCTCTGCTTAGAGCTGAAGAGCTCTGCCTCACCACGAGCTGCTTCCAGACCCGGCGCCAGGACTGCTACCGCTGCCAGCTGAGATCTGGTTCTGCTTTCATTTGAACAAATGCAGCCAGGAGCGGCTCCGCTGCTGTGGTTGGAAAGGTGCTCCTGCTGAGCTCTGCCCCATACAGGGAAACGTGGACAGCAGCACCCTCGTGCCACTGAGATGAGCCACAGACACTGAAAGTACCTGTGCACAGGCAATACCATGTATCCAACCTAATTACTCAGTGTGGCTGGGGCTTCTGCTCATCGATTTATTCTGTTCCACACAATCTGAATTCTTGTACTCAGTTCCCATCCTTGTTTTGAGATCCCCCATGCCCCAGACACACTCCTTTTTATTTACACATCAACCCCTTTCCTGCTGACCCATTCTACTAAATGTCTCCATCACGTCCAAGAATCGTTCCATGCTCTGGGCTTCACCTCCCCAGCTTCACGTCTCACTTTTTAGTTTTGCTGCTGCATTTCCAGTGGCACAAACTGAAAACTGGGCTATGGAGAGGTACAAGCTCCAAAAACCTATACTTAAATGTAAAAGAAGAAGATGTAATAGTGTGGAGCCCAGGGAGGTTCAGGTTGGATATTAGGAAATGCTTCTTAGAAAGAGTGGTGATGCAGTGGCACAGCTGCCCAGGGAGTGGTGGGGTCACCATTCTGGAGGTGTTCAAGAATGGTGGAGATGTTGGCACTGAGGGACATGGTCAGTGGGCATGGTGGGGGTGCAGTGGACTTGAGGATCTTAGTGATGTTTTCCAACCTTAAAGATTCTATGATTTTACAAGAAGAGGATAGCTAAACAGTTTCTTTCTTAACCAGAAATGTCCCATCCCACCCAGTGGTTCTTAAACAAGGGAGGAAATCTACTGTGGTTCAAAATACTTTTTTTTTTTTTTTACTTTTTATCTTTACTTTTTATCTATCCCCAAATAAATAAGTCAACACAGTTTGAACTTTAGGGAATCAATTCATTGATTGACCTAAATGTAAGCACGTTCCTGACAGGAGATCAGAGGATTCCTAGTGTTTCTTTCCCCCTAGCTTCCCAACTTCATTTCTTTAAGCTAAGAAACATGCTTTGCTTCCCTAAACAATGCTAACAGGGAGTGAGCACACTAAAGTAGTGTCTGCAGTTCCTTCCATTTATTCTCCTCTGGAATTTCAGACACCTGCTCAGTGTGCTTTATGCCTTTATTCCTTTATTTGCATCTGGCATTTCTACAAAAAGCCCGACACCCCATGTGCTCTGAGCAGCAAGCACACAGCAAACGCAGCCAGTGCACATTGCATAGCTCATCTCCATCTGGAGAAGAGCTGACCCTTTGAACGTGAACCTTTAGGACAGGGTTATTTTACTTCAGGGAGTACTGAACATTTCGGAAACGGTTCTTCTCCGCAGCATGTATTTCCCATACATTTATGAGTGAAGAATCATCACCTTGGACTCAGGGGGCTCCTAGAATGAAGTGGAGGTCAGACACTGATCTCTGACAACTGCTCCAATGGCCTGAGCCATTAAAACATGCATGCCAAGCCAGAGCATTGCCTTTGCTGTCTGTATTTGCCTGTAATGAGAAGAATCATTCCCTGGGAGCAGCATGGGTACCACAGTGACCCACCCACATGAGTTTAAGCATACTGTGAGCAACACAAAGCATTGGAATGCTATTGGCAGTGCTTGGGGCTGTTTTCTGGCCCAGGTGCACACTACAGTACAAAAATAGTAATCACAGTGACCATAAGTTTCAGTCATTAGCAATGTGATTTGCACACAGCAGTCCATGATCTCCAAACCTAGCAGTATCTCATCACCTACGGGTTTACTGATGAAACAGAGACTCAAGTGGGAAACAGGTGCCAAAGGGAGGTGTCTGAAGTGTTCTGGTTGCAGGAGAAGCAGTAGGATTTGCTCCTTCTTTAAGAGAATCTGCACTTTACAGCATGACAAAAGGGACTCTTTGGTATCTGATAAGTTCCTTGGTAAATCTTTCCCCATGGCAAAAGTATGCCTGCTCTCACACTCTGGTGCAGGACAACAGATGAGTTCACACTGCAGCACTTCTCAGTGCAGAGTAATGAAGTCTTTTTGTTATTTCTTCCCCAAATCTGCCCAAGAACAGAAGCCTCGAAGCCCACTGTCCTTTCACCATTCAGGTGAAATTTGACTTCAAAGCATATGGTAGAGATGGCCAGAAGATGTATCCAGATTACTTGATTATTTTTTGGGACTACAGGCTTTACAAAGGAGGAAATAATTTTGCATGTAGAGGTATTTAACAGCAGATAATAGCCAAGGTAACAGCTGGTAATAGCAATAAAAAAATAATTGTGAGGGAAAAAAAAAGGGTGGGGAGAAGGGTTGCATAACAGTTTCTTATTTCTTCATCTTCTGTTTTGTTCTTCTTTCAAAAATTGAACAATTGGTTTGACAGGCAGGAAATCAATAAAACCTTGACAAAAGTCATTACTTCCAGTATAAAAATAAAAACTGATGGAAAATATTGATGAAAATTCAGAGCCAAAGTACTTGCTGGTATCTGACTTGGCACCAGTGGGAATTCTTCATTCTGTGCTGTGTTATGCAGGTAAGTCTCGACAGCCTGACCTAGAGGTTATGGAGCTCCCATTCATTGCCTTGCACTGCCAAAGACAGTAAAGGGATGCATAACGTGCTTGAAGAAACAGCATTCAGGTAGGGGTGCGTGGCTGAGGCAAGCACACAGATCAGGAAGAATTCAGGCTTCTTGTGCGTTATGCATCTAGAACGCACTCAGAATGGTTCTCAGCAAGTGGGTAACTGCTCAGTATTTCTCCTTCATACTTCTCATTCAACATGGCCCTGTGCCATACAGCCGGGACCCCAGCCAAACTCCACTCAAGTATGGAGGAATTAATTTCTTCATGGTGCTCTTCACTAATCTCCTGGTGCTTGGAAGGCGTCGGTGAACTTCTGCCTTCTTCCTTGTCATAGAGGGATCAGACAGGAAACTGGGGCACGGTGAGATTAAGGTCAGAATCATCTGGTAATCGTTGAGTGTCTGACTTGAGATATCCAGGAGCAAAGGAGTCCCACTTTGACAGAAGATTACAAGTACAATGTCTGCTGAATTCATAGAATTGTAGAATTGTTCGAGTTGGGAGAGACATTTGAAGGACTAGTTGTCTATTTCCCATGAACTTATGGAAACAACTGGAGGAACAAACAGTGGGAGACACCATGTTTGAGTGACTTTCAAAGTTTCATGGAGAAACTCTTTAAGATCTTACCTGTACCATGAGACTTGCATCATTGCTTTGTATCTCTTGTTTTTACTAACATGCACACCGAAGTTGTAACAGACTAAAGATAGAGAGAAGTTGCAAGCAAATGGGCAAGAGGTAGCTATGCATTCCTATACAAGAAATTGTCTGGAATGTAAACAAAAACTATCATGATGACTAGACCTAGGGCAAAAGCAACCATCATATAGGCATTGCCCCACTTAGATTACTTGTCTGAGAAACTCTATTTTTGCCAAGAGCTGAGGGCACCCCATTGCTTGGAGGTGCCCAAGGGCATGGATGTGGCCCTGGGCAGCCTGAATTGGTGAGGGGCAACCAGCCCTCAGTAGGGGTGACCTTTAAGGTCCCCTCCAACCTAAGCCATTCTATAATTCTAGGATTTCTCCATAGACTTTCCTTAAGCCAAAATCTGATCCTTGACAGGACAAAAAAAAAAAAAAAACATGTAAAACAGTCTCATTTTATGAACAATTTTTCACATTCCTTCACCCACAAGGTCTTTATTTCAGTTACCAGCAGTTGAGCTGTGCCATCGTAGGCAGACCCCAGAACTTCTGAGATGAGCCCATGTAACACTTCTCACTTAATGTCAAAACTTTCTAAGTCCATTATCTTAGCCCTGGACAGAGGCTGCAAGGTTTGAACTGAGATTCCTGTGGACCTTGAGGAAGTTTCCTTCCTTTTAAGGGCAGAGAATACATATTTCTAGCCCTGCAAGGAAAACTGCAGATGCTTCAGCACATTTGAGGCCAGAGGAAAAAAACGCTGCAAGAAGAGAGAAAGTTTTCTACGTCTTTGAGACTTTTAGGAAAGAGAGGGAAGGAATCTCAAACTCCTGCTTGGAAAAGGAGTAAAGGAAAGAGTCCTCTGAGTTAACCCAACATTAATAAAAAACCAGAAGTAAGACCAAGTATTATTAGGACGGCAGTTTGCAGCTGCCCAACAAGTGAGGGTGGGTACAGCAGTAGGAAAGATGCAGTCACAGAAGTCAGTGGAGGAAGTGGGTCTGTAGGTTTCCACCTTCGAGGTTTCTTCCTGAGAAATAAGGTGAGTGAAGCCAATAACTTATGGTCTGACATTACAGAGGGAAATCACTGGAATAATTACAGGAAACCAAGAAAAAATGTCCTCCTCTTAGCCTTTTTTTTTTTTTAATGAATATTTTCTCCTAAAAAATAACTCTTTCCACAAATGAGCGATGCCTGAAATGACAACTGTGTGAAGATAAGGTGTACAGACAGCTGAATTACCAAAGAAAGGCCTTCAGATGGGAAACAGTCCACACTTGTATCTTTGAAGAGATGTTTTGCATGCAAAAGTAGCACCCAGAAATAAACACCTCACAGAAGAGGTTGGGCTACTTGAACTGGCAATAAACCCCAGTCACGATATTGGCTGGATACTAAAAAAAAAAAAAAACAAAAAAAAAACCAGTGTCCTAAGAGCAGAAATGGAGATTTTTGAGGTGGGGGTAGAAGGGCAGCAGTGTATAAAAGTTTAACAGAGACTACAAAAAGCATAATATCCTCCTTCGAATCCCAGTTCCACCAACAGGGAACTGAGGTACTAATAAATGAATAGCTGCTAACACACCCATCCTCCTGTCAGAAACAGTAGGAAAGCAAGCACCCTGCTGGATGATGGAGCCATTGCCTACATCAGAGATGGTTTTCAGGCTTCCTGCAGATTCAGACATGAATTACTTCATAGATTATCATCTAACAGTTCTTCCAGGCTTTACTTTTGGACTCCCAGGGGGAAAAAAAACAACTTATTTTTTAAAGGCAAAAAATGGGATTCTACATAATTCTGTGACTTCAGGTCTGATCTGGGCTCTTCCGCTAGGCTGTGATACCAGAAGTTATCCCCACCTTCAGTACCTCCTCCTACCTCATCGCTCTACAAGGCCCACATCACATCCTGGAGCCTCATGTGAAATGGGCAGGAGCTCCACAAAAGCCTTCTCCAGAACTACACCCCCCACTGTTTTCATCCCTTTGGAGGGATGCCTCCAAATCTTAAAGCCTAAACACTAGAGAAGTACACTAAAAAATAAAAATAAAATCTCAAGACTTTCTGGCAGCTGAAGTATCAACATGAATCAATTGTATTAAATCATCCTGAAAATTACACACTTTCATGGAAATGATTTAATCACAGCCTAGCTTTTACTTCTAATTTGGCAGTCAAAGTTGAGCATTTTGTATGTTTTGGGTAAAGTGTTATAATAACAATGATGCAGTTAAGAGCAATCGGTTTTCATTTTTAAAATGTTTTTCATACAATTGCTTTTTAAAAAAAAAAATCATCCTTGAGGAGAAAATTACTTATGCTGGGACTTAGCTCAGCCATGAATTTTTGTAGCAATTGTCATTAGAATTCAGCAGGGGGGTGGGGGTAAATTTTGAATTTAAACATGCTTGCTAAGATTTGTATTGCTGGAAAGCCAGAAACTTTCAGCAGTTAAGGTGTTAACCTCTTTGTGTATGTGCCTAGATGATGAGCTAGTCAAAAGACAGGCAAAAAAGCATTCTGTCTGAATTTTCCATCTATAGGAGAGCTGTTGTGCTAAATAAAAGCAAAAATGTCAGCGTGGAGCCAACAATCAGACCCACATCATCTTCTTACCACCAGTCTGATGCCTCATGTTCCTTCCCCAAAGGCATTTTCAGACAGAGAAGGATGATACCAGATGCATGCCTGCTTCAAACCTCTCTCTTCACAGAGACTAGTTTGACATAGAAACCTTCTCTTCAGTCTATAAATAGCAACAGCAATTACCCATGGATTCACCACATAGCAGAGGAACTGATAACCCATGCCATTCTGGAAGGCAGCTGAACATTGCCCTGCCATACATGTTAGTCTTCAAATTAAACTTAACTGCAATAAAGGGAGGAAAAAAAAGCACAAATTAGTGAGTCCCTTTTCCTAACTCTTAAGGTGGAAGTTATATTCCCCAGTAAAAATCTAATTCAGCTCAGTGCTTTCACACCAGTGAAGTTTTGCAATAAGCCCAATGCTAACATGGCTTACATCTGGTTTAACCGCCCAGGTTGAGGTTGTGTGCTGTACAGCTCCTTTTCCTTCTTCAGATTACTTCTGTGTAAGCTTCCATATTGATTTTCAGAAAAGCAGAATGAAGTCCCTAAGCTGGTACGTTTACTCTTTAGCATAGTTAATCTCAACCCATCAACTCACTGGCACAGTTTTCTCACATTACATTTGATTAGGGTTTGCTGCTGGCACTGCAGAAAGCATAACAGAATCTGCTGACATACAAACTTCTCATAACAAGCAACACAACTGCTAGAAGAGAAAAAAGGTGCTCCTGTTCTGAAGCCTTGGCTGGGAGGCTCACCTCCATCACTTGGGCTTCGGTAGCAAACAGCCACTGAGGACATTAAGCAGATAGTCAGATACATGAACCTAATACTAACAATTAAAACTAAGCTGTTTTCCTTAGAGCACTGAAGGGAGCCTGTCTCATCCTCCTAATGTGGATGTCACACTGACAGACACATCCATGAGCCATGCTTATATCTCCCACGGTCTACTCAGCAATGCACAACTGTCTTCCAGGATCCAACACTGAAGCAGGCAGTAGCCAGAGATCCCAAGCAGTGACAATTTGGACATGGAAACATTTGTGCCTAGCTCCTGAATGCCTACAGCCAGCGTGGATGGAGAATGTCCTACAACCTCTCAGGCAGGAAACCCAAATGGAGAAAAGTTCTGCAGCAAAACAGACTTTATCCCCTCCTCACACAGTAGAAATACATCACCTTCATTCAGAAGGGGGTCAGGTTTGTTATTGGGAAGCATTCTTCACCAGAGTTGTGGGCATGGAATAGGCTCCCCAGGGCATTGGGCGTGACCCAATACTGATAGTGTCCAAGAGGCATATGGACAACATCAACTCAGACATACAGTCTGATTGTTGGGTGGCCCTTTGTGGAACCAAGAGATGGACTCAATCCCTGTGGGTCTCTTCCAATTTGGGATATTCTATGATTTTATAACGTGGTGCCACAGGTCAGAAAGCAGCACAGCACAGCCTTCCCTTCAAAGGGAACTAGGACTAGCAAATGAGAGCAACCTGGGCACATCAGCAATGCCGCTACTACACATTTCCCCCCTTCTGCTCGATCTGGGTTGGGCAACCTGCAGAAGACACTGACCATATTAACTTAGCATTCAGGAAAATGCCTGGTTTGCAAAGTTGTATCCATTTGTCTTATGGAAAAATAGTATGCTTTATCAACTCCCTTCATAGGCTCTTACCTCTGCTCCTGGAGTGGCTGTGCACAGTTGAATCCTTCTCACCTTTGTTCTCACTAGATGGAAAAAAAATAAAATAAACAAACAGGACTAATCTTGCCTTTTCTATTATGACAGTCATATTAAGAGGCTTGGGGGAAGGAAGATGCTGTGTGCCACTGATCCAATTAGAATACTTCTTATCTGACCATGGGGGACCAGAATTACTCACAGCATCCCAGATACGCCAGCAAGCAAAAGCTCTGTTGCTATTCGTTGCTCATTTGTTTACATTGCTTTAAAAAAAAAAAAAAAATCATAACTGCTACTTCACTTTGGAGGAAATTAAAGTTACCCGGTTGTTTAAAACCCATTTTAAAGGAATACAGGTAATGAAATCAACTCTTTAAATCTTACCGCATCAGCAGATTTTTAGCGAACAGTTCATTCTGACATATATTTATGAAAGCAATTCTCCTCAGCATTAACATTTATTTTCAAGTCCCGCTCGATTTAACCATAGACAGTGGAAAGCACTTCATTTAAAGGTGTGTGTAACCATGTGTATGTGGCAGCAGCACAGAAAAGGCTGCAGTTTTTAAAACGTTAACAGGGAAAACCTTCTTCAGTTGGTGCCATAAACATCAAAAACCACATCTCTCTCAGAATGTACGTGAAGAGCCCCATGTACATGAGTGGTTGTAGCCATCTCAGTAATAAATACTACTTTCATTGCCAGAGACCACAATTCACGTCCACACTGTAGCTCCTTGCTACTACCCTTTACATTCAGTAATCTAATAACTTGGGCAAAGTTTTCTGCCATAATGAAGAGCAGCAGCTAGTTCTACTGCTCCACCTGATTCCTGTCAGAAAATTGTAGTTGCCACCTAACTTTAATTCCTGGTTAGAAAACTGGAAATCAGCAATGCAAATCAATTTGCACCAGAAACACTTAGATTTTTCAAGTGGCTTTCGAGCTGCACGTCACACAGAAATCATCTGGATCTTAATTATATCTATTTATTTTCATCTCAAGCTAAACACAAGCTAGACAAAGGAAATAGAGACTTACACATTTTCTAATTATAAATCTTCTGGAAAAACAGGGCCTAATCCTACTTATTTGCAGGATAAAGGATTCCAGTCTTGCTGTTTTCAATCAAGCAAGGTAGAGATTTCTCCCTGCTTGAAATAGAAATACACATTTAATCAGCATAAACCTAATGCCCCCTGTTGGTTATATATCGCTAAATACACAGCACGCACGCAGGGATTCCTCTGTCTCCTGCTGCCAACAAAGGCATCATACAGGACGTTTTAATCTTACACGGATGCAGGGACTATACTTCAGGTTGACCTGGAGGCATTTGACACTGCTTTCACAAGGAAGGAGCTACATCCCTGTGCATGGGAACCTTTTGCGTCTGCAAAGGCACGGGAGTGCTCTGCAATAACTTGTCCTGAGGCACAAAACGACACACGGCAGCCTGCAGCCATAAAGCCTGGAGCCTTAGGAAAGGCCAAAAAGGTGAGTTTGGGATCAGGTATTTAAAACTCTCTGTAGCGTATTCTGATAGTTCCTGAGGTGAAACAAAGTGAAAATGAACAGCATTCTCAGCTGGCCAACCTGTCTGTAGTCACCTCATCCCACACATGGAATTATTAGGGGAAAAA
Source organism: Oreortyx pictus (assembly GCA_036925125.1). NCBI lineage: Eukaryota > Metazoa > Chordata > Aves > Galliformes > Odontophoridae > Oreortyx > Oreortyx pictus. Next base: position 52,843,038 of record JAUPFR010000006.1, on the reverse strand, counting down.
TAAAAAAAAAATTAAAAAAAAAAAAAGGCTTCATCAGAAAGGTAGCCTGGAGCTGGTTATCAGCAAATACCCACCTCCTTCCGGAGGCGTATTTGGTTTCCACTGTGTAGATGGCTGAAATGCCCAGAGCCTCAGTGACTTTGTGTGTTATGCTGCAGTTTCACAGCAGAGCCAGCAGCAGGAGGCAAAAAATCCCATTTTATTCTTTTACCTTAGTTTCTGAAACAGCTGCCCCTCACTAGGGAGTTGCTTGCCTCTGTCCTCAGGTTAGAAGCATCCTAATGGCATCAGGATTAGGACTGAGAGGGACAAAAACAGATGATAAAAGGACAGAACATTAGAATGCAAGGAAGTACCAAGAGATGCCAGGAGCCACCCAGCTCAGCTCATGCCAGGCTGTAAGAGACTGCAGATATCTGCAACAAGCCCCTGATGCACCTGTGAGCCCCTCAAGTGCCACCCAACCCCACGGTGTCACTGCCACCTGAGACCAGAGGTATGACACTCACCTGACTGCACAAGGTCCTTGGAGCTGTGTCTCACCACACCTCCACAGTGGCTGTCTCCATAGTGACACAGGGATGCTCTCCCTGGGCACAAATCCCCTCAAGAGCACAGTAGGCACAAGCAGCAGCCATGCTGGAATGGGGGCAAGCAACTGCCACAACACTGTGAAAACAAGCCCTGTTTATATGTTATTAACTATTATTCTGACAGTTGGCCAAAGAAGAGATTGAACTAATGTTGATTCAGTCACCTGGCTCTCATCGTACCTGAGGCAGAGGGGCAGCTGTTGCACCCTTGGAGCAAATGTTGGTGAGCAGAGCCTCCAAGCACTACCCTTGAGTCACCTCAGTCCTCTTCTGGGTTTGGCAAAAATGAAGTTGAAACCTCACATTCTTTTCATTCTCTGATCTCTAGAAGACAAACTGTGTGAGAACTGCAATAAAGTACAAGGTTCCTACATTAGATGATTCTTTGGACGTTCATTAATGAATCATTAATTAGCTAACAGTATTCCTTTGCTGTCTGTTTGACATACAACTTTCTCTGCTGAGCCATTTGTGAACCAATATTATTTGGATATAATAAATAACATGAAATAACATTTTAGTAGAGCACAAAGATCCCCTAATCTCTTTATTGGATTCCTGCTTCATGGCATTTTAAAACAAATCCAAGAAGTTTCATGAGGAATAGAAGAGAGGAGACACTGAGAAAAACATCTGGGTTTAAGATGGTGGTGTAATTCAGTGTGGATTCATTCTGTACTGAGAAACCTAATGTTAATCCTTGTACACAGCCCTTTGTGAGCCCTAAGACTGTGAAGATAAGAACAAAGCTTCTAACACAATGCAAGGTCATATTGCTAAAAGATTCCCTCAAATCTGCCTTTTAATCTGGAGGGAGAGAAGAATTCAAGCAAACAAAAGCTTAAAAAGCACACAATACCCTACAAATCTATGTAACTACTCAAGAAAACTGAAGGAAAGAGCAAAGAAACACCTGAAAAGCAGCACTGAAAATGGCACACGATGCAAGAAAACGATAGAGAAATTTCTGTGGCCCTTATGGACGTCAAGTGAAATGCAGAGCGCTCCAACTTAGCTTGGATTGCTCTCTGTTCAATTTGAATTTCAAGCTCTGCTGTACAAATGTCTTTGTTTCAACGCATGGTTTTGAAGTCCTGCAGGAGTGACTGCGGGGGTGCTTTTGCTTTGAAGCCATCTAAATCCTCTGTCATCACTGTTTCGCATTAAAATACATGTTCTCCACTGCAGGACCAAATGAAGAGATCTTTAGCCATTCAGTTCCCCCACCCACATACTCTTACTCACATTGTTTTTCTTTAGTCTCCAAGAACATGCAGATTTAATGGAGACATCTTCAAAAAAAAAATGCTTTCCTTATGGAAAGTAACATGTTAAAAGCCATTTGTTGTCTCCTTCTGGCAGATTTTTGCCAACAAGACTAGAAAACATAATATGTTCAGAACAATGTATGCGAGAAAGCAAAACTGTCTGCCTCTTATAAACCATTCTCTTGTCCCAGTTACCCCAGCTCCTTGCATTTGTTTCCATGATTTCAGCTCCATTCCAGCTGACTCCAGAAGACAGCAAATGTAGGAGTCAGCTAACATCACCAAGTTCTGCTGTCTCCCTGATCCCCTGCACCATCCTGGCCCCCACAGGATAAGTTTGCCTTTGCTCTCCTTTTGCTGTCTTTTCTTTATTCCTTTACCGCCCTTCTGACCTTAGCTAACCTCATGGTCCTGCTTGCCCCGCTATCATTCTGCTTTCCTCCTTTTCATCACTTAAACTCCTTTCTTCTTAGGCATAAATCCTCCACCTGCCTCTCCTGGCAGAAAATTTGGGATCACCTGTGACCCTGAGCTCAGTCCTCCATCTCAATCCTCTCCAACTCTCAAGAGAGGAAATTTCACCCTAACTGACCCTGACATGAACAATTCCCCCATGCCTCAGTCCTCTCACGTGATCTCTATCAAAGACCTTTTCTTGTTGAAGTAATCCATGTTTGGAAAAGAAACAAAAAAAAGCTTCCAGAGTCAGCTGAGCCCTCCAACCTTAGAGGCAATATACCCACTCCAAACAAAGTTGATTCTCCTAAGACCAACTTAATTTCCTTTTCTGATATCCCTACTCTGTCTCCCATCTTATATTACTGGTAGCTTCACATCAACTGGTAGATGCATAAGCAACATCTGTGTCTTTTTAACAGATTCAGCCATGCCTACACTCAGATCCATCATAGCATGTTAAAGGCACTGCAACTTCGTTGTAAAGCACACAGGGATTAAAGTAGTTTCTTGCTTAGTCAACTCTGAGCACACAGCCAGTTAGTGAAAGCTTCAGCCACCTAAATGCTATGGTATATGGTTTGAATCAACAGTGAAATACCTTACCTGCCCTAGCAACAGCCTCAAAGTGTAATAGTTTTTTTCAAAAGGATGCCTTCTCCAATAGGATTAGATAGGACCAGAGGAAATGGCCCCAAGTTGTTCCAGATTGGACATTAGGAAATACTTCAAAAAAAAAGTGGTCAGGTGATGGAATGAGCTGCCCAGGGGGCTGGTGGAGTCACCATCCCTGGGGGTGTTCAAGAAAATATTGAATGAGGAACACGGTTTAGTGGAAAACATTAGTGGTAGGTAGACAGTTGGATTGGACGACCTTAGAGGTCTTCTCCAGCCTTGAGGGTTCCATGATTTTCCTGCCAGTTCCTTATAAATACTGAGGCATCACAGGCTGCCTTTTTAAGCATTAGCACAATGAATGCAAATCAGCATTGAAGAGTCAGGAAGTCATTTATATTCCTGTAAACAGATAATTCAATTTACAGACTGTTTTTTAATTTCTTGGTGTTTCTTTACATAGTTGTTCTCCCACCTCACGTTGTCTCAAATTTTATCTCTTGCAAGATAAAGAAAGTCAATGGATTCCAAAAACTGCACTATAATTGAATGAAACAGCTCCTAAGGATATGCTGCTTTTCCAGAGGAAGCATTTCCCTCTTTCATGTTGTATATTATGAGTAATACCAATCGCCAATTACACAAAGATTTTAGGCAAAGCATAACGTGGTTTAGAAATGTAAATACACCACAGTGATTCATGAGCTGGCATAATTAGATCAGTGAAGAGACGCATCTGTGAGGAACAGCCTTAAAAGGGATTAGAGCATCTTTAGCCACAGTACAGGTTGGGGTGTCTCTAATTATTCCACTGCCTTCACTTGTGAGACTGAATTTCACCTACAAATGGGAAGTAAAGAGTGCGCCTCTGTGTTAAATGAGGCAAATTTACTAATACCACCCTTTAAACAGAGACTCAGTGTAGAGAGTAATAGCTGCAATTCTTACTCCTTAAAGTTTCTCCTCTCTTTGCCTTTACTCCACCTTTCACCTACTATTTTCCCCTCTCATATCCTGCAGCTCCAAGTTATCCTTATGTTTTGAAGCCCTGTTAATGGCAATGACCACCATCATTTCCTTTGCAGTTAGCATCAGATAATGACATTATCACATCCGCTCTGGGGGAAATCATCACGCTGCTTCACAATCTCTGGTTCTCTCTCACTCCTATGCTCATTCACTTGCCTTCTATAATCCTGAAAATGCTTCTATGTTGCTGATAGACTCTGCCGGGCATCCAAATATAGCACTCCCACATTCACTTTCCTAGCAGCCAAAAAGCAAGGTCTAATATAGTTACTTACTACTGAAGGAGGACCAGCTACAAAATGCATTCTCTGCTTCCTCAGCCTCCAAACCCAAACACAGACCACCTAATTTTCCACCAGCCTATCTCCATGTAGATCTTCACATGCCTCCCACATGGCTCCAGAAGTTTCCCTTTTGCCTTGTTTCTCTTACCTCCTCATTAAGAGGATAACACCTTTGCTTCATTTTCCTAAAGCCTGTTTCAGCCCCATCTATCTTCCCAAGCAATACAGGAGCTGACCTTCATGCACAGGACCAGATCATCACCCCAGGTTGTAGTCATGCAAATCAACTTCCATTCCCTCTCCCCAGCATACACATACAACCTGCTGTCCTCATGGAGAGGAAATGATCCAACTGCCTCCAGCATTTAAACCTATCCAGCAGCTCTTAGTAGAGATCATTTGAGCTGCTCTGTTTTATATCCTTCTGAGGTTTCTTAAGCCACTACCCAGCTTTGATTAACTTGTCAGGCCCACAGATTTTCTGTATTACTCCCTATTCCCTTGTTAATGCAGTTTACTTGCTGTTGTTAGCTTTTGACAGCTGCTTTACATTGAGAAGACATTTTCACTAGGTTCAGGGGATATCTCAAGCTTTTCCCTTCAGCTAGGGGGCCTCACATAACTCAGAACCAACATGCAAGGGTGACACTGCTCTATGTTGATTTTCAATTTCCTCCAGGTTTCTTAGCTAGGAGTCTCTCAAAGGGCAGATTTTAAGAAATTAGTATGAACATGGACCACGTAAATTTTGCCAGAAACTCACCAAGCTCCAAGACAGATGATGTCTTCCACATTCCTGCAGGATATCTCCTATTCCTGACTGCTTTCCCAGAAGCAGCATATCAACAATGGCACACAATTCTGCCTGGGTTGTCAAAGGCAGAGGCTAAGCACTGCTTTCTGCTGAGTGGATATCTATAAAAGAACATAGAAAACCTTAATGAAAATCGAAAAAATGGAGGATTTATTTGGAGAGTGCTGGTGTAAAATGAGAGGGGCCTAATTCATGTCCTTCTGGGATTCCTCAGACCTGTTCTAACTCAAGTCACCTATTACAGCAACACATCTGCTTAAGTTTTCCTTTTTGAAAGGTGTTTCAATTAAATATCTTTTTCAAAATTTTCAATATTTTTTTTTCATTTGCTTTTCAGTTTTTGACTTGAAATGCTAACTATGAAATTTAGAAGAGAAACAACAGTTTATAGCTTTATTTAGACCTCTTGGATGTTTTCCAGCTAAACTAACACAAGCCAACATATAAATACACCACTCAAGTTCCATTGACATAAATAGGGCTAATTCATGTAGCATCACATAAGGGTAGGAGCCTCTCAGTGCAGTGAGAAAGAATTATTTAGCCATCTCTGGAGAGAACTATTTCCTAACCCATAGCTGTGTACCTCTTTAGCCAAATGAAACCACACTGAAGCGTTGCGTCTGGAGGCAGTGTTTGTGTTGCCAGTTGCTGTACCAAAGTGATTTGGTTGTACCAAGCTGAAGTAGAGCAGATGGTGTCTGCTTGGCCAGGGGCACAACACCAGGGGCCCACTGGCTCTTTCTATACGACGCTTTCATAGAATCATGGAATCATAGAATCATAGGGGTTAGAAGGGACCTCAAGAGATCATCGAGTCCAACCCCCTTGCCGAAGCAGGTTCCCTACACCAGGTAGTCTTTCCAAGACTTATGTTGCCATATGACCTCTCATAAGTGCTATAGTGGCCTGAACCACTAGACTTTCCACTGGACTGCTGCTACTGTATACTTCTTCCCACTTAACTGGTCCAAAGTCCATGCATGCCAGAATGGCACTTCAGGCCAAGGAGAAAGGAAGCAGGGATGTTTCTGACTTCCTGACAGCAGTGAAAAATGTCAGTCTGGGCAGCTTGATTAAACCAGATGTATTAAACCAACCTATTTATTTTTATTTTTATTTTTTCCTATCTCTTTGAGAACTTTCTCTTGCAAGGAGTTTCATCAAGAGAAAGTCAAGGCACAAATGAGGTCACATTACAAGAACCAATCACAAAAGGTTCACTGCTCTGTTTGCTATTGAATGAAATGTGTGAATCGATATTAGTCTTTTAAACGGATTTTTGTAAGGTTTTATGAGATGTCCTTTTAATTTGTAATGGTTACTTATAAAATGTTACAGTTTCCAGTTGGGGGCCAGCAGAAGACGAGAAGGAAGCTCCCGACTGCTCTGTCTCTTTTTATTTCAATACATCCTGTTCTTTTTGCATTTCACACACAACCTTTGGCATGCAGATTACCATATCAGCAAGCTAGAGAGGCAGTCTTATTTTCTGTTATGATGCGCATCCAATGCAGCTCCACACTTCAGATGTGTGGCTGCTGAGAAAAGGTGTCAGAAGCAGCAAAGCCATTGTATTTTTATGACATGAAAAAGGAGCATGAGAACAAAAAAAGAGATACTACCTCAGATGAAAGGCCAAGTGTTCTGTTTCCTTAGTTGGCCAAGAACAGATACGTGAGAAGGAATACGGGACCAGAGCAAATATGTGAAGATATGGTCTCAGGTTACCTTCCAGAGCTGCGATAATTTGCAGTTCAGGAGCTTCCTCAAGACAAGGAGTTTTCTTTGCACTTAGTGACCTCTCTCAGGTTCTTTTTCCATTACTTTGTTTAGCTGGTTTTTGAACCCTGAGCCAAATATCTAAACTGAAGTCTTTATTTGTTTGCAATCGCTAATCTGAGGGTAGCAGCTGACATCAGGACTGATTCAAAGAAAAAGTATAATAAATCTCATTATTGATGCACGTGGCTTCCAGGAAAACAAAATAAATATGATCCATGCCAACAATAGACAAAGAGCCAACGTACATATACAAATAAAAATGTGGAAATAACAATTCTCTTTTCTATATTCCCTACTGGCAATCTCCTGCCCTTGAGCTTAATGGAAAAAAAAATACAAATAATTAAAAAAAAAAAAACTGAAAATTCTAATTTCAGACAGTTTATTCTCTTTTTTTTAGTTTCATCAAAATAAGCATTTCATTTCAGTCAGTGCCACCAAGCATTGTGTCAGAGGACAAAAATATCCCATAAAACAAAGTTTGTCAGAGATGTAATGTCACTTCTTATTTCTTGATCCTTCTTTGCTGTTCATCGAACTCTCACTGCCAAAAGGGACAAATTTTGTTGATGTGAGTGTGGATCTCTGAAACATAACAGAAATCACAGTTCCTGACTCTTCCTGGGACTGCCACAGTACCACTGATATGCAGTGAAGTGACTGAGGACAGCTGAGCTCTTGGTATGGTTGGGCTCTAGATTTCTTAGCTCACAAATGCTACTCAGTCCAAAGAAAGATAATTCATGCCTGAGAATCTCTCCTAATTGTTTTCCCCTGCCAGAAAACAGGATCAAGAAATCTGCATGAGGTGTATTTTCTCTTGCCCCGTATTTAACTTCAGTAGCATATTTCTTTAGGAACATTACTGTGTTTTATAGATGTGTTGGTGCCATCACAAGCTTTTCTCATAATTGCTTTCAAAAGTTCATGGTCAGAGCCAACTGTAGCTTTCCTGTATGAGTGCTCACGGCTAGATGTAGACAGTCACCACTGTATGGTATGGGATACATCTTTTTCAATCTGCACATTGTTTACTTTCACAAATGCAGGACTTCTGAAAGGATAAACAACTGGTTTCCCTCTTTTGCAGCTGTATAACTCCAAACCTTTGCACAGATGCATCCTTTACGTCTTGTTTCAAATGAATTGGCAAACCTTGAAGGGAAACGATGCTTTTGGTATTTCTGAATCATAATGAAATAATTCTCTTATAGACATGCAGCTTTCTGATGACTTTCAAGATCACTGTAGTTCACTCTTTGATCAAACACAGTGCAGACATAAACTGAGGTAAGGGTTTTCACATCAAACCCACATAAGTATAGGAGCCACCCAGAAGGGAGAGCTGAGCCCTGGGCCTTGTTTTTGGAGAACAAAAGTAATACCTTACACATTGTATTGTATTATATTTATTATACTATATCATTATGTCTTAATAAGTGAAGGGTTATAGACTCATCTTTTACCCTTAGTTCTCTGGAACCTCTGTTTCGTAAAGAATCCAGCAGAAACATACTGTTTTAATAAGGCTATTTTTCTTCATATTATAATCACGTTATATCTATATTCAGTGCTTTCTTTAAGCTCTCTGTAATGTTAGTCACTGTGTCATTGCTTGGAATACACTAGGTTGTTCATCCTGCTTTTGAAGCAAGACACATTAAGGGATTTGTGTCTTCCATTGTGCTAAAAACTGTCTGCTGCCAACTGACTGCTGCTGCCTTTGCTACAGAACCCTTCCACAGAATGTCATAGAACCAGTAAGTTTGGACAAGACCACTGAGATCACCCGCTCCAACCCCAGCCCATCCCTATCATGCCCTCTGTGTCCCTCAGTGCCACATCTCCACATTTCTTGAACACCTCTAGGGATGACATCTCCACTACCTCCCTGAATAGCCTCTTCCAATGCCTCACCACTCTTTCTGAGAAGAAATTTCACCAAGGAGGAATTGCGACAGGACTTCCATGTCCTCAAATTCCCTCTCTTTTCCATTTCCATCTTTAACTTTTTTTTTTTTTTGTCTTGGTTTTGATTCCTTCTGGTTTCTGAACAATTCCTGCAGAGGGAGATGCAGTCAAATGGAGAACTCTCTCCAAAATATCCAGCAGGTCATTTCTGCAAATGACTACTTGAAGTATGATGGAAAGAAGTTGCTTCTCCAATGGGATAAACATTCATTTTTCTGTAAGATCCTATCACTACCTTTGAGCACAACTCTGAGCCCCATAACTCCATCTGTGACAAAGCAGAAAGCTGGCTGTTCAGCTCGCTTACTGCAGCAAAGATTCCACTTGTGGAAACATTTAGGCTTCTCTACCTGGCAGCAGCAGCAGGGAGTGGTCTGGCACAGCCATGTGGTTCATCTTCCCACCAAATTCTTTATTTGTTCAGCAGTAACATCTTGAAATCCTTTAGGAAGTAAGCCTTGACTAGCTGAAAGGACTGTCAGCACAGCCTGGGGAGGGAGAGATTCTCAGGCTGTGCTATGGTTCATCTGTACAGTCTCTTTGGCAATTTTCCATTACATGCCTGGGGTTGTTCCACCCTGAAGTTCTTCTTTTCCCAAGTCTGTGGCACACGATTTTCCTGCATGTCCCTCTACAGCCTTCAATCCACCTTGGAGGGGTGAGGAGGCAGCAGGATAACATCTGGTACTCAGCAAGTCTTGTGAGTGACACTTAATGTCAAGCTGCCCCAAGGACCAGAGCCAGGCAAGACCTTGGGGGACATGGCTGATATCCCATTACAGGATTTCCATAGGTCAGAAAAGCCAGAAGTTGTGGTTGCCACTAGCTATGACATGGAAATAGGCTCTGGACTTCAGCAGGAGGTTAACAAGATATTCAGAAACAGCAGGATTTAGGAATTATTCAGCCAATTTGGTGCTGTTCTCCAAAACAGTCTCTGCAGTTTTAGTGTCCAAGATGTTTCAACCACATGACCACACCTAAGCACAACAATTAAGGTATAAGTTACAGCAATTGCCTAAGTAATGTATGTAGTTGAACTGCAAAACAGAGCAGATTCAACACTGTGATAAAAGAGGTTAGTTTTGAAAACATTACCCATACAGACATAATTCTATTCCAGGATGTTCAGAAGAGTCAGGGGAAAAAGATGCACAAATGTCTGTCACAGGACGTAAAACAAAAAACAAACAAACCAAAAAAAACACAAGAAAAACAAACCAACCAACCAAAAAGAAACAAACAAAAAATCCAACATTTTCCTTCTGAACATCCTGTTGGGCACAGAGCATTGCAATTTCATCATCTTGCTAAGGTAATTATTAATTTTTTTTTACTGTTTTCCCACACAACCAGCCTGGAGTTGCCCGTGCAGTTTTACACAAATTCCCAGTTTGTGTAAGACAGTTCAATCTCCAGTAACTCTGCTTGTGTTAATGGAGGATTTGGCCCAAGGTGTTAAAATATTTACTGCAGTGAGAGTCACAGATCTGCTATAATTATGTTTTATCCACTGATCAAACCTCTTACTGTTCCCAGTGCCTTAATTACAAAATTTGGATCTCTTCCAGGAAGAGAAAAACACCAGTAGACAGATGGGGAAAGAAAAAAAAAAAAAAAAAAAGGGAATAATTTAACATTTCCCTGGAGAAATGACAGAGAAAAAATCATTCAACAAAAACTAGAATTAAGTAAAGATTAAGATGTTCAGCAGTCGTTGTTCGAGAGCAAAATCAGACACACTCGCAATGGCCATGATCCATAGACCTATATAATGGGTGGGTCACCGGTGCTGCTTAATGAGGTTCCTCCAGCCATGTTCCAACAACCCTCCTTAATAGGATTTTGACACTCCTCACATGCATTTTTCAAAAGCTTGGTACAATGCACCATTGGGAAATTTCTCTTGTTTTTCCACCTGAGGTTTTAATTTTCGGCCATTATAACTTAGGTTTTGAAAGCTCTGTGACCTCTTCATGCCGTTCTGCCCCACCATAGCAATTTACTGGTCTCCATGCAATCATTTGTGTCATTTTTCAGATGAGGTTAGAAATTAAAGTAACACACAAGTCATTCGTATTAGTCAACACTACTTCCTAATATTACAAAGGGTCATGCAGAGCTTTCCTGTAAATTGATGTCAGAAAGGCAGAAAGGCATTCAGGAATTTTGCAAAGCAGAGTTTCCACCAAATCCTTCTTTCTTGGGAAAGTTGTTTGGGGTCCATGAACAAGAGGACCAGGAAATTTGTTGAAAATCCCTTCCTGGATATGCATATTAGACACGCACACAAACACACACACACACACACACACACACACACACACACGTTAGGTGCTGGAGAAGAGCTTGAGTGATGAAAAAAACTATGTTCTTGAAAGGTGACATGAGAACTTTCCCTGAGAAAGCCTGAAAGAAGGAAAATGAGGGTGTGTTGCTCTGCAGTCTCATCTTTTCTGCTCACCACCCCTCTTCCTGCAGGAACTGTCTGTCCAGACTCAGTAAGCTGAAAGGAAGTTCACCTCAAATCCCACCAAAACCCCAGGTGTCAGCCAAGAGTATTAAGTGCATGTAGAAAACAGGGACTGAGAGCAAAAAATCCCACTGCACAATCACCAGTGGACTGGCAGTGTCAAGAGTTCAGTTCATCTGTAGGAAATGTTAGGAGACTTGCCAAATAACATGCAAGGCTGCAGTTTCACTGCTAACCTGATAGTTCCCTACAGTGCAAAACAATTAACTAAATCTGGGCCCCATCCTCGCACAGCACACAGGACTCCCTCTTCCTGACTTAATTCAGGCTCTCATTTTGCTGCTCCTGGTGCACAGTACAAAACTATAAATCACATTTCTTGAAAGAGTAGAGGAAACTGCCTGCCCTGGTCATCACAAGTGACAAGACAACCGCTGTTCAAACTCAGATGTTCTGAAGATGTTGCGTTAGAGGCCGTTTTGTTTGGAAGATCAGAGTTAATGCCAAAACCATCTGGAACTTCAAAATGAACAAAGATTTACCAGCTACACTGTCACAGGTTTTAAAATATTCCTCTACACTAAATGCAAAACAATTCACCTGCATTATTAGTCTTTGTTAGTTGTATTGTGAAACCACTCCTGAGCCTCAGCTGTGAACAGCAACCACCAGGAGCAAGGCTCTGTGCAAATAACATAGATAATTATCTTTTGACCTGTTTTTGTCATTTATGTAATTTGAGCCAAATTCATCTCAGTGAGCACAAAAGAAGCCAGTGAAACAACACCCAGCACTGGGTCAATTTAGTCCTCTCCTTCAAGTCTTCAGCCAATACCCATTTGTTTTTTTAGATGTATTTCTCATTTCCTCTTTTTAAACACATTCTGTCTCAGACACCACCCTGTCAGCATTTGAATGTATCCTATTTTAATTTTTATTCTATCTGGCGCTGCTTCTTACTCTTCAGGGAACACCAAAATCTCAAATATTTTTAGCCCCAGGAAGGAGCTTGCTGCCTGTCCTGGGAGCAGGCTGATGGATTTCCATCCTTGGCCAGGACTGGACTGCTGCTCTCATGTATGCACAAAGCATTGGCTGTATTTTTCTGGGCTTACCCTTCAGTTACCTCTACGTGATCTAAAGCGTGTGCATTTTCCAGCCGGTCTCCATCCATTTATGTACAGCACACCAGTATGCAGATAGGTTATTCTGGAGGACTTGTCTTTCTAGTGACCCAACACTCACATCTTCTTAATGAAGTACTTTTTAAAGAAGAAAATGGGTACCTCCTCAACAAAGCTGCGGTCCCTCCTGTGAAACTCCCTTTTGGCATCTCCAGCACTCTGTACACTTGGCTGCAGTCACTGTTCAACAGCAGTTCACTGTTAACACTGTTCAACTTGACTGAGAGCTCTCAGGAATGGATGCATGGAAACTGGACTATGTGGTCATCACATTTCTCCACCAATTTAACTTTTGCTGACAAAATACTGAAGGAATGAACTAGAAATCTACTTTAAATAATTGAGATATTTGACTTGGGAACATGATGCAGCTTCTTTAGTACTGAGGAAAAAAATAATAATTGTTTTTAAATGCTTTGGTATTAACCATGGAAAAGCATAGTAGAAATGAAGTGAGAAAAGGAAGATAATTACTGTCAGAGAAAGCCACCAAAAAATTCATGGTGTGAAGGAAAGAAGGAGGCAATGTCAAATTAAGGCACTGATCCCACGAGAATACTTAAATATCTCATTTCTGGGAATTCAGTCATCCCTTTATTTCTTGAATGTGTTATGTACGTCCATACACAGGACCTAAATGTCATAGCAAGGCGCTAGGTGTGAGCCACAGGTCTGCGCGGTAAGAAGAGAAAAATTCTTCTCAACTCAAGAATAACTACAATACCATCACAACTCCTGCTCAGTGTTAAATGAGAAAATATTTCATGTCATATTACATATTGGGGTGTTAGATCTGAAATTAATTACCTCGGGAACAATGAGATTTCCTGGAACTTTCATTTTCTAAGCTGTGAGAAACAATCTCTATAAACACCAGTGCAGTCTATACACTTGGGTTTAAACATTGTGTCCTGTAAGCACAAAGATAGAAAAAGGGGAAAAAATTATTATATAATTATTTACTATATTATTAATAAAATTATTAATCCAGGTATCTGTGGACTCTTGTTTTCTCATACTTTGACTAATAAAAAAAGGATACAGTTATCAGCAGCAAGATAAGCACAGTTTTCTTGAGGGATATTTGTGCCTAACATAGCTTATTGAACAAGTTTATAGAAGTGTTGTGTCCCAGTACCTAATCCCCCAAAACAAGTCAATAACACAATGTTCTGACATTTAAAAATAGAAATTTCTTTCCAATAAGCTGCTTGGGAAGATGATTCTTTTTTATTATTATTAAACTACAGGCTTCTTTCCTAGCTTTGAACACCAGGGATTAATGTGGATATGACTGAAGCTACATGGTATACATACATTCAGGCTATCACTGCATGCTGGAAATGTTAAATTCAGGAGATAGAAAGGTGAAGAGCTGTGCACTAAATACTAGAACACCAAAATACCAGAAGCCAAACTCCCAAAGTTTTTGATAGATTCAGGTCCCATCACTGTTGTTGTTCTTGACTAGTCCTTGCAGTGACTCAGAACAGTTGTCATAATGCAATATCATCTTGCTTCTTGTTGATGTGAAATCACTTGTACTGCATACCAGAAGGGTAAACAGAGTACCTCTCTGTTTTAAAGGTGGAAAATGAGAATCTGGGGAACCATAAGACTGTCAGTCTGGAAAGTGACTGGAGCAAATTATTAAACAATCCTTTTACAAACAGCAGGAGGAAAATAAAGAGATTAAAAAAGCCAGAATGCATGCATCAGGAACACATTGTACCAAATCCAAACTCATTTCCCTCCCTGGCAATATCACTGAGAAAGGAGGAGGGGTGGAATTTGGATATCTTGACTTCAGTCATAGCAAGCTGAGAAAACCTGGTTTCCATGGGCACCTGCCTACAAAAGCACATCCCAACAATTTGTCCTCAAGCTGACAACATTATACTTCAGGGATCCTGAAGCGTCCATCCTGCTCAATTGTGCTCACTGTATTCATTGCTCGTGTTAATGATAGCAAGTAGAACTCCAGGAACAAGCAGATGGTCTCAACCAAGAAGGCTGTATTTAACTGTTACTAAGATCTTATTTAGCAATCTTTATTTAAGTTGAAGCACTCTGGGCAGCACAGGCTGCCCACAGAGCTTGTGAATGCCCCTTACCTGGAGATGACCAAGGCTGCATTGGATGGAACTCTAGGCAGCCTGATGTGCCACCATAGCAGGGTGGTTGGAACTAGGTGATCTTTAAGGTTCCCTCCAACCTAAGCCATTCTATGAATCTATGATTTAAGATCTTAAGTGAGACAATGTGTTCTGAGCCCCATTCCACGTTATTTATTTCAGAGAAGTCAGCAATAAAACAGACTGAAATATGTATGACTGTATGTTTAAAGAAAGCAAGGGCAGCTGGTAACACTGACAAGCAAGCTCTGTTTCCCTGTTATTTATTGTGCAAAGGTATTGATAAGGAGCTGGAGGGAAGAGGCACATCTCTCTCCATCTGTTTTATTGTAGCAGTGTAAGACGGAGTATGAAAGGTCTCTACTGAGTATAGAAATAATGATTAGGTTTTAGACAAAGAAGAAATTTAACTTCCACTTCTTGCATACCAGACTTATCTCACTGTACCTTGCAGAAGGACAGTTGCAGATGGGGATCCAATGCCATTCTTCTTTCTCCTCCTCACTTGATCTATAGGACAATTTGATCCCTTCCCATGGTGCCAAATGGATTTCAGATTCCCTTCCCATTTTAGGTTTTTATTAAAAATAAACTCTCTCAGATAGATGAAGAAGTCCATGGGAAAAACTCACAGCAATGGGAACCCATTTTCTACCAGGGGAAACATTCATCTCCTCTCCAGGGTAAATAAAGCTCAGAGTAGTTCATATCTCAATTAAAAGGATTTATTAGATCAACTTCTTGCTTCATCTGTTCATCTGGGGGAAATATAAGGAATTTTAGAGGATGGGAGGGGTGTGCATAAGGGAAATGCTCATCTGCAAGGGCTGCTGGGGTGGGTTGGTGGAGCAGCACCAGAGCTGCCCTCGGGGTCCTCCTCCACCCAATGGCCCTGTGGTTCACAAGCAACTCCTCCTATGGAACTGGGAAACAGATTTCTTTGTCCTTGTGAATGCTTCCCTGCAGTACCCAGGAGCCTCAAGTATTTATAGATCAAGCCAGGTAATATCAGAATCAACCCAAAAAAGACTTTTCCATGAATCTGATCTCTATGGTGTGAAATGTGCTGACTCTGTGCATCTTTTCCCATCTGTATGCAGAATGGCAGGACACAGCCTAGAAGAGGGAAGGGCAGCCCAGAGGTCCTGCAGACAACAAGCCTCAGCCAGCATTTCTGATGCAAGTATAGACTTTAATTACTATATTTTGTCTTTGATTTTCCAAGCATTGTTCACAGAAAGATAAATATCATTATCCTCATGTCAAAGTTACAGAATAATAATGTTAAAGTGGAAAAGATGATGAGCTCTAGCCCTGAGGCTGAGCCATACATCAGCACCCACCATCCCACTGATCACGTCCCTTAGTGCCATATCTCCACGGTTCTTGAAGGCTCCCCATCAGACTTGTGCTCCAGACCCCTCACCAGTTTTGTTTCCTTTCTCTGAACACGCTCCAGGACCTCAATGTCCCAATGACCCCAAAACTGAACACAGTCCTTAAGGTGCAGCCTTGTGCTAAAAGGAGAGCACTAAATGAAGCAATGCCGTCCCCAGAAAGACCATTCCCCATGTAACAGCCACGTGGGCTCTGTATGACTAGTCAAGCAGAAGGTAGTGGAATGTCTCATGAGAAACATTTTTGCTTCATGTGTATTTTTTCAATGTTACTGATAACGCCTTAGGGCACTAGAGTGGGAATAATTCAAGCAACTCTGTTTGCTCTCACAATTTACTCTCTTTGCTTCTTTATTCAAATTTAGACAAGTACCAGCTTTGCTTAACACAACCATATGCATTTTAATTCTATATTCTTCTCCCCTTGCTCAACACTGCACTGTTTGCAGAAGGGATTACCCACCACCAGGACAAACGGTTGAGCAATGAAGAGATTTCTGTCCCAGTCACATATAAAATTTATTCTCACTCACCACAAAGCCCACAACAGGTGGATTATGGAGTAAAGAAAGATGAGCATCCGCCACTCCATCATTTCTTACAATCAGCAAAGTTCAGTTTCTTATCCTCTTCATGTTTTGATGAGTGTATTAGAAACAAAGGGATCCTGCAGAATTCACTCTCTCCATCTGTTCCCAGTGCTAGCATGGGGAAAAAAAAAATCCATCCATCCATGCGGAAAAAAATCATCCATCACACTGCTGGTAACCCCCTGCTTTAGGCCACCGCTCTACTAAAAATCTCCCAATGACCACTAGGTGGGGAGAGACGCTTATTGTCCCCGAGCCTCTGGAAGATGACAGCAGTGCAAGCCTTCTCCCTGCAAATCTGCATTTTAAGCAGAACTTTTTCCTCTCTCTGCTGGAGATCGGTGTGGAGGGGGGAAAACTGTAAACTGGATGTAACCAGAGACAAAGAGATCCTTCAGAGTGAGCTGCACGTTCCAATTGAGACCTGCAGATTTTCCAAGCTCCATTGCAATCCCAGAGATATTGAAACCTAGATTCATTGATGGTGCAGGAGTGAGTTTAATATTACACATGGGAAAAGCGAGGCCAAAGCAATTTTTAGGGGTAAGTTCCTTGCTGACAGATTTATTTGTCAGAGGGGTTTCTGCCATTGTTATTTTCTTTGTTACTTAAAAGTATTCTAAAGAAGATTTGGGTTTGCAACTTGAGATTCCCAGGAGAAAAGGATCAAATGAAGAAGAGAAGGATCTGGGAAGATCAAATAACAGCTTTTCAGTATGTACTGGGGTGGGGGGGGGGGGAATGGGGGTGCAGGGAAGAAGGGGCTTGACTCATTAGCAGGGTCTGTTTTGAAAGGATGGGGGAAATGGTTTCAAACTAAAAGAGAAGAGATTTAGGTAGGGTATAAGGAAGATGTTTTTTTACAGTGAGAGTGGTGAGGCACTGGCACAGGTTGCCCAGAGAGGTGGTGAGTGCCCCGTCCCTGCAGGCACCCAAGCTCAGGCTGGACAGGGCTCTGAGCACCTGATGGAGCTGTGGGTGTCCCCCATTCATTGCAGGGGGGTGGACCAGATGGCCTTTTAGAGTCCCTTCCTAGTCTAACGATTCTATGATTCTGTATGAGTGGTGTCCCACTAGCTGGCATGAATTTGGAACTTTCTGTCTCTGTGTTACCATTACAGATTACCACAAACCCCAGCAACATCAGTTCTAGAAAGCAGTATGGGCAACATCAGGCTTTAAATTTTCCAGTGAAGACAGACACAAGCAGTGAGCTGCTGGCTGCTCCATAATGCAGCAGTAAGTCTATCACTTGGAGCTGCTGTTCTTCAGCTAGGTTGGGTCTGGCTCTGCCACTTGGTAGCCACAGACATGGCTTCAGCATAGACGTATCCTCAGAAACCCCAATTCCTGGTGTTTACTATAGAGACAGAACCAGAAGTTCTCCTTCTCACTTTGCAGTCATAGCTGAGAATGACAGCAGCGCCCACAAACAATTGTGGTGGCTATAAAAACCATCTCAGCCTCTTTGTCACCTTTCAGTAACAAATACCTTGAAAGTGTTTGGCATCTGTCACTGCAAGTTTCTCACTTCATGCCCGGTAGTAAACAGCATCATCCTTCAAATGAGATGAGAAGGTTGCCATGGAGTCCTGGATCTTTTTGATCAAGGAAAAGTTAATGTTTCAAGTATAACATTTTGATGAGGAATTTCTGTGTGGTCTTATATTTTTTTTCTTTTTAAATCTCTGCATTCCCTGATAGAGCAATCATTACCTATGACCAAATAAGATATGTATTTGGCAGCTACAGCCTTCATCTGCCAAGTTCAGTGCAATGTACTTCCAAGAAGAACATCTGGCTCTGTAATTTTGTTCCTTGGCAATGCAGCTGTTGTCTGCACGGCTGACTACCCCTCTCTGCTGGCGGCAGTGAAGCTGCACTGGTGCATGCTTTGCACACTGCAGCTTCATGGTGTCTGGATGTTCTTTGCCCTTTCCTATATCACAGACTTACCTACATCTAAAAATTATTTTTTGCTTTGCAAATGAGTGCAAGATGCAGTCCCTCAAATTACACCTCGCTGCATATGGAAGCAACCAGAGACAAAGCTGGTGTGGGGTCTGGAGCAAAAGCTGAGGGAACTGGGATTGTTTAGTCTGCAGAAGAGGAGGCTCAGGGGAAACCTTACAGCTCTCTACAACTCCCTTGAAAGGAGGTTGTGGTGAGCTGGGGGTCAGCCTCTTCTCATGCAGAACTAGTAATAGGACTCAATTTGTGCTAGGGGAAGTTCAGGTTGGATATTAGGAAAAATTTCTTCACCAAAAGAGTGGTCAGACATTGGAACAGACTGCCCAGGGAGGTGGCTGAGTCACCATCCCTGGAGATGCCCAAGAAACCTTTTGATGTTGTACTGCGGGACATGATTTAGGGGGGAAATATTGGTGGTAGTGGACAATTGGACTGGATGATCTTGGAGGACTTTTCCAACCTTGCTGATTCTGTGATTTTATAATAGAAGCATAAACCTGTTCACCTGCTCACCAGAATTAGTCTATGAACAATCCAGAGTTGGTCCATGAACTGGAGACCACTGCAAACTAAGCACTTGTGCCTGGCAGGCACACATCATCGTATGTGTTGTCCCAATAGAAAACAGAGTATGAGAGAAAAAAGGAACACCTGTCTCAGCTGCATGCTATTTTTTTGTATCTTCACTGAGATCCTAGGTGGAACTGTTTAAATTCTCTTGGAAACTAGTTAATGGAAGTATATTAAGGAATAGTAAAAATACAGGGTGTACAAATATTAAATCTGTAAAGGGAGAGTGCAGCATTAAGAGTTACAGTGCTTCTTAAACACATGATGACCACTGGTATGGTATGTCACCTAAACGTCCGCTGAAAGCAGTAGAATCAATTGCAGAATCATTGAGGTTGGAAAGACCACTGAGATCATTTATTCCAACCATCAACTCATGCCTGTGACCTCCTTTGACCACATCACACATTGTCACTTCTCCACAGTTATTGAAAACTCCTGGGTACAGTGACTCCACCACCTCACTGAGTAGCCTGTGCCAATGTATTAGCACTCTTTCTGAAATTTTTCCTAATATCCCACCTGAACCTTCCCTGGTGCATCTTAAGGCCATTACCTCTCATCCTATCGCTATTTTTTTTTCATAAACCATTAGGATTATATTCAAGACTCAGAGGATGAACACCACTGAGCAAAGGCTAAAGGAATTACAGATTTTATTTTCTCCTGGAAGAGAAATTCCCGGGCAGAGAACCAGGATATTAGCCAAGAAAAGCTGAAAACACGGATACTGCAATGAATACCATAAAGACAACTTAAGAAGGTGGGTGGGAGAAATGAACCATCCAAGGAACGTGTGGAATAAATTGGTTACTGTTACTCAATATCCATTGGTGGACAGAGCCTCATGCTGTACAATGCTGAGCTTACAGACAGCACTGAAGGATGTCTTCATGTTGAACAACAGCAGAGCAACACGTGCCATTGACTGCCCACAGGGACCTGTCAGGAGCTGTCTGGAAGGAAACTCTGGGGTTGCTAGAAGTCCCCCCTGGACTAATAATTTCCAGAAAAAACAGCATCTGTAAAGGATTTAAACAGAGTTTCTTTTGGTATTCGTAGGCAAGGCTGCAAAGACAGGTAGGAGGCAGCCTGATTTCTGGCAGGAAACAAAGTGACGTCTGTGATATTTTCCAGTTACGTCAGACAAAGGTGGCTAACAATAAAACAAGGAAACAATAGATGGTCCTTTGTGTTCCACACAGAAATGGAAACAGAGGGGAGAAGTGCTTGCAACTGAGGTGACAAAGAGAAAACACGGAAGAGGCTGCGAATTATCTAGGAATGAGGACTCAATCTGGGGAGGACTGAGTCCTTTAACTAGAGTAGATCCTGCAGTTTGGGGTAAAGAGACTGCCTGTAAATACAGGAGTATTTTCCAATAAAGTATTTCAATTTTTTTTAAAAAAGAATTTTCCTCATCAAGACAGATTTTACGTGAGATGAACACTGCCACTGAATTGCAGCAGTATAAAGGATCCTGAGGCAAAATACCATATGAAACCAAGAGTCTAAGGCCCCAAAAAAGTAATACTAAACTTGCATATACTGTGGCCATCATCACAGTGTCTGGCCCAAGCAAAAACAACCTGAAGTGTCCACACATTGCTATGCAGGATGAAGGGGCACTCGGAACAGTTTTTCGGAGACAATAGAAGAGCTCACTTCAGAAGAGGAAAAATACGGATCGAGCTGTAGATGTCCATGTTCATTGCTGGGGATTTGGACTAGATGACTTTTAAAGACCTTCCAATTCAAACAATTCCGTGGCTCAGTGCAACTGAGCACAAGGATGCTTCAAGTCTCCCAAGTGCCTGTAGGCATTTTGATAGACCATAACCACAGAGCCCAAGATGACACAAATCCTTCTTTTCATTTGTGATATCCCCACTTCAATCCTCCAGCTTTTTCATCCAGCTGTTGCACTGTCCCACAGGATTCAGACCTCAGCTGGGCTCTGGCAGTTGGTATAACCTTTGGAGCAGGACAGTCCACCATTTGATGCCAGGTACAGCTGAATGTTTGTTACAGCTCCCTGGTGAGTTGCTATGAAAACTCACATCAAATTAATAAAAACCTTAGGAAAAAATGTCACAGGGCCAGCCACCACTCCATTTTTGGGACTGTTAATTACAGAGCAGCAGGAGAGGCTGAGACAGCACCTGCTGGCACTGCTCAGGAGCACTACAACCAGAACATGCCTGCACAGCTGGACACAGAGGTCAGCTGTGGGAAGAGACAGAGAAAGGGAAGCAAATAGCTTGTTAGGGTCTGAAAGACCAAGTTTTCCCCAAAAGCAATAAAAACGAAGCTGTATGTAACCACACTGGGACAGCTGTGAGCAGCTGTTTATGATGAGAGGAAACTTCACAGTGATGTGAAGTTACTTGCTGGATCAGATCTGTTCTGCTCAGGCATAAACCTGGTTTCTAAACTCTCGAAGGCAGAGGGAAGTGGTGAGACATCCCATAGCTATATTGTCATACCCTATTGGGTTCCAAGCTCATATTGAATCTGCTCTTCTCAAACTTGACTGCCCGTTGGCTCACAAGCTGATTTCTGTCAGCCAGGAGCCAAGGGAATTGCCAGCCAAGGAAATTCAGACACAGACAAGTGTCCAGATTTGCACTTGGTCTCTCGGGGCAGAATGACTGCAGCCAGCACAAACTATGTGATGCAGCAGGTTTAAATCCAGACTCAAGCCTGGTCAATGGGCAGAGCTTGAACACAGAGAGGCAACAACAGGAAGATGGAAGAGCTGAGCTAAGGCATGGTGCAGCTGTCCTCAGATTTTCATTGCCTGTCTTTGGTACAGCTGGGTAAGGAGAAAAAATGTACTTTTCCAAATGACATCACAAGTAAACATATTTTCTACTAGGAAGAAACTAAGGGGAGTCTCAGCCTGAGCCCACAGGTTGTGTGTACTGCATCTGAGTTGCACACAGAGGGCAGTTTTATCACCTTACACTCAGTCCTCCCCAGTTGACTGCAGGGTGACAGATTCCACACCAGGAAAATCCCATGAACAAGCAGCTCGCCTGGTCTTGGATTTGGAGCAACCAGATGTGGGCACAGCACATGACTCAAAGGCATTTAACTCTGAAGATAACCACTGATTAATGAGTCAAGGGGTGCTATTTCTAGCAACACCACTACACAACACGTGAGCCAGACAGCCCTTTTTTTTCTGGCTCCCCTTCTCTCATTCACATCTTTAGACTGCAAATGTCACAGGGTTGAGGCTGTTGAATTTTCATGTACCTTTGTACAGTGCTTAATATAAAGGGAAAATGTTTTCGACATGGACTTCTAAGTAGTGCTGAATGCAAACCCGACATGTCAGCGCAGAGCAACAAGAGCAGGAACCACAGTAACAGGACAATTAAATTAAGACACTATGCAAACTCTCAATGAAGCACAAACCAACCTTTTTCCTGAGATAACAAGAGCTGATTAACTTTTTCCTTATTTCCACAAGCAGGCACTCACCCCCGTTCCATCAAAGTGATGCAGGCAGTGACATGGTTGAGTGCTGAAAGGCTGTTGCTTTGCTATTCGTGGCATGACAAGTTGCAGAAAGATCTGTCACATGAACCCACTCTCACACTATTTCCCAGTGGACTGTTTTCCAAAGCTTGTTACCTACGTGAAAATCTGGAAAAGAACTGAGAACTGAACCTGGACCAAAAAGTTGGGAAATCTCATGGGGACAGATTTTCTGAGGAGCTTGGCAGCTCCAATACAGTTACTTCTTTTTCTTTATTTTTCCCCAAGAATAAAAATATGCCTCAAGATGGTCCCAATAAAATTCCCTGGTGGCAGTCTGTAATTTCAGTCTGTTAAAAAGAATTAATAATGCTCAAGACACCAGAGAATAAGGATAAATGTATAAGCACTGCACCATTATTCAGATGATTAGTGAATGGGTTTAAGTGGTGCTTATTATTTAACCAAAGTCAACATATGAAAATTTTTCTGAATGGCCATTTTGAAAGCAGATGAAGCTCTAAAGATGCCCTGAAAGAAAGACTAAAAAAACAGAAAAAAAAAAAAAAATCAGAGGAGCATTTAAAATGGTAGCAAGCTGAAATGAAGCATCTTATTCCTGATGTTCATTTTCCTCCAGTGAAGTGGGCTTTCCGTTGTGATAGAGGGAAAGACATAGAATGGCTTAGGTTGGAGGGGACTTTACAGCCCACCCAGCTCCAGCTCCTGCCCCCTACCAGCTCAGGCTGCCCAGGGCCTCATGCAGCCTGGCCTTGGGCACCTCCAGGGATGGGGCACCCACAGCTCCCTGGGCAGCAGTGCTGTGTCTACACCACTATAAAGGATAAGCAGTTCTGCTGAGTGCTTCCTGCAGCAGCATGTTCTCAGGATGCTTGCATGCCTAAGCTGAAGAAGCAAAAGGCAGTCTGTGACAAAAGAAAGGCTGAACAGCTGGGTCCCCCAACAAAAGCCAGTGCAACATATGGTCACAGGGCTCAGATGAACACAGTAGGTCCACGGCTTGGGGAAAGCACTTCCAAGAAAAAGTCCTACTGGGGGATTCCTACTGAGAGCAGGCTGTGTCTCCAGATCGCCTGCATTAATTAAAGCACGTAAACTGGGGTTGTTCTGCTCCTGTCACTGGGGAGCACAGTCCATCAAACAAGTCTGATGTTTAAATTACAGATGCTTATCAGCTGCTTGCTGTTTTCAAGTTCGTCCCTCTCATGTTTTGCTTCACATGTTAAATAAATCCACGTGTTTCAAGTCTCTTCATCTCCACACAGCACTGATCACAGCCCTCTCCCCAAAAGTTGCTTCCGAGTTGCATGCTTCTCAGAACAGCTGAAAATGCAGAGTTCATCCCAAGGTAAGTCAGTGGGAAAGGTCTGATGCCTGCAGGGCACACATCAGAGAGACAAGACCTGAAAGAGGATGGTTTCCCCCTCACTAGTTCCTAGACATTATTCAGTTCTGTAACAAACAGCAGCCAGTGTCTGACTATTAACCCAAATGTCATGAAGACAGCAAAGAAGTTGGAGTCATACTCAGTCAATAACAGTTCACTGGGAACCAACAGCCATATTACTTTGCACAGTTGTATTCTACAGTACACTTGTTTTTTTGTTATGAAATTAATTATGATGCATGCAAGATCCTAACAATACAAAAATTGTGAGGATCTGTACAAATTTTTGAAATATGTTGCTGTCCCATGCCTTGGAGATGTGTGTGGAAAGAGGCATACAAAATGTATATGCATGTTAGTTCATTTTACATGGGGACAGAAAAGAGATTGAAATGCATGGTCTATCAGATCACAGAATCACAGTGATTGGATCCACCCTGATCAGGGTCACCAAGGGCCAGTTGTCCATGACTGCATCAAAATGTCTTTTGAATATTTCCAAGGATGGAGACTCCATAACATCTCTAATGCATTATAGGACCTTTGACTCCAATAAAGTCAAACCAAACTGAAAATTCTCATGAGTCGTCTTTGCCTACTAATTCTCCCTTACAAAATACATTTTCATGAAGACAGCATGGTCTCAAATGCTGCTGAACCAAGGAAAACAATCCATGGGGATTCTTGCCACGTAGTGGCAGAGAGCAAAAGCAAACACAAACAGTTCTGAGATGGTGGCAAGTGTGCAGCCAGGCTCATTTTGTAAGCGTGGCACAGAGGGAGAACAGGGAGCAGGGAAAGGAAATCCTGATCCTTACGAGCTTCGTAGAGTTGCATATAGAATCATAATATTTGGAAAAGACCTCCAAGATCATCTGTTGCAACCATCTACCTCCCACCAGTATTGCCCACTAAACCATGTTCCTCAGTGCCACATCTCCACTGTTCTTGAATATCTCCAGGGAAAGTGACTATACCACTTCCCATGGCAGCCTGTACCAGTGCCCAACCACTCTTTCAGATAAGTTTTTCTTAATATCCAACCTGATGGCAGCACAGTGCAGGGAACAGCTGCAGCGTTCAACAGCCCCAGTTTCCCAGTGATACACTATAATACTTATAGTGTATATATATATATATATATATATTTGTATACCTATACTTCACAAGTGGCCATCATGGAGTAAATAGTGCTTGCTACTGAGCTAATCAACCAGGCAGCAGTGAGAAAGAGGAGCAGGTGGGTGATTATTTTTTTTTTTTCTGAATCAGCCTGAAAGAGCCAGGAACATCTATCATGCCATGTCTGCTCTGCCACCCAAAGCTGTGGCTGCAGCTTATCACACACACATCAACCAAATGTGTTAGCACAGGTACCCTGACAGCTGTTCAACCTGCAGCAAAAGCTATGCTGAGCACAACAAATAGACTGCTTGGAAAGCACTAGGGTATATGTTACTCCTCCAAGCAGTGAGCTGCCAAATATAACTCCTGCAATTGCTGTGGCTCCAAAAAAATTGTCTGTGTGTAGCCTCTGGACACTTGTGCAAGTCTGAGTGATGGGCCTCAAAATGGTGTGCCCCTTGGTCACTTTGCAGCATTTTTGCCACAACACTCTCACCTGGATAGGCTCAGCAAGGAGACAGGCAGAGAAAGTGCCCAACCAATCTTAATACACGTTTGCTTTCTGCTGTAGTCTTCTTCCCACCTACCTACCTTCCTACTTCTGAAATGTGGATGCAGTGCCGGCCTGCTGCTAATTTTTGGGTGGATGCAGAAAGATCACACATTTCCTCCCTGGAAGCAGCTCGCTCCTTCTTTCCAAGAAAGTAAAAGCTGCATGGATGCTTTCTGAGAGAGAAGCTGAGCTTAGTGGAGAGGAGAAATAAAAATGTTATACAAGTCAGCCACGCAAGACAGAAACCAGACAGCAGAGAAGGTAGAGGTGACAGCCAACAATTTTCTGGAAGGAAATGAGAGAACTCTGATGCAAACAGAGGGACGTACCAGACCTCCAAATGCACACATTTCCAGAGGCAACTTTCACACCTCCAAGGAAAAGTGATCCCCAAAATTCAAATGCAAGTACCTTTAAACAGAAAAGCTGGAAATACCAAGACTTGAGAAGTACTACCACCTGCATGGATGGGTAACGCTGCACTATCTACAGTCAGTGATACAAAAAGAATTGCATTAACAAGCTGATCATCATCTCTCCTAACTGCAAATAACCCTCCCCATTCACACACACACAAATAAATCACATGCAAGTCTTATTGTGTAGCAGCTGTCTTTGGGAAGCAAGTTCAATGATTAGGGTACTCCGATGAGCCGGACGTGAATCATCCTTTGCTTGACCTCATTTCCCAAAAGTAATTTGTTTTATAAGCTCCTCTTTCCAAAGGGAAACCTAATGACACTAATTATATCCACGGCAGCAGCATGAAACAGGAGACACCCTGCTGCTGGTGTGGACCACCATGCACGGTGGTGGTGGCAGCATGACTGATGGCGTGCAATGGCTATAGAAGGCCTGCTCTCACTCAACAAACCTCAAACTGGAACCCCAGCACCTACCCTTCAGCAGGCTGCCTCTAAAAATGCTTCACGCACAGTGCTTCCATCCCTGCTGTGGTCAGTGTTAAACTGTTATTTTTCCTCTGGTTTTTCACTGCTTCTGCTTTTCAACAGAGCAAATTCACTTGAGGTCTCAACAGCCATTTCAGCAGTGTGGGAAGCTGATGGATGGAGCTGCCAGTGAGGAAAGGGAAAAGAGTATGGAGTGAATAAATAAAAACAACATTTTCATTTCAATTATTCTTAGCACATGGTGGAGGCACAAACAATCCAAGAACAAAGAAGAACAACCCTAAGACTTCTGTATGTAGTAGTAGAGGTTCCACTGAGAATATCATGTCTGTAGGGACGCTTAAACACTTTATTTCACTTAATTGCAAGAGTCTGGCTCTTACCATCTCACAGTTTGGAAAAGGTGCTGAATCTGACCTGGCTTTGAACTGCACAGTGATAATTAAGCTCAGTATGGTTCTGGTATGCTCAGATATTAACACAGTCCTCGCCCTAAAAGACTCTGACAACCTCAACAGATTTGATAAAGGATAAGAAAAAATGTGAAAAGATTTACCTGAAGTCAATTTACAGTTCAGTAGCAGTGTCAGAAACTTCATTCCCATGTCAGTGCTGGTAGGAGGAAGGAGGAAGGATAGACAAGGCTGTTTCTAACAGTAAGAAAAGCTCCCAGTCACCTTGAAAATCTTTCACTCCATGCAGCTGCCACCTATGGGTTAATATGTAGGGACTGATCTGTGTAGTTTTGGTCAAGAAATTATGATGAAGGAGGATAAGGCCTAATAGAAAATAAGGTCCCCATGAGATCCAGGCGGTCAGATTTGATGACCAAAATAGCAAACTGAAAAAGTCTTCTGATTTACAAGGTTTAAGCTCATAAGAACCCATGAAGAAAGATGAGAGGAGGCACCATGGAATCATGCAGGAGCAGCAAATTTGGTCAGGGAGACAGAGCTGGGAGGGCAAGACACAGGTGGATTTTTTCCTCATCTGAAAGCCTGCAAAGAGTTCAGAATAGGTTTAACTGGCAAACGCACTGCTCATTGCAGAGCTAATTAACAAATGTGGAAGTCTTTCACCTTCTACAGACCTTCTCGCAGAAATTTCTTGCTCTGGCCTTGAACTCGCTGATCCCTGAGGAAGCAACTCCCTGGACAGGCAGCCCTGACAGACTTGGGCTGATGAAGACAAAGCTGATGTTTCCATGCAGCCATGTGGGAGCTGGAAATACTACACAGTCCTGGGAATAGATCTGCTCCCAGTTAATTTGTTAATTAACAAAAGGTCAGAGGCACTTCATCTGCAGCAGAGCTCTTGGCTTGAGAATCTTTGCTAGGAAGTGGCTCAGGTGACAGCTTCACTCCACAGTGCTAAAAACGTCTGCCTGTCTCTGTTATGGCCTCCTTCAGAGGCAGAAGCCATGACGGTCTTGGCTAGAATCTTGTAAAATGAGTGGAAAGAAAAATGGTTCAATATCTGAGAACCACACATTTCAACAATCTTTCCAAGCATTCCAACTAGTTCGGTTCACTTTTTTTACTTCAAACATGTCTTTCCAAACTTCATGGCTTGAAACCAGCAAGCTCTTATTGGATTTGTAAGTTGAGAAAGACTGAGATCTTGTGAAAACATTTGACACTTTCTAACCTGATTACCAAAAGAGCAAATAAGCCCTGGTTCCACACTGAATCACCGAACACAAGCTTTGCTAACCAATAACCCTGTGACTTCCATGCTGGGACTTGTAGGCAGCTCTGCTGTGCAGAAGCATTTTCAGTGCAGCTGAAATATCCAATGCAAGAATGCAAAGGTCAGCTTAACCTAAAGTATTGTGTAAAACATAGCAAATTGGCCTCAGACTTTTCTAGATTTCTGGACAAGATGATCGAGTCATTAATTCATACAGCAAAGTCAGTGCCAACTTTGTTAGTAAAAGACACAATCCCAGGTTGCAGAAAGGTTAAGGTTGCCTCCGCCTCTTGAGAGAAAAGTATAAACCATTGCAATTGTATTCTACTGCCACAAAACCTGCTGTTAAAATGTTTTGGTCCAACTGACCTGAATGATGCCAAATGAAGATAAAGTCATGAGGTTTAACAAAACATAGGCTTTTAGTCCAGATACAGCTCTTTTTCTTAATAACATCACTGTAGTTCCACTAGAGCTGTACACGTCATCTATATAGCTAAGGTGAAATTGTTTCACTGAATTTGACAGTTAAACAGGCAAGATGTCAGTCTTCCTCAGCTTCTAGATAAGCACATCTCATTAGCCTTTTCAAAAACCATTAGGTAGAGTGGCTATGCTTCCATTATCATGGAATCATTAAGATTGGAAAGACCACCAAGATATCTAGTCCAACCATCAGACCATCACCACAATACTACCAAATCATGGCACTCTGTGACATCTACCCTTTTCTTGAACACCTCCAGGATCAGTGACATCACCACTTCCTTGCTCTGAGCAGCCTGTTTCAATATCTTGCTACTTTCTGAGAAGAATTATTTTCCTAATATCCAACCTGAACCTCCCCTGGCACACATTAAAGCCATGACCCCTTGTCCTGTCACTAGTTACCTGGGAGAAGACCTCACTATACCCCGCCACAAACCTCTTCATCAGCCACTCCCCATAAGTCTTGTGACTCATAAGACTCATAGAATCATAGCATCACCGAGGTTGGAAAAGACCTCCAAGATCATCCAGTCCAACCATCCACCTACCACCAATTGTTCTCACTAAACCACGTTCCTCAGCACAACAACTAAATGTCCCTTGAATACCTCCAGGGTCAGTGACTCCACCTCCTCCCTGGTGTTGGTCTTTACACATCCAGGTGCACAATGCCCAGTGGCTGTGTGAGCTTTTGAGCATTCCACAAGCAAGGCAGGGGGAGCCTTTTATCACCAATGAGCTTCCCCTAGAAACCCAGTGGGGGTTGTTTCCCACTCTCAAAGCCTTTAAAGCTTGTGGAAGGGAAACACAGCCAGCAGGATGTGCTGAGCTGCTGGGCTGGGGTTTATGTTGATGTCTGGCTCATTTCTGCCGGAAAATGAGAAATCTTTCTTGTGGAAGGAGCAGGGAGTTTGGCCCTTCATCTTGACCACATATAGACTGACATAGATTTAAACTGAGAGGAGCCAGGAGGCACGTGAGAGACCAGAACAAAATTGAGATTAGGAGGCAGGGATCACACAGCTCAAAGCTGTTTTTCCACAAACTCTATGGGAAGTGTTTATATACATAAGTATACACACACAACTCTTAATTTCTCTTTTTTTTTCTCTCTCTCTCTGCCTGTGTTTACCCAGTTATTCTAAGGGTAAAAAAATGCCTCCTTTTCTTGTTTTGGGTGGATGGAGGGGGAATGCCAGGGGTACGTTCTGAGTGATTAACCTGAATAATCAGTGATTTGCTATTGCAAACCAAGGTGTTTTGTTTTTTATAAAGAGCTAGAGACGCAGACCAAATTCACATTAAACTCTACCAGCTCGTTGTACCTCCTGCCTGCCTTCCCAGGCCCCCTCCTGTCTCCCACATGTAAGAAAACACCAATATAGGATCAGTAGGGATCATGCTCACGACCCTGCTGGGGTAGCGCAGTGCTCCCAGCATTGCCGTACCCCCCACAGCCACACAGTCCCAACCCCTCTCTGAAATCCTCCTCATCCAAATCAGTGCCGGCAGCCCCGAGAGCAGCCCGGGCACGGGATGGAGCAGGAAACCTAAAAACTTCAGTCTGCAGAGAGACCTCTAGTGTTTTTCTTTCTCCATGTCCTGGCAGAGTTCCTCCAAAGTACAAATACACACAGAGCTCCCATTGTTTGCAGCCCTTCACAAGCCCACTGATCCTAATATGGAATTCAGCAGGAAACCCATGATTTCCTGACACACAGCAAGCTGGAGAAAGAAAGGAAAAACTCCATTAAAAACCTCCAGGCTCTCCTCCATGTTAGAAATGAGATGGAAAATGGAGTGGATTTAACAGGAATCCCCGATCCCTGCGGCCAGGCAGGAGGAAGGCAGACACGAATCCAAGCCGCAGGCTGCTGATATTTTATAAGTTGCAATAAATACGGAGAACTGCGGGGCAGGATGAGGATTTCCTGACTCGGACGGACAAGAAAGGACAGATCGCTTTTTCACGATACTCCTCTCCGTGAATTTAATCTATTCACCTCAATGATTCTCTGGACTGCTCTGGTAATTGTTAGAAGCAGCTGTGACAGCCTGGAAACATTAGTATGATTTCCTGAGTTTGAGATTTCCCCCCCCCCTCCCCTTCCCCAACTACTCTAAACTCAGGAAAAGTCCATACAATCGCACTTCATTTTTCCTTCATGTGCACTTGGAAGCCCCGGGAGCAGCAGGAGCAGCGGCAGCAGACGCAAGGATGAGCTGCAAGGCAGAAGGTGACAACTGCACTGACGGGAGCAGCAACAGCACCAAGAAGATGTTAAAATGTGTGGTGGTTGGGGACGGGGCCGTCGGGAAAACCTGTTTGCTGATGAGTTACGCCAATGATGCCTTCCCTGAGGAGTACGTGCCCACTGTGTTTGACCACTACGCAGGTAAGGAAGGGCCTTAAAAATATTTAATTGAGAGCCGGGTGGGAGGTGAAGGTGGATCGAGAATGGGAGAGGATGGTTTGAAGGCAGTGCATGGGTTATTGCTCATCCAGGAGCGTGATTCAGACCTGGATGTTGGCCAGAGGGCTTAGATGGCAGTTCATACAATTGGGGCAATATGGGATTTACGCTTGCTTCTGATTTTTAGTAAATAACCAGCGTTAGGGACACACAGGATTTTCAGGACAACAAATAGAATTCAGCCTCTGTTGGGTTATACTCAGCTGCTTGGTTTGTTTTTTTTACAAAAATCTTGATGTTCTGAACCTGGCAGGCTGCAAACGGTGACGACTGTGTTGATGTGTGTATGCACTAAAATGACAGAATCATTAAGGTTGGAAAAGACCTCTTAGATCATTTAGTGCAACTGTGCACCTACCACCAATATTGCCCACTAATCCACACCCCGAAGTACTACATCTACCCTTTCTTTATGACATTTTGCTTCATGGCAAATAGTGCATAAGTTATAATATTTATATCCTATTCAGGGAGTAATCTCTAAGAAAAGCAGTGCGTCTCTGAGTGCTGTCAAAATGTAATTCTCCTTTCAGAGACATTTGTTGCTCCATCTATAAATAGAATTTAATATTAAAACTTGGAGGTGGGGGAAGCAGAAGGGGTGATTGTTTTGAGTGCTTTATAGGGAAGGAATTTTTGATTTAAGAAAAAAAAAAAAAACAAATCTAACAAAGATAATACATGACATTCTCTGCATCGCTGTGCAAAACAGACCCACAGCTGAAGTACAACATTCACAGGCCTCTATCCTTAACAATTATTTTACCCAGCTGTGTCCAAAGTTACCACCCAGATGGTGTGACAGCCTAAAACTGTTGTTCAAACTACTCCTTAAATTTCCCTATCCCAGATCCTGCTGTTTTTCTTATCTCCCTGCTCCTTTGGCTTATAGTTGTTGTTTTTAAGATCCCCTCCAAAAACAGATTTTAGCACTGTGAAACCCGTGGCTCTCTGTGCAGTAGCAGCTGGAGTTTCCTTCTCTCTCTCTGCACCTCCTTAAAAACTGAATTTTCGTGGCGTGGCTTATCATAGATTTGGTGTTCTGTAATGGGAAAATCTCTGTTTTCATCCTGGCTCCGCGTCAGGTTTAGCAGATGAACTGGCCAAACAAGAAAGCTGTGTAATTGCAGAATCTGATCCATGGAAATGTGAAGACCTTTTTCTCCACAAGAGTGGGCAGTGTCACTTCTAATGTGAGCAGTACTCTCTTTTCTCTATTATTCCCTCCAGACAGATCAAAGAACCATTCTAGAAAAAGTCTTTACCCAGAGGTGATATAGGGAAGAACACTTCATGGTGTAAATGAGTACTTTCACAAGGGAAAAGCCATAGGCAAGACAGCACAGATTTATGTCCTATGTTGTGATAGAGTCCACATACTTTCCCATGATAAACTGAGATCTGTTTGTCCCCTAAGGCCTTGCCATACAGCAGTACACCACTCCCAGCATCCTCTGCAGTCTGCCAGGAACTTTAAATATGTTTGCATATGGAGAAACCCATATGGCAACTGGCCCCAGCCACTGACCTGTAGTTTGGGTGGCTTTGGTATGAGCATGGGAGCTGCGTGCATATCCAGGTGCTGATGCCAGCCTGGGTGGGGGCACCAGGCATGTCCCTAACCAATAACTCTCAGGAACATACCTCTATTTTGTCTCCTCTCCATCAGAGGTGGTAGAAATTGCCAATAGGCTCCGAAGTTGATAAGAGGAGGACAGGCAGATGAAGAGTGTCACTGCATAATGCTCCTTTCCTAAGGGTAACAGGTAAAAGCATCAGCTTTTAAATCAAGCTACATTTTCAGGCTTTGAAGAGTCAGACCTTTAAAAGATCTCATGCTGCTCTTATTTGCCTTCTAAACCATGATAGCACATAAACATAAGCTAAAAAAGTTCTTGATAGCAAAGTTCAGAAAGATAAAATAGCTCTGTCTATTAACATGCTATTCTGAGGCAAACCCTGTCCAGCGTCAGAGGTCAAAACGTGCACTGATCAAAAATAGAATTTACATTTGGAGAGAAATTCCAGTATCTAATAGACCCATTTCACTACAAAGCAGTACAAAAAAAAAAAAAAATGAGCAGTGGAAATGACTTCCAGAGCAGAGTGCCTTGAAAAAAAAGAAGAAAAATAAACACGACACAAATCTACTAATATAACATGCAGTCACAGGCATGGGTTGATGGTTGGACTAGATGATCTTGGCCATCTTTTCAACCTTAATGATTGTATGAAAGACATTACGTGGCATAAAATATAACACAATCTATTAAAGTACTTCAATATACTCTAGGCACTGAGAGAGGAAAGAGCTCACTTGGGGCAAAATTACCTCTGATCTCACAGTCGTTGGGACTCTCTGTGGCTATGGACTTTTCCACTGCAAAGCTCTTGGCAGCCCACGGTCACAAGGAGAGGTGACATGGAGGTAATGGGGGAACACAGTGATATCAAAATAGTGCATAGAAAGGCTTTACACATTGACACATCCTGGAACATAGCTGAGATGCTGGAAAATCCCTTTTAAATTTACCCCACCACACAGCTTTACCTGCCCCTATCGTAACTCAACTATTTTACCTTTTCCAAACAAGCTGAAACCATTTGTTTCAGCTGAAACTATTTGTTTCAGCTGGCCTGCATTGAAACTGCTCAAAAGCAAATAACTGCTGCAGGTTTCTGCAGAGCTGTGCTTCCCAGTGAAGTTTTTTCACCCAGTCCATTATTACCAGCAGCAAGTACTTCCACTTGCCTCTCCAGGTCACAGCCTGGTTGTGAGTCCCAGGGCATTTACCAATTTCCTTCTTTCTAATGGAAAAAATAGCGGTGGGGGGAAGCATTAAAAATTGTGGATTCCAATTGTGATCTCAGAGCAGTTTCTCACTGCCGCAACTCTGGCAGCTGGGGGGAGACAGCGATGCTATCCAACCCAGAATTGGGAAAAGCTCCAGATGCACCGTGGTCGTGGCCAAGGCGTTAACTGTTCATGGCCCCGCAGCACCAGCTGCATCTCTTTGCCAAGCTCTATTGCATCCTTTTAGATGTAGGCCTGGGGTAGGTTTTCATGGTGGAGATAAGTGTAACAACAGGGTGTCCTTGAGGATGCGCACAGCTTGGACACAGCAGTGCCTGGGATGAAAGGCCGCTGGTGTTTTGCTGTGCATGCAGCTGCTCTGCACAGAAGTCCAAACCAGTTATTAGCTCCACACTAATAACATTCGGCCACAGATTTCACCCACAGTCCACAAAAATGAATTTGTTTGAGGCCTGTTGCCAGGGCTGAGATGCGATGGATACAGAGCAGAGTCTGAGGTAATGCCAGACAGATGGGGAAGGCAAATTTGTTATTTGGATACAAAACTGGGCTCTTTTGTTGAACGTGGGGAAGTTTACGAGTCTGTTTACTTCTCGAAACATTATGAAGAAGTTTAGCTGGAGGCCAGAACCCTGAGTAGGTTTCCTTACATTTGGTGAGAACCCAAGTCCCACAGTGAAAGGGTTTAGCCACAGAGTAAGTGGCTATTTCTAGGGCATGCGAACCAAAGTGTGATCCCAGTGACAAACAGGATATTTCTGTCCATAGCTGTAACAATAGGGTCTGTTTGGATAGTGAGAACATGCTTTAATATGGTGCTTCCATTCCGTCTTTCCAACTTCAAACACTGATTTTCCGTGAGCAAAGGTCTCTCAGCCAGGGTGACTTGTATTGTGTCTAACTATGTGAAGTTATAAATGTTTAATTGGGGCCGAGGTTGTACCCACGAAAAGAAAAAAATCAGTTCAACTACTAGCCAAGCTGATTTAATAGTATCAAAATTAACAGGGTTGCAGTGTGGAAGGCAGAAGGGAGATGTATCTTGTTTTTTCAGCTAAGAAGTCACTAAGCATCTTGTTTGATATTTCTGAACTCTAAAAAAAGCCAGCAGTTTTAGCATGAATATCGACTAGGAAGCAATACTGATTTGTATGCTTAACTCAGCACCCTGCACAGCCAAAAGTGGATAGACTTATTAGATGGTTGTCTAAGGAGAAGAGGATGGTGAGTCTCAAACCATTTGGTTTAGTGACTGCGCATAGGTGAATGCCGTACAAATAGCTTTAGTAACTGATGGTGTATCCTGGGTAAACAAGAGAGAGGTCAGCCTGTCCAAGGGAGAACTGCAAACATCTGGACTGAAAGCTTCATGTATATGGCATAAATATGTCCCTCTTTCCCCTCGTGTGTCGGCACAAACTGGTGAGCGTTTATAAATAGTGAATACATTTGAAAAAAATTAGCAGTGGCATATGATCAGCTAATTAATAACATACAGAATAGTTCAGCCATGACAGAAGCTCTTGAAATTAAAAGCAATGTAGAAGAAAACAATTATTCATTACCATTAGGAGACAGATGTTTTGTTCTTTAGTGATGATTCAAGCCAATGTGGTTGATTGAACAGTGACGTGGGCTGGAGCGCTCACTGAGCAGCTTCACCTCCAAGAGAGGACCCACACACTGAGACAGGACAGAAATCATGTAGAAGCCTGAACACCCCAGGTCAGGTACTAGAATAAATATCTTCTCAGAAGGAGTGGTGATGCAATGGCATAGTCTACCCAGGGAGTGTGCAGTCACCATCCCTGGAGGTGTTCAAGAACTGTGGAGATATGGGCAGTGGGCATGGTGGGGATGGACTAGGCCATCTTAGTGTTCTTTTCCATCTTTAAAGATTCTGTGTCTCTCTGAAACACCTCCAGCTGCAGGAACATCAGCACATCTGTCCACACTTTCGATATGACAATTATTTTTTATTGATTACTTACCCATTGTACGGGCATACTGATTTCAACCTGTTTGTTTGGCACAGTGTGTCAGCAATGACCTAAATACCTGAGTACTATTTCAATTTTCCTCTGTCAAAATTTTAGTAGACTGGATAATTAGAACAGAAGAGGCTATCCCAGAAGCTTTGTAATTTCTACACAGGTGCTGCCGTGGGATTTTCACGCTACCGTGTTCTTGAGATGGTTGTCTCCTATAAACAGTCTTGGTAGCACATTAGATGTTTCATGTAATGCTTCAGGTCATTAAACTGAGAGTTATAAATAGCACTGAAAGAGAGCTGTGATGTTTATTTCCAGGGATGTTTGCAGTGGTTTTCTTCCTTCTAATGTTCATCCAATTTCGATCAAACAGATTTGAACGTTATCCTTGAGACAGGAAAGCACTGACTCTTTAAAGATTTAGGTCTCTAGACTCACAGCCACAGAACAGATTAGTTCATTTTGCCTCTCAGCAGCTGAAAGGATTTTTTTGCCAATCTTCCCTGTTAGCCAGAATAAACCAAAGGTCTCAGTAACACACTCAAGGTTCAACTCAGCAGAAAGCCACCAGTGCGATTCAAAGATTTTTGAGGCTGCCTTTTTGGGAAGATAAATTTTACAGAACCACTAATTCTTAACCTTTCCACTGAAGGTTTACTCCCATGTCCTGTGTCACATAAGCTAGAGGTAGGTCAGTAATCATCAGGTTTTTTCAAAGCCAGGAAGTTTAGATAGTCTTTGCACACCAAAGAATAGCTTTTTACCTGAATCATCATGTTCATCCCACACTCAAATGAAGCAGGCACCATATACACACTCAGACATAAAGTCATACTGGTTGGAAATCATAGAATCATTAAGGTTGATTAAGACTTTAAGATCATCTCGTCCAACCATCAACCCACCTTAAGACCTTTTCCTTCTGAAGGGTTTGAGGAGACAAGATCTCTAATGCTTATATCCCCCTTCCTCACACACACCCCTGTATTGTCCTGTGCCTGCACAGTCCACTTGAAGCCACGGAGACAGAGGTGTGTGCATGCTTCGTGGTCCTATTTACTGAGGGCAGATTGTTTCTGCAGCAGTGACAAAGTACTGACCATTGTCCCCAAACACTACTGAAACACAGCTCAGGAGGAGCATGCAGCACCTGACAAAAGCTTTATGCTACAAAGCGATACCAAAAAGCTGTGTGCCAGTCCCTCCCATACAGTGTGTATTGTGTTTATCACCCAGGACTGAACTCAAAGCCCAGAAGCTGCTACAGCCCAATGCAAAGAGCTCATTTCCTCACCTGTTACGAGCAGCCAGTGTTTATCCTCATGGAACAAGCACGTCAGGAGACAACACTGCATCATGCTTAATGTTTACAGCCTAAAAGCTAGACACAGAATTAGCAAACTACAATGAAATACAGCTCAAATTCCATTTTAACCAACCATCTAATATTTCATATTAGATCTGTGATGTTTCAATGGCAGTAGGAAATACAAAGAGTACTAAGTGGTGAGTAAGTTAGACCCTTTGAATGTGTCCTGATGGTCCAGGTGTAGAAAGATGGCATTTCTAGGGGGCAACCACAACTGGAAATGCGTTCAAAAGATGAGAAAGTCAAATGACATAAAAATAAATGAATGAAGTGAGATGAACCTCCATGAATTTATCAATATGAAACTTCTTAGGGGAAAATTTTAATAAGGTTTGCAAAAAAGGTGGTTGAACCTGATGTAAGGAGACTGAGTGCTACCGTAATTGAAAAATAAGACTTCTGCAAGTGATAATAAAAGTGAGCTGACAAGTGAACCTCTCTTAGTAGTCAGGGCAAGACGTAAATGTATTCTGAGGTGGCTGGAACAGAAAAAGGGTTAACAGTAGATGTGATGAGAAAGTGAACCTCTTCTCCACCACTCCAAGACAGTCTTAGTCTTCCCCTCCCCTCTTACGGGTGTAATGTAACATTGCAGGAGGTGACATCAGCTGAGGAAAAACAAAACTGAAACTAGGATTTCTGGCTCTTGAAGGAGATCTCTATAGCTTGAACTAAACATCACTGCCACTGTGCTGAAAGCAATAGTTTACTCAGTACATGTGATTGA
Organism: Oreortyx pictus; assembly: GCA_036925125.1. Taxonomy (NCBI): domain Eukaryota; kingdom Metazoa; phylum Chordata; class Aves; order Galliformes; family Odontophoridae; genus Oreortyx; species Oreortyx pictus. The sequence goes on along the minus strand of JAUPFR010000006.1, from coordinate 52,804,866 downwards.
CTATCTTCCCCAGGGGTCAAAACCACATAAAGCTGGTGCCATACCAGGCGTTCATGGACAGCCAAGCAGATGCTTTTCAACAGCAGATACTCCACATTAAGGAAAAAAAAAAAACAAAAACGTAGTAAGCACGTCTACACAATGAAAATTCCTAGACAAGTAAAAACCTCTTCATTTCTGCAGAACGTGGCAGTGCTTCACTAAGTGAGTCACAGTTAGAATGGTTTACTTACTGATTAAGCCAACTCAAAATGCTTTCACCAAAGTTTCCATCTAATTTTTCTCTTCTCTTCATAAACCTTGAGACAGATCTCTGTGCCAGCAATACTCATCATTGCTACCATACGTGGTTGTGTACATTTTACTCTGCAGGTAGTGCCTTTCCTATGTTCTAACTTTCCAGTTGCTAGGGCCAAACCCAATGACATCATGGAAATGGCAAGGGATGAGGAAGAGCAAACACATTTCCTTCAATTGTTCTGTTCAGACAAAGCCATTAAACAATAATGACATCTCCTGTCAAATTATTTTTTATCTTTGCAATGAAAAAATCCAAGTTATTATATTTCTGGTCTGCTTTTTGCAATGACTACTCACCAACCCCTGGACAGACACCATATTCTTGTATCCCAACATACGGCTCTTCCAGTCATTGGATACTGAAGAATTAAAGATTTGTAAATTGTGACCTCACAATTTGTCAAGGATATGGATGAGCTCCAGACTGCATTGTTTAAGGGGCATTTACTTCTCCTCTTTCCCAAAATAAGTTCTGGAAAAAAATAGGTTTTAAAATAATTTCTAATAATTAAAATCTTAATAAATAAATAAATAAATAAATAAATAAGTTATACACACTGAGAGGACTTTCACTCAAGACAAGTCATGCTACCAGCAGCCCTGGCTGAATACAGGGACTGAACTTTATGTGCAAATTCTACATATGCTAAAATGCTCAAGTACTATTAATCAGCCAATGATTTCCCCATGTACCCAGGTGGACTGGAAGCCTCTCCCAAAACTGAGAGTAAATCATTGCACCTCATTGCAATCCCAAGCACCATCCATCACGTCTCTGCAGTCTCAGAGACGCAGCCAGGTGAGCATAGCATGAAGGAGGATCTGACAATACTGTCCAGCTGTGTGGTTACTATCACCTTTGGCTGAGATGGATGTAGATCTCATTATGCAGTGATGGCTTTTCCTGAATACTTGCTCTGTAGCATACACACTCCTAAGTTTATGACCATGAGCAATTAGCTCCTCTTAAACAGATTTCACCAAGGGTAAAGAGAGTCATCATATGAGCAGGAAAGATGGCCTGGGAGAGTACTGGGTGAGATAGGGCCATCTGCACCCTGCAGCAGATGTGGCAACAACTGGTGCCTTCAGCTAATCCCTACAGACACGAAGTGCTGATTGATCCCAGGAAAGGAGAAAACATGAGGATCATGAGGGGCCGCATTACAATTGGCACAATTGCTCAAACTCACTGTGGGTCCAGTGCACCAAAAATTCAGCAGTGTGATTGCCCCAGGGTTACCTTTCTACCTCAGTTAGTGTCACAGCAATAAATCCATAAATATTTAAAGTGCCAACCAGTCTCAAGGGAAGAGAAGCCTGGAAAACTCATTCACTGACAGGAGAAGCACTAGGGAAAAAAAAAAAAAAAAAGAGTGAGAGAGAGAGGAGGAAAGAAAAAATACTCCCAAAGGAGAGAGGGAGGCAGCTGTAAAAATATTCCCATACAGAGTGGCAAAGGAGGCACAGTCAGGAGTGGGGTGGCTTGGGAGCAGGAGGGGAAAGAGCAGCACAGTGCTGGATCCTTTCTCCTGGTTTGGGACTGTGTACAAGTCTATGATGGAAACAGCAGTCCCTGTGACAGGAGCCAGCAGTTAGGTACCTGAAAGAGTTAAGAGCAGAGAGGGGCTGGACAGAAAGGCCCAGTCACAATGCAGGAGGATGCTTGAGATGACTCACTAGAATGAGTTTCCAACCCCTGCAATTCTGAGGGGACAGAGGCCACGTCTTTTATTAAAGGCTCCCTGACAAAGACATTCAGATAGAACTTTGAAGTAATGATATTAACAGTATCTGCTAATGCTCAGCTTTCTGCAGACCTTATGGAAAGGAACTGCTTCAGCACTGAGTGGGAAAAACATACATTTTCAAACAACATTAATTTTTCTCCCTTGGGAGATGGGACAAAAAGAGCATCTATTTACAATAATAATGCTGCTCCACTGAGAACAGACCATAGGGAAAATCCCATAAGGCTGGAAAATTTGCTTTAAGTTTATAAACTGTCCCATGCTCCAGATCCAGAGCGGGCAGCCATCCAGCTGCTCTGAGCAGCTCTGTCCTCAAAGGCCAGACCCTTTCCAATTCAGACGCTCTCTGTTTCTGAGCAGTCTTCCCAGCTCTTTTTCAAGACTGGCTGGATTACCTCAGAGTGTTTTCCTCCAATAATTTGGCATAGAGTCAAGGTCCTTTCCTAACTTTTGGGGCCAGTTGCTTGAGATGCTTCCCATGAGCAGCACAACCGCAGTGGCAACAAGCAGCAGAAACACAAAGACCTGATTTTTCATATAAAAGGTGAGGTATTTCTAAGGGGGAAACTCAGCTCTGAAACAAACTCTCTGTATTAAAATGCACTTCCTGAGACGGTCTATTTTTTTTGCTACAAAGTTCAAGAAATGGCTTGCAGAATTAAGGTAGAGCCTTCTGGCTTAGAATCATAGAATCATTAAGGCTGAAAAGACCACGAAGATCACCTAGCCCAGCTGTCAACCCATCACCACCATACCACTAAACCATATCAGCCAAGGTGACATTTACACTTTTCTTGAAAAACTTCAGGGACAGAGTCTCTACCACCTCCCTGGGAAACTGTAAGGCTTCATGTTTTCCACTCAATACTGACAGGTTTGGTTGTATAAGCCCATTTCCCAGATGGCTTCATTTGGGCACTCCAACTTCAGTGAGGGTTCAGGATTTATCATCTGCACAAATAGGCATTTTGTAATTGCATCTTTATTTTTAGTTAGCTAGAACTACGTGCACACCTTCACTGCTACGACAAAACTCAAAGGATGCTATAGAATTGTTTGTAATTTCTTTTCAGTGTAGCCTTTATTTTGCTTTCTGCAAAACTGCCATTAAAATTTTCACTGAGAACATGAACAAAATCCAGGAGGGTATTTGTATGCTGTATTTAAACATTTAGAAAGAGTGTTGCTTTGCTTTGTTCTGTGTATGTAACCAGTAAATCTCAGGAATCAAGTACAGTCCCCTTCATCTCACTGCATTTTAGTTACTGCTGTGAATATTTAAAGCCTCTTCCCAGAAGTTCAAGGGAATAACATCTCTCATTAAAAATATATATTTGAAATACAGCTTCAAGAAAGTGATTTTCCATGAATACCATCCATGCAAACAGGATCAGACTCTATGCTAAAGGGGGAGCTCATATTTCAAAAATTTTCTGCTACTCTGCCAGAAACCAGGCCTAACTCCAAAGAACTCAAAATTAGCTGATCCCCCTCATAATATCATTAGTATAGAGAAATTTCCTTGCCATGCATAGAAATATTCTCTGATGGAGTTTGCCACTTGGATCTGCAGGGAATTTACCTAACCACCCAGTTTGGTTGAAGTCCAGAGGGGTGAAGTTGATGTGGTTCCTGTTATTTTAATATTTTAGAGTGTTAAATGCATTTTCTTCCCTTTACTCTCCCTCCTGGGAAATGGCTAAAATGGTGAAATAATTCATTCTTCCACTATTTGAAGTATATTTCCCAATTCATTTCTTTTCCTGTAAGAGCTGCTTGTAGCAACACCATAAGTCCTTCCTGATGCTTCCAAGGAAGTAAGAAGCAACAGGGAGTATGAATGCAGAGGTCCCAAATTTGAAGTATTGTTTGACAGAGGAAATTGATGCCAAGAAAATGGTGAAACAGGAATAACTTGTGTTGTCTCCATATGCTGCTCCCAACTGAGTTTCTTTCCCCCTGCTTCCTATTTAAATGTCTGAACATAAAAGATTGAAAAATTAGTCTTGAGACAATTTTGCAAGGAAAATGGTGTTCTGAGACTACACGCAGTAGGGTGGAAATTCCTGAGAACACAGGGAAACCTTGTCCCTGGGTGATAACATTGATGGTACGTCATGGTGAGCTGCATGAAATCGTTCATACAAAGACTTACAGAAGCACCTTGTACTTTCCACCACATTAAGTTACTCCACCTCTTGCTTTCCTTACTGTTTTCTCTCCATTTTTCAGAATGCATAGATGCATTTCATCTTCTAGAGATTTATTTTCCACACTGATTTTATTTTCCCCTCTTAGTATAGGGTCTTCACACCTGAAGTGTTAGAAAAAAGAAAGACAATTTCATTTTCAAAGCTTGCAGCACATAGCATGGGGCTGGCCAGCAATAGGTGTAGGTCCTGTAGAGCCATCTCTGAGCCAACTGGGTCCAAACCCAAACCACAGACATAGCACACATAGCAGCTGCCCCACAAGCACTTAGTGGTAATTATTACCGTGTGGCTCTTCTGGTTTCCTGAAGTGCTGCTGAGCTGGTGAGGGCAGCAGCCGGCCAGGGCATGGGAACAGATGTTTCTGCCTTCTCACGGATGTCAGCTCTGCCTGATGGAAAATGCCATCTGAGAAGAATTAAAAGCAAAAAGCAGACAGACAGGGATTTGCAAGATGGTCATGGGACTGCCATGCAGTGACCACTATCCATTGCAGAGTCCATCCAGCAGCCACCTCTTTCCTAACTAACCTCAGTACAGCATACTTATCTTAGCATTGCTTCTTCTGCACAAGCTACAGAAGGTCAACAGCAGTAGGAAGCTGCATGAGAAACAAGAAAAGCTGAAGAAAGGAGGAGAAAAGAACTGCATGAGGCTGGAAAATGGATGTACATCCATAGAGGATGAAGGGAAAAGGTATGCTTTAGAGAAGACAGTCCAGAAACAATCCATAAAACACAAAAGAAGTTACATGTAACAAATATGTTTTGGGGAATAAGACATCATTCTGAACTTCTAGGGTTAGCAAAAGTTCAGGCCAGAGCATTTTCAATGAACTATCCCACCAGGAGAAAATGCTGATTCATCAATGTTGAAGCATTTTTTAAATACTTGGAAGGACAAATTCTTGAGGTCCAGGGCACTCTGGTTATTCCTGACAATGCAGCAAGAAAGACCTAAATAGAAAACATAATATGCAGAGGTCTTGTTTTCATTCCATTGTAAAATGAAAACAAATTGTAAAACCTCAGAAGTTGTCGCAAAGTTGAATTATCATCCCCCTGGCCAGTACTAGTTGGTTGCTCTTATTATCCATTTCACAGTTACTGTATTGTAACTGTTATTATTTAAAGGCAGATTTCCTCCCACTTCCTCTAAATGAGAAGTCTGTGCAAACAAGAAAAAAATTCCTTGAAAATGCCTCAAATAGTACCAGCTCAGGTGTGGTTTTACACTTCCCCCAGAATGAAGAGATGCAATGGTTGCAGGGAGAGGCTGGCAGTCTTTGCAAGCCCTGGCAAACAGAGTGACAGCACAAGTCAAGTGCTTTGAAAAAGGTAGATCAGTCTTATAACAAAATATCTATCATTGTGTCTTTAATCTTTCTGGTATATGCTACTGATAGAGTTGTTAAGATGTCTGTAACCACATTCTATTGATGTTGCTTACAGATTATGCAAGAAATGTACGGTAGAGGACCTCTGAAATGTCCTGAATAATTTAGGAAGGATATCATCATAGTCAGGGGAATAAGGATGTGTGCTTGTAGTCTGATCTTTAAATACAACCTATATTCCAGCTTCTGAGTTCTCTTATGGTAGGGTTGCTTGTTTTCAGGTTCTTCGCACACTGCTGCATTTCTGTTACTTCTCACGTTAACAAACCAAGCCACTGCTACCAGATAGATTCATCCATTAGCCAGAAGATAGAATGGTCTGTCTTTACCAGGACTTCCTCAGCAGAGGGCCCAAAATCCTGTTTCTTACTGTGAATTACATTTGACCTAAAAAAGTTCATTTGGGCTGTCTGAGGACCACTGAATTTCAGCTATGGGCAGCTCTTTTTAACCTGTTCCAACTGCAGGTAAGAATAAAACCATCAGAGTTAATGAGAAGGCACTACTCAAATGGATTAAAAGAGCTCTTAAAAGAGCTGGAAGCATATCCTGAAAGAGACTGGCTTCATTTCCCTACAAGTGTGGTGGGTGTGGGTACCCAAAATTAGGCAGAGCTTTTACTAGATGTAAATATTTATACCTACTGCCATCATACATACTTTTCTGTCTGATGATATTCAGAATGATGAAATTGTGTTAAACAAATTTTGATACCAAACAGAGAGGAAATAACAGATTCTTAAGAAATCCTTTTTGAGATTAGGTATGGTCACACAAAATACTGGGTTCATCTGGTTTTGGAAGACTCAAATAGCTGAGTACATAGCACATCTAAGTCAGGAAACCTTTGAAGTGAATGAATGCGTTGCATACAACAGAAGGCCAGTAATTAGATCAATAAAATGAATGAAAGAAGTAGACAATTTCCTTAATGCATTTCTGTGCAAACTCCTAAGCTTCAAGGAAATAAGAATGAAGAGATTTATGAGACACAAGAGATAATTTCTCAAGAACAAGTATCAATTTTCACCTTATATATTTGCAGGAGATGCAAGGAAATGTTCATATAATAATGGTGAAATTTATTTTTGTCAGACTTATCAGATTACAAAGAAGACACATTTGGGATTTTTTTTTTCCTGACTTTCTTATATTAATTTACAGAAGCAGTATAAGAAGTGTCTGTAGTTTCTGCTTTACAGAATCTTCTTCCAAACCTTTTGCACAGATGCACATCACTAAACAAAGGCAATAATCCTAAAGCTGTTCACCATCTCAGAGACGTAACCCCTGCTAACTACAGGTGGTAGCAAATGAGCTTAATTTCCCTCCATCTGTTTTAATAGTGGGTACAGAAGAGTAGGAGATTGATCAGCAGTGGGACACATTTGGCATAGGGCAGGAGCATGGCAGCTCTACACAGCAATACAGGAGAGTGGACAAAGAGCAATCACAAGTGACAAGATAGCTGCTGATGAAATACAGCCCAGAGGGAAGGCAGGAGGAGATAAGAGGGGTAAAGTGGGATGGAAAAGACAAAAGTGCTGCCCCTCCTTTTCTCACAGCACAATAGCATTGAAAAATCTCCTGTGTACCTCCTCAAACAAAGACAGTTCCACCATAATCCCGGTAAGGGCCAAAGTTCACCAGCAACAATGGGAGAGGACAGAAACAGGAACCAGAAAGTTAAGGCAGATCAGGCAAAATAAACACTGACTTGAAAAATATGTGCAAAGACCAGAACAAACCTGGGCCTTGGCATTTGCTTTGTACAATGGAGTCATTTCTGGTGTAGAAGAAGTGTGGCTGCCTGGAAGACTTTTCTCCTTGTTTGGGCACTTTGGAATGTGGGAGGACGTAAAATCTCCTCTTTCTCTCCCTTAAAACTTATGCTGGGGTTTCTGAAGGCTCCATGTGGAACTTGAGAGCCCATTCAAATTCTATTATTGAGTTTTGAAAAGAAGCACATTGGGTACCTTGGAAAATCTACTGTCCTCGTTTTTGTTCCAGTGAGGTTCAAATCCAGATATTCAGCTTCCTTAAAGGCTGAAGGTTTCTGCTTACCCCGTTGCTCATTGTCACTGACATCATGGTCTCTTCTGCAGCACAGCAGAGAGCTCATTCCTTACCACCCACCCCATTCATTCAGAAAAGATGCTCATTAAGTTTGACTATGAAAGGACAAGCAGTAAGGAGGAGTCTCCATATCAGAGACTCTTAGTAGCTGTAGAAGAGGATGTTAGACACATCAGAATTTTTGCAGTCACTGGTTTGGAGGGAAAACCACAAATTCCCTTAGGTCAGCAAAAAAATATATGGCAACTGGGTGATGCTCACTGACACTGGGAGAGCAATGGACACACTCCAGATGTCTCTTCAGCATCTATTGGAATTGATATCCACCCACTGGCAGATGGCAAACCTCAGTTCTGAAAAAAGACCCACGGGTTGAGTTTATAGGAAGGTGGCCGAGGCCAGAATTTCTCACTATTTGTGTGTCATCTTGCTATTTCTAGAAATACCTCCCTCTGCCATCCCGGAACACAAGTGTGTGCATTTCCCAGATATGTAGCCAGCCTTGAAAAAAGCGAAATCTTAATGTAGGAAGATGCAAGCCTATGGGAAAATAATACATCCAAAGGAACAGGGCTGGTAAAAAAAAAAAAAAAAAAAGTGAAGGAAAGCAAATTAGAACAAACACTGGCTGATGTGAGCTGCTCAAAACGATGCTGCTGTGATATTCTTCAAATTATTGTTTCACTCTGTTACTGAATTACAAAAATAATTGTAAGCTTATGATGATGAACTTATGCATAAGATCAAACTAATTTGTCTTCACTATTTTCCTATGCTTACAAGAAGACAAACATTTTTTAAATACCCAGATCGCATTATCTTTGGCTTCCTGAGTACCGCTCCATCACTGACCGTCATATCCTGGGAAATGTCTGAATTCGTAGATTCATAGATACATTAGGACCTACAAGATCATCAATCTCTCTGTTCAACAATATGAAGCCTGCTCAGAATGCAGGCTGCCCATGAACACAGCAATAACAATTTATTGTTTCAACAGAAGGAAAGGAGTTTCAAGTGATCTGTGGGCACGTATGTCCTATTGGTTTTCTCAATTTCACCAGAGGATCTCAGCAGTGATAGATCCATCTGTTTTCCAGAATTTATTGTTAAACTGGAAGTCCAAAGATCCTGCTTGAACAAAGGAATGCTGCTGTTCAGAAAGAGAAGAGATTTTGAGAAAACCCTCTGTCATGAAATCCTGTGAAAACCAATCCAAACCAGTCTCTTAGAGGTCCTTAGCGGTGTGGTATAAACCAGATTTAATCCTCATATCTTATCCATTTGCTCACTGCTTTCCCAACTGAAATGACACCAGCTGGCCATCATTACTTCACACTCTGAAGGGTTCAAATGTTCACTGGTGCTCTGATTTTGTGAGCTCTCATCACCAACGGCTGTTTGGTCAAAAAACACACTTCATATGTGAGCACAACATAATAATATACATGCTGACGAATGTTAAACAACTCACTGCACGCTATTGAATGCTTAAAAAAAAAATGAACAACTGTTGTTTTATATTTTCCTGATCACAAAAGCCCTGTGGACAGCAGGCATCACAGCAGTTAATATTAACAGCAGTTAATATAGAGGAGTGAGCTATACTATGTAATCATTGAGTTCAACCCATGAACTGTCTCTTGAATAACCACAGTGATATACGAGAGTTCATCAGACTTCATTTAAAAGTAAATTAGTTTCAAAGCTCCTATTTTATTTGGAGGGAAACACTGGCATTGGGAAAGTCACACAGCAGAGGGCAGGAACCAAGCCAAGTCATTGGTGTCGTAGACCAAAGCTTCACCCACAATCTGCCATTTTGTGTTCACGTTACTCCTGCCTGTATTTTTCACCTGGAAGAGTTCAAGACCAAGCCTTGTTTCCTTTGCCAAAATATTTCACAGCTAGCCACATACAACATAGTATTCCTCTCTGTCTCAGAGTCTCTTCACACGCAGCAAATGAAATCTGGTCTGCTGAAGGCAATGTGCTCACTGTCATTGTCAGGATGAGGGCATACTCTGCCCTAAAGCCTCTCCAGCTGAATCCATGCTCACATGGGTGATAGCAGAGAATGCTGAAATCTGTTCTTAGGAAAACAGCAGAAGCACAGGATAAGTGACCACAGATCACAGAAAACATATGTGCTTTCTGCCACTAACACCCATCTTCCCTTTCTACTTGTGAGCCTCAATGCAGGTGCAAGCACGTGGTTGCCTCCATGCATGTCAGGAAGCCTAACCCTTTGAAAAGTCTTTCCCATAAGTATGTTAACAGTCATCTTGGCTTAAACACTAATTAAAGATAAGCACACACTTGCATGTTTTGCTGAAACAACCCCAGCATGAGGAAAGTCTGAATTACGCAATATGAAAATAATACTCTCCATTTATTAAGCACGTCTTGACAGTACATAAAATTCTGGAGCTTTCTTCTTGGCCAAATATTTCTCCCACTTCATACCATAGGTATGCTCCAATTATGCTGGGAGCAGAATGGCAATATTATGACTCATTTCATATTGTAGGCTGGAAGTACCGTATTTTGTTCCAGAGAGAAACAGAATGTAGGCATAAGATTTAAAAGGCAGCTTTTTGTAAACTCCACTCCAGCTTATGATGTGCACCATCCAATCCCTCTTCAGCTTCAGCTCTGACTGTACTCATTTTTAAATTTATAATTGTGCTGGGAATAAAGCATGTCCCAATTAACTTACAGCAATGAGGGAGAGACTCAAATGATTTTTTTGTGTGTTTTCTCCCAGAACACTCATGGCAGTAACTGCTGCCACACACTTTTGTCATCAATTCAATGTTTTGTCTGTGCAGAGGCACTCAAACACAGATGAAATGATGCTGTTCTTTTGCCTCATCAGGTTTCATTAAAGACAACCAAAGCTTTTTGTTAGTCAGCCTACAGAGAGTGGAAATGATCATCCTCTCACTGTGGTTCTGCATGAATTACACAGGCCTGCCCACCAAGGGTAGGGTGGGCTCAAGGTTTAGATCTTACTGTCTTCCATTGTGGAAATGGAAATCAAATAAGCAGAACTCAACTGGAAACTTTGAGAGGGACCTGGCAATTCCTAATAAACATCATGGGATTAGAAAGAAACCCTGGGGAGATAATACCTTGAACCACAGCCTCTCTCACCAGAACCAAAGAATTTTTATATACTACAACTATATCTCAGAAATCAAAGTTCAAAGAATCACAAAATATCCCAAGTTGGAAGGGAGTCCAACCACTGAGTCCAACCTCTGGCTCCACACAGGACCACCCAAACTCTCTGACAGCATTACCATACACGCCATGAACTCTGTCTGTTCAGGGCTGTGCCCTCTGCCCTGGGGAGCCTGTGCCATGTCCATCACCCTCTGGTGAAGAACCTTTTCCTGATAGCCAGTCTCAGTCTTCCGTGTTACAGCTTCATGCCATTCCCTTGGGTTTTATCACTGGTCCTAGGCACCAACTGTGTTTTGCACTTGTGACTACCTAGTAGCAGAACTCTGTAAGCAAAGGCAACCAGCTTGGCTACCTTTGATTTGCATTTCAAAGGTCAACATCAGTATACTCATCTGAAGCACATAGAAATGATATAAAATGCTGGGGGGTCCCATACATCCAGGCTCCACCGAAGAATGCACTTCCCTTCTGCAACTGTGATTTGATACCTGTGGTTTCCACTTAACCAGCATAGCCCCCCCAAGCACCCTCTGCAAATCTTGGCAAAAATCATATATCCAAGAAAGGAGCACAGGTTGGATGGCATCTCCAGACTGCCTGCTTGAGGCTTCTAGCCCAAAATGCTTCCACCCTCATCAACCTTCCCAGCCCCCGGGCAGCCCCAGGCTTACTGTGATCAGCTGCACCTGATGCTTTTGGCTCAGGGAGGCATTCCTCAGGGGAACTTTGAATCCCCTAAAGGACCTGCTCCAAGCAGATATTTTTCCCCTTAGGGAATCAACAGTGCGGGATATAGGAGACTTCCGTCCTAGGAAAAATGTGCAGATGAAGGCTTAAAATTGTTGCTGATGTAGAAGTGGTTTTGTGACAGACTCATTTTGCTTTTGGTGGCAGTACCCTCCCGAAATAGCACTCCCCATCCGACTACAACCTGCATACCTCAGAGCAAGCAGCACGCCCACACGGGTGCAAAGCGAGATTGCACACAGCCTCGCCTCAGCATGGGGAAGGACACCGCAGGATTAAAACAACAGGAGTGCAAACATGTCCTGTACAAGCATGTAGGATTTGTATCACTGTACCAAGTCAGCTCAGTGCATCCTTCTCAAAGACACGCTGGAAATGGGAAAAACCCTGAAAGTCACAAAAAATAAAACGGTAGAGTGTCCTGAAAATAGTGTCTGCAGGGAAAAAGTTCAAGTAGTGCAAGTGTCAAGGGTGGGGATTTAGTGGGAAAAAAAATGAGAGCAGCAGGGTAACAGTGCAAAGGGACCAGTGAGAAGCGGAACAGGAAGCTTGGGGCAGAAGAAGGCAACATTTTATCCAAGTGTCATACACACAAAATAGCCTAAATAACCTCCAACTGCCAAAATTTACTATGTTTCTTTTTTTTTTTTTTTTTTCCAATAAAATGCAGAGAGCGATCTGTGTGGCAGTTACAGGGCTGAGGTAGCTGCCCTGTGAAACTCATGGGGTACTGGTGTGACACTGATGCACTGTTCAGAATAAGAATGGAGAGGGAGTGAATTTTCATCCATAGCACTCCTTTACCTCCAGAATTCATGCTATCTTGTTTTGATTCTTATCTGGCCAGATAAAAAAATGCAATAATATTATTTAAATTATATTTTTCAAAAAGCCATTACACCTCAACATTCTGAGACGACTGGGGAGTGTGCAGGCACAGCAAAACACCCTTCACAGCATCCATCCAGCACCAGTTCAGTGAAAGGGTCAAGCAGAGGGACATGTCTTTGATATCCCATTTGCTGTTGTTACAGATTCTGGTTTTCAGTTTTAAACCCTCTAATAGTGTAGTAATGAGCTTTCCATTTCTTTGCTGACGTGGTTAATGCCTGCAGGCTATTGAGTTTAAAAGCCAAAACACACAGACACAGAAAAATTGCTTCAAGGTTGAAAAAATATATATGCTATTGGAAGGGTGGGATTTAATTTGCCTTTGTTCTCCCAAATCTCACATAAACAAACTCTCATATATCTCCCAGTGCAAGGCAAGAAAAATCAAGAGTACCAGTTCTAACTGGAATCTTACTAGTCCCTGGTGGCTGACAGGAACACATGTGCAAGCTGCAAGGCTTGAAATTTAGGACTTTGCTTCAGAATGTCCACATGGATCAGAGGAGTGATTGCCACTCCATGAAAGAAATGGTGTGCATGGGGCCAGACCCTGATAACCTCATTTGTGTGGGCTAGCAGTTGGCTGTCCTGGGTCTTCAGTCATGTTCACAGTCAGTAAGTGCATCATGATCTGGTGCAGGACAATACTTTATGACCACAAAATATCTGTTAAAAACAAACAAAGAAAAAGAAAGGGTTGAAAAAAATTATTTTTGAAATGGTGATTATTATACATATTACTACAATGTAAGCGTATAATTATATACTCAAACATGCATTCTGCCTTTGTAAAACACCTGCTGTAACTTCCTAGCTACCAAAAGCAGCTGTTCAATAAAGCTAGGCAATAGCCCATAGTGTCTGCTATGCTGTCTGCCTCCTCCCCCTCTGCCTTTGTGTTTTCTTCCTCTCTCCTCATCCTCCTTATCAATTTTATGACTGTAAGAAATCACTGTCTGCCTCAAATAATGGGAACTGGGAGCAATTCTATCAAAATCAAACCTGAAGGAGGTGGATCTCTTCAAACCGAGAGGGACTTGAGCAGTCAGAGAAGGGTTTAAATGCAGATTGTGTCAACGATCTTCATTACTAAATCCAGCGCAGTAATGGCAACAAGCATGGCAAAGTACTGTTAACACTGCTACTGAACACTAGAACAAAGAGCTATAAGTTTGCAAAGCCTGTCTGAAAGTCCTTTGGTGTAAGTGTATTCTATAGAGAGACATCTTAAAGAATAGTAATAATAATAAAAGGGAAATACAGGATAGTAATGCTTGATCCAAATCAGTCCCAGTAAGGACACTAACAAAACACAGGGTCACATCCATGGCACACTCTGCAGTAGATTCTGTTTTTCCATATCAAGGACAAAAATATAACAGATATTCATACCTTCAAAAGATGTTACACATTTAAAATATGTGAGAAATCCTCTCTTCTGTAAAAATCAATTGAATCTAAATATACAGGGTCAGATGGGTACGGCAGCTCATTGCTACTTGAGTCACAGAATCATTGAAGAAAATATTATTAAAATGGGCTCTTCCCAAGTTATCCAAGGGCTGGTTTCTGATTCTGGTGCTTGTTTTAAATGACATTATGTTTTGCTAGATAAGAGAGAATCAAAAGCACAGACGAGCCCAGAGAAGCACTGACCCCTTATCCAAAATAATGGAAAATTTTCAATAAATGCCAAGAGAGCATAGGGGAAGCTCATCACAATGCTTCTGCTGTCATAGCTTGCTCTGTTTTCCCAGGGACGGCTGATTGAGGGGCTGTTCCACTGGAGGTGGAATTTCAATGAAGGACTTAACATTTTAGTAAGTAGGGACTGTAAGAAAAAGCTTGTGGAAGGAAGGCAGCCATATAAACCATATTTATGAATTTGCATTCAGGCCATGCCTGGAAAGTACAATGCAGTCTTTTTGTATTAAAGATGTAAAGCCGAGTACAACAGAGCCATTTTCCTTATGTGTATGTGCTATACAGTGGAAGCACTGGCTGGCTTTCATGTTCTGCAAAATTCAGTCTCAGTAGATGGAGTCCCTGCAGTACCCCAGATGCACGATGCACATGTCTGTGCACAGCCTACAGCCCAGAGTCCCTTTTTCCAAAGTGAAAATGAGTCTTCACTTTCTCCAGTACATAGTACTTCTGAAAGTTTTTTCTGCAGCACTTTTTTTTTTCTTTTTTCCCCTACTTTCCTCATCCATGTATGAGATAAGCAAAAACTCTTGCACCAGGGATGATGCCAAGACATCCCAGCCAACAGGATTAGCAGCAAACATCTTCACTCATCTCTACGTGCAGCCCGTGATCTCCCCTTCAAAGTGAGAGAGAACTGAGTCCTGATGATCTGAGAGTTCCAGTGACCTGAACTTGGCTGTCATGTGGTGCTGGATCACACTAGCCACATGCTACCAGAGAGGTAATTTCTAGATAGCCACAGGAGTGCCAGCCACTATTGGGATGATACCCAACAAGCACAAAACTGCCACAATTATTTAACAGGACATAACTCTCAACAAGCATTTTTTTCTGTTCTGGCTGACCTTGAAGACTGGTTCAAACATCTGACAGAGCTTAGCATTTCTTTTCCAACTGGAAGTGGCAACTCTCACATTTTCTGTGCAAAGTATCCCTACAATTCTAAAGAAGGAACTCTGAAAGCAGAGCACAGCAGAATATAGAGGAGATAGACACACATACACAAATTTACCTTGTGAGGGTAAAAGGTAACACTTTTTACTGGACTATTACTACCCATCTCACTGCATATGTTATGAATTACAACTAGTGTCAAGTTCAGACTACAAAGAACCCAACAGCCAGTTCCTGCTTCCAGTGCAGCAACAGTACTTTTCCATCGACTCAGCGGGACTGAGCCCAAGAGACACTTAATAAAAGCTGTGATGGCAAAGAACAGAAAACGTAACCCATGTGATAGGCAGGGAATACTGAGCATATATGCAGAAGTCACTGTATCAGAAGAGCAGGATAGATAATGCTAAATTTGGTAGCAAGTTGCTGGAATTTCTTTACATTTTTAAGCTTGCACAGTGAGGGAAAAAGAAGACAATTTATTTAAACTCTGAGTGTGCTTAACAAACTACCCCACTGTTTGCTGACATTTAAGATCTTCAAATCTTGCATTGAAGCATGACCTTGCAAGGCACGGAAGTGAAGGGACCTTCACAGAACAGAACAGACATCTCCTGAGAGCATGACTCTAACATGGAGCACCAATGGAAGAAAAACTGCCCCTCTGACAGGACAAACTTCTTGGGCATTTTTAGCAGCACTGTACTTCAGAAAGAAGGAAATAGTCTTTTTTCACTGAAAAGACTTGGGGTTACTTTCACAAACCTTGTTGGAACTGTGTTCACTAAGTTCCCATCACCGTCAAGAAAAAGCTTGGGTGCACGCACACCACAGGTACCAGCCTCTAAAACTAAGCATTCAGCCATGATTTAATGTTTGTTTTGCTATTAAAAGGATTTGATTGAAATTCAAGATTCAGTTAAACCATTTTTTTTGGGGGGGTGACTCATTCAATTTTGGATTCTCCAAGATTCAGTGCAAATGCAGTAGAGTAGGCCCTGTGCAAATCCCATGGATTTCTGAGTATTTCCATCCAAAGCTTACTCTTGATCTGGCTGGTGTCTAGCTGGTTGAAGACAAGCAGTTCACAGGAATGGCTGGGGCCCTGGGACGTGGTGGAGTCACTGTCCCTGGAGATGTACAAGAAACATGAAGATATGGCACTGAGAGACATGGTTAGCGGGCATGGTGGGGATGGGCTGGGGTTAGACTTGATCATCTTAGGCATCTTTTCTAATCTTAATGATTCTATGAAAATTTGGACCCCAATGATTGGCAACAAGGTAGGATATGGTGGGATGAAAGAGAGAGAACGGTTGAGGAAAAAAAAAAAATGAAAAATTGGAACATTTAGCTAATACTTGAGAAACAAGAAAAGTGATAGAAGTGCCAAAAGTTACCTAGGCATTACAGTTCCTGGTGAGAATTAATGGGCACATGGATTAAAATCATCCAGCTGCCATTTGAAACCCCACACTAAGACCTCATCCAGCAAAACCTCAGCCAGACAGCTGGCTTACAACCCCATGTGTGCTTTCTCTGCAGTCTAAGGAGCTCTGCAGGAACACAAGCATCTGCCCACACATGTCCAACCACAAGATTAGAGCCAAAGTGCTTAGCAGTGGAACATTACCAGGGTTGGGTTTTTTTAGCTCTGTCTGCATTAACACTGGCTTCTAAGCATTTTTCATGATTCGATAGTAAGTGGCGTTTGAAGGGACCAAAGATCTTTTTGCAGGCAGCACAACACAGCCAGCCATGCCCCCACTGCTTCCCTTCTGACAAATGCTCTCTTCTCAGAGCCTTGCACAAGGGAAGAGCATGCCTGTCAGATGTGTTTCATTGTCTTTTAACTCTCCTGTTAGCACATGTGTCAGCTGTTTGAAAGTCCCCCTGTGCAACTAACCTTCCCTGAGCAGTTCTGTAGTTGATGCCTGCAGAAGCAGTTTGCAGATGATTTCGATGCAGCCTGTGGTGTCATGGGAGGAAGATGACATCGTACATCTTCCACCCAGCACCAAAGGGTGCTTTTACTTCCTTCCAAGGCCTGCACCAAAGAAAGCTGATGTTTTTAGGGTGTTTCCTATGCACTGTAATATGAGTCCTGCAGACCCTTGGGCTGGAAGCTGTACCCTGAGCAAGGGAAGCTGGCACTGACAGGCAGTATTTCAAAGAGGAAACAATTACAGCACCATAAAATCAGTAAGGTTGGAAAAGATCTTTAAGATCTTCTAGTCCAAAGCTGAACACACCACTTGAAGTGTAGCCTCACCAGTGCTGAGGACAGAGAGACCATCATCTCAGTGTTCCTGCTGGCTGCACTATTTCTGACACAAGTCAGGATGCCCTTGTCCTTCTCGGCTATCTGGGCACACTTCTGGCTCATGCTCAGCAAAGCATCAGCCAACACAACCTTTTTTTCTGCACAGCTTAACAGCCACCCAAGCCTGTAGCACTGCATGGTGTTGTTGTGACCAAAGGGCAGGATCTGGCACTTTGGTTTTGTTGAACCTCATACAATTGGCCTCAACCCATCATTTCAGCCTATAACAAGAAGAACCAGGTGCTGCAGTGTGAACGTGCAGCATGCAGACAAGTGTGCTGCAGCAGGCCTGAGCACAGCTCACGCTTGCAAAACACACAACAGAGCATGGAGGATGCAGGGTGTGAGCAGAGGGAGGATGCAATGTGTGAGCAGAGCCTGTCTGACTCAGACAAGGATGCCTCTCCCCTCCTGGGAGCAGTGTGGGTCAGGGTGGAACGAACCGCACAGGCAAGATGAATGACGATGACAAGTCCATATGGAATTTGATGGGGGAAATGAGACAGCAGTAATTGAGGAGAAACTTCCCCAGTGGGGATTTAACAGGGTTTTTCCTGATAGTGTTTTGAACTGAGAATAAATCCAGTGGAAGTGTCCCCTCTCCTTTACTGTATTCACATCCCTGTGAGCAAGGACCCCAGAGCAGCAGTGGGACTGAGGTCAGCCTCTGTGTCTGCACAGGAGAAAGACAACATTTCAGACACAATGACACAACATTCCTGGAAGAAAAAATGCCACCAACTCAGAAATAATCAGCCTCTGGCCCCAGGCTGTGATTTGCACAGACACATCACAGCTCCTTGCTGAGCAGCTGCTTTGGATTCCCTGCAAGAACCCACTACAGGCAGGGGCCAGCAGCACAGGTCAGCTATTAAACAATGCTTTTGACTCTTCACTGACCTGCAAAGCCGTGGATCTCCTAATAACTAGATTAGAGACAGCTTATCTTTCTACGTTAGGTAAGGGTAAAGACATTACAGAATTTTACTAAAAATTTGTGTGTCTGGAAACCAGAATACCTTACCTTACACACAGCAGCACCAGGCTGACCTGCTGCATGACTCACGGGATGGCAGGAGGTGCACCAGTGTGCCAATACTTAGGGCAAGATATCGTTCAGTCCTTCTCAGTGATACAGTGCAGACATCTCACTGTGTGTGGACCAGAGACAGAATTAAAAACAGATAGCAAAGACAGAGGTATGGCAAGTTAAGAGGGAAACAACTCAAGAGTATATGCCAAGCATCAGTGTTTCCCATATGAGCATCTGCTGTGAAGCATGCCAGTTTGCATCACACCAGACTCAACACTGCCTGGGCAGTGCAACTGCCAAAAATAGCTGTGTGCACCACCGACCACCAGACAGCTCTGTCCATCCCACCCCACAACGTGCTGCTGTGTCACAAACCTCTGCTACTTCTCTGCTGCCTCCATTTGACTTGGGCAGAGCGATTTTCATTGAGATGGCACTCTATGTGATGGATTTAAACTGATACAGTGTGTTGCAGCTATGCCAGCTGGCAGGGGAAAATTCTGTGATGCGAGAAGTCCGCAACCCTACCTGTGCCCTCAGCTTTTCCACCCCACTCCAAATCATGGTTCTGATTTACAACGCATCCTGAGTACTTACATACTGCAACAGCCACCTCTAGCTCCAACCTATTTAAGTCAACTCCAAGGAAGCCACTCCCAGACTTATGTCTCTAAACACTCATTCTCCAGGAGGACCAGGAAGCAGTTAGATCTTGCTATGTTTATAGTACACTGAAAGAGCTGCCCATTTGTTCCAGCATCCCTTCAAGAACCTTAGCAAAATTAAATTCAGCCCTTTCACTCTGCTATGTTTTTCAAGCCAGAAAAAGCCCATCTTCCCATGAGTATTCTCAGAGTTATTTAATAATGTAGGTATAGCTTCCAGATACTGCAGCTTGCTTTTTAGCTATGATGATAAATGTTTAGAAAACAACAACAGACAGAGAGGCTGTATGCCAGAGGGGAAATAAATGAACAACAAATTTGATTTCTACAGTAGGAGAGGACAGTAATTGCAGTAAAAATTTGGTGTATGCAAGAGATCAAATTCTTTCACTCCAAGCATACAGAGGAGGCAAAAATGGGCTTAGGGCTGAAAACACAGTTCCAGCAAACTGGATAATTGTGGCCTCATTTACACATACACGCAGGTGCAGACTTTGCTTAGGCACCATCTGTGGGAAACGTCACTTGGCCAAAGAGTACACAACAAAAAGCAACTGCTGCATGCACACACACACACAGAGTAAGAAAGTATCCTCTGTGGTCTGTGATGTGTGGTGGCCTCTGGACAGGGATATGTAAACTATTTATTGTCCTACAGCACGTAACATTGATTACAGCACCAGGTCAGCACGGGTATAGGCAGAGCTCACCCCTCTGCAGCCACTGAGCTACAGTGCCAGAAGTCTGCAAACATCTCACCAATGAGCACTTCAAGTAGATTCTGTTTTAACCAAACTCCTGAAGATGGGATTGATGTCGCGTTGGTGGTGTAGGTGTTTAAGAAAAGCTTTACCTTCAGACTTTCACGGTTTGTTCATCAGGCAAAGGCAGAAGGGCCGTGATGCTGAGCCTGGAACAGATGCGCTGAGCAGCATCTGCGTTGCCTTCCTGCACCCCATGAGGCTTAGGTTGCACAGCCTGATGCAGATGCTCCCAGCCAGGTTACACACAGCCTTACAGCCAAAGTGGAGGCACAGCTTCATGCAGTGCTTTTGTCCTCTTTCCACTTGGACTGGAGCTCTGGGTAATCTTGAGATCTGTGAAAAAGGCAAAGTGCAATAGGTGAAAGCAGCTGAGCTTATTTATCTTCTGTGCTTTATAGAGTGAGAATACACCTGGTTTACACAGCCTTAGGCTGAAACAGGCATAGAGGGAAAAGAGAAAAGGTCCTTTGTACAAAGCACTAAAAATACCAGCTCTTAATGCAAAAGTCATCCTTTTCTTTTTTTTTCTGTTCTCTCGTCAGTGTCTTCAGCTTGTAGGCCAAAGCTCTGTGGTCCACACTCACTTCCTCTTTCCTTCCACTTTGTTTTGCCACAAGCCATAGCAAGCGTACAATGCAATCACTGATAACAGAGCAGTGCACCCCATTGTGTCAGAGCGAGCAGACAGACTGATGACACATCCCAGGCAGATATGGTGCTTCCTCCACCCACGTAGACAGCATCAGAGAGGGTCTAAAACCAGCATCAACCTGCCCCGTGCACCTCCATCCCAATGCAGCTTTGTGGTAATGTTCCTCACACATGCGAGTTTGCAGGGAGTTACAGGGATATCCTTCATAATGTCAATCTGAGCCAACTGAAACGGCTTCAGAAACTGAGCTGAGAGGTGTCTAAGTGGATTCCTGCTTTACTTACTCTCTCAGTGTTGAATCTTTTCCTCATACCCAACCTGAATCTGTGGGCTTTGCACCCACGTCATCCTCAGGATGCCTGCTTGGCCCCAAGGAGCTGCATCACCTCTGGGTACCTCGCTTCCTCTGCTGTGAAACAGGAAATTTTCCATCTCCACCTTCATTGTTAGCATGTTTGCTCTGCAGAGCGAGGCTGGTCTCTGCCCCTGTGTTTGCACAGGCCTGATACAATGGAGTCATGATCCTAGGTGTTGCCATCATAAAAATAGAAGCAGAGAACAATGCCTTCTTTAAAAACAAGGCTTTTCATGTCTCTGGCTGTGTAAAATATGCTGTTTAAAATCCATTCACTGTGCTAAGGAGCACTCAAATCAAAGGAGCAATTCACATGCTTGGTAATAATTTGCAGAAAGTAGCTATAGATTTTCTACCTGGATTAATTTCCCTTTTATTTGCAACATTCTGTGATTTTTCTTCAAAGTCCCTTTTCTCTGAAGCCAGATCTGATCCCCATTAGTGTCGCTTTCATGTAACCAAAGAAGTGTGTCAACATTTTCCAATATAGATTAAAGCCCCAGAAAACAAGGTGGGGGGAGGGAGAGAAGGGAGCTTCTTCTTTCTCAGGATAGCAGTATGAAATAGAAAAAGAATTGCCAAGCATTGTGTAGAAAACTATCTTTCAGAATGCCTGCTTTAAGAGCACTATTTCAGTCAATTATTAAGCAAATACAGCTTTCAATAATGATAGATGGAAAATAAATAATATTTCTGCCAGGTGAAAGAATAATTTGCAGAGAAGCCAGATTTCCTACAGGCTAATATTATTACTTCTTTACCTGAGGTATATGCTGCTATGCTGTATTTTGCTGATGAGGTTCATTTTTTGTTTAAGGGAACAGAGGAAATGTTATAAAAATAATCATTTCAACATAAATTTCCTCTGTTCTGGAACTAAAGTGACAACCACTTTTTAAAATAAAGCCATATAAAAGGAGTTTACATAAAAATACACAGCACTTGTTTCAAAAATCACTCTCTCACTTTTCCAACAAGAAGACAGTCTGATGGATGTTCCTCCCAACCAAAAGCCATTTCTCTGAGCCCAGCAGAGCTACCTCTGGTGTTCACAAGGCAGAAGAAAAGGTGAATGAAGCCTAATAAATTTTTTCAAGAGTAAATACAGTTTAAGCTGGGTTACAGCGAACAGGGAGTGCAAGATATTCCTGGAAACCCAGCTCAATTGAGGCATATGATTCAAAAGTAGTATTGAAGCACGGAATGATTAGCAGGATGGTTGGACGCGCTAATTCTAACCTGAGATAGAAGTTTAAAGAGCAGAAACCCATTACAAATTTTGGTCTCTTGAAAAAGCTGTGCAATTCAGAATTTTCAGTGTAAAAGAGGCTAAAAAACATAAAATGTGCATAAGAGGAAACTTCCTGCAAATAAATAAGTAAATAAATGTGTCTGCTGGAAAAGCAGAGCTGCCTCAGTCCAGGACTTGTAAATCAAATGGGTGCTCACACCAATCCATGTCAGCCTTAGTTCTAAGATACTTGCAACAACCTTCAAAATTTTGACTCAACATTTCTAGCACAAGATTCCTGTCTGGCTCTACGTGGAAATTTGGATTATTTTGCTGTTCAAATGACAAACTGATCCTGCCCCAGATCAACCAGCTCCTTCAGCCTCTTCCTCTTTTGCAAGACCTTACCCGGTCTCAAAAGTCACCAAACTATTCCACAGATCTATGTGGGGTAGAAAGTGCCCTTTTCAGGTCATAGGGGCTGTCCAAAGAGCTGTGGGTGCCCCATCCCTGGCGATGCCCAAGGCCAGGCTGGATGGGGCCCTTTGCCCCAGCCAGGTCCCTTCCATCTTAAACCATTCTATGGTTCTATGATGACACCCTGTCCCACGTTATGCTTCGCATGAATGCAGTCACACAAAAATAAAGGTTAAGGATCTCATAGGCTCAGGTTGGCACTCACCTTCTCTCCCTCTCATAGAGGGTTAAGACAAGGCATCTCAGCCATCTGCCTTTCATACAATACAATCAGTTCATTGTCCGCAGTGGCTGCCACACTGAGAGGAAAGTGGAAGGCCTCTCTGCAGGACATAGAGAAAGCATTAAGAATGTATGTATTAAACCTCCATGGTAGCCGAGAAGAAAAAAAAATACAACCTTCTAACTTCAGGTTTTCTTATCAGAAAATTCAAATACTTCCAAGATTTCTGCTTACAGTGTTTAACTTTTCTGCTTCCTCAGTTATATGTGTCTAGAGCTGCTGGACAAATATCGGGCTGATGTCAAGCTGCAGGACAAATAGCTGAAGTTGGGTACCTAGGACTGAGCACAGTTTTTATTTCTTGATGTTCTTTCTGGGAAATGCAAAGCAGCACTTTTGCCGTAGCCCTCCATGGGCCCAAGAGGAGGAACATGCTTTTTAAGTTGTTTGAAACAATTTGTATTTCTTCTAATATCAGACTGCTATGGGAAATACATTCCTGACCTGATTTTTCTTGCCTTCTACCTTTGGCATCTGTCCATTTTGTTGAACAAAAGACGGGGAAGAGTATGGAGGGGAAGACATCTAAGGAGGCTGAGGGGAGGCCTCATGGTGGTCTACAGCTCCCCACAGGGAGAAGAGAGGCCCAAGAGAATGGCATGGGAGCTGCATCAAGGGAGAGACAGGTGGGGTGAGGGAAAAGCTCTGCCCCAGAGGGCAGTGGGCATGGAATGGGCTGCACAGGGCAGTGGGCACAGCCCTGAGTGCCGGAGTGTGGGGATACAGCTCTCAGACATTGGGTTGAGTTTGGGTGGTTCTGTGTGGAGCCAGGGCTTGTCCTCAGTGATTTTTATGGGTGCCTTCCAACATGGGATATTCTATGACTCTAAACAGAGAAGCCATTTTTCCCTTGAAGCACATCCAGCAGCCAGGGCAGCGTGTTTCCACCTCCTTCACCCAGCTTAACTCCATGCCCCTCATTCCTTGGCTGTTCTACCATAATTACCAATACTGACTAATGAGGGATGACCAGCAGAGACTGTCTGCTCAAGAGGTTCCTCGTCCACACTCAGCCAGGAATTCTTCAGGAATGCTAGAAGTAAAAGCTCCTCAGTTTGTCAGCCTCGAAAAATGCAATCCACTGAAGTTATAGCTGCTGAGGATTAAAATGGCTTTGCTGAAGTTTTTCTCAGCAAGTGCCAATGACCTCTGTCAAGTCAGGGCATAGGGTTTCCTGACAGTGTAAGTCACAGTGAAATAGCTGCTCCATCATTTAAGAGCCAGCTCATAGTGAAGACAACCTGGCCACTGCAGGGTGGAGTTTTCATGTCTTTCTATGAACACTATCTGCTCCCATTGCCATCTAACAAGACCATGACATATCAACACAGTTTTTAGGGAGACAATTCTTGTTTGTTTCTCTGGACTGCTTTTCTCTCCTTTCCAGACAAAAAATAATAATAAATCGATGAATAATTAAATCTGGCTCCGATCTTCCAGCAGTGGAAGAAGATAAGCAGTGGAGAACTGCCTGGATTCCACCTACCACATGAATAGCTTCTGCAACTAATTTGACAAATTACCTATGTAATGCCTGGGCACATTTCAGTGAGATTTGTCCCACTTTGACACTAATATTACATTTATTCCAGTACTGCTGATCAAATCTCATGTTCCCCTCCTAACCACGTGTTTGGCATAACTTTGGAGAGCCTTTTCTCCAGCACTCAGCTGCAGTTAGAGGAATGACTTTTGCCATGTGTAGACACAAGAGAGTAGCTCAGCAAACACTT
This sequence comes from Oreortyx pictus, assembly GCA_036925125.1. Lineage (NCBI taxonomy): Eukaryota > Metazoa > Chordata > Aves > Galliformes > Odontophoridae > Oreortyx > Oreortyx pictus. The sequence continues at coordinate 52,780,189 of JAUPFR010000006.1, read as the reverse complement.
CAAAACTCCCTTCTTCCCACCTTGCCCAACACGATCATAACATCTCTGTTAAGAGCCTCCAAATACATCTGTCACTGATTTGGGTTTCAATAAAGAGCTTGTAGAGCTTAAAGAGTCCTGACTGACTCAATCTCTGTTAAAATAAAAGAAAATGCCACTGCATCTGTTCAGGTCAGGTCAGCACAGCTGGTTAAAATACTAATGAGATTATTCCAATTATCAATTACTCTTTAGTTGTCTCAGCACTACAATACCCTTTGTTATTAACTTGGGCCATAATCCCAGCTCCAGCAAAACACATTCCTAGACATATGGTGATGGAAGCTTAAAAATATTTAGTAGAGCTAAAAATATAGATATAGATAATAATCTACATTCGGCCTCTCAGTTTTTGGATAGGATCATGCTACAGTCACAGCCAAAATTTTCTTCTGTCACTCATCTCAATATCACAGACAACCACGTGATATCATGAAGGGCACATCCCTTCCATCGGGGTGAGGAAGATGTCCTGTGTTCTTCATTGTTTAGGAATGATCATAATGTTTTAACAATACACTCAGGTTCTGTCTATTTACGCTCCTTAATGCCACACTGTTCTTCTCAGGTTTGCTTGGATTTAGAGCAATTACTTTCAGGAAAGACTAAAAAGACCCTTAACTACAGTATAATTGAAATGCGCGCAACAGAGTCTATTTGCCTGCAAATTTAGTGCATTTACTTAGGCAGTCATTATTAATTTCTAACCTGGGAGCAGAACTGCCTTCCATGGGGACAGATGACAGTGCATAGTGAGCTGAACTACTCAGGAAGCACTTCCCAGCCTGCTGCAGCACACAGCCCTATATTTAAGAAGAATGAAACCTAACAAAATGCTTATAGATACAATGTCAGTTTTCCTCAGTTCCCCAAGCACTATAATCAGGGTGGTCTTTTCCATCTAAAAGAGCTCTGCACAACACTGAGGTTCCAAGAGCTACCTCAGGACTGTAATGCTGGGGAAACTGGGCACAGCTTTCCTTGCAGAGACCCCAAGGCTCCTTGGACTCTGCTATCAGCAAAGCTGAATTTATTCAAGGATTGATCAACAGAGCAGTAACTCACTGAGATGTGTGGCAAATCCTCCAGTGCTGATTTTACTAACAGTGAGGTCAATGATTCCAATAAATCAACTCCATTCATGCTGTCTATAAATAAGTAATGTCCCAGAGTGGGAAGAAGCTGGCTCATGTTTTAGTGTTGTGCTTGTTCTGAAAGCTTTGGGAATTTCCATTTTCATTCAATCATTTCTGGACCAGATGCACTCTGCTTGATCTTCTTAATCCACTTCCACTGCTTTTGTGTTCTTTGTCATGTAGGCTGGCCAACACTAACGTCTGTCTTCTCAACGCACTTTGAAAGATTTGCAGCGTTTCACATCAGCTGTTTGAATAAAAATGATTAGTGGACAGTACCTCTCTTCTGCTAGCTTTCTCTGCACAGCAAATGCCCAGCTGTGGGGAGCTGCAGGCAAGATATAAATCTACGGCCTCTATCTTCTCAAGATGCTAAAAAACACAAAGTAAATCGTAAATCATTTTGTGAGATGGCACTGTCTGGATGCATCCATTCCTGCTGCACAATAGGACAATAGAGCCGTCATTTGGTGCTGGTCTGCTTTTCCAACCCAGCTGCAATGCAGGTCAGGGTTGGGCATTTTCCCACTAATTTCATTATCTCACAATATTCAAATGGTGGGCAGGGGTGCCCATTGTTACGTGTGTCCTGCTGCTTGTCTCTTCTCATCCCTGATGAGACAAGAGAGCTGAGAGAAATTAGATCCTGAGGAGAAGCGCAATGCCTGGAAAGGAAACTTTGAAAGCATTTCAGAGCAATTACAACACCAAAAGGCAAGAATTGAATTCACTTTGGGCTAAAGAAAAGCAAAAACTACTGCAAGGCTCATTAAGTAATGAGAGTAATCAGCCAATGCAAGCCTTAGGTCAGCAACTGAGGAAAGACAGGTAGGAATAGGAAAGTCGTGTTACCACTAGCTAAATTGTTAAGAAAAACCATTGCTTAGACCTCACTGTCTCATCTTGAGAAGGAACTGGGAGAAGAGCTACAGGAACGGTGTAAGAACAAGAAAAGTGCCTTGTAGGAAGACACTACGTAAGCTATTCAGAGCAGAATAAATTATGCTATGAATCCTATCAACTTTAAAATCAGTAAGTATCTGTGGGGTACAGACAAAGCAGTGAATTCCTCACCACCTCATTAGTCCGAGAGCTCTGCTGAGCACAGTCAGGTGAATCTCAGCCCCGGAGGCCTCCCTGTGCTCCCAACTTGGGGAGAAGACTGGATGTGCTTTTTAGATACTGTAAATGGCCAATTGTTTTTGCTCAGCAGAAGAGAGATCTCACCCATGGTTGAGATGACAGCAAATTGTGAGACTCAGAGGCTTTCTTTTGGAAAATATTGGCTAGCAGTGTCCTGTACGAGCTGCTAGAAGATGATGACAGGAGCAATTAAAGAAAGGCATTTAGTACAATTCTGCGTCTAAAGTATGGTATTTAGGCCAATTACAGGGCAAAACAGAATACTTTTGATTTTCATTTCCAGAAAGAATATATGTAACCAGCAGGATATATCTGAGGTAGAGAATCAGTTTCCTTGTAATCAGATCTTGTTTTTCAAAGAGGAGGAAACTGGGGGACATGCCAATAGCAATGTGTCACTTGATTTCCTGGAGAGGACTCCCACACATGGAAGTGGAAAATCACCTAGTATGGAGTCATGGGGCACTTGCAGACCTGCGGGAGCCAGATGTCCCATCACACTGCTCCTCACTGCCATGATATCGGCCCCACAAGGCAGTAATGCTGCATTCAGTCAAAGCAAAGGGAGCATTTCCAAGAGAGAAAAGCTGCAGTGGGACAAAGCTTAACAGAACGGATTGTTGTTCCTAGCAGAATGACAGGGACGTGTCATTAAAGCCTTACACTTTTTCTGACTGACTGACTTCAGTGGGTACCAGATGGCCTAAATGTCCTTATGGCTTTCATCTGCAGGTCCCCTTAGCATTCCTCACTTCAGGTGGAGCTGTGTAACGTCTCCTGAAGTTATGATCCATGGCAGCTAAAATGAAGTTCACCATACACTTGAGCCAGTCAAAAATGAAGCAGCATACAAGAAGTTAACCCCTAGCAACTCGATCCCTGTTTTCCTCACACAGATCAGCTAAAAAAAAAAAAAAAAGACATTTTTGGAAAACAAAATCATGACCAGAGCCAGGACTCACGAATGCACTTGAAGTACGCAGAAGGAGATACAAAAATGTACTGCCATAGTGACTTTGTATTCTTGTTGAATATTCAAACTGTTATTTTTTCCAAGCCCGGGACATGTAGTTTCAGCAATATTTAGATGCTGAGTTATGGGAAACAAAGGCAATTAGAGACTGAAACATCTCTGAGGTATGTCTAGGTTTCAATCTCTATCTGGAGCATAACAGGGATTCTCACATTTCAGTCACAGAAACCCTGCAGTTGCATTTATGTTTTAAGACAAGAAGATTTACAAACAATATACTTTTAAAATCATTATTTTCAAACAAAATCCAACAAAACACATTCCTGTCCTGCCTGAGCTAAGCCCCACAGAACTGCAGACATTGGGAATGGGAAAGGGCATTCCAGTATCAACTTCACTTCTCAGAAACCATTCTGAAAGGCACCAGAGGAAGGACCTTGAGGTCCCTGGTACACCCAGAAATTTGCTGCAGTTCATATACAATGCATTTGCTCTTGAGTACAAGGCGTGGATTTGAGACATGCATTACAAAGACAATTATTCTACCAGAGAGTGAACTCCCATGGCTAAATCATCTACCAGTGTCTCCTTCTGAAGAGTTCAACTCTTGGTACCCCTTCCCTTCCTCTTCCACCCACAGACCTCAAGCATTTATGGCACCTCCATGCCCAGCAGCTAGCCCCATTTCCTGTCCACATGGGAACTGCACTGCATACACGCCACCTCCCAAAGCGAGAAGATGAAGGAGGGTTCCAAACCCTTCCCCATCTCCTCTTTCCCTTCACAACATCACAAGGCAGCTTCAGCAGTGTTCCGTTCTGCTCTCATCAGCAACACTGCTCCTTGCTGAGCCTTTGTGCTTTCAGGATGTCAGTTTTGTTCTGTTCATGTGTTAGCAAAACTACCGCATTGCTTTGCAGGCAAGTAAAGCTGCTGAATAATCAATCTGTCCAGCCACAATGACAGAGACTTTAAGTATAAGAGACTTCAAGCAGGACATTGTTCTCCAGTCTAGAAGCTATTATCTTCTACAAGATGGTAGGTGTTTTTCCATTGCAAATAATATTTTAAGACCCGTGCCAATGTCTAGCACAGGGGTGTATTGGCATTTTACGATTATAGGTTACTAAAATGATTCCACTGGCTTGTGCATAACCAACATCCCTCTGCTTCTCTCTTTCAGTAACCGTGACTGTGGGAGGACAACAGCACCTTCTGGGACTATATGACACAGCAGGGCAGGTAAATCACTGCTAAACATCTACACGTTTCTCATAATTTGTTACTATCACATATCAGGTTTTGTGGGTTGTGCTGTTGTTTTGTCATGTTGTTTTGATGTTGCTGTTGTCCTTTTTGTGGGGTTTTTTAATGAACAAATTTTAATAACTGATTATGAGCTGTAGTGGCTGAACAGCTGACCTCCTTTTTGTTTTTTTACATATAGATTTCATTCTCCTTCAGCAACAAAACACACACACATACACATCCCTAACATGGGATTTTGTCTAAGCAAAAAGCAAAGCCTGATGGTGATGTTCAGCGTCTCATACACGCACTCCCCCTCCACCCGGAACAGGTACAGCCTTTTATAAAAGTCACTGTTTTCTTTCAATTATCACATGATGGCATTGGAGATAAAGACAAGAATTCCAGTTTCCAAGATGAGAAAACCAGTAAAATACAGCAGCAGCAGGCTATCAGCCAACAGCTGTTGACTTGGGACACATTAACCCAGGCAGATGGGCACTCATCCCAGGATGGGATCACATCCCAAGCAGAAGAAGGTACCAGGAGCAACACATGTTTATGATGAACTCTCTCCTACCTCCCAATTGCCAATGACTCACAATGAAGAAAAGATCATCAGTGGCACAGAAACCTTGCACCAAATCAGCTGCCAAGAGGAGAGGGAGCAGATCCCAGCTCCTACCCAGTCAGGGAGGGCTCAAACCTGTATCTACCAGCTACGCATACAATCACAGAATGATTAAAGCTGCTGAAGACCTGCAGGACCCCCAAGCCCAACCACAACTCCCCCCCTGCCATGTCCACTGACCACATCCCTCAGTGACACATCTCCACAGTTCCTAAACACTTCTAGGGATGGTGACTCCACCACCTCCCTGGGCAGTCTGTGCCAATACATTGCTACTCTTTCAGAGAAGAAATTTTTTTCCTAATACCCAAACCTCCTAATATCCAAATCCTGTCAGAGCTGGTTCTGGAAGCAGCAGGGAGGAGCAGATGTGAGAGCCTGTTTCTCACCCTGGGACAGAGCAGCACTGGGTGCTGGGTTTTGCTTTCAGGATCTCTCCTTGTCTGCACTTTTCTGCCCATGGCTGCTATAAAATGCATAAACAACGCAGAATGAGACTCTCCTGTCTGCGAGAGGCCACTTATTGCAGACTGTACTTCACAGCAGTGTGCAGAGAGGTCAAAAACTGCAACACAACAGACTGTCGCTTCCAGAAAAAGCTGTACTCAGCAGTACCTTTTTTGCTTTTTTGCTTTTTTTGTTGTTTTTTTCTTTTGCTGTCACATCTGTAAGCCAACTCATAGCTAGCTCGGTGTCAGTTACAGTCCGCTCATCCTTCCTATTTACAAGGTGTAAGCAGATGATCTAAAATCCAGTCCTAAAAAATGATCCGAGTCCTCATTGCACATCAGAAATTCAAGCAGGTGTGCATTCAATTTTCCTTTCTGCACTCACAAAGGCAGAGCTCAGAGCATGTCCGTCACGTTCTGGCAGTACTGTGAGCCTCTGCAAACGAGACTGGAGTTATATTCAGTTCTCAATCAGATTTTACTCAGTGCCTTAATATTTTTGCTTGTTTTGAAGGGCTGACAGTTCCACCTGCCACCCATTTCCTCAGCAACACGTCCTCTTATTTGTTCTCCTGAGCCAAAAGAACCATAAATCTGTTTCTCTGTCAGACCTCGCCCTCCCTCCATTCCACAATCATTTTGCCATCTCTTGCTTCCAACCAGTCAGACCACCACCTGCCTCCCAGTGACATTTCCAGGTCCTCGGGATCTTTTCCATCTCAGACTTTGGTCCAGAGGACGTGGCCATATAGGCAAAACCTGGAACATGAATCACTGTTTGATGACTAGATTGTGTCTGCATGGAGGCAGTGGGGATGATGCTTCCCACATGCTCAAGCTGTAACGACAGATCATCTGGGTTGTTTCCTCACTCCTTCTCCTTGCGTTGTGTGGCTTTCCAAAGGCATTGGTGTGAAGTCATAGCCAAAAATAGCACTTGACATTACGATGCTATAAAACACATGCTAATGAAATAACAATTGCAGAATGTACTTCTGCAGCAGGACCCTCTGTCAGCCTGCAGGGAGAGCTGGCAGGGACCCCAGAGCTTGAGGATCTGGTTTTCTGCATCTCTGGGCACAAACAGTCCTAGGAGGGAAAAGAAAACATTGCTTTGGTTTATTTTCCCCTCAAGCTGGAAGTGCTTTAATGGCAGGGAGTGTACACAGGGAGACTGTGACAACAGCAACATTAACAACATTAACAAAAAAAGTTTTGTACTTTCTTGGGCACAGCACATCGCAGGCACATAGCTCAGCCAGTGGCCAGGCAGCGTGGCTGGGAAGCCCTACATTATCCAAGTGACAGCCAGTAAGATACGAGCACGAGCCAAGGAAATGGATTAATGATCAGCTACAGCCCATGTGCACAAAGCCTTATGTCCCTTCTCAAACATCACTGTCACTACAGATATGCCCCGAAGTGGGGCAAGCACCCAGCACCTTTTTTACCCTCCTTATTTGCTTTACTTCAACAATGAACTTTCTCTGAACAAGAAACAATTCTGATGGCCCAGTCGCAGCTTCTCTAAATAGGCACGTCTGGAATACACTAACTCGTTATATTTAGCCATTTTTGTTCCAAAAAATCCTAAATCGAGATTCCTAGAGGGCTTGCTGCCACCACGTGGCTGTTTTAGGAGGCTGATTTGCAGCAATTAAACTGAAAACACAGAGGAAAGGGATTTGCCAGGCACCTAACATCAACCCAGGTCAGCTGTGGCATAAACATTCTCAATCTTGGAGAAGCCAACATATCATCTCCAGAGCCTCAAACAAGCATCCTCCCACCAACTTCACTTAGTGGCCTCTGCCACTGAAGTCTTCCATATTGCCTCCAAATTTCCTTTACAAAATTCCCTATACGTGGGTAGCCATTCTTTCTTGGCTGCTATGTCCGAACATCTCCTGTTCCCACTAAATCTTTCTTTCAATCAACACTTTCTGTTGCACGTAGCTCAGTCAACAAAAACTGTGTGCAAAATGCAGCAGGTTATCTCTGTTACTGAATTTCCCCAGCGCATCAAGGGAGTGTTCTTGCTGAAGGACAGAGGTCTCAGATGAAGTTTTCCAATATCAAACAGCCTCAGACAGATAAAAAAAAATTTCTCCTTCCCCTTGGTTGGGTCAAAGAGAGGATGACTTCTAACTAAACACAGTCAAAAATGTGATTCCTGAGCTGTGCACAGCAGGGAGCCTGCAGCCAGGACTGGAAACCGGTGCAGTGCTGGAAGTGGTAAATGGGAATGCATCCTTCCTCTCAAAGTGAACAGGGACAGTGAACTTGCAGCTAGACAAAACAAAACATTTTGTTTCTATTTTAGGATGTTTCTTTATATATGTATTTTTAAAGGAGGCAGGACATTGAAATTTTCTAACTGGAAGAAAGAGGTTTCAGCAGATTATTACGCAGCCACAGCGACAGGTTCTCAGTATCAGAAAGCACTAGCCTATCCATTTCACTCAACTCACAAAACTCTTACTTCCCTGGATCTCAGGCTTGAAGGTAGATCCAAATTTTTCCTTGAAACTCAGCTATTGAAGCCAGCTTGCTACATGGCATTGTTGTGCTTTGAGCTGGTTGAAGATTTGCCCTCCTCACAGCTGCCACAAGGAGAAGAGCTCTCCCCATCACGAGACCATGGCCTGTGGAAACACCAAACCACCCCGAGGTTCACCCATCATGCCAGGTCTGACCTGCTGCGTGTGCTGAAGATGAGCATCCCCAGTCCTACCCCCTGCTAAAGCAGTTCCATACAGTAGGTTACACAGGAAAGTGTCCATGCAAGTTTTGAATATCTCCAGAGGAGACTCTATACCTCTCTGGCAAGCTTGTTCCTGTGCTCCGTCACCCTCAAAGAAGTTTTACTTCATGTTCACATGGAACTTCCTAAGTTTCTGTTTGTGCCCTTCATCCCTTGTCCTGTCACTGGGAGCTACTGACAAGAGCCTGGTCCCCATTCACTTGATTCCTGCCCTTTAGAGAAGATCCTCTCTCAGTCTCCTTTCTCCAGGCTGAGCAGCCCCAGGGCTCTCAGCCTTTTCCCAGAAGGCAGATATTCCAGGGCTCAACCGTCTTCGTAGCCCTCTGCTGGACTCTCTCCAGCAGTTCCCTATTTTTCTTGAACTAGGTACCTCAGTAACGGGCACAGTACTGCAGATGTGACCTCCCAAGGCAGAGCAGAGCTCAGCAGCTCCCCGAAGGCTGTTACTGCCCATGCACATGAAGGGACAGAGCTGAGCGGTCCACCACGAGATTATGCATTCTCTTCACCCACTGTTTTCCACCACCCCATAACACACTGCCATTCTCTCCCTGCAGGAGGATTACAACCAGCTGAGACCCCTGTCCTACCCCAACACAGATGTGTTCTTGATCTGCTTCTCAGTGGTAAACCCTGCCTCATACCACAACGTCCAGGAGGAGTGGGTACCTGAGCTGAAGGTCTGCATGCCCAATGTGCCTTATGTCCTCATAGGAACACAGGTAACACTCCTCTGAGCACAGCTCAGCTCTGCAGAGGTCCTCACAACCTCAGAGCTAAGGGCTGGAGGCTGAGGCTTCCTACTGGACTTCATACAAGAAAGGCAGAATTCAGCATTGGAGGGAAAGTCATAGATTGAGAATGGAAGCCAACATGCAGTTGTCCCATTGAGTTAGTCACAGCTGGCAAAACCCTTTTTTCATATGTATATTAATATGGTATCAAGAAAAAAATCCTGTAGAGATAAAAGATTTCTGACAGATCTTTAATGGGAGAAAAAGCAAATATAAAAGGCTGTGGCTGGAAGCAGAAGCTACATTCAAGCTAAATTTTAAGAAAGAACAATTAGCCAAACAACTTACTTACAGACATAGGAAGGAAATAGCCTCCCTCATGCTTTCCATCAACACCACAATTACTGACTCACCATCCCACTTGTGCTTTAGGGGATGTTAGACTGAACAATCAAAGCAATTCGTTTCAGCCTTAAGACATATAAATCTGTGGGTTTCCAAGACACCCACTGGGCAGACACCATGAGAAGCAGTGATGCTAAAGTCAGGAAAATGTCCAATCACTGAGCAGTAACCTAAACCAAATTAGAGAAAGAGATAAAATTCTGAGCAAAAATAAAATCCTCATGCCATAGGAAAGTCCAGTTATTCAAACACTGGCTTAGTTTCCCACACTGGAATACTCTAAAACAGAGGTTTTAAAATATTACCCTTCGGAACACACAATCTGAAAATGGACAGTTATGAAATGCCAGAATGTTTCACTTTGATATCTTAAATAGAAATAAAGGACTTCGCTTCAAGTCAGCCAGCCAGAGCTGTGTCTGCCTGGTCTGTCACTGTGTTTTACAGGTGATGCAATGCAGGATCACAGCAGACTCCCTTTCCAATGTGGCACAGGCTTCTACCAAAACTTTCCGTAACGTATTGTGAAAGCCACTGAGAAATGCATCTGCACTATGCTGCAGCCATCTGAGCCGTGACCCAATAACTGGCCAATAAGAACTGATCCATGTCAAATAGAACATTAAAAAAAGGAAAATATATATGTAATTTATTTCTGAATTCTCATCTGATGCTGGGAGGACAGAAATCTCTGTGCAAGGATATGGCTATGGGCTTGTAAACCTACAAATATATCTTTCAAGAATTACAGTAGGGTGGTACTGAGCATGGGTTTTGTGTATTTTCTACTAGATTGATCTGCGAGATGATCCCAAAACTTTGGCTCGTCTGCTTTACATGAAGGAGAAACCACTCACCTACGAGCACGGCGTGAAGCTGGCGAAGGAGGTAATAACTCTTTACAGTCCTGTGAAATCAGCTGATCACAGCTTTCCATTGGGTTTCATTCATTCAAGGCAAATTTTTGTCAGGGCTTGTTAACTGGTTCCTGACAGATATCAAACACCCTGGAAGTAGAAACAGATTTTGGCTCCTGAGCCCACTGCTTTGCTGCAGCACCCAACCTACCTCCAGGCAAAGCTGTAGTGGGGAAAAGGGGCAACAAAACAAACCTTACTGCCTACTTCATCTAGTAGCAATTAAGAGCTGTCTCTCTGGCACATTTGTACGAAGTCCACCCATTTCACCACTTCTCTTCCCATAGCACACAGAAGCACTCCATTTCTGGTTCATCAAGGGTTGGTGGGGAAGAGAGTTTGGCTTACAATGCTAAGAAGTCCTGAGCCACATCTCAGCCCCTCTAGCCAGTGATAGGTAACAAGAACACCACAGCCAATTTTCTAAATAAATGGGAAATGTGCTTCAAGAGCATCTAATATTCCTACTTTTCATTTCATTGCATCTCATTGCATTCCCCCATGTTTGGTAGCCAGAACACAGGAACAGAACACATCTTTTCTGCACTGATAAATTAGACAACACTTGGTGCTCTCTCACTAAGGATGACTACTGGGCTTGCCCCTCAATACTATAGGCAGTCAGGTATAAAAACAATGGTCCTCATCCTACTTCATCTCTCTGGACATTGGGTACTCACAGTTTCTCTCTTCTCTTTCAGATTGGAGCACAGTGCTACCTGGAGTGCTCAGCCCTCACACAGAAAGGCCTTAAGACTGTCTTTGATGAAGCAATCCTGACCATTTTCCATCCCAAGAAGAAGAAGAAGCACTGTGCAAAGTGCCACAGATGCTGCACCATTGTATGAAGTCACTTGGAAAGAAAAGTGAGATGAGTTCAATGAAACCAAGCAGGTTAGAAAAGCAATGAAGGTCATATGCAACTGAAAAGGGGAACATGACCAGAAAGGGGTCCCTTTTACCCAAATAGGAGTCCTCCATTCTGTGAAACCTCCAAGCTGTATCACAAGGGGCCAACTCTTGTCTACGTGCTTTCCTAAACCTTCAGAGTTGTATGCAGCCTATTACCACCACTGCAGACTGTGCTGAGCAAACAGAAACAAGGATGCCTGCTCCTGCTTGACTCTTCTTCACCTTAGGAATAAGAAGAAGGCACTGTGTGGTAAAAAAAGAAAAAAAAGAAAAAATTAAAAAAGGGGTAAAAGAAACAGAAAAAACTCAATTTGTGGCCTTAAGCAACAATTGATCAAAATTAAGAATTTGCAGTACTTAGGAATTTAATCTGAACTGACTGAAATAACATGGAGATACGTAGAAATCCACTATGTAAGATATACACTATAGGTAGGATGAACTTTTGAATTACTTTTATAAAATTCATTACTTCAGGATATACTTCTGTTTGTTCAATCTGCATGGAAGCAAAGGTGGAGCGATTCACTTAATGGTGCAACTTCACAGCGTCAGTATGTTGCTGCACCCAAGCTTTTAGAACAGATCAACGTTTACCTCCAGACTTAAGGAATGTTCTAAAACTAAAAAATGCAAGTAACTCTATTTGTACAAGGGAACATCCAGGCTGAGCCATGTTTCCATAAGCTGGGAAAGGAAGAACAGTGTTTTAGCATTCATGTACCGAGACAAAGATATTTTGCCACTGAAGAATATCGCCCTGGACATGAAATACCAGCTTGGAACAATTGCCTTTCCAAACTGAGAAAATAAAAGAGGCATATTGCCATGGCAACTGAAAAATTACCTTATAGATCAGCTGGATTTCTACATCTCAACCAGCAGAGAAAAACAGCAAAAGCCAAAAAGCCAAAGGTCGCACCGATCTCAAGTACTTTAAGATGATCCAAGTGCCTTATGATTTTTTTAGAGTATCTCATGTAAAAACCTTATCAAAGCAGAGTTATAATCATTATGATTTACTGTGGTCCCCCTCCTCTCATTCATTATTTCGCTTTGCTCCCGCTCTTCCTCACTGTGCTAAGTGCCATTTAAGTTGCAGTTCTCAGCAGTGGACTTTCAGAAGATGGGCTGCAGCCCTTAGCACAGGGGTGGGAAGTCCAGACTTTGAGGGAGCACAAGCTGCTCCCTGTGCTGTTGGAAAAATTGTGCCTTTCCACTAAAGCCTCTCCAGGAAACCTGTACTTTTGCACATCACAGCAACACTGATGCTCAGAGGTGAGCTCAAAGGGCATCTGCCTTTGGGAACAATGGCAGTGCCATGAGACTGTCCTGTGGATTTCATTCCCCAAGCAAAAAAGTCATGCCCAAAAATGCAGAGAACTCTAATATAACTCCTCGTAAAAGCAACATCTCTAATCAGCGTTTTGAAAACTGCTCAAAATAAGCAGCAAGCAGAAGAGAACAATCATGATATACCATCCTATAGCCATGGATGTTAGCCTGTTTTTCACTCGAGCACAAGTTTTATTTACCACAGGCACTGACAGAAACCAGATCACACACAAAACGTTTCCAATAGGGATCAATCAATACTGCCACTCACCACCTCTTGTGCTGCACACACAGCATGGATGATAGCTAAAGTTACACTAACGAATAGCTATACAAAAGAGAGCTTCTTTACTGCTAGCAATCATTGTGTATATCTTAGATCATGTCCCAGAGAAATGAACTGACACAACACAGCTCGGAGTGAGGACAGAGCTGAGCCTGGTGAAGGAGCTCATGTTGTGCCATAGAGGCTGTGCTGCTGTCCCAGCACTGAGCATTCACACAGAGGGGACACCAGTAATCAGCTGATCTGAGACATGTAACATGGTGTTAGAAGAGCATAAGGAAAACTAGGAGTGGCCAAAAATCCACTGAAAACTAAAAGAAGGGTTTCAACAGAAAAAAAAATAATGAGAGCTTCACTGCGCTGCTCTTTGCTTCAGTGGAAATAAAACAGGGTGATGACTTTGTGATTTAGGCTGCTGTAAAGCATTAGCCTATATGCAACTCTCTGGTTAAAGTAAGTGAAGTCTGCTGTAGCTGAAGTGCAATGGAAACACTCAGTTTGGAGCTGCCAGGTATTCACAGAGCTTTACAAAATACAGTTCTGAGGAAACAACAATTCAGACCAATTGCTGAGCTTATCATAAAATAACGAGCACAGAGGAAAGTGCAATACAGCATTCCCTGCGTGTTTTCAGTGAAAGCCATAACAACCAAATGATATTTTTGCCTGGTATCAGGGGTGCCTATTAATACTGATGGGATGGTATAGAACAGACATACAAAATCATATAGGAAGTTGTACCATTAACGTAATTGCAGTGGTCTGAGAAAAACATAACTTAGAAAAACCCATATCACAGAATCACAGAACTGTAGGGGTTGGAAGGGACTTCCAGAGATCATCAAGCCCACCCCCGCTGCTAAAGCAAGCAAATACAGGGATGAAGAAGCTAAAATGCTACTATCCTGATGTATTAAACTGTAGCACCCTGCACAAATTGTTGCACAGTGCTGAAAGCAGATATAGGGAAAAAGAATATTACTACTAACCAGGGTTTTATTTGTATTTACAAAGCCTGTCACATCAAATTTGCAAAATGGTGCAATTTCAAGTTTTTCAAGCTGAGACCAAAATTTGTCATTTGGGAGCTGTAAGCATGGGTGAATGGTCAAAATCCACACTCTGTATTCCATTTATTTTTCATTTCTCTTCCAACAAAAAAAAGAAACTTTTTTTTTTTTTAAAAGACATGGCTAATGCAGGGCTCCTAAACATCAGTCCTGTGTTAGGTTATATACACACATTCATCCATCCAATGTGGCATTTTTTCAAGGATGTGCTGTTTTGGACAGGAAGGAATAGCACAGGGAGGTGTTATAGGCAGATGCAAGCAGACTCAATGACTACCTGGCAAGTCATACCTAATACCTTTCCTACAGACCAACAGATGGTATCTGGACAGGCAGCAATCCTTATTTTAAGAAATATCTAAACACAGTGCAAGCACATGTGTAAGGCAACAGAGAGAAATTTCAAGTTATTTTCAAGCACCATTAGTAACAAGAAAAGAAAATCAATATGTGACTGCCAGCTGAACAGAAATAGGTTTTCTCACTGTTAGATGAACTGGAAATCAAACCTGGACTTCATCTTCAAAGGAACGCAGGTAGGATAGTCATAAAGGCTATGAACCACCCCAGGAACCTATCTGAGCACGTCGTTTTAATGCAAGCATTGTCAAAGCCCTTCCTGACAGCTGCCTTTGCTAACAGCCTGCTAACACTTCATCATAGCTTGAAATCTGCTAGATCCTAGAAAACGCATCCTCTTTGTCCTCTTCTGAACTTCTATGAGGAGTTGTTAACTTGAATTTCTCTGACAAAGAAGAACTCCAATCCCACACAGCAGCAATTTGTTCCACCGGGCCTAAGTGCCATGAGCTTGTGTCCTCCAGGAGAGATGGGAAGCAGCTCTCAATCTGAGCTCCCCCAGCTGTCCTGGGTGCAATACCAACAGTCACAGCAATGTGTAGCTCAAGGTCATGAAGAGCAAGCAACAAGAAACAAATGCAAGTCCAAGAAACAAAAAGCTTGCATCAGACTCATAAAATCATAAAGGTTGGAAAAGAGCACTAAGATCATCTAGTCCAACCATCAGCTCATCACCAGTCTTTCACGTCCCGTGCTGCTTTGAATTAGGCCCAATTAGTGCCAAAGGCGTGATACAGATCATTCCCTTGACTTCCAGTGGACCCGACACTCATCTTGTACTTCAACACACTGGAAAAGTGACATGAAGGATCAGTGTAGCTGAGAAAGGAAGCTCCTCTTGCTAAGTGTAGAACTCACACTGCGTCCAACAGCACCACTGAAACAATCATTCAACAGCTGACACTGATACTTCGCACATTTCTCCTCTTTTAAAGCACTGCTTCAGCTCAAAACAAACACAGCTGTCAAGATCTCACACCAGATACTGTCTCAAGACTCCAGAGACCCAATTTGAGAGGCCTTTACAGGAGCTTGGAAAAGGTTGTAGAAGTTCTTGCAAACAACTTCTACCGCTGCCTCCCATCATCACAACCAGCATCATACAGCAAGCGACACAGTGGCCAATTACACACAGAATGTGTGTCTAACAGATTTATTTTCACCATATGAGCTGGCACCTCCATCAGTAAACGTCCTTCTAATCAAATATGAAAGATGCCCATTTGCTCACATAGCTTGCTGGTAGTCCATGACCTTTTCTCCAGTTTTTTTTTCCCCAGTGGCATAGCAAATAACTCCTGACTCACTGTACCAAAATCCATCTGGATTAAGAATAAATTGCATTGGCATCAAGCTGCCCTAAGGCAGGCTGGTCTGAAATACAAGCACAAATGAAGAAGGCACATTTGCCTTCTCCACCAAAGCAGCACAACATATGCTCGTATTAGCCCAAGGACCATCTGTTCCATGAGCAGGTTGAATGCAGGAATCAGGCTGCACATGCATCACTCCTCACATTTTCTTTTTTTGCCTGAAGAGTACATGTGATTTGTTTTACCTTGCTTAAAACGTATGAACTATAAATAACAGAACATTTTCTGGACATACATCTCTAGAGGAGTGGAGGGGTATTTGCTGTGACAGGAGGTGAGCATGGAGCAGCCTCTGTCAGATAATTTCCAGATGCATTTTTGCTCTAAGTAAAAGTGGAGATAACTCAGCTATAAATGCCTGTTTTTCTCTTGGTGAATAGAGACCCTGTGAGGGCAGGAGAAAGCCTCCACAGGATTTCAGGAGTGGCTTGTGACCTCAGCTCTCTTCACCTGAAGAACGAAAACACAAAAAGAAATATTTCGGGGACAAAAATATTGATTAGGAGCAATGAATGCAATGGAAGAACAGCATCTTCTCTTCTGCTGTTGGACAGCTGCAAAATCAGGGCCCAGAGCCACATGACAATGAAATTTCATTTTAAGATATTAAGAGTATACCCATAATTAGGATGGCATTTTTTTTTAATTATTAGTTTCATTTTACTATCTTTGTTTCAGTTAAAGCTTCCAGAAGCCCGTGAGCAGGTTTCCAGGAACCCCAACAGAACCAAAAGAGTCAGAAACTTTTTGCAAGAGCCAAATCAGCTCACAAGCCCATCTATCACAGTGCAACACGCAGAAACTCATATGAATTCCTGTCAGTGATGAAAAATCCCTTTGACTTTGAAAATACTATTAACAGAAATAACACTGAGCGTGATTCCCCTGTCCTTCCAGAACCATAATGCGGTGTTTGGCTGCTTCTTCCAACTCTAATTTAAGGATAGGATTTTCAAAGATGCAGTGTTCTGGCTTCATTTCAATTCTCGTGAGTACAATGGAGGATTTCAATGGGCTCCACATATGACTAATGTGGAAAGCATTTGAGTCTCATTATATTTCCTCTTTTTCTGCCCTTTATTTTGTGACTGATAAAGCCTTGAGCACATAGATATACTGAGCCAGGCCCAAGAATCTTTTGTACCTCTTGCCCACTGTTTGCTTACTCTCAAAAAAAAAAAAAAATAAGGCATCTGGAGACTTTGCTGATCTGATCTTTAGCTCAAGCTTTGGAGATGGGATTTGTAACTCCTGTTTTCAACCATCACTGAGGCTGAAGGTGAAAATGATTACATTAACAGTGTAATATCAAGACAAACAGGTTTCCTCACTGAGTTTGACACTGCACTCACTGCTGTCATTAAATTTCATTCCATCTCAGTGGAATGGTAGCATTCTGGATGCCAGATGGAATTTTGGATTGGTTTTGTTGACAATCAGTTTGAGCTCTCCTTGATATCATCACTGGCAAATTTTGACTTTGATCAGAGGTTAATGAATTCACAGCAAACAATTACCACCAGTCTACAGTTTTCAGGTCTTCTGGCACAACAGTTATTTGTACTGATAGCATGTAAAAATTGTTGTCTGATACCTGTCAAAGTAGCTCGGGTGTAAGCAATACCCATAGTGTGACTTATACCGACTCTTCCAACACACTTGACCAAAGGAGGCAGCTGCTCTACCAGCATTACTGAACTGGCGGAATGTGGAACTATCCTGCCAATATGGAGTAAACGAGCTCAAACTTTCACCAAACTTGTAAATATTAATTCATGAACAAACACTAACATAAAGCTGCCAAAGCCTAATTCACTCATGAGCAAAAGTGACCTTGGGTGGCGAGGCCAGGTTGTCAGGTGGGAAGGCACAAGACAGATGCCCACATCCCAATGGCATGACCCATGAACAGGGCTTGGAGGTGCCCACATGGAGTCACACTGGAGCTCAGCAGCACTTTGTGACTGGGAGAGCTTCCCAGAGGAACAGTGCAGAGGAGAGGAGCAGGGAGACAAACCTGGAGTGCAAGGATAACTGAATCCAGCTGAATCTGTTATGATGTTGATGCACTTGTACAGGAATATCACTGCAAAGAGATTCCCTGCTTCCCTGAGAACATTCATTTCCTTTCCTTTTGCATAATATTTCAGCAATACTTAGAGTACCAGTGCAACAATTTATTCACATTGAGTTTGATTGTGAAGCAAATGCAATGAGCCCAAATCAGGACTTAACACATCACCCATCAGCTCTTAGCACAGTAAGGAAAACAGTTATTTACTTAATGTGAGCAATAGAATTTCTCTCTCACAAGTCACTATGTGCAATATCTCTGGAGTATAGGGGTGGTAAAACCAAAGAACAAGTACTAGAAAGCTATGTTTGATTTCTGAGTGACGTAATACTTTTCAAAGATGAACCAAATCTTCAAAGTTCAACTCAAAGCAATAAAATTTCAAACCAAGAAAATTCAGTTTTCCAGGAATCGTTTTGCATATTTTAAAAATCATGTAGACAGTATTAGTTTCCTATTTACAGCACGATGATTCTGTACTCTTTTGCTTACCCTCTTTTATACATGTAATTATTGTATATTGTAACTGCACATTAATATCCTCTATTGTACATAGTTTATTTTAACAAAATAAATGTATTACTAAGTATTTTGACAGCATCGTTTGAAGAAGGTGTGCTGCTCTACCTATTGTCCCAGATGCTCATCAGGCAGGAAAAACACACCCTGACATACACAATGGCCCTGCGACCACCTGCACCTTCCAGTCTCTCCTCCAACAATGCAAAACTTTAAACAGGAGATGACATTGCTGACACTGAGCTTTGAGAGGTCTCGGGCACATCCCTTTTGGGAAAGTGCAGCTCAACCAAACTCCCTACAGACTGGAATGTGGAGAAGTGGGGGCTTGAGGTAGTTGGTTTGTTACTCTTCCAGATGTTCCTCTTTTTTTCTCCTTTAGATAAAGGGTTCTTGGCATTACTGTTTGTAGCCTCCTCTGGAATACCACAGCACCATAAAAGATTTTTTTTTCTCCCCTGAGTGAATATTTAAAGTGTTTTAGCGAGAAGCCAGTGTGCTGTGGCCTTGCAGACACAAGAGCTCTCTTGGAAAAGCAGCTAGGAAAAATATTAGCCCAAGCTATTGAGAGCTTTGAGAGGAGGTTATAACCATCTGACAAATCTAACACATGGATAACAAAACCTTCCAACAAAACTGTAGCAACAGCATTGAAGATGATGAGCTGTCTAACACTTGGCTCAGATGTGAGACAGGACAGGGAGAGGCAAGAAAGAAAGGAAAATGGTTAGAGGGCTAAAGAAATTATGTGAGGAAAGATAGTCCTTAAAGGCAGTACTGGAATGAAGAATATGACTAGCTCCAGATTCCTTAAACTCAGCACAAAATATCAGGGAGGGGAGAGGAAGGGATGGGGAAGGAGAGGAGAAGGGGAAAGGGAAGGGGAAGGGAGATGCTGCCTTCGTTACCCAGTTTTTCATCTGCATTGATTTCCACACCAGAAACAGTCCCATCAACCAGTAGGCTGGCCTTCAAATTGAGACCACAGGCACCACCATTCCTCAACAGCACCCCCAGCTCTGACTGGGCTATAGCAAGTTGCATCAGAGAAAGGCTCTCCTCACATTTCTGCAGCTTGTGAAGCTCACCAGCTTCTCCGTGGGGAAGTCCATGACAAAGCAACGACAAAGGTAGCAAGGTCTGTCCCCACAAAGAGGCACCACAGCCCAAATCCCCAGCTGCTATGAATGGATGCATCCCCACAGCATCCGGGGCAATTCACAGAAGCAGAGTACACAGCCTGAAATAATTTGACTGACCTGCCACGGGAGGAAGCTGGTGTTAGTCACCAGACCTCCTGTGTCCAGACTCTCCAGGAAACAGCAGCATGGAGGATGTGCTGTGGTTAACAACAAGCTCCTGAACATGTCCTCCAGAGTAGAAACTTCCTAAATTCTGCCTAGAAATTATGCCTGGAAGGTAAACAACTGTAAATGGTTCGACACTCAGGCGTTCTCTCTGGCCATGCTTTGCAAGTACCACTCTCACAGGGACAAGTTCCCTTCTACACATAGGGCATAATTTCTTTCTCTTGTTTTTAGGTAGTGGAAGTCATGACAGATTAAAACTTTCAAGAGGTCTCTGTGGCAGTTTATGAAGATTTCTGCCTGATGCTGGTGGTCGGTGTCCAGGTGAAGGGGACAGTCAATGTGCTGGGGGGGATCCATCAGTGAAACAGTATGTGAGATGTGATGGCCTCTGTCACTCCATACAAATTCGTACACCAAAGACAGAAAGGCTGTTTAATTGTTTTGGACACGTGGGAAGGTGAGATACAAACCTACAGCTCTTCAGAGCATTAAAAAGTCCCCAAGGAGATGAAGACAGCTTGGGAAGGGGACCTTCATTCTCTGAACTCCACGGGTTACCTTGACTATCCAGAAATTCTGAGCAGGACATCACATCCCAGCTGCAGCATAAAGGATCCGAAAGCTGAAAGGCCTGATTTCAAGAATCAAAATTGGTGAAAATTTACTACAGTTTAGGCCTACTAGCTTAAGACCTAAAAAAAAAGCCTGATATTTGCAATGATCAGCAACAAGAATCAAGAGAAGCTGTAAATGCCCCATCCCTGGTTGGCCACGTTGGATGGGGCCATACGCAGCCTGATGTGGTGAGATGTGCCCCTGCCCATGGCAGAGGGTTGGAACTGGATGGTGTGTAAGGTCCCTTCCAACTCAAACCATTCTCTGATTCTAACATTGTATGAAAGGATGTACATTCACCATAATTATGTCACCCACAGCAATCCACAGCATCTTTTCACTTTTGCTCTTCTCCTTAAAAGACCATCCAGAAGTGTTAGCTAAGATTCAGTCAATACATTCTTCCCACACCTTCCCTTCTGCCTCTTGAGTCTGGATGCTGCTACATCAATCAAAACCTTCTCTCACATCATGCAGTACTTCCTTCTAAACACTTGCTTAAGGTTTCTACTGCCTCACCATGTTTGGGTACAGCCCATATTTCCCGTTGGTTGCAAAGGAAGGAAGTTTGCCACTTTTGAACCCCATTTCTAATCCCGTGATTATAGCACAGCCGGACTCTGTGAGAGAAATCCAGCAAAGGAAATGACTTTGCATTAGGAGGAGATGTTTTGCAGGTGTTCACAGCTCTGGCAAACAGTTCGTAGGAGCTTGCATGTATTCTGTGTGAGAAAGCTTTATGCATAAATAAAGAAGGACACACTGATTTAAACTGCATCCATAATACAATTTGGGGGTTTTATTAAGGACATAAAATAATTTGTAGGTTTCCCATAGTAGTTGTGATGCTGCTTAGAACAATAATGAGATTAGAGAGACTGTGAGCTGCAATTTGAAAGAAAACAGAAGGACTTTTTTAAGGCAGTTAAACTCACCATCACCAGGAAACTGCTCCTGCTGCTGTCTGACATGGAACTCAGAACTACTGGAAGCAGATGATAAAATATTCTCCGTTCTACTCAGTCACAGTGCAGCTTTCACAATTCCACTGACAAAACATGACAGCAACTAATACACTGCAGTTCAAATTAAAAACAAAATGATTTGTCTCAGTGAGGAGAGGACACTTGGGAAAGTTTCAGGCACGCAAGAGTGGGAATGGAGGAACTGCATCCAGAAGAGACTTAATCAGAGGGAAAGGCAGGTGCTGACATTCTCTCAGCAGCAGTTCTCTCCTAATGGCTATCTGAGGAGCTGTCTTTGTAAGCTCCTGTGAGCCTCTTGCATTTAGCCAAATTTTGATGCTTTCACATCGTTTCCTATTTTGTTCAGGGGGGAGAAATGAGGGATTCACGTGGATCTGTCCTTCTCCAGGTGGGAGCTGGAGGACAAAGGCACTTACACAGCTGTGTTCTATGGAAGGAGGATGCTGCAGCAGCTCCCATGCATCTCCCAGTGTACAAACAGTGGGTCTGAAGAGGTGTGAACCATCCTTCAGCATGTCTGCTGCCTTCCCTGCCCTGGGCCTATCCCACTCATGCTGGCTGCACTGTTGGCAATCAGACAACTTCTCTGCACACCCATGAGCACTTCTGGCTGCCCTCTGTTCATCTTCTTCCTGAGGAACAAGTCCCTGTGTGGCTGACAGTGCAGGGAAGTGTGGGAACACCCTTCATAGCCCCCTCTTTCCCATCACCTTGGCCAAGGCTTGCTGAAACCAAACCACGAGCACTGCATTTTGGCTTGGTCCCTCTAACTCTGGGAATTGTCAAGAGAGACCTTTTGGGTTATGCAGAGCCTCTCTGGTTTGACATGAAGCCAATAATTATCCTGGGCAATCCTGGACAAAAGCAGGATGGGAAGAAATGCATCGTAGCTCATTACACATTCAATGTGCTTCTTTCTGTTTTTGTTTTTTTTTTAATCATCTCTTGTAAGGCAAGATTTTTTTCAGCAGAAGAGCTCCAATTAAGCAAATCACTGAATTATGCACTTCACTGTAAGTCCACTGACATTAATCAGAACACTCAGGCATGAGCTCAAGTTCTTGGCTGAGTCAAGGCCTAGGATGTACTCACTCTAGTTTCAAGGTGGCAATTTGATACCTGCATCCATTTTATTGGCTTTGTGGCCTTTTCTTTGACAGATACTCTTGACAGACTTCAGTGTAAGAAAAGCAGAAGGGGCAAGAGGGAGAAATGTTGGTAATCACTCTTACATTACTGGGAAGGTGCTAAAACTAAAATGAGTGAAGAAGCTGTTCTACCAGCTGTAATGCCTTTATGGCCTGTTTCCAGCCCCTCTGTAACTGCTCAGTCCATGTGCACTTTGTGCATGAAGAAAGGTCACACACTGTGTAAAGCCTGGAAGGAAAGGAAACAGCATCAACTTTTCTTCCGTGGGATTTGCTATTGTAAGGTCGCGTTCTACATTTCTACAGCAAGGGAAGAGGGAATTAAACCTCATCTGCCCAGAAAAGTCAGTGATTGGGAGCATTAGATGGTGAGACCAAATTCTGGGCTGACCCACACGCTCTGTAAGGTAGCAGAGGTGCAGAGCCAGGGAGGAACTTGACCTGTGGAAGGAGACCTCAGGCAGTCTCACACTCGGTGGTGGCCGTAGAGCAGAAGTCACAGTCGCAGCGTATGGCGACTGGGTAGGTGTAGAAGGGATCCACGCCAGGGGCACACTTGGGCAGCATCACCGTCACCAGCTTGGTCTCGTTGTAGGTGCAGACGCGGTGGTAAGATTCAATGTAAGGAGGTTCCAGCAGTGGCCTCTGTGGGTGAGAAATGCTGGCATCAGACAAGGCGCAAGACAAACATTGGAAGGGGCCACGGAAACAGCAGGAGCCAGGCGACACATCCTGCAAAGTCCAGTAGATATATGCCATGGGAAGTGTACTTGGCCCTGCAGGCAGCACTGAAGCTAGCAGTTTTTCACAAGATGAACAGCCAGGCCAGAGATCTCAACAAACAAAAGCAGACAGGAGCCTGAAGTCCCTAAACCCCAAACTCCCAAAGGGAACCACGGTAGCATGGATTTTGCTGAAAAGCGTTATTTTCCTCAACAGAAGCACCTATTTTCCAAAGACAGAACTGGAGGGAGTCCACTGAAATCTTCTCCCTCACACAGATGGGGAACAGCCTGAAGTCACGCTTGAGCATATTCGTTCTCTCTAAGCTGTGCCAAGAGCCTGCCCCAGGAATTGAGAATGATGGCACCAAAAAAGAACTGATGCAATGTTTCAGCAAGAAGATATCCAGGCACCCTCTCTCTTACCAGCTCCTCTATCCAAGCATGCTGTGAGGGTCTGTAGAAGCTGTTGACCCTACATCCAGATGCATTCAGCATTAACTACATCCCCGTGGTATTTCACTCTGCAGTCACAGGAACTTCGCTGAATAAATTAACCTGGGTTTGGCCCCTTGAGCCGTTCAGTGACAGAAAGGCAATGAGAGTCAGCAACTTGTTCTCTGAAGTGTGTGTAGACTTATGCTCTTTCTGCCCCTCTACACCCCAAAGCAGAGCTACTTCTTATTTATACAGACCTGTGATATAAAACAGGGCCAAATTAGAAACAGACATAATCTTTGGGATAGGTTTTTTGGAACAAAATATATTACCTCTCAACCAAGAGCTCCATCTTAATCTCAAAGGAATTTTCTTCCAGTAAAGTAATAAAGGCCTCCTCTCCTTAAGTGTCTGAGCTTTAAGAGGCTTTCAGATTGCATAATAAGAGTATAACGTAAGCAGTCCATTAGCATGCTCACATGATGCACATCCCCTTTGAGACAGCACAAGGAGGGAGGGAACCAACTGCATCTCACTGTTTAATGCTTTTTTCCTGGGGAAAGAGTCTCACCTCCCAGGTCTCGCAGCGTCCCCAGCACGCATCCGTTGTGATCCGCAGCGCCTTGCAGCCAGGCTTCTTGGCCACGAAGGTGAACTCACGCACAGCACAGCCGATGAAGGTGCGCAGGTCGATGGCAGAGGTCTCCGTGCCTCCATGGCCAGGCAGCAGCAGGAGCAGCAGGGCACTCAGGGTCACACAGGAGAGCTTCATGCTACAGTAGAAGGGAGAGGATTGGGAGAGCCAAGATAACAGAACAGTCCAGGGGCCAAGAAGTCCCTTCGCCCCTGGACCAAGCACATGGGTTCAGCCCAAGAGCTGGAATCCCTTCCCACCTCTTGGGCACAATGTTTCCCATCTTCACTCAGCCCAAGAGAAGATAGAAGACGAGGAGTCACCTGCTCCCAGAAGGGAAATGTCTTATTGCAACAGCCTGAATACAATTGCCACTGAAATCTCCAAACTGCAAGCTTATTATGCAGCAAATGCCTTCCTATCAGTTAGGCTGCCCTAAGATTGCACCAGGCCAAAAGGTAAAGATGAGTTTTGGTTGCCCTCTCAGTGCACACACACACAGAGGTCAGCATCTCCTAAAAGTTCTGTTAGTGCTGCCAACACCAGTACCCCAACACTCAGCTGATGCTGGGTCATGAATGCAGCCCTTCTTTTCCACCCCTGCACACACTACAGTCAGCTCTAATTCCACCAAACCAGTAAGAGGGGCTGGTTGGACAGAATGGACATGGCCAATGTAACCAGAGGAGGCTCTCCAAACAGCCAACATCAGCCAAATCCCTCTGACATTTGCTGCCTTTCAACCTCAAACCTTTGATGAAGAAATCAATCAGTCTCTCTGGAAAACTGTCAGAAGAAGAAAGAAATGGAATCTACCTTAAGCTCTAAGCCATCGTATCCACTTTATACCTCATATATTTGCCTTGCATTTAAAACACCTACCTAGAAACCCCAGACTTGACCTTTAATTTAGTGGGAGAAGGTTGCCTAGAGAATATGGCGCATAGCCCTGCACTGGGCTCTGTCCTCAGGTGGATATGTTTCACATTAAAGAGCTTAGACTTACTGCCTTGTCTCTCTATGCTCCTATTAGACTAAAATGATTTAAATTAGCTAAACTGGAATTTTAGATCAGCACATGGTCATGGTGTTTGCTAGAGTGAACCCTTCATATACGTGGCTGTGCATGCACAGATGTTTAAATAAGTAAATGTTGATCTATGAGCTTCAACAGTTAAAGAAGAAACCTAAATTCCTTATTTTTAATAGCAAACATTTGAGAGCAGAGACAACCTTCCAAACACATCTAACACGTATTCTTCACCACCTTAGCAAAACCCGCTGCTTTATTCATGAGCCAGAGCCGTGACACAGAGCAAACACAGAAGCACACTCACCCAACTTGTTGGAGTCAGATCTCCTTCTGCAGCTTTAAATTGCAGATGGTGTTTCAGGATGTCAGAGTGAGCAGAAAGAGATCTGCACAGCAATTTTTGTCAGGTTCGTGCTGACTAGATCTCCTTAGCAGCTGCTACTGGGCTGCTTAATTGCACAAATTTATAGAAGGGGTCTTGTCAATCAAGGCAACAGAGGCAGATCTGTACATGAACAACCCAAGGCATCAGAGTCACTGACTGTGAAGCAAGCTGCTCCTTTCCAACAGTGATTAGCTTAAAGTATATTGTTTCATAACATCAAAGCTGAAACAAAAGGACCATCTTGGTGAGTGACATCTGCTAAGAAGGTAATGAGCATGCACTGGAGCAAATGGGATCTTCATTTCCATAGCAGAATTGCAGTACCTTTGCAAAGAGATTGTGGCTGCTCCGTGAAATAACCATTACCCCCTCTTATTTAACAAATACTGAGTAAACAGCCTGAAGGGAAGCTTGGCAAATATTCGTGCAAACAGAACTCAGAATTTTTGTCAACAGCATAAGACCTTTTTTATTTGATTGCTCTGTATAAGCAAGGGCAACAGATTGGGGAGAACAAGAAGCTGTCACACAGCAAAATAAATTTGGAAACCTAGTCCATTAACTTCACCACGCCAATATGAGTTCCATCTACTCACCGGACAGAAGGAAGCTGAGGAACCTTAGTACTAGGAAACACTTGCTGGTCAGTGAGTTTCTAAAATCCAAGTGAGAGAAATGCAGCCATACGCTCCCATTGCAGCCTCAGAAAGTCAGACTCTCCTCCTCACTGCCGAACAGTGATTTCCCAGTTCTGAATGCTTTAGTAGCCAAGCACAAAACTAAGAGGTCAAGTATCAGTAGTTACAGACTGCCTAGGGTGCTGCTGATACAGATGGCCACAGCAACACACAGCCCAAAACTGAGAAGAGAAAATGCCAGAGAAAATTTTGGTTTAGACTGACTCCATCCGATGACGTTTGAGAGAAATAAAACAAAACCTCATCTGTTGATATCATAGAATCATAGAAAGGCTTGGGTTGGAAGGAACCTCAACCATCAGCTAGTTCCAACCCCTCTGCCATAGGCAGAGTTGCCAACCACTAGATCAGACACCAGAACAGGTTGCCCAGAGCCCTGTCCAAGCTGGCCTTGAACACGTACCAAGTGTACACTTTAAGTAGGTTGCACTCCAGCCTTCTGTAGCATGACCTGGAAACCAGCAACAAAGCAGTGAGTCAGTGTGACAGTGGAGCACACAGGAGCAAACAAGGTATTATTACATAGGTGCTCTCCCTGTTTCAGGGTGAATAACTCATGGTTTGGAGTCTTGGTTTCACTTCCATAGTCAGTAGCAGAAATTTGGAGCGGTAGTAGGACCCAAATTCAGACTAACACCCCCTGGAACCCACAGAATTTTTGCCTTCCTATACTTTTCAGCTTGAAACAGCCACTGCTTGACTGTTTTTCTTGCTGCCACGTGGCCCTGCTATTTTCCTGATCAGTAAGTTATGCTGGTTGCATGCAAACACACTGATTTGTATATGGGTTGTTATTTCCTCCTGAGATTTTCTATTTCTCTCTAAATTAGGAAATGGTGACTGGAAGAAATGGAAGAGGGAAGTAATTCTGTTCTCTGCAGGCTTAGACTGACATCAGGACATTCTATGTAGCCATGAGCCACTGTCCCTTCTTTAGAGATGACACACGGCAGCAGAGCCTAGATTAGTTTCTCAGTTCAGATAAAACTTACAGGATATGCTGTTACCAGCACCAGCACAACCACATCAGAACATCATTTTAACTCTTCTCCTACTTTCATGTTTCCTGTTACTTCAGGTTCAAGGAAAGACCCATCAGGTGAGATGCTGGAGGAGGTGTATGGGATAGAGGTATTGCAATGGGTTCCACAGATCTCACCACCAGCCACGTCCTGGTACCTTTCCTCTTACTGAAACCAACAGCATCTGGGAAACGCACAAGAGCCAAAGCCACATCAGATCACAAGAAGGTCAAAAGAAACTGCCAGACTTGCCACAGATGTAAAAATATTAGCAATTTTCATGATAAAACCCTCTAATTTTTTGCTTGTTTCTTTGACATCATGGTCCAATAATAAAGATATTAAAAAGCAAACCTTTACAAACTTTTCTGCTAGCACAGAAACCAGGTAAAAGTGAAAATATTGGCCAAAATTTTCCTTTCTTTGATTCCAAAAATGTGCCAGCAAAAATCACCCCAAGATTACAGCCAGACTCAGGAAACACATGCCAGATGGCAGGTCAACCAGCTTTGACAGATTCTTCTTCTTCTATGGATTAGGCAAACTGGGGCTGGACTTCTGGACTGCGTAATCCATTATGGATTCATTGACTTCTGCTGAGATTCTGTTCCTGTCTTCACTTGTACTGAAAAAACTTGTGAAGCGAAATGAGAGACAAATTGCAAGCTGACCATGCTCACTTATTTTCTCCCCTGAAAGTCCTGCCTATTTGTGAGGCAGATGCTGATTTCTGAAGGATTTGCATCACTTCTCATGAAAAGCATGAATGGTGGCTTTTTTTTCAGAGCATGTTTTGTTGGCTTTTATTAAGACTAATTAACAAATTAACAAAAACGCCATCTACATGCACACTTGACCTTCAGTGTACATTGGAAATTTAAAAGCTGCATCTTTTTATTTTCCCCAGATATTTCAAATTTATTTGAAATAAAGGGTGACAAGCAGACAGAACTTCTAAACACGACTGTGTCCACCATTTACCCTCCCATTCCTTCTTTGAAACAGGAGACAGAAAGAGGTTGACTGGGGAGGATCTATCTTGAAGACTGTGCACCCACTCATCCATTGAGGTTTGTGCAGCTTTTCCTCTGAATTCTGGACAGGCAGAGCACAGAAATCGAGTATGTTGTCCAAGGTGTCAGGGTTATCGGCACTGCTAGCTTGCAGCTTTGTCTGCTATTCATTCAAGCTCACATGAATCTCAATGGCTTTGCAGAACTGATAGGGAAGCATGAAACAACCCCAGGCACTGTGTAACATCAGAGGTTATAAAGTATGTGTGGCCTTAATTCAACCCCTTCCCAGCAAAACCTGGGATGCACAGCAACTCCACTGCCTCCTGGGCTCTCAGTCCAAAATGTGGGCAATACCACAGCTGCAAGAGAGCTTGGACACATGTAGGCTCTTCACTGCCTTTCAGATGCAACTTCATGCTCAGTCTTTCCCTATCCACTGTCCCTTGTATACAAAACAGAGGAACACCAGGTGCTATTCAATTCAACACCACATGATGACCCAAAACTAAAAGTTATCCAAACAAATAAACATTAACAATGATTCTCAGCCATGCAGGGACTTTTTAGTCCCATCCCTGTCCCTCGACAGTGATCCCCACAACTTGAAACATACCCTAATGTATTTTCCCTAGTACTGAAAATCTCTAAGCATTATTTGTATTTTGTCTGGACACAAGATATTCCAGGTACTATGAGCAATCAGCCTGTATCCTAATTAATTCAAAATTCAGACGGAGAAACAAATAGTGAGGGCAGAAAAGGTGAGAGCTCATGCACAAGCAAAGCAGCACTGACAAGAACTGCTGGTATTTTGTGTAACACTTGGAGTAAGTTAAAAAAAAAACAAAACAACCAACTGATCAACACTATTCTAACAAAACAGAAAACAGGTTTTCAATGAAAGATTACTGCTTTTCAGATGTCAAACTTCTGGTTTCAGATTGAATACACGGATATTTTTCAACCTACAGAAATGTCTAGGTTTTGAGCCAAATTTTTTGGACTTTCTTTCTATCAGAAGTAAACGTTCTCATAAAATGTTGTAGTATGGATAAATTGGGAAGAAAAAAAACCAACAATTTCATCAGCATCTTGTGGATATCAATAGCATCATTGAGTTTGGAGGAAGAACAGAAAACCAAACCTGGTGGAGGTCTTACTAATGCTCTATGTGAGATGCCTGGCAAGTAAAGAAATAGAAGAGGACATGGAAGTGAGGGGATGTTGAGATGCTGTGTAATATCACCACACAAACAGAGGCTGGAGGAAGCAGGCTGTAGAAATAGGCAAGTAGGTAGAGGAAGGAATACAGAGTTAATTGGCTAGAGATTTAAGTGGAATCAGTCATAAGAAAGGAGATGAAAGTCTTCTTAACGAGACAGTCCAAGAGGAGCAATAATGTTGAGTGGTCAAACAAAGTACTGCAGGAGCCATGTGGAGGCCGACAGGCCAAGAAGAAACTGTTTGCCATTCAGGAAAGCTAAGCCAATGGCTAGACAGGAGATACTAATACACTGGAGATCACACAAAAGAGATTACTCAGAGAAAGAAGCTATAAAACGTAGTCACTAGAAGCATATGAAAAAAGGAAGAGTTAAGGATGGCTCTCACCAACATCAGGAAGGATGGTTGTAGGTTCAGAAGTAATAGAGCAGGGAAAACAGATAAGGAAACAAGGTGGTTGGGCCAAGGTCAATGGAACGGGCATCCAAGAGATGGTAGGATACAGGTTAGAAAGGAGTGAATTAGGAAACCAGGGCTGAGAAGAGGTAGGAGATGAAGCCACATATGTCAGATATAATATGAAGAACTCACTGAAAAAAAATTATGACCAGACTCACTTTTTCCTCTAGTTTCTTTATTCTAGACTTTGCCTCAGTAAGTTGTTTGCTCTTTGCTGGGAGTTCTGAAAAAGAAAAAAAAAAAAAGATAACCTTTATGTCCCAAGAACAGCGTTATGGACAATTACATGAGCATTCCTTAATCCACCCTCCCAGCTACTGCATGTGTGCCATGGAATGTGACTTTCTGTCATCTGCTACATTTGTAAAGAATGTGACAAACTGATCTGCAAAGGGACAAACAAAATACATTCAACCTTGAGAGGGCATCGCTGATCTGCACATTAAAATCAAAGGAAGCGAGTAAAGCTCACACAAATGCTCTGACAGAAATACTGCCAAGTGTAAGCAGAGAAAACGCAGTGCAGCAAGCAGGAAATGTATTCGCAAATGGTAATTAGATAAACACTGACTCATCCTACAAACAATGGGACACCGGTCCTAAGAGAAGGTCCTGGGAGCACAGATCCACTCCTCCTGCTTTAAAAGATTTTCTGCTTGTTCTCCCTTCCTGAGGTTATCACAGCACAAACTGGCAGCGGCCAAATGAGCGTTTGGTGCAAAGAATGAAGTCAGAAAAGAGGATTTGTCAAGCCTGCTGTAGAAATAAATCATGCCACGCTTAGTATTTAGGGGAATGACCCATCTCACAATAAAACAAAAAAAACCCCAAACTATTATTTCTGTGCTTCCTGTGCTACAAATAGCAGAACGGCCCAAGTGAGTGAAACAACAAAATCTAGTCCCAGAGATCTGCTGTGAACCAGCACGGTACTGAGTGCAGCAGTACCACAGCTGCTCTAGCACAGACTGCCTGGCTGGCACTGCTGTTGCAAGGGCACTGTCAGACACCATTCATCTCCTTCTGCATCCAGCCCTGGAAAATGAATCCGAGAGTATGCTTAACTGTAAGAGAAAAGTGCTAATCCACAGTTCGCTTCGGACATATAGAGCTCAGTGAGATAACAGTGTGCTGCTGAGAAAGGGCTGTGGCTGTGATGGATTCATTCCAAGGAAGTGGCAGTGGAGGTCTTGAAGCCACTAGAAGAGATGGAGCTTCTATAAAGATTGGTAGTGAGCATCTCTAATACACACAGTACGCCCAGTACAAGATACATTCATGGCAGAATTGAAGGCTCAGTTCGGACTCTTGATCACAGCCTGGTTTTATATAATATGGGCTAACAGAAGAGTCTATCATGCAGTCACATATGTGGTACTTGAAAAAAAATCATTGCTCAAACCTTTGATTCAGAGGAAAATGTTTTGGAAGAAAAGCTTGGAGGGAAGAACATAAAGGAAAACAGAAAGCTAAGAATGTCCATGCACAAGAAAAGGACAGGTTCCAACAAAATACCCCTGACACAACAGGGGAAGGATAGTTACAATTTAAAACTAAAAATTAAAAAAAGTGATAAAGCAGATCTGTTTCCATGATATCTGTCCCAGCCCAGGGCAGACAAATGCTGATTCAGGTCCCTCCCAATGAAGATTGAAAGGGTAGCGGTATCAAGAGCATTGGCTGGCTGAAAAAAAGAGGAACTCACACCTGGAATGGATGAGGAGGAAAGTAAAGTCACAGCCCCAAGCTCAGGCTGTAGAACTCCTTTGTCATGGTCCTCAGGAGAGTCAGGTAACTCCTTCCTTTAGGCTACCATGCCCTCGCTCTGAAAAAAATGCATTTGTCAAGCATAGCTCCTAGTACTAAGAAATAAAACACCACCAATGTGGGGAAAATTGACATTGGCAAACCAAGAAGAAGAAATGTGTGATACGTTCAGAGCCTGGAAAAAAATACTTTGGAGGAAAAGGAAGTGTTAATTTAAGACAAACACACACACACACAAAGTCAAAACTGGGATCTGAAAACAACATATGCTTACAACTGACCGTGGCCAACTAGCATACCCTGCAATAATATGAAAATATGTCTAATTAACTCCAAAATCATCCTCAATACAGAGTTGAGCAAACTTCCCAAGAGAACATAGACTTCTGCTTGGCATGAAGTCCTTGAGTAAAACTCTCTGGTTCCTGCCAAGTTTTGAGGTCTTTTGACATGTCTAAGGCAAGGCAATACGTGGGTGAATGCAGAAATAAATGGCACCCTGTAAGTGACAGCTTCCAAGATTAGCATTCCTCTCAGTTCAACGTTTCACCTTGTCTCAGGGGAAACTCAGCAAGGAAAAATGTCTGAGCAACCTGAGCAACACCTGCAGAACTGAGGCCAGAACAGGAATAGTAAGCACTGACAGAAACAAGCACTGACATATTGTTAGAGCTCATGGGAGAAAAAAAACAACAACCAAGAACAAAAACATATACTGATCTTAAAAAATTAACTGTAAAAAGGGGTCATTCTTTGATCAACAGAACACACATGTTGGGTGAGGTTGCAACAGCCATGCTCAGTAACATGGACCATACCACGCGACCTGTATCCAATGGTTTCATAATACCTGAACAATACTAGGAATTATGAGTACAAGCGTGTAAGCACAATAATAAAACTAACATTATTCTGTTGAATTTGCTACTAATGGTCAAAGGGCTTGACAGAAATAATAAGAATTAAGGTGAATGAAATGACTGATTGTTCAACAAAAAGCCCAGCTTTTAAGTTTTTAAGACAACCTGAGCAAAGCACAGCAGAACAGTAATTATTTACTCAGAGATGACAACACTTACATTTCACTTTTTTATTATTCCAGAATGAAACTTGCAGCACTTTACTCCTGTGCTTTCTTTTTGCCTCTGTCAAGACTGTGCTTTGACAAAGCAGTACTGAATGAGTGACTTTGAACATCACACACTTTAATATATTCCTCATTTCTCACAACTGCTTTTGAAAGTGTGCAAGTAGAATCACAGAACAGAATCACAGAATCAAGGATCTCTAAGATCATCTAGACCAACCATCCCCCTACCACTAATACTGCCCACTAAAACACGTCCCATGGAACACAATATTTAACCTCAGCATATTTTCTTACCTGATAGACTGCTTAGGGCCATGACTCTGTTTACGCTGTTTTCCAGGCCCATGAAAATGAAGAATTCAAATTCAATGGAGCTAGCTAAACACTGACGTGGGTGAGAACTGGGTGCTCTAATTGCGCACTGGGTAACTGTCTGGATATCTGCTCTCAGTTCGCTGCAATGTGAAAAAAAAGTCTCCAATAAATGTAGATGTGATTTACATTATATGTGACTGCAATAACCAATTTAACTCAAATCACTTCTACATTCCATAGCTTTCCTCTAATGGTCTTCTGAAAAAAGACTGTAGGTTTTTATGACAGACTAGTGGGTAATGACATAACTCCATTAATCCTCTTATCTGGGCTCAGGAAGATGAAACTTCTTAGAAATAACTACAGAAGTTCAAAGATAAATAAATTATCTTAATTCATTATTTCCCTCATTGTTCATGTCCTGCACCCTGGAAAAAAGACACCTCGTTCTGACACGCATCACCACCAGTGCTAATGCTCTGTTTTCAACACTGCTTTGGTGATGAGTGAAGTCTACAGATTATACAGAGCTGGAAGTGAAGTCTCCTGAAACAAAGCTACTGTCTCTTCCTGTTAATCTTTTTAAAGTAAGTTCATGGAACTACTGAACTAACCAAAATCCAGTCAGGAAACCAAATACGAGAGTCCCAGACCGTAAGAGGCACTTGGCCAAATCAAAGCTTGTTACAGCCAAGACCCAGACAGTAACCTGCAAGAAGTATCAGCAGCAGACAGAACCAAATCCTCCAGCCTGAACTCTTTTCACCCTCTGGGGAAATGTGAAGCTCAGTCAACAACACTCCAGAGTTCTCAGACTATTTCCAGTCTGAGTTCACCACCCTGTTCCCAGTGAGTTTAACAAGCTCCTCATGTGCTGCCATCCCATGTCACAGAACCAGCATGGCTGACAAGAACACAGGATGATTCAGAAAAGTAGGTTTCATCAGGGCTGAGTAACAAAGCTTAAAACCTTACAAAGACAGCACAGGTAACCACAGGGTTGCCCACAGGGTTGTCAGCAACTCAAAAATTAACAGGACAGGAGCATGAGAAGGCTGGTAGATGCCTCCTTTCATCTATTAACATCACTCTGCAACTGTCTTATGGTACCCATGCCATGTCCTTCCTGCAGGGATCTCTGTTTTCATCCTGCTGCAGTGCTTTTGGAGATGGATAAGTTCTTTGTGAAAGAAGAATATGGAGGCCATAGCAAGAATGTATTTAGTGCTCCTAATTTTAGCTACAATGATCATAAAGCGATCCCAAATACTGCCTCTTAGTCACAATTCATCTCAAAATCACCTTAGTAAACCAAGCAAACAACGGGCACACTACTGCATGGCAATTCGTTCATGCCATAAAATGCCAACACCAGCACAAAATGAACAAAGTCTTGTCCATGGAGGCAACTCATACATGCAGGGTTTTCCAAAACGCAGCAGATAGATCACTACAAACATATCCTTCATTATCAACTGTAACTTACTAACAAATTCAGGAATTATAATTTACTAAAAACTGTTGATATTGACTTGACCTGGAAGTTCAGGTAGGAGCCAATCGCTTTCTGCATACAGATTAATTGACACATTAACTGAAAGAGAAACACAAATTCAGTTTCATGGTACTACTGCTCTGTACCTCTGTTCTTCCCCCAGCATTTTAGATTCAGCAGTCTTTGCAGGATGTGTCCAGTTTAATTAGATTAGACAGATCAATCCTAATAGAAACAAAATGTTTTTGTCATTGAAAGAGACTTCCAAATCAGAGATTAATTTATAAAGATCTGATAGACTGACAAGACAAGCTTCATACTTCACAGGGCTTTATACTATATTCAATTTGTGCAACTTCTGCTATATTCTCTTATGCTCTGAGGTCAAATATGTAGATCATGGCACAGTGCAATTATTCCTTCTTTTGCTGGCAGCTGGCATGTGGTGGACAGATGCTGAAATCCAGCTGTTCAAATCCTTGATCAGCCATTTAAGTTGAAACCCAGCAGCGGAACGACTAAAAGGTATGTTTTCAGAGGAGTGTGCCAAAATGTACCCCAGGGATTCCCACTCAAGTTGAAATACTGAAAGACTCTGAACCCCATCAATATGTAAAGAGTACAGCATACAGATGTTGCTTCATAAGGCAAATGCATTACAAATGACTCACAGATAAAGCCGGACAGATACTAAAACATTGGGTTTGACCCTAAACACAAGGTTAGAAAATTAAAGGTTTGCCTCATTAGTGTCAACAATGAGCACACGAAGGGATCAGACATCCCACAGACTGCAGTTGTGTGGAAGGGAACTCTGAACCCACCGCCCTTTCGTATCACTCAGCAGCAGCATGCACTGAAAGCTGGCTTTCAGAGCAAAGCTTTGGGCAATCCCCCACTGACACTGATGGGAGAAAGAGGCTGCCCTACAGTACGTTTAGAAAGCACACTCCCTGGAAATTGGTTCCAGGCAGAGCTCTCCTGCAGCCCCAAGGATGACAGTCAGGTACCCATTTTTTCCTGCTCTGGAGTGGTGTTTTCTGCCTAGCACGGTGAGTTACTGTGGAACAAGTCTCTGAAGAGACCAGTGACAGTGACAGCTTCTGTACATTGAGTTTCACAGCCTTTTTCAACCGAGATAGTACTTCATTTATTTTTAATCCAAGGAGCTACAGCGTTGACAGAATGATGAAAATTGGCTAACTTGTTATTTTCTCCCATTTTGTTTGCTTGGTTACATGTGCAGGACTGTGTCCACGCAGGATTTTAGTCTGAGGCAAAAGCTTCACAAACAGAATTCTAATACATAGGAGCAGGCAGTGACTCCAGGCTGAGCAACAAGTTCTCCATCCCAACCCAAGGGCAACTCGAGGACGAGAAGGAATCTTCATGTCAGAGAGATGTGGGATCGTCACCCTCCAAAGAGTGCTGCTCTAGGCACTCCATACACCTCCCTGCTCACCCTGCTGCCCTGTCCTCAGCTCTGAACAGAGGGATCCCAGCTTCTCAAACCCTACACCGAGAACAGTTTAAAGGAGTCACACACTCATGGAGACTGGGAAATGACATGTAACTTCTCCGCGTGCCCCTCCTCCCAGATTCCTATCAGATGGCAAAGAAATTTCATTTGGATAACTTACTGCTGGGGAAATGTCAGGTGCACTGAACTTCCATCAGCCAAGTGCTTTTCTATACCCAACAAATTATTTGCCTGTCAGACAAAACTAAAATGCTCAACCACCCAAATGGCACGAGCAGCCAGAGCAAGAGATCCAGACTTTGGCTGGTATGGCTGTAACAACCCTGCCCTGAAACACTGGGGTGACTGGAGTGAGCATTTTTCCTAGATGTGGTCAGATGTGTTCATCATTCAGAAATTATTTTTTCCCCAATTTCTTAAAAATCTCAGCACCCCTGAAGGAGGATAAACGTTGCAACAGATTTGCCTGGTCTCCATTTTCACTTCCACTGTTGCGTCTCCGAGCAGTGCATTTCATGAAAGCAAACTTCCACAATCTGCAAACTATCAGCCCACCTTCACTACAGGATGCTGTAATGGGCAGCGTGCACCCTGCTTCTCAGTACCACACAGATGTTTACCACAAGACACATCCCCTGTCTGCATTTGGTACTCACAGGACATAAAAATTGAAGTTACACTCCTTAATTTCCATTTTTCTCTCACCTCAGAAATTAAGTAATCAGCTTTTGCTCAAAACATTTTAACTACTAATAATGAAGCATCTCAGAGAAGAAAACACAATAGCTCAGTAACATCAGCCTTTAAATGACAGCTGCAGTAGAAAAGGGTATTTCTCTGCCCCTGAAAGCAAATATCTCCTTTCAATTTCCATAGTAGAACGATACCATCTTTTTAGCAATGGCACTCTGTTCATAACCAAATTATTTTATACACAGACATCGTGTCTAGACAGTCTTAACAAAAACCGTCTCTACTTAACATCAAGGGGTTGAGTTTTATTGTACGTTCTTAAGTGTGTGACTGCAGGCTCACGCACCATCCACAAATAAATGTATTAAAGTTTTCTCTAGGGGCAATGGGAGCATCCTTCTAAGGCACGCAGGAAGCCAAGTGGGACTGCACTGTTCTGAAGCTTACGTGCATAAAAGCTTTTTAGAGGTCATGCAGCTAATATACACAAAACAGTAGGCAACATTAACGGGATAAATTTATGGCAGGAAAAGGAAACGGCGTCCACATCATTCCTATTACTACTGTCCAGTTTCCCATACAGACGCAGTAGATTTGCCCAATAGCCTCACAGATCTTTATTTTACTTTTGTTGACAGCAGTGGGACTTCCACCAATGACTCCAGCAGGAAGAGAATTAGGTTTTGCAGCTCACAGAGGCAGTCCTAGCCCGTTCTCAACAAACTTCTGAGCTTAGTAGAGGGAAGATCTCCCTCATTCAAGAAAGCATGAGCGCACCCAAGGAGAAATCATGAAACATTACTGATAGGATTGTGAACTCTGGAGGGCAGGAGGAGCAGCTTCAGGCAAAATAAGAAGAGCCTGCAGGCCAGAGGCATGTGTTTTGGGGCTGTAGCAGTTAGGCAATAAGGAGAAACGGGAAATCTGAGGGCTGGGAAACCCAGGGAGGCAAGGGTCACCCCACAGCCTGCAGGCCCTGCGGGTACAGAACAGATATTCAAGATATTCAACCCTTCTCCTTGCCTACCTGCCCAGTCCTCTGTCCGCAGGCAAAAAGAGAAATCCCCCAACCCTGAAATCTGCCAAAGAGATATTTCCAGATGTTACATAGAGAATGCATTAGCACGAAAACACTGACGAGGATAATGGATGCGACTGACAGAATGCGAACACACGGAAAACAATTCAAGGCTACAGTGAAGGAAAATACATTTCAAAGCCTCAACCGCTGCCAAGTCAGGCAGCACAGGAGGGAGAAAAGCCAGCATGGAAGGAAGGTCACACTTTTAAACTGACAGACAGCATTTCCACAGCAAGCGTGGTATCCACGAGCCTAAGCCTCGCCTGTATTTGTACACTGTGGGTACTGGAAAACTGCTGCATGGGAAATGCGTCCCCTTTTATCTGATTTGTTGTTGCTGTTAGTCTGTACAATAAAGCACTGAGATATGATACTTTTCCCAGCTCTGCCTCAGGACTATCCTATCATAACGTATGAATGTTGGGCAAACTGTCATCCCATGCAATTAAGCTTATGCAGACAAGGCAAGCTGTGGAAATTGAGTTGTTATTTATGAGTGTGGGATCTGGATTTCATGCTAATACTCCCTGCTGCAATAATGATGCAATCAAAACAGGATATCCTACATTATTAACTAATTGAAGCTCAATCAAAAGAAAATACCATTGTGACACTAAATGTCTTATTTCAGGGCTTTCTTTGCCTAGACAATAAATCCAAGCATTACATTTAATTATTGTATTTCAAATCCCAATAATAGGTTGATTTTTGTTCCATTAAACTTCACACAGCACACATTTCATTGCCAAGCATATGAAAATGCTTTGGTAACTTAGAATAGAAAAAGAGAGAGAAGTTTAATGAAGGTGGATTTAGCAGGGATATAAATCACGCTCGATTAAAAAGGGGGGGAAAAAAGGGAGTTTCTTAACAGTGTAACTGGCTTAATTAATCTCTTTTTCTAGGCAATGAATTAAGGAACGGCAGACTGTACAGAAGTGGTGGCTCTGGCAAAACAGCAAGATCCTGCAACTGAACACTGGGGCCTTCTTGGTTTGGTCAAGTAAGCCTGAATAATTTGTTAGAAACCAGGGGTTGCTGTTGGAACAGAACTACTCATGGTTTAGTTAAGGAGCCTCATAACCCATTATGGTGAAGTTTCCTACAGAAATAAGCTC
Organism: Oreortyx pictus; assembly: GCA_036925125.1. Lineage (NCBI taxonomy): Eukaryota > Metazoa > Chordata > Aves > Galliformes > Odontophoridae > Oreortyx > Oreortyx pictus. The sequence continues at coordinate 52,741,092 of JAUPFR010000006.1, read as the reverse complement.
TGTTACCATTCCATCTCCACCCAACTGCTGGCAGTTCCCTTCTGTCCATAGCTTCTGTCATGGTTAAGTTCAGCCACATGCCAGAGGAGTCTGTGTCTCAGATGTAGCTCCTACTGAACCACAGAGAAGGGCACAAGCATGACTGCTTCTGCTGATCCTGGATTTTTTATTTTTAATAAAATGCATTTGGACTGCATAAAGGTATTAACACACATAGGAAAAAGCCAGAGGGAAAATAAAGCTGATGGATTAAAATGCCATATTTTAGCTCCACTAAAATGCTCCCATATTCTGAAAAAGCCTACAAAGCAGCAAGACATGCTTGGGCTGACCCAACTGTTTTAGCTGAGAATCCAGAAGGCTTTACACGATTGTAAGGATCTGATTTTTGGACACATTGATCACAGGTAACTTTAAATTAAGGCATGATGTTTCCAGGAGCTTTTGGAGTAACTGAACATCAGTTTCCATGCAGTGGAGGGCATGAGGCAGGTGTGCTGAGACTGTGCTGTACAGGAAACTTACACGAACCTTCTCTGGAAGTACAGATCTTGAAAGCAGCTCCTTTTCTCTCCTTTTGTTCTGCACTGCACAAATCTGAACTTCTCATCAGCAGAATTATCTCTAGAGCAAGAGAAAACATAAATAGATTGGGTGGGAGAAAAAAAAAAGGAGGGAGAAGTCATTCCCTGTGTGATCTTACACCAAAGCATCATATCAAAGCCATTATTCTCTTACGTCTTTTTCTGTTCTGTTCTGTTGCATTTATTGCAGTAGTACTGGAGCAAATTGATAGAATACACCATCTGCAAATACTTTACCTACAAATTCCAAATAACCAAAGAGACAGCAGTGGGATTCAAAGTAGGCGATAAGTCAGTCAATGGCTCAAGCTGGAAATTTTGGAGAGAGTTAATCCATTGATGGTCATCACAGAAATAGAATTTGAATTGAAAAAAAAAAAAGTGTTTCAACAGTCTCTGCTAAAGCAGAGCTACAGCACGAAGTCCTTTTAGAACAAGGCTCCTGAAGGCCACTCCAAAAACCCCACATTTAGCTCACACAGAAATTCACATCCTTGGGTAAGGCCAAAACACACAGTGGTCTGGGCCATCAACCTCTCCTCCTTAGGACAATTCTGAAACAGAACGTTTTGTTCAACAAAAGCTTTCTGCCCATTGCAAGCACTCCTGATTGCACCGGAGGAGCCCCGAGCTGGCATCATTCGAGATGACGATGTGAGCGGGGGCAGCAGGAAGCACTCTACCCTTTGTATTCCTTGGGTTAATTCCAGTCTCGCCAGAACTGATGTTTGAAATAATCACTAACCACGTGAACAATTGCTGTCTGATGAGTGTCACACATGGCAAAAAGCGATAATATCCCTTTGTGTCTGTGAAATAGTCTGTGGACTAATAGACTAATTACTACCGTCTGAATTCCACGTGTCCTTGCTCCAGAAATCAAGACTGCAGTTTGCCAAATTTCAGTTCACTCTGAGATGCACCAACATCAGAGACATCAGCTTACAGCCCCCAAGATGCCTGACATGAGGAATGCATAACACAGATGCCCATTTTTGTTCCAGGTATTCATGTGGACAGCTATTTTCCAGTGATGTACTTTACCTGCAGAGCCGATGAAGTCTGCAGACATTCGTGGGAGCCATCACAAAATCTGAGCAGCAACAGATGAGCATAATCCAACGTCCAATTCAGTACCTTCCTTCCTTGCTGTCAGGCCTGTTCTGCTTGGTGCTTTGGCCAGCAGGTCGGCGTGTATGACCTCAGCACAGCACCCTACGAGACAACTGCTCTGCAAATGCTGCCTCCTGGGCTGCTGTTTACACTGTGGTGAACTGCAGTCCTCATGCAATGTCACGAGCTTGTTTCAGCTGCTGTCACAGTAACAACTTTGAAAACAAGATTCAGAAGCCATATAGAGTATCTTAACTGTCTTTCCCTTTCCCACACTCTTTTTTTCAGGACCTTTCCAGCCTCAGGGCCAATGCAGAACACATTCCCACATTTCCATGTGCGTATCCAAGGTACAGGTCACTGCCCAGCCATGTAAAAGATTTTTTAAAATACACCACAATTTTCATTCGTCTCATTTCTAGGCTCTTGAATCTTCAGAGATTTCAGTGAAGAAAAGCATTAAATAGACAAAATGAACCCGAAAACACTTGGGAAAAATCATAAAACTTCTGTCTACCATTTTTCACGTCACAACTCACTGTGGGCTCATACAGCTCCTATCAAGGTATTTACTAACAAATTCAAGATATTCACTCTGGTTTCAGCATTTAATTTTTTCAATAGCGAAATCACACTGCAAGAGTATGTCACAGTTCCTAGTTTAATACCCAAACTATTGCTTTACTGTACGTGGAAGTGATAATTGCACAGAGACTTGGGAACAGCCTTTACCTGCAAGCAAAGTCACTTTTGTAGGCCACGGGTTTGTGATCTAGGATCCAAACTTAATGCAAGATAAACTAGAAGCTCAGATATTACATGAGAAACGAAAACACTCCTGAGAAGGAAAGACAAAAGATGGAAAATTAGCAAAGCTATTATCGTTAGAAGAATCAGGAAGCTAAGTTTTTAATTCCAGTCCTTTAAAGACTGCTTTCTAACTTGCACTTACTGAAGATAAATCCTACCCCGAAGGCCAACTTACTGCATGTTCTTTTTTTTTCTTGTGCTTCTTTGAAAATACTCATCTTTCAGTAAGGGAGTGAAGAGACAGAAGGAGGGCAAGTGATCTGAAGATGATCTTACAAGTACCGGAGAGATTTCTGATAATGAGCTCTGCTAACAAAGGCATGCAAGATCCAACTGCTGAAAATGGAATTTGGAAAAAAGTAAAAAATGGGAAGAAATTTGAAGAGTTATGCTACTGGAATAACTCAGCTAGGAAAAACATTTCAGAGTCAGAAGTGTAATAAATACTGACCGTAGCTGTACTGCTAAAGCTGCTCACCAGCACTACCCCTCACCTGGCTCTACCTTGTTCGCTCCAGAGGCTGTTTCCCCTGTAATTAACCACCTTATGCCTTTCTCCTCACTTCCATTATGCAAGGCAGAGAAACACAAGCACTGAAGCAGCAGAACGATGCTACAGATGTCTTGTTCCTTCAGCAGCAGCAAAGCACAAGTGTCAAATGGCTTACAAAGGACACAGTGTGGATTCTAACATCTGTCCTGGCTCCACTGCTCTTTACCTCCTTCACAGGTTCACTTGCATGCAGCACAAGGATGCTCATCATCACGAGAGGACCTTAAAAAAAAAAAATTCATAATGAAAACTAGGGAGTCCACGCAGGTAATTCTGGCAGAAACATAAGTTACCTCCTCTTGGGGTGTTCTTTTTTCATAAGAGTACTATCCTTAATGTTCAGCACACAAGAACGGACAGCTGGTAGCTGGAAGCTCTCTGCTAAAAAGGTAGATGAAGTTTAGATGGGAGGAGGTGGGAAAAAAAAGCCAAGCACCTGGTAAACACTTCATTGCTTCTTTATTTAGATGCACCCACAGTACAGAGCCTCTTGAGCATGTGCATAAGAGGAAGATTACACATTTATAGCTGGGAGCACCATTGAGTTCGAGTTTCTTTGATACCATTTTTAAGAAAGTAAACTATTTTCCAAAGAATGACATTTGAATCCAAGAGCTTAAGACCTGCTTGTACTTTATCCAGAGGTGGAAGGCATTTTTATTATTACTTTGACGTAAGTAGAAGACGTGTTCACAGTCTGGTTGGACCAGACTTTATATTTTCGTATGCACCTTTTAATATAATATAAAAAATGTTTCATTTTTCCCCCCTGCCTACAAATAGTTAAATGCATCTAAATTTAAAAACAGTAATGGACCAGAGCATTCCTATGGGGAAAAATGAACTTTTGCTGCCCTCTCCTGCTTAAACAATGAAATGCTAAAATATTAAGATCTATGAATCTAAGGCTAACTTTTAAACAAAAAGCATGACAGGTCATTCGCTATACTACAGTCAAAAATAGGCCAACAACAAGAAATGTATTGGTACTATTTATATTTGAAAATCCCTCATTATACATGAGGTTATGAATACAATGTATTTACAGTAAGTGAGCCAAACAAAAACACGTATTCAGAGAGGTCATGATAAGGAGCGTGTGCTTCTGTGGACGGGAAGCAACACTGGGATTAAAGTTTCCAATGAAAAATTAGTTCCATCCCATTTCAAGAAACTGTTTCATAGACTTTAAATGAAAAACTGGGCAATACAAAATCTGCTGCACGTATCGACCAGGAAAACTAATTTGTGTCTCGTGATATAGCTGGTAAGGGAAGCAGATGAGCCAAAATAAAAAAAGTCACGTGTAAATAACAGCATTCCTCAATCTTGCACTTCATCAGCTTTATCTTCTTCTAGGGGAAATGCTTTGTGAGGATAGTCACACGATCATGAGAAAATGCCATCTTTGTTTTTAAAGACAGAACTAAAGCCAACTCATTTTGGTTTTATTTGGGGGCAGAAAAATCTGCTCAGTTCTTTCTCTGTCCTCACAAAACAATACAAAGGTTTTTAAAGCTCCTAATATATTTTCCTTTCCTTAGAGTAGGAGAGCCTGAGGCTGTACTTACACATGTATAACGTACACACAGCTGCTGCTTTTCTTGCTCAAGCAATTCTTGGCTCCAACAGCCTTGATTTTTTTCCATATATAGGAGGAGATAAAAAAAATAAATTAAATCCTTTTATTTATGCTAAGAAAACCAAGATTAAATTTACTAGTGAAAGATCCAATGGCATTAGAATACTTTTATTTAAAGCATTCCAACCTTTGGAAGAGAGACAAAAAACACTCAAAAGCAATGAAAGGAAAACAACAAAGGAGACTTGCAAGATGAAAAAAGCAATATGTGCTCAATTTAAAGTATATGAGAGGAACTTTACTTTTACAGTCGTTATATCCCCATGACCTGATGCAATGCCCTTGTATTGAAAATGCAGCTCTTTCCTATTACCAGACAGCATTCAATCCTTTCTCCTGAAACCAATATGGCACAGGACATGAGCGATCACCCAACCACTGCTCTAGGAGCAGTTAATAAAAACATTTACACAAATAAAGGTAGTTTCTGGAACTCAACAAGCAAATGAAAACACAATTAAATAGATGCACTGATCACACTTGGGCCCATTCGCTGCCTTCTTCTTAGTCTAAAACTCCAATTGATCCCAAAGGGAGCTCTGGACAGCGGCAGAATATTGCATGTGGGTTGCGGCAAACAGCGGCCCCTGGGGGTACAGTCAGGTCATCGTGGCAAGTGCTTCTTCATGTACAACACCAAGTGCAACCCGGGGTCCTATCAGCCTTTTAGAGTCTCGTGACTAACATCACATCGTCCCATTTCATTCAGAGAAACATTCCTTCTTGGAAGTGATAAATCATCTACAAGCTTGAGATACTTCCCGCTATCCCCACACGAGAGGTAACATCAGAGGTAACAAAATATTGCAACCCTTCAGGTTCTCATCAGTTGCGTATGATCAATACCAGAATGTCATATCAAAACCATAAAGTTATGGACAAACAACACTCACCTAAACTCTAAGTACAGGACAAGGTGCTTTTTCTAATTTCACATCACTCCGCTTTACTCCACCAGGTGGAAAATGTTCTTTTTTCATTCCCTTATATCTCAGTTTTTCACAATCAAACAGTCTTTAAGCATGATTCAATCCATCCTTTTGCAAATCATGATAACTTCACACAGAAATCACACCAGCAAATATTCCTTTTGTAACAGAAATAAAAGACTGTCAAAAGCAACGGGCTAAGGGACGTGATTTGTTATAAATTTATTTAATCTTCAGCATCTCAGCTTGCACCTTTGCTTCAGCACTTTAAAATAAAATGTTTCAACTGTGACAGTAACTGTCTAAAGTACACTGCGTCCCGATCAGTGTTCTTAGAAGCTCGTTAATCCCATTAAACCACGTTGTGTTGGGTGCTGCATATGACTAGTTCCACTTTTTGGTTTGGTTTTTTTTTCTCCTCTCCCACAATTAACAGTGTCAAGCTTTTACAAAACTGTTGAGTTTACAACATCTGTGTGTGCAGATCCAGGAGTGCAAACTGTGACCTGATAATCCCGAAACAGTCAGTAGTCAAGGAGGGGATTCCTTTTTTTTTTTTTTTTTTTCCCTCTTTTCTGAGCCTGGAAACAAGAAAACTTCAAATCCTACTGTATATTTAAATGGTAGGAAGAAAAATATACAAGCATGTATTTATACTGTATTCCTATCAATGGCAACAGGTCATAAATTCATGTTTGCAACTATCACAAAGACTCATGAACACCAATTAAGTTTTATACTGTAAATACTGCTGGATTGATGGTTTAGGATTATCAATTCACTGTTGTCATATGACTGTAACAGTTCAAAAGCATCCTGGAGCAAAATCCCAAAACACATACCTTTCGGTATATAATAATGCGACTGCATCAGCTAAATATTTACTGTACATACGTATTATCAGTATTTTACCTACCAAAGATGTAAATTCCACTTTCAAATACAAAGCAGATAGCCAATAATGTATACTTATAATACAGCCCTCTTCTTTATTTTTTTTTTTTGTTGTTTTTGTTTTTTTTTTCTTTTTCTTTTGTTTTAAACAATTTGGTCACAATGCACCTTTGATATAAAAGCTTTATTATTAATACTCAGAACATTAGGATTTCCAGAATTTTTTTTTTCAGTAGCATTTGTAGAACCACTTCTGGTAACAAATACAGTAGTTAGGAATGAGCATCCAGATGAGAATGCAGAAGTATATTATCCAGAATCCTTTCCAGCTAAGACCATAGGGCTGGTACTGTGATGAGTAATAGTACTAGAACCACAAAAACACTATAGTATGTTTCTTAGAGGCTACATCCTCTTTTGCTGGAACACTTTATAAATACATATTAAAAAGTAAGGCAACAACTCCAAACAGTCCAAACTGCAATCTCATTTCCCAATTAGATCCATGTCCACTGGAGATTAACTTCATGCTTGCACTGTTTAGCGTTTGTCTTTATTCTTTCAAAATGGTCCAATAAAAACATACTGCAGTAATTTAGGAATTAGTATTTCTAAAACAGCTCTGGTACGTGTGTCCAACGCTATAATGCTAATACTGGTTAGGTACTGAAATCTAGAGTGTTACCACTGTCCATTTTTCAAGGATTGTGGACACTTAATTTGGATTTGCAATAAATAGGTGCATGAATCCAAAGTTTCCTTTCCTACTATGTTTATCACCTACGTGTTGTTTTTTTTTTAGCTCCTAATGTTCAAATTAAAGAAGCACCAGAGACAGACTGGTACCAAAAAAATGCTCACACCAGTAAACAAAACTTTTATTCAGGACCTATGTTTTTTTTTCATGGCCCTGATCTGAATGGACATTCAACTTATGAAGATGTGCAAAAGGAAAGAAAAAAAAGGTCAAATTACAGTAAAGTTATCCAGAGAAGGAGGATGTTACACAAACTCATAAGGAAATGACAGTCTTTTTTCTCTTTTACTATAAATACACTTAACAGTTTAGCAGAAAGACAAGCTAAATTTTAAGATTGTTCACATTTGAAAGTTGTATTATACTCTCTGCTAACGATAAATAAGGAACAGGTCCTGACAATGAAATCTGACATTGCAATTTTCATCAAACAGATCTTTGAAGACTGGTTTTAAAGAAGGGTTAAAACAATGATTATGTTTGCAAAGTTCTGAGAAGTCCCATCTGCTGTCCAAACTTTGGGTTAAAGTCCTTATTTTTTCCTTTACTTAGAGACAGGTATATACAGTGCTGTTGTAATAATGAAACAAATGTGAAATCTACTGTAAAGTTGCACAATACAGAAAACTGTTGCTCCATCTTCTACTACATAAATGTGTGACTCCACAGGTTAATAATGCTGTTTTGTTTTTTTGTTAAGTTGGAATTATTCCATCACGTCTAAGACCTCTCTTTAATTCCAAATCCTCCAGTTTTTTCCACAGTTCTTCACGCTCTTTTTCTTTCTTCTTCTCACTGGCAGATGAAAAAAATAAAGTTAGCAGACAAAAATAACTGTTTTCATAAAAAAAAAAATGACATTAATTAGCAGTACGAATTTTTTTTTTTAAAGTTTTCTTTTTAATTTTTTGCTTTTCTTTACCTACCTAAATACTACTAAAAAAAGTAGAAGGATAAAAGAAATATCAATATTAGTGCTAATCTGTATTTTTATATTTTCAAGTTTATTTACTTAGGGCTTTCACAGGCCTCAGCAAAGCAAAGTTCAGACGAAAGATGCATCTTCCAGTCAGTGCTTTACTTTTTTTTTCCCCTCCCAAGTTCTGTGTAGTATTCTCTTTAACAGCAGACTTTAATGGGTGTTTTGATAAAATTAAACAGCCAAGCTAATATTTGCCTTACCTGCATTATTTGCCTTCTAAATTTCCTGTCTCTGCTGAAGCTTATTTTGAATCAATTTCCCTGTATTTCAAGATACAAAATGCATCCCATTTCTATTACATCACCCTGCACATTCAGATGAACTGAAAAGCTAACAATAATAGATACAGATTCTCTACTTGTCAGATTACAGGATTTTTAAAAACATTTCAGTGGATTAGAAATACTACTCCTAGATATCTTAATTCAGCTGCAATCTCAGTATCTGGTTATAGCATTTTCAGCACACAAAAAATAGAAGTAACTCTTACCTAAGTCCCTGAAGATCAGTTAAAATAAAATAGAGCCCACTGTCTCTAAAACATAGTATTAGAAGAATAAATGAAATAGCCTGACACTGCAAGGCTACTTACCAGATATTTATTATCCTATCAATATAAAATATGTGCCTGCTTAGTAAAAGGCTCTGAAATGATGATAACCTCATTCAACTAATCTATCTGATCTATCATAGTCATTAATATTGAACATTGCCAAGCTTTAAGTAGTATTAAAGATACGTTTCTAAAATGCTATTTTATTAATAGAATTAAATTTTTCTGTAAACACTCTCTTTTTCTTTAAACATTCATTAATTAATTATCCCTCTTTATACATGCACGTACCTACATGCTTTAAAATGATAATTAGTTATCCCAACATGGAACATAACTACACCGGTATACTACTCAGTTAAGAGCTGAGTCTCTCATCTTAAGGCACAAAATGCAAATGACTTTGATTTCAGTCACTGAGGTTCCTCTGAAAATGTCTAGATTAAAGGACCAGTCCTGAGATGCTCAGCCTTTCCTGCTGGAAAGCCACACGTTATTGTCTTGGCTGCTCTAGAAGACTGAACCTTATTTATCTTCAGCTACCTAGAAATCATATGCATCTTAGCTCACAGATCTGAGTCTTTAAATTTAAAATGCTTTATCAGTTAACCTGTTCAGTGTGGATTTTTCACAAACAGAACTTCTTACTTTATAGCAATGAAGTGTAACAACAGCATGAATCCAAATATGCAATTCAAAAGCTACAGCCTCCAAGAGCCTTTGAGACTACTAACATAAAACTACATAAGTTTTCATGACTTCCAGAACCCTTAGTTTTGCTTGTAGGAACTTCAAGTCACACAAAAGTTTACAGTTCTTGATTTTTTAATTTTTTTTTTTAACCTGCTACTTTGGATAAACTAAAATCTCCTGAGAAAATAACCTGCACAATAACTGGAAAATGAAGAAGCACAGGAAAATAGAGAAACTGCACATAACTGGTTGGAACAAATGAGTGGTGCACCTAACGGATCACACATCCTCCAAGATTCAGACAGAGGAAGGCTTCTCATTAAGAACTGAAATGGTTGAAAGATGCCTCTGTACTTTAAGACAACACCTAGTCTATAAGCACTGAATTGGAAAACCAAAACATGAGCATTTTTCCTCATGGCTCTTCCAGTATTTGTTTTAAAATCTTTAAGCAGAGTCATATTTTTAAAAACTTGTTTTCTTTTATCATGGAAAAGCTTCACAGAATCAAAGAATGGCTGAGATCAGAAGGGGCCTCTGGAGGTCATTGATTTATCCCCTCAAGCAAGGCCATCCACAGCAAGTTGCTCAGGACCATGTCCAGGCAGCTTCTAAATATTTTCCAGCAGGGAGACTCCACAACCGCTGTGGGCAGTGAGTCCTGACTGTAGAGTTAAGAATTGCTTCCTTATATTTAGATGGAAATAGCTTGATACACCTGAGTCTTTTGGAATGCAGTTTCAAAAGGAGTTTCCTGCAACTTCCCAAGCTACGTAGCAGGTACTGTGTTTTGTAAGGTATGAAGATCAACCTATACATGTCATTCTCTTATGACTTGTGAACAGTAGGCTAAAGAGAATACAGGGGAAATAAAAAAGCAGGCACTGTGTAGATTATGCATGAGATTTTGCAATTGCAGCTGAGTGCAAAGGAAAATCTAAACAGCAGTCCTTATGCACAGCTGACAAAATAAGCTGTAAAAAGTTACCGCTGACGATCTGACTTGTAAGTGGCTGTCAGCTCATCAAACATGGTGCTGTTCATTTCCATAAACGCCTTCAACACATTGTAGACTAAAGCCACAATAGCCCTGTGAAACATTAAACAAGAAGAAAGGAGTTTATTAGTTTCAGGTGAAATCAAACAAGAAAACTATCTTCTCTTACCAGCACTTCTGTGACCAATTCTGCTCTTGCATGTATGCTAATTTTTATTTCAATGAAACTACTCAATCAACACCTTTAAAGCTATGAATCGGTTCTTGATAACTCTAGCAACTACTTACATGAAGCAAACCAAACCTCTAGGGTAAAAGGTAACAGAAAGCTGTTAGAAATAATGACAGACTCCTCCCTCACGATGTTGAACAATTCTGAATGCAACCCCAGGGATTAAAGTCATCAATGCTTGCTGAAGTAACAGAACTGAAGCAAAAAAGGGAATGTTTCATTTATCCTTACAATTCTTCCATCAAGCTGAATAATCCATGCCTCTATGCAAAATACAAGGCTTTATTTCAAGAACGCTTTCCTTACTTATATCATTACATTTCATATTCACTCTCACTTTGGTTCATTAAAAAAAATGGGTGAGATGTTGCTGTACCTACACAAAGCAGTATACAGTGTATGAGTAAACCTCTGCTGCATTTGCTCACTGCTGTAACACAGAAGTCAATACACCACTGCTTATTTTGATTCTAGTTGGTTAACTGAATAAAACAGGACCTGTTCATACAGAAAGAAATGATGCATAATGCCAGTAATTTCAGAAAGGCATAAAAGATATTCTGCCGCACAAAGATAACCTAAAATATAACAGTATTTCCAAAGTAATAGGAGATTGCTATTACAGTCTGATTTATCTAGAGTTCAAAATTCCTCTCTGGCAGTGTTTGAACATAAAGTGCCAACACAACAACAGAGGAGAAGGGAAAGAAATTAATCTCAAAAACATTTAAAGAAGTGAACAGAGAATCAAGAGACCCTGATCCCAGATCCAATGCCACAGGTGTCATCTCCTGACACGTCTGCTTATGAAACAGCTCTTCAGCCACCATGAACACCACAGTGCTAGGAATATTTGGAGCTAACCTACATAGCAAATGTGAGATTTCCATATTCTCCTGTCTACCACTCACCTCTATCATTTTTGCTGTCCTCATTTATTAATGTTCTGATAAACATAAAAATTCCTAGAATATCTTCTTTATTCAGCACACAATTCTTAACCTGGTTTGCCTGCTAATGGTACAACATTCCTGTAGGTATGAACACACTGAGTACTGGAAGAGTAGCATGTTCTCATTACTTGAGGCATCCCAGTGTGTAGTACAAAAGACAAGACAGACAGGGTGAGCACTGCAAGGTTTCACACCTACAGTGCAGAAGTTTGCCACTTAAAATGTGTTTCTGTAACCAGCCTTTAGCATGGAAGGTTTTCTGTAGCCCTTGTGATGAAAGCACACAAACTCAAGGGTTTGGAAGATGCAGAACAAAGAGCAATGTTTTAAACAATGAAATAGTTTAGCTTTCCAATAAGGTCTTCACAAAATAACTGGGATCTGAGCACAGTACAGCTCATTAAAAATCCCAGGTTTACTAAATAGTAATCTGTTTGGCTTAAAAAACATCTCAACCCAAGTATAGAACACGTGACATCTAATCATAACAATGTTTTTCTTTATAATGTCTACTAGAAAATTCCTTTTAAAAACAAGAAGGCAAAAGGAAGTTACTAATCTGTGCATACCAGAGATGTATTTCAGTAAATTTAGGAAAAAAATGAACTCTACCTAAGAAATAACTGATGTTTATATGCTCCATAAATATTCAGAAAAGTGCTGGTACCAGAGGGAACAGTGCCCTCCACAATACAGCCACAAAGCTTTAATAATGCCAAGCAATGTTATTCTAGACAACACATTTACCAGCTGTTTATGATAAATGCTTGATGAGCAACACTTTCTCTTCAATAACATTATAACACCTAATTTCTCTTTCTTTTATTTTATAAGGCTTATTTTTATCCCCTAATATATCCCCTGATTTTCATACACATATCAGATAATTAATATCATTTTGAGCCAAGATCAAGCACGGTCTAATTTATATTGGCACTAACAGAGCTGCACCTGCTCATGTCAGCTTTGAATCTGGGTATCTGACATCTTTCAGCACACACTTCCTAAATTCATCAGTAGTTTGACAAGAGGCAATTTTAAATTTAATTGCAAGAACTTACGGATTCCAGTGCTCTTTAGAAATCCTATAAAGGCTGGAAAACATGATGGGAAGTATGACATTTGAATTCTCCTCTATCAAACTCATAATGTATTCATTATTCCAATAGTACAGTGCTCTTTCAGCCACCTTTGAGTCAAAGAAATAAAATATTAACAGGAATTCATATACATGTATTTTTTCTAATATTCTGAAGAAGAAACAAACCACAGAAATTTCATTAAAATGAATTAACTCTGGAATTAAAACTCAGTAATATAAACTGTATTCATGAAATTTAGTTTGTATACTGTAATTAAGATCCCATAGTATCTACCCTCTCCTGAACAATATGTTGAGAATCAATATAGACTAAGTGCAGATAATACAACAATACTGTAGCTTTGGAAGTGAAAGGACAGTGGAACAACTTTCCCATCTCCTTTTTCCCTCTACCTTTGATTTCCCCATATGGAAGAAACAGAACAGCACTAGCATACAGGACAAAGGAAACAGGGTAATTTCCAGTGGCTGGGCTGAATATGGGAGATGAGATCTTAAATGTGAGCAAAGTACCAACAACAATGAGGAGGCAGTTGGGAACTAGGAGGAAAAACACTTATCTACACTGTACTAAAAACAGATGTAGTCCAGGAAAGAACCTATAGCAGTTGTATCAAGAATCACAGGTTGGAAGGGACTCCTGGATATCCCCCACTCCAACACCCTGCTAAAGCAGGATACTATCGTTGCACAGGAAAAGTATCCAGGTGGGTTTTGAATATATCCAGAGAAGGGTACTCTACTACCCCTCTGAGAAGTTTGTTCCAATGTTCTATTATACTCTCGGTAAAGAAGTTATTTCTCATGTTCATATGGAACTTACTGTTTTCCAGTTTGCATTCACTGCCCCTTGTCCTGTCACGCAGCAAGACTGAAAAGAGCCTGGCCCCATCCTACTGACACCTATCCTTTTAGCCTCCTCTAGGCTGAACAGCCCTGAGTCTCACAGCCTACCCTCATAAGGGAGATGTTCCAGGCCCCTAACCATCATAGCAAGCCTCCACTGCTGAACTCTCTCCAGCAGTTCCCCTTCCAGAACTCAGGAGCCTACAGCTGGACACCATACTCCAGATGGGACCTCACCAGGGCAGAGTAGAGGGGGAGAATATCCCTCGACCTGCTGTCCATGTGCTTTTTAACACACCCCAGAACACCACTGGGCTCCTTGTCCACAAGGGCACACTGCTGGCTCATGGACAACTAGGACAGAGAAAGAAAGATATCCTTTCCAGCAGGTAAGCCCTTAATCTGTATTAGTACGTGTGGTTCTTTCCCCCCGGGTGTAGACTCCACACTTGCTCATGTATCACCTACAGCTTTAAGAGCTCAAAGTCAGTTTGGACACAGTTTAAAGCCATATGTGGCTTCAAACTGCACACTCTGAGATATAACCCTTAAATATACTTAATCACGGAGCTCAGAACTGAACTTCTACTGCAACATAGCCTTCCACCCAGAAGTCCAGTATTTAAAATCACAGAACATAAAATGGCATTTGTATTTGAAGAGGTGTTATGCTAGAAATTCAGACTATACATTCCTAAACAATCAATCACCTCCATCACTGACCTGAAAATGAGGGCTAGAGACGCACTTGGCAATTTGTTTAAACAAGGGTTCCTGGATTTTGACGAATTGTGATGGTTCAATTACATCCAAGATTTCCTCCAGCTCTCCTAGGAACATGACCTACAGACAAGGAAGGAAGCATAGAATTCAAAATGTCTAAATCATCTTGATTAGTAAAATGCTCCATACCTTCAGCTTCTCTTGATGTAAGCTCATCAGGACTCTCATTCAAAAAAACATGACAACTTCTGAATCTAGTATCAAAAAGATACCGAAGTGTGCAAATGCTGCATTTAAACTAGTGCTTTGAAACAAACTTTGCAATTGCACCAGGACATCTATGCTGAAAACCTAGCCTCATACAAAGACTTTGACTAGAAAGTCTTCAAATCTGCTAAGTAAGGAGAGTCACATAATTTTATCTCCTTTTTAAAAGTAATATTCAAATGTTTTTCTGTGTCACAAAATCTCCGGGAAACTCAGATTTGCATTAAGAATTTTAAACAAATATGCAAATATTTAAAAGCATCTTTTACACGTTTGGTAGGTAACATACTATTTCCAAATATAAAAAATTCCAAATCCAACAGTTGTTTTTTGTGTTTTTTTAATTAGACTTCAATATATTTATTCTCTCCTCTCTAAATCAAAATCTCTCTGTAAAAACCTAGTGCTTATTTTGTGAGTAGAAACTATAGCTATCAGAAGCTTTTCTCTTCATAGTCAAAACTGTCCAAAAATAAAAATAAAAAACCAAAACAAAACAAAATCCCACATTTGGAAAATCATCTACAAGAATTAATACCAAGATCCAACATAGCATGTGCAGACTGCAGGGAAACACCTAAATAGTGCTGCATATCACACTGTAGAGCAAACTAACTCCTACTTTTCTGGTTAACACTAGCAATTCATTTACCTCTTTCTGACTGCAGGTTTTCGGCCAGAATTTCATTAAACCTCTGATGACCTAAATTAGAAGAAAAAGTAGTTAATTTTTTTTTTTTAACCTTCCTCACAACAGTTTAAGCTGTTTATCATGGAAAAAAAAAAATATATATATATGAAAAATATTTACTGGTTCTGTGAGTGAGGGGTCTTTCTCCAGAAACTGTACTATGCAGTACGCCAGCTGTGAAGAGGTAAAGATTTAAGAAAGCAAAGTTAGAACGTTATAATGAAATGGCAGACAAACATTTTCTTAAAAAACAAAGAGAGACAAGGCAAGATGCTACATAGCTTTCTCAAAATCAACCAAATATGTAAGCTGAGATGCATAGTTTGCACTGTGCAAATCCATTCTAAGTCAAGTTACTAGGAAACAATAAAGAAAGAAAACATTGCAAAAATCTTAACATGACAAATTATCACATACAATTAAAAACCAGAGCAACTTGGAATTCAAAATACAGTGATATAATAATAATAAGATTTTGTTAATCCCTGAAATACACTTTTTGTGTACTGGTAAAATTGTGAAAATTCACAAGATGAGCAGGCACAGATCAAACGCCAAGTAACATGTTTAGCAAGTGTGGCTTTGAAAGACTGCACTATCAGAAAATCAGACAGAAAGGGAGTGGGTATTACTTATCAGAATAAAAATGTCATCATGACAGCTGAATGTGTAAGGGACACAGGAGAGCAAAAATGTGATATAAAGTCAGTAAAGGAACACATTAAAGATCATGCAAGAGCGAGGGCATTAGTATTCAGAAAGTTGCCAGAGTCAGAGAGCGCACAACTAAGGAAACTTAACAATCTCTTGGGACAGACCAAGGGGATTAACAGAGTGGGATTACAACAGAGTGGGAAAGGCAGCCTTGTGAGAACAAGGAAAGGACAGAAAGGGAAACCTGGAGAAAGTTTAACTACAAAAGAAAAAGTTCAAAGTATCACAGATCTAAGGGACATTTTTCATTATCTAATCAGAATAAAAGCAAGGTATTTGTCATAAAAAACACATTATATGAGTAATTCTGTATTTTCCCACATTACTAGGCAATTGAATTTCCAAAGTAACTGAAAAAATATGTAATTCTAACTGAGCAGAAAATATTTTTGTAACTTCTACCTGTGCATGGAAGAGTGATAAACTCCTGACAGTATGTAAAGGAATCAGCACCTTCACCAGAAACTGTTTATGCTCTGCCTTAAGAGGTAAAGCAAAACCATTGATAATACTAGAAATCAAAAAAGAAGTATTTGTTAGTGTTATCACCACAGAAAACATTCTTGAGGTCTGAGCAAGAACTTTCTACATTAAAAACATTTAGCAGTCAGCAACTGAATTAGGCTTAAGTTATTTGTAAATAGATACTGAAATCTGTCTTCCTTTATATTATCAGTTTAGTACATATCTAGGTAATAATTCAGCTTCAACTTAAGAATCATCATATAAACAACTGCACAAACCTACTACCCAAACAAATGAGAACTTGTCTATGTAATCTGCAAATTCACGTATTCTTTGGTAATTAGGTTACTATAATTAGGTTCACTTGAGATATTCACACTTGTAGTGTACTTTAAAAAAAATCTGCAATACATAAGGATGAAGTGTAACACACACACACGCACAAAATCAATCCAAAATTTCTGCCTGCAATTTGCATCCCTGTATGAACTCTTGACAAAGATAGGAGAGAGATTTGCACGTGGGCTTAAAGATGAGCACACATACCTCACACATATCTTAAAAAACATCTGGGTTTACAGCAATACTTCTCCTATATCTGACATTACTCTGACCTGTCTAGAAGGGAAGTTTGATATTGGTAATGAACGCTCATTTACCTTCCTAAAATTTCCAACAGCTCAGCTACGCCATTGAAGTGTTCAGTTTCATAAACAAATCTAAAAAAAGAAAAAGTTAAATATAAGTAAAGTATCAGCTTACTACAATATTTATATGAGAAAAATATCCTCTCCCACAGCTTACCGTAGAAAAATATTATTAATCTGTTTTCGGATAAATGCTCTAAGACCCAGAAACTTGCCATAAATTCTGTGCAAGACTGTTTTTAGGTAGTCTCGTTCTCGAGGGTCTTCACTATCAAACAGCTCCAACAACTGTGTTGAAAGAAAAAAAGATGTTAAACTGCAGACTGACTTTACATTTGACTAGCATGACACACAGAAGTCTACATGGCAGTTAAATTGCTGTACGTGCACATAAGGACACAGTATCCATACTATCCAAGGTACAGAAATACAGTTATTAAATTTATATACATATTACAACCCCTGTATATCACCACAAAACTCCGCTTATTCATCTTAACTTCCAGCATGAAAATTTAAAGATCTTCCAAGAAGACACTTTTGATTAACCAGCTCCAAAATGTTGCCTTCTTCCCCCTCCCTCTCCCCTCCAAAAACTAAAAATGCTGTCACATCTACAAAATTATTTCTTACCACTCTCATTTTCTCGCTCTGAATTAACAGATCTACATTTTAATTGCATAAGTTTGCACCAAGGTCACATATTCTAAATTATTTTCATTTATAACACAAGATCCTTTCTAGAGACTGCATGGTTTTCAGATTGTGGACTCAATAGTGCAGCCTGTGGTAACACTGGATCTGCTGTCACAGGATATCTACCAATTAATGCAAAGCAAGGAATGAATCAGGACTGACCAAAACGTAAAATGTAAAGGGAAAGGAAAAAGATTTCTTTATTTGAAACTGTTAAATCAGATTTTAAAACAGCAAAATAATTATGTGGTTCTCAGTCAAACAAGAAGAAATTCCAGTGTGTTGTACTGTACAATATCTTCCCAAAATACTGCTCTCTGACGTTTGCTCTAAGAACCAAGGTATGAAATGAGCAGCAAGAATGTCAGTCTCACTTCTTCAGTCTATTCCCCTCAAACCCTTAACCACAAGCATATGAGTTTCAACTCATCTTTTCAGTTCCATCTTTTTTGACACCACAACATCTGCTATTTTGGTAAATTTCAAATGAATTAGAAAAAAAAACTTACTAAAAAATAAGTTAAAGTGCATTACTTTCTTGGCAATTCTAAGTTGTAAGAAAGAAAAGAAAGAAAGAATGGTATCAGAAAGAAAGAGTATCAATCTTGCATGCAAAAAAAAAAGGGAACAGTCAAGCAGAACATATCTTGAAAAATAAATGAAGGCAGCTTGCCAAAGAGGCCTTAAAATGTTTATGATGCTGGCAGAAAAACACTACAGAAATGGCAGAAAGCAAAATAATTCTCAATCCACAAATAAATTCTAATTATTTTAAGCAGATATGTACGTGCATGTACACTATCTCTGTAAAACTGGTGGACAATTTTAAGAAGGTGAAGAAGTATGAAGAAAATCAGAAAAAGATTAATAAGAGATTTTTTTTAAGCTTTCTGGGATTTTGTTTTCTAATATCCGGGTTTACAACTCATGAATGTATTCTTTTTCATCACGTTGGACATTTTTCTCTATCTTAACACTGCAGTAAGAATCTGCGACGGGAATTTCAGGAGGAAACTATGGGGTTTGTCAGCTGCCCTCTAGAGGTTATCAACACATTGCTTTGTTCAATTAGTTCCACAGTTAAAGAAATATACGTTTACCTCATCCTTCCCCAAATAGCAAATTTCACCCAAAGACAGCAAACAGCTGGAAACACTTATGTTTTTAATATTCTTACTGGATTGTTTTTAGGAGCAAAATATAAATATTTCCAGTTCTTTTATACAGATCC
Source organism: Oreortyx pictus (assembly GCA_036925125.1). Classification (NCBI taxonomy): domain Eukaryota; kingdom Metazoa; phylum Chordata; class Aves; order Galliformes; family Odontophoridae; genus Oreortyx; species Oreortyx pictus. The sequence goes on along the minus strand of JAUPFR010000006.1, from coordinate 52,722,018 downwards.
TCTGTGGAAACATTGCTGAAGCCAGACTCGGTCTCTCACTTAAAAAGAAAAGATGCTTATTTTGATTTGTCCAATTCGTTATCAGGTTTCAACAATAAAGCCTTATTTTTATGAACAAGCTGTAAGACCTTCTATGATTTACGTAACTACTCTGACACTAAACATACACAGAAAAGGGAAATAAAACCTCCAAAATAGCAACCTACAGTAACATAGATATGTGTGGAGATATTTCAATAGTGCCTCTTAGCAACCACTGCAAACTATACACAATGAGGCTTTAGGAACGAACACGCTGTTAGTGTACAACGTTCTATCAAAACATACTGCTGAAAGCCAATAACACATCTATTTAAAAAAAAAAAAAACAAAAAAACCCACATCTGTCTCACTCTTCCCCTACCAGGGCACTTCTTGCTAAGAAACTCTTCACTGAAGTCCATTCGATGTTCAGAAACAAATTACATTAGAGAGAAAGCTGATGACAAAAACTGTCATAGCTGTATTGCCAATGTCAAAAAACAAAAGCATGTCTGGTGTTTCAAAAGCCTCAAACTGGTTCCCAGTATAAGTGATCTGTAATCACAGATTCTTAACTCCAGTCACACCAAAAATACAGTAAGAAATTCACAGACACCCAAGTTCCTAAAGATCAAACAAGAACACCTATGCACAGGGAAGTATATCTCTCTGCACGTGCATGTGAGGCTCTGCAGAACTTTTGATAGAAAAACATGGATTTTTAACTGTGGAAAGCAATATATTAAAACGCATCACTGAACCATATGGTAAGAGCTTCTGCATTCCTAGAATTCTTTCAAGCTCTAATTTTATCATACATTTTCAGATAAGTAGGTTTCAAAATACCACACTTCTCTCAAACTCAGTAGATAAACACTAACGGGATCTTAAGAATCCTTGTTTTAGTCCCATTCCCTGGTGCTAGATCTTAATAGGGCTGAATGCCTTGAAAAGCTTTAAGTGATTAGGATAACCCCAAATTCTAAAATGTAAGGATAAAAATTGCTCTCTAAGTGAAATTCTTCAGGTGTTCCTTATATGAACAATGGACAAGGACAACAAATCACTGCTTTTGTTGCCTAAGCATCACAAAAAAAGAAAAACAACAAAACTCCAGAGGTGAGAGTAAGGTCATCAGCAATTCTGGGCTTTGTCAGACATTTCCAGTTGGGCTTTTATTGAAGTCTCAAACCCCAGGAAATTCCCTTTTCCAGCTAAGTGTGGAAATTTTTAAGTTTCCATGATTTCAAAAGCAAGCTACGGACTGCATTAAACATGAAGTTGATTCTGATTTTGTGGCTCTACAGGAATTCACAGGAACACAAAACATGAACAGGCCTACTGGTGAAAGCTGAAGACAAAAGGGAAAGGGAGCACATACGTGAAGTTTCCTGCCTTATCCCAGAAAATATCATACTTCAGCCATCTCTGTTGAGGCCTCTGGCCTGGAAGAAACTTCCTCAAGCAGAGGAGACTAACTACTACAGTCTCAAGTGAAGGAGGAGGAAGATGAAATGTGTAAATCATCTGTCTGTCAGCTCACTGACTGAGGCCACCTCACCCAGTTAGCCACAACGGCAAGCAAATGTCAAAGACAGCACTTACCACTCTTTGCCAGTGCTGTTTACTACTGATACTTCTTCTTCTGTGCTTTTAACAGAGCTCAAATTTTACATGGCTTTTTTGTTTACTTCCACCCCAAGCTCTATAGTGCTTCTGTTTTTGGTACTGCTTTGGGAATAGGCTTGTTAGTGAATATTGGCCCTTCCTGCCAGCTCTCCAACAAAGAAAAAAAAACCTCCTTCCAACAGAAATATTTTATCAATAATATGATACTTAAAACTGTGGTTTAAGTAGTGTCTCCAGATGGCAGCATAATCAGAATAAGCCTTTCATTTTTCAACAGTTCCTGTTTCAGCTTGCTCTTGAGCAAGTCAAATACAAGAGCTGATCCAAAAGTAATGCATCCTATTTTATTATGTTGGTCTATGACTTCAGAGACAGATGTCAGTAGCAGAGCAGTAGAGGTCAAACCTTTCCATCAATAACCCATTATATTTTGTTGCCGTGTGACAGATGGCAGCAGAGGGACAGTCTGACAGAATGGATTCTGACATGAAAGGGCATATGAAGCAAAGGTGTGTCAGTGAATTCATCTGTGTGGAAAAATGACACTCACTGGCATGCAGCAACGCCTGCTGAAGGCTCACAGAAATAGGAGAGTGGATGTGAGTACAGTGAGGTGGTGAGTGGTGCATTTCAGCAGCGGTGACAGCGATGTGAAAGACAAGCCACATTCCAGACAGCCATGCACAACTGTCACACCACACAAGAGCATCTTGATCAGCTCACCACCACAAATTAGCTGTTACCATCAGGAAACTGCATGGGGGTGAATGTCAGTTTCAATGTGCTGGAAGCAGTGGTGGTAATGTTGGAATACTGAAAAGTTTGAAGGAGGAGGGTCCCACAAGTCCTCACACAGGAACAGAAAGAACACCACGAGGAAGTTTGTCAGGAACTACAGAACCAGTAGGAGGCTCAAGGTGACCGTTTTCAGGAACTGCACCATTACCAGTGATGAGATGTGTTGCCACCACTACAAGACTGAGTCAAAACTGTATCCTAGGAAGTGGCAAGATGGGTACTTCCCATTGAAGAAGTTGTTCAAGATGCAGCCCTCAGCAAGTACAGAGAATGATCTTTCTGGATTTCCTGGAACTCGGACAAACCATGAACTCTGATTGATCATACCAAAGGCTCAAACTTCCAGAATTAGGCCAGAAAAGACAACCTGTCTCTTGTAACACAATGCCAGGCTCCACAGCACTTTGAAGACTATGAAACACAGTATCAGTTTTCACTGGACTGTCCTACCACAGCCACCATACAGACAGCTTTGGCAACTTCTGACTTCCATCCATTTGCTTTGATAAAAGATTGACTGCATGGGCAACATTTTCCTAGCAATGTTGTTGTCACAACTGTGAAACAGTGGGTGACCTCCACTGGTGCAGATTTTTGCTGGGTTTTTGTTTGCTTGTTTTTCATTTTTAAAAGCACATCATGAGGGCTCTCATTCATTGCTGATGGAAACGCATAGCTAATGGCAATGACTATGCTGATAAAGTGTTTTGTAGATGGGAATCTGCCGTCTCAAATAGCATTACTGTGCTCATTTTAGTTGCTGTAGTTTCCCTGGCAACAAATAAGAGGCATTACTTCTGGAGTAACCTACATATTTTGATTAACGTATTGAAACAGAGGCCAAATCGGGCACTGTATATGTCTATAGCAACAGAGACCAACATACTTACCATTTGTGTAGTTTGACACCTTCATTGTAAATGCTCACTGAGCATTTTCTGTTGCAATAAACGTTACACTTTCAAATCCTGAACAAAACAGTTTCAAAGCAACTTTTTTGAGAAGTAAAGTGAAGCCTTAAAGAAACCACAATGGCTTACCTGCAATACAAATTTCTGATCTATGTACTTTTTGGCAATGCTGGGCTGAAATTCTTGGCTTTCCAAAAATCGTATGAAAAACTCATATACAAGCTGCAAAATGAAAAACAATGGTTTAGTTTGTGTCTTTATTATTGTTTATATTTCTAAGTGTTTCATAGATTCGTTCCATATAAAATAAAATACTTATTTTTCCATAAAGCAAAAGGATGAGAAAAGAAAAAATATTTTCCTCCTTTAACAAATGGCCACCTTAACTGTTTCAATTAAATAAATACGAGAGCTTTCTAAGTTAGTTTTGCTTATTTAACTCCAGTCAGAGATATCTAATCATCAAGTACAGACACCGCCATCTTGTAACGCTTGTTATCATCTTGTAAAGCTAACTAGGGTAATTGGAAAGCTCATTTAAACTGCCCTCTGAACTGCTTATGTCATATCAAATTAAAAAAAAATTACAATTCTGAAAGAACTGGTGAAACAAATAGAAAAATTAAATTAGAAAATGCTCAGAGTTGCTTTCTTTGACAACTTGAAACACAGAAAAAAATAGAAAATGGAATTTAATCAGGACTTTCTGACTTACTGAAAAGATTAGCATCAAGGATGGAGAAAAACCTGCTTGTTTTCATTCAATTCCTTTTCTGCCTAAATTATTCAGTGCAATAGCAACATATCTTGCATTTAATATATAAAAAGAAGTGCAAAACAGACTGGCCAAAAGGAAGTGAAAGAGGCACTATGATAGCCATTACAAACACCATTATGCTGCAACACTGCTGCTGCTTTATGTCAGCGTTGTCCGAGCTCTTGTAAAAGGAAACAATCAAAAATCAGAACGATGGAAAGGGGCTGAGAAATATGATGTGGAAAAAGTGACAGTTTACGTCACTAACATCAATTCAGCAGGAAACCTATCAACTTCTGACAAATACTTTGGTACCACACAACAGTCAGTCATCCATTGGCTAAGAAATCCTTCCTTCTTAAATAATGACTTTTAAAAACACAGTGCTAGTGTCAAAGAATGTCAGGTAACAGAAACGTGCCTCTGCTGCTTGTAAATTCCATGAAGATGTTAGGATTCTTATTTTGTGAAATTTATTATAAATAAGGGATGAAAACTACATTTCAAGAGAACAAGAGAGTGAAACTGCTCACAGGCAAAGATGCGTATCCAACTGTTAAATAAAATACTCATTTCAAGCTGAGATCAATTGCGCTGCTTTGCTCACAGATCCTAGACTCCACAAACTGTTTCTCTGCCAAACTTCTTCTAAATTTATCTGTGGCATAAGTCATAGTCCTGACTAACAAAGACAGGATCTGCAGTCACATTTTCTATAAAGGAATTTACTGCAATAGCATTACTTACGCTGTCTTTCTCCAAGATTATGGTTTTTGTTCAAAATACAGAATTGACAGTTGAAATACAGAGGAAGTAATGAGAGCTAGTTCCCATCCACAGGTTAAAAGATATATTAGAAAATCAGATATATTAAGCAATGGTAAGCATTTATTTTGAAATAAATGGTCAAAAACCTGTAGATGTGGCCACGACGCCTCCAAGGTGGGCTCATCTTCTTCTGGATCAAATTCATTGCTGTCACTAGGTGGGAGAGTTCTGAAGATATTGCAAGATACCTGGAAAGTGAAAGAGAGAATGAGATCTATTTTTCAAGCAGGTACTGGATTACAGGCCTCTGTACTTCTATGCCTACTCTACGCATCCTCATCACATAAGCAGTATTTCTATTGCTTACTGTCTGACAAAGCTGTTTAGCAATGGTAGAGATCAAAGGAATCTATCACTTCACAAACCTACCACCAACCTTGGCACTTTATCTTCTTCAGATCTCTTTGCTTCTTTCTAGTGACATCCCAGCACTGCCCAGTGAGCCATCACTGCTGATTTCCCCACGCTCCAGATGAGCCCACTCTTATTCCCTGTTCTGGTGGCCACTGAAGTCTGCTAGGTCAGCAGCATGGCCATCAGTATGCACTGACAGGGATTTTAATATACTTTATTTTCCTCTGCATTAATGACACCTACTGAAGTTCTCATCTGTCAACACTTGCTTTAGTTGCCAGTGTTCCCCACACAGTATATGCCCGAACACTTTGTATCAAGTGCACAACTTGGTACTAAATGCAGGCAACAAATAATGTTTGCTTGTCACTCAGCCCGTATTTTATTTCACGGTTGCTTCACTTTGCTTAATCTTATTTAGAGGTACTTTGCTCAGAGTGCTTGGCTTTGTGAGGCTCGTGCTATCAGCAAAGACCGAACCAGAGTATTCTCCTGGGTTAATTGCAGTGCTGAATGGAGCGTACTGTTTATTATGCAGCACATCTTATAAGCTCTAAACATGCTGCAGGGCCTTTCCTGCTCTTTAAAGGTGGTGTAGTGCCTTCCTTGCACTCTGCTACTGTATTTGACCTGTGTCTAAGCTGGTTAATCAAACAGCTGGGAAAGGCAGCATATTATCTTCTAATCCTGTCTATACATGACCCCTGCGTAGCAGTTCAGACAAATTAATCTATTTAAGCAACGAAACTAGTACACTCTTCAACATCCTGATTTATTTTTCCAGCCTTCTATAACCTTTAATATTTTACAGTTAGTCTGTAAGGCAAGTCTTCAGCATGTTGGCAGCTTAACGTGAGAAGACACATTAAAGCCAAGAGTTTAAATACAATCCAGACACCGATGAAAACAAACTGAGTCAGAGTGAAATTTCAGAACTTGCAAGGTAAACCAAAGAGATTTGGGCACTGCAGAAGTAAGATGAAACAACAGAAAACTGCAGGAGAGCATATACAGTACATTGTGGCATGGAATATTCACTGAATACAAGTGGAAAACAAAAGTATTGGCTAGCTTTAGAGTAAATGTGGCAAACCAGCGAGCGCAGACAGAAGTGGTCATATGGGTTTTGTAGTTGGACTTTTTCCGTTTGCCACAAGAGGGAGCATTTCGCTACAGTTACAGCAAAACACCTTGGCAGAATCCTTCAGCGTACGTAAATCTCGTGTTGAATAGTCGCCAGGCTTTCAACCCTAATAAGACAGCACCTATCAGCCTCCCCTTAAAAGGACCGAACTCTGTTCTATATGCACACCTGCCAAATGATACCCAATGCTCAGCAGGAAATGTTCTCTCTCCTCCTCCTTTTCCCAAGTCCTCCACCTCTCTAAGACTACCCCTTCACAGCTCCACCTAAAAAGACTTTTTGAAGTCAAGCATATACTTCAGGAATATACACATATAACAATTTGTTCTGCCTCAGGGATTCCTTACCCCATCCTTCTAGCATCCCAGTAGGTGGGACCTACTGGTGCCTTCCATCTGAACACCTGGGATTCTGCAATACTTACCACAGCATTTTTGGTTAATGCTTCCTCAGCATTTGGTCCCAAACAGGGAACTAGCAAAATCAAAAGCAGTCTGCAGCTTTCATTCTGCATTAAACTTCTTTCAAAGGAAGAAAATGAAATACTTCTGCAAATTTCAATTAATGAAATTTGTACCAAAAAAATCCAAGAAAACGTAAGTATTTATCAGATTTTAAGTTTTAAAACAAGAACAAATGCCAAGATTTGGCACAAGCAAAACCTGCAAGGAAAGATACGTACTGCCAGAACGACAAGCTAATTGAACTCTAATTCCTGTAAGATTTCAATGAAGTTGATCCAAGTTTCACACAGTTACTGTAGCAGCATGATGGAAGAATGAAGATTTCAGCAACAATGTAAGTGTTAAGTGCCAGGACTGACACTTGAATCTTAAGCTCATAACAAAGCCAGAATGACCTCTGCAGTGTGCATTTAAAAATAATAATAAATAAAAAAAATTAAAGTCAGAGAATCACAGAATTGTAGGGGTTGGAAGGGATCTCTAGAGATCATCGAGTCCAACCTCCCTGCTAAAGCAGGCTCTCTATATCAAGGGGTTTTTTTTGCATAAGAACATAGAATGCAATGCAAGGTAGAATAGAATTCTCATATAGTTTGCTCTCTGCAATTTTCTTCTTCTTTTTTTTGGCATTGGGAATAAAGATAAGTTATATAGAGCCGAAATGCAGTCATTCTCCTGAGGAAAACAGACAGAACAGGTTATCTTCAAATGATTCCTGGGGTAATCATAATTTTAAAAGATAATGTGTGCCATTACAGTTACATTAATCACCACAACACAGCATGAGAACTCATTTACATGCAGTGTCAATTTACAGCATGCTTATCTAGATCAGTAGCCTCTGGGTGGCTAATGTTCACAAACCTCTAAGGGAGAACTGAAGGCAACAAGTGCCTCCATGCATGAACTGCCCAGCTGTGCGAGAGACTGACAGCCATCACAAAATGATACACCAGATCAGGGAAGAGTAATTCTTCTCACATAGGCATAAGGAAGCTATTTAGCATTTGTCCCTGGGCCCAAGCAGAGTGCCAAAATACCTCCAGCTCAATCAATGAATCACTTCCCTTCTGACCTCTGCTGGCTCATCCAGCCACAGGATATCCCTGCCAGCCTCTGCACAGCCCTCGACGACTCCTCTCCCACAGCCAACTCAAATGAGTGCTGATCAATACTAACTACCATCTTCCACCGATTAGGAATGCCTCCAAGCCCTGATGTTTCTGTACAGCAACCTGAACTCTAATATTCTGGAAAGTTCTGCCATGACAAATCTTTTCTATTACACGTTCCACACTGTCCTCCAAGAGAGTCCCTTCCAGGATACCCACCAGCCAAACACAGAAGTCAAACAATCCTTCCCCAGGATGTACAATCTGAATAACCAAGTGCCAGAAATCAACTCAACAAATCACTGAAATCCACTCATCAGCAACAAATCTAAAATCCCTGGGAACACGTTGGAAATGCCAAAATGAAAGAAGCTTTTGCAATTGCAGATGCCCAGAAACCTCTAAGCTCAATGTTGGTGTATCAGATGGGCACAACTGCGACAAAATCTTCTCCAGGTAATTATGGTTAAGTGTAAGTTCATTGAAAACAAATGGAAAGATAGACAAGGCTGTTCGGGTACCACCACAAGTAATGAACTGTAAGGTCTGAACAGGTCTGAGAATAATATCTGGCAATCCAGAACACGGAAACTATGAATACACAATTAATTTGCAGTAACAGGCTCCAAGAAAGTTCTGATTTCATCCCTATATTTATATTTGAAATAACTTTTAGAAAATAAAGTACTAAGTTGCTTAGTCTGAAGTCAGGAGAAAACGTTTGAGAAGTCCTCTCTCCATCCCTCACCCTCACTAGAGCACCACAAAACACCCTGACGTTACAGAAACACATCATAAATTCTATTCCATCTCAGTGCTCATATGCCATGCTGTTTGAAACCAAGATTTGATCAGTAATATTCTTCCTGAAATGAGCCCTACATGAAAACAAACATTCATGCAAGGAAGTGTAATACATTAACTATACAAAAACAGGACCAGTGAAGTACTTCATCTGTGATTCTACTACCAGTATGTGGTAGTGTCCATCTAAACCTCACACATGTAAGAAATTGAAATTGGCTATCTATGCACACACCATGTTTAAAGCAGTTCCACGTACAAACAATGCATGCTAACAAAATGTAATCAGGCCATATATGAAGCTATTTTAACTGGGAGTCACCAATGGCTCACAGTACACTGACACTTATCCTTCTGAAATATATCTGCATATGTATTTTTTTTTAATTGTTCATGGGTTTACAGTTACTCATCTATAGTCTTTCTATATATGCCACTAAACTGTTTCCAGAAGTTTCAGGTGTACCTTACAGAAAGAAAAATCCAGTTTTATCTTAAAACGTTATTAACGACTCTCCCAGCACTCACAACCCTGAGTTCTAGTACTGAACTGACCAGGGCAGTGCTGCTTCTGGCTCTAAGGTTGAAACAGCCTGGTTCCCATTGGATCTTGTTAAACCATCAGATCACCTCAGTCTCTCCCTCTAAATATATCTGCATATGCAGTATGCATCTATGAGTGTGCGTTCATACATAAATGACACCTCTCAAAGTCTCTGCTGCTAAATGGAAAGACAAAGCTACTGAGCCCAGGCAGATCTTGATTAGTTCTGCATCCTGTGATTGCTTTTCCCACCTTCCTTTAAGCTCCCATCTTTATTTTCTTAACGCCTTCAAATACGTACAGCCAATGTGCTGGATGTGCAGAAAAAGCCAGACCACTTCCCTATTATTCCCCTTTTTTGAACACTGCAGTGTATCAGGAACTTCTATTAACATAGTCAAGATACTCACCCACGACTGTCAAACCCCTTCTGCATCACCACTTGCCAGAATACAGTCATTCTGAGTTGAATACTATAACGTCTTCTTTTTGACCAGCAGCATTACTTTCTACTGGGCAATGTAAAAATGAACTATAGTGGATTGTGAATGCATCCATCTATCCAGACCATATGGCAAAAGCGTGGAGAGCAGTCTTACTCATCTTCTCTTCTAAAAATTCTGCCAATAACCTGCTGGAATTTAGCACAGATCTTGGTTGCTTACCATCACCCACTTCAGTAGTGGCAGCTTCCACCCATATAGATGTGCAAGGAGTGTAATTGAGATCCCTAGGCTACGCCTATGTGAACCAACAGGGAAGTGCAATTGGAGTAGGCTGGTAGAACAAAATACCTGGTGCACAGGTGGTGAATACGTACACTACGTATGTTTGGAAAGAGTGCTTACTTCCTAGCTATCTCTTGTACTGATGCCCAATAAAGTTGAGAGCAATAGGCACAGCCCTGGAATACACATTTGACCCCAAATGAATCAAATTCACAAACTCTCAAGCTTCTCTACGTTAAGCATCAAAGTACAGTGAGAACAAATGGGAGATGCACTTCAAAAGCACCCTCAGAATCCCAGCTGCCAGTGCTAACACAGTCATGGCCCTGGGGAACGCTCGCAGGCACACCTTCTCCCTGCTGGAAATCAGAGCTCTGAAATGCCACACTAGATGCAAACCACATGGGATACCCTGCTAGCAACAACCTCGTTCACTGCTACCTCCTTGTAAGTACATTCTGAGATGATCCAGTGAAACAGGCTTTTGTGTAATGCGTGGCCACCTAACTCTATATCATCATAATATGACAGCAATAATTCAATTATTTTTGACAAATTAAAGCAGAAAGAGCCCCTCATCTTTTCAGCAGACATATGATGAAGCAAAAGCCTGCCAATACACTTGAACTCTAGACAGCATTACAAAACTCTTACTGTCTCAGACTCCTATCTGAAGAGCAAAACAAGATATTCAAAATCTAAGAAAACAATCTCCCAGAAGATTCATGCTGGGCTGATCTGCAGATGCAGTGCTAGGAAGATGACATAGCCAAAATGTGGGGGTGAGAGTGTATACTCCTCTTAAACAAAACAAAACAAACAAACAAAAAAAGCCGCAGTTGACACAAGCACTTCTCGAAACAGTTTATTTTTTTTTGCTTTAGACTGAGTCACTGTACTATTATGCAGACAACATCTGACGAATGAGAGGCCTATGGAACCAACAGGAGGAATAATGGATAAAGCTAAATGTAATTACATACTGTCGAGAAAAATTATTAGGGACAACTGCTGCAAGAGGAGCTGCCTCCTCTTAAAGCTGTTAAAGGAGTACAGAACATCGAAGCCTCTTCCTTTACCAAGTATTGTGGGTTTTGTACAAGCAAGGTGTACGAAGAATATTAAGTAGCACTGATGTATCTCACACTAGAGAGCAGAGATCTTACAATATGAAATGATTTTTTTCTATTTCTGTTAATTTCAGTAGTATGTCTGTTCCATCACAGTTGCATCCATGTGCCATTTCTCACTCCAAGTCCATTTTGGGGAGTCAAAGAACACTGCATCTTTCTTTCAGTATTTGAGATGCATTCAAATCGATCTTTTTAACAACACCCGTTCAAGAAGAAGTAAAGATTAACTCCTACTATTTTACACTGCTCCTGAAGTTATATAAAATTCATTTCACACAAGAGGCATTATTTAACAACTCCTAGAAGAGTGATTGTTTCTATTTATTTCTCTTAAACTCAAAATGACATGCAGTATTACGTTTTTAAACCTAGTATCTAAACCAATAGGAACAAAAAGAGGTTTTGCTGGATCAAGAAGCTAAGAGTGAATAAAGATAGTTTTGCATTAAAAAAAAAATGTAGAGTATAAGAAATTAGAGTCACCTCTGCACAAAAAAGAAAGAAGGCCAAAATAATATTCCATTATACAAGGTGCATCTCAAAAAAGTTTCATTATCCACCTCTTATGGGCTGGCAAGCATCCATGGATATTATATAAACATCACAGTAAATGTTTGGGGTTGAGTTTACAGTTGCTGGAGAAGCAAGTAGGAGAGTTTAAGTGTTGCTCATCCACAAGAAGATTTATCCAGGTTTCTCAGCTTAAGAGCTTGTCAAATTCCCCATTCATTTGATTTTTCAAGTGAAACTAATGAGTATCTTCAATCTAAGTCTTAATCCCCAGAAAACACAAAAAACTGTACCACACAACACCCTGCAGGATACCATGTAGACAATAAACATGTTTTTCACTCAACTACCATTGCCTGTTCTACCAGCAAAATCAGCTGCATTAGTTTAAGTCTCCACGTTTTGCTCAGACAGTCACAAATTTTAGATGAAGAGTCCAATAATTGGCTCATAAAGTCATATTACTGGCACTTCCTTCTCAGAATAGTGTGTTTTAACTGGCAAAGATCTTTCTTCCAGAGACTAGCCTAATTCTGAAGAATGTCATGTGCCCTTCTGCACAAGGCATCAAAACCACAAGGGAAGTGCACTGAGTAGCATTCATATGAATGCATCTGTCCAGCTGGTATCATTAACACAGATCCTAACCACACTTTCCATTAAGTGATATTGATGACAGTGACAAGGCCACTGTAAACTTGCTTTGGTGGCCATTAGTAAACTGTATTTTTTTCAAAATAACAAATTCAGCACTTCTGTGTGTATGGAGCTAAAGTAAGTGGTTTAAAGAAAGAAAGAAAGACTACCAAATACATAAATGTTTTATCCTGTGATTCTGTATATACCTCAGTGTGAAATCATGCAATAGTACAATTAGGACTCAATGTTTTAATGAATGAATTTAGGATGACTAGCTTTAAAAATGCGCAGCTACTCTTATACTGGCTACCCCAAATGATCATTTAAGAAATCCTTTTATCATCACAGTGTTGCATTTTAAAAGTAATTAAAAATCTTGGAGTTTTTGCTTAATTTGATAGGCAATTTCTTCTATCCTCCTATCTGTAAAGTTGAACTTGTTTTTGGTCACAAAATGATAACACTAATACACACGTAGTTAATCAATCTTTAAGAAAAAGCTGCCACATTGATATCAATTCTTCAGGCACTTCAGTTAATTACAGTAAGAAGGCAGTTGAGTCATTAATCCTTGTTCATAAAAATCAGTAACTTTAAAAATCAGCTTCAGACTACTGCAACTTTTTTTGCTTCTCTTAAATGACAGCACAACTTGCATATCTGCTTCTTGTTTTATCCCCTATGTTCAGAACACTCCTCACCTCCAAATTTCAGTAGCCCAAAAAGCCAAGCAGGAAATGTTACTCCCTGCATTCATATACCGCTACCCAGAATCTGAGTACAAAGCACAACAGGGAATAGATCTTCCAAAGGGAAAAAGAACATTTGTGCTCTATTCTGCTGTGTTTTAAGCTGTCGGCCTTTCAGTCAAAACACTTCCATGACAGCTGTGGCAGGCAGTCAATTTGGAAAGGACACAGAACTGCTCTTTTCTTCACTATCGTGACAGGTCAGAGCTTGTCAACTTGACAGGGCATTTGCGAACACAGTTGGAGACCTCAATGAAAATTCTCAGGAACAGATAATAGTGGCAGTTGCACAGCGAGCTCATGAAGTCAACTGTGTACAGTTTGGTCTGTCTCGGTACAGCAGATAAAAACACTTTATGCTTGAAACAAGAACACGCATTTATCACAAAGAGTAAGTCACACCAAACGTCACGCCACAGCACCAAGTGACTTGCTGCCCCTACTGCAGACTAATGCTCTCCTGCTCACCTAGGGCCTGAAGAAATGGCATGGAGCTGCATCAGGGGAAGGTCAAATGGGGTTTAGGGACAGGCTCGGCCCCACAGGGTGGTGGGCATGGAATGGGCTGCATAGGGCAGCGGGCACAGCCCTGAGTGCCTGAGCTCAGGGAGCACTCAGACACTGCACTCAGACATTGTGTTTCTGTAGCTCCGTGTGGACTCAGGAGCTGGACTCAATCCTTGTGGGTCACTTCCAGCTCAGCATATCCTATGATTCTAATTTCCTCCAGAAATTATTTTGTTTAAAAACAAAAAAACAAAAAACAAAAAAACCCCACCTTTTTTTATTTGTAAGAATCTCAGCTTGAGCCACTGACTGGACAAATAGGGGATTTGAGAACACTCTCAGTCTTTCCCCTTCTCCCTTCTTAAACTTCCTGCTGTTCAGGTTAAGATGTAGCTTAAGTTCAGACCCCAAATACAAGGCAGAAAAAAGAAAGATGAGAAAGAGCACAACGAAATGAAAGGAACAAGAGAAAACAGCTTTCCATAAAAAATGAGACGGGATGAAATTCATGGAGCTCCATTAGCAAAAACATCTGTGAAATCTACTGGAAAAAATTTACACTTTATCTTCACTTCCAGTGACTGCTCTGTATCATATTTACTGACTATACTTAAGTAAATTATTTAAAACTGTGCTTCTCAAACTATTTAGGCAATGCATCATTTCCTTAAGATAAAAACAGTTTAGTGAATCAACATAAATGACTGCAGGGATTGAAGAAAATGCAGGAAAAGGGCTCTGCGTCTCATTACAGCTCACGTACAGATTGCTTCATAGGTTATGATTTATAATTCAAAACTGAACTTTGTGAGCAGTTACAGATCAAATACTTCTAACTTGTTGCTACAGTAAAAAAAAAAATGTACATGAAGTGAATGAGAAAATACAACCTCAGTAACAGAAACACTAAAACAAATACTAAACTGACGCAGAAAGTGAGATTGAAGGTGTCATACCCAACTTTAATGAAGCTATCTGGGCATCAGTGTCCTGTATATACAAATTATATAACATCCGTTCATTTCAAGGGGTACAAGGAAGAATAAAGTAATGTTTGCAAACCATTTAGATGCTGCAAATTCAGTACAAGCAGAAGAACTCAGCAGAGAACTAGTAATTCTGTATTCAGACTAGTATTTGCATTAGACCACATGCTGAACACATAACACAGCAGAGTGACAAGTGGTTCACTGAGAAAACTTTTCCAGTAGAGGAGAAAAGGGAGGGCAGGGGAAAAGGGAGAGAATCTGATCATGTTACTACAGACTCTCTGAAAATGCAATCAGACTATGGAGCCACACAAAGATTTTTCCATACATCTTAATTCTTTTTTTGCTTTTTTTAATTCACTATTAAGTGCACGATGAGTCTGTCATAATTTTCAGCTACTTTTAAGTATTACAGACAAGCGACACAGCTCATAACTGTGTTCCAGGAAAGCAGTAAGGAGCACACATAATGCTAAATAAAATCTATTCACGTTTCAGCATCACCACATTCACCCTTAACTAATTGTCCTTTCATTTCGATAGCAGGCTGTAAGAGTTCCATATGGTAGAACAGAATAAATGTTTAAACGCACTGACTGATTCTGCCAATTACAAAGGATGTTCTTCACCATATAGCATCTGATATTGTTACCATTTTTAGATTGAAAATACTATTATTGGACAATATGTAAGGTATGGCTTCACTGTTGAGTCGTCTTGCTTACAAACAACAACTACCACGAGTCCACATAATATAACCACAAAATTTTCACACTGTTTCTATACAGCATTTTCACCATTTCTTCTTTAAAAATAGGTTGAAGTGTGCACGAGTAATTATCTCAGAGCTTCAGTACCAATTCAAATGCTTGGATAAAGTTCAAAGAAAGAAAAAAACTTGTAGAAATAAATCCATTATTTATACTGGGGAGGGAAGGGTATGGGGGGAAAGAGGTGGACTCTGATATTATGTCTGCTGGGTCTTTCGATTAGGAAACTTTCATACGTTTCTGACTCTATAAAAATCATCATCATCTTGATTTTAATTAAGCACATATAAAAATTAATAACTTTGTCTTTGGAGAACTATCCCCAAGTGATGTCAAGTAGAAAATAAAAACCAAAGGCCTCATTTAATCCACCTACTCCAGGGTTCAATTTCGCCCACAATGTATAACTGGAATTGCAAGTGGATTTAAAGAGACCACGAGAAAGAAGAAACTCACCATTCTAACTACTTCAGGGTAAGTCTGCTCTGTCAAACAGCCTCTGCTTATTGTAATGTAGTCGACCAGTTCATTAAGAGTGGAGCGCTTGTATTCTTTCATTTTAAGGTCTGAAAGCGTGTCCATGAAGTCAAAAATGACACAGCACTGTTGAAGTTTCTTTAGGAACAGTTCAGGCTGCTCTGAAGATGGAACGTCTGTGAAACAAGAAAGGAAATCTTTGTGAGTCTGGCATCTTTTTACACAAAACAGGATTTATTTTTGAAGATCAATTCCAAAGAAAAGCAGCATTCAAACAGTTGTCGTAAAACAGAGCACAGATTACCAAATGGAACCCTTATAGGAACACTGTTATCACTGTTACTGAATGATTTGTTGTAG
This sequence comes from Oreortyx pictus, assembly GCA_036925125.1. Lineage (NCBI taxonomy): Eukaryota > Metazoa > Chordata > Aves > Galliformes > Odontophoridae > Oreortyx > Oreortyx pictus. The sequence continues at coordinate 52,705,790 of JAUPFR010000006.1, read as the reverse complement.
TAGTAAGTTATTTGCTATTAAGAAAAGAAGGTTCACAAAAGAAGTACAGGCTTAAGTGGAAAATACAAATGCAAAAGCATCCAAGACTTAATTTTATAGTACACCGCTACTTTCATTGCATCTGACATGTGCCATTGTTAACTTGCACACCAAAAGGTGATGAAAGAACTGTCACATTGATCAAGCTGGAGTCATTTCTACTTCCAAAAATACTGGGTCACTTAAGTCCATATGTATAGGTATGAATACACGTGGATATATAGAAAATTTGAGAATTACCTTCACATCAACACTTTCCATAGCAAAATCAACTGCAATGTTACTGAAACATTGAGGATACATTGCTCCACTACAAACACATTGTATGAATTACTACACAAAATAGTCACATGTACTTGCCCCAAAAAGAAAGTAGATTGTATTATTTTTTCCTATATTAACTTCTTGGTGGCTTGTTAAGTTTAACAAGTGTGTCAAAAGATTGCACAGAAAGCCTAGTTTATCCAGTGTCCATGTACATGAGGCTAAGAACAGCAGAAGAGCTGCACGAATGAAATACCTATTTTTATTCTGAAAGATGCCTTCAAATGAGAGAACACTTCCTTTATTCTTCCTTAGGATATTAAAGAAGATAATTATAAATATAAAGTAATAGTATACTTTATAGTAATAAATTTATTAGGCACAAATGGGTCTGTTAGGAAATGGCCTTCTCAGCAATAATCCAATATGCAAATGGAAAACTTTGCTAATTTCAACTAGAAAACATCAAATAGCAGAGAACTGATATTTATTTCTTAAAACTTGGACACTCCAGTACAGAAGCTAACCTAAGATGGAAATTTTTATCCTTAATACATGATTGAGTACACCATGCCAAAGAATACTTGCTAAACACTAGATGCTGTTAACAGTTTTACAGCAGTTTTAAGGAGAGTAGCTTTAACGGATTTGTTTAAATTAAAACCATATGCTTAACAGTACTAGAATCAAACCAAAAGATCTACTGAGCATTACAAGGCCGCAGCGCTTCACATCAACTCCTCACCCTGCTTAATCACTGAAAAGAAAAAAGAACAAATTTGGACGGTGATACAAACAAATATGCTACACACTTTATCATCTGATATCAAAAAGCACAAAGCGTTTACTGAACCTTCTTACATGGACAGCAGTGTCACTGTGTCAGGATCAACAACCATTAAACCCTACCCCACAAATCAACTGAGATCCTGACAAAGTTTAATGGACAAACCAGGTCGTATGCACCGATCTCCTACTTCTAAGATCTGGATAAACTCTGCAAAAGCTGCATTCAAAGCAAATTAAGTGGGAAAACGTGGTATAGTTTAATACCACACTTCATATCAGCCTTTCAATGGCTCATCCCACAGTCCCACAGGTTTTAATCATCTGTGGAACAGAAGATGGAAGAAATATGGCCCTGCAGAAATGCAATAGGAAGAGCAATGCAGGATAATAAAACCAAGAAGTCAAGGTAACAAAACCAGGCCGCTCTGAAGTCATTGCACTGACCAGATGCCACACATGTTCAAATGCCTCACAGCAGACTGCACTGAAATCTAAGGTATGGAGCCAGAGAAAGCCATCGGCCCTTGGTCATAACAAAAGAGACCACTTCTGCCAGCATCCTTCCTAAGGCAGGAGCCAGTCTGAAGTCTGTGAGGAGACAAGGGGCCAGAAGCATTTGTGATCAAATGTGTTACTGCTCTCCAACGATACAGAAGATGAAAATGGGCTTCAGAATTCGCTGTCACTAGCAATCAATTAATTGATCAGCAAATTCTTCCTGGAGACAAACTGCAAACACAAACTGGAAAACAAAGAAAAAAAGAGAGAAAATGCTCTTGAGCAGTAACCAACTTGCCCTCTTCTTCACACAAATCCGGTACATAACTTTACAACATGTAAATGGCATCAATAAAATCTATGATGTTACATAAACATAATGGGTTTTTGTTTGCACTGCATGCAGTTACTCCAGCTGACAAGGATATCCCAGTCAATGGCAAATACAGGCTGAAAACAAACAGAATCCATTATGATTTTCAATCCAGCACCAGTTAGAACCAGACTCCGATGACTCAGATCTACATTAATTTTAATATAGTGTCAGCATTAAATTAAAAATATATATATTAAAGCAATAAAATATCTAACTAAAGGTTACTTTTTTTTCTGCTAAGTATCTGCAGGTGTGGGAAAGAAAGGAAAAACATAATTAAGTTCATCTCAAGAAAAGCTCTTGTAGAATGCTACATGAATAACATGCCAGCCTTACTATGTCAGCAACCACGCAAAGTGTATGGGCAAGCTTGTCAAAACAAAAGAAAAATCCCAAACTTGTTCAGGTCATGGCTACTTTTCTTTATGAAACAAACTGGCATTCACAGTGCAAAATAAAATTGCAAGAAATACCATGCTTTGGTAACAGGTAACAACCAGCGCCTAGGTTTTTCTACTTGGAACCAGGAAATCTCCAAGCAGAAATCAATAACATCAGTTTGCAAGCCTCCCTCTTCGCCTACATCATCAGTTGGTTTGGGTTCTTTTTGTTTTAGAAGAGGTTTTTTTGGTGTTTTCCCTAATCTCTTAATGCCTCTCTGACAGATGTACCTAAGATCACTACCACCCTCCCACCCACTGGTACTCTGGTACGGGAGCTGTTCAGCCCCACAGCAGAGCTCAGCTCCTTAATGCAACAACCTGAATCGTGCAGTTCACTACAGATGTTCACAGCTAGCTGATGTAAAACAGCAAACCTCTTTCTTAGTTCTCAGCAGACAGACATTGAGAGGTTTCAATGCATTTTGCAACTACTTACTCTTGTGCTGGCAAGCAGCACTCATACTGAAATTTAGCAAACTTCAGCATTACCCTGTAACCAATTTTACTTGAAATGGAAAGTTGAGCAACTTCAGTAATAAATCAGTGTAAAGATCTACAATACTTTTACATATAAAATAAGATCAAAATTACACTACTGAAAAACCTCTTTCCTAAACTTAATTTTCATGCTGAATCACAGAATTGTAGGGTTGGAAAGGACCTCTAGAGATCACAGAGTCCTAGACCAGGTTGCACAGGTAGGCATCCAGGTGGGTCTTGAACATCTCCAGAGAATAACTCCCACTCCCAGTGGATTACTGATGGTAAATTATACCTTTGGTCACCATGAAGTTTCTGTCCTACAACAAGTAAACTTTCTTATTTTCATTCAAAGAAAACTTGCAAAGCTGAACTTAGAAGCCCTCTGGTCTCCTCTCAAGAGATCATTTCAAGAGCAGGTCCAACAAGATCAAGCCCAAACCCCTAGCAAACCAAAGGCCCTGTCATACACACACCTGGCATACACTGACCACATTTCTGTACACCATTTTTCACAGTGGAATCCTGGTCTTATAGATGCCAAGTAGTACAAATGTTTTCCTTCTTACACACACTTCTTAAGAAAAGCAGTCACTCTGCTGATTACATTCATCTAATTTTCATGGCCGGCCGTCAATAATATGAATGCTTTGTGAAGTCAGTAATAATTCATTTATAATAGGGTTTCTTTTATAAAGCTGTTTCCCCAGTCTGTTTTCTATACTTAATAGTCACACAGTAACTAGGCACTGTGCTCCAAATACAGAAAGTCTAACCAGTACCAACATCATGCACGCTGCAATAAATGCAGTGTGACAAGCTCAAGGCAACTTTCACGAGTGAAGACACAGAAAAAGAAAAGCACAACACTAACATACTGCTTCCAGCACAGGCAGAACACACAACCTGAAGTGTAACACGGAATACACCCCATCATATTGCTTCATAACTGCTGCCTCTTATCGTCTATAGCAAAATTGAGATTTATTCCCCTGACCATAATGTTCTCCCTGATCAAAGTGAACAAATTCTCACTAGGTGGGAGTCCCCTCAGTTTTTCACAAATATTGCATACTGACAATCTTTCTATTACTTGCTGATGGTCTCTGATCATCCCTCTGAGGTTTCAGCACATACCATTTACTGGGACAAACAGTCTGAAAGCAGTCCACAGCTGTGGTAGGACTAGTTGAAATGATGCTGTTAAGCTAAGCTCTGTCAGTATGTGATTAGCACGTGTTCCTCCCACCACTCACCACACCAGCAGTGGCTGTACTGTGGATACCCTTCAACTCAGAATCAGAACACCACTATAAGCTCAGCTGTCAAAGCCACTGACAAGGCAGAGCCAAATACGACTACGTACGTGCTGCAAAAGGATGGCACTGATGTACAAGAGCATGATGATGTGCCACTCAAAGGCAAGCAGAGTGCTTACAAAGTGATCTAGGTATTACAAGTTCAGGTTCACCTATGCATCACTAAATTAACATGATGAAACCATTCTGAAGCAGAGTTATACGCAACATTTCAGATAATAATATGTAATCGAGGAAATATTTGGTGGACAGAATTCAGAACACATGAGCACCTAATGGAAAACAACCTTATCGGGATATTCAGGTACACCAATTGCTGTTCTCGGTCCCACAGAAATAGAGTGACTCACAAGATACTCAGCATGTAATGGCCCTCACACTGTTACTAGTAATCACCATGCAGCAGGAACCACGTCTCTTCATAATCAAGTCGCAATGCCTTCTTCCTTAAGTAAGCTGACAACATATTTCAACACCTTCTCATTAGTTCAGCAATGAATGGGAAGTTTGGACTAGCAGAGTAATCCAAGACAGTCAGAGCATGCCCACAACTACATTTGAGCCAAAACCAATCCTGGTCAAAGAAGATAGCAGAGAACATACAGAAAAGGACACAAATTCTAGAGAAAAAAAAACTGATGGAAGAAGAGGTAGTCTACAAAAGAAGTTTCTAAAGAGACAGAAGAACAGTAAATGAAGAGACAGGGAGGGAGAGAGAAGCCAAAGGCAGGAGAGCAAGAACAAAGAACTGAACGGCCAAGAGAGAAAAGAAATGAGGAAGCATATGAGCTAAAGCCTTGGAAAAGACAGAGGGAAGAGGTTGTGAGGGGAATAGGTAATGCAATTAATGGAGCGGAATATTTCAAAAGGAAAGCAGGAGCTCTGAGTGTTTAAGCAAAACACAGTGAATGAATTAGCGGTTAGGGGCTGGATGTGATTAAGCAACTACATATCTCCAGGTTGCTGATACTGTGTGACATCTTTAATAATCTCATTACACTATTTGCATTAAGTTCACCTCGACATGAAACGAGCGCTTGTTTTTATGGGCCAAGCTGAGCGCAGGTTCTGTGGACTGCTTTCCATCTCTGCCCGTTTTTAATGGGATTTCAAAACCAACGATTTTATTTATTTATTTTTAATGAGAGTGAAAAGGGCTGGCAAAAACACACGTCCTTTCCATTTCCTACATTGAATACGTGGTATAAAATACCTAAATAAGACACACCAAGAATTACTGAGGCCAATTTTCCTGAGCTGACTCAAGTTTCTTTGACACTGGCTCAGAAAGTTCATGCTAGTTGTGTTAAGCAGATTATTACTGAACTGCACTTTCAAAGTAGAAGCTAGCCTTCATTTAAAGAGTCAAAGTTGCTGGGTCTGCTAACTATTACCAGAGTGAGCAGCTCTGCATGGCTGTCCTGCCACGTGACAATATCAAACTGAGGTTTCAAAGAAACTGTCAGGACAGGTTTGCCACACACCTGCCTTGCCTTCCACAACTACATAAGGCAGACATCACTGCTTCACTTCACATTCTCCTGCAAAGGAAATGAAGAAAGAAAAACATGGGATGGGTTTTAAAATATTCTTAAAAACAAAAACCATACACTCTTTGATTTCTATTTTCTTCATTTATGTAAAAATTAGTGTACATCCACCTACAGGATACATATTTTTTGCATTTTAGGCACCAGAGAGCTGCAGTTTGAACTAAGCAGAGCAGCACACCTCTGTTCAAATACATAGAGTTTAAACTAAGTATGTTTAAACAGCAGAAGCCACAGGTACAGCAAGTACAAAATAAGCTGAACTTAGCAACAAAATGCTATCTAATTACTCAGCTCCTCTACCCTGAATGGTATAACAAATAGCTGAGACAGGAGCAGAGTGTAAACAAACACAAAACTCATTTTCAAAGTGATTTCTCAAATTACAGTGGCAGCGCAAAGCTACACAACAGTAACTGCATGCTCCACTGGGTCAGCCTGCTCCTGCTGTATTCTTTCCCTTCAAAATCAGTGAAGAGTCCTTCAGGCTGTTTCCAAGTGCTTACTTTCAAATGCCCAACTCTTCCTTAGGACCACTGACATCCTCCACCCTTTCCTAGAGTTTTTAGCAGAGCACTGATACTCCAAACGGCAATGCAGACCCAAGCCTTGGCTAATGGTCCCCATTTTGTCACGCTGTAACTGCCTTGCTCTCACCTCGCACTGCTAATTTTAGGGAAAGTGATGGTCAGTGCTGCAGCTGCAATTTTTAAGGGTTTTTTTTTTTTTGTATCTTTCATCAACAACAAACATCAGAAAACGGCATGACTAGAACTTTGTAACCAACAGCTCGAGATCTCTGGGATCCTTAGACAGTAAAAAAAAAAAAAATAAGGAAAACTTAAAAAAAAACTGTTTATATAAGATCAAGGCTATTTAGGAACACCTGTGCAAAAAACCCCATGATTGCCTGCTGCTGACCTAAGACAGAAGAGTCCTTAAGAGGATTATTATCTTCTTTTGATAAGATTCTTATCAGACCACAATTTTTTTTTTCTACATGACACGAGAAGCTTTTGCTCTATAATATACTGAATATAACAAGTCACAGCAATACTCACTTCCATTCTAACTGTGGCTGCAAGACAACCTGGAATTTGCATGGAAATTCATTTGGTACATTAAGTATATATTGCAGTCACGATAAAGCTACATAGATGAACATGCTATTCCATTTTACGTGTCTTTTAAGAGTGCCAAATTTGTGCAAACCTGGCTTCTTAATTGCACTGAAACTGCTCTGGTCTCAAATAAGAACATGCAATACTCACCTGGCTCCAACCATAGTGCTTCTATATCAAATTTGATGATTTAAAAACAAACAAAACATTGAACCAAGGGCAGAGGAAACTCAAAACATAACTTCCCACCGAATGGGCTGCTGGACACTGAGCCAATAAATTATACCTGAAGTCACAGTACTTCATTCTCCAGTGAAAAACGTGATTAAGTGGGAGCTATCCTCAACATTCAACCAACTGTGAAAGAACCCAAGCTTCTATTTTAAAATATTCCCATTTATTAAGTTAATTAATATACATACATACAAATTTATACTTACACTTTCAGAAGAGTTCAGTTGTACCCTGAAAACATCATTTCCATCCTCTTCTCATTTGGTAGTATCAATTTAGCCAAAAGCATATTCTATTTAGCACTAATTTAGCAAGTCTCACAGTATTTTCCAGTAATGTGCTATGCCATCACACTGCCCATCATGTGTTTGCATTCTCATTCTCTCCACAGGAGCAGTGTGTGTAATGGAAGAAGAATTTTATGGAACTACACACGTGTAAGATGTTTGTGGACATCTGTGTAAGAAAATGATCAGATTCAATAAGTAGCCTCCAAAGTCACGATGGAAGATGCTGAAACAAGCTAAGAATTCATTCTAGTATACAAAAGGACCCTCCTGAAAGCCCAACCTCCTACACAGGTTCCCCCTTTCTTGCTGAAGCTCCAGCACAACAGAAGAGCAAAATCATCATGTTAAGCCCTCAATATTCATTTTTGTCTTTTCAACACCAGCTTTAGCCCCTACAGGCTTTAAGTTTTAAGTCCTCTGAGATCAGAACCAACACCACCAGTTGTATCCAACGCTACACTTAGTGCACAGGAAAGTTGCAGGGGGAGATGTGCCTGAAACAGCACATCCCTGCTGAAAGGCCAGCCACAGAGCTCACTGCTCATCTGCACTTCCTTAGCACTGAAAACACAGCCTCATTACATTCTGTCTGAGCTGCAGCAAAGCGCAGGAAAACCTGAAGGCACGTCCTGATCTCTTTGCCAACCACGACACCAGAAAGCATTACTCAAAAATGCTACCTGAAGACTTTTCATATAGAAGCAATCCACATGGTCTACTTGTCAAGAAAGGAGGTTACCACATCATTCTTTTTCAAGGTGTTTTCCTTCCATGAGGCCTTCCAGTGTTTAGACTAAACCAGCTACTCTTCAGACACAGACACCTGTACGGCCCAGACCTTGTTACTGAATATCTTATGACAGTAACTAAAAATCAGTCAAGATGCTGAGTTAAGGGAATGCCCCTTCTCATATTGCCTATTCTAGTAGATCAGTCTCAGTAACAACATAAAGAAATGAATGTGCTTTATTTTATTTTGCTTCTGTAATTCCTCTTGGGCTGTCCCAAGTACAGAAATTTTAGGAGGAAGTTTTTCACTCAGAGGGTGGTGATGCACTGGAACAGGCAGCCCAGGGAGGCAGTGGATGTCCCATCCCTGGAGGCACTCAAGGCAAGGCTGGATGTGGCTCTGGGCAGCCTGCTCTAGTGGCTGGTGACCCTGTCCACAGCAGAGGGGTTGAAATGAGATGATCTTTAGGGTGCTTTCCAACCCAGGCCATACTATGTTTCTACAAATCAATGAAATATAACCCTATACTCAACTTCCTACAGCACCCTCTTCAGATTATTCCAGATCTGGAACAATTAAATAATGGAGGGAGAATGAATGACAAGTAAATTATATTATCAATAACCTACAAAGCGAGACCAAATTGTGCTGGATATTTCACATCACTGGTATCATCATTACATATTTGTGTGTAATACCAGCCATCCCTTCAAAAACATAATCTTACCACATGTGAGAGATTCATTCACAGGTAATTACCATTCCCATTCTGAGTTGAGAGTTCTGTTACACCAGAATTGTGTATTTTTGCTAAAACTTTGAAACTTGAAAAGAACATCACAACACTTTTCTGGTAAATCATAGCATTTTTGTTCCTTGAATACCAAAAGGAGTACACGTCATCTCCCCATCATAAAGTTCTGGAAAGCAAATACCTCATTTCTGAATAACTGTCTGAAGAAGAACCCTTATCAGAGCCGTGCATTACCATCACGTTCATGGAAGTTTTCTCCATATCATCTCTACCTCTGACCACTTCTGAAAATGCTAGATAAAAAAAGGCTTTTTTTCTTTGGGCAGAAGATATTTACTTGCATGCACGTGTATCAGTCCTGGTATTTTCCATCCCTCAGAAACGTTATCTGCTACTGCACAGACAATTATTTCACTGGGGCCTTGGCATTATTCAGCACCTCCGCATTATGCCCATCAGTCTACAACAGCACATTAACCATAAAAATAGCCACAGTGGATGAAATACTTCGTTTTGTATTGAGTTATTAGGATACACAAACAAGCTCAAGCAAAGTGAAACCTACATGGCCAAAGGAATGTCACGTAACTAATACAGCTAGAGGAATCACTCTGTTGAACATCAGAAGTCACTCTGCAGAACTTTTTCAGTTTAGACCACTACAAATACTAACAAGGAATAACTGTTCAGGCATTAAATATACTTAATTAAAATCTCTCCTCTGTGGTTACCAAACATTGCTCTCCATTGTCATCTGCTACCCTCTCTCTAACTCTTCTCAAGCTACTCATTAGTTTAGATCCTCCCACAATGAAAATGATAAACTGGGAATTAGCTTATCAGTATTTTTCCTCAGATGTACTGTGATTGCAAACTCAATCTCCCTTTGTCTTCAGTTTGGACAGGATGCCAGTGTCAGTATTACATCAGTTCACCAGAACTGCCATAACCCCTTTGCTCTAGTCGGCGGAAAGTTCACTGCTTACTAATCAAGTGAAGGAAAAGCATCTCATCAGTTACATTCTCCATTAAAACATAATGGAGAAAAGCTCAACAGGAAAAACGTGCATTTTGCCAGTTAATACGTACCCAGGGAAATCTAAAAGTACCACTTTGTAAGTGAAGTTATCCACTTTTGTATCTATCAATACATTATTGATGAATTACTAACATTTTTGAAATACATTTTTACAGCAAGTAAAAAACGCCCATCAAGAAAGCACGTGTAGCACAGCAAACACACGTTTTTTTCTGACTACATGAATACACAGTTAATACGTTCTCTGGCCTGCCCATACATTTTTGGAGTAGCAGGTTCATTACTATCCAGAACTCTCAACTCACACACATCCTTTGCCTATTTTTTATGAAGTACTTTTGAGCTAGAAGTTACACATCTTTTCTTGCCTTTTTATTTGTCACGAAATATCAAATTCTGTAACACATTAAATGACAAGAAGAGCAAACCATTTATAATAAAAACAAGTATTTTAAATAACTCAATTGGACTGAAGATAATCTAATAAGGCAGACAGCATTCCACATTCTGTACATTACTCTCAGACCGTATCTCCAAGCACATGCAGTTGGCTGTGTCCCAGCCCAATAGCTAAGTCAGCACAGGTCACTAAAGAACAACAGAGATGTCAAGTACTCTAACAGAAGATTCAGCATCCTGCAGGAATGACACAGAAAGAACACTGAACCTGCTACAGGCATAGGACAAAGTTGTAACTGTAAAAGCTGGAAAGCAAAATATAATCCCATGCCATAAGGCTCACCACCCCACACTCGGCACTTGACTCAATGATTTGGTCTCAGGGTAGCAACTAACCACATTCAAGCAAACCTACTGAAGCAGCACTTTCATGCGCACTACTCCTTCCTCTGAAAGAGCACTTAAGTATCAATTGTTAATAAAGGGCCTAAAAATCTAGCAAGCTTCACACCCACTCTGCTGGTTCTCATCATTTAGAGGATGTTACCGCTCGTTTCATGTTAATATCAATGCTAACATTATCCCTGCTATCAGAGGGCAGTGAAAAACCCAGCTCAGACATTCCTCCCGCAGCAGAGGCCCTTCAGTTTGGGGATCTGATCCTGTTCTACTCCCTGCATTACCTCTGCCTGCTGATGGAGTTCTTCCACGCTCATATCTGTAATACTCCTTCCTGAAGCTTGCCTCTTTGTCTCACTTGTCTCAGTCTGCAGCTGAAGATCTTCTCCAAAACAGCCCCCAGCTTCTCCAAATGCCATCTATTTTTACTTAGGTGCTGCCGTCTCATTCCGGACGCTGCTAATTGGCCCCTTAGTCACAACTGGAGAAGTAACCTAGCTGAGTAACTCTTTCTCAGCTGCAGCATTGGGGAATGCGTATGCCTCATACTTAACGTATTCAAATGAGGAAACTTCCAGTAAATTTGTTCCCATGCAAGAGGAAGCCCAGAGTTTAATACCAATTAACCAGACTTCAGGCAGTAAGATGCTATAGCAACTTTTCTCACACACTTTTTAAGGTAATGACACTCTTGCATGAGAATGTTATGTCTTTAAAGCCCTGACTCCAGTAAGAAAGCACCACACAAAGCAGGTGATGGCTGCAGCATTTATCACTGCTTTCTGCTTATTCAGCAGTCTCTTTTTCTTACAACATACCACCTAGACAAATATATCAACACGCAAAGCTCTCCCCAGAAGAAATGACAGAAAACCTATACAAAGATGAATTTTTAAAGAGAGAAATAAATGATGAAAATACACACATACAGACAATAAAATCTGAAACAGGTGTTGTTTCATACAGCTGGCTTCCCAGCTACCCAGCACGCTTCAGAATACTCAGGGAGTCCTGACTGCTTCTCAGTTATACTGCTAACGAAAAGTTAACTTTAAACATGCTGGAATCTCCTCCCAGAAAATCTGCTTCTCAACAGTTATCAACCAGGATAGCTCAAAGAAATAAAAAAAGATCATCAGACAGACTAGTTAGGCAGCTTTTGCTAGGAAAACAGTGGGAAAAGTAAATAGCTAAATGCTCTAAATTCATTCTCAATTACTTTGCAGTCATTATGACACTTATTCCACTAGAAAGGAAAATTCAAATGCTGAGTATTTAAAATTATTACTCCAGAAATAGGGAACGTAAATGAGAAAATTAGCATTTTATTAAGAGAACTTGAATCGTTTTTACTAATGAGGATCGCAATAATTTAATACTGCTGTAATGAATCTCCTCTAGAAACTCTGCGGATGCCACAGACAAATATACAGCACAGTTTTGATAACACAACTACAACTACTAGTCGTCCTGAAAGTGATCTGTAGAAACTAAAAGCAGAGCTTTTCAAAAGATTAGTAATCCTGGATTCAAGAAACACGGGCAGGATTAATACTCTTTCTGAGGATGAAAGAAAGATCCTGTTCCACCCCATAAAGACTGCATAGGCTGCCAAGAGTACTGGGAAGGGCCTTCAGCTGTGGATCATTAAGAAAAAGCCATTTAAAAAATGGGATGTTTTGGAGAACACAGCATCCGGTAAAACAGTGGAGTACTTTTTCCATGTGGACCCAAGAGAACTTGAAATCATTTATTTTCCAAATGAGAAACTGCATGTTTCTATGAACGTTTGTTTTGATACATCTGTGAGAAAGGAACTTCATTCTACTTGAAATGAAGGTGAAAGGGATGTGCTTTTAAATTTGATGTGGACGAAAAGAAACTAACACATGCAGCACACCACAGTCCTTCCCCTGCATTCTGCCACCATTAACCTGGAGGCTCGGGGTACCCAAGCAGCCTGTGCCCTGGAGAGGGTACCCCTGCCTTCACATGGTATGTATCCACCCAGCACACCTCCTCCCTACTGCCTGTCCTCTGTGCCCATGAGGCTTTTCTGTCCTTTCAGGGTCACTTCCTGCACTTAGCAGGACCTGCCTTCCAGAGATGGATCAGCTCTCCAGAGCTGTTTGTCCTCACTTGGATGAGCTGCAAAGAAGTCCCTGTTTATTGTCTCTTCCTGCACACCGCCCTACCTGGAGAATGGCTGGACACACAGGTTTCTACAGTGAGATAAAGATAAACCAAGGCAGAAGACATGAAAAACAGCTGCGTGAGTAATGAGGAGAAAAACAGCAGGTTCTTCTGCTTTGGGCTCCAGTCTTCTCACCATGAGATAATCCTCCCTTGAGGCACCAGCACCACCTTAGGGCGCTCACAATTCAAGTATTTACCCACGGCCCTCCCTTCAAAATCTCAGATCACCTGAAAAAAAAGCCAATGAACTTGAGAATTATGCTAGCTTCTAGGTGGATGCAAGTTGATTCATCAGTACTTTCGAATGAAGTAGGAGTAAACAAAAACAGATTACTGCAAAAATGATGTGATCCACCTGTTCAGGTGTAACATTTCATCACCATTTCTCCACATCCTTGCTACCACCGCTTAACGGCATACTATGTAATACTTCTTTATTTTATCCCTTTTTTATTCCTCTCAGCATTAGGAAGGAGCTAGAGAAGCAGAGCAGTTTAGCTACCAAAAGGAGGTCAGGGATGGAAGCAGCGTGCCCGCAGCAGCACTTCCCTGCTCTCGCAAACAGAACAGATGAGCTCAAGCAGAGCTCCTCACCCTCTGCACTCAGCTTCCGGCATTAGGCAGCTCTAATACCTCCACTTGCACCAGATATAACCCAGGGCCTTTATACAACAGGTCTTTCCAGTTCCTCTTTGCTTCCTGGTTCTGAGTGAGCAAAGACTTCTGCCTGGTTTTCCCCTTCCAGTGATCAGCCCACCTCTTCTTGTGACTACCTGATAAGCTGCCATGAACCCTTTACTTCTGGGTAGGTCTAAGATAACAACTGCGGCTCATGTTATCTACCTGACTTCCTCTGGAGTCTCAAAACAAATGTACAGATATTTTTTCCCCTTAACATGTGCAGCAAAAAAATCACTGAAATCTGTAGGAAGAAGAGTTTTCGAACTATCTGAGGATGATTACAAGCAAACTAACACACAGTAAAAACAAACACACAAAAACAGATGACTGGAATAAGTGTCTGAATTACAATAATTTAAACTCCTAACGTTCTCTGAATGCCCAAGTGGTAGAACGTGAAGGCTACAGGAGGGCTACAAACCTCTTGCAGGACTGGAAGTTTAAAAGTAAGCTTCTCATACAGGGTATTTTATTATGCATAATCATTGATGCCAATGTCCTTTCTTACGCCGAACACACACACAGTGTTGATTCCCTATGGAAATATGTAAGAACGTGTGACTAGTAAGAAAGCTGCTGCGTTTCCAAATTTCATGTAAAAGCTGGGAAAACTGGAATCCTACCTTGTCTTTACAAGTCAGTTCTGCCCATAACTGCCTGCCTCCAACTGGAGGAGAATCAACCTGAGCCCTGGTCTGTTCAGTGCCAACTTCAAAAAGTACTCTTAACTTCAGCAAAAGAAGTTTGGTAAAAATTACAGTACCAATGCAGTCCCTCTTCACATCCTTGAACACAGAGATCACCCCTCGCCTTATGTTAGCAGATAACAGACACTGACACACACCTTCCTTTCACATGCCTAACTTTCAAATTCTGGACCCTATTCAGCAGTATCCTCTGTTGCCACTGCTTCGCCACACGGACATTTAAAATGATAACTGCCAATGAAAGGCCGAGAAAGAAAAACATCACAAGCTATCAGCAAACCACATAGGCTTCCTACTCAAAGATTCAGGAGAACCTACGCCATAAACAATACCAAAAAAGCGAGTGGTTAGAAGGAAGTGCCCTTTGATTATGTGTGACACTGCACAGTGAGAAGTCATGGCAAACATTACGCCAGGAAATCCATTTTTAATTATACAAGAAACTCTAACAATAATTACCAATTTCTTAGCTTTTCAAATCCTCTTCAACGTAAGAATCTTACCTTCATCACATCCAGAGGTGGAATACTGCCCCATGCCATTACTGCATCACTGCGAAGAGCAACCCCATCCCTCCCCTTTTAGCTCAAGCCCAGCACTAACCTACAGTCTCATTCACTGGCCTAACTACAGAATTATATTCATAACTGGATGGTGATTAACACCAAACAACCCAAGGCTCAAACAAACAGCACAGCAAATCACTCTTTTCAAACAGCCAATCGCTGAGGTCGATGCATGCATGCTTTAAGCTACATTAGAATCAACTTCCTCCCCACCCACTCTATTATTTGTTATTCATGCATTGACAAGAGCATGAAAACTACTCCATGGAAAGTCACAGCTATCTCAGAAGAGCCTATACTGCTTAAGGATGAAGTGCTATTCACAAACCGAGAGAAGGAGCAGCGGTTTTGGGTAAATAAAGCTTATTTCCCATTTGTTTTAAGATATTTCCTTTTATCCTCTCACTGCTCTCTCCGTTAGAGCCCTTCAACCACATCCATCTTCAGCACCACGCCAAGAATTTGCTTTCTACTAGAAAAGTAAGAAACATTCAGATAAAACCAGCAACAGCGTGTGAATGGCTTGGAATTCAGTGCTCACTGTCAGCGTCCAGGAAAATGCTTTTAGGTCTTCAGCTTGTGGCTGTTAACACAGAATGAAGGAAAACATAAAACTACTTTCAGATATTTTCTAACCAAATGCTACCAACACCCTTGAGATACAACTTCAGAAAGCAGCAAGAGCATGCAAAAGACAGACAACATCCCAAAAGGCACAGGGAGAACTTGTGAGTGGCAGAAATTTCAAGCAACACTGCTGACACATGTTTCTGTGCCTGCCAGAGCTCTCGGTTTCTGCTTACCCACCCCGGCTCCTGAAAGCAGTTGTGACGCAAGGAGATGGCCATCGTCCTGCCAAGGAGGCTGCTCCCAGCACGTTGCCTGTTTACTGTCCCCAGCTTCACCCAAGGTTTAGGAGGTAAACATGGGCTAGTCGGAGTCCTTTCATTATCTGCATAATCCCAGCCTGTGTGACTGTCGTACGGTAACGCTAGCGCCCAAGTAAGCTTTCATTCCTGAATTACGTCCACACAGAACACGGCCGGGGGAGTGCCAAACAAGATGATTAAGCAGCAAAATATGACAAGGCATGAATTATATTATTAGTACTCCTATCTATCATTAGCCACAGAAGTGAGGGTTTTGTGCAGCCAATAGCAACTACGCATAAATAAAGCTCCTACACTTTGACACGCTTTCAAAATAAGAGCAACTATTTATTTTGAGTAATTCTATTCTTTGGTTGCTTTGACAGGGAACTGTATTTCAACATTTCACAAATTACTTCCTTTTTCCAACTGTACCTTGAAACAACTCAGGAGAAAACGCTGCTGGTATAAAAGCAGCCTTAAATTACAATCCTTTCTTTTCAGAGGACAAGAAGCATAATCATTTTTCAACGAGGTACACTGAGCAGCTTTCGTTTCAGCAATTACTGCTTGCAGTTAAGCACATTTTGAACCTCCTCAGATTCTGGATTCTCCAGTACACACTGTTTCATTTCCTCACGTTCACTAAAAGACTAAATCACAAGGCTGGTTTTAAGGAGATCTCAGAACAGCCATGAGACTCATCCTTTCTGTTTGTTGGTTTTATTTTAAGTCACCTTGCCAGCACCTCTGAGGTTTCACTCTCATTTCTGCAGGGGCGGCCCAGCCGTTCCCTTTTACCTTGAATGATCTGCCTAACTTCAAGAAAGTTGTTTGGAAATGGGAAGGCAACTAGCCAAGAAGGGCAAAAATAGTGTAAGGACATAGAAGATAGAAGAGTAAGTTACTACATGTTACGCTGCAGAGTGAGTGGTCAAACTGTGATACCGACAGGCACTGAGAGCACGTCCACAGATAAACTTTACAGCTCTGCAAAACATCACTTTGCAGTTTTGGTACAAATTGTTCAGTATTCCCTGAGCTGCAGAGCCAAGGAAGGGGATAACAAGTGGAAAGGGAACATGATAGATGCCTGTGGTATCAGGGCTCTCTTAGCAGTTCAGAAACACAGGAGGGAGGCCATGCAAGTGACTTGCACTCAGGGTGGGCAGAAGGAAGTGAGGAAACAGAAGACCTTCAGCAGGATCACAGTTTCAAATTATTATCAGCCTACAGCAACACCCCTACTTCAATCAGGCAAAGCAAACTTTAGCAAGCCTTATGAGAAGAAACTGACCTGCTGAAACAACAAAATGAATTGAGGTTTTCAGTAAAAACAGTAACATGGCACGCTACACTTACAGAGGAAACTGAACTCTGCATGACAAAATAATAAATAAATTAAAATAACAAATTAAAAGCAGAATAACTAATTCTAATGTTTTATTACTTAATAAAGAAATCGGATTGAGAAGGAAGGACTTGGCATTCAAGGTGAAGCAGCACAGTGACAACATTCCATCCAGGATCGTGCATCATTACCCGTACCCAGCACTTCTGAGAAGTACTGGCGACAGTGTGATTTCTTGAAAGGAAAATAGAAGAAATCTTTCACACTTGCTTCTATTATTTTAAGATTAGAGCAAACTTCCAGTCACTTAGCTGTAATAAAAGCAGCTAATCTTCAAGAGCTGCCATAGCGTGATACTTCTTCTCAAACCAAACAAAAATAATGCTTTCAAGGATATCATTTTTATGCTGCATTACTCACGAGATAGTAATTCAGAAGTACGCTGAGAAATGATAAGATTCAGCATCCATTAATTTTCAATGCTCAATTTGAGACATCCTGGATTTTCTGAGCGGTTACGCAGCACTCTGTAGTACTCAGGCCTAGCTCCCACCAAGCTCATTCTCATTTTGTGTCATCATCCACTCTGTATATCATGACCTGCTGTCTCAGACTGAGCAGCAAAAGGAGAGAGCAGCTGCCAGAGCACCATGCAAGTGTCCAGAGCTGAGGAAACAGCAACGTACAATTCCTCCAAGGAAGTACACAGCTATTCTACCCAGGAAGGCCTCACTTTGCTTCTCTGACAACCTTTCTGACAAATTTTCACAGCTTCTGAAACGAATACGGCTGGGAAGCTTTACGACAGCTGTAAGGGACTACCAGAACATATCACCCAATGCAAACACAGCCATCCGTCAGCCCCACTCGGGGGCACCCCATCATTGCACCCAACTGCAACACAGCTTTCAGGGAAGCTGTGAGTGCTGGTGTAGAAGCATACAACACAGAATGTAACCAAACTTTATGCAGGTCTGAAAGCACGTGTTCATCCTCATTATTACAAGTGCACACCCTATTTCTGGCATTCTGGTAGTCGTTTGACCAGTCCTTTCACCCCATAACACGACAACCATACCTCCTCTCAACCTTCAGATGAAAAATACGAAGTATTTTCGCCCTCAAATGTATCACATAAGACATTTTCCCTGTTTCTTCCATCATTTAATGTTGCTCTCCTCCTACAGCTCCTCCCAGCGTCCCACCTCCCAGCACAATTTCGCCATGCCACACACACAAGTCACGCTGACACCTCTGTCACACCTACGAGGAAACAAATCACGCTCGTCTGTCTCTGCAAGCATGACATACATGCACTCTGGTTAATAACAGATGCTAAATGCTCAATCGTTCCTAATTACGATATCTATCTATCTGGCTGTTACACAGAAATTAAGTTTCCACCACCTCAGAACGCTGCCAGATTTGGGCTGGCATTTGTGGACAAAGCAGAAGTCTCACAGGGGGCACAAGAAACACCTGTGCCAAGTGGTAAGGAGATGCCAGATAAGTTCTCAAGTGAACATTTAATATGGGCAAAAGTACATTTTTTTCCTACCAACTCTTTCAGGAAGAATACCTTCAAAAATCTTGCAAGAAAACTCAGAAAAAAATATCAAACTGCATACAGAACTTTCAGCCACAACTGTCACTGTACAAAGCAAACTAAAAAGAACATTTATGAGAAGTGAAAAATCCTTCTGTAAGAAGCAGAACACACGGTCTCGACAGCCCCACACAGATTCTGTGATAAAGCCTTCGCTGTGTCTTTGCTGCATACCGGAGGAGAAGAGTATTTCTTCTCCAAGGTTTCAGTGAAATTTGCACCCCGGGAAATGATCACTTCTGCAATCGTTAGGCAAGGGAGAACTGCATTTTCCATTCAGATTCAATGAGATTTTGGTTCATGTGAGTATTGCTTTGTGGCTCTACGTGAGCTATGGCTGAGACACACAGAGGAGGTTTTTCCCAGTTTCTGCAGCAGCTCCTAGAAGCTTCAGGCATACAAAATCAGACACATTCTAAAGGCACAAAACATCAATCACCTCTTTTGACTTTTTTCCAGGTTAAGCATTTGCCTTCTACTGAAAATGCTTATACCCGCATGCGTGCAAACCCAGGCTTCTGAAGCACAAATATCTTCATTAACGTTAACTATTTAATGACCCAGTACAGCAATCCCGTCATCAACCCTACCCATGGAACAGGTCACAAAGGGAACTACACTCAGAAATTAATTAGAAGTTCACACTCTTTGCTTAAATTAACTACTGCGGTCCTGCGCAATGGCTTCCTTAGGCCTTCTCTCTACGTTTAGGCATGCAGCACAACAGCTTCACACCACTTCTCTGTTTCCCCTCTCCACCCATCAAGAGGCAAAACAAATCCAAACTGCTGGGGTAGCACCTTTCACGCATCCCACACAGCACCTCATGGGTCAGAAATGACACAGCTAAGAGAGCTCAGCAGCAAGGTGAGGAACAGGGTTAGCTCCAGGGCCCAGCAGAGACCAGTGCAACAACGAGGATGGTTCAGACATCTCTTGAGCATGCAGCTTGCAGGCAGAAGGAATCAAGCAGTCCCACCACCCTGCTTCACTGCTCTCAAATGTGGCAGCGCAAAACAAACCCCTAGGGGAAATTTTTAGAGTGTTATAGCTTAGGAAAACCTTAAGATCAGCAGAGACGCTGAGCTTCCTAAGAACTTCGGAAGACAACACCACGCAGTTCTGAGCTTAACTTACATAATCAAAAACAGCCCTTACTCCCTTTGAAAAGGAAAGCCAAGGTGTTACATAAGCAAATATAATTTACCCAAAAATTGCAGGACAGGTGGGAAGGATTAGATCGGTTCCCCTTGTCAGTATTTTGCTGGAGTTGGCAGCTTAACTCTACTTCATTGCTATTATTATTCAAAATGAAGAGCAAATAAAACCCGACAATAAGTGCACTTCAAAACAAAAAACTCCTGCGTCTGTCATATTTTTTTCCCCAGGAATTCTTTCAGCCATCAAATGTTTTTTAAGCGAACCTCAACAAGCCGCTTAATATTTTGAAGTAGTTGTGGTCCAGGTAGCATCTGCCAACCTCTTGGCTACATTTAGTATCCTCCCACAGCTGAAGCACAAAAGACTCCTCTATGAAGACTTAAATCAGCCGTCTCTTTGTCTCCATGCAACTGCTCTTTTACTGAAAATGGTACGGCAGTACGGAGAGCACAATACGAATTTAAGCAGCAAAGCTAATGCCCCGCTAGACAATTTCTAGTTGTCTAAAAGGAAAAATGCAAATTTCCACTTATTTCCTCACTGGAAATTCTGTTAGCAGCACAAGTCAGATCTGCAGGCCCTCCCCCCCTGCGCCCACGCGATGCAACAGCACTGGCGTTACAGGAGCAGCAGCAGAGGTTTCAGTGTTCAGATTCACACGCTCCCTTAGCTGGTTTGCTGTCCTCCTGGGGAAAGGGTGAGATGGAACCGTTTTTAAGGGCAAACAGGGCCTGTGCTGCTTTACTTATGTCTTTTTTCCTATAAAGGAAATCTCTGCTCATGAAAACAAGCTTCGGTACAATTTAAATCTCCTCACAGGATTCTCAGAAGTTTTATAGATGTGTAATCCTGACATTCCTCACTAACGTTTTCCTTCTGTTCAGTATTATAAGAATGTGGATTTTCAGTGTGACACACACGTTCCCGGCCTCTGCAAAGAACAACAAACACGAGGATTGCTGTGCCAGGTTTCCTTAACGTATCTGATCTCAATCTTCTTCTACAATCCAAAAGCAGAAACATTCACGTTTATCTTAACGGCATTTTAAAACGTAAGGCAACATGCTGGTGGTGCTGGAGGCGAGGCCTGCTGAGCAGCGTGCCCTCCTTAACAACCATCCATGCTGCACAGGTTTGCCACTGAACGGGATCGCTGCCTACCCCCCCCTCAAACAGAAAGGCCTTGTAACATCAGATTATTTGTCACTAAGCAAAATGAGAAATCCATCATCCCCTGACAAATGGTACCTAATGCCTCAGGATTAGACAAACATAGAAACCTGACCTTTGACAACTGATTTTATTTAACAGTTCTCAATTGCTGTCAATTACTGAAGCACGCAGAAGCGACACTCGGAAAAGAAAGTCAACTACATTTGCATTTAACACTTCTGGAAAGTAGTGTTCACCCAGTACAGCATGCTGCCTCAGATTTTCACTCAAAAACAGTGGTCTTAAACTTTATTTAAATTAAAAAAAAAAAAAAAAAAGAAAATGTCTGTTTTGACAGCTGGTTGTTCATTGCCTGCTCTTCCCTTCATCTGTGTCTTGAGAAAGGCACCACTTATCAAGTCCACCAAAACACACACCCCTAACAAAACCAGTAATTTGTTTAAAGGTCACATCTTGCCTATTTAAATAGTTTTTCACCTACACACAACTATTTATTCTAGGTAACAGAGCCACTCGATTCCATGTAGTCAACCCTAGGAAAATAAATAAATAAAAATCAGCTTTCTAGTTTAGTGATACATAGAAGGGAAACGTCCTCAAGTTCAACCTGACTTCACACAAAAACCATGGTAAATCAAACTAAAATAAATCAATTCCTTTCCCTGAAGGCTGCAGGAGATTTTTCAGATTAGTCTGGTGGTAAATTTCATCTTTCATTTTATCATAGCCCCAGATAGGAAATACTATAAAACTTCTTTGTTGTTTATTATTTGCTCATTCCATAGAAACAAAAATATGAGTACTTAATTTCCTTAACTCTTCATTTCTTCTGTGGGGCATTCATCAAAGATTATCAGTACTGACTTCAGAAATCGAATTGATCTTCCCAAACTTTACACCCCTGAATTCTCCCTCTCATACTACATTCTTTCTTACCCCAAAGATGTAGAACTGTAAGAGAGAAAGTGGATTAAAGACATATTGAGGATTATAGATTATGCAGTCAGAACAAACAGAGGCAAGTATTTCAAACAGCTGACCCTACAGAAAGGAATCACATTCTGTTCTCAAGATGATATACGAAAATAGAACACACATTCCTCTAGGAAAATATTTACTTAATAATTTATCATTTAAGAACCTTTACTGTACAAATTAAAGTACAAAGACAGCACGTTGAAATCAATGTGAAGATGTATCTGTAATCACTATAATACAACTTCAGTTTTGATTGTGATTAGATTTATAAATTTTGCTCTGTTTCAGCATGAGAAACAAAAGTCACACTTCTCTTGATCCCAAAGCCCTATGTTTAAAACTGGTTCCAATTCTGAGGTTGGGGTGGGGGAGACAGAAAAGGCAGAGAAACTCAGAACTGCCAAAATGCCTAGAAATGAAAGGATAGGAATCTTTATTAAGGAAAACTTTAATAAAGTATCCAACTGGAAAGAAATGCCAGCGAGATCCAAGAATCAATTTAGTCTAGATATTAATAACTTCCTTAATGATCTATATGATTAAAATAGCATACAGACAACTAGAAGGATATTAAACATGAACTTGGAATAGCAGTAAAGTCAGAAATAATACAAAGGAACTTAAGAAAACTCTTTATGTGGCCAGAAAACAAAGTGAAATTCAGTTTGGAAAAACACCAACTAATATATCTGGGAAAAATAATTCCAAATACTGATATTCAGTGTACAGAAGACACCTGGGAAATAATAATGCAGAGAAACAGCACTGACCACAAGAGCTCAAAAGAGGAGGAGGCACTGCTGCCTAGCCACTCAATCTGGAGTAAGGGGAAGGCTGACTTTACCTTTCCCTTTCACCCATTTGCTTCCTTTCCCAAACCAAAGCACGTACAGCGAGGCACTCTACCCCACTATCTTTGCTGCAACTCCAGATGTAAGACAGATCCTGCTGCTTGAGACGTTTAAATCTACACAAGCAAAAATGTTAGTAAGCATTGAATGCTTTACCGAAAGAGCCCGATGGTAATGAAAAAATACCTGAGGTTTTGTTATTCTATACTGCCTATCACCACAGAGCTTTTCCATTAACTTTATCTGAAATATCACGGGTTTAATCCAGAAGCGTAATACATATCCAAAACTAAATAAACATAAGAGCATGGCCACTTCCAAGCTATTTGCTTTTTACTGTCCAGGAAACTTTGGCACCTTCCACTACAAGTGAATCAACTTTGAAGATGTTGGCTCTCAGATTAATTTTTGCTCTGGTATGACGCCTGTTCATGCTTGGATCAACTGAGTATAACGAGGGGAGATCAACAACCTGCTCATGTCAAATGAGGCCACCTCCAAATTTAGTCACTCTTCCTCTGCAAAATCCATGATTAGCAAAGTTTTCTGCAGCAGGAATGGCTGCTCCGTACTAGGCAGGAAATAAAAGCAACTCAGAAATATAAGATAGACACTTCAAAACCTGTTCCTAGCTACTCACTTCAGCTTCTAGATGCTATGACATTCCTTCATTAGGGCAAAAAAAAAAAAAAAAACAAAACTTAAGACTTCTCCACTGCTAATGTAAATTCAAATCGCACTCTCTCAGAACCAGCTCAGAAGCATACGCAGAAAGATCTGGGTTCCGTGGAGTTTCTTTTCCCCTTTGTAGAAGGGTTACTTTGGGATGGGGTTGTCCCCCTCTGTGTTAAGGAGTAAGAACTGGTATGCTTGAGATCAAGTCATGTGAACCAACCTTAAACTTGGCCCTGTCTGCCCAAGCAGCAAAGTGCTCCATCCACATGCTGTTTGTTGACTGGAACTGTGCTCATTACAGATGAGGTAGCTAAGGGAGAACAGGACACAGAAAGACGAACAGACTTGCCCTAGGAAAGAATCACAGTAATTGAAATATGGGGTAAAGATAACCTCAAGCATCTTGTTCCTTTCTCCTTCCTTGACAGGGCTACTTTTGATGCACCACAATGAAGTGCCTAGAATTTTTCCAGGAGCCTTTTCACTCTCAGCTTATCCCTAGCCCACAGTGCAGATCACACTTCTCAGTTCTCCAATATTAAGGGACTTGCTGCAGCTTTTTTTACTTGTGGCCAACAAGATTTAATCTGGCAGCTCAGATGGTATTCTCAGGCAGTTTACAGCAATGACACTTTCTGAGTTTATGGCATCCAAAATATTGCCTAACAGCAACTGTGACACACTACCTCTTCCCCAAAGTGCACTAAAAGCACTCCATCTCAACCTTCCCACACACACCTACAAGGTCTGCCGCCGTGCTTTGCCATCAAGCACTCTCAGAGACAAATAGACCACTTTTCCAAGAGTCAAATCCTGTGTCAGAGCTTTAGGCACCATCTTCATTACGGTTCCCAGAAGGACTAATAACTACTTCTCCATCAGACCCATAACCAATAGTCCCTTTCTATACCTAGATGCTAGAACTGAATTTGATCTTGAATAAAATACCTGCTAAGATTTTGGTTTTGTCAAAAGCAGACAGAGATTTCCACCGATTCCCTACTGGAAGTATATCAGAGTAGCAGCTATTTTTTCTGTCTTGCCTTTTCCACCCTTACTGTGCTTTTTAAAGATGAGAATTTCAACCACTGTAGTCTCTTAGCACTGGGACAGTGGAGATGATGTTTCTTCTAATAATAGGAAGGGAAAAAAAAAAATCAAGAAAATACATGGCGCAGAAGGAATGAGGAGGACAACTGCCTGAACATAACAGAGAGGAAGGAGGCCTGTCCTGCAGTGAGGTGTGATGACAGCAGCAGAGGCATGATGGCACTGGCACGCTTCACAGGGTGGATCTCCAACCTGACAGGTCTCATCTTGCCTTCAGAAGAGCAAACAACCTCTGCAACACACTGAAGGAGCTTAAGATGACAAAAAGACTTTTTTTTTCCCTCTTTCTAAATATATCTGTTTTTACTATATTGAGATTTTTCAATAACCTCCACAAGCCACTCCACCTGGAATGTTTTGTTTTTACATGCACGGGTGAGTTTTATCACCCTCTTGTGGAAAAATAAGTGAATTGTATCTGTCAGAGGTCCAAAGTGGAAAGCAGAATACAGAAGACAGTCACAGAGAACAAAGAAGGGGAAAAAAAGGGACAATGTTTGCTGGGCGGAATAGAGGGGCAACACAGGGAACAACAGTAACCTGTGATACAGAGCGAGCTCAGCTCCTGTCAGCAAAATCCACCTCCAAAAGGTTCTTTGAAACACCAAAAGATAACCAGCTGCCAAATTTCCTCACCCTTGGTAACGCTGTGTTCAACAAGCAGACTGTGTTCCCTACGCTGGTTTCAAGGATTGCCTCAGCTGTAACCATCACCTTCCACACCTTTGTTTCCACTGATGGAAAAGGTAGCTGCTCTAACTGAATTCAGAAAACACTTCCTAGATACATTTGCTGTTTTAAAAACATTCTGCACGTATCATCTGTGCCCTATTGTAATTTGGAAGTGGAGGGGACAGGAGAAACTTGCCAACTAATGGAAGTTTAGATATTCGCATTACATCCTACTGGTTATCATAACAGAAATAAGAGTAATTAATTGCCCTAAAACCTTCTTCGTCTTCTGACTATCCCCGTTATCAACTTGAATTTACATCCAAAATTTTGAAAGCGACAAATCTATTGCAACCTGCATTTAAAAACTTGAAAAACGTGAGCTTGGTTGGTACAAGCACACAAGAGAGAAGCAATGAAAGCTGATACTACATGAGAGCAATGAGACTGCAAAGACAAAAAGAAATCCCAAGCGAAAAAAGGGCCAGCTCAGATGAGACAGATACCACAGGCATGGTGAAAACAGTAAGGGAATATCTCACACGTCTCTCTGCAGCTTCCTGAAAGCCTTCAGCAATCCCACAGAAAACCTCAGACCATATCCAGCACAAAGCACAGTAGAGTTCCTTCTTTCCAGCACCAGTCTTCTTCACACACCTCAAAAAGTTTCAAACCCCTTCAAGTTCTTAATTATCAATGTCCAATTAATCTTCCAATCTCCAATCTTCTTCATCATAGTATAAAAGGGTAACTGAAGAAACAGTTTTCCCTCACATTACACAATGAACAACATTTATATCCACATGCAGTGAACAACATACAGCGGGTAACTACACGGTAACATTTATTTCACTGCTCTAATGCTTCACAAAGATATGGGATTTTTCTGAATCAAATTCCAGTATGCGAGTGCTTAACCATCACCCTCCAACAGAGCACTGAAATCCTAAGAATGAGCTCTTCTACTGCCAACTACACACAGTTATCTGCACTTACTCATCGACCCAGAGGTATCACTGATGATTTCTTTTAGGCTCCCCATATACCACCAACTAAGGAAGGCAAAGTCTGCAAACGATGTTTTGCAGCGAATGCATCTGTTTCTTAAATCTTCAAATTCTATGGCTCAAACTCACCATACACAGTGCATAAACTTTTCAAATAGTAGTGACAATCTGCTTGCTTGCCTCCACCTCTCCTGTAACTTGTCCGGAAACGAAGTACCGCATTACATCGCTAAAACAAGCTGTCCAGGTCAGAGGACACATGAAACCACTGTTACAGATGAGCTAGCTACACGTCCACTGGTGTTCAATGCAGTTTCTGCTTTTCCTGTTAGGAAGCTACCCAGAAAAGCCTCATTCTCTTCCTCACTTTCCAACCATTTCAGCTTGTGCCATGACCCCTTTTCACTGCGGTCCTTCTCTGCCATAAACTCCAGCAGATGCTAAGGAAGGCATCAGGCACCTCACCTTCAACAACTACCACAGCTGAGCACCTGACATGTGGATCAGAAGGGACAAAGCTGTGGCAAACAATAAATGGTTTAAATACAAGGCAGTGATTCTATTTTATTCAAATGCACTAATAAAAACATCATACGCAGTTGAAGTGTTTTAAAATGAAATTATTATATACTTTGTTCACGAGCGATACTATTTAATATAGCTGTTAATTAGTATGAGACATGCTGTGACTTGAAAAATAAACTTCTATAGGAGGTTGAAAATGCATTCTTTCATTAAACACATCTAAGTACATTAAAAAAATCAAAATTACACACATCACTGCCATTGGAAAACCCTACAACAAGCTATTATTATAAATCATTAGCACTTCTGATCAAAACCAGTTCCCCTGCAGCTCAGCTTTAAGGCTTTACTCAAAACAATTCCTCCATCAAGTGCAGCAGCTGAGGGGCACTGAGTACTCGACACTCATTCCTTGGACAGCTACTGCAGCTTTCTAAAACATATTACAAAGGCTCTCAGACCATATCTGCAGCAGCACTTTATTTCATTTCTTAGCAGAAAACCACGCTCAGAAGGTACCAACTCTACGTCCAAGTCCACCACCATACCAGCTCTGCCGATTCAACCAAAAGGGCACAGCGTACTGAAGCACATCACTAAAAAGAAGACAGTTTAAATCAATACACAGGAGGCAAAACATTTTTAAACAGCCAGACCCCAAAAACACTTGCCCCTGCGTATATTGGACAGTGCAGTGTATGCTTGGCAACTTGTCCCATGAGCTTTACCTCCAGAATACAAAAATCATACAACTGCATCTGCAACACCGACACAGCCATGGACTTCTGAAACAAGACACTAGCACTCTTCTGAAAGATTTTTAAGTTTTTAAGGAATAACACGTGTCCTTCACCGATTTTTTTTTTTTCTAACTAATTACCAAGATTACCACAGAAGCCCAGCCCTACCAAAACTCACTGAACTCACTGAGTCCTCCTGTGTGTTACGGCTAAAAACCATTGCACAACTGAGCCA
This sequence comes from Oreortyx pictus, assembly GCA_036925125.1. Taxonomy (NCBI): domain Eukaryota; kingdom Metazoa; phylum Chordata; class Aves; order Galliformes; family Odontophoridae; genus Oreortyx; species Oreortyx pictus. Next base: position 52,677,963 of record JAUPFR010000006.1, on the reverse strand, counting down.
AAGAAACAGCAGTCGTTTGAATGAGCAAACTGTAGGTGAAAGGAAGTTACCCTGAGTCTAAAAATAGTTTATTGTCCTCCCACTCCCCAGAAAGTGCAAATGAAAGCACTCATTTTTCAGGAAGGCGTGCGCTTACAACGGATAAACATGAAGGCACTGTTTCCACACTATAAAACTTCATTGATGGACAGAAGTAGCATCCAAGTACTGAGTTTTAAAAACAAAACTGAAAAATGAAATAAACTTCATACTTACGCTTCCTGTATTACATTAAATAAGTTGTTCGTGTACACAGCTGTGTATTACACACATTTAATACACACAAATACAAGCAATAGATCACACACATGACTCCAGAGCTTTGGAAAACATACATTTACAATATAAAGCTCCATATCATCAGAAGTTATAAATAAAGGCAGCACTATACTTCAACACCCACATACACTGTATAGAAATAATTGTGAACCTAAACCAGAATCTGTATTTGTTAAAAATACTTCAGGGAAAAGGAATATAAAGGAGGTACTTATTACAGAAACAGGAGGTTTTATTACAGACCCATCACGGATACACCTGGACACAGAGCACTTTAATATTATCAGAGAAATAAAAATACTGGGAAGCATATTATAGAGACATACTGCACAAACACAGACTGAAAACAATTGTTTCTGATGATAATGAAGTTTGGACATTCCTGAAAATCATCATCAGGATTTTAGACTCAACCTTGTCAAGAGTACAGAAATGTCTCCTACATAGCTACTGGAAGTCACTATCTTAAAGATAATTAGAAGGAAGCGGGAATGATCATTCCTTAACGTTTCCAGAAAGCAGAAGGAGAAATTCAGAAAGCAAGACTATTTCACTGAAGGCTTGGGCAAAGGAAACACAGGCTGAAGGAAGAATCCACAGATCTAACTAGGCCTAGGAACACATAAATAAAAGACAGCTGAATGGAAACAGAGATTATTAGAATATGAGGGCTAAGCCAACAGGATTTCTCACCAACTGCAGTTTCACTGATATACTGTCAACGTGCAAAGGTTTGTTTTGTTTTACTAAGACATTGACTTCCAAGCCAACATTTCCACAGATACTCTTTTCCTGCAGAGAAACTTTCAAAAAGCAGAACATAATTGCCAAACAGTTTTTAGAACAACCAGAAACATTGAACAGCACTGAAATAAACCAATCTACACTGCAACCACCAGATGCTTTCAAAATTGAAGAGGACATTAAATATATACCCAAAGAAGAACTGTCAAGAGCACAAGAAAAGGTGAAGAGTTTAAATAGCACAGCCAAAAGTAAGGATGAACCATTCTTCCCTCTGGAACTGTGGTCCCCTTCCTGAATCTTACACAGAGACAGCCCGCTACGTCCACATTTATTTCAATCACAACAAGTGCAAAATCCCTTTCAGAAGTTCCAGGACTGATGTTTGATTCACCATTATGTGCAGAATAAATCATGTTCCAAGGTCTCTTTCAGACAGTAAATGAGGATTTATTTCCACTTACAGAAATAAAGCAAAATTTGATTTTGCAAGTCGCAGCCATTATGATCCTCTATTCTTGTTTGTAAATTAGGACAAAGTATTAACTTCAGATATTTTATTAATAGTTAATTGATAATTGTGAAGCATTCCAAATTTCATAAACAGAGACTAGTACAGAAATGACAAGCAGCCAACTCTCATGCAAATCAACAGAAAATCCAAGCTCTCTTCCTCTACAACTCAGCTAATAACTACCACTTCCCATATGTACACTTCTTTTGCCTGAAAGAAATATTTTTAATGCATGATAAAGAGCATTTCTTTAAATGAAACGTATTTAAGAAGGAAGGTACACATCTTGCAGTTCTCACGTAGGCAAAAGTCTTCCCGAGTTGAAAGCATTTTTGACTATTTAGGAACTTCAGCATTTGGGCTACAGACAGGATTCCTAAGAAAAGCTTATAATAAAATCTCACCTGTAGGGAAATAATATAATGATCAAAAGCAAACAGCAACTGAAAGATTTTCCCTTACTGACTATGCAGCGCTCTTTTGTTGTCACTACAGCAATTCTTTAATGCCATGGAAACTATCTGATAAATGTATAAGAAGCTCAATAAATTTCATAATATTGAGGTAGCAAAGCAATTGGTATTGTTGACAGAGAATTTCTGTTCCGAGTGCCTATTTTGAGAAAGAAAAATTGCCTTAAATAAAAATTATAGTTTGAGTCAAGGCCTGTTTTCAGCAAAAATAAACCTGGAAGTAACTACACCGTATGAGAACACTGGAAAATGTGGGAGAATGACAGGAAACAAGAGGCACCCCTTGAAATTATAAAAATGGGATACAGTGCTTTAATACTTAAGTCTTACCTTTATATGGTTTGCTTGACCTTATTATGCATTTTAACATCAATAGAGGAATAAGGAGAATTCAGGGAATCGCATGCTAGCTTTCTGCCCAGTTCTGTTCAATGATGATTTGTAAGCCATATGATCTTTTTACTCATCTGCATGCACATCTTCATCCTCTGGACATTCCCTCAACATGACAGATACTGGCAGAAACAGGAATGGATTCTCTCTGTTCCTACAGGTAATAATGAAATTGCTCTGTTTTCATGTGCTAACTATTACAGCATAGGACTTTTTTTTTTTTTCTTCCAACCAACGTTGCATCCCTGCTGATCTTCCTCTAAAGACTTGTAAGTCAAAAAGAGTACCCATGGAAAATGAAAGTAAAATAACCCTTGGTAAGCACCACCCCTTTCCAACCCGTACACAACAGACACCACCACCTTCCACTACGGAAGCGTGCTTTGGGGCGTGCCACAAACTTGGTTAAACTCTGTGTGGATGTGCCCAAGGCACAGAGGTGGATGTTGTCATTCCGAGATCAGGGCCCTCCACCAGGACTCTGCCACAAACCAGTTACCTCAGGGACCTGCCTACCCTGCTGATACCAGGAGCCTCTTAAAAGTAAAGGCAAGACGTAAAGCCTTGTAACACAGGGCAAGACACACCAGACAAGAACGTGCAAGCACCTGAGTGCATGTGAGATTTAAACCTTGTTATGATTATATACATTAAAAATGCAGCCCAACTGTACCACAGCTTCTGTTTGCAATTCTTGAAACAAAGGAAGAAAGACTGCTTCTGAAACATTAGATTCAACATCAGTCATCTTATAAAACAACTCCAAATTATGTTTAGTTAGAGTGCAGTAAATAACAACAATTAAATTATCAGAAAAGTCTTGACTGTAGAAGAACAGAAGACACAAAAGTCTCAATTGCAAGAAGAGGTTTTTATTTTTTGCTTGAGGCATTTGAGAGTCTTGACTCAGCCCAACAGGGCCTCAGAAAGCACCTGCATCTCATAAATACATTAGATGTTTGTTCACAAAGAGCTAAACAATACACACCCTTATGCTAATTAAAAAAAAATAAAACACACAGTAACAACTTAATTCCCCTGTGCTTGAAGCAGAATAAGCATAACTGAAAAGTCCAGCTCTTCTCACCACATTCCCTAAATGGCAAGTTATCATTCAGCCTTGTACATAACACTGAAACACATTCTGTCTCCTATTTCTTTTTCCTGAAACGTTATTATTACCAAATAAACAACAGCTCCGACTTATCTGTTCTTGCAATACAGGCATGTATGTCCACAGAAAGGAACAGACTGCATTAAAACACTACCAAAACAAGCCATTTTGCTATATATGACTCTGCCCCTGGGGAAAGGAATGAGAGCAGATAAGATGTGACAGATGCGCAGTCACGTCACTTAATACACGACTGGAAGGTGCTCAAATCATTCTGGTGACAGGCACAGCATAAAAACTTGCAAAGAACGGACAAAGCATTTATCTAGTTTGCTGCATACTTTATTCCTGTAATGAAAGAAGATACTGAAGTCCATACAAGTGATTCTCCGAGAGAAAAAAATAGCCTGCAACTATCAATATGAAATATAGTTCAAGGGGAACAGGAAAGAAGATGGGAACAGGAAAGCGGAGCACAGCATGTGTGATTTTGTCTGCAAAACCCCTCCATCACAAATATAAAATGTTTAAGGTCAAATTCAAGGTCTGTCCTCTAAAAAATTCCCATACTGAAATATTTTCAAACAGGTTTAACTGAACCTGAAACTTACCCCAACAAGAAGCATACTCAGCAAATGTAACCTCCCAACTGATCTCAGTATTCAGTCTTAAAAAAAAAAAAAAAAAAAAAAAAAAAAGCTATTTTGCTGAAAAAGCTTCTGATTTTAAAGATTGAAATCAAAATAAAATTGGAAATCGTGGTTGATGAATAAAGCAATAGGACAGTTGGAGGGTAAGGGCAAGCTCAGAAGTTTGAAGATCAGTGCTTTCAGACAATTGTCCAGGAAAAGCATGAAAAATGCAGATGAAATATCCCTTCTTTCAGGTTAAATAATTCCAGTTGTTACAATAATCAAAGTAGACCAAGAATAATTTTAAACAGTAGTTTTTAACTGTTGGTGTCCCTTCAGCAGGGAGCAATACTACTGCTGCTTCAGGTGCACGTTAGGCCCAAATCCTCATTTGTACAGGGCCCTGTGCCTATGGGAATCCATATTCAGTCAAAGAGGGAAAACCAACACACAGGATCAGATTCTTAACTTGAAACTGGACCACTGTAACTCATTATGACGCTAATCATAAACATCCCAGTAACCCTCTCTGTGCCCCATCTGTTTTATCTTATTACAGCTTTGTATCTCAATCCACAGGTCTAGCTACAGTAGTCACAATAAGCACCTGCACACACCTGTGTTTCTGCAAGATCACATCCTCACACAAAGCCAACGTTTTTCTTATGCCTGTGCACATGCCCACCTACTGAACAGGACTATACAACACAACCAAATAATTTTAACACTCATTCAAATATAAATCTAAATGTTTTTCAGCAATGCAGCCACTTAAGCCAAAGGACAAACTCTATTTACTGTAACGCAGTAAGTAGCAGTTTTAAGGGGAAACGATCTGCATCTCAAAAATGACAGCAAAACCAGACAAATGGGGTTTAAAATGACTTCAAATGAGCATCTGCTTCTTCATTGTACTTTCACTGCACAACTGGAAAAGTTCACGAAAGAAAATTCACTACAAACCAGGACACCAAATCCACCAGCACCAGACGACAGTCTGAGAAATGGAGAGTAGTGGAAGCACTCCAGGCCCACTCTGCTCTTCCAGACTCCTTCACACTTCCAAATCAGCCCTTGCCAGCTTAATACAGTGGGGTCAGATGGGATTAGATGGTCCTTGGGACCTTTCTTTTGAGCAAATATGCTTATTTGTACATTCTCACACGCATTCCACAGAAAGAAGTCTCAACTATTTTAACGACAACTCCAGCAGAACAAATCCTGCAATCCAAGTTTAATTTAATTTAAGAGATACATGTAAGCCTTGTGATTACTTTTTTTTTTTTTTTTTGCAACTTCTCTGTTCTTATGAAGAAGCAAGGTTATGAACCAAACCAAAGTGCAATTACACATTCATTACATATTTCAGTACTGATTACCAAATTTGAGAAACGGGTAGAGGAAGAGATCTGGGAAATCTACATGCCCACAAAGCAAAAATGAACAGGCCTAATATTAAACCTATTCATCTTTCTATTTTCCAGAATAATCAGCACAAATTGTGCTTAGCTCCATTACTTATAACAAGAAAGAAGAATGGCAATGAAAAAAAATTCACAAAACTGAGTAAGAATCCAGTGAAAGGAAACCCTTCTAGAAGGTGATCCCTTCTGCCACACCACACATAATTCTGAGAGGAGCTGCTGGCCCCTGGATTTGTACTGAAATTCAGTGCCAAACAGGATTTAGAGGAAGCATTCGAGATATTAGAGAGATACTGTCAGCCTTTTAAGAGCTGTAAGCTGGATCATCATTTCCTTTCCCAAATTAGAAGTTACATTTTCCTGCAGAAGCTCAACTGGAGCGGGGATACACAGGCTGTCCGAGCAGCAGCACCTTGCCTAAGACCTGATCTTTCCTCTTGAGACACTGCAGTGCGTGGCACCTTTCAATTCCCAATCCCAGCAGAAACCAGGAGCTGCGTGCAAGTTTCCCTTTGCTCACAAGGCAGCTGGGCCTCACCGTAACTACTGCTCAGTTTGTGTTATCTGCTGAGTACTGGCAAACCAAAATACCCACACACACAGCCTGGGTGCCTTGAAAATTCAAGTCATCATACGGGTTAACGTTAGCATTTAAAACTTCCAGAAGTATTGCAGACAACTACCACACCCTCAAGTCACAGATAAAATATTCTGTAGAGCTTAAATACATACATTTCTGGTATGAAACATTCCTCATTACTGGCAAAATTTCCACACAATTTCTGGCAACAGAACACTTTCAGTTTAGAAGTCAACTGTGGAGTAAAACTGTTTACTTATGGTTTTTCATTTTGTATATTTAATTAAAAATCATTCTTGAGCTTACCTTTCAGCAGAGGCAGGGGAGTTAACTCAATAGGCTTGCCCTGAGACCTAAACTGGGAGGAGCTTTGTGACCTCTTCTGTCTGGCTTTTCTGACGGACTTCCGAGAAAATCCGTCTACTTTATCCACTGATGGAGGAGTAGTTGGTGCTGAGGACATATCCCTACTGAACAAAAACAAGTGTTACAAATGCATTCCAAAATTGATGAAATAGGTAAAGATTAACTGACATTTTCCAACCACCCTGCTCTGTCTTCACTGCCCTCCTCCACACAGCTTACCCACCAACACACAGCAGGTCTTATGGGATAAATTTAAGGAATAGTGCAATTGTTCTTTTCTCTCCCTTGTTTTATCTGTCTCACATTTACCAAAAACCCTACAACAGGAAAAATTCTAACCTAATAGTGCCATCATTATGTCAGCAGAACTCATACACCTGTAGACTTGCCCCCAGCACAAGAGAGGCACAGAGCTCTTGGGACAGGTCCACAGGACAGCCACTAAAATGATCCCAGGGCTGGAGCACCTCTCCTGAGAGAACAGGGCTTGTATAGCTTGGAGAAGAGATTTCATTGGGAAGATCTCATTGTGGCCTTCCAATACTTGAAGGGAGAGTATAAACAGGAGGGGGAAAGACTGTTTACATGGGTGGATAGTGACAGGACAATAGGGGAATGGTTTTAAACTAAGACAGGGGAGACTTAGGTTGGATTTTAGGAGAACGTTCTTCACTCAGAGGGTGGTGACGCACTGGAACAGGTTGCCCAGAGAGGCCGTGGATGCCCCATCCCTGGAGGCACTCAAGGCAAGGCTGGATGTGGCTCTGGGCAGCCTGCTCCTGTGGTTGGTGACCCTGAGGCCCTTTTCAACCCAGGCCATACTACGATTCTATGATATGATTTTATGAAAGAACTGAAGCCTTGGACAACCCGTCACGTGAGACAAAGTAACTTGAACTCATACTGGAAGGCAGAATGCAAGCTAAACAATGGGTACTCAAGAAGGTATGAATATATTTTTCACTTCGGAGTCATCAAAGTTCACAGGACAGAATAAACAGGACATACTATTACTATACCTACATTCAAAACCTTACAGCAACATTAAAAAATACCACAAGAAGTGCTGCTGTGCTTCAGAATTTCTCTAAAGCTGACAAAATTTCACATACTGCTTCTTCACTCTCCATTTTAGACGTTCTGTTTTTGTACTGAGTCTCTTGACACACAGTTATTCCACGTTCTGGCATTTCAGCAGTAACAGCAGCGTGGTAGCCATAATAGTTCTAAGGGCACAAGCCAGACAAGGTTTGCAGAGAGGCAGAGAGCCAAAAAAGGTTTCTGCAAGCAGAAGTTAGTTTGTTTCCCAACTGTATCAGTCTGAGAAATAAGCATTGCCTCTTCTTATAAAGCATGGCCTGGTAATGCTGCTAATTCCATAGCACTGAGAAATACCAAAAAGAACCTTTTGAAGAGTGAATTCCTCCAACCAGCTATTGTATTTAGCAGCCTGTCTCTCCTGTTGAAAAGACACATTGCATCTTGGTGCAGTACATGAGTAATACTTCAGGAAAATAAGATAGGAGGAATTTCGGCCTACATAGTTCAAGCAGCTCGGCATACAGTTCACTTCACCAGCACGTGCACCTCTATTATTCGCGTTAGGAATGCCATTATTAGGCAGAGCACTCTGCCAGTTTCAGCAGGGCCACACACTCCTGCAAAGTTAAGCATCGGCATAAGCACTTGCAGGATCAGGGTCTTAGAACATGTCCTTGGAAAGCATTACTCATCCTCAATGTCTGTTGACTTCAATTACCAAAGTGACTCGCAGGCTAAAAGAAGTTGATGCCACACAATTCAGAACACTTTCAAGTACTTATTTTATTAAAATATTTGGTTACTCATACGCTGCATAAATTATTAAAGCCACCGAAACAGACGTTATTTGGATCTGTCTTTTACAAGAGAAGCTTTAGAAAGCACAATTTAAGGCAGCTGTAAACAAGTTCAGAAAGATAAGAACTGTTTAATGCAAAATTATATATATACGCGCACTGAATCTCTCAAAAATGGAAGTACAAACTCCACAGCTTCTCCAAGGCAGCATGTGCAGCACCAGATGCTGAGCTGTGCAGCTGGCATTACCGCCACGAGAAAGCCTTACACCATCTTTTTCATTTTCCTGAGGTGCTCTCCACCACCAGCTTATGCTTTGCAAATATAATATACTACCGGCAACGCGATCCCATTCCTTACACCGGGTTTGTTTGCCACCCGGGGGTGGGGGGGGAAAGAAATGCCCCCGTCAGCAGGGCATCCAGGCCCCAGCCGAGATTAATAAATAAAAAAAGTCTGATAAACTGAAATAGAAGGGCCTGCACTCCAGCACCCGCTTCTAAGGTTCCAACACTCCACCAAAAAAAAAAAATATATATATATATATATATAAGCACAAAGTTACCTGTTACATAAACCCAATTTATGGAAAATAGCAGCAGGAATACACAGTTAAAAGCCGGATCTGTTGGCCTTGTTTCATCTCATCAAAAAGATTCCTCTGCCCGTCACGTGCACGGCTGGAGTGTAACCATCCCTGCACTCTCTCTCTCTCAAGATGAAATCACCAAAATAATAACAACGCTAATAACAACGGGCAGCGACCGGAGCGGATCGCCGAGCCGCAGGATCGCGGGGTCAGTGCCGAGCCTCGGCGACACTTCACTGTAAATTTAGTAACAGTTTCCCTCACCTGCGTTATAAATTATTAAAGCCTAATTCTAATTCCACCAGGCTGCATCCAGCCTGACAACCCCCGTGGTAAACACCGATCCCTTTTTTGCGTCCCTCCGAACGAACCTCTGCTCTCCTGAAGGCACTATTGGGGCGAAACACGCGATTCCAACAGCGGGTGGGGGGGGGGGGGGAGGGGGGAGGAAAAACAGGAATAAAAATAAACAATGTGAGGTTATTTATCGCGTGGAGGAAAGCTGCGGTGTTTCTCCCAGCGAGGGGTCTTATTCTCGCAGGATGGAGGGCCGGGGGGGAAGGCGAAGCCACGCACCCCAAATGGGGGGAGGGGGAACGAGGGGACGTGAAAATAGCGACGGAGCGCAGCGGGAGGGCCCGGGGCCGCCGCGCCGCCATCCGCCGCCTCCCGCCCGCTGCCATCGGCTGTCATTTCCCGGCGGGAGCCCCGCAGCTGGAACATGTCCTCCCGCAGCTCCCCCCCCCCCCCCCCCCCCCCCCCCGGGCCTCCTCCTCCTCCTCTTCCTCCCAGCGCCGCGATGGAGTTACCTTGACCCTCCTGGTTGAGAAGCCGGAGACGGAGGGGAGGCGGCGGCGGCGGCCTGAGCCGGGCTCGGCGGAGCGCGGCCGATGCCTGGAGTGCGGTACGCGCCGGGCTCGGTCCCCGGCGCGGCGGCGCGGCAGCCTGTAGGCCTCGGCGGCGTTGGCGGCCTCCCCGGCGCAGGGCGGCGTTGGCGGCGGCTTCAGGAGCGGGCGGCTGCTCGGGCTGCGCTCAGTCCCATGCACTCGGCGCGGCCCCCTGCCTGCGGTGCCCGCTGCCTCACTCACATTCCCGGCGGAGCCGTGCGGAGGGGGCCCTGAGGAGGCGGCTGAAAGGGAGGGAAGGGGAAAGGGGGGGGGGGGGGGGGGCAAAGGGGGGGGGAAGAGAGCGGGGCGGGGGGGGGAGCCGAGGAGAGGGGGAGCGGCGGGCGCGGTGCGGGCGGTGCCGCGGAGGGAGGGAAGGAGGGAAGGCCTCTTCCGCCGGCGGGTGCCTCAGGTGAGCGGCGGGGTCCCGGTGGGCGGCGGGGTCGCGCGCTCCGGGCTCGCTCCTATTGTCACTCTCAGCGGGCTCCGGCCATGGCACGCACACACACACACACACACGCACTCCCTCCCTCGCTCACTCACAACCGAGCGTGCTGCCACCGCCCCCCGCCCGCGGCCCCGCCCACCCCAGCGCCGCCGCGGGGACGCGCCGCCTCATTGGCGCCCGCCGCTGCCGCCGGGACAGCCGGGAAAGGGAGCGGAGCGCGGCCGGAGGAGGAGCGCCCTTCCGCGGGCCGGGCGGGAGCGGGGCGCGTCGGCTGAGGTAAAAGCCCGAGATCCGTGAGGTCAAAGCCCTGAGGTGAAAGCTAACGTTGCCGAGGTAGAACGCCGCGTTGGGCCCCGCGCGGGGCGGGCTGCGGGCGGACGGCCCCGCTGCGCTGTGCGGGGATGTGCCCGCAGGGAGCTCCAGCCGGGCCGGCTCGCTCCCGTTCGCCTTTTCTGAAGTGTGTTTATAGGGGAGCACCGCGAACCGCTGGGCTTTTTCGTTTAAGTTCGTATTACTTGCTGGCCTGATTTCTTTCAGAACGCAGCGTTGGCTGCTTGTGTTTAAGGGTGCCGTCCCCTGTGGCGTTTGTATTTCTGGTGGGGGGGGGAAAAAAAAAGAATCCCAAGGGCCGCAGGGATGGGTTGGTATAGCTGAAGGCCCCTGATGCATGTGAAGGGCAGTGTGAGGGGATTACATCCCCTGTTCGTTCAGGTCCTGAGTGCTGAAACCATGAAAATGACCAGTCCTGTGAACAGTAACCACTTCTTGTCCACTCGTTTACTCTGCAGAGACGTGAGCAGCAGTGCCGGTGTAACAGAGGAGTTAGGACTCAGGCAGATGTAATTGAGAGTGATTGAAGCTGTTGGGAAAGCTCTTTCAGAATCACTGACTTTCAGCCAGGTGAGTTCTCTGGTCCAGTCCTCGCTGCAGCCCCGAGGAGAAGCAGGAACTCAATAAATAAAAGCTCTCTGCTACTGAGCTGTAGCAGAACAGTTCTGCCTTGCGTCTCTCACTGTGCCTCTTCTGTGCCTCCCCTAAGAAGTTTTGCTGTCTGCAGACCAAACCATTTCTTTTCCATCTTGCCTTGTGAGCCCTAGATTTAGTCCTCTGAACGTACATATTTCCCTCCCCCCATTTTCTCTCATAACCATCCCTGTTTTGCTGAAACCACAGCACCCAAGACAGCACTACAATCAAATCCACCAGCATCTGCTATGTCACGCCCATCACGGACTGTATTCCAGTTTACACGTGCCAATACAAAGGCTTTCCAGGCAGTGATCTATTCGCAGTATTGCTGACCTGTTTCACCCCATCATCCATTTCTCCTGACCCACCAGTTATTTCTCCTTCGAGTAGACAGTAATGCCACTCAAGAAATGATTTACTGCAACAGTCCTAATACTTTCCCTTCTCTTTTATCGCTGGATAGATGGACAGACAAGCAGACAAGACATCTTTTAAAACAAAATTCCAGGTGCTTTTAATTAGTAGCAAAATGTCATCGTTGTATTCCTGAGTTAGGACTGTGCCGTGAAGTCAGTTTGGTTTTTAAACCAAGTTTTGGCAAAATGTTACCTAACTTCCCATTGCTGTGGTAAATGAGGAACCGACCCTGCAGGAGCACATATTTTGCTTTGTTCTGTTGCTTTTGTTTATCACTGCCCTCTACACTTGTTTGCTTCTGGACTGAACGGTGCATCGGGCAGCTCGTAAGGTGCAAGCTGTAAAAGGGAAGTTCTTGCACGGGGTGATGGCTGGGCAGGCTTCTTAGGTGAAGCTGAGCATGTCATTTTAAATGGCTGTGCTTAGGTCTTCCCACTGTTAAATCTTTCTTAAATGCTAAAAGTCTAAAACTGTGTGATAAGTGTGTGATACGGATGGTTGTTAAAGTCTCTGTTGTAGAAGGGATACGACTCAAGACCTCTATCCCAGTGTGCAGTCTTACCTGCAGGTTTTTACTTCTCTTTCTGTCCCTGTGAAATAGCTGTAGAAGTAGTTCTTCACTGTAACTGAACGATGGGGTAAAGGATGCACTCCGTTTGGTTTCTCTGGAAAGTGCTTCATCTGGTTTTGTCCATTCTGACTGTGTAAAGCATTTTTAGCATGTGTTTTATATTAAGTGATACTTGTATGGTAACAATTAAAGCAAAATACAATATTTGGTGAATAAAGAAAGATCTTACCATTTCTTCAGCACTAGGCCAGCAGCATTTACAGAGTTGCCTTCCCTTTTTTTTTTTTTTTTTTTTTTTTTTTTTTCCAAGTTGTTGTCTTTTTTTCTGCTTTGGTCTGGAACATCTCCATCTGGGAGGAGCTTTAAGATCACAACGTGAGATACAAATGTAACACTGCTGATATTTAGGAGGGGCGGTTACTTGGGAAGTGCGTAGGTCTGAAAATAGTCATGCACGCAATACCTGCACTCCTTCCCGAAGCTCTACAAGAAATAAGGTTTTTAATCATTGTATCTTCACTGCTGACAGAGGCACAAGAGAAGCTTCTTCTTTTAAAAGTTACGGTGCCTTACTGTTCTAAAAAACAGATTCTTAAAACAGCATAGGAAGGAATTATCGTGGCAGCTCTTCACCAGTCCTTTTTAGCACCCAAACACTCAGAACAGCAGTCAGGAGTCCTCCAAAGCAGAGATTTTGCACCAGTGACTCAGATTTGTTCCGCTTCACGTTTTTTGTGACTCGAGTTCCACTATAGACCATCTGTTATGGCCACTCAGGCAGGAGTACAGAGCTCAACGTCCACACTGGTGTATCCTGTCTGTTCTTTACATAGAAACTTACCAAATGGGACTGCTAAACAGATAACAGCGTGGAAGACCCACTCTGCTGAGCAATAAACATAAATGGATTTAACTGGAGCTTGTAAATGTTTCAGGAAACGCATCCAGTGTGTGTTTGCCTACAGTAAGGGTCTCATAATGCTCCGTAAAGATCTCCTGTAAGTCAAAAGGAGCATTATCAGTGGTACCATGGGATTAGTTCAGATATTCCCTGTACCAATACTGGTAAGCAAGAAAAGATGTGATCTCCCCAGAGAACTAATTATTCAGGCCAGCAGGAAGAAAGACCAGAAAGAGAAAATGTTCTGGAGGAAGCAGCAGTGCTGTTTGAAGAGGCACAGCAGCATATCAACAAGGCTTTCCTGATGCATCTTTTAACAAAAGGGAACGAGGTGGAATGCTGCATCAAAGGAACTGTCCTGCTCCATCAATTTGATTGAAACAGTTATGATCTGACATTTTTTGTTTGCTTTTGGATCAAATTTGTCAGGATCAAAACCAATTTTATTTCAGCTGTTTACGCTGCAGTTGATTTCCGATCCTTATGCCTCATACTTTGGAGGGGAATGCTATGACCAATTTCTGGGCAATCTTTACGATCGGTGCCAAATTTCAGTAATAAGAAGCTTGTGCTGCTTGCGTCCCTGTTCCTCCATGTCTCAGCTATGTGATAACACTGCCCGTGCCCTCAGGAACTGAATTCCTGATATGCATTTGGGATAAGGATTTTAGGGTTATAGACTCAGCTGCCCGAATGAGAACTAATTCTTCTCTGTGTACAGACACTGCGTCATGTGAAGTCTGTTTCTGTAGTCAGTGTGGTAAGAGAAGTGGGATCTCACTCGCCTCTGCAGCTGGCTAGCTGCCTCCTAGCACAACAAGCCTAGCTGCTCTCGCTTATTCCCCAGTTACCTTTTTTGTCCTTTTTTTTTTTGTTGTTGAATCCTTCCCCTCCCCCAGCTCCTTTACTTGCCTCCTAGCCCCAGGCGCTCCTTTAGGCTTATTTTTCCGAGCTTTTTGTTAACTTCCCTTCCCTGCCAGTTTCGCTCTGCTTGCTCCTGGCAGTGCGGTGTCTTCCTCGGTGATCTCTCCAGCTGTCACTCCCTAACCTCTGGAGGCTCCGGGTTCCAGAAATCCCCACGATCTGAGGGCGCTGCCTGTGGGGCCGCCTCTGGGGGCTGAGAGCACACGTGGAAATAGGGCACCAGCCCATGTGTTTCCTTGTCCCCTGTACCGCTGGAGTGTGCCCGAATCCCACTTCAAACGAGCTCTCCTTCCATTTCTTCTTCCCTTTCCTTGCTTTTTGGTCAAGCCTTCTCGTTTCGGTTGCCTCCTAGTTCAGAGCTGACCTTTGAAGACGAGCTCCCTCTCGTGTGGCCCAGCTTGCTGCATCAGCACACTCCAAAACGGAACCAAATGGATACAACGGCAGCATGTGGTTAAGGTGTCCAGCAGCACTTCAAGTGTTTGAACATAGAGCTTCCCAAATCTCCACGAGGTACTCACCAGGTTCACTCCCAAGCTGGGTGCTTCTCCTTGGTATAATACATGCCTCAGTACAGAGGCACTGAGGACTGACCAGGCCAAGACAGAATAGTTTCGTTATAAAAGAGAGCAGGAAAGTATTCCTGTTGCATCTTTCTCAACGTTGCCTTCTTCCTTCTGTAGCACAGCCTTAACCTATTACATACTTCTGAAGTTTTTAAATGATAGCACATCAATTATAGAATGGCAGGGAATGGCTGTGTAGCTCAACTCAGCACTGTATGGAATGTTTAGCATCGCAGGGGGGGTCTTAAACCATTTAAATGCGTTTAAAATGTAAGTCCTAATGGGTTCCAAACCTTGCAGTACACAGCTAGGGAACTGTACAGGTGCCAAGGGCACTTCCACAGAGCTTTTGAACAAACTGTTACAGATGTTGGGAGCAAAGATACTTGGAAAGAAATGGCTAAGTGCTAGTTACAGGTGTAAACACAAATCCTCAGGGGAGTCTGCTGCATCAGCAGGACTGCCGTCACGCTGAGCAAAACAAAATAAAGAGTTTGGGAAGGAGCTGTGTGTTTCCTGATCTTAAATATTGAGAAAAATAACGGGCAGAGGCGTGGCAGGAGGAAGAGTGCCTTAAATAAACTGCAACAGAGGCAGGAATCTAGCAGGAGGATAAGCTTAGTTCACTGAGCGATGGATGTGGTAAAGGCAGCTTAAGAGACTGCAATCAGTGTAGGCCATGAAGTATGATTTCTTTGCGTGGAAAATCAAGATCTGGAGCAACATTTTAGACTGGAGATGAGATTACAGCGAAGGAAAAGGTCTTACTTCTACAGTCCAAGTCCACCGTCAAGGTTAAGCAAGTAGGGTAATTTTACTGCTGAAAAAATCAGGTGAACAGGGAGAGATCTGCACGGGAACTACAAAGAAATGACAAGGAGGAAAGGAATTGTCTGCAGACATGAGAATGGGAGCTAGAGCTGAAATTATGAAGCTACAAACCCTAGAAAAACACAGGAATTGATTAGATTTAAATAGAAAATAGCAAATAGCAGCTTAATATCCTGACTAAGCAGACAGTACAGAAATAGATAACCGGAACAAGAACAAAAATGGTGCTCCAGCAACGGCTGGAAGTTTGACGACTTAGTTGAAGAAATGCAGATTTCTCACTTTAAATGAGCACATTTATAGTACTGATTTCTTTGAAAACACTAAGAAGGAATTGTATTCAAACCTCTACTGTACTTGATGACAAAAAGAGACTAGAATGTTAAGATTAGGAAAGAAACAGGGACTAAGATGGGGAACATCACTGTGCCATTGTACATCATGCGTTCCTTGTCCTCAGCTGTGTCATGTGGTATAGATTGTACTTAGAATAAAGAATGCAGAGAAGGCAAAGAAAAGAGATGGCCTGCTGCAACTGCCACATAAGGAGGTGGGCTCATATACTGCAAATCCTGAACTTGTGAGACAAAGCGTTGGTATAATTTGGCAGAGGTCTGTCAGCACCACTGATGGGGAGGAGCTGGTGAATGAGTGACTTCGTTTTCAAAACTGTATTATGTGATCCCGAGTTATCTGGCACAGTACCATAATCTTCCACATCGTGTTACAGAGGCAAAAGGTAAAACGAGTGCAGAAGTTACAGTGTGCTGAAGGACACCAAGGAGATTAGACTGTCCTTGCACGTGAGCAGGAGAGCATAATTGCAACACACATTACATCTACAACACATTAATAAGTTTGGAAGCTTATTTGCCACTAGATAAAAATGCAGCACTATTAGCTTTACAAATCTGTTACACAGAGGAGTGTAGACACCAGACTCAGAATGAGATAACTCAGTAAATATAGAGGAATTTGAACCAGTATAAAATCTGTGATGTGTTAGGATAAGACCTGGCATATTAAATTATTAAGTGGCAACTTTGACATGTTATTCAATCCCCATACGTATGGAGCTCTCAGCATTCTTCAGTGCCAGGGTTTCCAGGAGTGTTTATAGCAAGAAGCTATAACCAAGACTTGAATGAGAATAGATCAAAAATAGCACTGAAGTTTATTTTAAGAGAATGCAAGGAGGAGTTAAAGGCATCATTTGCAAAGGCACCACAAAACACCTCTGGAAAATTTATTTTAAGCTATATTTAGTGCATTCAAAGAAATGGTGGCTCCCACTTGAGCTATATCAGCTCAAATACAGATAAAAAATAGTCAGATGACAGACTGCTCACTTGTCTTGAGTAACCGAATATCTAATGTAATTGTGTGCTTGTGAGTCATGCCTGGTTTTAGTATGCATGTTTCCAGGTGAGCACCAACCTCGAGTTACCTCCTCGCTGCATTTCTAGAGGTGCACATCCATGCTTCATTTAAGTCCATAAAAATATACTGGGATAAGGAAATTCTACTGCTGAGAGCTTTTAATTCACAAAAGCCAGTGAGAGCCCTTCAGTACACTCTTTCCTGCAGTTGTTTGTTCTTTTTTCAAGAACAATTCCAGTGCTGTACTCGGTTTAGTTCTGACATCTTTCTGAGCTTAGTTCTTGAAAATTCAGCGTCATCTCATAGCTCAGGTGCAAGGACAGCAGAGTCTGTGAGTGGGATTTCATTATGTGCCTTTTTTTCTTTATATTGATATTTTATCAATATATTTATTGCTGGTACGTGTTTAATTTTAGTCGATTTACTATAGTTTGCTTTTTTCTTTGTTGCCAAAAACAACAGTAGCTGTTGCAATTGCTGTTTGCCAGCACCTCCATCTGCACCTTCGGTTACTTCGTGGCCTGTTGCTGTTAGTGTTTGCAGAGGTCTGCTTGCAGCTCTGAATTCTTCAGGGGGGAATTTTTCCCCCTTGGTGGTTAAAATTCACAGTGGCACGAAGTTACTCACAGAGTGAATTGCATTTTCCTCTAGCTCAAGACACCCGGGCCTGGTCCCCTCTCAGATGTCCTACGTGGTGCTGGTGCTCTCTGGCAGTGGTGCAGAACACCTCTGTCTCATCCCCAGAGGTCCCAGATTCACTCGGTGTGTGCCAGCATTCCAGGGTTAGCACCAGGTTCCATTCTGGGGCCTTCATCTAAATGGACCTCGCAGTTCTATCACGTTGGTCTGCTTAGGAACTGGACCTTCCCTTAATTCTTTCTTTTGGGATGATCTCCATGAAGCACTGAGGAAAACAGTCAGTTTTGTCTCCAAGTTAGTGCTGCATTTGTTTCAAATTTTTGTCAGGCCTGTTTGCTGTGACTGTTTACTTCAGTGATTACGTGTTTAGGTGCACACAGGTCTGTTTCTAAGGCTTTCAATCTCAACTCAAGCCCAAATGCTACATTTAACAATTTTTTTTTTCTCTGGAGCTTAATGTCCCAGTTGTCTGATTAGTACTGTGACATGTCTGCTCACGTGAGGCACATCCACTGCACATCTCAATAAAAGTAAACATCCTGTGTTTCTCAGCCTTCTCTAAATCCCAACAGATGGCTGCTACTTTTACAAACTGTGCTGAATTGAATGGCTCACGTTTCCCTTGCAAGAGCCTTATTTCTGGAATCCAAACCCAGTATAATTCTTGCAGTTTGGAACAGGGACGCAGCCACAAATCAGTGGAGCCCACACCAGCTCTGTGTGATGACTCTTCCCAGCTCAGATCGCTTGCTTTTAGGAATGGACGTGCAGGGGAACATACTTGGTATTTCTGATCCATCCAAAGCTGCAGGATGACTTGTAGCAGCTTCCACATGTGCGTCCTTGATCATCTAACCTAGAGGTCCTTTGTGCTATACATCTGTCAGAACCTTTAATGTTCTTTTTTTTTTTTTTTTTCCCAGACAGTAAGTGTTTTTTGGAGATACAGAGGATGTTCTCAGAGTGACTGAATTTCACCTTCATGCTCAGAGCCAGTCCCTGCTCAGGATACTGTCAGGATATCATACGTTGTCTCTCCCTTAGCTAATGCTCAGCAGACACATGCCACAGGCGTGTGGCTCAGCCTGATTCTGCAGCAGCAGCACTACACTGATGTTATCTGTTCTTACCCCCATCCAGGAATCAAGGGCGCCACAGTGCCTGGGTGAATTAGCAGCAATGCCAGCTTGAGCCTTTACCCTGCGTGCATGAAGGAGATGTGTTCAGGAGCTCATTCCCACCTCACTTCTTTCCTCAGAAAATCAACACTGGAGCTGCTTTGGCTGCAGGTTGCCATGTCAGTTTTACAGCAGTCTCAAGGCAGTTTAGGAGTGGTCTTCATCTTTGCTTGCTGCAGATTTTTCTCCACTGAATAGCAGTCTTGCATTCAGCTACTTGTTCCTACTTTCAGTGACTGTATTAAGTATCTAATGAATAAAAGAAAAACAAAAGCTTCAGTGAGACCATCCTGAGTTCTTCTGGACCTTACAAAGTGATTTTTAGTTTTGCATGGAAGATTTTCAGTGAGCTGCACAACTGTTCTGCTGTGTCCAGAGGCCCTAAAAATTACACCATTTGTTTAGGTTTGTTTGTGTCAGGTTCAGTCCTTTCTCCTCCAAATATACTGTTTACCAAAATCACTGAGTGCCAACTACTGTACTAGCTACCCTTGTATACTTCTTTCATCTTACCAACACAGAAAGCTCCCAGTGGCTACAGAAGGTGTGTTTTCCTTCAGAAACCAGGCTGGCCACAACCCAAAGCCCATCCAGTCTTTTTTGTTTTCTACATCAGTTATTTACACTTCCAATTTCCTTTACCATTCATGTGAATTTTTGGGGGTGTTGTTTCTTTTTAAACAGACTAACCGTTGTTCAGCCTGTTTTCATTGTGTTTTAAGTGGGTTCTTTTGCACCGTGTCATTTGCCCTGTATCACTTCGTGGTTAGCCAGCTCGTCCTTCCATCACTGCCTGGTCCTTTCTGAGTGACCCCAGAGGCAAGAACTGTGAAACCAGAGCTTTGAAAGGTTTCTGACCAGAGCTCAGCTCGTGGTGATGGCACTCGTGATAGAACTGCCAGTAATGGTAACGTCCTCTTGGAGCAGTTTTTCTGTTATCAGGATGTCTGACTGGTTGAAGCTGAGACCCTCCTCAGCCAGTCTTGCAGTGTTTCCTTGAAGAGAGGTTCCCTGGGTGGTCACATCCATTTTCCCACTAATGGGACTAAGTGTCACTGACTGGTGTACACAGCCAAAGACTTTCCAGAGAGGATGTGTCCGTTCTTTGTTTTGCTTTGTTTCACAACAACTTCTGCTCAGAAAAATCGGTATTAGAGGGAAAAAAGCAACCTATCAACACTTTCCAGCACGCAGAGCAGAGATCCCCTTTGCTTTATCTAGACACAGGTTCTGAGATGAGATGGACTGCTCACATTCATTGACCTCTGCCCGCAATTTCATATATTTTGTTTTCTAAAAGAACCCAAACACTGCAGTTATCAAAATATGTTAGGGCTGCTCGTCCTGACCCTCTTGCAGGTGTTTTATTAAACTACAGTCAATTTCTATCTACTTTTTGCCTTCCATCTTCACTTTTTTTTTTTTCCTAAAGCACAGTCATACTTCTTCAGCTTCTCCACTGAGCTTTTCTAACTCAGCGAATAAACTTTTATTCCAAGTGTGAGCCGAGCCCATCAAGAACATATGACTTCTACCCGTATTTGTTACACTGAGGAGGAAAAGGCCGTGTGTACAGCCTTAAAATTTTAAAGTAGAAGAGAAACTTTGTATGAAAATGCTCATTGCAACCAGAGCTTCAAACACGTGCTGTGAGAAGCCCGTGGTGAGCACACACAACCTCTCACCTTTTTACTCCACATCCATACACAGATCGTACGGTGTATGTACTGCCTCCATCCAGCTCTTCTCTCTGTTAATTTTTAAGTACTGTGCATGCTTTATGCTGAAATCTGTTCCAGCCACTCGGAGGCTGTATTGCTGCTACAAAAGAGGAAGGCAAGGTCAAGCTAATCAAGCTCTCCAAGAGGATAGCAACCCATGTGGCTATTAAAGAAGGTTTCAGTGGGCTCGAAGTTGTCAGGGGAGAAATACAAACAGCTCCTTACGAGTGTAAATAAGGCAGATTAGAGCGCGTTTAATTGTGCGTGCCTGTCTCAAAATCTGGCTCATCATTCTTCTTCCCCTTTCTCACTCAGGGTCATCAGTGCCTGAAAACACTGATATGCCAAGGAAGCCAATTCCCTGTGGGAGCATGAGCGTGTTCCTCACACAGAAATTTCCCCTTCTGTCACTTGGCATAGTTCGGTATGTGACTTGCTAATTCAAAATATAAACAGCAGAGCAGAACCAGGGCCAATAGTTGAAGAGCTGCAAGCAGAATTCTCAGTCCTTCCCAGTAAGCGAATGATACCTCCCCTGTGGAACTATCACCATTTCTCTGTTCCTTTTAGCTTAGCCAGTACTGCATCCTTGGAACTTAGGAGGAGATGGGAAACTTGCCATACTCAAACACACGTGTCAGGCTGAAAAAAACAACCACTCAATGTCTGCAGTGCACGACACACAATTTAGCAGGCAAGTTTCTCTCATCCCATAGTTCTTTTGTCCCCATGAATTGCTTATTTCCTTTCTTTCTCTGTATCAGTTTTCTCCCATAACTTTGTTGTTCTTTAACACCTTTTAATTATAGTATGAAATACAGAAGCGTGTATTTAAATATATCTCTGTTCCTGCTGCTCTCATTCCTGTTACAAGTGCCATTTAAAAACTTTACACGTATTTATGCACCATTCATCAAGCTTCTAAGCAGGAAAAGCTTTCCCCTGTGCCTTCCTTCACTCATTTTTTCTTCATTTCCATGTGTCAGGGTGCACGAGGCCTGCTGCAGCTCTGCAGGCTTCTCCTGAAAATGGATACGAAAATGAACCACCCAAGTTAAACCAAATGGCAAATGCACTAAGAGCACAGGCAGACATCTTCTGAAAGCCAAACTTAGGACGTTACCTTTCCTTTGGTTCTTTATCCAACGCAGTGAGTGCCGACTCCCTCACAGCATGACAGGGAACTTCAGCAGGAGGCAGCAGTGATGTCTCAGCAGTAGCTGCCATAGTAACGGTGAATCTTCCTTCCCCTCCTGCAGCAGGATGGAGCACCTGGTTCTGCTTTGGAAGGTGAAACCAAGAGCTTGCTTGCTTCGGGGCACACTGCTGTACGTGTGGGGATTCTCTACGAGTGGCTACAGCATCTTCTTCACTTGGCATATCCTCAGGAACTGCTTTGGTAATTGCTCCTCTCTGTTCACACGTGTTGCTCCTTCAGTACTCGCCAAACTCTTCCCGTGTCCATCAGAGCTCGTAATGCTTTCTTAACACGCTGTCCATCAGGGCAACCACGTGAAGAAGGAAGCAGTTGCAAAAGGGCTCCCTCCTGCATTCAGAGAAGCTCATCCACACTTTTATTACAACAAATACTCAAGAATTAAGACAAAGACCCTGACACACTGTGACTTTCACTCACAGAACAGCACTTGGAGCATGGGCCACATCCATGCATTCCAAAACGATCCAGTGCTGCTCGTGGCTCGCATTTCATTTCAGAGCCAAACTTGGAAAGCTCAGGCTAGCACGTGCATTTTAAGGGAGCTGGTTTCACCTTCTAAGTGTCTGAAGTTCAAAGCTAATGTTTCAAATTAAGGAAAGCTGATAATTTATGGTAATACAGAGGGCACGATGCCTTTAATAGAATCATTAACCTGAATTAATGAGTGGCTTTTTTTTTTTCCAATATGAAGGGAGCAGAATACCATGGAAGTTAGTACTCCTACCCAAAGAGTTAAAGATCAGTTCTCTGTTGTTTTTTTTTTGTTGTTTTTTTTTCCAGTGAAATAATTCTGAGAAGAAAACAGAGTTTATCAGCGTTGAACCGTGATGCTGCAGCATCACGAGCAGCTCTCAGCAGCGTGCCATCCTGAGTCTACCAGTGTATATTCGAACTGCCTCACAGACAGGACTCCGATGGACCAGAGATGGGTACAGTCCTTGGAGACAGACACAGTAA
The DNA here is from genome assembly GCA_036925125.1 of Oreortyx pictus. Classification (NCBI taxonomy): domain Eukaryota; kingdom Metazoa; phylum Chordata; class Aves; order Galliformes; family Odontophoridae; genus Oreortyx; species Oreortyx pictus. The sequence goes on along the minus strand of JAUPFR010000006.1, from coordinate 52,655,372 downwards.
CAGACATTTCTGGTCATCAGGAGCAGCCAAATTCAGGCACACCGGGAGCACACCAGGACAGTGATTTCCCCCAGATGCGGCTGGCTGGGAAGAGGAGCGATCCCATGACTTCACAGCACAGACCAAAAGCAGCATGGAGCATTTCCGTTCCCAGTTCTACGAAAAGTCCTTTGTCACTTTGGGACAGTTTCTTTCATGTCCTTTCGTATCACACTAGTTCCCTCCAAAAGCAGCTGCTAAAGTTCTGCAGGCTGAAGTGGGATTTGGAGTACATCAGTGCACGTTGCTGAGCATACATGCATTGCAAACAGTAATTCTCTTGCAAGGCAACGAACACTTGGATTTGTTCTAGGCAGTGTTTTATTTGGGATGGGGTGCAGCCTGAATGGTGGAGGATGTAGGGGATTTTTGGCTTTTCTCCTTTACATTATTTAACAATCAAAGGGAGGCAGAGGCAACATGTGGCTTCATGTTTTGCAGGGGTTTTCCATGACCTGGGGAAAGCCTAAGTGTGTTCTGAGAAACATCTCCAACCTTCCCATAATAACGGCCATGAATGGTTGCAGCTGCTTAAGACCTGCCCCGGTTTCTAAGGAAGACTTTAAGGGCACTGTCAGTGGCTTTAGTGCATTAAATACAACAACGGCGATCTGTCAGTAACCAAACAGACCTGGCAGGAAAGCACCATGGGTTTGTCAAACCTCAGTGAAATGAAACACTTACTCTGTCATCTCTGTTCCTTACATAATTACAGCAGCACTGTGTCGCAGCCTTCGCTGCTCACGCATCTCACGCAGTTATCCCCGGAGTGCATGGCAGAAAGAGCCACTGCTGTTCAGAAAACAGGGGCAGGGCCAGGTTGGGGCTTTCTCAGCCCGCAGCCTGCCTTGCTGGCATTCCCTCTTCACTCATCTGCTTCTGCTCACGTGTGTTTTACTCCCTCTGGTGCACTGGCTGTGCCACAGTGCGAGGTGAGCACAGGGCAGCACGGCTCAGCACTCAGTGGCACTCACCGACAACAGGGAAGAGTTTCTCGGGGATAAAAAATATAAATGCCAGTTTCTCTCACTGCTGTTCTATTCATAACAGTTTGCAAGAGCATTCTGCTCAACGAAACCACCCTGACTGACAGAGAATGCACAGTGTACATGGCAAATGCTGCATCGGTCACACACCTGAACTGTGCTTGCCTTCCAAGGGCCCGAAGTCTGAATTTTCCTCCTCGAGAACAACTGCGTAACGTACCTTTAAAAGCGAGGGGGGTTATTTTTAGTCGTGCTGGAGATCATGGAAAAAACCTCAAATCCTGTCTAAAATCTGGGAAAAAAATAAGCTCTGGATGTCAGGACACCATTTCCTTCCAGAAGATTACCGACGGTTTATTACTGCAAGTGTGTATTTAGAATATTCCGCTCTCACAGTCGCTTTGGTATCAAGCATATTCAAACATCCCTGATCGCTGACTGACCTCCAGAAGCAAACCCCGAGCTTCTGCACCTGTCCCACGGCACCGAGTGCTGGGAGCATCCTGCCCTGGGTGTGAGCACACTCGGAGCCCGGCACACAGATACAGCCATCACCGTGGCTGCTCCCCTGCGTCCTGCCACAGCTCAGCAACCTGAACATCCCGTACCCCTTTGGATTCTCACCCAGCTGAGCATGCAGCTTTGCACACACACTGCCTGTCGCCTTTCTCCGAGGGTTGGTAGGAGGTCTTGTGGTGACAAGGAGCACCTGTGCGGTGCCTCAGCTGTCCCGGCAGCGCGGAAAAGGCGTTAAGAACTCTGGGGGGGTGGGGGGGGGGGGGTTATATTTGGCAAACAAAAGGAAGCTCATTTCCTCTGTCCGCTCAGCACAGCATTAGGTGAAAAAGACGCCCGGAGCTCTCGAAATACCTTCACTTATTTCTGAATCTACCGGATTTATTTAGAGAGCCATCTGAAAGGCATTTGATTTTTCCTTTACAAAATACGGCAGGGCTTCACCAAACTGTTCCATCAAGCACACCCTGTATAACAAACACCCGGACTGACAGAAATAGGGAGCTACAATCAAACCTTGGGACTTCAGGGTTCTTTTTTCCCCATACATTTGAAGAGTATTGACAGGAGAGTCAAAACTGCCACCTCAATGCAGCAGCATTAACCGCTCACGTGCTGGCTGCCACAGCAATAGATGGCAGAGAGCAGCACCTGAGCACAGTGTAACACTCTAATGTTGCTCTAATGACAGACACACACAGAGGATGACCTGAGATCCCTGTGAGCACATTAATGGTTTCATTTCCAGAGATATTCTGACAGCTTTTAAACAAGTTTCGCATCGCAGAAGCAGCTCTGCAAACCTACAGCTCCCCAAACTTGTGGGAAATACTGCGAAGAACTTCCCACTGTTTCTCCCGGTCCCTCATTTATCAGTCCTAAGTCGACACAGTTCACCACAATCGTTGCTGTAGTGAAGTCGTGAGGCTTCCTTCCCCAAATCCATCCCACGAAGCACTGTGAGAGAACACTGGTTAAGGTACAGTCACTTCCAGGTTTCTTACCTGTTACGTGTGTGTTCATTGGGTTTGAATCTGAACCTGAAGCAGCGAGCGGCAGTGAGCATCGCACTCCCAGGATTCAGCTCCACTGAGAACTAACAATTCCTGTACAAAAAACGTCAAGAAAAGTGGACTGTGGTTCTCCGTTTGTGCTTCAGTTTTGTCTCTGCTTCCCAGTACTGATCATGCCAGCTCTTCTCACGGTGGCAAAAGTCTGCTCCAGCACCGCCTGCATGGGATTTTTAGCAGCATCAAGTGTTCACTGCAAACAAGAGAGGGTAAGATTGATACTGAACTGAAAACTTCCACATTCCCATAAAAAGATTGGAGCCAAAACTGCACCACGAGTGTATAGAACCAAAGGGAACAGTACTTTCTGTCATTCCGCTCCCAGCAAGGTAGAAGTACTTTCAAAATGCAGATTTCAAAGGACGTAAAGTTACGAGGAGACGAGAGAAATAAATGCATGTGCTGATACTGAAGTAGGACAGAACATCACAACAGCAGCAGGAACCGAAGTTAACAGCACTCTGCTCCCATCAGCCCAACATTCCTGTGCACGTTGGTAAACCGATAGAGAAAGGAAATAGAAAGCAAAAAGTTACCCAAGCTCTTCACAGCTGGGCTGTCAGGTTTCCTGCCAGTAACTCTCAGAAGGAGCCACTGAGTGCATTACCCCTGAATCACGCAGGCCCTGCCACTGCTGCCCAGAGCTGTGGGTGCCCCATCCCTGGAGGTGCCCAAGGCCACGGATGGGGCCCTGCGCAGGCTGAGCTGGGGGGACGGGTCGTGGCAAGGAGCAGGAACTGGGGTGTCCTTAAGGTCAATTCCAGCCCAAATCATTCTGTAGTTCCACGAAACTGCTAAGTTCACAGACTGAACCACTACTTGCAGCTGGTTATCACCACGCTCACTTTCGCCTTTTGCCAGGAAACCCAGAGGTGCCCGCACGGCAGAGGCCGCGGTACTGGCTCAACCCGTGGCTCCCCTCCCTGCCACAAGTTAAGGAAGAAAATCCAAGCCCTGTGAGCAGGCAGCTTCTGCCTCTCCTGCACGCTTCACTGCTGAATTGTTCATCCCACAGACAAACAGGAACTGGCTTTTATGCTTGAAGGGTGTTTATATTTTGCATAATTTAGTGAAGGCCCTATCCTGCTTCCATCAAGCTCACAAGCAAAGCAAACTGCTGCTACACTTGCGTCAACGGGTCGGACTCCGGAGCCGAGGAGTGTCCCGGACAGCCATGAGCAGAGGCATGGCAGGGATCTGCCCACCTGTATTCACCACTCCCAGTGTACGCTTCCCCAAAGCAGGGGGAAATCCCACACCCCACTGATGTGCCCCATTCAGCATGGGATGCAGTCCTGATCCATCTCTGAAGACAGGCACAGGGAGCAAACCCCAGGGTTTTACCTGCAGAGAAAAGGAAAAGAAACAAAGGGGAAGATTAGAAATGCGCTGTCTCTGAGTAAATCTGTTTCCTTTCGTGTGCTTTTTAAATAACGTTCTCCTGCTGCTCAGAAATACGGCACTCCGGGTTTGTTCCACCTCTGTGTAACGATGGACGCTGCACTCAGGTCATCTATCTGGATTTTTAGTCTTCATTTACAGGAAAAAATCTGACACTGCTTCCAGAATTAGAGCTTCCCCTGGGCTTAAGCAATTAGCACAGGGAAGATTTCTGACGGCCTGCAACTCGCAGTTGCAATTATTCAAGTGCCATACAGGTCTAATGTGTTTCTTAGTAACACCAAGGGCAACTCAGTGCCCAAACTAACCGAACAGATGGAGCACGCTCAGTCAGCCCGCCTCACTTCAGCTCTGTTGTTTCTCCAGTTCCACGTTACATCCATTCTCAGAGACAGTAAAACACGCATAGGGTCCCTGGCGCTGAGATCCAAGAAGGATAAAGCAAGCTTGGCCAGAGGGCTCTAAACCTTTTGGTCCACTCAGACACAGAATGGCGGTTCCACAGACACAGGTGATGACCTGGGAGCACAGAAGAGCTGAAAGGGCACGAGGTGCAGGTGCATTTCAGCCACACTGAGATGAGACACTGCCCCAGCGGTCTCAGAATTGCATAACATCATTTAAAAAGCAGCAGACGACTTCTGCGACCTTTCCTTTATAAGGACTTTGGGTGCAACTTGAATTTAACAGCATTTTTAAAAGAAGCTTAAAGCGACTCTTAAATTGAAGCTGCAGCGTTAAATAAGCAGCAGGAACGGAAGCAAGTGAATCACATCCTAATTACCAACTGGCAGACCCAACACAAGTGTGGACGCACAGCTGTGGATAAGACATCAGTCTGGAGAACACACCACGTGGGAACCTGGTACTCCCAGAGACGATGAAGGCATCTTCAGCACAGCCACAACCGCACACTTGACGTCCCTGCTCTATCTCAGAATCAGTTTTTGAACTCCGAGCTGATCCCCTAAACCCAACGCCCCCAACTCGTTTGGAAAGAATTACCAACCCGTGCTCACATGAAGAACCTCTGAATTCTTTTACCAGCTGTTCTATAACATCACAATCCTTAAATACTCTTTTGCTGCCTCCAGTTGTAGTTCACATATGTTAAGTACGGTGTAATTACCAACCAATATTTGCCTGCAATGGCACTCAGAAGGCCGGAGGTAATTGTGTGTGCAGAGCCAGATGCATGGATTGGAGTCTGCCAGTGGAGCAGAATAAGCATAAAAATTCAACTGTTTCAGAATGGGACAATTTTTGCAGCGCTTTATAGCTGTCTGATGGAACACTAAGACAAAGCACTCACAGAGACGTCGACACATGAGCACTGCTCTGCAAAGAGCCGATCCTTAGAAGACACACACTCAACACACTTCTAAAAGGTCTTCTTACAGCCTTCTCACATCAGCCCATGACCCAGTAACCACATTCTCAGAAGACTGGTTTTGGTTTTAACATTCCCTGTTGTATGGGAACTGCTGAATCACGGCCTGAACCACTGATTGATCACCTGAGGTGAGCACTGAGTCAGCCACAGGAGCACAGGTGAAGGCAATGCACCTGTGTGACCAGAAGGGGTGGAGTCTGACCCCACCTCTCCCAGACCCCACTGGGGAAGGATCTCTTAGTGGAGATCACTCCTTTGGAGTTTCCTACCATGAGCCTAGGACACGGGTGAGCATTTTCCTTTATTTTGATCGTCTCCTTCCATCACAGTCATCTTTCTAACTATACCCTCTGTAAAATATCTCAGCTGCGATACTATCAGGCGTGATTCATTCCGTTAACCATACACCCGTGAGCACGCGATACCAGCTCATTTCTAACGTGGGACGAGGGACTCCAAGCACGACTGGCGTTGCTGCACCCATTAACGTCATTAACTCCTCAACCACCTCCCATCTTCCAGCTGCACGCCCTGAGATCTCTTACCAGCACAGAGCAAAGCTGGCCAGAAGATTCTCGGGTACTTTCACAAAGCAGACACGCCCTAATGCCACTTCCAGCACTTCTCACAGTTATAAAAAAGCCGTGCAGAATAGTGCATTCCCATTTGGTTGGATAGATTCATATTTTCATTGTAAAAAAAATGACTCTATCAAGTGCTGCTTTACGAGCTCGTTATAAACCAGCAATATGACAATGCAAAAGGAGTACTTCCAAGCATTAAGAAGTGACATAAAATCTTTTTAATATATTGAGCAATTTCATTAAGTTCTCTGTAAAGAAAGCAAAACGCAGCTTGAAATACAAAAGCTTTTAAAGCATGCCAGGGAATCTCGCTGGGAAAGTAACAAATTATGCAAGTCACAGGCCCATATTACACATTAAAATGTTGACTGAGACAATAAACAACCATAAAAAGTATTTTTATTAAAAAAATGCCTGAAGATGTATTCTTCATGAACCACTGAGCAAACATTTACTCTTTTCAGATTAATATTAGCAACTTTTTTATCATCTAAAAAAAGGCACTCATCTGATGACCGACGTACTTTCCCCAACGGAACTCAAGTACTGCAGTTCTTTCCACCTCCAAATAAAGCAGCAGCCAAGCACTGCCGGGAAGAACAAAACAAACAGCTCCACAGAGCAGGCTCCCATTCCCAGAATTTTACTTTTTCCTGCTTTTGAGGGAGCTGTTGTGAACTCTCACTCTCTTCTGCACAGAAGAAGCGATCTTCATGGACGTCTTCTTTGCCAGGGAGTGTTCCACAGCTCCGGACCTCCACAGCAACAGCTGGGCATCCTCTCCTCCTGTCAGCAGTGACTCCTCTGCCAGGTTCCAGCAGAAAGAGCGAACAGGAGCAGAGTGTCCCCCGGGAAGGGTCCCCACCAGGCCCAGCCCAGCAGCACTGCAGCTTACCAGGTGAATGTCTCCTGTTGCTGTTCCTCCGATCAGAAAGAGTCTGTCTGCCTTTTCGTGGTACATGCCCCCTACCAGGTAATTCAAACTGCTGTTTTCAATGCAGACTGCATCTCTGGCATCCAGAACACGCAGCAGCATGATTGGTTCTTCAGTATCTAACTGAGCGAGGTCCCACCAACAAAACCCCTCGTCATGGGTCACGCAGTAGACCTGGTCATAATCCTTCCCAGACCAGCCAATAAAACTTACTGATGAGTCTGAATTACAGGTTGATATCAAAGCATCGTCTTCGTTGTCCTTGTTAATGTCAAACACGTTAACCAAACCATCAGTCGACCCAGAAATGACCAAACTGGGTTTGACAGGATGAAAACACACTTTAGTGACATCATCATTGTGGCTCTCAGAGTACACTCCCAACGGTTCTCTAGTTGTGCCAGCACAGTCCGTGCTGCCTCTTGCATCCCAGAACACCAGGAATGTATCTGGCTCTACTTTTTCTGTTCCAGCACAAACGATGAGATCGCTGCAATTGATGTCAAAACTGATGAACGTGTTGGAAGGATAACCACTAAATACCTGCGCAGCTTTCTGAGCCGCTGAACGAATATCCCAACATTTTACTGTGCCATCACTGCACGCAGAAAACACCAAGCTGTCGCACGCACGTGCAAACCTGACACCGTTAAGTGTCCCAGGACAGCTACCGTACTCCCGCAGGAAGGTCAGCGTTTCTCTATTATAGACCCTGATTGATTTATTGGAACACGAAACGGCCACAAAGCGACTGCTTTCAGACTGAGCAGATCCAGAGACATCAATATCCAGCAGGTAAGCAGGCTCCTCGCTCAGCACAGAACGCTTTGCTATGCGCAGGCTGGCAAACTGCTCCTCCATCTTCTCCATTGCAGACATCTCAAATGCTGTTCCCGAAGTCGGCAGGAGTCTGTAACAGATAAGATACGAGGTTTCATTATAAAAGTCTGAAATAACGTTAGCTTTAAGTACGTAGATGCAAAAAGGTTTCCTGCACAGGGCTTCCGCATGAAATCAGAAGTCAGCCACCCTCGAGTCCTGCCTACCGTTTTATTTATGGAAACAGAACTGTCCAGAGCTTCCCCAGCAAAGGAGTTCAATCTCCTCCAGCTGTAAGCACTACATCCCATAATCCCCTCAGAGGATTAAACAGTCTGTTTGTGAATGCTGTGAAAGTCACTCAGCTGCGTTTGTGCTACGGTTTTGTTGTTGCTGGTTTTGTTTCTTTTACAAGCAAACATTAAAGGAACGTTCTCTGCAAGTAGGAGCACAGCAAAGACACAGTTACCAACCAAGGAACAACTTCTGTCCTGACAGGCTGCTGGCAGGCACGGCCCACAGTCAGTTGCAGCAGTACAGCTGCAGGAGACTTCTTGGGTCAGCTCCTCTGCTGGGAGCCACACAGAGCACAGGCACAGAACGAGGCAGAAAATGAGGCAGAACTACAGCCTGAAAGGGACAGACGAGGTACATTTTACAGCTGTTCAGGTAACGCACAGAAGCACCCATCCAGCACGCTGCATGAGGACAACACCACAGTCTGGGAGAATGAAGCACCTCTGACATTTTCAACAGTTCTCCTAAGAACCAAAGCCTTTCCCGAGTTTCAGTGATCCATGTGGATATTTAAGTTTAAAGGAGATGTTTACCGTAAAAAATCAATAGGTGGTTTCAGTCAGTTCATGAACTTGGATTGCATTCCAACAAAAAGAAGTCAGAATATAGAAAGGAAGCAGAATCATCCACATGGGATGACTCCTCATTAGAGGCTCAATGAGACCTCTTCTGTGTTACAAAATAAACTTCGGGGGAATCACAGCAGTTTTGGTGGGGATTGGTTCCCTGTTCTCACTCCTGTGGATGTTCCAGTTAAGGCAGAAAAGGGTAAAGCAAAACCCCAAAATGGACATCTTTCCTTAAGAACAAGGCCAGTACCCAAACCCAGTAACCACACACATGGAAGGATTTTTTCTGCAAATACCAACACAGAAACCAAAGAAAAATGAGGGAGGCCCAGAATGCAAAAGAAAAATCATCATGCTTTCCCAGCTGTCCCATCAATTTTTCTCTCCTAATTCTCCAGGCTGGATTTTGGGACGCGGACGAAATGAGCCCAGTGCCATGTACTAGTTGGTTTTGGCTCTTTACTTTAACGTTCCACAGGAGGCCAGCAACAAAGGAAAAGTTGCTATGACAAAACTGCATTGTGCTTTGTTTTTTTCCCCGAGGTGCTGTGGCAGTTTGGAGGCCTTGCCCTCCCCACTCTGTTTGGTGCACACAGATACTCAACGCACCACGTGATAAGCGAGCAAATTCTTCAAGAACAGCTTAAGTAGACACACTCATAAAAGCTTAATTCCCAAGTCACAAATAATCTAAGCTATTCGACCTGGTAATATCCTGACAATGAGGTCCCAGGTTAATCTCCAACATCAAAGCAACCTTTCAGAACACATCTACGGGTAATTTTTGCCATAAAATACAGACATCCTGTGGAAACTCCTCTCCCCTCCAAAGAGAAGAATTTCAGCGTGTTTTCTGGCACCAGCCTGCGTGCAGCCCTACCCGCACAGCCTGCTCCTTGGGTACGTACTGCAACGGAACAAGATTTTAGCAGAGCCAATCTAGAAGCAGACGGCTGTTGAGCAGCGCTTGCTCAGCTGTGCACAAGGCCCAATTTCAGCCAGGTTTGCTGAACTTTATTTCTGAAAAGCCACCAGCTGTGAAAAGGCAGAGTGTGGAAACACGCTTCATTCAGATTTAGTGGTACTCGCTGGGAAGCAGAACGAGCCCAGGATAGCACCTCAGCTTTGACTCCTCAGTGATGCAGGTGGAGCTATTTTACACTGGCAGAAAACACACTGTGCAGGATAGATGTGCAACGTGTATCGTCAGCAAGGCGGAGCACACGGCCTTCAGAGCTATTTCTGCAGCAGCAGCTGTGGAGCTGCAGTTCTGCATTTGATGGCAGCCGGGTTTTTGCTCAGAACTCAGTACAATGCCTGCCCCTGCAAGAAGGCCTTGGGGCCATTATGAAATTGGGATTGAAGGTTATATAAACAATTTGTGCTCGAGCGTCAGGGTGTAGCTGCCAGCCCTTCCTTTTCAGGAGGGGAAGTCACTGCTGTACTTTGATGGGAAAGTTTAAATGGCAGGAATAGGATCTGTGTTAAATTTATGGGACAAATAGGAAACAACGGTCTTCCAAACACAATAGAAGATCACTAAGCACTGGATGGCCGCCACTCTGAAAGCACATGCCGCTCTGCACTGCAGAATAAAAGCGCTTCTAGTTTGGCACTCCTTAACTGTGGCGACACCAGGAATCCAGTTTGTTATGGTCACCAAGAAGCCCTGTGCCACATCAGCAGCTTGGAAATGTTTAGAAGTGGCACAAGAAGCAGTCACAGTGACAGGGGGAAACCTGCCTGTGAGAAGCAGCCAACAGCTCCGCAGGGGGAAGGCAGCTCGCTGCAGGACCGACTCTCAAGAAGTGGCAGAGATCCCTTGGGAAGAGGGTTTGGCTGCTATCTCCTTTCTTTAGGATATGTGGTCGCTAGTAGAACTCAAGTTCTTCTTCTGTTCCAACTCACAGCAGCCCAAGGTCCGGATCTACAAAACCCAGGTGATGTCAGTGTGATGGGAAACACCACGGCCTGGATTACACATGACTGCCCGGCCCAGGTGACTGGCTGACGCTGCCTGCTCTCATCCTCAGCGACTGCCACTCCTCGCATGGAGCTGCACCTCTCACCACCATCCTCACCGAGGCGAGGCCTCCTGTTACAGATCAGCCCTACTGGATATGGTCCTACGAACTGCAGCCTCTTGATCTTCGCTCTTTGTTTTGCCTGAGCGCATACTGCTGCGCTCTGTGTGTATATTCTAACCCCCACAGCCTAAACTCAAGCCAACAGGCTCGTGACTCCTCTTGATTGCAGAAAGCTTTCCAAAAAGAAAACCAGCAGTTCCTCAGTTATTCCTTCTCCTCGTCACAGTGCTCCTTCAGCAAATCATGGAGTTCTCGATTCCAAAAGGGAACATCAGCTCTGCAACACACAGCAAAATAATATCACACCTGAAAAATGACACAGAAAATGTGGCAAAAATGGATTTCTGCCTCAAAGATTTAGTGCTAAGAGTGACTTGTAAGAGAGGAGAAACACGCGATAAAAATGAAAACAACCTGTAGATTTGGCAGCCTCCTCTGCAGAGGTCAAATACCAAAAATAGCAAGGGATTTGAACAGCAGTAGATGAAATCTTACACTGTTCTTTCCTACTATAAACAATGCGAGCAGACCCTCCCTTTATTTTCATGATTATCAAAAGTTCAAGAGCAAATTAAGAATAAACCTGAAGCTCTGGACAGCGGAAAGCAGTTCACGCATGCAACATCACACGTGCTCGGCATCTAAAGACAAAAACAAAGCGTGGTGTTGGTGGAGGAGAACACATCAGCGCGCTGCGCTTCACTAATGCAAAACGCCTTTGGAGACCTCTCCTCGTTGGCACCGCTGCACAACAGAAGATGGATCTGCCAAGTGATCTAAGAACTGAGGGGAAGCACAGCCATCCCATCGGGCGCACGGAGTCGCTGCAGGATACGCACTCCTGTACTTGGTTTTGTACCGAAGCAGCATGAGGTGTCCTTCCAGCATTCCCACCGAGCCATTCGTCGGGCAAAGAGCAGGGAATGCCGTGCACCGGAGGCTAAGCTGAAGTGCAGAGATGAGCTGCAAAGTGCCAAGAGAATTATTTCATCGCTTTGTTTCCAAACGGAGCGCGGCAAGAAGAAAGCTCCTCATCTCAATTCTGCATCTGTAGCACAGAGAAAAATATATTGAGAAAGCAGACGGGAGGAAAAAAAAAAGATAACAGCAGTGCCACAACAAACGCTATGAAAAGAACAAAACCGAGCGAACAGAGATGATGAACGTTCTGCATTCCATTAAACGAATTTAATCCCGCGCGGAAATGGCCGTGGCAGTACTGATGAGAGGAAAAGGTACGAGTCAAAGAGAGCACAAAGGGAAACGGTCACAGGAGATCGTACGTAACGCTGAAAATGCTCCAATTATTAATTCTAGCTTCAAACCTAAATCAAAATTATGAAAACACGATGCTCAGAGCACTGAGCTTCCTTCTCCAGAACAAGGCTCAAACTTCTGTCAGAAGGATTTGAGGGCTTTCTTGTTTTTAATCTCCACTCACCTACTTCCACCCTGGTGACAGACCCACGAATTGCGGGGTACATAAGTCCTCTGTCACCTACGTCCAACACAGACTTGAAAGCCAGGTGTGACAGAGCACTGATTTCCAAAGGTTTCCTGGCAGTGACCTCATCAGGTTGACGTTGTAACTACACCAACGTGCTGAGGTGGTCCAGCATAAAAGAGTGCACCGTAACACGAGGATATGGGGCACTCTTTTGCTCCCATAGTTACTCCCAAAAGAAGCTGAGAGAAGTTACAGCAGATGCATTCCTGTCTTATAAAGACAGACCCAACAGACTGCACAGGAGAAGTTAAATTACAGCTAGAGGTACTGGGACAGCTGACCCTGCAAGGCCTGCTGCTTCCAGCAGTCTGCCTGCAGTGCCACCACTGCCAGCCCGCCACAAACCATGAGCAGAATCCAAGTCTCAGCCTTCTGCATTTGTGCTTATCTCAGACCGTGGAAGAATCATTTCCTTTCTCTTATGAGCACCTCCCATTGTAAACACCACACTGACTTTGCTTTTTGTAGCTGCAAATGTACAATAGGAGAAAGAGAACTGATCATCTTCCCCATTACACCAGACCAGCAGCTGCTGGAAATGACACGCGTAGGGTACAACATGCTACTGGGTGCAGCATGAACTTCACCTCCATCCACTCTTCCACAATAGAGGTGTTATCAGCCACGAGCTGATACTGAAGCTCTCTCCAAACCTGCCTCCTCAGTGACAGCATTTTCTTTTGTTAGAAGAACCAGCAAGGTGTTTGGCTCTGCGCTAGGGCTACGCACTGAGATGGTCATCTTGCCAATAAGGAAGGCAGAAATGAAGCTATTTTATCTGCACTTGTACCAGATGTTGGCCTACAAACACTGCCTAGCCCTGAGGATGGCTGAGCAGCTTTCTGGAGAAGCTCCCAGCAAGCTGCAACACTCACTTGTTTCTTAATCAGTGAAACAAAAACAGTATTTGCCAACTACACAATACTCACGCACAGAAACATTATTAAGTACAGCGAGCAGCAGGCTCTCAGAAGAAGACACCTCGTTCTGAATGCCTGTGCTACTGGATCGAATGCAAAAGGCACAGAGGTACTGCAATCCACCTCCAGAAAGTGCTTCACCGTCCCTTCAAGCCCGGGATGACAACGCAGGGCTCCAGCAGCGACGACCTGCAGTGCCATTTTAAATGAAAGAAACCACTGCTCCGATGGGCAGCGCCACGATCCGCCCCACAGAGGAAAGCAGAGAGGAAAAATCACTTATGCAGCCGCATGAATTATTCAGTGGCTCTGAAATAAGAAGCATTTATAGCCTTCAAATAACACACTGCTACTTGGTATCAACATCCTCGTACAAAAAAAAAAAAAAATGCGGAGATTCTTCCCACAGATTAGGAAATTCTGCTGAAATTCTTCCAAGGAATTTGTTTCTACACCACAGAGGAAGCCTGGGAAATTTCAGCCTAAATTTAGCAGCAATCAGAATAAAAGGATACAAAGACACTTAAACTCCAGCAGGAAAAATAGCTCCTGCCATCACACGCTGGTGCCAAAATACCTATCATGAGATGAAATGTTTTATTTACCAGATCTCAGAAGTTCTTTCACAACAGTAATTTACCTTAAGCACACCCATCCCTCAAAACGCAAGGCTATTATGTTTTCAGGACACTCTTCTTAAAAACCCAAGCCTAAATCCGTACTGCACATCTCCCCTAGGAATGCTGCTGGGAAGCCGATAAGATGATGTGCTCCATCATGCCCAGACGTGGCAGCTGTATTTTCCAAAGAACATTCCTGTGCCTGACCATTTCTGACCCCACGCTAACATCCCCGGTTCTAGACGTGTTGTGCAAGCAGAACAGCTGCAAAACCCAAGCGGGGGAAACTTCAGTGCTGTCTTCTCCTCATTTGCTGCCCCGGGAATGTGCTAGTTACTAAGGTGCCCCCAGCAATCACACCCCCCCCCCCCCAGCACCCCTGTTTGATACTTAGCTAATCCAGAACGTCACCGCATCGAGATCATTTGCCAGACCCTCTCCAGTATCAAAGCAACAGTGGAAACTGGAGATCCCCACGTGCCTGTGACAGTTTGCAGACGATGGGTTTCCAAAACATGCTCTTAGTGCACGACAGCTGGCAGGCTGTGAACCATTACCGTGCCCTAAGCTCGCTTCTCACTGCTTCAGAGCAGACAAAAGGAAAAAGAAGCCATCTAAGTGCCAGCAGTACGACGCAGAGGCTGAAATAAAAGTTTTTAGAGCTACGCTGACTCCATCCTGCTGAGGAGAATTTACCTCTCAGCTTCCATAAAATACACTGAGGAATAAACTCTGCATGCACTGCAGATGTGCGAGGTGCTCTCTTCAGTTCTTTGTTCTCAAGAGCCTTTAAACAGTGCTCACACTTAACCCAGACACAACACTCCTGTACTGGCATCACCAGTGCACTACGCAGACACAGAAAGGGAAAAAGGAGTTTTTAAACACACGAGTACATGCCGATTCTGCACCACACTGCACTGAAAGTACCATTCAACCGCTCTACCCCTATGAGAGAGATTGAGGGCTCAGCTGTAAGAAGCAGAATCGTGGAAGGGAAGGACAAAAGAAGTATTTAAGCATTAATACTCTCTCTCTTTCTGATCAAAGAGACCAATTGCACACGGGAACACAGCCGAACCCTGCTGGCAAATCCTAACCAAAGCTGTGTGATTTTGTTAGCACCCACAAAACTCCGAGGATCCGCAGTGGAAATGTACTTTCAGAGATCCACAGTCCTTCTCAAAATCTTCAGCCGACAGCACTGCTCCAAAACAAGTATGAAAAGCGAGGCAAAAGTTTCATGCATCTTAATAACCCTGCTCTGGAGCTCTATTTGTTCCCAATGCTTCAATCCAAATTTTGCAGGGTCACGGCCGGCTGCCAGCAGGACTCGTTGCTGAAGCCAATCTCTTGATAACTAAACCATAGCCTAGCCCAGAGGACGGGTGAGCTGATCCAGGGAACGGACTGTTTATTTTACAAGACGTAGCTGGGATGCTTTGCCTTGTATAGCTTGGCAAAGACAGAGACCGAGAGGGCATATGATTACTATCTGCAAATACATCAAAGGAATAAACGCAGGGGAAGGAGGGGGATACTCAAGAACAATACTGGCACAGTTATTTAAGACTATAAACTGACCATTGGGAGCAGAAATGATAATCAAGTGTAACTGCCCAAATACTTTCCAACTGGAACAGCATGGGCAAGAACTCTGATTCACTTTATCTACTTCTGCAACCCCGTCGGCCTGGCACCCACAACCGTCCCTGCGCAGCCAAGAACAAACAGGAAAGCTGACTGAAAACCAAGCAACTGCCAGATACGCGGGCTCATCGCTTCTCTCTGGAAGACACCAAACTAGCAGCCAGACAGCAACGAGACACAGCAGCTGCTCACTGCACGTTCAGAAGCAGAACTGAGCCCATCTCCAGCCTGAGATGGCTTCCTCTCCCCACGCCCCTGAAATCACGGGGACAAAAACCTAACAACTTGAGTGCGCCCCTATTAAAGAGCCGCATCTTTTTACAGAGGCTGCGTGATGAATGCCGCGTCTCCCTCTCACATCTGAACGTTTTAAGAGACACCGCCACCAAGAGCTGTGGGTTTGTGCCGCAGTGGCTGCAGCTCTGAGCACCACAGCCAGCCAGCAGCCTCAGAGCGAGCTGAAGGTACCAGCGTGCCAAGGACACAACGTGTCATTTCATGCTCAGCCCACTTGATGTCACTAATGACCACCAGTCAGACAGCGGAATCAATCTGCACAGAGCTGAGGTCTGACACGCAACAGGAGGTCTCGAAGAACAAGAAAGCATTCCAGATGAGCAGATTTTTAAGGGAAATACTAACGTGAGGTTGCTATAATGCGCAGGTGCGTAGCTCGTGTTTGCTTTCCTTCCACCACTCACAAAATATTCTGATTGCTGAAAATGCTTGAACATCTCTGAAGACAGGACAGAAGGTGCATTCTAAAGCTGGGGCCTTTGGAACAGCTCACCCAAACAACTCCGTATTTGTAGAGCAATTCGAATCGTTTCTTTTAGTGCTACAGGTTTTCCAGCTTTGTCTCTCCAGTGAGCTATCTGCCCCCGTTGCGTGTTTGGGACTGAAACATTTTTTTAATCAGAACTCTCACCAAAACAGAAGACAAATGAAAAAGGCTCTATGATCTCTGGAGGTCCCCTCCAACCCCGACAGTTCTGTGATTCTATTTAACCAACCTTACAGGAGATGCTCAGAGCTTCTCTTGCACTGCCACGAGTCAGCAAAGCCCGGGCTGAGCTGCTCCTGCTGCAGCTCCTGCCACGAGCAGCTGGGAAGCGGGCAGGAGGAAAAGGGAAGGAAAAGGAGGCGACAGGAGGAAACAAGCGAGGACACACCACTAAGAACTCAGCGACCTTTCTGTTAAAGGAAGAGGCAGCGCAGCCACAAGGGAAGGAGGTAACGGAGAAGCCGACAGCGCGTCGCTGACGGTGAACTTTTAAAGAGGGCAAAGGCGTGCTCGAAGCTCAGCTTCCCAACCCCACGCAGCTCAGACGTCACGCGGGGACCCACGCTGCTGGAGAGCCGGCAGCGCAGTCTCCGTGGGCTCTCGCCCGAACGCCTTTCCACCTTCCACCGTCCGTCCTGCACGCCCCAAAACGCCGCCATGCCCAAACCGGGCACGCCCGCGCCTGGCCCGGCAGTCCCCGTGCCAGAGCACAGAGCTGCAGCGGCTCGGAGGGACCTCTGGAGATCATCGATCACAGACGCCTTTCACCCACCACTCAGACCCAGACCCCCTAGATGTCCTCGGGGCCCAGCAAACGCACACCTCTAGGGGACACCGAACTTGGAATTACGCCGTTACAACCGGTTATCAGTCCTTAACGGAACCCCGCGCCTCCCCTCACGCACCCCCCGCCCCGCGGCCGCTCACCTCAGCCCGGCGCCGCGTGCGCCGGGCCCGACACAAGCCCCGCCCCCAACGGCCCGCCCGGCCCACCCCATTGGCTGCCGGGCCCGCCCCGCCGGCCGCCATCTTATCAGCCCGGCTGAGGGGAGAAAGTGACGCAGCGGAATAGGCGGGGCGCGGCCTGGTCCCGTTGCCATGGCAGCGCCGCCTTTGTACCGCTTCAGATTGCATTTGTGGCCCCCCCCCCCCCCCCCCCCCAAAAAAAAATTCTGTATATTATGTTAACTAGCGATACTCCCAACGCCACGAATGAAGGCCTCGTTTTTAATAAATGCATTTTTTTTTTTCCCCGACATTTTTTCAATCTGCGCCTTTGATCTCTTCAGTTACCACAGGCACTTTTAATCCCAAAACATACGCATTTGGACTGGCGGCTTGTTTTCCTGGCAAGATACAGGAGCTAACCCAAAAACACAATCACATCGCATGGGCAATTAGCACAGCCCATCATAAAAACCCCTTAAATCCGCATAAAACACTCCTCCTGCAGTTCAGTGGCCTTCGCTGACAAGTAAAGGGAGCAGAACTTCAGCCAAGAGCTAGGTGCAAAGTACCGATGCTTCAGCTGCTTCCCACTCGTGTGGGAAACTTTAATTTGACATGTTCCAACCACTGCCGTCATCACCACAGCTAACTTATGTACCTAACAACACTGCTGTAGTTTTACAAGTGGAGAATGTCCATCTCTTTGTTCCTTCTGCAGTACTGGGATGGTTAGCTCATATTTCACAGATACACTGACGATTCGCCTGGGCTGCAGCTTAAAGACAGCTTGCTAAATAATTTATTAGAACCAAAGTTATCAGCTATTTGCATTTGTGAGGAGTCACAGGTGCACAAGCAGGTATCACAGAGGACAGACCCATTCACCAACTGCCATGAAGAAACACTTTTTTTTTTCATTTACAATTTTTGGAAACCTCTTTTTTCTGAAATATGAAAGCACACCTGATGATAAAGCACAAAAACCTAAATTACCTGCTCAGTGTTTTCACAGTAAGTGCCTTCCGTAAGTCTGTCACCTAGCACTACAAGCGCTGCTCAGATTAGCAAGTTTTTATGAACACTTCAAAATGAGATGTTTACATTGAAGAAAATACTGAATTACATACAGGAAGGCTGTATTGCATGTTTCAGCAATACAGTGAGAAATATTTTTAGCTGACAATTTTATATCTGAGTTTCCCAGGGTGATTAGTATTGTCACAAG
This sequence comes from Oreortyx pictus, assembly GCA_036925125.1. Lineage (NCBI taxonomy): Eukaryota > Metazoa > Chordata > Aves > Galliformes > Odontophoridae > Oreortyx > Oreortyx pictus. Next base: position 52,637,023 of record JAUPFR010000006.1, on the reverse strand, counting down.
TCCAACAAATACCTTCTGTTCATTGTTCACATAGTGAAAACAGCTGCAAGATCCACTGGAATGACATAGTTCTACAGCCACAGATTTGGCATTCAGTACTCCCAGATTAATCCAGCTCTATTAACAAAAAGTACAATTTTCATGATGGTACACCAACGCTGCTGAGTCACAACGTGCGTTCGTTGGAAGGACATCTGTAAATTTCACAATAATTGCATGTCTGTCTCTGGAGATCACTTGTAACTCCTGACAGTTACTTCACAGACGGAACTTGAATACGTTTTTAGAAAGGAAGCTCTATGAGTCCCACCTTAAAAGACAGCATAGCTATTTAGACAAGCCTGAGCTGCAGTGCCATGCACGCTTAAGATTTAGGTGAAGCATTCAAACAGCAGGTTCTCTGCAACAAGAATTTCTTGCTGTGTGCTTGCACAGTGCCACAAGGTATGTTGTGACACAACCATCCCTGATGTCAACGGTTTACCGGGCTGGATCGGCCCGGTTCCGTGACGATTGGTGTGGGGGACCCGCAGACCCACACCCCAGGAAAGGGAAAGGGGGGAAAGGGAAAAGGAAAAAGGGAGATGGGCCTAGAAACAAAACAGCGGCAACGATCTGAGGAGGAAAGCTAATTTACTAAATAAGATATCAGAAAGCAAAATAACACAAGATAATACAATATAATTGGAATTGAAGCTAATAAATCAAATAAAATGAGCAAGAGAGAGTGTCCGATAAACCGAAGGCCTTACGCTAACGCTGAAGGCGATACGGCAGCGAGCACCCACTGCTGAGTCGATCCCGAAGGAAAGAGAGTGTCCCGTGACCGCAGAGGGTTTTTATCTTTTCCCTCTGAGCGGAAAATACGTAAAAATGTAAAGCATCGCAAAGTCCTCTGGGGAATGTAGTTCTCCTCTTCTGAGACAGGTATACCCGGAAATATCAATGATCTATGGAGTTGGAGTATTAACTCTTTAACTCTTAATGCACTACGTGTTGTTATGATGTGGAATACCAATACCAAAAAATCATAAAACCATGACACCTGAGTACAGCCAGCAACTTCTAGATGCTGCCCTGACACACCATAAATATTTCTGGTACCTTGCTTTTCAACCTGCATGGTGTCAAAAACAGGTCAGTGAGAAGTGCTTCTTTCTCTCACAGCAAATTAAAGGAAGAGAAAGTAAAAGCTCCATCATTTTTAGAGTCATTTTATGTCTAGCATTCAAAGTAGAGAAATATCTATATGTAGCTGAAATGACTTTTCTTATAAGTAACATTGGTGGGGCTTGATAACAATATGAACATTGCTTGTTGCAGTTCTAACATCAATCAAGATGTATCAAATTAGAGAGTGAAATGCAAACTACTTAACTATTTAATTAATCTGATGTACAGTGAAAGCTTTCAACTTACAGGCTTCTTCATAGTTTTTTGCCTCATACAGCATCTTCTTCCATGGTACATCACTCCAGCATGCAAATATTTATGTAGTAGGATATTTTAGCCACCCATGCCAACTTCTGCAGTAGAGCTGCAGTGAATCTGCATAGGCATGAAGCGTACATAGAAATATAGAAACACTAGGTTGGAAAGCACAACCATCCTGCTAGCACCATCCCTAACCCACTAAGCTACATACCTAGGAATGATGAGTGTAGCTCCATCCATAGATCTCCTGCAGCTGAAGAACCACAAGGTAATGGGATTTTCTGAGGTTGATTTAAACTGTATTTAAAAATTTCATCTCATTGGATTGTTTCAGTTTGCAGTTTTTGCCTGTTTGATGTGAGGGTGAGTGGATCACTCCTCTATACCACTTCTTACGGTTATTCCTGCAGAACTTGAAAGAAAGCATGAGATGAGGGAAATTTATTGTCACTGTGATTATCAAGCACTACTTGATTCTAAAACTCTGATGCTATACAACAATAGAGGATGGTCTGATTGCAAAGTCAAGCTGCTTGATAAAGAAACGATTTTCTCGAGTTTGGGAGTTACCATTGCTATCTTTGCTTCAAGGTCTGTTCTGCTAATTAGCTGAAACTGGTTGACTACAAGATGAGTTACATAAAAGACTTGGTCCCAAAATGCTCATCTTTTCTCTCTGGAAAGAGAGAAACAATGACTTCAAAGGTGTTACACAGAACTTATCCAACTGTGTTATGTTGCACAGACACAAAGAAAATATTATAATTCTTAAAGTAGCCTGGGCCCACTTGGCCAATGAACCTCTTTAATTTACGGTTCCAACATCTACAACTGAACTGCTGCAGTCCACAGCAATAATCATTAAGAAGTCAGTAACCATTACAGCGTGAATAATGCTGTAAACAGTAAGTTACCAAAACTGAATGATCAAAGTCCGTGCTAACTACAGGGAAAGCATAATTAACAGGCTTTGTGAATCTCAGTTCAGAAGTCTGTGCAGGTTAGTAGAAATCTGGGTCATTCTGTTCTGAAATTTAATCATTCTGTGCAAGGCATGTATGATTACATCCCCTTGCTTAACAGCAGGAGATTAGCAATTGCAAAGTAGCACTTCATACAGGCATTTCTGTTGGCAGTCCTCCCAAGGCAGCTGTGGACTTGATTAGCCACTAGGACTGAATTTTCCACAGCAGGAATTATCCAAATACAGCTACTAGAATACCAAAGGAGAGAAAATATAATGCACTGAATAATACAGTGCAGTTGCTTCTTTAACTGACTAGAAGCAGAACTTTTTTTTTTTTATTAAAGGATTCTAGGAATCTGACTACAAACACGAGACAACCTGAAATCAAATTGCATTAGTGTTAGTACGGACAATGGACTGTACAACAGAGATCACATTTCTAAGCCAAAACAGCTCCTCATTCTCCAAGAAACTCACCAGAAGTTTTTTTTATATTTTTTGAATATAAAATATAACCAGTTACTACTGCATGTTATCTAGAGAAAGAAGCAAAATATTTCATCCAAGTTAATAGAAGACAATCAACATAGAATTTGTTCTTAACCCTAATTTTGTTCTGAAAAGGGCAAGGGATTTACAGCTCACATCATCCACAGCTCTCGGTGACCTCCTCACTGTACTTAATCTTTCAATCAAGTACTTGCCACGCAATTCAAGGAAGTTTTTGCACGTGGGCAGAATAAGTCACTTGCGTAAAGACTTACACTGCATTGCAAACTGTACAATGGGGAAAGGGGCAATTCCCAGCACACTGCAGGTTTAAGCTCTTGGGCACAAACAGCTTTTAATGTGAACTACAGACCTTGCACAAACTAATTATTAAGCAAAAAGTTAAATCAAATGTAGACCATCTATTTGCAAATCACAGCTCAACTGATGTCAAAGAATTATTGAAGGTGATTTGTACCTGTGTGGTTGATGCATTTCTCCTCACCTGGTACACTCCTGTGGTCTAACAGTCTCAAAGAACTGGAAAGGAACACAATAGAAGAACCTGTCTCAGAATGGTTGGGGTTGGAGGAGAACTCTGGTGGCTGCCAGGTTCAACCCGTGCTCAAGAAGGGGCACCTCCAGCAGGACCGCCCAGCACCAGATGCAGATGGCTTTCAGATATTTCTGGTTTCTCAGGCCTGCAGAGACACAGTTGTCAGTTCAGTATTATTTGTCCAAGATGGGCTGGGCAAAAGAGCTCCAACCACATCTTTCTGTTTCGGTTTACAGCACGAACTAGAACTGCCACTGTTCTATCAGTTAAGCTCCATCAGCTGCTTAAGCTACTCTAAACCTATTTTGAGATCATTTTCTTCAGGAGGAAGGATTAGAAAGACCAACAACTTAAAGTCATTTTAATGGAACCAAGGGACTAAAGCCTTGCTTCTGATGCCAAGAAATTCAATCCAATCCAATTCCTTGATTCACTTCAGTAACAAGTTTGGTGACTTTAATAGACTTTCTTTCCACCTCCCCACCCCCAGCAACCACAACCAGTTACAAATATCAATAGAATGATTAATTATGATTGCCAGTTACATTTGTTGAGATTCTCGCAATAAAGGTTTTTAAACGTACTTTATTTTGGGTTTATCCTTTGTAGTTCCTTGAGTGTGAGTGGTTGAGTTTTTGTTTTGTTTTTCCTCAGCCCCAGAACTATCTTTAAGCTGATATTTGTTATAACAATTAGCTAGAACAAACTAAGAACCAACAGAACAAATATTTCTGTTGATTTCTGTAGTCCCTGAGATGAACACTCCGGTCACCTCATTTTTGTCAGGCCTAACAGAGGACAAGAAGGCCTCAATGGGACAAAAACCACATCTTCAAGTAGCAGAACTGCATAACAAAGTTCTTCCCTTATGTAAGAAGTAGAATCCTGCTTGCTAGCACCACATAAATCCTTGCAATTAGCACTGGAAGGAGAAACACTGCAGTGCTCAATAAATGGGCTTGAAATAGCACATCTGCTTCCTCTTCAACGCCATTCCTCCCGTTATAGTGTGCTCTGTAACACTTCTCAAGCATCACTCAACTGCTCGAACTTCCTCACTTAGTATTTACCATGCAACTGCAGAAAGATAAAAAGCAAGGCTTCCAACAACTAACTTGTTTCGCTGCACTTCTCAAAGAAACTTAAAACTTGAGATAGTGACGCAGATATTAAAGCAGTATTCTACGGTGGTTTGTTTGTTACACAGGAGTTAAAGCATCTTGGGATCACAGTGATACAAACTGAAGTGTTTCAGATTGCAGTTGGACTCATTTACTAAGCAATGCTCACGCAGACACGTTGCCCACACGCCTCCTCTGAAAAGCTGCAGATACTCAACAGTCTGTAAAAAAAAAATAAATAAATACCCCCAGTTGGTCGATCTCCAAAGCATCTCTGGGAGATGAGTTACTGAAAGGTGGGTGGTCCAACAGGAAACAAACTCACATCACTGAGTTCTCACCAAGTTCTTCATCTTCCTCATTAAGCTAGAGCTGCAGCGTAAGTCAGGGTACACATCCGCTGCCCATCGGAAACCCGAACAGTTGAACAGTTCCAGAATCTGTGAAGCTTTTCCTTCTTGTCCACAACAGGTGCTGCTTACGGGCAAAGCAAGTTCACCAGTTAGAGTAAGAGCACCTTACCAAGGTCATTCAACATGCAACAAGTAGAAAGAAAACGAAGATGTAACTTCAGTCTCTGCCTGCAATTTGAACAGTAACTTCATCATTTCACGTATGAAACTCAACAGTGCCAGTGTTAAGATATTTAAATATTTCTTCGTTCTTCTTCCTGGACTTGTGCATCTAAAACAATGCCTTGAAAGGCAACGCTGCTCTAGCAATCCCTGCTGCGTGACAGCCTGATGCCAGTTGTCTGGGATCTTTGTGATCTGCATCCAACTGGAAGGAATAAAGACAACAGAACGCAGCTGAATCCAACAGTAGTTTATTACACACACTTGGCAGATGAAGTTAGACACTTCAGTTACCGGTAAATAGGAATTTAAATATTAGTTGACAACTGCAGAAAGTGTACAGGTACAAAAATATCATTAACAATAACCAAAGGTTCTGACATTAACTTCTGAACAGCAGTTATGCACTATTATACAGCAACCATTACATGATCCTCAACCCAAATCCGGGCTCGCACTTGAAAGCACTTTTTTGTTCTGTTTAAAAGAAGAGCTCTCCAAAAGGTGGAGAGGCCAGGGCTGACAGCCACAGAATTTCTCAGAATACTCTCACTGTATACCCTTGTCTAACGTGGAGAAACCTGCATCATATCCGACGGATACTCACTTTTATTGGGGAATAAAGATCAAGAAAAATATATGCATAGAATTTTAAAAGCGAAACTCCAATATGCGCAATATTTTCTAAATATATTTATATATATAGTACTACAGATTTCAGATTTCATATAAATCAAGTATAGGCCAAATTTCAGCCTAATCTTAAGTGCATTAAGTTTAATACAAAATCCCCTTCAGTCTTTGCTCTCACTTTTCAAGCTACTAGCTACCAAGTTATCTTTTTCAGTCCAGGTATTACAAATACCCTGTTGTAAAACGTATTTCCATTTCAGGAGCATCAGCCCTGACTTTCACTGGACTTTCTAACAACAAAGTTCTCAAAAAACCCCTCAGTGACTAATTCAGTCACACAGTTTAGTCTGAACTGCTAGGGCTTCTAACTGCTAGGGCTTTTCATTGACACAATTAATGTTTTCAAGGTAGAATTCTCCTTTGTACTCTTTGATCTTAATTATATCCTGCAAGCACATTCCACTTCACTTCATTTTGTTAAATGGACTCCTAGAAATATGCAAATTATTTCAGGTGCAGAACTAAGCGCAAAAACCATTTTCTAATGCATAATTAACTTGCTTCAAACTCAGCATCTGATATGAGAACTTTAGAGAACACCTGAAGAGTAATATTCTCTGCCACATGATACCTCATTTTGTTTCCAAATTAAGTTTTGTTTCACAGAGTAACATAGGAAGAACAACATCAGTGACCCAGCCTCCATCCATCTGACACATAAGGTATTTACAGCAAATTTTAAATAAGCTCATATATCAGCTGGAACAAAAACACACTTGAGCTTTCTTTCAGAGCAGAGGGGGAAAACTTCTGTACTTTGAAGGTAACAGAGCGTTGGAAGATGCTGTGCAGAGAGGTGCAGGCATCTCCTTCTCTGGAGATACTGAGAAGCCACCTGATGCTCTCCTGCGTGCATCCTGGCAGGAAGCTGCACTAGCAGGGGGTTGGACCACATGATGTCCAGAGGTGCCTTCCAACCCCTACACTGAGTGATTCTGCCAAAGAGCCGGCGTTAAATCATTCAGTGCAACTTCTGGCACAAAGAAGTCAAAGGCTCCTCAAAGCCGTTCACAGAATACAGCAGTAAACTGTATAACCCAGAAATATTCTACATCTTAAACCAAAGGTAATTATGGAAAGTTGGGTCTCAGTAACTGAGAATGAGTTCTCCTGCCATTACTGCAGCTGCTGACAGCATTCCAGGATCTTGTTACTCAGCACTGCTACGGCACAGAGGGAAAAAAATATCAACTGCTGCCCACGTACAACCAGTTCCAGCTGCCACGAAACAACTGCCAAGTTAAATCCTTTAGAAGTCTTGTAAAAACTGGGCTAACCGTTCTTAAGAACAGACTCCCAGACCTCAAAAGCAAGGACACAATGACACACGCACCTTAAAAGGTCACTTAACGCACACTAATTACTGGATGCATTCAGGGTTCATTCTCAATGAAATATGAATGGAACTACATGCAGAAATCCCAACATTGATAGGAGCTCAGCAAGGGCCCTCATACAGTAGAGCTGTTAAACATCTTACAAGGCGTGTCCATCTCCCTTTTGTATTGAGAAGGCAAATACTGAAATAGAGACAACTCTTAACACAACAGATGTATTTACATCCAGCATGCAAGGCCTGTTGTATGTATCTGAGCAGCTAACAAAGCCACTAACAGCCCTTAAGTATTTACAAGTTCAAAACAATCCTCACACAAGCAGCAATTGCTTACAAGAAGCTCAGGACACTCCTTGGGAAATAAACAAGAAATGTGTAAAAAAAAAAAAAAAACCAACGAAAGCAATAATAAATTCTAGTAGCAGAGGAAAACGTGTCAGCTTTTAAAAACCTGGACTATTTAACACTGCTCTGGTAAGAATCAAACAAAACCACACATCACACTCAAAGACACCGTTAATAGAGAAATACATCTTTCTGGTATCAGGTTGGTTGTTGCTTTTAATTTTTCCTCCAGAAGAAAAGCCATACCTAAGCTTATGAAAAAAGTTTCTAAGTAAAGAAGATACAAACTCCCTTCCTTTGGTTTGCCAATTTACCTTGATTCTTTATTTTAATTTTATTTAAATTTGCAAGGTAACTAAGGCAATGCGACCAGGAGCTGAAGAGCCCCACGGGAGAAAGATGCTTCAGCTGCAGTGCACAGAATAGAAAGCAAAAGTAAGAGCTTCGCTGTAAACAGGAAACTTTGTTCATAAGCAACGATCCCAGAACTTGCACGTGCGTTGCATCGTGGGTTAGTCCCATTTGAGGGCCAGGAAAAAAAAAAAATTCAGACTACGATCTCTGACAGAAAAAAAAAAGAACTGAGTTCCAAATTGCACTCTACACTACAGTTAGCTTCAGTTTTGCATTTCACGTGTAGTCAAATGATCCCAGTTTAGCTCATATCTTTTTCTAAAAAATGCGTACCCCTATCTGCTTCAGTAATGTAGTTTTATCTCCTCAAGAATTCAGAAGAACTATGAGTGACATGTGAGTAATGTTTGTGCTCCACCCCACGAGATGTATGAAGGATATTTTCCTCCTGAAAAGACACTTAACTACCTTTTTAAAGCTATGTTAAATGCATTTATAAATAATTTGGCACCAGTTGGTGCTCACACCAGAACCGTTTTTTCACATCCAACTCCAGAAATAGTTTAGGGGAAAGAAAGTGCTCTAGTTTTACCTGTTTTACTGTACCTGGATGAATCTTATTATTACCCAAAAATAAATTAAGATGAAAATATTTCAGTTGGCTTTCCCCCCCCCCCCCTTTCTTCTGCTTTATAATTCCAATTCATACCACTACTTCTGAGCCCCTTATAAAAGGTGAAAATAGAGGAGGAAGAGTTCATTCATGTAAACTTCAGAAAAGTAGCTGCAATCTCAGTGACAGGGCAGCAAAGGTGCTGTACAAAGCAACGCTCCAATACACATTTCCTACGGACTAAACAACGTGGCGCGTGGAACGTGACACTCTGCAGTTGCCCAATGTGATGTATAAAAATATAAAATATATATTTGGAGTAACAGTAGAATAAGCTGCAGTGCAATTCTCCTCAGCCTGGTGAAGGCCCTACCTGCACTTCCCCCCACTCATTCTAGGTCAGGTTCCATTAATAGTACAACAGAGCAAGCACAGCTCCCAAAGACATTTTAAGAACACTCTTATTTTGTAAACTTCAAGCTCTTAGAGGTCAAATACGTACCTTAAAAAATTAGTTTTTGTTCACACATCCTTTCTATGCTACAGCTTAAATGGGCTTTACTATATAATGTAAAGTTAAGACGTTCAATGAAAATACGTCCTAAATTTTAGGAAACATCCCATCGTTGTCATCAGACTTCAGACTGCTTCAAAGTAATTGGAACCACTTGCTGAGGGCTTTGAAACATAAGGCATTTTGTGTACATTCCTCCCAGCTATTCACTCACTGACTACTTCAGTGCTCAAAGCCAAACCAGAGGAAATGAAAACCCCCCAAACCTTGGAAACAAATTTATCTTTTTCATACATTCAGCATAAAACTGCAATAAGGGAAAAGGCAAAAAAGAGAAAACAGAAATATGTACTGAAATAAGCTGACCATCTTCTACAAGGCAAGATCTTTTCTGCTGTAAAAGAAGTTGAACCCCATCGATTCTTCTGAACGCATTCATAGCTGTGCATTCTGAACACACATCAGAACAGTCCAATTCATGCCATTTATTGCCAGTGTAGGGTATCCTGGACTGCTGCGAGGAAAGACATACAAAGTTAAGTTTTTCATTTACATATTCACAGTTCTGAGCTCATATCTCCAGCAGAAAGAACCTCCCGATTCCCAATATTTTGTAAGAAAATGTAAGCTTTGCCTTCTAGCTAGATGATTCCCTAACCAAATTATGGGGTTCCCAAAGGAAACTTCATGATACAAAAGTAACTCCCATCCAATCAAACAGTAAGACAGCTCTTGCTGCAATTCCGAACGTGGAAACAAACCCAGTAACAGACCAAAGGAAATTCAAAAACGAAGCAAATACAATTACAACTAGAGGCTCACATCCTGCTCATCGCTGTAGAGCGGATCTGAGAGGCTCCAAGGTGCACAACAATAAGATCAGGTATGCACAAACCATGTATGAAATAACCACAGTGTCTTCTGAGTGCTCATACCAACCTGTGGGAACGCTGAGGAAATGTAATGGGATCATTATATTACCTTATAGCTAAGTTGGGTAAAAGCAGTCGTTACCTTTTAACACAGTATGTTAATGAATTAAAATACTTTGTTTTTTTTCCCCCCAAGAATAAGGATATTTTCTAAATGCAACTCTAAAAAGCACAGCACTTCTCAGTCAGCGTGCAGCACTACGTGAGGTCTCTTTCGTACCAGAACGGAGTATTTTTTATTGTTTACATTTTCAGATAAGTTTGAACATCTCTCCTTTGTAAAAACCATCTCCAGAAAAATATATCCTCTTTATAGTAGCTTACAATGCTCATTAAAAATACCTACAGAGAGGTTATTGTCCATTTACAGTCCCTTGCATTTACAATCTCATGAGGTCAAGAACACAATTCTTGCATCATTTCATGTATGCAATTCAGACAGGCTAAACCATGAATACTCCAGGTCACTTGAGCCACATCAGCAACACGGACAGTCACCATCTGAAAACACCTGCCTAATTTATGCCATTTTAAACAAAGTTAGTCTTTTTACATCACAGTATACATGGCATTTCTTAATTTAGCAACAGAAAGGCACAGTTATTAAACTGTAAGATACAGTACCTGAATCATACATGCTCTAGTTTCATCTACCACCAGTGCCAAACCAGACAATTTATTCTGTAGGGGACGCTGAAGAAAAGAGCTTCTATTTGGTGGGGCTTTCCTTTACAAAAACTCAACCATATTACAAGTTTGGTCCACTAAAAATTCCTACTAGCCAAAATATATTAAGCCCAACTTTGGGAGATAACTGAGGAAAACCAACTTAGTACTGAACGGTCCAACAACTTGAATAAGTTACTGTGAAATGCAAAATAAATCATGGATGCAGCATTCTGATTAGCCGTCAGACATACCTGTTAGAACGTCAACATATACAGAGACAGTACGACAGACATTCCAGATACATTCATTGCACCACACACAGACAGACTTGGTGACTGCAGCAGGACTAGACATAGCATTTACAGACTTCAGCACTTCTCAAGGTATCCGACTTCTGGCCCCACACCACACCAGAGATGTGCAAGGTCCTTTAAATGCTTTGTCTGCTGCGTACTGCTGTGACAGCGAAGACCCTGCTAAATCCAAGCTCGCCGGGCCTTCCCTCAGCGCACCTCTTCCAAAAGCAATTAGCACTGTTCTTCCTATTTTAAGTGATAAATCTGCATCAGGAAAGACCAACAAAATGGAAGACGCAAGGAACGACGGACATGAGGGAGAACCCAACCATTCCATACGTAATGTAGCGATAGGGCAGCTCTACTTCCATGCGCTGTCTTGCTTTCCGTACGTCGTCGTGGGGTATGCGAAATATCTTACATGCCAGTGGAATAGTGGCTTTCTTCATTGCTATTTTTGTTAGTAACAGAATTATTACTCCAATCAACAACCGTAATATGGCTTTCCCAAACACAGTCACGGTGAGAGAGGAAAGAGACAAAGGTAGTGCATCAAGAGGGGGATCTAGTTTCACACCCATCATGTGGTTCACGTGAGAACCACAGGCTACTCCAGCACCGCAGCCCAGTATCTGAGCTGTGTCTCCTCGGGATGTGCTCCACGTGTCCAGAGTAAAAGAGAAGATGCCCAGGGCTAAATGGAGACTGATGATAATTAGGGGCGCGTACTTGTACGTTAAGTTGAAGTCGTCTATCAGGTCCACAAGTGGATGGAAGACAATTAGGATGAGAATGGCATACAGAAATCCAGCAATAACATCCTGCCGGGGAGAGAAAAAGATGCTTTCAGTGTAGGAACTATTTTAAAAACATAATTTAAGTTACATTGGCATGGAGACGAGCCTAGCTGCTCCATTGCTAAAGTCTACTTGCAAATCCCTATCTTTTCATATTTACTGAATGTGCCTTTTTTGTTAAGGGTGAAGTATGGAATTTATTTGATCAAATGAAATTGTAGAATCGCCTAACTGCTGACTACACGGGCTGGCAGTGAGTAACAGTAAGGCAGCAGAATACTGCAGCCACATGTTAGAGCAGCTGGGACTCCACGCAACTCCAGATTCAGAATAAGCAATAGCAAAAACAATAAATGCTTCCAACCGTGCAACTGCTTAAGTAGAGAAGGGGAAGGAAGTTCTGTGGTTTCATACCTGAAGTTCAGTTTTACTATTTTATAAAAGCATCTTCATGAAAACGTCCCTCTTCTTATTTTTCAACTTATCACTAAATTTCAGCTACTGTTGATTAATTGCTCTATTGCACAGAACCACCTATGAATTTTGTCACCTTTACTTGTTAATAATCCTGTTGAAGTCTTTGTAGACAACACTAGAAGCCAAATCACCTCTATCACGTGATTACCTGACTTCCCATGCAAGCCAGGAGGTATGATTTCCATCTGCAGCATTTGTACTGCTGTCTGCAATCAATCATTTTTATTCACTTCCACTAATTAAATGCTTGATAAAAGCTCTAATACAATTTGACTGGTACAAAGTCAGACTTGCTCATTTCAGAAGTCTCCCACAGTTTGCCAACCTAGCCCCAACATTATGCAGCACACTTCATCTACATAATAGGTAACAAAATTAACATGATTTACTCAAACACTGCAGAGATACTGAGCTCTGAGTAGCCCAGCCTACACGATTCTTCTCGCATGACTTGGTTCTGGAGCATTATCTGCCTTTAGCTGAAATAGCAGTGCATCCCAATTGTCCTCCATGCAAACGGTGCTGACCTAGCTAAGCCTCCAACTGCCAGCGTCGTTCAGCTTTCCTCCAGCTGCCTTATTTTCTCTTGCTCCTTTTATGCTTCCTCCATCCTCCAGCTTGTTTACTCACTACCAAGTTTACCACTTTCTGTCAGCTCTTCTCCTTTCAACACAAATCTCCTCAGCCATCTTACATTCAGATTGCCATTTTGTAGCGTTCTTTTGTTTCCTATTCACATATTACTTACGTTCTCAACAATGAGGACTTTGTTATTCATTTCTTTCGAAACTCGTTAAGTGAAACTCCAGCATATGCTTTGAAACCGGTGTGCACACTGACAGCCACTCTATTATCCTACAGAATCACTTCTGCTCTGAAGGGGAAAGGCACCTATTCTTCGCTACCTTAATCACCCCATTCTGCACTACATCTGCTGGAGCATAAATTAACAGAAACTCGAGATGCATTTTTAGCTACCGTGTCAGTTCTGCAAGTATTCTGCTGAACTACCACATACAATTTAGCTGAAGCAGGCGTGCGAAAAGATCTGGATCCACCTAAAGGAATATCTTCCAAGAGAGATACAGAGTACCTCGAGGGAAGACACAAAAGCCTTTTATATACAAACACTCTGGAACAACAAATACATACCTAACATTCCACTGGTACTTCAATAAATGCACCAGACAAGTGCAGGAGGCATTTCAAAACCGTTCCAACTGTGGTTCAAGCAACATGCCTCATTTGAGTGGTCTGTAATTTGGTTTTGCTTGTACAAATATAATCAGCTCAGCCTACACTGCTCTGTCGCACCACATCATGCTCTAGCGATCAACGCATGCAAGTCTAAAGATGATGGAAAAAAATCCAAGCAGGAATTACTTTGCCACAAAGCAAAACAAACCAACCGCCTTTCACATGCGGTTTTGTCACTTGCAGGACTTTCCCAGGCCTCTGCATTCACTATAAACAAATTCCCAAGACTGTTCAAGCATTAAAGATGACGTAATAAAATGTGAACTCTGCTGAATGAAGGCTGACTACAAGCCTTCTTTCTGCACTGCAAGAAGTCTGAATGACAGTTCAGCCACACAAACTTCTGTACAGAATATTAATACAGACTGTTTTGACATAGCTCAGCAATTTAACTCTTCTTTATGTCATGCAAAAAGAGCAAATGCAACCTTAAATACGTAATCAACCATTACTAGTATTCTAAAAAGACTGAATAAGAGGTGCACGTTACTGTAAATCGTGACAATACATTTATTTATATTTTGCTTTCTTTCATTCAGCTTCTAGCACATTCTGAGAACATCAACTTACAGAAACAATAGCACAAATAATGCTGCAGAAACCTGCTAGAAAACTGCTCCAAGCTGCTCAAGTCTACTGACCTTTATAATAGGAGAGCCTAATAATGCAGTTAACATGTCTAGGTGCCTTGTTCCTTTCTATACATGACTCCTGCATGCTAAGAATAGCCTAAAAAAACTGAGCACGCATCACAGATCACACTGCAGCATGTTTTCTCCACTGAGGAAATGCAAGTATTCTGTTCCTATAAGCATCCTACACATCCTATATATCCTGTCCTGCATCCTGTACAAGATACTCCAAAATAAACAATATTAGATACAATGAGTGCACCGTAAATACTTTGTGCGGTGGAATTTATGAAGATAGAAATTAACAGAAGTTGTTAAAAATAAAAATTCAGTATGATAATTTCTTACCAAAATGGAATGCATTCCCATATAAATTCTACTGCAGCAAACCAAAGAACACCAGCAGAACGCAAGGATCAGTCCAAACATAAGGGGATACTGGCAGGGAAAAAAATGAAGAGATTGCATTAGTATTTGGGGAAAAAAAAGAAATCACTAAACCTATGATTAACTTCATGAACGTTACTTAGCAACCACTGATAAATGCATCTCATGCTTACCCCTTCTTCTTGTCCAAGTCCACCCAAGCCCACCTGGCTGCCTCCAGTAAGTCTGCTATGAATTAAGTCAAAACATTATAAAAACCAAACTTCTTCCAATTTTTTTCCTTGTCCTATTGCACTCAGGCCACATGAAATTCAGGGTGTTAGGATTTTGGGGTTTGGGCTTTTTCGCTGTGGTTTTGTTTGTTCATTTTTTCCCAGACAAAGCAGGAGCAAGTTAACAGATCTTTATAACAGTCTCACCGAGCTATGGTGTTCCAAGCTGGGAACATAGCCAGAGTTGATCCTTGCGTTATAAGCTGTGGAACAGTTTCACTCTGGTAACTCGGCTATGTGATACGCTGGTATTGTTAACAGATATCCAGGCAGAACCCAGTAGCTTTACCTTTCTCATGATAAAGCAGAACTCAATAATGTACTGCTGAACTCAATACCCTACGGACTGTTTTAGAGGTTCTGCAATCCATGACTTGATCCTCGAGCACCAGTATTAAACTCCTAGCACAGCAATCTTAGATCTCTAGGAAGTCACATACATTTCTCTTACACACCACGTTACTTAATCAAAGCCCATCAAATTATCAGTAAGACCTTCTGCCAAAAGAAAGATGCTGTCATCGTTACAAAGGCTCGTCATTAGGAAAGAACAATTTACTTGGTTATAACAAGTGTGTAGCAGGAAGCGTGGAAACAGCATGTTAACTTTTATAGATTTGGGATAAAAGATCGTGTACTACCACCTCCACTTCTTACACCACAGTAAGAAATGCTTTCCTCACCACTGCTTTGCAAGATGTTGTATAAAGCAAGACACAACTTCCCTTTTCAGTTGTAAAAAATAATTAGCAGTTACATATAAGAAGCAGTCACAAGACAAAGCATTTCCAAAATTGCTTCACTTCCTATATGAAAACAATGATATCGAGATGAAGTTCTTCATTATTTTCAACACAAGCAGTTCAGATGTATGTGCTACCTCAGCACAAATAAACTAAATCTCTGACTCTTCTCTTGCTCCTTCGATGCAAGATGAAGGGCAGAACACCCACTACCACACTAGAGAAAAGTCTTTAAATCACTTGAAGTTGTACGCTCTTTGTGAAGGCTGTTTAACAAATTCACAATCTTCTACATCAGTGTTCCAATGAAAGGTTTGAGAAAGGGTGGTGGAGCCCTGACACAGGCTGCACACAGAGGTGGTGGAGTCTCCTTCTCTGGAGATATTCAAGACCTGCCTACCTGTGCAGCCTGGTACAGGGAGCTGCTTTGGCAGGGGGTTGGACTCGATGATCTCTGGAGGTCCCTCCCAACCCCTACAGTTCTGTGATTCTGTGAAAGTATTGCCAGTTTTTCTGTATTATCACATCACCCTCTGAATTCTCAGCTGAAGTTGATCTTAACAGGACAAACCTCAAAGAAAAAACTCCCAAACTAACAAAATCGGGAATTCTACATTTCACACAAAAACAGGTCCTACATTAAAAGCGTTTCCCCGTGCCCAGCTCGCAGCCGTGCCACATCTAGTTTAAACTGATTAATGAAACAACAAGCCTTTTTTCTACTGTAACTGTCTGCAAAGTGTACCCAAACTAAATCACATTCCTAATAACTTATTTCTAATGGGAAAGAAGGAAGAAGCTCAGAAGCTGGAGCTCTGACAGGAAGACTAATGAAGTGGCAGGATCAGCAGGATACAGCAGCTAATGATACTGTGATGATGAGTTTGGATTGTGCAGGAGACAGCACAACAGCAAGAGCCTCAGAAGAGGGAGCACAAAAAGAGGCGTACACGAGGAGCCTTGCTGTCAGAGTTCTCAGCAAGTCATTATACACAGCAGGGAAAGGAGGAGAAATCCTGGGAATGAAGCAATTGCTCTCAGGAATTCTCAAGAGAGAAGTGTTAGGGGAAGAAGCAAGCTGTACCACTAGGATCCAGCTTTGAAGAAAATTTTGGAGAGATTACCTGGCTCTCATACTAATAATTATTTTTTTTAATGTTTCGTGTTATTGAGAACAGACCTCCATTAAAACCTCTAAAAACACTTGACACTTGTGCCAAAGCAAGCGTATCCAAGAGCTCAAAAGCTTCCCTATTGTGTCCCCAATAAAAAGCCAATTATACATCCTACAGTGGTTCACATATTCTTAAGAGTAGAAGAATTTTTAACTGAACCCAAGCAAATCACTCTCACTGCAGTACTTTTAGTATGACCCACCAAGAAACGTGTCTGCAGCATTAAGCATACTGATTTTTGCACCTTTTATTGCATGATGCTGAAGTCCCAAACCCAGACAATTTCTCTGCACCCAGACGAGCTTTCTCAGCACAGTGTACATCACACAAAGCTGTCTCCAGCCCACCATAAAGAAGCAGACTAACGAAACAGTTATTCTAATTTCCACCAAAATAATATTCCACCACGAAGCAGTTTTGGAGATCTCTATGATTAGCTCCCACTCCACGTGTCTTCTTCTGTGCTCCCAACAGACACATGTGGGCAACTGTTGGGTTACCCAAACCACTACGTTATTTTATGGACTGATAGAAAAGGAAGCTTCAGATAGGCACATTTATGTATAAGACAAGAATAAGATTTGACCTACAAAAGGTTTTAGCCTTTCATCTGGCCTGCCTTATTCCAGTGCTATTTCTGTGCCTCCCTGCACAGCACACGCAACTGATCTGACCTTCCCAAGCCCCAGAACCCACCACTGGAGCACCACAAAGCTCTAAGTCTGCTTTGGGGCTCCAGAGTCCCCAGATTTCTGCTAAGGAGGTCAGCAGAACAACCTCCCCTATGCCACAAAAATAAAGCATGATATCTTACTTCTCTGGGGCCCGTTCTCACTCCTACCTTTTAAAAGCAATCCCGAAGATCAAGAACTCTCAAGCAGGTCCTACCAGTCTGGTGTTCTACAATCTGCCTTGAGGTGATAAGGCAATCACGTATTTTGTTCTCACACAAGGGATAAGTGCACCAGGTGACTAAAGAGAATACTAACACTCTCAAACACCTTATAGCTCAGTAAGGCAACAGCTCAGCACCATGCCAAGTTGTACCACCACCTGGGGACATCACTGTGATTGTTAAAAAATAAGAAAGAAGCATTAGCAAGTATTTTCCAGGTGCTGTTTAATGTTCACATTAACATTCCATTAGAAACAAATCTAGCATTCAACACATGCCTATGTAAGCCCTCTAACAGCAGATACCTCCATTGCTCCTATGTCACATCAATAGTTCTGAATACGTGGAATACTTGTTGAACTGTGTAAAGCATTTGTCTTTCTAAAGTAAAAAAAAAAAATTCTTGTCATTTGAAAATCAGAACCTTACATGCAGAAGCTCACACTGTGCTCAAGCTGAACTTTATAATCACATATTGACTCCAAGCCAACATTCCCCTTGAGGAAAGCACCCACACTTTGCATTAGATCAGATCACTGATAACCAGCTTGCACAGATCTTCTTCCAAAGGCCAGAATGAGGCTTTGGTAACGTGCACAAACACATAGCACACCAAACACTCTAAGGAGAAGTAGAGGCAGATGGAACTGACAGTGACACAGAGCACAGGTAAAAAAGAAATGCAGCATATAGGCAAGTGACAGCCACTGGCACTTTGGATTTTAATGTCTGCACGGATGTGTTTCTTTGAAGGCAAAGTGTCCTGGTCCTTTTGTATACAAATGAGGGACAGATCAGGAAACAAGGCTGCAAAAAGATGAAATTGGACAGAATAAATGAATTGATTTACTGAACTCACACATGAAGTTAAAGGTCTGGGAATAAAGCTGACTGACTGGAACTCTGACCTTCCTCCAGGCCTCAGTTTTGTTCCCACATCCAGGAACTTGTTCTAATCAAGTACTTCGAACTAATGGCACTGTTTGGAAAACAGCAGTGAATCCACCCCCAGGTAAGCTCCTGAGCATTGTATGCCTTATGCTTTCAGTGGAAAATTCCCTTTCTCTTGAATCACATCCTCTGAAGAGAGCTTGCAAGCTTCTAACTGGATCACACAGCAAATATCCTCCCACCCCTCAATCTGACTTTATGCCAAGAGTCTTAATAACATAACCATTGTTTAGAAATGCTCATAAGGAAACAATCTGTCTGAAAAGCTTTGACCTAGGTCAGAAAATCTTTCTTTTAGAATGGAACATTTGTTAAACATACTCTAGATGCTCATTTCTTTACAATTTCAAAGCACACTCTGTACTGGATAAGTTTCCAGTAAGCACAAAGGGCTCCGAATTACTTTTCAACTATATTCAATGTTCTATGGTACAATTAAAAAAAAAAAAAATCACTGAATAATAATTCAGAATCTCAGGTCTCATTTGGGCCAATTAGAGGAAAGAAGGCAAGCAGCACACGCTTACCAGGCAGTCTGGGCTGTGTATTGTTGACAGTCATCTGAAAAGCTATAAACAACTTTGACAAAAACAACCGAGACACTCTTTGGCCAAATGAGTACAAAGCAGAGCATTATCTTCCTTCTCCCAGTGATGAATCCTAACATCGAAATGCATAAAAATCCAAATGCTATATGACATTATTAGAATGTCCTCTTTAAATTCCAAGATAAAGATTTCAGTGCCAGCCTCGCAGAGAACTACGGGTTTGATTTTCCACTAGGTATCTGAAACCAGGAGTTAACAGGAACAAAAGCCTGTTATTTCTCCTTGCAAGCATCACAAATAACCTCCCTCAATCCATCCTGCAAGAATCACCTGGAACTTCCTCTGTTTATACCCTTAACCTAAAAAAAATGTTTTTTCTGCAAACTAGTGTTCTATGATACTTAAAAATTTGCTTACGCAGAACTGAAAAATGTTTAATGCCAATCAACAGAATTCTTTAGGACAGGCTGGAGCCCGAGCAGAGACACACAACGGATCTGTAACGGGTGGCTTTGCTCAGCTCAGTGCAAACTCCTAAGAGCACACGAATCAAACAGGCCTCACCTCTTCCCTCCAGCTTTCTCCACAAATAAGCTACAGACATTCTCATGGGCCACAAAATATGACAACTCAAATACACAGCACAGGGCAAATTCCTCCAAATGCACAGTTCTGTCTCAGGGTCCATCTACTGGGCAAGTATTTGAGGCTTTCAGATCTCCTCTTCAGCCTGCCTTCGCACATCAAAGGAGTTTTAGTTTGATTGCTTCAGAAAAACGTAGCAGAACTCAGACAAGCATGTGTCCTGCTCTCTGTAAAATTCCCATGACAGCAGTGTTCTGATGAGACTATTCATCCAGCACCAACAGTTAATTATTCCCCATTCCTGAGGGTATCTAAAAAGTCAGCCTCCTGAAACAGAAGAAAGAGGCAGACAATCCTAACAGTAAAATGTAGTATCGGTCCAACAGAATGACACAGAACTCTCTGAAATCCCAACACGGGCCCTGCCAAACCCAACTCATCCCATCAGATTCATCACCATTGCATGATAGAAATGATGGTGCAAATCAATGATTTCTGAAAGGGTGTTTGAGTTGGTGCCACACTGCGCACTCACACACGAAGAATCAACGCAGCATTAAGTAAATGAAAACTACAGAATGCTTCGAGGTGTGTCAGTCAAAGCAACAGTTACAGGATGGTTGGACTCCCTGCAAGTCCAACTGTAGTGCCTCATAGGTCACCACTCCCATCTGCAGAGTCACTGTTGGTGGGATTTGTATATACAATACAGGCAGACGAGCACACTGAGAGGACAGTGCTGTCATGCTCACTGATCTAAACTGCTTTGCGAGATAAGCCCTTCCCAACAATGCTAGTCAACCCAGATGCAAGCTATTCATCGATCAAGGCTCTGGGCTCCCACTGAACATCAGTTTAGGCAAGCTGGCTCAGCAGCCTGCAGCTTCTGACACAGCCTGAGAAGGCAGAGCCCTTAAGCCAGAAATCGTGGCCAGAGCCAGGGTGAGCACTGAAGGAACTTCGGGAGAAAAGCGGATCCTGCCCCACTGAGCGCTTGCTCTTTTTTTTGCCTCCTCAAAATGAAACAGCAGGGTTATGACACATTAAGCCCTCACCCTCACTCAAGCACAATACCTAACTGAAATCAGCGGTTCAAAGCCACCAATTAAAATTTAAATAAAAAGTCTTTTCTCCCAGAGTTTCAGATTTAGGCTTTTGGCGATCCGGCAGATAACAACTAGCAGTTCACACCAGCTCTTCCACCGCGTTCAGGACACTGCTTTGGGCCAACCTGCACCTGTCAGCATTTCAAAGAAGGCAGGTTTCCCCCAGTGTGACAAAGGAACAGCATTCCCTACACTGTATCAGGATCTTCAGCCTCACTGTTGTCCTTAAGCATCTGTCCTCTTCTTTCAGGGTATCAAAGCATCTGAGATAGGAAGAAAAATATCACTTGTAACACTCAAATAGTTGATTTGAGCTTTGTAATCCACGTTACAAATGTCTTTGTAACAGGTAATGCTCCCAGCTGAGATTTAAAAACAATATAATATTTAATAAAGCGATGCAAGTGGAACCAAAAGTTTCAGGCAAGCTCCCATAACAAAAGGAGAAAGTGAGAAACTACATTCTGCACTAGAAAGTCATTAAGTTAGTTATAATCAAACTTATCTTAACAGCTGACTTCTAGAAGCAAATCACTTGCACTGAGCATCCCTGTGAAAGTGCCACAGCCACATTTAAAATACACCATCTCCCCAAATATTTTACTTCAGTAATTGCACTTATAAGTTCATACTTTAGCTTTGCTACATACAGCCTAAACTCCTTCTGAATACTACGTGAAATGCAAGTAGCTTGAATGGGATTAATGACAAACATTGAATAATAGGAAACCTCAGACTTAATTCAACAAAGTTCAAAGTAAATCAATTGGAAATGAAACTGTTTGTTTCCAAATGAGTGATCTGGGCCTTACCTAGGGGAAAAAAAAAAAAAAAAGAGCAGATTTGCTTTGTTCTCTATATTGTTTAAGGAAAAAGCTAACAGAATGTTTGATAGAGAAGTATTACACAATACTGGGAAGTCATAACCCATGAAAGCAAACTCTAAATAAGCTGTGCAGAAAGTGATTCCCTCTCACTTGAGGAAGCTCTCCTGGAGCAGGAGCTCTTTGGTCTATTAAAGTCCCTGAAGTGTCCAACTCGGTCAGTTAGTCTTACTTCAGGAAACCCAGCGGAGAGTTACAACTGTATCTCCTCAAACTAAGCCTGGTTGCACTACAACTCTCCCGAACATAAGGCGCTGTGTTAATACTCACACTGAGCACAGAGAAAGGCTGTCTCCATCATTCCGAAACAAGTTTACAATCTAACCACCAGTACCTGTTGATACACATCTGTAACTTAATTGCTTGTCACTAACAGCCTTCCAAGTAAGACGGATGTCAGTTCCAACTGTTTCTGTTGGTGGCGGTTTTGGTTTGAGGCATCTTTCTGGTGGTGGCTTTTGCTTTTTTTTTGTTGTTGTTGTTGTTATTTAAATCTCCTCTATTTACAAAACAGTACAACAACAGAAAGTTTTCATATAGATTTTACACCTTTTTCAAAGTCAGTAAAAATGGAAAGCAGCAAGCAGCAGGAGCACTGCATGAAAGCTGAAGTCTTGTAGGTTAGAGACGTACTGAAAGGCATTCATCATCCTGTAGGTTAACTTTTAACAGCTAGAAGTAATTTTTAAAAGTCAGAAAGCTTTAAAATGGTAGAAGTTGCTTTCAGAAAGGTCTGTT
The DNA here is from genome assembly GCA_036925125.1 of Oreortyx pictus. Taxonomy (NCBI): domain Eukaryota; kingdom Metazoa; phylum Chordata; class Aves; order Galliformes; family Odontophoridae; genus Oreortyx; species Oreortyx pictus. The sequence continues at coordinate 52,614,682 of JAUPFR010000006.1, read as the reverse complement.
TTTTCAGACTCGTTCCATAAGAATGAATTCATCTGAAGACTTGCTTTGCTCACTTTCTTAAGTGTGATTCTAAGAAGAACAAGGCTGCATGTATATAACTTCTTAAGACACATTCATTAAAGATGTATCTAGTCAGCACAACATTTCATTGATGTTGTAGAGCTAGCAAAGAGGATTCTCAATCCAGTTCACTGGCAAAAGAACTATTTAACACACTGCCAGTCTGCTGGTTTTATAAAAGCAATCAAGGCAGGTTCTGCTGCCCAGTAAAATATATTTTGTGGCAAAAAGTAACTGACTGATATACTAAATGAGTTTTCCTACACGAAGAGGAAAAAATCCCATTCATCCTTTAATTGACATCACTGTCACGTATCTAAGAAAAATAATAATATTCAGATATATAGTGAGCTGTAAAAAACAATTTTATAATGAAGCAACTCAGTGACAGAAATCCAAACATTTATTTCACGAATACCCACAAAGTGTGACCCACAAATGCCTGCCAGGCTGTAGCAGAGCAGGCCATCACATTTTCCTAGCAAAGAATATAAATCCCCAACAGCTTTCTTTCAGGCATGCTGCACCACCTCGCAGATGTAGAAATGTAAGCTCTGATTAAAGAGAAGACAAACACGACTCAAGTCTCTAACCTTCAACTCCTTCTTTCCTCTTGGGCACTCATTTAATACAGTGAGATAAAGCCACAGAGTGGAGATTGTAAACCATAACTGGAAGATAACAGTTCAGCTTCTGCATATAGCTTAAGAAAAGGTTTCTCCTTACCAACACAGCACACATGGCTTAAAACAGTCAAGTTTCACAACTGTTTGACAACATTAACTGCTTAAAAGTAGAATTCTTACTTCAACTTCACACACAGAGCCCTCAAAACCCTACACTGAAAGTTTGTAACCTGGGAAAGCGTTCTGCCTCACTTACTGGAGGAACTGGGGCAGTGATTTAGAGGACTGAGTACGGGTTAGGCTTCCTTTGGAACCCCTGCAGCTGACCATACCACAGACAGCGTGTGCCGCAGCCTGTGTGCACAGATGGCCAGCAGCATTCCTTCAGCTTCACGCACTGCCTCGAAGCGCAGCAGACCCTGCCAGCATTTGCTGACTGAGGGTTCTGAAAAGATTCAGAGAACACGTCCTGCTAATTATTGCCACCTTAATAGCTGTAAAGCCATCTGAAACTAAGCATACTCCTCAAAGCATCACCGGCTTACGGGATATTCAACTAAAAAAAATAAATAAATAAGAGTTAAGGTAAAGGCAAACTGATTGAAGCTACAGAGTGACTCAAAGCAAAGCAGAAAGCCCTTAAGTTCCTTCCTGGCTCCCCACCAAATCCCCAGTCAGTAGAACCAGAAGCCTACACAAACATCGGATGTCTACCGCAACTGTGCGCAAACCACTACAAGAGCGGAGCTGGAAAACCTCACGAGAACGACGCGCCCGTTTTCATCGCGGACTCGTAACGCGTGCAGAACTCATCACTCACTGTCAGAAAGGGAACAACAAGAGAAGGAAACGCGGTATGCCGCAGCCGAGCGGGACGGGGAGCGTTACCTGCCAGCGGCCGTAGCTGAGCAGCAGCAGGGCCAGCGGGATGGCGGTGCCCGACATGGCGTGGGTGGAGGGCATGCTGTACTCGGAGTTGTAGAAGACCTCCAGCTTCACCACGGGCGGCGACGCGGGCCGCGGCCAGCGGATGATATCCTTGGTGCACTGCCCCAGGTACATCACCCACACCCAGATGATGATCAGCCTGCGGCCCAGCCACGCGTCCAAGTTCCAGATGCAGAAGGGAAAGAAGAGGATGTAGAAGAGCTCGTTGCCCAGCTCGGTGCCCAGGCTGAAGAGATAGTAGAGGAAGCGGCTGCGGGTGCTGAACTCCTGGCAGCCGTCCTCCTCCGTCAGGGAGTTGCGGCGCGGCCTCCGCCGGCGCTGAGGGGGAGCGGCCCCTCCGGGCACGGCCCCGTTCCCCTCGGGATGCCGCCGCCCGCCCGGGGCGGACCCGCCGTTCGCCACCGGCCCCCGATCCCCGGCCCAGCCCGCGGGGCCCTCCACCCCGCACAGCCGCTGGAACGCGGCCACGCCGCGCGGGTCCTGCAGGCGGGCGGCCAGCCGGGCCAGGCGGCGGCACGCGGCCATGGCGGGAGGAACGAGGCCGCCGAGGCGGCGGGCTGAATACGGCCCGGGAGACGAGGAGCTGAGGGAGGGGAGGGGGTCGAGGAGAAAGCGGGGCGGCTCACGCCCGGAGCGACGCCCGCCGGAGAACGGGACGGAGCACGGCCGCGCCCGCCGCTCCACCGCCCCTCACCGCCTCCGCCCAGCGGCGCCTGCGCGCTGCCCCCACCCACACGGGCGGAGCCCCCCGGGGTGGGGGTATGGGGGGGAGAGGGGGTGCAGCCCTCTCGGCGCGGATTGGCCGCTGCTCCCCCTAGGTCCCGCCCACAGGGAGATGGGGAACCAATCGGGGCGCTGCCTGGGCGGCGTGCCTTGGCCTCGAGCGTGAGGCGTGGAGGCGGCTGCGGGCGGGAGCTCGGCCGTGTGAGGACCGCGCTCCGGCCGGCGTCCCGTCGGGCTGGCTGTCCTTCCCTCCGCCTCAGGGCCTCAGCTTGGCCTCCTGGCTGTCCCGGCAGTTGTGTTTGTTGATTTAATGTTGCCCTCGTACCTTGCCGTAAAATCCGGAGGTTCCAACAGGCGTTAAACGCGCCGCCCCTCGCTGCTTTGTGAGCGGCGCGGCTGAAGTGAATGGTCCGGGTGGGAGCCTGGAAAGGAAATCCCACGTGGAATTCAAATAATAAAAGCTCGAAGGGACGTGGATAGGGAGGTGACGGTGTCTGGACTCAGCGGCCGCACCTCGAGAGCTGTACTGAGCCCCTCACTGTGGACATTGAGGCCCTGGAGCGTATCCAGAGGCAGCGGAGCTGTGAGGGGTCTGCAGCACGAGGCTGTGGGGGCAGCCCCTGTAGCAGTGACTGAGATTAATGGAGGCCTGAATAGAAAATGGCCAGAACGGTGGTGGAAACACCCCGTCCAAACAAGGAGCTCAAGCACCGCTGCGTATCAGAGAGCCGAGTGTGGAGGCTGTGACTATCAGATATAAGGCTAAACCCTGGGAAGATACTGGCACAGAGAGGGATTTAGGGTTAGAATAAATACGCATTTACATAAGGGCTCTGCCGCACAATGCTATGACAGAAAAAAAAAAAGAAAAAAAAAAAAAGGATTAACCAATGTATGAACAATGGAATAAGACAGTGTTCATTGTACTTCTCGTGTTTGGCCTCAGCAGTGCCTTCCACAGGACAGCTCGTACACTCCTGGTATTCATTTCTGAAGGAGAATATTGGGAAGCAATAGAGCAAATGCTCAGGCAAAAGGTTCTGGTGGTTGGGAAAAAAAAAATGTGTTAGACTCGGAGGTTTTAAGGACTAAAGGTGTTAAAAGTAATCTAAAGGAACTGAGAAGTGACTTGATTGTAGTGTATAAGAACATTCCTGGGGGAAAGTACAGGATATTAAAGGCCTCTTTAATCTATTGAAGAAAGGCGTAATAAGAAGCAGTGGCTAGAAGCAGGCATTGAAATATGAAATAAGACACACATATTTATATGGTTAACCACCAGAAACCATTCCCAAGAGAAGCTGAGGGTTTTTTTCATCAGTGCATGTCTTCTGTTGAAGATTAGATGTATTTCTGGGAATTATTTTTTAGCCAAGCAGAAGTTACACTTCAGCTTATTGGATGAGTGCAGGTTGAAATCTGATGGTCCGTGATACATATCACATCACGTTAATCTAGTGGGACCTTCATGTTTTAAATTTTAAAGGCCTGAAGCAGACATTTCGTTAATAACCATGAGCATTAGAATAATTATCTTTTTTTTTTTTTTTTGCCTTGAAATACTTCTGCTCCATAAAAAGCTGATTGGAATTAAATGTCTGACTGCAGAACACGTTACTGAGACAAGTTCTGGGGGTTGTGGCCCTTTTAGTTCCCAAATTTACACTCCTGGGGTTCCTTGGGAATAAAATCTCTGCATTTCCGTTTAGATTCCTAATAGATCCTTACACAGAAATTTCACATGAAGTCTGGATAACGATCCTCCCACATCAGTTATGTAAAATTGCCTCAAGGCCAAGAAGTTCAGAGAGCACCAAATGAATCCTGATAGATTTTCTGTATTGTATATTTTATATATTTATATGTTGCCTGTGTTTGTGTTACAGAGTCAACCTCACTTGCAGCATTATGGAAGCATAAGCAACTATATTACCAATGGAAGGGCTGCTGTTACCAGAAGAGGGATGAATGAAAGATAAATGGTGTTTCAGATCAGTTCTTTTGTCAGAGAAACACACACAAAAACCCACCCCTGAAATGATAAATTTTGCTATCTTGAGGTGGAGGTGTGCTGCCATTTCTCTGCCTTCTGAGAAATGTGCAATACTAATCCTGCAAGATATACATGCTTCCTAATTCAAATGCTTCCCTTTTTTCCTGGCTCCTGAGCAGAAAATGCAAAAGCAGAAGCTGAAAAACAAGCTGCTGCCTTCTTTTGTGTTGGTTTTCTTTCTTTTTTTTTTTTCCCACAGCCAAGCCACAATCTTCCTGTAAACACAGAGCAAACTGAAATCTCTTAATTAACTTGATGATGAATTCTGGAGTGTGATCTGAATAACTGTGCAGGTAAAACAGTCACTGTGGTTATAAAGGATGCAGCGAAACTCGTCTTTATGGTGTGCTCTCAGTAACATAAAAAAAGCTCAAAGTCTTTATATGTGTGTGGTTGAAACTTTTTACTTCAACTTTGAACTATTAGCGTGAAAATTAGATGGCACTGAAACTGAGGAAGCTTTTAAATTACTTTTGTGTTTTTGAAGTGAATAACTGCTGCGCGGGCACTCCAGGGCAAGCGTGCAGTGCACCCTACAACTGAGCTTTTCCAGAAATGTGTTTCTTTTTGCTGGCTGCGATAGATGGACCCAAAACTGCTGTACATACCTTTCAGCTGATAGTGGAGGCGTGGCATTGTACCACATGCATTTCTACAGTTGGCAGACCAGCATATTGACAGCCACGTTCCCAAAGGCCGTAAGTATCCAGTGGGACAGCTGTGGGAATGGATGGCAAAGGAGGTGCAGAATTCATCTTGCTCCCAGCTGCTGCCGTGACCATCCTGTAACGTGACAGAAACAGAATCAGCACTCATTTATGAAGCAGGGCATCTCTCTTGCTATCCCTGCCGATGGCCGCTGGTTTCTGTGAGTATTTGAGGCACTGGCTCTGCCTTATGGAGCCCTACACCGTTGGAGAGCAGTTTATCTGTGTCACTGGCAGCCAGCTGCTTTTCTCATGTAGAATAATTGAAGGAGCGGGTGGCAGGGCATTCTCCAGGACTGTGGGATGTTTTGTATCATCATCTGAAATAGCTTGAATTTGGTCATTTCTTGTGCAGAAAGCATCTGTTTGTTAGTGTTTTCTGAAGAAAATTAAAATCATTAATCTTGAATAACACATGGGAGAATAAGGAATTACATATTACGTACTATTTCCAGTTAGCATAGTTTAGTAATTGCCACTCAGGAATTCTGGTGAAAGCTTTTTCAATAGAACTTACAAGAATTCAGCTATCTTTAGTAAAAATATGGGTAATGAACCACTCTACTGGCTGTGAGTAAAAAATGTTGGGTAGTTTGGAAAGAATAAGGATTGGTTCTTCTTTTTCTTGTTGCTATTAATTGCTATGATATCAAGTTTACCAGCTGCAATAAAAAAAGGAGTTCAATGACCTGCTGCAATCCCCTAAAGCCAGTTTGGCCTGGCTGTGCATTTATTTCTGCTGGTCAAAGCTAGAAGTTAAATGTGTAAGAGTGCCTTGTTAGTCTTTGTTTGCTTTTATAGCACTTTCTCCATACTATCAGCTTTGGTAAATTTGTTAATTTTTTTTAGGCAACTATTATGAGTTATGACACTCATCAGTTGTTGCAGTATTTTAGTGTGATAGGGGAAGGTCACTGTGTGCCTCAGGAATCTCATCTGTTGGCAGAGCAGACACATTGAGTCATGAAGTCCTGAATAGCTCAGTGACAGGAACATCAGCAACAGAAGCAGAAAGCCCAAGCTGTGTTCAAGTGGTGAATGTTTCACTTCAGAACTTGGATTTTCCAGGGAGTGAACTACGGTGACATCTGTGTGTCCCTAGTTTACCTTGAGGTGGCAGAGCATGTGTTCTTGTGGCACAAGATGTACTTCTTATCACACTGCTGCCTCACTGTGTGTGCCCACCGTCACTCATCTCCCCAGCTGTTTGCTTCTTGGTTTTAATCCACATGTCTGTATTGGCACATGGAAATGCAGTGACTAGGTAACTGCATGAGATGCAGACAGTAAAATTTTATGATTCGCTACAGCAAACAGGAATAAAAAAATTAAGTAATAAAAGAGGCTGTAGTGATATGATCTCCCCTGCAAAGCCATTCTGGGAATGCGGTTGTTATCACAGAATCACACGTAGGATCACAGAATTGCAGGGATTGGAGGGGACCTCAAGAGGTCATCGAGTCCAACCTCCCTGCCTGGGCAGGTTCCCTACAGTAGGTCACACAGGTAGGCATCCAGCCAGGTCTTGAATTCCTCAATAGGAGTGTCCTCCACAAGCTCTCTGGGCAACCTGTTCCAGTGCTCTGTCACCTCACTGTAAAGTCCTTCCACATATTTGTATGGAACTTCATATGTTTTAGGCCATTGTTCCTTGTCCTGTCATTACACACCACTGAGAAGAGCCTGGCCTCATCCATTTGCCTCCCACCTCCCCTTTATATTTATAAACATTAATTAATTCCCCTCTCTGTCTTCTTTTTTCCTCCAGGCTGAACAGACCCAGGTTTGTCAGGCCCTCTATCATCTTCACAGCACTGCACTGCACAGTTGTATCATATTCTTATTTGTTCTCCTGTGAGCTTAAATCCATGTGTTCAACTATATCACTCGCCACTTCAAGCATAACTCAGATAAGGTGACCTTATTTAAGGCATATTCTGTTATGTTAAAAATGAGATTTATTTTTTTATTTCTTCAAATCATCTTAAATTATTAATATATCCTCAATAGCAGCGTGAGAGTGCCTTGCAGTCATTACTTGTGAAATCTTTATGACTGCTTCACGAGGTACTGGAATGCATAATTCCTCTCCACTCTGTTTTACATCTGGGGAGTGATACAGACATTCAACAATTTCAATATGCTTCAGTTTCTTCCATTTTCCTAGGTTCCCTTAATTTTAATTATTTTAATTGTGTAATCTGTTGTCCTTATGGTGAGAAAATGGAAATTTGATTCCAAGGAGAGTGAAAAGCAACAGAAGACCCTGGGTGTTTTGCCTCTTAGTCCCAGGATTTTAAACTCAAACTTGATGAATCTGGGGAACAAGGGAGAAGTTTGCTGCTTTGTGGGCGGGCGGAGTTTGCTTTCTGTTTTTATCAGATACAAGGAATCAAAAACAGGGGAGGGGGGCTAGATTCTGTCTTTTTCAAGGTTCAGATGAATAATATTTAGCTGTAGGTGTGAAACTCATTTCTAGAAGGTGTTTCTTCACTCTGCCTACCAGTAGAACAGTTGGTTTTCACTTGGAAGATCTGACTGCCTTCAATCCCATGCTCTTCTCTATTATCCACAACATTTACACACAGGAAAGTCAAACTAGTTGCTAACCCAATGCATGCACCCCTACCAAGTTCTTTTATAGCTATATTTTATTACTAACAAGGCATCAGAGAATGGATAGGATGAAAAATACGCTCGTGCACAGCTCTTCATCATCTCAGAGCCCTGAGTTAGAAGGCTTCTTCCACGTATCACCTGAGCATTTCTGCTCATACTACACCTGCAGCCTTTCATCTCCATTATATCTGCAGATCCCTCAAAGATATTTGTCCTCATTAAGACAGGAATCAGTCCTTTCATGCATATTTGCATCAGCTGGAGTTAATGCATATTAAATGGATTTTTGGGTGCAAGAGCGGAGTTACATCAGGACCTGCAAACCAGCTGCACTGAGGGTGAAATGAGGGCTGGGCACCTGGGACAGCAGGAAGCATGTTCTTGTTGGAGCATGCAGGGAGCAGCAGGGATCCCAGCTCCCCACTGGCACAGCCCATGAGAACATACAGCCCCTGAGAACATATCCCCAATCCAAGGAGCTACACCAAAAGTCAGTGCCTTGAAAAAAGAGGTTAGATGTGTTCTGGTTACTCAAACCCATCAAGGGGTTATGTTCCACACTTCACTAACGGAAAGGAAATATTGGGAATCGATCTGTAGAGAAGAAGTAGGAGAGTTTACCATGTGACATCCGAGGACATGGAAGGGAGGAGAGATGCAAGTTGTTCACTTCCTGCATCAGTTTATGCGGGGAGAAAGACAGGGCAGAGATCTGATACGTTGTGAGAAACAGTATGTGGAGCTAAGCTACATAAGAGATGGGGATTTGCCTTAGCCCGTGCACTTACATGTTTTAATCAAATCCAGATCATTTTTCTTGGAAAATCCAGAATTGCCAAGATTATGAAATGGAGCCAGTTCTTGTTCAAGGGTGTGTCGAGTTACTCATTGCTGGAGTAGGAGGGCTGAAGTCTTTCTAAGGGTTCTTTCTGACAATGTTTTTTTTTTTTTTTTGTTTTCTGTTCAGAGGTGGAAAAGAAGCCACAATTTATGGAATGTGTTCATAGTTTATGCTAATTATGAATTCTCTTCAGTTTCAGAAGAACTGTTTGTAACTATTACAACTGAGGTCACTTACAGTACAAAGTTAAGTCCGTAGGTTTCCTCTGCAATGCAATGGGAAAGGCAGATGCTTCGACAGAGTCCAAGACATCTACAGGATGTTGAGGGAGCTGTTGGGAGTTAGCTAATAGCAAGCCAAATACGAGGATGGCTCTGAAAACCCATCCCACACCTCAGGCAGGGCTACTAATAAGATATCCTGAGTTGTGTGCCATACAGGATCTAGCCTAAATCCCAGAGATAATTGGAGTTGGTTATAAATATTCTTACAAATAATTGGGAAGAGTTCACCCTTTCACAGGGTAAGATGGCCACTTTCGTGCTAACTGTCTACCAGTTAGAGCTCTTGCCTGGAAAGGAACTTTCTAATCACCAATATTAATTCACTGCCATTATAGTTCTCTTCACTGCAGGTCAATGGAGAACATCCACAATATCATGGAGAACCTTCTCCTTTCATTCTGCTGAAAATGCCAGTGAGACATCTCCTCCAGTCTCCCATCTTTGGGACGGTATGTGCTCTGTGTCCTGGGGCTGGGGCTCATGAATAAGGCCTGGTGCTCTCAGTGATTCTCACAACTTGCTTGCCTTACCACTGCACCCTTTTCCAGATAATGCGTCCCGTGTATCCCTGGGCAAATCACAACCAGTGTAACAGGTATTGTGAATGGAAGCAGTACTGCAGACTCTCGCTCTCAGGGTAGCACGATCATTGCTGTTGTTAATTACAAAGAAAGTGCTCAGAATTATGTGGGCGTATGTGATGTTCCCTCAAATGTAAATTAAGCTTTAAAAATACCATCGTGAGGTGAGCAATTAAAATGTTTGTGGCAGATGAGTTAGAATACGTAGGAGGATTCAACATCTTGCCCTCCAACATCCAAGTCCTTCAGTAAAATGCACTGTCATGATGGATGGCTTCTAGAGTATTTACTTGACATGCCAGAAATGGGACTCAGAGGGGTCCACTCGGTTCAAGAAAACTACCTGTACATCTCCTGCTGTGGCAACTGCCTGACCCCGTGGTGGTCTGAAAATTCCTGCCACATATTTATAGGTCCTGGCAGCGGCACAGGTCACTGAGCTGGAGTGCCCAAGGCTGCCCAGGCAGCAGTGACAGGTAGGGCCAGGACCTCAGCTGAATCCTGCCATGGTTCAGACACACAGCAAAGACATGTCCTCATTCCACCTGAAACCCTGGGGAAGCCCATTTGGTTAGGCACATACCAGGTTTGTCACTGTTGACAGAGAAACTCACCTAGGGGGTGGGAGATCTAAATTCAGTTCCAGCAGTGTTACATGATCTGAATTGAGAGGTGTTGGGAGTTTCAATGCTTGCGTTGGATCTCCCTGAATCCTACCTTTGGATGGAATTAAATTTAAGCAGCTGAAGGTCTAGACTCGGCGTGTAAGTGGTCAGAGCTGGCCAAGTATTCAAGACTGCTGATTCACAGAGCTGTGGTGCAGCTGTGTGTGAAGCACACAGGATGCAGGAGCTCTGTGTTAATTTGCCTGCACACCTCCTAGTACCCTCGTGATCTGTTATGACGGCTGAGAAGCAAGCAATGAAATTTGTTGTACAGAAAGAGAAGCATTCATTATGGAGGGGGTGGGAGGCTGCTTATGTGTTTGATCACTGTATTTCTGGAAAGGAAAAAAAAAGTCATTATCCAAACATGACTGGAGGAACTTGCAATGTGGGTTCAACAGCTGGGAGGCTGAGTGTTCTCAGGACTGTTTGGTTTTGCCCCTTTATTGTGCTAGAAACTACATACTGCTGATGAAGGAGCTTTTAAAACCAGCTTAGCCAGGCTGGTCTAAGGAAGGCTAAACACTGTTCATGAAAGGATTGGAGTTGTCATGCTCCCCTTATCTTAAATTTTGATATATATATATATATATATATTTTGCCTAATCTTGTGTTTTCCTCCTTATTTCTTGTAGACTGAAGATGCTTGCTATTTGTAATGTGATTTTGCTATGTGTGGCTGTACTGCTGTCTGTCTCTTTATGTATGGATGCATGTGCATGCATGCACACCTCTTTTAGCATGCTTCCTCATCATTAGCTCTGGCTGCTTTCTCACCTGCTCTTGTTTGCTGGGAACCTACCTAGGTCCTACCTAGGACAGAACTCTTACTTTTTCTAGTGAACTTGGACTTTGTTAAGACGTGGGAGATGTAGTGTGATACGGTTGCTTGTGAACCTACTATATATCCTTAGATGAGCATGAAAATTATTATCCAATATCATTTACACAAACAAATCATGAACAAGTCCTAGCTAAAATGATGAAGTGTGTACATAGAATCACAGATTTCTGCACATTATCCATAAGAAAGTAGAGCTGACCCTTCTGTCCTAGAGAAATTTGCAGTCTCTGAGCCCACAGGCTTTGGATTTCATGGTAGTGCTTTGTGTCATATCCAAAGCAAAATGAAGAGAGCAAGACAAACTCAGGACAGCGATGACTGGCAGCTCTTTTTCAAGTGCAGATTTAATAAGGATACCTTCTTAGTTCAGCAAAATCACTGCCCTTCCTCAGCACTCTCTAGAGCAGAACCAGGACTTTTGTACTGAGAAAGAAATGGCATCTGGATGGTGTGAGAGGCAGTTCATCATGCTGCTCTTGCACACCATGTTCAGCAAAATCTTGGCACACTGTGCTTTGCTCAAGTGGCTGACCATAGTGTTTAGCTAGGTAACAACTGCCTGGGAGATTTTTAATGAAAATGCAGTGGGCTTTTTGTAACTTAACAAGCTACCTCCATTTCTTAACAGAGCTTGGAAAAAAACGCTGCTGGATGTCAGGCTCTCTTAGCATGAGCTCAGTGTCTGCAGAGGTGCAGTCCCACAGCACCAAGAGCACAAGGAGATTGGTCCATGAACGAAAATGCAGATATTTTTGTTGCAGCATTCCAAACATTTGCAGAAACTCAGGAAATCGGAGTAAATCACAAATCCAAACCTCAGATCATGTTCTCTGAAGGCCTGGACAAGTTTTATTAGCTGTACCCCTGAACCCGGGCCATGTCTTCAACAAATCTGATATGACACAGCTTTTGACTTAAATAGTTTAAAAACATAAATTTAAAATGCTTGTACAAATAATTACTTACTGCCTTCTGGTTTCAGCTGCATTTTTGGCACATGCAGTTACTAATATCAATGCTCTTTTTATGCAGAGATGGAGGAAGCTTGTATGTGGGTGGCCCTTGGGGGAAAAAAAAAAGAACACTTGCTTACTTAAGTGTTGAAGCACTCTCTGTAACGATGGTGAAGGTAAATACAATAAACAGACTGAGTTGTAAAAGAAATAGGTCCAGGTTTAAAATTGCTTAATGGGCCTCCAGGGCTCTCCTAACTCCAAATAAAGCTTAGAGGAGCCAGAAGTTCTTAACACCTCTGAAAGGGATTTTGCTGTTACCAGGAGGTGAAAACCTTATAAAGGTATTTCTCCTCTCCAATAATAGGGAAATAAGGGGATTGATTTCCTTTGTAGATCAACTGTTGAGAAGTGCCAGAAGAGCCATGTTGGATCAACACCTCAGGTGCACTTCTGAATGATTTCCATGTACCCTTTCAGAAACCCTCTCACTCCTCTACAGTACCTTTCATTGAAACCACTGATGTATCCTTGCTGACAATTAAAATCTAACCTGATACATAGTTCTTGACAGAATGAAACTGATACTCTGTAAGAGCTGCTCTTCCTCATATAACTTAACAGCACTCCAAAGGAAAGCGTGGAAAATACAAGATTATTACAACATCGTCTCCCATTGTGCTGGAAAATTGATGCCAAACTCATATTCATGTCTGCTAACTATGCCAAAACAGTAAAGGCAATTGCACCAGAGCATGCATGTATTTGGCATCTAACTGCTTCACAGAAGTGTGAAGACAAAGCAGAGGGTCACTCTGAAGATGACAGGTAACAAGGTTTCAGGAGAAATCCCTGCTAACAGAAATACCGACCTAATGATAGCAAACCTAATCTTCACATGGCCAAGAGCCACAGCATCTACAGTGGTCACCTCCAAGGGCAGGAGGTGGCCCTGGCTGGACTGGGAGAGGTGTCCATGCAGGACAGGTACCCGTGTGAGAGAGCTGTCCTTGAGAGAGAGGGGTGCTTCTGAGAGAGCTGTCCTTGTAGCAAACCCCTGTGCACACCCAGGCTTGCTGCAGAGCAGGAGCAGGCCGTGGTGTGGAGACCTCACTTCTTGCTTCCTCTGTGCTGTCCATTCTGATCTGTGGGTACGAGCAGTCCAGAAAAGATGGCAGAAATTCATGAAGGAAAGTGTTTAAGAAACAAGAAGAACTGAATCACAGCTTGCTTCCAAAGGAGGCTTCAGGCATCTGAGTGGAGCTCCGTGGCATTTCACTTGAGAAAAGGTTGGTATAAAGAGCCTGGCTGCACAGGAGTGCAAAGTCTGCTTTAAGGAATAAAAATCTCAGGGCAGAATTGGCAGACTGTGGGCTAAAGGGTGGGCAGCTGCAAAATGTTTAGCTAAAAGAAGCCAGTGAAAAGACATGGAATGGCTTTTTAATTGCTCTGTCTGGGAAAAGATTATACAGAGATTAAGGGAAGGGCATGTTTGCAGAGATAATGCAGATCAAGGGACAGCCAAGAGATCAGAGGTTGCCCCGAGCTTCAGCATCCAGCCTGTGCCTCTCATCCATGAAGCCACGCAGTGCAGCTCCCACCAGAGACAGTACTGCCAGCACAGCCTAGCTGCACTTCACCTCGTGCTGGGGTCACAGGGAGCAGAGCAAGGGCACAGGGGTGGAAAAAGTACCCAAAAACATTGAATTAAAATTGCTGAGGTCTTCAGGTTAGGGTTTTTTGTTTTTCCATATTTATGCTTATGTTTACGCTTAACTTATATGTAATTTACTTTCATCCTTCTCTTCCCTTGGAAATCTGCTGCTGGTCCAGGACCTGTGGGGAAGCAGCGTATCTAAAACCATTCGGTGTAAAAAGATGGCTCAGGGCAGAGCCCTGGATCGAAGCGGTGCAAATCAGCATGTGGCAACTCAGAGAAAGTGGTGCTGCAAGGCAAAGAAAGGTCTGAGCTTGATTATCTTGGTGTCTTACCAGGCTGAGGCCATCTCTGCTGACTGTCTGGAGGTGGGAGCCATCTAGTAGACTGGCAATCATGTCCAAGCTCTTTGCCACTTTCTAAAGCAGAAGCACTTCAGCCTTTCTAGCAGCAGCTGGCTTTCCTCTTTGAAATCTTACCTGGTGTGCGTAAAACTGAGTGCAGACTTAGCAGAAATCTGCATGTGTGTCGCTGTGTTTTGTCTCACAGGGTTACCGATGATTTGTCTGAAGAACAGCACCACAACATTTTGTGCTGCTTCACTGACTGTTATACATATGCTGTGTAAACAGTAAAATTGTTTAGACCTACATCAGAGAATTAAAAGAGCATGGGCTGAGTTTGTCTTCCTTTGTTTGCCACCCGCTTGAATAAATGCAGGAGCTACTGTAGGCCCAGCCAAGAGAGCAAAGTCCATGCATCATCTGTATGATTTATTTTAATCCCCATCATGCCATGGCTTTGAAGCACAATAAATCAGTGCCTTGGCAGAGCACAGGAAGCTCAAAGCTGTATCCCAGCTCTGAATACCACCAGTCACAGAGGAAAATTTCTGCATCTCTTAAAAAGAATGAGGAAAACCATTTGGGTTGGGAGGACAGGCCAAATTCCCACTCCCAGCAGAAGGGAGTGGGGTGAGACGGGCCACGAAAATGCAAGGAAGTCTGTGTCTTTAGAAAGGCTGAGGGTGACAGCAAATGATCGCCACAGTTCCACTTCTTTGGGACCATTCACATCTTTGCAAGCAGCAGAGTCACTACAAGGGCCAGAGGGAAGGCACAGCTCCCCTCAGCATGTCAGTGATTAAGCTCAAGCCTTTGTAAAGAGTAATAGAATAGGTGGCATGCAATAGAATAGGTGGCATCTTATCTAAATGGCATATAATCTTTGCAGTGTGGAGTTATAATCTGTATGTCAGAGGCTTGCTTTTCACAGTGTCAAGGTCTTTGCAGCTCTGTGCTCAAACTGCATTGCATTCTCATTTACATTTACTCGTTGACATTTACTCATAAATTGCAAGTGAACACACAGATCAAGGAGTTTTGCTAAGTGATGTTCTCATCCTCAAAGCTCCTCACTGACATGAGGGCTCCCTGTTTACTGTGTTTTATGGGTGCGTGGTGGGGAAGAAAATGAGACACTGATGGTAAATAAACAAAAAAGAGCACTGCTGCTTTGTTACCTCAAGCAGGGAACAGGAGGGATTTCCTGACTCTTGGCAGTGAACTCAGTTCACTGAGTGCCATTGGCACGGGCAGTTTGTTCTGTGTGGAAGGAACAGGAGTGCTGTATTTGCGAGCTGAGCAATAGCATTAACGGTAAAAAGGGGTGGGACTGAGTGCTCAAGGCTGCCTGCAGGCTGCTGGGAGCTGTAAGGCGTGAGCTGGCACACACACACACACACACACACACACACACACACACACACACACACACACACACACACGAGGGCAGCAGGGCTTCCAGCTCTCATGCTTGTGCTGGGCAGAGCGTGGTGCCAGTGTGTGTATGTCTGCTGGGCTTCTGACCACAGAAAGTGCATACAAAAACATATATGGTTAAGTGTGAAATACCAGTCTGCCCTTAGAGACGATGCTGGGAATTGTTCTGCCTCCAGATTTGGTGTTTAAGCCTAGAAGGGAATACTGTAAGGGACCCAAGTGCAGCCATTTGATGTGTGTTGCTATAACCATGCAGTTCACTTTGCTCTGCTCCATACAAAACCAAAGTTGGTGCCCACACGGATTACTTTTTGTCTTCTTCCATCAGCTGCATCTTTGCTTTGTATGTGGTGGGCTTTGCTGAGCCTCAGCATCCCAATGAAGCCTTAACAAAGTATCCCACGGCACAGGCAAACAAAAGGTGTATGATGAAGAGGGTGCAGCATCCCTCTCTGCATTGTCAACCCACCCCTCTCATGGGCTGGGACCTTTTAGGGTCTGAGATCTTGCTGCAGCAAGAAATTTCCTGAAATAAATGAAAACTAGACATTATCTTCTGCATATTGCCAAATTCAAAGCCCCTGGAAGCTGCTTCTGTCTCTGTTTTTCTGGTAGGAAACGCCAATCTTGGAGGCAAATATAACCAGTAGGGAGTTCATACAGTTTAAAGGCTTGACATGTAACAGCACTCTCCAGACAGGATGCAAAAGCACAACAGACCTTAAATGCACAGCCATCTCCTGTTATTTCAGCCTCTCTTGCTGGTGCTGAGCGGTCTGTCCCTGCTCTGGCATGACAGACTGCAGAGCCGAGGGAGTTTTCCTGATGCCATCACAGTGTGCTTTCCCAGCACAGTCTTGCATGTTTCTAAGCTGTGGAAATCTCACTGCTTTCACATGGTTCTTCTTATCAGGCCTATAAAACTAGCTATTGCTTTTTCAGATTTCCAGGGGAACACCTCTCCCTTTAACTTCCCTTTTGCTCCAGCTTCTGGTCAAATCATCCTTTTAAAGCACGCAGGGAGGTACAGATAAAAACTCCCATCTCACTTTTTCATGATTGCAGGAGGATGACGCATAGAGCATGCTGTTATTCTGTATTTATGCGAGCTTGTAGTGGAGGCAAAAATCACTTCCTTCTGCTGTTTTAACCTGTCAGTTTTAAGGCTAGAACAAGAAAATTTGGTTCCATGATGTTTCAAACACGGCAGGGCTGGTCTTCAGTGTCCTCCCTTCCTGAGAGGAGAAACTCGGGGTCACACACCATTTATAAATCACTGGGGTACGCCTCCAAGACATTTTGGTAGGAGCCTTTCCAACAGCTAGCACCAGTGCTGGTGATTAATAAAGAAATCCCTCTTGAATGCTCATTGCTTGCTGGCCCAAGTAGTCCTTGTGGTTTACAATAGTGATGGGACAAGGATGGAAGGGCTTTAAACTAAGAGGGGAAATTTAGGTTAGATGGTAGAAGGAAATTTCTTCCTCAGAGGGCAGTGAGGCCCTGGCACCGCTGCCCAGAGCTGCGGGTGCCCATCCCTGGAGGTGCCCCAGGCCACGGATGGGGCCCTGGGCAGCCTGAGCGGGTGTGGGGCAGCCAGCCCTCGGAGGGGTTGGGGCTGGATTGGCCTTTACGGCGCTTTCCAACCTGAGCCGCTCTGATTCCGATTTCCATTTCAGCGTGCCCCGCTAGATGTCAGTGTTGCTTCTGCGAATCGCAACAGCCGCGCCGGACACCAGGATTCCAGAGCTTGTTTAATTGCATCGGCTCGTTTGGAAATGAGACTGTTTCTTACGAAATACGAGCCACGGCAGCCCCACGTTAACGCAGATGTAATATTCCTGATGCCTTCGGTGCCTGTGTCCTGCCGGTGCTGGAAGCTCCTGCAGCATCCTGGAGGACGGGGGTCCTGCCTTCCATAGCAGAGTGCTGGGCAGGAACAGCAAGAGTATTTCCATTATTCAGTGCTTGTTCAATACCTGGCTAAGGATGGCTCAAGAAACGGATTGGAAATTGAAAAAGAAGGAAAATCTGTTTTCTTTCTCTCATCTGAGGAAAGAAGGAAGAAGATGAAGTTAAGAGCTTTCATGATTACTCATTTTTAATCGTAAGCCGACCTCCATCCGGTCTGACCTAATTGAAGAAGAATCTTCTTTCTGCATTAAAAATAAACATCAAAAACGAAACAAAACACCAAAACAACATCATTCATCGCTTCTAATCGTTTTATTAAAGAGATAATTAGGAGTCTAAATAAATGCATGTGAGATACAGACTCCTGTGAACAAGCACAGGTTTAGGTGCCTCCTGGTTAGTCACACCTGATTAATTCTGTCTGTCACTGGAATCGATCCTCCTTTAACAGCTGAAATAACTGTAAGGACCCAATGAGAAATGGCAACGAAAATAGCAGCCGGATTATTCTTTTTTAAACCGAGGTTTCCTGATTGTTAAACTCTGTCTCTGTTAAAATGCATCCTTTCAAACTGTCCCTGGAGTGTACAGTTCATTGTCTCTTCTAAATACCACACACAGTAGGCAACTGCCCCTTTGCACCCACATCTCTGGATTCAGCTTTCTCATCAAAATATAATTGCAAGTGATTGTTGAAGGTGTCATCAAAATCAACGATTAGTGGCACTGAAAACGAAGGCTTAATGGCATGAAATAAACATCAGCTGTGAGCAACTTGCCTTTGCACTTCTAGCCTTTCACCCCTTTCCCCACTTCGCTTTTGGACTCACCAAAAGTGGATAAAGAGCATGGAGCGAAATTATGCGGTGAATTTTGTTATTAAAACAGCATGGAGTAATACTTGGAACTGGAGAGATATTTACATTTTGTTTTGGTCCATGGTAGCAATGGAATAAAAGAACTGCTGTGTCACACAGGGCTCTCTGAGGGGCACTCACAGATGAACAGTCCCATTGCTCCAATGAGCACATGCTCTCCCACATCCAGCGTTACCTTGCATAGAACAGCAAGAGTCAAGCTTCACGCCAAGATGCCTTCTTTTATCAGGTGATATTCACTGAAATACAGACTGCCTGCAGCATTTTTTGTATCACCGGATGAAACCTTGACTTGGCTTCTCGTCCCAGGCAGGTGACACACCCGGTTCATTGCGCATCTGGCCATCACCATCGGTGTTCTCCCCCTGGCTGGCACTGCAGGTCATGCTGTGGTCCCTCTCTGGAGGGATGGCTTTAGGGTACAGCTCAGCTCATTGAACCACTGGTGAATCCAGTTCTGATCTGCACTTTGAGACAGGGAGCTGAACCAGCCAAGCCAAAAGATGATGTCATCCTTTGCAAGGAGCTGTTGGTTGCTCTATCTCCCTGAGCGTGGTCAATGAGTTCTGCACAGGGAGAGAAAAGGGGAATGTAAGCAGGTAGCTGTGCTTAGAGCATTAAGCCACATGTTACACCTAGTGATGGCATGACCGTGGAATTAATCTGTTCAGAAAGCATCCCAGAAAGTACTTCCAGAGAGCAGTTTTCTGTTGTGTCTGCTGGTTGACCTGACCCATTCTGAGGCCTCCCATCACCAGATCTGGTGTGAGGAGGAAGGATGTAGCACAGCTGTAATAGCTCAGCATGGGATTCCATCTCTGTAACTGCCTGGCTTAGACACAGAAATGGCTCACACTTACCTGTGCTGGCAGAGCTGCCATGAGCTGCAGCCCTGCTTCCCCTTTTCTGACCTGTCAACCATGGTCCCATGCACTGGATCTGGTCACCCAACAGAAAACCACCCACTTGCCTTCCTCAGGGCCATTTTCCAGACGCATTGACCCATTTAGGCTAGGATAAATGACTCCCAAAAGTGACAGTCCAGCGATGAAGAGGTGAAGAGCACCTGGCTGGAGATGGCAGGGAAGAAGCAGCGGTGAGGTCTTGTTTTCACCACTCTCTATCAGAGCCACTTTCCTGCTGGGATTTCATTTTCCTCCCCTTTTTAGCTGCTGCTTCTCATCTGCATGAGCTTCTGCTCTGCTGAGAACTCCTCTGCCCTCTCGCTCTGGCCATCCACCGGGACCATTTTTCTCCCCACCACCACACCCCAGTGAAGCTCAGGCATGGCTTCAACCAGCTGATACCAGGGCTTGTCTCACCTCTGCCCACCCCAGCAGCAATGGGCACAGGCACTCCAAATCACACACTACAAGCCCTCATAATAATACATTCCAGAACTACAATCATCAGGAAGTTTCCCTCATGTCTGCAAGGTGTGCTTTCTGGAGCTCGTTTTTTCCAGCAGTATGCATGATATATAACAAAGCATCGTGCTGGCCTCAAGATCAGTAGATGTTCTGCAGAAGTTGGAGTTCAGAGAAAATACTTCTATACCAGGGCCAGAGACTGCGGAGATGGTGGCCAAAGCTGGGACATGAGCTGCACCTGAGGGGTGGGAGGAGAACTGTGGGGAGCAGGGCCACGTGATCCTTCACAGAGATCCCAAAGCTGTATGGAAAAGTAAATGAAGAGAACAGGCACGTGGTGGGCGCTGGCACAGTGCTGGCCAGTGCTGTCTGTGAAGCAGAGTGTTAGTGGTGCAGTCACTCCCCCTTGCCTGGTAATAGGGCCTCGGCAGCCAAAAATAGCTGGGTTTGTCATGGGGAGGATGACACTGTCAGGTGGACTGGGCCACGCCGAAGGGAGGGCCTGACGCAGTCAGAAAACGCAATAGCCTCTTATGTAGCACACATTTCATTCGTTTTCAGGAAAACCATTTACAAATAAAAACAAAGACCTTCACTCAGGAGCTGGAAGCTTCCCGTACTGCTGCAGAAGGTTCAGTAGCTTTGGAACCTCACAGAGGGCTTAAGGGAGAGGACACAGCCCCTGAAGCTGCTTTCAAAATAGATGGGTGTGTAAATGAAGGAGCAATTTAAAGACTCCCTGTGATGCCCCCAGTCAGTTCTTATCATGACCTCAGAGCTGCCCCATACAAATTACAACAGATGACAGTTTACTAAATATACCCGCGATGCCCAAACAAACAGCACTAACTACCAAAGCAGGGGATCAATCACTGTGCTCTGTCTTCCATGTGCCGATTTTCTGTCTGGTCTGCACAAAATTGGAGCAGTGAGGACTGAAAAATGAAGCCATTTTAACATCCACCAGGAAGATGGATTTCCACTCTGGCAAATGCCTACAGATCCTCTGTGACATAAAAAGTCACAGCTGTACAAAAGATTTTACACTATATGCAATGGCAACTTTGCACAGGTAAGGAATGAATGCGACTTCTGAGCTAGAAACCAGTATCAATCACAGATTAACCAAGGCAAGGAATTAAAGGCAATACGTTATTTATATTTGCTGCCCCAGGGTTCATTTTAAATATTGTCTGCTTTTCAGACACGCACATGAACACCCATCGTTCTGCATCTTGAACTGAACAAGCACTTAGCTCAGCTGCCTTTCTGCTGACAACTCTGCAGAGTTCCACTATTAATAGTCCTAACAATTACTTAATAGTACTTGCATTGAGGTCCTGCTACAAGAATCAGAAGATATTGCCTGAAATCCAATCATAAGCATTGAAGAACCTTCTGCAGTTGTTTTATTTGTATGAAAACGTCAGCCTAAAGGAGTCAGGAACGCACATCCTACTGAAATTTAGGAAACAACACACCTAATTCCCCCAGTTCTTCTAGCAAATCTCAGCCAACTGAGTCATCAGTGAAGAAATAATCATTTCAGTGGGATAGCACAGGTCTCATCCCAAGTAAGAGCCGAACACAGAGCAGGGCAGTATCCAGGCAGACTCGTATTTGCCTGGGCTTTAATTCCCTTGCAGACAAAAATCCCAAACTTGAATGCATGGAAAATTGGTGTTGCTAATCTTATTTTGCAGGAAAAAAATTAATGTACCACAACCAGCATCTGGCAAAGGTACAGGCTTTTAGCTCAGACTTGAAGAGAAGTTGTATGCATATGCACTGCACTACTTGGTAGTTTCTAGGATTGAATACGCAATACCAGCCTGAATCCCCTTTTCTGTATTTACCGCCGTGTAGCAACAGCAGGACAGTACGCATTTCATAGGCCATAAAAATCAGACCGGGCTTAATCCTCTTCTCACACTACATTTACATTCGCGTCTCTGTGAGTGAAGTCGGCGGTAGAGATGTTGACAGAGTGGACAGCTGGCTGGGGCCCAAGGGCACACATTTTTCAAGGTGGTGATTGGGATTGCTCAACCTCGTTGCCAGAGAACCTTTAACCCCACACCTTTCCATTGAGGGCATTTTGTTCTCCTTTGAATCGCATTGGAAAGCGGGAGGCAGCCACCCCGCAGCTGTAGGCGCTGCAGTGGAAGCAGAGGGAAATCAAAGCACCTGGAAGATGCTGAACAGGGCCATCGTACAATTGCTGAGGTGCACGTAGGTACCATTTCTTCTACGGCCCTGAATCCAGATTCAAGTGTCACTCCGTAGGACTGCAGCTTCTGCTATGGTCAACAGAATACAGTGTTTCTTGGCAGGTTTCTCTTACTCGGCTTTTCTGCTAAAACTGAGATACCGCAGTGCTGCTGGGGTGCAGAGTGCTCCGAGACACCCGCCAGCCCTGGGGTGTGAGGGTAAAGCTGGTAGGATCATGTTGTCTTCATGGCAGGCTGCTTATAGCCCCCTAACAAATACACAGCAGCACAGGTGCTACAGCTGTGTTAAAGATAAAACAGACATTTTTTTTTTTTCCCTATTAGCCTAACATAATGAAAACAGTGAATAAACTTCAGGGTTTAAGATAAAGGGATTCCAAGCCCAAAACCTTGCCTGAGTGTACTGATAAGATCAGGTCAAGGTCTGACGATCAGTCTGACAGGCTTCTGGAACTGTCTGCTAAGCCCACGAGGTTCATCAGTACCTGAAGCAGGATGTGTGCACGTCGGTGGCACCTCCACAGAAACCTGGGATTTGAGTAAGTCCGCCTAGCTGGCACTACGGGCTGGAGGTGCACAGCTGTTTGTCATTTTCAGGGTGGAATCATTTATTCATGTACAAAGCCTGTGTTAGAAGGGGAACACACGAGCTCTGTTCAGCTCTGATCTCTGGTACCCGTCCTCATGTGGCTGACCTGGGCTGTGTCTCCATCCGAGTCTGGCACCTCAGATCTGGAAAACATGGGAGTTTGCACCAACCTGTGTGTTCAGCATTTCCTCTTGGTTACCTGAAGACATTTCCCCATCTGAAACCTCTCACATACGAGGCTGTATGGGAAGATAGAGGTGTGTGGTGCAGGCTCCTGGGGGCTGCTATAAGGCCCAGGCATTAATCTGTAGGAGTTTTCAGTCTTTTCTTTAGCCAGGAACCATAGTCTGTGGGCAGAAAATGGAACTAAAGAGAAGGTGAAATATTTACTTTGAATAGTGTCGATTTCCTAACACTGAACCCATTCCAGTGTTCCTACACATTTGCTGGAACTTTAGCATTATTAACCTATTTTTCTCTCCTGAAGCTGTGCTTCTCTGTTCTTAAATTAGCTGGTGACCTAACAAAGCACTTAAGCTGTGTAACTTTAAACATGCAAGTGCTGCCACTGACCTCAGCAGGAACAGTTAGGTGTTAAAGGCAACGTCCCTCCCTAAGGGTCTGCGGGGTTGCTGTCTTATACTCTGAGGAGGATGTCATACATAATGCTTAGATTAAAAGGGAGGGGAAAGGGAGCATTCCTAACATGATTACATTCAGGCTTCCTTTTATGTTTTGCGGAGGAAAACAGTATGCAAATACCGCACGTGCCTGCACGGAGTCGACCTTTATTTCCTCTTTTTTGATCTCCCTAATTCTGACAAATACATCGCCTGTGGTTGCTGAGCAGGAGAGTCTCTCCTCCAGGGACTGTGCCATGGGCCGTGTGGGGGAGCGGGCACTGTGTATTTCAGCTGATCCCTATTCCCCTGCTTCTTCCCCCCCCCCTCCCCCCCCAGTGCTCCTGTTCCAGCTGCACCTCTGCAGAGATGAGGTAAATCGCACCTGGGCACTGAGCCAGGGTGAAAATAATGGGGACTGGGAGGGTGCTGCTTTTTTTTCAAGCCATCTCTGGGTCTGATTGACTGCACAATGGCACAAGGAGCTGCACCAGCATAATGCATGGCGTGTAAGCCAACTACTCCACCAGAGCACTGCATGCAGAACCACCTCGCTTCCTCTGCAGCAGCAGGAAGGAGGGAAGGAGAGTCCAAAAGTGAGTCTCTACTGTCACCTCTCCCCTATCCTGTTTCTCTCTCCTGCATGGGATGGGGTGAGAGGAGTGCAGCCAGGTGTGGTCACGGTGCTGGTGCCTTATGCTCTTGCTGTAACATCCTGTACGCAGCTCCAGCTCATATTCTCTGTGTCCATCTCTCTGCTGGATTCCACTCCCCCTCGGCTGTACCTGTTTGTGTACCACACTGCCACCAAATCCTGAAAGCAATCCATCTGAAAGCAAAACACTGTTCCTCTGGGCTAGTTGCTGTGTAACTCCCAGCTCCAGCACGCACAGCGTGCTGGCACGCAGGAGACAGAGGAGGCTCACCAGGCCAAAGGTTCACTCTGGCACACCAGAGCGTAAACATGGCTCCGAGTATCCAAACAAACATAGTTTACACAGACATCACTATCATTCAGAGTTAACATTTTATCCAGCAGACTTGGGGAATTTGTTCTTCCTCCCATGCCGGATTCCAGCCCAGCAAATTCTCCATCGTAGGAGGGATGCCCTACAGTGGAGCTCATGCCCTTATCTCACCTGACAGCGTGAGGTACCTGGATGCCTTGCGTAGGACACGTCTTGCAGCACCCAGCTTTGTGTTCGGTGCAGGAAGGACAGGACGCCCTGCTGAACGACAGCACACTTTATGAGAGCTTCTCATCCCCACTGTGGTCACCTTCACTCCTGCTGGGGTAGCTGTGGGTCTTCACCTCAGTGCCCTGGGACCTGTCAGCTCACGTTGGGCACCTGTGGGCAGTAGCTGCGAGCTCTGGTTGCACAGCTTCCAGCTGTAACTCATCTTCCACGAAGACAGACCCACAGCAGCTGCCTGCCAGCCTCCCGTACACCTGCCAGGTTCGCAGCAGCTCCTGGCTGGAGGACTCTGGATACAAAGAGACTAAAGCTTATTTTCAGAGCATTCGGTTGTTCTGAGCTATCAACAGATGTAACATTTGGATATAAAGTAGGCACTTATGACTTAATTTTACCTTTGAGTCTCACAATGTCTTTTTAATGGCGTTACTATTTAATCGTTGGCATTATGTCTGCCCAATAATACCACTTAATGTAATACTTCATGTTGTGCCTTCAAAGTACTTTATAAGCTAATCACGAAATGAATAATTTAAGTGCAAATGAACACTGTGTCTGCATTTGACAAAGCACGACAGAGAGCTGCAGCACTGTGTACGCTGAACGAGGAGCTGTACAGTTCACGGCAGAGTTAAGTCAGTGGGAAAAACACGGAGTGATAATGCTCCACAGCACAAAAGGCTGAGGCTCCGTGGGACTTCTTCTGTAGTCCCAAAGCAAGCAGGAGCTTTGGAAAATTCTTGAAGTAACAAAGATTATATTTGATGTTACAACTTCTTCCGTCCCTTATTGAAACTCAAGATGGAAATCTAGCAGCCAAGGGTTGTAAACAAGTTGGCGATGCTTGCTTCACTTCAAGCGTATGCACCTCAGTAACCATAACACAGAATGTAGGAGACTACAGCAGATAGACTGAATGAAGCTCTCTGCCTTCTTCTGCACCTGAAGAGTATCAAACACCATCATTGTGCAAACTTGATGAGAACCCCAGCATTCGTGGGACGGTTTATCACAACAGCAGCATGAATCAGAGCAGGTGTTTGCCAAGGCAGGGCAGTCAGGTTATAACCAGCTTTGACTGGCACTTCTGCAATACACTGCATTCTTGGCTCTAGCTAAAATAGCAGTCAGGAATGTACAGGGCTCACTTTTGACTGGGAAAGAAAAGAAGTCTTTACAGAAAATCACCTATGGGCATAAGATACTTGCCTACTTAGTCATGAAAGAGTGAAACGTTTGGCTTCCTAGCCCTCAGTGGCTAGGAACTGGAGGAGGGTAGATGTAGACTAGATATTAGGAAGCAATTCTTTACTGTAAAGGTGGTGAGACGCTGGAGCAGGTTGCCCAGCGAGGCTGTGGACGCTCCTCCCTGGAAGCATTCAAAGCCAGGCTTTGCGAATCCCACAGCCAAGAGCTGCCCAGGGCCGAACAAGTAGAAGGAATTCCTTCCTACGCTCTAAGAAAGAGACGAACAGAAGCCTCCTCCGAAGTTCTGAAAACCCTTCAGGTGGCCGTGCCCACACAGTCGGTCCCCACGCGGGCACTGCCCAGGCAACGCCAGCTGCCGCCGCCGCCCGTTTGGGACCCGCGGAGGGGAAGCGGCCCCGCGCGGGCTGGAGGGCCGGACAACGAGCGAGAGCAGCCGGGAGCGGCTCCCAGGCGGCGCCCCGCGGGGGAGGGGGGGGTGGGTCGGGGAGGCGGAGCGCGGGCCGCGCCGCGCCGCGCCGTGAGGGCCGCGTCCTCTCCGCCTTGCCGCCCGCGGGCGGGGGGCGCGCTCGCAGCGGCCGGGGCGGGGAGCGGCCGGCGCCGGTCCCTCCTCCCGCCCGCGCTCGCCGCCGCCGCCGCCGCCGCCGCCGCCCGATGTCCGGACCGCTCCCGCGGTGAGTACGCCCCGCCGGCTCCCGCCCGTCCGAAGTTCGGCGCGGACCCGGCCTCTCGCCTTTGTGCGGGGATCGGCCCCGTGCCCCGCCGCGCTACCTGCCGCTCTTTGTTCCCGCCGCCTTTGTTCCCTCGGTGCCGGCTGCACCTTCGGCACCGCCCGCTTCCACCCCGGCCCCCTTCTACCCCCCCCCCATCCCCTCCTTCCCGCCGCCGCCTTTTAGCCGGGAGGAAGGCGCGAGGAGCCGCGGGGCAGAGCGGGCCGCCCGGCGGAGTTTACCGCGGGACGCGGCCGGAACCGGGCGTGGGGGTCCGCGTGGGGATCCGCGTGGGGGTCCGCGTGGGGCCCGACCCCGAGCTGTGCGGAGGCGGTGCGGGCTCGGAGCGGCGGGGCGGGCAGCGCTCGTTGCCCCGCGGCTCCGCTTGGCGTGGGGGGAGCGGAGCGGCCCTCGTGAAGTCCTCTTCTCTTCGGCGGCGCGCTCCGAACTCGGCGCGGTTACTCGTTGCGGCGAAGTTCCCTTCGGAGCGAAAAGCGGCGGCGATTTTCCCGTGAGCGGTGCCGGGGCCGCTCCCGCCCCGCCGACGGCTCAGGGCTGTGCCCCCCCGCGCTTCCCGCTTCTTTCTCTTTCCCTGCCCCGGTTCCTCCCTCCCGCTGGCTCCTGCAGCACAGCAGCGTGCGCTGAGCGGTGCCGGCGTGGGATGTAGCGTGGGTCGGGTGCGGGGCTTGGAGGGAAGGATCCCTCCGTCCCAACGGACCCCCATGCTCCATTCAGTAGGTTGCACGGGAAAGCGTCCAGGTGGGTCTTGAATACCTCCAGAGATGGGCACTCCAGCACCTCTCTGGGCGTCCTGTTCCAGTGCTCTGACTTCAAAGTAAAGCCTTTCTTCTCTTTTCGCCCAAGAGCTGCTGCAGGAATTGGGGCAGGTAGAGCAGGTGCACGCTGCTTGCATCCCTTGAAGTGCTCAGACAAGAGTGAGTTTGTTTGAGAGCTGCCATGCGGCATTCACGACCACCTCACCTCGAAGTCAGGGCAGCCCAAAGAGCTGATTTCCAGGATGGGAAATCAGGTGGGAGGGGAAGGGCAGCGTAGATTCCCTGGCATCTGCCGCTAAGGATGGGGGTGAGCTACAAAGTGCAGGGTGTGGTAGGCAGTGGCACAGGAGGGGTGATGAAAATGCCAGTGGTAATTGCAGCCAGTGCTGCCCTGATCAACACTGTGGCAGCGTGTGGGTCCCCTTGTGCTGTACAAATACGTATTCAGAAGTGCAGGTGGTTGTTCCCATCCTCAGAGTGAAGGATGTTGAATGACAGCTGCCTTATTACTACAGCTATCTACAGCAGTGTACACTGGAGTTCCTTTAATTAAACAGTTATTTACAGATAACTTCAGGAAACAGATGTATTTTAAGTGCCACGGATATCGACTGAGAACTGAGCAGGACAGCTTAAGAGGGGCAAAGAAACTTTTTTTCACCAAGTAAACCTAATCTAAAGTTCACTGAAGTAAATGAGAACTCTGTTGGTGTGAGCAGTGCTTGTCCAGTCCCGCAGTGTGCTGTGTTTTATTTATCTGTCAGGCAAAGATTATAAGCACGGACACAATGAAGTAATTCAAGAAGTGGCGTGCCTTAATGATCTAATAGGTTTAAAATGCTTTGTCTCCCAGGCTGCTACTTTTACATCATCAGTGGAAGTAGCAAAAGGAGAATTGCTACTTCCCGTGCTGTTTTTCACTCTGGATTTTATGTTGCTTCTTTCAGTAGGTTTCAGGTGAAGTTGCTTATGGGGTTGATAAGTCTCTATGAGGGGGAAAGTGGGGTGCAGTTTAGCCCTGTTACTGAGTTCATTGTAAGCCTGTAACCTCCCTTTACCAGTAATTAATTCCATAAACAGCGAGTTCTGCTCCGTTTGGTTCCCTCACCATGTGAATACAGAAACGAGTGAAAGAAGAAATCCCAAAGAGGGCAAGAAGAAGCGCAGCTTGAAAGATCAGGTATAAAGAGCCCCATTCATCTGGGTTTATCTGTAGTACAGGGATATGCCCTTACCCCATGAATCATCTTCTAACATCTGTTTGCAGCTCTGTTTTCTTAGCAACTGAGGCTCTGTTAGATCTGGTCTCTCAATGGCCGGGTTTGTATGGGGAGACGTGAAGAGACGATCCAAACTCTCACTGCTGAAGCTGTGCCTTTGAGCCAGTTCAACCCATTTATTTTCTTCCCTGGAGCACAATGCATACTAGTTTTAAATTCTAGCAGCTGGGATGCTTGTATGTACACATGAGCAAAGAGATGCTTATCTGTTGCTTACCACAACTGAAGTGTTTCCCCAGCATTACCTGGCAGCGGAGGAGGACCAGCCAGCTGGCTGTGCACTTGCTCATGCTGAAGGTGAGCCGCTTGTGCCACGCTTCCCCCAGCTTTCCCCTCCGTTTGTTTTGAGCTGTCATGGGGCTTTTAGATGTGGGAGAGGACATAGTTCCTTCTTGCAGTTGGAGAAACATTCGAAACATACACAGTGGTTGCAAGAGAAGACTCCCAGCGACGTGCCTGTTGGAACACGCAGTCAGATTAGTCGGTGGGATTATAGTGCACAGTGCTGTATGACTAACGCTTTGGGACTGGATCCATAAGCTGTGATTAAGGGGAAGGTGACATTTCGTATGCCTCTCGCCTAATCTTTCTTCACCTGAATTTCATGTGTGACTAGTGTGAGTGGAAGAAGGACTCTCGTAACTGAGACAGAGGTGGCTGTGCAGCTGCTGGGAGATCAAGTTGATCTGAGTTATGCCAAGTGTGCTCTATCTAGGTTTGGGACAGATTATTCAGCTGGGGGTGAATTGGTCTGGACCACAAATATTTGTATGGGACTACCATAAGCAAGTTCAGGTGACTGGATTGTAGATCAAAACCTGATATAGGGTACGTTACCTCATAGGACGTGGCTGCCCTTCCTGATTTGTGTCCCGTGGAGCATGAAGGGTGTTGGCAGCAAGTAGCTGCTGTGAAGGATGAACTTATTTTGGCTTAGGATAATGCTGAGAGCGTGAAGACCACTGCCTTTGTTTATAAAGGGGTTGTAGAATGGAAATGGGAGGACTGAAGAAGTTCTGCTAATACTGGTCAGCTTTGTGTGATCTTCACGGATCACAGGACACGAATCTTTCTGCTAGTGAGCATATGAAGAAAGCAGCCTCTAAACATCACCTAGATCACAGTTTTCACAGCAGCTGCTGTGGAAGCTGCTTCTGTGGGGCCAGAATAGAGGGAGTGGGGGAAAATCTGGTGTTTCACTTAGCTGAGCACATGGAAAGGGAAGAGAAAAAAGCTGTGCTGGGGAAAGGCTAGTGTAGGGCAGGTCGTTATCTGCCCACAGGAGGGGAAATGGGGCAGAACTTTGACTCTGGTCTAAACCACAGCCACCAGTCTGTCTCAGAGAGGCTTGTTTGCTTTCTCACCCTCCTGCAGCCTGCTGATAACTCCCCACGCAATGCAGTCGTGCATTCAGGCTTGAGATATTTTGAAGGAATTGCTGACCCTGATATAAGAACTCTTTGCAGCCAGGGACGGGGGAAAGAGGGGAAGAATGGTATTAGGTACTTGAGCTTTAAGACTCAGTCTGTAAGTTCTGTCAGAGGAAATGACAATTAAGATGGAAAACAAAGCACTTGCAATTACCATGGAAGTGTAGGGAGGAGGCAGAAATGTGGATTTTACTGGAAAAAGTTTTATTTTCTGGGTCTTATGACTTACTGATTGTCAGGAGAAACACAAGAAGTTGGTGAATGATGGAGTGAAAGGTTGAGGGTGGAGAGGGGAATGCGCTGCTGACTGTACCCTGTGTGTCTGTAGCTAAGAAATGCTGTTCAGACAGTCACAGTGTGCTTGTAAAAATGTTGGAAGTGGACAGCTCTAGAATTCTTTTTGTGTTAATTGGTGTCAGTGAGAAGTCTTCTTCGTGTTGGGTAGGTTTGTGTTGTTAACATCCACCTAAGTGATGCAGGGAGAGAAATGACAGCTGCCCCACGAGCAGTGTGTCTTACCTTTTGGAAGCTCTCACGAATCAAGCTTTGGTTGTAGATGTATTTCACGAAAGCTTGAAGTTCACTGATAGAATCATGGAATATCTTGAGTTAGAAGGGACCTGTAAGGATCACTGAGTCCAACTCCTGGCTCCACATAGGACCACCCAAAAATCATGTCTGAAAGCATTGCCTAGATGCTTCTTGAAATCTGGTAAGCTTGGGGCTGTGCCCACTGCCCTGGGGATCCTGTTCCAGGGACGTGGAGCTCTTCTAACAGAGCTAAGCCTTCTCAGTGAAGGTAGCTGTGTGTCATCCAGCTGCAAGATGCTGGTGAGGAAGGGATGTGCAGGGCACTTGCACCTTGTGCCTCTGGTGGAGGCAAGCTTTCTCACCTATGCGGAAACACAGAGGTGCTTCTTTATTTCCTTTCTCTCAACTTAAAAGTGTGAGATTCATCTTGCCAAATTGCAGCAGGGCTGTCTGCATGCGAGACAGTTGTCTAGACTCCTTTCATAGTCACCAGAGAGGAGCAAGTGCTTCTGGGCCATGATTCATCCATGCTGACATCTAAAAATACCCAGGATGAACTGCCCTAAAAGTGCCTGTTCCTCTCCATTGTTTCTACAGTGTCCAAACAACGGAGGCACATGGAGGCATCTCTGTTGGGGATGTTTAATGTCAGGAGAGCTGAGCCTCAGCCAAAATGTCTAATACCACAGCACAGGTTCTAGGAGGGCTGCGTGTGTCCTCATTTCTAGCAGGTAGATTGTGCTCTGCGAGGTGGTGGAGCCTTGAAGGCTTGACCTGTGAGCAGAGGGCAGACAGCAATGTCCTGTTCAAAGCTTTCCTCCTCCCCTGATCGCCTCCGGGATTCGGGAAGGCTTCATGCTACAGCTGCAGTGCGAGACAATCTTCTGCTATAAATAAGAGGCCAAAGGGGATTTGCAGAGAGGCTTTTTCAAGGTCGCCCCTCAGGTTAGTGGCACTGACAATGACAGCAGGCTCCCAGGGGTGTGCTCCTTGCCAGTGCTCCCTGCTGCTGCCCTGCAAGTGGCCGCACACCCAGGGTGCCACCTGCTCAGTGAGTGGTGGTGGATGGCACCGGGTAGGTAATCATCACCTTGTCATGAAAACTTAATGCAAAATGTTCTGCATATTATTATGTTCCTGTAAAACCCATGCTTCAGGCACGTCACTGAATTACTGCGTAGCCAGCGGGCTAGTGGGGATAATTGCATGCGTGCTCAGAAGTGGCTAAACCTTGAAGGGTTAAATGTGCTGCACTTCAGCCTTACAGTGGTTGAAGACAGCGTGTAGGATTCATTAATGATGTGTGGAAACTTTTAAACTCACCTGAAACTTGCAGTGAGCCAACACATCGGAGCTGTATGGGGAGCTCTGACCTGTCTGCTCTGGAGCGTGGCTGCTGCTGAGTTCTTCTGGAAAAAGCCTGACTTATCTGCACAGGTAAACCATGGAGGATAAGGCTACAATTTCTCCTGTGTGGAGAACTAGTTTGCAGCAACAGGACTTCCTTTGCCAGGTGAACTGAGTGTCTGAGGGGAGAATTTGCTGAAGGGATTTGCTCAGCTAACAGATACAAAGTACAGGCGAGTGCTGAGCATTAAATGGATCTGCTGCACCTCCAGTTTCAGACAAATACTGGAGCATTCTCCTATCATTTTTTGATAAGAGAGAAAGAATATGTTAACAGTAAAAGAGAGAGCATTATCTGAGGCTGGCTTTGGACCCTAAGGTTGTGCTCTGGGGATCTGCGGTTGCACTGTGTGAGGTGAAACAAATTGCAGTTTGATCCCAGGAAGAACAAATGGGAAGAGGAGGGAAAGAGCAAACTATTAAATAAGAGCTGGGAGAAAAGCCAGTCTCCAAACATAAACATTGAAGATCAATTCCAGGTACTTCCTGATATTGTCATCCTGCTTCATCAACCACTTTGACTGTAACAAGTGGTTGCAGAGTTAGCAGGCTGACAGATTTACAGTTGCCTTTATGTGAAAACAGCAACGCCGACCCAAAACAGTACTTATTTAAAAACAAAGAAGGAAACCCTGTCTGATAGCTTGTTTGCAGAGCTGTTTCTTACGCAGATCTGGGTGGGATGTTGGTGACGAAATACTCCTGGGATGGAGAAGGCGGAGGAGGAGAGTAAGAGCGGAGCTGGCTGCATCTGGGAGTAGTGATAAATTTGGATTTTCTTCCCAATATGTGCCTGGGGCACCTGAGTTCCCAAAGAGGAGAAAACAGGTAGTCGTGCAACGAAGAGCTGCAGTGCCTTGCTGGTGCAGGCAGACTTTACAGATACCCTCTGCAAGTGAAGGGTTCCTGTTTGGAAAGCTTGGAGACAACTCTTAACACATCTCTTCTTGCAGAGGGTCTCAGAAAAGCCGTTCCAGTATTTCGCTGTACCGAAAGCAGGTGCGTGGATTGTAAGGAAACAAAGGCATGTTCTGAAGATGTGTGCTTGAATCCTTGCTGGATTCTCAGCCAGGGCAGCAGCTCCAGGAGTGCAGTAGCACACATTGGCATGCTGCAGTTGGCCAGAATGCCAGGCACGGCTCGCAGCTCCTGTTGGCTGTGATGCTGGCGGGGGGGGAGCGTGGTGCAGTGGCAGTGCTTATGTAATGCACATTTTCTGTTGCTTGACTGGACTTGTCCATAAGTAACTGGGTAATGTTAGTAATCCTGCTGTCTTTCAATGAGGGGGATGCGCAGGGCTCGTGGGCATCGTCCTGCTTGGTCTCTGTGGTAAGAAATCCTGATTCTGAAAGGGGACAGCCACCTGGGCAGTGGTTCAGACAAGAGGACTGAGGATCCTGCAGGTGGGGGAAGCACCAGGTGAGTTAGGCATCCTACCTGCTGAGCTATTTCCTACGTGGAGTTGGTGGTTTTGAAGTCACAACTGTATTTTTCTTTGGTATGACGAAGAGTGATTTGTTGTAGCACATTAGTGTATACCAGCAAGTTCTTTTTTCTTGGTCTATGTGCAGTTTGAATGTTTGTTCCTCTCTGACAGCAGTACTGCATCAGAGTATTGGCCTGGTTTTTGCAGCACACAGAAAGTTACTCTTCAGGCTTGAAACTATGCTATAAATTAGAGATTTACATCTGCGTGGGGATTTTTTTTATTCCCTAAAGCAGCTAACTGCGAAGCAAAAGACGTTTTGTCTACAGCAGAAGGCAGAAGTGCTCCACAGAAACTGCTGAGTTTGCGGAGCAGAGTACCGATTTTCTGTCACCACAGAGGCACACGGACGTTATCACAGTCCAGCAGCTCTTTCTGCATGTGCAGAACCCACACAGGTGTGTCAGTGTGGAGGTTTTCACGGACAGGTGTGCAAAAAAGACCCCAAGTTGCTTTTTAGGGGCAAATTTCAGCTGAAAGCGTGACTGGGAAACGAGAGGCAGCCCCTGCAGGTCAGAGCAGGACACATAGCAGTCTGTGCTGCTCAAGAGAGAAGCTGATGAATTCACAGCTGCCAGGCTGGGATCCATCATTTAAATTGTAACTCACCCTTCTCATTTTGTTACTGTTTGTTGGACAAATCTCTTTTGTGCTCTCCTTCTGCCTCTGGAGCAGCAAGCACTACTTGC
Source organism: Oreortyx pictus (assembly GCA_036925125.1). NCBI lineage: Eukaryota > Metazoa > Chordata > Aves > Galliformes > Odontophoridae > Oreortyx > Oreortyx pictus. Next base: position 52,581,030 of record JAUPFR010000006.1, on the reverse strand, counting down.
AGTAGGGCTCCTCTTCTCTGCTATATTTAGTGATCAAAACAAGCCCGTGATCTTTGCAGGAATACTGCCAAAGCAGATAGGAGTTGCATGAGACGTGCCCTTTCTTTCTTGGCTCCCGAATACATGTTGCGTTTGACTTCCCTCCCCTGCCCTGACGCTCCCAGCGGCTCTGCCTCCTGAGGTCTGTGTGCAAACATTGTGCTGCTGCCTCCACTTCTGCTCTGTGAGAAGAAGTCCTCAATCCAGCAAAAACTCCCACATTTATGTCACTACTATCCCTACCTTTCCCTTCTCTTAATTTCCTGCAAAAGCAGCTTACCGCTTTTCAGAAAGATCTGAGAATGGCCTTATGATTTAATTGGGGAACTCCAAGCCATTGTTGCTTAGGCGAGGTTCACTCAGCAGAATAATCTGCTTGTTAACCATCTGACTGTATCCTTTATTCGGGGAAAAAGGGAATTAGTAAGGCAGTGGGAAGGAAGCATTTGTATTCCTTCAAAGGCAGGGTATTACTAGCAGCCTGATTCTTGTTACCATCATGTCATTCACACAAAGTGGGTGTAATTATTACTTAGCGCTGTTTTAAAGACCTTCTGCACCATATAAAGTGGTTTCAGTGTTAACGGCAGGCTGGCTATGAATCTAAGAAAATACTAAGCGAAGGATTTCTTTTTCGAGGGGGGAAAGTAAGTTGAATAAAACAGACAAAAGAAAAAAATATTGCAGTCTGCTTGCTTAAAACGGGCAGTGTCCAACCCGAATCCCCTGTGTGGCAGCTGGACTCGCTGTGCTGGCAGCCGATGGCCTGCCCTTTCCCTTCCAGTTGTCAGGGGGGACCCAGGAAGCACTGCCATGAGCTGTTTGCACAGCCCCACAGTGCAGGGTGGGAGCAGCAGGCCTGAAGCCTGCCTGCACACCTACCTGTGCAGCCTGCTGTAGGGTTTCTGCTTTGCAGGGAGGTTGGACTCGAAGATCTCCAGAGGTCCCCTCCAACCCCTACAATTCTGTGATTCTGCAGAATCCCTATACTCTCAATTCCGTCTTAGTCTATGACACAGAGCAAGCAAATGCATCGTGCACCTCCATGGGTCAAATCTTGAATGAGGCTTAGCTCTGTTAACAAAATCATTTCTGTGTTAACAGCAGCATGGAGTTAATGCTGTTTCCAAACTGTGTAATTGTACCAGGATGGCTGATATATTACCACCCCCCCAAAGAAAGAAAAGGTCGGGAAAGACACTTTTCTAACCATGTTTTCAAATTAATTAATGCAGTGAGAAGATCCATTGTACCTCTGTAACAGGAAGTATTACTGATGTGTAAATCAAAGACAAACCAGCAATGTTTGCTGGCCTTAAAAAGTGGTGTAGCTTTTGTATACTCAGACGCTTGTCCTGGCACGTTTTCAAGATTATAAATAGATTACTGGGAAGTCCCTGGATAAGAAAAATGTCCTGTTGCTGGTTGTCATAAATAAACTAACAAGACATGTCTTGGTCTTGCAGCTCTTTGGAGGAGGAGGAGTTCTAACTTGTGCATTTAATTTTACTGTGTCAGTTCACATGAGCGAAGACTGTGGCAATGAGGTGTAGTTTTGTGTCCATCTGTATTTCTTGCAGATTCAATGTTCCCTCGGATTGGTTCTTTCTGAGCAGCTGTTCAGCCTTTTCCATGCTGTTTCCTTTTGAATTCCTTCATCTCCTGCTGCTGAGAGCTTAAGACCCAAGGCCAGACTCGAGTCTCTAATGCTGTTTCTTAAAGGACTGGCAGATACCCATCTAAAAGCAGTGGGTTATTGTGTAGGATCAGAAGGCTCTACCCTCATTTCCCCATCACCTTCCAAGTGATGGAAATGTAATGTGAGGCTTTTATTTTCTCCTGAAAGCAAGGGGGGTGTGCCACTTATGCTTACTGGATTATGACTTTTTTTTTCTGAGAGGGAGTAGTCAGTTCAGCAAGTAGTGCAAATTGGGATGGATCTCTCAATGGTGTTGTTCTAATTTTTGTTACCTGAGATTCTGGCTTTGAAGAGAAGGGGATCAGTGTGCCTGCTCTGTGATCTCATTCTAGCTGTGGACTTGTATGCTATACGAGGCCACCCCAAAGAGCAGAAGTATCTGGTATTCTACATTTGAAAAGAATGAACATCACTTTGCAGTTGGACTTCCAGCAGTGAGAGTGTATTAATGAAAAGATACTGGAAAATGCAGACATGAGTCCCAGGGTTGGCATTTGAAAATGGTGAAACAGTTGAGGAGGAAATGTGACATCAAACAGCACTGTGGGCACTGTTCTGACTTAAGAGTGTGTGAGCACACTGGAAGTGAGTGGAAAAGAGCAAACACTGTTAAAATTAAACAAGCAACCCAACCAACCAAACACAATCAAAACACCTCAAAGCCCAACTTGATCAGAGAGGTTTTCCTTGGAAATTCTTCAGGTCATGTGGTTGTGATTTGAATCCCAACAGTTTGCCTCTAGGGAGACAATGTCAGACTTAGAGAAGAACTGCTTGCCAAACGAAGGTTCAGCAGCATTTTTATAAAGAAGGGAAATGATCTTCAGTCAGCTTGCATTGTGGAGTTCTACTTCCTTTGGACAAGTTTGCCAGAGATAAAAATCTGCCGTTTCTTGTCATGACATCAGCTCAGCTAGCGCACGAGTTGCACACTGTTGCTAGGAGCAGCCTTCAGTTTACAGGCAGAGGCCTCTACGGAGGGTAGGTCTGAGTCCCAGAGCGAGCCATAAACTATCAGCAGCACTTCAAAGAAGGAAAAGTAAAACCAAGTGGTTGGAGATGTCATGCAAAGATGTAATACCTATTGCAACACCAACTGAAAGCATGTAGCCAACATAATTGGGAAAATATGAGGCATGTGTCTGTAAAGGCGAAAACAATGAAGCGGAGACTTAATGACAGCAGATTATAACATTCACCATATAAACCTCTAGATGGGCTCGTTTGAAAGATCTCTGCTGCTTTCAGTTGGAAGGAGTGCATTTGTGAGCTAATTTCATGCCTTATGACTTTCCAGGGTTGGCTCTCTGAGGGCACATCTGCCCAGCATGCTGCAGCATCAGGCACAGTTAGCTGGTACTGAGAACATGGGGCTGTGTGGAAGTCATGCCAGTTAGTTTACCTGATTTTCGTCATGAATGAAACACACATTTTGTAGTTTGATTGTAGCTGCACATATTCTTTGAAAGCAGCAGCACTTCTGCTGCAGAGGGGCGTTCTCTATAATTGCTGTTCTGTTCACATGGTGAGACCCTACTGCTCTTTCTGCTTGGACTAACTGAAGGGTGAGTCTGTAATCCACACTGATCCAAATTGTTCTGTTAAGGCTACAGAATCCTTGCAGTGAGTCTACCAAAATGCATCCAAAATGTTTTCCCCCTTCCTTCGGGGCAAACAGATCAAGAGGAGCATCTCTTAAAGTCTCATAGGTCTCACTGGAGACATGGAATTTAAGTTCGTATTGTCTGTTCTCATGATGATCTCTCCAGAATTTAAAGCTGAGGTATGATTATTTTTAGGGTATTTTCTTGAGATTTCCAGTGTGTTACCTTCTCTTCTTGGTCTGCCAACGTGCCTGTTGTGAGCATACTGATCTAATTCTCACCTGTGTGCTTAGGTGTCCATTGTGAGAACTGTGGGAGAGGTAGGGGAAGGAGTTCCCTACCAACACCCAGTAGCAGAAAATCTGGCTTTGAGACTTCCCAGTGTCATTGGCACAGGGAAAGCTTTGCTTGACAGTTGAACCATTTTTGCTGTATTAATGCCAGTATTAATGCCAGACTGCAGAAGGGTGGAAACATGAGGGTGGAAACAATCCTCACCTTTGCAAGCTTTTCTTTGCAGTTTGTTTTCAGTGCTCTGGATGCGTACTTCACAGTTACTCAGTGTTTCATGGAGCTGAAGGAGTTGGTTTAGCTCTGCGGGTTCTTTGAGGTGTTTTAAAACAAGGTGATCAAAAGTTGAAAAGATGATAGTTCCTAAAGCCTAGGAGGAGCATGGCTAAGCAGTGTTACCAGCACCTCCACAGATTTGCACCCTTCAAAGGTTGATCTGATACAGTTACACTTAATGTGCTTTATTTTAATGAAATTCTGGGGGTAAGGGCAAAAGGACTAGCCTCTTGTCCCTGTGTAATCCCGTCTCAGACAATCTGTACCTTGTACCTTCTAAAGAATACTAATCCTTGCAGATACGTCCTCCAGGAGCGTGCACGTCTCCCTTCAAAGCAGCTGTGGGGTCTTGTGCTGACTGGGGCAGGACAGGAACCAGGGGCGGGGAAAAATGCACTCACTGTGTTGGATAGGAAGGCTTCAGGGCTGTGAAAGCTTTGGCATAAACTTCTCATTTATTAGTCCTGTGGTTTCATAACCTGTGCTGAGGATTTACGGAGCGGATTTTTGTTTAAAAAAAAAATAAAGAAAATTCATCCTCTGGATAAGGAGGCCTTAGTTTGTCCTTAAAAGAACATAGAGGCGTATGGTTTTGCTCATTTTATATACGTTCTGTGATCGTGTGCCATAATTTTGTTGGAAGGGATCTCTGGAAGTGGTCTCATCCTACACCCCCTGCTCAAAGCATTCATGCTCTAAGTTTTGCTTCTTTAAAACCTGAAAGCTTTATTACATTTTGCCAGTTCCATGCCAAGAGATCTGAACTGAGACAGGGGTCCCACAGCATCAGGCAGATACAGGCACATACAAAAAGACACTGCCTGCTGTGTCATTGCTGTATTTGCTGGGAAGAGATGTGGACAGAGGTGGAATGCTCACAGGAAAGTTAAAATTGCATTTGGTTGTGTTTCATAGCTCTTGCATCTTACCCTGTTAGGTATTGTAATGCCAGATCCTGTTCCTTTTCTCTAGACTATGCTCCAGTGACTTTAGCATTGTGCAAGTCAGGTGGATGTGACTTAACTCTACCCATGTCACCATTTCAAATTTGGATGCAGAGAAGTAAACAGATAGGTGTGTTTTCACTGCTGGTGATTTGGTGCTGCATCACATGGCCATTTAGTTTAAAGATTAGAAATGGGAATAACCTTGCAATAAAGGGAAGAAGCATGCATTTTTACTGAAGTTTAGTGTGTGACCGAGAGCTGCGGGGGGGGTTTCAGCTGGGGGGGGGGGGGGGGGGGGGCAGGGAGCTGGGAGGGGACACAGTTATGGCCACTAACCCAAATTGCCCAAAAGGATATTCCATACCATGACAACGTGCTGAACAATGAAACTGGGGAGATTAGTTGGGACTGGCTGGGCAGCTGTCAGCTTCCATTCTACCTTTTTTCCAGTTCTGTCTCCCATCCCACTGGGTGGGCAGCAGTGCTGAGCTGCCCAGTGCATTAAGCCACAGCACTTAAATAGCTCTGAAGGCCTACACTTGGCCACTGGAAAATTCAAGGCTCCCTGACACACTGCAGTTTTAGGGTTTGGTTTTGTGTTGCTTGATCTTGGAGAAGGAAGGAGTTTCCCAGGAAAGATTGTATAGCCTTGGGCATAGGCAGTGCTGCTGGGAAAACTGGATTCCAGTTTAACACCTACCCAGAGTTTTTGCAAGACACTGGCACTCATCTCCAGTGTGTTATCAGTGACAGATAACTGTGTGCTTATTTTCTGCTTGTCTGTCTTGAGACTCAGAGCTTGGGAGCAGAGGGCCCCATGGCTGGAGTGGCAGCCATGGACAGTAAGGCAGAGTTCCCCACAGGGATCTCCGTGGCTGCAAGCTCTTTTAATAAAGGCAGCCTCTTTCTGTTGCCCGTCTCTGATCAACTCCAGTCTTAAAATCATGTAAGGCCTTTGTGGCGGTCGAATGTATTGAGAGGCTTTGTACTGAGAGACTACTTATTTAGTAGTCTTCTGATTTACACTTCAAGGCATAGTTTATTCATATCGTCTTGTTCTTATACCTGTCAGAGATTAAATAGTACTTTTCCTCCAGTTCTTGCTAGGCTATGCAAGCTAAACCCTTATAAACTATTTTGACCTTTCCTCAGATCATCTAAATAGCTTGTGTCTTTACCTTCCCCAGCTGGAAATACCTTTTCTGGTGTCTGGTGCTTTAAATTTTACTCCCATGTTATTGATGACCTGCAGAAAGACTGCGTGCCCCCTGCCAGCTGGAATCAGTGCTCTGGACATACAAAATTACATCTATTTCATTGGGAAAAGAGTCAAATTAGAATTTTTTTTCACCTTTATGCTCTCTGCACCTTTGCCTGTCATTGGTAAAACGTGGGCAATAGCCCATGATTCAGGAGGTGCTGTAAATGGGAACTGACTGGTATTTGTGAAGTGTTCAAATACTGCAGTGATGAGTGCCACGGAAAATGTTGTGAGGAGCTTAATAATCCTGTCATCAGAGCAGCACTCGAATAAAGCACAAGGACACGCATTGCTCGGGGTGTGAGGAAAGCCAAGTGTTGAATAGCTCCTCATTACACGAGTGTCCTTCGTTCAGTGCAGGGAGTGAGGGAAAGCAGCGTATGGTGGAGTAAACAGAGGCTTTGTCATCATTCATGTGCTCAGGGAACAGAATGAAAGTGCCACTGGCTTTCTTTAACGTTCTATTTCCTTACTCATCAGTTTTTACATGTAATTTTGACATATACTTTGTGGATGGCTTGCTAACATCTGGCGTCTAAATCCTGGTGCTTCTGATGAAAAGGGCATATTTCTTCTAGGAAACAAAGGCTGTCTGAGGTGAGCCCTTATTTCATCTTCAGCTTTATTTATTTTCGAACTTGTTTAAGTTCTAAGCTTCTAGTCAGAGGCCAGGTTTCCTGCAGAGGCAAATTGAACAATATTGCTACTGTGATAACAGAAACATTGTTCTACTTCTGTGAAAGGCGTAGCATATAATTCCCTGAAATTGAATTAGAGACAGGGGAGGGAGGTATCCAGGGACAGGAGAATGGTGGAGCTGGGGAAAAAATGTACTTCATCATGGGGATTAAGAAGCGACAGCACTACTAGGTAGCACCAGCAGCTGTGATTATCCTCTTGTATTAACTGTTACTTTTGCATTTCACCTTAATCTTTGCAGATTCTGCATTAATTGTTTCCATTCTGCAACAGTCATCTGGGCAGGAAGGAAAGTACAAAGATGTAAAGAAAGCCTGGGAGGTTTGGCAGCAGCAGATCTGCAGAAGGCACTGTGAGCCTTTGCCAACCTGGCTTCCTAAAAGAAAGTGACTGTGTTTGTCTTTCCCTAATCATAGTGCTTTTGTTTGCATGGCAAGACACACTTGCATCCATGGTTTGTGTTGTGGAGCTCTTCTGGCCTTTGTTAGAAAGAAAGAAGCAAAGCCAAGGGACAAAAATTTTGATTCATGCAATAGGAACACTCGCTTCATTCCGTGTGAGCTCCAGAAACAGAGACAAGAGAGCCCCACGTGACACTTCGCCTGTGTGTGCCTTCACTACTCTGATATCAGCAGTGTTAATGTAAAACTCTACTGATTATTTTTCCTTCTTGTAATTTCAGTTTGGAAATCGATTAAAGCGTCTCCGTTGGATTTAATATGGCATCGAATCAGTCATCTCCCTCAACAGAGGAGCAGGCTTCCTCTGAAATAGATGATCTCTTTCTATCACTGCAAGGTAAGTTACTATAGTTTTCTGTGCTTTATGTGGATTTATGATGAAATATGTCACCGTGCACAAGCTAAAGGGAATTCTGAGAGAGCTATTAAAACATAAAACTGATATTACAATCAGTGTAGTCTGTTCGTGTCTGTGTTAACTTTGCTGATGTTTCTGCTTTGTGAAAAGCATCTCAGCAATGAGCTGAAGGTTACAGCTCTGATAGTGCTTTCTCATGGTATTTTCAGAGCCATTGCCTTTTTTGGTGTGCATGTTCTTGCTCTGAATACACGTTACAGTAAACTGTTTTCAAGGGAATTGCCAGTGTGAAAGCAGTTGTGGTATTTCATTAGCTTCCTTGTTTTTGATTTGCTGACAATTAGTTGGTTGCGCTGAGCTGTCTTAGTGAGGTTATTAACTACAATGCTATTTCATTTTGTTTCTTTTGTTTACTTTTCAGTCCTTATTGCTTTATCCTGTCCACGTGTAGAAAGAAAACTTGTTCTGTGGACAGAACAAGTAGAAAAATTAGGTAACTGATAGGCAAATTGCTTACAGGACAAAGTCTTTCATTTTTTTATCCGTACTTGCAGTGGGCTGGATCTTGGTATGTAATAGTTCCATTGTAGTGGCACCTACTTGGGCATTTAAATGGTCATTGGTCAGAGGTGGCCTATCATGGAGGCTTTATGGAATGTTGAATTTAATTCTCTAAGAATTTCCTGGAAAGGCTGATTTTGCTCTAAATGTAGTCATGAAAACCTTCGTGGAGGTGTTAATCAGGGAGTCCAGTTGAGCAGCAGGATTAGCATGGCTGGAAGGCTGGTCTTCAATGTGCTTAAAGCCTGAGCATTCTAGAACAGATGAACTAAGTCATGTTTCCACGGACCTATTTCCTTTTAGTTTCATTGCAATCAAATTACTATGGTTCTTAGTTGAGAGTAAATATGTTAAAAACAGATGGTGCAAGAGAATATTCTGCCAAATCATTTTTACGATCCACATTTGCACTAATGTTGCCGTTGAAGCCATGTGTTTTGATGAGTGAGTGTTAACAGTGGTCTGAAGCCAAACATCTTTAACGGTGAACTTTCTTCTGTTCTGTTTCAGTATTCAGTTTTCAGGACAGTAAGCAAAAAAACGTAGCAGATGAGTGCTAGCCTGGCTGCAGCACCAAGCACAGCTTGTGTGACACACGTTTCTGTGCCTGTCACACTCAGCCTTTGGTACAGAGACTGAATTGACTGCAGTCGTGAGATGGGTTTGGGAAAGGCTGTGTAACTTTAAGGCTCTGAGTTGGAGATATGTGGGATCTTTAGACCAGGGTTTTATTTTGAAATAATATCACTACTTTCTGAGAAGTCAGATATGTCCAGTGAAAGTAGAGTTCTTTGATCAGTATCTAAGTGAAAGAATCTTGCTTATGAAATAACTGAATAATATTTGTATGCTGTAATAATCTGAGTTCTCAGATTATGCTGACGTGGTGGAAATTGGAGCCAAGTTGTGTGTGCCTGCCCATTGTAAAACACTTTGAGAGGTCTTTGGAAAGTGATGTAAGCAATTTTTGTAACGACTGAAGATGCAACAAGTGGTGTGGACTAATGTGTTGAGCACTGATGCTGCAGCATCCGATCTGGGTCAAACAGGCAAACGTAATACAGCTGTGATGAGTCACTGAAAACACCGATGTGACAGACAGAAACTATTACTAAATCTACTACAGATCTGTAGTAGAAAGGATCAAATAAGAATGTTAGGGTCATTCCAGGAAAAGGGACTGCTTTAATGATAGGGAATCTTGGCATGAGATTTTTGAAGCAATCGGAGACTTTGATTAATTTAAATCTTCAGGTTCCCCTGGAGAAATATTAGAGAACTGTTGGATTTAAGAAGTGACTACTCTTAACTTTTAGAAAAGCAGCTCAATTTTTGGGTGGCTGAAGGTGGTTATAGTATGGGTTATGATCTGCTTCTCAAGTTTGTAGGTTCTAACTTGAGAACAGGTTCAGTGTTGAAAAAGTACAGTGTAACAGGAGTTAGGTGTAAGCAGTTGGCCTAGGAAATAAAAGTAAGTGCAAGATCTAGTCTGCATTGCTTGTACTTTATTCCACATTTAATTTTGTATTCAGTCTTCTATTATTTCTGAATGGCAGTGATGTTACTGCACTTGTCTGACACATTTGGTGGGTCTTGTCCTAATTTGTCTGTCACTTTGATCACCGTGAAGGTATCTGCTTAAAAGTGTAATAAAATGTTTCATATTACTTTTTTTACTGCATATAAACCCAGGCACATTGTTTAGGTAAGATTTGATCGGGATTTAAGTCACAATCTTTGGTAGGAGGCTCGAGTGCTTTCTGAAAGAAAAGGAAAGGAAGGGGAGAACAATCATAGAATAGTCTGAGTTGAAAGGGACCCACGAGGATCATCGAGCCCAACCTGTCTCCACACAAGAAGAACCTTAAAATAAGAAATAATGTGGTTACTTCTTAGCAGCTGTTATCATTATGCAAAGCCTATTAAATTAATGCCAGTGGATTAATACTGTACAAATCAGCTTTAGTGGACTTTCTGTAAGTGAGTTCTCAGGTAAGAGAATGTTCAAGGATGAACATTCACTTTCCTTTGTAGTGTTTAGTGTGAAAAATGCAATAAAGAAAGTTACTGGGATATGGGTAAAAATAATTTTGTTTTCAGTGCATCTTTCTTAGCAGCTCAGTATTTTAAGGAGGTACAATGAAGCTTTAAAAACATGAAGAAAATAAGTAAAATGAAACTGTATGTCAAAGTCCAGACACTTTCAATTCATGATACTAAAAACGAAGTAATGAGGCTGAACTAAAAGCTGCAAAAGTATAAACCCTTATGTATATACTTTATGTAAAGGAATTTCATTTTTCCAGTTTTCAAGCTGATCTCCATAGGCAAAAGATAAATAGCCCCTCCAAAAAAAAAACTGACCAGGTTTATTCTGCTCTGGAGCTTTCAGGATGTCAGTGTGACTGCCTGTGGGAGGATGCAACTTCCATCTTCTCTCCCAGCAGCAAATACTTCCCCTTTTCTGCCCAGGACAGCAAACAGAGCCTAGGTGTGGCTTTTCCCACCAAGTCTCTGCTGAACATTGTTTTCCATTTTTCTCTCCACACTTTCTGAGCTGATTCAGACCAAGAAGTGTGTGTTTTAGCTCACAGAGTTTGAGCTGTGTACTTACCTCACTGTTTAATTGCGAGGCTTTTAATTTTTGGCTGTTCTTATTGACCTGTGTTTGTGCTACTGTTTATTGCTGTAACTGAAGGGATAACATAAGAATGTAGCTGCTAAAACTGTTTCTGAAGAGTGCTTAATGAGATAAGTGAATTATGTTATTTTCATGCAGTTAGGTCTTATCCTTTATGAATAATCAAAACCTATCTCTCTCTGACTACAATTAAATGCTTTGATATATATGGTTGGATTTTATTGTGGAACTTGTAGTAGATTGCACTCATATCTGAGTAATTAACTTCAAGGAGGATATTGCTCTGAATTGCACTTAATCTTCCAGAGGTCAGGGAGACTTATAATCCTTACCCAATGTTTATTTTGCTCCAGCTTCATGCTTCATCCATTGAGGCTGGTGTGCTCTTACAGCTACACGTTCATTTGTTGATCTTTTTTTTTTTTTAAAAAGAGTGATCCAAAAAAGTCCATTAAATGCTAATGATTTTTCAAGGCCTACTTTTGCAAATGCAAAAGCTCCCAGGGCAGGTGCACTGAAATTTGTGCTCTGTTTACACTGCCTGGGTGAGGAGCTGGTCTGCAGCTTCCGGATCCGAACGGCTTCTTGTCATGTCACCGGGTACTTTAAAGAATTAATTAAAGTACCTTAAAGAATGTAACCTGCAGCCTCTGTCTGTGCCCCCAGGTACTGCAGTGCCTCGATGCAGGGGCTGTTCTGTTAGTAAATGCCATGATGACTCAGAGCTGCTCCAGGATCCCAGCAATGAGACCAGTGAAAGTATTTAAGAAAGCCAGGAGTGCCAAACTCGGTTCAAACAGGCTTCCTGAGTTAGCAGCACTTTGGGTAAATCTCAAAAATAAAAGGAGGTTGAGGAGATAGTGTAGAAAGCTCCCACTTGCTGCATGGGCATGGTCGTAGTTAATTAGTTAATACTTAAATGCTGTTTGGATTTGAAAAGGCCCATTTCTGTGGAAAAATTTCATCCTGTTCATTGTCCTTTGGAAAAACTTAATCTTGACAGAAATATTGTTTGTTTTTAATTGCTTAACACCGTGTTACTGAACATAAATGCTGGAAATAACTCTGTTCCTCCGCTTTCCTGTCTGCTCCAAGTGAGCTGCCTTATGGGGTGGAAGGGAAGGGACAACGTAATGGGCAAAGGGATGAATTCCTCACCACTCCCTGGGTGGGCAAAAACAAAACAGTCTGATAGTTCCTACCATTTACTCATGTATCTGCTTGGGGTTTTAGTTCGTAGCAGGAGTGCTCTTTTGAAGGAGCTCTCCAAGCTAACCCTGATGGCTGTGCTCCTGCTGAGCTGTCGTGGAGTATGGAAGTGCATATTTTGGATGCAGCTGAAATATATGCACTCAAAAGGTACCCCAGTGATCTGCAGCCATTCAGTCTAGAGCTGCTCAGGTACAAACTTTCTTCCCCTGACACATGTGGTGGCTTCTGACCGCCAGCTCATGGAGCTCCTGATCTGCTCCTACTGAGCTGCATGGCTTCCTCTCATAGATGTATCCTCGGGTGACCTGAGTGGTGGAAGGAAGATGCAAAAATAGCACACACAAATGGTAATTGCATCAGTCAAATCAGAGGTGGGAAGATGATAGAGCTGTGTTCATTGATTTCAAATAATTGTTTGAGTTGAAAATCAAAAAAAAGAGGCCACTCGATTGTAAAGGATTCACTGACAGTGAGGCACCAGTCCTCAAAATAGAAGAAAGCTTCTTCAGTGTTTGGTGACTTCTTTTTGACAGGCTGAGTGGAACAGGCTATATCTGCTGTGCTGAGCTGGGGGTTGCTTCCCCCAGTCCCGTGCCAAGGGAAGGAGTTATTTCTGTGGAGTCGTCTCCCACCTCAGGAAAGAAGGAACAAAGGGGCAGCCGTGGAGGGGGGATGAGTTTTAACTCTGGCTTTTCTGTATCACCATCAGAGGAAGGCTGACATTCCTGCCCTCCCCTCTTCTTCCTCCCAGGAGATCTCAGCACTGCCATGGCCCTGCTGCAGTCTATCCATGTCCCGTGCTCTAGTCCTTAATGATTGGCCTATTTTATAGCACTTGCTGATAGCTCATTACTGGATAAAACAGCTATTGTCCTGTCCAGCAGTATCTATTGATTTACAGCAAGTCTATGTGACACGCTTCTTCTATGCCATTTCTTTCTAAAGAGTTGTTCTGAAAATTAGCTTTAAAATGCAGGGTGAAATGTGATAGATTTTAGATTTTTTCCCGATTAGCAGGTTCTTATTTTGTTCTCTCAGGTTTACTTTCTGTCTTGGTTAGTTGCATCCCAAAGTGAAATAAATGATCAGGATTTTTTTTATGGCTTTTTTTATTCTGGGTCAGTGGCACTTTGAAAACTAGGACAAGATAAAACCAAGGTCACTTAGGCTCCTATAAAAAGGCCTGACAAAGAATCCATTCATCCTCATAAAAATAAAAATCCGTATTAATTAACCACGTGGCAGAGATAAGAATTTGAGAGCTTGATTAAATCATTAGAGCTTCTGTGCTGTGGAGTCAGGGGGAAAAACAGTCAGCCTGAAAATTGAAATATGACTGCCTACCGCCATGGCAGCAAAACATCTGTAACGGGCTGTGTTGTGCTGGTAGGCACTGAGTTTTCTTATTGATTCATAAGGATTTTTTTGTTAATTTTGATAGGAAAATGAGCTGGATTGCAGCTGAGTCTGCAGCTACCTGAGAGGCAGGCTGGTGGGCTGCATTAGGCTGTGGGTTGAGGTAGCATACCTTGTACTTACACACAGGCAGCAAAATAACTGCTTTGTCCATTTGCTTGTGAGATGTTTGCCTGAAAGCTACCCGTGTGAATCAACACTTGTAGTTCCTGGCCCACATTGTGTAATGCTTCTGTACATGACTACGAAGAGATTAAACCAAAACAAGACCAAATGTCCTCATCCTAATGGTCTTTCTGTTGCTAACTACGACAGTGAGTCCTTCAAGTTTGTAGCAGTCTTTGGCAAGAGCTACACCTGGAAGAGTCACAGACGACTGGCAAAGCATTTAATATTTGCTTTCTGCCCCTTTTCAAGTGCCAGAAAATTCCAGCCTGATAAAAGAGTGCAGCTACTCAGTAATCACTCATTAGGTAATTGGAATTGCTCCCATGCAGGTATTATACCAAAGGGTGTGGTTGGGTCCTGTGCTAACACGAAGCCAACATTTCCTTGCTGTTTATGTCCTCTGTGTGTTGTGAATATGATTGGTCTGTGTGTAGTGCACGTGCTTACTTTTTGTTTTCCAAACATTTTTGTCCATGTCTTTAAGGATGCCTTCATCTTTATTGTTCATCACCACCTCTGTGTTATTAAAAGACAAAAAAAAAAGCTTAAAACAGTTGATCAAGCAGAGGAAATCTGCTGCATCGGGATTGTAGTATTACAGTTTAATCAGAGTCATTAAGGTTGGATCGACCACTGAGATCATTAGTCCAACCATCAGCCCACCCCCACCGTGCCCACTGAGCAGATCCCTCCGTGCCACACCTCCATGGCTCTTGGGCACTTGCAGGGATGGTGACCCCCACACCTCCCTGGGCAGCTGTGCCAATCCATTACCACCCCTCGTGAGAAGGTTTTATTTCCAAATATCTAACCCAGTTAAAGAACTGTTGGAAGACCAGTCAGCTACAGGATGCACAATGGCCCTCAGTGCTTGCAGTGTGTGTTTTTCTAGCTGGTCACCCATCTGCATCACCCTGACCGCAGCTTCCATAGCCCCATCCTCTGCTCCTGGCCACCCAGCACAGAGGGAGGAGGCATCGTGCTTTCCGTCCGCTTTGCATCCCTCCTACCCATCTCTCCTTGCTTCCCCAGTGCCTGGGGGGAAGGCTGGAGGCAGGCAGACAGGAGGGGCTGGGCTTTGCCTGGGGAGCTGCCCTAGGTGTGCACAGAATGGCATGGTGTCTGCCTCAGCCTCTGGCAGCTGAGTAGGTCACAAGGCTGGCGCAGGCTGAAGGTTGTGGTCTGAGTGTCTGGAACCTCTGCTCATCTGCATAAGCTTGCTCTCCCTCAGCAGTCCACATGATGTGTCTGTGTGAAACCAGTGTAGCCTTCTGAGTACTGATTCAGATGGCAAAGGGGGAAGGGAAGAAGAGGGGACAGCCACCCTTCCTCAGCTCCAGGCATGCCCCCAGGGTGAGCGCTGCTTTTTGGCTTGTTCTTAGAGAAGCCAACCTGAAAACTGAAGTTGTGTTCATGTGTGCTCCCAGGAGACTGGGACGGCTGACATGGGTGTGTTGTGGGTTTTGCATGTGGCAGTGCTCGTGCAGCATCTGGTTTAGCAGTGAGATTGAAAGGCTGTCATCTCAGTGGCCAACACCTGCTGTTATCTCAGCGCACAGCAGGGTTGTATCCTTTTCATGGCGTGGTCTTGGCATCTTTCCTGAGGGGGGAGACAGGAGAGCTGGTCTGATCTGCTTGCACTGCTCAGTTTTCATGTACTGGGGAGAGGGGTGAACAGTTTAATATCTGTAGTGAAGTGAAACTAGGCCCTGACCCTCTGCTGTTCAAGTGAATATATATTTTGTATAGAATGCCTCGTGCCAAGTGCTAAGTCTTGGTATTTATTTTGATAAGGTACATACCTTGTTCTCAGCTCCCAGATCTTCCTCTTCACTTTCTGGGAAAACTAGACAATGATTCCCTTTTCTTCATCTCTGCCACCCACAAGGCACAGAGGAAGGCTTTCCCCACTTCTGAAATTCAGCCTGATACGAGAAATGGTTTAAATATTCTGTTTTTTAGTGCAGGGGCTTAGGTAGTTTACTGTATCCCCTTGCTGATGGTTTTTCACTTAGTGACAGCCTACAGGACCTGGGTGACAGGCTGGGCCTCTGAGTGATGGATGGAGTTATTCAGGATGGGTTGCTCTCTAGGATGTTGTGTTCGCAGCACTGCTTGCATCTGCTGAGCCTTCAAGAAAACCTTAGTTGCTCTTTTTTTGTATCCAGTAGAGGAGTATGGTTGATAGTTGTAGAAGTCCCTACATTATAATCTCTGCAAGCAAAAAAGTATGAACACTAAGAGCTGAGGAAAACTAATATTGAGCCGTGTCTGTACTCATATCTGCAAGAGCAGACCTTAGCTTTCTGAGAAAGAAAAATAAAACCAGATCATTTTATCTTTTCATTAACCATTTTTCTTTTCTTTTTTCCCCAGTGCAGCGAGAGTGTACTCAGAAGAAAACATTTACTACCTGGATAAATTCAATATTGGCAAAGGTAAGAGGGGTATTCCTCAGGAGGGCAATGCTTTTTGCCTTTTTTGATTTGGATGTGTTCTTAGGAGATATATATATATATATATATATATATTTTAATGGATAAATGGAATTATTGTAAGTTTTTAAGCACTGTCTGTGAAAAGTAACCCTTACAGAGCATTTGTATATTAGGTGTAACAGCACTGTATTGGTGATAGTCCAAGGATATTTGCAAGAGATTGTTTCTAAGTAGTTGACAGTATCTTTCTTGCTGATTTTATAAAACATACTTTATGCTGAGTTGTGGCATGAATCTCAGGGTTTTATGAGATTCTGAATTTCTGATTAGTATTGCTGTATTTAGTATTACTTACGCAATCCAAAAACAGGAGTTTAATGAGATGGTCACAGAGCAGTTTATAGAGCATGTGCTGTGGTTGTGACTTGCTCAGATAAAAAAATCCAGTTTCGGCTGCTCCCTGAGCAGAAGCCATTGAACTGATGATAGATTTGTGTTGTCCACGTGTAGGTGGAAGAGAAAGGTCTTAGTTATTCAGCTCTGTAGTTGTATTTGTACTTGATATGCATTGAAAAGGAAATAAAAATATGAATTAACTTTCCTTTTGCTCAAACTTACTTCTTTTTTGCCACATATCTCCTTGAAAATTATAAACATTTGAAAATGCAGCCTAAAGTAACTCTTGTGAATAAAACTCAGAGATGGGGAAAGTGGAAATGAGAAATGAACACAGTAACATGTCAGAAGGAGCAGGATGCGGCTGATTAGATGCAGGATTTATATTTCAGCTTATTAAAAAGTAAAAGATACTGAACAGTTTTTTTTAACAACAAACTGGAATAATCCGTCATGTTCTATGAAGTGGTGAAGTAACTAAAGATGGTGTGACACACACTGAAATTTATTTTGCAGCGTACACCTCCTTCTGTTATCTCAGACCTGTATACAGACATTCAGCAAGGACATATGCTTTTGGATCTGTTGGAAGTGCTTTCAGGTCAACATCTGGTAAGACAGAACAATACAAATGTTACCTCAATGCCTTGTCAAATCTAGAAGAAATTGCAGGATATTCTTAATTGTTAGGACACTAACAATCCCCCTGAATTCATAGAGCTATTTGCAAGTGACTTAAGCTTATGTCACTGACACTGAATCATACTGAAACGATTTGGTCATTCATGAACCTTTGCAAGATTCTCCTTATCAAAATGGAAATGTAATAAATTTTTACGACTGAGAATATAACGTGTTCTTTTTGCTTTGCAGCCACGGGAAAAAGGGTTTAATACCTTCCAGTGCAGAAGCAACATAGAAAATGCTTTGAAATTTTTAAGGAGCAAATCAGTGAGTATTAACTTCAAAATTCGCAAGTAAAGCCAGTTTAGCTGGTGGAGAATTTTCCTTATTAACAATGATCCTTTTTTCCCTTCCTAGCTCAAGCTTATAAATATTCATGTTGCTGACATTATTGAAGGAAAACCTTCCATTGTACTTGGCCTAATTTGGACAATTATATTTCATTTTCATGTAAGTATTTCAGTAATGCAAGCGAGTCTTTCAGTAGAGGAGGAAAAGCACAAAAATATGTTGGCTTACGTGATTGCACATAGAAACAAAGCAGAAGATTATTTTCTGACATCTTAAAGTGATGAGTCAGAAAAGACATGCTCCAGTGCATCCTGCCTGTCCCTGAGCTGCTTATCCAATGTGATGGTGGCATTACAATTTGATGGACATCATTTAACTGAAAATGGTAGGAAGTGCAGATATTGAGGTTTTCTTTACTAATAGTTAAAAATCGGCTAAACTTCGTCTATCTGTCTAAGGCCTGTAATGATTAAGCTCTTAATAGAGCACCAAATAAAGCAATTAGTGTAGAGTGGCTCACATCCATCTCCCTCAGGGGCAGACCCCTCTTCAGTGTTGGTTGTGCTTGCAGTTTTGTGGTTTTGTGAGCTTTAGTGTTATTCTTGCTCTTTTTTTTTTTTTTTTTTTTTTTGTTTTACAATTCCAAGTATCAGAAATGACACGAAGGATGTTGTTGTGATGTTTCTTACACAAGATAATGTGTGTGCATCTTGAGTGGCAGGACATGATGGGGAGAAAGGGAAGTAAGGGTACCTTCGTGCTGGAGCATTTGTGCTGCACATAGCGGTATGCATTATCTTTTACCCAAACCAAACCTGTCTAACCAACTGTAGATTTCTGAGGCCTATTGAGTAAGTTCTGCACCCTGAGCAAACAAACAAACTCATGTTCAACATGCCTGATTGAGCACATGACAGCACAAAACACAGCTGCTGTTGGCTGCCTTCTCTGGTACGAAGGGTGGGAAGGAACACTGAGAGAGAAAATCCCTTCATGCCGTTGCTGGTACCCATAGTATCACGTGGATGTCTTGGGTGAATATTTCCTGCCAAAAAAAATCAACTGTTCATCTTGAACAGATAAAACTTGACAGTGGTTGATAAGCTTTATCCAAACTTGGGGGGCAGAGGGCTGCAGTTACAGCTTAATTGAATCCTTTCTAATTCTCTGTGGTTTTCTGCCATTAACGTATTTCACTGTAACCTCATTACATTCTGCCATCATCTCTGACAGATTGAAGAACTTGCCAGGACACTTGCTTGTGCTTACAATCAGCCTTCTCTTGATTGTTCAAGTACTGTTGACTCCTCTCCAAAGGCAAGGCGATCAGCTAAAAAAAGTGCTAAAATTAAGGAGCGGTGGAAGATATCTGCTACGAAGGCTCTTCTGTTTTGGGCCAAAGAACAGTGCTCACTGTAAGTTTCATCCAAGGCATATAAACAGTATTTTACGTTTTGTATTTACGGCTTTTCTCGATATGTGATATTTCTCCTTGTTTGTTTATTTATTTATTTATTTTAACGTTACTTAGCAATGTCTGAGCAGAAAATACTTTAGAATTTGGATGATGTTATCGGCACTTTTAGCATCAAGCAAGCCCGAAGCGTTATGAAATGAGTCCTTTAAATATAATGAAGCGAGACTAATCCTACTAATAAAACACCACAACGTAAATTAGTTTGTTTGGCTTTTCTCTTTTAGGAGCTTTCAGTTTCCTGTGATAAGTCTAGTGGAATGCTTACATGATTTGCTAGTTTTAATCCTCATGGTTGGCATCGCTTAACAAAGTTGCAGCAGTTACTTATTTTTTAAAAGGAAAATGGAGGGTTTCTGGGATTCCAACATCCCTCGTGGGACGTGAGATGGACAGAATGACAAGTATTCTGTCAAAACACTGCACGATCCCCAAGGAGGATCCTAGTGAACAGAACAGAACAGGTCTCAGTCTCTAATGTCTTTACATGTCTTTTTATTCCCAGTGCTTAACATAGCTTTGTTGGTTTCAGTGGGAGCAATCACAGCACGCAGCCTAAAATAAATACAGACGTTTATTGCAAGGGACAAGCTGTACATTTTGTGTTTTCTTCACAGGCTACTGCAACACTCAAAGACATTTCAAATATCTTTTAGAATGATGTCAACCCTTTCTCCCCAGCTTTTTGGTAGCTTTATGTTCTAATGACATTCTACTAATATTTGAAGTTGTCAAGGGGCAGATAAAGGCCTTCAGCAGCACACTGTTTACTTTCTTAGTGAATATTTTTAGTCACTGTATTTTACTTTTTACTTTGTTTTATCAGAACAAGACTGACCAGCATGTAAAAGAGAGTTCTCTGTCCATTTAATCCTCCTCTTTTTGTTGTTTTTTGTTGTTGTTGTTTTCAACAATGTTACTGTTTTCAGCAATATTGCTGTCTGTTATATAGAATCCTTTCTGAGTTGTGATTGCAAGTAGTAACTTTGTTATCAGTTAATCCCAGAGTTTTTGTTGAAAGAAATTTTTCTACAAAATCCTGGCCCATTGTTTTGTAGCTAAGTTTTATCACCTGAAGCCCTAAGTGATTTCCACTCAGTAGTGTACTCATAATACGTGAGCTGCTTCTGGAAAGTTGTCCCAGAATTCACTGTGGCTCAGAGAGCTTTCAGGGCCCCTCACAGCCCTGTCCAGGCACCTCTCAGTGCAAGATGTTTAAAAGAAACTAAGAGAGAAATCTCTCGCCTACAGCGACAGATCAGTTTTAAGGTCTGGATTTTCTGGAATGACAAAAATTATTTCAATACTCAGTGATCTGATGGACAGATACTTTTATTTTATTGCAACAGCTTCAGTGCTTTGCTTGTTATTTCTCCATGCCATAGAATGCATTGACTGTGAGAGCAAAGATTGTATTCAGAAATAGTACCGAATCAGTAAAGCTGAGCTTCAGAATGCAATATAAGATGAAAACATTCTATCATTTTTCAAAACCAAGTTAAAAAATGTAGTTGTAGTGATGAGTACTATTTGTGTGGTATTCTGACCCAGCTTCTTCAGAAATATAGAGGCATAGTTCTCTGTAACTTCTTGGATTTCCTTCATACATCATGTTACCAAATTTATATTGTATTTCTGATTTCATACTTGTGACATCTGAGTAAATGTGCTGTCACATTTTGTTTCTGATCATTTTTGGGATAGGTATGGTTCTATCAATGTGACTGATTTCAAGTCAAGCTGGAGAAGTGGACTGCCTTTTTTAGCTATCATCAATGCCTTAAGACCAGGTCTAATTGATTTGGAGAAGGCAAAGGCTAGAAGCAATAAGGAAAACCTGGATGAGGCTTTCAGAATTGCAGAATTGGAACTCAGTATTCCCCGGCTTCTTGAACCAGAAGGTAAGTGATCTGCTTTCTTGTCTTTGCTGTAAGGAGTGAGATTAGTATAATCTTACATAAATAGACTTGTAATACAGGAAAAAGTAGCGCTGTGTTGGAGTTAGAAATGAAACATTGATCTTTACTGTAATCCTCTAACCTGCAGTTCTTTATTGTGTAACACCGAGTATACTTGGGATTTTTAGGATTTTTGAGTTGGCAGCATATGCAGGAGCAAAATGAAGAAGACAGAGTATGAAGCTTTTCCATTCATAGAAGAAACTTGTTTATTAGTTCCTCATGTTATATTAAAGTATTCCCAAGGAAGGAATTTCATTACATACTAATTTCTGTCAGTGATATGTTAAGTGAACTAGAGTAAAACAAACGTATTTATGGTAATGTGTTTTAATAGCTGCAATACAGTGTGCAATTATGTGATCAAGTCTAGAGGGCTGCATAATTATGTAAATGGTGTATTGGCTCTTGTAGATGTTGATGTTATGAATCCGGATGAAAAATCGATCATGACTTATGTGGCTCAGTTTTTACAATACTCCAGAAATATGCCCGAGTCTGAAGACATGCAGGTATGCAGTATGGTTTATGACTGAGGCATTCTGTAATGAATGTGCATTGTTACTACCAAGTTCATCAGTACTTTCTTTTCCTAGTTTATAGCGTGGTGCAGGAACAGTTATCCTTCATAGTATGATCCTCTGATTCAGCCACTCACAGGGCTGAATTGGCTTGAACCTTCTGATACTCCTATGTGTCAGCTAAGACAGTGCCATAGATTTTGATGGTACAGTTGGAGCTACTGTACAGATGGTCTTGCTTTTAGTTTGTGCATTTTTGTGTTTGCTTTTTTTTTCTCATTTATCTGTTACAGAGGACATTTTTAAGCTTGACTGTTTCCATGTGTGCTCTCAAGTCAATGTGTAAACACTAGGGTAGAAGCAGATAAATTTGCAAACATGCAGAATAGCCAGATTTACATTTAGTAGCTTGTATGTAGAGTAGGCAGCAGTTGTTGCTTACAGGCTAGGCTAGTTGGAAAACCAAATTGTCTGTTATCTATGTTCTCCTAAACTCTGGTGGTTGGAAAACCAAGTAGTCTGTTGTCTATATTCTCCTATAGCACGAGAGTTAGAACTAGATGATCTTAAAGATCCCTTGCAACCTAAACTATTCTTGGATTCCTATTAGAATTTACACATTAATTGCCTTAATTAATTGCATTAATTCAGAAATCTCCATGTTGATAATGTCCTTTCAGTAGGCTGCAATTGGGCTCTTCTTTTATGTTGACTTTGTATGTCCAGGAGACAAGTTTAAAACTTTGGCCTTGCTTTATAGTAGCAGCTGGCCCAAAGCTCATTAAAGTCTCCTGAAAGCGTAGTTTATTTTTCAATGGTTTTGAATGGGGCTTATCGTATGCTCGGTATATGTTTTGTGGCACAATGTGAATTAAAAACAAGGCTTTCAAAACAAAAACTTGAAATTTTATGCTCTAATTACTAGGGTAAAGTAACAGAGACTGTGAACTGGTTGGCTGTTCAGGGAAAAAAGTTATCAAATTTGCTGGAGGACACGGAGAATGGAACATATTACCAGAAGTACAAAGTAAGTTGCATTTTGTATTTAACTGCTTTTGCAAAAGTAAATATTAAAAATGTTCCAAGAAAAAGACTTTCGTATTCATTACTTAGTCCAAAATGCTGAATGAAACAAGCATTGGAAACCTTGAATTTGGCAAATACTCTCAAATGATTGAGGGAAAAATAGGGTATTTTTTTTTCTCTTCGGAAACATATGTGCTGTTTGGTTTCTGAACAGAGGAAGGCTTTTTGGAGGGAGTACAGTAATGTATTTTAATTAATTGACATGGTTGAAAATGCAGACAAGATTCCATAGGGCCTTCATAAGGTCAACTTCTCAATTTCTGTGATAATAATTATAGTAGATTTTATTCAGCTAATGACATAGAGGGATACTCAGAGTTTTGGCTATAAATTGTGTCTGAAGTAAAATTTCCTTTGGTTTGTATTGTAGTCAGAGTTAGCAAAGAAATGGCCTACATGGCCATGAAGGGTGGTATTTGCACTTCCTCTTGGCTGGAAGAAAGAACCATGTCCTGACATCACTGACAATATATGTTAAGCACAGAGTTTACTAGTGAATGGCACTTTCAGATCTAGTCCCTTGCCTTTCCATGCATCACGTCCTTTGAAGTTAATGGAGTTCCTACCAATATTTCAAAGGCAGTATTCAGATCCATGAGTTCCATCTAAGTTACCTTCTCTTACTCTTCCTTTTTATCTGTAGGAAATGATGTCATTTATGGAAGCATTTAACCAAGAAAAAAAATCATTTCTGCCCCTGTTGTCACCAAAAAGAAGCGAAACCGAGCTGAGTGAAGGCCAGCAGCAGATTAGGGAAGAATGGAGTAAACTCGTCTCTCAGGTCAGAGACAGTTCTACCTCACCTTGTTGCATGTGTGAATGTGATTGATGTGGAAGCCTAAACTTAGCCCAACAATATGCACGGGGAAAAGCAGGGAGGTGATACTTTATTTGCAACAATAAAAGCAGTATTGATCCTGAACCTAAAGTTCAGACAAACGGAGTGGTGTACAGTGCCCAGGAGGAGTTGGAAGGAGGCTGTGTATTACCTTTCTGCCTCCTGAGCCTTAGGACCATGAGAAATCTGTAAAAAAATAAATAATTTAAAAAAATGTCTGCATCTGATTATTTTTGAGCAGCCTTCAGATCAAAGGTTTTGTCCTGTTAATGCTTACAGGGTTATTTTGGGACAAAATTATGGCTCAGATGTTGTTGCAGAGGAATGATCATATTTTCTTTCCCACAGCACAGATTGTAATGTAGTTAGATCAGGTTGGTCAGTGCTTTGCAGCGAGTTTGGCTGTGTTGTTTCCCTCTGTTGCAAGTGAGGATGTGTAGGGCTTTGTTGATAATTGCTCTTTATAGAAGAAATGTTCACTTGTCTCTTCTTATAATATAATAGACTGCTGGTCCAGAGCATCCCTTGTTCCCTACTTTTTTTTTTTCTGGGTTGTCTAGAGCATCAACTTACAGAGGATTATGTCTATATCTTAGGGATGGAGAAAGGAAAAATAGTGACAAATTTAATTGTTATTTTTAAGATTAATGAATGGAAAGCAGAGCTGGACCAGATGTTGCCCCCACCACTGGATGGCATTGAGGCCTGGCTTCAGCAGGTAGAACATCTGCAGGCAGAAGATTTGCCTGATTTGCAGGACCCATTTAAAGCCATGTCACTCTTCAGTGAAATAATTTCAATATTTAAGGTAAGCTGCTCACGGAAAAATATTCTCCTTTAGTCTCACCTAGTAAAGCACTTGTTATGGAATTGCTGTTTGCTATTTTGGAAAGTAGTATGGATATGTTTATCTTCTGGAGATGAAAAGCCCTCCGGAAGATACCTTAGATTTTTGTGGGTTTATTTCAGTAACTACGTATGTCTGTTAGGAAGGTTTTTGACTTCAGTGAAGTGAGGTTAAATTTAAATGCTATGTGGATGAGAAAATTATGCTATTTTATGTGGCTCCTGCAACTTGTTTGTTAAGTAATAATACAGAGTAATTGCATCCTTATCTTTAAATCTAGGCTTGATACATACCTGTTCAGAAAAGTACTTGGGCTCAGGGTTACATGCCATTATGTTCACGCAGCTTATGTGTTCAACCTTAAGTATTTGCTGAATCACTCTGTTATTCCATTCAAAGCAGTGGAAAGTATTCTGATACCTCAGTATCATGCAAGTTATTTACTCTGGTCTTTTGAGGTCTTTACACTGATAATGTTTTAAATGCTTTGAGTTAGAAAGCTTTAAAGGGAGTAAGTGTATTGACACTTGGTTGGATCACCATGGTACTTCACTCATTTGGTTTTTTTTTATGAACAAGGGGAAGTTGAATATTTTTGTAACTAGTCCTTGATGTTAACTTTAAAGAATAGGAACAAGAGGTTGTTGTGAGTGGCTTGATAACACCGCTTTTTTGAACTGTTGGTAGTCAGTGCCTGGTAGGAGAAAAGGTTTCTTTTTTCACTAATAATGGCTTAGCTAAACATTAGCTGTTCCATCTACGATTTTGGTTGTTCAGGTTAAGTATTTATAATGATTTAAGAATGAGACAGAGGGAGACATGGTTGATTCAGGGCTTTTTTTTTTTATTTTTCCTGTTGACATGTAGATACAATCATTGAGTTTCTTAAGAATAAGCTGCCAGATCTGCTTTGATTCGATAGGAAGGCATTCTGCTGAAATTTACTCTTCTTTTAATTCAGTCTTTTTAGTATGATTTATATAGAGACCTTGCTGCCACAGTGCTGCCTCTTTATAGAAATTCTACTTTCTCTGAAGAACTGGGAAATTACTCAACAGTGCTCACAACTGATTAATGTTGTATGTTATCAGCTTGATATTAAATTGAATTTATTGAGCATTCTAATGAAGTACTAGGCAAGTATGATACAATAAGTTTATTCAGCAGGTTTTGCTTTCAGGTTTTGCTAACACATAGCGAGGAAAAAACTTAATATCCTGAATCTGTTAAAATGACTCGTTTTTGTTCTGAAGATGGTAATAAAAGCAAGGAAGAAAACCTGAGGGCATAGGTTGTGTAGTTTCATGCACCTTGCATTTAACTAGATGCCAGCGGTTACTATAGTAAATATACATTTCAGAAGATGATATGATTGATAAGACTTTCAGACACATTAATGAATGAAGACTGAAATATTGAGAGATTGTCTTGTGCTGTCTTGTTTTTAATGGCTTTCACTGTACTAGCAGGTGACTTGCAGATTCTAGTGAGGTTTAATACTGGTTGACTCTAGTGTTGATATGAATAGCTTACTGTTTCCTTTTCTTCACAGGGCTTGATGAATTTTTTTGATTCTCACTTGGATGCCCTTCAATCATTTGAGAATAAAGATGAGAAGAATATGCCACTAGTTGTGCCTGAAAAGCTAGAGGAAATGAAAAGAAGGTTGTGATACTCAAGTTCCTTCTCCTATGACTATGCTGTTTTCTGGTTTTGCTATTGATTTGCACATAACTTGTTCGTGCCTTGCAGAAAAAGGGCATTTTCCATTTAAGCACATGTTGACTGGTATTCTGAGCAGGCACTTTAATTTGCTAGTCTGCTGAAAGTCTAATTATTTGTACGAAATGAAGTTCATTAATGGGAGCTTTCCAGATGCTCTGTGCTAGTGTGGATAGGAAGTACCCACTTAGGGTGGAATAAAATTCGTTGAAAATGAGGATTTTTCTGGTTGTGGGGATTGTGTACCCAATTTTTATTTTTTACCTTATTGGAAAGCTGAGATTTACAGTCTCTGCAACCCTATATAGCTTTTGGAGGATATTTTCAAAAATAACCAGTGAATCCATTCACATAGCATGAAATTCTTTCACAGATGGATAACAGATGCCCTTATCAACCCATTTAAAGCTTTCCATAAATTGAAATACTACTTTAAAAAGAAGAAAATAAAAACTGTTCTCTGAAAACTTTACTTCCACTGTAAAGTTTTTTACATATAGAATTGTAGAATGGTTTAGGTTGAAAGGGACCTTAATGATCATCTGGTTCCAGCCCCCTGCCACGGACAAGGCTGCCAACCAGTAGATTAGGCTTCCTAAGGCCCCATCCAGCTTAAATCTTCCCTTTTTTTGTTTACATAATTAATTCCCCCTTGTCCTATTACTATTAGACTATGTAAAAAGTTGGTCTCCCTCCTATTTATAAGGTTCTTTCAAGTACTGGAAAATCTCCATGACGTCTCACTGGAGTCTTCTCCAAGTTGTATTGAGCCCAGCTCCCATAACCTGTTTTCATAGGAGAGATGCTGCTGACCATTGTGGCTTCCTCTGGACCCACTCCAAGAGCATTTTGTCTTTCTTATGCTGTGAGTCCCCAGGTCTGCACACAGTATTTCAGATGAGGCCTCACAAGGGAAGATTAGAGAACAGCAGTCATTTTCCTTGCCCTGCTGGTCACCCTCTTTTCATGGAGCCCAAGATGCAGTTGTTCTTCCAGTCTGCAAGTACACAGTGCTGACTGATGTCCAGTTTTCCATCCACTTGAACCCCAGTCCTCCACAGGGCTGCTCCTAATGAGTTCATTTTCCAGTCTGTATATATGTAACTGGGATTGCCCTGGCCCAAGTGGAGCACCTTACATGTAGCCTTGTTGAACTTCATTAGGTTCTCATGGGCCCACTGCTCAAGCCTGTCCAGGTCCCACTGGATGTCATCCCTTTCTTTTTTGAATCAGAATTGTATTTCAGAATTTTTAGGCTAAAACTCTGTACATTAATGCCTTCTGCATCCAATGATTTGAGTCAACTTTTGGAATGTTTCACTGTTTGCAGATTCAATGATATTCGTTTCACAAACTCCAACTCCCTTCTTGAATACCATTATGGACTGTGCTCAGCATTTGCCAATGAGGTGACATTGAAGCTAAATATTTGGGATGTGAAATACGGGACAAAAGAATCCGTGGAATCACTGCTAGAAAGTTGGAATGTAAGTTTAAAATAATTGTTTTTCATAATCACGCTCTAACAGTAATTCCTCTTCCCTCCACTCTCTTTCATTCAAACTTGAGTTAATCCCTGTCAGTGAGAAGAGATAGGCACCTCCTTTTGCACTTCTGCATCTCAGGAAACTGCAGAGAGCAATGTGATCACCCCTTTGCCTATTTTTTTGCTCCAGTTTAGACAACCGAGATGTACTCAGCCTCTCCTCATAGAATGTGCCTTCCAGCCCATTTGCTGGCTTTGTTGCCCTTTTCTGGGTGCTTTTAACTATCTTATACTTTTGAAATGTGATGTTTCTGAAGTTTCTCTGCAGTTTTTCAAGCTGGAAAATCCCTTCTTAAATTCTTAAATTTGTGGAAATCTCATCAGAACCCTAGTAGGAGGCAACAAGAAGTTGTACAAAATCTTTCTCTCTCTCTCTCTCTCTCTCTCTCTCTCTCTCTCTTTTTCTTTTTTTTTTCCCTGGTATTAATATTACCCATAAATGAGGTGGGAATACAGCATCAATCTGCACTGAGTTTTTTGATGCAGTTGTTTTCATAAATACTTACTACCGTGTTTTTTCTATGGTTGTGGTTCATGGAGTAAGATGCACCTTAGACTAAGAGCCTGAGGACCAACCCTCTCATTCCCTTAGTAAAGGTTCAAACCATAAGTCTCTTCGTCTGCTCTAATTTCTTCCTTTCTAACCTTTTCCATCCCTATTTTGGATCATATTAGATCTGTGGCAGGAGGTATGCACAACAGTATTTCTGTGCATGCAAGGAAGCCCACCTTTCACTTTCATCACTTTTTTTATATAACTGAATTCTTCACAAATTGTTTCAGGTGCAATTTCTCAATATAACCTTTGGGCCTTAACTTTTTGAAAGAAGTAGTTCTAACTCATAAATGGCTGTGACTCAGTCAATGACATTCCAGAGTTTGTATTTCCCATTAGGCTACTCTCCGCATGAGCAGAAAGCAAACAGGTCAAATTCAGACTGAAGGGTGCAGATGGGTTGCTGGATGGCCTTTGTTTAATTTACATTTAACTCCTCATATTGAAAAAAATGTGTCCCAACCTGCATTTGCTACCATTAAGTTTTATGTGGGTTATTTTTACCTGTGCCAATTCTTTTTCACTTTTGGCAGAATTTCATTGAAGAAAAGAGGCTTAAAACACAGCTAGAAACTGCTACTCACATTTGCGAAGACTTGAAATGCATAAATGTAAGCAACCCTGACTTAGGTAAGTTAAGTTCCAGCTCATCAACTCATAACAAAAAGCTCTGTTTTGAACTGGTGTGCTGTCACTAGTTTTAATTCCAACTTAGGTTTCTATTTTTAAATACTAATCCTATTGAATAAATGTGTTTCCAGATGTGTAACATTATCCCTTTTTGATATCCTAGCTGGAGATCCTCAAGAAATTAGCAAACTTTTTAAAACAGTGGAGTCAAAGATTTCTATGTGCAAAGACTATATTTCCAGTGTAAATACTACACTACAGAAAGTCCTGTCTTCCTGGAGTAATTACACAGAAAATCTCTACTTACTAAAGACATGGCTGGAAGAAAAACAAAATGATTATCCAGTAGAGGTATGTTGTTGGGTTTCTTTTAGTCATGATGGGCAGAGCCACCTGGTAGGAAAACGTTTTACGTGACAGTGGTTGTTCTTGCTTTTCTGTTCCTCGTTTTGGAAATCAACTTGTGACAGGGTTCTGCTTGACATTATTTCAATGCCTCCCTTTAGATCCCCGCTGAAGTCTTGACAAACTGGAATTCAGTGCATGGTTCTTTAAATGAAGCTGGAAACTATCTCATTGAAGTCAGCAAAGAGCAAGTTGGATCAAATATTGCCAAAGAGCTGAAAAAACTGAACAGGAGATGGGCTAAATTCATCAAGAGGACACGCTTTGTAAGATGCCAGTTTCATAATACTCTTTTGATGAGCAGCTTTCAAAATCATCTTTTCTAAACGTTATCAGCTTGTTAGTCAGAGCTTAATAAATCTTTCAGTCAACTGAGTGTTTACAGTTTTAAATAAAAAAGAACAGAGAACACACAGAGGCATCCCAGTCATAAGTCTTTGTAACTCAGTTTAATGTTCTTTGTAACAATCTGGAAAACACTAATATTTTACAGTAAAAATCTAGGACTACTTTAAAGGGGATAATTTATTGCAGGTAAAGCTTTTTATTTAGTTACAGAGATAGATGCATTCAATTTATTATGAGCTTGTGAACCCCTGCTAAATTGTGTAATCCTTGCTTCAGCTAGAAGAAAGTACAGCTACATAGCTATTTCTAGGTTATTCAACTTCATACCAACTCACTTGACGGGTTTTTAGGTGGCTGTAAATTTCTGTACAGTCTGCTTGATGTTATGTATATCACTTTTTCTAGAATGCTTTCATGAGAGCAACATTATCACTCCGCCTGGGACTGTTAGAGCTCTTTATTTTCTAAGCTGAGCCTTTCAGTAACATTTATTAAAGGTACTGCTGTGGTGTTGAACGATGGCAAAAAATTACAGTATTTTTGTAGGAGATGAGCTTGATGAGAATGTAAGAGTTTCATTTAAAAGCCATCGGTAACATTTCAAGAGATGTTTTTAGGAATTACATTCAGAAAGCAGAAACTATCTTACGAGTGCTTAAGGACATAAGGGGTTATTTTTCTGGTATTGCACTGGACGTTACTTAAACATACGTATAGGTAAACACAGTACATGGGTGAAAGTGACCCAACTACCAGTACCATTAAAACATTATCACACTTGCTGGCCTGGATTTGGCCACCAGCTATCATTCCCTGTGACAGTTCCCTGGTGTGACTTGGGAAATGCTGTATTACAGGAGTTCTTCTCTGTAGTTGTGTGGATGAGGCTGCTTTCTTATAGGAAATGGGATATCTGTGTGGTCACAAGTTGTGTTGCCTTATCTGCTCCCTGGTGATTGATTTACCAGTATAAGCTTGGTGTTTATTTGTCCTTCATTGCTTGTTGAGTGCAAAAGCTGGAAAGTAAGCTCGATGACTGTATGTTACAGGGGGGTAGTGGATAGATCCCTGTGAACTGGTGATGAGTGTGAATTTCTTACCCTACTCTCTGTTCATAGCTTGGAGAAGAGAACACAGATACTGCTGGAAAGGCCAGAGAGCTTTCAGGAAGCATGGAGAAAATTGAAGAGCTCCTTGGAAGTGTTGACAGCTGGGCAGCAGAGACTGAATGCCTGCTTGGTGAGATTGGTCATAAGACACCTGTGGAACCTCAGATGGAGGAACATTTACAGGTGAAAATGGAAAATACATTCATACATATATACAGCTTAAAATATTTGTTCGTCAGATTTGCATCTTTCAGAGTGGATTTATGACTTGGGTGAAATGCACCTTCATCAATGAAGAAATGAATGCAGGTTTTGTGCTGTAACACAAGGTGGTACAAAGTCAATCAGTGCTAGTATTTTGATGTTGTTTCCCAGAATCAGTCCTAGATGATTTGGCTACATGAATCTTCTTGTGTCAGTGTGTCCAGATGAAAATTGCCACTGAAGTGCTGTTGGTGCTGTTGATTGGTAACTTGCTCTTCAGTGATATTAATTAGTCATGTGCAGCACAGACCTTGCAGCAGTTTATAAGTTTGCAAGGTGCTGAGATTCGAATTTACAGTGTGGGCATATGTTTACAAACTAATCCTCACTTTGCAGTATGACACCAGTTTGTTGAACACTATTAATTAAGGAAAGATATCCTGAAATACAGCCTCCAAATATATAAGTGAATTGTGCATTTATGTTTGTGAGCAGGAGAGATCCAGGCTCTAATTGCCCACTGCACAATAGGTCAAGAACCCACTAAAGCACTGATTTTCATTAAAAGAATGCTAATTGTTAACTTCAAGCAGGAAAATGTGTTGAATATTCATAGATCAAAACAGTTCTTATAAGGACATTTCATGATAAATATTCAATTATGGCATATTACTTTTTGCATGGAAAATAGCCAGCTGCTTCCTGCCTTCTAGCACTCAATACCACAACAAAGTTTGAGTCCAGATTATGAGCTTGCTTTTGGATGACTTCATGATCAGGTTATGCATATCTAGATGTGTGGTTTGTGCTTTTGGAAGGCTGTTCAGATGAGAGATGACATTTAAATAATTACTTTTAATTGAGTTTGAGGCAAAATACTGATGGTATCACATTGACAGAGAGAATGTGTCAGCAAACAGAATCCCCTGTGGATGGCAGCAGACTCCTGACACAGAGATTTTGCAGCAAAATATACTATTATTGGAAAATATGGTTTTGTTCTTGACCAAATAGTGACTGTTCATGATTAATTCTGGCTTTTTTGTTCAGTTTCTACAAACAAAAAGACATAAATACCGTGCAGACTTCTAATGCTTTTCATTCAACCAGAGCTTGGCTGCAAGGGGAATCTCGTGTCAAGAAAAAGTTGCAACAGTAGAAGAGATATTGCAATCTCTGATGAAGAATGCTTCAAGTCAGGTGTCCCAGCAGCATTCTCACACCACTGAGTTGCAGGCACGAATTAAAGGAGCCAAAGACAGAGTAGAGGTAGTTATTCTTTATTGTTATTGTACTTCATGCCTACAGTTTTTAGCTTTGTGTGATTAGGAGGATTCCTTTTCATTCATGTAAAACAAAAAAAAAGTGTATACTGTTGGAACTGTGTCCTAGACTCTTGCCAGGGGCAAAAATTAGAACATTTCAAAGATCAGTATCTCAACTCAAAAAACTTGAGTGATGTTATGAAGCAATCACATTACTTAACTAATGAAACTTGTGCATGTTCTGAAAAGTCTGTTTCTTCCAAGGCTGTCATGGGTGACATTAACAACATCCTACCTAAATCTGAAAAGAAACCCTCAGAAAAGGAAGCTTTGCTCAATTTTGAAGAATCTCAGAAGGATATTGAGGTTTCCATTTCAAAGGCTGTCCAACTTGTTAGTCAAAAATTAAGTCCTGAAGTGCATATTTCAAGATACGAGGTAGGTTCACTTTCTGAGTCAGCTGAATGGTGTATTTCTTAGTGTTATTCAATGCCTAAAAAGCTGAGATTTTTTTGGGTAGCTATTAATCTCTTTTTTCTTTTTTTTTTTCCAAATTTTTAGCTTCGTTTTGTTAGAATATATCGACTGGACATACAATTTGAATGAAGAAATATGAATCTGTATATCAGTTTGTGTACTGCCCTGTCTGTAAATTATTCCATCATTCTCAGATCTCTGTTCTGAGCTACCACAGGTAGCTGATTAATAATTAGGATTCCCATCTTGAATCATATGCCTGAATTCTTGGACAAGTTATGAAAGTGTGATTATAAATGCTGAACCTCCACTTCTTTTCCCAGTGGCTAAATGATAAAGGAAGTGTCAGATCTCAAAATTCAGATCTCTTAAAGGGGTCCATAGTGAGGTATGAAAAACAGAAATGCTCAAGATCCTTGTTGCCTCACATTGCACAGTGAGTTCTGGGCAGCCCTGGGCTGGCAGCTGCACTGAGCTCACGTGGTCCCATTGCACCAGGGCAGACCTTTCACATGCCTTACGGCAGACATGGGACGTGGTTGTATATGTTCCCTGGAAATAAGCAGAGTTCAGGGACTTGAGTCTTTTCTCTTTGGTACCACATTTTCCCCTAGAAAGGTTATTAAAGGAACAACATCTGCTTTTGTCTAAACAACGTTCATTGATAGTGTTTGCAACACTTTTGGAATACACAGGAGTGGAGAATGCCCTTGTTTTCATCCATGCAAGGGCCATCACAGCCCACATCTGCCATGTGTACATGCTTTGTATGCATCTTTTATAGGCTACTGATGACATTTTATTAGATTAATAAGCTACATTCAGTTCTGTTTATCTCTTGTAATGCTGCTTTTTTTTTTTTTTTGCAGGAAGCTTTTAGTGCTCTGGACAGTAAAGTTCTTGACAATTTTTTGAAAGCAGTTGAACAACTGAAAAATATTTCATCTGATCAGGAAAAGCTGGTAGTAGAAGAAAAGAGTAAAGATATTCATAGGAGATGGGAGGTGAGATAATATTGGAAGGAGACTGTCTGTTCTCATTATGCCTTGTATCTTGGAAAGCAGTTTTTTTGTCACATTGTGTTCTGAGACTTTCAATTGCTTTGTAATATTGTCTCTCCATCCCATAGGGATAACGTGTTCTGAATTTTGCAGGCCGTTCATAATGAAATTACATCCTGTGTCCAGCTCCTATTAGAAAGGGAAAAAAAGAAATTCAACACAACGTTTAAAAAAATCAATAAGCAATTAGGTAAAGAAAAGAAACTCCTGAATATGGATAAAACCAAAGGGCTCATCAAGGAGCATGAGGTACGTGACCCTTTCCTTTTCTGCTCCCTTCTTTCTTTCTGAATGCGTTGTCCTTCCTGCTTCCTTTAGAGGATGTAGTAGCTTGTGTTTGTGAAATAGAACCCTTGTGTTATGTAAACAGAGAACAGAGGCCACCAGAGTTATTTCACATTATTTCACTGACGTTCTTACTGCAGATAATCGCCTCTTCATTGCTTACCTCCTTTTTGCATGGATGTTATTTTATTTTTATTTTTTAGGTCAGTCTTGAAGCATGAAACAGATTTATCTTTGGAAAGAGTAAAAATAAGAAATGATTTTGTGTTCTTGATTTGTTACAATTGTTTTGCTACAGTTGAAAAAGCTTGGTACCTTCAGTGACTGTATTTCCTCACAGTGCAGTAGTCCTACTTTGTGTTCATGGAGCATATAAATTAATCAGAGTTAGATATAAGACTTTAATTTTTCATGTGTTGGGGTGAGGCATAGTAAATCTTGCAGTGGTTGTTAAACTTCATTGCTGCTAACATTTTCATTCATCCTTTTCGATATGTATTGATGTTTCCAGTCCACCACTTAGAATGCTAATAAAATGTTCTCTGTTGAAATTCTGGCCTTTGCTGAAGTAAACACAGTTTTTGTGTTTGCTTTCCATGAGTTTATTCAGACCCAATAGTACATATGCAATAGAAAAGAAAAATAAGCATTCTTAGGTGCATTCCTTCTGTTTGGGAGTATTTTAAAAGCATTTTCCAATTCTGTTTTTTTCTGTAGTCACTATTTTAAATGTCAGTGTGCAGATAATCAAAAGTAACTAAACTTGTAGTTACAAAAGTAATTTCAAAATCAAGTGTGAGTATAGTCTTAGAAATGCATCTGGGGAACACATTCCCAGAAATCCTACTTTCTTTCCTGACTTTATTTGAAAAAAATATCAAGGAAGACAAATGTTTCTCTCGTGATTTGACAGCTTGTACTTTAAATCCATTCATGTGAGAAGACAATGGAAATAGAAAAATGTATAAAAATAATTAGAATTGCTTATCTTTATGGCTTAACATTAGATTATGATATTATTTTCCTTTGTTTAGGCTTTTTTTTCACGTGAAGGCAGCCTGAAAGAACTTAGCAAGTCACTAGAAGATCTTAAAATATTGGGAAAACTAGCAAAAGAAACTGTCCCAGACCTACAGACATTTGCTGCAGACTCTGAACAAAAGCTGGAAAAGCTGCGACAAACTGTGGCAGATACTTACACGGCCTTGCTGTCTCATGCTGGAAAAAGACAGCCATCCAAAAAAGAGTGGGTGACTGAATGCATGATGTGTTACAGCCTTGTAAAAATCAGATATGTGAGGAGATGTGCTATTGTAAACATACTCCCAAGTATATTACTATGGGCAACGTTTTTGAATGTTTAATGTTGCATTTCATAAATTAGTTATGTTTGATTACCCTTACACACAGCTGCACTGTTAGGTTTTAATCATAAGCTAGATTTCTTTTTTTTACCTTTCTGTTTCTTAAGCTGAAGTTTCTTTTAAACCGTAGGGGCTCCATTGTTGCTTCTGAGAATGGAGAAATGCCCACTTCTACTCAACAAATTGATATCCTTTCAGTAGAGGAGGTAAGAAGTCAATACTTAGTGTTAAGAAACAGTGCTCAGTGTAGAGATCACTGGCAAAAAGAAAATCTGATTACTTCTGTTATTGTTCTTATTGTGGCAGATTTCAGGACTCTGGTCAAAGAACAAAAGCCCCGTTCCACTTGGGAATCTAGAAAGTAAATGTTCAAAAATAACATGCAGGGAACAACCCTAAGCATCCTGAACATACATGAATCTCCTGCCTTGCACTGTATTTTGCCAAAGAGTGCTTTTGAACTGAGAGAGCCATATGTGAAGCTGTGTTGAAGTGCAAATCCCACATAGTGGCCCAGTAATTTGCACAAATTTCAAAGGACACAGAGAGGAAATTAGTGAAGAGTTGAAGGCGTTTTCTTAGAAAAATAGGGGGAAAACCAGAATCCATGTAATTTCTAAGAAAAAAAAAATGGAGAGAAGACATTACTATTTATGATTTGGATGTCACAGTAGATATCTCATTTAGGTTAAGCATTCGTGGAAGTGAGGCTGCAGATAGTTCATCAGACAGCATCCAGGCTGTCTGTTGGAAGGAATTTACATTAAGTTGGCAGATACTGAGGAAGTGGCTGTTGTCAAGGAACATCTCTTGCAAGACTTCTTATATTATCCCTGATAACAATGATAAATTCTGCTCCATCATGGATAATTGAAGTATGAACTGTTGTCAGCTGGCATTATACTCAGGAGACTGTATCCTGGAATCAAGAGCAAGAGATGTGCACAACGATCTAATATGTGCAGCCTGAAAAAAGGTGCAGAAAGCAGTGCTGTCTGGTTTCTGCAGCAGAAATTCACACAAATGGCTTGTAATTGCCAGAGTTATGATGGGATGGTTGCATGTGCAGAGGCCCAGCATTAGTGTGGAAGGAATGAATGGTCTGGCTGCAAGTCTTATAAAATCTGCTGCTTTGGCTCGTTGTTGAGATAAAGCACATCTTGCATTCACGAATGGTATCTCTCATCTCCTTTGGCACACATGGAGTAATTGCTTCTGTAAAGAGATTACAGACATCTGCTGATCTTCACTATGATTTGACACAGTGTGATGCAGCAGTCATTGTTATCTTCTTTGTATTTGACTTAGACATCAAGACCCTCTGAAGATACAGTTTTGGAAACAGATATGAAACATCACAATGGAGAAAGCTGTGAGAAGATGTTTGAGCAAGACAGTGATTTACCCACACCAGCTTTATTAGAGAGGTAATTTTTAAAAGTTAAAATGCATGCATTTAAAGAGATGGTATAACAGTAGATGTTCACAAGTTAATAGCCTTTATGAAACGTTGGGTGCACTTTTGATATGAAGAGCTCTGTTCTTGCTCTACTGCTGTTCCACTTAGTATTTCCTTGTAATTGGTAAGGAAGCACTGCAGTAGCTAAATAACACAAATATCAGGGTATTATAGGCAGAACACTTACAGCTAGTACAGAAAATTCTGTATCCATCTTACCAGTAACTCCCAGTACCGCAGCATTAAGGAAAAGTGGAAAGTTTTTTAAATACTTCACATTTTTACAATAATAAAACTGAATGTTAGGAATGCCAGAAGGCGTTTGCACATGAAAATTATCCATGTGAGCAATGTCACAGCTACTGTACATATTGCTCATTTATGCCCAATCATTTGCAGCCTAGGTAAAAATATGCATTTGCAACAAACTGTGCTTATTTTATATGGCAATCTTGGTTGACAGTACCCAACTTCTGCTATGTTCTGTTGAAGCAGAAGTAATACATTGAAAGTGATTGTATCTTTCTTTAGCTATAACAAACAGAGAAGGAACCTGGAGGAACTTTTACAAGAAAGCAGAGACAAAGTGGCATCTGGCTTTACTGATGAAATAAAAGACACTTCATGCCTTCAGAATAAATTGCTTGAATTACAGGTAAGACAGTCTTCCTCTTTTAAAAACATACTTGATGCCTTAATTGTTATTTTCTCCTGTAGAGCCCTTACCTTCTATGTGTTATGTGTGCTGTCAAGGGATACAAAGCATCCTTACAACCAGGTTTATTGAAAATATGCAGAAATTAAGGGTTTAAATTTTAGCAGAACAAAATTCCTATTTAGCAGTGGAGTTCTGCCAGTATTGCTAAAAGAAGAAATTGCTGGCTATCAGTTTGTAATTTGCAAGATCTAATGGAAAAAATAACTGCAGAAAACAGCTTTGTAGACAGCAGGAATGGTAAGTGATGGACTACGGCCAGTGCTGGAGAAGTCTTCAAAATTGAGCCATCAAATGCCAGCAGTGCACATGCAGAATGAAGCTCCCTTCCAGGAGTTAGGGAGGTTTGTGAGAAACTTGAGGTGGTGTTACAAGGCATATCATTGGAATTAGAGATTTTATTATTGCAATTTTTTTCAACTCTTCCTTTGAAAGAAACGCAGAAGGTATCTAGTGTGTTAGAGCTTGGTTCAGCTCTAGGTTTGCATTTTAATCTTTTGAAAACAGTTAAAATGAGATATTTTCTATTCATTCTTGTGTAAAAAAATGGCTAAACCAGACTTGCCAAACATTTCTAAACTGTAGTGAGGACATGTATCTGACACAGAAAATTTCCTTCTAAAAAGCTGACAGAGATTCACGTGCAGCTGAAAATTGAGTCTTTGAAAAAAGAAACTTAACTAAAGCTTTTTCCCCAGAAACTCTTGTGATTGTCATTTTATGAACTGTCCAGTCTGTTGTAAAGAACAGAATTGTATTAAATCAGTTAACCCTGTGTATCTTTTAGATGGTAGAGAATGATATCAATTCTGGTTGGACACAATTGGGAAACATCTCGTCTACCTTAGAAAACCTTGTGGATGAAGTGCAGCAGGCTGCTATTTCTGAGACAAGAAGCAAACTAGAAGGAGAATGGAAAGAACTTCAGGATATTATGAGTACCAGGTATGAGATAACATTTCATGATGTTCGCAAAGGAATTGTTCGTTGTAAGTAAAATGTGTATTTTGAAGTGAATTGTGTGTGTTATAAAAGTGTTCATGTATTTTTAACCACCTTTAGTTCTAATTCCATAAAACTTAACTTTTTCTTAAATATGCATGGCAGGTAGTTTGAATCTATTCAAGAAGCTCAGGGCATAATAGTACTGTGCAATAGTCTTGAGCCCATTTTTACCTCCTGCAGCTTTCTGATTAAATGGACCGTGGTTCACAGTACTTCTCGTATTTATCAACAGAAAAATTTCTTTGGCCTCAGGAAGAGAAAGAGTATTGATCAGTCAGACTGTCAATTACAATATCTTTGTGTTTTTTGGTGCTGTAAAATGTCAGGTGTCTTTTCTTGCTGCTTTCCCAATTTGTGTTTCTTCACCTTTCTTATAGAACAAATTCTTTAAGGACTGCCTTGGAAATTGTTTTACCAATAGAAAATGAGTCCATTCTTTTATGCGAATTAGATCAACGACTGAAGAAAAGGGGCATCCAGCAGTTTAATCTGATGAACACTGATCTTGTTTACAGAGAGCTAAAGGTAAGGGACGATGCTGATAAGCAGGGACAGCATCCCAACCAGAACAATTTTTAATATCCCTAGGAACTAGTGGACTGCATAAGGTTTCTTACTAAGGACTTTTGCACCATTCACGTTACTTCCCAAAACTTTTGCTGTCTAAATGGATTTCAGTCCATTTGCTTTAAATGTTACTGCTCCTGTAGAGCCAAGCAGGCACCCTTGATAAGCTCTGCTATAAAAGGCATAGTGATGAATGTTTAATTTTCAGTCAAGTCTTTTCTTTGTTACAGATTTACACTGTCCCCACTTGGCTGTAAGTAATGTGGTTTTAATTAATGAGCTAAACGTAGCTGTCTTGATCACATCCGTGGAGGGATCTGAATGTGCAGCAGGATTGTTTTTTTTAGCTGCTTTCAGTATCTTTCTGGACTCTGCTCTGTCTATTAAGCAGGGTAGATGTTGCTTTGTCCCTGCTAAACACATAGACTCCCACACAGTACTGAAAGTTTCCATTTGTTTGCCCTTGGCTCTCAAGCTGAGTAGAGTTTCAGTCTTTCAGGCTCTGGGGCAGTGATCATATGCACTCTTTGTCTGAAATGACCCTTCCTGGCTGGAAGGGTCTTGCATTTTTTCCTAGCTTTGCACTTCTGAGGTTTCACAATACTGATGTACTGCTGTTTGTCTGAGGGCTGCATAACCCTTTAACTAGGTAATGAGCAGACTTCACAAGGAGATTTTTAAATGTGTGTAAAATACAGCAAAAGAGAACTTAAAAGGTGGCAGAAGTAACAGTCGTCTGTGTGCCAACCTGTACTCCCAAGTCCCAAGCTTCATCTCATCAGCTTTCTGTCCTATTTGTCTGGTTGCTGACAAGGATAATGCTGAATAAATTCGCTGTATGTGGAATACCATTTTATTTGATTTTTCTCTTGTAACCCACCCTTCACCAGGACTCAGAGTAGGAATAAAAAACAGTTTTTCTTTCTTAACCACCTTATTTAAAATACTCACTCTATTGCTGTGACAGAGTCATTCTGCGTTAATGACTTCTGTTTGCCTGGTACAAACTTATGTTTGGATTTCTAACGTGATGTTATCTCTTAGCAAACGGTGACCTGAATGTATAGGCACAGTGATACAGATTTAGCAAATCAGTTGCATTTGATAATGTTTCCATAGCTAGTTCTTCCACAGAAATAAATTGTAATGGATATTTCAAACACCACAGTCCAAAAGTGATTCTCCTTCACACTTTTAACAATCTAAATACATATATTTTATTTGGATCGGTAGAATTTGTTTTTCATTGGTTCAGCTTGAATACAGGAGTCAGAGTTTCTTTCACTAATTAACACTGTTGGTGTTTTTCTCTATTTCAGGAGCTACAGAGATCCATATTAAATCAGATTGAAGTGTGCAAGCAGTTGGAACACCTCGATAGCTCAGCAAGAGATGAATTTAATCCAATAGATCTTCAAGCTGCAAGTAAAATAATGTTTTATTATCAAAACCAGCTTGAAGAAATGAGCCATAAAATGCAAATCCAAGAGACAGTCCTTAAAGATCTGGAAGCTTTTATGGCCTCCTTGAGGAAAATTAGGTCTTCTTTTGAGCATCTCACAAATCCCTC
Source organism: Oreortyx pictus (assembly GCA_036925125.1). NCBI lineage: Eukaryota > Metazoa > Chordata > Aves > Galliformes > Odontophoridae > Oreortyx > Oreortyx pictus. The sequence continues at coordinate 52,540,576 of JAUPFR010000006.1, read as the reverse complement.
AGGCCAACCTGAAATACAGGGAAAAACGTGGAGAGAGGCAGCGCAAGAAGTTTCTCATATGGCAAAAGAGGCTCAGTGTTTGGACGAACGCCTGAAAACAGTTGATATCTGCTTGGAAGATGCTGAGTGTGGAACAAATACTAGCTGTGAAAAACTTGTTCATACTTTATCTGAAGAGCTAAATGTGACTGGTGATCACTCAAGTGAACAGATGTTTACAGAAGTAAAAGATTTAGACAAGGTTTTTTCCACCAGAAATGGTGAACTCCTCAAAAACATTCAGGATCTACGTGATAGAATTAACAAAATAGGTTTGAAGGATCCAACAGTTCCAGCTATTCAACAAAGGTGAATTGTTTTTCAGAGCTCTTGTAGCTAAATAATTTCAGTGAACTCAGAGTGTCTATGGGCTCTTTGCAGTAGGACATTGAAATCTGACAGGGTCTTAAAGCCTCTTCATTGCACTGAAAGATTGTGAGTTGTGGTTTTTCCTTTACAACCTAAAAAAGGAAGCCTTCTCCATTTATTTTGTTTATTTTGTTTTAAATACTGTGCATGTGCTTCTTTGAAGTTACCATTGATGAAGAGGAAACAGGAGGAGATTGATTGTTACAATCTTAGTTTTCAGTACAGTAACTCTCAATCAGAGACAGTTCTTCCTGAGCAGCAATGTGATCAAAACCCCTGAGTAATAGCATTATTTTACCATACCTTGAGTAAGTCATTCACGTGATTCCTGTATCTCAGATACTGTTTCAGAGGAGTTCTTTGCAACGTTACAAAGGATGAGTAAACAGTTCACTACAGTCTTAGTGTGGGGAAAAAGGGAGAAGGGTTTATAGTTGTGAACTCCCAGAATATGCCACAACTTCCTTTCTTAGACCTTATTCAAAAATATCCAGAGTGCACTTCACATTTCCATACAACATAATTTACTGTGTTCATACAGAACTCATTGCCCCTAAGGATATGGGATTGCTTTCTCAAACAGCTCTTAGGTCAGTATAACTCATCTGAAAGACTGTCAAATTTCATGATCTGAAAATCAAATTACACTTCTTATGATGTCATTTAATATATTAAGTATGCTCAGCTCAGGATGAAATTCTAGAGAGCTTCAAAGATTACAGTGATGGAAAAAAAAACAAGACTTGCTTTAGTGTAAGTCTCAATTTCATTTTTTTTTTCATAATAAAGGGTAAAATCATTAATGGAATTGGAAAAGGAATTAGATTGTTTTGCTGTTGAAATGAAATCTGTGCGAGAAATTGCTAATAAGCTCCTGCAGATGAAAGAGGAAAAAGCAGACGAATCAAATGAGCAATGCAGAATTACAGAGAGATCATGGGAGGATGCAAAACTCTTGCTTGCTGAATGGTAAGGAAAAAAGGTTGTATTTTAAATAGTATTTTACAAGTGAGAAGTTTTCTTATGAAGTGAATGAACAAAAAAGTCTTACACCGCTCTTCAAATGAAGTGAAATTCTGATGCAGTAGGAAATGTAATTTTACAGTGCTGTAGGATGCCATAATGCCAAGAATGGTAGATATAAATCTGCAGCCAAAGCTCATTAATAGTACTTATTTTTAAGAAATCACAGTCCTGGCATGTAACTGGTATGTAGTGACATGTTGAACTTGATTGGTGTCCGAAAGAAAAGTCTGGCTGTTGGTGTCTTGAATGTTAGCTGTGAATGTCATGCCAGCACATTCAAAAAGAAGTCAGACTGAATCAAATGAAAGAGGACAGCTGACTGAGTCAGGAAAAAACTAACGAACCTCATTTGATAAGTGTAAGAGAGTGTGGACTCCCCACAAGTATATGTAGGTGAAGGCAGCAGGTGGGAGGCTTAGGCTGCTCCTTTATGCATAGTCAATAAATAGTTAATCTCCTTTTTCAACAGCCAGGAGCAGTGTGCGAGGGCTCTGGAGCTCCTGAAGCAGTATCAAAGCTGCAAAAGCAGTCTAACCAGCATCATCCAGAAACAGGAGATTGTGCTTTCGCAGCAAAATTCGTACATGGGGAAGGACAATTTGAACAGACTGATAACAAAGGTGAGTGAAAGGAACTCAATGAAAAGTTAAACGAATAAATAGATTACCTTCCCTGGGAGTGTAGGATTGTTCAGATGTGTAGGGTTGTATATCTGAACTTCAGGGTAAATGTTAAGTCCTTACTTTCACTTTGGCTTCCAAGGTACTTGTAAGGATTGTACTCTGATGTTAAATTGATGACTAGCTTTACTTAGTGAATGAAGTTCTTGTTAAAGGGGATTTTGATCTAAAATGGGAAAAACTGTTTTGATCCAATATAAAAACAAAATCTTGTTCTGCCAAAAAACCACATCTTGAAATCAGCAATTTCACCCATACTCCTTGGAACATTTTTTTATATTTTCTATCTAGTTTAAAACCATGTAGTAGGTAGTTTGCAAACATACAAAAGCAGCAAAATTCATTCACTACGAAGGGGATGGTTTAAAAAATTGTAAACAACACAAGCAAAAATAATATCTAACGCAGCTCCTTGGGACTGCTTATTCATCTGCTGTTTTGCAATGTATAACCAAGAATTTAGATCTGCATCCTCTTCGTGCTCAGGTCATAGTCAGGGATGAAGGGTTTGTTTGCACTGTGCAGTGCTGTGTGGAGATTTTCATCTAACCCTGAGAAACAAGGTGAAGAACAGGAGCTGTAAGGCTATGTCAGCATGACACATCCACTGAAGGACTGGATCGTGACAGATCTATTTTGCTTCCCAGGCTTGAACTTGTGTACCTTGCTGTACATCATTACCAGCTTGTTCAGAGCCTGCTTGGGGTTGCTATCATGAAACTGCACTGGGATGGAGACTTCTGGGAGCTAGAACAGTTTTGGCTGGCCTGACAATTCAGTATTTTATTGAGCTATGTTTACAACGTCAATCTCTGATGTCATACTGACTTTGCTGTCCAAACTGTGTTTTGGTTTTGACAAAAGCTTGACTGCTAGCTACATGATAATTACATAAATGAATGCAAGTACTGGATGTAGGTGTCCGTAGCTAACGGACTGTGGAACAGCAGCATTTCCATTGTAACCATTTTGGTGAACGGGTTTCATCTTTCCTCAGCGGGTCACATAACAAGCTGTTTAGGCTTTCTGATGAGACATCAACCAATACTGTTCAGGAACATTCGCTCTCAGCCAGTGCCTGGGATGATTAGATTTAAGAAGCATAAATGTTTTTTTCCCTCATGGTCGTGTCTGTGTGCATCATTTGCTCTTCAGCTCAAGCAGGATCTTTGCTTGATTTCAGTGGTGGACCCTCTGGCACCTCATGTTGCTTGAGCTTCCACTGCAGGGAAGCTTGATTGCACACCCAGTCCCTAACATTTTGGAGACCCCTTGCTTGGGTTACAGCTCATACTCCTCTGTCTGTTGTGCAACTGCCACTCTCAGAATGCAGGTTTGCAAGAGCTGCTGCACAGTACAGATATGTCCTTCAGTATTCATCTCTTTTTTGTACAATGGTAACAGAGAAGATCATCTGCTCCGTTGAGAGCTGTGCTGCTCTGCCATCCCTCCCCTTATCTCTGATTGGCAGGATGCTTTTCATCTCTGGGAGTTAGAACTTTTAACAACAAACTGCCAAACGCTAGAGGTCAGTGTTTCTTTTCCTGTAGGTTTCTGTGTTGTTTGTAAACATGATGTTGCAGTCAAGCACAAAGAAGCAGTCTCATGTTTAAGTAGAAAATAGGAGAAATTGGCGATTTTATTTCGGACAGATCTGACAATCCTGAAGTGGAATCTTAAGCTTTTATGAAAGTAGTTCAAAACGTGGGGATCACAATGCCAGGTTACAAGTGTGTGAGACAATTATTATGTTGTACGTTGTTTATTTTTGTAACTGAGATGCTGTGTTTGCATATGTAGTCCCATGGATCCTGTGATTGTTACTTTAAATCAAGCCGTGCTTTTAGGTCTCATAGTAAGAAGTATTCTATCCATAGTTCTCACTCAGCTGTTCTGCTAGCAGTGACAGAATGAAGAAGAAAATGTTCTTATCAGCATGGCAGGGATACAATGGCAGAGAATACATTGCTAGTCTCATATTCTGTAGAAGAGGTTATTTCGTGTAATGCTATTAATTTATCTAAACTGAAAGTAAACAGCACATCACTTAAAATGTTCTGCTGAGTAAACTCTTTTAAGTAAACGAGCTTGTAAATATCCTCTTGGTCTCTTTTGCAGATTGAAGAGGCGAAAGAGGAATTTAATGATCACGCTGAAGATGTAGACAAAATAAATCAGATCTGCAAAAACCTTCAATTCCAGCTCAATAAAATGAGAAGCTTTGAGGAGCCTCCGTTTGAGAATGAGGCTAACATTATTGTGGACAGATGGCTGGATGTATGTAAAAAGTAAATTATCAGGGTGGTCTTATCCGCTATGCATTATAGTAATTGATTCTGACTCGTGTAATATTTGGAGTAAATTAAGTGCAGTATGGCAAAGAGAAAAATCCAGAGCAAAGTTTACAGAGTGTCTGTTGATGCAGTGCTTTTGGTAGTTTATATCATGGGCAATCTTAACAGTAAACGATGTTGGGGAATGCAGAAGGGCAACGTGTGCTTTCAGCGTGAATCTGTAAGCTTCCATAACAACTTCAGTGCGTTTAGACTTTGGAGTCAGTGGGGAGAATTACAGTGCTGGCGCTGTTGGGGAGATATGTTTGCCTCAGTCGGTCTAAGCAGTGCATCAATACTGAGATTAGATGGTATTTACTGAGAGTAGATAAACATTAATGAGCAAGGCTCCTTCCTAAACCTGCCTTTAAACTGGCAAGCTGCCATTATGATTGGTGGCTTTAGCGACGTGTAGCAGGGATTTAAATATCTTCTCCATGACCGGTTTGCTCTGAAGACACATAAGATTTTTTTTTCCCTTGCTGCACGTATTGTTTATGTGGGTGGTTTCGTTTTGCCCAGATTTTATTACTTTACCTTTGTTTTTAGAATATAACTCAGTGTTTTGTGTATCTGTATGTGTTTGCTGTGCATAAATCTCCTGGTAGATCAATGAAAAAACTGAAAACTACTGTGATAATTTGGGAAGAGCTCAGGCTTTGTGGGACAAACTTCTTGGTTTATCTGGCACCATCGATGCATGGGCAAATGCAGAACTTCAGAACACAGAAGGCCGTTGTCTGACTGATGAGGACCTTACACAGCTGAAGGTAATTCAAATGGAATTCTTTACTCATATTGTAGTGATGGGAACCTCTGACTATAAATATGCAGATCTCAAAGAGGTATGAGCTCTGCAAAAGCAGTGGAAGTCCTAATATTTGCAATTATATCTGCTTGGACAGTTTCACTGAAGATACTGCATAATGTGCAGGGGATGCAGGTCTTGGAAGCTAATATGAATGTGTATATGTATATACAAGCTTTATGGATATACTAAGTCATTTGAATTAATGGAGCACTATAAATACTTTTATTACGCTACAGAAATCCCCTCCTCCCTTTGTACTGTATGAACATACAGTGAAGCCTGGAAATTAATAGTCTAAGTACAGTAGTGGCATAAACTTCCTTGTACCTAGAGAAGAAAGAAAAGAGTGTGTGTGGTTGTTAAGAATCAGCATGGGCAGCAAGGCCTGCCCACACCCCTTTTGCACTGATTCTAGCATTGACTCTAGGAATAGGGGTGCACTTGGATGTAGAAACACATGTACCAGCCCTGTGTCATTGGAGACCCTCATGTGTGGGGATAAGCATTTTAACTTCTGACAGTAGCAGTCATAATTGACCAACTGCACTGCTCTGTTGTAGTTCCAGCTATTCTCTACTAAACAGGAGTAATTTCCTGCTTGAGTGGGGTTGGAACGTAAATAAGTCCCATATTTGCTAGTTTGAAAATATGCAGGCAGCACTTTCTCAGTGTTTATATGCTACAAATGCTCTGTTTTCATTGTGCTTATCTGCAGCACTATTGCTGCTGCTCTTAGTGCTGCTCATTTGTTTTAATTTGCAGAGCAATAAAAAGCCAAGGTGTTCTGTTATATGGATCTTTCCAGTGAAACAGTAGTATGCATGCTGTGCACAGGTGGATGTTCTGTTGTTATTGTTGTTTTTACTGCTGTGTTCTCAGAGTTAACCTGGGGCAGTTCAGGTCCCTGAGGACTACACTAAAAATACACCAGCTGGCAACTGCATCTTAAAAGCCATTTTGTTACCTGGAAACTGCTGAAGCAGTGACCATGCCCCTGATGTGCCTTTCTGCTGGGGCACAGGAAGGGCTGCACTGAAGGTGGCTGAGGTTACTCTGTTGCTCCTGCACAAGAAGATAATTCTCGAAAGAAAGGAAGGGAAAGGGGAGGGGAGAGAAAAACTCTCCCATGAACTACTGCCCAAGTGGAAGAGCAGAAGAGAAAGGCAAATTCAGAGCATTTGTGGTTTTGTGAATTCTGAAGTTTCCAGAGGGAGCCAGGTTCATTTATCTTTTAATTATGTTTTTTTTTTAATTTTAATGTATATATTCTGAACCATATATTAATTTGCTTCACAAGCCCAGTGCTGCAGTGTTGGCACAGCATTGAAACCCAGGATCCTTTGGGACCACTCAGCAAAGCACAGGTGCATGTGCTTTCATGAAACCTGTCATAGAAGTACTGAGTAATGAATTTTTGCTGTATATTTAAAGATATTATACATACTGAAACTGTCAGAGAAGTCCTTTCCCCTGTAGGCACAATGGAAATGGAAGCTCTTCTAAAGGCTGCAGGGATTGGATGGGTCTTGAGGATTCCTTGTTTAGAGTGTGCAAATGAATATTTTGTCCTGAGGGAATTTGGAATCCTGGAATCAGACACAGTGTGACTACTTTTGGCATATAGTATTTCATAAGTTGAAGCTGATATTTTACTCCCACATTATTAGATGGTTCCAAAATCCCTTCCAACAAACAGAGTTCTCTTTATATACAAGGAGATCTATATTAAAAAAGCATATCTTTTTATCTCATTCCCACCAAAATGCATAATCAGGGGACCAGTTCTCAACTTAAATGCATGATATCTGAGAATATTTCAAGATGTATTACCCTTTTTGTAAGCATTAAGAAAAGCATTAAGAAAAGCTTAAAACAAGACAAGAAAAAACCACCAACAAAGACAAAATAAAAGAACATTATTTTCCTGCAACTTTGCTCGATTAATATAGAAGTAGGGTAATTAAGACTGTTTTGTGCTAGGTTTGCACTGACACCTACTTTTGCCTGAAAAGCCTCAGCCTAAATTTCCAAAATGAAAATCTTGAAGTAACCAGCTGTGGAACCAGTGGGAGCTGTTTATGCAAAGCAACAAATCAGAAAATGAGTCATATGTTTTTCTAACAGAAAAATGAAAATTAAATTTGAGAGAGAGTTACAGAAGTGTTTTTTCCACCATTAGGCATGCTTATGTGTCCAGGAGCAGAAACTTCAGAAATTTGACAATACAGTGGCTGAGATAGAAGAACTTCTAAATAGTAATGAACCGCCACTGGAGCTCCAGGTAGGAAGAAGCTCTTACAACTGATGTACTGGTATTCATGACTAAAAGACCTACTTCTAGCATCACTTTTGCTACAGTAATTTCTTGGTTTGACTTGCCCAAAGATGAACTGTGGATGTTTTGTTGTCTGTTAGCACTAACACTTCATTTGTTGTCTTTCTCAAGCTGTCAGAGCCAAACCTGTCGTTGTAAACACAAACGCCTGTGTTTGTCACGTGCCTTTTAGAGGCTCAGACCTGATCCAGCTGTTCCACAGTCCTGCCTAAAAGTGCCAACATGCAGTCTTTTGCTATTGGCAAGGAACGTGGCACAAAGGGACTTTGTTATCCCTTTGTGGATCCCAGTAACTCAGCATGCTGCTTGTCTATTTTAAACTGTACCTTTAACTGTGTGTGGCTTAATGTAGCTCGGTAGTGTGTAGGTATTTACCAAGGGGTGTTTATTATGTTATTTTTTCCTTTGGGATACCATAAGGAAATAGTCATCTTTTTATGTTAATGTCACACGTCGAAGAATAAGTCCTTCTCCACTGTGAACCTACCTTGATCCTTTACCAATTCCCTAGGCTTCTGCTCCCTGTCAGACGTACCTTGAGCTCGACCTAGTTTGGCTATTTGTGTGTTTACCCTCAACAGACAGTGAAGTCAGAGGAGTTTCATTGAGTAAATTCATCAGAGATGCTTAGGAATGGACTCAGCAACCACATGCTGTGTACGCTGTGCTCCTCAGGAGTGCCAGACATGCTAAGCCCCCTGGGATGGGCTTTCAGCACGTAGCCTTAATTCCACTGAGTTGGTTTCTTATGCATATCTGCAGAAGCTTTAAGGGAAAAGTTGCTTCCCTTTGTTAGTCTTGAGACAGAATTCCCCACCTCTGCTCTCCTTGCCTGTTTTTAGAGTCGGTGTGAGAAATCCCCACTGGGATTTCTGCAGGAAAGCATGTTGCAGAGGGGATCTGGGATTCTCTTTACCCTGGCAGCTGAAAGGCATAGAAGGTTTCTATCCAGCTGAGAGTCAGCGCGGGCGTACACCAACAAACAAATTTGGTGGCAAAGCATCATCAGTAAATGCATCACTAGTGAAGATAAATGGAGATCATTCCTCCTCAAAGTAGGACTTAAATAGTATTATTGTTCAATTTGTGGAGTGGGAGGGAACAAACTGTGGTTGAAGTGTCCGGACTGCGGATCATGTAATTGCTTTTTATGTCTGTTGTGCAGTTCTGCAGCATGATAGGAAATCAGTCCACTATGATTTCTTACGTTTTTTTTTTTTTTTTTTATTTCCAACATTAAGGTTATCAGATCATCTATTGTGCAAAAAATGGAGTTAATAAAAGACCTTTTGACAACAAAGTGGCGTACCAGTGAACTCAGTGTGAATACAGCAGAGCTCAAAGGAGACCTTGATCTGGCCAAGACACAGATTGGAATGACTGAATCGCTTTTAAAAGCTTTATCTCCGTCTGACACCTTAGAGATCTTTACTAAATTAGAGGTAGTGTGCCTCCAGTTAGCATCTTTTACAGTTTTGTTCACTTTTTCTCTCCTGGGTACATCTTCGTAAGTTTTTCTCCTGTGCATTTAAGCTGATAGAGTAACTCAAGAGAAGAGCTTCACATGAATACTTCCTAAAGGTGCTGGAAACATGTAAGAAAGCCCCAATTTCACTGGATGTTATCAGATGTAGTTAGTTAACCCTTGCAGCTACTGAGCATGCTTAGTGGTAAAAATTCCAAGAATACTCTTCCCAAGATACAGTGAAGCAGTTGTGGCGTTACTGGATTGTGTCTTTGTAGGTATTAGAATAAAAAAATAGTTTTAAATTAATTCTCCCAGCTACCCTGAAGTCATCTTTCTATCCACAATGACTTCATGGGCAGCCTAAGGCATGTAGAAATGGAATAGTGCATATGGCAGCTAAGGCATTATCAGTCCTAGGTGTAATATGCTCTGGAACATGCTGCCTTGTGATGCCTCTCACATATATCTGTGTGATGAAAAATACACATAACAGTATGGTTGCATATACAAAGAGATGTAAACACACAACTCAAGTAGAGTTCAGTGCTTATCTCTATCTATTGATCTCTTTATTAATGTCACTGTGCTTTAAGAAATTATTCTGATATACAGGCAGGAATAAACTCTTGCAAAAATCTGTAATTGGAACTGAAGCAGCTGTACAGTAAGCTTCTGCTCATACTTACAATTTTTCTTTTCAATAGATGTCCTTTTTTGTTACTATTTTTTTTTAACTTTAGGAGATACATCAGAAAATTCTACAACAAAAACATCATGTGACGTTGCTCCAAGAAGAGACAGATTGTCCTGATGTGGATGAATTAAATAAGCAGCTTCAATGTGTCACCGATTTATTTAATAAGAAAAAGCATGTGTTTCAGGAACACTTCATTGGTGTTTTGAATCGTAAGTGAACACATTCCACATTTAGGTAGCTTTCTGGGTTTGTAGGTACACTACTCTGAATCAGTTTTGTTGAAAAATTAGTTGATTTTTGTTTATTGTTAAAAAGTAACAAGATAAAAATTTGGATAAAAACAGCTTTTGTTTCCAACAAAATTCAGGAGCAAATGTCAAAACGTTTCATTAAAAACATGTAAAAATAAAACGTCTTTAATTTTTCCAGTTATTTTTTTTTAGGTACAAAAGTAATCTCAGATGAGTAATATTTGTTTGTGCAGAAAGGAGAAGAATTCATAATATGCTATTTCAGATCTTGTTGACTGCAATTGCTATGACTGGTGGACCATCTTTTCTCAGGATGTAGCTATGTTTAATGTCAATAAATGTTGAGTAAAAAGAAGTACTAATTAAACCATTTTCTTTCACGTTGTCTGTAGTGGAAAACAGCCTCTGACAGCAGCACTGGTAAATGTAATTACAAATTGTCTTGAAATGTTCATGTTAAATAGGGTTGTGGTTTTTTTTTTTTTTTAGAGAATGCAATTAATAAAGAAAGTTGGGATGTCTTTTTTCAGGTCAGTGCAAGGATTTTAATGACTGGTTCAGCAGCACTCAGCTGTCTTTGAAGGACTGCTTTGACCCTTCAGAAACAAAACAGATGCTGGAAGAAAGACTGCAGAGACTAAAGGTAAAGTATTAAAATACTCTTAATTTCTATTGCTGCTTCACCTTGAGCTTTTACTTTCTTCTACAGGAGATTATTCTTGTAAGTGATTTCACATTTGTAACTTGAGGGCGAAAGAGTACTTTGTGTAACATTCAGCATTAGGACAATAAACGTTAAGTAAATCTGAGTTAAAATTGAATAATATAGTTCAAATTCAGATCAGAATTGGTCATGTAAGAGACAGGACAGTACTTAGTGTAAGTCAGTGGACCCTAACCACATAGTTCAGCATGCAGAGATGCAGAAAGTCAAATTTGTCATGTGATATGACAGAGGCGTGGCTTAACGGGCACGGTCAGGGCTGGGCTGAGTTTAACAGATGATTTTAGAGGTCTTTTCCAACCTTAATGATTCCATGATTCTGTAGAATGAAATGCTGACCTCTACTGGATTAAAATGTGGGAATCACAGAATGGCCTGGGTTGAAAAGAGATCTAGTTTCAGCCCCCCTGGTGTGGGCAGGGTCGCCAACCACCAGAGCAGACTGCCCAGAGACACATCCAGCCTTGCTGAAGTAAAATAATCAGAAGACAGTGTGAATGACATACCGTCATTGTCAGAAACAGGAATGTAGAAAATGTTGGAGATAACTGGGGTCAGAGTACTCATGAGGCTTAAATATCCTAGAAGCACAGAATGGTTTGGGCCAGAAAGGGACTGTTGAAGGTGATTGAAGTCCAAGGGGCTGGGACATCTTTGACTAGAGCAGGTGGGCTGGAGCCCTGTCTGACCTCGGGATGGGGTGGGGCGCACCAACAAGCAGCTTCTCTGGGTAACCTGTTTCCAGTGCCTCTTCATAATGAAAAGAGTAGCTTGGTTGTCAGAAGTGGGATTCGAACCCACGCCTCCAGGGGAGACTGCGACCTGAACGCAGCGCCTTAGACCGCTCGGCCATCCTGACACTGCCAGCTGTTCCGCAACAGCAACTTTCACGTTTTGTGCTTTCATTCAGCACTTCTTAGCTTCTGAAGGGAAAGATGGAGATATCCAAGAGGTCAAGACTTTGCTGAATAAAGTGAAGCATTACTTGCCCAAAGCAAGCATTAGCCAGCTTAACAGCCGTGTGAGAGATCAAGAAGCAGAACTACAAAGGCTGATATCCAAATGTCAGAAACGGGAAAAGGAACTTGGTACTTCTCTGCAGCAGCTCAATAGGTATGGAATTAATGTCAACACTGACATTTTAGTCACAAGTGATACAAAAGGGTTCATTATTGAACAGCCATAGTGAGTGGCAAAGATGACGTTTTAAGTGAAGTTTACTGAGTGCTTTGTTGTATTCTTCCTGTGATGTTGAAGGGTCAGTGTTACATAGGAGCATACACTGATGTGTTTCATGGGAGTATGTGCTTTTATATTTCACTATCATGAACCAGCATACCTAAAACTATCCACAAGCTAAGATTTAAGTACAAGGTTTGATCAGGTGCTTGGTGTTCGTGTTTTTCAGCAAAATAGCGTTGTCAGCAGGTTTTACTTGTGTAACGCCTCTTATTTTGACCTGCACTTGTATTTATTCTCTCTTTAGCCTTCAAGAAAGCAGCACTGTCTTAGAAAAATGGCTCACCACTCAAGAAGAAAAACTGAAACAGATCAAAAAAGATGAGACAAAACTTGAAAACCTATATAAAACATTATTAATGCAGAGGTATTGTTGTCTTTGAGCTCTTCCTAAAGATTGCTCTGTGTTGTTATGAGAAATAGATGTTTGTTCATTTGTTGTATTTTTCAGAGAACCATTTGATTCCTTGGCTCAGCTAGCAAATTCCTTGAGGGAGTTTGGGCTGATAGAAGATGAAATCATTTCAGAAACCAGTGATCTTGTTAGTCGATATCAAACACTAATGGCCCATGTAAATGAGATGGCAGGAAATACTCAGGGACTTGCAGTGGAAGAACATTTCAAGGAACTTGCCCAGGATATGTCTAGTTGGATCAAAAGACTTGAGAAGGCTATTAATGATCTGAGCTCACAGGAAAGTGAGTTGCCACCAGATGAAAGGATTAATCAAATAAAGGTATTATGTTATTCCCATTGCACTCACAGCTCACACTTAATGTGAAGGGTATGCCTAATGAGTCAATATATTATAAAACATGTTACCACCCACTTTTTTGGTGTGGATTTGTGGGGGGGAAGTGTTTTACTGTTTTCTTCTTTTTTTAGTTTTGTTTTGCATAGTTCATTAGACACATAAGGGGAGATTTTCTGCTATACCTCTAGGTGAAATAAGACTGTATTCAAAGCCTAGGGAGGGATGCTGGTTGTCATCCATCTTCCCATCACAAACTAATCCAGAGGTGGAGAGTCTCTGCAAAATGTGTTGATTCTTGGGTTCTATAATTCTATATATTAAAAAAAGAATTCTTTTTTCTTGAAACCAAGAATGAAAGGTTTTGTTGGTAATGCCTTTTGTTCCTAACCTAAGATAGTTGTGTTTGTACTGCTCCTTGTTTAATACAGGAAATCAAAGCTCTAAAAGATGCAGGAGATGCCAAAATACAGAACATAATACCTCTAGTAGAGACGTTAATAAGAAATGACAAAATCAAGAAGCCAGATGTTGAGCAGACTGTTTCTGAGCTCCAGAACCAGTGGGAAAGGACCTGTCAGTTAGCCACTGCGTGTAGAAGGTAATGTGGAATTTGCCAAGGTGTGTTATGGATCACATTGTTATAGTGAGGATGCACTGATTTAGCCCCTGTTGTGGCCCTTCTCTATGCTGTGAGCTGGGCTCAGGGCCCCAGGCTTGCTCTCCAGCTTAGCTGGAATCTACCTTTGCACACACCCTTACTGCTGCAGAAGAGAGTTTGATGTAAATCCAGCAGGCTGGAAATTTTAAACTACAGTTTTTAAAGTCTGGTTTATACTGGATGTCTGTGAGACACTTTCTTGGCTGTGGCAGCTGTTCTGGCTGCAAGTTATTTTCTGCCAAAGTCTGTTAATAGGTAAGTCAGCAAAGGCAGTTAAGCCTGGCACTGTGGTAGCTGTCTGATAACCAGCTTGTTGCTTTAAAACATGTCCCACGGTTCCAGGTGTGTGGTGAAAACAGTGAAGTTCTGATTTTGCAGTTGAAGGAGATTTCAAGATGTTTGTCTGCTGTAATGTCCTTGAATGGTAGAGCAGTTCAATAAAATCCATGGGAAATTTGCTGTTGAGATAAATGGAAGCTAGAGCAGACCTCCTGTATACTTTTTAAAAATTACCAGGGAAGGAATTATTAGAAATAAGTACTCTTCAGAATATTCAGTTGCCTTCTGTTATTAATAAACACTTAGTACAAGCAGTACAAGTGGTGTTCAGAAAGATCAGTGGCTAAATTAGATCCAATGTAACAAAATGCAGACAGCCCTCTTCATGGTACGTTAAAGATGTGAGATAAGGTGCTCAGCGGATCTGAAGAGATGTTCAGGACTTTGCAGGATTAGGCCTGTGAAGAGCAGATATGATACATCCAGCAGCATGAAATGTGAATACTGAATTTAAGGCAGGAGTACTTAATGTATAGAAGGCTGTGCTCTATTTCTGTTTTACACAAAAACACAAATCTTGAGACAAAAAAAAACCCTAAGTACTGAAGCTTTACTTTTATCCTCATTTTCCCTGCTGTACTTTGTAGAATTGCAACCAGACTTTATTTGTTTGGAATTTTTAATGTGGGATCATATTTTCCAGTGTTGGCATTTGAGTTCCATCTGGAAAACATTGTAGCTTCATCACTAAATGTGAGCATACAACTGTTGCTTAATGGCCTTTTGTCTCACTAATTTTAGTTGTGTATTTTCTGTGGACAAGTGTAACCCATTCACCTTCAGTGGATCATTGTGTGTATTTGTAAAGGAGACAAATCAAAATCTAACAATAAGGTCACTGGACTGTGATAGCAGTCCTTATTGTGCATGCTGTTTTTGTTGTCTGTAGATCTGTCCCAGCACTTCCACCTTGAACAAAACAATGTTTCACTTCTGCAGAACATTCCCTTCCAGGAGACTGTCTGAAGATGTTCTTGCAGGAAAAAGATTTATAAACTTACTGTAGTTTTGAAAGAGGACTTCTGATGGAATAAAAAACTGAACGTACAGAGCATGAGCGTCGTACCTTAGATAGTTGAAACTATGGGTTTGTGTGCTACAATTTTAGGCACATGTAAGAGGGTTAGTCACTTCTCCTGTATTTGAGTCCAATTCAGCAGCACTGTCTTCAGTGTCTTTCATTTTCATACCTTTGAAAATTCCAGCCTAAAGTTGTTTGTTTATTTAAAATCTGAAGAAAAGCATTCAGTATGCTGGTGTTCATACTAACGATTGTCTTGACTGTAATTTGTTATTTTTTAGGTAATAAATGCAAAATATTTTAATACTGTTAAAAGCAGTATCTTTTTCTTAACCCTCAAGAGCAACTTCTTTTCAACAGGGAGCAGTATGAGCAGAGCAAAGAGGGTCTGAGACTGGCTCTAACTGAACTGAAGAAACAGCAACAGGAGATGGGTTTTCCCCTTCAGCCTGGTTTGCTGGAGAAGCAAGCTCAGTTGGCAAGTTATGGCCGACTCTTGCAGAAAGCTGAAGATTTAACTTCCCAGTTTAATGAATTAGAAAGCCAAGATCACCTACAGAGCTTTCATGAGAATCCCTGCTTCACAGAGGAATCATGGTTGGAATTAAAACACCAGCATGAAAATCTACTCAGCCAGCTAAAGGTTGGAACCTTACTCTGTTTTCTTATGGGAATGTTGATGTAAGACTAATATTTTGTTGCAGATCTTAGTGTTTGCCTGTAGACTCACTCAACTGAGAATAGTGTTTATACCTATCTAAGCAGATGGATAGCTTTGATCTGAAGTAGCCATTCCTGAAAATCTCAAAGTCTTTTTCTCCTTTTAGAAGAATGAATGACTTCTTGGATGTTGTTTGTTATTGTTTCCACCCAGTTAAGGTCCAGTAAACTGCATTTGTGTCCTATGTGGCACTCTGCATCTGTTTTTTCATCCACTTTGAATAGACAATGTCTCTTTTAGAATTACGTGGAATGCAAACTGCTTTTTAGTACTAAAAATTTTGTTCATGGTCAAGTTTGTGATGTGCTGGGAAGGGGGAGAAGATTTATGTGCAGCTGTGATGAACTGGATAATTTTTGGGAAACAAGCAAGTGTTTTCTGCTGATGAGGTACTGGAGAAGCTGTATCGGTCTGTGGCTAAGTTTTATTTGTGTCAGTTAATGTTGGTCTAATCCTGGAAACTCCTTGATTTTTTTAGGCTGTAGTGGAGACATTGGAAAGACATGTTCAAGAGCACCAGCAGTTTCAGGATATGGTAACAGGCTTGAGCACAGAGCTGAAAACTGTCTCCAAAAAGCTTGCTGATTGCGTGAGTACAGCAGTTGAACAACCATCAGCTGACCAAAACCAGTTGAAATCACCGGTATGTTATGGGTTTTGCATCATGGAGAAAGTAGGTCCATCCCCTGGGTGCTTGTAGAGATCATCTGATTTATAAAAGATCGGAGCTACTTGTGACAAACTGAAGCACCAAGAAACACTTTGAGAATATTAAGTGTGCATTGTATTCCTTTCATCGAGGTAAATGTAGGCCTGAAAACACTCTTAGTGAAGGTCCACTCTTAGTGGGCTTTTACTGTCAGTTGAACAGGAGGTAAATTGTCTTCATGTCAAGCATATAGACTGAACTTGGTTGGCTGTGGATTTTTTGGGGGCATAATGAAGAAAGGGATTGTCAAAGTTGGTGTCCTTAAATTAGCCAAAGGAAGTTTATGTAAGTGTCAGTGAGCTAAGTTCAGTGATAAGAAGCATCCTTCACAGACAGGTAAGGCATTGTCCTGCAGTTAGGTGGAACTGAGAAGTCTTGTAGCTGTGTGCATAGGGAGCTACTGAAAGCTGAAACTGTAGCTCAGGTATTGATCACTGCTGTTCCTCTACCTCCTGAATTTGCTATACCTCTAACAAATTTAAAAAATTGAGTAATAGGTGAGGGAGGAATTATGTTCTTAAAACTTGACTAGATCACTGTGTACCTCACGAATTTCTGTCCGATTATTTTATCATTGTCTTAGTGCATATTGCTTCAGGTGCTCTCTGCAAAAATACATGGCTGACTAAAATTTAGTCGTTGTTTTTCTGCAGCAAATAGGTCTTCACGTACTTCTCAGCTTAGTTTGTTCTTCACAGTAAATATTTATGATTTCAGTGTTTGACTTCAAATCTTAGTGTTAAGTATATTGAGTGAATATGTGTTTCAACTGCATGTTTTCTTCCTGTTCAAAGGAACAACAAGCACCTCTTTGTCAATTTGAAGACATGTTAAAGAAGATTTTGGTTTTAGCAGAAACTGTTAAACAAAACACTTCTTCACCAGGACAGAAATTTATTAAGGATGAGATTGAAACACTTCAGAGTGAACGTAGGAGTCTTGAAGAAAAACTTGAAAATGTCAAGCAAAAGAAAGAAAATACTTTCAGTGAAACCCCTGAGTTAAAGGATGATCTCACGGGTGGAATACAGATGGAGAATAAGACAGATACAATGCTAAAGAAGGAGATGCAGATCACTTCAGATACTCCTATTGCTGCAGAAGAGGGCACCACAACAGTGGAATTAAGGGAGCGTTTAGAAATGCGTAATGTGAGTATGTTTCCTGACTGTAATGACAGCAGAGGACTGGTTAAAGAGACATCTTTCTCTCAAATGCCTTTTGTAAATTACATCCTATTTTGCATCCTACTGTCTATTCAAAATGGCAACATTCAATTCAATTACAGTCCGTGTGTAATTAGACAAAGCCTCCTTTGGGGGGAAAAAGCGTTTAAACATGACAATTACAAACGTGCCTCTGCCAAAAAAACCATAGTCCTTTCTTCTGCAGTAATTTCAGAACTTGGAGAGTTTCTCTTATACCATTAAGACTTAGTGAGAACTGTAACACAACATTTTTCCTGTTTCTTTACATTTTGTTTAATATATTCATTTTTTAAATATTAAAATTTATTTAGAGTCTTAACAGGTTTTATGTTATTTCTCTCAGGGTCAAGTTGTAATTGGGAGTGTATCAGAGAAAGAGAAGCAAAATGGTTTGCTTTTGGAAGAAAGCAGTGTGTTGTCAGACAGCCCATTACAAAGTATCCACCAAGGAAAGGACAGATACAGGAAAACTGCTCAGGTACCTGACAGTTTCAGTAGACATCAGTGTATATATATGTCTGTCTGTTCTATAGCAATGCCTATTTAAATACTTAAAATTTGTAGTCAAACGGAGACATGTTTTCCTCACCAGATAAAAGGAAGGATACAGGTACAAAGTATAAAGAGGTCACTAACACGAAACTGCTTGTCACTGGATAACTTCAGGATATTTACACCAGAAATAACTTTACCTGTGGAAAGCTGAAGGGAGTAATCTGGGGAACTCCCCCACTGATCTGACCATATAGAGATTTCTGGAGAAGTAGAAATATAAAGTGTTTCGTAGTTACTAAGGCCCTGGCAAACTGATCTGAGCAGGTTTCCCCAAGAAACTGTGTTTGGGTTACCGCCATTCATTAAGCTGCACTTAAGAACAGGTTGAAAGCTTATGGAGGGTGACAGTCTTTGGTAAGCTTGGATTTTGGGCTGTTACTTTTACTGGTTGTAAATATTTTGTGTTTTTCAAACCAGGAGGAAGCTGGTAAAGAGAACCCAGATATGGACAGGTGTGATGGAGTCCGAGAGGACCTTTTGGACGGAGCAGAACTGGAAAGGCATCAGGATGGTGTTGGTATTGAAAGTGATGAGAAAAGAAGGGGAACAAGTCCAGTGAAGGTAATTGGACATGAAATTGAAGAAAGTCATTAAATTTGAGGGTGTGTGGTTTCAGTTTAGTTGCAGTGGGGATGATACTGCTAATAAATAACAAAAACCAGATGTTCTCACCTGATGTGTGGTATGCACAGTTTTAATATGCATTAAATTTCAGAATCCTTTCTTGTACATTTAAAATGTGTATGGAGGGATTGTTTCATCACTGTGGGCTGCCACAAAGTGGCATTTTGAGGACATGATACTCCAAGTCACCTGGCTGTATTGTGATGCTTTCTAACCATTTTGTTTGAAAATTGTTATTTTCCTTGAGTCTCTTTCATTTATTTAGATTTCTTATTTATTTATTTACTTTTCATGTATGAAGTTGCATTTGAAATGCAGTGTCCTGTTTTGTGCACTAAGATAAAAGAGGAATTTTGACAAAATAGAGCTGTAGGTACGATGTGTGGGAAGAACTAAGTTCTTGTTGGATACAGAAAGCTAATCCAGGGGTCTTGTTGCCATCATTGCCTCCCTAAAGAGCTGATATATAGATGTTGGAGCCAGATGCTTCTTTAGTTTTAGCAAACTGCATGAGATGCTCAAGGCAGTGTAGCCATGACAAGATGGAGCACAGTGTGCACACAGACTTGCTGAGAACTGGGGTAAATTAGCTCATTCTGGGTTGTGGGTGGTCTGCTTTCATTACGTAGTCTATTTGACTTATAGCCTGTAGCTCAGGTATCCCTGCAGCACGAATAAATTTACACAAATTAACTGGGGGGTACACAGTTCCAGGTCCATTCCATGCTAAGAATAATGAAACATGAACAGTGTAGATCAGAGGAAGAACACTTGCAATCTCTAATTTTTCTCAAAATTTATAACAGAATTACAGCACTGCTTCTTCTAAGTGGTTTCCTTTGCCATAACCGTGTCCACAATAATTTAAGAGAGATAACTGTGTCTTTCCTAATTTACCTGTAGGCATGGGCTTCATAAATATGCTTCTCAAGCACTGCAATTACTATTCAGTACGTTTGATTAGGGCTTTTTTTACTTTTTTATTATTATTATTATTTACAGCAAAAGGAGAAACCTGCTGATGACAAGAACCAATCCTACAGAGAAGACAAGGAGCAGGTTCAGCAGAGTGTGTGCCTGAAGAGTCAAGTCCTGAAACCTGTAACAGATGAGACAGGTGGTCTGAAATATGAACCCCCAGTTTCTACTCATGAGGTAAAGTAGATACTGATATTTCAGTTTGCACTTGTCAGAGTTACTGGATTTTTGTTACAGAGAGCTTCAGCTGAAGTTCTGTTCTAGATGAAGAGGCAGTTACTGTCACGTAAAAATCAAGCTCATTGTGTATAATTCAACTTCATGTACACAGTAATTTTGAACTTTATCTGAAGCACTAGCCACACTTTTATTTTTTTTCAGTGGATCGGTTCAGAAGAGCAGTGTTGGTTTTCAGAGCCATCACGATCAGTATTTTATATATAGATTTTGTCTTTAAATTTCTATTCTCTACACTGTTCCATGTTACTGTGGTTAGCTGTGATAGTCTTTGCCATCAGAAGGAATGGAGATTAGAAAGCTGAAAATGAAATAGAGAAAGAATCACAGAATTGTAGGGGTTGGAAGGGACCACTAGAAATCATCAAGTCCAGCCCCCTGCCAAAGCAGCTCCCAGCCCAGGTTGCACAAGTAGGAGTCCAGGTGGGTCTTTAACACCTCCAGAGAAAGAGACTCCACCACCTCTCTGGGCAACCTGTGCCAGTGCTCTGTCACAATTAAATTAAGAAGAATTAATCGAAGTTGCATGAATAACCAGGTACCTTAATAAATGGCATTACGAAGTGCATTCTTTAAGAATAATGGTGTTCCGGCACAGATAGTTGAGATTTTATGGAGAATTCCCTCTGCTCTCTGATTATTGATCCTTGTTTGCCAGTTTTGTCCCTAAAGTTCAAGATGAAGGCAGATCCAATCTTCATAGTAAATCTTTGGGCAAGTCTTCAGTTGATCTTTCCATTGGCAGGTTGTATTTGGGACATTGCATAGGGAAAGTTAAGTGGATTACACTGGCTTCCTGAAGCATATCTGCATCTCTGTGTAAGAAAAAAAGATAGAGATTTTGGACTACACTGTGAATTAAAGCCATAATCATATTTGGCATATAGTCCTATTTCTGACAGTTTCCCACAGGCCTGCACTGTGAATAGTGAGTAGTGGAGGCCTGGGTTTGTTCCTGAAGAGCAGTTCCAATTTTTCCTCTCTTTTGCCACCCAATGAGCTGAAAAACTCTGGAAAACATTAAAAGTACTGAGCCGGGGAGACAGACTATCTGTGTATCTCTGTGTCCAGATGAATGTGAGTGGAGGCTAAAAAGACCCATGTGTGTGTAGTGCAGAGAAGGGGAAGACAAGGTAGCCAGAGCTATGAATTTGAGTCATCAGTAGGCAGAAATGGCTGCAAGGAAGATGCTACTTGAAGGAAGGGATGTCAGAGTTTCAAACTGTCTCAGAGATTTCTCAGCTAATTTGAACAGTGCTTGCAGGCCAGAATGACTGCAGAGGTGGGTGGTAGTGATGGGAGGGCCTCCTAGGAGGAAGCAATAGCAGGATTTAGTCATGGCTTAAACATGTGAAGCCAAACATTGCAGTCAGAAATCTTACCATTTTAGGAATCCTTCAGAAATATGCATACTTTTTTGCATTGCAGAAGGAAGGTGCAGCAGTGGTTGATGAGAAGGAACTATTTCCTGGAGTGCAAATAAACACTGAGTATTTTGAGGAAGAACAAAAAGTCAATGAGCTGAAAAATGAAGTGGCTGAACTGGATATTGTACTCATAAATGAACAACTGAAAGAGCTGGAGGTATGGAAACTGCAAAGCCATTCCTCATTGTTAATGTAGCGATACACTTACAGAAGTATAATTCAGTTGGACAGAACAAAATTGTTGTGTATTATCTTGACCGAGGTTTGACTCTGTGGTTAGACAGCCTGTGGAGCAGGTAATCCACAAATGCTGTGCACTAATTGCAGATCTTCTGAAGTGTACTAGTAGATACACCTATGATTGCATGTGCGCTTCTGTGATGCGTGCTCATTACATGTAACCAAGGAAGTATATGTATATGAATGTGTCAGTATTATGTGCTGAAGCTGAAAGTGGTTAAGAACCTCTTCTAATCCTTTCTGTGGTGGGCTTCATTGTAGAATTTACAAACTGAACTGGAAACGTGGAAAGCAAAATCTTTGTGTCTGAGTCAAGAAACATTTCCTGACGCAACAGGATCAAACAGAGCAGAGCTGCAAACCCCAGAGCCTGTGGTGCCCTGCTGGGACAGGCTGCTTCAAGAACTGGATGCTGTTAAGGCAGTAAAGCAACAACAGCGCTGCTTAGTTAATGAGTACCAGAAAAATCTTTCTGCTGCTCAGTCCTCAATGAAAAATTTGGCAGCAGAAAAAGATAACATAAAAATGTAAGTATGGTTGTGGGTTTCTGTTAATAGGTTGCAAACAAATCTGGTCCTTAAATTAATGTTACTGAGATTGGCATGAAAATCAGACTTGCTTCAATAATGTTGAGAAATACATTGTTTTATACACCTCAGTAATGCTCAATAGAAAGAGAGCTCTCACAGGTTTGTAAAATGATGTTAAAATTGTACATTAAGTATTTAAACAGAATTATTACTGGTGGTTCTCTACTGTAATCTTTCAGCAACATTACGCATTTTGGTTTTTAGGCAAAACAAAGGAATTGTTGCTTTGCTACTGGTCTATATAGATGCCATATTAAAGTATTTTTGCAATTATTTTTTCTTTAAAATGAATTAGCTAGGAAATTGGAGCACTATTTATTTTCAAGGACTCTTCAATTACAATTTTTTGCCAAATTAAGTTTCTCTTAACTCTGAAAAATTAACTTAATTGACAGAAAGAACACAGCAGTAAATAACTGCAGTACCAATCTAAAAGTAACCAATGCATGCAAAATGTTTAGTACCTTGTATGGTTTAATCTTCAAAACATGGAACTATCGATCACAAAAAGGTAATGCATTAAATCATTTTAAGTTTTCTAATTATAAAATTGTGTATTTGCAGCAAAGAGGTTGGAAAGAATTGAATAAAAATGTAGTTGCCAGATGTATGTTAGAAGTGAATTTCAGAATACTCTTGGAAATGAAAGACGAGTAGATGCATGATTTATTAATCCTGAATGATTGAGAATTTTGGTTTTAGGCAAGTTTTGTTCTGAATTGTATAGCAGTATGAAGTGTTGTTAATTCACTTAGAGATTACTTAACACTGTTGTTGATTTTTAAAAAGAGAGACAACTTTTATTTTAGGAAATGGCACGTTCTGTTGTATCATTATGTATCATTATATGCTGCTGCTTTGGAGAATACGTGTTAGAATGTACCTTTACCTGCAGAGATATCTGGAAATAACTCACACTCTATGGATAAGCAAGAAAGTCATACTGCAGTGATTGTTAAGACATTTGTGAGAGAACATTAAGAAAGATATCTATCTGAATGAAAACGACTTACTCATTTCCTATGTGATGAAACTCTCTTAAAATATGTGTAGTTCATGTTGTTTTTTCTTTATAAACCTGTTCACGTTTTTGGCAGGGGTCCTGTGAATAACACAGTTCTTCTGGAGAAAATTAAAGCATGTGTACAGTCATTACACAAAGAAAGAGATGTTTTAAACCAGCTGAAAACTCAACAAGAACTTTTGTCTCAGCATTTAACATGCATGGACAAAGTGTTAACAGCAAGCCAAATGAGGCAACTGGAGCAATGGTGGCAGCACATGGAGCAGGCAGTACAAAAGAAGCATGATCAGGTGTTGGCAGAAATCAATGAATTTAACAGGCTTATGGATAAAGCACAGGACATTCAGAGATTGATACAAGAACAGTATTTACAAACAGAATTGTCTTCCTCAACTAGAGAAAAAGCCAAATGCCCCATAGTTTGGACGGCAGAGTTACAGAACATTAAACATGGTCTTTCCCTGTTAAAAAGGAAGATAGAACTGCAAATGAAAAGAATTTGGAGTGATGAAGAAAAGATAGCTTTGGAGAGCTGTGTACAGGATTTGCAGAGGAAATTGGAGGCTTTATCAGAGCAACGAACTCCTCAAGATGATGTTCGGATCACTGGTCCTGCTGTGAAGAAACAAGACATAATGAAGAAGCTGAAAGAAAATATTTCATGGGTCAAAGATTCACTATCCTCTCTTGATCAGAAAGCAGCACTTTTCCCCTGCGATGTTAAATCACAGATCAGTAATTGTGAGCTTATGAGGAATGAAGTTCTAGATAGAGAGCCTGTGATTGAAACACTGGCTAATGAGCTCCAACACATCCTTCCCGACTTGAAGCCAGAGGAGATCTCTGATATGACTTTCCTCCTACAAGCATTACAGACTTCATACAAGGCTCTTGTCTTAAAATCTATTGAAAGATTACAGCACCTAGAGCTTCAGCTGGAAGAGAGGCAAAGACTTATTGCAGAAGTAGAAAAAGTTCACTGTCAGCTTCGAAATGCAGAGACACTTGGCAGGCCTGACATGAACCAAACCAGTACATGTTCAGAGCTAATCAGCCAACAGGACATTTTAAAGGAGATTTTAAAGGACATACAAGAGATTGAAGGGC
Organism: Oreortyx pictus; assembly: GCA_036925125.1. Classification (NCBI taxonomy): domain Eukaryota; kingdom Metazoa; phylum Chordata; class Aves; order Galliformes; family Odontophoridae; genus Oreortyx; species Oreortyx pictus. The sequence continues at coordinate 52,516,411 of JAUPFR010000006.1, read as the reverse complement.
TTATCTCATCCCATTGTGAAGAGAGTCAAATCACAGCTGGGGAACTGAGTCTATCTGAACAATTATTTTTGATTGACCAGTTAAGAAGTCTGAAAAATAGAGCAAGGAAGACACAGAGGCAAATTCAGAGTAAATGTCATGAAGTGGGGAAAAAGATTGCAGTCTACAGAGAGTTTGCAGAAGGAATAACTTCATTGCAACAAGATCTTAGTGATCTACAGCATAGTGAATTGAAACTGGAAGAACTAACAGGGGCCACGCAAGACGTGAAGAATAAATGCAAAGCACTTAAAGAAAAAGTATTATCTTTTCAGTCTAATTTGTCACAAATAATGAAGTTCAAAGAAATCTTTGAATGCATAGGTCTAAATTGGGATTCACTCCAGCTGGATGAATTGCATGATTTGCAAACTCAATTTTTTAAAATTAAAAAGAAAATTAAAGGGAAGATAACACATCTTGGTAATGTTATTAGGGAATGTGATAAGTTTCATGCATTGCTAAATGAAATCCGGACTATGACATCTGCTGTAAGAAAAGAAGCTAATATTTTAAATGATAGCTCTAAATCTTCTCCTGCTGAGAACCTTATATCTGCACAGATTCTGCTTCAGACAATTGAACGGATTTTGAACTTAATCCAGGAGGTAGCAAATCAAATAAACAAAAATGAGGTTTTTGATATGCTATTCAAAGAATCAAAGAGGCAAGAAATAAAGAGCATGGAGAAAGATGTTGAGGAATTGAGTCAGTTTCTTCAAAACGTGGTCTCTAGTCTCCAGCATGTAAACAAGGAAGATATCCAGAGTGTGGCAGAGCACCTATCCCAAGCCATAAGGCATGTTCAGGTAGAGCTCCAGCAGCCATTGCTAGTTGACATGAAAATGATGCAATATGAAAAGATGCGATGGGAATCAATTCAGAATATGATGTTAGCAGAGTTTTCTGCTATTAAATGTCTAATGGAAAAAGAGAGGGAAAGTCAAGAAAAGAAATCTCTTGCTGCTGGTCTAGAAACAAAATTAAGAACACTGGAAGATCATGAAATACAACTGAAGACAGACATTGCTGCCCGCGTTGTAAGTATACTTAATAAAAACATATGTCTATGTCCATAATGAAACCTATGATTCTTATGTCTTGCTATTCTTTACTCTGGACTTTTCCAGGGTCAGTAGTTCCTTTATACCCCCTGTCCCTAGGTTTGAGGGTGATCAGTACCTCTCTGTGACTCTATGTGTAATAGAGGGCATTTGCCACATCTCCTCAGGCCACTTTTGAGGGTTTGGGTCTTGAAAACAACCACATGTGAAATTCTGAGAAGGCCATCTGGCCATCCAGAGGAGCACAGCAGTCTTTCTTGATTGTTCCTTTGTCTCTCAAACACTTTCAGTCTGCTCTGGAGGAGGCATGTGAGGCTCGTGAGCTTTATACCAAGGCTGTTGAGAGGGCTGCCAAGTTCCTTGAGGACTGTGAAGCTCAAGTTCTCTCTGCTGCAGTATTGCTCAGTAGCTCAGAGGACACCTATCAAACCCCACAGTGGAAACAAGAAGAGTTTGACTCTGCAAAGGCTGACATAGAGAAGTTGTACTTCAAGCTGAAAAACTTGGTGAAACCAGAAGACAAAATATGTCTGGAAAATACTTTAAGAGAGCTGGTCAATAAAAGTTTGGCATTAAAGGAGAAGATTCAGAGAAGTGAGGCTGACAGACAGAGGTAGGTTCATGTTCCTAGATCATATTCCTACCTATGACAAAAAATGAAGTTTTGTTTCTTCTCTAATAGAGACAGATAATTCAGTGGAAAGAACTGTAAACAACTTGGTTGTCACTAGACGTGACTTTAATGGAAGATGGACAGACAGTAATTGTATTTATAACAATTTATAATGCATTCAGAATAAGAAGAAAGCGTATTTCCATAGCCTCTAGTTCTGTGCCTGTGCTGGTTTGAATAGTTTTCATAGGGCCTGTAATGCATATCTTCTGTGGGCTGTTCCTATGACTCGAGAAAATCAAGACCACACAACACAGGCTGTAGCTTCAACAGGCTACAACCTGATGAGGCTTTAAGTAAATACACAGAACAAGTTTGGGAGAAGGTTATTTAAAGTGCTTGCTGGTGATCCAGTGCTTCTGATACTGTTGAGCATAGCCTCGCAATCTGCTTTTATAATCAAAGAATTGGATGAAATTTAAGGCTTTAGACAATAGGAAAGAAATGATAAGATATTGAAATAAGAAATTTCAGTTGTACACATCACGCACTGTAGGGATAAATAAAACGTGTGCTGTAAACTGGGAGCTCATTTTGGGGAATGTTTGAGGATAACGGAGAGTTAAGGGAAGACAGATAATTCTTTCAAGCAGCTCTCTGACTGGTACATTTTATATACACACCTCTATTTCTTTACCACTGGGATATTTGTACCTGAATTTCTTTAGTATCTCAGATTTTGGCCCTGAAGTATATTAAAAAATGCTAATTGAAGACAATTTGCAAAATAATTAGTAAGAACTACTAGTTTAGAAGATTTTTTTTTTGCTTATTATTTGAGAGGGTGTTACGTTTGGAGAGGCAGACAGTCATTATAATTGGTCTGGTAATTGTTTCCTGCAGATATTTGGAAAAATACAAAAGCTATTCCAAATGCAAGGATAAAGTGCATGATGATCTTAACAAACTGGGAAAGATGCTTGGGCAATCTTTATCCCAAATTCCAATGTCTTATAAGGAAGCTTTGGAGCACTTACAAGGATGCAAGGTAAGAGAGGCTCTGAAGAATGTGAAAAACTCATATAAAAATGTGATGCAGTTCTGAAGGGCTTATGATATCAGAGTAGTAAGAAATGCAGTTATCCTGTGTTCATGTATATACTAAACCACAATGTGTACTTAGGTATCTATAAGTAGACTGGATTGTAATATGCCATGTAAAATGAGTTCATATTATTGCTTTAAAAATCAGACATTACCTGTGCTTTAGTTTCTGTTGCATTTTCAAACCCCTTGTTGCTGCTTTGCAGGACTGGGACTGATCAGAGTTCTCAAATTGCTGTTATTTTCTCTCAGATGGGAAAGTCAGAGTACTTCCGACTTCCCCATCCAGGAGTCTTGCTTCCTCCTCACCATACCCCTGCTACAATGAACCTTTCTTCTGTTTTCTCTTGTAGTACTCATCATATTGCAGACTCTTTATATTGTGTGTCTGTCACTAGAGCGCATTCATTGCCCTACCAAATAACCATAAAGTAAAAGCAACCTAATTTCTTCTGCATGCTGTTCTTCTGATTGTTTTGTTTGTTTTATTTCCCTTTTCTACGTGGTCTGAGCCAATACAGAATTCCCTCACTAAAACCATATTTAGCTAGCTCAGTGGAGTGATTTCTATTTTAATAAAGGATTCTAATCATGTTACTGAATGCTTCATTGACACTTCTGATAGGCTGTATTTATTTATTTGCTTGTTTATTTTTGCATAAGATTTTAGTCTCCAACATTGACTCGGCTGAAGATGATCTTGTGAAACTAAGGCAGGTCTCAGGAGAGCTGATGAGATTATGCAAGGGAAGTGACAGGGCCCTGGGCAGGATTGTAACAGCACTGTGGGAAAGTTGGCTGGGTTTGCTTGAGGCAGCAAAAGAGCTGGAAATCAACTGTGAAGAACTAAAACAAGAATGGAAGTTCATCAGTGAGGAGGTGAGTTGCCTAACAAACAATATGTTTAAGGAATGTGACAGAGAGGAGACCCTTAGATAATAAAACTACCTGTACAGGGCTGAGATCAATACAGAACATGATTTATTTTTTTTTTCTCACTGATCAGCCAGTTACCTCCAGACTTTCTTAAACCTGCAGTCAAAAATGATGGGAATCTTTATGGCATATATTGTGTGAACCCAGCATGACTCTCTGTATGGCTACGTTCTTTGTTAAAGCAAACTCAAATGTTTTGGCACCCATCAGAGGTTCACGCTTTCTGGATATGCAGTTCCTACTATTAGTTATGCATATGAGTAAATAAATAATATAACTTAAGTTGATGAATTTTAAAAGCACTTCAGCTCATTCTTTGGCATGCTGTTTATTTAGCTGGAACGAGAAGCAATAATTCTTGATAAGCTCCAGGAAGAACAGCCAGAAAGTCTTAAAGAGAAAGAGAAGGCCACCAGAGAGGAACTGGTAGAATTACTGGATTCAGTGTATGCGTTTGAGGAAAACATCAACAGGCAGCAGCTCCTCTTACTCTTACTTCTTCACCGAATAAGGAACATCCTGAATACATCTGAAAATACAGAGGCAGAAACTGCCCTTCCTGCCTTATGCGAGATAAAAACAATGCAAGACCGCTGCAAAAAGTAAGTGGTGCAAAAGTCTGGTGGAAGTTGTAACATATGATTACTTATAAGAGCAGTATTTTATTAGATATTGAATAATATGTGAAAGATGTACTGGACTTAAAAAAAGATAATCTACTGAGTCCAACTAGTGCTCCATCTAAGCCATCTGCTGTTTTCAGAATGGGCAATACTAGTTGGGGGGGGGGAACACTTGAGCCTGAGCATGTCATATGTGATCTGCAATTCAAATGTAGAAAGAACCATTACAATTCGTTATTGATTTTGGAGGCTCCAAGCTCCTCTGAACTTGAATGAGGTGGATGAGTCTTCTACTCTCCTGAAAGTCAGACCTTGCACATTTTTCACAATGCGACTTTTACCTTATGAGTACCTTAATGAATGTTTAAGATTTACTTCAAATGGTTTTTGCAAAACTGTGATTGCAATCACCATTCTCCATGCTTACTTTTTTTACGTGGAAATTTTTGTCAATGTCTTTTTCTCTACCACGGCTTTCAGACTCTGAGATTATAACCTGTTTTCTGGAGCATCATTCCTGGTTAAATAGCCATGCTGTTTGTTTTGATCTACCAATTATACTTTGTTTGGCAATATCTGAAGATTCACTTTCAAAGAAATTGAAGGAACAAAGGGCAAAAACTCAATGATATAGATACGGAAAATAAGATGAAAATGCACACAAATGTGGTTTGGTATATTTACAAAAAAACCCTCAAACAATGTACTAAGTGTGCTCTGATAACTTCTACTCAGTGTAAAATCTAATACAGTGTATTCTTACTGGCAATCTGTCATAGGTTGTATGAAAAGACTCAAGACCATAAGAATTTAGTACAGTCTGAGATTCAAGAGAGGAACAAGATCGCTGAAGAAATAAATGCTGTGAAAAATGCATTGCAAAATGCTCTATCTTTGCTATCCCAAGATGCTGTTGGAAAGGCAGGACAGCTACAGGTTAGTAGTTGCTCTGTGACTCTGGGAACGTTTGGAATATATTCTCTTTTATGTTGGAGCTTGAAATCACTCCAAATAAAATTAGTTGCAAAGTATGTATATCCATATGCACACTGAGTTAAAGAGAATGAGTCTGGCTCTGCAGGATGCAGCTGGCCCTGCCCTGGAATTGCTTTGTGCTCTTCTCCCTCTTCATATTTCAGTTAGCAGGCACAGAAGCCTTTGCAGATTGTGAGGGGATTCACAGCCAGTTGCATGCCTTCTAGGAAGGACTGCTCAGTATGTATCCTGTTCATCCTACTCTGCATACCTAACCAGGGCAGCTTCAAATGCTCTGGATCTGATGTTCCACATCAGTGGATTAACCTGGTGACTGCTTTTCAGAAATCTAGTTGTGATCAGGACAGCAGTCCCCACCAGCCTTTACTCTGCACCAATCCAGTACATTTTTTAATACATTTCTATCATTTTATTTGCGTCTATTTATTTATTATTTCAATTACATTAATTTTGATATACAGTTATTTTATTTATGTTACCTTGATTTTTAGATCTTGATCTAGATTTTATTCTTTAGTTATATTTAAGTTATTTTTAAACTTTAGGATGTTATCATTTATTTATTCTAGCCTACTAAGGTCTGTAGAGAATCTGGGCTCCGTCACACTAATACACTAGGAGGAAAAACTAACAGTTTGAGCAGGCAAATGCTTTCCAATTAAACAATCTGTGAAATGTGGGCATGTATTAGTATACAGAAACCAGTTTGCAGAGGCATGCTTTGGACATTTTCCTTTGGACAATAGTGTTGTAGCAGACATTGTAAGTGATTCTTGCAAAATCAAGTTGGGGAATCCATAAAGTCCTGTAAATACTGACATAGTGTTAATGGGTACAACAATTTTCTGTAGAATCAGGCAAAAAGCTGTTTCATGGTTGCATTTTCTTTCTTTCTCTCTCTCTCTCTTTCTCTCTCTCTTTCTCTCTCTTTCTTTCTTATTTATATCAGAACCTGTTGTCTTGATATGACAGGAAATAAATCCATTTCAGACTCGCATGTGTATCTTATGTGAATTGTATTTGTATGAGGGGAAAGATCCCCAAGCAAAGATTGGGAGTTAATGGATTGCTGGTACTCCTGATTGGAAAAAGAAGAGGTTGTTAATTTTAGTGCCTGGTGGGAGCTTTTTGCCCAGTAACATCATTAAGATTTGGGTTTCTCGGGTAGCTAAATACTGGGAAAAGGAACCATAAAACAGAACTTTCCAACTTGAAACTCTAGAAAACCTACAAAACAAATGGGTTTCTTCATTCTTCCTGCAAGAGGACTTGGGTCAGATTTAATTTCTAGGCCACAGGCTCTAGACAGTTGTTCAAGTTTCTTTTATCTCATAAAACCTGCATTCTTTATGCAGGACTGGAAAATAGTACTTTGAAAGGAGCCCGCTGTGTTGCTCTGCACAATTGCCTGAAAGCAGACACTTCAGCTTGAAATCTGTTGCTTTTTGTGGCTTTTGTGTTGTTAATAATAATGAGGGAATGAACACAGGCTATTAAACATCTTTAAAAGAGAAAATGCACTTTCACTAAAAGGGACAGCACAAAGGTTAACATTGAATCATTGGTGCACTTTGTATGATTACGTTGTTATACCTGTCAATAAATACCAACACGTCGGTTGTTTGACACGGAATAGTATCAAGTTTAATTAAAACATTATTTGATTCAATACGTGAGTATTTCTCGAGGTTAATCAGCTTTCAGAGGTAGTCCAAGAGGTATTTACGTTTCAAAAACAACTTTTCCAAGTCACACTTGTGGGAAGAAATATAAACCACAATATATATGTATACGTGCTCTGCGAAAGCGAGTAAAAAATTCTCTATTTCATAGGAAGTTCAGAGTGTAATTGGTAAAGAAAGTGAAAAGCTTAAGGACATCATGGAGAAACTCCGGATCAGATATTCTGAAAAGTATACGATAGTTCCTGCAGAAACTGAAGCACAGCTGGAGGACTGCAAGAGAACTTTACAGGAACTAGAAGACAAGGTAATTGTTTATGTGATTTTCATACCTGTTTCTTTGTAATGCATTCATACAATAAGATTTGATAACTTCTGTATCTGCAAATTTAAAATTAAAACATTGACTTTTTCATTTTTGCATTTTTTGTTTTTTGTTTTTTGTTTTTTGTTATTTTGCATTTTTCCTATTGGTGAAAGGATGTGCTTGAGAAAAAATTCCTAATGTTAACTGTCTTCTTTTAGTATAAACTTCCAGTAAACTGCTGAATATAAAATGTAAAATGGTGTTGTTGCTAAAAGAGAGCATGACAGAACTACTAGCAATAAGAATTGGATATTTGGATATTATATGGATGCAATCCTCTGTATACTCTGGTTCTTAAACTGAACTAGTAGTCAAAGTTGTTTGGGGCATTAGCTTAGCTTAACTGAGAAGAGTTTTTACAACTGAGTTGTAATACTCCTTTAAAACCACATATATACACTTTAATTTAACTTGCATGTATGGTAAGGGATCAGTGCATGGTTCTTTATGCCACCTCTCAGGACATGATTGCATTCCTTTAAAAGCAGGCAGAGTATTTGGGTAACTGACTTAGAATGAGATGCTTTGTTTGCAATGTTTTCTGTATAAAGAGAATGTAAGCAGTTAACTGAAAACATAATTTAAGGAAAATAAAGTAATATTCTAAGTTTGGGATGAAATTCTTTTGGTATAGTTATCATTTTTATTGATTCATTTCTGTTACTTTTAAAAATGAAAAAAAACCATTCAGTTTCTTGCTGAAATAATAATATTTAATGCTAATTTTGAAGACTGAATCTCAGTTAATCTGCTACAACCTCAAAGCTTAATGACACAATTTTTAAATCCAGTTGCTTGTTATTGTCATTCATTTTATGTTGCATTAAATATTTAGAGACCTATTTATTACAGTTTCTGAGTTTTAATTAGGTTTATTTTTACAGTTTTTATTTCAAATTGGAACAAGTCTTTTCAGAACCAACATCTGAATAGGAGCAAGAAGGAGCAGGGGAATAAAACAGTATTTATGCTTTGTGTTGTTTTTTGATTTTTTGTTTTGCTGTTTCAATTTCTGAGATGAATGATTATCCCAATGCATGCATTACATGCTGAAGTGCAAGAACTGCCCTGGAAACATTTCAGTTTTGAGTAGAGGAAAACAATATGGAATGTGTTGGATTTTTTTTTTAAATATCTGAAGGAAACCAAATAAATTCTACTGGAACTGGAGATCAGTTTAGGTACAAAGCAAGAGGTACTAGCCTGTGGTAAAATGAATTAACTTGTCATATTTTAAGAGCATTCTACTTTCTTCTAAGTATGCTAACTTAAGAATGAATATAAAATGTATTTCTGATGCCTTGCATTTTATGTGACGAAAACTATAAATTCAGACTGATATGAGTATCTGAAAGTAAAATCCTGCCCTATGGATGACCAGAATACTGTCAGATACAGCAAATTGTCTGAGGAAAGACAGAAGTCTGTGAACAGCCTGCTTCCTTAGTTCCAGCTGTGTCACGTTGCTCACACATGATTCTGTTCTGTGTTTTTTGCTTTGTTTTGTAGGAAAAGGTAGCACTGCACATCAGTAATTTTTCATGCTGAATTTGCTTGGGGTTGGACACAATGATCTCTTGAGGTCCCTTCCAACCCCTATGATTCTATGATTCAAATAATAATGGTGAAGTATTTGTTGATTACAGTCTGAGTTCCTTTTTCCAAAGAGTTGTAGGCACAAAGTATGGGCTGGACTTCATACTTTTTTTTTTGTATAATCTCAAGTACCCACGAGAAGGACTGTAGGTCTTTTTCCTATATATTTATTTTGATTACTGTAGTTTTATCAATTCAGTACCTTAGTATGGGTATTATATTTGTCTGACAGTACCTGTCAGGATCTTAATAAACTAATAAGTATAAAGAAATAAAAACAAATAAATAATTTACTAAATAAATAAAGTTCCTTATTTCTCTTCCCACAGAAGGGGAATATTTCAGAATAAGTAGTGACAAACCTGGTAACTGGTAACTAGAAATCTCTTCTAACCACGCAGCACAAAGCTGTGAAATGTGTATGTGTAATTGAGCTCCATAAATCCTAGGCACACAAGGTATTCACCATGATTTAACAATATTCTGATAGTTGGTTGACCCTAACAGCTAACAGATTTCAGTGAGGAGAGACATCACCTCAGGCAAGCAAGGACTTTCTCACTCCCTACAGTTCTTCTAGTTCATGGTAACCTGGTACCTCCTTGTGTCTCTCAGTTCTCTGCTTCAGCACACTTGACAGCTTCTCTCTTTACATCAGAAATCAGTCCCTTCGGTGTTTTGGTTTATCTTTCATTTTTGCACAGTTCTGCAGGTTGAAATTAAGTTCCACATATTTTATGGGGTTCAAATGTCTTTATTTTTGGAATAAATCTGTTTTTTTTGTTTAGAAATTAACTATGCAGTGATGCTTTTTAATATTTCCTTATTTCTTAAGTGGAAAAAATTGTCAAGGCACGGCAGTGCTGTTTGTGGTTTGTTAGAACAAGAATCTGATTGTGACCCTTTCCACACTGCAGTAATGATTGGCATCTGCTGCAGATGAAAAAGGAGTCAACTGAATGCAGGGAGTTGCAGGACCTTACTATTTTTTTCGTTCATGATTGCCAGTTATTTTGAGTATGGAGAAATTGTTGAACAAGATGTGAACATTCAGTCTGGTCACATTGATGCTTCTCTCAGGAAATGTAATTCCATTCTGGTGTTTTAAGTGACTCATCACGAGAAACATAAAAAGACTTCTAATATTTTTGGTTAGGGAGTACACAGAGACAAGCAGATCTTTGTAATCTCCACTGTCGTTTTCTCTTTACTGTGACAGGTTAGCTTTGAAAACTTGCAGAGTTCTCCTCAGTATGTGCTGAAAGGAAAAGCGGAGACTATTAACAATGGCCTTCAAGCTATTGAAAAGATGTTGGAACAGAAGAGTGAAAACGTTGCAAAAGCCAAAGAAGTTCAGAAGGTAATTTTGCCTTTATTTTTTTGTGAGCACTGAAAGATTTTTGGTTGCTTTTACAGAGCCTGGTTTATCAGGAGTGTTAAGCTGCCTCCATTCATTCCGTGTCTTTAATAGAAGAGGTACAAGCAAGCATTTACGTGATGAACATTTACCTTTTCTTTCTCACAGGAAAATGCATGTTTTTTTAGCCGTGAATCACACCAGCGGATGCAGAGTGTTATGTTCTTGTTGTATCAGTTCTGAAATCTTTACAATTCCACATGCCCAACATGAGGAAAAAATAACTCTTTGTTCCCAACCATATATTTCATTTCTCCTTTCTTTACATGCAGCAAATCTGGGATATGCTGGACCTTTGGCATTACAAACTCAATGAGCTGGATGCAGAAGTGCATGACATAGTAGAGCAGGATTCCTGCCATGCACAGGAATTGATGGATATCTTAATGACCCCCCTTCAGCATTACCAACAAGTCTCACAGCTTGCCGAGCGCAGAACAGCCATTTTAAACAAGGTAGAGGCAAATGTAAACTTTAAATTTTCTCAAATTTCTCAACATTGTATTAAAAAGGAAACAAAAGCAATAGCAACAAAAACTACAACAGAAAAAAAAAAAAAAGGAAAACCATAAAAAGGCTTTGCATGAAACATCATCAAAAGCTCCCAAATAAACAAAAAGCCAAAAGTAGGTGCATGATCTTATTGTACCTAAGAATTTCTGGAATGACAAACATAGCCTCCAGTTTCCAGTCCAAAGGACCAACTCTGCATTGTGGTTGATATGAGTTAGCATGGGTGATTCCTGCCCCTGGATCAGCAGTGTTATGGTTTATGATACCTCTGCCAATGTGTTATGCATTTAAATAACATTGCCAAAATTACTTTATTTTGTTTAGAAGATGAAACTGTTTCAGAAAAATTTCAATTGTACTTCTCTTTTTCACCTTGATAAAAATGCGTCCAGTTTGCTTTAAGTCTTGCCCACAGACAGTAAAATAGAAATGTGTTTGTGCCTTTTCTTATGAAAACATGTCATTTCCTAGGCTGCCAACAAGATGGAAGAATATGATGAGCTCTTGAGGAACATGAAAGTTTGGATAGAAAACACCAGCAGCTTGCTGAGAGCAGATGCTCAGAATGACTGTGCAAAAAGACTACACAAGTACACTGATGACCTTCAGGTAACTGTTAATGCAGGTGTATGTTTTCATTATAACTAGTTGCTCTCTAAAGACACAGTTTTGCTTTCTTCACTCTTTCTGATATAAATAATTTTCAATTATTACTTTAAGTGAAAAATAATTACATGGAAATAAAGATAGGTACTTTCCAGTGTTGGACTTAACTATCTTGAGAAAGTGCTGGAGAGTAGTGCATCTATCTTCCAAAAATAAATGTCTGTGTTTTGTATAGCTATAATCAGTTATTACTTCTTGAATATGTACAGTTTTGTACATATTCTGTATTATACACATGATCCAAAATAGAGTGGTATTTTGATATCTGTTCACTTACCAGGAACTCTGAAGTGAATCGATGTGCAAGGCAGTTCTCGCTGTATCTTGAAAGTAATTCTGACTTTCAAGAATGGAATGTTTCTAATGTTACAGGGCCAGGCAAGTGCCAAGGTGATTTCTAACAATTTCATATTTAAAAAAGAAGTTTTCTATATGTTCAATTCTATATGAGTTGGTGCTCTGAACATGGATTATTGTATTAAAACTAATCCTATATTACAAGAGGTAGTTGACAGTTCTGAACCAATGTGTTACAGATCACACAGTAAGAATGAGGAGGTGGCAGCTAACAAAATTTGTGTACGTTTTCCTGAAAAAAGCTTTATTTTCTTTTGCATTTGTGGTTTTTATGTGGTTTAGGCTGGGAAGCTTGTGGATTTAGAAACATTAACAAGGCTATAAAAGTTCAGAGCTAATTTCAGTCCTTTCCTTTAGTTGGCACAAAGATGAATCAATCACAGATATTGCTTATTACCTTCACTGTTCTGTGTGAAGGCATCTGCTGTAATTAATAGAGAACAAATCATGCAGTTAGCTGTGGGAGGTGGGAAGAATGTTTACATCATGCACAACTGGACAGATATTTTTTGCAGCTCTTCAGTTCATATGCTGGTGTACAGAAAACCCTTTTCATGTCTCTGGCTGACATGTATGTACTTGGGGTCAGCCTGACAATTGCATAGAAATTTGGGAGGAATCTTCTCCAGGTTCTCATACTTCTCTGTTCTGGGGGTAGAATCTCAGAGTTTAAAACCTTCCTCTACATGACTTGTTATTCTCACTTAGAATCGTTTTACCTAATTGATGCTGTTATAGTCATAGCAGCAGTCTATCAGATTTTTACCTGCAGGATGCAACAGTTCGGTTTCATTAAGCGTGAACTGTTTTAATCTGAACTAAGCTTTTGGGAATACATGCAATGGTCAGTGGTGTACAGAAAATTAAATCTGATTCATTCCGATCCAAATAACTTCAGAACTTTGATGTCATGAGTGATGGAGGCCAGCTAATTTCTTATTTTGTCTGTAGATGGCCTTGGAAGACTCAGAACAGAAGCAAAATCATCTGCACAGTGTTTACTTGGAGCTGGAGGAGCTAACACCAGTCTTCAAAACAGACAGTATAGTGCAACAGCTGAATGAAGCAGAGGAGGAAGTAGCAACATTACAGCAAGAGATAGCAGAGATTCTTCCACAGATCCAGCATGTGGCTGATGTAAGTTTGGTTATCTGTAAGTTCTTTTTATTGGAGCTTCACCATATGTTTTGAAATACAACTTACATTGTCTGCGTATGTCTTAGTTTCAGCTGGAATGGAATTTTTTTCGGAGTGTCTGGTAGGATGCTTTGTTTTGGTTCTTGGAAAAAAACAGTGTTGATAACACACTTACTTACAGTTGCTGCAAAGGAGTATTTTATAGAACCAAGGCCATTATCACCAAAGAGCCCAAGGAACTGAGAGGGAGCCAGAATTAGGACTGACTTAAAGTTTTCAATTCTCTCCCCATCCTGGTGGGAAGGAGGGAAGTGAGCAAACAACTGTGTGGTGCTGAGTCACCTGCCAGCAGCACAGAAAAAACAGCATGTGGATTTTAGTAGATATAGGTAGTAAATAATAAGTAAATTATATAATAAGTAAATTAATTGTTGGAGACAAACCTGAAGTAGTTTGGTTGCCAGTTAAGTTCTAGAGTACTGATGACACCCCTTGTTTGGAAGATGAAATGAGGGCTTGTTGACCAACAGATGAGAAGGGCTTAACTTGCTGGAGGGCACATGGACAAGCTGAAGAAATGTCCTGACAGAAATATCATCATTTTCAACAGTTCAATGCACTGCACCAGATACCAATATAGGTTGGGGGCCAACCATCTGGAAAGTGGCTATGCCAAAAAGGTCAGAGGCTCTGTTGATCAAGTTGTCCATGGTGCAGCACCAACAGCATCCAGAACTGAGCAAGTGTGTAGTCAGGAAGTCCATGGGAGCAATCCTGCACTTCTTTTTGGCACCTGTGAGGTCACGTGTGGGTGGTATGCCTATTTTTGGCTTTCTCAGAGCAAGAAAAGCTATAGACATACTGCAGCAAGTTCAAGAAAAGCCACAAGAGCTATCAGGGTCTGTAGCACAGTACACGGGAAGAAAGGCTGAGAGAGCTGGGTCAATTCAGACCAGAGAAGAGATGGATATGGGGGAGATGCTACTGTTGTCTGCTGCTATATAGCTGGTGACTGCAAACAAAATAGATCCAGACTCTTCAGTTGTGTGTAGACAAAAGATGAGAATTAACAGACCCAAATTATAACAAAGAAGTTCTATCTACATATTAAGAATTTTTGGGATTGGTCAAACACTGGATCAGGGGCCCAGAGTCAGGGTGAAATCTCCATAGCAGGAGGTTTGCACATCTCAGCAGGATCAGACCCCAGACAGTGTCTGGAGACCTTCCAAGTTCCCTTCCAACACAGTTTATTCTTTGATTCTGTCTTCATGAGAGTTATCTGGGATCTGTACCGTATGCAGACTCATTTTCCACCTGAAATAAGTCCTCAAATAGAGCGCATAATTAGAACTGTTTCATAATGAGAAATATCAACAATGAAAAAGTATATTGTCACCAGTTGTAATTTATAATGTGAATTTTCAAGGGAATTTCAATTCCATACTTGGGGTTTAAAGTAGACTAGGTGACTGTAGTTTATTACTTCTTTTAGATGCTATGAGAATATATATAATCTATAATAACTAGATTTTTGGTCAGTAGCATCTGTTAAAATGTGCTGTTAACACATTCTACATATGCTTCATTTGTTTTGCAGTATCTCTTTTTAAGCTTTGAGTAAATGCAGAAATTCAAATTGATGTTGTTTTTTGAAGGGAGTTTCGAATCTATCTACAAATGTTCTTTGCTCCCAAAATCTAGGAATTGGATGCCATTGAATCTCATGTAAAAATGTTTGAGAAGGATGTTATAAAAATGAAGACAATCTTATCATCAGAAGATCTGTTGGAACTTTCTCCTAAAGACCAACTTAAACACGGACAGGTTTGTGAAAACTCCTATGTAAGATTTTTCCAGCAAAAGGCTCTTAAGGCTGTTTTGTGACTGCACTATTACAATGAATGAATTTTCAGTGTATGACTTGGAAATGTCAGTGTTACACATGTTCTAACTCTCAGGTCATTGGCAGTTACTACAAACGTTATTTCAGGTGCACATTTCCAGTAACAAATACTGAAATCCAAAAGGAGCAGGTTGGTTGGGCAAAGTGCTTCAGGGGACCTGATGTCTGTGCTGTATATGTCTTGGGAGCTTACTTAGGACCAGACTAGCGCTTGTCCAGGAGTCTAGACATCCATTAGTGAAGGCCTTTAGATACTCTTCTGGAAAGTCTCAGCTTTAGTTTCATCTGAAGGGAATAAAATTTACATACACCAAGACAAGTGTGCAAAAGCAACTCTTAGATGAGACTGTTGGGATATCCCTTTGAGAAGCACAGTCCTGGTCTAACCTAGAACATTTGAAACTAAAGCACAATTGAGAATATGCCAATAAACAGCCCAAGTGTGCAACTAAGGTATACAAGTATTCCTGCCATATCTGAGTCCTCCATTTTTGGGGGGGTTATTACCTGATATATGCTTAGTGTATATGACTTCACTTAGCATCAAACAGCTACATTATATAGAAGAGCTAAACCAATATTTCTTCTAGAAAATAATATTCACCTGCTACTTTATTTTAAACAGAAGTCTGGATAATATGCAAATAACAAAATTTGATATGAGCTCGTTATGAATGAGACAGTAAACATCTCTGTTCCAGTTGTAGTTATTTACATAAAATCTTTTTGAGTGAGAGTCCAACGAAAATGTTAGTAAGAAAAGAGTTCAGGGCTTTATTTATTTATTTTCCTTCTGAAGTTCTCTGGTTTTATATTTCTTCAGGATTACAAGGAACTTTTGAGTTGCTGTTGCCACTCTGTTCTTCCAAAGTTGATCACAGAGTTTTCCATAGAACATGTATTTTGTAGTATGAAATTATGTGCATTTCTCTCATCCAGAACTGGCAAAGGTGATTGTAAATTGCATCTGCTCAGAATGAAAAATTATGAGAACCTGTCTACCTGACTTTAGATGTTTGTCCTTGTTTCTGTTTCTACTCATCACCATCTGAGCCATGTTTCTCAGCAGTGATAGGAGTGTTTATAGAACCTTCAGAAAAAGGTTAGCTTTAACACAGAATATTTTATGGGAGGTTTGCAGTGCAGAAAAGAAAAAGGTGAGTTGGCTACAGTGACAGCAGAAGGATTAGGCCATTTTTTAAACCGTCTTTGTGGCCAAGATTCAGCACTTTAAAATGATGTGTAATGATGTAACTACTCTGAATGTGACCCTTTTTTGTCATTGTGCAACCCTTTATGTATTTATATGCAAACCTGTAAATGTGAGTTAAATCTTCCCTATTCTTTAGAGAGCCTCATCGTGGATTTTCATTTATTTCTTCTAAGAGTAAAAGATTTTTCCTTCTTAAATAGGAAAGTCAACAAAGACAACTCTTGCACATTATAACAGAGGTGTAAATTTGATTTTTTCTGAGTCACTCAATCATCCATTATTTATCCTGTATCCTAATAGGTTATACTTGACCATATTGGTCCTATGCAGAAGACCATTGTTCATATACAGTCCTATGAAGAAGCCCTTCAGCTACCAGGGATGAAAAAGCAACCTGTTTCAGTCTTCCTAAGGGCAAAACAACTTTTGAGAGAATTGAAAAAAATAGAAAAAATTACTAAGGAGCAAAATGAACTGCTGGAGGTAATTGATTTGCATTCATTTATGTTATTTTATTTCATAAAATATAACCTCAAATATCTTCATTTTACAGGCATGTACTGCACCTGCCATGTTTGCTATGTAATGTTTTAGGGGATGTTCTGATTTTTTTGCAGGGGAAGAAATGCACACTGCAACAAAAAACACAGTAGGTAGAAAAATGAAATTAATTTCAAATGATACATTATTAAGTTTTCCAAACCTACTATTATAAAGCTGAGTGCTTTAGAATATGTAACTTCTTACTAAGCATTCCAGAGGCCAGGTAGATGCAGTGCAGCTAAAATGTGAGTCTCTGTCTTTTATTTTCAGACTGAGAAATTAAGGCATTCAAAGAACATTGCTATTATCAGGCTGAATCAGCATAGGTTCTTGAAGGGAAAGTCCTGTCTCGGTAATTTGGTCTCCTTTTACATAAGGTCAACCACTTAGTGGATAAGGGAGAGGCAGTGGATGTAATCTTTCTAGGTTTTAGTAAGCCTTTGATACTATTCCTCTCAGTATCCTTCTGGACAAAGTGTCCAATTGTGAGACAAACTGACTGAATAGCAGAGATCAAATGGTTGTAGTGACTGTGGTTATTGGTGGCCAGTCACTAGTGGTCTTCCCCAGGGCTCAGTCTTAGGGCCGGTCCTATTCAATGTTTTTATCAGTGATCTGGGTGGAGGAGTTGAATGTATCCTTAGCAGATTTGCTGATGGTAGTAAATAGAGAGCTGCTTTTGACTCCATGGGCAGTCAAGAGGCTTTGTGGAGCAATCTTAGATGGTTTGGAGCACTGGCCAATTAACAATAGCATGGTAAAAGGAGTGATTCTCCCACTATACTTTGTGCTGGTGTGGCCTTGCCACAATATTACTTGCAGTTCTGGGTCCACAATATAAAAGGGATGTTAAAATATTTGAAAGTGTCCACAGGAGGGCAACAAAGTGTTGGAAGGCATATCCTATGAAGAAGGACTGAAGACACTTGGGTTTTCTAGTGTGTAGAAAGTAGGCAAGAGAAGATCTCATTGCTCTCTGCAGCTTCCTGAGGAGGGAAAGTGCAAAACAAAATGCTGGGCTCTACTCCCTGGTCACCAGTGACAGGACACATGGGAATGGGGTAAAGCTGTGCCAGGGGATGCTGGGAAGAGTTTTTTTATCACGAGGGTGGTCCAGCATTGGAACAGACTTCTCTGGAAGGTGATTGGTGCCCCATTCCCGTCAATGTTGAAGAGATGTTTGGACGGGTAGCAGCGTTAATAGTATGCTTTAACTTTTGTTTGACAGCCAAGTGGCCAGCCAGTTGGACTGGATTGTCTTTGTGGGCCCCTTCCAACTGTTCTGTTTAAAAAGTACCAGGAGATAAACCCAAGCATGCTACATGCTTGCATGCATGCTGCAGACATGCATGCCTGGTGCTGAAAATAGAAAATGAGTCTGAGACCCACGTGATTCCTAACATCTTGGGGTTTTGTGTCTTCTTAGGTCTGAAAAATAGATATGGTAAAACATACATATTTCAGATAAACAATTGCCAGATTAAATATTCAAGAATTTTTGAAACACTTGTAAGTCCTTGGAATCCAGGTGCTTTGCCATTACTGTCATATCTCATTACCATAATACTTCTAACTCATTTATGCAGAGCATTAGGTTAAAGTTTGGATTTTTCACCTTTTTGGAGCAGCTGTAGTCTTTTTTTTATTGCTCAGCATTTGCCTTTAAGTTATACACTTCCAACAGTCTGTAAATTGTAGAATTTCTTCGTGAGAAAACAGATTGGAAAAATTAGTTTTTTACTGCAAGGATATCCAGCTGTGCAAAAAAGACTTTCTCACCCTATTGAGTGGGTTGAAAGCTGCCGTGCTACAATATAGGTCTGTGACCACCTGAGACATTACAAAGGATAAAGCTGTTAAAGGATGGCATTTTTTAGTGCTGCATTAGAAAAATAGAAGGTATTTTATTAGACAGAAAGCCACACTGGAGACAAGCTACCTTTGTAGATACATACTTCTTTTTTTTCCCCTAGTCTGAGGATCATTTTGTCATTTTGGTGTTTGGATGTGGTTGCACATATTTGCTATCCATGTTGTCATACTAGGAGCTTCTGTATAATTAAGTTTCAGTTTAACATCTGAAAAAGTATGACAGAATCAGAATGTGTAATAGGTACTGCGAATGCTTCAGGGCAGGATGTTAGGAGACTTGATGTGTGTTGCCCTTTGTGCTTCTTTTATGACCTGTTAAGAACCACACCTATCGCTACCTAAACAATGCCATCAGGAACAGGAGCTGGAAGCCACAATGTTTTACCATTTCTCTGTGCAAAGGAGTGGCAGTGTTTGCATATTTGATGATGTACTGTGGTCATTTTTTAGTATCTGCCCTTACACTCCTGGCAGCAGTGCCTATTCCCTGAGTAGGTTTTCTAGTTGATAGGAAAAACAAAATTTAAGTATGAAGTAAAGAGAGATGCATTACTTCTTGGTAGAGATTCAGTCACACAAGTATGACATAATTTATGTTCTATCGAGAAAAGGATAAAATAAGATTTTTTGTTCCTCAATGGAAGGTAGGGAATGATTGAGTGATCTGCAGGCAAGTGGCTGTATTCACGTATTGGTTTCTGAAAAAGGAAATTGGGGTCTATATACAGAATATTCTTCAAGTAAATTTCAGATATTTACTTAATACTGAACAGTTATGAGAATTTGACAGTGTAGATATGGGTAAGAGACTCTCTCTTTCAGAAGGACTTTTAGTTTCTTATTGAAGCTGAACAGGAGAATAACTATTTTTATTCCCCTCTGATTCTTTATGTATGTCATTAAGATTATAGAGTACAGTTAGACATTTTCCTTGCCAAATTGACTTTTTTGTTTGTTTGTTTGAAGTGGGAAAAATACTTCTTTATTTTGAAACTTATTAGTTAAAAAATAATGATGCAAAACTTTACTCGTGTGGGAACGATTGCTATCGTGCAGAAGTGAGTGAACAAGTAACATTATTGTTCATAGATAGAGAGACTCTGCTCTGAAAGGCAGAGTCTGTGTGTGCTTTGCAGATGAGTTTTCTCCCTCCCAGACTGCTTGCATGCTGCTATCAGCAAAGTAATTTTAAGCCTGCTGTCTACAGAGTTACATTTTCTTCTTCACTATCTTATCCAGATGCCTGAGGAAGAGTCTATTGATGCTCTTTGATTCTCAGCCCACAGGCTGGAAAACAAAGCCGCAAAATGTTTTGCAAATTAAATGTTTTCACAAACTATTATTATTTGTATATGTAACAATTTCTTAGTTACCTGAGACACTGTGACACGTGGTGCTGGCAAACATTAGCAGTGTATGTGGGGAGGCAGCTGACTTCCGCATGAAGAGTGCTGATTGATGAGATTTTGCTGTTACTATCGAATGAATAAAAATGTATTTGGCTGATGATGACATATAATAGTCTTTCTCATAAGTCATGCAAGAAGAGGAAGCTCACACAAAGTGGAAATGTTTATTTTGTAGAAACTATTCAAATTGTTAGAAACTGTGGTTGGCTTATCTTCTGAGCTGCAGGTTCTGCCTGAACAGCGCAGTTCATTTTTGGCCAGTGCAGAACTAGCTGGCAATAAAGACTTGAGCACCAATTAAAGCAGGTAGGCTTTGTAACTTGATATGAAACTGACCAACCCTGTAATTTCTCTTTATTTTCAGCCTTCTATGAATTGTAGGAAATGTGATTAAATATGTTCCACTTTGTGTTCTAAAATTTGTAGTCCTACTATGTAGTCAGTGATATGCTTCCAGGCAGAATTCTAAATACTGTGAAGATGGAGTTCTGCAGAGTTAGAAGAACAGACATCGTTTCTTTTACATTTAGCTACAGAAGCAAAAAAGACTTGAGCGGTCTTTGGTTCAAGTTGGTTGCATTACTGAACAGTTTGTTTCTGACCCAGTCGATACAAATTATTTATGAGTTACTATTTCACAGGAAGCTGTGAGGAAAACAGAAGAATGTGAGCGAGATATTGAAAAGCTGAAACAATTCTTAAAGAATCACTTGGCTGAAAAATCAGATGAATGTCAGCCACAGGCTCAGAAGACTTCTTGTCCCGAGGTGGGTTTCGTGTCATGAACTGAATGTATGACAATGCATAGCTCTGAGAAATAACAGTGTGCTTCCCCTCCCTGCTCCAGTCAAGCAGGCAATTGAATACTGTGCTGTGACTGTACGTACGTTAGTTGCTGTATACCAAGAGATAATATAATTAGTATTAGTTTCAAGTTGGGCATATATTTCACATTATTGATTTCGATGTGCTATTTGTACCTGAATCAAGTTCCAGTGAAAATCTAAGTGCTGTTGTCAGCTGTTGTTGTAAAACAAGATGCAACACTGACAGCTTGCCTGTGCTCATCATCCGGCTAATGTGGCAGTACATGTCAACTGGGCTAGTAGCTTGGGATAACACATAAAGAGAGCACCGTGTCCCTTTCCTATCTCCGACCATGCAGTGGTGATTCTGGTTAGGGCTAGACCTTTTAGATTCCTTTCCTCATCCTTTCTGACACACTGTGTTTTCATCACCTGGTAACAGATGCTGTTTTTCTCAGCAGTTGGCTTCTTTCTGTAATGACTGAATTGCTTATTTAATGCAAAAGTAAGAAGTGTTTTAAAGGCAGCACCGCAGAAGTCAGGAAATGACTAATTAACTTTAATAAGTATTTTTATAAAGTGCCTCTGAGATGATCAGCTTTTTGCAGTCACTAACAATGAAGTTAATAAACATACATCGTACCTGCTTAATAACTATAATCACTCAGTAGGCTCCTAAATACATAGTTGCTCTGCTTTCAGGTGATTGGATGTTGGAGACTGAATGCTAGTAGTAAGCATGACTCATTTCCTGGCTCTTGTTTTTTGTCTTTGAATATAAGACTTTCTGTTTAGTATCTCCTGTTTTAGAAGATCTGTTTCACAGTTGTAGCGTTTCATTGGTAGATGTGGCAGTGGAAGTGCCCATCTTATTGAGGCATTTCAAATGAGGGAGTGGTGTGTCAGTAAAGATTTGGTTTCTTGGCTAGTTAAGTTTGGAAAGCAGTAGCTGATATTTGTGGTATAAAGTCTGCTCCTGCTATAAAACAAATAGAAATAACGTTCTTAGCAAACATTTATGTTAAATTATCATAGATGGCCACTAATTCATTCCAGTGTCTTTTTGTTGCTTTAACCTCTGGAAGATTTTTGTCTTCTGTTTTCCAGTGTATAAAAGGAAAAAGCATCATTGTCTGACCAGGGTTTCTGCAGCCTTTGAAAATCTGCTGGGTCTCCTGTCTTCATCCTCCTAGTCATGCATCCACACTAGCATTATTTATGGAGGAAGCTGTAGTCAAGACAAAAACCAGCAGTCTTACTGCTTTCTTCTGTCACAGATTATTGCTTGCTTAGTGTTATTCACAATGTGGTAGAGCAGTGTAATTATTTGAAGCCTAGCATCAAAGCTTGCTCTGATGGACTGGTCCTATTCTGCAGTGGGGTATTTAGCCACTTAGTTTTCTAATCAAGCCATGGTACTTCAAAGAGCTTTAGCACTTTCAGTAATGAAGGAGTTGGGGCATTTTATCCCCTACTCCATCTTGGTCTGTTAACACTTCTGCTTTCATTCTCGCCTGGAGAACAAGTGTCAAGGAAAGATTCCTGGAAATGGGCTCTAAAGGCAGAACACTGACTAGAGTAATAGTTATGAACAAGAAGGAAAATCAGATTTGTTTCCCTTTTTGTTAATGCAGAGTTATTTGGATTATTGACCCTTGATTATATAGACCCTGCAGAACATTAAACATGTTCCTTGTACTTTTTTGTGTACGGTATCTCCCAGTGTCACATGCAAAGACATGGGATAATTCTTGTCCCTTGCTGTGTTTCTGAAACCCTCCAATTTTTTTTGTCTCTTTCTTTTAGCTCAATTTCTGCAAAGAAGACTCAGCCCTGAATTACCCCTAGCTGTATTTGCCTTCACCTAGGCTATCCCAACTGTTCTGTGTCAGGTTTCCAGAAAAGGCAGTTGAAAGTAATATCATCTGCTTTGACTCACAGAGTAATGTAACTCAGCTACATTCCCTCTGTCCTGAGGGAAACTCATATTCCCCTGGCTATGCAAGACCTAGTTTGATTCATTTATCCAGCCTTGCACATTTCCTTCCAGACTCCCAACTTCTGCAGTACAGGTGGCAAGCGCTGTCCTGAACAGAATCTGTTGCTATTGTTTCACATGTGTCAGGACATCTCCTGCAGTGACAATGGGGAACTGTCCCAAAGCTATGAAAAAGGGAAGAGGGCAAATAGACCCATTCTCAGTAAGATGCACGATGTCATCTGTTACTTTACCTCTTGTTTAACTAAGAAAAATGTGTACTTACGGATGTTGTTGCTCCTTAGGGAGAAATGGAAGCTATAAAAGAAGAAATCATCAAGCTATGCCAAAGAAAGGAGGATATCCTTACCGGGATGAAAAATGCAATGTCTGAGCTTCACCAGCACTTACAGGAAGAAGTGCCTGAACCAGAAGACGAGCCCACAGCCTCTGTATTTGCACAAATGGACTCAGCTGGCACTGTTGTTTCTGATCTGCAGGTATGTGGAGCACCATTTTGTGATCGCTTGTCCAAGAGATGAAGAGGTAAAGTATAAACTCCTTTATCCAGAAGGAGTGACATGTGAGAGAGGAGTATCCCTGCAGCTGTGAAGCAAGGTTTTTTCTCTCCTTTGTGCTTTTAAACGGTCCCAGGAAGACTGAGTCTAATACATGTCTAGGAGAAGGCAGGAAGGAGGTGTGCCTCAGGTTATATTTAAGCATGAGCTGATTCAACGTGAAGTTTACGCTAAACAATCAGGAGCAAACTGCTAGGTGCGTAGTTTTATTGATGATGATCAGTTGTTGTGGATTTTTGAGTAAATTGGGCAAAACAAAATTTGTCCCAGTTATATCTGTGATGTTGAAACTTCACAAAAAATTGAAAAGTCCCAGTTTTTAGAGGTGTTTAGGACCTACAGACTTATTACTTATTTTATTACTTATTACTTTACTTAATTACTTATTAATTACTTCAGTGATGGATGGCAAATGCTCAGTACTTCTCTAAAAGTGAACCCCAAGTGCTAACTTTCTTTTAGAGTACAAGCAAAAGAGCAGAGACTTCTACTGTTCTTAACATGAGTAAATGGGCTGTCTATTTTGCATATTTTGTAGCTGAAGAAAAGAGGACTGATGTCCCTTCTGCCCTGTTTAGATGAAGAGTCAGAAGACTCTTTCCACAGCAAGGTGAGTTCAGTATATGTCTTATATATACAGCTATATATGTAAGATAAACTAGTTTGTTACAGGACAGATAAAAAAAAACGTGTACATATGAAATAATTTAGAATAAAACACATAAAATATATAATATATATATATATAATTTATATATATATAAAATAAAAACATATAAAAAGTTTGTTATAACAATAAAAAGTACTAAGAAACTGTGCATGAATCAATGTCACTGTTACACAGTAACTCATTCTGTGATGTGTGGTCCTGCTTTTGGTGGGATTGCTTATTCAGTAATGCCTCCTTTATGCATGAGTTAGGCAAACATGAGCCTGAAAAACAAGGTTTAAAAGTGAGTTTTCTTTCAGACAAAATCATACAGCCTCTGAACTACTAAAGTAACCAAAGTATTTGTTTTACTGTGCTTGAGCTTGAGAAAAATAGGGCATGGTCAATTGGGGAAGAAGTTAAGTTAGGAGTGATTTCTGGGGGAGTGAGACAAGTAGGGAAATGCTGCTCAAGGTGTTGCTGTGAATGTGGGATGTCTGAATGCACAAATAAACTGGAGAGGAGCAAAGCCAGGAGTAAAGTTTCATGGAGATGTTAATAGATTCCCAAAAGGCAAAAAAAATGTGTTGCCATGAAACTGTGTATGCCTTCTATTAAAGTCTAATCCAGATATGTTTGTGCAAGCCATACGGGCCATTCAAACCAAGAACATACAGAAGTGCTGGTGAGATTGTAGCCTGGCTACCCACTCTTCTTTGGTGCAGTTTTCTTTGCATACTGCACGTGGGGCTTATTTTGTTTTGTTTTTAGGGGTCAGGAAAAGAGAAAAGAATGATTTGGTGGTGAGTTTTGGTTTTTTTTATTGTTTGCTTGGAGGTAGCATGAAAAAACAGAGAATACTCTTGAGGTCTCTGGAGTGTCATCCAGCAATTATTCATCTTAGAGCAGAGCCATAAAGCAAGGGAAGAGGTGAGATTTGGGAAACAAGATAGATAAACAAGGCAGAAAGAGAACTAAGTGTTAGTAAAGGTTTGTAGTAATTTACATTGCCTGAAGGAATGCCTGAGCTTCGTGTTCACAGCCTAATGCTGAGCTGTTATTACTTTCAAAGGGAAGTACAGCCACAGAGATAGATGTGAGCTTCTGGCCCTCATTAAAATACAAGGAAAAGCATAAGGAAGACAGTGCAACCTCCTGGTCTTCTGGTACCTTGTCAGATGGCAGTGCACAGGTAATGAACTCAGATTTATCTCAAGAGGGCAGGAGCTTGTCTTTGTGGGAAGAATTTACAAAAGTTGTAGGTAATGCTGAAGTCTTTGAAGTAAGAGAACTTTACAATTGCAGGGCAGTAGCCTTATTAAGTTGCTCTGTCTTCCACATCACGCTAAAGTTTTCCATTTAAACTGTTCTTTCCTGTTCTACAAACCCAAAGACACAAAGGTACATGTGTTAGCAGCAATTCATTTCATTAACTCTTGGGAAGGCAGTAAATGTATAGTTTGTTAGGAGATGATCTGTAGAAGAGATTCCCTTTGTAAATGAGAAGATCAACATCTAATGTTCCTGTCCAGCTACAGTTTTGGTGATATTTTGCTATGTTCTTCATAGTGTCTTGATATTATCTGATGTGATAGGTGCAGTTGTTGCTTCTATGTATCTATGTCACAGGCATAAGAGACCTTATCTCCATGAATATTCTTAGTTCAGGACTGCTATGCACTAAAGGGCTGCTACCTATTGAGATTTCTCAAGCACAACAAGGCAATAATGATATAAATATTTCCACTGTTTCTTCTTTCTCTTGAGGATGCTGCTGAGATAGCGCGATCATGCAATAAACACGACGAGGAATCATCTTTGCAAACTCTGCAGAGGACAGAAGGCTCTGGCACAGGTCATGGAAGTCAGACAGTGGTGAGTTTGAAAACTTGAAGTAGGCTGCACAAGGTGACCTTCTGTATAACCCGGCTACTGTTAATGATAATGGTGCTGGAGTTTGTGGCAGGATTAATGATACAGTAGGATGCTGCATGGGCTTCTTCATATTTCTCCTTTGAGTGAAAATTATTTTGTTCTGATCTGTTCCTTGAAAATAAAGTTTTTTAGGAAACAAAATGGAGTATTGTCAGAAAAAAAAGATGTTGGCATTCATAAAGGCGTGAATGGGAGATGATAAAATCTGCATCAGTTACTGGATTTTTAAGTGGCAGTTAAAGGAGAAGTAAATGAGAGTAACACTCCCTTATTTGCTGCTTTGTGCAGAATGTGCACTAACTTACAGAGGAATGGGCAGCAGCCTGTAGGTTACGTGCAGAAGAGAATATGGAGGCAGTCTTGAAAAGTCCAGCAATAGCAAGTGCAAAAGAGTGGTAGGAGAGCAGCCTCAGCTCTAGCTCCTAAATTCTAACAGTATGGAAGAAGCTAGAATCTGTCACTGCCTGAGGCAAGAGCACGCTCCCAGGTCACTGTGTCTCACCTTGACTCCTTACATCATGTGACTTTCAATATACAGTTGAATAATGGGGAAAAAAAGTAGTGTCAAGGGAGAATTGGGCATGCCCTTTTTAAAAATGTTTCACATTCCTGTTCAGGAGAAAAATACATAGCTAACTGTTAGAACTTAGTCAGCAGCTGTTGTGTACTAATATTATAAACAAATAGCATTCTGCCTCATATGAGTGAGTGTATTATATATGACCTGTCTGTACACGTGATCTCTCTGTGTCCTTTTTCTTTGCTATGCTGCAGTGCTGATGGCCTCCGCTTGTACAGGATGCCTGTAAGCTCCCTTTGGGTGCAAAGGAGGTGCGGTCACTCCAGTTCCCAAGCACAGAAAGTGGTTCAGCTGAGCTTTCACTGATTCTCTGTGTTACACTGGTTTGAAGTATTGACTGCACTGACTAAATCTCAGCTGGGAGTAGTTGACATTTAGACACTTCTATTAGAGAGACTTCATCTCCAGGTCAACCTTTTGGGTATCCAGGCACCTAACAGGATAACATATACTGGTACCTCCGTGTGCCACCATCAACCTCCTGTCTTCAGAGGCACCCACAACCTGTTGAACGCAGTGATAGATAAGCTCAGCAGAGCAGTGTTTTGAGATGGACACAGCTGCTCTGTGTTGTTTGCAGAGAATGTGGTCAGGCTGTGAGCCACAATCTTCTGCTCCAGCAGAGAAAGTCACCCTTCCTCAATTCATGACAGACAGCGACAAAGCTTGCAATATTGCAATATCTTTTCCATTTCAGTGTTCTGCTGCTCTGTGCCATTTCCATATTCTGTATAACTCCCATTAGGAATGTGTTTTTTTTTTTTTTCCTGCTAAGCAATTTATTTACAAGATCAGTTACTATTTGGGGACAGGAGGACATAGATTTTTAAAAACGTTATATTTATTTTTTCCCTTAGAGAAGCACTGAAACGTAGAGATCTGTGGAGCTGATTATATTAATGTTCTCCATTTAGAGCTTAAACATACACTAACATTAATTTATTCCCACTATCTTGCTGATTGCTAAATGATACAGTATCATTGCTCCTGGCATGTTTTCCCTCCAAATTCAGTTCTAGTAGCCTAAAATATGAAGTGTGATTCAGAAATATGTTTGAATTACTGTGTCAGGTAAGCTTTGGTAACTGTCAATTTCATCTCCTTTGTTATGTCATTCTTAGAACACAGACTCTTAGAACACGAACTCAGTAAGTGTGTGTGAAGCTGGACGTAGTTACACCTGCACACAAGATATTGGTTTGTTTTATTCAGCTGATTTGTCTGCATATCTGAGTTTCTATTTCGTAAAGAAGAGGGGTGAATCTTCCTGAAGCAGTGTTGTTTACCTGGGGAAGGGCAGAGTGAGCCATAGGGGAAAACTGAATGCTTCTGTGTACATGTATGTTCTGTTTAATGCTTGGTTATTTTTTGCCATTATCAAAACATGCTTACTTCAGTGAAACAAAGTGTTTTGCAGTCCTGTCAAAATTAAAAAAAGAAATATATATTGTGCCTAAAATGGCAAAATATATTTAAGCGATGAACTAGAACAGATAGGCTGGGAACTAAAGCCAGAAATTTCAGGTGGAAGTTGAAGTAAACTGGTACTTATCTTCAACTGCATGAACCTCAACAGAGTTTCCTAGAATGTTTCAGAATCTGTACACTCGGACTATTTCCTGTGTTTAATGGCATTGCTGCAAGGTATCTGGGGGGGAAATCAGAGAAGTAATGGTTGAAATAAGACGCTGATCCCTGAAATGGTGCATTTTGTCTGTCTTATTTTAGCACGAAGCTGATGCACTGTGATTGACTGTCTCAGTGTGTGTGCTCTGGAGTCGTGGGAGCCGTACAGGTGGTTTTCTACAGAGGCGTTGTGCTTCATTTACTTATTAACTTCTTTTGTTTGCCTATGCGTGGATATATACAGACCTGTGCAGGCTTCTGAGCAACTGCTGGTATCTCCAAGCACTTTAGACTTCTCCTTATTACGGAAGTATGCAGTGCTGCTTCTTAAAGCAATGCAAGCAAGAGGAAAGAATTACACAGGATAGACTTAAGAATACACATTATTTTTCTGTGTGATTTAGAGCACGAATAGAACTTGTTTGAGTGTTGGAACCAACTGCATGCAAAAAACTTCTAAATGATGCACAACAGCTTGCTTTGCAGCTTTAAACTGCATTGCTCTTCCATCCAACTCCCACAGCAAAACATCTCTCCTCAGGGGAGAACTGGTTAATGGTGAGTCATCGTGCTTCCTGTGGCTCAGGTATACCTGCGTGGATGCAAATTGTGCCTGGAAACCTGTTACTCCAGATCCTGGATCGCCTGCCTGCTCAATTTCCCTTCCTTCTTCTTTCATCTTTAATTATTACTTTTTTTTTTAAACTGTGAAGTCAGTGACAGAGTTGTTTTGGAGTCCTGTGAATGTGAAAGTTAAACATTTCTCACTGGTAAGGGGGTGGGGAAAGAGAGGAAGAAAGAAAGGAAGAAAGAAAGAAAGAAAGTAATAGATAGATAACTGCATTTTTTCCATGTGCTTTGCTGTAGAGTGGCACGCCGCCTGCTGTCCCCAACACCATCCAGGGTTCTCCAGGGAAAGCAGGAGAGTCAGAGGAAGCAGTGGATGGTGGAAGGCCCGAGCCGGAAACAATCCTCCAGGTGTGCCAGGCCCGTGTTGCCGAGATGGAACAGTGGCTAGACAAAACTAAGGTGTCCCTGGGCTCAGACCCCCAGACCCCCAAAATGCAGCAGATGGTGGAAGTACAGCTTGGTGATTGCGAGGTAAGAGGGAGCAGCCAGTGTGCTGCTGGCCATCTACGTGAGCCACCCTTCCCGGGGCTTTGTGAACGCAGGAAAGCTGCTGTTACTGCTTCTTGCTCCCTGCTTATTCAGCTTCAGTACGCTGGCAGGCAGCCGGTGACGGCTCAGCTTCAGTTTCAGGTGCAGCTTTCCTAGGGCTTAGTTAATACCTGTTTTTAGGATTGTACACTGTGGGATCATTATACACCTGAAGGATTTAGTTAGAGCTCTGAGTGTTTTTACAGCTTTGTTTTTCTTTAGTTTATTTTTGCATCCCCTGTTAAAAGGCAGCTTTCTGTTGGTCTCTGTCATAATAAGTCAGTGAGAATAAAGGATTTTTTTTGTTTTGCTTGGATGTTTTCACTTTAGATTTTTGTAAGAGTGATTTAAAAGACTAGTGTAAAATAGCTCCTAAACTGTAAGTTGTTCTTTTGCACTTCAGGGCCCCAAAGCTGCCAGCATAGGGGGAAGAGACTGACACTTATCCACCTTGAGTAGTGTGTATTTGGATGTACTACTTTAGATCTAGGACCTTCTTGCTCCAGATGGCAGCAGAAGGAACAGAGGGGTTGTATATTTTGGTGGATATGGGTGGGGAACAACAGAGGTGACGTGAAGAATTGGACTGAGTGGTATTCCTGGTGCAGCTTTCTCTGGCACACAGACTAAAAGAAAATGTGCAGGCATGCAGCTTTGGAGTTCCCCACAGTGCCAGGCCAATATTCCTATCTGCTTGGCTGCTGAATTCTGGGAATTAAGATCCTGAATCCATTTATGTAGCTGGCTGTATCTCAGTCCCATTCAAGGTTTGTGTCAGTGTAGGCCTTGATAAGGCAGACACAGCAGTAAAATCGAGCAGGCTTCAGGCAGCACTGGGCCCTGCTGAGTTCCTGCCAGATATTAACAGTTTTGCTCAATGTTGACACATGAACTTGGTGGATCAGAGAAATGTTTTTCTATCCTAATCAAGATCTACGCAGAAAAATGTCCAATGCACAAGACAGAAGTGGTCTCTAGATAGATAGTTATGATGTAGAGCAATTAATTTATTGCACTTGATTACTTTGCAGTTGAGTTGTAGTTTCTGTCTCCACATTCAACCTTAAAAACGTGAGTTTGAAGTAATGCAGAGATGCTGTGTGAATCAGCAACTAAATCCCAACAGTTTCCAGTGGCCTGGCTAATTCATGGTAGCTGTACTGTATTTTGGTACTTCAGATTGGATGACTGGATGGTAGGAAGGATTTTTTCACAGAAGGGATGGGCTGCTCAGGGAAGTGGACTGCTGTCCACAGCTCCAACTGGCCATAGGGTATGTGTGCCCCTCTACTTTATCACTTCATTGAAAGCTCAGTGGCATTTCAGATAAAACAGTCTCAGTGGTAGTTGTAAAACTAAGTTAACAGGCTATTCATTTTGCTGAGACATGAACTTCACCTTCTGCTGATTCTGTTGTGAAGCCAGTAGCTCCTTGCAGCAGGATGGAGAGCTGGACGTAACTCTTTAACTCATCACAGCAAGATTTGTGCGAGGTTTACCAGTCAACACCAATGAGCTGTCAACTTTGTCTCCTTTTGATAGCCAGAACTGTTTTTAGAACTGATGGCCCCAGTTAAAGGCTGCCCTCCATACACTGGCAACATTGTACTGTAATGTAAGCAGAAATTCTGCTGTGCTTCTGGTTGATGTGATTCGAAGGAATGAGAGCTGGCCGTACAGTGAGCATCAGCTCAAGGCTTATTTCTTCTTCACAAATCATAGTTTTGCACAGATTTAGAAGTGCCACTGCCTCACAGTGAGGTCTGTTGAGATCATACATCCACAGAACTTGACCATCCCTAAGGGTGAAGTGGTCAGTCTGTTCTCTGCCTCCTTCTCTGATGCGGTGTGTTGTCCTGGTTCATCCAAATGAGGTCTATGATTTCTGCCTCCCTTTTTCATTATTGACTGTCTGAGTTAATACAACTTCCCACAGAGAATGTTTTCTGAAACAGTTTTGTCTTTAACATTGTATTAAATACACTTTATTGTTCATAGCAAAAGGAGACTACATTAGAGAAAACCCAGGGAGTTTGCAGCTATTTCTGATCTTTCCTCTTTCTGTTCATTTTAGACAAGGTTAAGTGTAAGCGCTGTTTACAGAATGTTATCAGGAAAGGAGTATTGTACTTCAAAGAATGAATAATTGACTCCTATCACTTCTAGGTGATATTATCACAGATTGAACAAAATCTTACTTTACTGGAAGATTGTGGAGACAGTGTAGGCTACCAACAGCAGATAGAGGCTCTTTCCTTGAAGCTGAAGGAAGTGAAGTGTAATTTGGAGGAAGTCCAGATGATGCTTCAGGATAAATACAGTGAAGAGCAGGTAAAGCATATGAATTCTGTGCTGAGGAAAAGTAAGAGCCCTGTTGCTGTCATGTGCTATAGTAGCAGAAGAACAGTTAGAGCTCACCATGTGAAGCGAGGAAGGGAGAAGAGTTGATCAGGAATGTCAGATTTTTTATTTTTCCAGTTTGTACTGCAGTATAATTATTTTTCATTTGCAGTAAGTAGTGGGAATTCTAATGAATCTTTGAGCTACATCTTCTCAGCTTTAAGTGCTCAGTGGCAGTACTTAAGATTTTGTGAGAAATACAGCAAAAGGATAAAAAAATTTTGGTGAGGTTCTTTTTGTTTGTTTCGTTGGTTTTTAATGCCTTCAAATTGCCATGATGTTTTTGATAGTATCACAGCAGACAGGCCTTAAAGCAGTAACTTTTTTCAAATAACACCTAAGTGGCATGAGCAGTGACTCAGCTTTCCAGTGCCACAGCCCCATAGCTAGAAAGGGACAGGAACTAGATAGAAGTGTTTGCAAGAGTGCCAACTGCTTTTGCACTGCTGATTCTGTTTACAAGTTGTCCAAAACAGCTCTGCTTTTGCCATTTCCCCAAACTGCACATGGAGGTTCTGCCTTCTTGTCAAGTCTGGAAGCCTTCCCACAATGGATCTCTCTTTACAGATTCCCAACACGGAGAGGATTGACCCAGAGTCCCTCAAGATCTTGCACTCCAATGGGTCCAGTGTGTTCCACCTTGGCCTTGCTGAACAGCCATTCCTCCAGCAAAATGATTTCCAGAACCCACAGGTAATTTTTCTTCCTGATCAGGAATTCAGCTGCTCTGTGTCCACTGTACATGCAGGGGGCTGCTGCGTATATCACCTGCTGCAGTTTTCACTGTGGGACCAACTCTTCTCCTAGAGGAAGAAGAAGTTAAGAAGGATGGAGAAAGGCCTCCTACCCCTGAAAACTCAGGATTTTTTTTTTTCTAAAAGGTTTATGAACCTTACAAAACTGGATTGTACCCTTATCACAGTGATTCAGTTGGAATCACCCAGCCCTCTGATTTCCTGCGTTTAAAGCTCTGATGTATTCTGAAATCTGAAACTGCATACTGAAACTTCTTTTAAAGATGGATTTGACTCTGAGGCTTTGTGAACATTCTCCCATGAACTAACTCAGAATGACTCAAAGGTCATTGTTAACATTATAAGGATATCCTATGATACTCTATAAGCTGCTTCTGTTTTGCTAACTGGAAATTAGCTTTTGCTCCTCTCATGTTCATAGGAATGAGTTGGAGAAAGTGATCCAGCCTGAGCTGCTGAAATTGCTCAGATTTCAGTCAGCGTTCTTTTTAACTAATTCATTTCTAACTCAAGTTTGTGCAACCCCACTTTTTCTCTGTATAAAGGTGGCGGCCTTTACATTTTTTACATTTCTGAAAATGCATAATGTATTTCTGACTGAGGGCTTTTGCTTTTGAAACTTGAAATAAGGCTGAAATATATTCTGTAAAAACACATGTTTTTAGAAAATTGTTTGGTAACATCATATTTACACATTACTTGCTTTTGCTCCTGATAGAAGTATTCTTAACTTTGCTTGCTAAATGGATTCATTTGAAATGCAATTGGAAAAATACAATAATCATTTCAGAGGAATACAGTGCACACAATTGATTTTTATTGTTAATTTTCTTCTCTGTTCACAGGATCTGAAAGTAATAGCAGCAGAGCAGAAAAGCCTCATTGACTTCATTGAGTTGTGCGTGGAAAAAATGCAGCCACAGTCTGAGGAAAGTGTGACTCAGAAATTAGAACCCAGGTACAAAGCAACAAAATCACTCCCCAGATTCAGTTGCAGGAGCACTGTTTGGAGGGATATGTGCCTGTAGAAGAAAACTTGCAAGAGCTGGGAGATTTCTGCTATCAGCTGTCTAAAGAAATTGAGTTTAACTTATGTGACAGTTTCCTTGATATGGGGCTGACTGGAGTGTCCAGTCAGCTGTGGTACCAGGCTGATGCCTGCCATAAGCTGAAGCAGGTCCAACAGAGGCAGGTTCACAGCCATACGTTTGGTTGCACCCTCTTTTGGGGGCAGGTGCAGTAGAAACTAATCTTACACAAGAAGTTTTACAAATTTGTTTATCCTACTTTCGTATTTGACATTCTAATGTTTTCTTAATACAGCAGTAGAGAACCTGATCCAGAAATCAAGCAGGCTGATCCCACTTTATCTCCAAAGGACCAAACGGGTAATAAGTGGCAATATTTACAACAGGAGCTTTCCTCCAAGATGAAGTCTCCTCTCTGCCCGCTTGTGGAGCCTCAGGTCTGTTTAAATTCAGTGAAGCACTCTTTGTGCAGCCTGTTGGTTTGTGTGAAGATAACTATTACGATATCTTCCTGAGTCCTCGTATCATGTCTCTTCTTCATCAGATAACTGAAATCTTTGCAAGCACTCTCCTGAAGAAATTGTTACTGCATACTGTTTTCATGATTGTCTTTTAATTTTACGTTAAGGTAGATAATGACTCTGGAGCTGTGACTATGAAGTAGTGTGGGAACATGTAGGTGAATTCTGGCACTCAGCATTCAGACTTGATGTTATCTGCTTAATTCTTTCAAGGGAATTAGGCGAGTTATCCAGCAAGCTCCCAGCTCACTTTTATGGATGTGGATTAAGTCCCAGTTCCTGCAAGTGAGAACATCGTAGTCAGAAGAAACTTCTAGCTCAAATTTTCTTCTACGATTTGTCATAGCGTTTTCTCTTTCTCTCTGACACATCAGAAGTGGACTTTGTACTGCCATAAGTGCTATGCATTTATTCAGAGCAGACTGCAGAATTGTACTGCTCAGACAAAGTGTGTTTTCTGTTGCTAGCAGTTTTGCTCACAATCAATTTGAATGGCTGGATTTATTCTTCTCTGAAAGAAGAGTACTGCATTAAATGGAAGAATACTGGTCAAGTAAAAGGGTGAATGTCTGCTCTTACTCAGGCAATGCAGAGGGCAGCAGGCCTGCCTTAATACAGGCTACAGCCTGTAGCCCCTGAAAGTGGGATTCAGAGGCTCTTTTTTCAGCCATGCTCCAATGAGGGCATAGCCTAACCAATTTCTTGCCAGCAAAAAGGGAGTCCTGGTATCTGAGTGCTTCGTATTCATAACTTGACACTTGTATTTTAATGTTTTTTAAAAGGAATGTGATATAGATGCCTGTAGCCCAGACTTCATTTGAGCTGTTCACATAATTGCAGTATTCTCTTTCCCAATGTCAGATTACAACGAAATTGAACATGCTGCCCCGGGGCACATTCCCAAATGCAGTGACCCCAACCGTGGAAGAGCTGAAAACATACACTGTCCAGCTGGGAGACCTAAGCCAAGAAGCAAATGTGGTACATGCACAGGTAAAAATGGAATGTTCTAGCACTGCCAAAAGCACCAGGAATTTTAGACACAGTGCACTTTCTGGGCATTGAGAAGCATAGACAGGGGTTCATTGTAGTGTAGCTTTTGCAACAGCTGAGGGGTATAACATACATTCAGGTTAGGAGAAAGATTCCAAGTTGCAACTGTGACACTTCTACTACCAGAATCCAAAGACATGTTAGTGTGGATTAAGATTGTTCCTCACACTCTGTTAAATGAGGATCCTGTGAATGATTTTAGTAAATCTGCAATATGTGATTCGATGTGGCAAATTCTTCTGTGCCTGTTCCTGAGTTTAGAAACCTGTAAAACTGCACCTGCTCCTAATACACTGAGGGTCATTCTCAATTTTGTCCTTGACAGCTCTGAATATTGCATGCATATAGCTGTCCCATCCAAGACTGTCCTTCAGTATTTCATGTTTATTATTATTAACTGACTAAACTTATAACTTTATGCCAGTGAACAAATCTTAGGCATGTCTTGGGTTAAAGTACTGAAAAATTCTGGCTTACTTTTATGCAGGAGAATGTGGCAGAGGAAGTTTCTTCCAATTTGGATAAAAAACTGTTTGAGCTACTTTTGGCAATCAGCCGGTGTTTGAACAATATGGAGGAGATGCTGAACACCTCAGTCCTCTCCACTGAAGAGGCAGCCGTGCAGCAGGTTCTTTATGAGGTAACTTTCCTTGAGCATCCAGGAGAAAGGAACCATAGTGGATTTCTTTTGTGAGAAAAATTTATATGGCCTGTCACTTCCTCTCATCTTTGCTGGTAAAACTCAGGAGTAGCACAGTCAGGTTCTTTGGTGGTGCACAGATCTGGGCCTTCTGTCTGTTAACAATTACCAGCTCACGTACCACTGCATTTTACAGGCAGATCTCCGTGGACAGAGACCATTTTCACTCATGTTATCTTTTTTCCAACCCTTTAGACTCTTTCTGTAGAGCTGCAAAAACTTCACGCGGATCTGAGTGATAAAAAGGATGATCTTTTAAAGTCTATAACCTGCGCTGGTGGGAGCACAGATGTGTTCTGTGAGTGCTTTAACAACTTACAGGCATGGCTGGAACAAACTCAGGCTGCCACTGCTTCAAGGAGCAATTCAATGAAAGCTGGGCTGGATCATAATAGCAGTTACCAGGTACTCCACTGTCAAATGCACATCTTGTTTCACAGCATCTGTTAGACTTCTCAGTGTTAATGCATTTGGGTTACAAATGAGGCATCTGTAATGGTCTTTTTTTTTTTTTGGTACTAAACAAACTTGTCTTGGTCTCTCAAGAAGCAAATATATTTTGCTTTTCACAGCACTGTTTACAGAGCTGACTGTCTTAGAAGTAGAAAATTTGCATGAAAAGCATAGAAGTAACTTGGGATCCCATGTATGCTGATCTACAGACTAAACTAAGTTTCTGTGGGGAAGGATTAGACCAGGGAACGGTTTGCATCTCCTTCGTACTACCTTGTGGACTCAGGAGCGATCAGAGTTAGTGCAGTGCCAAAAGCTCTGTTGTTCTCGGAATGTATGTTATGAAACACTCCTTTTTTGCTGCAGTGTCCAGTGCTGCTCTGCCTATAGCTGTGCACTGCAGGCTGATTTAACCCTTGGTATTTACTGCTCCTTGAGATTTTCTGCCACAGGAACAGAAGTCACTGTGTTGCAAAGTTGTGTTTCTTTTGTTGTTC
The DNA here is from genome assembly GCA_036925125.1 of Oreortyx pictus. Classification (NCBI taxonomy): domain Eukaryota; kingdom Metazoa; phylum Chordata; class Aves; order Galliformes; family Odontophoridae; genus Oreortyx; species Oreortyx pictus. The sequence goes on along the minus strand of JAUPFR010000006.1, from coordinate 52,479,641 downwards.
TTCAGAAAAACAAATAATTAAAAACTTTGCTGTAGATTCTGGTGTTGGGCTAGGTCTACTAACTGTTGTTGAAAAATATTTCATCAGGAATCCTTTCTGAAAAAAAGGAGAGAAGAACTTGGTTTTTGAAATACAGTTTCTGATGTTCAGCAGTGCTTCAGTGTGCTCATCTTCAAGTGAGCCTATCTCTGCTGCTGAATAATAAGAGATCCTTTGAAAAACACTGGGATGTTGTCTCTAAACAGGAACAGGGCTGATACTGCTATGTTTACTCCTGCAAAATCCATTGAGCTCTATCAGTTGTCAGTAATAGGCTTATTTTCTCATTTTCAGAAGAGAAGATTCACAGATCTATACTGTTACAGAAGATCATTGTGACAGAGAAATCTCATTTTTTGTACACTGAGAGGGAATTTCCCTTTCAAAATTATTCCTTTGACCCCAGAATGTGTATGCTTTTTTTGTGTGTTAAAGTGAAAAAGTGCTTTTGCTGTAAGAGTGCCATCTTGTTTGCTGTGTAATTTTGTCTGCATATTACTATGCTTGTATGTGATATACTTCTGATGATTGTTACTTTTTCAGAATGAAACCAGGCTGCTTTATGATCAATTAACTGAGAAAAAAGCTACTTTGCAACAAGGTTTGAATGCAATTCGTGGGCATAACATTTCTGAGCAGCTTCAGGTAAGTTCATTTGTAGGAAAAGCTAGTGTTTCCAGTTTTCTATGATTTACTGTTTCATATTTTTTAAAGTTTGAGTCTTATTTATGCTTTAAGAATGAGAGAAGAAGAGAGTTCAGTGTTTATCACCCCTTTTTTCCTACTACATCCCAGTCCATAACTGGACTTAATTCCAGTCCTGGAATTAAGTGTGTGGAAGAACCAGTTTCCCCACAACCTCTTGGAACAAATGCACCCCAGCCTATGGCAGAGAGAAAGAAAAAACTACACAGAGTACAGCAATCCACACATTGTGCCTTCCTAATATTCAAAACTTTACTTTTTCTTCGTGGAAAATAGGACTGCAGTATTTGTATCTACTCATTCAGGAGCTATAAGCACTTCATCATAGACCATTTAACCAGTTAAGGTTTTCTTCAACCTTTGTAGGGATTAGCAGAGAACTAAAAGTGAACAGACAACATATGAATGACCATCTGACACACATCTTCTTGCTACAGGAGCAAAAAGGGGTCCCACAAACGTTTTTGTTACAGGCTCATAACCTTGTTTACATGCATAATTTCTGCCAGGCTGAAAACCATGTTCAGCCCCCAGGCGGGAGCTGCTGCACTGAGCATATTCTGTGAAGCAACCACTCTTGGAAAAAGAACATCAGCAGTACATAAATTCCCTTCATTCAGAAAGAACCTGTCTCAATCCATCCCTGATTGAATCTTTCAAATTCATGAGAAAATGGTATTTTCTGAGGCCAGGATTCTTTTTAATGATGGATGTCTAGTTAGTAAACTGAAACATGCTGAATGTTATAGTGAGACACAAGACCTTAACTTCCTTCATGGCTGTGCCTTGTAAACCCAGTAAGGCGTCTCATGAACACTCTTGTCTGTTTATCTCGTAAATTTATAATTTTGCCTTTAATTTCAGAAAACTGATGCCTGTGCTTTGGAACTGCAAAACTTTGAAAACCAAGTGGCAAAGCTGAGAGACTATGGGGAAAGATTCCAGTTACCCGTCACCTTAATCCAGGAGGCTTATAAATTAGAGGTGAGAACATAGTACAATTCTACTTATGCAGCAAGGTTTCTGTGCAAAGTTTTTTAAGCATCAAAAGACTGATAATTATTTTGCAATCTGGAAATGTGTGCTTGGATTTGTAGGATTCATGTATGTATTTAATGGGTCACTAAACTTTGCTCACATTGCAGGATGTTTTGGATGATATGTGGGGGATTCTGAAAGCAAAATATGTGGAGCTGAATTCTCCTTCCATCAGTGAGAGCCAATATGAGGACCTGCTCCATGGGTTTGCAGAGCTAGTTGCTATTGGACAAGAGAAGATTGCACAAGATACAAAGCAGCTGACAAAAAGCAGAGCAGCTCTACAGTCTTACCTGAAAAATCACAAGGTATGGTATTTCCATCACAGAATCACAGAACTGTAGGTGTTGGAAGGGACCTCTAGAGGTCATCGAGTCCAACCCCCTACCAAAGCAGCTCCCCAGCCCAGGTTGCACAGGCAGGTGTCCAGGAGGGTCTTGAATGTCTCCAGAGAAGGAGACTCCACAAACTCTCTGTGCGGCCTGTGCCAGTGCTCCATCACTGCACTGTGAGGAAGTTCCCATGCACATTTATGCAGAACTTCCTATGCATCACAGGCCTGCCCAGATCAGATCAGCATAGTGAGGGCACTGTTTTCTGTGACAGATTTTCCTTGAGTGTCATAGAGAAGAGTAAGTATCGCAGTGTACAAGAGGAACTGAAGTTCATGCAGAAAACAGTGCAAAGCTTTTAGTTATCCAAAGTAGGACCCAGTAAAACAGGAGAAGTTATTGCAACTGCAGTTTTGGTAATAAATTAAGATCAGGATTACAGTTTTGCCAGTCTATGATATACTGTGGTTTACCTCAGAACATAATGACGTGCAAAGAAAACATTCTAATTTTTCATAATTAGATTCCTGAAGTTGCTGTCTAACAACTAAGAGTTGAAGCTTTGCTTCCAGCATTCCATGCCCTCATGATTCTATGCCCCTCTTTTCTGAAGGGAGGGTAGTTTAGATCCTCCTCTTGTCAGTCCACTGTTCCCTGTTCCCAGCTGCAGTGTGTTTGATGAAAGATCCCAAGAATACACATGCATCCCCACTGTCCTTCTGCTTGACAAAACCAGTGCTAGCCACTAGAAAATCTTTCTGTCATACCAGTGGCTTGATTTAACTGCCCCATGTAGCCCAAACTCCCTACAGAATTGCTTCAGGATGCCAAGTGCTGCAGATCACTACTCCAGAATGATGTTTGTCACTTACTCACAAATTAGCCTCAGCAAAGTAAAATGTTTGGAATTTTTGTACAAAGGAAAACATATATAGAATATATGTACACTCCAAATTTATACTTGTTGATTTACATAAGTAAAAGGAACTGCAAAAGTAATTGTTCCTGCCCTGGTTGTGAAGACTTATCTGAATGCTCACACTGTCTAGGATACAGTCCTAAAGTGAAATCCTGGTAGTAGGTATTAGTTCTTTGTGAAGAAGATCTTGATGGAGGAGTATGATCTTAAGTCCTTAAAACATTTTCATGGGAGAAAGTATTTTGTTGAGATTCAGCTCTTTCCTGACGGCTCAGCTAAGCCATAACTAAATCAAGTTCTTTGAGCCTGTCCCACTTCTTAACCGTTAGAACTGGTCATACTTGATGATTGGAGTCATCTCCCATCCACATGAAAGAAACTGAATAATGGCTGTGTGGTGAATTCATGCTGAATTCAGCTCTAGTATTGTTAAAACTCTTCTGTTTTTGCCCTCCACTATATTTCATATGAACTGAAGGCATAAAGGTAGATCTTTTTCTTTGCAAATGAAAACAGTGTATGCAACTCATCTCTGGTTCCTAGTCTGACTGCAAAATTATCGGTAACCCATCTTGGGTTGGTGCAGCATTTGGGTAGAAGGCTCCTGCTTTGATAGGCCCTGGAAGTGTCTGCTTTTCACAATGCACCTTCTCTGTCTTCTGCATACTCCTGCTCTCAGCACATGATTTCACTTACACAGCAAGCTTTAACTTGTTTTTTCTTCAGGACTTTTTCCACAACCTCATGACTCACATGGCTTACGTGCAAGTATTTTCCAAGAAAGTGACTCCCTCTGTCCTACAGAAGAGAGAGAAATTCTGGAGTGGGCTGGTGAATGAAGTCAGATTGCTGGAGCAGAAGGCCAGCCAGTACGGTATACACTTAGAGAGCCTGTTAAAGGTAATGAGCCAAAAGAAACCCAAGGTAAAAGTCGGAGGGAAGGAGTAGTTGCTTCTAGAGGAGCCCTTCCCACAACAGTGATTCTTTGTCTAGTAGTTGTCCTTTCATAGATGTGTCCATTGAAGAGTAACTTGTTCTCCATGTATCAGTAAATTGTCTTTTTCCCTTGGAACACCTTTGGAAGTGGGCGTTTCAATCCGTTACTCTGATCTGGGTGACTTTCTTGCAGTAATTTTGGAGTGCCTTGACTGACAGTAGAGCTGTTCTAGGCATAAAATACTGGTACTGTTTTAAAATTAAATGTAAAAGTTGTTCTTGAAACACCCCTAGGGAAGTAAAAACTGAAGCATACCTCTTTCAAATTAAATATCTTGAAGATTTAATTATTTCATCTGTGTTAAAATCACAACTCGTGTTATATTTTCATTTTACTTAGCTGCTTACATGTTCTGTTTCATTAATACAAGAGCTGTTTGTGCCTAGATTAAGCATTAAGTCTGATATAGTGGAAACACCAATGTGTGTTATCTTAATGGTGTAATTTGTTTTTTAGGAATGGACAGAATTCGATGATGAATGTCTAGCCTTCAATAAGGAGTTAGAGGCACTTACTTCTACATTGCCATCTGTGAATTTGGTTGAAGAAACAGAAGAAAGATTAATGGAAAGGATTGTACTTCTCCAGGTATTGATGTGTCTGTCTCTCTAATTGGTTTTCTTCTTGAATCTGTAGGGTTGGCAAAAAAAAAAAAAAGAAAAAAAAAAAGATGAATTGGCATATGAGGAGAAGCCAATTTGCAGGGTGCTATTTCCTTTTTGCTTTTGTTAGTGTGAGCATGCATGCTGGAAACTTCTGTGTTACTTTTTATCTCCTATCCCGATTCCTGTCTGACCAATGAAAATAGAATTCCTGTTGTAGAAAATGGCAAGTAGTCTACTGGCTTGTTCCCAACTGCATCTCTGATGGTGCCTTGGAACAGCAAGTCGAGTTTAAAACATTTTAATGGTTGGAAACATACAAATACAAGGATATAAAAGCAGCCTTTGTGGTTGTTTTATAAAATCAACAAGAATTAACCTTCCATATGCTTAGTGATGTATCCTCTGAGGGAGATCTGCTTTCCTTATGGGTTTGATCTTTCTATGTCTTCAGAGGACCTACTCTATTAGAGGTTTTGGAATTGGGTCTATGGAGAGTTCAGTTTTATACTTAGATTCATAGACTATAGAAGCAAAAAGCAGTTCTGTGATTCAGTGTACCTGTTTGCATAAAAGAGATTACAGGAGGCTCTCAGAAAATTCTGAACTATGGGTATCTTTTGAACTAAATCAGCAGTAGATACTGACAATCACTGATCTCTGGTGCTTTTGATGCCCATCACAGTGAAACGGGAGATAGATTATATTTGCCTAGCCATTCATTGTAAAGTTGTTTTGTTTCCTTTATTCCTTTAGAATGAAGGGATAGTTAAAATCTTTAATCTTTATTTTCTTTAATGACATCAGAAACAAAGTAGTCAAGCTTTAGAAGATGCTTTTGGGAGGAGTCCAAGCACTGGAGCTTCACAGTTTCAAGGACAGAGCAAAATAAAATTCTCTGGAGCATAATTCTTGCTAGACAAATATCCCTATTAATTTTAAATATTCTGTCTGGAGAGAAGTGAGAAACTTACATATCACATAATTGCTCCCTTTCTGACTTCTCCCGGGGACCAATCTACTTCTTGGGATTTTTTTCTTCTTTTCCCTTTTTTCGTTGTGACCTTCCAGTGAAGTGTAGTAATGGCACAGTCATGCTTTGTTTTTATTCAGCTGTCTAGGCAAGCCCAACTCCTCCAATGTCTTTGATTTAACATCTTCACTGTTCTCCCTCATTCCTCCTGGCCACCATCGTTCAGTTCATATCCCAACAGCTTCTTCAGCTTTCCATAAGTCTGGTAACATTTTTTTTTAATAAGATAGACACAGAAGCACTGCTAAGAACAGGAGGGCAGTAACATTCTGCTGGCAATGGGTGTGTGTGCAGATGATGCAGCCAGGTCTTATAGACAGCATCCATTCATAGCTTGAAGTTTACACGTGTTGATTGCTTCAGAATGGAAAATAAAATGCATGACATACTAAATGTAAGATTAAGATGTTAGAACAAATGATATGTATTTTGCTACTCGTGTTTTCAAATTTTAAAATGTTATTGTTTTGCAAACTTGCCATATTCTGATAGCAAATCAAGAGCACTGTTGATGAGAAGCATGCCAGGCTGTACCAGATGGTGAAAGAAGGGAAGAAATTGCTGACTGCTGTGAGCTGTCCGGAGATAACAAGTCAGATTGGGAAGCTGGAAGAGCAGTGGTTGTCCTTAACCAAAAAAGTTGGCAATGAACTACACAGACTTCAAACGTTACTCAAACTCTTGGTCAGGTGGGTCATAACTCAGAAGGCAATTGGAGATAGCAGCTTGAAAAAACAGTTAGAAACTGTTTTCTGAAATACTGGTAGGCAATAATGAAATGATGTAGGGCCTTTTACTTAAAAGCAGGAAAAAATAAAGCAGTGATGATCAGAAAACTGACCCTCTATTACACAGCATATCTTCTCACACTTGCTTTGCTTCCAGTTCACTTTTCTGGGAACAGTTTTGATTGCTGTCATTGTTAAGTCAGAGTACCTAGGTGAGAGTTAGCTACATCATGCTGCTGCTCATATATTTGAAGTGCTAATAGGTGCTCTAATCGTGGTGCCATAAGTACTTGAGCTCACTATGTATGCAAGCTAACCTTTATTCCCATGCAAAGGCATGCTGCACAACTCCACATGTAAATGATCCCCCTTATAGACACTCAAGGCCTGGTTGAAATGCTGCCTCAACCTGTGTTTCAAACCTCTCTGAAAGTCCCAACTGTCAGTGCACCACAGGTGTCAGAGCACATGCCTCCTCCCAGAGGGGCCAACTTGGAGGGTGAGAAATACATCCCAGATTCAAATAGGAGACACATGTCTGCATGTTTTGTTTCCTTCTTTTAGCTACAACAGAGACTCAGAGGAGTTAAAGAAGTGGCTGGATTCTGCTGAGCAGAGAATGAAATTTTGGAAGGAGCAGTCTCTCAATGTGTCACAAGATCTTCCCACCATCAGGGATAACATCAACAGCTTGTTTGTAAGTTTGATCTCCTACCAGATTGAGATGATACATCATGACTTCTTATTTAAGTGATCCTTTTGAGTGTTTTCTTTTGTGTTTACCATGACCCAGAAGCTGCCAGCAGAATATGACACTGAGTTACTGCACGCCCCAGAGCTACTCTGTTTCCTGGGTAGAGAAATTTGAGGATGGGAGGCCACAGAAAAACTTCCTTTAGGTTGCTAAGCTAGCCTGAGTCCATAAATCAGAATGGATCTGTTATGTATGTATAGGATTATAGCATGGTTTCTCTTTTGCTCCTGATGCTGAGTACCAGATACAGCAGTTCAGCTCAGCTGACAGGCCTCTTACCAAGTGAAGTGAACTTATGGAGCAGGAATGAAGTCACTGTGGCTGTGGGATTGGTCAGCCAAAGTCAGGAAAGAGAAAGCCCATAGAGAAGCATATTCTAAATTGCATTTTGTGTATTTGCCTGCTCCGTGGTGCTGTATGACTAGCTAGGACATTCTGCCTTGATGTGAGACATGACAGATGGAGTGTTGCATGGTGAAAAAGCAAGGTGTCGTGGATGCTGGATAGGTAGGTGCGAGCCGGACAGAGATTTGAGAGCTGGTGTTGCTCCCTTGACCTCTGTGGGATGTGGAGATTGGGATATTTCTAATGCCCGTGGAGCAAGAGGTAGTATTCAGCATTATATCAGGGTAGGCAGAAAATGGCCTTATATACTGCCAGAATGTGTTAAGTGTTCTGAACTTTACAGTCTTGCTAAAATCCATTTGTTAAAACAGTTCATCCAGTGACTGAAAACTTGGTTTCTCCTCTTTATCTAAATAGATGTACAAATATGTATTTACCCTCTCTTAATATTTACCTTCTCCCGTGCACCTCAGACATTCTCTAAGGAAGTTGATGACAAATCTTCCCTGAAGTCATCTGTGGTGAGCACTGCCAACCAGCTCTTCCACGTGAAGCAGGCCGATACTGCGGCACTTAGGTCATCTTTGGCAAAGTTTGAGCAAAAGTGGGGAGAACTGATTACACAGCTGCCAGTTATCCAAGAAAAGCTTCACCAGGTGAGAAGAAACTCTCCTACTGTCTCTCAGTTTGAGCTAAATAATTACTTTAAAATGTTGCTACTGGGTTTCAGCTGTGTAAGGCCTGCAAAGCAACTCTTTCTTAATTAGCTGTCTGTCTTGCTTTCAGAATATCCCCACTGTTATTACTGCTGTTTAATTATTATAGTGTTTTGCATGTATCTATCATCTTCATAGTTTTATATGAGAGTCGGTTACAATTAGAAATAATTTTATTTCAACTTTCTGAGTTCTGTAACTTTTTTAAAATTTAAGTCATATCTTCTCTGAAGCTCAGAGCTCGCTGTGAAGTTCATAGCCCCATAATTGCAATTATAATGCCTGAGCCCTTCTAAAAATACAGCTGTCATCTTCCTTGATATTTCTAACAAGTGGAGTGTGGAGGATTCATTATATTTTTTACCCCCAGCTTCAAATGGAAAAACTTTCCTCACGGGAAGCTATTGCTGAATTAATGATTTGGCTGGACCATGTGGAACAACAGCAAGGACGTGAAGAAGCAATAACTGCACAAAGTAGCGTTGCTCAAGTCAGAAGTCTCCTTCAGAAGTACAAGGTAAATGGCAAACTGAAAGTCCAGGCTTGGCTCATTTTGCTGTCACAGGCATGGAAACGGCCTCAAATGGTGTTATATCCTCACCCTTGCACTCAGGAGGGTTCCCCAGACAGCTTCAAAAGTGCCTTAACATCTTCTATTATAGGACTCTTTTGCTTCCAAGTCACACAGAACACTGCCTGCCCTGCATACAGCTGCAGCCAGCTGTGCTAAAATATCCTTCTCCTTATACAGTCCAATCTGTTTCACTCGTTCTCTCTCTTGTATTTAGATTAAGGGATGAGTTGAGTAGCAAAGCTTTGATTCCTTACAGAGCCAGTCTCTGCATTTGTGCTGTGCTTTAGTCCACCTTTTCACTAAGGAATACCTCCTAATTTTGGAGCTCTGTAGCAATGATCCATTTAAGTGGGGAACGTGGGTTTTGAATATAACATGTTATCAAAAGAAGAGGACCTGCTAAGAAAGAGGGAGCAGATCTATGTCCCTGCAGAGAGGCTGCAGCAGACTAATGACAGAGGCTTATTGCCCTGCACACAGGAAGGTTTCATACCATTCTTCCCCTTCTGCAGATGTCAGGGAGCCCAACCTGAAGGCACAAATCCCCACAGAGATCTGTTTTTCTCTGGCCTTGCAGAGCTACCAAGAGGTGCTCTGTGCTCAGGCAGGATGGCGTTTCCTAGCCTGTGGTGACTGCAGTTCTCAAGTGCTTTGATGCTGCACGCTGTGTCACTGGAACCAATCACGTTAAAACTGCTTCACTAATTGTTTGATGTTTGTGTCCCTTTTTGTTCGTTTGTTTTCATTCCTCCAGGAATATATGATGGAAATGAACTTCAAGCAGTGGATGGTAGATTTTGTTAACCAGTCACTCTTGCAAATGAGCACTTGTGACGTGGAAAGCAAGAGGTATGAGAGGACAGAATTTGCTGAGTGTCTCGGCGAGATGAACTTGCAGTGGCACAGGCTGCAGGCATCCCTGAACAGAAAGGTTTGATTGCATTTAGTCACTTTCTGTCTCACGACTTTGGTCTTGTCAGTACTGGTGCTCTGTATTTTGCAAACACCCTTTCTCCAAAAACACTACTGAACACAGCTCTTTATATTTAAAATTAAAAGCACTATTTAGGAAAAAAAAAAATCGTCTCAAATTTTGTCATGGAGGGGGCAGCCCTGTTTGTCCCCACCTCTAGATTTGTGTAAGTTAGAATATTCTGTGACTTTCAGATACAAGACCTGGAACATCTTCTGGAAGATACCACTGAAAATGAGAACAAAGCACAGGCTTTATGCAACTGGCTGGAAGCACAGAGCGACCGAATGAGATCTTTACAAACTCCAGCAAGTCTAATCTCTGCACAGAACACATTAGATGATTGCAAGGTAAAACATTACATAAGTGGGATATTGTTGTACAGAATGTACATAACACTTTGCTGAATCCAGCCTGAAGAGCTGCATGGATTTGAACAGAAAAAAAAATGTAAAGGAAGTTGCCATTTCCTAGAATACTATAGTGTAATTTTAATTAAAGCATGGTAGCTAGTTCTGCTGTTAATGTGAACTGCTATTTTATGTTTTTTTTCCTTCAGCTGAAGGTGCATTGGCATCATGTTGTTGTTTCATGGTGTTTGGAATGTCATGCAACAATGTTAGAGATCGTATTCTGAGTTGCCTTGAAAAAGAAATAGTGTTCTCTGTTCAGCACAGTTATGGCAAATGCTATTGATGCCATTAGTTTGAAGAGGTCTGTAGTGGTAACATTTTGGGATCTACACAGCCTCATTTAGAAAAGCAGTAACACTATAAAGGTGCACTGGAGTGTAATCTTTGCAAACCTCAAGAGTCTGGATGTATTTTGGTTTTGTTGCATTTTTCCAGGCATCCGTTCCCTCAAAATTGGAACAGGTGTAGCCAGCTAGTAACTAAAGCCTATTACTCCAACGGTCTGTTTTCTTTCAGTACAGTGTTCTCTCTCTCTATTTTTTCACATGGAATATTTGTTCTTTCATTGCCATAGTTACACATCTCTCTCATATTAGGCTGCTATTATTCCCTGGAGTGTTCTGTTATACACAGAGTTACTCGTCTCCCTGAAGCAGTCTAAAACCTATCAGGGGGTCAGAGTGGGAGAAAGACAGGGTACCTTTTGGCTGAAATATTGTCCTATTCACAGCAAGATACAGTGTTAGGATGCAGGTGGCTAAAATGTTTCAATAAAATTATTTGCTCAATAAAAACGAGATCAAAATTGGACAAAGTTTTAGGGACAGTAGACTGGGGAAAGAAAGGTCATGACTTCAAGTGCAGTGTTATAGGGAAGTGTTACAGTCCACTGTGTGTAAGAATATTTGTTAATGTTGTGTAAAAGTCGTTAATGAGCATCTATATTAACATCATGAAATCTTTCTGCATCTGGAGAGGTGCATAGAGGCATAGATGGTGGCTGAGGAATTAGGTCTTGATGATCTCCTTCCCAGACACGATGTCCATACTGCCACTAAAGGGACTGGTTCTGGTTCTACCTGCCTAAGCAACTGCTGTCAGTTTGAATTCCCATGAAGAAATGTTCAGTGTTGGGGTACAATTGTGATGGTGCTTCATGCTTGAAGAGGACTGGTTTTAAAAACAATCTTGACTCTTTACACTGAAATGTTTTTCTATGTTGTCATTATTAGGTCTTTTTTACTTTACTACTGTGACTGATCTTACTTATTTTCCTCCTCTCTCTCTCTTTTCTCATTTAGGACCTAGAAAATCAGCTTGCAGCTAAATCCAAGATGCTTGATGAGTTCAAGCAGAGTGTATCTTTGAATGGTAGTACAGAACAAGCCCCAGAAGCACTGTGTTTCGGAGTAGCTGACCTATTTGAAATGAAGGACAAGGTTGTCAGTCAGGTAAACGATTTGATTGCATTTCAGAATTCCTCCAGCACATACTCTTTCCACTACTGTTATTAATTTTCTTCATGAAATATCAAAAGCTGATACAAAAAAAAAAAAAACAGTATTTTTAATCTTAACCTTCTAAGAACTTCCTTTTCATTGTGTCCTATAGCTGAAGTTAATTTATTTCCAAGATGAAGGGAAAAAAAAAAAAGGTCTGATGTCAAAGCAGTTTGAACACAGTAGGAGGAGATACAGAGGCAGTTCAAGAAAAAAATGAAATTGCATGGATACGTTTCTCTTATGCTTTCTTACTGAGGAAGTTTCTGAGGAATGAGAGTGTGATCCAAGACAGCCAACATGGCTTCACCAGGGGAAGCTCATGCTTAACCAATCTTGTGGCCTTCTATGATAGAGTAATGGCATTGGTGGACAAGGGAAGGTGACCGATGTCATTTGCCTGGACTTGAGCAAGGCCTTTGACATGGTCCCCCACCACATCCTTATCTCCAAATTGGAGGGATGTGAATTTGATGGGTGGACCACTCAATGGTTGAAAGGCCACAGACAGAGGGTGGTGATTCATGGTTCTGTGTCCAGGTGGAGGCGGATAACAAGTGGTGTCACCCAGGGGTCAGTCTTGGGACTGGTGCTCTTTAACGTCTTTATCAGTGATATCGACAGCAGAATCAAGTGCACCATCAGCAAGTTTAATGATGACACTGAGCTGAGTGGTGCTGTTGAAACAGTGGAAAGAAGGGATGCCATTCAGAAGGACCTCAGCAGGCTTGAAAGGTGGGCCTGGGTGAACCTAATGAGGTTCACCACGGCAAAGTGCAAGGTTTTACACCTGGGCCAGAGGAATCCCAGGCATCTATACAGTCTGAAAGGAGCAGTCCTTGAAAGCTCCTTACTCTTCCCTGAAGAGAAAGACCTGGGGGGCCTGATGGATGAAAGCTCCTGACTGGAGCTTTTCTGCCTCCCAACTACTCTTACCTCTGCACAGCTGGGTGACTTCCACTGTCTTCAAACCCTACATAGTCCTCAGTTGCTTCAAGTTAAAACAGGCAGATTGGTTTCCCATACAAACTGACTCTAAGAGAGTCTGCATATGTGGTTATATTAGCTTTATACTCAAAACTGATCATGTTTAACTAGATGTAATTGATAGATATGAAAGATCTAACAACATTCTTAGCTACAGATAATATTTGAATGTGTGATCATAAATAGCCATATATTGCAGAGGATTATATGTGATCCAGTAATTGTGCTTACAGTTAAGATTCTATTATACTTATTACAAACGCTCTGATTTCATTTCTCAAAAGATTGTGAAACTTGAATCTTTTTACTTGAGCACTTCCACATGAGATGTCAGTCCAGGATGAGGTTGCTCCTTCTTGTTTTGTGTTTCCACAGAGATGATGTGGTTGTTTCTCATCTGGGAAACAGATTTACATGCATGTGCATGATAAAAAAGGAAAGTTCTTCATTTCAGTACAGAGCTGGGGTTTGAATTTGGCAGGATTAGCAGCCTTGTGATTCTAGTTACAACCACTGTGGGTCATGTTAATTTTAGTATTTTATGACATAAGTATTGAACGTAGAAACTGCAGCTTGTTGCAACGTAGTTGTTTGCATGAGCAACGAAATGTGAAGCACAGTCTCTTTCCTGTGTATGACTGGCCTCAGCAGGAGCCTGGCTGTGACTTCAAATACATGGCTTAGAAGATGTGCTACCTTGTCTGTACTACACATGGGTCGATCTTGAGACTGTGAGTCTGTGGCCCAGAGACATTTTATGAGTACAGTATCTATCTGTCTTCTTAGTGCGGGCAGTAATTAGCTGCAGGCTACAAGAAGCAATTAGAGATTCTTCCCACCTACACCATGATTCAAATGAAGATAAGGTTGATTAATCCATCTACTCCTGCGTGCCTGGAACCATGATATTATGATACGGTGATTCATGCAGTCTATTTAGTGTGCACTATGCTTTGGAAAACTTTCATCTTCCATTGAGTGGATGCGTAGCTGGAATTGAAATCTGTCACCTGAACAGGTTCAGTGGAAACATGCTTTTTGCTTTGCCCAGTTTGCCAAAGCATCTGGTACTGACATGAGTGAAAGCAGATACTGAACTAGATTAATATTTCATCTAACCTAGGACATTCGTTGTGTGCTTACCTGATACAGAAGGGTAAAAATGGTAAGTCACTCTGAAGGAGAACTGTGGCAGATGGAAACTTGCTTGACTCAGTACAGGTTATAAGATTGAAATCACGAAAGAAGCAAAGAGAAAATGAGAAGGATATCACTCATTTGACTGTGCATGAGAATCCTCTAGTTCCCAGTTGAGTAGTTTTGGCACTCTGCATGGTTAGAGCATAGTGACAGAAGAGGGATGATAGCTCTCCCAAGTATTTTAGCAACATCTTCCTTAGAAAGCAATTTCTGTTCAAATTTTGGGTAAATAAAATTTGTTCTCTGGATCAAACTGTCTACTTCCTTAGAAGATTAATGCTCTCAACTTCCTGCCATTTCGGGGTGATTTTGGCAGGAAAGAATAAATAGTTGATTGTTTGAGTACTTCTTTAATTTTTGGTTTGGAATTATGGCTGACAGAAAAGTGCTACCTCGAAATCTAGTTACATTTTTATTTCCAGCAAATTCTCATACTTCTCCCCAAATACTGTTTATTGCTTGCTTGGAAGCCTGCACGATTCATTACCAAGTAGGAGAATACTCCAATTTGTGAAAATGTTGTCTATTGTCATGAATTGAGCATTAAGCTGAGATTTTTAAGTCAATTTAAAGGTGATTCATACGTAAGAATTATCCAAGAGATTGTAACACAAGTGGTTTGTTTGCAGGTTGCACAGCTGAAGACCTCAATGCAGTCAATACTGCAGCAGTGGAGAGTATATGACGACATTTATGCAGAAGTCAGCCTGTTGATGACAAGATATTTGTACTGCATAGACCAGTGCAAGCCCTCTGTGCTGTCCTTGGAAGCTTTGAAAAACCAGGTCAAAACTCTCCAGGTAAATCTACTGAAGTTGTCTTAGTTCTGTGCTTACTTATTTGCCTTTAAATAAACTTCACCTACAGTGGGCATTCTGGCTGGCCTTGGGTCTGGCTGTTTTAAAGGTAAGACCAAAATCTCCTTACCTGGCTTTAAACCTGTGTCAGGATACCACTTGTAGTTCATTTTCAAGCCACATCAGCAGTTGTATAGATCAGACCGAGATGGTAAATACCGAACACATCTCAGTAAAGTTCACTTAAGCACTTCTATTCTCACCTAGGGACAAATAATAAGTAGGAGGACAAATAATAAATAGGTACTTCTTACCTCTTTCCTTATGTTTTCATTTTCAATCTGGGTCATTTCCCAGATGTGATCCATGGCAGCATTGTGCAATCACCTGTGTCAGGAGGGGGAATACACTGCAGATGGAAACAGGAGTTATCGAGACAACTTTACCACCAATAGGAATTTCCATGGAACAGCAGCCTAAAATAAGACATTCTGATTTCTAATGAATTAATTTTGTAACTTCAAAGCTGTGGGTTTTCACTTCAGCTGACTGAAGATTTTTTTCCCTTTGACCCCTTGATTTCCCTTTTAATTTTTAATATCGTGTGTTAACAATTTTCACAAACTTTTTAATTTGTGCTACAAGCGTGTAGCATTATTGCTACTGTATTCCTTCTAATCTGTGGTGGAAGCCAAGCGTACTTCACTGATCTTCACAACTAATTTCAATAATCCATTTTGCAGTCTCTTCAGGATGAGTTGGAGAACAGTGAAGAAAGCTGGGCCAAGCTCCAGGCAGCTGCTAATAATCTGAAGAAGAACTGCTCCTCCTCCTTTGCAGAGATTATCAACCAGAAGTGCACAGAGGCACACAACAGGTATGCTTACAAAAGAAGAGCCACATCTATTGGTATGAAATGAAGTCTCTGAGGTAGGATTTCAATGTATGTCACATTTTTAAATCTCTATTAGCAGTGCTTTGCTGTGTAAGGGTACCCTTGTGAAGAGTAGCTGGTGCCACTTGTTTTGTGATGGATCACAGAGCCCAAAATGATGCTGTCTGAACAGGCTTCCACCTGGCTTTGAGTACAAAAAAACTCCCCTAGGACTCCTACACCAAATCATATTCTGATTCATGAAATGCATCTCCAAGCACAATGCTCATATCACAATTTGATGTGTTTGCAGGTGGAGCGCAGTGAATGAAGACATCACCGATCAGCTGCGGACAGCGCAAGCAACACTTCAGCTCTGGGAGCCCTATGACAGTTTATGTACTGAGGCAGCAGCCAAGTTACAACAGCATGAAGAGCAGTGCACTCAGCTCTTGGATGCTCACATGCCTGAGGATAATATGGCAGAAACCCTGAAACAGAGGATACAGGATGTAAAGGTGCATGAATATGTTTCTACTGCCTTAGACAAACCAGGATTTATTTACCCCCCAAAAACCATCAAATCTAATGAACATCTTTTTCTCCCTCTACCCCAGCACAAAAGACAATCCAGTCAGTGGAAAACATGAAATCTGATTTTTTTTCCCCATTATTCAAAGGAAACAAAATTTTCTGTTACTTTGACCAGATCGTGGGGCCAAATTAAACCACAGTTAGCATAGAGAGAGCAAAGAGGAGCAATAATATTTCGTCTCTGTCCCTTTCTGCTCTATACAAAAAATCATGCCTGTACTGGGAAGGATCATTAAACCAAAAATGATTTACTTTAAGCAGCACAGCTTGGGAGGAGAGATAATATCTAATAGAACAATAACTGTCAAAAAAAGAGACCAGTTTTCCAGAACACAGGACCATCTTGAAGTCTTCTACAGTCATCTTTAAATTGGTTTTATTTGGTTTTTGTCCTCTTTTTGGACTGGTCTGATAAGTTCACAAATTTCTGAGCTCATTATATTATTCCAGACACTTCTGACTTTAGGCAAATGAGATTTCATACTGAGACCACAGAGTACATTTGACTCTTTCAGGCAGTAAACTGTTATTAGGTTCTGACATTTTTTGGTTTCTTCAAAATGCAGTAAAAGAGGTACAGTAATCCTTATCTCAGGACAGAGCAATGATTTGTCACACTTTATGAAACTTTGGACTTCTTCCAATATGTGGATGAAGTATCCTATTTTGCATGTAAGCCAACTGAGAAATTCTGTTACGGGAAAGAGAGCTCATGCACTTCTTAACTCTGTGTGTCTTGTTCTAGTTAGCATGAGTACAACACACACAGCTTATTGTATTTTGCAGAATGATGAACTGGAAGAATGGGGAACAGTGGTGTGTTTCACATGCGTGTAACACAGCTACAGGTGCTCTTTAAGTTGTATTTTAATCTCTCTAATCTTATCCTGTAGTAGATATTACCACAAGATATACAGATAAAGTCCAGTACACAGTGTAAGAAATCAGAATGGGTTTTCTTGTGTGACAGTTGATAGGACACAGGGAAATGGCCTCAATTTGCACCATGGAGGTTCAGATTAGGTGTCAGGAAGAATTTATTTGTGGAAAAGGAGGTTAGTCATTGGAATAGGGAAATGATGGAGTCTCCATGCTTGGAGGTATTGAAAAAATGTGTGGCAATAACAGTTAGGGACACAGTTTAATGATGGGCATGATAGTGTTAAGCAGCAGTTGGACTTGATGATCATAAAGGTCTTTTCTGACCTAAATGATTCTGTAATTTCAAATTGTTAAATTGCTAAAGCACTGGCTTACAACATGATCCATTCCAAAGAAGATCTAAGAGAGATCCATTTTGCTTTTTAAGGAAGCGTGTTTGTTCTTTGCCATCAATCAAAAGCCTTTGTTGATACAGTAAAGATGATGTACAGTGGCAAATTCCATGGAGTGTCGTGGCTAAAAGCAAATGGCACTTGTAGTGTGTGGTGTGTCACAGTGACTTCTTGCCATTCCTTGTCCAAGTGTCAAGTATATAATGGAATGACATTTCTCATCTGCAATGTGAGCCAGTTTCCCCATCTGCTAATGTAAATCTGATCTGTAGAGATGGATATTCTAATTTATCTCCCTGATCTGTTCTGTAAAAAAGAAAAGCCCACTGCCTGCACTGTTTTTCTGCTGAATTTAGAACTATGCCTTTCCCAGCACTAGAGTCAGTGGATGCAATTCCTGTTATCCTCCGAGTAAAAGACTGAATTTGCCTCACAGAGGAGATGAGCCAAACAAGCTTAGTCACAGCAACTAAAGATACTAAATGAAAATGGCACATGAATGAAGATCTGATTCATTTGCTGACCTTTGTTATTTATTTATTTATTTATTCCTAATTTCCTTTTCTCTCATCAGGATTTACAACGTGGTCTTCAAAACATAGTGGGATGCCGTTCCCAAATTTCTGAGTTGGCTGATCAGATAAAACAGCAAGCTGGCACAGCTGCACAAGCCATTCTGTTGGAGAAGCTGCAACCACTCCAAAGAGCATCCTATTTGGAAAAGATGTTGCAGAGGAAGTTAGATGAACTTGAGGTATTTTTATGAATAGAAAATTAGCTGTCAGAGTATATTAATGTCTTCACTGGAATCCTGTATTCCATGAATGGAAATGAAACTAAAATAATAAATTAAAACTCAAGTTTTATAGAAAATGAAATAAAACTCGATGTTACGGTCAACTATGTAAAGAAACAGCACTTATATCCAAAAGGACAGATGAAGGAAGGGTTTCAGCCTCTTACCTGCTTGTGTTGCTATAATAAGCCTTTGTAAGTGACCCTCAGATGATTACAGGTCAGAAAACTTTTTTTATTTTATGAACTTTGGACTAAAATTGTAAACTTTCTCATCTCTGCCTTGGAACAATCCTAAGAGCTTCAGTTTGCCTCAGTAAGAATGAACACAGTGTACCTAAAACCAATACAGATCCACAAGAAGGTGTTCCAGGTGCCCACATTTCTTCCAGATATATAAGAATCTCTCAAGAATTATAGATTCTGTTTCTTGAAGTCTGCTTTGGCTTTAACATTGCACTTATCCAATGCAAACAGTGAAGTTCATTCAGTGAGTTATAAATACATTGGAAATTGGATTGAACATGTTTGTCTTCCTGAGGGTATTATTGTTCCTTATTGTATAGCAAATACATATATTACACCTGCTCATAATTAATGTAAATATGCAATGTTCATTCTAGTTCAGTCTTTTACAACTGGAGGATTTTAAGAACTGTCTTGAAACTCTGGAGGGTCGTGTCAAGAATTGCACAGATGCCTTTGATAATCTCCAACTAGAGGGAGAAACAGACAACTCCGAACTGCTCTTGGTATGTTCGATTTCCCAAGTAGAAAAAGATGAATCATCAAGAGTCCTAATTAAGGAAAGGAATTGTGTGTTCTAAGCTTTGGCACTTCCAACACAGTAACTGTAATCTCATCCCAAAAAATTATTACATAATACATAAAAATTAGATACACATTGCAAAGAAAATGAACAGCATGAAAGGGAAGAAAGTCACAGAGTTGGAGTTGGGAGATCCGTTTTTCCCAGCTTTATTCTGCAGCTACCTAGTTTTTGTACTGTACCTATAGGGTACAAAGTTAATCTGCAAGTGCAGTCTCATGTGTTCAGTACTATTGAGCAAGTGGGCCTCCTGTAGGATCCAACCTGTTTCTTTCCTTCGGACTGTGAAGTTAGCATTAAAATGTGAGGTTTCTTCAGTTAGCTTTTTGGTTGCAATCAACTTGCCTTTTTACTTCCAGAATCACACACTGGAGCTTGCTGCCCTTTCTCCAAGCATAGAGAGTTTGAATGAAGCAAGCATCAAGCTGTCCCTCAGTGACTTCACCCTAAAGAAGATGCAGAGCTTGACTCGGCAGTGGAGTCAGAAGACAGCAACTGCTTTGGAACATTGCAGGTGTGAAAGGCAAACAAAAAAGTCATTACTAACTGTTTCCTTTTCCTTGAGGAAAATGAAAATGCATGGGAATACTTCAAAGCATGGGAAGTATTTCCAGCTGTTCACAGCTTTCTCAGGGGGTTTCTGCATTAGGTTTCTACCCTTCCAAGTTACTCCATAGAACCACTTTCTCTGGTTCTATGATTCAGTAATTTAGTGGCTAGTTCTCTTCCGAGTCACTTGAAGCAAAAATGTAAATGGCTGTAGATGAAGAAAGGTAGAAATGTGCCAAGCAAAGCCCTACTGTGTTAGCATTAGTAACTGCCACATTAGACAATGTACAGGAAACCAAACACCAACAGAATAGTTCCTGATGATTTCTTTTGTTTTACAGTGTGCTTGAGGGAACTCAAACTGATGACAAGAAATTCTTCCAGAAATGTGAAAACTGGATGAAATTCCTAGAAAAAATGAAAGAGGCTCTGAAGACTAATATTCCAGGACGGTTTGAAGAACTGCAAGAGCAACAGAGAGTCTATGAGGTAAAGCTAACTCTAATAACCAAAATATCTTGAATAATGAAGGTAATAGGAAGGTGTAGTAAAGGATAAATTCAGCCTTACATCTCTTTTTCATACATTTCCTATGGTTTTCTGCCTAGATTGCATTTCTCATGAATGAATCCAGCAAATGTCAGCTCCTGTTGGGTTAACACATGGGTGCAAATTCCTCCCGGTATTCCAAAAGTGTGGAATCCTTAAGGGTGCATCTGATGATAGCTCTTGAAAATAGTAAAGCTTTTGGCATTTAAAATTGTATGTGCTGTCACTGTGGAGGAGCAGAACCAGCTTTCACAGCAAAGATTGTTCAATGAATAGTTAAAACTGTTGTTCTCATGGTATTTTCAGATGCTGCAGACTGAGATTTCCATAAATCAGCAAACATTTAATTCTATCATAGCAAAAGTTCTACTGTTCCTGGAATCTGGAGAAGCCGAAAAAAGGTAATACCTTTGTTTTTCTCCCAGAGATCTTGCTAATTCAGTGAGTAGGTTTTCCTCCTTGCATTCAGTATTGAACAGTTGATCTCTTGAGGACACAAACTCAAATTGCTGACCAGATTTTCTCTTTAAATAATCTCCTGGCACGTTTTGCAGAAGTGTGAGGAGGTGCAAACAGTAACACAGGTGCTCAGAGTTCACTTTTGATAGTAACTGGATGTTCTGCCAAAAAAAGATTAATTAATTGGTCCCATACATGAAGCTTCCTTGCCTGCTGCTGCTTCCCTGCAGTTGTTTGAATAGTATGGTGGAGATGCTACCTTCTCGTAGAGGATAATGCAGCATGTAAAGGTCCATTTCTCTCTCTTCCCCGACCTCTCCACTTCAAATTGAAGTACAGATGTGTGAGACTGTTCATGTGTTGCCCCAAGCTCAAACGACTGTGCATTAAAGTCACTGGCCCCACACAATCCAGAACACAACAGCTAAACCAGTATTCTATTAAAATGATCTTACACTTTTCTCTTAATTGATGTAGAGTAAGAGGAGGCATATAATGATGTGAGCAAAGGTTCAACTGCCTCTGGTATTTCTGCTGCGAAGATATTATTCATCTCTGCTTGAGCTTGCTTCTTCCACAGTGTTCCACACAAAACTTCAGTTTGTGGTTAAAGTTGGCTTAAAGTTGCCAAGGAAGACAGGGCTCATCTAAGCAAAGCTTCTAGAATTTTTGTTGCAGTTAACCCCACAAACTTATCTGTGTAAGAGCTAATATGGGGGCCACGGCCTCCTGCAGAGAAGCAGAAGGGATAGGCAGGGACTGTTAACCATTCCATCTAGATGTGTGGGGTCATCTAAACATGTCACAGGAGAAGCGAGAGTGTTCAGGTGGGTTCGGTATCAACACAGAGCCTTATCACTTTGCAGTTACACAGCCCTGCTGTAGGATTCAGTGAAGGCTGAACTCGCCATTGCAGCCTGGTAAATGCACAAATCAAGTTTGCAGCACAAGGAGGAATCTTGTCTCACTTGCATCATCTCCCTTGTTTTCCAGATAAATGCTTAGTGCATATTGTTTCTGTGACTGTTGTATTAAATATGTTGCTATAACACAATAGTAAGAGTGACATGCATTATCCATTTTTGCATCATATAAAAGTTGTTTTGCTTTGCATAAAAGATGGAATACATAGAGCAGCTTGTGGATGTACAGAACTTTTTGCTTAGTTAGGCATTGTAATTGTAATTCTGCAGTATTCCAAATGTAAATCCACCACAATTACTGGAAAATAAAGCCTTGAGTTAAAAATATTTGACCACTCAACACCTGTTTTCTGCAGGACAGAGTTGATTTCCAAGCTCACGCTGCTGAAAGAGCAGTGGCAGAATGTTACCCGATTGGTTCAGCAGAGAAAGAAAGAGATCGATGGACTCGTGAGCCAATGGCAGCTCTTCAGGGCTTCGCTGCAGAGCCTCAGCAGGTTCCTTGCTGATACAGACAGCTTCGTCACAGCTGTCAAGAGCCAGGACTGCTATAGCCTTTACCACCTTAGAAATCTAATTCATGATTTCAAGGTACTGTATGGCTTTCTGATAAATCTGAAATCTGTCATTTTCCTCAGATTGAAAGTTCTGTCCCGTAAGAAAAAAAAATGCTTGAAAATAACCTGAATGTGTAATGATGTGTGTCCTGTGTGTACTGGAGGTGCCAGGATCAGAAGGCAGAGAACAGAAAGGGCATCTGTCCTTGGGGCCACCGCTCCAAAATGCATTGAAACCAGGCAGCAGTGTTTCACAGCAGCACTTTACGTGCAGTGGAAATCACGATTCCCTTTGTTCATATTGGCTGTCTTGGCTTTATGCTGAATTTAACCTCCTTGTTTTATAAGAATGCAGAAAGAATCAGTGAACTTGGTGGTTGCTTAAAGAAATCTGAAACATTTCATAATGTATTGAAGTCCTCTATTTGTACTTTCCAAAGTTTATCATGTTCCCACACACCTAATGTTGAATTAACACATTACCAGTATTCCATTTGGTGCTAGCCTTGTTTCATTTCATCTTTATTTTTACCTGCTGTTTAAAGATTATTTTCAGCAGATTTTACAAGTTAATGCTCATGCTTTTCATTAGTGAGAAAAGCCAGAATATCGGCTCCCTCCT
Organism: Oreortyx pictus; assembly: GCA_036925125.1. NCBI lineage: Eukaryota > Metazoa > Chordata > Aves > Galliformes > Odontophoridae > Oreortyx > Oreortyx pictus. The sequence goes on along the minus strand of JAUPFR010000006.1, from coordinate 52,456,965 downwards.
ACTCCAAATTGCCCTTCCCTCCTGCTGTTGCTTTAAGGAAAGAAACAGTGATCCTATTGCTTGTGTTACAGACTAATTTGAGTTGTAGGCGAATTAATATTGATGGCTTACTTGGAGTATGTCACAATTAACAGCTTAGAAACTTTTTTTCTTTTGAAGAGTAAGGCAGTGATCCTTCAGAGGTGGCAGGGCACGTACTCCTCAGTCATTGATGTTGGTGAGAAGTTGCGCACCCACTCCGATCCTGAGACCAGCGCTGTCCTGCAGGAGGAGCTCAGCCAGCTGCAGCAGAACTGGGGGGACACTCAGGTCCAGCTGGAGAAGATGAAGATGCAGCTCAGCAGCATCCTGCAGGTAGACCATGTCATATGTTTCCTGAGAACAACAGATCTAAACAGAAATGCTCCTTAAAACATACCTTTAATCACAGCAGAGGGTGCAGTCTTGTCTGTAAATCCATGCTCTAAATTCTTTTGGGTGACACTGCGTATCAAAAAGAAAACCCAAATTCCCACAGCCTGTGATTATTTACTTCAGTGGATTGAAGATGCTGTTTTGGGACCTGTCCATCCAGTACATTGTGTCATGTCCACGTACACTGTGCCATGCCTTAGCCTTATATAAATTCTTGTTTCTCCTTGGGCAGAGCTGGGACTGCTGTGAAAAACAAACCAAAGAATTAGAAAGCAGGCTGCGAGAGCTGAAGGATAAAGTAAAAGATCCACTTCCAGTGGAACATGAAGAGCTCTACAAATCCAAGGAACACATTAAGGTATTGAACAAGCATATCGTATTCGTATAGATGTAGTCTTTGCACATCACCCGATCCCTTTAAAATCAATTTCCCATCTTTTGGTGCCCCTGATTTTTTCTGCTTTTATACCATCCCAATTGCTGCCAGTCTGCAAAGTGCAGCTGACCAATCTACATACATGAGAGAGATTCTCCCTGCAAAAAAGTTACTGTTGTTGTAGTATTTTTTTCCTCCTTCTGCTTGCTTCCCACCATCTGAAAAAATAAGCTGGTTCCAAACAAGATGTTAAAACTCCCTGGTCTCAGCACAAGTTGGCTGCCGTCCTAATGGCTGCATATTTTTTGTTTTCCAATGAGAGCTTCTCAGGCAAGAGACCTAGGAAGGATACAGAGCATGGTGCACACCTGTGGGATCCAGAAATAATTAAAGAGAAAGAAAATTAGAGTAGTGGAGTGGCGTAAGCCTTTGCAGCCCATAGTACTTAATGAAAATTAAACGGCAAAGCATTTCCAAGGGATGGGAGACATTATTTCTGGACTGGTCACTCTTTCATCATTGTTTTATGAAGTGAGTTGTTGATCTATGTGGTGGGAATAAATAAGCTTTTTAATGAGCCAAGGCTTTGTACTCATTATCAGCTGTCTGAAATCTTTGTGAGCGCTGGCTGCCTTTGCCACAGCAGCAGTGCTGACTGCAGCTCTGAACTGTTTGTGAAATGGAAACAGACAGTTCCTGCCCCTTATTCCTAGCAGAGAAATTTGGCTACAGAGATACCAGGGTTAGACAGGACCAGTGCAGCTGCTACTGTGGGATATCACAGCAGAATAAAATATTGGGAGCAAAATGATATGGAATTCCAACGTGGGCTTCATTACTGCAAGAATTCAACCTTTATCAAGATGAAACAAATACATGTCTGCACATCTATCAGCAGTAATTTGTTGTGAACTTGAGCGAATGTTTCAGCATCACTTTGTACCTCCAATGTTGAAACAGACCAGAAATTGTTGTTAAGATTTAGATAAAAACTGGATCTAAAGACCTGTGAAAACAGACATAGGGCTCAGACCCAGCATGTTTCTCCTGACACGCATGCGATTTTTTTCCTATAAAATGAGAACAATTAAGTTCTATGTAAGAGCTTTTAATATCAGAGGAGCCAGTGACCACCTTGCAAAATGGCACATAATGTGTGGAATCTCCTGCAAGCAGTGCCTCTTTAACACTGACCAGGAAAGTGCATAACTGTGTTGCAAAGGGAAAGGGAGTGGGAGGAGGGAAGCCAAGGAAGAAGTGTTTATGTGAGTAAGCAATTTAAAGCCCCAGATTTCTGAGAAATCTGACGAAGTGGCTGTGAAGTCAGGCATTAGCAAAGGTAACCAGATTTCCTTAGAGTATAGGTAACTAACCTGAAATTGGAACAAGTTGGCCAAAATAAAAAAAAATTGAAAACCCAAAGAAGTGGTCACGTCGTCTTGGCTGTGAAATTCTGTCCTGAAGTGCAGGGAGCTGCTGGGCTCAAGCAGCGTTTTGGCACGTTTGGCCACACCAGAGGCTGCTGCTGCACCAGTGAATGAGCAGCAGCACTGCCCTGGGCTCTGGGTTAAGCCCTGAGCCAAACCCATGGGGTCCCCGTCCAGTCCGGCCAGAGAGCGCAGCACAAGCACTGCACATTCCCCTCCTCTCCTCCCCCACAGGCCAGGCAGGGGATTAACGAGCAGGTTTGGAAAGCAGAGGAGCTTAGTGCCAAGGCTTGTGCTTGGGTGTTTCCATGCAGGAGCTGGAGCAGTCGCTGGCAGACTGGGCCCACAACATGAAGGAGCTGCGGGCCATGAAGGCGGAGCTGGCGCACTGCATCCTCACCGAGGACATGATGGTGCTCCAGGAGCAAGTGGAACATTGGCACAGACAGTGGGAAGAGCTCTGCTTACGAGTAAGTTTTCTGCATAACCTGTTTGTTTTTTTTATAGCGAGGTGTTCATTGGGCCTGGAGGAAAAGGGGGAGCAGGCCAGCAGATGGGGTTTCTTGTGGGCTTGGGTTATTTTTGTGGGGTTGGCTTATTTCTGCAGCGTTGGGAGGGTTTGGGGCTTCTGGGGCAGCTGAGCAGGGCTGAATTTTGCCTTTTGTTTCCTGGTGACAATGCCGTGATTTTTATTTTGTATTGCAAGCCCTTTGTAAGTAGTCAGTACTTGCATTGCATGAAGCCCAAATGCAGCTGTGTGCTGGCTTTGTTCTGGGCCGCCAAAGGGAGAGGGGGAGGGAGAGGGGATAAGCACAGGAATTGCCTGAGGGGTTGAAACTGGGAAGGGAAGGGGGATGCCCTAGTGATCTGGTGTCAAAGAATGCTAGGAAGGTTGATAGAGAAAACTTAAATGTGTTCAAATGCCGACTTTGGGTTTTAAACGAGTTCTGAACTGGCTTGTCTGCTCTGTTGCAGCAACACTGCAAAACATTTGTGTTCTTTGTGACTTGTTATTACACTTAATTTAGTTCTGCATGTAAAATAACCTGGGGAAATTTACCAGCAAAGTCACATGAACTTGATTCATTGGGCTATTATGCACTTTGAATGGGTGTTTACTTTGCCCTGTTAACAGGATTGGAAGAGGCAGAATACTTCACGTTTTAAGTTATTTGGGATGACTCTGAGTGTCAGCAGCCAAACTGTTACATCTCTTTACTCACAGCTCCATAGCTTTTATTCCACAGTTTGCAAAAAAAAAAAAAAAAGTACTGAAGGAAGTTAGTGCTTACTTAGACCAACGTGAAGCAATCTCGGTGGGAAGATTGCCAGAGCAAGGAATGAGTAGCTCTGTTTATTCCACAAACTTTGATGTGATGAAATAGTTATTTGGATTGCTTTTTGGTCTTGCAGTGAAAAAGGATTTACTATCTTTAACAGTTAATCTACAACCAGTGTTGTCTCTGTTGTTGTTTCTGAGCTCTGAAAATAATGCCAGACGCCCTCCCCTTTCCCAAGGCTGTTAGATGTAAATTAGAATGCCTGAGCCATTTTCCTAATGGAAATCTGCAGTTTAATGTATGAAGGAGAAAAGTTTGTTATTTTTTCCTTTCTTTTTATTTGTGAACTGCTGATGGACTTTGGCGAACAGCTCTATGTTATGTATGTACCCAGCTTGCCTACTACAACACCAACTACAGCCTATCCAGGTTGTATACTTCAGCTTGTAATAATTTCAGTTTAGATTCAAGATTTTCACTTGGATTTCCTGAAGGAACAGTATTGTGTCCTTGGAGAGATGGCGTAAAATAAATGTTACATAAGTTATAGACAAGAAATCCTTAGTGGGAGGAAATCGATTCCATGCTGCAGCAGAGGGACACACTGAAATGTTTGCACAGCCTTAATGAGCCCCTGGAGAGCCTGCATGGATGCTCAGAGCCAGACAGAGACTTCATTGGTTCTGCTGCTAGCACAACTGCTTCGTTTTGGCTGTCAAATTAGAGGAGTCAAGACGTATTGTGTAAAAACAATCTGCAGTATAAATGATGAGATGGGAAAGCCTTCAAGTGTGAGGCGCAACTGCGTATGTCACGGCCACGGGAGCAGAACAGCCAGCTGTCCATGCTGCACTGGGCAGGGACACAAACACAGTGAGCAGATGCACTCAGCGGATTAGTGTTCACATAGCTGCCCTTGTGAGGTCCACATAGGTCAAAGATTTAAATGTTTCTATCAGCGAGGCCTGTTCTAGCAAATGCCAGTGCTAAGGAGGGATGCCTGCTGCTTGGTATGCATGCAGCTTCCCTTGAGGATGTAAAGAGAGCTACTGTGTCACACAGTGGTTACAAAACTGGAGCTGGTCTGGGGAGAAAGTGTTGAAAGCAAAGCATGACTCAGAGGGCTTGTGTTCTTAGAAGCTTCTCTGGGATCTTTTGGCTCCTTCCTGCTTTACTCCAGTCTGTATTGGTTAGTCGACTAAGAAGTTCCCCTTAAATTCCGTGTTGCCCCATGTGTATAAGACAAAAATGGAGTCAAGATCTCAGGACGTAACAACAGTTTGCTGACATGCATAGCCCCTTCAGTTTATCAAGTCGGCTCACCTCGTAACAAAGGAGATGCTGTGGAGGATCCCAGTGTTGTTTGAAGCTGATCTACAGTATTAAATTTTATTCTGAGGTACAAGATAGTGCTAGAGATTAGATAAGGAGAATCAGTAGCAGGATTTTGATGAGTCATGTGTTGCATAGGGTGCACATTAGATGTGAGAAGGAGATACTTTTCTTGCTGTGGGGTAGTATTTGGGGTGGCTATTTGCAACTAAGGCAAGCAGGGTTATGTGCCGTCTTTGCACCGAGGTTGATGGGTGAGGACAAGGGGTTTCCTGTTTGTTTCCTTTCAGTAGAACTTTTACCACTTTTCACTACCTCTCTCTCATGATATCTTAGTACAGCAAAGTAGGTAAAGGAATACAACTATGTATTTAAATCCCCAAGATAAGAAATAAGTGCAGTCAGCTCGTAGAAGAGTGAGCCTGCTCTGTTCTGCGATGCTGGAGCAGTGACACTGACTTTGCTGGGTCAGGTAGCATCACACCTTAATTTTCCCATCTAGATGATTTGTTCATCCTTTCTGACAAGTGTAACTTTGAGGAGGAAAAAAAAGCCCTCAGTTTTCAATAATAGTTTAGATTCTTGATGTTTTTTTGTTTTTTTTTTCTAGAAATTCTACAAAAGCCAATGGTAGAAAGAAAACAGGTATTTCTAGAGTCAGAGAAAAGGCACCACCAAACCTGTAGCCAATAGTTGCAGAGTTAGTCTTTCAGTTACAGAAAAAAGAGCTGCCCTAGGTGTTACTTCTTTTGTGCTGTAGGTGGGGCCATAATAAGCAGTAGGTGGTAATTATATATTTTATATTATCTTGTTTGGCATTTTTAGGTTCTCACTGGGCAACATTTAACTGGTTACACATTATTTATAATGCTGTCAGTCAGTGTAATTCTTCTGAGGGAGAGAATCTGGTGTTTGCTAGTCAACTTCAGGCCTTGCTATCCAAAACAGCTTGTAATAATGATCTGCTTGATGGCTTTGAAAAGAAAGCTGGAGATACATAATAAGTGCTGCTGCAAAATGAAATGTGATGGAATGCAGACTAGAGATTAGAGGGTTTGTGATCAACTGGTTTCCTTCCTGAGGGAGATGTTGCCAGTGTTTCATTTTTGTGCTTATCCATAGGTGTCTCTCCGTAAGCAGGAGATCGAGGACAGACTCAATGCCTGGATTGTGTTCAATGAAAAGAATAAGGAGCTGTGTTCCTGGCTGGTACAAATGGAAAGCAAAGTGCTGCAGACTGCAGATGTTAGCATTGAAGACATGATAGACAAATTGCAGAAGGTAAGTAGCATTGCCACTTTTCTACAATTGCAGCCTGATAGCTGGTTACAGGACAGCCATTCCTCATCTCTTCCTTGCCTTCCAGATGTTATAAGAACAGCATGTACAGGCTGTTGTGAGCAGGTGAGCTGCTCTGTCCTAAGCTCTTATCTTCTTGGTGTTCAGACTTGGGACAAAACACAAGACAGAAATGCCAGCTAACTGCATTTAAGCATGAGTGTGATGTGAGTTGTGCTGGCTGGGCTGAGGCATGCGTGGCACAGCCTAGAGCTTCCTTGCTTGGGATCACTGGTATTCTGGGAGCATCTCACCACCTCCTCCCCTGTCAGCTGTTACACAGCTCACAGCCAGAGGGCAAAGAAAGGGCCCAAGGATGGGTGGTATTATGGCAGGCAAATGAGAGGTTACCGCAGCCAAAAATGAAACTTCATTCTGCCCCTTCTCAGTACTGAGTGCAGTTAGTGGTTTCTAATTCTTTCGTGTTGGTTTGATTTTAAACAGGACATTTTTGTTGCTTAATTATTATTTCTGGCTGCTGTTCTTCCCCATGGCTTAAAGCTCTCAGTGTCTAATCTCAGACCTCCTCTGGGTGATAATACTAGCAAAGTAAAGCCATCCCAGACTTGAGTTTGAGTTCTTTTGAAGTAGTTTGATTTTAAAAAAGAAGAAAAAAGCAGGAAAGCAGAGGCAAGTTTAGAACACTGAAGTGCTATTTCTAGAATTAACTCCTGGCACTTGCAAGTCTTTAGCTGCTTATTTTTTTCATATTGACTTCATTGTGAGAATACTCTTCCATTTAATTTTTTGTTTTTTTTCTCTTTTTTGTTTGTTCATCTGTTTGTAAGTGGAACGATTTGATATATTAATATAAAAACCTCAGCCATCCCAAGCCAAACCAGTCCTCAGACATGGGGAAAGAAACCAAGAGTTTTGTTTTGCTTTGCCCGGAAATTAAGCAATGTTTGTTTATGTTTATCAGGATTGCATGGAAGAAATAAACTTGTTCAGTGAAAATAAGCTTCACTTGAAACAAATGGGTGACCAGCTAATCAAGGCCAGCAACAAGAGTCGAGTTGCAGAAATAGATGATAAACTCAACAAAATCAATGATCGCTGGCAGCATCTATTTGATGTCATTGGAGCAAGGTAAGATGTGTTTCAGGGCTTTATGTGAGATAAAAGTCAGAAACAGGCTGACACAGTTTTTCAGTTCTGTTGAAGTTTTCCATTGAGAGTTGAGTTAAACGGAAGTCAACCTCTTTTTTTATTAGTATGACTTATTGCTGTATTATGACACTGAACAGTTTACGTAATGCTGGAGGGCAGGATGTGAGAATGCATATGAAACACAGTTTTAATTGTGGATGCTATATAAAGGGTCGGGGTGGTTTCTGTATCGCATGTGTCAATTGCAGCCTGATTCTAAGGCTGTATGTAAGGAGTTCATTTAGTCTCTTCAGAAGATCCTTCTGTCTTAAGATAGGCCTCCATTTCATCATTACGTGTATGAATGCATGGAATTCGGGAATAGATTTCTGGCTTGTCTCTGTAGACAGTCTGATTTATATCGTGATTATATTCCCTTTTGACCTTCAAAAGTGTGTGGAATTTTATTTAATATTAGGGCTATTTCTTTAGTCAGTCTCTTTCCTAAGAACATCTGGAAGACCATAATACAATTTTTTTTTTTTTCATTCAGTATATTCTGCACAATAGTGGAAAAAATAATTGCTACTGATGGAAATTAAAGCAAATGCATGTATAGTCCAACCAGTGACCTCTTCTTACAGGATTCGACATCTTTATTATATTTGACAAAGTAAAGAACATCGTGGTCATTTTAGTATTAGTCTTAGGAAGATGATCACATTTGCTAACATCTATGAGCTTCTACCACAGACTGGGAGGAGGATGCTGAGCTGGTCTCACCTCCTGCCTGTGTTTATTAGTAATGCAGAAATAAAATAACAAGGCTGACACAAAAATTACTGCCGGCCCCAGTTTATCTCCCAAGGTTTTGTTTTGCCTGTAGCCTGCTTCCCTGGACCTTGGGTCTGGTGAGCTGGGTGGTTGTGCTGAGAACATAGTGCTTAAGTGTCCTGGATCATAATCAGGAATGAGGTGTGAATTAGTGGTGACACACGAGCCATGAATGATTAAGCAGAAGCTGCCTCCTTAAGGTCTAACAGGTTGCTGATAAAGTCTTGCAACAACTCATCTATCACCAGATGCATTTGTATTTGATACTGCCTAGGAAAGAAGGTTTTGCTTTTATAACAGAACTTTTTCTGTTCTCATCTTATGGTAACATGTCCCTTTTCAAACAACTTTATGGTCATTTCTGTTTTGCATTGTAGCATTTTTTAAATGCAGATCAAAATACATGATTTTTTAAAATTGAAGTAAACATGGCATGTTTCTACTAATAGGAAAATACACTAAAGAACTCTTGGGATGGGGGGAGGTCTGGCACTGTTATTCAAGTAGTCTCTGCCAGCAGAGCGTTTGTCTTTTTACCTGGGATGTCTTCAAGCTTTACCTTCAAGCAAGTGTATGGTAGTGCTTTGAGGTGCCTTTGTGTGGATTGGCCTAAAGCAACAGTGTGGCTCCCAATACTGAATATCCAAGAGGGATATTGGGCAGCTGGTGCAATGACTTGTGACAGTTCCTATTTTCTTACCTTTAAAGGTCTGGAGTGTACTAGCTGCTGCCTGTGATTTCTATCAATTTTACGTTCAGGACCAGGATAATGGCCTGTAAGGAGGTGATGAAAGGTTGTTTTAAGCAGCAGATATGAGGTTATCAGGCAGCCCAGTAGGCTTTGCTGGTCCTCTTGGATTTAACGCCTGATGGAGGTGGTTCGGTGCTTGGAATAATTTTGCAGCATGGATGTAGCACACCTCATCCCTCACCCTGGTGTGTGGGGCAGGGCTGGCATTTGGGCTGTTGTTGATCTCTCAGTTGCAAATATCCACCATACTCTAGGGGAGTTTATTTTGCTCTGCTTTTAATATTGTGATGTGTTTTAAGGCACTAAGGAGGAGGCCCACCCTGCACTTCTGGGTAGCATGTCCTGATAGAATGAGAGGTAATGACCTTGCGTTGCAACATGGGAAGTTCAGTTTGGATATTAGGAAAGATTTATTCTCAAAAAGAGTGGTCAGGCATTGGAACAAGCTTCCCAGGGGGGTAGGGTGGGTTGCTGCCCCTTGGAGATTTTTCAGGAAGAGTATATATGTGGCACTGAGGGGTCTGATGGGGATGGATTCACAATTGGACCAAATGATCTTAGTTGTCTTTTCCAGCCTTAACCATTCTGTGATTCTAAGCTCGTGTGCTGTGGAGGAGGCAGCAGTTCTACTCCTCCCACGTGTGACATAGGCTGGACCCCTTCATGAGGCAGTAGAGCAGAGCAAGTAGCCTTGGAGGTGAGATGTCCTGTGAGTGTGGGCTGTGATGCTGAACTGTGAATTAGAGGATAAAGTGTCTATTGATGATCTGTGTGTTGAAAGCTAACTTTTTATCCTGGACACTGAATCCTTCAAGCACTACATGACCCTGTGGCTGGAGGGTATAGAATAACCCATATTCCACAAGGGAGTCCAGTTGTGATTTACAGGTGATATCTGTTCTGTGGTCTCTAATGTCTTCATCGCTGACCCAGCAACTTGGATAACATCTGCCTTTCCTTTATTGCAGCGTATGTGTATGTCTGTGTGATACCAGAATGAAAGCAAACCAATCTCAAGCCAATCTGTCAATACAGAGCATTCCACCCGATAGCTTATTTCACGTTTTAAAACCAATAAACGTCCCGGGACAGATGGGCAAATTAGGTGAGCTCCCCATTTAGTCTTTGAAGTGATTCTCTTAGTTCATGGTGACAAGCTCAGATGTGCCATATGGCAGTGCTTGCAGGACTTAGCACTTTCATTGTATGCCTGTTCTCAGCTTGTGTAGTGACAAAGCCTTGCTGCATACATTGCAGCTGCAGAGTAGCGTGGTGCAAACTTGGAAAGGTCTCAGAATGTTCATTTTTGTGGGGTAAAATGAGTTAAGATAATAACTTGGGAAGGAGAGCAAATGAATTCTGTGCAGCTCAGAAGATAGTCTTAACAGTGCAGTTTATTGTGCTGAAGTCTCTGCTGATAAAGGGAGAATGTGAGTGTACCAAGAGGCAGAAAGAGAGCCTTGTGTTGACCATGAAGATGGGCATCAAATCTCTTGCTTTTCTTTGGTCACTGACCTTGTGGCAGCACTCTGCGAGGAAAAAAAAACAGCATGCTTGCACTCCCACTCACTGCAGAGGCAGAAACAGCAGAAAAACAGTGCACTGTCTGCATTCACGTGGGCATTTGGGGTCCGTGAGCTGGTCTGGACAGTGAGAAATACGTGTTCTGGGTGTGTTGGAACTAGGTGGTGATTCCTTCCAATCCAAGTCATGTATGGTTCTGTGATTTTCTGGGTTAAAATGGCAGACTTAATGCAAGCATGAAAATGTGGGGAAACTAGCAATGCCATGTGTGCCTCCTTATCATTTTAATAAATCTTTGGCATTTAGGGCTTTTCCTTGTATTTACAAGCCAGCAGCCCTCATTGTGGGGTCCAAGAATCTTAAACTGCAGTAACTAGTCAGCCCCTGCCTTCCCACCTTGAGCTGAGGAGATGCAAGGTGTTTTCCACTGAAATTTTAGGAGGAAGTTCTTTACTCAGGGGGTGTTTAAGCCCTGGCACCAAGGAGCTATGGATACCCCATCCCTGGGAGTGCTCAAGGCCAGGCTGGATGGGGCCCTAGGCAGCCTGATCTGCCTATGGAAAGTGAGTTGGGCAAGGTGGTCTGTAAGGTTTCTTTCAACCGAAACCACTCTACAATTCCCTGATAATTTCCCAAACAGTCTGAAACAGCTCAGGTTGCAGTAAAAGGGGAATTAGCTGAAGCTCTTCAGAGACAACACTTTGCACTCGCAGCACAGGGATGCTGCTGGATTTACTGGGGAGCTCCAGTGAATTTCTGCTCTGCTCTTTGCTTTCCCTTCATCCCTGTGTCCTCGCCGCTGTGGGTCTGCCCTGGTAACTGCCCTGATGGCAGCAGGCCACGCTGGGATCGGGCGAGTTCATACTGCCCTCAGCTGCTCTCTGGATGTATTTTTTGCCACGTGTCTTGCCCTTTGGCAGGGCAGTGCAGTGAGCACCACGTGTCGGTGCACCGTCCCACCCCGCTGCGGGGCAGCTGCGCTCCGAGCTCAAAGGTCTTCCTAACTGCTGCATATGGGTCCTGCATGGGGAGCAAAGCTAAGTGTGCGGCTGTGGGGTGCATCATACAGCAGAATTATACTGGTTTGTGGCAGCACCACTGTAAAATCTCATTCTTTGTAATCATTTTGGTGCAAAAAATTGTAACAATAAGAATTTGTATGGTTGAAATATCCCTCTCAAAGCGCCTGCATTCTTTCCTTGCTCTCCAGGTTCCTTGTCCTTCAGGGATTATGGTTCTGTTTGGTGCAGGAGCTGTGACAGGATTCATTATCGTCTCAGGCAGGATGGTTGGGCTTACTGGGTTATGCAATGCATGCTGAGGTGTGCTGGGAGCGGGGGGAGCCAGCTGGGCTGGGCATGGCCATGTCTCCCTGCCCTGTCTCTCAGGGAGAGTTCTTCCCACTTTTCTATCCCAGACCTGCTGTGCTGAATGTGCCTGTCCCTCCCTGGGCCATAGTCAGGTGGAACAGAGCCTGGGTGTGATTTAACCGTGCAGTGAGAGGTGTCTGCCTGGTGTGTTCTCTTCTGCCGTGTGTTTGTTGAATGTGAGCAAGCTCACACAGGTCTGCAGATTACCTGAATGCTGAGCAGTCTTTGATTTCCATCCCATTCCTTGCATTTTTGGGGGGATTACTACAGCTTTTATTTTTTCACCGATGTTTGCTGGGTGGGGAGTGACTTTTAACCCAAGGTGCTGTGAGTTCCGCCCTAGTTCCCTGCCCCGCGATCGCTGGTAGTCATAACACACAAATTATGGCAGTGTGTTTTTCCACAGATGAGTGATACCATAAAACACATGGGGCTGTTTTGTCCTCTGGGCTCCTTGCAGGCCTTCCACCTGCACTGGGAGGTTACAGAGAGGACAGGGCAGTGTGTGGGAGATTTAATTCGTACTTAAAGACCCGGGATAGAATGATACAGGCGACAGAGAAGAGCGCAGAGGAAGTAAGGATACACTCGTGTGCGTGGTGCCTGTGTGCAGATGGACCTTTGCTTGATTTTGGCTTCGCTTGATATTAACTTTGCTGCACATCGTCCGGGTGCGAGGCTGTGCATGAGCAGAGAGACGAAATGAGCGCCAAGCGCAGCTCTGTCAGTGCCGAAGCCTCCAGCCTGCCACCGCGCTGCGTGCGTTCCTTCGCGTGCTCCTTCTCTTGTGTTGGAATAGAGCTCTCGTGGGTTTGCTGCGAGGAGGAATGCGGCCGTTTGCCAGGTAAAATGCCAACCCAAGTGCTGTGGGGCTCAGAGCCTCCACAGGCTCCCCAGCTCAGGGGTTGGGGAGGAGGATGGGCAAACCCCCCATCCCCCCCCCAGCGCGGGATGCTAAAGCAGCGAATAAATAGGGCATCTGTGGAGGAGGGGTTTCCTCATCCGTGTGCGTGCCGTGGTCACACAGGCATTCGCTTGGTCCCCTGGCTGCTTGGGATTTGCAAGCTGAGGAATGGTTGCAACTTGTGAACCGTAAGTGCTGATTCGGGCTCGGTTGGGTCGTGCTGGAGCTGTGGGCATGGGGATGGGGGGGGGGAGCGCTCTGCAGCGCGGGTGCGCCGGCGCCTCAGCGCAGTTCCCCTTGGACAAGTGGCCGAGCCAGCAGGCTGTGTGTGGGGCTTAGGAGGAAGAACGGCCCTCAGGGCCTCTGCCATCAAATCAGACGCTTTGGCAGTTTGCAGCCAAGGCAGAGGAGATGGGCAGCAGCAGCCTTCAGCTGGCTGCAGGGGGACGCGAGGAGAGCCGTCCTCCAGCGTGGCCGTGTGTGCTGAGCTCGCAGCCCACGCACACAGGGCTTCCTGTCATGTCAGCAGCACCACTGAGGTGTCCTTGCAGTGTAAACGAAGGCCCGAAATTACCATTGGCATCGTTTCCCCCGAATCGAGTCTTTTGTCCTTTGCACAGCTATGCTCGCCCCGCACCTCGCTGAACAAAGGTTCCAGGTCTGGTGCATCTCATTTGCCGCAGTAAACAATCCTGGCAGCTGGCAGGGCGACGGCAGCCCCTCCACTTGTACAAATAAATGGAGGCGGTGTCTTTTTCTGCCCGGCTGCAATGACGTTTGTGCTCGTGAGTGACGGCTTGGAATATACATTGGGATGTTTTTTCGTCTCGTTAGATGCTAAAATGTGAACGGTGTTTGTTATCCTTTCAGCTCTCCTGTGCCTTTCCCTGCAGCACTTTTGACAGCTAATGCAATGCAGCTGGCAGGCATTTTGTCATCTTTTGTGTTGTGTGAACACACTTCACTCAACCTGGAAGTGCCTCATAGCGGTGGATAATTCCCAAGTAGTTACTACAAAATATTCTGCTGCTCTGTGGGGCTGTGCAACACTTCAGCCCCAAACAACCTAATTTGGTTATCCTGCAACCCAACTGGCAGCTTCGCAAGGGTATTAAGGCCCAAATCCAATCTCGAGTCAGGTCAGTTAGTCCTTCTGTTCGCTTTTGGAGCCAGCTTTTCATTATAATCTCCTGCTTTTGTTCTTTTTCTGCCACCGGTATTTTGGTGGAAAGATCAAGATGTGTAGAAGCAGGCTTTGTTTGGCTTATCCCATGCGTCTAATGCGTGTTTCTAAGCTTTGTTTTGAATGAGGATGCCTTTAGAGTTGGGCCTGTGGCAAAGAACAAGACAGATTTGAGTGTTTTGTTTTGGGTTTTTTTAGATTAATTGTGATATTATTTGGATTTGCTTCCATTTTATTTGCTTCTGGGAGCATGTTGAAGTGTTAAGGCATCAAGTTAATTCTCACTGGAAAGCAGACTGTGTATTGCTAGGCCTTCATCTGGGAAACAGTAAGTTTTGCCTGTTTGACTTGAGAATATATAACTTGAGAATCATCCTTCAGAATTCCTTTAGCAGTAGTGGTGGCGTTCTTTGGGTGACTGGAAGGAACACTTGGAGTTTCATTGCTGTTAATTCACTGCATGTTGAATGATTGTCACCTGGACATGGGGGAGCTTTTGCCCCAGGTTTGGGAGCTGCACACCCACACCCAGCTCCCAGGCCCATCTTTCTGCACCAATTGATCTTTTTGGATGCATCTCAGGAGAGTTCATGAGCTTTCCTGCATGCAGTTTGCAGTGCAGCTGAGCGTGGCTGTTGCAGAGGTGTGGGGCTTTTACGGATGTAAGTAGTATTTTTTTATGCTCTTTATTCTCTAGCCAGAGAAAGGGCAGTTCTCTGACTTCTGTGCAAGCTGAGGTGCTTGGTGAGGATGCTCCACTTTCACACCATTCCACCTGTTGCCTTCAGCGTAGGGCCCTGCCCTTTGCCTTGGGCTCGGGGTCTGTGGGCTGTAACAAAAACAGGTTGGGGCTCTGTGAACATCTGGAGAGGACTGCCTTCTTGATTACAAACTGCACTAATGTGAGCTTCCGTTAGGTTTTTGTTCTCCTCTGGCTGCTTGCCTGAAGTTTGAGATTGATGACTTAGGTCATTAAGGGTGGTTCGATGACTGACAAATGCCATGTTCTTCCCAGAATATGAAAGAAATTAAATTAGATGTTTACAATGGTGCATCTGTGATGGCAACTGCTAGAAGCTAAATACAAGTTCATGGTGCCACTCACTTTGAAGCTGTTATTTGTTGGATGTGCTGACAATCATAGAGGCATAAATCCTTAATTATAATGGAATATCCCTTGTTTTAGCTTTGGACTGCCTTGTCCATATCCACGTGGCGTGCAGGTTGAATAAAGTAACTCATGGCTTGTAACCTCTGATTTTTTTCTGTAATTCAAATTCAAGGCAGAAAATATGTGGATATAGATTGAGAAAGTTAAGCAAGCAGAGGAACAGTACTGAGCAGCATATGGACTCAGTAAGTCAGCAGTGGCATCTGATGATTCTCTCTTGCAAGGCATTCCCAAAGCAGAAAACATTTCTGTATAGGAGAGCAACAGTTACCTTTGCAGAATAACAGTATTTGTTGGTCAGAAGTCTGATACAACCACAGCGTTTGTGCCAGTGTATCAACAAATGTAGAGCCCTCCTTTGTGAATGATGCTACTTGCTTCACTTGCCATTCACTTTTTAGGGCAGCAGTCAAGCCTTGGTTCTTCCTGACTGGTCCGGAGTCATGGAGAATTAGCAGGGCAGTAGTGCAGATGTTTGGCTTTAACTTTTTGCAGCTCTTCTACTGGTTCCTTCTCTCTGTGTTCAACACAGAGCCCATACTGTCCCATCTTTGCAGCAAGAAGGGCTGCCCAGGTCGCTCACCCGCCTTTGATGAGCCACAGGCCTGCTGAGTGTTGTAATCAAGTGGATTAGGCTGGTGGGACAGGAGCAGGGGAGAGGGTGGAGTGAGAATTAAATCTTCTTGGGCAATTTACTGCCAGCCCGTGACAGCACAAGAAAAAGCTGTATGGTTACTGGAGTGTGACATCTTCATTGAGAACCACTTAATGGAAGGGGGACTGGTAACGGGAGGATTTATGTAGCAGCTGTTTGCTTGGAAACCAGATGCCTTCTGCATAATGGGTTGAACTCGAGAGCAGAGTTCTGAAAAGAACTTGTTAATGAAAACAAGAGCTGCTGAATGCTTTTGTCACCCCTTGGCTTCCTCTGTCAGCTGCAGCAGTGGAAAACATGGTCAGTGTAAGGGGGCAGTCTGCTTTGCCCTTTACACCAGTATGAGTGGCCTTATAGGTGAACCACAGATCCTTCAGGTTGGCTTACACAGGGTTGCATCAACCAGGCTAGACTAATTTTACATTTTGGAGTGTGCAGAATTGCTAAATACTTTCCAGGAGGCCCAGTTGTAGGATTGTTCTCATCCGCACTGTAAAACCGCCTGAAAATTCTGCCTGACCCTTTTGGACCGAGAGGTGGGGAAAGTGCTTCCTATGCTGCTAGTCCGTATGAGACCCTAAATTTGCTGGCCTTACTCTGTGTCCTGGCAACACTCAGTAGAACTGAACAAATCCAGCACGATCGTTCCCACATCTCTGTAAGTGTTTAACCTTAAATCAAGTGTCCAGCTGACGTCTGTGTCCTGTTTGGTTGACTTAAGATTGCTAATAAGATCACAGAGTGATATATTCATCATGGATTAGCTATCCTACATATCTCTTGTTGTTGTATCATATGCTACTGTGGGCAAGTGCAAAACCTGCTCAGTTTTGGGCTGTTTGGACTCTTCTAACATTTGCTAGTACAGCTTGGTAGCCAGGCAGGACAGTAAGCCAGGAAACTCCTCATTTTTCCTGCAAGGAGGGCAGGTCCTTTGCACGAAGCCTGCAGCCCAGTATGCTGTGAGGGCACCTCTGTCTTCATGTTATCTGACCCTGCCTGCACTATGTGAGATTACATCTCCCTCCCTCCCAGCCCCATTCCCAGCTTTGCACAGTGCTGCTGCAGACTGGTGAGTTAGGGTTCATCTTGGATATCCCAGCTGCTGGTATTGTTTAGCTGGTGACAGTTCCCTGCTGCAACATTTGGCAAAAAAAAACACAGGAGCTGATGAATGGGAAATGTTTTGGCCTTTTCACGCTTGGTACTGAACTTTTAGCACTGTACTTGATTTAGATAGTCTAGCAGCTTTTAGACTAGGCAGTTGCTTAAAGCTTGATTCAGAAATTTCATGTGTAGGGTCAGAATGAGATAACTGGGACTAAAGAGGCCAGGAGGGATGGTGTGGGGAATTGATGCCAGCAGGAAGTAGGGCGGGGAAGAAATCATTTCACCTGACTCTAGTTGTTGTATATAGTACTGCATTGTAGACCAGTGTGTTCATGATGCTTTTTGGTACAGTTCATCCCATCTTATAATCTAGATGTTTAAAGCAGGTCTGATTAAAATCAGGATCTAGAATTCATGTTGGCTTTTTTCTTCCATTAACTATCAAGGTGTGGTTGCAGGCTCCGATACCAAACTGAAGTCAGAAGAGATGTACTTCACCCAGTATTGGGCTTTTTAGTAATTGTTCTTGGGAATGGCAATAAATGAGAATTACAGGAGGATGTGTGAGAGCAGTGAGGTGCTTTAGCAGATAGTCCTCCAATGCATGAGGATAAATACACAAAAATTTGTAACCAAGCTACTTGAGTAGTGCGAGAGGCTTAGAAAGGATTCTGACTTGCAAATATCCTGTAAAGGCTGTGGGAAAGGAGAAGTTTGTGCTTTGAGAGCTGTGATATAAACAGCTGTAAGAAAACTAATTCTTCTATATGGTTTATTTGCTTGTCTGATGTATGACTCTCTAGCTGTTGGATATTTCCCTTTTTCAGTGTGTGTTGTATTTGTTTTTTCCATTTTCACCCACTATGAGAGTCTGGCATCTCTCCACACGTTTCAGTTTGTTGTTTAGAAGAACTCTGATATCATCATAGCACTCTGAGGTCTGAAGCTCAGGTCTTCTCCTCTTCTGTCAGCATTCATTTGCCCAGAATGTTGGACCTGTGGTGTGGACGCCACATTGATGGTGGCACCACATCTCCATTGGTAGCTTGCTGGTAGTCCTACTGTGTAGGGTAGGCCTGGTGGCTGCTGAAGAAAGTCTTGGCCATCATTCACATCGTGTACATTGGGCCATAAATACCCCATTTAGTTTAACTGAGGCATGTTATAGTACAAGCACCCACTTAGACTGATGTCTAAGAATGAACTGAAGAGCTGATGAGTGAGGCTTCAAAAATTGACACTGGTCATTTAGTTCCAGCAGGTAATTCATACAAGACCTTCCTGCAGTTGTAGAGCAGAGACTCGCTGAGCCTGTTCAGGTAGTTTTTAACTCTGGTTTACAGACAGCAGGTTGGTGTGACAGTATGTCCCTCAGAAAGCCATGCCTGCTGTCATCTTCTGCTAACATAATTTCCACTGATTACAGATGTTTGTAACAAAATGTTCTTCCTGGTTTGCTTAGGGTGAAGAAACTGAAGGAAACATTTGCTTTTATACAACTTTTGGACAAAAACATGAGTAACCTTCGCACCTGGTTGGCCCGGATTGAGTCAGAACTTTCTAAGCCTGTTGTTTATGACATCTGTGATGACCAAGAAATCCAGAAGAGACTGGCAGAACAGCAGGTGGGAAATAGGAGCAGCCAAAGTGAACGAGCTAAAAAATTGCTGACAATTGGTCTTAGTTTAAAATCACCTTTCTGTTTTCTTTAGCCAGGCCTTCTAACTTTCACTGCATGTTCCTGCCAAGATGCGTTATGTGTAAAATTTTTGTTTGCTTGTTGTTATTTAGTATTGTAAGTGTTGGTTTGCTCCCTCTTCTCCCCTCCACTGGAAAATACCCACGAAGTACAAGGAACAGCTTTTTCATGTGTCTGAGTTTTTGCCTGGTTAAGTTCAGCAGACCTTACAAGGGCTTGGCAAGGCACTTTTTGTTTAATGCTATTCCGCCTTGTCCTGTTGCTATCAGACCACTTAAAAAGTTGTTCTCCCTCCTGATAATAAGCTCCTTCTAAGTTGTGAAAAGCCACAATGAGATCACCCCAGAGCCTTCTCTTCTCTGGGCTGAACAAGCCCAGCTCCCTCAGCCAGGAAGATAGATGACCTAGGCTCAACATTGCACAGCCTGAATCATGGAAGCAAGCTGGCTGTGACAGATGTAAGTGCTGTGATATGAGATACTGCCCTTTCTAGCTCACTCCTCTTCCCTCTCTGCCTGCTGACAGTCACCACAGGATGCTGTGTGATGGTGCATGAATCCTGCTGAGGCACAAGTGTGAACTAACCTAGCGCTATTGGCCATTGATTGAGTACATGTATGCATTTCTCCAAGGCAGTGGCTTATCAAGGAGCTCCTAAGGATCTGTGTTAGTTTTTAAGTGCAGAAGATGGCAAGGACTGGTGACAACTGAATGCAAGCTTTTCCAGCCAAAAGGAAGTGCGGGTTGAGATGTCCTGTAGTAAAACTTCCGTCTCTAGCAGCCAGGGAAGGAAAAGGAGCTTTTCCAAAGCATAGACTTGCTGGTAGGGCAGCATAAACTATGTCACTCTTTCCTCTGTGCTGTAAGTCTGCCCTTGTTCCCAATGCCTCCCTGGTAAAGCTGAGCATTACCATACATCTTCTGACTGTAACAGGAGTATTCGCCCTAAAACTGAAGATCAAGAATGAAGTTGTGAAGTGTGGAACTTTATGGCATCTGCCTTTTAAGATTCCACGCATATGAGTGTTCTTCCCATTCTTTCCATATTCATTCTCTCTGGCTGCTGCTTTCTTGTCTAATAAAAGATCCCTTACAGACCCAGACCTGAGGGCTGCGTGCTCTGCTGGCTGGTATGACTCTCAGTTGCCTCAAGTCCCAGAGATCATGGGAAGGGCCAGTGCCTTTGTGACAGGAGTGGGGATGGCTCCCACCAGCTGCATGCCAGCAGCTGGTCAAACACCAGAAGCTTTGGTCTGGTGGTCTGATGGCTCCATCCGCATTATAAGTAGTCACATAAGCAATGTGGAGGTGTGTTCTCCCCATCCAAACATTTTGCATTTTTCAAAGGCTGTGATAAATTGATGTGCATAGGAGAATGGTGGATACAAAGGAGTTTTTTCCAAACTAAAGCCATCATGGCAAGAGCCACCACTCGCTGCTCAGAGCTATCTACTGCTTTGTTGTTTGGTTTCTGTCAGTGCAGACCTGTGGGCACATCCAAACTGCTCCTACTGTAAACTTTTAGCAGATTGAGCACGAGAAGCTTGTGCTGACTGAAGAGACTGTAGGAAAAACACATTAGCAAAACCTTTATCTAAACGCAACAAGTAAAGATATCCTTCCTGGTTTTATCTGAACGATTATTTCAGCATGTGCAAAGTGTTGGTGAGAAATATGCCCTACAGGCTTTGTTTGTTTGACATCCTTGGCTGGAAAAGCTTTACTTGTTTGGTCTTGAATAATGACATTTAAAAGCATCGTACTCCAGGGAGATGTTTTATGGCATATTCGTTCAGTTGAAAGGTGAAGATTAAAACATGGACAATACTCCTTGTAAGATTTCAAGTTGATTTCACCAGTGTAAAGTCTAGCAGCATGTAGACTGCTTAAGCTGAAGGGAAAGTACTTTTTTGGGCTCAGGATATGTTCTTGGCCCCATGGTTCAGTGGTGTTTGTCTCACCGTAGAAGGGTCACTTGGAATAACAGCTGTGAAAACAGCAAGGGTTACTGCATACCAACCCGGGCATGACTACAAGTAACGAAACGCTGTCAGCACTGTGTTGTAACATAAATAAGATGGTTTTGTAATCTGTGTTGCAGATTCTCATTTTACAAATACTGTGGTAAATCCAGAGTAGTTTAATACATTCAGAAGAATTTCTCTAGGTAGCAGTGGGGTAGAGCTGCTTTGAGAAGCAGCGGCTGTACTAAAATGACACCTCTGCCTTGTGCTCAGAGAACAGCTGTGAATCACCAGTAAGTTATTAAAAATGATGCTGGGTCTGCTTCTGGCAGTCTCTTATCTGTGTAAAGATTTTAGTACATTATCACAAATCTCACAAGCCAAATGATTACCGTTTCTGGCTTAGCCCTTCTATCACGTACTTACATAACAGTGGAGGCTTCCACAAGGTGATATTCAACTCCTTGCACCTTGTTAATTTCAGGGAAGATTTTCCTTCAGCTCTTCTTGGGTTTCCTACATGCCACATCTGGGTGATTTTTTTTGTGTGTGCGTTTTGTTTGTTTAAGTCTAGAGCTAACCAGATCTGCTTCATCTGTTCACTGAAAGCGGTCAACCTTTTAACAGGAGTTCTTTTTGCTGCTGTCAGTAAAATATATATTAGTGTTTGCTGTTGTTCCATGTTATTGTGGTTAGAGGCTCTGTAGAGCCAGGAATGGGTTGAAGAATGGAAAGAGAGTAGGCATTGTCACTTCATTAATGTTCACAGTTGGTAATGCCGTGCAGAGTGCCTTTTTCAAGATGAAATACCTACATAAGGCTTTCTCTTTGTGTTCTTCACTTTGACTTCCAGAATAGTTACAGGTACAGAAGGAGCTACCAGAACAGGATGGAGAAGCAAGCTCTGGAGAAGCAATATGTAGTGTAGATAAGACAAAGGGTCTTTGCCAGACCAGACCCTTTCAAATGGCCTGTCTGAACAGGAGCTCTGGAAGGGGAAATAAGCAAAGCAGTGCAACACTGGCTGCTCTTCTGCAGTTGGTGGTATCAGTGTGTGTGTCGTGCAATCGTTGAAACACAGGAAGTGTACAAGGAGCTCTCTGTCAAGTCTTACACTGTAGTACCGTCATCGGGTACGGTTAAAATTAATAGGCACGCATTTGAGGTGTGGGTAAGGTTTGGATTTTGAATTCACGTTAAAACTGTCCATACTGTCCATAATGAAAAGACTGTGCTTTCACTGAGAAACCCATCTGGACAGTTCTTTTTTTTTCCATGGCAGTTCTGTCCTAATCTGTCAGTCTGTCTCCTGCGCAGCCCATCCTGCAAGTCTTCGTCCTAAAGCCAAGTGACCTTTTACTGACATACAAATTGCTCTTTCCTCATCTTCCACTGCGTTTTGAAAATGGATGTCTGACATCTAGCCACGCGTGTTGCCTTCCACTAAAACCCTTCTTTTGTCAATGCAGGATCTGCAACGGGACATAGAACAGCACACAGCTGGGGTGGAGTCCGTGTTTAATATTTGTGAAGTCCTGCTGCACGATTCAGATGCGTGTGCTAATGAGACAGAGTGTGACTCCATCCAGCAGACCAGCAGGAGTTTGGACAGACGGTGGAGAAACATTTGTGCCATGTCAATGGAAAGGCGAATGAAGTAAGTCTCTGCCCAGCTGCTCCTTAAAAAGTTTGGGTCAGCGTTTCGAAGAAATGATTTTACCAAAAAATTGAATTTTGGAGAGAGGAAAAAAAAAAAAAGAATGGTTAAATTTGTGATAAAACTCTTCCATTTTTATATGTCCCTGTCAGAATTGAGGAAA
This sequence comes from Oreortyx pictus, assembly GCA_036925125.1. Lineage (NCBI taxonomy): Eukaryota > Metazoa > Chordata > Aves > Galliformes > Odontophoridae > Oreortyx > Oreortyx pictus. The sequence goes on along the minus strand of JAUPFR010000006.1, from coordinate 52,434,724 downwards.
CCTGGCGCCTGTGGCAGAGGTTTTTGGATGACTATTCTCGCTTTGAAGATTGGCTGAAATCAGCTGAGAGGACAGCAGCTAGCCCCAATTCCTCAGAGGTTTTGTATACACACGCAAAGGAAGAACTGAAGAAGTTTGAGGTGAGTTCTTAACAACTTCTTCGTAGGCTTAGCAGCAGGCTCTGCTGTCAGACTGATGAATGCTTACCGTCTCTACAAAGTGCTAGAATTGCTGAACAATACATCCTGGAGTTTGGAGTTAAGATACAGCAACCCTACATAATACAGCCATATTATGGCTACCAGATATCTGTCTGGTCTGTTTGTTTCCATTTATTTTCTTATGGGGAGAATACAATATCCTGATCTGACGTGATCCCCCTTACAAGTTTAAGATTTGCTTTTTTTATTTTTTATTTCTTTCTTCACAATAAGAGCTAAAGCTAAGCAGATGATTTTAAATCTGACTTTAAAGCTTTCTTTGGATTTAATTTTGTAGTTTGAAAGTCTGTTGTTGCTTTTTAAGGGGGGGGTGGGGGGAGCATCTTCATCTCTCTCAATGGATGGTATTATACCAATTCTGTCTCTTGTCAGCAGGGGGGCTGAGTTTCTCCAATTGCTTTGCAGGCATTCCAACGGCAGATTCATGAGCGGCTCACTCAGTTGGAGCTGATCAATAAGCAGTACCGGCGCCTTGCCCGCGAGAACCGCACTGACTCTGCCAGCAAGCTGAAGCAGATGGTTCACGAGGGCAACCAGCGCTGGGACAACCTCCAGAAAAGGGTGGCTGCCATTCTGAGGAGACTCAAGGTAACCGAGTGGTGGGTTGAGTTAAGGAGCTCTTACGGGTTCCTATAGGAGATACAGAAGGACAGAACGCATATTTAGGAGCAACTGTCTTGTGTTAAGTTGGGTCTTGAGTTACCAGTGTGGGAGAGCACCTCTGGAACGGTTACGTGGTGCAAATATGTCCTTGGCAGATGTGTTCTTGATAACTGAAGAGGCATAGGTGAAGAATTGGCCCAAGTTTGGGAAAATGTGCTGAGGGCCTTACTGCTCCTATCCCTCTCTCCTTTTAGTCATCCCTGTCGTGGCTAGATCCATTCATAAACTTGCAGCTTTCCAAAAATAAAAGGTGGAGAGACAGAAGGCCCCAGTATACAAACGTTCTGGAGTTCACAACACAGCTCTACTTCCTGCCAAGTTATGACTCACTTACTAGGCTTTAAGCATGGAGATGTGATGGAGGGGTGTGTGCTGTCACTGCCTCATGCTGTGCCCTCTGCTTAACAGAAGAATGTTGTTGAAGGGTGTAGGTGAGACTTTTAGACAGCTGTCCTGTAGTTGAGGATGTTTTTTCCTGAGTCAAGTAAAACTGATTTCTGAGAAGATTTTCTCTGATGTTCCCTTGGGAATCTTGGCACTGCCTGTTTTTTAAATACTACAAGTGATTGATAGGGAAAACCTATTCATTTCCAGTAGCCAATGGATGAGGCTGTGAGAAATCTGAAGGGGTTGATCTGTACAGTTAGGATTTGTCATGTTTGGGAAGTTATAGGATCCCCTTTCTGAGAAGGAAATCTGTGGAGATCTGGGGCACTGTAGGCTGCAAATCCATTAGCAGCTTCCGTGGGAGATGGTGGCAGAGGGCTCCTCATGCCTTCCATGACTAGTGGTGCATTGACTACATCTGTGTCAACATCCACCAACTTGCCTCTCCATTGTTTTACTGATTTTAATTACCATAGTTTTAATTACTTGAGTTTATTTAGAGGTGGGGATGGCTAGCCAAAGGGTCTGACTTTTACCTAAATTTAGAACAAAGGAAATGATCGATCCTGAGTCCAAATGACTTGCACTGTTGTGGGAGAAGGTATTTTTGTTACGCAGTGTGGGAGCAAGAAATATTTTTATAAAAGCACCTTGCACTTCTTAAGTTTTATTCCTTCACCCATGCAAAGAGTGCATTGACGTAGGACACTTCATGCCAGCATCACTACAGGAGGGGCACAGTTTGTGTATGTAACATGCTTTCTTTTCTGTCCTGAAGAACAACGGCTGTGAAAAAAAAACTTGTTTCAGGGCTCCTGTGATGGCTTTTGTTCGGTTAGTAATTTTTTCTAACAGTGGCTTCCTTCTTCCTGTTCAGCACTTCACCAATCGCAGAGATGAGTTTGAGGCAACGAGGGAGAACATCCTTGTTTGGCTCACAGAAATGGACCTTCAGCTGACAAATGTGGAGCACTTCTCAAAAAGTAATTTTGATGACAAAATGCGCCAGTTAAATGTACGTATCCTTACAAAGCAGCTGTTTCATAGCACCAAGCTCATCCTATGGGGCTGCCCTCTCTTGGCAGAATCATCCGTTTTTCTGGAGCTTCACAATAGGAACAGATCTTTGTTTTAAGCCACCGATATTTTAAGTAGCAGTGTTGAACTGTAAGCTGTACAGCATTATGATTCAGATTCAGCGTTCAAGCTCACTTCTATCCTGTCATTTTCTCCAGGCGTTGTACTGTCAGTGACATGGAAATCTGTCTGGGAAGAGGCATGTGTGGGTCAATAGTAAAAGCTACATTCCTAAATTCAGGCACTCTTTTCTAGGGAAAATTGTTTTGAAATGGCATTTCGGTGGGGTCTCCCCTCTGAATGCATTACTTGTAGCTGGAACTTTAAAAGAGAAAGAGGACAACATGCATGTGTAGTGATTCCGGTTCCTTGCTACCTGCTCATGTATTGGCTTCCCCCTTTTCACCTACGCTATTAATTGACTGGGATGCAGATTTGCTGTTATTGTAGGCTGGAGGCTTGGGAGCTCTGATTATCTGAACTCTCGTGTTGCAATCCCCTGCAGGCTCAGGACAGAGCATATTGATGTACACACGAGTGGAAAATGCCACTTCATTTGGAACTGTAACTCTGCTAATGAAACAAACCTCTGCAGTAAAAAGATATTTGCCAAATGAAATTAGCCAGCAATGTCAATTGCTCCTTTTCCTTCTACTGTAGCTAGAAAAGGACAAACATCAGGCTATGAAGGGGAGGTACACAACTGGTCTGATTTTATTTTTTTTTGTATGTTTCAAATAGGGTTTTCAGCAGGAAATAACGCTACACACCAATAAGATTGATCAGCTAATCGTTTTTGGGGAGCAGTTAATTCAGAAGAGTGAGCCTTTGGATGCTATCCTGATTGAAGATGAATTGGAAGAACTTCACAGATACTGCCAGGAGGTGTTTGGGCGAGTTGCCCGCTTCCATCAAAGGCTGACTTCAAGGCATCCTGTAAGACACAAGAGATGTTTTGATAATTTGTCAAGGTTCTGGTGTTCGAAGTGCAATGCTTAGTGCTCATCCCCAGCAGCTTGACTGAGTAGACTTAGCTCACAGGGGGCACAAACTCCCTCAGCAGCTGTACCAAGTCGCTGATATTTTGCCGTGTCTCCTTATTCCTCTCCTGTTGGGTCTCCATCTGCAGAATCTGGATGGTGGCACAGAAGTAGATAGTTAATATTGACATAGTAGTGATTTGATGGCTTCAAAAGCTTGTTCGTGTTTTTCATATCACTTTGTTTCTTTAATTTCAATAAGGTGCTTATAATATCTCTATGGATTTGTGTGAGAGGATCCATTGGTCCCCTGTCTCATGGCAACTCTGAGCTGGGGGAGCAGCAGGCTCTTTACTTTCTGCTGGGAACGTTTAGTTGATCCCCAGTTTGCTTTGGCTCAAAAAGAAAGAACATTTATTAGAAAAGCAAGTGGAGCAGGTAACAGGAACATCTAACAGCAGCTTTTCGCCCCTACCTGAGCATCACTTCATTGCTGACCCGTGCAATCCATTTGGAACTGGAGGCTCCTCTTTGCAAGCTGGAGAGAGATGCTGTGGTAGTAGTTGAGTGTCTTGGAAGAGAAGTGGTAGCTGCTGATGTGAGGATTGTTCTGGCAGAAGTGTAAGGATGCAGAAATGGGGCTTCTCTTTAGACATGTGGCTTGGGTTAATGCAGGTTACCACAAAACTGTCCCCAGTGTTAGCGTGTCGCTTAATCAACAGCTGAGTTAGCAGTGAAGATCTTTGGCTATCGCTTTTAGTAATAGTTGATATACAACAATATTTTACCTTCTTAGGGATTAGATGATGAAAAAGAGACCTCTGAAAATGAAACGGATCCGGAAGACTCCAAGGAAATCCAGAATGACCCCTGGCATAAGAAGGCCATCAGTGAGGGGCCCTCTTCCCCGCAGTCCCTTTGCCACCTTATGCCACCTACTCAAGGACACGAGAGATCAGGCTGTGAGACCCCCGTCAGCGTTGACTCCATCCCACTCGAGTGGGATCACACAGGTGATGTGGGGGGCTCTTCGTCTCACGAGGACGAAGAAGAAGCCACGTACTACAGTGCTTTGTCAGGTGAGAACCAGTTGCTGGCTGCTCCTTTGGACACGGACAGTTGTAGGATGTGTGTGTGTGGGAAGGGAGGGGATCGAGGTCTTGTTGCCACGTGGTTGGTTGGTTTTCTTGTCTCTTAAGTGTTTTGATGGAGGGAATGGTATTACCTAGCTTATGTTTTCAGAAACACAAGGTTGTCAGAAACCTTGCTTTTTAAAAATGTCTGATGGAAATGTTGCCGACAACTTTTTATTTTGTTGTCTTTGCTCACCCTTATTGTTTCAGTTGTTCTTAATAGCTGGAAAATACTGCCTAGTGAGGAAAATGACATTATTCTTTTTTCAGATGTAGAAATCACTGAAAATCCTGAGGCATATCTTAAAATGACCACAAAAACTTTGAAAGCATCTTCTGGTAGGCACCTGCTAATGCATGTGTCTGAACATGGCAATCTCCCTGTGCTGCACGCTATATTCCTCAACCTCTCTCATACGTAATGTCTGATTTCCTGCCTTGTGTGGACACCATGCCTCATCCTGCCATGGTGTTCTTACGCTGCAGTATTCACGTGTACGTTACACAGCGGTCAAAAACATGCCATTTAGATCTCGCCAAGGTGGTTAACGTGCATTTCATTGCATCAGTCCAAAGCCTTTTGGTACTTTCTTGGTGGTGTGCTCTGGGTAGTATCACTTTTTTGGTTGTCTCCAATTTTAATTATGCAGTTACTGAGAGATGTAGTTCCAACTCTGGAAGTATTTTGTTGTGTTTTGCATCGTGCGTGACAGAACCATGTTTGTCCTGTCTGTTAAATCCAGAACAAACGTTCAGGACTTGTCCAGACTCTTCTCTACTGAAATGTGTTGCAGATATGTGCTAGTATCATTGGGATGCAAACTTTCCAAACCCTCAGTGCAGCCTTTGTTGTGTGTGTACTTATTTATTTTTAACTCATCCCTGTATTCAAGCATTTTCCGGAAGAGAACGGAATGTCCCATAACTGCATGGCTGTCATCTCATTACCTTCGAAACACTGTTGATGTTTTTGCAAACGTGCATGCTTTGCAAGGAAAGCTGCAGAACTGTCATTTTTATGCCATAACGATGCCATTTTATTTAGAGCGCTTTCTAACTTAATACAAAGCAGCAGCTTCCTTACAGAGGTGGGAATTCGCACTCATGGCATACGGTCTTCATTTTATTTGTTTCAGGAAAGGCTGTTACAGAGGCTCATCCCTGGCATTCTCCAGAGAGCCCTGTCTGCAGGAAACACCGGTACAACCAGGCAGAGATTGTTGACCATGTACTGTCTGATCCGGAGACGAGCACCCCTTATAAACCAGGCTATGTGAGTTGGAGGCTCTGTGAGCACTTCACCTTTGCTACACCATCTGTACAACTACACACCTTTGGAGCTCCATCTTCTTCCCTCCTCCAACCAGATTGGTTGCTGATGTGGATGTTCCCTGTATGGAATCAGAATTGTTCTTTCTGATAGCCCAGGGAACCACTGTTAGTCTCTGCCTGTGCACTCACTAGAAAAGCTGCTGTAAAGCAGTGCAGAACTCTGAGTTAGGATCCTGTCCAGAATCAGTCAAAAAAGACATAGAAACACGGCAAAGGAACATAGTATGTTCCTAGGAGAGCTTACCTTCCCAAAGAGGGTGTATGAGAATCTCCGTTTTGGTATTTACTTAAAACATCTCCCTTTACTAAGCAGACTGATTTGGAGAGTCCTTTTCTACCTTGCAGCCCACCATCTAAGCTGCTTCAGGGCAATACAAAAAAAAATGACTCAGTGGGAGCAGCAGTGAGGGAAGGCCTTGTTGTCTGCTGGTGGCTGGTTTCCAGCAGCTCCCAGGCTCAGTGGGTCTGGACCAATTGTTAGCACTGTTTCAGGCACAAGGTGGTACTGGTACGTGGCTGCTTTTGTCACCAGTAATGCAGTCGTGCAGCCTTGGTGTTGTATTACTGAGAATAGAATCTAGCAAAGAGCATCAGCAGATGTAGGCTGCCTGGTGCACACAGTTGTGCAGTGATTAGTGTCAACATGGTCTTTGCTTCCTGAGAAACACAGAGAGCCCTCATAGACTGTTAGCAAAGAAGCAGAAGCCCAGTGCTAGATCTGACTTGCGAGAGCTCATCTGCAGCTCAAACACAAAAAAAGCTTGACTTCTGATGGCTTGTTAACGCACTGGTCTCACCCATCAAAATGTCATTCCAGGTGAAGCAGCTCAGCTCCGCAAGTAGCAGCAGTGTCAACAAGGAGAATGTTACATCTGCCAACGTGAGTGATGAAGAACCCCAGGATGACCAAGAGCTTGTGAATATCACAGCTGCAGAGAAGCAGTCAGGTACGGAGCATTCAGGCAACGTGTTGCAGTTTTTCCCCTGTGACTCTTGGGGATACCAAGCAGAAATGGCCAAAGGTTGCTGGACTTCATTCTCTTCGCTGTTGGAAATCTGCATGACAAGATACTACTGCTTCCACTTAGAGAAACAGTTTGTCAAAGTTGGGAGTGTACTTGTTTCTCCTTTATTCAAAATAGGCCAACGAGCTGGCTCTTGTAACCTTTCTGGACCCCATTCCTGGTTTCAGCTTCTTGAGACTGTAATAAGATCACATCTGTACTGTAACTGTAAAAGCAAATTAAGAGATCAAAAGAGGGATGCAGCTGTCTGCTGCAGCTTGCTAAACTTATGCTTCTGACATCACAAATGGACCTGGGCTGAGTTCCATAAATGGGGTGAATAGGGCCCTAGGTAAACTGGAAAGTAATGTACTTTTGAAAACCCTTGCATCTGTTTTATGGAATGTTCACCTCAGTGAAAATGTAAATGTTTGTTGTTCTGTCATTTGTAGGTGTTATTGACAGGTGGGAGCTCATCCAAGCTCAAGACCTCAGAAATAAACTTAGGATAAAGCAGCACTTGCAGCAGTGGCAGCACGTGAACTCTGATCTCAGCGATGTCTCTGCTTGGCTTGATAAAACTGAGGAGGAGTTGGAAGAACTGCAGGAAGCCAAACCTCCAACTAGCATGCAGGCTTTGGAACAAAAGGTCAAGAATTTGAAAGTAAGTTACAACACACTGAGATTTTGAGATGCTGATGCTCTTTACTGCTACCTTTTGTGCTCCTAGGGTTTATCAGCAGCACCAGTGCTAATAACTGTGTGTATGGCACAGAGGAGCTAAGCTGTGCTGGCTAGGAGGCCTGAAGAGGCTAGTTAAGCAAGGTGCTGCTTTCACCTGTAGAGATTTGCAGGCAGCCAGGCTTAAGTAAAAACCTCTCCCTTCCTATTTTTTTTTTTCTTTACCAGGACAGTTTATTCTCTCTAAACAAAAGCATTCGACCCCAAACATCTCTCTTCAGGCCTTTTTGTGTCAGAAAACAAAAACAAAAACGGAAAAGCTGAAAAAATGAAGCTGCCAAGCATCTGGCCTTGTCCTGGGGAAGTTGGTTATTCTGAAGAGTGGTACTGGCACTGTTCCCTGTTCTGTGCCAGACTGCTCTGTGCAAACCAGAAAGGGATTATAAATTAATTAAATTAAAATAAAATCAGCCAAGACTTTGCAGCTGGTAGACATAGCTCTTGTTTTTTTTCCTTTGTAGATCCAACAGGGTCCCTGTGCAAGGTCTGCCCTAAAGCTCTGTTTTTTAGTAGCACGTATTTGTAGAAAAGCTTAGCTCTAAATAGTATCTTACGAAGAACTGGGGAGTTGCAAGATAGAAAATTTCAAAACACGTGGTTGTGTTTTTCAGTCAGCAAATGGAGATTCCTCATTTGAATTGTATGTACTAGTTAAGACCAGGAAACAAAGTCAGCTCAATAGTCAGGCTCTGGTAGTTTTCAGCTGAGTAATTAATAGAGCAGTTAGTTAGAGGCATGTTACTGTGAGCACTGGTCAGCCTGTGAACTCGTGTTGTGTTGCTGCTTCCATAAATGACTCAGGGCCAAATAAGGTCTGCAGGCTGAACCAGCAGGTGCCAGGGTACATTTGAGCGGTAGGTTCTGCAGACTCAGGTAACAAAATGCCTCAGGTTGAACCCTGCTTCTCTGTGCCAGCCTGGCTCAGGCACCAAGTGCTAGGGAAGGTCTGAGTGAAGCCTTGTGTGTGGCAGCAGGTGCCTCCCATCGTGCTGGAGTTGGGAGTGCCGTTTCACTTCTGCTTTTCTCCTGTGCATGTGCTCAAGAGGAGTCCAGATGGCTGTAAATCCGCTCTGTAGACAGCTTGTCCCTCTCTGAGTCTCTAGAAGAGCCAGCATGCATGTATAAGGCCATGAAGTTTACGAGGTATTGGGCCATCCCTATTGCCCTAGATAGGGATAAAGCCAGTCTGGCTGCAGACCAGCTTACTGGTATTTAGACTTCTATGCCTGACAATCTGTATTGTCTGCTACTGAGAGAAGCATTGCTTCTTGGAGGGATACAGGATTCTCTGTTGGGCAAAACGTGGTTGATGAGGGTTTTTCAACAAGAGAGCTGCAGATCTTGAGAATATATAGATCGCTTTTCTGACTAGGGTGGCCATTCAGAGAGAGCTTGGCAAGTCAGAAGGGAGCTGATGAAAACTCCTAACTCGAGAAAAGAAAGAACTCTTCACACCAGGGGAGGCCTGATATGGGACCAGGACTCAAATTCAAATTCTCCATCCTGAGAGATACTCAGAATTCGACTGGATGAGGAGTTTGACATTGCCTCTGCTTTGAACAGGAGGATGGACTGAAAACCTCCAGCTGTCCATTTCAGCACTATTTTAAGGATTCTGAGGGGGAGGGGGGTAAACCTCTATAAATCAAGACGAAATATCAGGCTGTCAACGGTTTACCGGGCTGGATCGGCCCGGTTCCGTGACGATTGGTGTGGGGGACCCACAGACCCACGCCCCAGGAAAGGGGAAGGGGGAAAAGGGAAATAGTTCTTCTCTTCTGAGACAGGTATACCCGGAAAATATCAATGATCTGTGGAGTTGGAGTATTAACTCTTTAACTCTTAATGCACTACATGTTGTTATGATGTGGAATACCAATATCAAAAATCATAAAACCATGACACAGGCGATGACCTATGAGAATATCTGTACAAATGTCAAGAAAAGAGACAGAAATGCTAAGCACTGAGGAAGGAAGGGCAGGAGGGGATTAGGACATAATGCTTGTGACTGATGGAACAGTACCAAGCACCTTGTTTTCTTCAAAGTGAAGAAAATAAAAAAGAGCACCTCCTTTGAATCTGGTACCTTTTCAGGCTCTGTTAAGGAACACATCTCACAGCTTTCCACAGTAACTGTTTTGGGGTTGTTGTTTTTTTTTTTTCAGTGGGGATATTTTATGGCAAATAACAAACAAGTTTTTCATCATTCTTAGAAGCTCCCAATCCTCTTTTCCTACCAGGACATGCTTAAAGCATTTGATAACTACAAGACAGTGGTGCTTTCAGTTAACCTGAGCAGCAAAGAATTCCAGAAAGCGGATAGCACAGAGTTCAAAGAGCTTCAGAACAGGCTTCGGAAGGTGAACTTGCGCTGGGAGAAAGCCACTCACGCACTGGACAACTGGAGGAAAGGTTTACAGCAAGCCCTGCTGCACTGCCAGGTGCATACAACATGCAGCTCATACAGGAGGGTCTTCTAGAGGGTGTTCCTGTGGGACAGATAAGGGGGCAGAGCAAAGGGGCAGCTCCTGCCTGTTTGCAGAATGGTTGCTCATGATCTGGAACACCTATTTCTTTTCGTGATAAACTTGACTTGGGTTTAAAGGGTTTGGCAGAAATATCTTTGAAGTGGATAATGCTTTTTTTATTCTACGGGTGGACTAGTTGAACTAAAGCCTCCCTTATTGTTAATTAATTGTCAGCTCTTTCTCATCTGGGCTGGGTCTTGTTTTGAAAACACTGGAAAAATTTTTTTCTCTTCCATGCAAACTTTTACTTCTTCCTCTAGGAATTCCATGATCAGAGCCAAAAGCTGATCCTGTGGTTAGCAAGTGCTGAAGACCGAAGGAATGAAGCACAAATCACAGATCCAAACGCTGACCCCCATGCAATACTGGAACGCCAGTTAGAGTTAATGGTAAGCAGGGTCTGTAGCACCTCACTTCTTCCAGTAAGTCAGTGGCTCTCACCACAAAAGAAACAGCAATGTGCTCATTTCGTATGTATCTGTAACAGCAGTCGCCACGTACTGTGGTTGGGCAGGCAGGTTGAGTAGTTCTTTAAGGCTTTCCAAAGCTCATCCACCACAATGAAAGTAACAGCTTGTTGCACTGTTGTTTGTTTGTTTGTTCTAAGCAACTGGAGAAAGAGCTGCTGGAACAGCAGCCCAAAGTAAACTGTCTTCAAGAACTCTCTGCTTACCTGCTGCTTAAATCTGATGGCGAAGATTACATCGAAGCTGATGAGAAGGTCCACGTGATTGGAAGGAAATGGAAACAGCTTACTGAGCAAGTTTCACATGACTTGAAAGCAATACAAGGAATTCTGGTGAGTCAGTTCAAATACTTGTTCAGGAGGGTTTTTTTTTTTTACTTATAAATAATAGCATTAGTTTCAGTTCGGTCTTTTCTAAATACTTTTCTACCTTTGGAAGCTGAGAGCAGTCTCAGTGTTGAGCAAAAGCTGAGTACCACGAGATTGGTGGGTTCCTGAAATACATGGCCCTGTGAGGTTTGAATTCTGATCATGCATTTTAAAGGGGGATGTGTGGTTACCTTTTAGGATACCAGAGTATTCCTGCCAGTTCCAGATGAGTTGGTCTCAGAAGTCTATCATCCAGTTGCAGTGAAATCCAGCCCTCCTGTGAAGAAGGCTAGTACTTTTTTATTTACTCTTTGATTTTAACTGTCTTACTACTGGCGTATAGCTTATTTTGATGTGATTAGCTTGAAGGTTCCTCAGATGAAATCATTTTACCTTTTAGATGCATATACCGTATTACAGAACTTCAGCAGCACTTGAAAGCCTGCAGCTGGCTTCTTTTAAGAAAGAAAGAAAATCCTTGCTGTAGTGTCTGAATCCTGGATAATATATACTATTTCTCTCAACAGGTCACAATAAGGAGAACTCTGTATGGCAGAAAGAACAGCACCACAAGGTATTACTTTGTTTTAACCTGAGTGGTAAGGAGGCTGGCCCTCTTAAGTAAGCTAGCATTACAGATGGAGCTTCTCAGCTTCTGCACTGCTGTGCGGCCTGAGCTTGTCTTCCCTGTTGAGAAGATCTTTTTGAGCCAAACTGGGGAATATTTGTGTTTTAAGTCACCGACATAGCTGTACAAAGCAACTTGCACCTTGCATGCTTTGAAGTCGACTGCGTTCTTGTGCAGCATAAATATGTACTGTATCTGCACAGCCCCGTGCCTTGGAAGGTACGGGGTATGAACCCCCCAGAGGCGGTTGAAATCACTTCTTGAATTCCAGCTCTGAAGTGCTGTTGTTTGATTTCTGCTTTTCTTTTCAGAGCCGAAAGCTGCGCACAACGGCCCCACGTGGTCCCTCAGTCCCCCTCCTTCTTTTACCGCGTGCTACGAGCAGCTCTGCCCCTGCAGTTGTTCTTCCTACTGCTTCTCCTCCTGCTGTGCACCATCCTATCTTCCAAGGAAGACTACAGCTGCACCCAGGCAAACAACTTTGCCCGCTCCTTCTATCCGATGCTGCGATACACCAACGGGCCTCCTCCGACTTAAGAAATGGGGAGACTTAAGCCTGGGGATTTCAGTTATACCAAAATAAACTCTTTGCGGTGCTTCTTTTTGTGCTGCTGGCGTCAATGAAGCGGTGATATCACGTAGGTAAATACAGAAACTCGTGCACTGTGTTAGTTCCCTCAGCAGGCCACTCCAGCACCCTCCTGCCCTCCACACCGCTGCCCCCCGGGCTGTGCTGCAGCTGAACCCGGCCTCACGGTTTAGCATTCTCCGGTGGATGGGAATGCGTTAAGTTTCACACCTCAAAGTGTATATCTTGAGAAAGTTTCAGCGTTTTTGTACGGAAAATGAACTTTTTCTATAGATTTTTAAACCGTAAGCAACACACTTTGTACTTTGATGCAATAGGACACTATTTTGTAGCTGCAGTGCACGTAAAGCTTGCAAGGCGATCGAGTCCCGAGTAATTAGATGCAGAAACTGCTTCACAGCAATCTCAGACACAGCAGTGGGTCTCACGGCGGTGCGATGAAGGAGCAGTGGAAGAGGCACTTTGCCTAAAACGATGAGTGTGCACACCTCACCCCACAGCACTCAGCGGAAACACAGATCTGCATCTTTGGGAATCCTTGTTACGGCGTTGTGTTCATCTAACACGTTCAATAAAAGGATGCACCTTTGTTTTGTTTTATATGTAATTTCCTCGTGCTTAGGACGGCCGTGTTGTCCTTTTGTACCACTTTTGAAAGACAGAGTTGTTACGGCACATGGTAATGGTTTATAAATGCACAGGTTTTCTAGCTGAACACGATTATTCTGTAGACCATCCCTGATGTATGCAAATACTGTAATGACTTTTTTAATGACTTTTTTTTTTTCCAGTTTTTAACCTGCTGAATAGTGTACAGGATCTTGGGAGAGAACTGTGTTTTGTTTTCTTTACTATAAACTCACTGTAAGATTCTCCACCTTAAATATGAAATTTACAGTGTGGGCAATGGCTTGAGGAGCGTGTACAGTCAGCTTCACCATTGCTTCTCAGTTGTACAGTTTGAGTACTCATTAAAATCGTGCCCCTGTCCACAGCGCGTAGCGGTGCGTGTGGTGCGGGGTGGGGTGGGGGTGTTCCAGCACTGCTCACCCTTCTCCACCCAGATAAGCCCATGTATCTGCATGCTTGAGGCAGGGCAAGAGAGGAAAAATCCCAAACTGGAATCTACCCGAGTTTCACAGCTGTGGCTCCCCCACTAGTGCAGTACCAAGAGGTAGAGAACGGCACCTTTCCCTGCTCCTCTCCCTCCTCCACTCCCTCAGCTATCATTATTTCGTATTTTGAAAGCAATTACCTTTCAGATGGAGCTCATTTAAGTTTCTGTCCCTGCAGAAGTCAGCCAACTGTACCCATTATTTCACTGCCAGGTTGTCACAAATGCCCATGCAAACCTTTCTGCCGAGAACTAATAGTCAGCTGCTGACATGATATTCGCTTCTGCTGCCATTAAGCAACCTAAGCAGGGGGAAAAATTGGAACAATGCTAAAAGGTCGAAGGAAAACTTCATAGCCTGCAATTTCCTTATTATATACAGTTACATGAAATTGGTGAGCTGATGTCACGTATCATAGGAGGAGCTTTTATGAAATTATCTCAAAATGTACCAAAAAAAAAAAATGCCAGGAAATTAAATGTTTTTCACCCAACCCTGTTTTAAATAGTTTTACCTCCACTTGATTATAACCCCCATACTGCAGGCTGACTCCAGTGTCTGCATCAAACAAGTCTTCATATATATCCATTCATATATCCACCCATTTCCTACCGTCATCCTCTCACTCAGGCACTCGTGATTGAGTTGGCAGCGTTCAGTGAAGAGGGAAAAAGGAAAAAAGAGAGAGGGCAGGAGCAGTAGCTGTGCACAGGCGTTGTACGAAGGAGCAAAACTGGTTTTGGGTTGAAGTCATCTTCGTTGGTGAGATGAGACATCCCTCTGACGTACCTGCCCTCCTTCCAAATCCATATTGTTGTTGGAGGTGGAAGGGGCCCTTGGAGGCATCTAGCCCAGCTCCCCGTTACAGCCAGTGAACGGACGTTCCTCCACTTCCTGCTTTCACAACTGTTATGAGTGGGCACCGTTACTGTTAAATCTGCCCACCCCTGAAACCTACGGTGTCTCAGAACTTCCTAAGCTCTCCTGTACCTGACAAATCCATCTACAGCATACAAAGTGCCTGCGAAGGTAAGGATGAGACACACACTTAGCCACAGACACCGCGATTCCATACATCATAGGCTCCACAAGGCTGGGATCAGCTACAGGAACGAAATGAGCAAACCCCCAAATCTTTAGGTTTCGTGATACCTGTTTATTCAGCCACAACAGTCTACAACCGCACAACGCACGCATCGCCGGAAAAATACTGCACATTCACAGAAGTGAAGAATAGCTGAGAGACAGGAAGGAGGTTGGCTGGTTGGTTTTTCCCATCCATAGTACGTATTCATAAAACGCTTCAAAAACTGCCAACTTCGCTCCTAAAAGTATTTCCATTCCAGACTTGCAGTGAGGACAAACTACTGAAACAAATGGCACGTAGGAAGCAGACTGAAAGCTCCACAGACAACAGGCACTAGAAGTGTGCAGAAACAACTGCTGTGAAACACATCACTCCTTTTAACTCGCCACACTTTGGTGGTAAAACACTACAGATAAATGCACGTAATACATTTTAGCAATCCACTTGCTTTTCTTACTCCCATTTACAAAGCTATCTTTAGTATCAGTTGAGGCACTGGGTCAGCACTATATACGACCACATCCTTAACTTTGCCGAGTTATAATCTCGCAGGACATAAATAATAATGTCCAACACTTTCTTCTTAGAAGAATGGTGACAACAGCCAAGGCATGTCCACAACTGCTGTCCCTGGCTGTTACAAGCTATTCTGCCATCCAGGGAACTGGCCAGAAGATCAGAATGCAACCTTAAAAAACTAATTCCTGTGACAGGGCTGTACTCAGTTTAAGGCAACTCAAATGAAGATGTGCACATCCACATCTTACCTTAAACTTCAGCTCTCAAGGTACAAACAACTTGTTTGCCTTGGGCAGTTTGTTTTTCTTATCCTGGTGGGGAAGGACAGGGAAGGGAGACAGACAGCTGCCTCTTTCTATGCCTGAGCTCGCAGTACTCAGATCAAAACAGACTCCATAATAACAGCCACATTTTTAATATATGAGGGATAAAGCACAGCCTAGGAAAGAACACTACTTCATCAGTGCACAGCTATTTTCTAACACTCAGAGAAGAAAAACAACCTTGGACACACAAAAGCAGGCTCTGGCCCAGATTTTAGAAGCCGTTTGTGTCTAGCTCAATGGAAAAAGCTCAGGCTTGCTTTCTGTATAGCTGGGATCCACAGCCACCAGGAATATCCTGCAGCAAAGCAGTGCTGTGCCTTCAAAGAGCCCCATCACTCCCGTGGCCATCAGCAGTATCAGCGTGCTCAGGCTGAGCTGCCGTTTGAATCTTTTGTGCCTATTTGTTCCCATCTATTGGGCATCTTCTACCAGCAAGTCTACATGCACACGCCCCAGCAACGTCCAAACAAAATAAAAATTCTTACCCTTTGATAAAGCTGACCACTGGTAACAGTTCTAAAGGACGAAGAGGACTCACTGCGTTTTTATGAGCTCTTGAAACCACTCTAATCATGCAAACACAGCAAATGTCTTTGATTCTCAACATGCCACCAAGGGGAAAACAAGAATTCCCAGCACTTAGAAGGATGCTCTCCGCTCATCACAATGTTCCCTGTGGAGCAATCAGTAAAGAGTTAATTGAAAAGTCACAGAATTGTAGGGGTTGGAAGGGACCTCTGGAGAGCATCTCGTCCAAACCCCAGCTCATGCAGCTTCTCATGATCCTTTGGCACCAAGCATACTTAGACAGACAGTATGTGCTACCTGTCTTGCTTTCCTGCCCCTTTCATCGGAGCACCCAGTCTATATCAGGCACTGTCTCAGGGGAGGATTTTCCCACTCATCTTTTCCTATGTGGCAGCACCAGACATGTAATTTGCAAGAACACGGAGCTCTGGAGAAGGTGTAGCATTCCTGGAGGTGAATTATACACAACACACTCATCTCAGCTCCTAAAACCTCAGCACAGTCTCAGAAACAGCCATGCCCGGCCTGGCCCCGCTCCATGGCAGATGCTGATGTGCAGCAGGGAAGGGATGCTGCAGAGCAGTCACATTCTCACCTCCTGATGGCCTCGGCAGCTCCTCAGTGCTCCGTCCCTTCCTGTGGAGATGGAGAAGCTTCCCATATGGGAGCCGAAATACACCGACAGCTCTGCTCAGGCCTGGCGTGGACAAAGGCATTCTCCATGAGATGTGCGGGATACAGACCCATGGTTAACCCACCATCGTACTCAGGAGTCAAACGTACCCTCGTTCACTGCCTTATCACAAGGTCCTTGTTTATCAGCTGCGCCACACTAAAGACATACACCTTTCTCTTTGCCCACACTTTAAACCACAGCTGTGGCAGATACTGAGTTCTGCCCATCAACCCGGAGTCAATCAGCATTTCACAATTCATTGTTCAATTGGTACCCACTCTCTCCCAGTTTCCAAGACATTCACTTCGGGAGTGCACACAGACTCGGTGCTTTGATAGCGAAACAAAAAAAAAAAAAATATCACTGAAATGTTTCTTTGAAAAACTGTATTGAACAAAACAATTACACAGGAGAAGGAAAATCAAAGAGCACTGCAACGTGGGCAGGCCGGGGAGCGACCGCACCAAGCACGTCTTCTCACAGCAGAACTTCCCTCAAAATGAGCGCGGAGCCAATGAGTTCAAGACTTTACTTACAGTTTTTTTTTTCTTTTTTTTTTTTTCTTTGTAGTAAATATTAAATACGTCAGAAGGGCACTGCTATATTACATTTCTTAAAAATGATAGAAAGGTAGACAGTAAAAATTGAGACATCAGCAGCGTGTGGTATAGTACAGGATCAAAAACAGGACAAGAGATTTGTGCAACTCACTGACAACGCTTTATGCCCCTGCTATAAAAACATACTGCTTCAAAAAACACCAGGCTCAAGGGTCTGCAAGATGCTCCAAGCATGCAAAGGGGGAACGGCACGAAGTCCCTCACCCAAAAGACTTAGGCTCAAGATGGACTGTAGTCCCAGTTTAACGTCACCACACCTGCAATGCCAAGAACATGCATGTATTATAGCCAAACACCTCCACTGATAGCAACTGCAATTGTAGCTCACATCAATAATGCAATATTGGCAGCGAGCGGAACCAACGGTGCCATCCTGTTCTTCACTGAGGTGGTCACATGAGCTATTTCCCTTTTCTATTTTTCCTTAGTGGGTCTTAAACACATGCAGAAGTCGGCACCACAGGGAGGCCTCAGCATCCCAAGTGACATTCAAACAAACCACTGTGCCCATGAAACAAAACTCTGACGGATGCTGTGCAAAATGTGGAACAGCTTCAGGCGTCATGCGCTCGGAGAACGAGCAAGGAGCAAACCTGAGGGCAGCAGTGCAACTCGGCCTCCCATCCCCTGTCCCTGCAGTGAGGTTGGGGTGGGCAGGACCCAGACCCACAGGCAGACGGGGAGGGAAGGCGGCGTGGTGCGTTTCCCCGCTGATCTCACAAGGCCCAGTTGGCAGAGCATATCCAAACGCACACGATGTTCACAGAGCAACTGTTTGTACCTAAACGTTGTAACAGATTCATCATTAATAAATATATAAAACATCTTAATCTCACAGACAAAACACATTTCCAAGGTCAGCACTGACTGAAATAAGGAGGCAGTTTGGTGCTGGTTTAAAGCACTGAAGAATTATACACAAGTAGTAATGTGGGTGTTAAGAATAGGCTCACAAAATAAGAACGTAAGCTTGGTTTCACATTTCCCAAGAGGCTCTGAACCGGCCCAAAGAACTATTCACAACAGCCTTCAAACAAGGGCCCATGCTGCCATTGCATATTTAAGAACAAAGGAAACTCCTTTACACTGTGCACATCACCTGCAAAGCAGCGTTCCCCAGTGGCCGGCACACACAGGTAAGCAGATCTGTCCCAAACACTGCTGCTGTATATTTCATACCGCCTCGCACCAAAAGAGGAGATCAGCTTGTCAGTGCTTAAAAGGATTGGGCTGGGACACAGAGAGCCAGGCTCTGACCCCTGGCCCTGACACAGACCTCTGTCATCTCAACCCGGTCACTTTATCTCTTTGTCTCAGTTGCTTTTAAAAAGGAGAGGTGATAATTCCCTGTCTTGCAGGACTGTTCTGAGGCTTAATTTCATAAGGTGCTTTTAAGAGTCTCACGGAAGGCACTATAAAAGTGCAGCTATTATAATGTCAGAAACAGACAGAGGTGTGCATCTCGCAAGCTTTTCCCGAGATATCCCATTGTAAATCTAGAAGAGATGAGGACTCGCACTAGGTCACACTCCAGCAGTCCCATCACAGCAGCTTAGTTTTCTCCCATAACTTTGAGCAAATGGAGGCTGGGGACAGCCTGTGTAATGGGGCAGCCCCATAGTTCTGATCAGACCTGGAAATGCGAAACTTGTTCCAACTCGGGATGTGTGACTGGGGACTTCCTTTGCCCCCGCAGGGTGTGCGCGTTCAACATCTCCAGCAGCAAGTCATAGACTGGGACCACATTTTTGCACTTCATGCTCAGCAGATGCTCCATGCCCTTGTTGCTGTGAAGGAAAACAGAGAAAATAAAGTCAGTGATGTGGGTCTGACAGTACAGAGAAGGAAAACACGGTTTCAGGAGTTGCTTTTTTATTAGGAGTTATGAGGTGTAAGTGCTGCAGTGTGTGGGATCACATACCACTAGCAGCAGCAACAACATCCTAACGCTGTGTTCTACCATCTAGAGAAACAAGATTTCTGCCTTCTGACAGAAACCTTCTTCAGAAAGTGATTCAGAGGCATCACTCCTATCAAGATGAAAGAGAAAGCTTCACACAGGAGACCTGTGTGCTGCAGCTGTAAACAAAAGGGGATTTCACACCATGTAGCTCTACCAACCACCTTCCTCTCCCATGTGGCTGAGCAGGAAGGCCATATGAGAGTGGCTAACTTCAAGCACTTTGCTTCCTCTCCAACATGTCCAGTATCAGACCTTGCGGATGGCTTTAAGGGTCTTCTTTTTTTAGGTCGTGCAGCAAGGTATGGTGATACCTTGCTGACTTGAAGTCTCTGCAGCTGCACTGAATGATCAGTGCTAAACATCATAATGGAGACAAGCCGCAACAAGGATGCAGGGATAGCATAAATCCTCTTCTTTCAATAGGAAAATAAAAACATTTTTATAAACATTTCATACTGCGCCAGAAAAAGAACTCCTATGGTGCAACCACAGTACAGTGCAGCCCCTCAGGTTGCAGAAGTACATCAGAGCTGTGAACTGAGTTCAGCTCCAGGCTGTGCTGATACCCTCATTAGGGCCAGCTGTCAAATTTGCCATCAGCTAGAAAAGTGGCTGTTGAAATTTCTCCTCTGCATGCTCTAACTTCACCCCAGAATTCTCACAGAGATTTCCCTGGACACAGACTCCACAGCCAAGGCAACTTGGTGGATAGCTGGTCTCTGGGTAATAATTCAAGGTGACAGAGCATTTAAACATCTGTTTGCAGAGCCCTGCATTTGAGATCACTGTACTGCAAGCAGAGATGAGCAACATAAGGTGGTTCAGGAGCTGGCAGGGAGCAGAAGAACTGCTTCCCATGAGGAAAGCCAGAGCGTGGCATCACTGCAGTGCATGGCAAAATGCTCAGGTTCCAAATACAAGGAGTGGTTGTGGCTCCCAAAATACACAAAACATTTGGCCCGGGACAAGCACAGTGTTCAAACCATACCTTGTTCTTCCAAAATCCACACTGCAGATCAGCTTTGAAAGGGACTTTTCTTTTGGACAGAAGATTTTTGGCTGCTGGGTGTTGTGTCTCTTTATTATTACTATTACTATTTATTTTTTGTTTTGTTGAAGGGCTGAATTTGTGTTATTGTTGTTAAACGTTTCAGGAGAGCATGCAGGAATGATTTAACACAATACAGTTAAGAGAACATTTTAATATTAATACGACATGTTGAGTTCCAGCCAACACTTGATCACATTGCCTATTTAGCCATTCTATGAAGGATAGTCTTACAAGAAGAGAGAGGAAGAGCAGTAGCAGGGTCCCTTGGCAGCACTCCAGAGTTCTAGACCGAGTCCATCACTGTAAGAAGCAAACACTGACAGCTGGTATGTCCCTCACACTGTGTACAATTTACCTTGCGTGCCTGACATGGGAGAGCAGCATCAGCAGGTTGGCCAGGCGGGTTGTCTGCTGCTGGGAGGGGATTCCACTCTTTGCGATAACCCACACCAGAGCATCTGTGACCACA
The DNA here is from genome assembly GCA_036925125.1 of Oreortyx pictus. Classification (NCBI taxonomy): domain Eukaryota; kingdom Metazoa; phylum Chordata; class Aves; order Galliformes; family Odontophoridae; genus Oreortyx; species Oreortyx pictus. The sequence goes on along the minus strand of JAUPFR010000006.1, from coordinate 52,414,249 downwards.
TTGAGCAGGTGGTGCAGCTTCCTGTTGCTTTCAGGTTCTTCTGCCGACAAAGGAAACATGCCTGCCAGAGAAGACAGAGAAATGCTGCTTGTGAGGCACAAAAACTATGACTGTGGGTTGTCTTCCAGTGTAATAACTCACTGGGTAGGAAAAGTTATGTTTCCTGACACACATTCGCACACCCCAACACAATACTAACAGTGCTCCATGTAACACAGCAAGCTGCAACTTATATTTCTTTATCCCAATTGAATTTCTACATCATTTACATAGTGAATAACTCTCACAAATCCTCCCAAGACAACACATTGAACACAGACTCTTCAGTCAGGGTGAACCCTGAGCTCTCAGTCTGTGGGGAAGCAGATATGCTCTCCATTCTCCAGGGCTTTTTCCTTTGAATCACGTTGCACCATGTGGTTTAATTTCTACCTTGCTGGGAAAAAGCCTTTCTTCTCCAAGTATATCCAAGGGTGGAAGGAGAGCAACTGTTCTTCCTGACTGCCGTAGGCTCCCAGCACCATGGTGCCACAAGACAGCACCTGCCTACTGTGAGACACCTTAGAAGTCAGCAAAAGGAGAAGAAAGGGGAGTGGGGGGGGGGAGAAGAGATCACCGCTAGGAAAGTCTGGAAACACTCTCTAGTATTCTTGACAGAGAATCCCAAAGATGCTTATGAATGGAGAAGACTCCAGAACACACTGAAAACCAGAAGTAACAGATTAACCTTGGTAAGGAAGGAGAGCCTTGAGAGAAGAGGTTTTTTTTTTTGAGAAGTGAAGCTTTTAAAAAAGTCATGGCTAATGAGGTTTTTTTCCCCTTTGGCTAAAGAAAGATAAAAATAAATGGAAGAGCTTCGTAGTCAGTTGAAATAATGGAATCTGTTCTTCAAAAAAGTCAGAAAACAGCTGGACTACTCCCCTTTAGAAACCTTGCTGAGAGTTACGCAGAAGCTTCCTGCTGAAAACAGAAGCAGTAGATCGTATCATCATTCTATAAACAGATGATTTTCAGTTAGTCTTGTTATTTTTTCTGTTTTTCTTTTGACCTTAAAAAACGTTCTGGGGAATACAAGGATTTTACCACAGGCTGTAGAAGGCAGCAAAGCAAACTTTCCATCCTCACGTCCATCTTGCAGCACTGTTGAGTTCTTTCAATCATTTTTACTAATTAATTATCATTAAACAGAAATATCTCAGCACAATTGACCATCACTCAGTTGAGTAAATAATTTCACTAGAATGAAGAACAGGATTGCACAGGTGTGAAGCAGCATCAGCCATGACCAGGATCCACCCAACCCATGATGACCAGGAGCTCTGAGCTACACTACTGATCGACCATTAGGGATCAAGATTTGTAAAGGACGTACTGGGTCACAAACCCCACCTTACAAGCAGGTTTTCAGATCTGGGGTTATTCATGCAGTTCTCTAGAGCAGGATAGAGACCCTAAATCCAGTAAATAATATAGCTTAAAAGTTTCTTGAGCAAAAACCCTTATGATTTGATGGTTAGAAGTCTCTTTCTAGCATTCCCTTCAAATTATGCTTTATCTCATTTGATATTTCTGACATCTTTAGACACTTATTTCCCAGTCGCAGTTGAAATAAGTATAATTTGGTGAGTGTCAGAGGCAATTGTGTACTCACTGGAGTTGAGGAGGATCATTGCCTTGACACACAGATACTCCTTGTGCTGCAGTTTCAGCTCTCGGAACCTTGACGTCATGGCCAGGAGCATATCAAAGATCTCCAAAATTCCCTCCACGCATTTCCCCTCGTCCCTATGGAAACATTTAAAACGTTACCAAAAAAGTTGAATTAAGGAACACTGACTCAGCCACATAAAAGCCGTAGGGCAAAGAATGCTGCAAGAAGCCTATCCATCTCATCTGTGGGAGCATTCAAAAGGTTCTATCAGGAAATCTAAATGGAAAATTACAATGGCATAAAAGGTCAGCGTCTCTAAGAAACTGATTTTCTCTGTAAAATGTTTAAAGTGCTTACAGGATTGACCACAGGTAAGTATGACCATATTTCTGTAAAGAGGCTTTAACCTCACAACCAGCATAATTTGTGATAATCAGCTTTAAACTACATAGTGTGAGGCAGAGCACAGCACCACCTTGAATCACTTTCCAAATTCGTTTCACAAGGAATTCACGCCACAACCTAAAGACAGCCCGGTTTGTACCTGACAGAGGTTTAAGGAATTAATAAATAAGAAAGCCCCACTAAAGTAAGTTTCTTTGAACAAGAACAACCCTCCAAACAACCATTTGCTTGCTGAAGGTGCTCACGTTTGAATAGCTTTGGATTTTGTCTGGGAGTTTTTGTTTGCAAGTGAATGCTGATTGCAACCTTCTCCATTTTGGATATTAGAAACAGTACCATTTCCAGTTCTGAGCATGAATCGAAAAAAGTACATATACCTTAAGCCATTTCAATGGGCTTGACATGAAACAGAAATAATTTTAAACCACTTAAGTTACTGCTTCAGAATTTTTTGTTAAAGGTACTGGAATTAAAAAGCAGTTAAGCTCTATGATGCTGCATTTAAAGGGATGGCTCTTACACCACCTATAAGCCAAGAATACTGTCGGCAGTGTCGTTTACATGAGACAAATTCAAGGACAGTGGTGCAGGAGCACTCCTGGCTCCCAAAAGGAGATGCTGAGTGCTCAGGCTGAGGCAGGCAATGCTATGCTACCCGGGAGCTGAAGGTACAACCCGAAGAAAGGCAGCTGCCTCATTACTGCCTGGCTTCTCATGTGCCCCTTGACAAAGGAGAAATTCAAGCTCTGGAGGAGGACTGGCAGCTGCCAGCATCAAGACAAAGGCATAGGCGTCAGAAAAGTACGTCTACAAAGACTGTGTGGGTAATGTAGCTAAAGTTCACATGAGCGTGTCTTAATAATAATACAGAATGCCCAGATGCTCGCTAGCTCCCACTCCATTAAGTCTTGTGGAGATGAAGGAATTTATCAAGCCAACTCTGTTCAGCTCATATTAGCTCCCGAGGAACTGAACATATCGTACATTTTCAGCAATTTCTTATCATTGCATTGAACAACCCACTGTGTCCTTGCACTGAATTTTATAAGAGAAAACCACAATTTACTTCAAATCTCCTGTAATTCAAATTTATTTCTCTTACTAACCCATTTTGCTTTCTGGATCTGTGATGACGATGATTATTTATCTCTAGCCCAGACTGGTGCAGATATGAATTTCCCTAGGTTGAGAAGGTTAAGAGAGAATCTGCTCTTTTGGCAAGGAGTAGAATATCTCTCTGACTTTTTACCAACATGAAGCCCAAATCAAATTGTTCATACATGCGTAGAAAAAATCCTTACTGATCCTTATTCTTCCCTACTGGTATACAGCTACAGATAAATAAGTTTTAAGCTTGCAAACACTCTACTTAAGCTTAAAGAAAACTTTCAGTATTAAAGAGCAAGTTACTTTTTAAAATCCCTTTTGGCTAGTGCTGCAAAGCTCGTCATTGTAGCTATGAAGTCTGCACTAAGTGCAGGAAAAAAAATATGAGATTAGCTACTTTAAATAAATAAAATAGGGTTTGAAACTTTACTTTTTTTCTTCTTTGTTCATTTTTTTAAGGGTCAGGGAGAAAATCTATTGACTGGTGGGAGCAGTTTGATAACGAAGCACATCGTGTTGATGCCTACAATTTTAGCACCTGGAGCCCTGGACCACAAGGACTAAAATCAACAAAAATAGTGAAAAACACAGAGAAACTCAACTCGGTTATGTGGTAGAAGAATTCAGGAACTCTCAAGTTCAGCAGCACTATTTACGTGCAGCATGTGAATTCTCAAGATGTAACTATTAAAATACAATTGAATGGTATTGTTAAATTAAACGTTAACATCATCTCCAGTATTTCATCCTCTTCCTTCCTCCATTCACCTCTCTCCAAACACACTAACTGAAGGGCTCTCAAGAAGTTGATTTCTCTTACCTGTCTAGTACAAGATCCGGTGCAAAAATTAGTTTCCCAGGATGGTCAATCGATCTCCACATCAAACCAATCATTAAAACCTCCATCCAGCAGCTCTCCAAGAGCCTGACTTGGTCATAGAGACTGAGATCAATAAAGCCTAAAATGATGAAAACAGTATCAAATAAATCAACATGTTTACATCTATGTTTTTATTAAAATGTCTTGAATATACAAAAAATAATTATAATAATAAAAAAGAAACACGAGTTGTGAAGAAAGCCAGAAGAAGCAGCACTGATATCAGAAGTGCCTTGCAGCCATCTCAAATGGGAACATAAATAGTTGTGATTATCTTTGACAAATCCTTCCTCAAAACATTTAAAATCATAAAACCACAGAATCCTTAAAATTGGAAGGGACCTCTGAGGGCCATCTAGTCCAACTCCTCTGCAGTGAACAGGGACACCGTGGTTAGATGAGGTTGCCCAGGGCCTTATCCAGCCTCGCCTTGAAAGTCTCCAGGGAAAATAAATAAATCAGAGCAGTGGTGAAGAGCAATGGGCACATAGGTGAACATATACCTGCCTTACATCTCTTCTGATGACAACCCCAAAGACTTCTGAAGGGTACCAAGGAACCACTATGAAAACTCACATCTATTAAAGATTTACCACATTACACTGTGGAGGACTCCTGAGAAAATAGAGCGTTCTTTTCCCATAACATATAAGGTCACTGTTTGCAGGGTTGTCACTTGGTGTTCAGTTTTGTTTTTAATCTCACTAGGCAGGAATGTTTCTGGGTTTGTTTGATACCTACGAAAGCAGCCACATTTGGCTGCTCTGTGTTATCACCTTATTCATAAATGCCATGTGTTGATCGATTTAAAAAGAAAAAAAAAACAAGGGTAGTTGATGGTGGTAGTAGTGTCCACATTGTCTCCATACACAGCACCCCAGAAGCAAGAACAGAATCGATGCAATCATGCACAAGCCTCTTCCAGCATGTAGTTCTCTCTGGAACTTCCAGAAAGTGCCAGATAATGTGGCAACACAGCCAGAAGAGATAAAGTTGTTGCCTGCCCCTTCCCCTGCAGTAACAGACTAGAAGAAAAGACTTAGAGAAGGAGTTGAACTCCATGATCCTTAAGGGTCCCTTTCAACTCAGGATATTCAATGGTACTATGAATAAAGAAAAATAAAATATGAACACTTAAGGAAAATAAAGAATTAACAACAATAACAACAACCACACAGAAGATGGAAAAGTGTCCATTACCAGGGAAAGCACAGAGGCAATGACAATCACTTCTGTGCTCAGTCTGCACCTCTGTTCTAAATCAAGATCAAGTCAAAGTTTTCAAAGCAAATACACTTCAGAGAAGGCTCCTAACAAAGGTGCTTCAGCTTTAGATGAGTTGGTAACTACATCTCCAAACGGTGAAAAAACATTCCAGGGCCCGGCCGTGGGGGACAGGTTTCCTGCAGCTCTGTTTTGGACAGTCTTCTCAAGTCTAAAATGCTCAGCATCTGTGTTGTCATTAAATCTGCTCCCAGTAATTTGTATAAATGCTCCATACGTTTTCAGCTTATTAAAGTACTGCCCTGGAAGACAGTCAGTGTCATCCCCAGGTTAACATGAGCTGGGTAATGCGTACTCTTGATTTTCAGTGCTGAAAGTGCTGCCTTTCACATTGAGAGCCTTACTCCCTTTCTCCATGAGGAGTAAACAGGAGCCCACAAGCTGTACTTTCCCTCATGGATTTCACTGTCAAAGAATTTACTACAGAGCTCACAGCCAACGGCGGATTATCTGCCAGATTCAAACTCTCATAATTTAAAAAGCACTTTAAGAAAAATACCCGTGGAAGTGTGAATAGGATAAACCAACAGGGATGGTTTCCTGGGAAACAACAGCTCAAAGACATTTCAGGGGTTTATTTAAATCAACAGTTACAGAGGCGTGTGCTGATTTCTCCAGCATAAACAACCAGTTACGGGGTTGAAAAACAAATCCCAGTAGAGCTGTCAGACTGAGTCCCAGTTTTCAGTGTAAAGGTAATTAGAGATTCAGATTTATCCCAGATGACACCTGCTAAATACGCACTACCAACACCAACAGTATGATTTATGAACATCGAGCACTGCTATTAGGACTATTCCCTTCGTTTTTGTAGCAATCTTGTCTAAAGGTTGAGGATAGCACATTAGCACGACAGCTTCTATTGCAGAACCTGAAGTCCCTTTTCATTTACTCCACAGTACATTAAATTGCTCATTTTTCTGTGGCTGTAGAACACGTCCTTTAAATTTTGTGCTCTACAGCTAATCCTTTAATACAAATTACTAAGATAGACTGCCATAATAGCACAGGAAAACAAAAAAATATCTTCTGGATGCACAGTAGCTACCCAAAGATATCACTCTGGCCAGCAACTATGTTTCATAATGAATCCAAACGTCAATATTATGACAACATCCCATCTTTCAGCCACGTGGGTACAGCCATGAGCTTCATTCAGCTCTCTAAAACTAGGCCAGACAAGTTAAAAGCAATTACAGAAGCTATGTTGTGCCCATTGATGACATCGAATTAAAGTCAGTGCAATTCAAGAGTAAAAAAAAATAACAATCCAGGAGTGCTGCCTTCTACTGTTATAAGCAACAACAAAAATTCAATCAAATAAACTGATTGTATAACAAAAATATATTCACGGAGTACAACTTGTAATAAAAGAAGGCTGTTAAAATTAAGTAAAGAAAAAAACAGATTTAGATTTCCTCTTCAGACAAAATTCTGTCAGCATATAGCACATATAGCGCTAGGATACAAAGAAAAAAATAAGATTTTCTTTTACTTATGGTGACCAAAGTAATACTCACTACTAATTTACAAGGGAAATACATTACAATTATAGTAAAACTGGTGTTCACTGGGCCATTAGTCAATAACTCTTTTTTTTCCCCTAAGACTCCAGGAAATGTTACCTTGGTCAGATGACTAACTTTAGGGAAGAACTTGCAAACTGAAATTCTATGAGCTGAGCTTGGTCATCACATCTACTTTAAAGGAAAAAAATATATTGACATTCAAGTAAGTGTTCTAAAAGCCACGCTGTACTGAAATACTATTTATAACTGGGAACATAAGGCATTTCACATCTATTTTTGGCACTTTTCTAAAACGGTGTTTATTTCCGTTCTGTGTAACATGAGCAATCACAAAACAACAAACACATGTGGTAAAGCATAAACATTCCCAGGAACTGTTTTGAAGGGCTTTGATCGCCTCAACACTTTTTCTTCATACAATTCCCCTACTGCCAAGAACAAGGTTTTACTTCTGGCTTACACTGAAAACAAGCTAAAAGTGATCAATCCTAAAACAGGAGTTGGTTTGGAAGGTGATTTTCCTTTAAAGTTCAAAATATAACAATTCCACTTTTGGTTGAGGTTGTGGTTTCTTTTGATGCTGTTTTCATCTTCAAACTGATGTAATTAAAAGTAAAAACCAGAAAGGAAGAATAAACTGTAATTAGACCAATTTATTTTTCCCTTTCAAATATTGCTTAATTGCACTCAGTTTAAAATGTTCCATGTTAAAAGGAAAAACTCTATACAAATAGCCTGTGCTATACAGATGCTTGTGCAGTGCTAACATCTCCCCAGAACCTAACCTGGAATTTGCACACCTGAGATCTGTCACACCTGAACTATTAGTCACAGAAGCTTAACCGTGGCATTCCGTAACAAGGAGATGTAGCTCTGCAGCCATGGTGTACTGAGTCCTCAGTGCAGATGGACAGGGCTTAATGTGTTCTGCAATACAGAACACATCAGCTGTGCAAGGCACATGTAGCTGTAGGGATCACTTCCAACAGAGCACTGTATCTGAAGTTAAAGAACAGCACATCCATGGATGCTTCAGAGTGCAATCACATTCAAGGGAACACACATAGTTACAGTTCAGTGCATGCCCTTTGCCTTACCAACAGCCCAAACCACTCCTGTTCATTTTTGTCTTGGCCGAAAATGCACAATAATTTTGAGATCAATACAAGGCACCTCTAAAAGTTTCAATACAAAGCTTTTGTTAGATTTCAAGATAAACATTTGATCTTATTCCAGTAACAGTCTAGTTTAAACACCTTTTAATGAACTCAATCAGATTAATCAGGCACCTATAGCTAATGAGATAAAATCACACGTAACATCAACTATGCTTTTTAGCAACCAGAACAAGTGCTTCACTAACAATGGATATCAAATTATGGGCAAGGCTGTCTTCTGATTCAAAATGATCCCAAGTGAAGTTCTGAGAGCAATCATTGGTCCATTACTTCTTTAGCATAGAAAGTACAAGACTTCCACACATTACATTTAGGTTGTTATGCTGTTAAGGCATCAAATGAAATAAGTAAAGAAGAGAGAGAAATTCCTACCGGGAATTTTTTTGGCCCAGCCAATCATGTGAACCAGCTCTTTGTCTGCCAGTTTTGTCAGGGACATCATCATGGAAGCCTCAGTGAATGGTTTGCTTGGACGACTCACCAACACGTTGGGAGGCTCAGCTTCAAGCAGAGTTAAAACAAACTGTTCTGGACTGACTGTGCTGAGGAGGATCTCTTTCACGCGGGTTGCAGCCTCATTGTACTTCTTGGTTTTGCCCATGCAGTGCACTTGATCTTCCGAATTACGATGACGGCGCAGGATTCGATACCCACAGCGTTCTCTTCTTGAGCCTGATAGAAGAGGTACACAATTGCATTGAAACATATTTCTCGCACTGTTGCACTATAAAAATCCAGATGTTCGGTGAGAAGGGGAAAAGACCCTCAATATTGGATGTTCTAACATTAAACATCAAGTTTCAGACTTTCTAGAGCATTCAGTATTAACCTCACTTTGCTTCAGTGGAGCCTTTTGAAGAAAAAAAAATTACTGAAAACAGCGTATCCACTTTACAAGTCCCTGGGAAATCCCACTGACAATGAAAAGAGTTAAATCGAGTCTTCCAATGCAACTAAAGAAAGCTGTTTAATTCTGTTAATAAATTCAGCTTAAAATGTTAATTGGGGAAAAAAATAATCTGAAGTTTGAGACATGACTAAATATCTCAGCCAGAAGCACAGCTGGGCTGCACTGCTAGCTCAGTGCTCAGCTAGGGACCTACTGAGAGGTAATCTATCTTCTCCCTACGTCCAGTTACGCCAGCAAGAGTTTCCCAAAGAGAATTCAGTTGTCTACAACTAGATTGAAAGCGCCCTCATTTTGGACTTACGTGTGAAGAATACTATTTCTCTTTCACACAGCCCTTTTACAAAGGTCTTACATTCTCAGAATTATTTTTTACTGTTCATTAAGACAACATCAAACATTCTCTGCCTATCAGTTTTATTGGTGGGATCACTGTAACCTAATCTTAAAGAGCAGCCATGGAAAAAGGCTAAGGGATTTAAAAACAGGGGAGATTTAATGCAATGCTCAGCCATAGTGTCTGCTTCCCTCACACTTTTTTTGTTTATTTATAAACAAACTTCGGCAGTAACTCACATGCAAGTTTTCTTCATGTGAAAAAAAAAAATCAAGATACTTAAAAATACAAAGTTAGTAAATAGATTCATAGGCTTGAATCCTCCAGCAGTTACTATTTTCAACATCAGTGTGAAATTTTCCTCTAAATCTTTCAAAAGACCATTTTTTGTGCTAGCCAACACATTCACAGATATGACATTCAAACAGTGAATTTTCATAGAAATGTAAGCGCCAGTGGTAGCATAAATCTATATCAGATTGATATTTATTATTCTATTAATAGAGGTTGTGGAGTCTTAAAGCACAGTAATAGGTTGCCTCATTTTGTTTCAGTCCCATAAACTATACAAAAACATCCTTTCATGTAATGCTGCCTTCTTGACAATACTACAGTTAATTGAGCCCTTTTGGTGTGCTGCCTGAAACAACGTCATAGCCACAGACTCTGGTTCTTCTTTATTATTCTTTATATACTTCATAAAGTACACAAAGAAAAAAGGAGGTGAGGAACAATGAAGGTGGAAAAATCCCAACAGTTCTGACCAGTACCCTGACTTGGTTAATCTCATGGCTATCAAAGAACAATGACCAGACTGTGGTCTGGAATTGACACCCACCAGACCAGTCAGCAAGAAAGGCTTTTCAGTTCTCCTGTAGTGACCAGAAGTTCCAAGTCAATCTCTAGCCATACCAGAGCATCTGGATGTCACCTACCAATAGGACCATGAATTTGGACCAGTTGCCAGAGACCTGTTTGCTTGCGTGCATATGAGCAAGAGAATTTGTGAACAAGACACCTGGAGGACCATGGGAATCAAAGTCCAGCTACCAGATGACACTGATTTTCCAAAATCAGTTATTAGAGGCATCCATAGCATACGTACATTTGTGTATTGATCTGCATGAGAGAAGAGCTGAGTATCAGATGCTGGTTTCTGTGTCCTAGGGAATTAGTCACCCGCTGCCTAACTGACAGAATATTTAAACCAGATACTGGAGGGATACATACTGTATAAAAGCATATATTTTTCACAACTTCCATTCGTATAAGTGCTAGATGTGGTGGATGCCAATTAGCACGGGTAGCTGTGGATATAGCTATTAAGTTTTTGTTAATGGCAATAGATGTTCATATTTGGTATTAGTAGACAGTAATACTGCAGTTTCCATTCTACCAAGCTACTGGACTCAGCAATTGTTAACATTCTTCTTCCACAGCCATCAGTTACATAGAATATAAGTTGTCTAAATTCTAAAGAGGCAATGCAGTTCTGGCTGTGAGTTCATACATAAGCCAAGTTAAAAATAAAAAGGGGGTAAAGGTGCACACACAAAATAAAAACCCACAATTTCAGATGCTATTGCTAAATAAGATGTTGGGTGAATGCAGATTCTCAGTGGTAGATGTTCCCCAGAAGAGGTGGCTTATCAAATCACAATCTTGTCTTCAGCAGCTGTCAAGCACCATTTGAGTCAACCTGCGAGAAGGATGAGATGTAGAAGCCAGTCAGGAATGACCTGAAGGCATCGAAAAGACTGGCTAAGGACTAACAAGTCTGTTTTGACTTAACAGGTGTGGAACTTACAACTGCCCATTATTACAAACCTCACTTGCTGCCTGTTCAGAAAACTGCATCAGATGTAAAAGGGAATTGAATGACCATTAAAGATCTGAATACTAGAGAACACCCACTACCTGGAAGCAGATGAGTTTGGAGAAGAAAAACAGGCTCAGCTGGTACCAATGAACCAGTTCTCCAGCATGGAGGAACACAAATGGAATGAAAAGTTTGGAAAAGCACTTTGAACTGGCCTAAATTATGCAACATTGCGGGAAAGTTTTCTCTCCTGAAAAGGGGTAGGATGAAGCAGCTCAAGTACTGGCAGAACATTTACACAAACATTGGATTGAGGGATCATCAGAGATTTGCAAAACCACATCATCTTAGTTTAGCTAAATGAAATCTAATTAGAAGCTGAGCAGTGGTTAGGGAAGGAGAGCAGAGACAATCAGAGCTGAAGGCATTATCTCATAGCGTATTTACAAAATCAACCTTGATTATGGTACTCAAAAATAAAAAAAATAGTTCTACCTGGAGAACCACATAAGTCCCGAACAATTTCTTCAATAGTCTTTCTGGACAAATTCTTTTCTTCTTACGAAAGTCAAAGGACAGTGAGGGAGAGACTAATTTCTATACGTACGCATGGAAGATGCAGTGAACTCTGCTAGGCCTTGTTTTTGGACTAATGCACAAAGGCTAAGAGGAAAGTCTGAATGTGCTTTGTCAGCATCAGAAAAACATTCAAATAGTACTGTGGGCTGCAGGCTGTTCTGAAGTCACACCATGCACAGAGAGTACATAAATATTTTCCTTCAGGAAGGACAAAGAGGAAAGGTCAGCCACGTGCTAAGAAACTGAAGTACAACTGGAAGAGAATGGTGAAGTGCCAAGGTACCAGTGTGCTCTATTTACAAAGAGATCCGTGGCTCTGCCTTCCATATGAATGTGCATAGTAGAGAGTATAATCACCAGGAGAGAACTGAACTAAAGCAGGAAGCAGAGCCTTGCTGAAACTCAAGTATTTTGAAAATGGGCACCTAGAAGGACGGAACAAGAAAAACAGAGCAGACTAAAAGCCATAGGGAGACACACAGTGGAGGATGAATTTTCTTGGGCTATTAGAAAGCAACAACTGCTCCATGACATGCATCCTTCAATACCTGTTGGAAATGTGAATCCCCCAAATAGAAGGTGCGTGAAGAAGAGCAGCCTGTGAATTAAACACATGGAAGATTAATTCAGTTGGCTGAAAGGGGAGCTAGTGAGATAAGATGATGTCTGGTGACTCAATGAGGAAGAAATTCCATCAGTAACACATGTGCAAGTGACATGAGCTCAGGCATGCATTTGCAACCTGCTGATCGATCCTATTTCAGTTCCTGGCACTGAAGTGAATCAAGTACTATGGGTTGCAACATGCTCTCATCATCTGTCCTCAGATCTTTTGGAAAGGATAATAAATTAAAAAACAAACAAAAAATGGGAGATGTGAAAACTTTTGTTTGTAATCGTTTTGATTACTGTGTATTTTCAAAGCAGACTCAAGATAATTCACTGAGCAGTATGCATAAAACACAATTCATCCATAATTAAAGGAAAAATCCTTTATTTCTACATTTAAATTTACTTATTTATTTGGGAAAAAGAAAGAGCGTACTGTAAGGTTACACTGCTAAGAAAGACAGGACAGAAGAATTTAGCCTGTACACTTATCAGTATCCAAAATGCATGTGTGCTTATAAATCTGTATGTAGAAAATAATTATAGACAAGCTTAATCCTTAGCTTCAGTATACAGAGATATAAATCAACCCATGTAAAGGAACAGCAATAAAATACTTAGTTTCCAAGATTAGAGACCATTAAATTACCACAAACTCCCTAAATATACTTAATAGCTAATATTCATTCAAATAAAGGTAATTCAGGCAATTGGGAAAATGCACAAAGTGATCAAATCTCTCATTCTTCCCACTACACTCTTCTTATTTAGAGCAATTATTTGCGCAAGAAAATAGCTGCATTCAGGTGAACACTAGACCAAGGGCAAGACCTTGAGTTACAGCACCATAAGCCACATGGGTCAATGACTGCAAGAGCATATGAAATAAAACACTTTGAAAGAAGTTGCTGAGTTTCTTCAGCTTAGAGCAGAGGAAGGCAAGTGGAGGCCTCACAGTGACCTACAGCTCCCCATAGAGAGCAGAAAGTCAAGATGGACATCAGGGAATGGTTCTTCACCAGGGGGCAGTGAGCACAGCACAGGCTCCCCAGGGCAGCAGGCACAGTCCTGAGCTGCAAGAACTCAAGGAGAGTTTGTACAATGCTCTCAGATGTAGGGTTTGGATTTTGGGTAGTTCTGTATGGAGACAGATGACTTGGACTTGACGATCTGTATAGGTCCCTTCTGACTTGAGATATTCTACATTAAATCCTTAGAAAGAACCTGTTCACTCACCTACAGACAAACTACAGACAGGAATTATTTGCAGCATGTGGTCTGGCAAGTTGCTCTTGACACTGATTTTGGTCCCTGGCAACTGCTTATGTAACTCATCAGTTCAGTAGTGTTTGAGAGCAAGTTTTATTAGTAAATCATTATCACTCAAGTCACCTTTGAGAGGAAATGCAAATGTCCCCGTGACTATGCCTGTATTCACAGAGCAGACTTGACAAAGATGCTGCTGTCTGCCAAGAACATACGAAAACAAGGGATGAAATTACAATAATTTCTAAAATAGCTGAACTACAATTAATACATTTCAAGTCCAGAGAATGCCATGAAACATTTTTCTCCATGTACTTCCTACATGAAAAATAGTTTACAGTATTTGCGCCTTATAGTGCTGTCCAGAAACAGCAAGCAGCAGGCAAGTAGAGGAGAAAAGAGCACTAAATTCTAACCTCCAAAATTCACATCACTGCACACAGAAATCTGCTTTTCTTTCTGTAAGCTTAAGGAATAGTACCAGTACTCAAAGGCAGTACCCAGCCATTACCTTCTAATAAGAACCCTCAGTGTTCTCATTTTGTCAGGGAGGTGGCAAAAAGGAGTTCTGTCTTTGAAAGAATTAAGTCTGTTCTAACAGGAACAACAGGAATACTGAAGACTTCTTACCGAAGAATGTTTATTTCAGCCTCAGGAAGAAAGGGAAAAAAAAAAAAAAAAAAACCATTTGCACACAGGGTAGCTATAAGAAAGTGATGAAGCAAGTTCCCTCTTCTTTCTTTACCTTGGTCAAATAGCTTGGACCATTTCAGGCTCCCTAGGTGAGTATGAGAAAGCTTTAAGAGCGGACATCTTTTATTTCTATCTATTTTACTCAAGTTTTCAGGGCAGAATTTACTTTTAAAATATTTGTAGTAACTCTTTTTTCCTTGCTCCTGATGACAGTGCTTTCTTTACAATTAGTTTGCTACTATCACTCCTAATGCCAAAATTTAGCCATACGTTTCTTGATTAGAACAGTAGGGAACACAGGCTTCCTGCAGAGAAATTTACAGATGCAGTGTCCAAGAACCTGCGCTTCTGGCAGTACGATAAATATTCTGTTAGAAAATCCATTATCACCTTAAAACAAAGTACCTCCAAGCTAGGATCCACTGAAATACCTGTGGATTGTCAGGTTGACTTCTCTACATTTATGAATGCAATGACATTCAAGAGTTTGCAAGCCAGGAAACGCCAAAGGAAACCTTTCCTCTTTCTCCCATTATTTTAAAAATAGCACATACTACCCAAGTACATTTCCACACAGAAATATACACTGATGTACATATACACACGGTTTCCTCAAGGTGATTACTGACACTACAAAAAATTAGGATTTAAAGATTCGATGCAAACGACAGAAGAGTTTCTGATGAGCTTTCATATACCAACAAAATGGTAATTGAGACTCTTTTGTCACTTCTGCTGGACAACAAATCTTCCCAAGCAAACAAGCACTGAAAAACCATTCTATCCTATCCAAGGTTGCAGCAGAAGTGAACCAATGCATTCACTAAGTGGCCTGGGAAAAGCACAGAGACTGGGGAAAAGCATTCATTAAAAAGAAAATGTACACTTTCATGGCTTTCTACGGCATAAAAGTGGTAATAAAGCATTGCTCTAAGAAGAAAAAAAACCTGAAACAATCACTCTGATCTGCAGGAAATGTCATTTATGTTTCATGCAAGAAATACACTCTAAATCTGTCTGGTTTAAACACCTGTCAAATACTGGAACCACCATGCCCGCGTGTGTTAGCTTTACACACAGATGTCTCAACTCATCTGGGAACTCAGACAACTCAGCTTCAACTATCAGGCATGCAATTTCTAGATTCCTTGTTTTTCAAATAAACTTCTTAAGGTTCTCAAATTAAATTCTCAAGATTCTCAAGTTTCAATGCTTTCAAAGCTAATTAAAAACTAATTACTTTTAAAATATAATTCCCATTATTTATTATATTTAATGTATCATTATAATAGACATATCTAATATTATATCTGTGCAGAAATGAGTTTTAAAGCATATTAATGTTGTATAAACCATTCATTATGTTACTTGTAACACCTTAGTGTCTGCGAGGTCTAATCACAAATTAGGATAAAAAGTATCATTTGGAGAAAGCACTGTGGAGGACCACCTTATACCATGGTAAAATGAATTTTGCAGAAGCCCTCGAAGGCTGAAGCCAAGCCCTCCAAGGCTGAAAATACTCCTAGAGACACCGTAAAATTTTCAGTCATAAAGCTGAATAAGAGACAGCAGTGCTATTCAGAAAGTGACATTTCAAGAAACATCCCTCATGCAAGAAGGTTTTTCTTTCAGGAGACCAGTCAGCAAAAGTAGCTAACACATTAATAACGAACACCAATAAACAAAAAAGATACATCGTCAGCACAGAAGAAAACAAAAATTTAGCGTAGAAAGAATTTGCTGCTTTGAATAACATACATTATGTGTCCCTCAAGAGTACAAAAGCAATACAAGGAACTATTGAAATTGTGTCTCTAAGCTGGAAGTTATCAGCTAGGATTGAACAAGGAGGCTACAATCATAACAGCTCATATCACAAACTGTGAGTGTGGTACGACCATGAAAAAGGCAGACAGCATCCTGGGCTCCATACCTCCTGCAGACTTACCCGCATCTTAATGCCAGTACAGTGAGGAGAGCTCACAGGGAGACCTTCTACAACTCTAGTCCTCAAAGTGGAAAATGCATTAGTCCATTCTGGACTAAATTCCAAAATCTGTCAATAGATTATTTTACAAGGAGATTGCTTGGTTTATTTAGCCCAATAAAACAAAAGCAGTGAGGGGATATGACTATAGCCCATAAATACAACCAGAGCGTTAACAATAAAGAAAAGAGCCTCTAAACCACAAGACAGCGTTGTCACAAGAACAAATGGGCATTAGACATTCTGCAATAAATGCTGCGTGGAATTCAGAAGAATGTTCCTAATGAAAAAAAAATAATAATCTGCAAACAACATCCAGATCAAAGTGGTGGGAGGGTAAAAACACAGTCTAGCTTTGAAATAGAAAAAGGTACCTGCTTTAAATGAGATGAAATGATATGCATGCCTGCAAGTCACTAAGGACCAGGCGCAGTGACCTTGTCCCTTCCATTCTAGTATTTGTAAGTAATGTTTTCCCAGCGTATTTCTATCATGAACATTGGAAAGACTATAAGAACAATAAACCTTGACTATAAAAACACATTAGATATTGAAACACCTTTTAAGGGATTTTCTTCTTAAAAGTAATCTTTAAAACTCTAAATGTACACCTACAGTGAACAAACAGCAGTAAGTAGAGGGGAGTAAAACATGAGTCTGGAGAATGGTTAGTTCACTGCTTCTTTTGCTGAAGGAACAGGAAGTCTTCATCTGAAAGAAGCCTGTGAGTAGCAACAACAAGAAAATAGAAGAGTACCTAGAAGAGTACCTCCTAACCCTCTATAAGCAAAAAAAGCCTCACAAAAAGTGCCTGGAAAATAGATGACTTGTTATTTACAAGACATACAGTCAAGCTGCAGAACTTCTTGCTATGAGGTATTGTAGATGCTAAGACTTTACAGGATTTAAAATGGGGACACTGGACAAGACACCATTTGATTAACCCACTGAGACCTAATAAGTAAAGAAACCTTATCTAGATGTCTAAGTCCCAAACAGTTTTTGGAAACTGAGAGTTTTCAGCAGTAGCTTCACATAGATGTTAGTCTCACTCCTACTTCTCCTTCTTCATCCTTTGTCACCATAGGAGGCAGGATACCAGGCCAATTTACTACTGCTCAGACGCAGCACTGCTGCTCTTGCATTGTATTCAGCCACAGAGTACAGGCTCATTTACTCCCACGTTAGAAAGGACTAAAGTTTGACTTGAGGCTCAGACAAAAGCATTCTTGGTCCCCATTCTGCAGAATATAGCATGCAAATAAATTACCTTCACAGACCTCAGCAGAGCAACTGTGGTTTTCCTGCATTTAATCTGCTCCTTGCTCCTTCCCACAAGTTTTCTTCTGAAAATTGAAGTCTCTTCCTGCTTTAAGAATCAGTGCACTCCCACCTATAAAACTTGTTTAAACCCTGCTCTAATTGCCTGGTTATGCCTTTTTAGAATTCTGGGGATTGGTTAGGGGGCAACTGTTAGTTAGTAGTAGTTAGCTGTACAGAATTGACTGAAGGCAACAAATCCCAAGGAAGCAACACCGACACACAGAACTCACCGCATTTCATCATTCCCACTTCATAGCATTTCCGTAGCCGGCATGCCTGGCAGCTTTTGCGCCTGTTTTTGTCTATTGTGCATTGATTGGTAGCTGGGCAGATGTAATCATTATGTCCTGCAGCAACGTAAAGGAGAAAAATTTAACATCTCCAAAAACTTCTCTTGGCTATTTCACAAATCAGGGATTTTAAGCGTCTCATCTATTTTTTATCTAAGCTCCATTAATTTAAATGATGCAAAATATTTGTTCTGTACTGAAAAAGTTGATCTTTGGCCTTAAAATGTATCCAGAAAGCATAAACCAGCTTTTACAGTTGACCATTAGATAACCAAGCATCTTCTAATACCAGCACATCATTGACAATGGGACATACACTCAGTCTAAAACATATTACTGTATATTGGGTTTCTACAGATGGTAGAGAGGAGAATTTATCCTCAGCACATTTGAAAATAGAAGTGCACACAGCCTCGGTCTGCAAAGATTTAAGTAAACTTCAGCTCTAATTACTGAATTCTCTCTTTGGCTTGCTGAGTCCCAGGAATGAAGAAGCCTTTGGAGAACTGACCCCATTAGAAATTTTTGTTAGTGTTGTTATTTTGAAATTAAAAGCCTGAGAAAGAAGGCTAGCATAAATTAATGCATACTGTACAAGACAAAGAAAATCACAAGCACAAGCTATAACTTTATATGTTATCAACAAGCTTGTTTGATTTGCACCAGCTGTCTTCCCTTCTCTCCCACCTCACCCCACTTCTCCTCAGAACCTCTTTACATTGTTGCATTTCATTAACCAATAATCTGGTTCAGAAGTTTATTCCTACAAACTAGACCTGACTATGAAGTTGATCTAAATACAACCAAATTCCTGTTGCCAAACACTGTAAATTTCTCTTGTAGTCATCACCAAAAAATACTCAATAATTTACATTTCTTAGGTTTTTTGTTTTTTTTCTCTGGTTGTTTCTGTAAGTTATTTTTTTCAAACATTAAGAATAGATCAGACAAAGATATAGTGGTCTACAAGTAGGGTGGTTGTTTGTTTGGTTTTGTATTTTGCTTTGATTCATGAGCAAGTCCAAGAGTTCACATCCCCGAGAGTAATTATTTAACTGAACCATTGTGACCATTTCCTTGCAAAATGAAAATAATTTTAACCTTGAATTTTTGAACCAACAGAGTTTTGAAAAAGAAGAGATCAGGTTACATTTTGTCCCATTTCCTTCTGGTAGATACAATTGAAAAACAGATTACTGTTCATCACTCTTCACACAACATGGGGGGAAAGGAGGAAGAAGCTCTCTGTTGCCTTATAACTCAAGTACAGAGGAGCATAAGGTGGCTTAAAACTCCCATGTCCTTGGGATCATTTAGTTTGCAGGCAGCTGTTCAGAGATACGGGACTGATACACAACTAATTTAGACAAGCAGAGGAGACCACACACATTTGCCCAGTCATAACATTTAATTTCAATTCTGGGCCTACCACAGGCCAAAAGCTAAATGCTTGGCTTCAGGAGGCCCAGAACTTTTTGATTTTTCTAGGCAATATCCTTCACAACAACAGTTGCAACTGAATATTCAACACTGTTTCATGTCAAGAACTTACTTTCACTTATTTGAATCACAAACAAACGTTACCTGACAGGGTATATTAAGGCGTACAAAGGGCCACAGTAGGCAATTTGTTCATGGCCGCAGCACATGTGATCAGCATAGAGCAGGCAAATAATTTTCCTGACAGAAATCACTTTGAGACCAAATTCAGTCTCCATTTGTGATAACTGGAGAATAAGTTATCTTCAATTATTTTGAAAAGTCAAAAGAACTTTCACCAGTTTGTAGAAATTGTTATTCACCTGTGCAGAACTTGGACAATAAATTGGAAAGGCAAGCTAGTTTTAAGTTTGATTCTAATGGTGACACCAACTCTGCCATACTGAGTCAAAAGAATATACCTCAGGACTGTTGAAGGCCACATGCAGCAGAGGAAGAGAACATTACAGGCCAAAGAACAACAGAAGTTTCTGTGTTGGTGTCTGCAGTTAGTATTCAGTGTCAATCTGATTAAATTTCCACCAAGAGGGCCCTGGACATGATGAGCAAAGCCAAAGGTAAGAAGCAGATGTGATACTATGCTGCAATACAGTCCATAAGTCACTGCCCATAGTCTGTGATAGCAACCACAGAGAACTGCATTTATTTTGTCGTGTAGTCACTCAGCAAATTTGCAAATATTTGAGGATTAAAACACTGAAGTAGAAACCCCCAATAGAGAGATCTAGAAGAATAAGAAGTGCCTCAGCATAAAGTCTGAGGTGAAAAAATAAGGATCAGGTTTGTATCTACTATTTCCTACACACTTTTATATCCTACATACTATGTAGATATACACTATGACTCAATAGTTCCAGACAAGATATTCTTGTTAGGAATAGCTTATCCAAAACTTTTGCTTCTGAGAAGTACCTGCACTGTGTCTGCTATAACAAGTTCATAATTACTGCATTTACTTTGCAATGCAAACTGCCATCAGATTCATAGGTGTGGAGGGCCATCCCACCAAGGCCATTTCCTCTCTAAAGAAATGGGTTGCTTGTTTTGTAATGTTTCCAGATGTTGATAACAGAAGATCCAAAAGACAATGCTGTAAAATTGTACATTGCTCTACTTATGCATGCTGCACTGCACACCAAGATTTTAGATCAACCGACTACCAGAGCAATTGCCACGGTGTCTGATCATACGAAACAACTTATTTGAGCAAAATCAAAAGCTGATTTTCCTACCTTGAATACTTCTTTTAAAGAATGCTTTACAGCCTTCACATGACCAGACTCCATAGTGATATCCTGAAGCATAGTCACTGCAGACTGCGCAGAAGTGGGCGTCTCTTTTTGAGCCAGGATTAGTCCCAATTGGGCTTGTACAGTCATTGCCATTAGTTTTTCTTTTCACTGTCTCTCTGATAGAGAAGAAAAAGATGTTATAAGAGGAAAAAATGTATCTTGTCCCATTATAGCTACGTAGATCTAGCAAAGGATGACATTATTTTTCACTTAACTTTTGAACGAGCAGCTCAAAATGTTAGACAAAGCTTTCTGTTTGAAGTGATCACCAATGCTGATCACCCTAACAATGGAAATGATGAATAAAAGGAGGTAAGAATACAAGGATTATGAAGAAACATCATTATAAAATGCTTTTGTATATTAGAAAACTACATATTACTAATTTATGCAGAGCAATATTTTACGCAGCAAGTAGTTTCAACTTACTGGAACTATTCTTAGGAAATCAATTAAAATTACAACAGACTAAAAACATGAAAGTACAACCAATTTTTTACACTAAGATCCTGAAAACAAACAGCAAAAAGAAAGGAACTTGGGTCATCAGAAAAGCAGGTTTTAGGCATAGGAAACACATCCATTGTCTACTTCTCTGGACACCATTTTCTTAGTAGTTTCAGCAGATCTTGCCTTCATGTTGGTACAATACTGAGCTAGAGAGAAAATAATGTCGCATGAAAACTCTCAGCATCGGTCTGACAAACGGAAAGCTGTGCAGTGAATTGAAAGGTATATATTTAAGCACAGAGGATTCTCATGCCAAGTTCTCCTCATGCTGCCTTCCAGCAGTATTAAAGAGAAGAAACATCTGCTGGAATGAGACAGCAGGTCACACAGTTTGTGCAAGTTTTGAAGAACAAGGGTACACTTCCAGAGCTAAAATTTGCTCGCCAACAAGAGCAAATTTAAACAGAATGATAGAAATACGTTGAAATTGCTGACATAGAGACTTTAACTGACACATTAAAAGTAGACTTTATGCTGGCTTCATGACAGGAGGTAAGGACAAGAACACCTACATGCCAATGAAAAACCTTCCAGGTTACAAACAATTGAGGAAAAACGTTCTCCAGTTTTCTAATAAAAGATTTGGAAAGGGGGAAAAAAAAAAGGGGGGGGGGGGGGGGGGGGGGCTTCTCTGAGCAAATTCCAAAACAAAAAAGTTACAGTGTTTATCACAGAATTAAGTTAGAGCAAGATTTTTTTCAAGTTCCCATATCCAGCTGTTACAGGGAATTAAGGTGCTCAGATATTTAATGAGCCTGATCTCTGATGACACACATACAGTTAGAGGATTTCTGAATCACTGACAAATTTCCCTTTCTGCTACACAGGGAAGACTAATGTGGGGAAACTCTCCCCTAGAATAAAGGGACTGTAACACACACACATCCCTAATACACTGCTAAAGCGAGGAGGAAAATACAATGCTACTCTTCTCTCTTTTGCTGTATTTGGGAGAAAAGTAGTTTGGCATTTCACATCAGTAGCAGAGGTAGCTCTACTTAAGAATCAGGATCCAATTGTTAGAATCACAAAAGAATTCAAATCAGTCAGAGAGCACCTCAGTGACTGATTGATAAACTGTAGCAAACTACGTGCACCGCCCTTATCTAGAACATCTTTGTGCTTAAACGAGAGTAAAGAAACAGTACAGACTGCAACACCACACCAAGGAGTGCTGCTTTTTAGCTTCCAGTCATTAAAAGCTTTTCTTTCTCTGCTTAAAAGTTTAGCTGCAACCACCCCGCACACATGCATACTATGTGACTTCTGCCAACTGCAGAGAACAGCTTGCAGGAAGAGCAACAGTCTGGAATGCATCCCTCCTGCAGGCTCAACGGGCGTAAATCTGCTCACCAGCAATAGCTGTGGCAGCACAGCAGGAGTTTCAAAAGCAATTATTTTGTTACTGATGTCTTTATGGACAACTGAGCTAGGAAATAGAGAGTTTTAACTTATGACGTGCTCTTTTCCCCAAGGACGTAGCAGTCAGGCAGCTTACCCATACAAACAGCCTCACACACGGTCAGAGGCCACTTCCCATTGTACACAGGACTGATATGCTCAAGCACACTCAACAGATGAGTGAGCTGCCAGGTCCTCCTGAAAAACTGGTAGGTTGCTATGTGCCTAGAGAGCTACTGCACCAAAGGATGCAGGAAAAAAGGGGGATGTACCCTGGTTGCAATTGAAGAGCTGCTCAGACAGATTTATTGCTTCACATATTCAGATGGTCCTCTCTATTATTGATCGTAGTTTCCAAATAGAGTCAGAGAATCCTTAGAGTTGGAAGGGACCTCTGAAGGCCACCTAGTCCAACTCCCCTGCAATGAACAGGGACACCACAGCTAGATCAGGTTGCCCAAGGCCTTATCCAATATTGCCTTGAAAGTCTTCTGGGACAAAGAGAGAGAAAAAGTATTTCTCAATAAAGAGAACTAAGGTGTTTTGTTGTTGGTTGTTTTTTTTTTTTTTGGAACTTTACAGCTCAATGATTTTCTATTCATCATCATTTTCCCCATCCCTGGAGATGTTCAGGCCAGGTTGGATGGGGCCCCAGGCAACCTGACCTGGTGTCTGATGTAGTGGTTGGAAACCCTGCCCATGGCAGAGGCATGGCACTGTATGATTTTTGAGGTCCCTTCCAACCCATGCCATTTTATGATTCTACGGTCAATAGTGACAAGATAATTACCCTGAAAGAGAAATAATCAGTGAGACTATACAGGTTATTCAATATCTATCATGTCTCTTAATTCCTTTTAGATTTCATAGAATATCCCAAGTTGGAAGTGTTTGATGCAAGATGTCACAAGTGGAAAAGCTGAGCCTGAATTAAACTTTTTATTAAAAATGAAGAAATGTGGCAAAGATTTGATCTGGCAATTAGCAAGATTTGCTCATGGAAGTTATTGTGTGCCACCTTGCTTTGGTCTTTATAAAAAAAAGAAAAAAACTAAACTATTGTGCTATAAAGAACGGGGGAAAAAAAAATCTGAGAAAACAAGCAAAAAAAAAAAAATGACAAAGCCAAAAATTAACAGTCCAGATTTTACCACTTCATAGGTCTCCCTCCCACAGGCCACTGGCTCATTCACTCCCTAGAGATGATTCAACCCCATATGAACCTAAACTGTACAATGAGAAAGACTCTATCTGAGGGTCCATTGCTCCTCCTGTGTTCACACTCTAGCCCAGGTTAGTGTACCATAAGTCCGAGAAGAGCCTAAAAGTTACCATCTTTTGCTCCAGTTGATTTGAATCTCTTCCCTTCTCCACCTGAACACATGCAAAATGCTGTGCGAAAGTCATCTAGAAAGTCATTTTCAACCTTTACCTTCCTCAGCTTCTGGGGACTCTCTCCACCACAATTTCGGGAAGTGCTGGTACCATATAACTGACTATTTCTATCTCCAAAGCACATGTTCTGTCACGTCCCAAACACCGATTAATGTACTGAAAATTATGCCACATGTATCCGAAGATTAAGGGATCATAACTGTATCATAAAATTGAAATGTCAACCCATCACCTCAAAGGGACCTGGAGGTAATTCCAAGTACCCAACAGAACAAGTAAATTAAAAGAAAAAATAAAAAACAAACAGCATAGGAGGATAATACAAATAATAATGGCTTCAGAGCAGAGTTTAGACAATGTATGAATACAATCTTAGAGCACATTGGACAAGAAACGGACTTATTTCTATATAATTCAAACGAGCATTGCTGGCATGCAGGAACTGCACATGTATGATCAGATGCAGAAGGAAAATAACAGAAGGGAAGAAGTTAAAGGGAGGAAATTAAGTTCCAGAAACATCTCTGGCAACCTTCTTAATGTTTTCAAGTACTTGTTAGAGGACATATCTGTCCATTTTAAAAATAAATCTTTTGTACCTTTAATTAAAAATAATGTAGGAGATGAAGGCAGAAATCAATTTCAGACGCTGTACCAGATTACTCTTAAATATTATCTAATTACGTTATCACATTTCTCTTTGTGTCATTTTAATATAAATGGAGGATTTGGAAACATTCATTCTGAACCAACAAAATTTGTGAGACTGTTTTTGTTATCTTCACTACCTGTAGGACACGTAATACAGAAACACATTGCAAAGTCTGGAGTTCATATCACCAAATTACCGCCTTCTTTTCCATAAATATATGTATATAAGCTCTACAAATGGTCTAAACAAAAATTCATGTTTACTTTTCCTCAGAATATTGCTCATTTTTCTTGAGCCACTGCTGCAGATTAACACTGCTAAATCAAAATTTTATGCTGTGTAGTGTTAAATAGTTTTCTTTTTTTCATGTAAAGAACTTATTTGCAAGGAAAGGGAATGTGTAGAATTCAGGTTTCTTATGTTAAACTGAGCTACAAGAAGCTCCAAATTACACAACAATCAGCTGTAGCAAAGCAGCCCCCATTAGTACAGCAGATGTTAACAGAAGTTTACACCCAGGGAAAATAAACCCCTCTCACAGTGAAGCTCTTGCTTTATTCCTAAAGACAAAAATGAACAGTATAATAGCCCTAGCTAGGCACTGATGTTTTCTTACTCATCATTTAAACAACTCCCTTTTCTTCAACTACAATGCTGTTTAAAATTATTTATACTTGGCAGCATTAGTCTCTCCCTTCCCCCAGAGCTATTTCTGTAAGTTTCAATCCCAAGAATTCTTCCTTCAAGGTATAATCTACGAAGATATAGTGTCACAATCATTGTTCCCATGGCAATAAATAAGATGTTCATGACATTAAAGATCCTGCCAAAAGATGAGAGGAAGTACATTTTTATCTCAGGCCATATAGCCACAGTAGGGAATTGCAATTCCTCCTTTATATGTTTGCAAGTCAAATTAGAAATAATTTTTTACTACTTGTATAGACAAAAGAGGTGTTACAATGCATCATACTAGGACAAATGGACCACTGGAAAGGTGTAGCTAGGAAATAATACAATGGTTGCCCGCTCCTGAGAGAGAAAAATCATCCACAAATTTAGACATCCAATTACATTGATTTCTCTGCTTTAAATACAGTTTTCATCAGGTATAATTAGGAACCCAAACAAACAGAAGACTTAATTACTTGAACACAAGAGGTACAGGTTTCCTTTTAAACAGACAGAAGGGAAGCCACACTGCAGAGCATCAGAAGGGCTGCTCTTGCCGTTGGGTTCTTCCACTTTGAGTTGGTCCACTATCTGGAGAGCCCAGAACATGATCCTGATCTGTTTTCCTGCTTTCCCAGACCTATCTGTTTTGAAGTACTAACCCAAGTTGGAAGAGCTTAGATTCACTTGTTCAAGGAATCCCTTTGTATGCTGGTGCTATTTAAGATGCCTGTCCCAACTCACACACTTGAAGTAGATATGCCCTTCAGAACTACCTGTTACTCTGCTGACTCCAAAGGCAGACTATTCAGCTGGACAGCCTGAAGATTTTTGCAGTCCACAAGCCTGAAGTAGGCTTAAATCCTATACCTTCATGCTGTGCAGACAATATAATGCCCATCCACTGCAGAAGGAACGTGGGTAGTATCAAAAATAAAAATGACTAAAAACTGAACTACAGCTGCTACCAGGACATGCTGTTTTTCATATTGTCAATGACTGAAGTTAAATAAGGAGCCCTATGAACAAAAACACAGTGGGTAAAACAGGAAAAGCCCCTGCAACAACTTCTGCCTTAATCCATAAACAGCTGTTGTGAACATGAATGGAATTACTTTGTCAGCTGATGATGCACACACTTCTTATGACTTGTAACATCAGGGACTGTACAGCACAGGAAGAAATTTTTGCAAATTCAGTTGCTTTACTTCTGAGAAATTTAGCCTGTGAATCTGGTACTCACACTGCCTTTGTGAAAAGTCAGTTCAGAACAGCAACAAGGAGTGCCAGACGTTTTCTGTAACAGCACTCTGAGGCATGCTGCTGCATGACTTGTAATACTCAAAACAAGTTAAAAAAGATAAACTTTCCTTTTTCATTTGTAAAAATCTTTTTAGCTATTTGATGCAGAAAAAAAAAAAAAACCCCAAACAGCACTGCAGGAAAATGGAAAAACAAATGAGCCTTTATTCCTTTCACCTGAAAGGACTTAATTTGCCCGAGCAAA
Organism: Oreortyx pictus; assembly: GCA_036925125.1. Taxonomy (NCBI): domain Eukaryota; kingdom Metazoa; phylum Chordata; class Aves; order Galliformes; family Odontophoridae; genus Oreortyx; species Oreortyx pictus. Next base: position 52,387,473 of record JAUPFR010000006.1, on the reverse strand, counting down.
ATTCATTTTTATTAAGGTAGTGTCCATCAGCCCTGAACTCTTGTTTATACACAGTTATTCCCACACTGAAGGCACTCAGTTTTTTGTGACTGCATATGGTTCTCTAAGGAGTCACTTTAAATAAATTCTATTTCAGAAGTTATATTAAAAAAAGCAACAGCAAAAGTAACAGGAGTGAATTGGTGCCTGGTGGAAATTTTTTCTTCATTTTTTCAGATACACAGAAATAAAATGTTTTTAAAAGTAATAATAAAAGACATAAATGAACTAAGGAAGCTGTAAAAAATTGTTACAGAAGTTCTAAAGAAGCAAGTGGCACTCACCTGGTGACGGGTAGCACTGGTTCCAGTGGTCTTGCCTCACACCATGGGCTCTTAGGCTGCTCTGCATACAGAAGTGATGACTGACAGTGCAGTGTCAGAGGGGAGAGGTGGCCAGGAGCAGACCATAACACACTTGGGCTCGATGTTTGCCTCACAGATGCATTCTCTGAATCACCAAAATTGCTGGCTATGTTGTAATTCATCATAGCAGGACTGCAGAATGCCATTGCAGAATATTCATGCCTATTTTCCACGTAAGATGAAGGGATATAGACCGGACTGTGTTCTGTTGTCAATGCAGTCTGATTACAGCTGTAGGGAACTGGAGAGCCAATACCAGCAGGTGAGTTTTTAATTTCTGTTTTACCACATCCAATATCCTGAAGTGGCAGCAATTGAGAAAAGTCCTTGTGAGAAGACGCACACAGGGACATTTTGATTCAAGACTGAAGGTTGTTTAAATATTCATCCTAAGATGTTAAGGTGGAAAAAACAACAAAAAAACCACACGAATTAAGATGGAAACAGAGGAATTTGTAACACAGAAAGCACTGAAAGCATTCTGTGAAAACAGATCACATACCAAATGTACTTTAAACAGACTATGTGAAATTTGCTACCTTTACGAAGCAGAAAATTTTCTAGAACTTCCTTGTAAATAAAGACTACAACACTTGTTGAGTTCAAACTGCATTTAAAAGTAATAACGCAAAAACTTACAACTTGAAGCCTGAAACAAAAATGCGTGTGACAACTGGGACCCTAACCAAAGCAACTCACTGCAACCAGGGTAAAGCTGCCCCATGTCAGTGGCAGAATTACCCCATGGTGAGTAATTGTGGAATGAGTGTGCTGAGAATTCAATTATCTTCTGATAAATTCATCACCTCCTTCTCCTACAAGTGCACTACTTCAGCCTTCCTTTATCAACATGAGTGCGTAACAGCAGACGTTTTAAACACAGACAGACAAAGACTTTACCTTTCAAAAACATAATTCCTGTGCACATCCCTCTCCACAGAGGAGAAAATGGGATGGACATCAGTGAGCAACCCTGTCACTGAAAGATACTTGGATACAGCACCTCTGAACAGAGCCATTATAAAAGTAGATGTCATGAAGTGCAGATGTCACAAAATGCAGGTATTTCTGAGCTGACAAAGAAGAATTCAAGCAAATTCATAAGGACAGAAAGTTTTATAGTTTAGTGGCACACAGCACTGCCTTTACAGCTACTCTCCACCCTTCCTTCCATCTGAACTAGCAATCAAGGGAATTTAATACACCCACAGAAACACCGTTTGCCAGATATAGGTACATCCAAAATTATTTAAGGTAAATGAAAAAAAGAAAATAAAAGAGTAAAGAAAGAAGCCACCAAAACACCTTTTAAGATATAAATCCCATCTTGGAGTCATGAATTTTCAGCAGCATTTAAAGAATATTTAAATTTCATCCTTTGCTGTGGACTTCACGTGCAATTTATTCTACCTCTGCAGACACACATGCGGCCTTCATATAGAGCACAATCAAAAACACTTTGGCTTCCAAAACAGCAAGTTCCAGCTCCCAGAAGGGATACTCCATCATGCTTTTACAGAAGGCAGTAAGAGACTAACAAGAAAAACTCTGCATTAAATAAGAAGTCACCCACAGTTTTGCTATTCCAGAAGCGATCAAAGTATGGGTGTTAAACATTCTTACCGTTTTTCACTTCACACAACCATAAAATAAAATAAGATTCAAACACATATTTCCTGAAGCACCAGCTATGCCCCTGTCCCAGAAATTCTCAGCTAGAATGGCATTTCTAGTATGCCATCTTGGTGTATTGACATATTTCCCTATCCAGAGTCAGAACTGATGGTAGAAGCATCACCAGAAAACACGAGAAAGTCTTTCTGAATAAAACTGACAGTTCAGGGCTCTTCTCACTTCACACTCCATTGATGAAAATGAAGATACATGGAGAAGTAACAAGGAACTCATTGAAATCATCCTAGACATTTTAGATCCAGCTGCTGTTTATGTCTTTGTGGGAAACAGGAAAATGAGTTATCTCAGCAGTGGTTTACATCCAGCCGTTCTTGCACTGGAACTCTGATGCAGCCAAAGCAAGAGAATGTGACCTCATTTCTCATACAATCTACATACCTCATGTGCCCTTGCCAGATGGTTCACAATTTCCTTTAAGAGTGCAAAAGCACTGAAAATCCCAAATCTTCTGTTGCTTGCATTTTATGGACAAATAATTTTCAAGCAGCAAATGATGAAATTGAGAAGCTATGATTATTACATCAGCAGTGGTTATTTTCATAGTGAATACTATGAACGTGCCCAGTGAGTGCACAGAATTCAAAATATATTTAAAACTTCTGTGTAGGTAAAGCAGAGTACCACTTGGGATCTCAGAGGTGTGCACAGACACTCCATAGGAGCACCTGACTGTTGTCAGCCCTGTCCAGCAAGAACTGACTGCACTTCATCCCTTTGCTTCCCTTCAAGGGATACACAGTGCAGCATAACCCCAAACTCATCTGAGAGAAGGACCTGAGAGACATTCAGTAACATCTCTGTAATAATCACCTAAAGACATTCTGCTAAGACACTGCAATAGATTTGGCAGCAGGCAACTGGCTGTACAGTTTCCCCTTAATTAAAGGAATTAAGAAAATATATGCATGTATGATGTATTAGCAGAAGGAACACAGAGCTGGGCCTAAAAAATTTCATGAATCAAAATCAGCTGAGGTTTAAGTCATGTTTTTCGAGAGAGGCAATCTGGTAGAGTGACAGGGAAGATAGCTGCATACTTAGCAGGAGGTTTTATTCTCTCCAAAGAGTAACAGGGAGTATTTAGAAATATATGGAGGACTTGGAAGCAGCACAAGTCAAGTTTTAGAGGGAGGAGTTCATGCAAGCAGAAGTCCATAAAACCTCCTTCAAAGCAGACAGCTCATGATTCTCTTACAAGAGAAGGGACTTGGGTTTCAGAAAGATAAACAAAATAATCTTCATCAGAATTCAATAAACAAGAGTAAAGGCTTAAGATAATTAACTTGAGTAGCAGAAACAGTTTAGCCACGGTAGGCTACAGATGTACATAGGATAGTATTGTTCATATATACTTACACTCAGAAGATTTAGAAAAGGAAGCCCAGAGCCTCACAGATAAAGCAAAGCTGCAGAAATCATTCAGAACTGCACAGAAAACCCCCAAAAAATAACTGCTGGACTGTGGAGCTGCTCTTAATGGAGAAGAACTGCAGATCTAGGTTATCAGAGCTTAGGCTTCAAGTCTACAGAAAACAAACCCCACTAAAATCAGTGTCTCAGGAGGAATCACTACCACATTTAAACTGAAGATCACAATAAGAAGTTGCAACAGGATAAGAAGTTTGTCCCATTGCAGTATGCCATCCTGTCTTAAACACTTTCATTAAGCTGGAATCAACTCCTCTGTGAACCAAACTCCTGTCCCAATTTTTCTTCCTTCTCTGTAAAAAGGTTTTAAAAATCAAAATTCAACACTAACTACCTCATTTAAATCTAATCTATCAGCACTGCTCTAGAACTGGACCGGACCTGGAAACAAAATTGGTATCTGTTATTTACGGACTGCAAAAGTTTCAGTCAAGTCAGTTCAGCTTAGAAAGGTGAGAAACAACTGAAATGCCACAAAGTAAATAAGCAGTCTGATTCCTCCAGTAACACTTACCATTCACACATGTAGTACATAAACAGCAGCATCCACATCTGACATAAGAGAATAAAGTTCCATGGGCTCCAGAATGCAAAGGATACCACCACTTTACATGAGTGCATAGGAGCAAAAAATGTGATGTCAATGTTATCCACAAATAAGTGAGGCTTCTGCTCCTGAAATAGCCCTACATTTTGAACTCAGTGTATCTTGACAGTCACCATGCAACAAACACCAGAACAAGTACAAGAATGCTGGTTTGGATGTCATAGTCAAACAGATACATGGGTAAATAATTAAGCCATCTGACCTACTGGAACAATCTCAAATGGGTATCTACATTCAAACAGTGGCACCTGCACATTACTTACACCAAATACTTTTTTAAAAGCCTTCCACAAAATAGTATTAGAAAGGGGTAAATAAAGGGAAGAGAGAGCAGGCTGCATGTTTTAGAGCCTGCTTGGAAAGAACGCAATAGCTTTTCCTAGAAGAGCACAACAGTCTGCAAAAGAGTGTGGATACTCTCAGGCACTATTCCATCACCATAAATTAACAATGTGCTTAGAATTCTCCTAGTAAGTCACATATATTTTTCTTGTCATAAAGATGTTCTCTTTCTCTACTAGGTTTTAGTTAAGGTATAATTGTCCTTCCTTCCATGTGAAGGAGGTGGTTCAGCAAACACGCATTCCGCTGCTCCACAACCTGAGCCCCTCACTCAACTTGGAAAGCATTCTATTAATATTCTGCTAAGTTAAACTTTGTGCATCCCATCGCAAAAATAAACCAAAGCATCTTCTCAAGAACTGATCATTAAAGCAAAGTCACTGCTGATGCATAAAATAGCTCTTGTGCTTCAAGCTTTGTGGAGAACTTATTACTCATTAAACACAGCAGTGCAAGATACTGCCAATAGAAGGCATGTGAGTAAACAGGTTTATTATTTATTACCTGAGGTGCACTAGATGCAACAAGTAGGGGGCAGATAGGAAAGCAAAAAGAAAATAGAGCTCTTTTTAGAGACTTCAAACCCACTCCAGAAAAATCAAGAGCCTGTTTCCAAAGAGATCAAGACCACCTCTGAGGAAAATACTGAAGATCAAAACTATAGGGGCAAGAATGCTTTGAAACACTTAAGACAATTAAACACCTTTTGCCCTGTTTTAGCATTTATGTTACTGAGGACACTGACAACTTTTAGGTTAATCTAAACATTCATGAATATTTGAGGGATCTGGTGCATGATGTATGCAGAGGCATCAAAGGAACTAGGCTTGTTCCTGAGAAAAACACAAAACTGAAGGAGGGTTTAATTACAGTCTCCTACTACCTGAAGTGGAGTTACAAAGTCAGATTATTCAGCAGTGTACAAATGAGGACAAGAGATTAGTCACAAGTCAGAGTGAGAGAGAAAATCCAGTCGAACATAAGAAAAATTCCTCCACAATGAGAATAATTAAGTAAAAGAACAGGATATTCATAAGGGATGTGAAATCTTCATCTTCTGAGACATTTAAAAAAAAAAAAAAAAGAAAAACACAAGGCAGCGCTGAAAATGACCCTGAGCAGCCTGACCTCACTTGAAGAAAGATATTAGATTCATTGCTCTCCAGACATTCCTTCTCACCTGAATTTTTTAAAGACTATGCTCCTCCACTACTGGAGGCATTCACAGATGAGGAAGCTCCAATTTTACTTGTGCTGGAAAAAGTGAAGCATGACAAACAGTAATTACCCAGGGCACTGGCCACCTCATAAACTTCGTCCAAGTGAAGAACTGTGGGTCCTGTTTAAAGATGACCATCACTTAACGTTTTATGATACATGAAGGGGGCTGTCATATTTCCTGCAGTGGGATTAGATCACTGCAGGTATGTATATAAGGGGAAAAGACTTTCAGACCTTGATTCAAACTGGGGATAATATTCACTGCAGCAGTTTTTAGTAGATTTTATAGACTCTTACAGTGCTATCAGACCTCAGAACAGACTTAAGGTTTCTATGATTCGTATTTCTTAGGTACATTTCGTAAGTTTAGAGACCTATAGATCAGAAATGAAAAGCCATTGTGCTGTTCAAGAATACAAATTAATACTGTGATCTCGTCTCCTCCACTTAGCATGTCATCACTTCAAAGTGGGCACCCAAGTATGTCAGTCAAGTATATCAGGAAGGATATTTGGATTTCAGTGGGAAAATTCTAACATGCTACCTTACAAAAGAAGCATCCATTAAAGCTATTACACAAGTAGCAATTATAACCATTAGTCCAAGGATTCTGTAATCACACTTCAACCTACACCAGTGCTATGGCAAAAACTAGTACAAAGAACATCACACCTGTCTGATAAAAACATTATTACTTAAAGAAAGCATCTCCTTCTGATGCAAGGAAGGGCAGGAGGGAGCAGTTCAGGCTGTCCTATAGCTGGGACTCGTGTTTTCATTGAGCGAGGATGTGTCTGTATCCAGTAACTCTGAAGTATGCTCAGCATAAAATCATTTAGTTAATTCTTACAAAGTTAATTCTGAGCAGCTAATTCTTGGTTTGATGATCAGAATGTAGCTCTGTGACAACAGCAGGGAACATACTGGTTTCTTGTGTCCAAGACGATTACTTCCTTTAAGCACTGTGTCTCCCTTAATGAGAACACCATACAACTATCATGGTTTTCCAGACATTACAAAAGCTTTTATTGAGGGACATCTTCAATTTGTATGACTGCTGAGAAGCAGGGTGTTGAGCTCAATCATCTGCCATCAGAAAGGGAGACTATATATGGAGAAAAAGCCTCATTTTGCCCAGTAGGGCTTTTACACAACTCAGTGGGTTACTGAATAACTGTGCCTTAGTTATTGGCACGGCAGAGACATGAGCTGGCACAGGGACTCTGACTTGACTCAAGTTCTTTTTGTTTACTCTTATAACAATTCCACATCTCCCAGCATCAGTCTCTCCTGACACTCAAATAAATAAATTAGAATCAAAAAACACCGTTGTGTTTATTCCCTGTTCCCACAGCTGTTCCCTCGTGCAAGTCTGCAAGGAGGTACAGCAGGTAGATAGAGAACAACGCCAGCAGCAATGCACACATGTCAGACAGAAATTTAGGAGCAGAAAAGGAGAAAAAAATTGTCAATATTTGGGGGTGGGGGGGGGGAAGAAAAAAAAAGAAGCAAATAAGGCAATAGGAATACAGCTGGAATTGGCACTTCCTATTCTCTCAGGCAGCAGGACTGCCCATCCCACCTTCTGAGGAAAGTATAATTGAGAGATTTCCCAGCAGCAGCTGTCCAAAACCAGGCATTAAATCCACTGATGGGATTAAGAGCCTCCTGGCCAGCAAACAAAAAGAGAGAGGTCATGGCTGCACCCACAGCCTAGACCCCCAGCAATCAGTAGGCAACAAAATCAGTTATTTGGGAATATGACTTATTCATCTCCCCAGACGACATGAACTGGTTTAGCTCTGCAGAGCACACAGTGCTACCCAAGGATCTCACTTCCCATAGCTACAAAACATGGGATAGGTGTTTCTGTTTGGCACAAAAGGCAGCTAATGCAGGATTTAATTTCTCCTGGCTAAGTGGACACGGTGCACTAGCTGTTCCTTTGAGCATGCCATGCCTCAGGCTCCTCAAGTAACCTTTTCTTTGCAAGACCAAGAAGGAACAGTGATAACCACAGCTGTCTGAGGCTGCAGAAAACCCTCTTTGTTAACCTGCTGCCAGAGAGCCATTTGTCAGAGCTGGGTGACCAGAGGAAGGAAAAAGCAACAGAGTTATTCCTCTCACACCAATGCTGAAATCCCCTACTCCACTCTCTCTTCCTCTAAATAAAAGCTTTCTTGCTTTCTTACTTTTTTCCACACAGTCTCATTACTATGCAAATTATTTACACTGTAAATCTAATTGACTTAACAGAAGAGTCTCTTTCACCACTGTCTGTCCAAGAAGAGCATGCCACATGCAAGATTCTTCTTCCATTCAGGCAGCCACTAAAGCTCTGAGCTTTGGGAGGCACTGAGACTTGCTTCAGCTGTGTGACTGCTCCAGAAGGAGTGCCCAGTTTGCAGCTTGCTCTGCGCAGTATGCAAACAACACCATTCATAAGTGTGCTGCTGCCTTAGACTTTAGTGCACCAAACAATCTTTTTTCTTTAGACATAAAACTTGACTAAATGACTGCTTCTGTAATTGGATAGAAAACAAATCTATCTATGGTTATGTATGAAATACAGTAGAGTCTCAACTATTTTTTCCAATTTCCTTGTTAGAATTTATGTAAAATGCTAGTTCACTTGTATCATTTTGCTCCACACCTTCACATTAATAGAAGATAAAACACTTTCGTCCCTGCAATTTTATTCCAACTTCTCTTTTTTAAAAGTTATTACAATTTAGTTATCTAATATCCAATTTTACTTACTCGAAAAACCTAGATCTGTCTGAAGAATAAGTAATTGTGCTGTAATCTTTCTTCAAAACTCACTGAAATAACACGGAAATCAAGGCATTGATTATTCTCTACTTTGTAAGCTATGACACACTGTCCTAATGTTGCATGGAATCCCAAATCAGATATCTTTAATGTCATCCGTAGGTAACAAAAGGCTTTGAGCATGTCTTAGTCTATTAAGGATAAAAAACTGTTCCAGATTTGTCTCATTAAACTGGACGTGAAAAACTGCCCTTTACTTATCTGTGGACAAAAGTCTGACTCAGCTGAGTTAGTCAGGTTCTCGTTGTTTATTAACACAGCTGGACATCTCTCCAATATATTAATCAAGGCAAAACTTGAATGCTCTCTTAATTCCATCTCAATAAATCTAAATACATATATATATGTACATTCATCCTGGCATTTCTGCTCTTTAAGCTTCCTATTTCTTGCCTCTGGAGGAACAGACCAGCAAATACTTCCACATGAATATTTCCAGCTGCTAGTAAAAGCGTGTTGCAGATAACTGAAGAAAAGCACAATAACAGACTAGTTACACATCCTACTGAGCTCCTGGATCTCCATCCCATTTCGACATATATTTTCCTCTACTTGCACCTTCAAGTCAATATTCTAGATCCAGAGCTCAGAGTATTTGAAAAGAGCACATAGTAAACATGGCTTTAAAAGGTTTTTAATTAATACACTTCAATCCATTCTTTATCAGAACATCATCACAGAAACTCACGGTGTGTGACTCTCACTGAAGGCAATTCTGCAATTGCAGTATTTTTAGACTGTCTTTAAAAGTATGGAGTGTTTTTCCTGTGACGCTCCAGGTTTTTCAGGTTGCCGACAAACACATTCACTGGGATAAAAAATAATGTTTTTAATTCCACTTCCTCCAGCAGTACTTGAAGCTCAAATAAATTAACTGGTTCTCATAATTTACAGTGTTTCAGAGATCAGCTGTAGAGAAGCATCAGATTTAGTCTTAAATTTGTACTGTTATTTCTCCTTTAAGTCTGAGGAAGCTGAACTGTTCACTTACAAACACAGTTACCAGCTTGAGAATAAAAGCACTACTGCTGTCTTCCTCTGTGTCACTACCACAGTATCTGCAAAGCATGTTACATCTTTTTAAAAAAGACATAGGGAAGTTACAAAAAGTAAGCCAAGAAAGGAGGAAAAAGGACAGAGGGGTGTTTCTATGTTTAAATTATGTTCACAAACTTGTAAAGGAATTTTGCCAAAGTTCTGAAACTGTAAATAGAAGTTCTAAAGATTAATATTACAAGTCAAAAACATTGCTTCAGTAAAGGCACTGTACTTCAGTCTTCAATCTGTTCCTTTCTTAGGAGAAGGAAAGATGAGGAAGGAATTTCAAGGATATAGATGAGGAAACAGAGCTGCTAATACTCAGCATTTCAGAACTGAGTGCTAAATGACTTTATGTTCTAAATGGGCTTCTCATGCTGCTCAAACATATCAAGACTTTCACTGCATATAAGGTATGGAGCTTCATTCTCTGTATGACAAGATAGAAACATCTCCCAAAAAAGATAGAGCACATTTGCTACCCATTCATTCTGAACTAAATAGTCTGCTCTTTATTCCATTTTGGAGTTTATTTTCTCCAATAAAACTTCACTTTTAAAATGTCCGAGATGAAATTACCAGACAGTTCCTATCATTGCTAGGCAAAAATCTTTACTAGCATTCAGGCAGTGGTTCCAAAGGATATGATAAACAGGTATACACGTGCTGCCCCACTTTTAATTATTGTTAAACATACCATTTAGCATTTCCAAAAGCAATATGAAGAAACAGATTTGTAACTGCTTGTTTAGTTCAAAGGATGCTTTTCAAAACTCAATTTCCTTCTGCAAGAATGGAAACCTACATCACTGACTTCAGTATGGGAAAACTACCTAGACAGACACAGCAGCTGTGAAAACAAAACCTGAGATATTAAGCAGGGTGATACCTGAAGAGTCTGATTCAAAGTTCAGATAAGTCAGTAAGGAAACTTCTAATAACTCCAATTTGCTTTGGATCAGGCCCTAAAAAATATTATGATGCTAAGTTGCTTTTACCTTCTATTAGCATATTCATTTGTGCAAGTTTTCAAGAATCTTACAAAATAAAAAAAAATAAAAAACAAAAAAAGCAAAGCACTTATCCATGCTCACCAAAAATATTCCTTCTGCCTCTAGTGCAGCAATCATATTCCAATAGCTTTTTAAGTCAAAGTACTAAAATACAGAAAACTTCTACAATTTTCTTTGAACCCTCAATGAATTTTAAAAGCACAAACCTATTGAAAGATCATCTTATCTGCATGAACTATTAGACTTTAAGAACAAATGTGTACTGGTACTAAAACAAAAACCTCACAGTATTTTAACTACCTCATTTCACTTACAGAGTTTACTGTCTATAAATCCAGTGCCTATCAATCGCAGAGCTTTGGCAACATTGAAAATAATAAATATTGCATTCAATATAGCACGTACCTGATTGACACTGAATAGGGTTTCTGTTCTTTATGAATGTTCTGACAGCATTACATGTCAGCAAGGTTTTCACATAGCAATTCTGGATTTGTTTTCCTTCTTTCCTTTATCTCTGATTCTAAAGCAGCTGTGCTCACCAACACTTAGTCATCAGATCTCAAATATGAATCTTTTCAAAGCATTGTGATGCCAGCTCATCAGTGCAAGATTACACAGATACTATCAGTGTTTCCTTTCCCTGTGAAGGCAAGACCTAAACAGAAGTTCCTCCTCCTCCTTTCTGACATAACAAGCTTCTGAATTTGTCGTTCACTGCAGTTAAAGCTCTTACATTACTGAACCATTTCATAAGCCAGTCATTCTCCTATTTAGCACAGAAATGCAAATGATTAACTAACCAGCAATTCTGGAAGAAAACACTGACATTTAGAAAAAAGCCAGATTAAACTTCTTATTATTATTATTTCAATTTTTTTCACAGGAAAACCTGAAATATAACTAACTTTTACTCTGAACCAGCAATGTAATCATCTTAGATATTTCAGATGTTACTAATAAACAACTTTGACTATGTTTTTTAACACCAGCTGCTTAAGTACGGGAGGTAAAAGAGGGGCCTGATTTTTGTGGGTTTTTTTTTTCTTTCTTTTTTTTTTTTTATATAACTTAATTACATTCTTTTTCAAGCAAACCAAATTAACTAGAAGACGTTTAAGGTGTTATCTCTATTTTACCAAGTTAACATTTATTTAAAGAATATTGAAGACATGCATCAAGGTCCAACTCTCAATTATACACTGGGATTGCTTTCAAAATGTTTGTTCAGTTGCACAGTGCATTAACTGTATTTACTCTAGAGAAGCTAACATGCTCATAAATTTGTTTGGATAAAGCATCATGATATTCATTCTTGCATTTCAGATCCAAAAATTCCTTCAAGTCTACACAAACTTCCACATCTTTCATGTGAATTTGGAAGTTTGACTGTTGTCAAACCATGCAGCTGAAACAGCCCTGCCACCTTTGCTATCAGCAGCTTCCCTTCAAGCACAGCCAGGACCGAGCCAAAGCAATATTAATGCCCACTCAGTCTGCTGTTCCCATAATTACATCACACTAATGAAGTTCTTCTCAGCACTAGTTTTGCATTTTTACCTTGTTGCTACATTCTTTTCCTTGAGCTTCCCCATTTTCACATATTACTATTTTTTACAGGTCTTTACACAGATGTTTTTAATCTGAGATTTGCTTTGTCTTTAACAGATGAAGCTTTTTGCAAGCTACAGGGGATTCAGATCCCTACTGCCAGCATGCTTTGACCACTGTTTTTTTATACAGACTCAGCCCTATCTATCCATCCCTATTAGAGCCCATAGTATCCCTTAAACTCTGTTTAAGGGTAAAATCATGCTCCTGACCATCCTAAATACAAATGCATAGGAATGTAAACGTTTAAGAATACATTCCACAGAAGGGCAGTTTAATTGTTTGTTCCTAAAAAGACTGCTTCACATTCAGGCCCCAGCGCAGCTCCCTGATCCTGCAAGCTCCTTTACTGTAAATACTGGTCCTTGTCAAAGCTTCCTTCCTCCTTTTTATTTATTTATTAAGCAAATACCCTTTTGCCTATTTCACAGGACAGCAACAGAGACTCTGAAGGGCCCCTTTTTTCTCATAAATGAATAGCAAAACTTTAGAAACCAGAGAACACAAGGAGGAAAATGCTCATTGCTCTTGTGGGTTTCAGGCAGCCATCAGCAGAAGTTGAGTCTAAAGGACATTGGCGGGGTCAAGAGATCAGTATGGGCATCTTTTGACCCAGAATTTAGCTAGTAAAACAGGTAAACTAGTAAACTGTCTTTCCTTGGGCAAACATGCCAGAAACCACAACGGTCCCTACCATCAGACACCTCACCAGGTTTCTGCAGAAGAAAACTGTTCTGTATTTGGACTGCCATCAGTAACTTCAAGATGTGTTACCACAGGCATATGTAAGATTTGTTCTGCTTGGCAGAGAGTCCTGACAAAGATTAGAATACTACAGGTTCTGCAGAAGTGTCCATGAAATGCAGCCCCAGAAGGGGAACAAGGATTACATACACCAAGCATTAGAAGCAGCTTTAAGTAGTTACCTATGAATTATATTTCTGTTCTCCAATCAGATCTTCCCTCAGTTGGAAGCCACATCTATTCTGGGTAATAAAGGCAAAACCCTTCAATCAAAGCAAATTAAGATTTTATTAAAAACTCTGTGTTAAATAGCCAGATGGAATAAAGATTCACTAGATAAACAGTCAGGAATGGGCTGGCATTAGGCAAAGAAAGAAAGTCAAGTTTCCTTCTCTCTTTTACATACATATGAAGTATACTAATATTTCCTAAAGCAATATAAAATGAGAAAGTCTTTAATTATTATAATTTCCTGTTCGGTTTGGAGGCGGGGAGGTGATGAGAGGGGCAGTATCAAGACAGGAGTTTCTGCACTGAAAGAGCTGATTAGACACCAAGTTACAGCAGTTCATAACTGGAGCAGCAGACATTCAGGGCAACTACAAGGAGCGCTGAGACAATGCACAGAGACAAAGATAATCCAAATAAGAGGTAGCTCAGGATGGCATGCTCTGCTGTGTTTACAAGTGCACAAGGAGAATACATTAACATCAATAAATTCAAATGCAGTTCCCCTATAAAAAGGTGTTGTAATGAATCAAATAGGTAAACCTACTGATTGACAACCAGGCCTATCATCGACTAGTGCATGAATTCTGTACTGTCCCAACTGCAAGGAATTACTTGCATCATTATTACCTTATTTAAGGTTGAGCAACTCTGGGACCATAGGAGCTTTTACTATGCCTGTGCAGCTTGCCTTTGTAAACTTCCCAAGTAACTACCAAGTTTTCTTCTCAGCATTCCTACTATATTTAGCGCTCCAGGTCTCGCAGCCACAACTTGGCTTTCCAGCAAATTCACACAATTTAAAGAGTGGTTTGACTTCGGGATTCACCTAACAAAGAACCTTTTCACCACCTCCCACAAGTTCTAAAGCTGTTACAATAAAAGGATAATAGTGAAGGAAGAACGAAGAAAAATGGCCAGAACAGAACTGCAGAAGGAATCTTTTTTGGACAATGTTCATTAGCAATTACATTTTCTTCCATGCCTATTATTAAATTCCTGTGGCAAGAAGGATGCAGCATTAAAATCTGTAGAAATAATTGTCCTAATTGTACCTAGAAGAATTTGAAGGAAGCACTGAAAAGGCAAAATGGTATGTTCTCATCACCTGTGAGTATCCAGTGAGTGAATACCTTACTCTGTTACTATGGCTTCTGCCCCAGTACCATACACGTAATTTCCTAAAAATTCCTATAGAAAAGGGAAATCACTATTACACAGGAAGGTTTATTTCCACTCCACATGGAAAAAACTGCCTTGAAGAATTACACTGTCACTACCTCTAGAAGCCAATAAGGCTTTCAGTCACAGCATTGAACATTCTCCATAAGGCTACTTGTTTCAAGCTGAGTGGGGACACACCCAGACACTGAGAGGCTCTGTTCAAAGGCTCTCCCCTACTACCACAACTCAACCTTCTTTCTGGCTTAAGGTTTTATATCATGCTCCTGTATCTTCCCTTACAGTTTTGGCCTTGGCTATTCTGCTATAGTAGAACATGCCTGTTAGGACTCGTATCTCCTGAAGTAGGAGATAAGTTACTCTAAATAAACACTACTTTTCTTCTGAAATCTCAGCTTCCATTCAGAAGCTATGGAGAAAGCAACCGCGCTCCCTAAAAACAAAGAATAGACATTGTTTCCCCAGCCTTTCTACTTCCAGAGAAGCTGTGTTTAGAGATACCAGATACAAAATCCTTCCTATGGCATAAGCTCTTTCTTGCCCATACACAGCCATGGAGATGTCACTTGGAAGTTTTTTGCTTCTTGACGTCACAGAGACAAACATTAATTTCTCCTTTCTCCTTTTTACCCCTAATGCTCATTCATTTAATCTAACTACATACAGCTTCTTGGACAAGTTTAAGAAAAAAGAGCAACACACATAGTCTTATAATGCAGAAGCCCTAGGAGAAGATTTGTTTCTAAAATGCCACAAAGAACCAGCAAAGAGAGTTATTTACTTACCTGAAACAAGTAGTTGAAATCAAAAGTGACACCAACCAGGCTTGAGCAGGGGGCCCAGGTGAACCTTAAGGTTCAATAAATCCAAAGGCAAGGTCTTGCACCTGGGTTGTAACAATCCCTGCTATCAATACAAGCTGGGGAACGTAAGGACAGAGCACAGCCTTGCTGAAAAAACTGTACTGGTGGATGGCAACTAGACGTGAGCCAGCAATGTGCCCTTGCAGCCCAGAAAGCCAACTGTATCCTGGGCTGCATCTAAAGCAGTGTAGTTAGTAAGGTGAGGAAGGTCATCCTGTCCCTCTGTGCTGGTAGGGCCTCACCTGGAATACTGCATCCAGTGGTAGAGTCTCTAGTGCAGGAGAGATAAGGACTTGTTGGAGTGTACCCAGAGGAGGGCCATAAAAAATGATTCAAGGGATGGAACACCTTCCTTATGAGGACAGGCTGAGAGAGCTGGGACTGTGCAGAATGGAGAAGAGAAGGCTCCAGGGAGACCTGAAAGCAGCCTTTCAGTATGTAAAAGGGGGCTGTAAGAAAGAAGGGACAGGCTCTTCAGCAGAGTCTGCTGTGATAGGACAAGGTAAAACAGTTTCAAACTAAAGGAGGGGAGATTTAGATAGGCTATAAGGAAGTAGGTTTTTTGTTTGTTTTTTTTTTTGTTTTGTTTTTTTTTAACAATAAGTGCAGTGAGGCATTGGCACAGGTTGGCCAGAGAGGTGGTGGATGCCCTGTCCCTGGAGACACCCAAGGTCAGGCTGGACAGGGCTCTGAGCACCTGATGGAGCTGTGGGTGTCCCTGTTCTTTGCAGGTCAGTCAGACCAGATGACCTTTAAGGGTTCCTTCCAACTCAAACAATTATTTGATGAATGCGAACCATGCAATTCCAGAAGATAATTTCTTTGAAGGACATGACTGATATCATACACTCATTTATTATATCTACTCAACGTTATTAATGACTATTACTTCTTTTTCTGTTGACTTCATGAGAAAACAGGCAGTGGGGAGGGAAGGAATAGTTGGGCAAGATAGAAAAGGCCTGCTAGCTCATAGCAATAACTAATGAACTGGCTTCGATATAGGGATAAAACTTAACTTATTAGTCACAGCTAATACTCTTCAATAGTTTTTCAACAAACATCAAGAACAGCTATCCTTAATTCAGAGTCTCTTTTGCAGTACAACTAATATACTCAAGCAAACAGAAATATACTTTCCTTTCTCAGTAGACAACCTGAATCTAACTAGAAAGGCAGAGTTCAAGATGCAGAAGATTCTGCCAGAGAAGAGAGAGTTACAAAGCCAGCTGAAGTGGCTGAAAGATTCCCAAAGTATTTACAGCAATTGAAGCAACTGAGCTTTATTCTTTGATCAATATAGACACTTAAAAACAACTTGCCCTTTAAGGAGTCTGCTTAAAAAGAAATAAAAACACAATAACACCACAGTTTGAAAAGAAAAACAAGAGTTTTCAGCAACGTTTCCACAAAGAAGCAGATACAAAAGGCAATGACTCTTCCCACATAATCTTTCTATTCATTGTTTCCAGTATCAGACTTCATTTTGCTGTAAGTTTTAGTTCAACTTCTCCTTTAGAAATAATCAGTCTTCAACAACAGCAGCTACTGATGGAGGTCAGATTGGGTCATTTCCACTTGTCAGACAGTTTGCTGCCATCAACAGCAGCAGTGTTTCTTTCTTGTCTTCTTAGGACCTCCTAATCCCTCCCTGTTCCTTATGCTGAAGCTCACCCAACCCAACATAAGTTACTTGAGTTTGGGAACTTCACAGAAAGCTATCCCAGCAAAATGAGAGGAATAAAGAGAGGGAGAGTTTCTTTTTTTTTTTCCCTCAATCTTACTGCTAGTCTAGTAATATAAATCTACTCTTGAGAGGTCAGACAAAGCAAGACAATAGTAGGGCTGCACAAACAAGCAAGAGTGGAGGAGAAAAGACTGCTCCTTTAGCTGACTGCAGACTGCTAAACCAGATCAGTTCCTTTCTTCCTGCAAGAACTTCTAGCTACAGCTCTGGCACCTGGATAAAATTGAAGGGTAAAATTAGATTCAAGCCAGGCCACACTTCCTATACAAACCCCATCATCCCAAGCTGTCAAGCAGTCAGCCACCTGCCCAAACATATTAAAAACCATCAGGTGTCTCTATTTCCCTAGGTCTCCAAGCAAACTCTCCCTTGCCACACCTGATCAGCAAGAAAGCAGAATAATGGGAAACAGAAGCCAGCATGAGTCATCAGAAAAACACTGGGGTATGTTCTAGAGCTTGGGAGGCCCTTTTGCAGCTTTGTGCCAATAGCTGTCTTCCCACAGTGCCCTCCTGCACCCACTACAGTTTCCCTTGTCACTAGCCTTCTTCCACTTCTTCACATCAAGGCTGCTGGAGCTAAAACTGCATTTGGACAATGCTCTCAGAAACACAGTTTGATTTTTGGGTGGTCCTATATGGAGCCAGGAGTTGGACTGATATTCTTGTGGGACCTTACCAACCCAGAATATTCTATCATTCTATGATTGTATCACTTCTCAAACCACATCCTTTTCATGCCTTCTGTGACCTGCATTCACCCTCCTGATGGAAACACCTTTCTCCTTCTATTACTGTTGCCCCATAGCATAGATTAGGAATTCAGGCTAAAATTCACCTGATGGGAAAAAATCAAAGCAAACAAACTAAAAAAGCTTAGGAAGATTACTCTTCCTCATGGAAACCTAAAAACAGAAAATTTCTAAACTCGAACATTTATCAATAATAAAAGCAATAATAAAATGTGAATACCATATTCAGCAGAGTTGTGAAACAACAGCATCTTATGCAAGGCTGCGTTTTGATGGGTTTAAGACTGGCTGTGAGCCACAACTGCTTTTTCCTTCAGCAGGGTCTTGTAAACCAAATCACACTGCAAGCAACAGAATGGAGCAACCTGAAATAGAACCAGGGGCATGAGAAGGTGCAAGTTAGTTGTGCTATGGCCTGGCTGTGATGCTGCTAATGATCACTATAGGGATAGTTTTTGAATAGGCTGGACTAAAATTATTGCAAAAGTCAGCCTTGCAAATTCCCTTCCCTTCCCAAGCTTGGGGATCTTTTTATTTTCTTTTAAGACTAAGTAAGCTGTAGGCTCAGAACTGTTTTAATGACAGAAATAAAAAATAAAATGATACTCCCGTCTTCCTCTTTGTTTCATGAAGGACATGCAAAGAGAAAGAAAACAAAGGCTTCAAAGCAGCTTCAGTCACATGGAGAGGAGCAATGGGACATATCCTTATATGCCTTGCAGTGAACTGATCCAATGAGCCAATTCTGTTCTGTACTACGTAGTGCTGAACTCATCCTTGATCTGGCCTACTGCACCATCGAGTGAGAGCCTATGGCTCAGGCTCACCTCAGCCCTATAACCTGCAACGTCTGAGATCAAAAACCCATTCTTTTGACATGTAAAATTTATCAATTTGTCCAGATCAGAAAACCTACCCAACCTAGCAGAATTTGGTAAGGTTTACAAAACAGAATCAAGCACCAGAAGGAAGGATGGTCCAAATCCAGTTTACCAGAAGTTTTACAGACATGGACTTTCTCTTCACTTTCTGTTTAGAATGCAAGGATTGCTCTCAAGACTAGGTAAATCCTACAGGCAGCAATGTGCTCTTCCAAGTAACAAGTTCCAAGTTCCAAGTTCAAGAATGAAACTAATTCTAGTAAATCCTCAAGAATCCTTGAAGAAAATATCTTGCTCATATCTGCCTTTATACAAATATGAGCAAAAGCTATAGACCAAATGTTTCTTTAAATTGTATTAGTGCAAAACTATCAAGAAAAAGATTCAGAGAGAGCACTAGCACTGCTAGTGCTGATACCTTCTGTTAGATTCTCCCTGACACTCCAAAGAGCAACTGACATCAAGGTTTGCTCGCTACATTTCAGTCATGGAGGTTGAAGTTTGCAACACAATATGGCTGTTTGCATCTAATTTCCCTAAAAAAAAAAAAAAAAAAAACAGTAACAGCCACTTAAGCTGTTGAACAAGAGTAGCAAGAAAGGCTAAATGAAATGCACGTTCAGTCTGACAGTGAAGCTGTAGTACTGGAGTGCTGCAGTACAGAAAGTGAACGTGTTGGAAGGGGTTACATTCCCTACAACAAGGACACGACTTCTGCATTTTCTCAGGAGAGGAACTCCAGATTTTCAACCAGGATAACACCTAAAGGATGGCGGAGCTAATGCACTCCAAGACAAAACAGGTTTGCTCTGTAATCCAAAATAACTAAGAATTTAGGCACCATCTTAAATGCAAGTAGGCTTTAAATGCATTAGTTTAGAGAAAATCCTCTGCAAAAATATAGTGGCAAAGAAATTGTTCTTTTCACCTGTCACCTTGCTGAATAAAAGGTAATATGGGAAAGGAAAGGATAGGAGTCTGACTTGTTTGAATTGCTGAAAAAACAAACCTTCAGGAAAGAAAAAAAAAAAGAAAAAAATCCATAATCCCAAAGAAGGTCTGGCTATCCAGTTCAGGGAATCAACAAGGATACTCAACTGGATGACTGGCTGCAGCTTCACACTTGCTCTATTGAACTGTGCCCTATATGTTGCTCGGATGCTCAAAGCTGTGTGGATTGAACTTAGATTTCCTACTAAAGGGGCAAAAACAATGGGGAAAGAGAATGGCAAATAAGCCACTGGACCGTTCCATCTTAAAAACTTTGCCTAGTGCTACATAACATGCTAGAAGAATAAAATTTGGTCTTTAAAGTCATTTGTCTTAACTTCATTATCCTTTTTTTTTTTCCAGAAGATGTCTGTTTCCTTTGCTGATTAGCATGTTATCTTGATAAGATGAGACAGCCAGCCCACGGACCTCTTTCAATACTCCTACATTCATTCCAGATTATGGTTCAAAGAGAGGACTATGTGGCTCAGTACAGCACTAGGAAGTTAAATACAGAATATAAACAGCACCTAAATGAATTCTGTACTTGCAAGCTCAGTTCAAGGAATTCCTAACTGTCACTCACTTTGTTTCTAATCTAAGTGCTCATTAAACAAATTTGTTCTAAGAATTTAAGGTCAGTCTCTGCTTTAAGCCCATGCTTTTATACTATCTAGGGTCTGCAGTCCTTTCTCTTTGACAGAAACATACCGTTGACTTACAGAATGCACATAAAACAGAGCTTCTCTGATTGGAGTAGCAGTCAGTCAGAACAGTTCTTTTTTACTCTTCCTGATTCTCCACAAAAAGCTCCAAGCAATTTTTGTTTTTCTCTCAAGCTCATGCTAGAAGCACTTCTCTTTTCAGTTGCCTCTTTCTTTCCTCACTTTTAAACACGCCCAACCACAGGCAGATCAAAACCTGCCAGCTTGTACTTGCATTCCAAGTGGTCTCAGAAGTGTCTTCCCATGTTTCAATTATTGTTAAACAAAAGGGCATATCCTTGTTCTCACTTTCAACCAGAATGGAAAGCAACTGGCATACCCATCAGTCTCGAGGAGATTTTTACCTAGTCTTTAAAGATGTGAAAAGCAATAAGCAACAATGGTAAGTTTTCAAAGGGCAGCTTCCATCTAGAAGTCCAATAATACAAAGTGCACTTGAAAGGATCAGGGCCTGGACGTGTAAAATCAGCACCCAAAATTGAGAGAAAGTTTTGACATTTTAACCTTAATCTTATTCTGTCAGTTTCCTCATCTATAAGATGAAGGACAGGGCTCTGAGAGATCCTCATATGAAACAAGGAGTTAGAAAGAAAGATAAAAAAGGACACTCACAAAATCCACACGATTGTGAACACTGGGAACAGCAGAGACAGCATTTACTTCTGTTGCACTGGTTCTGAAAGCAATAACAAGAATGTTAAAGAACAGCAGCAGTGGCTCTAGCAAACAGCATTGCTACACCTCTCCCAGAGCTATTTCATCTTGAATACCCAAAAAATATCATAAACATTGGAGACATTTCACAGATTAATTTTCAGTTTTGTCAGTTTCTGACTGGGCAGCATTATGAGGAAATATAATGATAGTGATGGTAAGAATTATGAAGGAAAAGGACAGAGGTTTGTTCCTGAACAGATTTAACAGAAAATAATAATAACATAATTATGCTATTCAAGTATTCCATGCAGACAAAAACTTTGCAACATGCAGACTGAAGGCATCTGGTTGGTTTAACTCTTTTCAGAGATTTAGAGAAAAATGTCAGTAGTGTGTCTACACAACGACAATTATATATATACATACATATGTGTATATATAAATAAATCCAGACTAAAGCTGACAGAAATTTCCATGAAGACAATACCAGGGTCACCTGCAAGAAGACGGAAAAACATCAGGAACTGGCTAGGGGGACAAATGCAGTGATAAAAGGTAAAGATATTAATTGGGTTGCCTTTTTCTCTTTCATCTATTTCTCACATAGGGTGTCCATATGAGATGAAGTCAAAGGGAAAACATTAACTTCCTTGCAAGAAGCAAAGGCAAACAGGGATCTGCATTTCATGATCTTTCATCTCAGTTTTTCACCATCTCTGATAGAATGACACTAGAGGGACACCACTAAACAAAGGTGAACTAAAATCAATATTTGGAATTTAAACTTAAACGCATTAGAACTGGAACTACCAGAAGTGCCTGGCTCAAAATGGCTAAAAACAGTTACTAGGAGCTGTGAAGCTTTGCCAATGACAGCATTTAGGATAACATGAAAAGACTTACGGAGAAGCAAGTAGGGGACTGTATTTCATATTACAGAACAGAAGAGCAGCTGCAGCTATCTGTATAGCTCTGACTGAATGGAAGTCACCCATTTCCTTTGAGTTAAACTAAACTCTAGATATGAAAGTAGTATGAGCCCTGTTGTACCTATACCATTCTGATTCCTACTTGAAGAAAACACTGTAGTTGTCAGAAGATCATAGTATTAGCCAGTTGTGAAGATGCAAATGCAAGATTGCTTCATTCCATCTCTGTTTCTTCTCTGTGCTCACTATTGAAACTTCAGTAGGTACAAGAACCTGGAGACTGTTATTAGGTGCATGCTGAATTGCAGTTGTTACTGGATAATATACCAGTCATTAATCCATACAAGAATCCACATCAGAGCTGCCATGCCTCATGGAGACTCCAGCAGGCTGAGGCAGCGGCCCTTCCCACTGAATGCTTTGGAAGATATGAACCAATCTTGGTATCCGCACCTCAAGGCTGATGACTATTGTAGGAATTGACTGAATACTGCTGGTTAATCCACTCTTCTCCAAATGTTAAGCTAGTTTTTTTAGTGTGTTCAGCACTGAAATAAGAGCCTGCAATTTTGAATCAGGTAGATTTCTATACAAAGTATTTGTGACATTCAAATTATTCCTACCAATGCCTTTTGCAGTCTTGGAAGAAAGAGAAGGCCAGCACAATGAAGGATGCTTTTGTGTAATTTACATTGTTAGTTTCTGGTTGATATTTAAACTATTTCTTGCACATGCACTGTATATTCTGCCTCACTGACCAGCAAATTGCATTCAGAATCTAATTTGTTAAATGGTTTCTTCTGTCAGGAGAATGTTCTCACTGTAATAGTGATATTTTATCCTGTCAAGAAAATGATTACGCTAAAACATCTTAGTAAATACCATAAACTACCCAATAACATCAAAAATTGAAGATGTACAAAGGCTATCCAATTACTCAGGAAACTTCTAAATTTTCAGGTAACAGAACTCATTTTCTTCTTGAATGAGTAATCAAGGAAATATCATCTTCTTTTATATTGATCATGGTATAAGGTACAGTCTAAGGACAGGAGCATAAAATGGTCTATTACATTCTCTTTATTAGTCTTAGAAAATCATTTTCAAAATTATTTCTCCTTTTTTGTGTGTGTGTGTTTTTTGGTGGGTTTTGGGAGGGACTTTTTTTTTTTTTTTCTGGGCAAGGAACCTCCTTTCTAGATTTTTTTTATGCCCTCTCTCCAAATCTGTAGCTGTATGAAACTGTCTCTGGGTGGAAGGACAAGTCTCTGTGAGAAGTTCTGCCCTTGCTGAAGTCAGTGTATGCCTTGCCATTAAATTCTGCAGGGCCAGGAGCTCTACTACTGTATGGGATTCAGCTACAGGAAAGCTATTATTCAAAACTAAGAATCATCACAAGACTTCATTGATGAGGCGTTGCTTGTGCTGTATGTCAAAAATAATCAAAGCAGAATGAGCACAAACATCATAGTCAGGATACAATCATCTAATGTCCTGAAGCCTGTTAGATGAGCTCACTAAGGTTTTATATCACCATAGGAAACTTAGGATTGAAGGTTTCTTGTTGACTAATTCTGTGCCTCATGGAAACGAAAATAATCTCTGCATTGCTAGAGGCAAGCTAGGAGCAGTCTCAGCATTGCCAACTAACTTCGTCTTAGCTGCACCTACTTGCCAAGGTCCATTCATGCCACAGAGTGTCTCAAGTGTGAAGCACCATCATGCCAAACTCCACCCTCATTACTAAAATAACTTTAATTAAACATGGGGTAGACTACTAACGTTTATGAGAGCTGCTCTAAAAGTAATGCCTCCTATTTTATTATGTTGACCAGTGATATTAGAGGTGGATGTTGGTGATATGGCAGTAGAGTTTGAATCTTCCCACCAATATTCTGTCATATTTTGTTGCTGTGTAACAGATGGCAACAGAGGGTCATTCTGACCAAATGGTATCTGATGTGAAAGTGAGTATGAAGCAAAGATGTGGCACAGAATTCCTCCACGCAGAAAGCATTTAATTCACTGAAATTCATTGACACCTGCTGAATGTTTATGGAGATCAAAGAGTGAATGTGAGCACAGTGAGGCGGTGGGTGGGGCGTTTCAGCAGCAGTGACTGAGAGACAGTGGATCATCTCCACTGGTGCAGACTGTTACTAGAGCAGCCACCAGGCTCTTGCTCATCACTGGCAAAAACACATAGCTTATGGTAGTGACTACATTGAAAAAGACTGTTTTCTAGCTGAGACTAGAAAACTCTATCCAATAGTGTTTTTGTGTTCTTTGTACCAGTAGAAGTTTCCACTGAAATAGATAGGAGCCATTACTTAGACAACAACCTACATGGAATCAGAAACAAAATACTTCCCCACAGAAGTCACAGTTCCTAGCTGCAAGAAATGCACTTTTTTACCATGACACAGCATGCAGTAACTCTGCAGTTGCCTACTATTTCCTGAGTTGCATTTTTGGGAAAAATATATATATATTCATGACTAATTGATTTTGATTTTGATTTAGATCCTTCAAATTTTGAACCAATTTAGGTTACTAGGACTATTTATACTATCATAATTGTATTCTTGTTCTAGAATGTGAGATGATTAATCTACAGAAGTTTTTTTAAATGACCTTCTAAACTGTGAGAGTTTACTTGCTGCCTATAAGCTATCATAAAATAATCTGTATAGTTTGTAATCCCTAGAATTCTCTGAAGCAAAGCCTAAGGCATGTTACATAATAAAATTCCAGTGGATATGAAGATAATAGTCATGAGTAGTAAGTGAAAACCTGCCCAGAGTCTAACACTTCTTCTCCTAGACATAAACTTCAAGTTCTTTGGTACATTTACAACTACACTAACCGACTGTTTTTCATTCAACAGGTCATGTTCCCTAAAGTATCATGAAGAGAAGTGATAGAGAGATACTGAACATTTTATTTCTTATTATGAGAAATACAATTTTGCTCCCAAGCACTTGGAAACAACTTTTCATCTCCTACATTCATCATTATCCAACAGCACCTGAAGTTGCAGATGGATCTGGAAGAAGAACAATGCAAAAGACGTTCACCCAGATGTTTGCCAAAGCTTTTTTTGGATGGCAACTGGTCTCTTGTCATCATTTGATCTTCTACCCATTCTCTACATACAATGGAGTAGGAGTCTTGAAAGTGTACAGATAAATAGGCAGGAGAAGGAGATTTATTATTTTCCAAATACTGTTTGCATTTTATCACCCAGCCTCCAAAATGAAGGATTACAGCATCAGATGAACCCAGTTAGGGGACTAAAATCAATGAGTAAGCAAGTGAAAAGAGTTTACTTCCAAATAAATCTATGAATCTACATGTGTATGTGATTAGCATTGTATCAACAATCCCTCAACCACCCTTCTCACACTTTGTACTTTAAGTGGATTAAAGAAAATATATATTCCATGTTCATAGTGTGCTTTGAACTGGATAATTTAATATTTGTTATTAATGATTACATTACATTTAGCTAGGTTACTGAAGTAAAGTCTACCAAGAAGCGCCAGGAGTCCAAAGGCTATACATTCATAAGTCAAAATCATGAAAAAATACATGTAGCTCTTCCCCATTTACATGAAAGAAAGCTGACATGCATACGTTCTCTCACTGTGATTAGTACTGCTTGTACTGCCCTGGATCAAAATAATCAGATCATGTTACACAAGAACTAACAAATACTTCCTCTACTATGTCTTTTGTTATCCACCATTGCAGATATTCAAGGCATATATTCTTGAGACGTTTGAAACAGAGATCACATAACTGAAGCTACCTACAATATGTCTTTAAGATAGCAGAGGGGCAGAATTGTGGGATTTCAGCTAGACAACTAGTAAGTGAAGGACAGTGCCAGCAAGTTAATTGAATGAAATTAGAATTCAGAATTCCTGACATTAATTCCTTTCTTCATGGCTTACTCATTCCTCACCAGTTTATAACAGTGAGAACCTATGGAATGAAATTCACTACTGTGAGGGATTTTAAGAGTTTTTTTTTCCAGCTTAGCTACCATTCTTCTGGAATACATTTCTTTGTAAGGTGCTTG
The DNA here is from genome assembly GCA_036925125.1 of Oreortyx pictus. Lineage (NCBI taxonomy): Eukaryota > Metazoa > Chordata > Aves > Galliformes > Odontophoridae > Oreortyx > Oreortyx pictus. Next base: position 52,361,501 of record JAUPFR010000006.1, on the reverse strand, counting down.
GATTCAACATCTGTAGGACTCAATCTCATTGACTACCTAACAATCTTAAAGAAAGCTCATAGAAGTTCAGGACAGACTGATGTGGACAGTAACATCATTACAGGTGATTATCTGCAGTTTGAGAAATCTCTCAAAAAATAGATCTGGGCAGGCAGACGGAAAGAAACATTTAGAAAAAAAAGGTGGCACAAAATCCTCATTTCCTGGGTTTTGAATTCCTTACTCTGTGCTTTCTCCCATACAACATTTCCATGAGACATGATCCACAGCTACGCATATTTCTATTCTATTTTTTTCTCCAGATTGACTTTCTCGCCTATTCTCATCAAATATCTCTAGCTCTTCTACATGTAACAAGAAGGATAAATGTTGGAAAGATGGCATACAACAAATAGCTCAGTGTTACTATAGAAATTCCTAATATTGAACATAGGCAGAACAATAAGTGTACATATTTCTTCAACATTTGGTCAGCCTTCTGTGTAGGCTTCTTTTGAAATGAGGCTCTTTTTACCTTACAATTTCCATGATATTCTGCACACCTACGGATTTGATCTAAAGGAATTAAAAAGTAATAGGGAAGAGAACTGCTCTGAATTGCAATTAAGAGCAAATACAGACATAGAATCCAGCCTGAAAGTAGCCCATAACATTCCACTTCTTGTTTTAGTGAACATATTTCCTGACATTTAGGAAAGCTCTGATGTTCAAAAGGAAAAAAATACAAAAACAAAAAACTTTGGAAGTTACCTAGATGTTCTAATCTGTTCTCTAAGTAATTTCAATGTTTATAACTGATGTAATCATTGAGTTTATGTACTGAAGTACGTTATTTTCATATAATTCTGTGAAGTCTGCAAGCTACAGTGAACCTCTGAAAGTGGCTACATTCTCGGCAATGTGTTCATAATAGAATTGGTATGAAGTAACAAGACTGATTTTCAGAATTAAAGCATACCCAACTCAAGATTGTTTCTAGTTAAACCTCAAACTTTGTTCTTTGTCCATTTTTTAAACCAAATCCTAATTGTTCCTTAAAAAGGAACAATACAGTTATTGTGATTCCTCTCAAACAAACAGTAGTTTTCTTCCACAGTGTGTACGTATCCATCTTTGTGACAAAAATCATTCTTTCAGATTGCTGAAGAAGTCTCTCAGAAACCCCTTAGGCTATCATCATATGAACGAAGAGTCAACTTCTATTAGCTAGAGCATCCAAAAACTGTTTAATAAGCTTTTTAAGAGTCTCTTTGGAGACCTTAATGATTTGCTTTAATAGCAGTAGGCAGACAAAAAAGTACCTGGCACTCTTTTTTACCTCGTCTTGCTATTTCTTCAAGTGTTCTTTTAGCTGAGTGCTGCTCATTAGTCATTGCTTCCAACATACACTCTTTGTCCTTCTCTATTTCACAGTCTGCGGAGATTTGTTCTGTTCTCAAACTGACCACCTTGCCAGATACTTCTTTTTCTTTAGACCTCTACAAGCCTTTCTAAAATTACTTGGGGGTCTTCTGTGAAGGAAGCTTCACTAAAGTAAAGCTTCACATATTCTACACAACTTTCCCCTTTAGCTTCTCTCAACAGCACAGGGCTAGAGGGCAGTTCAAACCTGCCCAAATGCTAACAGGAAAGAGATAACAGGAACAGACTTTTTGTTTGTTTGTTTGTTTTGAAAAACACCTGCAGTACTGTAAGCCTTATTTTGCTGAAGCATTTAAAATCCTCTTGTTGGATGAAATTTATACTGCAGAATTAAATGAAAAGCACCGTGCCCAGTGCTAAAATGGAAAATACAACTTTCTACAATGGCAATTTAGATTAGAGAGATCCATGCCAAACCATTCCATGATTATATGCTTGCACATTTCTGGAATCTTCATTGCACAGATTTGTTGTGTCATTTTTGGCCAGTCAGTCATGCAGCTGTTGCTCAGGAGTGCAGCCAACCAAAGCAGGCTCTGCTAGTTTCAGTCTTGTCCTTGGAGGAAATGGAGTTTTAGCTCCATGCATCTTTTTTTTCCCTCTTTTGCGGAAGTTTGTGGAATAAGACCTTGGCAAATATTTTGGACTTTCTCCAGGAAAATATCACTGTTATTTTCAGTATTCTGCATGGTCAGTATAGCCTCATAACTCTCAACAGTACAAAATCAGATCAACGCATTATTTCTCGGGCTATGAAAATGGTCACAATAGAGTAATATCAACTTCAAAACTGCAACCACATTTCCTGCTTATTACAGTGTATATTACTTTTATTTTCTAAGACAAAGGCTGTGATTGTGCTGTCTTTTTTTTTTGCTAAATGTTTTTATGGCAGCTAAATACAACAGTATTCACTTAGGAAGACACTCCCTTTCCTTACAAGTTGTACATCTCCAAAATTGATAAAAAATCCTTTTATATTTCATTACCTTTTGACTTTTTGTTTTACAAGGTAAAAAAGAACGCTCTGCTCATGCCTGAGGCAAGGAGAGCATCTGTACTTTGTGCTCTTTATGGCAGAATTAGCTTCAGGTCCCTCCAGCATCAGCCAATATTCTATAAGTTAGCAGTCGGGAATACCTGGGTGCTAGGGCTCAGCAACAAGAGAAAGTGACCTGCTGTTGAACTTGAGAGCAGCAAGTACTGACCCTTAGCACAGTAGCAGCTTGAGGTATCATAAATTAATGCTATTTTTCTTACAACAGAGTAAAAAGAACATCTTGCTTTCCTTCTCTGCTGAATAACATAGATCTTCACATCAATGCTAGCCAACTGATAGTTGCCAAAACAGGTAAATAAGAAGAATTCCCTACCTTTACTTGGTGTTACTGGTTGTTTGATGAAACCAGCTCCTGCTACATCTTCCCTTTACAGAGGGTAGAGTCACTTTATCTTGCCTACTAATTTTAAATTCTATTTCCTGAGTAGTCAGTGCTTTTTCAAGAGTACAATGCCCATCTTCTCCAGCCAATGCCCTTCCAAAGTACTGTGAATCATGTAGTCAAAAAGGATAGGTACCTGATGACAGTGCTACAGTTTGCTGTCCTACTTATGGCTCAAGTCAGGGAATGAAAGTAATATTGAACAATACGTAGTGCAATAATGGAATTCTAGTCTCATTCAACAGCAAACACCTTTTGTTATTTACACAAACCTTTAGTGTACTTGTGGATATACCAAGTGAATGGCAAGTCAACAAAGGAATTATTTTGCTTCTGAGATGCCATTGATTACACTGACCTGGAACAGCTGGGGAGGATGTTTCCTCTAGGGCCATTTCACCATCTGGAAATTACTGCACAAGAACATGTTAGTTACAGTGAGGAGCCCAAGTACATAACGCTTCAAAGAGAGCATTATGTCTTCCTAGAACCTTTTCATTCAGTGCAAAACAAATATATATATAAACAAACAGAAACAACCATGGATGCTCTGCCAGTACTACTCTATCACTATTTTAGCTAGAGTTCACCTTCTCAGGCAGCAATGGGGAGAGAAATGTTGCTTCAGATTTATAAAGGAGATACTACAGGTTTTTATGAGAGGGGTGGTTGACTCTAATCACATCCACTGAGATTTCAGTCTCAGAGTCAGCATGTATGGTGATCTGTTACATGGACAAAAAGACCTGCTGTGGTAGCCCACAGCTTTGCCCACTTATGCATTTTAAGAACCAGACTCAGGTAGGAGTTGTTAATAATTGTTGAGAGATTATTATGAACATCTTTTACATTTCCATACTGCTATGGATGTGTTTATTCTGCTTCAGTACAAAGCTGGAGCACAAGATTTTAAATTCATCTGTTACTTTACCTGAATATAACTCACAGCTGACTATCACCACTTACCTCATTATTAGCTAAGCCACTAGACTTCATAACCACACAGCAGGTAGGCTGCACACAGTGTCTTTACCACTACTGAAGAGTACTATTTCATCTGAAAGCCAATTGCATCCAATGACCCAGAAACATGCTTCATACGAGCTGAAGTAGCTAAGAAGGGCACAAAAACTCCTTCATCATCTCCTGTTAAATCAGTTCTGGTGGATCTTACTGGAGACTACAATAAAAACAAGTGTCCCCCAAAGAAAGAGGGGACAAAATGTTATTTCTTTTGGTAGCACAGAGGAATGTAGCTGTGAAAAATGTAGCCATGGAAGTCACTGTGATGATTCCCCTCACAGCAAAGAAAGAGGGAGTTGAAAACCCTTACCTTTATTAGCTGAATCCTAGTCTCTTGCCATTAACATCACATAGGAGGATAACCTGCCTTCGTCTTCTCAGCTTCTTTTCTAGGCTGTTTCCACTCTTCTTGTTCTCTCTCCATAGAGACATCCAGAATAAAATATTAATAAGCACTCTTCAGAACAAGACTGGCTGCAAGTGGAATCTAGGGATAAGCAAATATCAAGAAGGTTATGACTGCATGTATATCTTGGATATTTCTTGACTTCTCTGTGGAAGAAAAGCTGGTTTAAGTTAGGAAAACTTTTCAAGGAGTAGTTACTTCTCTTTTTAACAAGCTGCAACACAGCCTACTTGTGACTGTGAGTCTGAATATCTTTTCAGCTAGATTTTAACAAGGACAATAAAAAGTCCTATATATTAGACACAAGATTACATGTGACAGTCCATAATAGTTTTTCTTTTTCATTGAAATAATCAAAAATGGTAGTTAAGACAGCTTCAGTGTGACATCAAGATTTCAATATTGTTAAAATGGCATCTCTTCAGAGGAAACAGTCTGTTACATGGTTCAAATACTGCTTCCACAGCCTTTACTGCTAATGAGAGGAAATCCACTGATATTTTGGTAGCATCATACTTCTTAAACACGTGATAGCAATCAGTATCAAAAATTATGAGGTAGCCATACTCCAATAGTACGTGAAAGAGCATCCTTGTGTATCACCTGTGCTGCCTTCCATGACTTAGCTGGACCGTATTCATTACTACCCAGTCATACTGTCTTTTCCACTGTTTTCCTGGTCAGAGGATGCCCTTATTTTTTCTGTTCATATATCACTCCAAAAGTGGAGAAGGTAGAAAGAGAGGTTCTGATTGGTTAAAGAATTCTGTACCAGAAGGAGAATGCCTCCAGTGCCCCTAGTCCTACCTCATGATATAACCTCTGACCCAGAATAAAGTCCCTAAGAAGAATCTCAAACTCCTGCTGAGACTTTCCAACATCTACTGTGAAACAGCAATGAAATCTGCCTAGTGATACTGTGACACCATCTATTATGAAAAAATACAAGTTTTACCCATTATAACTCTACTTATGATGCTCGAGAAAGTAAACACAGGAAAAATCTGAATGATCCATACCTTGTAACTCCAGGAAGAACATTATTTCAAGTCCCATTACCTTGCACAACCCTTAGCCACTCTATGCACTTCCATAACGTACGCCGAATGATGCGTTAACTCTCTCCTAACTCTAGCCTGAGATACATAATGGGAGTGCTGGATCCAGACAGGCTGTCATGGTTCCCTTTCATTTAGAGCATCAAGTATTATACAATTATAATCAAATTGCTAACAACCGTAACAGCTGTAGAACTGACACTTGTGAAATAGACACACAGTTCTACTTCAGACACTTTTCCAATGCTGAATCTTTCACTTAGTTCTTCCTACTGTGTATATAAATGCTGATATTTGACTGTGTCTCTACAGTGGTTACAGAGGCAGCAGTTTAGTTCATCTACTTGACATGAGCTTTCGAGGACTGAATGTGAGAGGACTGCCGACAGTGATCTTTTTACGGTCTGTTCCTAACTCTGACTTTGTTCCCACTTAAGGCACTTCCTTGGTTAACCAGCTGGTTTTGGAGAAGCCACATCACAGAAACAAAATGACAAAAAAGCAGTACTTGCAAGAGGGAGAATCATTAAATAGCTGAGGCTGGAAGGGACCTCTAGAGATTGTCTAGTCTAACCCGTATCCAGTAAGGTTTTGAGTGTCTCCAGGGAAGCTGACTCCATAATCACTCCGAGTAACTAGTTTCAGTGTTTGTCCACTCCCGTGGGAGGTTCTCTTTATGTCTAAGTATACAGAGTAGAGAATATACCTAATATATCACTGTATTTCTGCTAGGTTACCAAACCGCGCTTCTACCTCTTTATGCTCCCATTCTGTTTTTCTTTACCTCAGGAGATCCTTGTTCATATATGCTGGCCCCCTGCTACCTTTGCTTGATTTCCTGCACAAGAGGATGGACCATTTTCAGTGATCTTTGAAACTCAGCTAGCTCTCCTGAGCCATTCTTCTAGCCAAGACCATATCCTATGACAACCTGCCAAGCAGATCCCTGGAACAGGCCAAAATCTCCTCTTCCAAAGAGTGGAGCTGTGATCCTGCCATTTGCCTCTTAGGGAGCTCTACCATTTTATGATCAATTGGGAACTGTATCTGCTATATGGGAAGAAAAGACAGCACAGAAATGAAAAATATTTTTCTGTGGATACTGTTAAGTCTTGTGTAATGCTAACTAGAAAAAAATAAAAAATAAATTAAAAAAATTTACACCCTAATTGTAAGTGAAAACTACAAAATTCAGAGTCATTTAAAATAACTTCTTCAGTGACTAAAATAAAGTGGTCTGAAAGAATCTGTAGACAAAACTGAGATGTTTAGTGCCCCTTCAATATTACAGCACTATTAATTCCAGTACTTCCCAAATTTCCAAATGTAAGTAGCAAATTTTTAGACCACACTGTAAATATGTGTCAGCAAAATCAGTTCTTTAGTTCTCTGCATAATCATTGTCCAAGTTCTACATCAATCTAAAGAATTAATGTTTGGAATAAACTTTTTAAGCCTGCTCACAGCTATCCCATCCTTTTGGTGTGAGGAAACACAACACAGTTACACCAGAAAAGCAGGAACAGCTGATAAAACTTGGTTGTGTTCATCTCCCAGGTGGGAAGTGAGGATAGATTAGAAATGACCTCCACTGTGAAGTACGGAGTTCTTCTTGCTTTGCCCTCCTCTGACTTCTGATTCTCCTCAAGCTCTCTTTTACCGAAACTAAGGATTTTGTTTATGTAATGCAAAGCTTGCTTAAGTAGAGCCCCCATATGCCAACAAGCAGAATAGCTACTTAATTCCTGCAGTAGCACTTCTTGAGAGGGTTTTTTGTATTTGCTGCAGGATCTGCCTGGCAGTTAACATAAGTAATTGTCTGTGAACAATTTCCTATATCCTTACATGGAAAAATTTCCCTGTGTGAAAACATCACATTCTTCAATGTCATGCTGACAGCTTCCTTGCTCTCATACATGTTTTTAATATGGAGAATGCTGAAATAGGAAAATTGAGATAGCTGTTTGGTGGCCACAAGGGTCTTCAGCTACAACATTCTATTCTAATCTACTTAGTTCAAATTTCTTATTAAGCAATGTAGTATATAATATCATCCTAGAGAACCAGCAGGAGGGAAAAGGAGCGAAAATTGGTTTTACTTGATATACTAAAAGTACATTTGCTTTGTGATCAACAAAAGGTCAGGAACAATTTGTTACTGCAAGAAATTGCATCAATTACAATCTTTCCAATCTCTCTGCAAAAGTAACATGCACACAAGTTACCTGCAGCCTCCAGGCTGAGTTCATTGTTTTATTGCAAGTTTTTCTTCAAAAAGAAAAAAAAAAAAAATAGAAGTTATTATTTGATAGGCTGCACAAATGGCCATACTTCTAAAGACATCTGAAAGGCAACTTACCCTGAAGTATAATACTCCATCATGTGTAAAAGTTATAATCCTTGGAAGAACACCACTGATTTCTGCTCCTTCTTTTCCTTCATCATTCATACTGATAAAGAGAAAAACATAGCATCACATTTCATGAAAAGATATTTTGCAGTATTGTCCAATTAACTAGAAAATACGTATGCCTTAATTTTTATTCCAAAACTCTTCTCATCCAAGAAAATATTTTGACTACGAACCTAATACTGTTCTTTTTAAATAGCTCACAGTAAACATGATTCAGCAACACATAAGAAGATGTTTTGTTATCACATTAAAATTATACACAATGGAATGTCAGAAGGGAAAGGGAGTAATATAAGGCAAATAAATGCATATCAGGCAGGTTTGCAGGAGTAGAGTAATATGTTATTGTGTTTAAACTCAGTATCTCTTTTTCAATCCTCATGGTGTTAGCTGCTTGAGAGGTGCAGGTTTCCAAAATAAAATTTATTCCTTGTTAATCTTCTTGTCTTTAAATCAAAACTTGTATTTAAAGATAGTTGTTGTTATTTTTGTTAAAAAGTAACAGTGATATTAGCTTTATGGAGTTCTACTGGAAGTGTACTAAGAGCCTTTGAAACATTAGTAAATCTCCTAACACTCTGCTGCCCGGTCCTAATGCTTCTGTGTGTGATATCTGCAGTTTTCCATGTCTGTACAATGAAGAAGAACTCTGGTTACATCATTTCTAGCTGCTGCTCCTGTTCTCATGGAAACAGGTGTCAGAAGTAGGTACTTGAAACTAATCAGTTTCATTTAAAGAGTCCATGGTTTCATGATTAGCTATAGGCATGAGCATCCCTCTGTTGTTTTTTTTAATATGATCTTCAGTAGATGTTTTCAGTACCATCAATTATTTGCTATTTTGTTGGCACAATCACCAGAGTGAATGCTATCAAGTTCCAATCTGTGCGTTTGTTTGCCGTGCTTGGTACAGTTTCCAGGTAACAAAGTGCCAATTCTTATCATAGCTGTTTTGTAACTGATGTGGTAGGATTCTGCTAACACTATTGTAATTATTTTGAAATTTCAGTCTATTTTAGCACAGGAATTCAAAATCCAATCAGTCACTCCCAGTTATTTCCTGGCTTCTTTTTTAGATGAAGTTGATCAGTGTGGTTTAGGCCTGAAAAGCCACACTGGTCTCTCAGTTTACAAAAGCTCTCAGTTTCAGAACTATATCTGCAGAAAAGGACATAATCAACTTCACTTGAAGGCAATACTATCATCTGCCAGAAGAACTAACCAAGATTTCATGCAGACACCATCATCTTCCTACCTGTCACCACAAAATCTGTCAGATGATGCAATTCTGCCTGGCAAGAAGTATAAAATGGAAGAGACATAGGTATGATGGCAATACTAGCTAAACAAGCAACCATAACCACCTTGCTAATTGCAGGCTCTAGACCTGTCTTTCACACATATAAGTATCTGCCCCAGACAGTAATACTCTGAGCAGAACTTTCCTAAACAACCTGTACAGTCAGAGGAGGGAAGTACTACTGTGCTAACTGGGTTACTACAGTATAAAAGATAGCAGAGTCCATGAAAATTTGCAGTCAGAATTCAAACCTTGCTGACAACGTAGGCCATTTAGCAGATTTGGACAGCTAAATGCAGCCAGAAAAAGACAAGTTTAATCTTTTTTTTTTTTCCTCAAGCGTGAGCCAGCTCATTATGTAACCATACAGAAAGTGGGCAGCCAATAAGTGATCTATCACACCAAGAAGTAAAACAGTTAATATCTTGCTCAGACAAACTTTCTGCAGATGCTGGAAAGAAGGTGCAATGGTATCATAATTAATGAACTGTCTTCAGTAAAAGAATGAAGAGCCTCTCTTTCAATAATCACACATGTTTATTTCTCATTAATTGCACACCTTATTGGTGGCTTTTCTATAGCAAATGCAGGACTCTGCCCCTTGTCTCTCCTTCAGGTTCAGGTTTGGCCCTGGGTTCTGAGCTCCCAGCATAGCCAAGTAAATGCTCCCCAAGTCTGTTTGACCCCCACAGCAACTCAGGAACAGCCTGAACCTGTTTCCAAAGCCCTGTGTGGACATCGGCACCCACCTCCTATTTCCAAGAACCTGTACTGTGTCCATCTCTCAAACCTGACCAAACTCTAAGTCACCCATGCCATGTCCCTTCTGCAGTTCTCTCTCCTTGTCCTGGATCTGTGGCCACTGAAACAGCCTGTTTAAAAACACAGCAATTATCTCACTTTGCAGCAAGTCCCTTCTAAGCCCCAGTCTGTGAGTTGTGAGGACACACTTGCTGTGCAGGGAGGTTGTCATAGCACTAGGCCCTGACCAGAACCATCTTGGGCAACGATGCTGCCCAGGTTATGTTGTATGCAAATCTATAACCAGTCTGATCTCCTGCTCTGCCTCTTGGATGGACCTTGGGGCTATGCCAGAGGTTTTCTGCATGACTCCATGGATGTAGATTGTAGATTTGCCTCCCAGTCAGTCTCTAACTGTCTCCTAAATAGACTTTGGACCCTTGTAGTCTAAGGCTGTGTCTCCATTTACTCCTGACTGGAGTCCCTGTTTGAACCCTGGATCTGGTTCATCACGTGGTCTGTGTCCATGGATGGATGTTTAACAGCATCCAGCTCTGCTCACTCTATTCAGATGGGATGAGACATGGTCACCTATCAGTGAAAGAACTGCACAGATTGTTGCCACCCTTGGCTCCTGGCTCACAGCTCTTCAGGGAGCAGCAAGCCCTTGCTGTGCCCTGGCAACAAATGTAACTAAAAAATATGTAAGCTAGTCTTAACTTTATTTTTTTCTTTATCCTGTCTTGTAAGAAAACAGAAAAGAATGAATAAAATGTTAGCATCTTGTTTATTTGGTTAATAATAACAAGGAATACATAAGATACTATTTTGTAACAGAGATTCTTGCCTTCAGATGAAGTATGCACCCTGCTTTTCAGACTCTGTACAAAGCAAAGGGTCAAGGGGACCAAAGTAATTTGTAGGCTGAAACCTAAAGATTAGAAAGACAAAAGGAAAGCTTTTGTCTTCAGTGGACAAGCAGAAGCTCTGTAGCATGCACTCAAGTTCAATTATTTCACTGGCACATTTTAATTTTCATGCAATCCATTTGTATTTTACTGGCAAGATAAAAAAGTGGCTATTTGTCCTTTTAACCTACAAATTTCCAGAAACTAAATTTTCCATACAGATTAAGAAGGAGAGTCTTAAAATAATAAAATGCAAACACTTTGTTAGGAGTGTGAAGAAGTCTTTTTTTTTTTTTTTACTAAATGAGACAAATGCACTTCACTTTTGTAAAATTAAGCCATAAGACAAGCCTAATGTTAGTGCCTGCTTTACATCATCTTTTCCTGTTCAGTGTCCGTAAAAGACGTATGACATTATCTTCTCTGTTACAAGAGCTCCCCTTAGCGTCAAATGTGAAAGCAACAGCTTTAACTGAACAATTTGTGGTCACTCTATGCTGCATTCAGCCTGTGTTCTGCCTTTCAGATGCCAGCGCACATGAGCCAAAAGCATGCTACATGCTCTAGTGAAAATACATTACTAAGATATGCAGTTGGAAATGCTACTGTGTGAGCAGGTTCAGTGCATGCTCTTGCTGCCGTTCATCATGAGAGGTTGGGGATTTTGCAGAAAAGCACTGAGAAAGTGAGCTTGTACATGCATTTCTCTCAGCTTAAAACATCCCTTCTGCTCTCTGCATACTTTCACCCTGCTCTCATCTTCACCATTACTGGATGGAGAGTCTACTGTATCTGGCCTACAGAGTGGGACATATTCATGAAGTCTAAAAACAGGTCTGAAGTGACTGACTTTGGCTGGCTCCTTAGCTTTCAGTGGGCTCAGCTCATAAGGAACAGCATGCCTGTGGATATAGCTGACTGATAACACAATCTATACTTCAGAATAATCTTTAAACAGTTCTCTGTATAATTATTTCTACACCACTAAGGAAAGAAGCACTCTGCCCTTGCAGTGAGAGAGGCATTTCCTTTGGGCTTCTGCTATAGTCAAAATACTTCCCACTACTTAAGAAAAGTTTAAAATTCTCCTTCAAAGCTAATTAAGAACAGACATTCTCTTGTACCCAGAACACCCCTAGTAATTTATTTTTCTATAGTTCTTTATTTGTCTTGGCTGGTTTCTTCTGTTGCTGTTTGTTTGCTTTATGTCACGGGTTCAAGTACCTACACTGTGATGTTTGTATCACTGTGCCACAGATATTGCATCACCTGTGATAACAGAAGTCACTGACATAGTCATAGAACAAATGGCAAGATTCCCACTGACTTTGGTGGATTTCACATAGTGCATGCCATTGCAATACCACAGCAGGATCAGATCTACACCAGGGCTCTGTGTGGGCTGCCGCTGCACTGTGACACCAGAAGAAAAAACATTATCTTGTTCAGATCCAGTCTGAATGGCAGTATGGGTTTCAGTGTGGGCATTCTTTGTATCATGAAACTATGGGTATACTTTGCAACATGCAACCTTCTATTTCTGGGTTCTTAATCCTGCTGTAAAGAAGCATTTAAGAGCAACTAATTTTCTGACTTCAGCCATGTAATGAGAGGTGTATTTTGCTTATATGTTCAGGAAAATATTTCTTCCTTCCATTATAAATGTTAGTTCTCACTGGCTACTCAGTGTGTACACAAAGTCTTTGGTAAATTCTAGACTAAAATGTAATCAGGCGGGATTGGTTTTAGTCTCTCTCCTTGCTGTCCAAACCATATCTTTTCCAACCTAAATGGTTCTACTACTCTGATTCTGAAGAGGTCCCTTAGAGACTCAACTATCGCCACAACAGCATAGAGATCAGCTTGACCCAGAGTCCAGGGCTCAGAAGAAGCTGTTAGAAAAGCCTGCTAAAATAAGGTCAGCAACCACTGCTACAAAGAGATTATGACATAAATGTTTCAGATGTTCTGAACTGAAACTTCAGGAAATAGATTATTATTATTTTTTATTTTTTTTCTGAAGGAACTACCAGTGCAACCAAATCCCTAATACATAACAGCCATCCCTTCATACATAGTGCTAAGGACTCTAGAGCTCACCCTGTGCTTCTTAGAATGCATCAGGTAGGCATGGACAGCTAACTATGCCCACATATTCTAATTTCTTCATACATGAAGGCAGTCCACTTCAAGCTTTAGCAATTGCATAGCTGAAGGAAGCACTGTAGAAATAGGATGCCAGTTTGATACAAGTTCATGTTTGCATGGTTTTTCTGGTACCCTGAAGTATCCTCACTGATTAATGAAGGGACATGCAGTTGGAAACTGGAAGATCTGCTCCCATGAAAACTTGAAAAATATTCTTTGATACACCTTAACTTTTAGACTAAAGAAAGCCCAAAGCCACAGGTAGCAGTCATAAGAGCAACTTATTCACATATTTTCCACTAACTCAGAGCATGAGTATGCTCATCACTGAGTCACCAGAAGAGCATCTCCTCCTCATTATAGAATGACAGGATCACCAAGATTAGAAAAGACCTCTAAGATCATCAAGTCCAATTGTCTACCTATCACCAATATTTCCCAATAACCATGTCCTTCAGTACAACATCTAAACATTTCTTGAACACTTCCAGGGATGGTGACTCCACCACATCCCTGGCAGACTGTTCCAGCACCTGACCACCCTCTCAGAGAGGAATTATTTCCTAAGGTCCAGCCTGAATGTTCCATTGCACAACTTGAGGCCATTACCTTTAGTCCTATTGCTAGTTAGTGTCATCTTTTACAAGAACTTGCATAATGAAACACAAAAGTTAAGCACAAGTACCTTTTTATTCTTGCTTCCATTTCAAAGTGTCACTGCAGAAAGTGTTTACCCCAAACGTTTTTTACCTTGTAAGAATTTTCTTCTTTCTTTACCCATCACAATTTCTTTGGTTCCAAAGATACAACAAAGCTTGTACATCAAGAGTGGCAATTTTCTCCCAGACTTTTAGTTCCTTCAATCTGAAAATGACCAAAAGAAATTTAAATCTATTTATGATGCCAGTTTTACACAATTACCTGAAGCCCAAGCTGTTGAGGGCTGATACAAGCAAGATGAAAATGCAAGCCATTCAGTACCTGGATAGGAAGAAGGGGATCCCAGCCTAATGCTTAGAACTCACAGGTCTAACAGTGTTTCTGCCCACTGGGAACACTGATCCACTGATGAGGATGCCAGCAGTTAGCAATTGCATGTATATATTTACTACATTCTGTTGCTTAAACATTGAAACTTCACATCGCTTTGCAGAAAATCTTCCTGCTATGAGTAAAGTAATGGACAGAATCATACGAGTCATACAAGGAACGTTTTCCCTGTGTGAGTGTGCTATATCCACTGTAATTAGTGTGAGATACCAGGAGCTGGGAATTATGGTGTAAAGTGTATTGCCAGCAATTCACTATAAGTGAGTCCATTCAGCTTTAAATCCACATTCATCTCACAGTCAAGCTGCATGGTTACTAATTCAAGCTCAGTGGAATATGATTAAACCACGGTGAGACTCGGGACCTGCTGAGTGTAAGTATGAACTCGTTCAGATGCTTAGCACAGGATCTGTCACATCTGTCCCACACTGCAGTTTGAACAGGTGACCACCAGATTGCTCTATCCCCTACAAGGGAAGTAAAACAGCCAGCAGCAGACAGACGAACTGACAGGCTTCTTCATATGAGCCCTCTGTTATGGTACAAATCTTCCTAGACTAAGCCTAAATAATCTGCAAGGGAATTTGTGGGAAACAACCAGGACAAAACCCCAGCTCTCTGTTCCAACCTTTTCCTGATCACTGAGCGCACTGAGGCAATGGAACTTGTGAATTGCACAGACTAAAATGAAGTGTGAATGCATGTTTGTAAGCAACTGTAGCTAATAAAGTGAATGTTCTTCCTCTTGTAACAATCCCACTTAAATAAGACATAATAAGACACTAAAGAGCTACTAGCATTTGTTGTTACATTTAAAGGTAACTGTGAAACACGACACTGTGCAATAAGGAGGGTAAGGAGTTACAGCCTCTGAGATACAAGCTGAAGGCAATGTGAAAGAGGGAAAGAGAGAGAGAGAAAGAGAGAAAGAGAGAGAGAGAGAAAAGGAAGGGAAGGGAAGGGAAGGGAAGGGAAGGGAAGGGAAGGGAAGGGAAGGGAAGGGAAGGGAAGGGAAGGGAAGGGAAGGGAAGGGAAGGGAAGGGAAGGGAAGGGAAGGGAAGGGAAGGGAAGGGAAGGGAAGGGAAGGGAAGGGAAGGGAAGGGAAGGGAAGGGAAGGGAAGGGAAGGGAAGGGAAGGGAAGGGAAGGGAAAAGCTCACTGATTTCAAGAGCATTTGGATCCAGCTAAATAAGAATTGCTCAGAAGTGATTTGGGTCAAAAACATACTAAAATGAAGTTTTCCAAATCAAAAAATATATTCCTACACAAACAAAACCACGACTACTTCCACCCCATCTGACTCATTCTGGGATACTCTTCCACCTTCTGCAGACCCGTGTAACTCCTCAGAAAGTGGCACACGGAACAATACTGCAGTCACAACTGGGAAACTGGTTGAAATGGGGAAAAGAACCACCCTGAGGACACAGGCAGAACAATGTGTGTAGCAGCAAAGGCTACTTTCTCTACATCCTCAAGGCCTACTCCTATGAATTCAAAGTCATTTACAGGCTCTCTAGTCATTGTGGACCCAGCCTGAGTGTAGCTCTCTGGTATGGTAGCATTTTCCCTTAGAATAAGGCTGTGCTAAAGAAGAAGAAATTCTCTTCAGAGTCCTAAGTCCATGTCATCTACGCGTGGTGTACAGAGCTAAGGCTTTTGATCACCAACACCAGGCAACAGCTGCAGCCAGCACCCAAATGAAAAGCACAAAGTGAGAGAGTGAACCTACACAAACAATTGTTCCTCCTCTATGCCAAGCAAGCAATATCTGAATCCCTCTTCTCTCTAGAATAGCTGACACTTGAATATGGACTATATGAATGCTGCAGAACTATCATAGTTGTTTTGAAAGAGAAATTCACTTATTTATTTGTCTCTATTTCTCTGTTAGTGAGCACAATTTAAGACTACTCTTCAGGTTTTAGACATTACCCTTCACGTGAAGCTGTAATGCTTCTCTGTCATGAGCACTCATGCTAGCTGTGCCTGAGTGAAGGGCACCCTCCTGAGTGAAGGACACCATGTGTGCTGTCTCAAAATCACACATTTCAAAGAAAATTCAAATTGACAGGCAGTTCTGTGTGAAAATGTTCCTGCTTAAAATGTCAAGGCACCCCTCTACAGATCCCAGGACAGTAAGGAAAGCAGCTCCTCAGCAATCCTCTGAAAGCCACATAGGCTGCCTGCAGCATAGAAGTTTCATCACCTCATAACTTGTAAAAATGGGAAACATGAGGAACTGGAAATAAAAAACTGCTCACAAAAGGAAAAACACTTTGTTCCCATCATCAGATCCTTTCACAAATCTCCAAGAATGACACTGAATCTTCAAAGAAAAAGGGCAGTAAGACTCACGCCCAAATTTTATTACTGAGGCAGCTGCTCAGACCAAACTGCTTAGCTTGCCCTGTGCTGACATCTCAGCACACAGGTCTACAAGGTCAGTGCCTATATAAGTGTCAACATTATAATATAGAAACGGCCTTAGGGCCAGATCTGTTGACTGTCTCACTGAGTCACTGTTGTAACACCTTCTTTGCTGATCCTGTACAACCAGCAAGAAGAATCAGCCTCTTTCAGAATCCACTTGCTGGTCCTATACTCCCATGATAGTCATACAAGATACCAGTAACATTACAGCTTAACACATTTTCTCTTAGAAGCATTATTCTTTTCTTTTTCCCCACACTTCTAGGCCATAAGAAGGTGGCCTAGAAAAGGTCTAGCAGCTTTCCCCTACTGAACTCCTCATATTCCTGCTCTACACCAAGTCTACACGCTATCAATTTTCCTGTAGCCCACGCAAGCATCAGTCACTGACTCTGTCCTAGGCCCAGAATCTAACCACAGGCTCATGGTTAGCTCTGCAAAGCAGCAGGGCTCCAAAGCAAAACTATTCCATGTGCAACCACAGCAACTGCAATGGGGTGCACAGTCTAGGGATGTCAAATTGTTAGCTCCAGGATGGTGGCTGGAGGGGACTAGATGAGTCCTTAATGTGCTTTTTGCCTGTTACAGCTGACACAGGCCACAGGACATAGCATTGGACTGTCCTGCTGGATTATTTCAGGCTCTTAGATATATCAGAAAAGGACAGCTCATTTCATGGCACAGACTTTCTAATGAGATTTCAAGCTGCTTTGTAAATTGGAAGGCTTGGAGAGAGTGCAGAACAATAGACTTGAGCATACAAGAATGGACAGACTCCATAGCCTCAGGGCAAACGTAAGCAACGTGTGTCTCAAACCTCTGCCAGGCTCTGCCTCATTTACAAAGTAAGCAATTCTTTCCAAATACAAATCACACTGCTCATAGGCAAATCAGAGGACAAAAATGGGATCACTCCCACAAGAGGCTGACAAAGTTTTAGCATACGAAGGTTTGCAATATAAGGCAAACTGGGAGATACATGCTCACAGATATATATAGGCTTATGTTGAGGCAATTTGAGAAAAGGGGTTTTCTACTGTTCTTAATACTGTAAATGAGCATGGAACAAGCTTTTAGTGAGGTCTCTCAAGCACACAAAGATCCCTGTATTAAGAGGAAAATCTCGAGACATTCTATATATTATATATAAGGAAATGATTTATGCCTCTCACAAACCTCTCAGAATAGAAGGCATGAGCCAAACCACCGTTTCTCTCAAACTTTACCCTATTTCTCCCCTACTTCCATTACCCTGCTTGTCTCAGAAATTCTTTCAGCTGTAAATGGTTGCAGACCAGAAATACCAACTGTTTGCCCTGTTCCTACAATCTTCATTACAGATTTGCATTTGGGCACCATCATACCCTGAGCCAGGACAACCTTTTGTCTGATCTAGTACAGTCATGCAATCTAGAGGCATGTAGCTATGCTGTCTTGCTCTGCCAGGGATGCCCTCTTTTGGGCTGGGAGAATTATCTGAGAGGATATGTGGATTAAACTGTGATGGAAAGATTGTCTTCTGGATATCTCCTGACTTGTAGTTCTGGAAATCACCTCTCACCTCCCGCTTACTTCTGCAAGTGTCAGTGTGGCAGCTACAAATCCTTACACGATCAGAAAGGCAGAAGCAGTACTGCAACCATTTCTATAGAAAATATTGCAAGTATATTTTTCAGAGGCACCTAGTGAAATTTAGCAGTTGACAAAAGGGAGAGAAGACCCAGTGTTGCCACAAGCCATTAACTACAAATTATTAGTCAAAGACAACAAGGTAGAGTTATAAATGACAATCTAGTTAATCACAGCTCTCGTGTTTATATTTTGCTTTAGACAACCAATTATTCCTTCTTTCTCATTTACCTTGTGTTACTCACAGACAGGCTGAGATAGTGAATTGGGATGCTGTTTATTGCATGGGGAGCAACAACATGCTGTAGAAGAAATAGGAATGTTTTTTATGTGGGAGGACTACTTAGGAAACGGTTTCTTTACTCTGAACTGTCACTTAACATCAGACAACCCGGGCCCACGTTATCAAGCACTTCAGCACTGTTCTCAGTGGAACTGGGTGTGACACAAAATTCTTCAAGCCGCTAATGAGACGTTTTTCTTCTGCAGGATTTCTAAGAGGTCAGTTGGAAGTGTTGGAAGATTTCTGTTTGAAGGCAAAGATGTGTATCTAAAGAAAGTTAGCTTAAAGTGCAACAAGAGAAGAAGCCAACAGAAAGCAGCCTGCAACAAATGCACTCAACTATGTGCCAGTCCATGTCAAAGGCACAGGAATGCAAGTGAAAGCTGAGGTAGTCTGATCTTCATTGCTGTCTTCAGAGGGACAGATTAGTTTTGGTTGATACAAAACTCCTGCAGGATAAGCAAGTAACTGGCAAGCTTGAGACAGGTCAGAAGAGCACATCAGAGATCTGTTTGTTATTACCACTCTATTGAATTCAACCAGCTTTACCTACCTACCAGACAAAAAAAATCTACAATGAAAGTACCCTTTATCCACATTGTAGAAAACTAGTTCATTGTAGCTAATTAATCTTGGAAACAGTTTGATTAATTTGGCTTTGTACTGCAATTAACTAGATGAGGAAAGCTCTAAGCCCTTGTTGTGGGCATTGGGCAAGAAACCCTGAACAGCAGACAGCAAATAACATCTTAACCCAGGGCAGACATTTTTGCTGTGACAGTTCAACAGCTGGCTGCTTCACCAAGCTGCAATTTTTGTGTTGTATCTAAGATGGATGGGGCACATGAGATAACTAAATCGATTAGGGTCTAACTACACTGAGGAACACTTCATAGTGGAACAAATATTAGATCATACTTCCTAACATTACATTAACACAGCTTAGCTGCATTCTACAGTAACATCAATTATTTGTCCAATCCTGCCTTGCTCAAGAAAGGAGAATGCATGAAGCTAATCTATACTTTCTACTCTTCTTCCCTTACTGAAGGTGATGTCCTATCCTAACTAGTGGGTAAAGCAAAGACTAACATTATTCCTTAGTTTGCTGACGTGGGGTCAGTTTCTCGTAAAAAATACCAACTTCTGGGGCCCTGTGCGCACAAAGGCACTGCTCTTAGCTCATCAGTAACATTGAAGGTCTTTCTGGCACACACTGTGCAGTTTTCGTGGCTTTTTTAGAAGAGCAACCTCTATGACTTTTGACATGTTAGGTAAGAGGGGGTGGATCCAAAAGTAAACAGTCAAGCTGTGGGAGTTACCAAATCGAACCCAGGAATACCTGGCAGGGAGGTGAGCGAGGCAGAACAACTGCTCTGAAGTTGCACTCAAGAGCAGAGATCTTTCTAAGGCTTCAAGTAACTGTTTTTCCCTTCATCCTAACAGTCAATAGAAAATAAGCCTGCCTTGGTACGAGAATGTGCTTATCATTCTCAGAGCTGTCCTTACTGCAGCATTAGACTTCCTTTCCTTACTGTTTTGCATTAGTGTGGTCAAAATAATTGTATTGAAAGCATAAAACACTAATCATTGCTCTCAACTGTACATAGTTTCATATTTGTCTCCTTTGCCATGTGTTTGTACCAGATTTCATTTACAACAGCAGCTTTAACATTTTTTCCTGCATTTCAGGTCTGGATATGGCTCTAACAAGAACTAAGCAGAAAGGTCTGTTCAGCCATTTCTTAACATGCACCCCTTTTCAATTCCCTTCCCATCGCATTCCCAGTATTTCAACTTCAAGATGACAACTAAGATTAAATGTTAAAGAACAAGTTCTTACATAAATGTATGACACACAGCTTCTGAGTGACAGTCTCAGCTTTGGTACTTGACTGCTGCATGGAACAAGTTAGAAATAAAAAGAGATTTTTCCTCTGTGATAAAAGGAGGTTAGCTAGTCTGATTTTCTGTCATAAATACTTAAAATTCATGAATCTGTTCCTTCCCATGAAAAGAGAATCTGGTTCAAACGAAATGAGACAATAAAATAAATTGTTTGGTATTACTTTTATTCTCCAGGTCATTTTCAAAGTTTTATGCATCATGAGACATCTTTTTTTTTTGTTTTTCAGGAGTTGGGCCATTAAGAAAAGTAGAGTGAAGCAGAAGCACACGCAAACCATGCAAGTTTCCAACTCAGGGTTGGAATCTACAGTTTCTGATGGCACTAGTTTATTCTGCTCACTCTGCAAAAAAAGTCATTAATCAATATTTTTTAATAACTGGGCTTTCTGTTCCTGCTGATATTTATATGCTCTCATCTTCAGCATCAAATCATTTTTAGCAAAAGTTGTTTTTGCGAGCCTGTACTATCCTTAACTGAAAGAGTCTGTCTTTTGCACTTCTTTCAAAACACTTTTTTTCTTCACCCGGAGTTCATTCAAGCCTCAGATAAAAGCAATAGAAGAAACAAACACGGCACAGAATATTAAGCAGCCGAGAAAAAACCCATCCCTTGATTAAATGCATAATCTGTTTTGATCATATGATACTGCAACTGTCCATTGGAACTTTCCAGGAAATACAAGAAATAGCTACAGAAAGACAAAACAAAACATAAAAGAAATCATTTCTAGCTTTTTTAATTTAGCATATGAACCCCCCCCCCCCCCCCCCTCCCCAACTGCAGTTCTCCATCTTTTTCAGGTCACTTCTGAAGAGAAATGTCTAACCTTTATTCCTACAATTCTAACATGTTTTTAACTCCAGCTAGTTTAACCTCTTGAAATAAGAAGCTCTCCCCTCAATAAAAAAGAAAGCAGGAAGAAAAAAGCAGAACAGTATCACCCCATATGAAGGGAAACACATGGGAAAGACTTCTCCTTAGACAAGTTTTTTATATATGGTATATATTCCCCTCCCAGAATTCCAGAGAAGCAACCCTAAAGGTTGTGAGCTTCTAAAACAGAAGGGCCTATGTATTTCCATCCTCACTACTTTGCACACTAGAGGGAAGCTCCAACATCTGTACTCCACTTTTCTCAAAATCAGACAGGTCCACAGATCCATTCTTGGACTGATTACAGCACTCAGCAGCATGATGTGGTGGTGCAGAGGGAGTGAATGCTTCCTCAGCAAATCCTTTAGAGCTGCAAATTTATTTTCCAAAACACACTTCAAACAAGCTTTTTCAGTCCTAAATTCTCACTGGGACAGTTGCCGCACTAGCATCAAACTCTTGTTCTCCACAGAGTGGTCATCCAGTTTCTTTGCTGTACTGGCATCACTTGTGACAGACACGTCCTGAGCTGTCCTTATGGAAGGATGTGAACAGGCTGCTGCTCCTCGTCAGCTCCCCGGCCCTGATCACTGTTTTCTTGAATCATGTCCCACATGCTCAACGTCAGTAGGACAGTGATGAGTTCCGCAGCAATTTGGGGCTCGGCATTACAAACAAGGCTGCCTCAGGGTGCGGTATTCAACTGATTTTCCTATCCCCGTGAGAAAAGCTCTGGAAGCCGATTCTCCCAGCAAGGACCGAAGATGCTTACACGTGCCAACAGGTTAGCAAAAAGCATTGGCTCTACAAAACGGAGCACAGCACACACCAGAGCAGCCCGCCTCACAAGGAAACACCATCCTCAGCCCCAGCACCGTTGCTCGCTTAAAGGGATACAAACTGCTGAATAAAATCCCCTCAACTCAACCACAGCAGCCGCCTGCAACCCCAGACCACAGCGCAGCGCCGTTATCGGCGTGCCGCTTTGAGATTTTACTGCAACACACAAACAGCATCTGAACGCTCCCCCAGGGCGGGACACAGCCCACCGTGACGGCGTCTTCCCGCTCCCCGTGCCCGGGCTCGCTGCGCGCAGGGCGCGCCCCCGCGGCGGCCATCACAGCGCGCCTCACCCCGCTCCCCTCAGCCTCGGGGCGGTGAAAAGCGCGGGGGAGGGACACGCACGGCACATCAGCCCGCCGGGGTGGGGCAGCGCACGCGCGGTGGCGGCCATTGAAAAGTTTAGGGCCCACGTGGGCTGCGGGGCTGTGGAGGGGGACGGCGTGTCCTGGAGAGCTCGCCTCGCCCGGCTGCTGCATCCCGCCCTCGGCATGGCTCCTGCAGAGATCCTCAGCGGTACTGCCGTCGCCGCGTATGTACCCTCCTCTCCCAGGGCTGCTGAGGGAAAAGGGGGGAAGGTTTACCTGAGAGCGTTGTCGCAGCCTCCCAGAGCTCGGGCTGGGGGTCTGCTTCGTGTTGGAGCCGTCCGGCTTCGAGCCCGGAGCTCGTGCTTGTTCGGCATCTGTGCTCTGAGTGCCCGTGCCGGCGCCATGAGGTGGAGCCGCCGTGTGTCTGCGCTCTCGGGATGAGCGCCTGAGTTGGCAGCTTAGGGGTGGGCTCTGGAGGGCATCGGTTGCTTCTTTTTTAAAGCTGACTAAACTAAGCTACGTGTTGGAGAGCACGAGGATGAACGTTAACGTGTCTTGTCGAAACCGTTGGTTAGATCTGTCAGCATTCCTTCGGCTTTCAGTTTTCACTCAGCAGAGCCACGTGCCTTGTAGTTCTGTTCACTTTTCCTGTCCCTGCTCTGCAGCACGCCGCTATACGTGTGCGTGCATACGCTATTGATATGAGCGCACCGCTCTTCGTACACGAGGAAAACAGTGTTCATCAACAGGTGATGATGCTTCTGATATTCAGTGCTGGTAGTGTGTGTTGAGGTAGGCTTGGAAGGTACACCCTCAGGTTGGAGATTAGGAAAAATTTATCACAGAGAGTGGTGATGCATTGGAACAGATTACCAGGGGAGGTGGTGGAGTCACTGTCCATGGATGTGTTCAAGAACTATAGAGATAAGAGAACACGGTTAGTGGGGATGGGCTGGGCTTGGGCTAGATGATCACAGAGGTCTTTTCCAACCTTAATAATCCTCTCTATAACCAGGGAATCTAGGGAAAGAAAAAAAAAAAAGTGTGAATTTGAAATGATCTGAAGTAGTCTCTGAAAAATTGTTGGGTCTTAGGTGTTGCTGCATGTGGAACATCTACTTCCAGCTGACGATGCTGTATTTCTCAGAAGTGGTCTTAATGTATCTTAAATCTAAATATCCGCAATGAATACTGCTGGAGTATGTTTTACCAAGTTATTTTAGCTATATTACTTGGGACTGTCAGTCTTATGTACTTTGTTAGACGTAGTGCTTTTGTCAGTCTTAAAAGCATTGTGCTCTGCATGCCCTGTGTGTTGCTCTGGCCACTTCGAATTTTCTTTTTCTGGCGTGGAAATTGGCATAGGTTCCTTCAGGCTGCACATTAGTGCAAATTTAGACTGAATAGAATTCTGGAAAGGTGCTAGTTTGGGGACAAGGAGCACATTTTGATGGTTTTTTTTGAGCTTACATCTTCTAATTTTCTTGGTGGGACATATTGCATTTATTTATTTATTTTATTGTTATGGTAGTGACTCTTTTATTTCTGTTTCTTTTCAATATTACCTTAGCAGTTGTTTCCAAAAATGAGTGAATGTGCAAGCATTTGGAAAGAAAGTAAGATTTTAATAGATGCATGTTGAAGAAAGGATTACTTTGTTTCCAGCACAGTTCTGTGGCTCTTGGTTAGAGCCTGTCTTTCAGAAGACATTGAATCTTGACCTGAAGACAGCACAAAGTGGAGAAAAAATAATTACAACTTCACAGCTTTCCTTGATTTCCTTCACTTCTTCATAGCAAAACTGCAGCATGGTCTACAGGCATGGGCCTCACATATTTTGGTTCCATTCTGAGGAAATGGACTATCTACTTGCCTATTTCTGTCTCTTTCCAGGCCCCTGGAGAAGTGCTGACCCAGAGGATTCTCATCATCCAGAGCCCATTGTTGGGCCAAGAGTCTATCAGTAGAAGAAAGAAGCAAGTGATAGGCTTGTGCTTTTTCTAGGAACATTGAATTGCATTTGTCTGACATAGTAAGGGAGTGTTCCTTACTACGTCACCTGCGAAGTCTTTTCAGTTACAATCTTGTAGGGCTTTTCTATTATTTTAGACTTTAAACAGGAAAACTTTGCTTGTAAGTCAGACAAATATTAACAAACAAAGTTAATCAAACAGTGTTCCAGCTAGTTAGTTCTGAGTTTGTGTGTGCGTTTTAAATGAAAAACAGCTAAGTACTATGAACTTTCTTCTGCTACCAACCACCTCTTCCCCAAAGAAACGTGAAGTAAATAACTAATTCAGAGTCATGTCATTTATTTTAAAAAAAGCAAATGGGTAAATAGTGACATTCTTTTGTGAATCAGTTGAATAGAGAAAATACTTAGAGTGAATGTGCTTCCTTGTTCCTGTGAGCAAGGATAACTTATGAGATAAAGCTAGTTAATGCATCAGAAGTTTTGGAAGATCAGAAGAGACACAAAGGAAATTAGTCAATATGTGTCAGAATAGTATAGGTGATTTTATCATGCATGGAAGGGAGAACATGCAGGGCAGCAGGAATTGTGATTTGTGTAGGATTGGTGCTTTTGCAGCTTCTTTCCGTAGAAACAAGCTCTTCTATTTGGACATACCTGTGGAGGATATTGGATGTGTTACACTGAACCTGCTTGTGGGGTGAGGGCAGGAGACTTGTGAACTGATTACAGCTCTGTTGTCTAAACAGCATCTAAACAAACATTTGTTTCTTCATTTGAATAAATGAAGTTGAGGAGTGGCAGTGATGCAGTCAGTAAGGAAATATGGCTATAGGGACAGTAGCTCTGTCCAAGGTGGCATAGGATCTGAGGAGGTTCATTTGCCTTCTGCAGTCATTTCTGGAGGGCTGCACCAAGGGCACTTCTGATTCATGCTTCTGAAACCTTTGGGGAATCTATGATCTGGGCAACAAAACCAACCTTTCTGTCTTGGGGGCATTGTCTCTGAGGGATGTACTGGTAGGTCATATGTTCAGCAGCATCACCTACAGCCTGGGTTCTACAGTCCACAGAAGGAATGGAAATACAGCCTTATTTGATCCTAAAGTTAGTGCCACGTACACTCACGCAACAGCCACCCATGCCATGACATGTAAAGAATCCAGGAGGTGTGGTGGTGGAGTCTGCCTGGGGAGATCCTGGCACAGGGGCTGTACTTCTCTGACTGTGCTTGGGGCAGAACTGGAGGAGGGTGGTTTGTCCTTTGCTATTCTGGGAATTCATTGCATAAATTTAAGTTCTGCTCACTTCTGCAGTCTAGTGAAAGAAAGGCTAACGGCTTCTTTAATCATTGGAATTGGCTTTTTCATTGTATGCTTAAAGCCATGTGCTGTCCTTAACCTGTGTGGACCCTGGACTCATGTTTGCAGTGGAGTTTGTTTGTGAAAGACCCAACAGCACAGGGGAGGTCTTGGGAGGGAAGGCTCTTGGGGAATCAGCCATGTCCAATTTTTAACTTATGTTTGAAAACTTGAATAAATCTTTCTACTACTATTACTTGTTTTTCACTTAATTTTCTCTCTGACTTTTGCATCTGTGGCTTTCCTGGTAACTAGCAAGCAGCAGTAGTTAACACTAGGTGGCTGTCTAGCAAGTGATTTCTTGATTCAAGGCTCCTAAGGTAATTCAGCATGGTCAGCACCGCTTGTGTGTTCTTGCATTGTTACCTTTCTTGTGTAGCTGAAGGGGGAATGAGCTAGTGCCTAATTACAGAAAATGGCAGCAATATAATGTGTGAACAGTTGTGGCTGGTTGGTGTAGAAGTGTGCCATAGCCCTGCTTCACGGAGGATGGAGAGAAATAGATCCTCTGATGGGACTACTTCTCCTGCACTGAGAAGGATAGACTAAAAATAAATTAGATCTGAGACCCTTTCCAGTTGACAGTCCCTTATGAGAACTTTACTGCATCATAAACTACGATACATTTCACATTGTTTTGCATTTCCTCTTGTTTGTAGGTCATGTACCACTGCTGCATCTTTCTTACTTCCATAGCTGCACAAAAACTGCATCAGAGCCTCATCTCAGAAGTAGCTCCCTCAGATAGGTGCCCCACAGCACCTACTTGAGCACTGGGTTTCTGACACTCCTTGCAATCCTTGCATGGCTGCTGTTATGGGCTCCTCATGAGTTCAGGCCTTACTGTGTCAGCAGCTGTTGTGGTACTACCTTCCCTAGGGAACGTGCAGCAGAGGTGAGGTGCTGCCTCCCAGCAGATGCATTTTTGTTGCTTCAGTGTGATAAATTTCTAGGGTGAAACTGATAAGCTCGGAAAACAGCCAAGTCAGTGTTAAATGTTACGTGGAGGCACTAGCTAAATTGTGCCTTGAAAGCACTATTTCTGAGGTAAGAGGTAAACCAACCTTTTTTACCAAAGCTTGTTAGGCTTGGAATTGCTTGGCCAGGTGCAAATGCTTATAAATACCTTGAACCTGCTTCTTGGTTGCAGTAGAGCTCTGTCCATGTGGTTTGGAATGTGGCAGGAGGGAGGCTTGATTTAGGATGTGGCAGGAGGCTGTACGGTCCCCCTGAGATAGTGCTTAGAACAGCCCTGGGGCTGCTTCTGGCTGGGCCAGCTGCGGCCATCCCCTGGGAGCAGTGTTGTTGAGTTGCATCTGCTTCTGTTTCTCTTTCTTCTTGCCTCTGGCATTCCTGATCTGGAGCTCATGTAGTGGCAGGATAGAGCTGGTTCCACTTGCTATCTGTCATCGTGGAGTTTTGGAGCTATATGGCTATATATATATTTTTTTTTTTTATTTTTATTTTTTTTTTTTAACAAACTGGCACTGAAAGCTGCTCTTCCAGTCTGAGAGGTCTGGTTCCACTTAGGAAGTATCAAACCCCTTGCACCACTGATTTAAGGGTAGATGTACCCGAAGTAGGCAGCCCCGATCTGCTGTTCTTACTGCATCCCAGCTGCCTCCAGTGAGGAGACAGAGCCGTGGCTGCAGTCAGACCTTTCTCGTCAATCTCAGATTCTAAAGAGTGCATTGGGTCCAGCACCAGGACTTCCTCCCCACTACCACGCCTGCACTGGTGAAGGAACATGCATGTGAGACCAGGCAGTGTGAGGCAGTGACAACAGCTTTTGTGCTGTTTGGACTTCATTTCTAGGGAGATGAGAAACTGCTACCTCTAAACTAGGTATGAGCTGACATTTAAGCTAGATTGATGCAGTCAGTAAAACCTCTCATGTACTCATCTCAAAGTTGTTTTAATAATTGTATCCTTGAGCTTGTCTTTGCTGCAGAGTTAACCTGATCTGCATACCAGGGTTTAATTTTTCCTTGCTGCTTCTCTTTTCTCTCTCATTCTTCTTCCTGCCTAACTGGAAAGTTTTTCTACTTTGATTGAAAGCCCTCAGACCAGAGTAACTTTCCTACATCTGTGTTGGGAAGCAGGAAAATGAGCGTAGAACTGTGATTTATCTAGCCCTGGGTTAAGCAAAGCAGGCAGGAAGGAGAAATGAACAGTTTTGGCCAACTGTAGAAGAGGTGTAGGTTTGGGGACAACCTATTCACAGAATCACCAAGGTTGGAAAAGACCTACAAGATCATCCAGTCCAGTCCAACCATAGCACTCCCTAAAATGAGCATGTGTTTGCTGGTCTGTCAGTTTTCCAACCACTTGTCTTACCATCGAATGAGAACTCAAAGCTGTGGTTAACTTCTATGTTGTTCTTGTTGTGTGTTGTGGTTTTTTTTCACACTCAGACAAGTGAGAGAGAGATTAAAGAAGCAAGTTGCTGAGATGAAGAAGAAGTTTCCAGGTTTCGCACCAGGACTCGCAATTTTGCAGGTATTGTTTACTTTAATGACCTCTACAGAAAGTCTTTGTTGCTTTGCTGTGAAAAGTGGACGACTGCTGTGCAAAATGATAGAATTTTGTAAGGAACTGAAGTGCTGAGCACCATGTGCGGTGTTAGTGCAGTTCTGTGATGTTTCATTGTCTTTGCATTGTTATGAGCCCCAAAGTCTGACAGCTGTAACAGATGTGGTTGTACCAGATATTGTTGAGGTTAATAAGGGATTTGATCAGCTGTTACTATAGAACATGGGAGAGAAGTGAACAAAATAAATCACCTCAGTGAATAAGACCCCGAGTGCATAGGATTGAACAAAATCCCATTGCTGAAACTGATGTCTCTCAGAAGCTTGACGAGGTCCTAGAGTCTGTGCATAGATGCTTGTGAGTGGGAAAAGTGCTCTTATCAGTTAGGGTTTGGGGATTGTATTTGGCAGAATTAAGTGGTGTTTTTTTCATGGCAGTAAAACTTTTTGGTATGCTTAGATCTGAAGGTGAGTAGCGAGAAGTGGTAACAACTGTCACATACAGATGAAGCTGTGTGGCCACAAGGAAATTAATGGATTGAAAATGGCTGTCCAGACAAGGGGCTTCTATCCTTATTTAGTATTTAGGGTTCCTGAAGAGCAATCTCTTTCAAGCACTAAGACTACTTTAGAACATGAAGAACATATTCCTCTTTAATGTCAGGAGCAAATCTGTGTTTTTGTTATTTCTCATTAGCTTTAAGAAGATCAGCTCTACAGGAGACTTGTCTTTGGGTGTTTAGTAGGAAGGGGGAGGTTCCTGATTTTAAAGTTAGTAAGGGATGATCTGATGGAAGTTGCTGAACTGGTGACCTTGTAAACTGACATCAAAAACATTGACCTTGTAAACTGTTATCAAAAACATCTCCCTTATAGTGGTACTGGAAACTTCTTGGTTGATCTGTTTTCTTTTTAAACCAGGGTTGTCTCAGTCATAAATCCTTTACAATCTGTTTGCTCTTTGACACTTTTGCAAGCTATCAGACAGCCTCAGGTTGGAGAACTTAATCTCCAAATGCAGATATTCTCAGCTGTCTGTTTTTCAGTTATGTAGGGTCAGTCAGGTATTTCAGGTATGCAGCACCAGACACAGTATGTTCTCCTTTCTTGGGAGGTATCTGGTGTCCTCTGAATTGGAAGAATGAGTCAGTTATCTTATATTTTTGTTCTGTAGTCAAGAATATCCTCTTTTACACTCCGTATGTTGTCTTTTTGCTAACAAGTCTCTTCTGCCTACATGATGCATCCCTTTTTCCTAAACTTAGCAGGCTCTACAAGGGATGCAGCCTCTTTGTATAAGCCTGAGGAAGAAGTGCATGCTGGTTGACTGGCTAATACAGACATCCTTGCAGCCTGTGATCTGTGTGAGAGACAGATAGCTCCCTAGTGTCAGAGAACTGGGTTTCAGGAGTTTTCTTAACTTTTATTTCTGCTTGTCCTTCTTTTTCTAGCAGTTACAAGGAGAATTACCTTTAGCAAAACATACAGGATGATGCAAGCACTTGTACTCTTTACTTGATTGTAAACCTCCCAGTACTGCCAAAATCTACAGACATTTGTTCTACTTGCTGCTTTCTCTCTGTGCATTGCATTGTTTTTACTTCGTTGCTTTTTCTTGTTTGATGAGAAAATTCTCAAAGTAAGAACTGCCCTGGAAGAAGCTTCTCCCTAAAGGCACACATGCATAAAATTAAGATTCCTGGGTGTCAAAGGGGATCGACTTTTTGAAAGTCTCATTCAGATAATTGGATGTTATCAGTACCTACTGATCATTTAATTAACTTTTTCAGATGAGATGGCAAGCAATATTTTCTGCTTTTCTGCTTCACTGTGTTTTTAAGTGTTTTCTAACAGATGTTAATGGTATTTATGCAGGAGATCAGACTCTCTCTTAAGCTGCCTCTTACTTGAAAGGCCACTTTCCTGTTAGCCCCAAATGCATTTAGTCTGTATCATTGTGATATAGTTATTCAAGAATACCTTTTTCTCCTCCATTGGCAAGCTGAGGGTTAAGCCATTCTCTGCCTGTGGCTGGGTCTCCACTGTGCAGGGTGTCTCAACTGTCTTTTCAACCTTAGGTCGGAAATAGAGATGATTCGAACCTCTACATTAATATGAAGCTGAAGGCTGCTGCTGAGGTAATCCCCAAACTGATATTTTTTTTTTTTTGCTTTTATCTCCCTAAAGTAGGTCCAATCAGAACATGAAATTACAGGTGTGAATCAAACAGCTTTAAGATCTGTGTGTGTTGTAGAAACCAGTGCTAGCCTGAATTCCTTGTTATAAAGGAACAATACAAATGTGTAATCTGACACAGAGTGGGGTACTCTGTAGCAGTCCTGTGGGTTGGAGCTGATTACACAGAAGGTTACCTAAACGATGTGTGTCTGAAGTGCTGATTTCTGCCTTTACTGACCTGTGGCCATGTGCTGAGCTTCTCTCAGTTTCTTGTTGATGTGTAGCTGCACTTATATCTGTCACCAAGAGGTCTGTTGCATGCTACAGCAGGGCTGGGAATCTAATGAGTCCCTGTTTTCCTAGGTGACAGCTGGCATCTATGCTGGCATCTCAGAGCAATATGCTGCCAAGCCACAGTGCTGTTGTTCATGCCAAAAGGTGAATGGGACAGTTGAAATATGGGCCAACATAAGTAGGCAAG
This sequence comes from Oreortyx pictus, assembly GCA_036925125.1. Lineage (NCBI taxonomy): Eukaryota > Metazoa > Chordata > Aves > Galliformes > Odontophoridae > Oreortyx > Oreortyx pictus. The sequence goes on along the minus strand of JAUPFR010000006.1, from coordinate 52,330,793 downwards.
GCACTAATCTCTCATCTCCTCCTTCACTGATGGTATTTCCAAGTAAAAGGACTGTAACAACAGGAATAGGAGATAGACCTGTAAAATGTGACAAAACGTAGATGAGGGGGAGTTTGACTGAAAGAACAGCTGCACTGATCTCTGATGTCATTTCAGAAATCAGATAATCTATGGGTATTCTCATTTGCAGATTGGGATCAGTGCCAATCACATAAAACTGCCAAACACAGCAACAGAAGCTGAGGTAAGTAATGTAGTTGATAAGGAAAAATCATGTAATTTTGATTTCAAGCTAAAGGGGTGAAGTTATTTATTTTTTTTTTTTATAAAATGAGAGGAGAGGATTGCTTATCTGCAGATACTAACTCATGAAAGAAGAACAGGAACCTAATGAGTTTTTTTAATTATTATTTTTATTAAAAAAAAAAGCTGAAGCACAACAGTATACAATTTAGAAACTACAGCAAATGTGTTTCTCAAATTAAAAAAAAAAAAAAAAAAGTGAGTCATTCGTACTTCTTGGGTAGAAAAAACGAAGTGTGCTCTGTATCTTTTAATCCAGATAGGGTTGTGTTGTTTTTACCTTTCATTAATCTCGCTTCAGTTTATCGGCCACTATGTTTTGGGTCTTTTGTTTGTAGGTCCTCAAGTGCATTGCATCTTTGAATGGAGATCCTGCTGTTCATGGCTTCATAGTGCAGCTGCCCCTTGACACTGATAAACCTGTCAATACAGAAAAAATAACCAATGCTGTTGCACCTGAGAAGGATGTAGATGGGTAAGCTGGCTGACATCACCTCTGGAGAATGTGACAGCTACTTCAGAACTAGACCTCTTTTTTTGTTTGTTTGTTTTTCCTTTTTTTCCTCCCTTCCCTTCTAACTGGTATTTGTAAGACTGGGAATTTACTTGGCTTCTTTATTCTTTCAAAATACAGTTTAAGTACCATAAATGCTGGGAAACTGTCTAGAGGAGACTTCACAGACTGCTTTATCCCCTGTACTCCAAAAGGATGCATGGAACTTATCAAACAGACAGGTAAAGTTTCCATTATTTGTGAATACAGTAGTCTTCAATAAAAGGACAAATAATGCGTATTGTGAGGCTGTCTCTCACACTAAAATTTTTGTTGAGTTGCCATGTTTCATCTCTGCCTTGCCGGGTAGGATTGCTTTAAGCTAGCTGTTTTCCTTACTTCCTCCCAGCTCTGTAGCATGCAAAACCCAATATTGTCCTGGAAAGTAGTACCAAGACACATATTGACCAATATACTCCAGAGCCACTTGAGAATGAAATGCAGAGTGACCTATTTATGTTTTCTCCTGTTTTTCTGTTGTACAGGTGTCCAGATTACAGGGAAAAGAGCTGTAGTAGTTGGTCGCAGTAAGATTGTTGGTGCTCCTATGCATGACCTGCTGCTCTGGAACAATGCAACAGTGACCACTTGCCATTCAAAGACCTCAACACTGGCTGAGGAGGTAAGGAAAGGATGGACTCCTGAGGCTGTAATTATGTGCTGCCAGCAGCATGTTTTTGTCTGATATTGTCTTATTGTTGATGTTATCTTATTGTTATTGTTGCAATTACAACAATAGAATTGTTATTATTTTTAATTGGGCAAGTACTGGCAATTTAATCATCCATTCCTAATCTCCAAGTAGTGGCCTGCAAGATGGTGTATGTTTTTGTTTGTTTTTTTTTTCCCTAAAAATGCCAAGTGATCATCTACTTTCATGGCTAGAAGTGCTAGATCAAATTTCTTCTCCATGGTTTTGTTCTAGTCTATTTTCTGTGACTAGGAGTTTGTACCATTTTCTTCTTTAGCACTAAGAGTGACAGAAATAGTGTGTTGCTGTGCTGCCACCTACTTGAATTTTGTTGAGCAATCAACACTGCCAGGCTCTATTGGCAAGTATCAAAACTGGAAAAGAGATAGGTGTACTTGAGTATAACTCAAATGCAAGATCAGAAATACTGCAGTGCTTCATGCCATTAAGTTGCTGTTTCGATAAGACTGTCATTAGGCTGATTAACAGTGGAAGTGCTAATTTGTAATGAAGTCTTAAAAATAGCTCATCTCTGTCTGTCTAAGATACAAAGAAAAAAGTCCAGGGGATAGCAGCTTCCTAAGGATACAAATGTAGCAGCTCGGAAAGTAGCAAGGATCTTTTGTCCAAGCTTCTAGTAGTAGCTTTGTGACCAGATCTGTCATACTTGCTGATGACTGCCTGAACAAATTCCAGTCAGCTTCCCCAGGACTAGCACGTTACACAGTCCTGGACATAAAAACCACAACAGTGCTGCCACAAATGAAGTGCAGCTCACTGTTCTGTGTAGGGGTTGTTCTTGGCAGCTGTCTGAGTGCTGGGTGTAATTCTAGAAGTGAGAAGTGGCTAATACGCTGCTCAATATGCAGGGATATTTGAAGGGAGGAAGATCAGAGTATGCAGAATGCTTTTATCTAGAAGTAGCATGTGTGATCCATCTGGGAATCGTGGTAGAGTTCAAAGGAGGTTGTGAAGTGTTGACTAGCAACAGTGCAGGGCAGGAGCATGGAAAATAGGCTGCAATTTCTGGCTGTGGCAATTTGTCCTTGCAAGGAACCATTAGCTACCTTTTCATTGATGGCAGTGCCCTTCCATTCCTCTGGTGACAATGGGTGAGCACACAATTTCACTGAAACTGATTTAAGCTGCTCTTGGAACAGCTCTGCCTTTTTCTATTGTTGGTGTGATATAGAATTGTTTGTTTGGATTTTCTTATAGATTGCTAAAGCTGATATCCTGGTGGTTGCAGCTGGCAAAGCTGAAATGGTGAAAGGTGAATGGATCAAACCTGGTGCAATCGTAATAGACTGTGGAATTAACCATGTGCCAGGTGCGTGGGTAATGTATAAAGAGTGGGGATTTATTTGTATATAAATGCAGTTGCTATGTAAGTACATGGATACAGTTTCCTTGGTGTTTCTAGTCCATATGCATTTATTTTTCATGTAAGTCTGTCTTACGGCAACCCATCTGAAGGTTCGAGAATAAAACAAAGATGGTTTTGGAGTACTGTTCTGAGGTAGATCAGTGATAGCTTTGTTTCTGCCATCAATGAGACTGATTATCTACAGAGAAACGAGGAGGCCTATGCGGTATTAAAACAGAGTATCTGTGTAATTTGCCACATCTATATAGCTAAATCGTGCTGCTGTTGTCACTTGTGAGCGTGCAGCTTTGCTGTCGTTAATTTGCACAGTTAGATCTCATTAAGCTGTTCTGTTTGAAACACTTAAATGGCAAGCAGTCTCTTAAAGTAACTGCAGATTTGTTGAGTCACAACATTAACTTCTTAGGTTTGAATGACTGTTGTCTTAAAACAAAGCAGGTGCTGCAAGAAAATTGGTGACAGTGGCTCTGGCATAGAACGAAGTGCTTGAACATAATGGATCTGGGGGGGTAGGGTTTCATTTAGCTGAGGAACAGGCAGTCTGGCAATTTCTGTTTTCACCTCATTTAAAATCCAAATTGCAGATATTCAATGATATGGAAAATTAGTCACCATCCAACTATCTCTCTGCTACACCCACAGGGTTTTTAGGAGATAGTTTTCATAATTAATCAGTCATCTTGTTGCCATTTAATGGAATGTAAAGAAATTTCTACTCGACAGTCTTATTCCTCAAAGATGACGTTGATTTGCGTTAAAAACCATTAATCCTCTGTCTAATTAAAGTTAAAAAAAAAAAAAAAGCTATCAGCTGTTGCCATTTGTTTGTTGAGATATTTGTGCCAAGCTTCCCAAACTCAGGCCGTTTGCCATGAAGCAGAGTCCCTGCTGATATTGGTGAGACAGAGAAGTTTGGACACTACCCCACTGATGTGTACCATCATGTTTCTGACATATGATGGCTTTTTATAGCTTTCTTTTTTTTTTTTTTCAGGCTTGATGTGAATTGCATTTCTGTGGTCACATCCCTGTTTCTTTGCAATTCATCTGCCTCAGCAGTGCACTGAGGTCTGGGTTTCTCATACAGCCAGCCCTACTCAGTGTTATATGCCAGTTTGTTTCCAGCAGTGTGTGAAGCTCACTGATCAGGGCTTGGTAGTGTACCATGGAAATGGTCTCATTTCAAAGCAGTGTGTACCACAGCCCTTTCTGTGATTTTCTGAAGCTGCTGAGTTTTCCTATCTCCTATTTATCTTCTGATAGAGTGTGGGGGGGGGAAAAAGATTTCAGGTGAACCTTCTGGAAAACCAGTGCCAGAATAGGGAGAAAGTGCAATACGAATGCAGAGCAGTGCAGGCAGAGGAGATGGCACAGTGCTTGAAGTATCCCTCTGTGACTCCTGATGGAAGAAGTTCTCTTCTTCAGAGGATTCCTCTGATAAGGGATTTTGCAGCCCTATCCAACAAACAACTTTGAACAGTGGAATGTGAGAGCAGCAAAAGAGGATCTGCTTCCATAGGTTTTTGTGCCATGCTCTTCAAACACCAGAGAAGCCAGAAAGATTCTGTAGGAAGTCTTGACCTGATGCTCTGTTTATATCTCTGCGTTCTGGGAATCACATTGGCACCACAGGCCAATAAAGTCAGATTGTATTGGATCCATTATCAAACATCTTTCCCAGTGATGGTCAGAAAAAATGCCAGCCTACAGAAATGTTGTATATAGTAGGATCATCTATGGTTTTGTATGCTTGCTATCATATATCCAATTCGAATGATAATTGAAAATGTGTTGCCAATGTACACTGACTTATAATGTACAAGTTTAAAATATGAATATTCCCAGCTCTGGTCTCACCCAAGCAGGACTGTAAATTAGTTCTTCTCTTGGACCTGCAACACCCCAGAGATTGAGATCATTGCACCTGTTCATTACATACATGTAGGTGTGTCCTTCATCTCTTAGATCTCAGAGTCCTTGGATGCTGCCTATCACAAGATAGATAACTTCCTGTACCAAAGCAGGCACGGGGAATGGTTCCCACAGTCACTGTTGCTCTCTGTAACTCTGTAATTTAAGGGCAGAATGATGAATATTAGGAAGTTAAAATTAATGGGAAGAAGCAGAAAGCATTGCGTATGAGTTTTCCTTCAAAATCTAATTTGTGCTCAGCAGCACTTGGCATAAGGTGTGAATGCAGGGGTACGACCTTTGGGTTTGTTTGGCTTGTGCTCATTGTCTGTCTGTGTAGCAGATCAGGCTGTTTGTGTTACTGCCTGTTTTCTTTGTTTTGAGGTCTGGAGCCTTCCTGACTGGGGTGGTTGGTAATCTTGCTTGGAATCCAAGGAAGAAAATATAATTGTATTATTTGCCTTTTGCAAACTTAATACTGCTGTCTGGGCCGGAAGGCCAGGCTGGTCTGCGGTTTGGGAAGGGAAACTTGACAGTTGCTGTAGAAACAATGTTAACAGCCGTGACTTTGTTCACAGCTTGAACTTTAGGGATAGTAAGTGTTGCTTAAAACAGGTGTTCAGTAGAACATCCAAACATCTGGTTGTAAGAGTGCAGTTAAACAGCAGTGTTGATAGGACCTGCCTTTGTTCCCTCTTGCGTTTTAGCATAGTAAGCTGTTAATGAGCTTGCTTCTTCTCACACTCTTCCTCCTCATCAAATGTATGCATGAATAGAATACAATCAGTAACTTTAACGTACATTTATGGTATGCAATGTAATATTTCAATTTACCTGTATTAAAATCTGCTATATAAATCTGCTTATCATTCTCTAAAGTCCTTATACCTGAAATAAGGATCTGTCACTCAGGAAAAACTTAGATTTGTTTTTATTTTTATTATGCTGTGAGTTTATTTTATTATGCTGATGAGTTTCTTAGGTGACTCTGATAGTTTATTAATGCATTTTATCTTTTTGTCTCTAACAAGTGACCTTAAATTTTGTGTAGTAGAGCAGGTGGTAGCATTCCTTTCTGCCAGAAAGGAGATGGTTCTGCTGGAGCTCTTGTAAGCCACCCGCGAGGTTTGTTTTGATGAGACTCTGTTCTCTGTGAACTGTAGTATTTACCAGTCCATCATTAAAGAGACAATAGGTAATTGAAAAGCTCAGCAGTTTCTGTCTTCTGTTTCTGTAAATGTAGATAATTTTATTCTAGATTTCATCCAAAATGGAACAGTGCATCTGTAAAGCTTTGTTTTTGGAACAAGACAACTATCTTCCTTTAGTGTCTTCTAAATCACTGATTCATATCTCCTTCATACAGAAAGTTTACTTTTATCTTCAGAGCTATACAGCAAGATTTGTCACCTTAACCATCCTCTCACATCTCTGTATGTCCCATTTGTGTGCTCTACATGCACAGTTGTAAAACTTGGTGTATGCTTCGCATCCCCCTGCTGCCAGAAGCAGCATTTGTTGTGGAGTCTTCAGACTGCCTTGTGGCAATCTCAATTCCATTGAGGAAATATTTGTATCCTCAAGAAAAGGTGAGACCCTCTGATCAGTCTGGCTGGTAATAAATGGAACTTAATGGGAAGATATACTGTATGAGTCCTGATGCTGTGGGTCAAGTATGAGGTAATAGCTTCATCTTAGGGTGTTGTTTTAACTTTATTTTGTATATTTCTGTGTACTTCTGGTTTGGTTGCCCCAACAGATGAAAGAATTTCAGCGTCAGTCAGTGCTGTTTTCTCTGTATAACTTCATTTTTTTTCCTTAAATCACCAGATAGCAGAACTGCCAGTGGAAAAAGAGTTGTAGGAGATGTGGCATATGCTACTGCAAAAGAGAAAGCTTCTTACATTACCCCAGTTCCTGGTGGTGTTGGCCCCATGACTGTGGCCATGTTGATGCAGGTATGTGAAAAAAGCATGAGTCATAACACAGGTCATCTCCTTTATGTTTGCCATTGGGGCATGTTGCTGCTGACCATCAGCACACTATGAAGAGCAGCTGGTGCTTCTTTTTTGCTCTTAACAGAAGTCTAGTTAGTATTTGCAGACTGATGAAGAAGGTGAACCTGAAAGAAATGTTAGGAAGAACCGTTTCTCTGTTGTTGTTGTTGGTTTTTTTGTGTGTGTTTTCTTTTGTTTTTTTTAAACTATGCATTCTCAAAACTATGAGAACTGGCTTGTTTTACAAAGCTCTAAAACTCTCCACAAGATAATGGGATAGAGAGGAGGATGGCAACAGAGTTAAATTGCTCACTCTGTTCTCTGTTTTCCTTAAGAAACGCTACTGACATGTAGCACCAAAGAAAAGCATAGCAAAAGGTGAATGTTAATTTTTATATATAAATAATACCTTTTACAGGACTGGATTTTAATCTATCATTTGTCTATATCTGTATAGAAACTATCTGTCTGTATTCCAACGTAATTCAAAGCAAGGCCTCATTCTGCACTGTTAGCAATTGTTCTAAATTAAAGCACTTAATTAGTCCCAAACTGAGATAAAGAGGAGGGGAAACTTGTGTGAGTGTCTGTTAACCAACGAGGTTCCTACAGTGGTTGTTGCTGTAATGCCTTCTTATGCTTGATTTAGAGTACAGTGGAGAGTGCACAGCGTTTTCTGGAGAAATTCCAACCAGGAAAATGGAACATTCAATACAACCAACTTACCTTAAAGATGCCTGTTCCGAGGTAATGCTTTCACTGAAGCTACTATGTTCATGCATTGTAGTACTTGCTTTTGTTGGCAAGCTTTGTATAATGCAGGCCATACAAATATGTAGAGTGTAACTGGGGTTGAAGTTTGGAGTGATGTAGACAGAAAGCAGTGCAAGGCCCATCATTGATCCTGTGACACATGTTGAAATGTAGGCTTGGTTCATCCTTTTAACATCAGGGTATAAACATGGTTTTCCACAGATGTTTTGAGTGAGCTAGATACTTGCTGACTCATAATTTAGCAGATTTTCTATCTGACACGGCAAAAACCTAGCACCTTAAAGTGGGAGATGGTAGAAACCACAAGGAGCATTTGAAAATACAGAGAACATGATAACAGAGCCTTACACAGTGTCTACAGAAAGTCATTCTTCTCTATAATTTTCTTGTTTGTTTAATTTTATTGTTGTTGTTGTCCTCTGAAAATACTTATATTCTACTGTAGCCAATGTCATCGCATTGTAAAATAACCTGGGTTAAAAAGGACCTCAAAGATCATCTCGTTTCAACTCCCCTGCCATGGGCAGGGTCACCAACCACTGGAGCAGGCTGCCCAGAGCCACATCCAGCCTTGCCTTGAGTGCCTCCAGGGATGGGGCATCCACAGCCTCTCTGGGCAACCTGTTCCAGTGCGTCACCACCCTCTGAGTAAAGAACATTCTCCTAACATCCAAACCGAGTGTCCTCTGTCTTAGTTTAAAACCATTCCCTTTTGTCCTACCGCAGTAAACCCATGTTAACAGTCATTCCCCCTCCTGTTTATACATTCCCTTCAAGTATTGGAAGGCCACAGTGAGGTCTCCCTGGAGCCTTCTCTTCTCCATGCTAAACAAGCCCAGTTCTGTCAGCCTCTCTTTATAGGAGAGGTGCTCCAGCCCTCTGATTACTTTAGTGGTCCTCCTCTGGACCCATTCTAAAAGCTCTGCTTCTTGTGCTGGAGGCCCTACACCTGGATTCAGTACTCCAATTTTGGTGAAATTTATTCATTTAATTAGGAACGGGTGAAACTTTTGAACCATGCTGCCAAAAGCAGGACATTTGTGAGAAATGACTAATATTTACTGATTAACCTTGCTCTCTTTCTTTCAGTGATATTGAAATATCACGGTCTTGCATACCTAAGCCCATTGATCAAGTTGCAAAAGAAATTGGCCTCCTCCCTGATGAGTTAGAGCTGTATGGCCAAACTAAAGCCAAGGTTCAGCTGTCAGTTCTGAAACGACTGAAGAATCATCCAGATGGCAAATATGTTGTTGTTGCTGGGTAGGTACCACTCAACTAAGGAGTCATTGCTTACATAGTGTCAGGATGAAAAGAAGTTTTGATAGTGTTGCTTGTCACTGCATTTTCTTTTGTTAAGCTGACAGTACTGGCACTGACTGCAGTCCCTAGGTGCCTGTGTTATGCCTGTAAGTGTTTTGAGGCTCACCTACTACAGGAGTTCCATTGCATCTGTTGTACTTCCTCCCTGCAGGATTACTCCCACACCTCTGGGAGAGGGTAAAAGCACCACCACCATAGGTCTCGTTCAAGCCTTAGGAGCACACCTTCACCAGAATGTCTTTGCTTGTGTTCGGCAGCCTTCTCAGGGCCCAACCTTCGGTATAAAAGGTATGATCTGACTAAATGGGAGAAGGAAGCAGAATGAAAATCTTTGAATGTTGCATTGTAGTTTTACATAATTCCCAGTTAGGATGAGATTTCTTGAAGAACGAAAAGACTTTGGTAAGTTCTTCAGTGTTTCCTGAGGTGCTATGCTGGGATGTTAACTAAGCTGCCTTCTTAGAGTCATTAATAAAATACATATAAAGGTCTCTCTAGCCCAGGGTGGTACTATTTGTGTGATTTGACCATTGTCTTTCTGTAGGTGGGGCTGCTGGTGGTGGCTATTCTCAAGTTGTCCCCATGGAAGAGGTAATTGTTTATACAAAGCCTCATTGCACGGTTAGCTTGCAGACCTTGAAGAGATATTGCAGTCAGATAACTTATTTTTTTTTTTTCTACATCCTGGAGTAGCATTGCAAGAATGATAGCTTGATTTCAGCAAAGATTTTTTTTTTTTTAGAAAATGCATTCCTTTGTTTCAGATGAGTATCTGTGTGGTCAGGGAATTTCACAGAACTGAGAATTCCTGTTCCTTCTTTTCCCTCTCCTCTTCTGCCCTGAGTTACTGCATACCCTTGAGCAAAGTACATCCTGTACCTCTTTCCAGCACTGAATTTAAGATTATAATGACTTAATATGTTTTGGAAGCATATTAAATAGTCAGCAAGAGTGGTCATTGACTCCTTCTATGAGCTATTTTGGTGTAGTTGTGTTTTAGATTATTGATGTGGAATGGGAAAAGGGAAAATGCAAATCAGTAATGCCAAGACCTCAGCCTGTGGGTGACTGGCATTGCAGTGCTTTTTTGGTGTGATTTGGCAGCAAATAAAATCCTGTCTGGGCTCAGGGAACCGACAGGCACGTGTAGCACATGTTCTTGCTCTCTTGTAATTGCCTTTGGTCTTACCTTTGACTTGTGCACTACAGGTTGATGCAGACAATTTTAGGAGGAATCAAAAGGGCTGTTTGTTCCTATTGATGCAGCAAGTCCAGAGAAGATTTGGAAAAAAAAAAAAAAGTTAAGCAGGCAGATGATTGATTTAGTCATGTGCCAGAAACATGTGTGATAGATGTGACAGGAACAATAATCTTCTCCTGTTTGGGAATGTTAGTAAGACAAAGTAAAAGATGAGGTATGTGCAGCAGTGGGAAACAGGCCCACACTTGAAATAAACTGGCTGAAAGGACTTCAAGTGTGACCCACATGGTAGAAAAATACATTATGATCTTGTGAGAGTATTTTAATAAATGCGTGACTCCAAGTACTACCATTTTATGATATAGTAGATGTAATAATGACCTTGATACACCGTCAGATGTTTCTGCATGCAGCTTTCCTTGCAGAAAATTATTAGCAAGCAAGACATTTTCCAATGATGACTGTAGAACTAAAGTGGTAGTAATTGCTTCTTATTGCACATACGTAGATTATGAAAATCAGCATTTCCTAATTAGGACTTACAACTACTGTGTGACTTGTTCCACTGTGGCTTTTTGCTGTTTGGTTTATTAGACCACAGTAGCAAGGCTGACGCAGAGGTATCATACTCTTCTGTCATACCACTTTTTTACTGTCATTTTTCATCGTCCTCCTGTGCTGCACTGCTACAGAGGAAAAGAATCATCTTAACAACAGCCTTTCCTTCTCTGCCCTAATGCAGGTTTGTCAAGTGAACTCTATATCCAAAATCTTTTGTCAGTATAGGTACAGTGCAGGAAGAAAACTCACGTAGACAAACCCACTCAAACCATCTTTTAATGAGGTAGAACCAAGAAAATTACTAGTGTTGTCACTGTGTAGTACGTGGTCTGCACGTCCTGCCTACGATACTGTGTGTGAGTGGTTAGCTTATGCAGAGCTCTTTGCAACCACAGCTCTGTTGCTAGCACCACCCAAGGTTGCTGGCTTGAATTTAGCACAGATATGTCTGTGGGAGCAGCAGGAGCTTTAGCTAGGGTATGTGTGAATCCTCTTGTGCAAATGTTGTGAGTGGGTCAGAAGGAAGGTGAAGGAGGAGCAAAACAGATGTGCCATACCATGTTGTTCTTGGATATTAGGAATGGTTCACGTGTAAAAAATCTTATTTGGAACCTTTGTTCTGGAAGTTTGTAAAATGACATAAATGTGGGGGAGGCATTTTTCTGTTTTAGAGAAATTTTTTCCTCTCTTCCACGTACTGCACTGAGCAATCTCTTCCCCCTCCACCCTCACTCACTTTAGTGTTGCTATTAATATGTCGCGTTCCACCTGTCTACGATGTATTGAAATATATGAAAATTGCAGAGAGATGAGATAAGTGATATGTTTTCTGTCCTTTAGTTTAACCTTCACCTCACTGGTGACATCCATGCTATCACTGCAGCGAACAACCTAGTTGCTGCTGCTGTGGACACACGTATATTCCATGAGCTAACTCAGAGTGACCAGGTAGGATCTTTTCTTATGCATTTGAACTCATTGTGGTCACGGTGTTTGGGGTGTGCCAGAAGTAGTAACTGTATGTTTTGTTCTACAAGGCCCTTTATAACCGTTTGGTGCCTTCTGTCAGCGGTGTCAGGAAGTTCTCAGAGATTCAAATCCGAAGACTACAAGTAAGTTCATTAGTTTCACACTGGTTTCTGATTTGATTCCACTGAACTCTGCCTTTATGTAGTCTGAGTTTGGTTATGAAAACGTTCACATTTCCTGTAGGTCGTAGAATCACCTAGGTTGGAAGAGACCTTCAAGATCACAACCTGATTTATGGAGTAATCCTGTCACTGAACTGTATCCCTTAGTGCCATGTCTGCATGCCTGTTAAATACCTCCAGGGATGGGGACTCCATCACTTCCCTTGACAGCCTATTCCAGCACCTAACTGCCCTTTCCACGAAGAAATTCTTCCTATTAACCAGTTTAAACCTCTCCTGGCTCAGCTTGAGACCATTTCCTTCCATCCTATCACTTATCATTTGTCACAAGAAACTGACTAGACCAACCAAGAACAGGAGGTCATTCTGCTAGCATCTGTCTTCTGCACTGTGTGCAAAAGTCTGGTAGCCCTTGTTACAACACAGGTAACAGTGAGATGAAGCTCCAAGGGGAAGAATCATTGATTTGACTCTGTTATATGCTGTGTGAGTAGCACAGTGGGAAGAAGCAGAGAGATTAGTACCCTTTGATAATAGTGACAATTTAGTGTTCTGAACGTAGTTTTAGAAAAGATCAGCATTAGTCTTTGTCCATTACAGTCAGCTACAGATAAAGGTGAATAATTCCTGTTCATGTGACAGCCATGTAGATAGTGCAGCACAAAAACGACAATTTACAGAATTCAGCAAAAAGAGAAGGTAAAGATTTTCCTGTCTTACCCAGATTGAGCAAGCAGGAAACAAATGAAAAAATGTGTGTCCCCCACATCCCTTACTTCTTGGCTCAGTAAAAAAAAAAAAAAATCTCAGTTAAGTGAGCATGTCTACCATTGAATGTTGGACCCTCAGCAGGTCACAATTCTTCCAGGCCTCAGTAATGAACAAGAACCAGTTTGTGTCTCTGGCCTCCTCAAAAATGAGAAATGGAGTAGTTTTTTGCATGGGGCCTGAACCTTCTGGCTAGAAGTATGAAGCAGGGCCTGTTTATTAATTAGATATAATTTTTCAACCATTAGAAAATATGTGGCTTGCTTCCACTGCTGAGCAAAGTGGCTTTGTCATGTGGCTTGGTGGGCTACTGAGGCTGCTAATAGTTCAGGAAGGGGATCTTTTTCATGATATGGTGGGGGTTTATTTGTTTATTTTTAATGCTGTACTTGAGGAGTAAGAAAACAGACTCCTTTCTTCCCTGCTGTTCTTCTAGAGAAAGTAGGACTTAGCTGTCTAGTTAATTAAAAAAAAAAGGCTTGCTCGTTCATAACTCAATCGTTTTCTTCCTTTCTAAGCTTCTACTTGTATCCGTCTTTAGATGGTTCTTCTCTCAATTAAGCAACTTGGCAAACTGCCCATCCTCTCAGTATGTTCAGGATCAGCTTTCTGGGATGCTGACAGCCTTGTGACCGAATTGTTTAATTCCTCCTTTGTGCTGCTTAACCGGCGTGCTGAAAGCCGTGTCTTCAAATATGTATGGCTGTGTGCAGTGACCCTAGGCAAAGTAATGAGAAATGGATGTAAGCATGTGAAACTAATGATTAGAACAAGGCATGTAAGAAACTGCAGAGCTTTCTTTCTTACGTTTTCTGTAGGTGCCTTGCACAAAATTAGGTGACAGGCTGCCCTGATGAGCTCTGTTATCTGCATTGCCCTTTGCTAGTTGACAAGCAGCAAACTCTGCTTCCAGGCTCACATGATATGGATCAATTTATGTTGTTATGGGACATGAAGGGACACTGGTGGGGTATTTCCTCCTTATTTCTGAATATGCAGGTACTGCTGCCAAAGGCTAATTGTACTGAAAGTTTCTTTTCTCTAAATCTTTTCATTATATATATATATATTTTTCCTCTTATTTCTTCTTTCCTTCTACAGAAATTGGGCATTAGCAAAACTGATCCTGCAGCCTTGACAAAGGAGGAAATAAGTTCATTTGTGAGACTGGACATTGACCCAGCCACCATAACATGGCAAAGAGGTACAAGAACCATTAAATTATTGCTATAAAACCAACAAACAAACCCCATCAAAACATGAATTTGCAAGTAAAGAAGCAGATTTTTTTGGGATAACAGGAAGCAAAGCAGTGCTGGTCTTTCTATTTGGTGAGGTGGGTGCTTGCATCTGGGATCCTTTTTCTGAAGGATCTGACAGCAGGGCTTGAATCTTACTCTTTGTGAATTCAGACTGGGCATCACTAATTGGTGCTAGTTTCTGCTTGTGGTTTTGATGGTCACTGAGAGTTTTCAGTTTGGCAGCCATAGCAAGCAGTCTGTCTGCTTTGAGAAAGCACTGTGAGCAGGGAGAGGCTACTGCTCTGGAACTAAACTGAATTTTTAGTCTGCCCACTTGCTTTCTTGGCGTCTGACAGCAGAAAAAGACTCAATTTTTTAAGCATGCTTAAAGATACCTGAAGCAAGATCAATCTCTGGTCTAACTGAATTAATATTTCACTAACAAAAGGAATTTTAGATAAGAGGGGGAAAAAAAAAAAAAGGTGATTTAGACCCCAAGAGTATTGCTTTTCCTTCATCTTATGAAAATACGATGTGAAATTATTCCCCAGAATTTGCTTCATAACATGTAATGGAGCTAGATTAGTCTGCCTCGTGGGAAATATTTTATAAAATACTTAGGATTTTTTGAGACACTAGTTTAAAAAAAAAAAAAAAAAACCACAAAGACAGCAAATTTAAGCCCAGCATTTTGATCATTTGTGTTTCAAGGGTAATTTGAGCTAATGGGGTTGTATGGAATGTCATTAAATGGTAGAATATGTCCATTTTATCCTTTCATTTACAAAATGATAACTTTATTTCTTTTTTCCTTAGTAATTTCCTGATTTCATTTTGACTAGTGATGGTGGAAAAAGAACTTGGAATAATACCAGCAGCTGCTTTTTTTTTTTTTTTTTTTTTTTCAAAGAGGTTTTGGACTTGTGGTTATTGAGCACGTAGGGAGATAGAATTCTGAGTGCAGTGCAGAGTCTGTGTTGACTGTGAGCGTTTTAATACTGTTGCAGTTCAGTTGGAGAGAACAGTGTCCCAAGCTGGCATCTTCTATTCATGGCTTGTCTAGCCAAGTGCTTGTGGTGGTGTGTAGATGGGACTTAGGTCACAGAATGTTAGTGCTTACGTCTTTCTTTCTGCATCCTCACAGTACTGGATACAAATGACAGATTCCTTAGGAAAATCACTATTGGACAGTCTCCAACAGAAAAAGGCTTTTCACGAACGGTAATCATTCTCCTTTCTTGGATCTTTTAAAGAATACTTTGAAAAATATGATCCTGAATATGATTCTTCAACTCCAGATGTTTGTCTTACCAGTACCTGATTAAAGAGACAGCAGAAAGTCTCTTTGGCTAAGCAGTTAAATTCACTATCAGTGCAACATATGGGATGAACAGACAGTAAAACCTTTCCTGATTGTTGGATTCCTCAACTGGGATGGCATAGTAACAGTGGCACATGAATGCTCTCTGCAAATATGATGCCCGGCAATTGCTAATCTTAGCCAGTGAACATGCTTTGAATGGGACACATCTGGCCTTAATTCAACACAATATCTGGACTTGTTATCTAGATTCATTGCCTATTTCTCTGTGTTGATTATACAATCAGAACCATGATTTCTTTTGTCCTTTAAGTAACTGTCAAATTAGTAGTTCAAATGAGCTGAGCCCAATAAAGCCTCTCTTTATTTACCAGGGATGGTCTCTAGGGTGCCTAGCTTCAGTGGAGGGATTGTATTATGTCAGATGAATTCTGCCCTTCTGGGGTGGTTCTGCTATAGAACCAGTTGTTGGTTTTCATGGTTGTTGGGTTTTTTTTGTCATATATGGTACCCTTTAGTGATGGTTAGATGAGTTAGTAAGCTCAGTCTTCAAAAATGTTTTGTTGGTGTTAATGTTCTTACATGAATCACCAGTTTTGTGCCAGGAGGGAGTCATGTAATAGCAGTGGAATGAGTATATCTTTATTTGGCAGAAAATAATCTGATTTGAAACTGTGAATTTAAATTAGGTATATTCTGAGAGTAATGCTTTCGATTCTTCTCATGGATGCATGTCCGTATTTATTTTTTTATTGTAATGTGATAACTGATTCCCCTCCCCCCCCCCCCCCCCCCCCCCCAGGAATTTGAGGAAGGTAAAGATTTCTGCTGAGGAATCTTGATGACTTCACATTCTTTATACCGCTCTCTTGCAGGCTCAGTTTGATATCACAGTGAGCAGTGAAATCATGGCAGTTCTAGCACTCTCTGATGGCCTGGATGACATGAAAAAGCGACTGGGCAGAATGGTAGTAGCTTCCAGCAAGAAAGGGGAACCAGTTACAACAGATGATCTTGTAAGAGAGTCATTCCATCCTTCAATGCTAACTTTCTTCTATTTCTTCTGGAAGTCCTTGGATTGAAAAACATTGAGATGATTCTGTATGAGACAGACTTTAGTGTATAGAACATTAAAGATGGAATTTTAGCCTCTGGAGTTAGTAAAGGATATCTACTTCCTTGCCCAGAGACTGTGCTTACGTGTGTTCTGGGCAGGGACAAAGGGTTCTGTGCAATGTACAGTGTCAAATTGAAGCTAGCACCATAGGAATTAAGGGGAAATACATGATGGCTTCTAAATAAAAAAAAGCATATTTACAAATAGGAAGAATTCAGAATGCATCCTGTTGGCTATCTGATTTTCTAAGCTCTGTGGAGGAAGGAAAACATAAAGCAGAGACAAATCCTGGTGCAAATTTAATTACAGATGATGGAATGTCTTTTGCTGAGAGATTGTGAACGTTATAGAAGTTGAACGTGTTGCAAATAAGTGGAAGGTTTCCACAAGGCAGCCTTTGTGAGAGGCACAGATCTATTTCCACTGAATGAAATGTTGGATTTAACAGCACTAGTGATGTCTGTGACCAGTATGTAGTCATAAGCAGCAGTCACAAGCTGCAGTACTATCTTGCAGCTGCCCACTAGCACAGTTCCTGGCATGTTTGTGCAGTATGTCAGTTAGAACACTCCCATACAGTGCTTCAGCATTTCTCAGGGGATAGCCTGTGCTCCAGACCCTTTTTCCAATAAATATTTTGTTGATGGCAACCCTGTCTAGAGAAAGTGAAGGGAATTGAGTTCTGCATGTGAACTGTGCCCTGTCGTTTGGCCTCAAGACAGAAAACAGGCTCAGGACTGTTCCACTGGTCAACAGAAGAGTGTTAGCTGGTCTTCTGTTGTATGTTTTTTGTTTTATGTTCATACCACAGTGACTATACGAAGCAGTTGATAGGCAGTGTGGCCTGACTCTGGACCTTCAGGAATAGGGCTAGGCTGGGAAGCACTTATCTGTAAAGTGTCTTGATGTGAGACATTTGTTGGGCTTGAGAAAGGGTGTGTGCTAAAGTTCTGCAGGCAGCTTTGAGATTTTTAATTCCTGCTGCCCATCTATGGAGCTGCTTTACGAGTTTTATGTGGTATCTGAGATTTCTAGTTTTTAAGAGGTTGTTTTTTTCTCTTATTTTAATTTTGTACACTGTAACTGTGCACTGGAGGATGACATCAGGTCTGTTAACAGGTCCTCAGGCTTTGCACATTTTTGCAGATGGTGGACATTGGCTTGCTTGGTTAGGACTGTTCTGCATGCTCCTCAAACAGGCCAGAACGTGGTGATTGCAGAGACCAGACTGACACGATCAGGTGTCCAGATCCTTCTGCTGTAGTATAATCAGTATTGTGAGCACACTACCAGGAAGCTCAAAGGAACTGTGGAGAAATGAGGAATCCAAAACTGACTGTGGGTTTTCAGAGATGGAGATGTATTGAAGTGTTATTGATTGACAGGCCTGAAATGTTATCATGGAAATCTTGCTCTGTATCTTTCATCGTTCTAGAGATGACTGAAGTTTAAAGCTTATCCATTCAATGTTAACTAAGCTTTCATGTGGCAGGATTGAAATTAATGAAACACAGCTATGAATGTCTTAAAAAATGATATAATTGAGTGCTGCAGTTCAATTGGCATTAAAAGAGAAGAAGAAATAACTTGAAAAACTCTCCCTGCTTTCTGCCACTGAGTGGGGCACATTGAAACTTGTGTACCTGAGGGTTCCTCACTGCTCTTCCTTGCTCACTGTGTTACAGCATTAGAACAGTAGCAAGGTCATAACAGAAGAGACTGCATTCAGCACAAATCACCAATTATCTTCAAAGGATGCAGAAGGGCATTATTCTGCTCTGCCCAGACCAGCATTCTGCAGCAACTGCTGGTTGTGTTCCTGCAAGCTCTCCAGAAGGTCTTGACGCAATATAGGAACTGTCTTGGTGTCTTGGTACATCTGGAAACTGACAGCTGCCTTTTTTCTTTCAGGGAGTGACTGGTGCTCTGGCTGTCTTGATGAAAGATGCTGTTAAGCCAAACCTCATGCAGACACTGGAGGTGAGCACAGATGATTCACTCTGTGTTCTCAGAAGCAAGAAGCATCTGGTCAAGCTCATTCATCACAGTCAGCATGGACTTTGTTTAGATGTGGAAGCTTATTGTGGTTTCCCACCAAAGATTCAGGGCTAGGGGGAAGAGCTTAACAGCTGTGCCGTAGGCTTGTGGGATGACCCTGGGGAAATGCAGTGCACCTTGTCGTGTCTGTTTTGTTGGCTAACGTCAGGAAGTGTTTTGAAAACCTAGATGGTGTGGGTGCAAGAGAATGGTAGGATTGCTAAGATTTAGCCATCTGTTTCCTAAGTGGGTTAATATCTCCACTTCTGCAGATTAATATAATCCAGTTGGTGATGTAGCCTGTAGTGCTGATAACAAATATTTAATCAGAGGGCTTTAAGAACTTTTTTTTTTTTTTAGCCTTCAGTTACTGTAGTACTTAGCTCCTGAAATGATGCAGATGTGCAAAATGTTCCCCCGATTTTCTTGATTTCTCTTTGCCTCCCTTACCCTCCTCCATTTCCTAGGGAACTCCGGTGTTTGTTCATGCAGGACCTTTTGCCAATATTGCACATGGGAATTCTTCGGTGTTGGCAGACAAAGTAGCACTGAAGCTTGTGGGTAAAGAGGGTTTTGTTGGTAAGTGTGTGGTGTTTTTGGTTGATCTGGGTGTTTTCTTTGTCAGAGAAATATTTCCTCTTTTTTTTTTTTTTCCATGACTACCTTTGCTGCTTTTTATTTTCTGTCCCAGAAGAAGCTTCTGATTTCTGTAATCAGAGTGCTGATTTCTCTGCCCAGCAGCCTCTCACAAATTTCTGTTTTGTTTGTTTTTTCCTACTCTAGTTACAGAAGCAGGATTTGGTGCAGACATAGGCATGGAGAAATTCTTTAACATTAAGTGTCGTTACTCTGGTCTCCAGCCTAATGTGGTGGTATTGGTTGCTACTGTCCGAGCCCTGAAAATGCACGGAGGAGGGCCTGCAGTAAGTAACAAACAAGGTTTTATTTGGGCCTGAGGGGCTTTTGTTCCAGTCCAACCATTTAAAGCTCAGTAGGGCTTGATTTGCTTGTAATTGTCTTGAGATTTGCAGTTATCCATATGTCCCTGCTGTTTGCAAGCTGCTTTATTGTAGAATGTTACACATACCTGCTTGTTTTGTTTTCCTAAAAAAGTGAGCTGGGGCACTTGTGTTGTTATCATAATCCTTAGTTTGTTATATCATGAGAGTATCTTGCAGTTTGTTTTTTTCCCCTTAGAAAAAGGATCAGGCTGAAGTAGCATGTTGTACCTTGATGCAGCTTAATAAGAATCAAGTGTAAATTGTCAGAATAAAAATCTTATGGAGTGCCCCCCTTTTTTTTTTCTTCTTTAATTCACTCTCCAGGTCACTGCTGGGACACCTTTGCCAAAGGAGTACACGGAAGAGGTAATCTTATCTCCTCTACCTGTTGTGACAGTTGACCAATTAATTGCAGTCATTACGTGATGTTATCATTCAGTGCACGTGTGGATAGCTGGTGTGTGTCATTTCTGTAGCTGGCAGGGAAATGCTTCCTCGTAAAGCTTTAAAGTTCTTTTCTTTTTTGTTCTAATGCTGTTACTTTGGCTCTGCTCTTTCAAGCATTTATTGTACTTGACCTCGCCAGTGTTCAGAGCCTTCCTTTTCTCCTGAGCTCACATAATTGTCTGTATGCTCAATTTTTCATAGTAATGTCTGCTCAGTGTCCCTTGACCCTCTCAGTATACAGTAATTGCCTAGCTGAAATATTGTCTCTGAAAATATTCAGAGTGCCTGTCTAATTACTCCCTTCTTAGCAGCAGCAGTTTTGTTCTCCCCCTGCCCTTCTTTTGCAGGCAGGGAGGAAAGTGAACTGTTTCTGCCCTTGTGGCTCAAATGGTTGTGTACACTTGGGCAGTTGATCTGGTTCAGCTTTTTCACTTCTAATGCTTCTCTGTGGATTACTCTTTTGATAGGAAGGGATGAAATGTCTGCACTTCCATGAATAATCTCTGATGCTGTAAAATGTAAATATACGTAACCTGAAAGCTGTTATCACAAACTTCAAACAAATGTCACGAAATTCACTGCTAATGATATTTAATACATGAAGAGGGATGTGTCATAGAGGAAAATGAGGTTTTGCTGTAAGGAGATAATGAGCATAGGTACTGACTTTATCTTTTTTTTTTTTTTTTTTTTTTGTTATTCTGAAGTGATTTCTCCTACTTCAATTTTCATCTTCAGCTATGAAGTTATTAGAAACATTTATTCCTTTTCCTGTTTTCCATGCAAGACCACGCGCTGGTCCTAAGTGTTCAGAAAGCAGCTCAGAAATTTTACCTTCATGGTTTCCATTCCTGTTTTGGCACTTAAATTCACTGCATCTGCAGCTCATTATTTGGAGCAGAGGTTTCACTGCCTTTCATAAAACATACATTCTGCTTGCTGTCTTTTTTTTTTTTTTTTTTTTTTTTTTTTTTTTTTTTTTTTTTTACAGAATCTTCAGCTATTGGCAAAAGGTTGCAGTAACCTAAGCAAACAAATCCAAAATGCTCGGCTGTTTGGTGTCCCAGTGGTTGTGGCTGTCAATGCCTTCAAGTAAGTGAGCTGGCTGTGGAGCTGATGCATGAGAATAAAATGGTGGCCCTTTATATGCTATGTTTAACACGCTGTCTTGTTTTCAACCCTGTCAACATATTGTTTGCAGGAAGCAGCATTCTGCAGTGCTTGAAGATACTGAATAAATACTGGAGCTCTGCTCAGTCACTTCAAATGCGTTCAGCAGTTTAGTTTAGCTTAGGATCTTGTGATCAGTGACTTACGTGCCATTGCTTACACCCTAACTGGCTAAATTACCATAGACAAAAGGTGCCTGTGGCAGTATGGAATCTAAGTTCATAACAGATGGTGAGGTGCCTGTGCTGTAGACCACACTGCATTCAGTGGTCTGCAGTATGGAATGATGCCAAACCAAGTGGCATTTAAGGCTCTGCACGTTGTACTACGGAGGAAACAGAATCTGTGTGTGGTCTTTTGTTAATGCAAGCAGAAGGGCTTAGAACTGAAGCATTAAAGCTGATGCAGTTGAAGCAGAGTGGCCAGCTAAGGATTGCTCATCTGAAGTGAGTGTGTATTAGCTGTTTCAGAGAAAGTAAGGTTTTTAACATTGTGTGCATGTGATATAGAACATCTTAGCGTCTCCAGATCAGCAGGTACTAATGCCGTTTTGGGTTTTCCTCTGAAAACTGGAGTGGTGTTGTCGATACAAGCAGAAAGTCTGGAACGCTGCTGTCGGCAGTCTTGGGTTTCTGTATGTAGTTCCAGACCAACTTCTTGCCTGCTGTTCATCTTGGAATAGCGTCCTTCACAGAGGTGGAGCAGCCTTGTGGTAGATAACTTCTCAACAATGACTTCCTGATGCTGGGTCCTGTAATTTCTTCCAACAGCATTTAGCTTTTGTAGACAAGAATGAGAGAGGGATAGAACAAACCGTTGATTTACTGAACGTACATTCTGATACAAATACACACACTTTTTTCTTTACAGGACAGATACGAAGGCTGAACTGGCTCTTGTAGTACAACAGGCAAAAGAAGCAGGAGCATTTGATGCTGTGGAGTGCACTCACTGGGCAGAGGGTGGTAAAGGAGCTGTTGCATTGGCCCAGGCTGTTGAGAGGGCATCACAGATACCCAGCAACTTCAGGTTCCTCTATGATGTGGAGGTAAGAACTTGCACGATTACAGAGGTACTTTTGTTTGGTTGTTTATAAGTTGGAGATTACTTGGTCTGCCTTAATTGGCTGAAAGCTGCCTGCAAGTCTGCTCAGAGAAAATGAGAAGAGAATGTCTTTTAGAACATAACATTTGTTCTAAGAGTCTCAAATACCTAGTTTCTCACTTCCTGTTGCTTTGACTACTAAATGAAATATAGTTTACTTTGATAGTGAAAGATGCTGCTCTGACACAGCTAGAGATGGCAGATAGGTTACTGTGGCAGACAGCCACGTTCCAGGGCAGGGAGAAGTTTATTCTTCAATTTCAGATATGCATTCTTGTCAGAACATGGACTGGAAAAACCCTCATCAAACTTGTTACCTTACTGGAGAATTTCTGGGTGTGCTTGGTGCTCAGAATGGGAGTACAATGGGCTGTGGAGCAGGAAATTGAATGTCCATTTCTAACTTGTTTCTTTCTCTGGAAATAAGTCTTACGGTTTTACACTACAGGACAGGTGGAAGAGTGTGTGTGTGTGTGTGTGTGTGTGTGTGTGTGTGTGTGTGTATTTCTAATGACTTTGTACTTAATCAAATTTGATGGTGTCTTAGAGGTGATGAAGTTACTGTTAGCTACCGTGTTGTGGCCTAGAAGTGCCTAGTCGAGAACCCAGTGAGGTACAGAGCTGTGTCTCTTTGTCTGTTTCAGCTCCTAAATCACGTTAAGGACAAAAACTGAAGTGTTTATTTGTGCTTTTATTCAACAGTTAGTTTGTGTTCTCTCAAGTTATTTTGTATGCTTTTTGACTTAAACTTGAGAGAGAATAAAGACATCTCTTGCAAGGGGTGGTAATTAATGTGTAAATGCAGCTTAGAATAAATGCTGATGTGTATCTTTTCTTTTCTGACTGTAATAAATGAGTTTTGCCCTCTTAACAGATCTGCAGCAAGATAAGTGAAGCCTTTAAAAACCCTCAAAGTACTGTTTAGCTTTGTTTTTCAGCATGTGAGAGTCGCTCTCATAACTGCAGATAGACACAACACAGATGAACTGTGAAGCCGCTGTGACATCATTGCTCTTTGTAATTTGGCCGTGCTCATTTGCCTGTCTTCTTTTCTAGCTCCCTGTTGTAGATAAAATCAGAATTATTGCACAGAAGGTCTATGGGGCAGGTGACATTGAGCTGCTGCCACAAGCACAGGAGAAAGTCACCGTGTACACTAAGCAGGTTAGTTTTCCCTGTCTCCTGTTACCCAGTGATGCTTTTCCTTTTAAAATCATCCTGCAGGGGAGTTCAAACTGTGTGTAAAGGGGGATTACCACCTAACATGCGTCCAGCACTCACTGGATGCTGCCGAGACAGAGGAGGATGAGAAGGTGTTATGGGAAGGAAGAAAGTTGTCGTGGCTTTTAGTGCAGAAAACAGAACTAATCTGTCTCAGTAATACGTCCCTAATAATGCATAGGGGGGAAAAAGGAAAGCAGGTTCAGTAATCTGTCTATACTCTCCCTTAAATACATTTTTCTTTTAAATGTACCTGCTTTTCAGGTACTTTCTGCATTCGTGAAGCCTTGTAATGGACTGTGGGGAGGAAAGCAATGTGAGAATTGTTCGTACTTTTAGTGTGCTTGAGTAGTTTTATTTCTGGATTTCGTGTACTGCTGGCATGTGTCATTTCTTGTTTTTATTTCTTGTAAATTCTATCAAAATACCATAGCTGCATAATTGCTCCTTCCTCACAATATGCAATTATAATGATCAAATAGTTCTAATGAACCCACTTCAGCTGTGCGAGAGCTTTAGTTCTGAGCTGTTTCAATTAATATTTTGGGAAGAGAGTAGAAACCAAGTTAGATATCTAGATATTCAGCACTTCCATAACGCTTCCACACCATTAACCTTTTCCTCAGTTGAACGTGCTGGGATCCATAGTGATCCTTCCCATAGTAGCAGGAAGAGGGGCAGAGTTTGGGAGCAAGAATGAGGGTGCAGAATGGTCAGTGGGTCAGATAGCTGTGGGTGAAGAAATTGCATAAAATTACACGGTGACGCTGGCGATGGTAAAGTGGAGCAGTGATTTTTGCCTACAGGAACGGTTGTTGTTTTTTCACTTCTCTTTCTCTCTTCTTTCTCGCTGTCGTGCCCAGGGCTTTGGAAACCTGCCGATCTGCATGGCTAAAACTCACTTATCGTTGTCTCACGACCCTGAGCAAAAAGGAGCACCTACAGGCTTTGTTCTGCCAATCCGAGACATTCGGGCCAGCGTTGGCGCCGGGTTCCTGTACCCGCTGGTGGGGACGGTGAGTGAGTGAAACCCCCAGCTGTGGGGTGGGAATTAAACTTCACGTCCATTCCGGTTAGGAAAGATATCTTCAAGGAGAAGAGCCCTCGTCATTTACAGATGATGTTTTAATAGTTCAGTGCATAAGATGCCCGTAGTATGTTTCTTTCCAGAGGGAAGCTAAAATAAGCCATCTGACCGTTTGAACATTTAGCAAGCCCCCTGTGTGCTCTCCCATGTCCCACATGTCTTCCTGGAATTCAGGAAAAGGGTGAGCTCTGTACCTAATGAATTCTGGGAACAGCAGGCTGACAGAGGGGCCTGCCTAAGTGCCCCCGTGACTTGGAATTCCTGAGGCACCATGCAGTATTGCTGCTGAAATCTGTGTGCACCAGCAGAACTAAGCAACTTTTCCACAGCTTACAAAGCAAATAACTTTTGATGAGACAGCTCCAAAGCCAAGCTGATCTGTACTGTTCATCATTTGTCAGTCTTGACCCCCATTATTTTCTCATTGTTTTGCTGACCATCTGTTTGCTGTTTGATCTGCATCAGTTCCTACAGTTTATTTCACTGTGCCCTTGAGTTTTTATTTTCTGTTCTTTGAGATGGTTGTCACGTCAGCTGAGGGGTGAGAGAGCAGCTACAATGGAAGCAGGATCCTGGCATAGCTTTGATATGAATGGGCTGGCAGAAAGAGGACCTACTTACAAAATGAACTAACGTTCAGCTTTGTGTCTAAAGAATGTTAAGATGAAAGGCTCCACTGGAAATCTTATCTGGGGAAATCTATTCTGGGAAAATGTTAAGTAACTTCTTAGGTTATTGCAGGAGATGGAGCAGTTGGAGCAAGCAGCTCTGCCTTTTGCTCACTATTTTTGGGCATACACTTTTTTTTTTTTTTTTTACTGAAGTCTTCATGGCAACATTTGTTTTAATAAGCTGTCTTTCAAAACTGTTAGTGTCACACGGCTCAGATGCTGAAATTTGTTGATTTAAGAGTTGTTTTCCTTTCCTCCTTCAAATGCTTGCTCTCAGAGAGCCAGGTAAGTGTTTCCAGATTACCCCAACTGAAATAAAATAACCACATCCTGAATGAAGTCTGGCACATCCTTCTTTTCAAAGAGTACTGTGTGTTTTTAGGATACAGTGAGAGTATCCCAAAACAGAAATGCTCATTCCTGCTCTTAGTTACTTTTCTGCAAGCCGAGATTTAATCCAAACTGGGATTATGTTTAATATATTTTTATGTAATGCAGAAGGAAGGAGTACACAGCAGTAACAAGATAGATGAAAGAAAGGTGATTACGGACATTAAACCTAAAGTTTTGTCTCTTTCTGATATCTTCCTTTTCTATGAAGCTGGAGTTTCCTTCCTTCCTCCCTGCACAGATTTGTCATGTTGACTTGGCATTGCATTTAATTGTGATGTTGACCTTGCTGGAATTAATAGTAGGCCCTCCAGTTGGGGACGTGAAGATCGCTCTTCTGTGGTGTCTGCTAGGCCAGGAAAGGGATGTCCTTTTGAGAGGCAGCCCAGAGCATTGTGAATCAGATCACTGTTCTAAAGCTGTTCAGCAGAATACGTGCTAGCCTCAGAGTAATTTTTTGGCAGCCATTGAACTGTGAGCTGAAAACACAAAAAATATGCAGCTCTCTCCAGAAGTTGTAAGGAATTTGAGGTGAAACTGATCCCCAGTGTGTGCATGTTCTCGGTTTATGAAGTTAATTGAGAAGGTACATCACTGTTTTTCTCAGCCTCTGAATTTTGGGTGTTTTCCTTTTTGGCTCAGTGTTGAAGCTGTTGTCTTTGAATGCAATACTTTGAGGTATAAAGGGAAATACCATTTCAAGGATTATCTAGATATATCTTTGAGCATGAAATGGTATTGAAAATGAAACAAATGGTTGGACTCAAACTGGTTGGATTTCTGTCTTACCTGGTGCCACTGGAGAACTGAAAACAAAGTATTGATTCAGCTCTTTTGAGGTCCTCCATGGCACTTTTCCTGGACGTTGTGCAAATGTTATAAATAACATGTTCCAGTTGGTATTGGTTCATTTGAAATCTGTAGGGGGATGGATGATATCCGAGTGGCCTGATTTTATTTTTCATGCAAGTAGTAAGAATCACCCTGCATTCTTTTCCAGCTCATGTATGAAAGGAGAGGAGGAGGAGGAGCTTCTTTTCCCTAGTTCTGAAAATAATTGAGTGCATTAAGCATTGTGGACATTTGTGCAGAAAATTCATAGCCTGAAAGGCAGTCAACCCTGAATTGCATTAAAATTCAGTGCCTTTAGCTTATAGATAACAGAGTAGCCACTGTGAGCTGCCCTGTGAGTAGGAGAGGAGGAAAACTGACCAATCCTTTCAAAACACAAAGGGCAGGAAGGGTTACATCAGGCCCATATTCATCAACACAGCAACTCCTGTTGTAGTGACTGTCACTCTCGGCTCTTGCTGCGGCCCTCTGGATGTGTAGGTGGAGATCTACAAAGCTGTGCAATTCTCCAGAGATGCATACATAAATAGGTGCTTTCTTGTTCTGCGTGATAGTGGTGGGGACTGGAAAGCCCTTCCAGATGCTTTGGATCTCTTATATTTTGCTCTCATGAGCAAAGTATTTCACACAGCGGAGCATAAAGACAAGGAATGAGAGCCATATCTGTGGTCCACTCTTTGCTGTCCTGGAAAGCAGCAGCTGTGACGGATAGCTGGAGCAGACCTAGCAGTCATTACAAAGGATGTGCTAGAAGTGACTTTTTCCTCTGCACGAAGCGTGCACATCTTGCAGTGGTACAGTACATATGGGACTGCAGTTAGCACTTGTAATAGCTTAGGAAAATGAGGTGGGATTCCAAGAGCTCCCAGAACAGTTTTGAGAACTGCAGCAAATGCTTAACCTTGCTGCTGAGCTTATTACCCAAATTTGATTAGTGTGCAAAATACGCAGGGAGAAAATACCAGGTTTCTGAAGAGGTCTTTAATCTAATGGAGACAGGCGTAGCAATGACTGTTGTGAAAGTTGAGGCTGGGTGATGCAGAGGGAAGGTGAAACGCTGTGCTGTTGTTTATGGGGTAAATGCCCACTGACACAAGCTGTCAGGCGTGGTCACAAGTTGTCCACCTTCACAGAGCGTCCACATTAGCCTACATGTGCTGCTGGGCTCAACGCTGACTTATGGAACAAAGTTGTCATCTGCATTAGTAAATCAGGCCAAGTGTAGTCCCTGCTGGCTTTGCTTTTTACAGCTCTGAAAGTGAGTTTCAACAGTGGGGATGACTTGAAAGGCCTGGCCTGAGGCGGGCACTGGGCAGGCAGCTGTTCTGCTAGCTTTTGTCCTCCTGCTGTGCACTCATTCTGACTTGTGTGCCCCAAAATGGCCCAGTCAGGAAAGCAGACCTATCCATTTCTATTAAAGCTTTATATGAGGTGTTTTTCTTGGGTTGTTTTGTTTGTTTGTTTGTTTGTTTGTTTGTTTGTTTGTTTGTTTGTTTGTTTTGGGGGGCAGGGTTGTCTGTTTGTTTCAAAACCTCTTATGTCAATGATAATTTTAGAACAGTTTTATAATTAGGAATAACATTAAAGATTTCTAATCAGTTGAGACTTTGCAGTCAGCAAAGCCGTATTTAAACGTGCATCCATGTTTCTAGAGCCAGGAAGCTGCCACGAGTGGTTTGTGCCCCCCTCCCCAGCAGCAGCTCCCATGTAACAGCTGAGCCATGGGCTGGGTGCTCCAGTGCTCGGCCGCATCGTGGGCTGAACTGGTTGATCTGCTACATCAGGAGTTCCTGGCTCTTGTGATGTGCTTCAGAATGCTGTATGGCCATCCTCCAGCAGTGTGTTCGTAACCAAGGTGCTGCACGGGCTGTTGCTAACACAGTTCTCAGCACCGAGTAAGAATTCTGCTCAGTTAACGTGCTTCCTTTTAATCTCTTGTGGTCCAGATGAGCACTATGCCGGGACTTCCCACGAGACCCAGCTTTTATGACATCGACTTGGACCCGGTGACAGAACAAGTGAACGGGCTCTTCTGAAAAGAATTTCAGCCAGAGGTGTGTGCCCCCTTCAGGTTAGGTGGCTTTCAATGTTTGGGCTTGATTTCTCAGCCTGGGATAACAGATCTATGCCAATTGCATATTATGCTGTGCGTTTCCAAACAGCGTGTGATTATATTCCAGCCTGAAAGTTGCCTGCAGTACTGTTCGATAGTAATTAAATTTATTTTTCTTTTTAGCTCCCAGAACACCTGATGAGTCACGTAAATGAAACTATTCACTGATCTTTTTTTTCCAAGTCAAAACAAGATACGACTGAGAATGCAGTGCAAGGAGTGACTGAAAAAAGAAAGAGCGCTAAAGGATAAAACACTTATTTTTAATCTGTAATAATTCGACTGTGTTCCAAGCTGGTTGGAACCAAGGATGTGAAGAATACTTCCTGTACAACCTTCCTGCTTCATAGCTGGAGCAGAATACAGCAGCTTAGGTTTAGTGATCTCTTAGAGCTACAGAATCATTTTGGTTGGAAAACACCTTCAGGACCGTCAAGTCCAACCAGCTGAAGGACTGAAACTTTTAATTAAGGTAGTAAGCACGAAAAGGAGAAAAGGTACTTCTGTGTGATCTCGCCTTGATTCACTGGGATGATTTTTAATTATTAAAAATCCTAAAGCTGGAGCTGTTTGTAACAGTCTTGGGACCTGGTTGTCTTAACAGTAGGGTTTTTGTGACATGGAGTGTCTTGGGATGTCTCGTACACTATGATACTCCTTTCTGTCATACTGAATTCTGAATTCCATCTCTCACGCTGTGGGAGGATTTGCCGTGCTGTGAAATTGCACCAGTTAACTTTAGAGGAGGGAGCAGGGAAGAATCCTTTTGTCATTTCTTACCTGGCTTCTGCTGTGCCTCAGCCCTGGGGACACCTGAACCGTGCCAGATTTCTCTTTCAGAAAGCCCAGCTGTGCCTGCTGTAATTCTTACTGCTGGAAACTGAACTCCTGGGTGTCAGATGTGTGGGTACCCGGATCTCTGTTGTGTACCTGTGGCTTCTGCCAGAAGTGCCTTTTGAACCATCTCTTGCTCAGCAACAGGTACAGTGAGGCCACGGAACAGCCTCCTTTCCTAAGGCACCTTCTGGGTGCACAGGAGCTGCACGAACAGTGATTGAGTCACTGCAGTGGGCATTGTCAGCAGGCCAGGAATCACTTGGTAACAGAAATAGAGTCGCTGTCGGATTTTTAACTAATACAAATAAAGGGTAAAAACTTCACGTGCTTCCTGGGTTTTAATGTACGTGCTGAGATTAATGAAGTAGAGCTGCTTTCTGTGATTAACTGAGTAATGCAGCAGTCCCACTATTGACAATTACGAGTGATCATTGCAGCAATAAGTTGCCTGCAGTGCACCACTGTGTGCGTTTTATCTTGTTCCCTTTCCTGGATGGCGTGTGTCATCTATAGGAAATAAACTGCCTGAATTATTCAGTGGATTTGAGTTTACTTGCAGTTGACTGCAGAAGATCTGAATTAAGATGCTGGCTTTATTAAGTTAGGCTGCCCTGCTCACAGCTGAGTATTTCTGGCTTCTCTTTCTGCACTGCTTGCATCCAAACAATCTGAAAGCGTTCCGATGTCGGTGAGAACCAGGAGAATTGTGCTGTAGGAGCACACCAATGTAAGGATGCACCTGTAGTACACAGCTACTAAATACAGAGAGAGCAAGTTATTCAGGAGGGGAGAGTAATTATCTAACAATTACCTAGTTGTCACAGGAGCAAGGACGGAATAATTTCAACTGTTATAAGCACACTTAGGATGTGTTCACAGCCTCCTCGGATTTGCTTCTCGATGGCAGCTGGCTGAGAAGTCACTGGCAGGCAGGTTCCACAGAGCACAGAAAGGGTGCTCACGGGGTCAGGGGGTTGCTGCCCCAGCCCGAAGGCCTGGCTGTGCCCCCTCACCTGCAGCACGTCGCTGCAGCTGGTGCTGCTGAGACTGCTCTCAGTTCTTACATTTAATCCCTGTTCTCTCATCTTGCAGAGGCTTCCCTGTTGCACTGCCTTCCTGCAAGCATTCCCCCTTTCGTTTTCTGCTTCTGAAAGATGGGATAAGTGCTAATTTATGCTAAGATTAGCCTCTTTTAGTTCAGCGTGAGATCACAGACACGTGGCTGACAGGGACGGTTCAGGAGGGCTGAGCTCTGCAGCCTGCAAACTGGACGTGGATTTGCTGAACGGTGGGGGACTGCTGACGGCAGAGATCAAGGGCCGGCAGCAAACAGCTCTCCAGAGCTGAGTGGCAAATGCTCTTCTGCCCCGTGCTTCAGATGTGCCTGTATCCCCCCCCCCAGCTGCAACCAGGGGGAATGGCTTTGGGCTCAGGGCGTGCGTTTAGCTCTGATGAACCGTACCGGCACTAGAACCCGGTGCCTGCCCTGTGCAGAGGGGCTGTTTCCGAATGAAGGTTATTATACCGACTGAATGCCAGCAACCACAGCTCGTAGGGGAGCTTTTAAAATGACGGTTCCTTGTGGTCCCCTGATGCGTGCTTCCGTCCTATTGGCTGCAATTTCAGCCAGAACAACGCATTTTCTCCCTTTTTTTAAGGGGGGGGGGGGGGGGGGGGGAGGCCACGTGCATTTTCTTAAGGCCAGCCTCTGCTGGAAGCCACTTGCAGGCTCGACGTATGCTCCAGCACGCTGCGAAGCAATTCACATCCTCACAACATCGGTGGGCGTCGCTGAGCTCCCCGTCGGGATGAATGGGACGTTGGGCGAGCTCCAACCGTGCCTTCACGTTCCGCTTGGAGCCGTTTCCCCGGCGCCCTCCCATCAACCGTAACCGCCGGGGATGCAGTTTGGAAGTCAGATTTCAGCGAAGAGGGAAGAACAAAAAATAAAAAGACCCCTCAGCATCGCGGGTGGGGGTGGGGGGGGGGGGGGGGGGGGGGGCTGCCGGCAGTGCCCTCCCCGCCGGCCCTGGGGGGGGCGCGGCTGCGGCGGGAGGCGGTGGCGGCGCAGCCGCGCAGAGCCGCGGTCGTAGCGCTCCGCGCCGCAGGTGAGGAGCAGAAGAGGGGACCCGCGGGGATGCGGGAGGAGGGGGAGACGGGCAGGGGGAGGGGGTGAGCGGATGCCCACGGAGCGCCCCAGCTCCGCAGCTGGGATGCGCTCGGAGCGCTGCGCTTCGTCCCTCCCACGTGAGCGCCGAGCGCGTTTTCCGTTGCAGAAGCGGCGAGAGGAACGGAACCCGCTCCGGAGCTGGCAGCCGGCGGCGCCCACGGCAGCGTTGGCCCCGGGCCGGGACGGCGCCGCCACGCGGATCTGCTGAGCCCGGGGGTCAGCGGACGGCCGCGAGAAGTTGGGCTGCGGCGTGCGCTTTGCTTTCCCAAACGTTCCCTCTGCGGTTCGGATTTTTGCGAGGTACTGATGGACGCGCGTGGTGTTCGTTGAGGTTGCCATGGGAGGCGTGCGCGCGGCGTGGATGTGCTTCCTTCACTGCCGTGCGATTTCGCTTTTGTGTTCCTCCTCTTATGTTCCGCGCGTCGTCGGCTGGGGCATTAAAGATAAAAATACCGGCCGTCTCGGGGTGTGATTTCTCGGGCTGCGAGTGTGAGTGCGTGCGGGGCGGTGGGGGGAGATGGAGCCGACTGTAGGAGCAAGAAATACACGCGCGCGTGAGTAATACGGGTTTGTCGTAATGTGAGCAATTAGAAAAAAATACAGCCACTTCTACCGTGCCAAGTAGTGTTTTCTGCGTTGGAACAGCACTAAGTTGGCACAATAGTGGCTTTATTTTGCCTTTGGATATGGGTAGCCCGAGATAGAACTGCTTTTCTCTCCCTTGTCTGCATCCCAGGCTGAAATACGAAAAAATTACTTCTTAATCCTGTGAGTTTTGCTCTGTGCGTCTTACCGCTTGTTCGTTGTGTTGCAGGTCAGAGCTGGGAGCATCAGCCGTGCTCAGGGGCAGACCTCACCCAGCCCGTGCCAGGAGCTGATCACAATCCGCGGCACAGCAGCAGCTGAGCTGGCTCTGGGGGGCAGAGCACCTCCACTCGCTGCCACCACGTTGCTTCAAGCAAGTTCCTCGTCCCCCCTCGAGCCGCCCGTGGGCTGAATAAAAGTTGTTAACTCTTGGCTTGACTTGTCATCCTTTGGGGGAGTGAAACCGAGGTCGGACTGTCCTCTCAATGGTTGTACTGTTCGAGTGAGCGCGACCTGAAGTGGGGTGTCCCAGAGGTTGAGAGTGACTGTGGTTCTTCAAGTCTGCCCGGGACTCCTTGCAGAGGCCATAAAGCGAGTGAGAAGATGCAGTGGGAGTTATAAAGCGGACGCGGTAGCTGTGTTGGAACAGCTCTGCACGTTGCCACATCTGCTTGTTAAAAAGCAACTACTGCTGCTTTGAGGACAATTTGGGGAAAAAGCCATTTGAGCATCTCTGCTGCTTTTCTGCGTTAATCAGGACAGTCAGTGCACAGACAAAGGAGAGGTGCAAATATGGCAAAGGCAGCCAAGGAAATACAAATGGAGAACCCGAGCGAGCTGGAGGCTCCTAATGCAGGGACACCATGCCCCCCACTGGAAGAACAGGCAGAAAAACCCTCCGTCCTCTGTTTTAAGAAGCGGAAGAAGTCCTGTAAGAAGGGGCTGACAAGTAAGGACACGTGTGAGGGAGCTTCTGCGGCCTCGGAGGAGAAAAGTCAGTGCATCGACACAGAGCAAGGGGAGGTTAAAGCTTCTGCTCAGTTGCGACCCTCCAGAGGAGCCTGGGCAGCTCTCAAAAGCCTCACAAAGCCTCGGAAAAGGCAGAAATCCTCATCGCGGAAGAAGGCATCCTCCGATTCCCAGGTGCAGCTGGAGATGGATGCGGAGGAGAGCTGTGCACAAGGTCCCCCAAGGAAGAAGGCTGGCTCAGGGCTCAAGATGCCCTGTGTGCGCTTCTTTAGAGGCAAGAAAAAGCCCAGCCCCTCGGAGGTGGTGGAGGAGTCAGAGGACAGTGCCCAAGCAAATGAAGTGATGGGCATTTTGAATAAAGCCATTGAAGAGCTGGAGGACATGGCAGAGCCCTGTGACAAAGACAAGTCCCCCAGCCCACTCCCTGCAGAGGACGCGGCCCCAGCAGAGCCCTGTGACAAGGACAGGTCCCTCAGCCCACTCCCTGCAGAGGACGTGGCCCCAGCAGAGCCCTGTGACAAGGACAAGTCCCCCAGCCCACTCCCTGCAGAGGACGTGGCCCCAGCAGAGCCATGTGGCAGGACTGAAGCCCTCAGCCGGCTGCCTGCCGAAGACCAGGACATGTTGGTGGAAGGTGCTGATGGGAAGAGTGAGCCCTCAGTAGAGCCCAGGCCTGACGTGGATGAACACACAGAGTGCATCGCTCAGTCAGAAATTCCCAGTTTGGAGCCTGTTAATGAGCCAGTGCAGGAAAAGCTGCCTGAGGGGGGTCCACACCAATCTGCAGCCCAAGTGGAAAAGAGGGAAGTTGCTCCTGAAGCGCTGGTTTCCACAGATGAACCCAGCAGCACCCCTGAAATCACCGAGGTGCAGGAAACAGCCACTGTCTGCAAGGGGCTTCCCGAAAGGGGCGAGTCAGAGAGGAGCACTGATGTTCCTGTGGAGTGCAAATCTGAGGAGACCGTGGTGGATTTTAGTCCATCAGTGTTTAAAGATGACGCAGCGAGCGTGCAGAGCAGCTCCAGCCATCAGGAGAAACCAGAAGTCAACATGGGCACCGGCGTTGGCATTGTCATCACCGTCACCGAAGCCGTGGACTCTGATGACACCGATTCTGACCAGGCCTACGAGCCATCCCCGGTTTTACACCACAATAAGCAAAAAGGGAATAAAAAATCCAGTGGGAGCTTTGATTTTGGTCAAAAAGAGGGCCCTGGGGCTGGCAGTGGTGCTGTGGCAGAGGAGAAAGGTCTGGGCGAGCAGGGCCACAGGACTTCGGATCAGTACGAGTTGCTCCTCATAGAAACGGCGTCTTCTCTTGTGAAGGCGGCCATCCAGTCGTCCATAGAGCAGCTGGTCAACGAGATGGCTCTGGAACAGAATAAACACAACAGTTTTCTGTGATGGTGACGGTGCCCCCAGATGAGGGTGATTCCAAGCTGCTTTGAGGAGGGGAGCAGGAGGGCTCTGGAGGCCACAGCGTAGTTAGCTCTGCATGCCCGTGACGTTGTGTGTGTGTTTATCTGTATGAAATTGGTCCCGGGGCGTGGGACAGGCCCTGCTGGGCACAGCGAGTGCACGAGGGCTGGCTGCAGGAAGGTGCAAGTGTTGCAGTGTCTTCATTTACTAGCATCTTTGTGTTGATTTCGGCTGTCTTCCATTCCAGCCTTCCCTGCTGTTAGTGGTGTAAACGCGGATGTGCTTTTAGGAGGAGGCCCTGCGGGCAGCGAGCAACCTCCCACCACTGGGTTCAGTTCAGTGCATGTTGAGCGCAGCTGGAGGTTTGCTCAGTGGGCACAAGGAAGGAAGAAGGGACCATCAGTGGCACCAAGGCCAAGCAGTTAGCATTGCATTCGGAGGTGTAGGAACCACGGTCTGAAGTCCCATCAGATGGAAACTGGGTGAATGCAGTGAGCAGCACGTTTTGGCCAGCTTATGGCCCCAGCCTGCTCCTCCGGCCTACTCCCTTGTCGCAAGCAGCCTGTGCATCACCCATTCCACTGCAGCACAGCATCAGCTCCCCTTGCTGACCTGGGGCTGCACAAACTCCAAGAACGTGGCCCTGCTTTGTCTGCTGGGGGCCACTGCACCGCTGAGCACAGCGGTCAGGGTTCCCCATAGCGTAGTGAGGAGGGCCAGGCTGGAGCACGCTGGCCATGGGGAACCCCTGGCCTTGCCTTCCTTTGTCTGCCATAGTGAATCTACCCTTGGATATGGTGTTGTTTTGTTGTTTTTTTTTTTTAATATGTGGCATGTAATACAAATAGCAGTGCGCTGCATGCGGTCATCTCTTGACTCGGTGTTGAAATAGTGTGGTAGCAAGGATGTGCTGCAGGCCATTGAATTGCTCCATGTTGGGAGGGCGTTAAGTTGCTGGGTGTATCCGTGTGTCCGTCCCTCCTTTCACAGGGACCCCCAGCAGAAATCCCAGTGGCTCCGTGGTAGTCGGTCCACTCTGAACACCGGAGCCATCTCACCAAAGTCCTCAGGGAAAACCCAGACATGAGGGCTGGGAACACTGCCACAAAACACCCGGACAGGCCGACTGCTGTCAGCAAAATACAAACTGCTCCATCAAGGAGGTGAGCGTGCAGCGTGGTGTGTGCGGGTGCCTCTCACGGCCAGCCCTCTGCAAGGAAGAAAGGGGCCTTGTGATAGCTTGGGATTGCAGCTGTGCGGTTGGCATTTATGCACTGCTGCGTGAAAGTCTGCCTTTTCTACTGAGAAAGTTCTCCTGCCCCGTTCTCAGCCTGTACAGAAATAGCAGCCTCCCCTGGCGACTGCTCACAGTGGGGGCACGGAGGTTTTCTGCTCGGTGCTGTGAGAGTACCACTCACAGCTCTCCAAGAACCTGGTGCACAACCACGTTTTGGGCTTTGATAAAGGATCTCCACTGATATGAGGGGAGTGCCAGCAGTGTGTGCCACGGCGTCTTTCTATGCACGTTAAACTCGGGAAAAATGAGTCTGACTTCTTTTTATTATTTTTTTTTTCTGTGAATTTATTTGACGTTACCAATAGTTCAGCGTGTATATTAACGGCTTTGCATTTCCTATTGTTCCTTTCAGGCACTTTGCCACCGTTTTGAAAGGGGCTTTTTAAGGACTGTGCATAGCTTCGGTACTGGGAAGAGCTGTGCTTGTGCTGGAGCTGTGCCATGGGGCACTGGGACGGGTCGGTGCTGAGGAAAGGGCTGCAGCATCTCCATGCCTTGGCTGCAGGGACACCCTGGGGCTCTCAGCAAGAGATGCCAACCCCCCCCCCCCCCAGGCATGACCAGGCCATTGTCTCCTATCCATGCGCTGAGCACTTTGGGGAAGATTTCATGCTGCATCAAAACAGGAAATAGTCCATTGCAGGAGGAGTGCAGGAGGAGGCACTCCTTGCAATGGAGGGAAAAGAGCAGCAATGCACGGGTCCAGCCCAGAGCCTGCGAGACTGGCAGCTGCTCCATGCCCAGGGCTGTGTTTGCATCCTTTCCATGGCTGTTTTCCCTCTGTACGTGTAACTTGCAATTAGTTCATTAAAGTTGAGTGTACCTCGTTTCCTTGGCTTGTGATTAACTGGGCAGAGAATTTGCAAGTAACCCACCGTGCCATCCAGTAACGTGCAGCATTTCCAGGTGGCCATACGATGAGCAGAGGCCCTAATGTTAACAGGCCAGAGATGTTTTAAGACTCACTCCTCCTGCGTGTTTTATTTTTAGACAAGCTTTCCTTCTGGGTGCTGCCCAGTCCTTTCCACTCAGAGATTCCTGAAAGCCCACAGACTCCAGTGGGTATTTATGAAGGATCGCAGCTCCCATCTGGCTCAGAAGAGCAGCCCCGCTGCCCGGCAGTTGAACCACCACTGGATGAACTGCTCTGCCAGCAGAACAGGCTACAGAGCCCGAGCCCACAGCATGGGGGGCTCCTAAGGACTTGAGGCACTTTGTGGCACATAAAAAAGTTGGAAAAAATGGACATTTTAAATAGTATTAATGCTAATTATCCTTTCAGGCTTGCAGAACAAAACACAGACTTCTAACGGCTGTTAATGACTTAATTAAGACACTCTGCTCCCCCATTACGATGAGAGAGAGCTGGACATGAATAAAGCACAGGAACTGAATTCTTTCTCAGCAGAAATGTTCACAGAACTCGTGGCTGCTGGGCTGCACAAGAGCACCCGAGTAGGTTCAGGACTGTTTTCCTCCTCACAGCTGCAAGAAAAGGGCACGGTGCATATCCTGGGCCTGCTTGGGCTGGTTGGGGTTGGACCCAGCAAAGCCCTCCTATCCCTCATCCTGTACATAGAGGACTTCCACATCCGTAACTCAAAAAATGCTCCAAGGGAACAGATTGATTTAAATAATTAGCTTTAATATTCTTTTCCATCTGCAGTTTCATTTCCCAGATAAATGGTTCTTGTTAGCTCTTGTTGGGTGGTATT
The DNA here is from genome assembly GCA_036925125.1 of Oreortyx pictus. Classification (NCBI taxonomy): domain Eukaryota; kingdom Metazoa; phylum Chordata; class Aves; order Galliformes; family Odontophoridae; genus Oreortyx; species Oreortyx pictus. The sequence goes on along the minus strand of JAUPFR010000006.1, from coordinate 52,293,409 downwards.
ACAATAATGAAGTATTTTAATTTGCAGCCAGATAAAATCTTTACATTAAATGTGTTTTTTGTTTAACTAATCAGAGGATGTTATTGCTTGTGTGGTTATTTAAGGAACAATAGAGATCAGCATTTTTGGAGGCGCCATTTCCATGTTTTCACTGTGGAAGGCGCAGTCCTTTCTGTGATGAACTCAAAGTCCATTTACAAACTGCTTTGATCACGTACAAATTGACAAACACGCTGGATATGGAACGGGGGAGACATCAAGAAAAAACCTTTTGCAACTCAAATGAGTGGGATGAAGGCATCATCCCCTGCTCAAGCCGGGCACAGCCCCCCAGCACCTGGCAGGTTTGACCTCGTCAGCAGCTGCGTGGCTTCACCAGGACCATTTAGCTCGGGTTGATCTGAGGTGCGGAGGTGCCAGGCTGTGCTGCACCTTTGTTTTGAGGGCGGAGGTGCCTGGGTTGGAATATTTCTGCTGCCTTTGAAGCTGCGTCATTACTGTTTCCTAATGAAAGATGCAAATCCCTCATGTGCTGCGACTGCGTTTCAGGGAATTCAGTCCTGACACCGCTCCAACTGTAAATACCGAACTGGCGTGCCATTTAGGGCTTCATTTGCCTTTTCCTCCCTATTTTTTTTTTTTTTTTTTGGCTCAGAATAGCTTATCCTTGTGCAGGACTGCCGGGATGCCCACGCAGAGAGCTCCTTTTTGGCAGGAGCAGGGGAGAGAAGCCTGTCAGCTCCTTACCCGGCAGCAATGCTGGAGCTGAGCGCGGCCGTGTGTCACATCGTGCTGCCCGTGGGAGGGACGTGATGAGCTGAGGATGAAGCTCCTCCTGGGCCACTGGGAGCCAACGGCCTGGAGCCTGCGCTTGCTTAAGGAATGAAATAGGAAATGAGATTGAATTGCATGTGCTGATGGTTTTCACTGCACTCCTGGAAGCTTTGCCTGCGCTCTGTTTACGCCTTCCACCTCCAACACATTTAAGGACTATTCATTACCAGCATTAATGCTCTCTCCAGCAAAGCACACGGGAGCGGCATTCCGTGGTTTGTTTTCCACTCTCACGTTCAGTGCTCCAGGTTTACAATGTGCTTCCCACTGTCAGAGCTCCCAGAGCGGGGGCTGTGTCCCGGTGCCCCGTGGCCTTGCTGCAAGGCACTGTGCAGGCGAAGGCTGGGGGTTATTATTGTTGTTCTGCCTGGAATAAAGGAACAGAGAGACTGTGTCACCTCCTGGCAGCCAGTGCCACTTCCCCTGGCTGTAGGCGTCCCTGCTCATTGCAGGGGGTTGGAGCAGATGACCTCTAACAGTCCCTTCCAACTTCACCGGTTCTATGATGTGGTGGTTGTGCAGCATGCACTGGACTGTAGCGCTCAGTTGCCTATGGAAGCGATGTCTCACTGCAGCACTTGATGGCATTTCCAGAGCTATTGGGCACTGGGGGAGGACTCCATGCTAATGCTTTTGGGCTGGGGTGAGCACTCCCCCACGCAGTGCATGAGGCCCTTTCATGCTCCTGCTTCGTCAAAGCTTTGGGCATCCCCAGAGCTTTTAGAAGCCTCCAGGCGTCCCTCCAGATCTTTAGAATCACAGAATCATGGAGCTGATGGAGCTGGGAGGAGCTCTTAAAGGCCATCTGGTCCAACCCCCTGCAACGCAGAGGGGCACACAGCTCCATCAGGTGCTCAGAGCCCCATCCAGCCTTTCCTTGGCTGTCTGCAGTCGGGGCACTCACCATCTCTCTGGTCAGCGTGTTCAACCTTTCTTTGCCTAAGCTCGTGTGCACTGACCAACCAATCACAGGCAGCTGAAAGGAATTACCAGGATCATTATCCTGCATACAGGGACAAAGCTTTCATTTTCCCCAGCTGTACATATCAGGCAGATTTTTCCAGCGTGCCCCTGCCGCAGAGTTAAGTGTACAATAACCCAAGTGTGTTCTACATACAAGGGTGAAACCTCTTCCTATGTGCCCAGGAGCAGCTGCTGTTCTTGCTCAGAAGATGGAGCTGCCTTCTGAAATGATTTTCTAAGGCTGAGAGCAAGCGATGCCTGCAAGGGGACGTTGCAGTGTGCGGTTCTGTCTCTCCAGCTTCTTCTGCTGCTTTAATTATAACAGCGCTTCAACACTTTTCAGGAGAAAAATGCTGAAAACACATTTCTTCTCTTGCAAGCGATGAGAAAATGCCTTTCACCGGCGTTTGATGTCACAGATGTTCAGCATCACAAGGAGCAACGGTAATATCAGAGACGCGCTGAGCAGTGCTGGTTGCAATAGAGCAGCAGTGTCCTGCAGAGGCACTCCTGCAATAGTTGTGCTCACACCACGGCTCACCAAGAACTGACATCGCTTCAGGCCCAGCTCCCCGCCTCACTGAAGCTGCCTTTAATGGCCGAAACGTAAAACAAAAAGCAACAGCATTTCCTGCCGTCCCCTGTCGGAGCCCTTTGTTGACTGCCCTTTGCTTGAAGCATCCCCGCCACGGGTTTATCTGTCCTGCTGATCTCGGCAAACACATCAAGGGCCATTGACTCTCAACACGAATGAGTTCAGATGGGTTAGAGATCTCGCTGAGGTCACCAAGTGCCCAACCACTGCTCAAGAGTCTTAAAAACTGCCGCCCTCAGCTCATTTCTGCAGCTTCCTCTTCCCTTGCCCAGCTCTGCCTCCAACCAGCAGATGCCCCTTTGTGCTCCTAACGGGGCTGGAAGCAAACACACCAACCTGAACAGGGAATTATCGCAACACTCCATTTTTTAGCCATCCCTCAAGGACCCCAGCTGTGAGCAGCCAGCCCTGGGGGTCCTCTTCTTGGGAGGCTTCAGTTGTTTGCTCAGCAAAACCCCTTTTTCCACCCAGCCCAGCTGCAGCCCCACCAGAGCGACCCAAGCACCCTGATGTGCACGCACAGTGAACACAGCGGCTCCTCACAGCATCCACGCAAGCTCAGGGCCTGTTTGTTTTCATCCCTTTGTCTTAAAGCACAACTTGGCAGCTGCTCCATCCCCTGCAGTGCTCAGCTCCCTGCCCAGCAGCCGCCCTCACAAAGGCCTCCGCGGGCTCTAAATGCAGCAGCGGTCTCGTTCCAGATCCTGCTTCAGAAACGAGATGACAGCTCGAGGGTCCTGGCTACGAAGAGATGCGGACCGGGCACGTTGACAGCAAACAGTTCTCACCATTGTTTAGAGCCTCCTTTCCTACACAGTGACTCAGTGCCGTGCGGACTGGTGGATGTGAAATGGGGCCTGGGGTTACTGGAGCAGCTCACTAAGGCCTGGCTTCTAGCTGCAAGAGGAATCTCAGTGCCATAAGAACATGGATGTTGGGATGGGTTGGAGCCCAGCTGGTGGGAAGCACAGGTACCTCAGGTGGAAAGCTACAGAGGGATAAAACACAAGAGGAACGTGTACAGTTTTAAACCCCCTCTTGGATAACATTACTTTTCAGAAATTGGGCAGTGGAAGGCAAAAAGTCAGTATCTTACCATCTTAAGTGGCTCCACAAGCAGACAAGAAACAGCACGTTGTGTATCGTTCAAGAACTGTGGAGATGTGGTAGAATCATAGAGAATCCCGAGTTGGAAGGGACCCAAAAGGATCGTCAAGTCCAACTGCTAATTATGTAAGCAATATGTAAATAAATGTTAGCAATTCATCTGACAAGAACTCTAGGGCCTGTTGAAGTTAAGGTTGCCACCGATTCCCTTGCAAAGATGAACCTTATGGCTCCCACGTGCATTTATGCAGAGATCTATTAACTGCAGTTACAAACACAAACTTTGGGACTTATCTCCTCATTTATTTTAATTAAAACCAAACTATTTGGGAAGAACAATATATATATTTCCCTCTACATTTCCCTCCATCTAGAACCAGAAGAGCAATTTCATGGGCTACAAACAGCCCTTGATGGCACAGTGTATTAGGGGACGTGTATACCTCACACCCAGCAACATGATACGAACTCCAGTAAAGCAGGGCAAGGACAAGTTCACATTTATGAACATGTAACTGAGTCACATGGAGGATTCCAAGGACTCAGAGCTTGAGTTTAAAAGTTAGAGAGGTAAAAAAGTAAACGCGCAAACCAAACACACTCTTCTTCACAGCTAGCTCAGTGGGAGTGCAACTCTGGCTGAGGACAACAGTCAGCTCTGGCAGCTCCAGCGTCCAACGGCTGCACAGGGAGAACTATTCTACCAGGATCGTATCCACGCTTTCCTGGATGAGATCAGACTCCAGTAAACACTCATCCAAGTGATCCTGGGACAAGCTGGAACTCTTCCCCACCCCCTCGCTGTCGCCGTAGGGCCGGAACCTGGGGGTGAGGGGGCTCTCCAGCTGCGGGCCGCGGCCGTGCTTGGGCTGCTTCCCCCGGTGTGTGTACATGTGCTCCAGCAGCTGGCTCTTCCGGAAGAACGTGCGGCCGCAGACGGTGCAGCCCAGTTTTCTCTTTCTCGAGAAGGAAAAGTTACAGTTCAGCTCCACCGGCTCGTGGTCCTTGGAGATGAGGGAGAGCTGCCCGATCTGCAGGGGCTCGAGCTCGGCGCAGCCCGGGTGCTCCAGTGGGTTCTCGTCCTCTCTGAGGAGGAAGGCCCCGAGGCGCTGCCCACCCTCCCTGCCCTCCATCAGGGGCTGCACCTCCCCAAGCCCGCCGCTCTCCAGGATGGAGGCCGGCACGCCGAAGGGCAGCGAGCCCGAAACATGGGTGTGCAGGTGCTCCCGCAGCCCGGCCCGCGAGTCAAAGCGCTCCCCGCAGTAGTGACACAGGTGCACCCTGAGGCTGGCCTTGGCAAGGACGGGGTTTGCTCTGCCTGGAGAAGGAGGGCTGCAGCTCTGGGACACCACAGGCTCAGCCTCGCACTTCTCCTGCTTGATGGAGACGGAAAGCTTCGGCAGCTCCTCCGCCGGCCTGGCCAGCGCTGCGGGCTGGGCTGTGGGATGCGGGCCCGGCTGCTCGTGGCTGCTGTCATCCAGGCCGATGGCGAGGGAGAGCTGCAGCTGTGGGTGCTCAGCTGGAGCAGAAGGCCGGCTCCCCGTGCTGCCCAGCGTCTCCTTGGCGCCCGGCCACTCCTTCGCTGCTTTGTGCGCAGTGGAGATCTGGATCCCATAGAGGTTTGAGGACTGCACGGCCTCTGAGGGGAAGGCCTGGTTCATCTCGACAGCGAGGTGGGAAAGGTGGTCGGCGTGCAGGAAGCGGATGCCCTCCTCCAGCCGGCTCTGGCTGACCGCCTGCTTCGGGCCCTTCCCAGTGTACATGATGTGCAGGAGGTAGCTGAAAATGTCCGGCTGGATGTCTGCGGGCTGAATCTTTATGCACTCACTGAAACAAGACAGACGATTAAGCACACTGTTGACTCCAAATTACAGCCCTGACCCATTATCTGCCCATTCATCTGCGCAGTCATTGCCTTGCAGAATGCGGGCGCTGCCACCTGGCTGCAGGGCCATGACGGGCAGCACTCCTTGCCAAGGCCTGCAGGAGCACGGCCGCCTTGTGTGCACAGCCGTGCTGTGCGATCAGGGCTCTGAGCACCTGATGGAGCTGTAGGCGTCCCTGTTCATTGCAGGGGTGCTGGACCGGATGGCTTTTAAGGGTCCCTTCCAGCCCAATTCTATGATTCTGTGTACCCGTGAGATGGCAATAACAGCGCACAGGGCCATGGTGAAGGACTGTGAGCACAGCCCGCCTCTGTCTGCCCCACCTGCGACAGCGCCTAACCACGTGCACCGCCCTCTAATAGGAGGCACGGAGCGCTTGTGCGCTCCGGTAATAAACCCAGCCGCCACTGCTGTGTAATCTTTACAAGCTTTGCACCTAAGCGTCAGCAAACAACACCTATTGCCACAGAAGTTCGCTCGTCATCTCACTTCCAGGCAAAGGCTGTGTGTGGATGGACGAGGATTGGGGCCCGCAGCGTCGCCCCTATGGGAAAGGCTGAGAGCCCTGGGGATGTTCAGCCGGCAGGAGAGGAGACAGAGAAGGGCAAGGCTTTTAAACACCAAAGGGATGGGAGTCAAGTGGATGGGCCCAGGGTCTTTTTTGGTGGTGTCCAGTGACAGGACAAGGGGCAGTGGGCACGAGATGGGAGTTCCATGTGAACATGAAGATTTATTTACAGTGTGGGTGGCAGAGCGCTGGCACAGGCTGTCCAGAGAGGTGGTGCAGTCCCATTCTCTGCAGGTATTCAAAACCCGCCTGGACATTTTCCTGTGCGACCTACTGTTGGGAACTGTGTTAGCAGGGGGCTGGGCTGGGGGATCTCCAGAGGTCCCTTCCAACCCCTGTGATTCTGTGACAAACTTCCTGGGGAGGTGCTGGAGGCCAGAACCACAGGCAGGAGGGATTAATCCATTGCTGCAGTTCAGAGGTGAGGTGAGGACTTGGAGCCAACTTCTGTATACCTGCAGAACCGCTCTGGGCCCGGTCAGAGGAAGCACCTGGAGAGGAGATTGGAATATGTGGATGCTCACAGTCCCGGCCCTTATCTGCAGCCTCTGAAGTGCAGAGAAGAGATAAGACCACGGCTCCTTGACTGCCTTGAGCCCACAGATCCTGTCAGGAGGGATCCGGCTGAGCCGGAAAACTGCCTGAGCCGCATGGGATTGGCTTTCTCCTTGGCTGGGGCAATTCCTGAGGCCATGGCAGCACCAGTGCTGGGGAGGCTGTGTGGGAACCGAGGCGTGGGCCGGATTAGGAAACAATCTCAGGCCACAGAGCATCCCCACTTGGGATCTTGAAGAGTGCAACACCTTCAGAAAGAGGAAAAAGCAGAAAGCCGAGCAGAGCAGTAAGGGGATAGGAAGACAGCTGCGAGTCCTTACCTTGTCTGATGGATAAATATCATCTTAAAATAGTTTGAGAAAGCAGCGAGCACCGCTCTGTGGGCTTTGAAGTAAACATCTCCAATGGCAACCGTGCAGTCGCACAGGAAGCCGAACTCCCGCTGCATGTTCAGCTGCTGGAGCAGGAGCAGGCTGTGGCCGGCCACGTCCATGGCGCGTCTGGGAGGAGGAGGAGGAGGAGGAGGAGGACGGCAGGTCTGTCCCAGCACGAAGTCCCATCAAGCACACCGCACGGCCCCGGAGCCTCCCCCCCAAGCTGCGCCCAGCTTCAGCGGTTTCTCCTCCTGACACCCAGTCCTACGCCGAGCGGTTAAACACTGCAGCCGCTCCGCGCGCAGCACCGAGCGCTATCGTTCCCCCCAACCCCCCCCCCGACCCCCCAACCCCCGCAGCACAGCCGCGGGCCGCGGGCCGGGACGAGCCGCTCCCCGCACCGCTCACCCCCCGCCGAAGCGCTGCCCCGACCCTGCGCGGCTCCGCCCGCTCCCTGCGCGGCGGATGGGGTGGGCGCAACTCCCCCCGCGCTTCCTGCCGCCGGGCCGGGCCGGGCCGCCCACGAGTGGAAAAACTGAGCGAGGCGGCTGCGCGGGGCGTTGCGCGGTGCTCAGCGCCCGTCCGCGATGGCGGCGACGGCGCGACCCCCGCGCAGAGCTTCCCCCGTCCCCTCAGCCCGCCCTCGTCCTCCCTTCGCGATGGACGATGCCCGTCGGGTCGCTTTGAACGCGTTTCCTACTGAAAATGGCAGCGGGAGTCACCGCGGGTGCGCGTGTGTCGCGCTCCGCTCCGCGCTGCCTCGCTTTCCGTTTGCCCCGACGTTTTGCTGCTCGTCGGGACGGTGATTTTTAATCGGGCCGAATCCGAAGCCTCCAGGGCATAATGCCGCCCCAAGAGCGGCAGGCGTGGGACTGCCCCCAGAGCTGCCCGCGGGTGGGCACAGCTGGCTGCCCGGCCCACCGCGCCCACAAATATTCCTTCTTTTTTTTTTTTTTTTTTTTTCCAGCTTTCCTTCTCCCATTTACACACAAAGCTCACTGGGCTCGGGGCCATCTTCTGCAGCCGGGCCGAGGTTGAATGGCGCTCCGATCCCGTTTGCCCCTGCTCAGCACCACTCGCTGCTTTTCTTCCCTCAAAGCTCGGCGGTAGGGGCCGAGCTACGTGACGGATTTATTGACCCGTGCGCCGAGTGAGGGGGCTGGTTTGCACACCGCGGGTTATTTATTTAAATGATTAATTATTTACACCTTATCATCTAGGTTGACCCTGGCCCAAAGATGGCTGGGAAGAGCTCCAGAGAAACCGGAGCCAAAAGGATGGGAGCAGTGATGAGGAGTGACGTTTCACTGTCAAAAAAAAAAAAAAACAAAAAAAAAAACCCCAAACCAGTCAGCGGTTTCATGGGGCTCCAGGGGTACAGAGCGGCACACTCTGTGATGCCGTTCTCAAATCTGCCGTCAGACCTTTTGCCACCTGCAGCTGAGCTCCTTGCCCTCCTGTACGAGCTCCTTGCCCTCCTGTACGATCTTCGTGCTTCGTTCCAGCAGTATCGATACGATGTTTCCTTGGGTACCCGTGGTGAACACAGAAGCGGTGGGACCGCATCTGCGGATGCACAGAGCGGCCGGTGCCCTTTGGGCGGAGGAGCCGAGCGTCCGTCCAGCACCCGTCTGCGGGGAGCAGAGGCTCCAGGCAACGCCATGGCTCAGCTCGGGGAGGGTGGGGAACGGCCCTGGGAAAACTCTGAGAGGGGAAAAGAAGCGGAAAAAAAAAAAAAAAAAAAGAGCGAAAATCCCCAAAGCGCTGCTCCGTTGATTCGAAGCGGCGTCGGATGCGCGGCGCTCCCTGCATCAGCCGCGGGAGGGGCGGCGGCAGCGGGTGGAATTTCGGCGATTGAAAAAAGTAATAACCAGAAATCACGCGGCGTGGCGGGGAGGGGGGGGGGGGGGGGGGGGGGGGGTTCGCTGCTGATGAGAGGCAGCTGTCACACCCAGGGGTCGGGAAGCCGAGCACGGGGCAGACCCCCACCCCTCCCCCGCAGAGCAACGGGGGTTGGGGGGGAAGGAGGGGGTTCCCGACGGACCGGGGAGGGGGAAGGCGGAGGGCCGGGCCCGGCGAGCGATGGGAGGGGGCGCGGAGCCGCTCCGGCCCCGGCGCGATGGGAGGAGAGGGGAGCGCGGCAGGGAGCCGCCCGCCGGGCCCGGCATTGGCGCGGCGCAGCAGCGCTGGCAGCGGCGGGGCCGGGAGCCGCCGGCCGCCGAGGGGAGGGGTCCGGCTCCGTGCGGTCGCGGCGGAGCCGGCGCTGCGGCAGCAGCAGGCGCGGCGGGGCGGAAGTCCTTTGTTGCAGCGGCAGCGGCGCAGCGGCGGGAGCGGCGCGGGCGGCTCTGCCCCTCGGCCCGCGGTGAGTGCGGCCGTGCGGGCCTCCAACCGAGCGGCCCCGCGCGGAGCGGAGCGGAGCGGAGCGGAGCGGGGCGGGGGGAGCGGGCGGCGGCAGCTCCGCCGCCGGCGGGAGGTGGGAAGTGCCGAGCGGCGCCGGCCGCGGCGTGGCCCGGCTCCGGCCCGGCGCGCCATAGTGGAGCTGCCAGGTAGGGGCTGCCCGGCCGGCTCTCGGCCGCCGCCGTGACCTTGCGCCGGGCGGGAGGGGGCCGGGCCGGGCCGGGCCGGCGCGGGGCCGCGCGGTTCTCGGCGGCTTTCCGCTCCAGCTGCGGGGCGGCGCGGAGGGGCCCCGCGGAAGCGGCGGATGCTGCGCGGGGCGGGGGCGAGAAGGGCACGGCGGCCGTGGTTCCGCGCTCGGCGCCGCGGTGAAGCTCGGACGGCTCTCCGCGCTGTGCCGCTTTGTTGGTTCTCTTTTTTTGGTTGGTTTTTTTTTTTTTGTTTTTTTTTTGGTTCTTTTTTTTCTTGAAGCGAAAAGTTGAGTTGCGGCAGTTTCACGCAGAGCGGAGCCGCAGTCCGCGGGGAACGCGCCAGCGCACCCCACCCCACCCCGGAGACGGGCAGCGCTCGGGGGCGGCCGGGACCGGGGAGGGGAGGGGGGAGGAGAGCGGTTGGGTATGAAATGCGGCGGTGCCGAAGGGCTGCCAGGGCTGCTTCCCCGCGTGCCGCCCCGCACGGAAAGGTAACGAGCAGAGGAGAGGAAGCGGTGCCGCTGTGCTCTGCGAGTTGGTGTAACTCCGATCCTCGACACGTCGGCGCTGGAGCTGCCTGCCCGGCTCCTGCCGCTGCGTGACTGCCCCACGACACAGCATCGCGCGGCCGGAGAAGAGCCGGCTGGGGCAGCGCCGTGTTCCGTAGGCATTTAATTACATTAAACAAACATTCCTTTAATTAAAAGGAGTTTGTTTAACATTCCTCGCTGCGGCTCTTGGAAAAACCCGCACGGCCCTCGCGAGCAGGGCTTGCTTTCTTTCTCTGCAAATTAGAAACCGAAGCTGTCCCGGGGCTGAGCCGGGGCCGTGTGAGCGTGTGGGGCGGCTTGCTGGCTGCTGGTCCGGGTGGGAGCGGGGCTGTGGGCTGGTGCTGCACGGGAAGCTCGGCAGAGCGCTGGAAAGCCCCGGCTCTCAGGAGCAGGGGGGTTTGGGCCGTGTGGGGGAACTGAGCTGAGCAGATGCTCCGTGGCTGCTGGCGCACGGCTTCGGTTTTGTCACGGGCACGGGAATCGGCAGTAATTGCAGTGAGAGTATGCACAGAAAGTCCAGGATCCTTTGTGGGTGCTTATCTGCTGCGTGGGAAAAAAAGCTGCTCCGAGCTGAGATGGTGAAAGTGTCCTGGTGGCAGCCCTAGTGCCCGTTCCTGCAGGGGCTGCATGCAGCTGGCCCCAGACCTCCTCTGCAGGACGTGCCGAGCGTTTGTCAAGAAGCGATGAGCAGTGGTTGCTCCGTGGTTGCTTTCTCTGCCCCTGCTGCTGCTGCCCGGGCACAGAGAGCACCACGCACACCGAGCTCTGCTGCGGACACAGCTGTCAGGATTTGCATGAAGACCATTTATAGCTTCAAATTGGCCTGGTAACTCTTTCTTTGCGTGCCTTGGGCCATCGCAGAGCTCTCTAGAATTAACCAGCAGTTGCCTTCTTCTCTACTAAACCCACCTCAGCTGATGGAGACCTTGGCAGTTCAGTTTTTCTTATGTGCCACGAGTGAATTTCAAAGCATTTAGGACCAGGAAGCATCGACGTGTAGTCTGACCCATGCGTCACAAGGCGCTCCACTTCACTCGTGTGTGTCCAGTGACTGGTTGCGCCGGCACACAGCCTGTATCAGCCAGGGATGCTCGTCTGGAAGGCACTTCTCCTTATCTGAGGGTCTTGGGAGAGGGCTGAGCACGAGGAGGTCCCCTGAAGCTAACAGGGCCAGTCAGAGGGCACAGGTAAAGGCTCATCAGCCAGCTGCAAGGCTTAAATCGGGTGTCAGGGTGTTCTTCCACAGGTCTTTCCAACTTATCGTTACTGTGTTGCCTCAGCACCTTTTCCAGTTGTAAAGGCGTCAGATAAATGGTGACTGTGACTTTATAGAGCGGTGTTCGGTGGATAACAAGTTACTTAAAACACTGCGTGCGGCTCTGCAGTACTTTGTACTCCGGAGACACGACCTGAACTTGGTTGAAGCTGCGGTGGCAACTTCTAGGGCTTCAGTTCAGACTGTTTTCCTAACTTAGCTGCTCGTGCTTTCCTGTCCTCTTATTCATCTTTTGTGGTGAGTGCGTACTAAGACCGTGATGCCCTTTAATTCTGAGGGTCTGACAGTGGAAACCTGTTAAACTCTTTCAGTTTCTCGTTTGTGGGCTGAGGTGCGGTGTCAGTGGAGAGCTCTGTGAGCTGATGGGGGAACGAATGGCTCCCACCATTGCTCCTTGCCATTCCCTGGGTCTGATCCAGCTCAGGTGTCAGCTGGAGCTTGTTTCCTTACACTGGCAACAGGGCATTTGACATCAGTTGATTCAGCCATCAGGATGTGCATGCAGATGAGGAGCTGCATCTTGGCAGGCAGCTTCACAGCTGGTGTGCCTGAAGGCAGCTAATGGAAGGACTATGGGAGGAGGAGAAATTATAGCCAGTCCTTCCTTACCCAAGTAATGGAGCCTAATTAGACTTTCCCTGACAGTACAGGGATAACTTAATTCACGATTGTGGATCCTGCACTTGCAGCGCAAGCTGCATCTTATCCGTACCTGCTGTTGTGATAACAGTGGGCACCTGGCCTCACAATCTCTGCCTTTTTTGCAGAGTTTGTGTAAACTGAGTACTTTCTTGGACTCTGCAGTACTATGGCAAGCTCAGTGGCTTCCTCTTGTAAATGTCTAGATAAAACCTGTTGCTTGTCAGCAACCCCGTAGTCAGTGTGCCAGCTCAACGCCCAGATTTCTCAGGGAGTGTGAACTTGTGGGATAGGATACTTCCTGAGCATCTTGATGCTGTCATTTAGGGATCCAGATTCTCTGCCGGAGAATCTGGAGCCACGAAGGCAAAGTAATTCTTCAGGGAGCAGAGCTCCTGGGAGCCCGCGTCAGGCTGAGATGCGGTGTGAGAATGGCGTGGGGAGTTTGCTTTCTGCTGCCCAAGCAGTGCATTTCTTTGGATAACTGGGCGTTGGTTCCTTGAGGTTTTTCAGTCTCATTTTCTATTAACACCAAGTTCTCCACTCATTTATTATACTTTTGTCCAGCCTGCTCTTGGTTTCTGAAGAAAAGCAGCCAGCCACTAAGCATGTAAGCAGTCTGTTTTTGCCTGCTCAGCAGTGGAAATGCTGGGTTTTGAAAACCACCTACTAATTTTAGGAGCCGAGAGGCTCCTGAATCTTGAACCTTGTGGTACTTCTTTTTTGAAGACAGAGAAGTTAATAAAAGAACTTCAGCAGTCCCTTAAAGGTTTAACAGAGCTCAAAGACTTCTTCTGTCTTCAGTTTTCTGAGCTGTTTTAAAACTAGAGTTCTGAGGGGAAAAAGAAAACATGGAGCTACAGTAAGTGCCGTTTCCTTCTGGTTCTGAGCTTCTAAACAACATCCTTGGTTTGCGTAGTAGTGCAGCTTTCCTTGTTGGTGATAGTATCTGAGTAGTAATTGTACCTGAGTGCTGATTCAGAAGAAAAACACTGTGGCATGTGAGCAGCTGGAATCAAAGCTTCGCCGTGTGCCAACAAACACAGCCTCCGCATACATCTTATGCTTCTTAGAGTTTGAGGATCAGGCTGAAATTACCTGACTGAAACATCCACGCTTCTCAGTTTCGTGTCAGACGCTTTTCCAGTACGTTCTTTTTCAGAGCACGTCTGCATGGTTCTGTGCTGCTCACGGCACGGCTCATCGCTGTGCTCGCTGCACGGATCAGTCGTTGCTGAAGATGGAGTGATGTAGGTGCCTGCTGGACCTCCCTGTGATGTTTGTGGCTGCAGCGTTTGGGTGCTTCATAAATGCAAGCGGTCACGTTCCTTCCCTTTGTGAAATAGGAAGCAGCGTCAGAGAGGCTCAGATACACATTTGGATTGACCAACTCGCACGTGTAGGGCTTTAATTTTCCAAGGTGATCAGTGCTTAATACACACAGCAGTTAGCTCTTGTTTGTATCAGGTACTGCTAATGGTTTCTCAGTGCAGCCCTGATGTTGACGTGACTTGTCCCAGCACTGACAGCGATGGGGTGCTGTTTTTGAAGCAGTGCCCTTTCTCGTGAGCTTTTCCTCTGCCGTCTGCTTGCCTCATCCACCTCACCTCCTCCAAACCCTGTGCCAGATGAGCAGGGATCTCGCACTGCGCACGAAGGGCAGTGCTGCTTGGATCCATCCCCCGGACAGACCCAGAGGGTGAGCCCAGTAAAGAAAGGAGCCTTTGGTAAGAGGAGGGCTGGAAGGCTGCAGTGTGTACATAAAAGGTTGCTGAATGACTGCTGCACTGGAATTTAGCTTAATTAATGTCTTGTGTATGCAGTTAGCTTTGAAACCTTAGGTTTCTTTTGAGATGGATGTTTTTGTCCTAATGACTGTTTTCTTTCCAAAGAAAACTTGAAAAATAATTTGCAGCGTTGAACCACCCACGTGGGTGACAAATGCAAATCTCTGACATTTCAGCAATTAAAATCACAAAATAATGGCAGAGGATCATTTTCTGAGAGCTTGCTCTTGATGGGAGGACATTTTTCAACAAACCTGTGATATTTGCTGTAGCAAAGGAGTGGCAGAACCCAGAGTTCAGTTCCAGCTCTGAGTGGGTGCATGCTGCAATAGTTCTCTGCCTTTTGCCCAGCAAAAGCGTGTGTGCGTATCTGTGCTTATATATGTGTGTGCATATAGAAAATATTTTTCCTTTCTGCCCTAGCACTTTGGTTCTTCCCCAGTCCCTGGTGTCCCTCCCCCACGTAGATCCTCACTGCACCAACTTTTCTGCCCTCTGCTGTTCCTGATCGCAGACCCCTCCTCTCAGCTCAGCCTGTCCCACCTGCTCTCTTGATGGCTCCCTGAGCCAAGTGTCTTTCCCTTCTGGCCAGGGGTGCTGGGACACGTCCTGGTGCGGTGAGCACTGTCATGAGTCTGAGAGTGGAGGTGGCACACAGCAACCAAAGGGGTTTTCAAACTGGATGGGATGGCTTGGGTAGGCCCCTGTGTACTAAGGAGCTGTGTGAGAATGAATTGTTCTCAACGAGGCTGTAATCTGAGTTTTCAGTAATGCACAGCAGTCTGAAGTGTGAACAAATCGATAATGTCTACCTTCTTCTTCCCCTTCTCCTTTCTAAGCTTCTTGTTTAACCAGCCAAATTCAGGCAGCTTTTTGTGTGGGGACAGAGAACATCTCTGAGACATGCCCCTTTCTCCCATGTGAAGTCTGATTAAGGTCTATGTCCGATTAATGTTTATACACCAAGGGAGATGGGAGGCAAGTGGATGAGGCCAGGCTCTTCTCGGTGGAGCGTAGCAGCAGGACAAGGAGCAAAGCACTAAAATTTGAACGTAGGAAGTTCCATACAGACATGTGGAAGGAATTCTCTGCAGTGAGGGCGATGGAGCACGGGAACAGGGTGGGCAGAGAGGTTATGGAGTCTCCACGTGTGGAGATATTCGAGACCTGTCCTGACCTGTTGTAGGGAACCTGCTGTAGCAGGGGGTGGGTTGGACTCGGTGATCTCTTGAGGTCCCTTTCAACCCCTGCGATTCTGTGAGGTTTCCTAAGATTTTGCAAGACAAAGTTCTTTCAGTTTTAAAGCAAGAATGGTATTTTAGAGAAACAAAAGCTTTTTCTTAACCTCACTTTTGGAACTGCTGTAACTGAAGTTTTCTGGAGAAAGAAAAAGCCCAGAGCAGTTCACAAGGAAACTTTTGCCTTTGCTGGTCGATGTCAAAGTTTTAAATAGACCAACACAGGTTCTCATAGTGGGAAGTGTTGGCAGCTGTAAATACTTGGTGACACGCGGCAGGTTAATACAGCACACAGAGGAAGGCTGCCAGTACTTTCATTAACATAGATAACTTCAAACGCTCTCTATTTTAATATCTCCTCGTAGTACTGCTGTGATGGAGGCTGTGTACACATCTGAGCACCTTGCTGGCCTGCCCAAGCTAACTCGGGCTCAGTTCTTTACAAAGCAGTGGTAGGAGAAAGGCATTACCGGTGCCTTATTTTTGCTTATCGGGTCTCAAGTGCTGAAAGCTCTGCAGGAGTTTCTCTGCCAAAAGAGGAAATAGGTTTTGCTTTTTTCAAAGAAGAAGGAAATCTAGAGAAAATGAGTTTGTGCACCGTCACTGCAATGGCTGCCAGGTCATTCCCGCTAGTTTGAAGTGCCCCTTTGCAGGTGTGTGCAGGTATTCGTGACCTTGCTGCCTGCGCTGCTGTTTTGCTACTGGAAGCCACAATGGAGTACTTTCAGTATGCAGAAAATAAAAAGGAAGAGTTCAAGCTTGCCACTTTGTGAGGACAAGAAGGTTCAAATAAGCTGTCTCGATTCCTTCCTCTGGCAGTCCTGATGGAAGTTGGCACTGAAAGGCCAACGGTTATCAGAAGAACTGTGTCTTCTCACTGTCTCTTGTTGATTTTTCAGTCTTAGGATGTGGAAGCTGAAGTCAGTTCTTTGTTACTATGCAGTTGCTGGTCTTAATTCTTGATGAAGTCTACTGAATTGCGTTCAAGTATCTGATTAATGACCTGAAATACTCAGACGCCTTAGCACTTCAAAGAATATAAAGTGCCCTTTAATGTTACTTGATGTTGAAAGCTTTGTTGTTATTCTCAGAAACCCCTGAAGTTACCCAGAAACTTAGACAGTTGTCAAACTTCTGTAGAGAAGGCATGAAGCTGTTTCAGAGATTCTTCTGTTTTCAGAGCTACCCTCCTGCAAGTTAGTAAGAAAGCCATTGAATGGATTTTATGTAACGAGCTGCGTTTCTGCAGTAGACATCACTGAGCTGAACTGGACAGGGAATTGCGATGTGCTTCCGTTTGGAGTTTTGGGTTCTAGCAGTAAGTTGAGGGGAGAGAAGCAGCTGTCATCCAGGTGTTAATCACCAGTATAAAACCCAAGTCTCAAGATTCCCATTGCCAGATAAGGTCGTCTGCTGATAGTGGTCCATAGGAATGGCTGCAGAGTTGGGGCTAGGGAATATTACTGGGTGGTGATGAGCATTTCCTCATGTAGAGAGCCTGAATGGATTTTTTGCCATGACAGTCATTTGTGGAATGAAGGAGAGCAGTGACTAATGTTAGGTCTGCTACTTAACAGCCCAGGCAACATCTCTGCTTTGTGAATTCATTGCTTGTTGTGGAATTTAATTTCTCTGCTCATTTTCCAGTCAATGGGGGAGATAGGTGTGAGCTGGCAGGGAGACGATGGGGAGGGGATAAGAAGAAACCAGGGAACGTTTTTGTATGTATTTTGTTTGCATTTTGGATGTCTGAAAGAAGTGACAAATCGATCTGTGCATTTCACGGAGTCATAAAATGCAGTCTGTACACGTTGTTTGCTTTCCTGTATCTCATGTGTACAAATCTCTTACTGTTGTTTCTGTTGCTTGCAATAACTTACAAAGTGTGAAGCATGCTCCTCACTGCTTTTGGCCTTTCTTCTCAGTTAGGGCATTCTTTACCCTTCCTTTTGTTTTCTCAAACCACCCTGTCTTGGTCCCTGTTTGTTTAACACACGTTATGCGTATTAGTAAAAATCGAGTGGGGGATAGCCTTACTTGGTTGCAGTTTATCTTCTATGAATTGAATGGACACCTCCTGCATACAATATGTTTCTTCTGCATATTTTTGCTAACATAAAGTAGCACATTTTCTTCTTTCCTGTTTAGGACAAGTGAGTGCTTTCATATAGAACACCTTCCAGCACCTTCAGAACTTTGCTCCAAGTGTTTGCTGTTCCTCATCAAGGCTCCGTCTCTCAGTGCTGCCATCTCTGGCTTGCTGGCCTTCAGTCTTCCATTAGCCGAGTTTGTGTTTTGTTTTTTTTTGTCCAGACTAAGTGTTTTGCTTGTATTACATGAAAGAGTGGTTTTAAGAAGAGCTGGAGCACGGTGTGCACCACTTCCTGCTTCCGTGCTGTCTGTGTAGCACAGCGGGCTTGTGTGAGCCATGCTGCCAGCCCTGCACTTCTCAGAATGCACCTGAGTTGCACGGCTCCTCATTTGATAGATGTCTTACAGATAAGGTCAAGAAGATCCCCAAGCAGCCGTAAAGAGCAAACAGTATTTAGATGTAGCCTGTTGTAGATGCTTCACTGATGCCTCTTCTGAGTTTCTTTTAGTGGGGGAGGGAAAGACCAGTTTGAGCCCAGCACTGGTGCCAGTAATGTGTTACAACATAGGTCCTTTGGTCTGGCAGGTGAAAAAGGCAAGCTGAGACTCAGCGGTGGTTTCTTACAGTCAGCTCACCTTGTATAGCTGTTGTCCCGGGGCCGTCTTGCAGAAGCCTGCCCTGTGAAGCTTTTGAAGTTCTGCATCCAGAATTCCTATCTGGAAATCTTGGCTGTAGGACTTTGAGATGTATTGGCTAATTTATATTCTAGCAGCGTTGCTTTAACTGATTGTGGTGGTTATGTTTATTCGTTTACTGGTCTTGTAAGTCTAGTGGTGAGCACATGGGACTGTGGATGTTTTCACTGGCATCAACAGTAGTTGCCAGCAAAGATGTCCAGACGGGAAATCATACCACAAACAGTGTGAGAATAGGAAGATCTAGAGAGGAAAAGGACGGCGGTTCCTCTCTGTGCTTCAGTGTATTCCTCTTCTTGTGCTCATGGTTTTAACAGATGTCATCTTCTTTTTGCAGGGCTGTAATTGAAGTACAAGATGGCAAGAACCAGCCACAGCAACTACGTCCTTCAGCAGCTGAACAACCAAAGGGAGTGGGGCTTTCTGTGTGACTGCTGCATTGCTATCGATGACATTTATTTTCAAGCGCACAAAGCAGTCCTTGCTGCATGCAGCTCCTATTTTAGAATGTTTTTTATGAACCATCAACACACTACAGCCCAGCTGAATCTAAGCAACATGAAGATTAGCGCTGAATGCTTTGATCTTATTTTACAGTTCATGTATTTAGGAAAAATTATGACCGCCCCTGCCAATTTTGAGCAATTTAAAGTGGCCATGAACTATTTGCAGCTCTACAATGTACCCGAGTGTCTGGAAGATATACAGGATACAGACTCGTCTAGTTTAAAATGCTCTTCTTCTGCTTCCAGCACCCAGAACAGTAAAATGATCTTCGGTGTGCGAATGTACGAAGACACGCTTGCTAGAAATGGCAGCGAAACAAACAGGTGGGGCATGGAGCCGCCAAGTTCCACAGTGAATACATCCCATAACAAAGAGCCCGATGAAGAAGCTTTGCAGCTCGCCAGTTTCCCCGAACAACTGTTTGATGTCTGCAAAAAAAGCACCACGTCCAAATACTCTCACACAAAAGAGCGTGTGTCCCACTCGCGCCGCTTCGGAAGAAGCTTCACCTGCGACAGCTGCGGGTTCAGTTTTAGCTGTGAAAAGTTACTGGATGAGCACGTGTTGTCGTGCACCAACAGGCATTCGTACCAAAGTGCCAGATATTACGGTGCTGAAAAGATTGACTTTAGTGAAAAGGACTCTGCTTCTAAAATAATCTCCACGCAAACGGAAAAATACAAGGGGGATTCGAGCCAAGTCGCCGATGATTCTTCATCTCCCGTGTCCAACGTTACAGGCAGGAAAAGCAGCATGGTGGCATCCGAGATGTCGGGTGAAGAAGGAAGCCGAGCCTCCGACAGGAAGAGGATTGTCATCAAGATGGAACCAGAGGACAGTCCCGCAGACGAGCTGAAAGATTACAATATCATCAAGGTGACAGATAAAGACTGCAATGAGTCTTCTGATAATGATGACCTCGACGACGAGCAGGAAGAGCCGCTTTACAGGTACTATGTTGAGGAAGAGATGAGAGAGAAGAGAAATGCTCGGAAGACTTTAAAACCGCGTTTGTCCATGGATGAGGATGAAAGGAGGTGTTTAAAGAGTCCGCGGCACCTTAGCAGGAAAGCTCCCTCTGTCCAGGAAGATGTGGAGAACGCTCCCTGTGAACTTTGCGGGCTAACAATCACTGAGGAGGATTTGTCCTCTCATTATTTATCCAAACACATAGAAAATATATGTGCCTGTGGCAAGTGTGGTCAAATACTGGTCAAGGGCAAACAGTTACAGGATCATGCACAGACCTGTGGAGAACCCCAGGACCTGACCATGAACGGTATCAGAAATTCTGAGGAAAAAATGGACTTGGAAGAAAACCCCGAGGAGCAGTCGGAAATAAGGGACATGATGTTTGCAGACATGCTGGAGGACTTCAGGGACAGTCATTTCCCCATGAACAGCCTTCAGAAAAAACAGTCCTATAAGCATTCTGCCTGTCCTTTCCGGTGTCCTAATTGCGGGCAGCGTTTTGAGACTGAAAACCTAGTGGTTGAACATATGTCCAACTGCCTGGAGCAAGATCTGTTCAAGAATTCCATGATGGAAGAGAATGAAAGAGATCACAGACGTAAGCATTTCTGCAATCTTTGTGGGAAAGGATTTTATCAGCGTTGTCACTTGAGGGAACACTATACTGTTCATACCAAGGAAAAACAGTTTGTTTGTCAGACATGTGGGAAGCAGTTCTTAAGAGAGCGCCAGTTGCGGCTCCACAATGATATGCACAAAGGAATGGCCAGGTATGTCTGTTCCATTTGTGATCAAGGAAACTTCAGAAAACATGACCATGTACGGCATATGATATCTCACTTATCAGCTGGAGAGACTATATGCCAGGTCTGTTTTCAGATATTCCCAAATAATGAGCAACTGGAGCAGCACATGGATGTTCATCTGTACACGTGTGGAGTATGTGGAGCAAAATTTAATTTGAGAAAAGATATGAGATCTCACTATAATGCCAAGCATTTGAAAAGAACATAAAGCATAATCATACTGTTAAAGCATTAAATTGGCAGCAGAGAGAACACCAAAGCAAGGCATACAGTATAGTAGACAAAAATTAAGAAAAAAAATATTGAAAACAAGTCTTTTTTTTTATTATTATTTTTTTAAGACCCTCTTAATCATAGGTGTCTAGGCTCATTAAGTATATAGCTTTGAAAAGCTTCATGTGTTTAATTATTACATTTTCACTGTTTCCTAATATCAGTTTCTGTTCTTAATTTTATTGTTTTACTAAGTAGATATACAAATCATTATTTTTAAACTGTAGATTAAAAGCACAATGTTACCCCTTCACTGACTGCTATTAAACAGTTCTCGGATCCACGTCCGTAAGATGAGTGCTTTAATATTTCCATGTGTTGTTTCTTCATGTGAAAATTTTAGATCACAGTGATTAATACGCAAGAGCATAATTGTTCACCATCCCAAAATTAATTTTCAAAAGGGACAAAAAAAAAAAAAAGAAAAAAAGAAAAAAAGCAATGCCAAGACGTAATCCTTTGCTCTCTGACTCTGCTGTAAGGGCAGAGCTGGCTGTGCCGATCCTCAGCTTCTTGGCTTTGTTGAAATTCGCATCCCAGTGGTCAGAGCACATAGGCTCAGTTAAACCTTGCAGAGTTGGACTGGTGTGCGCAAAGGGAGAGGGAGTTAATGGCTGTCACGATAACTGAGGAGTTTCCAGCAGTCTGGTTTTCTGGTCATTATCCAGACTTGAAATTCTAGCAGAACTGTAATGTGTCGCTTCTGCTGTGTGACTGACGTCGGCCTTTTGCTGGCTACCCTTATCCACGTGGGTCTATATAACCTGCTTATCGTAATATACAAGGGAAGACGAGCTGTGGTGCATTGCTAGGAATACAGAATTGCAATGTGCGTTGAAGACTTCTTCATTTCTCAGCTTAGCTGTAAATGGGTGCCTTGTCGCTTTTGTTGGGAAGTTAAAAGTGGGATGGGTGTGTAGATAGTCCCATTGCTTGGGTGGGAAGGGAACGGGGAGTGTGGCTCATGTCAACCTTAGATTTTTTTGTTTCTTGTTTTCATGATACTTTCTGAATGTTCTGTTTTTCAACAAGAATATAATAAGAAAAGACTGCAGAGTTTGTTTAATAAATGTAAAGACATTTAATGCCTTTAAAGATTTCTTTCTGATTCTAGTATAGCCCTTATCTGTGTAGCTTGTCTCTTAATTTAACTGAATTTAAAAGTCCTGCTAACTACCAGCTGACATCAGTTCAGTGGGGCAGTTTGCCCTTGGGGAGAACAACTGGCTTTGACTCACAGGCACCAGCTGTCTAAATGTTAAGTGTATGGTTTTTAATGGGGGGCAATAGGATCCTAATATGCAATGGTAGAGAAAACTATTACAAAATGAAGTCTAGTTGTACTTTCTCCTAGCAGATCTTACTTTACCAACCAGCGTAGTAATGCGGCCTCCCACCGAGCCGTGGAGAGGGAAGTGATTTCAACCAGCTTGCGTGTCAGTGGTGGGGCTGAGAGCAGGAGCAGGGGCTGAGCCCTTGTTTCTCAGCAGTTAAAGGGGTGTTGAGCTTTGAAATAGATTAAAACAGTTCAGAATCTCCACTCTATCTAGATCTATCTAGATCAAACCGAGTACCAGAGAGATCTTCGTTTTTATTCAGTTTTAAATGCGGATTGGAATTTCTCCTGTTGATTTGACGAGGGAGTGGGGAAGGGCCCAGCCACGGGGCTGCAGGCCTGAGCTCGCTGCTGGCTCCCAGATGCTGCTTCAGTTGCAGCATTTTGCTAGAACTGCTCAGTCTTAGGTTTTCTTGAAGGTGCTGAAGCCAGCTGAGTCTCCAGCAGCACTGGGACTAAAAGCACTGCTGATGTTAATGCACTCCAGCTCTTGAGTTAATTCCAGGCTTCTCTCTTACTAGGATTTCGTTACACGCTTCCCATCCCACGCTGGGCTGAAGCTCAGTGTGTAAGAGTTCAGAGAATAACCAGGATGGCTATTGTAGCACTCTCAGTGCTGAATTCACTAGTAGAAAGGTGATTAGAAGGATCTTAAAGTATTTGACTGCCTGTAGCAATCATCTTAAAGACAAAGTAGCTAAGCACTTGCTGCGGTAGAAGGATTGGGGGCTAATATGCTGCACGCAATTTCTCTAATGTTCAGGTTCTCATAAGATAGCAGCTGTGGCTGAACTGGGAAAAGCAGCCAAGGGAACTGAGGGAGAGCCAGAGAGTGCTGGGGAGTTGACAGGAGAGCCTCATGGTACAGGGTGAGCTGGAGGAGTGGGATGGCTTGGTGGGAGAGGGGGGATGGCAAAGGCTGGAAGGGTCGGGCAGAGAGACAGAATCAGAGCTGCACGAAAGGAAGCAGAGGAGGAAACATCCTAATGGTAGCGCAGAGGGAAAGCCTGGAGGAACGGATGAAGTCCTATAGATGCCTGTGAGGCCAGAGTGAGTATGACTTAGCTTGGCTGAGAGAGATCTCGACCCAGGTGATTAGCTCGCTATGGCACAAACACATAGTGCAGATGGTGTGCTTGTGCTGGAGGGTCAGTGTGGCACAGCAAAGAATCGTTAAAGATCTTGTTGAAAAGGAGGAGGTGAGTTGTGCAAACTAAAAGATCGTTCTGGAATACAGGGAATAGTTAACAGTAATATGTGGACGCCTCTGGTCTGGGTCAAGAGCCATTCTTTAGGGTGCATTGGTCTGAACTTGACCTAAAAAATGATTCACCGAAAGAACAAACAGAATAACTTCCTAGCGTGAGTAGACCTGTCAACTACAGAAGTTAAATTCAGGAATTGTGGATGATGGTATTTATGTGAACTATCTGACTTCACAAACGCTCTGTAATCTCTTTGTTTTTCAAATATAAGCTGTATTGTAGTATCCTTTCAAAGGAAAGCTTGTTGTTCCTACTGAACTTGAATGAACGTTTTCTCCCTGTTCTTACAGAACAAAACCAGTGCCTTGGTGTTCACAGGTATGCATGTCCAGACTGAGGCTCAAAAGGAGCATGAACTGCACTACAGGAAAGCTTAAGAGTGGAGGCAGAGAATAGCAGAATGACTTAAATAGCCCAGCAGGTGACTGGGGAGTATATGACAACAAATCAGAGTTATTAAGGCATAAATAAGATGCCTTGCTTGCGAATAGATGCAGTAGAGAGCGTTTATGGTGACGTGAAAATATGCAGAGAAGAAGGGGTGGCTGCCACGCTCCTGAGGTCAGAGGGACAATGTCCACAGGGGTGTGAAATGGTGTTTCAGCCCTCCTACTGTGAGAAAAGTTACTCTCTGCAGAAACAGAATGAAAGCACATCTGACAAAAAAAAAAATACTCGCAGTGATGGGATCCTAGAAGTCTTACTGTTGTTTGAAAGATAATGAAGGGGAAGCAGAAATACTTAAGTCAAAATTCTGTTTCCTCTAACAAATTTGTACTTCTCAGTCATGTTAACACAGTTCCTTACTATTTCCTTCCACACTGTGTGGAGATTTAGCTTATAAGAGCCTTAAAAAACTTAAGGATCCTTAAGTTCAGACGTGTATGTGCATTGCATTGGATAAAGCATAGCCAGGAAGAAACAAGGATGCTATTTAAAAAGTGTTTTGCTATTCCTATTTTTAGAGGATCTCTCTCTGTTGTGCTTTTTTCCTCATTTTGGCAGTGGTGTGAGCAGCAGCCCTGAGAATTCTTAGTGGCTGGCCTAGGTATTAGCTTTCAGGATTTACTGAAACTTAAAAGAGAGAACTCATAAAGACCTGAAATGAGCTTTAAAATAGAACAAAAGCTGTCAAGCTGCTTTTTCAGTATCAAAGGAGATATCCAAATGTTTAAATATATATGTGTGTATATATATATATATGTATACTTGTAAATACTTAATTGGCAACTTGCTCATCCAAAGAATGTTTGCGTTTGTGTATGACAGTATTTGTAGCTAACAGGTCCATGGAGAAGTCTTGAGTTGAATATCACAGAATTCTAAGAATTTGTACTTTTACGTGGGGACAATGCTATTTCATACACGCAGCTAATGGAGAAAATGCAATTCAGCATATTTTTAAATTGAAAGCTGAAGACTGAAAGTCTGCTGTCCTGGAGAATATGTTAGAAACGTATGGTTATAAAAGCGGATGCTTTGCCTGCACTGCTGTATTTGAACACGCTAGTGCCAGAACATCAGGTGTGTCTCAGCTGCTGCTGAGGATGTAAGTTTGTTCCTGATGGTGGTACCTTGAGCACTGCAGGTTCCTTCCTCCCCACCAAGTAGTTTCAACTCCAGTATATCCCTTTTGAGCCACCTCCTCCCTTGTCATAAGGCACGTGTCTGCGTGGCTTAACAGTGAACTGGATGAAACAACGAACTTTTTGTTTCCCTGAGGGTTATTTTTTTCTGGATCAGTTCCCTGTTGCAGTTCCCTCTATATTTCAACAGGAGTGTTGGTATGAGGGGAGAAGTGAGTGGCTGGGAGGGGGATCATTTGCTTACAAGAGCTATGTCAGAACTGAAAGCATGGCCGAGCTGCTTAACTAAGTCTGTCTCACCCCAGCATCTTCATGGAAGCTGTATTCCTAATTCCTCTCCTATTTCCTGATAAGGAAAAAAGGCAGCCCAGCCTCTTACGCACAGATGAGACACATCTATGCTCTCTGCCCTCTTTATGAGAATTGGAAACCTTCCTGCGTTCAGCTCACCCCACAAATATGCTCTGGAGCTTTCTTCGTCTTTCTTGAAATAGACGACGCAGCGCTGTGTGCTGGGTTAGTGCGGCTGGCCCGAGGCCAGGAGCGAGCTGGGCCCCTCGGCCACGAGCGCTGGGACCTGCCCCCACCTCCCTCTGCTCTGTGCCCTGCAGCTCCAGATGTGCTGCCCGCAGCTGGCGCAGCACACACCGCCCTGCTACTCTGCCTTCTGCCTCCGTGTGCTCTGGTATTTTGTGGCAGCAGGAGACGGTCCTGTTTCGCTCTAACGCTGAAAGCTCAGAGCAGAGTGAAGTTAAGGGGATAGTGGCAGTGTCTGTTCACTTGCCATGACTATAAATGTTCAGCCCTGAAACAGACGGTCCGTGTTCCTTTCTGTGTACTCAAATGACCACTGCTAGCTTTACGAGAGAGATAGCATCGGATGTTTCTTTGGGGTTCTTTTTGCCCTTAAATATCTCGTAATTTTTTTTTTATTCAAGTCATTGGAAAACAATATTGTGCTTCATAGTTTTAGATAAACTGTTTCTAGTTGCATTCCCTATGAGTAGTTGAAAATGTATACGTAAAGTTTCATCTTCACGTATGCAAAGGAACAGACCGCAGCTCGTTATATTTTTGCATTGCTGGCATGCTGCCCCTCATCTCAAGAGCCTAGAATTGCAGAAGTGTTCAGTATCTTTGATTCTCTTGCAAGCCAGAAGATACGTCTGCTGTGCACTGTGGTTGTGTGCCCCATGTTGATGACCTTGTTCTAAAATCCACATCTGCCTCATGATGGATAGAAGTTTAACTTCTGCCACTGAGAGAAAACCAAAAGGTTGAGTCTTTTCCTGTGCCTTCTGGCCTGCTAAAATTGTAGTAAATCTTCCTGCAGCTACAACCACAGAAACAATGCTGCTGCTAGCATTTCCTGTGGGAGAAAAAACGAGCCCTTCTGGAGCTGTTCAAGAATTTTCCTGTCAGTGACTAACTCCTGCTGCTGCTGTGGTGTTCACTCAAACTGTGATTTCTATCAGCGAGATTTTTGGGGGATATATATTTTTTGGAAATGAGACGCTCAAGGATAAGTGTGCTTTGTAGTTCCGTAGACATCCCAAGAGTCCTGACAGGGAATAAGAAGGCCTCAAAGGCCTCAGAATCCTGCAAGATGTGTGGGCAACAGGAACTCCACTGGGGAACCTGGAGCTGTGCAAGTCCCTGTTTTCCCAGTCTGTCAGTGCACTGCTGAATCTCTGCAGCAGTATTACTGCCAACATGAAAAAAGCTAAAATCAGTCTTTCCTCATTGCTGTCTTCTTTTTTTTTTTCCCTGTCACAAGGTTGCTATCTTAAAAAGGCATCCTTTTGGATTTTCTGTTTATGCAAAGTAGAAGTCTTTAGAGATGAAATCTAGAATATCCCTCCCTTGGGAGAAGGAAGGATACAGCAGCAGTGTATAAGGGAATATACGATAGGATCCCTGGATGAAGAAGTTGTCTCAGAACCCTCCCACAGCCCAGGAGTGAGCTCAGATCTCTGAGATGCATTTCTATCAGGCAGATTAAACCTCATTTTTGTACGTTTACCTATGCTGTCGTGAAAAGCGTAGCACCAGCCACAGTCTGGGTGCCTGGAAGTATGAGGGTAAGCCCCACCTAGTCTGCTTTCAGGCAGGGTTGTGTTTCACTTCAGTTCTACCAGTTTATATGGACACTGTCAATTTTGCCACAAAGTCAGAGCTCCTGATGAACTGTAACTTATAAACTGAAAAATATAAGACATAATGAGTATCTCGGTAATTATTACTGTTCTTTCTGCCTTATTTTGCTGTGCAGGCAAATGGTTAAATGGTTCAAAGGCCATTTTCTTTGGAGAATGTTTATTTGATTGAGTTCAGTGTGGCTTAGACTCCTAATAAAAATACTAATTTCAGACAGAGCTCTACTATAAATGTAGAAATAGTCTGTGGCCTTCTAGACCTCACAAACCGTGTTGGTTTGTTACATGGAGTCAAAACAAAGATGTCCCTTAAAACACATACACATTAACTCAGTGTCTTTCATACCCTGCAACCTTTTATTTCAGATCTGCTTTTCTCCCTAGTTGTTAGAGCTGTACCAAAATCTATGAGATCTTGGATGGATTACAGACTACTCAGCAAAAAGCAGATATGGTGCACATGGACATCCAGCTTAGATTATTAGAGAACAGACTTTGAGAGCTGCTGCTCCTGTTTACTAAACTTGAAGTATTGCATCCTTTGGATTTTGCAGCAGGGCTTGTTTTCCCTTCTAGATGCCCTTTATGTTCCAGAAAGTAGAGCGAGGAAGAATGCTGTGAATGCTTCTCTTTCCATAGTTATTTTTTTTTTTCTTCCATGTCCATAGCTGGCTGAATCTTCAGTTTTCTAATATATATGCTAAGCATTGAAAAAAAGCACTGCTAGTTCATGCTGAGATAGGCCAAGTTCAACCACTTAATCTGGCAGTCAAGCCCATGCAGATGCTAGTGGCACAGGAACTCGGTGTCATGCCAAATCTGGAGGGTTACCTTTGATCTGTCTCCAGATTCCCCTTTATTTGTAAACATCTAGCTAATCACAGACTTCCTCTGACTTAGAAAGTAGAAGAAATTGCATCCTTTGTAATACCTATGAAGTGTTTCTGCTTTGCAGATGTTCATGGATTTGTGCGATGGGAGATACGAGCTCCACCTGGTGGCAAACTTAAAACGTGCACGTTTCTATTTAAGACGGATCATTTCTGGAGTTCAGCTGAGTTTAATGTGTGAAGAGCAGTAGAAGCAGATCCTCTGTGCATTCTCAAAACTACTTCTATTTTTAGGGTAGCTAGAATTTTTTAGTCTCTGGAAGGAAGGCACAATATGTTACCTCTAATCTAGCTCACTGTGGGCTACCAGCTATTACCAGTGCCAGCAGTACTTTGGTATTCATAGCTCTGCACATATACCACGCGACCACAGTTGGCACTAATATACAGCATTTTTGCAGTTCCATCAGGAAAAATGTGATTTAATATTCACAGGCAGCTCACCTTTCCACGCTCAGAGGTGGTCCCACGCAGCACTGTTGCTGGATTTGAGGGAAGCAGTGTAAAGAATCTCAGCCATGCCACGTGAGCTGTGTATGATCTACAAGTAACAGAAAGATTCGGCTGTAAAATGCAGGGTAGCACCTGAATAAATATTGATTTTACACTGATATTAAATGTTGATATTAAACAGTGATACTGCCTGGGGGAAAATCCGTTGCTGATTTATAAACAAAAAAAGATGCATTTCGTGACCTTAGAGCTAGTCAAATAAGAGCTACTTTGAGATGGCAGCATCAGTCCAATATATTCCCCTCCAAGATCCAAAGAGCGTACCAGGTAGCTGCAGTGACTGACAGTGCTTTGAAGCCAGCAGTTTGCCCAAAGGTGTGCCAGGAAATTCAGCCCTGAGCTGGCTTTCGGGGTGCCCTAGCAGGTGTACGATGCTGATCAGCCTGTCTTCCCTTGCAGCCTTAAAGCCCTTCCTGCTCTGCAGTGCAGATGCACCCACTTGGTCCAGTGCTGCTACAGTGCACGCAGAAGTATCAAGTGTAAATTAACCAGCTGTTATGTGAAAGTGGGACAGCAGTATACTTTGTCCAGGGTCACCTTAGCGTGGTCCAAAGAGACAGGAATTGCAAACATTTGTATCATTTAGCTGCATTTAACCCAAAATAATAATCCCTGGGGGAGGTAAAGTAAATATATAATAATCACCTCTGAATTAGGCAAGTAAAATCAACAGAAATGAGTGAAGAGGCAAATATGAAGCAGTGAGAAGTATTTCAGAGTGGTGGGTGTTCCAACCTAGGAGAAGTCCAGGCCGAGGGGAAATAATACTTGTGTAATTTTTGAGCGTCCACTAAGCCAAGCTGTAAACCACTGCTGGAAAGTTACACGTATAGTAACAAAAATAACCTCGCAGGCTACGGAACCAAAGGGTTTTCTTCAGCAAGTCTTTAGCTGTTTTGAAAACGAAAGGTAAAAGAGGAAGAAACGAGCAAATGAAAAGTTTCTGAAACAAGAGCAGGACGTTGTTTGAGGCTGTGTTTTGCTGGGGTAGGGGTGGAAGGAACCGTGAGCTTTTAAAGAGTTCCCTTCTGTGGTGGGTGTTCTCCATATAACTGAAGGATAGTATTTAGAGCAAAACCACACCACAGTGAGGTGGGAGGGACCACATCATGCTAGCAAATATAGTACTAGAGTGTGGGCTTCTGACTTTTAATATTTTTCTTGCATTTCTTTTCTGCATGGCAGTAGTGAAATAGGGACTTCTAAGCTTCTGAACAACTGAGAGAACCAGGTTTGAAGAAGACATGAGGAAGAACTGTCGGCAAAAGATTTCATAAAAACTCAGAACCACGTGTGCCAGGTCTGAATTGGCACCACCTTTGCTTTTTTGACACACTGCAGCAGTCGCAAAAGGCACCAAAGCAGTCAAATTAGAACACTCAGTAGAAGTTGTTTTGGACTCTCCTCTGTATTACAAAACTTATTTCCTTGTGACTATTATTGACACCTGTCAGAAACAAATTTGAAGTCTCTTTCATGGAGCAGACAGCCCAGAGAGGCAGATGCCAGGCATTAAGGGCTGCGCTGAAACGAGCTCACACAATCTGCTGTTCACGTGCTGCCGTGCTGCTGTTATGAAACGAGTTATTAGAGTTTCTTACTAGAGTTTCTGTCAAAAACTGTTCAGACTTTTTAGCTTTAAAGTATGTACTCGTGAACTAAAATTAACGCGTTTTTCAGACAGTTACAATGCTAAACTAACGAGTGATAGAAGAGAGGGAAAAAAATGTTTTAGTCTGGAGTACAAGGTGAAAAAAAAACCTTTAAAACTGAGCACAGAGGGTCTCTGAGGAAGGAGAGGATGGTGAGAAAGATCCAGCTGACCTGACTCCCTTTGCTGCCATGATCATCATATGCAAGCTGAAGAGGACCTTCCCCGGAGCTCAGTGCTTATATGTGGAGAGTAAAGAAATGGTGCTCTGGTCTTATTACAAGGATGGTGAAAAATGGTGACCAACAAGGAGATGAGTAAACACGCAGTAATCTTCACAGGGCACAGTGTGCACCATGGGCTGGATCTGTATTACTCGAAAAAGCTGGTCTGAAGAAGAGAATCAGGCATTCATGTTCAGATTTGAGTGATTAAGCAGCCCTAATTTTTCCAGCTACATTAATGGGAAGCAAACAAGCAAGCAAAACAAAACAATGCAGTAAATGCTCAAAAATAGGGCCATCGTGGCTTAAAAAAATAGTAATCTCTTTTGCTTCTCCAGACAACTGGATCAAATTGATTCATGTAAGCAGACTAAACATGCTGATCTATATTCTGCTGTAGTTATGCATCTTACTAATTCTACTTATGACTATAAAAGGATGTTTTATTGTTCAGTATAACTGTTATCTCAGTAAGTCTGTCTACAGTTTTATTTATAATCGGCATTTTTTTCATTACTGTTGTTATGAAGTATGTAAAATATTGTCTGTATTGCAGCTTGTACAGGGCGTGTGTCTGTGCTTGCTTTACTCTTTTCGAGTTTATAAAGATGCTATACAAATGCAAGAAAAGATGTTCAGGTATCTTTGAATGTTGTTCCTTAATCTGATTTCAGAGCCCCACACTTCTCAGCCTTTAGGTATTTAAGGAATCAGCGGTATTAACACAAAGCATCTTACAAATAAAGACAGGAATTTTAGAAGTCTACAGTACAGTACTGGAATGCTGGCACTTCCATCCCAGTGGCAGTGCTGGGAGAAGGAGAAGGCTGGGAAATAGCTGGGAAATCTAGTAGATGTGATGTCCTTCCCATAGAGAACAGGGAGCACCCTCACAGAAGGGCTACTGCAAAGCAGAGGAGAGAAGGGAAATGTGTTTATAATATCACCTAAAGATAGGCCTTAAACTATTTAGCTTTTTTATTTTAAGCAGAGGACCTCTAGAACAGGCTCTGACTGTTCCTTAACTTAGCAGTTATTTGTAGTCAATGTAGAGTATCAGTGAAGACATGCCAGGTTAATTTCCATCATCTTTAAAGCTTAATCTATGCTTCGATACAGTATCTTTAATAAAATGTTATTACAAGTCTGCTTACTATTTTTATTTAATTCCATCTTACAGCTGATTAATAACAGTTCCAACAACAGGCTGAAGTTCCAGGTACCATCAACTTCATCTGCTCCTGCATTTTTCACATTCACCTAATAAGAATGACGATATCAGAAACTGAGATGAGTAAAAATCAAATAACACCAGAAATTCACAGCACTGCTATAGCTCAGTTATCTCCAAAAACCTTCGCACTAAGCCTTTAACTGAATCAGAAAGATAAATCAAATCCCGTTGACCTGTCAGTATGAAGTACTGTGCTTTCGGTGTACTGGTCTCCTTCTTTAAGGCATAACATCATTTCCCAGCTTTACAGTTACTGCCAGTAATAACAGTCTCATTAATGCCTTTCACAGCTGTTCTAGCCAACATTCTTTGTTTTCATTCACTAACCACCTGTAGGACACAAGTATCCTTTACACATTTTCAAACGAGACCAAGTAGAGTTAGTCTTTAAGTATACTACAATATATCAGAATTTATAATAATCTTAGCAAGGTGTGATGTGAAAACATACAACGCTTTTTAATAGGAACAAGTGCAATTTGGAATTATTGATAAGCAAAGGAACAGCTGCTTGATTTCAGTTGAAAAGAATACACGTGTCATCGTGGATCAGGTTCTGAAAACGACTGCAACATCATGCTGCTGCAAATAAAGGTGAAATTTATGATGTCAGAATGAGAGTATAACCTGCTCCTTTAGGCATGAGTGAGTAATGTCTCCTATTTTGATTATGGCCCTTGGAAATGAAGATACAAGTTGCATGCAGAGTACCCAGGAGAACACAATGTGAACGTCAAGAAAACACTGCTTCTGAGGACAGATTGAATGATTTCAGGCCATCTCACAAAAGAGATGTCAGAGGGGAATCACAATAATTTTTGTATCTGTAAAAGCTGTGGGCAAAGAAAAAATAGAACTGTTCTCTCATATCCACAATCAATAGGAATGGAAGTAATTGGCTTAAACTGCAAGAAAAGAGACTTTAGTTCAACACAAAGCAAGGTTCTGCTCTGATTCTATGATTACTTGCAAACTAGCTGCTTTGAAGTCCTTTATCATGCCAGTAACTGCCTGTTAGAAAAGGAAGCTGCAGTTATAAGAAGCAGTGTAGAACTGAATGCCTGAATTGCACAAGGCACCAGTTAATCTAGCTGGCAGCAGTGATGCTACCCTCAGCTTTTGATCACACCTCAGCAAACTATAGAAGTATACGTAAATAAGAGTGCCTGAAACCACGTAATGACAGGATCATTATTCCTTGAAACATCGAGAGCTGGTTTAATCAATGTTACATATTTTCTTGATTTTACTGAGCCTGTTACAGCCTAGTTTTAGTTGTGACATGGTGTAATCAGCCATTTTATTTCTTAAACTGAAAAAAATAAAAAAGAAAACCTCCAAAAACGACATGGGAAATCCTTTAAGTGTAATCTGAAGATGTGCCAAACATTAAAAGCCAGAAGGTGAATAAAGTCACACGTGTTTTTTAAGGTCGTGATTTTAAATCTGATTTCTAATTTTGGACTTGAGATCTGTGAACTTCTGGTTCAGCAGTACTGCATTACTGTGCTCTATGTGCTGCTATTCTAAATATTTCCACATGACTGCTCACACATTCGTACAGTTTGCAGAAAACATGCTGCTACACTGACTTATTTTTTGCAGAAAGAAAAAAAAAAGGAAAATTTAAGAGAAAACATGACTTGTGGTTGTCTTTCAAACAAAGGAGTATCTACATGCAAAAAGAGAAAGCATCTAAATACAAAATCACTCCAAAAAGTTCCACGGTTCCCCCCCCCCCGGACAGACTGCTGTTTTTAACACAGTCACACCTTGTCAGAAAAAAATCTGTTGTCACTTCAGACATAGTAGTTCTTATCTGAATTCCAATTGCCTTCATATATTCACAAACAGAACCGAGATGAAAAAGTTGCAGTGATGAAAGGGCAGTGTGGTCAAGTATTATTTGTTCTTGGCACAGTTGTTGCTTAGATCTGTACTGGGTGATGTGAAATAATTTGCTTACACTCACCAGTACGACCCAGTGTATGCTGTTTTCTGGATACTTTTGCAAATGGGCGATCATCTCCAGAATTTAAGATCTAAGACATTCTGATCATCAGACCTGAACTGTACATGACAGGCCATAATATTTTATTATCTTTATGAACCGAGCAGCTGATTAAACTGTAACTTGTGTTTAATCCTATTTTTACACTATATTGCCTTATGAAACACGTGGAAAAAAAATCTTCCTGTTATCAAGATAAAGATACGGGCTGAGTGCTCAGTTCCGTTCCAGATACCGAGCTCTTGCTTCACAGAAGAAATCTAAATATCATCTTCAGCTCTGGCAGGGTGGTGTAATGGAGAATAGCCTACAGCACATTGCATAACTGCCAAGCAGGAGACATGGATGTGTGGTCGATCCTAAACACAAATAAATGCATCAGAAGGGGGCCTGTGTACTTCCAAAAGGCACTGACTGCATGTCCTGGAAAATGTGGCTTACAGATTCAGGACAGGGAATCCAGCAGATGTTTCTTTAAAAGGAAAAATCAGACTTGTGTCCTCAGCATAAAACTCACTCTCTAATTTCTGAACCAGTCTGTTTGCCTCACCTGTAACATGACTGCATATGAAGCAACATAAAAGAAAATCCTCTGGCTCTTCCCATATGAGAAGATGACTGTAGAGATGAGTTGGTGCACAAATTGTGCTGCAAGTCTTAAGAGAAGTGCTGACAAAAAGCAGGCTTGTAATAGCTCTGCTGAGAAGAGAGAATAAGTCTAATGAAGCTCTAGAGGCTGTTCTCTCTAGTTAGACTGGACTTTCTCTAAGGTCATCTGTAAGAGATGAGCAACAATGAGAAAATCACATCAACTTTTGGTTGGAAACAAAAGTTAAAAAAGCAGCTTAGACCTATAGGCTTTGTTATACAAGAAGAAAACAGCAGCTGTGTGCTCAGCTGAAAAAGAAATACTTCTGCAGGGGCCTAGATTAAGTATTTGGTAGCCTGAGCCCACAGATCTTTTGATTTTTCCTGATATTGTCCATGATTGCCCGTAATTTACGTTGTTAGCATTAAAATGGTATGCTCATGCCCTCCTCCAAGATGTTTTCCCCACGTTTACTACAGTGAAACTCCACTTACAATTTTAACATACATAGGACTGGTGGTAATAGGGTAAGCAGTAATCCATTCACTATGAACAGCTCTTTGGTGGGTTATCAGCACATCTGGGTATCTGCACAACTACGCCCAGGACGTATAGTTTTGGACGAAGGGAACCATCACCCCAAACAGGTTCTGTCTGGAGCTGATAAAACATATGATGAAAAGCTTTTGGCCAAATTCATGAAAACTCATTTCTGAATCTGACAGAACTGTTTGATTATGAATACATTTAAATAAGGTATCAAGTTAATTTTGATACAAAGCCTGCTCACTCTGCTAATCAGTATTTTTTGTGTTATTTCCCGGTTCATTTGTTCTCTCCATTTCTTTTTATACATATGTTTTTGAGGCAAGAATCCTCTTTTTACCCTGAACATCACTACCGTTCCCAGGGACAGCCCTCGGAAGGATGCAAATAATAAATGACATTTATTTTTCACCTGAAGCTGAATTTATCAACCAACTCTTTTTGTGTTTCTCCGGCACTTATCATCTCTGCTCCCCGGGATACAATCAGCTGAATGAAGTAGCAGGGAATTACAGGAAGGGATAGTTGAGAGATGAATCAGCCACCGGTTTGACTGCAAAAGAAATCGACACCCTTCCCATCCAAGAAATATGCACATGGGATGTACAGAGGAGCTCCTGCTGGAGGCGGGGAGACAGACAGCTCCCACTTTCCACTGATCTCTTCTGGATTTCTCCAAGGTCAAAACCTCTGTATTAAAAAGGACTGAGACCTGTGGAAGAATAATAGTTGTGTTTGTTACTGTAGCGTCAGAAATTGAAGCCCTTCTGCCCCCAAACTACACACACGCAGGCTTACACAGTAGAAGAGGTGGAAACTTCATGTCACAATAAAAAAAAAAAAAAAGGTTTGGAAAGCACACTAATCGAAGCAAGGCTGTTTTTGCAAGGATGCAATAACTGCCAGGGCATAAATCACGCCGGTAAGAACTGTAACGTTTCCTATGAAACGCAGGCGGGACGGCATCTTACATGAGCACAACACACAGGAATTTGGAGGCGTCTCAAGAATGGTCGCCACGCAGCGGGGACACGGAGCTGCCCCCCACGGCAACCCGCGAGTGGAAATCACACGGGGTGTGTGTTTGTGGGGGGGGGGTGTATCGCCCCTCTGCCATAGAGGGACAGCGGAGCTCCCTCAGGGGAACGGCGGCTGCGGGCCGGGGACGGGAGGGGGGGGGAGAAGCGGTGTGAGTCGCGACCAAATAAGGGTAAATTCCCCAGCAGCTGGCGGCCGGCTGCGGCGGGACACGTCTGAGGGAGCTTTCACGGATCACAAACACTACGAGCAGCGAGCGCCCGCCCGCCGCTGCCCTCACGGCGCTGCGCGGCTCCTATTGGATAACGCCGACGTCAATCACTCGCATTGCGTCTGACGTTCGCTGGAACTTTCTAGCAGAGCTACGGGGAGAGGGCGGGGCGAGTGAGGAGCGCGCGTTGTGATTGGCCGAGGGGAGAGACGCTCGCTGCAAAGCGAGACGGATCGAGAACAAACAGGAAGAAGTCCGAGGGTTGGGCCGGAGGGTGGGAGTCACGCTTCTGATTGGGCAGGAGGCAGGGGGCGGGCGCTCTTCGGCTAGTCTCGGAGACGATTGGTCAACTGCAGCGGGCGGGCGTCTGGATTGGTCCTCAGCGTTCTGGCAGGTTCCAGAAGAAGGCTGAGCCGGCTATAAAAAGGGTGCGAGCGGCGCCCGAACGGCACATCGCGCCGCAGACGGCAGCGGGAGCGGGGGGGCTGAGACGTAACCGCGAGCGAACGACTGTCCTGAGGTATCCGTCATCATGTCTGGCAAAGGGCCGGCCATCGGCATCGATCTGGGCACCACGTATTCTTGCGTGGGTGTCTTCCAGCATGGCAAAGTGGAGATCATCGCCAACGACCAGGGAAACCGCACCACGCCCAGCTATGTGGCTTTCACCGATACGGAGCGCCTCATTGGGGATGCTGCCAAGAACCAAGTGGCGATGAACCCCACCAACACCATCTTCGATGCCAAGCGTCTCATCGGCCGCAAGTATGATGACCCCACGGTGCAGTCGGACATGAAGCATTGGCCCTTCCGTGTAGTGAACGAGGGTGGCAAGCCCAAGGTGCAAGTGGAGTACAAGGGCGAGATGAAGACCTTCTTTCCAGAGGAGATCAGCTCCATGGTGCTTACCAAGATGAAGGAGATTGCTGAGGCTTATCTGGGGAAGAAGGTGCAGAATGCTGTTATCACAGTGCCTGCTTACTTCAATGACTCCCAGCGCCAGGCCACCAAAGATGCTGGCACCATCACTGGCCTTAATGTGATGCGTATTATCAACGAGCCCACAGCAGCTGCTATTGCCTATGGCTTGGACAAGAAAGGTACCCGGGCTGGAGAGAAGAATGTGCTCATCTTTGACTTGGGAGGGGGCACTTTTGATGTATCCATCCTTACCATCGAGGATGGCATCTTTGAGGTGAAGTCTACAGCTGGGGACACCCACCTGGGTGGGGAGGACTTTGACAACCGTATGGTGAACCATTTTGTAGAAGAGTTCAAGCGTAAGCACAAGCGTGACATTGCTGGCAATAAGCGAGCAGTGAGGCGGCTGCGCACAGCTTGCGAGAGGGCGAAACGTACTCTGAGCTCTTCCACGCAAGCCAGCATTGAGATTGACTCCCTCTTCGAGGGCATTGACTTCTACACCTCTATCACTCGTGCCCGCTTTGAGGAGCTCAATGCTGACCTTTTCCGTGGTACTCTGGAGCCAGTGGAGAAGGCCCTGCGTGATGCCAAGCTTGACAAGGGCCAGATCCAGGAGATTGTGCTTGTGGGGGGCTCCACTCGTATCCCTAAGATCCAGAAGTTGCTACAGGACTTCTTCAATGGCAAAGAGCTCAACAAGAGCATCAATCCAGATGAGGCTGTGGCTTATGGTGCTGCAGTGCAAGCAGCTATCCTTATGGGAGACAAGTCTGAGAATGTGCAAGATTTGCTCCTGTTGGATGTC
The DNA here is from genome assembly GCA_036925125.1 of Oreortyx pictus. Lineage (NCBI taxonomy): Eukaryota > Metazoa > Chordata > Aves > Galliformes > Odontophoridae > Oreortyx > Oreortyx pictus. The sequence continues at coordinate 52,256,127 of JAUPFR010000006.1, read as the reverse complement.
ACTCCTCTGTCCCTGGGCATTGAGACAGCAGGCGGTGTGATGACAGCTCTCATCAAGCGTAACACCACGATTCCCACCAAACAAACACAGACCTTCACCACCTACTCAGACAACCAGAGCAGTGTCCTCGTCCAGGTGTACGAAGGTGAGAGGGCTATGACAAAGGACAACAACTTGCTGGGCAAGTTTGACCTAACAGGCATCCCCCCAGCACCCCGTGGGGTCCCTCAGATTGAGGTCACTTTTGACATAGATGCCAATGGTATCCTGAATGTCAGCGCTGTGGACAAGAGTACAGGGAAGGAGAACAAGATAACTATCACCAATGACAAGGGTCGCCTTAGCAAAGATGACATTGATCGTATGGTGCAAGAAGCGGAGAAATACAAAGCAGAGGATGAAGCCAACAGAGACAGGGTGGGAGCCAAGAATTCCCTCGAGTCGTACACTTACAACATGAAGCAGACGGTGGAGGATGATAAACTGAAGGGAAAGATTAGCGACCAGGACAAGCAGAAAGTGCTCGACAAGTGCCGGGAGGTGATCAGCTGGCTTGACAGAAACCAGATGGCAGAGAAGGAAGAGTATGAGCACAAGCAGAAAGAGCTGGAGAAACTCTGCAACCCGATCGTCACAAAACTGTACCAGGGAGCTGGAGGAGCTGGGGCAGGTGGCTCCGGTGGCCCAACCATCGAAGAAGTAGATTAAAAAGGACTCAACTATAGACTGGTTTATGGACAGTCACTCCATTCTTTGCTTTATATATTTTTTTCTAACGTTTAAGAAAAACGTCATTGCCAATAACAGAGTTTATTCTGTTGGGTGTGTATAAAGGCAGATCTATCAGCTTGGTTTTGATAAAAGGGAAGGCACGTCCTGCTTTATAAGGTTAGTAATAGAGAAGTTTTGTTAATTCAGATACAGCCCCTTGTATTCTGGATGTTTGTCTCTGTTTCAATGTCTCTTCTATACAGTAACCACTCGACTGTTGCAGTTGACAAGTTTCAAGTTATGCATGGAGAAAAAAAACTTTATGAAAGATGAGAAACGCCAAGTGTGGCTTCTGGAAGTTTTGGTAATAAATAAAATGTATTTAAAGCAGAAACCTATCTTTCTCTTCTCTGTGGCGGGGTTGGGGTGGTGGGGTTTTGTTGGGTGGGGGTGGGGGGGGGATGGGGCTCCAGGGAGGGCTGGTGGGGTGGTTTCCCTGTGCTGTCTCGGGGCTGGGCTGGCGGGGAGGGCAATGTGGGGCTCAGGGTAGCTCACTATGTGTGTGCCACCGAAATAATGCGGGAACAAGGGCAGGGGAAGGATCCCTGCTCGCTGGCAGCATGGTGTGGTGCAGCTGGGTTCAGTGCATGGCCGGCTCCGTGCGTTGCTGAGTTATTTTCAGGCTGCTTGCGTGCCAGCGGAGCTGTTACTGTTTTCCTGACTGTTTTTTTTTTTTTTTCCCTTGCTGAAGATGGTCAGAAGTAAAGCTGTAACTGCTGAATAGCAAGCGAGAGGAGAAGTTGGTAGAATAGGCAAATTTTGCAGTAGTTCAACTCGTCTAGTTTTCCTACAGACTGCCTCCGGAGCTCTTGTTGTGGAGCTCTTGTGTTCCTGGAAGGAAAACTACAGTGTTTGGAGGCAGAGGGCTAAGGAGCTGTGCTGGAAGAGCCCGCTGACACGCACTTTTTGAGCTGCCTTGTCCTTTAAGGGGAAAAAAAAAAAAAAACCTCGGAGGAGGGAGTGGGAGCTGCAGGAAACGAGCGTGTTTTGCTCGGGTGCCTCTTGGTCAGGGGACAGCTTGCAAGGGTGCTTGGATCCCGGAGGCTGGCGGTGATATAGGAAGAGCAGCCCTATAGAATGTTTTGTTATGAGAGCCGTGCTAAAATAAGCTTTCGTGCGGCGTTTAGTGGATGTAAAAGTCCGGTTGATGAGGTGGGGTTTGCTGCGGCTTTCTGTTTCGCGTGGATAGGAGAGGGGTTGCAGTCGCTACTGGAATGCGAGGCTTGTTAAAAGCTTGTTTGATCAGCTGTTGTCTCAAATTACTCGAAACCACTTCAAGCTTATTGAACGGTTCATATGTAAATGGCAGGACAATCACGGTACCACTCCAGCAGTCAATTACCGCAACTTAAGCACCTGCTGAGTACTTAAGTGAAGTCTCATAAGGCTGTAATCGGGCCGTGTCTTTTTGGCGTTTATATACGGCGCGTTTTGCCGGCGATCCATCCCTTTGGTTTCCAGACGGTAGCATACGTAAGTACCCCGAGAATGAAGGAGGCACCGTGGCTTTTCGGTTCTTTTTTTTCCTAGGAACTACTACGAATAGCAATACATCATCCGTAAGCGACAAGTTGTTGCTGCGAACTGTGACGCTGCGTCAGACGGGCTCCGCATAGCTAAAGCCCCACTGCTTTGGGGCGTCGGGATCCCCGCGGTCGTTGTGAATTAGGGTTAACTACTTTTCCTATTGACTGACTTGTAATCGTCCTCGCCACATAGTTTCCTTTACTCTTCGGCTCTTGGTGCGCGTTCTTCAGTGTCGCTCCCCGGTTATTAAGTACAATTTCTTGTTGTTTTTCCCAAGCGTCTTATTTAAATGCATTGCCGGGCTAATTTAGCTGCATGCAGGCAGCTGGCTGTTTGTCCTACGCCTGCTCTGCCCATGTCCTTTCCCTCACCTCGCTCCCTCTGCTCCGTGCCTTCACTTCGGCAGTGGGGCTGAGCCCCCAGGATTGAGCCTCTGCACAGATGCTGGGGTTAAAGGACCCCCAGGGGTTGAGGATGCAAACAGGCTAACGCTGGAGTCTCTGTGGATTGCTTTTGATTATGATTATTATTTTTTGTCTTTAAAAAGTGATCCTTTTTAAGTCTAGACGCACCTAGACTGTGTGTGAGATGTAAAGGATGAGAAACTCCTGCCTGCTTGCACGACTGGAAAAAGATTTGAAGCCTCGAGGCACAAATGATGCCTTTCAAAGATGTAAACACCCTCCCCCAAAATGCAAGAGGCAGAAAGCGTGAAGAGCTCAGAGCTGGATTCCTCGCCTTGGTCTGCTTAGTTTATAAAACAACGGATAACTTCGAGTTAGTTTTAGTGCATTGTGGAGGGGCTGTCCTGCTGGAGTTAGTGGCTGCTTCCTGCTGACTTCAGTGCGTACGAGTTTTTCCCTTCAGTTTCTTACATAACTGAAGTAGACGTCAGGGGGGAAAATGCTGCTCCTCATTTGCAAGCAGGAGTATCTGGTGTGTGCTCATAGCTCTGTGCAGCAGCAGTTGCGCGGTTCGGCAAAGCCAGGGAAACAATCTAGTGTGAGATCTGCAGTTTCATTGCTTCCACGCTCAGCGTGCCTCATCCTTTGCGCTGCCCTGACTCGCAGGGAAAGTCACCTCCTTTCACCGCAGCCACGGGTTCGCGTTTCCAAATGTCGCTTATTCTCAGACGGGGCCGTGCAAAAGGGCCAGGCCCATAAGAAGGTTAGCAGGCGGCTGTAACTTACAGCGCTTGTGCCACTTCAGAGTTAACTTTTGATGGCTCCTCGTATTTGCTGACGAGGTTTATGTAAGTGGCGTTATTTTATATAGAGGAACACCCCTAGCATTAATCCCAGAGAACTTAATGGCCCGAATTAAAACCTGTCAGCACCTTCGCACCTTGCTCCGTGTGTAGCAACGCAGTGCAAGGCAGTCCCGCACTCCCCACCCTCACCGCCTTTGCAGTGGAGAAAACAGAGCCCCCAGAAAGCCCGAGCAGAAAGAAATTAATGAAAAAATGACTGCAGCACTGTCTGGGAGGGGGAAGCAGGGAAGCTGGCTGCAGCCGGCCGGCCTGGTGACTCAGCTGCCTCCACAGCGTCTGTTTGAAGTCCTGCAGCGAGGCCCAGCAGACAGGCTGCGGCCCTGCTCGTCCTTGTGATACCATCTCAAAGGCAGGAGCCAGTGTAACCCCACAGCCTGCTTTTATCTCTGGGGAGACACTGCGGGGAGCCCCGCGGGCTGGGCAGCTTGTCTCCTGGGAAATGGCTGCTCTTTCTTTGAGAGGTTCTTCTTGAAGCTCTGGGGCGGTTCAGGAGGTTCTCCTCGAGGCTCTGGGTGCTGTGGGTTGCACCCAAGGGATGTCAGCTCTGAGCGATGTGAGAGTTCAGGGCTGCACTGGGAATCTTGTCTTCCTCATTGCCAGCCACTGCCGTGGGTGCATGGGAGGGACGGGAGGAGAGGGCAGATGTGCTCAAGGAATTCATATTTCTAGTCTCAGCATTTTTTTCTGTGTATGTGCGAGGCATTACATTAAAAGGCACACACTCAACCCATGCCTGCGTACCATTTTTGAAGTCACTTCTTCAGTCTTGCTAATGCATTGCAATGTAGTGGCATTTCAGGCTCTAATTATTTAAAAGATAATCCAAATTTCTTCTTCTTTACCCAGCTCTGTGCCTGGCTTGAGTTTCCCCTCCTTGGTCCCTATAGAAAGTGCACAGTGGTGTGTTCTCTACCTCCATTTGGGACGCTGTTCTTTTGGTGTAAGGGAATCCTCTGATATTAAACCAACAAACCACATGGATGCTCTTACTGCAGCAAAATTATGTTCTGTAGTTCTTCATCACAGGAAAGTTACCACCCCTCCCTACCCCACAGCAAAACAAGTTATGCTCGTAAAGCTTCTCCAGCACACCTATGTGGGTCAGGTATCACATCTCTCCACCACTCTCATCCATATATTTATGCAGCCTGCCTCTGGAGTAGATTTCTGCTTGCAGCAGAGTAATGATTATATAGTTGGGCAGGCCAGCATTTCCAGATGCAACAACATACTTCACTTCCACATATGAAACAGCAGTATTTAAAACCCCTGACCCGCCCTTGCATGACCCATTTGTCTTCACTCTCTCCTACATCAGTAGGGTGGAGACATGGACAAGCTGGTTCCTCTCGTCGTCCCAATAACAGCACCAGTCAGGCATTTTAGAGAAGGCAGCTGGTACACTTCTGAAGTCTTTGTTTGTTTGTTTGCTCACCTTTTTTTTTTTTTATCTCAAGTAAACTCAAAAGTAAGTACGGAGATTTTTTGTTCCCATTCCATTGCTCCTACCATTTAGGAATTACTTTCTGTGTGTTGGCCTGTACAAAATTTGACAGATCTCTGTGGCATCCTGGACAAAATGGCATGAATTTGTTCTTGCTCATGCTAAGGCAGCAGTCAGCAGCACCGCCCTGTACACTATTTGCTGGAGCAGGTCTAAATGCCACTGCTCCAAATGATTGCAGGCCAGGAGTCAAACATCTGTTTTGAGTGGAATTAAGGGGACAAAACCACTTCCAGAAGTGCTAATGCTATGTATTACAGGCCAGAATCTATTAAAAAAAACCCAACATATGCATGGATTTAGTGGTCTTGATTGCCTTCCATCATGAAATATTTTCTAAGGATCAGTTCCCGTAGGAGCTGTGGCACAGTAGAACTGACAGTCCAGCAATCGCATGTCATTGCTGAAAATCACGTGTTTTTTTTGCCAGGCTGTATCTAAAAACATAAACACGTTTCTTTCAAAACCACATTTATCTGTCATTTGGCAGACTCCTTGTTTTCCTACAGACCTCATTCACAATGTTTGCAAATGTTCAAAGACAGCATGTTTAAAGGCAACCAGTGCTAGTGAGTCCTTAGTCCTGTCCCCGGCACTACAGGTAGATGAGAGCTAAGCTAAAAATCCTAAATGAAGTAGAGTTTCTCGGCAATAATCTGAAAACTGAACACCAAATTCATAATATTATTCTAATAATTATTATTTTGAAAGCTCACAGGATTGAATAGAGGATGTCTTGTCTGTATTCAGTTTTCCCTATGTTATTTTCCCCCTCCTGTAGCAGGGAGGTGGTTATCAGTCCTTGAAGAAGCAGAACCGGGGCTGTTGACATCTTTGTTATGTTCCACAGATTTCTGAGCACCTCAGAATACTGAGTCAAAATCACATTTTTGAGAATGCCTTTTGTATATGAGGAACATTTAGATACTCCCTCCTTTCTGTAAGAGGTGTGTTAATAACAAAAGGTTGATTGTTAGGAGCGCAAGGCAAATGTCTGGCTGCATGGAAATAGCTGACAAGTGCTAATGTTCAGTATCTCATCTGATAAAACCATGTGGAGGGAGTTAACTGCGTGAGGATTTCATTAGAAGAATATGCAGCTGGTTTTTCTGGCTCTTCAAGTGCAGACTGTATTCCCATAGGCTGTGCCGGGCAGTTACCGTGCTCTGATTTCCCTTAGAACTCTGTTCTGGCCTTGACAGCTGGTTCTGCCTTTGGCTGTCGAGCACCTTTGGCAGGGCTGTGCCTGTGGATGTGGCTGTCACTGAACAACGGCGGGCAGCTGGGCCACGGGGCTCTTGAGCCTGCGACAAGGCTGGTGTGGGTGTTACAGGACATCAGGCGGACACAAGCTCTCCCTTCATGTTTTGCTTTGGACATCTGAAGAATGAGAGCAGAGGCTGCAGGGTTGATAGAGGAAAGCAATGCAAATTGCTGAAAACAAAGAAACAGGAGCTTCAGTTTTGTGCAGAAAATCACACCAGTGCTAACGCTGTTATGCCTAAGGACATTATTCCATTCATACAGCGTGATCGTGCTTTTAATGAGCAGGTAAAAGTACTTGGCAGGTAAATGGCATAGTCATGGAATAAGCATTACCTACTGTGGAATTGAGTTCTGTATTTTTGTGTCTAAAGCACACGTAGCAGAGTCTAACATTACCAAGAAACCAGGGCTGACATTGACCTGCCTCTGGGAGGAGAGGGGAAAATCAATATGGGGGCTACAGAAAACAGGACTGGCACAACAAGAAGTAAAAAGAGGCAGAAAAGTGGATGACTGGATGGTGATATTTTGCTGAGTTTGTGCGTGTGTTTATTTTCTAGGTGTGATATCTGAATTAAACATTAGCTATTCCTCAGGGTTGGATACATATGTGTACTGTTGAGTGCTGAGACACACATGGATACAAATACCACAAGAAACAACATTAAAAAACCCCATCAAGGCTGCAGAGTCAGACTGGAAAATGCCAAGTGCTGAAATTGTGAGCAACTGAGCAATCCTATTTTTTGCTTTCTTTGTGCTTATGCATCATAACCCAGTTTTTAATTACACAGTTACAGATTTATTTATTTTTTCCTATAGGGCGCCAGGCTTGGTCAGTGTGTAGGACAGACAGTATGTGTTTTCAAAGAGAGTAATATGTCCCAATCCAATGCTTGCCTTTTTTACTGTATGCTGTCCAGCCCCAGCTCTGAAGGAGTATGGTGTCAGCTCATCACCACCACATGTGAGTGCTTCCCAATGCCATCCATTTAGCTTTCACTTCTGAGATGTGACACAGGTGACAAAACAGCAAAAGCCAAGCACCGTCTGCCTGTTATGGGGTCTTCCCTTGTAAGTGCCAAAGAACTGTTTTGTCCAACAGCTTGGTGTTCTGCATTCAGGTACAGTTCCCACTGACTTTGGTCACAGCTGTGCATAGTCGGTCCTGCATTTCAGATTGCCATGAAGCCAAGGCCCTTCGTTTTGAAAAAAAAAAAAAAAAAAAAGATCATGTAAATAATGGCCATTAGGATAAAATGTGGGCTGAAGTGATTTGCCTGGAATTTTGTGACTGAAGCCCACATGGAAATCAGTTTCCCATATAGCCTCCAATGGCTTCAACCATTACACCTTAATTTCCTGTAATCTTCTGGCTCACCCACTTTATAGCTCCCAACTTTTGCAACCGCTGGAGCAGGAATCCAGCAGACACTCTGTTCAACATAAAGCTGGGCTTTTAGTTTCTCTCTCAGACTGATAATGCAGTTGGGCAATCAGCCTGGGTGGGATGTTTGGTGCTCAGCTCTGCATCCTTAGTCCATTAGATAGCCATGGCAAACTCATCTCCTCCAGCAGGCGCTCACTGAGAAGAGTACAGTCCAGTGCCTGAGTACCTTAGGCCTCCTGCCTCAGTTACCCTGCCAGGCCCAGTGGTTTTCCCTGTTGGTAGTTCTCAGTGGAAGTTTCTCTCCATCTTTCCTCTGGAGTTTTTGTGCCAATTTTCTCCCACCCCCAGCACACCCTAAGGCTTGTCTCCCCTGCACTGTGAATGCTAACAAAGGAGACCCTGAGCATCTCCAGCATGTCCTTTACTTGTGACATCTCTTCTGGCATGACTCCTGCTGGAGCCAGGATAGCTTGATGGTCTCCTGAGGCCGATGACAGCCCTGCTCTACTAAGCAGGCAACGGCTGAGCAATTAGTTCTGTTCCTCCCACTGTCCCCTCTTCCTATAGTGCTGCCTGACTGCCATGGGTGAGATCTGAGGTCGCTCTCAGACCTGCTTCTTTCATCCTCTTAAATGTATAACTTGGTTGCCAAGTCATAGGTACGTACTTGGCAGCCTGCAGTAGCAACTGGAAACAAAACATACACAATTTTGTATGTTAAAAAAATGCAACAGACAACAGTAGAGAGCAGAGTCAAAGCTGAATTTTCAGGGTGATATGAGGTTCTTGCTGATTAAGTTTTTAGCATGGATAAGCCTTTAAAGAGTACCTACTGGAGAACAGATGCATTATCTGGACAGCTATGGAAATAGGGGGGAAATGAGGCACAGCAAGCAGATTGCTTCATGGAAGTTTGATTTCCCTACGTTGGATTGTCCCCGTGTTCTTCAGTGTGCTCATGAACATCTCAGCACTGCTTTCAGAAATATCTTCCTTTGTTAGAAAGTATTGCAGAAATGAATGAGGCCTTCTGGAGGAGCTGAAAGCAGGAAATATTCTTTCTGTCTTTCTGAGCTGACTTGTCTAGAAGTCTCAGATCACGTATTTTCATCGCTTCAAAGTACATTTTCCTAGATTGTGGCTGTTTCTCACCTTTTAGCTGGAGGGATCTGCTGAAAGGTGTGATCCTCTCCCCATTGCCTCATCTTTATCTGTATTGCCTCTGGCCCCTCTGACCCACAGAGTGCTAACTCAGTGGAAAGCATCTCGTTTATTTTTGCTGGGTTACTGTTTTGACAGTTTAGGGAATCGCCTCGCTATGGGGATGGAGAAGGTAAAGAATCAACACAGAGATAAGTAGTGGTGAATGTTGGATGAGAGAAAGAATGCCTCTTCCATCAGCAATTAGTAGGCTTAGCTGTAACACAAAACCTCAGCCTTCTCTTGACTTCTACAGGCAGGGAGTGCTTTTGTCAATAAAACTTGTGCCAGTTTGGGGTGCGATCCGAGCAGCACCAGGTGTACACAACAATACTGTTCCACTGTGAATGACCTGTATGAGAGATTTTCTGCTTGAACAGCAATGCCTCGAAGCATCCCAAACATCACAAATCCTCCCTCAAACCCATGACCTTAAGCAACCTGCGTGAGTAACCTCCCCTTTTCGGGGGAACTCACAAACCATGAGCTGACTACTTGCACAGAAACTTGGACGTGTCACGGGAGACTTGTGACTTTGTAGATACACTTTTATACCTCAAAAATCCCAAGCTGAAATGTGTTTAGTGGAGTGTTGTACAGACAACAGTGCCTTTACTGGGGTGAGCTTCTGCCCATCTTGTGTCAGTGTCTGCAGCTCCCGACCTTCCGAGGGAAATGAGAGCCAGGCCCAATCGGGTAGCGTTGAGCTGTTGACTGAAAACATTTACTTTCCCTGTTTCACCGAAAAGGATTCCCAGGGAGGCTGTTGGGCAGAGGTGGGACGGAGCAGAGCATATCAAGTCCTCAAGCTGGAGGAGACTTTGTGTGCCGGGTTCCATAGCTCCTGGGGGCTGTTTCCAGGATACTGCCATGTACAGCCATGCTGCAGGCAGGCACCGAGACCTCGGTGAGTCCCCTTGTCCCACTCCGTGTTGCCACTGCCCATGTCTGGCTCTGTGGCAGGTCTGGGGGCTGCAGTGGACCCTATGGGTTGTGTGGACCCAATGGGGCAGCTGTGAGGCCATCCTTCAGCCTTACCAGTGAGCACTGTGCTGTGTTTTGAAGACACGGGCCTGGTATTCCCTCGTGCCTGTGTTGCTGTGGTAGGCATTGCTCTGCCAAGCTACCCCACTTTCCATTTTTCAGCTGGAGCTGAAGAGGACTGACAAGTTTAAGTGTCTGCTCTTTAGGATTAGAGGATTAGAAACACTGTTTCCTAATGTTCATCGCCAGAGTCTAACCTTTGCACAGACTGCTGACATAAACTTATTTTGGTGTTCTGCTACCAAATTAAATTGAGCAAGAATCGGAGACTCTTGTTGCTGTCTGAATGGCACCAGGCCAGAAGTCACTGGAAGCCTTTGTGTTTCACGTGGTTTAAGTTTGTAGGCAGAAGGACTTCAGCAGTAAGATGCATTTTACTTGAAAGATGACCTGCAAGTACCAGCTAAGGGTTTGCAAGTTATTGTTAATTAAGGGCTTGCAAGTTCTTGTTAATTAAGAAAGGGACTAATCCAACTCATTTTGTTTTCATGAGGTTTTTGGCTTTGCATGGATACTGTAAAGTTGTGTCACCGGCCGTTTGCTTCAGTGTTCCCTGAAGATTCTCTCTAGTGTTTATTTAAAGTTCTCAGGACATCAGTAAAGTGCATAACCCATCCCATTTTTAAACAAAGGCTTTCTTTCTGCTGCTGCTTAGTCACTGCAATTACATAAATATTATCAGAAACAAATAAAACCGATGGTTTGTTTAATCCATGACTACATTTGATCTCTCAGCCTTCATTAATTCACTGGCAACCAAAGAATTGATGTTCCTTAGCTAGCTTTCAATGATTTATTCACAACCTGAAGGACATAGAAGACAGATCCCTGTTTTTCATTTCTTATGCTGGCAGCCTTTAATCTGAGAGATCTTCTGTTTGGCTAATTCACAATCAACATCTGAGAGAAAAGCAGGCTTAAAGATATACAATGGCCAATATGCGCAGTGCTTGTGTTATAAATATTTTGCTGAGCTGAACAGAGAACAAGAACCCAGTGCTTATGACATGTAACCTGCATGCTGTTTTCTTGCAGACGATAAAACTAACTTCAGGCGTGTGGTACTGGAAAGATGACACTAACACACTTGAATTTGCAAGGTAAAAGAATGATGTTCAGTTTCAGATTACACAGCTTACGGTTCAGCAGTTCCACGTAAGGTAAAATCAGAGTGTAATGTTTTGCCTGAAAATCAACTGTGGGATAAATCTATATGTTTATATTATATATAATGATTGGACTGCGTGATCTTTTCCAACCTTGGTGATCCTATGATTCTGTAGATAGGTGTGTTTGTTTATTGGGACTGGAGCTTGTGAATGTTACTCTGTGACACTGAGTCACCATCTCTGGAGGTTGTCAAGAAAAGGCAGAGGGACCTGGTGCAGTGGGCATGGTGGTGATGGGTTGATGGTTGGACAAGATGATTTTAGTGGTCTTTTCCAACCTTAACGATTCTATGACTCTATTACATTTTACCCATTGATGGAGATAAACAGAAATATGCATTTACTCTGCACTGCTCTCAACATGAATCTACTTCCAAGGGATTGCTGAAAGCATGTGCAAGTCTTGCCGTGTTCCAGAAACTGTGTGCTGGAGCAGCAGTGATGACAGTGGGATGGCCTCCCTGGCACAGAGAGGTGGAGGTCCATAGGCTGATACATGGCAGTGAGAACTGAAGGACTGTGAACCTTTTGGTTCTGCAGGAGAGAAAGTGCATGCACCTGTGCTTGGAATTTCTGAGGCAGTTGTGGATCAAGATTTTACCTGGCCTGAAAAATTTCCATACATTTAACCACTGAGGAACAGCTGCATCCTCCCCTCCTCCCTACAAGCACAAGGCGGGCAGTGTGGTTCCCACTGCCACCTCCCTGCCGTGCTGGCAGTTCCCAAGCCTTGGTCACAGTAGAGCTGGGCTACTCACTTGTTCCCTGACCACAGGCTGATGCAGGTGCCTTTCATGGTCTGAGTCTCAGCAGCTCCAGCCAGCTTGTCTCATGGGTTTGGGAATGCAGCTGGCTCTGCACAGTCCTTTCTGAGGCAGGAATGAATTCCCCAGTCACGTTTGATGCCTCTGCCATTTGTGGTCCCAGAGAAATGCTTTGCATTTTGCATTTAAAATATGTCTTTCCTGAGACAAAACCCTCTTCTGTCTTCCTACGCAAAGATAAAGTGCTAGTGGATCTGAAGGTCACATATAATGGTTAACCTACCATGAATATGGTTAAGATGGATATTAAAAAAAGGCTCTTATTCACTGGTGTTGTTAGGACCGAGAGGGTAAAGCCACTTGAGACACAGATGACTTGGAGGGTTTATGTGATGCAGGACACAGCAGGAAGACCTTTGCTTACTGTGTGCTTCTGTGTTCTTGAAAGCAGTGCCTCATGTGGACCTCACCACAAGCCAGATGTTTTCTTTGCATCAGTTAGAAGACAAAATAGATTTGTTTTTGTACCGTGGCGAGTTGATGTCTTTGCACTGCTGTTAGAAATGTAAATTCATACTGCTGCATTCTCATGATCTATTTCAGCTCCAGTCCAGCAGCTGAGGAGAACCTTAAAGAACAAAAAAATGCTCCCTTTCAGGAAATATGTGTCAAGACATTAAAGAGGTATTTCAGTTCCACTAAGCTAGCTCAAGAAGGAACACAATTATTAGGGTGGGAATATTTCATCAGTTGTAGGAGGATCGTGTCTGAACACAACAGGTGAAGCAGGAGCCACCTGTCATTTCAGCTGGGCAGATGAGTGGTCTGAGCAGAGAAACAGGGCCAGACATGCCCCATGCTGAATGCCAGCTCAGGCAGCAGCCTGCTATGACTTTGGTCGAGGCATTCAGATCTCTCAGAATGAGGTAATAATCCTCATCTACTCTAAAGAGTATTGTGAGGTAATTAATTCACCTTTGTAAGGCACTTCAAAGATTAAAGTATTATTATTAATTTTATAAATTCACAACATGGTGTGGCTGACTTTCATCCATTACTTAAAACCTCTTTGATCTAAATAATATAGTCACGATTCCTTATATTAGCAACTAAAAGGGCAAATTCAGAAGCAACCTTGGAGGTGAAATGTCCTATTTCTCCCAGCACTCCCAGCCTGCTTTGTGGTTATAATGGTTGAAAGTTATTTCGGGATATCTGCCAACTACCTGGCTTAGCGAAACTGCATGCAGTATGGAGTGTATGCACTGGGTAGGTAATGTGACTGTTCTGTGACTGGAATTAACAGTGTCTTTAAATACTATATATTGGTCAACTACTAGCATTTTCCAAGATGAATGCAGTGCTTCGCTCCCTGAAGAAAGGCTGGCTGACAATGAAGAAAAAATCTGTAAGCTGTCCAAGTGGATAAAACATGAATATGTGACGCTGGATGATGTCAAATGTGAGTAATTGTTGGTGTCCTGCATCAGCAAGGCATTGCCCAAAGAAATATTTCTACTACCACTGAGCAATTTTTGGAGGAGCAATTATTATTATTATTTTTTCGCTCTGTGTTTTCAGATCTTGCTTTCCTTTTGGAAGAAGAAAATGAGTCACGTCGCATGCTACCATTTGCAGCAGTTATGGGGTATGCCATTTAGAATTTGTTTCAAGAATTACATGTGTGCAGCGGGTAGTGGAGGGACTATGCTGTGTGAGAAGTAGAATATTAAATCAGAGATTTTAAATCTCTTCTCTGGGGGGGTTAGTGGGAAACAAACACATTTTCTCCTTGGTATGCAGAAAAATAATCCTACCACTTGCTCAAAAGTGTTCCACTCTGTTAGATAAAGGAAGCCAAGACCTTGGGCCTAAATATCCAAAGGTTGTTATTCATCTTAGCCTAAGTTAAATGCAATATTTGGCAAAACTCTTTTTCATAATAATCTGGTGGTGCAGACTTACCAGTGACATTTCTATCTTTTATTCAGGAATAAGAAACTGGATGAGTTCCTCATGGCCCTGCTTTTCTACATGTCTTTTTACCTGGAAAAAACTGCCCTGGAAAAGAAAATCAGATCTTTGATTTCGTGAGTATAGGACGTCGGGGTGTCAGTACCTGGAACTTGTCCTAGCAAATCCAGACTTGTGGGACAGTTTTTGTGGCAGTGGGGTTCTGCATCTGAGTGAGGACCATTGCTTGAGCACAGTCTGCATGTTAACCTGGTCATCATATGGAAGTCTAAGGAGAAAAACCGCTCAGTTACACCTCTTGCCCCTTTGGCCTCTGCTTTCCCTGAACTAGTCGTTACTAATACCCAAACTGTTGCGTGCTCTGGTTTGAGTCGCCATCCCCCAAATCACATTTCCCACTAACAGCGTTAGCATCCAGTCCTTTCTGCTTGCAGAAGCACCCACAAATCACAGCTGAGTTTGCTGGGTGTTAATTTGTGCTGTGGGTCACGTTGCTCTAAGAACTCCTTTCTAAGTACTTTGCAAAGCAGGTTCAGATGCCTCTTCAGCACTGGAAACATGTTACAACATGAGAAATATCTGCTAGGCAAGCAGTTCCCAAGTAAGGGTGTGTGACCACATTTGCCACCCTGCAAAGTGGAAGTGTGGATGCCAGAGGAACAGTTTAGGAGCTGCATTGTTAGGGAGTTATGTGCCTAGGGAGAAAGTGTTACAGAGCTACAAACCATGATTATGACAAACCTTAACATTTTGCTGGACTCTTTGATAGTCCCTGAGAATTGATTGATTGTTTCATCAAAACACTCAATAATTGTTTACTTCACAATTAATGAAGCCTCGATACAAAGAGGGGCTGATTTATCTGAAATGAAGAAGAGACTGCTGGAGGATTGCTGGCCTTGATGAGCTGATTTGTTCCATTTCCATAAATTGTCTGATGTTTCTCTCACTGTGCAAAGAATAATGCATACAGAAAGAAAATCGTCAACACGATTTCGTACGCAAAAGTCTTAGGTCCAGTTGAGGAAGGATGAGGCAGACTCTGCGTTGGCTATGACACCTCAACATGGCTCGTGTCATCAGGTGGTGTGGAAATTACAGAAGCAGACTCAAAGAGGAGTTTGAACCCATTGCAACCAGCTACAAGCTCTGGATAATCTCTGCCAGGAGAGATTTTTGGCTGTGTTATGGCACGCGGTGCTCCCAAAGTGACTGATATTCTGTGATTCTGTGATTGATTCTGTGATGTCTTTTTGTGGGAAACATATAAGAACTCTGAGCTTCCCGAAGGGATATTCTGCAACTCTGCTTTATTGAGATTCATTTCCTCCCCTGAAGGGAAGCAGTTTGCTTGTGTGTAGTGTAACATCAGAGAAGCTCAGAGAAGAGACGTTAACCATGCAGAGGTCAGGATATTGATCTATCAAAGCATAAATACGAAGAAGAAAAATAAAATGACAACAGGCATATATAGATCTTAATGTTGAACTTTATCCTTAATTGTTCTTGCACCTAAGCTGACATGGAGGACCAGGCATGAAAAACTTTCTGACGCTGCAGCTTCACTGTGTCCAAGGTTTCCTATTTCCTCCCTTATCCAGCTGGTCTAATTCTGAACTTGGTATATGTGATATTTCCTATCAAATGTAGGAAGCACTGCGTTTTTCCTTCTGTGCAGTAATGTTCTGGAGTAGTTTTCTACTAGGAAGTACTAAAGGCAAGGGAAAAAAGCTACTTTTTTTTTGTGATGATAGAGCTCTGTGAGCTTGTGAAAGGGATTTTAAAACCACAGAATAGAATCATAATGACAGAAAATTACACTTGTGATAAGATTCCTGTGGTATGTGATATGCTTATGTATTTGAGAGGATGTGAAAGAAGATTGCACAGCCATTTGCTTTCCTGTAACTATCCGACTTAAATCCCATGCTCAGGGCTGTTGCAAGTTGCTTGCTCAGGAAGAAAAATCCCTCCCCCTTCCTTCTTGATCTAATTAATTTCAGTGGCTTTTTGCTTTCCTGTGTAGTACTGGCTATTTGCCACAGGCAGACGCAGACTGAAGGCAGGACATGCTGGTACCCCTCCATGCTGGTTAATGACACCTATAATTTGCTCAGAGTTAAACTGACTGACAGGTTACTTGAAGACTGGGCTTGATGACTTGCCTGCTCCTTTAGCAGCCCGATGTTCCCACACAGCAGACACAGCCAATGTCTGTGTAGTCCTTGAGCTGCTCTTACAGACCTTGCGTGCGAACCTTCTGAAGCAGAAGACCATCCTCATCTGGGACCGTCCTTGCTTAAGAAGTCATTGCTTTCACACGTTGTATTTTCTTATGTCAGAAGGAGCTCATGCTGGAGAAAACCAGCATGAATCTGGATATCTTTAGCTTCTTGTGACCTTATCTTCTCTTGACGCAATGCCGAGTCTTTGTAAATCCAAGCTTGAGGTTTGCCTGGCTTATTTCAGGTTCAGGAAGGTCTTGTAACCGACTTCAAAAGAGACCAACCAGTTTTCCAAAGCAGCAGGCGTGAAGCACTGCCCCACTGGAGACAGCCTGGGAGTATTCACCTCTGAAATATGCAACTAAGAACAAAAGCTAAGCAGTGGTGAATGAGACATGAATGGAACACGGACTATTATTTCTGTCCTGCTTTTTTTTTTTTTTCCCTTGCTTTCTTTTATGTCTTTTAAGTGAAATCTGTTGAATTTTATTAGCAATTATCCTTGAGAAGCCTGGAGTAATTGTTCTAATTATTAAAGGTGGGTTGTGTGGGAAGCTTTACAGCTGGAGGCCACCAGGGACAGATAAAACAGCTCTCTCCAGCGCAGAAGGAGGCTGGCAACTTTTAGTCCTGTAGTGCTCCTAGCACTGGGAGACAGCCGGGTGGATTACAGGGGAAGCAGAGGAAATACAAAGCTCTTTGGTTTGGCATTTCCTTAGCGTTTGATCTTTAGTGGTTTAAAATAAAGGGTTGTGGGGTCAGCCGTTCCTATTTAGAGGCCATCCCAACAGCGCTTTCTGTGCCTTTTTGAAGAGGAGTAAGTGCTGTCTCTGAATGTGCCAGCACCACTGCTCCAGGCTGCCCAATTGCTGAGTCTGTGCCTGGAGACATCTCTGTGTGCCTCTAGGGCTTTCATGTAGGCTGCAAAAAGGGGTTCATAAGCTATGCAAGATCAAAGACAGCAACCTGAAAAGCTGCAGGCATGGAGCTTGCAAGTTCTGCGGGGCAAGAGAGGCTGTCTCTGCCCAAGCACCAGGTCTGGCACTCACAGCAGCGCTACAGAGCTGTGCTGGAATCTCCTGAGCTTGGCCTTATTGCAATGTGATGGTGTTGTCATGCGGTGTGTTGGCTTGTGTGCCTGAAAAATATGCTTACTTCTCAGGAACTGTCGCTCTTTCTAGCATCCCTTCCCTAACTTTTTTTTTTTTTTTTTTTTTCTCTTTATTTTAAACAGGACTGTGATTTTTCTGGAAAATAAAGAAATGGATGATGTGTTGGCAAAGTTAGCAGTGGCCAAGATTTACCTTGCCAAGGTTTACAGCAACCTTGTCCTTGGGAGAGGCATAGCACCACAGAGCTGCACGTCTCATGGAAAGTAAGCCAGAAAATGATTTTCCCTGACATGTCAAGGGCCACAGCAGCCTAAGGCCCCTTTTGAGTGAAGGCCCAAGGCCACGCTTCTTGTCAGTCTAAGGGTTACAAGAGGGCTGTGAGGTCTGGTGAGGTATTGGAACAGGCTGCCCAGGGAAGAAATGGAGATGCTGTCCCTCGAAGTTTTCAAGAAAAGGTTAAGTGCTGCACTGAGAGACATGGCCTAGAGTGGTCACAGGCTTGGGCTCATGGTTGGACTGGATGATCTCAGTGGTCTTTCCAACCTTTATGATTCTATGAAATAACAGACGAGCACTGTTCTCCCCGCAGCTCTAGCTAGTAACTACCTCCAGAAGTGTTTCTGACGAGCTGTTGCCAGCTGATTTGGCACAACAAGTTGTAGCAGAGTTCTGGATACCAGATGGTGAAACTGTAGCCCTGGTATGCGGAAGCCCTGTTAGATATACAGAGCAGGAAACTTTGATGGGCCCAGTGTGAAAGCCAGCAGGGCAAAAAACAATGCCAACCACACATCTCACCCCTGCCATTTTGACTAAACCTTGAAAGCAAATGGTTGTGTGCTTGCTGGTTGCCCTTGATCCCTGCATAAATTTCTGTTTATACCAAGTCTGAGAGAGCCTAAGACTATTAGTGAGGACAGGAGAACCTGCTCCAGAAGAGCAGCAAGAGAGGGAACTAGGGGCAAGGTTATGCTGGGAACTCTGGGTGTTAGAAGAGTAGGGAAGCAGGGAAGATAGTGCATAGATTTTTTGAAGCAGTGGAGACCAATAATTCTCTAGATGCCTTAAACCCAGTAAAGGACTGAGAGGGGCAGAAAGCCTTTGTGGGAATTAAAAAAGATGAGGATTGGAGATGGATACACACAGTGTTTCCTTTCCATGTTTCCTTTCCTTGGCAGTAGCCACTACGCACTCCAGTCCCTGGAGATCTTCTCAGAGCAGTTTCAGGCATGTTTTTCTAACAGTTGCTGTGAAACTGCTGCCAGTCCTCCATAGGAGATGCAGTCCTTTTCCTGCCCTCCTGCAATGTGGCTCCTGGCAGCAGCCTCACTGTTGTCTGCAATTGGAGGAGCCTGGATTTCTTCCTAGTCAAGAGGGGAAGGTACGTGGTGGAGGCAAAGCAAAGCTGGAGACTGCTGTTCCTAGTGAGACTTTCATGACTCAAATTGCTGGACCCTGAAAATGAACAGCACATTCTCAGTGTATCCTGGGATGCTGGTATTTCAGAGGGTATTCCTGGGAACAGTGTTGAGTACCAAATGCCTGCTTCCAGATTTCTGCTGAGCAGAGCATCCCACTAACCTTCCTGTTGGCTGGACAGGGTACATCGCGACAGCATTCATTGTTTCTATTGGGTGACCCTAATACCTGCACTTATGAGACCTAGTGTGAGGAACTTACTGCAAAAAGCATGAATCCAAGGACTGGATGCAGCTGGATAGAACAGCCTGCGCTGCATGCCCAGCTGGTTAGCTATGCTGCCTCTTTACTCATTGTATTGTCTGGTGGACAAACCCAGAGAGCTGAAACAGGGAACTGTTGTCTTCAGTTATTTCCATCACAGTGGGGGTTAGAGACTGGCGGTGGTTTGGGACGCTGTTGTCCGGGCTGTAAAAACACAAAGAGCCACAAAAGGGCTGTGTCTTAACACATTCACAAGGTAAGGTGTTGCATGAAGAGAGACCTGAGTTACTCATAGCAGGGTGGTGGTAGCTGACTACAGCAGACTTCAGAGTTAGGCTAATGCTGAGCATGTCACAACATACAGCACTTCTCATACCATGCAGCAATTACATAAATATAAACCCTTCCAGGCTGACTCAGTTGAGCCTTAAATGTTATCTGGAGCCTCCCAGACCATCATTATGTGAACGGCCAAAAACAAGAGCTAAGGGACAGAACTGATTAACACTCCCAATTGTAAAAGGTGATTGGGAGTTTTATCAGCACACACGTGTTTCGGGATAGAAAAGGTCTTTTTTCAAAATGGAAGCTCTGGTGAGGGTTACTTTTGGTGACTTTTTTTTTTTTTTAACTTGAAAAATGTTTAGATTTGAAAGCTGAGAAACTATTGATAATCCCCAGTTTCATATTTTGTTATAACCCAGCTGTGGTGTTGAAGCTTGTGCTTCTTCCCATAATTCACCATAGCAACATCTTAAAGAAATCGTATTCTATGTTGGGAAACTGTTTTCCTTTCCAGATCTGCCAAACGTCCATGTTTTCATATGAAATTACAGATTTTTCATGTGAAGTCTTTCTCTGAAAATTCAGACATCCTCGTTGTAACCATTTACATGATTTGTAAAATGCAGCATTAAAATCTAAGTTTGATATCCTCCCAGACTGGAATTTGAGAGTCCCCCCAGACCTGTTATTTGTGCGTGTTAGCATTAATTCTTTTGTGCCTCCAACGCTGAGGAAGGAATAGGTGTGTCTGGCTTTCTCCTTTTAAGTTGATGGGGGTTGTGCAACCTTTTTGTGCTGCCAGCTTCCTTATGGGCATTTGTCATGATGGGAAAAATACAGAGAGTTCCCAAAGCAGAGAACACACACACACTGTTTGTGGCACAGAGTCAGCCCTTGCCGGTCCCTGAAGCTGACTTGATCCATGAGCATTCGGAGTCGCAGCTGTAGTTGAGGATGCTGCTAAAGCACAGGAAGCATGAGAGGAACAGTAGTTCCTGTAGATGTCTGGGGCCATTATCTTCTTACATCCAAACCTTGTCCTTGGCTGTACCTTCTGTCACCCTGACAGCTCCAATAAAACACTATTACTCTGTTTCTAGAAGTCATGATGTTCTTTGCTTACTCCTTCACATATTTCTTGCAGGTCCTGTCCTCAATCTTGATGCAAGTTTGATGTTTTCCTAAGCCTTTCTTTATTTTCCTAGGTAATTAGCAACTGTGCCCTAGACATGGGAGGACCTTCTAGTTCAGTGCCTATCTTAGGAAACTTTATTTCAAGCAGGTCTCTTAGCTTAATACCTTACCTGAGGGAATAAAGCACTGGGAGGAAAGAAGGGTGGAAACCCCTAGCATTATTTGATTTTAATTATCGGTGTTAGTTTCTGTTGCCAGCCTCCATATAGGCTTCTCTGCTAAACTGGGAAGTGATTCTAAGACACTGCGTGAGCTATGTAATGCTGAAAGGTAAAGCAGAATTTTACATTGAGGTTTAAGAAGCTGGGGTTGCATTAGGTTCCTCTGCTCTGGTATTCTGAAGACAGAATTTCCAGAATTCATAAGGAATCAAAAGCACTGAAGTTATCTGGGAGTGAATGGCTTGGGTGAATGGCTGTGCCATGCTTGAAGATTCAGGTTTCTTTTCCCTTGCACAACAAGGGGGTTTGGGTTGTCACCTGAAATGTCAGGAGAGGTATGACTGGTGAGAGCTAGGCAGGGAGATGCATGGTCCTCCTGGTCAAAATACCTATCAATGAAATTCAGAATAGTGTAAATAGAGAAATGGGGCTTCAAGGTGTAATCTTCATGGCCTGCAATATTTCTGGGGTGACGGCAGCTGGGTATGCCCTACGGGTGTGGAACAGTTGATGCCATCAGGAAGGTAAGGGACATTTCAGGAGCTGGTGAGTTGGCACAGAGACAGGATTTCCCTTGTATATGGCAGAGTGGAGCCAGATCTGGTGGGATCTGAAAGCTGGCAGAGAAAACTTGCTTTCCCTTCCACAAGGATGAGCTGTGCCAGCTCCAGGGGAATGGAGCAACTTTTGGGATGGTGTGTGTGTCACCCTCTGCTGTGATGGCTGATCCCACTGTGGACAATCATTTGGATTTCCATGAGAATCCCCGGGCTCAAGTGGGTGGTGTGAGTATCTCTCAGGCTGCCACTGGGCAAATTGCAGCTTCTTTAACAAAGGAACTTTGTCATTTTTTTACGTTTTAAATTTCTTCTTGGAGATGCATCAGGGTTTTCCTTTCTGTTTTTGTAAGTATATTGTCTCAGCATTGGCCTGGCTTTGTACTCTTGGTAACTGCTCGTTGCTCTTCCAGTGATGTCAGGAAGAGTTTTCTATTTGCTTCAGTGGGAACTGGGTTAGATCAGTCCTGGCTGTTTCTGAGAGGCCCAAGCAGAGGGCTCAGTTTAGATAGCATGGTGGGGAGCCTCGCCCGCCCTTCGCATCCAGCTTTGTTCTGTTGGATTTAATTAAATGAGCCATACAATATTTTGCATTTTCTACTTCTGACGCAATGCAGAAGTCCTGTCTTTTAGACAGTAGGGCTCTGCATGCTCGTAATGAGGATTTACCAGCAACAACTTATTGCTGTGGTGAAATGCCAGCTTGGCAGTGGCCCATGAATCACATTCAGTGCCGTGTTCAGAGGACTGAAAGGGTGACTGCTGCTATTAATTTTGTGCTCTTTTTAACTGCCTTAGGAGAAAAACATCTTTGCAGAAAGATCGGAACTTCTTTGAGGTAAGAAAGATAGAAAGATGAATGGAGATTTTGACTGAGTGTCAGCCCAGACCACATCCCTCCCTTGCACATTCAGATGCTGCAGACAGCATGCTCCTTTCCTTTTGGTCCACCCAGTGGATTACTTGCAGGGCAGAGTACCTACAGTAAAATTTTACCTCGTGGGCCTAGATTGCAGTGTCTGTAAAATACTACTCCTGTGCCCTTCAGCACAAGCCCTGTCCCCGCTGGGAGCCCTCAGCTGGGGATTTTCAGTCCTGCCCTTACTCTCTGATTGCAGGCAGTTCCATCACAGGCTGATGTCCCCCTGGGAAGCCTGATCTGTAGGTTTCTCATCAATGTCATCTTTATAGGAATGAAATTTCACAGCCTTCTTTCATTTCCATTGTGCTTTGAAACATTTTAAGATGCCAATAAGCTCTCCTGGTTGGCGACATACACCCCAGTGAGGAATTTGAGGGCTTTGATAATTTGGACCCTGCTGTTTTATATTAATTTATACTTCTCAAACTGTAGAGACTCCTTCAAAGAGGAGAACTGTGGATTGAATTCCACGGGTACACGGTAATTCCAGTGATACCATCTTTTCAGGAACCTCAGTAGAGGTTTGATTTCCTGGGTGTTGATCCAGCTTGTGGCAGGGATCACGAGTCTTAAAATGGTGTGAGAAGCCAGATATTCCTATTTAGTTAGCAAGCGGATACATGAAGGTAAGATGCAATGAATTTGAATTTGTTAGTAATATTTTCTGTGATCAGAAAGCTGTCATTTGGGGTGGGAATCATCTTGTCTAATTCTGGTTGCCCAAACAATAGCTGTCCCATCAGCCTAAGCCCTCAGGCTACTCAGTCATGCAGACAAGAAGAAGCTCGGCCAGGGATGAACTGTTGCTTCTTGAGACAGATGAGTGTGATAAGAGCTCCCACAGAATGACTCATCCCACCAGTCTCTTTCCATCGATAATTGAAGGAATCTGGGTGGTGATCTCTGGTTCATTTTGGAGTTCCTTGCAGTGAAGCTAAACTAAATAGGTCAGATTCAGCAAGATGAAATCCCTCTGAGCTAACTGTGTTTCTAGCCTCATCTCTTTGTGTACTTTTAAAGAAATTGGTGCTTTCAGATCTTCACTGGTAAAGTTTGATGCCAGGCTAGTTTCTGGCTTTTAGTGGACTCATGCCAACCTGCACTGTGGGATGTGCTGGGGTTCTGAACCTTTTCCCAGTGAAAATGGGATTCATGTTTTCAATTTAGGGTTTCTACAACTTCTGCAGCTATGTGACCTGGCTTGTGTTCAGACGGAAGCACTTCCAAGTGATTCGGGAAGAAATCGGCAGGCTCCTTTGCTCCGACATGTTCAATCTTGCCTCAAGAGACAGCAGCCATGTTCTCTTGCAGAAAGCAGCTGACCAGACTATTGATGCAAATGCAGTGAGATTACCAGCTGACCAGACTATTGATGCAAATGCAGTGAGATTACCGTGCCAGAGGTACGCGTTTGACATACTGATGAGCCCTTAGGTAACCTGCCCTGTCCGAATACACAAAGATAACATCTGCATTTGTTTTCTTTCAAGACAAGTCCATTCCAAGCATCCACCAGTAAACAGCATGGTTCACCAGCACTCACCTGTGCTCAGCACACTGCTGCCCTTACCGAAGGAGAGCGCTCAGTACCGCTCCCAGAGCCACTACTGTAGGGGCAGAGACCCACAGCCCTGCTCATGTGACAACCTACCAGAGTTCTCAGAATTGCTCACTACCAAGTAAGGGATATTTCTTGATATAATAGATTTGGTAGTGCTGTTAGAGAGGCTGCCAGACAGCTAAGTCTTCCTGGTTGGCAGAGGGACCATTGGACAACTCTGTGATTCTATGACTGAGAATTTGCCTACAGGAATGGGCTTCAGTGGGCCTGAAACTTGTGGTCATGGTACTCTAGGTTAACTGATTGAAGCAACTACTGTCTATCCTACTGCTTTGTTAACTGGAAAGTATTATTGGGAAAGCCAGTAGAAATAGAACCTTTCCTTCTGATTAAGATAAAAATAAAAAACTACAAGCCTGAGTGTGCCATGTAAGAGAAATTCTATTTTTCCCTCCGTCCATTTGTGAGTTGCCTTCATTTTCTGTGTCTTCCAGAGTTCTGGCAACCTAATGAATGCACCATACATACAAAATCTTTAGGCCTATCTACAACATAAGACTGGTGAATCCAGTATTTCCCAAAAGTTTGCTACAGATGCACATGTAATCACTTTGTGAATGCTGTCGAACCTGGGTACCTCCTGAGCATCTTATTTTTGTAACTTCTGCACAGTAATTGATGTGCAGAGGGCCAACCTTTCGAGGCAGTGCTGAGTTTCACTTGGACATATACTACTTGAATTGCCTGCATGCGTACTCCGGGCAGAAGCATGACATGATGTGTGAGGTGCTGTGTGAACATGTGGTTCTTCTTCCCTGCAGCAGAGATGATCTCTGCAGAATGTGTTATTCACAGTCCCGCTAAAGCAGGCAGCATTCTTTGCTGGTTTTCGTTGGGAAATACTACAAGTTGTTCTCCCTTTCTCCTGTCCTCCTCTGCTTTGTCGTGTCAAGCATATTAACAGCATGTTTTCTAACAGGGTGGGCATCATTGGAGCTCACTGTAGTGAGTTAAATTCCCTTTTGCTCCAGACTGATGGGACAGTGGAAGAGGAAGAACAAGACCAAGATGAAGAACAAAGAGAAGAACAAGGAAAACTGAGGAGTCATTCCTTTGCCCTGACCAAAGATCTGAGTTTATAAGTTCTGTGAAACCATGAAGAAGGCTTAGTAGGGAGAGAGCTGTATTCTCACGAGCAATGGCAGAAGCTGATTGTAACCAGAACAGTAGAAGAAAGTTGAGTGGCATGGCTTCACATTCCTAAGTAAATAATTTTGAAACTGCAGCTTAAAAAGCCAAAATCATTTGTCAGAGGTGGGGTCGTTTAACACACAAGGATCTGCACGGGTGACTGCAGACCCGGACTGTAATTCCTGGTCTGTCACTAACTATTCCTCTTTTGTCTTAACGCCTTCTTCTCACCATTTCTGAGAAATTATTTTACTGACTTATTTTGGGAAGTGCTTTGACACCTGCAGGTGGGTATGATTATTGATTTTAATGTCAGCCTTCTTTTTTTTTAAAGGATTAGCTAAGTAACCAGGAGACGTGACTTACTGTGGCCTAGAAGTTCCTGAAATTCTCCCTTTAAAGGAACTTACTCTTGAATCTCAGATATATTGTTTACTCCTGTTTTAATTTCCATCACCTCTCATTTAGTTCTAATATTTTGTAGCCTAATTTGGTAGCCAAATTTGTGACTCACTGTGAAAAGAGTACAGAGAAGAGGAATCTTCTTCATATACATGATGTGAATTGGTACACTCTTTACTCAGAATTAACATTTCCAAGTTTTACATTTGCGTTCATGTTGGGCAGACAGGTTAGTGCTCTTGTGATCTTAAAAATGGTGGCAAGACCTTCAAATGGTGCTTTGGTTGCAGGTTTTCTGGGAGTCTGGTTGGGCAACAGCCTGTGCAACTGTCTCTCCAGGCTGCACAAGCTACTCCTGGATGGTGCATACCTGGCTGGACATGCAAGAGATAATTGTGGTACCACTGCCCTGCAGCAACACAGTTTCTCTACTGTATGATGTAGCAAGATGTTGGTCAATACATGGAACAACGGGAGGCTACTTTGCAGCTTCCTTCTCATGGTGTTGGGAGAAACCTTTCAGTTTCTGCTTTAGGAGGCCTTGCCTTGATCTCAGTCACCTTTGTCTGCGTCTGTATCATGCTGTATGGCACACTCTGAGTAAAACCTAGTGCGTTCTGCTTTTAAAACTGCGATAGTAAGCCAAGTCCTCAGTGATGGCTTTGAGCCATCTAACAACAGCCTTGAACTTTCTAGAAAGGATTGAGAAATACTTTGAAGTTCAGATCCTTTAGTCAGCAGAGCCCTTTCCAGGGTTACCTTCTCAGGGCTGAGCGTCTGCTTCTTCTGAGGCAACGGATGTCTAACACAGACACCCCATACCTGTTTAAGCATGTAAGCAAGGCCTGGCAGCCTTTCACACATGACAGTGAGTCATCTTTCCAGCAGGAGAGAGTGAGTCAGAAAGGGCAGTTGACAAGCTTTATTTATCGGTCTGCTGTTATTTGGCCCCAGAGAATTTCACTCTGGAAAACCCACCCTTGTTAATGATAGGCAGAGCTCAGAAGCATATCATGCAACTACTGGCTTTTATTCCCATAGGCTTTGCATGCGGTTTTATTATCAGGAAGTCACAGCAGATTGGCCGTTTCCATTCATTTCTCTTTTTAAAGATACTCTGAACATGCCAGCTGTATCAGAACAACTTGCCCAACCTCGGGTTACCATAAACAATACAAATTCAAACGCCTCTGGGTGGTGAAAAGAGCCGGGGGTTCTGTGCAGCAGCATTTACTGAGTTCCCACTTACTTTCTTCTCTTAGGGCTGATTTGCTCAGAGCTTTAATCAAATGCTGATAGCATAGCCTAGTGTCTTGATTGGCTTTTGATCACGGTTCTGCCACTCACAGGCTCCATATAGGGCGTGTCAGGCTTTCCAGTGTACGTGTCTATTTTCAGAAGTTATATTGCTCTGTTGTAGAAATTCACACCAAGAAGAAAGTTGGCAGGAAACTTTGCAACTCGGAGATGGAAAAAGAAACAGGGGAAAAAAAAAAAAAAAGAGTCTGCCTGATGATTAATGAAGGAAACTCTGCCCTGGCTTTGCACTTGGGAGAGAGATGGCATTGCAGAGGAGAGATCCATCGAGATGAGAGGTGACTGTTCTGTGTAGATGAGGTACAGAAAGAAGCAGTGTAAGCTTCATCCATTCTACGTGTGTTGCAGAGGGGTTCAGGGCAGTAACCCATGAAGATAGCACTCAGCAGCAGTGCTACGGGGCTCAGCAATCTGAGCCCACATGGCAGAGCCTGGGGCTCTTGCAAGTTCTTTGTGATCCCGTTGGTTCATCTTGTTCTGTTAGAGGCTGGTGCAGTGCCTGATATTCAGGGAAAAGCAGCCTGAGCCTGCTCGTTTTCCTCTGCAAGAAAGGTAGGCCAAAAGCAGCACTTCATCAGCAGATGAAGACAGGTTTTGTCCATTTTAGCTTGGATTCATACATGCATTCATGCAGTTAAATTTGCTGCACAGGAGACTAACACTTCCATATGCCTTTGTTAATACAGCTTTTTGTTGCTCCTAGCCAAGTGGGGACTTAACAGATGCTGCAGTGGTGAAAGGCACCATCTTGTTTCACGATCCTGCCAGCGTCCCTCCTCTGCCTGGAGTCCACCATTTTACTCCATCTCCTTTGCCCTCTCAGCTACACAAAAGATTCAGAAGTCCTTGACAGAGCTCTGAAGATGCTTCTCTTTGCTCCTGTTTGTTTGGCTGCTCATTTCCCTCTCAAAGCCAAGCTGCAGCTACCAACCAGTCAGCCCAGGAGAAACAGCAGCTCCTTTGTACAGAGAACTGACACCATCACCTCAGTTGCTCCTCACCAGGGGATGCTTGTGATGCCTTTTTACCTCCAGGTGTGCTAGGGGAAAGAGAGTGGCGGTCAGACTGGAAACTGAACCAGGCAATGATTTGCACTAGGAGAGGAAGTTGTCAGTCTGGATTTTCTTAAGCAAGGCTTCTAAATGGTAGTGGCATGTGTTCCTGCACTGGACGGGACTGAAACCTTCACCTTGTAAGGAACCCACGCTGGAAGTATCACGCACCAGTTATGGTTCTTGTGGCTCAGGCTATATCAGAATGTTTGCAGTGAGATTTTTACAGTTTGCAGCAGAAATAAAACAAAGTGAAATTCACAGAATGTTGAGATATTCTTACTCTGGCTCTTCTTCATGTGAGAAAGCTTGAAAGAACAGGCTGTAATTATCCTGTCATCTGTTACAGCCCTTCTATTTGGAAGAGATGATAATATTAATTCAGTGTGTTTCTTGGTGTCATTATTTACAAAACAATAGACATTCTTTTTTTCCTTTTCCTTGAATACAGTAGAAACAACCACAAACAAGTTGTTTCCGCACACACGTTCCCAAGACTGCTGGTCCCAACAAGGTCTGCCTTGAAAAGAGTTCCCTCTGTGATGCTCCTTACTGTTCTCCTTCCTCTACCAAGCCAACACAAGCACATCAGCCATAGCTGTGTCTAGGCAAGTATGGCAGTTCCTGAATTTGCAAAGTCCTGCTGTGGAAGCTACATCTCTGGGAGAGGGTTTCTGATGTTCATCTGTCTTTACTATGTTATAAAGGGTAGTTATTCCTTCTACTGAACCTGGCGTAGGATGCATGACATGTTTTTACTATGTTATATGGATATTGTGGAGTGAAGACTTGCCCAAAGGCTGCTATTAGCATTTCTCAGTGTAATAATCAAGAGAAGGAGGTGCAACATCTAATTTAGGTGTTTATAGAAGGTCATCTTAAGATAGTGCCTAGATCTCTATATTGATTGTACTGGGAGACATGGTATTGCAGACCTGGATAGGCAAGGGACTGGCCCACCCTTTGTCCTTTGTCCTCAGAAGCTATAAGAGCTCTTGTGCCTGAAGCGCTGTGATTTGTGCTTTTTAGGAAAGAGGAGGGTGATATGTCAGAGATGGTTGTGCTCTGTACAGGGAGGAGCAGCTCAGAGAGTCCTGCTATGCACTGTGTGATGGACTGGTCAGAAGCTTATGGGACAGGATCAGGGGAAAGGCCAATACAGGTAACACTGTGGTAGGCATTTGCTACAGATCACCTAGTCAAAAAGACAAAACAGAAGAAGCCTTCTCTAGAAACATGGAATCCATATCAGTGTTTCAAGTCTTGGCTTCTACAGGAGATACTACCCGATGTGACATCTGCTAGGCAGGAAACAGTAGGGCACAAGCAGTTCATGTTTTCTGAGTGGGTCAGGGTCAATGGATGCTGCTAGTAATGATGTGAAAAGCAACAGAAATGGTTTCTGCAGGTGTGTTAACAGTGAAAGGAAAACCAAGAAGATGTGGATCCACTGCTGAATGGGGCAGGTGAGCTAGATGAACAACATGGAAAGGTCAGAGGTACTCTGCATTTTCTTTGTCTCAGTCTTTACTGTTACAGTCTGTTCCTGGTTATCTATTTCAAGTGGCAGAGTTTGGAAGATAAAGATACTACCCCCAGTAGAAGATGGTCACCCTGAGGTGGCTTAGATAAAATGGACATACACAGATCCATGGGACCAAATGGGAGGCAGTTCAGATAGCCAGAAGGAAGAAAATTCTTTGTAGTGAATGCTCTCAAGCGCTGGAGCAAGTTGCCTATAAGTGTTGAATTTCTACCCTAAAAGGAACTCAAAACTCAGCTAGATAGGGCCTTGAGAAACCTGCTCTTTTACTGAGCAGAAAATCGCATGAGTCCAGCAGAAGTCATTTCAAACCTATTTTTTCCTAGGATTCTCAGTAGATGTCTGAATATATTCTGAAAAGTCATTTGGAAGTGAGATAGGTGTGCCTTAAAATGTGCAACATTGAATGCAGCATGGCCCAAATGCTACCCAGCCTTTGAATGGGCCCATAGGCCATGGAAGTACAGAGGAGAAGGTAATAGTGGTGGTGTAGGAAATGCAGCCAGTAGGAAGGTCTCTGACCTTGGGCCAGGAGGATTAGTAGCACTTAAATAGTGCTCTCTGCTGCTCTCTCACCCTGTAGCTGTCCTGCAGGTATTCCTGATCAGGTACTCCTGATCCTCCCAGTGCTCAAGGTATTGGTGTCACACTCTGAAGCCTTCCTGAGTCCCTGACAGCTCTCTGTCCAAGATCCTGGGTAGCCTGAGCTCTGAGTCAGTGCTGACGTTCGTTTGAGCAACTGTGGCAGCTGGGAGCTGATGTTTCACCCAGCTGGCAGCAGTTACAATAGCAGCACAGAGTGCAGAGAAGGTCTTGCCAGGGGGTTAGTCACCAGCAGACACACTGTCTAAGCTCCCTGGGCAAATACTCTGTTTCTAAGGTGGGCTGGCACCCACCCTGCTGCATCTTCACAGTTCTTGCTACCTGACCTGGGAACTCTGGGCATACCTCCAGTGCACACTGAAACAGATGCTACGAAGGCCTCCAGTTTCTTGCAGTGCTTTTGCTTTGTCCCTTGGCAGCTCCTGCTTCAGGTGGTGTCACACACAGCTGATTCAGCAGGTTCACACCCACAAGAATGCTACTGTAAGTATTTCAGGTTTAATTTAGGCTAATTTAGGTTTAATCAGGGTTCTGGGCCTTTTGTCATTCTTTATTTCGACACCATTTCAGAAGGGCTGCCTGGTTGGAAGCAGTTTTTCCAGGCCTTTATCTCTACAAGTGAGACACTCTGACCCCTGCTGCCTGGCCAGGAGGAGCCGCGATGTCCTGGAGCCTCTCTCCATGGATGGTGAAATCTTGGGGAGTAAAGTCCCAAAAGAACAAAGCTTAACTCTGCAGTAAGAACTGCACTTTAAACAAGGTAAGTTGTTTGTGCCCATTAGTGATTAAACAGACATTTTCTGTCATTTATTTCATAGTCCTTGATGTCGAGTCTGAATTACTGGCTGATGAAAGTTCCAACCTCAGTCTTTCAGCACAAGTCATATGACCATGGAAATGTGAGACAACTCGCTGAGAGCATATCTGCATTAAAGCAATAGGCTTTGGTGCAATTCTAAGAGTTGATTTCCAAACAGGGTTTGATTCCTGTGTTGACCTGAGCTTGCTATGCCTAGAACTGTATTTGGTTGGACTTGGTGGTCTTAGTGGTCTTTTTCAATGATTCTATGATTCTATGATTCTTTTTGAAGTTGTAGTCCTTCTCTCCATGGTCAGAACTGCTGCGATTGGAGTACTGCTCAAGATGGGACAGTTTTTTAGGGAGAGGCCAACTGATACACAGCATCGTCCAGAAGTTTGGTTACAAAGCAGGGAAACTGGATAAAACATCCAGGAGCTCAGCTTAAGTATCAAGAATCCCTTATAGCTTAAATGATCTTATGTACGATCCCATAAGTATCACAGGATAAGAATTGTCTCTTGATACATATATCTGGCAAAGATCACTGTCAGATTCCTTTCAAAGTAAACAACGTTGTACCCAAGAGAGCAAGAGTTATTACTGAGAACAAACAGGCAGATTTGCTCTGAATTTTGGATTTCTACATGATGTTCTACTTTAAAACAGAATCAGCAAAGAAAACAAGGAAAGCAATGAAACAGTAATTTTGTAGTGTATAAGAACCAAATTCAAGTGTTAAGAGCAGTTACAAACATCATTATTAATACAAAAGCATTGCTTTATCTTCAAAATGAGTTCTAGATGGGAACCTACGTCAGTTCCACTGAAGACCAGAAACATGTCTGTGTATTATGTTTTGACAGAATATTCTTCTGTGATTACACATTCTGGTCCAAGGTATCATCCAAGCCAAGCCTGTCCCTGATGAATTAATATCAATGGAGTCACATGGCAGGACTGTGACTCTTTCAGTACCCATTAGTCCAGGATTAAATTGGCATTGAATCGGCCTAGTCTGCGGAACAAACTCCTGGCTCTCATTCAGTGCGCTCACTGCAACAAAACAGGGACATTTTGGGCCTGTCTCATCCTTCTGTCCTTCACTTCTCTAGCACCATGGACTTTGGTGAGGTACATTCAGGCAAAATACCCAACTCACTTCAGCCTGCATCTTTCTGCTATGCTCCTGCTACTCAATGAGATCACCCTGTTGTACGTTTTAGTTCATTTGCACAAACCATAAAATCACTGAAGTAGAAAAAGGTCTCTAAAATCTTTTCCCATCACCAACCCAACTCACCACGCTCACTAACCACGTCCCTCGGTGCCACATCTCCTTGGTTCTGGAACACCTCCAGGGATGGGGTCTCCACTACCTCCCTGATTCTGATCCCTCACCACTCTTTCTGGGATAAATTTTTCCATGTATCCAACCTGAATTACCTCTGAGGTTCCTATCTCCTCTGGAGCACAGCACCCAGCTGAAACTCCCAAACATGGGAGCTGCTGAAGAGCCTCTGTGGCTGCAGAGAAGGGAGATAAAGGAACCCATACAGGTTCTGGTATCCTGTTACCCACAGTGTACTTACCACCGGGTCCCACCTTCTCAGCCTCATGGGGACAGAAGGGAGCTCCGTGGCTTTGGAGTTGTGCGTGCTTTTTGCCATTCAGGGGAAGGCTAAGGCTGTGACAACAGGTACACGCCAGCAGAAGGTACTCTCAGTGCACAGCATGGAGATATTTTGGTCTTTCAAAATCCAGTACCTACGCTATTTATCCTTGAGCGTCTTTTACTAGCACTGGGCCTATTTATACTCACACAACCATAGCACCCTCTGTTATGGCAGTAATTCTCAATGCAATGGCATTTGTAGCAGCGAGCAGAAAGCAGAAGCTGTTCCCCTGCAGTGGCTGGCTGTCCATGGATGTTGGCAGTGTGTCAAAGAAGTCAGGAACTCTCAGAAAAGAAAAGGAAAGAGGGAAACAGGACTCATGGGCCAAGAGGCAAAGGTATTCCCATAAAGGCTTAGTGGTTTTGCCAAGACAATTAAAATTATTTACGAGGAATCAAGTTGGTTTAGAGGAAACTTGGAGATCTATGAATGTCAAGAGCTCCTCACCCTTACAAGGTAAAGGTTAGTGCTGTGCTTCATATCATTACTTCCCGAGGTACCCCATGCTGAGCAAATTCCTCAGCTTACTCTATTTTTGCTCCAGTGATGAGCTGTTCTAGTTTGACAAAAGGGAAAGTAGCTGCACCCAGCTGTCATTTTACTCTCTTCAGGAAAGAGGTGATGCAGGGGGATAGCAGATTCAACCTTAATTCATTCATTAATATTTACATCAAATAAACAAGAAATGAGCCAGTCTTTTGTCTGTCCTGTGACAAATGTAAGCTTATTTTGTTTATCTGTTTGTTTGTTTTCCCAGGGAACATAAGAAAATGCAAAATCCTATTTGGTAGTACTGTGCAATAACCAAGGCACACATAGCATCTGGACCTGCATGCTCTCTTGGTAAGTGCCTGCCTGTTCAGAGGGACACAAGTTTCCTGGCACTGACATGAGCGATAGCTCAGAGCTTTTTGAGGATTAGGCCTTGGTTCCCTGTGCTGGCATTCTCTGTAAAGGTCAGTTAGCCTTTCCTGTGTCCCCTGTCAAACTCACTGACACTGAGCCCCTTTCCTTTGCTAAAAATGATTCAAGCCTTGGGATATGCTCTTGACTAATGAGCTATTTTGGTTTCCGAGCCAACTGTTTCATGGGTGCAAATCGATGTAGTGCTGATTTGAAGTAAGAAGAACCAACTTTGGCTTTGACATCCTTAGCTGTTTTTCCAGTGTATCTGTTTTGGCAAACCCTCATAGCACAAACAGAGTTTATATCCCTGTCCCCCCAGCTTGCCACCACCCCATCTGCATGGGTGAAGCCTCTCCTTCAGTTCCCAAACTTGCTGGGGTGGATTAAGGGTATTGCGAGCAAGTTTGCCAGTGACACCAAGCTGCGTGATGTTGCAGGGAAGGGGAAGGACTGCCATCCAGAGGGGCTTTGACAGGCTTGAGAAGTGTGACCATGTGAACCTCATGAAGTTCAACTAGGCCAACTGTGAAGTCCTGCACCTGGGTCAGAGCAATCCCAAGCATAAATACAGGCTGGGTGGAGAATGGACTGAGGAGGTGTTGATTGATGAGGAGCTCAATGTGAGTAGGCAGTGTGTGCTTGCAGCCCAGAAAGCCAAGTGTCCTGGGCTGCATCAAAAGTAGTGTGATCAGCAGGGTGAGGGAAGTGACTGTTGCCCTCTGCTCTACTCTACTCTGCTCTTGACAGACCTCACCTGCAGTACTGTGCTCAGCTCAGGGGCCTCCAGTATAAGGAGGATGTGGATCTGTTGGAGCAAGTCAGAGGGCTGGAGCACCTCTACTGGGAAGCCAGACTGAGAGAACTGGGGTTGATCCGACTGGAGAAGAGATGGTTTTAGGGGGATCTCATTCTGACCTTTCAGGGCCTACAGGATGTGCTGGATAGGGACTCAATCAGGGAGTATATTGAGAGGATAAAGGATTGTGGCTTTAAACTAAAGGAGGGTAGATTTAGATTAGACATAACTTCTTCAGTGTGAGGGTGGTGAAGCACTGGCACAGGTTGTCAGAGAAGTGGTGAATGACCATGACATGGTCCCTGACCATGAGGTTCAAACTGGGTGATCTTTAAAATCCCTTCCAACCCTATCTATAAGTCTGTGATATGAAATCCAGGTTTTGCTTGCTTCTTGTACCAGGTCATGTCCATCTTTGAATGGGTTCTTCCACCTGATCCTTTCCTTCCTACATGGTCAAAGAAATCTGTCTCTTGCTCTGTGCCTCTGTGTAACAATCCAAGAGTGACGAATAAAGTACATGGACTTTGAGTATCCATATCTCCCGTTCATGGCTAGAGAACTTGGGCAATATATGTCAGGTAGCCCAAGGCCATGAGGAAAGTCTGTGTCCAAACCTGCAATTACAAGCAGTTTTCTGACTTCCCCTGTCTTAGGTAATAGAGCACTCATCATGGCTCTCTCCTATGTTTGTCCTTGCACATAGACTGTTTTCTTTTATATTTAACAATTTCTGACATTAACTTGTTATCACTGTATTCAGATGCTGTCTGAGAAAACCATCCTTTCTCTTTACTAAAGTGATGGAAACATATACTTCTGGTGCAGTCTGGCTTCTTCAGCTAATTAACCAGCAAAGTATTTTTTCATTGCTGAATTGTTTTTGATTATTGAAATCAACACTGAGACAAGCACATTCATATAACGTTTATATACTGATGAATCAGAACTGTGAATACAAAATTTAGACTTCTTACATCAGTTCAAACACACCAGACATTCCTTAGTTGAGTTTTGGGGAAAAAAGCTATCATGAACAGCTAATGGGGCAACAGTGTACTTTATATCTATCTGACTTATACTCTAGTTTTAGTGTAGGAATATCTGAAGCACATATCAGTGAGTCATTTGTTGAAGTATTGAATCTTAAAGCAAGGAAATCATTTTGCTGATTGAGTTTCTTTGCTTTCTAGTATGTGTCATGGAAAACTTTGGTCATTGTGCCAGACCTCGCCTCTAAGGAAGGTCATATTCTTTTACCACCTCCTGATTAGCAAAATAATTGAAACACCCTTCCCTACTTTTAATTAGTAAGCACGATTGAAACCTCTGTGGGTATTTCTAATAGTTGCTGGAATGCTGAGGCAGTAGATATTTACTTGTTCTGGCCTGCTGGGCTGGAAGAACCCAGAACAATTTGTTTACATGAAATTTCCTATTATGATGAAATTTGCCCAAGACTCCACAGTTGGAGGATGCTATTTCTGCTAACATGGCAAGAAGTGCTGTAATGATCTTTTAGACCTTCAGAACTGGCTAGTTTTTCTCATGTGGCTCTCTCAGGCACATTTTCTCAAACAGAGATAGCACAAAACCTTTTGCACCCTAAAGGAAGCGTCAGCTAGGTGGGATTACGTGATAGTGAAGAACCAAAACAGCAGGACTGTGGATTCATAGATTCATAGATTCATTAGGTTGGAAAGGACCTACAAGATCATCTAGTCCAACCATCAATGGATGGTGGGAGCCTTGATGGATCATGGTCCCGTGGCAAACAATAGGCTGAAACTTATAAACCAGCTCCTCTGTGGAACTGCATGGAGCTAGGTGGTACCTCCTGGGCCTGGCTTTCTCACTGAGACCTCACAGGGCAGGGGCAACATCCCATGGATCGTGGTTCAGGAGAGCAGTGGGGAAGAAGGGCCTTTCATTCGCTGTTGCGATGCCCAACTCAAGCTCTTTGTGAGGATACTGCTCATTCATTTATTTATTTTCACTGTTCCCAAGTTACCTGTGGGATTTACTCTCTGAAAAAGAAACCAGCAGACAAACAAAAACAAAACACCACAACAGCCTTTCAGTTTTGTTATTAAAAAAAGAAAAAAATGTAGCAGGATACATGTAGCTATTAAATTAGAATGCTTATTACTCGCTCATTTATTCCTTAAACTATGAGAGGAATTTCTTTTCCTTCTGATCTTTCCCAGCCCGATTCTGTCTGGGAAAGCTGATAATATCTCACTTTAAAACTGCTATTTCTCATTCTGTTTTGGGCAGACGTGGTGTTGCAAATGAAAGGTGACCATAGGAGGAGTGGCTAAAATGTCGTTGCTCTATGGGCTGATGATTATTAGTCACAGTATATATTGGGAAAGGCTCTTCATGATTTTATATGCCACAAAAATAGTTTGTTTTTGTTCTGTGCCTGATGAATTGCTGCTTCAGCTGGATGTTTGTTGCAGCTTGTTTGATTACAAAATCTTTGGTCATCTGGATAGTATTTCTGTAGCACGAGTGAGAAGTCATGGAAGTAGCTCTAAAGCTTTATTAGGAAGAAAGTTCTACTGTTGCTGTTGAACGTGAGATAGACTATGAAGGGGAAGACAGGATATGGTAGAAATGCCAACACTATAATTTAAATCTATTTTGGACATCCTTTCCACCCTCCTTATATATGAAACCCCTTTCAGTAGGGGCTTTACACATCGTGGGTGAAAAATGTATGGAATTTTCCTTTCCAAAGGAAATCATATACTAATTAAAGTTAACATTTTCTGAAACATGGCATGCATATGGGTGTGGGATTGAACATACAGAGGGCACTCTGAAATCCTTCTCGTGCTGTTATTAATAAGCAAACTTTACTAACAACACACATTATTGGCAGGACTGTTGTGTAACATACTTGTTTCAAAAATAATGGTTTTGTGTCATTCTCAGCAATATGGTAAAAATATAATTAATGTAAAGAACAGTGGTTCAAAAAGGGATTGAAGACCTCATTGTTTAGTGGAATACATAATCTGCTGACTGGTCTGTTCAATTTGGGCTCCAGACTGTAAACTCCAAGGTCAGGTTTTTTATAATCTTGGTGTGAGCTGACTGATTGAAGCACGCACAATGGAAGGGCAAGCCAAAGGCTCCAGAATCTACTGGCATTTTGTTCTACCAGATTCTCAATTTTAATTGACTGAAAAAGAAACCCAGACTGGAAAGAAGAGCTCAAAACTGCCAACAGTTGGTAGTCTGAATTGGTAGCACCTGGAAACAGAGAGCTAAGACATGAACCAGCGATTCCTTCCTTAGTGGTAATGGTTCCCATGGCTGTTGCCTACTCTGACTGACAGCTGCCAACACTCATCAAAGAGAATGCACTGTAAAATGCAGAAGAGAGAGGTGATCCCAGTCCTTTGAGTAGAGCAGAGATCAACACTGCCACGGTTACAGTGTTCCCCCTTTGCACTACTGCCATGGACAATTTTCTCAAGAAGTGGCAAGATTTTCTGCTTTGGGAAGGACCTTCTTTTGATTCTCGAGGTGTAAAAGAGATTTCCTACCACTGGGGGAGAGTGAGGATGAAAAGATCTGGCTTGCAGTGCTGTAGGGTTTTTCTCTCAACCTATTTTTTTTTAGGTCAAATGAATGTACTGAGACAAAAAATGATAAGAAATGCTTCGCTTTGAAAATTGTGGCAGTTTTTTTTTTCTTTTTTTTTCTTTTTCTTTTCTTAATGTTCCCTTTTGGTAACTTCACACTAAAAAAATTTATTTATTTATGTATTTATTTTTAGTCTGACTCAAATGATCGGTATGAAATGGTCTGATTTAGTCCAAACAATTTTTATGCTGCCCTTTGAAAAAAATGTGAGGTCATCTCATTTATTTAGCTACTTCATACTGGGAAAACCGCCAAATTCTTGCAAATTCTCCAGAGGCGAGAAAGGATTATGCAGTGGCATCTGTAAAGGCTAGTGTTGTTTTTTATTTAGCCCACTCGTGGCTTCAGAGAGTGGGCAACGACCCCTAGTACTGACTGAGGGTTCCTTCAGCACTGGGTTGACTCTGGCATATCGGAGGTGCTGGGAATCACTCAGAAGAGCAGGCAGAGACATGCAGCTCACTGGAAGGAGAATTCTTGGTTGGTTTATGTGACCAAACAGGAGAGAAGGATTTTTAACATCAGCCCTAAAGTAGCTAGCCAATCCCTGTTTAAGAGGCTGTTTCTTTTCTTATAATCCTATTCATGACTTCCTAGCTATCATTTATAAAGGATCATCACTATCTCAGGCACTTTACAGGCACAGTTTAGCTACATTTTTAACAGCAGTGCATTTACCTAAATGCTAAGCAGACAGTCCACTTCTGTTTGATTACTTTTCCAAATTTACTCTTCAAAACTAAAGGAAATACATCTTTATTTTTCAATGCACTTCTAGTTTTCCTCTCCCTAGTTTGATCTTGTGGTTTTGTAATTCCAAATTTGGAAGAAAAGGAAATTATCAATAAGACATATGTCCTGCTCTTGCACTTGAATGTACAAATCCATTCGGTGTAATATCCCCTTTTCTTTCCCTTTCAAAGGGATAATCACACTGAGTGAAAGCCTTGCTTTCAGACTCTGTAGAAAATGTGTTTGCACCAAAATATGAACTCACTGTGCACACCTGAAAAAGAAAAGGCAATTACAGGCAGGCATTTCAGTTCAATTTCTAGATACAGGGGAAGCTGCTTATGTAGGCAGGGTTCTCTGGTGGTGAGCGATGGCTTCATGAACATCTGAACAAGCAAGTTTCAGAATACAAGAGCTGCCATCAAGTGGAGTTACACTTTTCACAGGAACTATATCCTGTAGTTGCAACCCAAGGTGATGGCAGCCTCCAGTTATTCAATGCAGAATAAAACCAATACTTTCCCGAAGAGAGTTTCTTCTTAAATGACTTCCCTGAACAGATTTCTATCATTTTATCGCTGTATATATGAAAAATTAATTGAGCAGTATCCCCACAAAGACATATTTCAGGCTGTGGCTGTGGCTGGTTAGCGCTGTTGTTGTCTGGAGAAAGAATTGCTCTCGTGAAATTCCCCTGATTGAGAGGAGCTGTAAAAGAGAAGTGTAGGATCCTGACCGACATGAAGAAGGTGAGAAGGGAGCAATTAATCATTCACCACTCTTTATAGCATGAGAACTGAGCATGATCAGATGGAATGTTTAGCCTGTTTTTAAACTTTTTTCACTTGCTACTCAGCTAAGCTGAGATAACCCCTGAACCACCGGATATTGGTTAGCACACACATTTAAATAAATGGACTCGACAAACAGATAAACGTCTTCTAGTGCTTATAAACCTTCAGCTGATGAAGTTTTGAAGTTGCAGGTTTCTAGAAACTACGAGGGCATAATGTTTTTACCTTGCTTTGTTTACATCCTTCCCAAAAGCATTTGCTTATCAGCTGTACCTTTTCAGGTAGTACGTGTGTGCAGAGGTCAGCTAGACAGTGCTACTGCACGCAGCTTCCATCACTTTGCTGATGAGACACTTCTCAAGCTGCTGACTGCTTTTGGGCCTTTGTACTCAACACCTTTGGACTTTCCTTCTGCTGACTTCTCAGTGGATTTTCTAAGCCGTAGTATGTGAGGTTTCCCCTTGCCTACTAAGAACTGCACAAGGCAGAGATCCTGGGAAGGGAACTGTGACAGTCATGTGGTTTCTCTGCCATTTACCTAGGAATCGAGGCTCAGTCACAGCGTGCTATCTCTGAGCAGCAAAGACGTGACTGCACAGAGATAAGCGCAGTTGCTCACCAAACCTCTTGGCCATGTGATTTAACAAATGCCAAAAACTTCCCTTCTTGAAATGATTTTCCCAAAGTAATTTTTTAACGTTTTTTTTTTTTTTTAACGTACCGCTTACTGGTGAATGTCTAGAAAACAATGTTAGGAAATAATTAGAAAAGGCGTGGACAAAAGCGACAAAAAAAAAGGAAATCAGATGGAAAATCAGTCTTGCATGTGGGAAGCATTGCAGCTCCTGTGCCTTTTCATTTTCCTTGGGTGCCCTCTCGCGTCCATCGCTGGTACAGCCAAATGCATTTTGACCGGCGCAAGCAGAAAAAGGAGCCTCCAATGCATCACCACCACCTTGTAAGGTTAATCCATTTCGAAATCGTTTGTTCCTTCCTCTGTCAAATTCCTATAGCTCCAAAGATTCAGTGTGCAAATTTGCAGGTTGCATGCATAATTTATGTCTTTTTTTTTTTTTTTTCAGGACGGTCCAGGACCAAAGGAGGTTTTCTCTGCTTTTATTTTGCCTCCCCTGCTACAGGCACGGCCAGCTCCTTGCGAGATTTCAGCCAGGCTCTTAGCCCTGCCTTTGAGATAAATGAGCGCAGCTGTGATCCCAGAGAGCTGAGGATGCTTACACGCTCACAGCAGCTGATCGAGACCGTGGCTCGTACTTGGACTGAAAATATTTCCCACATGTGGGTGTGTTGGGCGACTCAGCACGCAGAAGGTTCAGCTGTGATGAAAAGGCACAGAGTCGATGGGTTTTCTGTCATCTGATATTAGGCATCTGCTTCAAATCAGTATATTTATAGAAGGAGACTCATTCCTTGCAGAAGCACAGTGATGTGTCGTCACCTTGCTCTAGCATGTTCCCTACTGTGCTGCTCAACGTCAGTGAGCAGAGTGGGATTCCCTCACACTCCAGCCCGGTTTTGTACAGCCCATTGGCACTCTTTCTACTGCTGCACAGGAGAAGAAGCAAACGAGGGAGTTCCTCTCTTTGAAGCCTCAGCAGATGAATGCCAAACATGCATACCCATGAGTGGGTTTTATCTGGGGTTCCTGAAGACATGGCAGGAAGGAAATGGGTCGGTCTGGGCTAACAGACATCCTGATTTCTATTTTATTTATTTATTTTCACTTAAGAGTGAAAATAAGGGGCACAAAATAAGAGGGCAGGTGAAATGGAAAACAGATTCTTTTCTCCTCTTAACTAAAAGGGTAAAATAGCATGGGGAATGGGGTTCTGTCAAGACCGTTTTTCAATCTGTCAGCTCTGACGCAAGCTTGTGACAATTTGCTGAAAGGTTATTATTTGTTAGCTTAAATGAACTAAGTAAGCAGATCAGAAAGAGTGTCGTTAGCCCTCTTGTAAACAGAAAGGATAAAGATCTACTGGGGGATGACATTTTGGCCAGTGGGTGACCATACGGAACCGTTTGAATATTTGAGCGCTTTTGTTTAAGAAAGCTTTCATGAGCAGGAGGCAAAGAATTTTAGTTTTCAGGACGGAGAGCACACCATCTTTCATCAGCACTAACCTCACCTTATGAGAAGATTAAAACGCGTGTCCTTATTCCGTATTTTGTTGTATGAGGTTTACTTTTTTTGGCGCAGCAGCGGTTCGCGATACTCACTACAGCCCTCTGTTGCTCACATTCAGAATGAAAAATTCCACACTTGCCTGGGCCTCCCAGGAAAGCCAGGTGACATCAGCAATGAAAACACCGATAATTTTAGGATGAGGATGCAGAATTCTAATAATGGATGTAACTACATTAACTTCTGTCTAAGTGAGATAAGAAGAAACCTCCTGATGGAGAGGTGTTTCATAACTGCTGCAGGATTTCTTCTGTCTGTGCCTCTGCCGGAGGCACAGTATGACAAATGACCTAATGTTTTTAATTAAAATATTCCGACATTTTAGAGACTTTTCTGAGAGAAAAAATATCGAAGAAGGAAGCCAAACTGTGTCTACAGAAGCACAGTCTCTGTGATGATATTGCTATTTTCACAAAAGCCCAGAACTTGCAAAGCTCCAGGCATGTGACAGAAGCTCACACCTAAGAGATGCTCAGTCCTGCTTGGATGGCACAACACAGCTTTATTAAGTGCCCCACCGTGTGTCTAAATGTGCTGCAGCAAGTAATTCTGCACCACAAGTATAGGCAATTCACAGAGATCTGTATGTGGTATTGGCTACATCTGAGCCACTTGGGGAAGACATACTGACAGCAGTCAGTAGTAGTGAGTAGTGAGGTCAAAAAAAAAAGAGTAGTAGTGAGCTTGTGAGGTCAAATACTTCTGCACTAGTGGGCTTTTGTATCAAATGCCAGTAGTGAATGTCCATACAGGCACCCTGCTGCCATATCTATTGGCTCAGCTTCAGTCTGCAGCGTGCCACTCGGGTTGGTGACACAGTGATTGAGTACTAAAGTGAGCATTCGCTTTCATGGATGAAAATGCAGTTCAGGTGTTTGCAGAATTAATAGCCACAAGTTACATTGGGCTATAAACTTTAATACTGTGGTCCCTCAGTAAGGCAAAACTCAAAGAGCTTTACTGGAACAGATTATGTTCTGTAACGTTTCTGTTTATTATAATAAAATGATCAAATTGGATGTGATTGATCAATTAGTAATATTTCAATCAACGGTAATACTTGAAGCATTGCAGAGTGGGCTACAGAGATGATTAGGGGCCTGGGGCATCTCCCTTCTGAGGAAAGGCTGAGAGATATGGGACTGTTCAGTCTGGAAGAGACTGTGAGGGTCTCTCACCACTGTTTATAAATATCCACAGGGCAGGAGTCAAGTGGATGTGGCCAGGCTCTTTTTAGTGGTGCACAGTGACAGGACAAGGGGCAACAAGCACAAGATAGGACACAGAAGTTTCATATGAACACGAGAAAGAACTTTACTGTGAAGGTGACAGAGCGCTGAAACAGGCTGCCCAGATTGGTGGTGGAGTCACAGAATGGCCCAGGTTGGAAGGGATATCGAGGACCATGATTCTCCAACCCCCTTGCTACAGGCAGGGCCACCAACTTCCCCATTTAATACCAAACCGGGCTGCCCAGGGCCACATCCAATCTGGCCCTGAACACCTCCAGGGTGTGAAGTCCCCATCTCCGCACATATCCAAAACCCACACTTCTGCGCAGCCTACGGTGGGACCTGCAACTGGCAGGGGGGCTGGGCCGGTGCAGAGGTCTCTTCCAACAGCTCTGTGATCCCGTCATTATCACAGGCTTCATGAAACATCAGAAACGCCACACCACTCTCCAGGCGGGGTGCAAGCGGACGGCTCCACACGCCCCAATACCAAACCCCTTCCAGCTGGGAAGGGCACGCTGAAAGGGGAGGGCGCGGCCAAGTCTCGCGAGAGCCGTTGGGGCCGGCCGCCGCCGCGCTCCTCCCCGTGCCGGTCCCGGCGAGCGAGGCCTGCGCTGAGGCCGGGCCGGGCCGCGCCGCTCCGGGCGGCGGCGGCAGCGGGAGGAGGGCGGGCCGCGGGCGGCAGCGCGGGGCACGATGCCGGGCGGGCGGGTGTGCGCCGCGTGCGGCTGCTCGGAGATCGAGGTAGACGCGGCGCGCGGGGACGCGGTGTGCACGGGCTGCGGCTCGGTGCTGGAGGACAACATCATCGTCTCCGAGGTGCAGTTCGTGGAGAACAGCGGCGGCGGCTCCTCCGCCGTGGGGCAGTTCGTGTCGTTGGACGGTGAGCGGGGGGAGGGGGAGATGGGTGGGCTGGATGAATGGGGAGAAGGTGTATGCGGGAGGTGGGAGGGATGCGTCACGCGTGGAGGGTGGAAGCGCACGGCGGTCGGAGCTGTGTGCGGCACGTGCGAGTCGCTGAATCGTTCAGGCTGGCCCAGCCGCCCGCTCAGCCGTGTCCCTCGGTGGCACACCTTCGTGCTTCTTGGATGTCTCCAGGGATGGGGACTGCACCGCCTCCCGGGACGGCCGGCACCGGTGCCTCGCTGCTCTTACCGAGAAGTTTTTCCTAACGTTCAGCCTTCTCCTGGTGTCCAAGGAGGGCTTTGGGATGCTGTACGAAACAATTAGGGGGTTGAGCAAGGAGAGCGTGGTGGTGGGAAAGGCAGCGCAGCACGCTGGAGCGTGAAGGTTTGTAGCTGAGGGTTTCTGTAGACACTGCCCAGCGCTGTTGCCATCTTCTGTCTCAGGGCATTGATGCTGTATTTCTTTTTAAGCTTGTAAGCAGCTCTTAAATCCTTCACTTTTCCCTGTAGAGATGACATTTTGAGGACTTGTACGGCTTTTTTGCCTCCCACCCAAAATTATGCAGGACAGATGGCATGCAAGCTAGAGCTCATTTTGGGAGCTATAAAAAAAATATCAAGAAGGAAATAGAGCCTCAGTATGGTGCAGATCTCTTTCTTCCCCTGGGTGAATTGTACAATAGTTTCCTGATAGTTTCTTTTAGGGACTTTTTCCCTTTTGTGCAACTGTGGGATGCTGTGGCTGGCTGCTCCTTTTTAATGGAGAGTGTGTTCGTCCTGTTCATCCCATAAGCAGTTACCTATTATATTACACAGCAGATGAATTCCGGCACCCATGGAGACAGATGAGCACTGTGAGGACAGGTGGGTGTGTGAAAGTGGAAACCTGATCGACACACATTCTAGCATGTATGTGATGCTTTATCTGGCTGACACAAGAGGTGGTGGCAGGAGCTTCACTGTGTGTTGATAACAGGTCCCTGTGTGCATTAATGATTGCGTTTTGGTGTAGAAAGAAAGTAATGCAAGAGGACTCAGAATATGCTGCTTGTAGATTGGCAAGGTTAATGCAAGGAGTGAAAGGACCCTGTTTCAGGCAGTAAATATCTTAAGGGAGTTTACTGGGGGTTGTACATACTAATATAATTCTTATGTTCCAAAGCAGATGCTTCTCTTGAGAATAATCTTTTTCTCTGATTTTAAATCGAGTAATACATGCTAATCTGAAAAGATGTATTTGAACTGTACTAACGGTGTCTTTGTGATGTAGGCTTGTCTATTATGTCAGTATGATGCTGATTTAAGTCCTTGGGAGTGGGAAGAACATTCCTCCATAAGCAAGACAGAATTCATTTCTCCCTGTTTTGTCCTGCCTGAATAATATCCAGTGGAGTGTGCATTTATTTACCTCAAATACAAATTTTCTGTCTTTAA
Source organism: Oreortyx pictus (assembly GCA_036925125.1). Taxonomy (NCBI): domain Eukaryota; kingdom Metazoa; phylum Chordata; class Aves; order Galliformes; family Odontophoridae; genus Oreortyx; species Oreortyx pictus. Next base: position 52,211,306 of record JAUPFR010000006.1, on the reverse strand, counting down.
AGCAGTATTTTCTGGTAAGCTGTAGCTTTCTGTGATTCTTCTGATTAATTAAACAGGTTTCCATCAAAGTTACTGGTTTTTAGCACCTTCTCCTGTCATCTTTGTGGGCTTTTTAGCTCTGTGGCTCTGAAGGATCCCCTGAGATTGAAATGCTTTGGGCTATGGCTCCTCAGACTGCAGCCTGATGCTCCCAGGGCCACAGCTGTACTGCTTAGAGTGTTGTGGTGTCAGAGGTGCCTGGCTACTGGTTCTGAGCCCCTGGCACCTGGTTAGGAGGGGTTGGGTGACTCAAAGACCATTGCCCACGTTTTACAAGGTGTGAGGGATGTGCGGAGCTGGGATTTGAGTGGGGCTCTTAATGGCTGAGGAGTTTGGATTTCTTGGTTGGCAGCAAATCTCGTGAGATTCCCAAACCCATTTTGTGCTGTGTGAGAGATTCTGTTTGTGTGCCAGTATACGTAGAATAGCTGTTGATGTCTTTATTCATTATTTATTTTCAGTTCAGCAAAAAGAAGCAGATGGGTATGGAGAGCACTGAGATATTGCTATTTCTCTTTGGTACATCTCACAAAACCTTTTATTTTACAAAGCTGTGTGCCAAAGATTCAGATTCTTGCATCTGTTTGCTGAGGGAGGGAAGAGTCTTGTGCTTCTCTATGTTAATACAAAACCACCTGCCTACATCATGCTATGTCCTTGATTGTAAGCCCAGCTGCCTCATCACTACATGTGGGAAATCCCTCCTTTTGGCCTGGAAGGGTTAGAAGGGGGTGTGGGATCACTTGTTACCTTTACACAGGTGGTGTTAAAGTTCAGATGTCAGTGTGTCTAGCACAGGAAGCCACAACCTCAATGCTGATGCCTTCACAGAGGATTGATATGATCAGTGCTTTCCAGTGTGGATCTGTGAGTCTGTGCCTTCCATTGTTTTGACAGTTTTAACAACAGAGCAGTAGTGTGCTGAGAAAGTGAGAACTTGCACTGGGATTTGAGTGAGAGATCTTGCTTAGCTACTGAAGAGCAGTTTGGGAAATTGCCATCAGCTGGACAAAAGGGCAGAAGCAGTGAAGGATGAAGTAGGTGGGTGTACAGGTAATTATGTGGAAAGAATGTTTTTTGGTAAGATAAATTCATGCCTTGCGGATCTTTTTTGGAGCTTTCTGAAGAAACCATTATTTGGAAAAAGGAGATTGTTAGATTTGCAAGAGGAAGTCCTTCCAGAGCAGAATAATTACTTAAACAGTAAGAAGCATAAACCAGGAATTAATAGTAATACTCCAGAAGGAAGGGGCGGTGAAGTTAGTTCTACAGACATCTGGGCTGTGTGATCTGGAGAGCATGTGAGTAGTGTGTTAACGAGATGGGCTGGCAACACTAAATTATTTGGGGTAGTAAAGACAGTAAGGTACAAGGACCTATTGCTTTTAGCAGTCTGGGTAGTAGGGTAGCACATGAGATGGGCACACTAGATGGGCCTTCGGCCTGAGCTGACACAGCTGTTCTAAGGAAGGTGATGTTCTTTCTGAGTTCTGCAAAGGTGCTTTTGAGTGTTTTGACCACTCTTGTAAAACTTGTCCAAGTTCTGAAGTGTTATGGTTTCTTTCAGGCTTGACCTCTGGTAAGTGATGAATGCAAAACTCGTCTGACGTTGATGTTACATAGGCATGTTCTCTTTTGAAAGTGATTAACTAAGCCTGCTGATCTTCCTGTGGGAAGTCAGTCGTAGAAATACTTACAATTAGGAGAAAGCCCGTGGTCGGGTGTCCAGAAATCAGGCTGCCACACAAAGGTTAATTTAGAGCAAGGGTTACCAAGTTGCATACCCACTACTTTGTTAAATGACCATGAAATCTTCCCTCATGGTGGCTTGACTCTATGAAGTATGATGTGCTTTTATCAGCACACAGAGGGAGGTAGACCAGGTCAGTCCTGATGAGACACCTTTTGCAGATGGGCATGATCTGTCTGTCTCAGTGTAATAACACTGTCTTTGAGACCGTGCCCCTTCATTGCCGTAGTCTTGATGGAAAAGGAGAATATGATTGCAGTTTAGCGTAACACCACAATTTTTATTAACACGGCCTATCTCTCCTTGTGAAGGACTTGTTGGGAGATGAGCAGGTAAATTCTTTTAGTAGGAAAGGGATACCCTCTTTATGCTCTAGAAGGGGGCCAGTGTGTGTGTCAGTCTGTCTTCTGGTAGGAAAATCTTGAGGGAGCACATGCTTGTGAAACATTCAATAAGCCCCATACTATTCCAGCTGAGTGCACTTTTTAATTCTCTTGCAGTGAGGTAGGAATCTAGTTTCAGCACTTAATGCTGGACACGTTATTCTCTTGAAACTTTTGAATGCCATGCACGAATGTGTTGCTCTTGAACTTGCTTAAGATTTTCTAGAGTCAGCAGGTACTAGTGGAAGAGAGTTATCGTGCACGTTTGAACTCCAAGAAGTTGTTATTTGCACACAAAATGTTTGAAGTGTGTGCTTTTCTACTACGTAGAATCAAAGGGGTTGGAAGGGACCTCAAGAGGTCATTCAGTCCAACCCCCCTGCCAAAGCAGGATCCCTACACCATAGGTAGATCTAATTTTGATAAACATCCACTCTCAGAAAATAGTCCAAAAGATTGTTCTGTGTCTTTGTGCCATATCTGTACAGTTTTTCAATTAAAATCCCTCATTTTCTTAATAGAAATTAATGTGATGTTTTTTCTTTGTACCCAAGCTCTTAATGAACTCCTGTAAGTCACGATATTTGAGTACATCCCAGCTATGAGTTGCAGCATTGTAGTATCCGAGAGTGAGCTGTATTTCTACCCCTTAGTTATGTGTGTATAGGGAAAAGGAGCTCTACTGATCCCTTCTCTGGTCTGCAAAGATTGTTTGTCTGCTGTTTTTGTAGGAAGCCAGATTGTTATGCATTGTTTGAAGGCAGCACATTGCCTGATCATTCTTTACAGCATCTGGGTAGTAGTACGCCCGTCTTGAGGTACTCGTTGGGAAGTAACTGTTTTTGCAAGTAATTTCCCTGAGTCTAGCAGCAAGAATAAGTACAAAAGAGAAGAGAATAAGCTAAGGAAGGCTCAACTTGATGCAGGTTTAAATTGTCCAGATCTCTCTCTTGGCTTTTCTTTAAAGAAAGTGAAAAAGTGGAAATCTATGGCTTCAAACTGACACTAATCAAAGGAGATAAAAACAGCCCTATCTGAGAGCTGACGTGCAAGTGATGCAGTGGCAAGCTGGAAGACGTAACCAAGAAAATCTAGCACAGAAAAATGTCTCTCCCAGGCGTGCTGACCTTGTGATCCTAAAAGATCTCGTAGCTGGGGAATCTCAGGTTCTTTTCTCTGAGGAAAAGTCTTTAAATGCTTGGTAATTAATGGAAAGTAATAGAATTCTGATAGGCTTCTTGGAAGCAAACTGTAAGGCAGTATGAAAATCTGCCTTTTCCAAATTTCTTGAATCTCTGTGTGCATGCAGTGAGGCTTGTCTCCTTCCAGGGCACTGCAGGGTCTTAGTGGCTCTGACTAGCTCCTGCCTGGGGCTCCCCAACACTGCTTGTGGCCCAGCAGCCCAGCCATGGCCCCACCAATTCCCTGCAGGCTGGTCTCAGCCAGTCCCTCGTGCCCAACTCAGCCTTCCTTGGGCTGTGTCGGACCTTGGTAACCCCTCACTGGGTCTGATTGTGACCCTCAGCCACAGCCCAGTGTTCTGTCTGGCTTCAGTTCATCCCTGGTCCCATAGAGGAGCCTGATGCCCTGTGCTGGGGCTGTCCCTAGCCTGTTAACAGAATTTCTGGTCATATCTCTAGTAAAAAAAAAAAAATTAATTGGACTTATTCCCTGTAGGCTTTTAGCTAGCTCTTAGCATTGTCTTCCCTAACCAGCTGCCTGTTTTTGTATGACTTAAGAAACCTTACGGTTTTCAAACCTGTACTCTTGTTTGTGCTGAGGTGAAGCTCTTGCCTTTGCTTTATCTTGTTAATTTGACATTAGGCTTAGTCGGAAAAGTTGCTGTGGAGTTACGTGAAAAAGGGGCTGTTGCTCAGATATTAATTACAGAATAGTTTGGGTTGGAAGAGACCTTTAAGATCATCTTGTTCCAGCTTTTATAGCAGGGACATCTTCCAGTAAACCAGGTTGCTCACAGCCCCATCCAGTCTGACTTTGAATGCTTCCAGAGAGGGGGCATCCACAACCTCACTGGGCAACTTCACTGTCTCACCACCCTCATTAATGACTGCTGTAAAAGGGCCCCTGGTATGTAATGGAGGTGATGGGTTTGAGATTGTTTTTATCCCAGTCTTCTTTTTCCAAGTTGGCTGGCTTGTAGCAGCAGGAAGTGAGATTGTACATCCTTTTAGTCGTGGTCATTTTGGTGCTAGCTGTGGGGTGGAGAAGACAAGCTGATAGAACTAGGGATGTTTTCTAACTTCACAGAAGACCTGTAAGATATTTCATCCTTAAATTCATTCTGTGGAAAACCTCAGTAGGAGAATTGCAGGGTGACGTAGGCTGGCTGCTGAAGTGTGGCTCATGCCCCCACAGAATTTGACCTGCATTTGACATTGGAGATGAACGTACATCACCAGCATCTCTGTGCAAGATTGAGCAGCATGACTGTCTTGAATCAGGCTTACTATTTTAGTAATTAATTGATTAATTGAAATTTCTTTTTGTTTTGGTGGCTTTTGATTAAAAATACAGAATAAACAATTAAAAATGCATTTGTTATTAGAGATACACAATACTGGTGTGAACTCAAGTCTTTTATGTGTTCTCATGTAGTGATTAAGCTGGGAAGTTTCAGGAGAGTGACAGTTGTACAGGCGTTCATAGAAAGGGAAGTCTGCAAGGGGCATAGACAGCATTAGTCCAACTTCAGAATTGAGTCAAAATCAAGTGAAGCTACTGATTTTGTTAGTTTTTTTTTTTCCTTCATATAAATGGTAAGCATCTTACTGCAGAGACCCACGTGCACTGCTCTAATCTCTGGATATGTACTCATACTCTCTGGTCCCTTGACAAGTTTAATGTAGCTTCCACATTCGTATAGCTGTGGTATGTTGCGTTTTTCAGTTGTGCATATAGCAGCTTACTGTAAGATTCTGCATATACTACTACTTTGTCTTTACATCTAGGAATGTGAGCTACATTGACCTCAAGCGCAGAACTTGACTACAGTTTGACTTGATCAAAGTATTTGGTTCTTTGGGGGTTTGTGGAAATGAAGTGTGCTGAACAATGGAAAGCTGTAGTCAGCCAGCTGGAAGGAAGACGGACTAGATACAGGGAGGAAAATGCTTTCCTAAAACTGAAGCTAAGCTTATTAGCTTAGGTATTTACTTTCTGTACCTTCTTTTCTCTAGAACTTGATAGGAAGGGCTAATATGGTGAGGCAGGTGATAAAGAGGACGGTCCTTGTATTCCTATCAGATTCTGTGTTTTTGTCTGTTGAGTTATGCACAACAGAGGATTAATATGCGTTTTTCAGTATTACAGAGGTGGTGGGAGTAGGTGTTGACTTTCACATTTCTAGTTGTTAATGAGTTTCTGTGTGGGATATATTGACAGTCAATGCCCTGACATAAAATGTTAGTTGCAGTGGAGCCTTGAAGCCTAAAGTGTGTTTCAGCAGTAATATGTATACTTGAAATAAAACTACCAGGATCTGAAAATAAAAGGTATCAGCAGAATTCCTCTTAGTTGTGGTTTACACCATCTCTAGAACTCTGGACTACAAGTGGTCTTGATGTAATTAGCAAAACGGAAGAAAATATGAGTTTACCAGGTTTGCAGACCTTTTGGGGAAGTTCAGAAGACTGTTTACCAGCTTCAGTTTGTTCTAGGTTTTCACTTTTCTGATTACAAAACATTTTGAATTGGGAAGGAAGCAGGGAAACACATTCACTTCACGGAGAAGATGACTGAGTTTTACTGAGATGGGCTGTATCGCTTCTTGCTTCTCTTCTGAAATCCTCAAGGTGGCAATCTTGCATCAGACCTAAGTGTATAGGGTTGTGGTTTCTTTTTTATCTTTTTTTTTTTTTTTCCCCAGTGCTGATTCTTTTATATGCTGTCCCTGTGGTGGCAACAAACGCTTGCTTGGAGTGCTGCAGAGTATAGTGCTGTCAGTCATGTAAATGCTCGATCTTGCACGTAACTTGGATACAGACTGTCTTTCACAGACTCATTAAATTTGGGTGCGGTGGCTGCAACGGTCCTTTATTCCTCGGGTTGGTTATGAAAATAAGCACATAGATAACTAGCTATGATGGACTAGATTGAAAGGTTGTCCTTAAGCTTTTATTCAGCAGTAGTGCTTCAGCAGATGTGGTGCATGTGTGCAGGCCTGTGAGCTTCCCTGTGAAAATGGCTCAGAAAACAAGGCTTTTGGTCACGGTTGCTTTGTGTGTTCAGAAGACTTTAATTACATCATTTTGCTGTTGTGGGCATGAGTTGTAATGGAACATTGACCTACTCTCCTTTTGATTTTTACGATTAACTTTAATGGGAAGCTGATTAATTTTTTATGTTAGGCTCCTGAGCCGACCCTGGCTATGAAACAGTTGGTATGATGTGGTCTGCAATGTTTACAGGTTTTATGTTGGGTCTGTAAGTACGTGGTTTTCAAACAGAAGCTTTTTCTCCTGTCGTGTGCTGAAGAAAGGGCTGAAGTTCTTCAGTTTTAATTTTTGGAGGGAGGGATTTTTATAATTCTGGTCTTGCCAGATACGCTTCAGTTCCACTTGCAAGCAGCTTCATTCCCAGTCTTCAATTGCTCTTTCATTTAGGGGAAACAAAATCTGTAAGTCAGGGACTAGTGCTGTTTCTTCTCCAGGTGCCAGATGTGGAATTCAGCATGTTGCTGGCTCTCAGAAAATGGCCTTCTTGCTGCAGGTGCCCTAGTAGCTGCTCTTTGCCTTCTCTATATGGGACGATGTGATCAGCACTGTTCCTGCTGTCATCTGTTTATCTTTCAAGGTTGTCACAGAGTTCAACCTCAGCTTGCTCTTTTACATCTTGAGGAACATCTTTTGTAGAAAAGCTGAGTGGTGTATGTTTATTTGCTGGCAAGTCAGTAGAGCAAAACAGAAGTGCCAGGGTCTAACCTGCATATGGCATGGGTGGCAGCTCTTGGCTGTTCGGTAGGTCAGTATGGTGCTTCAGCACTGCAGTAATCACTGGGGTAGGATGCTTTGTGTTGAAAGGGACATTTTGGGATCATCTCGTCTGAGCCCACTGCCGTGGGTGTGGGGCTTTGAGCTGGATCTGTCTGAGCTTTGTCCAAGTGTCATCAAGTTTCCAGGTATGTCATAAAATCACAGAATGGTTTGGGTTGGATGGGACCTTTAAGATCACGTAGTTCCAACCCCCTGCTATAGGCAGGAACGCCTCTCTCTAGAGCAGGTTGCTCACAGTCCCATCCAACCTGGCCTTGAATGCCTCCAGGGTGGGAGGACCTCCATCGTTCTTGGTTCTCCTCATCCTGTGTCTCAGGGTGCTGCATCCTGCTGAGAGGACCACAAAAACTGAGCAGCTGTACTGCTGAGCTGCCTGGGACATCTCTCCACACCTTCTGTTGTCCAAGCAGAAGTGGTAGCACTGGGACTTGATGACCTTTGTAGGTCCCTTTCGACTCACATATCCTAATTCAAAACTTCCACAGTGTCCAAGGCTAACTAGAAGAGGAGGCAAGCCTTCAGTGAAGCACAGCTTGAGAGTATTTTAGTTTCCAAAAATAACCAGGAGATGACAGTTTGCCTTGGGAGGCACCACCTCCCTGAGGGGAGGGTATTTGCGTTGGCTTAGTGAAATGTTAGTGTTAATGTTGAAGATTTGGCAGGCAGTATGGTGCTTCCAGACACCAAATACTTCTCGGATGTGGGTTTTTTTTTTTGTTTGTTTTTTGTTTTTTCTTTTCTGTCTCAAAAGCTGAATGTGGAAAAACCAAGAGCCTGTTTAATTCACTTTTGAAATTGTAGAGGAAAAGTAGAAAAGGTCAAGAAATGTAAAAATTTCAGTTAAGCTGGAATGTTAATTTGGTTGTGCCTAGCGATTGCTGTTCCTTTTCTTCGTATATCTTCAGTGACTGGCTCTGTAGGGGTTTTTTGGGTCTCTAAATTCATTTGATGATTTCACTGTTTGTTTTTTTTTTCTGGTCTTTTTTTTTTTAATAGTTTCTCTTATTACCTGGTTGTACGCTTGTGTTTAATGGGTTTGGTTTGCATTCTCCTTGCAAAGATAAAAGCTGGTGGTGAGGCTTCACAGCATTAGTTGGCAGTTCTGAGAGGGTAAGTCCCCAGCAGACTTGTTTTCTGTCGGTTTTCAAAGCCAAGTGCTAACTGAAGCCTTACAGCTTTTCCAGTTAACTAGCTGAGGAATGGACATGTCAATTCTGATAGCAGAGCTTGTCTTTCAGAATGCTCTGTCAGTTATCTGCTGTGGACTCTATGGCTCTAAGAGAAAACACTTTTAAAAAGACAACAAGGTATAAAATGGCACATAAGGAAAAGGGATCTTTAAGCTTTAACAGCTGAAATCTCATCTTAATCCTCTTTTGTGGTCGTTTGGATTTCTGCATCTGAGTAAGTTGTTTTTGTTTTTTAAACAGTATCCACTGTCACCACTGTATGATTACTTTAGCTTCTTGTTAGTAACAAGGACACCTGTAAAAGTGCAGCACAGCTGTTTTGACAATGGTAGTCTACAGAGTTCAGTATTTTTGTGCATTCAGGGGGGAATGGGACTGTCCAAGTGTTCTGAGGTGCTGTGGCCAGGAGGAGGCATCTCCTGGGGTGCCTTTGGCTATAGCTGCTGTGTGTGCTCCCCAGCTGAAAGTCAGATAAGTGAGAGAGCCCACTGTACAGCAAACACTGACATGAGAGGAAAATGAGTATTCAGAAGTTCTCTTTCCAAGATTTAGATTTGTTGCTGAGGAAAACATGCAAAAACTGTTGTCACTGTCCCTATACTTTTGGCAGATAAACCAATACTATTAATTGTACACCAAATCCCGTGTGAGTGCCGGAGTGCTGTGGCAATAATCTCTGTTTGCCTGATAGTTTGCTTTGGGGCTTCTCCCAGAAAGGAGAGAGGCTGTTTGTAAGAGCAGCAAGGAGATGGTGCTGCCTATGGCAGTCCCAGGGCTGGGAGGCCCACCTTGCATCCAGCCAGGAGGTCAACGCTGAACATTTTCCTCTCTAATTAGGATGTTGAAGTACTTAAGCTGTGGGGCATTTACATGAGAGCTTCTGATTATTGTGTGTTGAAAGGCTCTGTTAATGAAGCGAAGGTGAAGTCAGTTTCTGTTGCGGATAGCATTGCAAACCTAATTTAAAGGTTGTATGGAGAGATGAGCTTGGAAGGCTTGCAGAAGATTCTACCAGAATATTAGCTTTTCTGTTTTTTCTCATCAAGATGCTCGTTACATACAGCTGAGAGAGAGACTAGCCAGGAAAATGTAGTCAGAGGCTGCCTTACCCAGGTGTGTAGCTGCAATGCCCTGAAACACTTGCAAGTGTAACATGGGAAACTGTAGCTACAAGATCTGGAGGAAAACCATAGGCATGGCAGGAAATAAGATGATGCTTCCTATTCTGAAGGGCACACTGAAGTGCAATTACCAACAAATTACTGGATTTCAGTCTTAGCAGTTTAGCTTTTTGGTCTCGCTGTTAAGCTGATCGATTCTAGCATCCTGCTTGGGGAAGCCTGATGATTTAAAAAAACAAAAACAACTTTCTGCTTTAATAACAGACTGTTTCTGTCCTCAGTAGTTTAATTCCCTGCTCTGCACGATTCGTTTGCATGAGTAGCTCCATTGACTCCCAGAGGACTCTGCATTCAGACTCTCAGCACTGGCACAGATGTATAAACCAGGCTCTAGTTTGTGCTAATTCACAAGGCAGACTTATTTTAGACTCCAGCCTTTCAGGGTGTGAACGTAGCAGTTCCAGACTTACACATTTCGTAGCCTAAGCTTCTCTATGTGCGTCTGATGTTAAACTGAAGTTATTTTAAGTGTGTGTTACGTCTATAGTAGCCTACACTCATTATTGAATGTTAACCATGTTTTTATGTTCTGCAGTGGCAGTAATCAGCTATTAAAATTCTGTACTGAGTATTCTTCAGACAAAATAAAAACAATTAAGGCATTTTCTTGTTTTACTTTCAGCAGTATTATACAACACTGATTTTCATCTTCTGTCCCAAATAAGGAATGTGATGTGTTTTTAATTGGGGCTGAGATTGGGGAGGTCCTGAGGGGAACTGAGTGGCACAAGGCTTTCATTCTGTCTTAAGCCCTTCAAGAGCCTTACAGAGCTCTCCTTACTGTGATGGAGCATGTTGTAAATTATACAGATACCGAGTACAGTGGCTCATTAACTTTTCCTCTTGTGTTTTAATTCAGTTATTGCATTTGACATGTTTTTGGTTTTTGTCTTCCTCAATAGGTGCAGGCAAAACACCAACTTTGGGAGGAGGATTCCATGCGAATCTGGGAAAGGAGTCACGAGCACAAACTCTGCAGAATGGTACTTGAAATCTTTAATTTTGTTGAAGTGACTTTTTTTTTTTTTAATTAACATGATTGATTGCTGTAAATTTGTAGTTTTGAATGTGACCTCAAAACCTTGGGAAGCCACTTGCTAGTCAGTAGTAGTCAAGTCGGCATAGTGCTGATTTTACACTGTGCTCTCATTTGGTTGCCATACCTGATTTATGAGGTCAGGTAGCTGGCTGACAAAGGTTAACGACACCTTACAGTACTATCAGAGTTTAAAAGACCTTTTTCAAGGTTGATGTGCCCACTACACTGTTTTCTTTATTCTTTCTTGACTTACTGTGGCTTTACATCAAATTTCAGGGTACTTGTGTTGCTTTCTGCATGTTTATTTTTAAGTATAATTGCTCAAGTGCTTTTGTTTTTATATAAGAGCGAGACAGTGCACATGTAGTGATCACATACATGTAGTAATATGCTTAAATAGTAATCACATTCTTAATATGTGATTCTTGAACATAAGTATGGAAAAAGGTTGTAGTGTCCAGAGAATGTTTATGTTCTCATTACATGCAAGATTTCAGTTGAAATCTTCATCATGTACAGTCTTTAAAGAGAGTGAATAAAAACAGCTTTTATTCCAGAAGTGATCTGCCAGTTTCATTTGTTGGTGTTCATGTCAGTGGACAGGAGTTGTCTTCTTGGTAATTAATACTCTTGTCTCATGACTCCTGGAGATGTCAGCTGATGGATTGTCGTAGCTGGTGTGTAATTAACCAGGGGATGTGGATAGCACCTTATCAGTAGAATGTTGTTTTGGGGGGTATTTTAAATAAAGGCATTTTCTTTAATTCAGATTGTTAATGTTACAACTAAAACATACAAGGTCTCGGCTGATATTGAGTCTGCATAGATGATGAAAGAATCATAGAATCACCCAGGTTGGAAAAGACCTCCAAGATCATCCAGTCCAACTGTCCACCTACTGCTGATAGTTCTCACTAAACCATGTCCCTCAATGCAACGTCTAAATGTTCCTTGAACGAAAGCATAAAGAAAGCATGAGATTGATCTGATATTTTATGTACATCGTTACAGAAATGGTAAGATTGAAATATACCCAGATTGCTTTGATCAGCATTATGCAGCTGTTTGGTATACAGACTGTTTTATTTGGCTGTTTGTACCAAGTATCAAGCCCTGTTTGTTTGTCAAAGTAAATCACACTTAGTGAGCAGGTTTCAGTGTCATGTCTAAAAGTGCTTTCTTAAGAATTCTGAGTGTCCACATCAACTGTACTACTGGAATAAAACCACTAGAATACGTTTTACGGTATTAGAGTTGTCATCTGATGAAGGCATTTAAATCGCTTATGTAATTTTGCCCAGGTATTTTAATAATAAATCGTCTGGTTCTGTGTAGGAACCGCTCAGTTACTTGACTTTAATTGTAGAAAAAATGAAATGCTGGGGTGAGAAAACACTGTCATCTTGGACTGTGGGTATCGTTGAAAAAAACATTTTAGTAACTGAAGTTAAACCAAACGTAGACATTATTCTGGCAGCTAAACCTGTCTTCTTTCCTGGCTGAATTTCTTCTTGGGGATGTAATATGTCTGAGTATCTTCCATCCCAACAGCTTTTGTGTGTGCTGCACTTGTCAGAATCCCCTCATCATGTGCAATGATATTTATTTAACATCATAGTTGACTGAAATGAAGTAGTTTCCCAAACTGTTCAGAAAGGGGACAATAATTGTCTTTTTAGCTGTACCTCTTTGAGGCTCTTTACAGTTTTCCTTCTTTTGTGGCTATCCTTTATATTAAAAACAACAAAGGCATTTGTTCTTTGATTTCTGTAGCCAACCTGTATTTGTCACGCTGCCAGTCTGTCTGAGAAAGTTTGTTTCATTGAGCTGAGCAATGCTCTTGCTTAGTCCTGGGCATGACAACAGCAGCTGCAATCTCAGGTAGAGCAATTGGCATTTGAAAGGCCCTTCTTTCTGCTGCTCTCTAATGAGCCAGTTGTCTGCTGCATTTAATCACATTTCTAGCTTTATGTAGTTCTTAATTGCAAATTGAGCTGCGGCAGCAAGATTATAGAATCTCACCCTGTCACTCTGTGCCCAGATCATGATTTTTTTTAAATTAGGTGAATATCCATTGTGTTTACACTTGGAACTGTAGCAAGGTAAATGATCTGACTGTGTATTCCTATAAGAAAACGCGTGAGGTTGTTCATTGTGCGAGGCTGAAGAGCACTGATAGATGGCTGTATTAAAAGCAGTCAGCTCTGCCTGGAACGCTGTGCTGATCAGAAAAATTGCCATGCTAACTGTTTATTTGCTGATGCTCTTGTGTTTGTACTGCCAGAGTTCCTGGATGCAACAAGCTGCTCTCAGGGTGTGGGGGTGCAGCATGGCTTGTAAGCACCCTTCCCATGGCTTCTAGGAGGTCTGTTCCTTGGGGTCTGCTGTTAGTGCTTAGGTCAAGGCTATAGGTCAGTGTATACACAGGCTGTTTTTCTCCCACGTGGTGCTCTGCATAGATTGCTGCTGAAGGGAGGAACCAGACAGGGTGGAAAGCAGCTATGGGCGGCTGAGCTCCTGAGGTTGTCCCCAGTGTCTGAGAGCAGCTGGGAGGCGTGTGTGTGGTCTGGGAGTGCTGGCAGGTCTCTGAGCATGCCTGCTCTGCTTGCCAGCAACCTGCAAGCTTGACATGATCCGGGGAAACGTCCAGCAGCGAAGCAGGAACTTGTTATTTCTTAGGAAAAAAAAAAAAAAAAAAAACACCACAGTTCCCCCTGCTACTTTCCCTTCCTCCTCCATGTAGCTCGGGCCAAGTTCTTCCCATCTGTAATGTCTGTCTTTTCAGGGGAGGTGAAAGGGAGGTGGTTTGGCCTCACTGTCTCTTATTTAATCGCTAATAAAGCAGCTGGGGTTGGCTAAATGTATGACGCTGCTGGTTTTTTGAGGCTTGTAATTAAAAGACGTTTAGAATTAGATGAAAAACAGTTTTTCATTAAAGTAATAATTTATGTGCTTTTTTTTTTTTTCTTTTTTCCTTCATTTGAAAGTGAAGAAACCCCACAGTAAAATCTCTGTGCAACTGCTGAGCACTTTTAGGCTCTTCTGCAAAACCATTATTTTGTGCGTTGGTATGCTCTCAATACAGCCATGGCAAATCCTGAGGGTTTTACAGTTTCCAGGTGTGTAAGGATGTCTCGTACACAGAGATGGTCTCTGTAACACACATGCCTTTGCTTTCTTTTTCCTTGCTTTTTGTAACGTGGTGGTGCATGGCAGTTTTTATTCTCTGCCTTTTTTTTTAACTGAACCAGCTGATGTTTGTGGGTGTTCGGTTGGGAATTGGCTGCAGTTATAAAAATGAGAGTCTTGTTTATACTTGTTAAAATATATATGCAAGCAAGGTCTAATACTGTTGTGTTTGTTCATTATCAGTTTGGTTTCCAGCGTGCTGTTCCATGCTGAATGAGTGTGTGAAGCTCCACGTGTTCCTTAATCTCAGGCCTACAAAATGGTGCATCTCTGCTCCTTTAGAGCTCATTTTTGCTGTAAGAACCTGCACGTCCGTGAGATGGTATGAAGAGGTGTTTCAGCTTTCAGTTTGACAAAATAGCCACAAAGTGCTTTTTCTGTGAGGAAGATGAGTTAGGAATAAAATATCAGCTCAGAGAGGGGACCTTTGACAAGACTTCTTTCTTTGTTGTCTGAGCCTCTTCAAATTGCTGCAGTACTGCCCAACTTTTATGGGTACTTACAGGGCTGAAATTAAGAGTTCTGTCTCTTTAAATCTTATTTTACAGCTCTGTGCTACATTACATAACCTCTCTAAATAGCTGGTTTATTCTTGCTTCCTTGCAGGCAATCTGCTCTTGCTATATCCACGTCAGATCCATAGTGACAAGGGAGTTGTTCTTGACTTGAAGCTCTGATCCTTTCAATAGTCTTCAGTGGCCAAAAGAAAAGGGAGTGGGGAAGGAAGGTCAATGGCATGATTATAAATTGAAAGCTTCACTTGCAATTTTGGTTAAAACTAAGTTTGAAGATTGCAGCTGCATCTAGCTTAATCCAATTTCTGAACTGTTGCGCTGTGTTTTTTGTCATTTCTTTAAATGAATGTGTTCTCCCTCAGTCCTTCTAAATGCCAAAACGTAGCTAACAGTATTTTAATCCTAAATGGGAAGGCATTTCTGAAAATGTTTTTTCATGAATTTTTGACTGTTTAAATGTGCGCTGTTTACTTAATTCTTTCACACTTGTTGTCATCAGCAATATCATAGCTAGTTTATCGCAAGTGATTATGGAGGATATGCTTCCAAACAGAACGATACGGTGTGAATTAAACCAGGACAATATATTACATGCGTGAAGAGCAGATGTAGCCAAAGGAGGGAAATGGAGAACATGTCTTTTGTTAAATAAAGTCAAACAAGGGAGCCGAGGACAGTAGAATCATAGGATGATTTAGATAGAAAGGATCTCTGGAGATCTACAGACAAAGTGGTGGCTTTAAGGTGGTCAGATCCCCGTGCAGCTGAGCTTTGAGTATCCATGAGGTTAGATATGATGCAGTCTCTCTGGGCAACTTGACCGCCCTCAGAGAAAAGAATGTTTCCCTTATATTTAATGTGATTCTTGCCTTTTGTCCTTTCACTGTGCATCTCCGGCAGTTCTCTGTCCATCTTCGTAACCTCCCACTGAGCAGCTGAAGATGCCAGTAATTCTTCCTCCCCTAGCTTCTCTTCTCTAGACTGAACAAATTCAGCTCCTGGCCTTGCATCACGTGCTCCACTCTCCTAATCATCTTAACAGCTCTCTGCTGGACTTGTTCCAGTGTCAGTGCCTTTCTCGTGAAGATCTGTCCTGAGCTGGACAAAGTACTCTAAATATATTCTCACGAGTGCTGAATAGAAGATAATAATCGCTTCTCTTGACCTGCTCGCAATACTTTCAATAATGCTTCTCTAGTATGGGCTAGTGTGCAGTTCTAGCCTTCATCAAGCGCTGCAGTCGTGTTCATCATTCTGTCCAGGAAAACTCCAGATGCTTTTCTGCAGAGCTGCTCCTTAGCCTGTTCTGTTGCTTGTGATTCTTCTATCACAAGTGCAAAAACAAAAACAACCAAAAAAAACCCCATTTGCCTTGTTGAGCAACTGTAATATGGCTTTGATTGTAATTATGAAGCATCTAATCTG
This sequence comes from Oreortyx pictus, assembly GCA_036925125.1. NCBI lineage: Eukaryota > Metazoa > Chordata > Aves > Galliformes > Odontophoridae > Oreortyx > Oreortyx pictus. The sequence continues at coordinate 52,195,583 of JAUPFR010000006.1, read as the reverse complement.
TGCCATTTTCTTGTCCTTCTTGCATACATTTCTGCTGTGATACAAGCTAGTCCTAGTCCTTGCATCTCCACCATCAGTTCGTACTCTCATTTTCTTTTGTTGCCTCTTCAACTAACCATTGCTTAAAGTTCTCCTTTTCTGCTTTTGTCTTTCTTTACTCTCACCATGAGAGATTATTCTTTTAGCCAGATCGTTGCTTTGATCTTACCCTCTGATCAAGCTAATGCCTTGTCTCTTTATGAGTCCCTTGCTATAATTAACAACTTTTGTCTGATTAATTTTCATCTTTCCTTTTGATGTGTCATCTTTCTTCATGCCTCCTTGGAGAGGATGTAAGGCCTCTTCCCCTTTATTTTTGGGATGATTTTTCTCCTCTGGTAAACTTTTTCATTCCTGACATACCACATCCATCCAGACCCATGTCGTGGTTTGTGCTGGGATTTAGCTGGCAAACTTTAGATGTCTTTGTGAGCTTGTCATCCTGAATTCCGTTCAGGGTCTCTATGTAGAGGTGGACAGATTCAGAATGTGATTAATTTTAACCAAAAGGAAGTCATATGACTCATTCTTTTAAGTGCCTCTTTCTCTTCTCCCACTGAAAGGAAGTCTAGATAGACTAAGCTCAGATGTTCATCTCTGCTGATAGGAGTGATGAATCTTGTGCTGTCTGTGTTTGTGGATCCAACTTCTCAACACAGACCTAATGTGGCCAGAACTGAACTTCTGAATCACATCCCACTGTCCTGCTTTTTTGCACGTTAACGAGGTCAAGCTTCCTCCCTTCGAGGTTACTCACATCTGTCTGTCTTGTAGGTCCATCCTCTCTGCTAAATCGTGGCTGGGTCTTAGACATAACATTTGCATATGTGTTTCTTGTGCAAATGGTCTCTTGACCTTTGCTCTTCCTCTTTGATCAGAACATGCTACAGAGTCAGGAAGGCAGGCAACTTACGACTTGGGATCTTAAATCTTTGCCAGCTTAAACTTCACGGAAGAATTTTCAGAAGAATATTTTTCCAGCCTGTTTGCCCTTTTTCGTTTGTGATCACTGTTACTTGTCACATAACCTTTCAGCAGGGAACATTTCCGGTGTTACTGTGCTGCTGTGCATTGATATTCCTGGTCCTGTGTATTGATGCAGGCTCTGGTAAGTCACAGAAGTATGGCCCTGATGCTGGTGTCCCTGATGGATGACCTTCAGGTTATCTCCCTAGATACTTCAGATTAATGTCTTTCCCTGTACTTTCTCTGTTACTCTTGGGGAGATGTAGGGTTTGATTCAGAAGCATCTGAAGATACTAGACTCTTTCTGGTACTGCTTTATGCGGCTTCTCTTCCAGTGCATGGTGTTTGTATCTCAGGCAGCTGCACTCCAAGGTCTCCAGTTACTTACTGAAAGACCTGTCAGGTCCATCCACTGATCTGGGACACCCTTTTGGTTAGAGAATGATTGATTGCTTCCTACCATTTCAGATTTGAAAAATTTTGAGTGTTGGCTATCCTTGAATATGTTTTGATAGAGAGTGATGAATGAAGTAACTATCTCAGAGCTGTCTTCAGGGCTTTTGTGATGCCGTTTTGTCCTCTCAGGGATTCTAGTGAAGAGGGGCTGGGATCCTTTAGAGCAGAGGATGTGCTGGAGGTACAGTAATGGTGTGATTTTTGCCATGGGTGTGACTGGTTACATGGTGAACACAGCATGGCAGCTGACTGAAATGCATGAATCTGCCTTTACTTTTCTTACTTACACTGTTGCTGTGTTTGCTTGCCCTCTAAAAGGAAAAACTAGAAAAGAGATCTCCAAAATCCATTGGAGGTATTGATTTCATCCATATGTGAACTCAGGACAATCTGTGTTGTTACTTCTTTCTTTTAATTGTGAAGATTGATTTTCTTCTCAGTTTCGAGATCAGTCTTACAAGAGTTAACAGATGCCCTCTATTGTCTTAATTAAAAACAAAAACCCCTTGGTGTTCAGCGCTGTGAGCTGGCCTGGCTGTGGCTGGAGTTAAAGGCGTCTTTCATGGTTCTTTTGCTCTTTCTCCTCTCCTGTCTCTGTTCCGTCTCCTAGTTTATTAATTGGCTGAGGGCAGGCAAACTGTTGTGCCAGGGAAGCACAAACCTCTGCTTCTTTTTGTCAGGCAAAAGGAGAAGTGCTTTCTAAAATTATGCACACTAGTGACATTTTGTACTTGGGTATTAAGATTTGGGCTTCTCATGTCTTCAAAAATTTCCCTGTTAACTGTGACGGTTTCAATGTGACATAGAGTAGGACAATATGTATCGCATGTTCAGGATTCGCTGACAGAGATTTATCTCCCTCCAGCCTTGTGTAGGTAATTGGAACCTGTCATTTCTCTTGAGAGCAATCCCTTAAGTAAAGATGGTTTATCTAGTGGGCTAATGTTTTTTAAAGCATTCACTCTTTATAGCAGTGTTCAGGAGAAGATGGGCTTGGATATGAATAGGTCTAGCTACCTACTTGCATGCTGTCACAGAAAATAAGTGCTGCCTTTCTCTCTGCCCATCTAGTAACATCTCAGCTTCTGAATTAAAGCATTCTAGCTTTGGAAGGTTGTTAGACAGCTTTAAAATACACCTCAAATAACGGAGCTTTGATTTCAGTTCTGTGTAAATGCCACTCTGTATTATTTTCATTATGAAAATATACGTCACTTATGGCATAAGACTTTTTTAATGAATGCTTGCAGATGATTTTTGAAGTGTTTGTGCCATTTATAGACACTGACACCAAACCAGAGGGGGGATAATGTTTTTTTTCTTTTCAGTGCTGTGCTCTCTGACAGCACTGAGTTCCTCGCTTGGTGTGCTGAAAGCACCTTCATGTTTTTCCCTATGAAATAAATTGGAGATCTTGTGACACAGCAGCACGGTGTTCTCTCAGCCTGAGGATTTGAAGGCGTGCTTTGCTGGTGGTGCCAGTGCAGTTTTCTGGAAGATAGTTTACCTTAAGTAACAGCCACAGCCTAGAGCTTCTGGAGCCTTATGCCACGGGATTAACAAATAGCAGAGTGATGCAGTGCCTGTGTACGCTGTTTTTAAATAGGTGACTGACTTGCTTATGTTGTGCTCACTTTCACCTGCAGTTACAACACCATCCCGAGCTGCTTTTTCCTTGTCATGGGTAGTGGTGTGAGCACCCCTTGCACTGGAACATACGTATGTTAGAGTGGGACTCAGCTGATGTGGCCCCTTGCCCCGTGGCTGACCACGCAGACATGCTGTATGTGACTTGCAGGGCTGTAGTGATACCTGCACAGGAGCATCTGGCATGAGAAACTAGACACTACCAGGTTCTGTACCAAGTATTCAATGTGTATCCAGTGTGAGGGTCCCACGCCCCATAAATTGCGCAGTGCACCTATGTCCACCTCCCACTTAGAAAAATAGAGCAGCCAAAAACACCCCAGGAGAACAGATCCTTCTTTCCAATCAGGATGGCTGTGTGCATTCATTTGTAACCTGCATGGTCTCTGTGACTTGCTGCGTTAGCGTGGGTGGTTGTGTCAGCCTGGGAGCTGATGCTATGGTGCGTGGGTGACAGCGAGCTGTTGCATTAAAGGGCTGGGAGCTCCTTTGCCATCAGAAGCCCTTGTCTCAAAGAGCTAAGGCTCTGCCCTCTGGCCCTGCAATGGATGTATCTAGCAGCAAAGCTACTTTGTAGCCCGCCTTTCTAACCCTTCAGCTACCCTTTCCCAGCTGCTCTTCAGGGTTGGGGCTCAACCACCCTCAGCTGGGGTGTGCATCTGTTTGCTATGACAGTGAAAATGTTTGGGTTTCCTTACAAAAACAAACAAAAACCTCCCAAACCCCTTCTTCCTTATGTTCAGTCTAAATCCTCCCATCTTTTAGTTTGTAACCATTTTCCCCTGACCTATCACAACAGACCCTCCCTTCTTTCTTACTTACAGCCCCCCTTTAGATATGCAAAGGCTGCTCTCAGCTCCCCCTGGAGCCTTCTCTTCTCCAGGCTGCACAGCCCCAGCTCCCAGCCTGTCCTCACAGGGAGCTATTCCATCCCTTGGATCACTTTTATGGCCTCTTAAACCAGCTTTGCAGCAGGAGAGGCTGAATACAGGACCGTGTTGTTAGGTACTTTTTTTTTTATCACATGTTTACAATCCACTGTCCTGTTAGGCTCAGTCCTACAGTCAGTGAAGGAAGGTGTTTTCTGTTCTTCTGGCTTGACTTAATATGAGTGGGAAGCCTTTTAGAAGCGTTCAGTAGTTGACTGCTGCTAGCAGATGGATGTTCTCTGCTTGAAGTGCCTCAGGCTTTTATATCTTCTGTTTCCCCCGCCCTCCTCCCAGCACACACCCTGGTGCGTGCAGGCTGTGCTAATTTCGTCGCAACTTAAAAAGGAACGATGAAGAAGAAATGCTCTCCTCTAATAGAATTCTTGTCCCTTGCTACATCTTCAGGGAGTGCTTTTTCATTTCAGGATCCCTAAGGATTTTTTCAGCAGCGTGTGTTAGCTGTTCTGCGATACTTCACCAGAACGGCAGTAAAATTCTTAATGCATTAGGACCCAGATGCTAATTCTGTTTATATATTAATCAATTCAGAACATACAGCATACGTGACACTCAGTTTGATTTTTCAAGTGATTTTAATAAACTAGGCTTGACTATTTCTAATTCCGAGGTGGCCTTTCATCTGGATGAACTATAAATGAAGCCATTAAATAAACAGTTCATTAACCTGATATGCTAAAACATTTGAATGAATTCCAGAATTTTACTAATTTGACTGTTGCTGTGTCAAGAGCTTTCCTCTCACTTACCGATGGAAATCAGCAGATGCTAGAGCTGAGTTTAGCTTTTGGTTGGTTTTGTTTTTTTTTTTTAGCAGAATTACAAAATGTTACTATATACTAATAAAAATGCCATGTATTTCTAGTTAAAAATAATCAGAATTACACAGACCCAGAATTATAATATGTTCTATACTGATCACTATGCCTTAACTTAGCCGTGCAGTATTTTCAAGGCACTGGCTAGGATCAGCAGGTGGTGCTGTTACACACTGCTTTAAACACTTCCTTTAAAAGAAGTTCAAATTCTGGAAGAAAATGCTGTTGTCATAGTTATTAAACTGTAGTTTTATGGGAGGAGTGGCAAGAAAGATAGTTCCTTTAATCGGACCTTTAGAGTTGTTCCTACGTCAGTTTTTTACTTCCAAAGTTATGCATTATTTAGAGCTGTAAAGAAAGTTGTTTGTTTTTTTTTTTTTCCAAAAGTCTTATGAAGTATCTCTTGAGGTACACTGTGGAATGGGAAATCATGAGTTTAATGTTGCAAACTGCTCTTTCAGGTCTCACCTTTTTATACTCGAGTAATTGAATATTTGGAGCAATACAGGTGATTCAGTACTAGTTAGTGTCGGTGGAAGCTGTGCAGGTAAAAAGGATTAAGGCTGAGTAATTGTGGAAGGGAAAGGGTTATCCATGGATACTGAAGGCATTGGCATTGCTATCGCTGTAGTTATGATTTCTTGTAACACTTCAAAAATGAGTTGTCTTTGTTTCATACACGTTTTTTGCTATTATTTTTTGCTTTGATTGGTTTTGAATGGAAATTATGAACAAATGAGATTTATAAAGTAAAGATAGAATGTGGTGGAGTGACTGTCCCTGGAGGTGTTCGAGAACCACGGAGCTGTGGCACTGAGGGACATGGTCAATGGGCATGATGCGATGGGTTGAGGCTGGGTGATCTTAGTGGTCTTCTCCAACTGTAATGATTCTATAATTGTGTACGTGTAGCGTGGTCCCCTTCAGTCTGAGCTCCAGTGTCAGTAAGAAGTTGGGTTCAGTGTGCTTAGGGCTGTTTTTGAGCTGTGCTGTTTAGATGAGGTTGGTTGTTAGCAGAAGCTGTGTTTGCTCAACAGTGTTGTTTGGCGTCCCAAATGTGTGCCTCGAAGTCTGGCCTTAATCACCTCCGTTTAAAGCCTTTATACTGTTAAAACAAAACTGCCCCAAACAAACACAACATAAATGAAGCTAAGCTGTTTTAAAGTCAGTTCGGGTTACTCCCACATTTTCAACAAAAAGGCTTCTCTTTAGTTTGGGCAGTAGAAAAATCAAACAGACGTGGATCCTTCTTCAAAGAAAGGTTGTTAGCGTCCAACACAACTAAACAAGTGGCTAATTGTGTTCATCTGTATGATTCCCCATGAAATATGCAAATTAATTTTTTTTAAACAAAATCAGAGATTGCATTTTCAGAAGAAAGCTGTACATTCTTTCCCTTACGTGCTCCAAACCCACACATCTGATTAACAGTACTTTTGGATAGTATGTTATGAAATGGGTAGAATTAAGCAAGCAGCTTAGGATCGTAGTTGTGGTTTCCAGGAGTATACGTGGAACTGGGGATCCGGTACAGGAATTAGATGCACATGTTTTCATGTATAGCTGCTATTCATGAGAGAGAATGTATACAGTTATTTACATTTATACCTTAGATGTACTATTCTGTTGCTTTCATAAGTCATTATTCAGAGAAAACATTCCATGTGTTTTTATAGTAGGAAGCATGAAGTTAGTATTGCTCAGAACGGAGCTCTGTAGGGCTTCATTTGTCAGGATGAATTTCTGAGAATGGGTTCCTTTCCAGAAACCAGACTTTAGGTCTGATCTGAGGTTTTTGATGGTAGTACAGAACATACTGAACCTGAAGGTCACCTCATTCCTGTCCTTGCAAAATCGACGTGTAAAACACAGCCATCTTGTGATGCTTTCAGAAGGACCAGCGCATCAGTTGTCCTGTTTGAAAGGGAGATACAAGCACTGCAGTCTCCATCCGCACTCCCATGGGGCATAGCACAGGTGGGTGCTGATGGTTAGCACTTGTCTCCTTACACTCAGGGTGTTTCAGAGTCTCTTAATTCAGGAAGGCATTTCTGGTTCCTTTGGGCACGTGTGCAGGCACATGCAAGCGTAGCTGCACAGAAATCATTTTGCATGGGAAGAGACACATTCTAAATCAGGTTAGGAGATTAATTTGTCTGCTCGTAGAATATGTATACTTCTCATTTTGAGGCAGTAGGCAGCTGTAAGCTGCTGTTACCAGAGTCTTTTTAAGCTCTTAGACAAATCAGAGGGGCTCTCGCATGTTGCTGAACTGCTCTCCAGGCAGGCTGACGAACTTCTTGCACGTGTCTCACTTCTCTTGGCTCTGGCTGATGCTTGTAGAAAACTACTTTTTCTTTTTTCCTGTCTTAGTAGCTCAGCACAAAATCTGAGGTGCACTGGTAGCTCTAAAAGGTATGCTGGGGGGAGCAAGGATGGAAGGAGCTTTGGGATTTCCCCTTTCAGCTGTCTTAGGTAAATTCATCCTCTGATAATTTACCTAATCTAAAAAAAAAAATAATAACAAAATGTCAACAACAAAACAAAAACCCCCATAGATTCCTTCTAATCACTAGAAGATTAGGAAAAAGCCCTTACAAAATACACAGGATTAAGAGCAGAGCCCCAGCTGCTCCAGTTGCACCAAGTCTTCAGGCTGAGGGTTTTGCGTGTCACCTCACCCTACGTCTGCTGTGGAGTGAAAAGGAGAAAGCTGGCTTTGTGTCAGAAAGTTAGTAATGGCTCCGAGTTTATCAGTCGCTCCTCTCTCTATAACTGTTAACCTCCATCTAAAGAGTGAGATGAATTGCCAGCATTTGCTAATCCAAATTCATCCTCGTTTCTGAAGGTGAGCACAGCTATCGTCCTATCGTCAGCAAATTGGCATCTGTAAATGAAGGAGATGTTAGAGGGATGCCTTATTATTGTGAGCCCCATGTTGCTTGCCAAATCCAAGCAGGTGTTATGTTTGCTTACTTCCATGGCTGTGAAAGCTCTGCGAGCTCAGGGAAATAGCTGGAAATAAAATTATTCAGTGTCAGCTGAAATTTTCTAAGTGATTTCATAAGCAGCACTAATGTGGGTGAATAGCTTTGCGACTACAATCTCCTTCTACCTCAAAATAATACTATACCTAAGGGCTTCTTTCTTCTGGGGAGTGGGAGGTGATGAACTTGTCTGACATTTTTTAGTTGTGTGAAATCTTTGTTTTTAGGCTTGGATACAAGTGAAATAATTTTCCAGCTTCCCTAATAACGTGGTAGGCAAATATGGATCTTGAGACTATTCAAAATGACCTCAAAATAGATTTAGAAACTATAGTTCCTAGCATGCACTAGAAACTAATACTGCTTCTGATGCAAACTGAATCAGTCCTTGAGCGTGTCAAGAAAGAATACCACTTTTCAAGTGATTTTTGGAACAAATCCAGGGTGCTTGTGAGGTGACGTTTGTAGTCTGAGTGGTCTGTGTTATTCCAGCTGGCCCTATACTAGAAGTTAACTCTTGATTGCTGCCAGCTTCTTTCTTGAGAGCAAGTGGGTATCTGTAGCTTTGGTCAAAATAAAGTTGTTAGACATCCTGTGGATTGTAAATGTACTTCTGTCTCTGTCTGTTCTCAGTCCACAGCAAATCTAGCATGCTCTGATGGCACATGGTCTTTTCAAAGGTTGTTTGCACCCCATTTCTGATACCCTGGAGCTTGGAATAACCTTCTTTCTGAAGGATTGCAAGGCTGCTTACATATTCTGAATAGACACTTTTCCTACAGTGTGTGGGTAGTTTTTCTAAGAGGGTTGTTGGGTATTACTTATTTAATTTTTAAGTGGGAGAGGAAAGTTGAGGTTGATTGTCGTCTTCGACATAGAGAACTAAAGCTTTGAGTTCATTTTGGCTTTCTGAGCAACACTGATCTGTCATGCCAGGAAAGTCACGTACTGAGCTTACAGTGGCACTGAATATTAAATACAGTCCATAGAAAACTTTGGCAGAAGATAAAGATGAGTACAAGGGAGTATAAGTGGCGATGTGGAAACTAGAATGAGAACCTTCAGAGTGTCTACTTTGGAGTGTCATCCCTACAGCCTGCAGCAGAAGTGAAGGACTGCCACCACCCTCAGTGGCTCAGTGCAGAGAGCAGTATGTGTTTTTTTTCTTTTCCTGCAGGTGTACTCACTCGCTATTGAGCTAAGAAGAATGCTTACGTCAAATATCCATTTCTGATTTTGTCTGGAAAGTGTAAAAGGGAGACAGTGTAATGGCTGCCACTTGGAACAAAATGCTTTGTTAAAGTTTTGGAGTGTTACGATTTCAAAAGATAATAGGCACAGTTACCTGAAACTAAAACCATGATGGATTTGGAGCCCTCAGAAATATCTGGCTGTTTCAAGTTCTGCTCCCCACCTACACGAGCATGACTTTCAATTGGAAGGTGATTGCTGAAGCTTGCGGTAATTAAAGCTGGATCAAACAAAGCAGAGCCCATGCTTCTTGTTACATGATAGTGTAACAGGATGGAGTTTGATCACGCAGAAATGCTAACCTCAGTGTGTTCTGTAGTTAATTTAGTGTCCAGGCGCATGGATAGACAAACATACGGTCTACAATGGTAGGGAAAATCTTATATGCCTGTCTGCTTTTTCTTTCACTCCAGAGTAAAATACAAAAGGTAGGAAGGAGGAAGGAACAGATTATAATTGTTCTGTTCAGGGAAAGCATGGTCCTTGAGGTTAATTAATATAGCAGTAGAACTTGCGAGGCCTTTGGTGAGGAAGCTCCTGGTAGCATAAACAGATTGGAGGCAGGCTGCTGACTGAAGTGTTTGTTTATACTTGTGGATGTTAAGAGGTCAGTAAGTAGAATTTACTCTGTGAACTCTACCAAAGCAATATGTTTCTTAGGTTCAGGATGGTGCTGATGTTAAGTGATTCCTTGATTGCAGTTCCACAGAGTCCAAGAGAACAGAAGTAGAAATTCATTTTGGTATTTAGAGCACCTGCCTGATTGAAACTGAGGCAGGCAGTGGCTTATGGATAGCTTGCTGGAAAAAAAAAAAAAAAGATTCCAAACACTGTCACTAATCAGAAAAATAAAGTGGAGACCTGTCTATAGTCAGACTTGGGCATTATTAAGTTGAGATGGATCATCCTCACAACTGGTACGAAAACTGTTTCTGAGTGAGGATACAATCAATATTCTTCCTTGTGTTAAGCATCAATGTCAACTCTGTAGGAGCAGTGACAGTATCAGGGGAGAAGAATCTATGTCTCCTTTAATGAGGTTTCTTAGGTTGCTGCACTGCAATCATTGCATAAATCCACTGATTTCTGTTTAAGTCTTTAGTCAGAGTGTTCTCTGGTAGCTCTTTTTCACCATGCCACATTACCTGGGGAGAAATGAATTAATAATGGATCTAGTTGTGGACATATATGTTTAATGGATTATCTCACGTCCTACCTTGGAGTCATACTGCACAGAAAGCTGTGCTGTAATTGAGCTTTGAGATTTAGCACTTGAAGAGGAAAGTGTAATTGTGCTTACCTGAAATTTTCTTTAACTGCTAAGGTCTGGCATGCTGAAGCTGAGTGGGTCATCTAGAATATCAAAAGAGGTCAGTATCTGAAGCTTTGATTATGGAGGAAATGTCACATACTGTGAGTGGCGTTGTGATTTTATTGTTTCTGTTGGTTTTTTTGCCAATGCTTAAGAAAATTAGAATGGAGTTCCATAGACTATGGGAAAGGTGTTTAGAGAAGCAAGATCTTAAATACGTGCAGGTGGATTTTTGCTCTACAGGCCAGGTAGTCAACGTTGTGTCTGCGTTGCTCGACAGTGGAAATGCAAGTAGGTTGAAACGCTGTTGTGTATTGACTCAGCAGAGGTGGCAATTCGGGGAGGATGGAGGGGGGACCTTTCCTGTTGTATTTATTCAGAGTGCAGAATGATTCTGTCATAGAAAGTTGCCCCCCTCTCTTAATGCCTTACAATTTCATAAAAGCGTGAGAACTTCAATGTTGTGAATCAGCATTTGGTTTTGGGAGAGATCACTCCGTATCATCCTTATTTTTTTTTTTTTTTTTTGTCTCTTGTTCTTCCTGCATTCATATGTTCCAAGCAGTGGGGGTTTCCACTAGTTCCCTTGGGAAGCTATTATGAGGCCTGATGAGTTGTGTTGTAAATTCTTGTTAATACGGCGCTTACATTTTCCTTTAATTTCATGTTGTTAGTTCTTAGTCATGAGCTCATGTTCACATCTATTTATGGCTTAAACTTCCATTATCTTCCAGAAATCTATGGTCCTCTCTTTATGCATCATGTTCAGTAACGTTCAGACTGGAAGTTCAGTCTCTGTGTTTTCAACAGTCATCGTGTTTGTCACCCCTCCCAAGCCTCTATGTTCTCTCTCTTTCATTTGAAGGTGATGGCTGTTCCTGTGAACAGCTTCCAGTAAGAGTTCCCCCTTCACAGAGATGTTGCTAACGACATCTTGTGTGTGACGAGTAAGTTCATATGAATGGGAAAGATTACATACACAGAGATGGATACTGCTCACAAATGCCAAATATTTCTGAAGAAAGCCACGTTGGCTCTGTAGAAATACATAGATGGTATTGTGGTTCTAATTCTTTACTGGAACAGCCTGCACATCTGACTTACACAAATGTTATTGTTTAAAGAAATGTAGGATTGGTTCTGAAATATGTGCATTCGCTCGTTGACCATAAATCTCCTTTCAGTTCCAGGCTGAAGTAGGTAACGCAAGAGACGGTTTTGATAAATAGCATCACTGATCCATTTCATTGTTTAGCTGAGATTTGTGGCAACCTTCGCTTTATTTTTAGTTTTTAAAGGAAGGAAATGCAAGAGATGAGGATGAAGCTCTGTCTGTAACTTCTTCCATAGCCTATGGCTGTGCATAGATAAAATTACCAAGGGCAGTTGTAGTTCTGATCTAAGCAGACCTGTCGTGGTAAAAGAGAGCAGCCCCCTCAAATGCATACTCCTCACTTGTTATCTGCAGCTGATGGACTTGGCTAACGGGGACAAACCGAGGGCAGAACTTTATTCTTTAGCTGCAGCCTGAATAAAGATTGATGCTCTGTTACCTAACTGCTGGGCTTCTTATCCCTCCCAGATAAAGGGATGAAGTATTTGACCGCTCTTGTCAGCCTCATATAAAAATACCTTAAATAAGTATTAACCGAACACAGTCTTTCTTGCTTTTGTTATGGCTCTATGCCTTTCCCAGCTTGAGTTTTGCTTCTCTCTCTGCTTCCATTTTTAGATCACGTTTTATCTCTTATTCCTTTGATGTCTTTAATAACTGCCTCTTTTTCTTCGCGCCCCTCATTTATTTCACTCCATCTGCATCCTTTCTCACTTGATGCCTTCTCACCACATTTCCATTTTTGAGATGATGTAAGGGATTCACCAATTAGTCAATATTTGCAGAGCTTTTACTCCCGGACTTACCACGTCAGATGTGTTGACCACTTGGGCATGGTCTGACTGAGGAGAGAGTGGCTTTTATGTTTGCACGTAGAGTGGTGGAAAGGAAAAGCCTGCTGCAGACCAGACCCCAGGAGCAGCATGGGGCCATTGGGGCCTTTTTCAATCCTGAAGCAGCAGTGGCAACTGTGAGTTGTACAGGTTGAGAGCAAAGAGGTATCAGTCTCTGTCAGTGAGGTCATTTCTGCCTGCACAGGCAGATGATGGAGAGTGGGAATAATTCCCTGCTAACTGCTGGCATGCAGAGGAGTGGGGCTGAGCTCTCCGTGGGGGGAAATTGTTTTGCATGTGTCTGAGGACAGCTGAATTCTCAGGCATGTGTAGAAGTACTAAATGGTTCATGAGGAAGGAAGAGAAGGTTCACAGAGATGCACGGGAGCCTCTTGGCTCAAAAAGGGAAGGGCTGGGCTGGCTTTTATAGCTGAAAAGGAGGATGAAATGGAAAGATTAATTTTTTTTTAAGCAATCCTAGTGTGTGTGACTTCAGAAAGCAGTCACTGCAGTGTGGTGTTGGTAACTCAATTACTTCTGCTCTTGTCTCTGTCTCTTTGGCCTCGCTCAGCCACAGTTGTGGCCGGGGACACCTCTGGCTCGGCCTCTTCCTGGCAGGGGAAGCGGTGAGGTCAGTGGGGCTGCTGCCTGCTCCCCTGCTGTCTGCGGGACTCTGAAAAATGGCTCCTGCCAGCTTTCACTCTTCTTTGCCTTGCAAAAGCTCTGATCCGCAGGGAAGGAGCTAGAACTCGCTGTCAGCAGGCAGATAACATTGCTCTGATTTATACGCTGTTCGCATCTGTAAAGTTTTCTGTTGCAGCAGTGAATCTTTTCTGTTCAGTCTTCATTTTTGTTTTGTTTTAAAGATTTTGACAATTTTTACCAACAGGCAGCAGATGTTGGGGTTTTTTTTCCTTCTGTGATCATGTGACTGTATTCTTGAATTCTTCTATCTGTGTAAGCTGAGTTGCATCTTAGTTAAATGCTCTTTGCTTTGGAGGTGTGAAATAACTTCTGATCTCTGTGGTAGTGCTAGAATTACTATCTTTTATAATTTTAAATATTTCCCAAACTGTCAGATTGTTATATGCATTTTTCTTATTGTTGTGGTGATGTAAACGTGATTTTGGATGGCTGAAGGTACAGCTTGGATCAGCAGTAATGCTGTGTGACGGCAGGAATATTTCATCTCTTGTTGTGACAAGAGTAACAATTGATAATTGATAAGTGTAGGGGGAAAAAAGCTTTATGTGCATATAGGTATAGAACAACTGTCATGTAAAATGTAATTAAAAAAAAAAAAATCACTGTCCAAACAAAGCAGGAAACTTAAAGCACAGCCAAACTGGTGGTGCCATCAGGAGGAAAGCTTCATGTGTGGTAGAAACCATTACCTAAAGGTTTCTGGTATCTTACATTTTTCTTCCTGATTCCTTTAATGTCAGGCAGGTGAAGACTGTCCTGTACTAATGATACGTGTGCTGTCAGTTCTTGCTTGTGGTACCACCTTCATTCCAGCTGTTTCAGCTTTGAAACTGATGCACATCGTACGTGAGTAAAAAAAAAAAAAAAAAGTTGACAAAACTTCTGGAATTAAAAAAGTCCTTTCTTTCCAAAATTAATCTGAAACCACCTGAAGCGTTCCAGTGCCCAAACAGCTACGTGAACACGTGAGCACGTATGGAAGCTGTGCTAAGTCAGACTTTATGTAAGCACGTTGCATCAGAGGAGCAGCAAGAGCTGGGAGCGGCTGCAGAGGGATGGGAGGAAGCGTAGGTATCGTGTGTACTTTTCTCTTTGACCCATTTAGGCTGCAGACTTGCATTTGCTTTAAGTCAGTCCACGTGTAGGCTGCTGCTGACAGCAGCTCTCCTCACCTCCGCCACGTTCAGCCGGCGCTGGGAGGTGCTTGCTGACTTATGGGGGAGCTGCTCCAAAGGAGAACTGAACTTCTGTTTGGTCAGGCTGATTGGCAGCAGGGTGGGTACCCTGATCTCTATCGGCCCGTGGCTGTGAAAATGTAGTGCTGGAGAGGGGAAGCACTGCCTGCAGCAATAGCTTGGGCTTTGGCTTGACTTGAAACGATCGTGGTGCCTTCAGATGTCGAAGAACCAACTGACTTGCTTTGGGGTGTTTTAATGTCTGCACTGAGTGTGGTTTTCCAGTTTTTGGTAGCTGAAGTGAAGGATTTTATTAGCAGGAAGTTCTTTAAAGTTCTTTAACCTTGTTTAAAAAACAAAACAAACAAATTGAGAATAAGAAGCAAGCAAGCTACTGTCTAAAGATGCTGGGAAGAATTACCAATAGATTAGGTGCAGCCCGTGGATAAAATATATGGCTTCAACTTCTAGTTGTTGAACCCAGAGTAGTGGGTACATGGATCATGGGAATAAAAGTACAGCAGCACCACGTGCCAGAGAAGCAGGATTCCAGGAACTAAATGCAAAGAATTGGAGGAACCACTCGCAGTGCCAAGTTTTTCAGAATTGTAAGGGAAATTAATTCAAATGGCTGGTTGCAGCTTATGAAAAGAGTCTGTCCTTGTGAGTGATATCATATAATCAGGGAATGGAAAAAAGAGGTGAGGAGGAGGGTGGGGGAGGTTCCATGGGTGCTTTGCAGGCCTGTTTTGGGATTGATGGAATACAAGGGCCAGTTTGGAGTGAATGAATATTTAAAATACGAGTAAGTGCTGGGAAGAGATGTTAACAGCAGATTTTCTGGGTGAAAGAAAAGTAGCTTGGTATCAAATATTAAGAGGAAGTTGAGGCAGCAACCACTGTCTGAACTTTTAAGCCATTAACCTTAATGGAGCCTGCTGGTTCTCTGTAGCTGAATACGTAAAGATTTGAGGCATGGTGAAAGAGCTTTACCAGGGTGGATGGGAAGCTCTGCCTGGTGGTTGGGGTCCTCTCGTGGGAGGCCAGAGGGATGTGTTTGATTGTCAGCAGGCAAGGACACTGAGCACAGGTCTCTGCATGGAGGTGTTCTGGTTCTGGCCATAAGAAAAAGTGGTGGCATCAATCCTGCCATCACCTTAAATCACTTTCCTTCTGGGCAGTAAGGTGTTATGGGACTAACTCTTAGCTGTCCTTAATAAAACTAGAGTTGATAGCGTGCTTGGTCGGAGCTGCGGCAGTGCCCTGCTGTGCTGCTGCTTCTGCTGCTCGTTGGCTCTTTTCAGTACTGGAAATGCTCTGTGCGAGCGCTGCAGTCATCGCTGTGGTTTCCTCTTTTCCTTTCTGCATTGTTTGGTCTTTAAATGTTTTTCTTGTCTTTGAACGTGGGACCCTCCTCTTGATTAGGCTTCTGGGAGCAGCCTTCATAAATGTTACTGATGGTGCTGTGCTTTCCCTGTTGTGGCTTTGTTTGTTTGTTTGACTAATTTATAATAGAAATAGCATAGAAGCCTGGCATGGAGCAAAGAGCAGGAAATTCATTCAGGCTTTGAGCTGGGACTTAGAGAAATTGAAAGATATGACAAAGCACGCAGGGATGCCCGCACATAAGAACTGCTCTTTTTCCCTTTCTAGGGAGTTCTTTTGGTGAGCTTTATCAAGGCAAGAAAATAAAAGGAGTAAAACCCAAACGCAGAATAAAATCTGCACATAAAATTCAGTCAGTGCAGTAATTCAGCTTCTGGAAATGAATACTCAAGCAAAAATCACCCCAAACATTTCTTTTAATAGAATCTAGTGTTTGTTACCATAACAATCCCTTCTGCAGAAAAGGATTAGTGCAGTTAACGTGACTCCATTGCCCAATTCAGGTACTGTTAGTTTCCAGAGCCCCTGGAGCAAATTGCAGAAGGGAGGAAATCTGTATGCTTTGATTTTGTTGATGCAGTTTAGTATTGTAATAACAATTCATTTAAGCTCTGGCTGTGTACTGCCTGTTATTTCCCTGGAAACTTATGCTTCTTGCTGAAAAAGTACTGCTTGGAAATAGCAGCATTAGTCTCTGTCAGTCTGAGGGAAGGGCTGCAGATGAGCAGGCAGAAGCCAGATGAGAGTAATATGTAGCTGCAGCTACTTGACATTACTGACTTTTAAGGGATCCAAAAAAAGGTATGATCTCTCTGGAATAGCAGAAGAGAACAAGATGTTTCTGTAGTAACGAGATCGTAAAAGAAAGAAAATTGCTTGTAAAGGATGGATCTGATTTTTGCCCCTTTTTCTGAAGAACATAAGCTGCAGTTTTGCTATCAACCTCCTCTTGTGTATGCATTTAATATTACCAGGTTTTTCTTCGCATCTGTTTTTCTGACAGCAATTGCTAGCTTCTGTAATTTGCTTTTTAATAACAACAGTTTTCTCAGTCCAAAGAATGGAAATTTTCTGAAACAAGTGGTTAGCAGAGTTCAACTGTCATATCTGAACTTGATAAGTCTTCCATGCCAGCCCAAAGCTTTGATGTTGGCATCAGCTGAGATGATGATTGTGTTCCTTCCAGCATGCTGAGAGTTAAATGGGTATCAGCACTTTTCGAGTGGGCTTGGACCTAAAAACAGAAAAGGGCCTTTTGTTTTTCAGATGCTGATTCTGCAGTGTGATAAACTTCACTGCTTTGTAGCCTGGGAATTCGATTTTGTGTGATCCTCACAGAAATGCAAGCTTCTTTTTGTCTCTTGTCCTTTCCTTTTTGTATTCCCCACCCTGCCCAATGGTGTGATTTTTCCTTAGGGAAATAAATTTCAGCTGCCTGGCATTTCTGTTGTTTCTAGACCTTTTTTTCCTTCTCTCTTTTAAAGGAAAATATTTCTTTCCTGAAAGACCCAAGGAAGGTGAGCAATATTGCATGCTGCTGCTAACGCAAGAGAGGAACCTAATGGGATCCCCTCATACTGTCATTTTTTTTTTTTTTAATTATTATTCTGGATAAAATGGATGAGAAAGTCAGGGGGCTGTATTTTGCTTTATGATCGGGAACACGATGTGGTTTGAAGGTGTGCCGATTCTTTGCCATCCGCTAGAACAGGTTGATTCATTTGAGGAGTTTGTAACGCTGCAGTGTAATCTGATGTACACTGGGTTGAACAGATTGCTAATAAATTGCATTGCAGTGTTGGATATTCCTACTGTTTTGGCTGAGACCACAGGGCTTGATGTGTTCTTGGTGGATATCTGCACACTGGGACCATATGGTCAGACCAGCAGAATGGGCATCAACCAGCATTTAGGGCTGATTGAAGCCATGCCTGTAGCCTAAAGTGAGCTGTAGGGGCAGTCAGCAGAGGAACAAGAAATGGAAGGTAAGAAAATGCCACCCAGCTGCAAGGAGCAGTGGGAGCAGAACTGTGTTCCAGGTCTGGTGGATATGATGCTGTGCTCTAGTTTTGCTGGAGGGAATTACTTGCTGAGGACTGTTGATATGAATGGGTATTTGGTCTCAGTTTGTATTTTTCTTTGTAACTGGAGTATTGGACGGAGAATATTTATTGATCAATTGTTTCCTTAGCTCCAGTTTCTCTTAAGTGTGAACGTCTGCTCTTCAGATGCCAGCAGAGTAAATTGCTGTACTTACAGTTAAGTAAAATGCATATTTTTCAGTTGTTGAAATGTCAGGTCATTGAGATTGGCAGAAAAGACTGCCAATCACAGAACAATATACTTTTGATTGTTGTCTGACTGTGATGAGGGCACTGTACAACAGCTTAGTGCTGCAGTACTGAGCCAGTAACATCCAGCTGACAGTTGCCTTTTCTTGGCAGTTACCCTTTGGGTGGAAGTGCTTCTCATATCTGTGGAGGAATCATAGTGTGAAGTATTAGGGCTGCTCCAAAAGTAATGCCTCCTATTTTATTATGCTGACCCGTGATGTTGGAGGTAGATATTGGTGGTATGGCAGCAGAGGATGAACCTTCCCACCAATATTCCATTACATTTTGCTGCTGTGTGACAGATGGCAGCAGAGGGGCAGTCTGACAGAATGGTGTCTGACATGGAAGTGCATATGAACCAAAAGTGTGTCTTTGAATTCCTCCATGAAGAAAACATCTCATCCATTGGCATTCATCGATGCTTCCTGAATGTTCCAAACAGTGGATGTGAGCACAGTGAGGTGATAGTTCAGTGGTGACAGTGGGTCACCTCTGCTGGTGCATGCTGTTATGAGTGCTGCGTGCAGGCTCTTATTTGTTGCTGGCAAAAATGCATGGTGGTGACTCTACTGAAAAAATATGTATTGTTGCTGATAATATGCTCTATTTGATAGTCTCATTGTGCTCTTTTTTATCGGTTGTAGTTTCCATGGAAGTAATTTCAGAGTCACCTATGTATCTTGTGTTTCCTGTGTAGAAATCCAGAACAATTAATAATGTTAACTTTTCCAGGTGTGTGTGTGTGGGAGAGGGGGTTGTATTTTTTTTCCTATTACATAAGATAACAGCAAAATAGAAGTTTGTTGTCATGTAAAGTTAAGGGAGAAGAAAAAAAGACAATGTATCTTTTGATCTTTCCTTGGTAAATAGGAGAGTGGTTACAGCATGTAAATATTTATCTTCAGTGATGCTATAAATAGTACCTTCTCCCTCTCCTGTAACAGATAAAGACAAAACCAAGTTAGTCATAGAGATACGCATCACTTTTAAGACACTTCTTGTTCTGTTTTAAGTTGTTCGTTTGGGGATCAGAGGCACTGTCACGGTTGGCTTATTTTTGCTTAAACTGTATGACTGCCATAATACTGCAGAGCAGCTTCAGGAACAACCAGCACACAGCATTAAGGCTTTCGTTGGTCTGCTGAAGGTCAAGTAAGGCACTTAATGAAATAATGTTCCCTAAGTGGATGAGTAGCATTCTGGGCTCTCTGATCTCTTTGGTATTTGTCAGTAGACAATAACTGGCCACCCCTAAAGTAATTGCTTTTAAAATATTGATGCTGGATGAAAAGCTCAGCTAAAAAACCTGTATTACTCAAACAAGCGTCCTATTTACTTAGGACAGATTATGATGAATTATACTTCAACATTTGAAATTAAAAGAAGGTTAACTACTTAGAGAATATTAATGATAGCTCGGAGATGGGACCAGCTAGTGAGGAAGATTGCTTATGCAAAAACATAAATTTCAAACATCTTCCTCAATGTTACTCTTTTCTCTTCTGGTACGTTCTTTGTTTTTGGAGGGGCTTACAAAGTGTGGAGCTCTCCCTGTATGAGAATGGAGTTCCTTGGAGAAGGAATGTTGTGTACTGGGGGCAGGCCAGCAGAGTGCTGGGGAGAAGGCTGCACAGATGCTCTGTGTCTCCAGCTCATCTGGATTTTTCTCTGGTCTGTGCCCCAGGGCTGCATCAACTGCTGCTGCTCCAGTGGGTGGCATGGCAAGCCATCATTTCGTACTCAGTGGCTGCATTATGTTGGACCCACTCCCATGTGGAGCATACTGCACAGGAGTCCTGCTTTTATGTGTGAAAGCTTTACACATTTTACTTCTCTAGTTTTCTAGTTATCAGTTGCCTGTGTGATTTTGGAAACATTGAATTTGGAGGGAATGATTCGCTCCTGTTGCCAGTTTGGATCTCCCTGAAGCCAGGGAGAGGCACAGGGGCATGTGTCTCTTTATTAATTTGTTTCTAAATGGTTGTGCATCTGCATGTAGTGCATAAGATCTCTACAGATGACAGTTCTTAGTATTTGCATCTTAGCAACAGTGCCTCACAAACTGTGACTGGAAAGGAGAATGCCTTCAGTGAAAGGTACTTCTCTTGGTATAAGAGCCCTGACAGGATCCTTGGGTTATGAATTACAGGGCAGTTTCGCTTTGTCTCTCCCAGGAGCGTGTGCTTCTTGCTTCATCAGGTAGTGGGTTCCTTATGGTGGGTCCTTCTCTGATGCCCATCTCTTCTCCTGTCCTAGAGTCCTGGGTTAAGGGGATCCAGCATGGCTCTCCTTGAAAGTAATCTTGGAGAGATGAAATCTCTGCTAGGGAACACATCAGACCTGACTTTAGGTATTATAGACACTGGTAACAAGGAGAGCAGCAATATCTGCTTTATTGCCCTGCAAGTCAGAAATGTTCTCTGTTAGCCATGTGTGCTGCAATGTAGCTGCCCCTTGCAGACCACAAGGCATCCCCTCAGCCCTCTGCTCCGGGCTGAGCAAACCCACTCACCTCAGCTACTCAGATATCTTGCTCTTCAGACCTGTCCTCATCTTTGTAGCCCTCCTTTGGACACTCAATAGCTTTACATCCTTCTGATATTGTGGTGGCCAAACCTGCCCACAGTGCTTGAGGTGAGGCTGCGCCAGTTTAGATATGGTTTGTATAAAACAAAATAAAGTTCAGAGGAGAGAGAGAGATGGATAAAATCTAAATTTTGAGAAGGTGATGGTTTTTTTTTTTTGAGTTTTTATTTTATTTTTTGAAACATCAAAGCCCCTGTTGAGTATGTGTCGATGTTAGTGGAAAAGCTACTCACTTGATGGGCTTTGGGTTACTTTAGAGTAGCTTACTGTGCCAGTGCCTCCTGTGGAAGGCGATGAACCCTTCCTGTCATTACTTCTTCTTCCAAATGGGTTATACTTGGTTGCTGAAAGTGACTTAGAGGAGATCTCATCGACGATTGCATTAATTGCTGCGTGTGCTGAGAGCAGAAGCTGCAGCTTTCTTGTAGATTTTGTTTGTCTGGAGTTTTACTGACCCTGCTTGTGTTTCTGGAGTTGCTCTCTATTAAAGCCAAATTGAAACAGCACTTTGACAGAAGGTTGTTCAGAGGTTAACCGTTTCACTGTGTTATTAGTGATGATTATATAGGAATTTGCATAAAATTAAGAAGCTGTGTTGGTGGGTGTTACTTGGGTAGGCACTGCACAGTCATTCTCCATAGGAAAGGTGGTGGAGGCACAGGGCCAGCTTTGTGACAGCTTCAGCAAAGCTGCTCCTAACGCCTCTGAAAGAAGCAGATGAGTGTTTCCTGTGCATACACGTGCTGGAAACATCTGTCCAGCACATTGAATTAAAGGATTTCTCTTGATGTGCTGTCTGACCCCTAATGCTGAGGAACTTTGGTACTGTTTTCCTCATGACTTCCCCCATCTTCTTCTTAAGCTGTCTTTTCGACGTACTTTTCCGTAGCTGGAGTTGTGAGAATGGACCGAGACTTTGCCTTCCACATCTGTCTTAGCAGCTGTACTTCTTCCTGCTATGAATCATCTGAAGCACTTTTTTTTTTTTTTTTCATTATTTTGTTTAAGGGTGAAGGCACATTTGTTTTCCTGAAGCCACAAACGAATCTCTGCACTCTGGCAGCCAAGCCTTAAATGAAGGCTCTGCTGTGAAAGTGTTCAGAGGAAGGAAGTGCCTCCCTATTGCTGTGATCACAGACAAGCCCTCAGAGCAGCTTCTTTCCTTTCAGGCTCAGGCTGTGGTCAGGGGAACTGCAAACTTCATCAGTTCTTGGAGGGATGCAGCAGAATGTCTCATTTGTTTGTACGTTAATGTCAAACATGCAGTGATCTGAAGCTTTCCGAAGCTCATCTCTATAGTGCTAACTTTCAAACTATGTTTCAGGGGGGTCAGGGGGAGGAGGGAGGAGGGGTGGAATCCTTTATCGGAGAAGTCTCAGATATATTTTGGATCTTCTCTTGGAGGATCTTTGCAGCTTTCATTTTCCAAGGCTCTCTGATGGCACGTGTTTCAGTTATAGGAGTCCAAAAAGAGGCTTTTTGGTTTTTTTTTCTGTGGTATGGATAATACTGTTTCCAGGAACTTGAGTGTTTGCTGTGTTCTAACTAATATATTCAACACAGAGATGAAATCCAAAATCCACTGTCTTGATTTTTAACTTCAACTCCCTCTGCCCCAAAGAAGTACATTAATTATGAAGTTTTAAAGAAATTTTTCCTTGTTGATTTTTCTAGGAAAACGTCAGATTCACCACTTAGGAAACCAGCTTCAACTCAATCAACATTGTCTGGATACTGCCTTCAATTTTTTCAAGATGGCCGTGAGCAAGCATCTAACCCGGGGCAGAAAGATGACCCATGTAATTGCTGCGTGTCTCTACCTGGTGTGCAGGACCGAAGGAACTCCTCGTATCCTTTCACAACTGTGCAAATGCAGAAGTTATCACTTGGTGCCCTACATAAAATGCTGTTTTGGGAGTAGAAAGCATTCACTGTTGAACAGTAAAAACCATGCTTTAGCAGGCAAGTGTTCCAGCTAGATCTTTTTTATTTTTCCCTAATTTTGAAAAGATGTGTGTTTAGAATCTTAAGTTTGTTACTGTTGGTTTTGTATAATAAAGTGAGTGATTCAGGTAAGATTTCCCATTCTAAATATACAGTCCTTAGTTGTGTTTCCATGGATCCATACATTTCTCTCTGTCTACTCTCAATAACTTCTTGTTTCTCCTAATTTTCTTTTAGTGAAACTGTACTGTTCCCGTGCTTTGCATTTTCAGCTTTTAAAAACAGATCTCAGTTCCTCTGGATTTTCCATCGCAGTACTTGAATTTCCTTCTTTTAATGCTCATGGGCAGGACAGTATCACTACTGTTCAAGTTTTGGGGAAAAATGCATTTGATAAACTAGGAAGTATACTTAAACATCATGCAGGAAATCCAGGGCTGGAGATGGAATGGCACAGAGGTTAGAGTTGCAAGTGAGTATTACTTACTCTAGACATTCCTATCTTTGTTTTATACATCTTTATAATATTTGTAACCTCTAACCATTGATGGGTATCCAAATTTACTTGTTTTAAATGTGCTTTTTTTAATGTTATGTTGCAGTTACTGGAATTTGGAGATTAGTAGCATGGGCATAAGAGAATCAAGCAATTACATCTGTATTATTTTAGCTGTCTTTTTCTGCTATAAAGCAGTATGCGTATACCATCGGTTTTCTGTTTGGTGGTTTTTTTTTTTTTTTTCCCCTTGTGTTGTCTATGTGCTTACATTTCTTTTAATAGTTGAAGAGTTTAGGTTTTCCTTTAAGATCTTAGATTTTTTTTAGTTTTGGGAACTACATTCAGTGTTTCAAAATTACTGTTCTCTGATAACGTTGTTGTCATTACACATATACATATGTATTATTGTATCTGTAAAAATTTTTGCAGATGTCATGAAGTTAAAAGCAAGACTTATCTGTTGCATTAATCTTTTCTAATGTATAGTCTTTGTGCAAACTTTGAGTAGTATAAGTCAATAGCTACTGTAAAGACAGCACTGAATTGCAAGCATAGCCAGTATTTTTTATGGCTTTGTCACATTTTACAAGCAATTTATTTATAGTCATTATCTGATACTGCTAAACAAAGCCCAGCCTTAATATGCACGTCCATTTTTCCCTGCTGATAATGATGGGGAGAAAAAAAGAACAGCAACATTTGAAACAGTATGAGCTGTTCTGAGTGATTTAAGTGTGGCTTATTCTTCTAACAGAAATTCTTTGCTTCTTTGACATATCCTTCTTTAAGTACTTCAGTATGTATCTCACTTACACGCAAGTTGTACTGGTCTGGTTGACACTTCATAAATACCTAAATTCATTTTTTCACCTTTTTTGCTAAACAGAGATCATTTCCTGTGCCTTATCTTACACATGCGATGCTAGGAGCATGGTACGAATGAGACTACATAGATGGCTGCTGTCTTTCTGTATTAATGTCACAAAGAACTCCAGCTCTATGTGCACAGTTACTGTGCCGCCTGGGATTCAGGATGTGACAGTTCATGACTGTATGGCTCAATTCTGTTGAAGCTCATTTTTTAAAAAGCAGAAACTTCATTTTGTAACTGATATAAAAGAATTTAAGCGTGTTACTTTGAGAGAGTGCGTTCTGGCTCTGCCTGTGTTCTGCTGCTTTGTTTTTCTTGCTTTTGTTTTTAAGCAGTTAATACCAGTGTAGTTTAAAAATCAAACCTTAAATTAGAGTTGTAGGGAAATCTGCCTGATGTAGGGAACCTGCTTTGGCAGGGGGTTTGGACTCGATGGTCTCTTGAGGTCCCTTCCAACCCCTATGATTCTAGAGATTCTTAACATTGAATTATAAGTCGTTTTTTCTTATTTCTTACCCTTTCATTAGAAATCTCAAAACCTGAGAGAGACAGGTGCATATTGCTTACTTTTGAAATTAAAATATGTTCGATTCTCTGTGGATTAATTACAGTGATCACTGTTGGTGTACTGTGTATTTATTTCAGCGTACATCTTGCAATGTACAAATGTGCTATCAGGGCAGAACTGATCCCAAAGTCTTTGAATCCAGACAGGTCAAGAAGATACATAGAGAATGACAAAGTGATGAGATGGTTTAGTAAGAGTGCAGATGCATGTTCCGGATGGTAAGCTTGCAGTTGGTCTTGGTCTTCTGGAGAATTGAGTAGAGGATGGTACGGAAAGAGAAGAAATACAGTGTACAAAATAAACATTTTTAACACTTCAAGATTTATATAACACTGCTAAGGAGATTTACAGAGCTTTTTATGTTTGTTGTCATTGTGCTGGGTGTAGAACTCTTACAAAGAAGGTATTTGGAAGAAGGAAAAATTATTTGGGAGGGAAAAGAAAAATCAATACTTTGTATTTTTTTGAGGAAGGAGATAAAATGGAAGAGGATGTAAAGGAGCAGCATTTTCAGAACTTAAAGATAATGCCTTGGTTTTGGGTGGCCCAAGTGAATCAGCAGGGTTACTCAGGAGTCACAGAGGAGAGAAAGATTAGATGGTGACAGATTGGTCTTTGAAATGGAAGACCATACATTTATTTAAAAACAGTGTGGTGGAAGGTACAAGATGTGTATGTGGACTGGGGAAGTACCATTAGGTGTAGCTGAGCTGAAGAGACAAGAAATGGTGGTGTGTGCTTACCGGAGCCAGAATGAAAGGAGTGGGAAGCATTTGGAGAGGGAAAAGAGGTTTTAATTGTCTTCATTGAGCTCAGTTTGAGGGAATGGAATGTATTTATCTTACGTGGATATCTGCTTATTCTTCTTTTCTTTTGTAATGTTGTGTGTCACTGGCCAGCCTCTGTGAAAATGTGAGGAAAACTCTAGCCAAGTCTGCTGCTGCATTCTGAATTATGCCTGAACACCCTCAGCCTGAAATGACAAACAATAAGTTCTTCGTGGTTCCTGTGGGCTGTTTAATTGATAAAAAAAAATTCAAATTACATAATACAACTAAATGTTTAGTTCCTTCAACAAATGACATCTTTTATTTATAATTCCTTGGAAAGCTTAATCCTTTATCTGCAACCCGAATTCATGTTACGTCTGTTTATGGCTTTCATTATCTTATTTGACACAGAAACCCACAATGCAGTAACTTTGACATAGCTTTTCGTTTACGTTGTTTATGTTACTTGTCAGTGTTAATGTTCTAAAGGAAGATGGCTTACTAGCTATTAGCGGTTTCTGGGAGGAGTTTCACCCTTTTGATGAGCTACCTACGGAAACTTTATTGTTCTCTTCGTTAAACCTATCTATATTTTCAGTGTCAGAAGTAAAGCTATAATGCAAAAAAAAACATCTGCATGAAGGAGATGGTGGTTTTGAACCACCAGGTCTGTCCGAGCTCGGTGCCTACCAGGGGCTGAGCAGCTCTGAGCACTCCCAGGCCATCTGACTGCAGCTGGCACCGTGAGCACTCAGGGCACTGCAGCCTCCAGCTTGTAATTCGTTTCTTGGAATAGCAACAGTCCCCGGTTGTTTCTCTTTAATGTTTTGAACAGCTTTTCCACCCCTACATATGTTTGAATGGAAACAAAGGGCTCTTTAGCTGGCCCTGCAGTTTCCGGGAGGGAGAAGCTGGGAAGTGCCAGGCCAGGCTGTGGGTGACTTATGGGCTGGGCTGCAGGCAGCGGGGTCACTGGGAACAATGCAGGCTGGAGGGGGCTGTCCAGGTGCGGTATCAGTTTGTTTTCATCAAGGAACATTTCATTCTCTTTGTGGTCCTTTTTTGCTATATGCAGCTGTGATGGAAACTGTACAACTGTCCGTGATTTTGTTTGTAATGCTTTCCAATGCTACCACCTGGGCTTTTTATCAGTAACATTTTACATGGTAGAAGTCTTTTATCTCCCTCACTACCGCCACCTTAACCCCCTCCCCCTTTGAAGCTCTTTGGAAAATCCTCCCTTAGTTGTAAACCAAATCCTATTGTATGAAACCTTAGTAAATAAAAGCTTTTCCACATGAGAAGAGTCCTCACGAAGTTCCCTTGCCAGCTATCTTGTGTAAATATCCCAGAGTTTGTCCATGGAGGTAAGTTCAGGGCAGATTTCCCCTCCCCCCCCCAGGGCAGCCCTTCTCAGCTCGATGTTCACATTTTTCAGGTGGCTTCAGCAGCATTTTGTACTCAGAGGAATGGGATGAGTTCCTCCAGGTCAATGCAGGGCAGCCAAGTGAGGCCTCTTCTCTGAGTTGTTTGTAGAAGATCCTTCCTGCTAAACGTTGAAGCAAAACAACCTGTTAAGTGTGAGTGTTGAGAACAGAAGGAGAGGGGAGAAAGTTTAGTGCCTTGCTTTCTTGTGAATAAACTTGCATTGAGTCAGAAAGTGTCGGGCTCTGTTCCTCCCTTGCTCCCTCTGACCCCAAGCCTCCCTTTTGTTTGAGGAAGGATTGTGGAGGCATTGCAGGATCCCAGCAGGCAAGAAAGATCTGGGGAAAAAACCTGGGCATCTCCTCTCTGAATGGAGCAGTACTTTGTTATTTCCTGTTTGCAGTACGTGCACTCTATTGCCAAGCGATTTGAATACCTCCCCATTTCATGTGTTTATTTTCATGTCACAGTAAGGGAAGTTGAGGGTATTTATCTTCATTTTCCAAGTGCGGAACCGAAGCTAAGTGACACATTCAAAGTCACCCAGAAAATCTGAGACGGAGTCAGGAATTGATCTCCTTAATCTTGGATTAGGCACTAGTCAGTGGACCTTTCTCCCTTATTGGACATTGCGAGAGATGTTCAGCTGATTTTCTTTAGAGCAGTATGAGGTTCTGTTGGCTTCCATACTGTCTTGGGAAGTTGTATAACCTCAGGATGAGGGCCTTTGGTGGATACATTCTTTGTTCCCCCGCTAACACTTCAAGGTCTGTCTTTGCAAGGAAAAGGGCAAGACTTCCTTCTTTAATAGAAATGAAAAATTAGGTCTCCAGCAATCTTTCGACCTCTGCTAAACTTCCTGGAGCCAGCAGGCCATAGCGTACCCAATTAAAAAGTTAACTTTTGAAATTAGACTTCAATCAATGAAATGTTAGAGCTCTAGTTAGGGAACTTAATAAAAATGGTTTATATTTCTCTTTTGACTGTCTTTTTAGTCACTGACATTTTAATTAAATATGGTTGCATTCAAAATGTGTTTTTTTTTTCCAAATATTGAGTTTGACAAGGGCATAAGATATTAAAAACTGATTTTAAATTGTGTAGTTAAAAATGCATGCAGTATTTACAAAAGCAAATTGCTTCATTTCACCGTATTATTATTATTATTATTTTGTTATAAAGGACACCACTGTATTGCTTCCAAAGAAGACGCTTGGACTGGAAGTCTTGTAAGAGCCTTGTCCACTTCAGAATGGAACTTAAAAATAAATCGTTGGGCTTCGGTGTGGCTGGATTTCAGCTGGGAGAGTTTCACCCTATTAATGAAAACCTGTCAGCTTAAATATGTCAGAAATATTGTTGCCCCATTTTACTTACATCTCATTCCAAGGAGCTCATGTATTTTGTAGTGTGTGGCTTGTATGTTCGCTCTTATTTGATACCACAGGGGGAAATGCTAAAGATGTAAGGAGGAAGACAGTCAGGGACATTAACAGAAATGTAGTTTCTGTACCTCCCTGGGCTCCAAACTTTCAGTCCCTTTCCTCTGGGGTTGGGACTGCTGGATTTCCACAGCTGGACTTGTGACATGAAGCTAATGTATCCAGTCTCTTTTTCCATGTAGTGAAGGAGAATCTTAAGATTTTTCACTTGACAATTCTGTTTTTTTGCCATGTAGATGCAAGTACATTGCTGATGGAATGAGATGTTCATGTCTCCTGCTGATGGGAAAGATGGACAGTGTGCTCATTGATGCCACATTCAGGCTTTTCTCTCTCTGCTTTTGCTTGCTGTGAATCTGAATTTGTAAGATGATGTTGAGTGCCTAACAGAAGAGCCTGTGATTCCCTTAGGTCTTGTGCCATAGCTGTCAGTTCCCTGTGAATGTCTTTGTAGTACCTAGAGTAAAGATGGGTACTTGCACTTGAACACTTGTATCTGATGGGTTGCAGCACCTTTTAATGGGAATTCCCTCCTAAGAAGAAAATGACCTGAAGCCTTTCGGACTGGCATAATGGCTCTGCCTCAGGGGAACAGAGCCCTCGGGTTCTTCTCTTGTCCCCCAAGGGGAAAAGAAAGGCAAAACCTCACTTGTGCATGCCTCAGATGTGGCAGGAAAATAGTGAGTGCACCTGATGAATGGCATTATCCTGCAGAGTGCCCTGTCTCTGAAAGTCATGGTAGGTTTCCAGGGGTAGACCATAATTTTAATGTGGAGATTCCGTATTTGGATGATTTTCTTTGTTCCTGTAATGTTTTGAAAACAGAAGGGAAACTTTACATTGTGGAGTGTGTCAAGTCAACATCTTGCCGTTTAAATTCTTGTGCTAAATGCCCGTTATGGATGCTGCAGGGAGGGAGGGGAAAAGCTGCTGTAAGTGCAGTAGTGATAATTGACCCACTTAAGAGAGCTGCTCTAATTTTGCATGTTACAGCATCCTGGAAATTCAGATAAGAATGTTGATCTCTCCAGCTAATAGGATTTCTAAATATATCATCCAAAAGAAGCGGGAGGACTGTAATTTTGCCTGTCGGTGTGTGTTGAGGCTAATCTTTTGTTTAAGAACTGCACACTCTGAAAATCTGCTTTTTTTTTTATTAACTTGTTACTAATTTGGGATGGAGAATTATTTGACCTCTGGTGCTGGCATGGAGGAGACCTGATTCTGCCCCATCAAATTCAATGTTGAAATTCTCACCACTTCTGTGTGTTAGTGACCAACTTTTTTTCCCTCTGGGTTCTGGCACCCAGCAGGTGGCTCAGATTGTCAACTGTTCCATAATGCAGCTTTAAACAAAGCTTCTGCAGAGATCGGGGAGGGGGCAGGGTCACAAGATGGTCCCATAAAGATTACAGATTAGGTGTTTTTTCATAGCTTTGCTGTTTCTGTTTTCCCCATTCAAGTGAAATTTTGAACAGTAAAGGTCAAAATAATCTTCTGAAATTTGACTGCTGAAGTACTTCTTTTTGCCTTGGAACAAAGTGCTTCATACCTCTTTCTAAGCGGTTCTTTCTCAAAATAACAATGATTAATATGATTGCTGGAAAGCATGGCTTTTAATTGCAGTGGAGCTTTTGCACCTTGGAGCGTTTTAATTTTGGAGGTCCTTTGCCCTTGCCCATCACACCACCTTGTGCTGGGACTGAACCTACTGTTGCGGTCCCTCTTTGGAAGGAACAAGCTTTACTCTGCAAACTTCTGGATTAGGTCCACCGAAGCCTTTGTTGCTGTGGTTTGAATCGCATTATGGGCAGGTAGAACAAGTGCTCATTGTTTGGCAGCCCCGTGCTCTCACTGTCTTGGGCCTTGTGTAACGCAGAAATACTTGCAGCAGAAGAATCTGTGCCAGGTTTTTTTTTATGCATGCAACAACAGACTGTTTAGATTCATTGCATGTTCTGCAACCGTAGTAACTGAGTTCCAGTTTGGAGTTTTGGAGTTGGTGAGACGTTCCTGTGATAGAGGTGAAACGAGGAAAGAAAGAGAAGTGGGAAACAGGAAAGCTGTGAAGGCAGTGACAACACTGAGGTGAAAATACGGGGGGTAGCCCTAAATTACCAGCAGCATGGATTGGGAGTGAGGCATTGAAACAGCAGCAGAGACACGGCATCTGAGGAGCTGAATGAAGTCCTGAGTGATAGACGGGGTGATGAATGAGGGGAGGGAAATGTGATGGCAGAGAGGCCTCCTGCTAGTGAAGCAAATACAAAGAAGGGATGATAAGGAAAGGAATTACACCTCTGATGTCTTTGACCTTCAGTTATCCTTGTGTGCTTGTGAAAATAAATATTTAACAATCCTCTTAAAGGCTGTTTGAAAGAGAAAATGATTAGGTTGGCTCTGCTTAATTCAGAAGTTTCTCTCCGCCTCTGAATTTTGGTGCTTATGTCAGCAAAAACAGCATTATAACTGGGTAATGTTTTCAACTTGATGGGAGCTTGTCTGTTGCAAATGCCAGCTAAATAAAAAGCAGCATGGTATGGCTGGTCATTGTACAGCACGTTCTTGCTTTTGTTAGAGGATGTGCTGCTTGTGGGGTGGGGTGTGGAGGAGAGGCTTCCTTCTCTGTGCCCCCACCCTCCCCTTCTTTGAAAGAAAAATAGAAGTTACCTGATGCTTTGTTTAAGTAAACCCTGGCAGAAAAGCCAGTCAATCACTGTTGATGCTTTTGTTGCGTTCACTGAAAATTATGTTCCTGGTTGTAGCCATTGCTAATGATTTCTGCATTTTAATACTTCAGAAGTCATTTAGAAAATTAAATGCTCTCTTCCATTCAAATCATTTTGAAGATTCTATATTTGCATTTTAATGCGGTAAGAATGATGCCTTAGAAGACAATTCCATATACTTAAATAGTTTAATTAAGATTGGTAATGCCAAATAGAGTAAATAAAATCCACTGAATTGAGACCAATAAGCACTTCTGTGTTTGTGATCTGCAAATACTGCTTCAGCTGTGGTCTTTTAAAACTGTGCCCACTTTCAGCACACTCTTAATAATAATAATAGTCCTGAGGACAATTTCTTACATCTGAATGAAGCGTAAGCCTTTTAAAAATTAGTAAAAAATACTTTTCAAGAGTTCTCTTATTTCTTCAGTTGTTTGCCACCAGGATTTTGTTTGCGTGATGTAGTCTTCCGATACAAAATTCATACAGTCTTTGTTTTTCAATCAGAGATCTTTAGGATTTTGTAACATGCTGAGTGAAACAGTGAGCTGAGCCTTTCCTGACCTCCTCACTGTTAGCCTGCCTTTATGGCCGGTCCATATAGTCCATGTCCTTCCTCAAAGGCAAAAGAAAAGGTCTTTAAGTTGAATTGGCAGATTGGCTCAGCATTGCTGTAAGTCTGCATGATGTAATACTGAGTCACACGGTGGTATATCTGCTGTTTTCCCCCCTTTCAGAGAGAGAGAGAATCATTTTTCCATATTATCCAGTTTCAGCAGTTTGAGGAAAACAGGAGTTTTAAATGAGACCTGAAACAACTAAAATCTTGATTTCATCCGGAGCTCTGCTTTTGAAGCCAAGTGTTCTCCATGCCTTCTTTATTTTGACTTGCTAATTGGAAATAAGATGTTGAAGATAATGTGTGCTTTGAAGTTTGCGTATTGTGTATTTTATTTAGATTTGATGCTTTAAACAGTTGACAATAAAACATAAATTGCAGAGCTCTTTTCTTTAGATCAGCTGTAAGTGAATCATTTATGTTTTCAACATCCTTCCACTTAGGAGAAACGCAGTAGTCTCAGTAATGTTTTGACTGCATGTGTTGGTAAAGTGCTATGAGATTTGCTAATCAGTATTTTTAAATGGAGATATATAACTGTTTCTTCAGTAGTGGAACATTTTGTCTGACAAGAATAAAGTCCTGTGCCTAGGCACACAGTAGAAATCAGTTCTCTTAAGATTCCTTTTGTATTGGTAAGCAGGGAGGAATTGTTAATGTGTATGTATTTTATGCTGTTGCACGTGAACTGCTAATGATGGAAAGCAGGTTTTGAAAGAAGGGAAAAATCTCTTAGCTATACAGGTTAGGAAACAAAACAAAACCCCCAAAAACGTGGCAGAGAATCACATCTGATTTATTTCCCAATTTCTGTAATCTTTTTAATGTGATGAGAAAATGATGCAGTAAAAATGCACATTCAGCAGCATGACGTGTCCTATCTGAAGTGATTGAGTCTGTGACATGAAAATACTGAGCTCCTGACATTGCCCCTGTCTGGGGATTTTCTTACTTTATCAGTTCTGTGGCTTTTTGGTGGTTTGTGTGTTTCTGTGATTTTTTTTTTTCCCCCCCCATTTTTTAATTGGTCCTTTTAACTTCTTATTGTGCTTGTAGATAGCCTTTTAGCCTTACAGTTTCCACGGGGAAACAAAGTTGCTATTGTCATTTCAGGTAATGTAATGTGTGGCACAATTGTAGGATAAACAAAGAGCTGTTGATTCAGGTTAGGCTGCAGAAAACGTGAGAGGTTACCTGAACTTGCTGCTCTGTGAGAAAGTAGCAGTGTGTCCTTGCTTTGCAAGGATTTTGTCCCCTTCTAGCTAGCCTGCATTAGCAACACACCTTTTTTTATTTCTCTCCCTAATGAAGCCGTGGCCTCAGAGTAATGAAGTTCTGTCTATTTGGCTCCAAAGGTTGTTAGGCTTTTTTTTTCTTTCCTTTGTGTGACTTTTCCTCTTGGGCGAAAGAGCTGAACGGTCTGTGTGGAGAGCATTTCTTTTTTCAGTTTTCTATAGAAATTACCAGTGGACCATCCTTCTTCAGGGAATCAGGGAAATAAAATAAAGGAAAACGATTGTAAGTTATTACTGAAGAAGTCCTATTCTGAAGAAACATCTGGAGTTTTCAGCTCAAGAGTCTCAGTTGGTACCCAGAGAATCAGAGAACATTCTATTGTGTGTGTATCTGGAGTTGAAGGTTTTGGTTTCCCATGTGAGTGCCAATAACTTCTGCAAATCTAAGTTGATTTTTCAGTATGAAAATTTCTGGTCCTTAAAGTATCAGTCTTCTGGGGAACGCAACAGATGGGCCACATCTGTACTGCTGTTTCTTAGGGACTCCCAAATCACTGCATTCTTATCACATCTGGAGTGCCCTGCTCGTTGCCAATAATTATGTTCAGCACTTATTCAGATAACACTTCTTCAGCTGAAAAATATTTTTGTAAACTTTCAGCATAGTATTTATTAGTTTTTGCCTTCTCTTTTCCACATAGGCTCTGGGCTCTTACTGTGGCAGAGAAATTCTGGTATTGGTTGCTACTGTGTTCATTCCCCAGTCCTTGAACCAATGACTTCATTGTCTCAGCTGTTTCTCATACTCATTCAGTGATGAAACAAGAGAGTGCTCCAGTCCTTGTTTTTTGCTGATACTGTTGGCAGCCCTCCCTGTAGAGCTGTAAAAGAGTCACTTTTCTTGCTGCTGCAACTGGAGAAGATGGGAGCGGGAGCTGCGAGTGCTCGTTGAGGAGCAGTGTCAAGAACAAGAGGGCAGTGACAAAAAGAAGCTGCAAGAAAAGTAACTTGCAGTGAACAATTATTATTATTATTTTTTTTTTAAGAATCTTTTTTTACCAAAACATTCAGAGGGTTGTAGAATAGAAGACAGAATTTTCCACCTTCCTAGCAGGCAGAGAAAGTGGGATTCATACAGGGGAATGTTTACATAGGCATTGTATTTGAAGCAGGTGAAATACAGAGACAATCTAGAAAGCCCATGCCCCGTGTAGGATCAGGGAATAATTTAGATTGGAAAGGGCCTTTTCAGTTCATTTACTTCAGTTCTCCACTCGTGTCACCAGTGGATTGCTGAAGCCCTACTCAAGTAGAGTTTTTGTTGTCTCTCATCACAGTCCTGTGCTTTTTAAGCTTCGTGGTAAACCTTTTTTTTCTTCCCAGTACCTTATCAGATTTTCTCCTGCTGCAACCTGTATCAATTGCTTTTTGTTCTTTCACTGAATGCATCCAGAATGAATCTGGCACTTTCTTCTCTGTACACCATCATTTGGTGGTTAAGGCAGCATTAGATCTCCTTGCCAAAAGCGTTTTCCAGGCTGCTCAAGCTGAACTCACTCATCCTCCCATCACAGTGCTGCAGCCCTGTGACCATCTTGGTCACTGTAGGTACTGCAGGGTATTGATGTGTATCATGAGGACTTAGATCTGAACGCGGCCCTCCAGATAGATGCAGCCTCATAATTACTGAGTAAAGGGAAATAATCACTTCCCCTAACTGCTGGCAGAGTTTCTGCTGATACAGCTCAATATGTGCTTAGTCCTTGATGCAGGAGCATGCCGCAGACTCCTGCTCGGATTGTCTTTGGGGACCTCCAGCTCCTTTTCTGCAAGCTGTTCAGTAGCTGCTCAGTCCCAGCATGTACTGCAGCAACGGGTTATTCTGTCTCAAGCAGAGGACTTCTTAAATGTAAAGACCAATGCACTTCCTGCCCACCCTGTTCTCCAGCTTGCTGAGGTCCCTCTGAGTGCAGCCCTACCCTTTGGTGGACTGGCTGCTCCTCCAGCTTGGTGTCAACTACAGACCTGCCTGTGGTGCCTTCTGCTTTTGTGGCTCAGTGTGAACGAAGACAGTGTTGCCCATGAGGGATGCCTGTTTTAACTGTCTGCGTGCTGGGCTTTGTGCTATTAATCCAGCCCTTAGAGGCTGGCAGTCCAGCTAGTCCTGCACTTACCGCATAATCCATCTGTCTATCCTCCTGTCTCTTCAGTTTGGGCAGGCTGGCAGACTGTTTAGCTGAGAGGGTGTATACCTGGTTCAGCTTTTCTCTCAGATCACCCCTTACCCATTTGTTGTGTTTTTCTTGTTTTTCTTTTTTACCTACCATATTTCTTATATACGGTTATAATGACCTAATATGCAAACAGCTTTGACAGCACGGCTGTAGGTCCAGTTTGCTCCCTCCTTGCTGAGGGGTAGGATTTCCAGTGCTCTGTGGAGGAGCTCAGCATTAGTCTTCATCTTCTGGTTGCAGAGGTGAAGGCACAGAAGTGGAGTGAAGCACATTGCTCAGTGAGGCAGTGGTGTAGTGTAGATGTGTCCATCTCCAGTGCATCCGAAGCACACACAGCGATGCTCTGCCTCCCAGAATGTCCTGTCCTGCGCAGTAGTCTCCTGTGTGATATTATAAAGACCCTGAAATATACCCTTCCAACTGTATTTGTGTAGTTAAAATTGTGAGGGACAGCAAGTTCTGCTTGCTAGTTTTGCTGTTGTAACACTGAGCTTGTTATCAAAAGCCTAGGCTGAATTTGTAAGTCTGGGTAGCAGGGGGAAAAATGCTATCTTTTTTCTTGAAAGCTCTGCAAATGTGACACAATAAGCAAGCAGCTGTAGACACGGGACCCACAATAACATTCTCAGTTGTTGTTTGGAGCAGAGACATATTTTAGGAGCTTGCTGTAGGATGTTATTTGAAATTACGCTGCGTGGTTACAATAAAAATGCTTCAAGTCTGTGTGAAAGGAGTCTAAGGAGATCTTTCCCAGCATATCACTGGCAGTTTTTATTTTCCCAGAGGCAGATGATATGTACATCATTACTGATTTCTTTTTTTATTCCTGGTGAAGAATTTCAGCAGCTGAGATAAGTTTACAGCTTCTTAAAAACTGATAATGAAAGAGCAGTCTCTGTGCTGTAAGGGAGACAGAAGATAAGTACTTTCCATTGCTGCAGCATTCAGAAGATAATACAGGGATAGAAGTTTAAAATGACACTTCAAGAAAATATTACTCTTTTTCCATCTTGATTTAAACCGTTTAATGAAGGTTAACTTCTAAGAATGTGAGAAATGCTGTTTGCAAGCAAATGAACTCCAGTGTGTTCACTATGCAGCATTGTTTTGAAATGCTTTGGGAATTCCTGTTTAAGTGAAGCAAGTTTTGATTGTAATGTCTACAGAATTGTGGTGCCTGCGACGTTTGTTACTGAAGGTCTCAGTTTTCAGTAGGATGTGTGTGTATGGACGCTTCCTTCCTGCTCTCCCCACCCCATACCTGACCCCAGTAAAATGCTTTCCTATTGCTCCTGAAGGATCTCCTCATAAAGATGAGTAATCTATTAACAGACAATTGACACTTGCTTTATCTTTTCTTAAACACTGAAAAATGGTATGTGTGTATATAAAGGGGTTTTAGAGCAAATTGGTGCCAAGCTGGATTTAATCTTAACTTTACATTTCCTCCTTCAGTTTGCTGTAGGAGCTTCTTAGCTATGCGTTTAGGGTAACAGATCTATGGAAGTTAGGACTGGCATACTTGAACGGGGTTTGATATGCGTTGCATCTATTTTCATCGTAAGGAACTCAGAATGTGACTTAGCTCCTAAGCCCTTCTTGCATGTTTGGGACAGGTGGGCAAATTTTACGGTGTTGATTTGTAAATCACAAACCTGCTAGTTAGATCGACCCACAGTGTGGGCTTGTCAAGGACAGGAACATGGTCTGAAAAACAGTTATTGACCATAAAGTTAACTAATGGGCATTTATTTATTTATTTATGGCAACCTAATATTGAAAGATAAAACGTTTGTGAAGTGCAGTGGCGAAGCTGGGAACAGAAACCCAGTGTTCCTGACCTGCTGCCCAGTGTTCCTCTGGGCTGCCTTTTGTTTTCCTGGGGAAAACTGCTTCCACAGGAGAAACTTATTTCCCACCCCTTCTGGTGGATAAAATCGAAAGCATATCAGGTGCCTATGACTGTTTTCCCAGCTGAACTGATCACAGTGAAGATTTATTCTAGCAATTGAACTCTCTGAGAAGTTAGCTACCTTAAAATCTCAGATATGTTGTCTTTCTTCCCTGAAATGTGAACTCCTCCCTCCACCTGCAGTGTTAGGCTTGCAGAAGGACCAAATTTAATCTTCTTCTAGAGGCAACTTTTCAAGACATAAATTTGTTTTAAATTTAAAATCTGGTGTTTTATGTCCTTGAAGGAGAGCTGTCACTTTGAGAATCGTATCCATTTCAGAGCATGATGCATCACTTGTCTCTAGCCCTGAAAGGTACTTCAGAAATATCAAATAACAATTTTAAGCTAGGAAAGCCATTAAGGTTCTTTTTTTCTTGAGCCCTTTGCAGTTGGGCTTGCAGGAACTGAAGATACCTTCTCATCCTGACTGAGAAAGGCCTCTCCTTCGAGCACTGCTTTGAGGTATCAAGGCTGTGTATCGTGTCCTGTCCACAGGTGGGTCAGTTCAGACAAGGTAACTTAGCTGATTGTGTTTGTTGCTGTATCCCGAGAGACTTGGCTAGCTGTCTGAGGAGGGAGCATGAGTTTTCTGCTCAGCCACTTGGCTAAATAAACCTCTCTTGAATACTTCTGCGGCAGTACTCTAAAGCACAGCCTGTGCGAAATGTCTGATATTTTATTTCACAGAATGCTGTTTTTAGTAACTCATTTGGGATAAGCTGTTACTTCTGAACAAAATGGCAAATGTAACAAAAAAAAACAAACATATAGAACTACTTAGTAGAACAGCAAACTGTGTATGTCTCTGTGATGGTACAACTTACGTAGGTTTCTGCTGAAGTGTGCGCTCTCATGTAGAATTTTTTTCATGTTTAGCGCAGACATTTCTTAAAGTGAAGGCTCGGGTTGAGGCTTTCTCAGCCCATTGATGCAGTGCATCAACTGAGCTTCTTGCTTTCTGTTCCTTTCCTTGAGCCAGGCTGATGGGAGTCACTCAACGAGTGGAGAGGAGAATGTTGTGCTGACTGCCAGGGGCTGCTGATGCTAAACACCTCGTTTTCAGCTCCATGCTGCGTTTAGGATGTGTAACAAAGGCAGATGGGTGATTGAGGAAGTTATTGTGAGTTACCCTAGTGCCTTTAATCAGATTTGCTTTGAGAAGTAATTAACAGTTAGGTAGTACTTGTGGAAGACAGCCACAGCTCTGGCTCTGCTCTCCTTTCCAAAGAGCAAGGTGTACGCAGCAGCCTCGCTAAATATGTGTTAAATAGCACATAAAGAAAATCTCCATGCTTTTAATTAATAGCCAATAATTAATAATGCTGAGGAGCAGGAAACTTACGAATGAGGAAGTCTGAAATTTCCCACGGTGCCCCTGCCCTGATGATAGTTGTGCTTGATGATCTTACGGCTCTTTTTCAACCTAGATGGTTCCAAGCCTTGCTCAGCCGTGCCCTGGCAGAGAGCTGGTCACATCCACAACGTTGTGATGGTTTTCCAGCAGAGTTCAGGACAGAGAGTGCAGAGCATGCTCACCACCTGAGGTGGGCATTGCTGTCAGCTGGAAGGCACTGCTGGCAGAAATGGACAACGCTTCTCTGTGTTCTGAATGCAGGAGCTCCCTTCAGTGCACTGAGAGTATCCAGACCGAGTAATGAAAGGGTTTCAGAAATACAGGTGTGTTCCTACCTGTGTGTGATGTGGAAGGGCTTGCAACAGAAGTTTATTTTGTGACATGCATTGATAATGATTCTCTGAAAGATCTTTTAAAATGGGAAGTTTAATGCAGCCAACTGTTGGATTTTACACTGGAGGCCGTTAGGAAGTCAGCAGCCTCAGAGTGGCAAGGATACCATTCATTTCTTTTTTGACACTGTTTTTTTTTTTTGTTGTTGTTGTTTAAATTCAGACTCCAGTGTCAGGAATTTCCTGCTGAGTGGATCTGTTTTACACGTAGGAGATTGAATAACGTGTGTGCATGGATAAATCATGTTCATTGATACTGGCAGGAGAGCAGGGCTCCCTCTCCCCACTGCCACTCTCCCGTCCCACCAGAATTCTGAGATAAAGTCAGTGCATTGGGCTCCATATGGACATGAAGCAAAGGTGTAATGTTTGGCTTCTAGTATCTACAAAGTTTGGGTTGATTCTGTTCTAACTGAGCATGGCAGTGCTGCTCTAAGGGTACATCTGGGTGTTGACCGGGTGTAAAGCACAGCAATGCTGTGTTGAACTTTTGTGCAGGAGTCATGCGTGTGCTTAAAACGGGGAAGGTGTTATCGGGTTTTCTAAGACTGGCTGGCTGTTAAGCAGCCATTCTGCAAGCTCTTGCTCCTTATTTGTTTTAAAGCTTCTCTTTCAGATAAGGTGGGTCTTTGTGTTTTGGAGCTAGCCCGGGAGGACTCTGCAAACAGTGTTACTTTAAAGAGAAATTTGAGAAGGTGGGATGGATGACAGAGAGATTGTCTCGGGCTGTGTTCGAGATGAATGCTTTAAGCCAGTGCGAGCTGGCACGGCTTCAGAAAGAAATCATCTTGCTTTGCCCTTGCCTGCTTGTTCCTCCCCCAGTCCGTCCCCTGCCTTCTATCAGCCCAGGTGTTTATGCAGTTATGTGTGAGCCGGGGAGTTAATCCAGTTGAAAACAGGCCAAAAAGAAAAAAGGAAAAATATTTATTTCGGGTGGTTCCCTAGGCAGGTTTGCCACATGGCTGCACAAATAGCAGTCCAGGGAAAGCGGTGGTGACAGACTGCAGCAGAGCCAGGTTGAGCCAGGCTGAGATTATTCTTTGTTCACATTGGTGCTAAGTGCCAGGAGGCAAACCATAGCCTTAACATCTTCTACTTCTTAAATCTCCCCAAATGCTTCCATTTGAGCTTCCTGAGAAGCAGAGTTGTAAAGCTCGCAGCAGTGCTGGTTTTCCTTTGCCACTGCTGGGCTGAGAGTGATTTTCTCTGCTCCTGGTTTCATTCACTTTTCTCTCCAGCTGCAAACCTGGCTGACACGTGCTGTGTTGAATTCCCAATTGTCAGCTCAGAATAATTCTTCCAAATCTGCACCTCTTCTGTTTTGTGAAATGTCCTGGTACAAATCATAAACATTGTGCAGGGAAAAGAAAAAAGCTAATCTCCTTTACTTTTATCTAAGTCTTTACTATTGTCTTCCTCCCCAGCTGCTTTTTTATGCCCTCTCTGTTACTAACTGTCCACGCTGTGCTGGTTTCTGGTCAGTACAGCTTTACCCTCACTTGTGCGTTTGAACTCTTTTCAGGCACGCAACATTTTCTGCAGTCATTTCTACTATTTACTGTTTCTTTTTCTCTTGCAGCCTGAGCTTTGCTCATTTCCTGGTGCCTCTCTCCTGTTCTTGTCTGCCAGCTCCACTCTTCTTTTAAGTTCTTCCTTAAAACTTGCTTCTCCTAGCAACCTCTCTTGTTTTGCCTCACCAGAGCTTCTTCAATTTACTCTTCAGGGGAAAGGGTCTCCCTTTCTTGTTTGGAGTCTATTTGTTTTCTGAATGTAGCCTGCTGTTGTATAAATACACAGTCACATTGTCCAGGTTGGAGATGAACTCAGGTCTCTAAAAGCTTAATATTTACATTTTCATTCTATGCTTTAACTTTCTCTTCCTGAAGCATGCTAACCAGGTTATCTTTTGGTGGCGTCGTTCACGTATTCCTTGCATAGCATGCTGAATAAACGAGGCAGCAAGCTTTTTTGGATAAGAAGTATTTATTTTATTTTGTTTTTCTCTTTTGGTTTGCGTCGCACTGTGCTGTAAACTTACATGTGACTTTGTATATACTCCATAGTATCATACAGAGCAGGTTATTTACTTGGAGTCAGTAACTCTTGGGCTGCAGCCTGGCCTGAACTCTTTGCAGACTGTATTCTCTCAGGGCAGCATTTTCAGAAGAGCTGAACACTGACTGAGCATTCAGCTAACCTAGCTTGCTTTTGGAAATGTTACTGTAAATGGCAATGACTCTGAAAAAAATTAATAAGAAAGCAGCAGCATTTTGTGATGGCTGAGTTGTACGTGTGCTGGGAAGTTAGAAGCTTAATGTAGCTTGCAGGCAGTGGGTTCATCCCATCAATCACGTTCCAAATTCAACAGCCCTCTTGCTCTAGATTTTGTCCTTAGTTGCCAGGTAGGAGGGTGAGACAACTGGAGTCAGAGGGCTGCTCTTGTCACCTTTGCAGCTGAAGTCACAAAATCGGGCAGGCTGAATGCAGGCTGAAATGTTTGTCTGCCTCATTTTTAATAGATCTACCTACCTAGGCAGCAGTGCATTGGTGACCACCACTGGCTTTGTTAGAATTACGAATATAGAGGTGTTCTGAAAGGGAACTACTGGTGATAAGGTGCTGGTTGATCTGGGGAAGTGGCCCAGCAGTGCTTTTTGTCCTTAACAATTAGGGAGTTTAAAGTACTAGTTTTGTGCAATACAGACATGCAGTAATGTGCAAAGAAGAACAAAACAAACGAAAACAACCACATAAAAAACCCCAAACCACAGACCAAAATGAAGTTTTTTTTTCTCATGCAGTTGTCTTCACATGAGATGGTATTTTTTTTTTTTTAATGAAAATGGCTTTTGTACTTTCCAGTTTGGTTTAAGTGTTGTCTTTACATGTGTATGCAAGTGCTATGCAAACTCCTTCTTTGCAAAGTTAAGAAACTTTATAAACTGGCTCCGTAGCATTTCAGCCTCAAGGCAAATCTTTGTGAGAGTTGTGAGAAATGAGTTTTCTACAAAAGAATTGGTTTGGGTTATTATTTTCTAATCCTGTTAATTCAGTGTAGCTGGGAAGAGAAATGTTTTTAGAAAACAATTAGCGCTGTCAGTCAGTTTTAATTAATTGCTAATTAAAATAGTGAAAGTTTGTAAAGCAGCAGAGATTTATTTGTGATAAGTCACAATCAACAGTCACTTGCAGTATGAAAATATAGCAGGGCAAGGATATAGGACTGAATGATGGAGAACTGGGTTCAGGGCCAGGCAGAGCCAGTCACTAATTTTTCACCCTGGTATCGCTGCGCTTTGTTGTCCTCCAGCCCTTTTATCTTATCTCCGTGTGTTTGTTATCGTAGGTGCTTCTGGGGAGCTTATACAAATTGTAACATTGAAATTGCAAACGTTTAGTTTCATTTAAAGTTTGAGAAAAATGTTTTAATATTCAGAATGCTTGTTGTTTGCTTGTTAAGCTTTGCTTTTTTTTGTTTGTTTGTTTGCAGCCAGCTGAATCACTCTCATTGAATACAGAGAATGAATTCAGGTTTAACTGTCGTACGTACCTACTGGATCTGTTAGGAGTTTCTATTAGGATCAAAAAGTGCTTTAGCTTCAGCTGAAAAGGGTGAAGCTTCACTGTTGGACAGCACAGTTCTCACATTTCTGCTGAGTGCCTTACAGTTACTTGGCATTCATCTTTCTGTGGTATCACTGATTGTATAGTAAACTTGTAAACGGTAAGTATAAACTTGAACGGTAACTTGAGAATACTTCCAAAATAAAATATACTTTCCCCCTAAAAACAAGCAAACAATCAGAAAAGGACCTCACCAACCCAAACAAGTCTCTGCATCTTCTCTGTGCTGCTCATGTATACCTGTGTCTTCCAAATACGATGCTATATATTGCAGTTTGACACACTAAAGTGGGCACGATAAAAAACCCATGAAATTGTTTGAGGGCTTCCTGATTGTTGTAGATTCTGTCCCACATTAACACCAAGACATTTTTAGGAGAGGTAACAACTCCATCTCCTACCACTATTCCTGCATCTCTTTATAACCTTAGTCAAGTGGCATTTCTGCTTCCTGATTAGCCCGAAACTCAAGGGGGTTTTTATCCATATAAGTACTTCAGAATTGCTGGCCTGTCTAAAAGACAAATGCCCTCTTGTTTTGGTATTTTGGGTTTTAGGTTTCCGGTAGTATTCATTTCATCACAAACTTTTGTTTCCTTTGGTACTGAGAATGAGATCATTATTGCAGTGATTCATTGTGGGCTCACATTATCCACAGATTACCAGATTATAAAGGCAGAAGGGGAGTGCTCTGTCCGCTCAGCCTGACCTCTTGCATCACGTTGGTCAAAGGATTCCCTTGAATTAAATCTTTTGAAGTTAAGCCTTTAGACTCATCTCCTTTGCTTTGAAAGTTTCCAGAGGTGGACGATCAGTTGCATACCCTGGTGAAGTCAGCTAAAAGCACAAAAAAAAAAAAAGCAGCTGAAACTGTTGGAGTTTTCTTTTCTTTCTTTTTAAATTGGGTACATTTATAACCCAGGAGCCCCTCGTGTTTATATTCTGTTATTCTGCATGTGTCTTTCTACGATATCAGTAGCTTTCTGTCTCTTGGAGAACTTTTCCATGTGCTAGCAGTCTCCTTATGTAAAATTATCATTGTTTTCTTTCTGCTTCAATGAAAACATTTATCTTAGGGTTGTATAAATTTTGAGCACATATTAAGTATTATCTGCAGTTTTCAGCTGTTGTTGTATGTTCTCCTGAACTGTTCCAGCTCTGCAGAGGAGTTTGAAAACAACTGCCTGTTTTTACAACTACTTCCTGCTGATAGTTGTGCTCACAATATTCACAGTAAACGCCAACCCATTGCTACTGCATGACTCAAATTTCCCTTTTGCTTTGCTGTAGC
The DNA here is from genome assembly GCA_036925125.1 of Oreortyx pictus. Lineage (NCBI taxonomy): Eukaryota > Metazoa > Chordata > Aves > Galliformes > Odontophoridae > Oreortyx > Oreortyx pictus. The sequence continues at coordinate 52,152,077 of JAUPFR010000006.1, read as the reverse complement.
AGCTACACATCTAATCATTGAGAGAGATGGCTGGAGGCTACCTTAAATGAAATCCAGAAATGCCACATTTTTACTGTGACCTTTGCTTACTGTTTCAATGGACGCTTGCAACTTCTCTATGGAGCGAAGCAACTGTATGCTAAAACATCTATAGTATGGCTCTGCGGTGTTGCCTGAGTGCTGCAAGTGAACTTCCCAACTTCTTAGCTCTAACCTTCTGTCCCTGCAACTGCATGCACCTTCTCGGTTTCTCCTTACTTAGGTTAGAAGGTAGATTTATTTTTCTTATGAGCTCTTGCGGTGTCTTACTAAGTTTGGCTCTTCCACCAAAATGTTTTTAGCTGTTTGATGAGAGTGAAGAATAAATTAGCTTACAGATTTTGTGACTCTAACTGAAATACCTGGGTTAGAAAAGTAGTCTTCTGGCTCACCTGAGGTGTGCATTACCCTTTGGCAGTGATTCTGTCTCAAGTGGCAGTAGGTAGCTTCCAGGGCCATGCAGCCGCTTGCTTTGACATTTCAGGAACCCATAAACTGCTTTTTTTTTTCCTTTTTCTTCTATTTATTTTGTGATCAAATCTGTCAAGTACAAGTGATAATTTTAGTTCTCTTGATAGTGAAAGTATCTCAGTATCTTTAGGTATCTCAGTGGTGGGCAAGTGGTAACTGGACACTTCAAGTCAGTAATGCACTAGGAACGTTTTTAGATCTAGAATATTTCTCAAGCATAAAATTGCTGTTGTGATTTCCTTTTAGATCTGTTTGAGGAGCTGTCAAGAGTTGTGGTTTCTTGGCAGTTTCATTACTAAACTCTTTCCATTTTCCCCTTTCTCACTATTCTGTCCAAAGAGTCGCATTTAATTCAGTATTACTCTGTGTAAATTTCTAAGCTATATTTTTTTCTTTACAGACTGTTTGCGTTCGCAGTTTTCTTACTGTGTTAAAGATTACTTTAATGCCTTATATAATTTTATCTATAGTAGGTTTGGGATTTTTTTCAGAGACTGAGATTTCATGTAATTAAATATCCAACTAAACTGTGATTTTTTCTTTTATTGCTAAAACCCACTTTCGCCAAATAGCGTTAACATAACATATTGAATTTTGTAGTAAATTTGGAGTACTAAATTCATTCGATTTAAGATGCAAATTAAGGATGGAAATGCTCAAGGATAAAAATTGTTAGTGAACAAATGTTTATGTATAAATTGATTACATTATCTGAATTCTTCTACAGCTGATAATATGTAGGAGAAACTTATACAATGGCGCACCCTAAAAACATCACACCTTGCATTACTGATACTTGTAGTACTATATATATAAAGAACTATATATATGTTTCAGTGTTTCTTAATGCTGAATACATTGCTGCATAAAAAATTTCTGCATACGTTTGCTTTGCTTGCCTCCCTCATTAAGTTTACTCGGATTCTGCTTTTCATGGTAAATCTGGAAGTCCTTTATGACAGGTGGGCCAGCCCTGGCTGACTGATAGCTGGAGCACGTGAACGGTACTTTGGTCTCAGCGAGAGGACTACCTTTGCACTTTACGCTTCATGTTTGTTTGGCTTTCTTTTTTGGACTGAAGACAGTCTATTTAAAAATGTGCTTAATTTCAGTAAAATCTGGTGGAGATTTAAGGCAGGTTCGTCTCCTTTGAACTATTCTAAGTCCCAGGTGTGTCCATGAGGAGCTGTGGTTGGTGACCTGATCCCGTAGTTGAGTACTGGGTGATGAATGAATTTGAAAGTAGAATCATTTCAGTTGGAAGGGACCCTTAAAGGCCATCTGGTCCAGCTCCCCTGCAAGGAACATGGACATCCACAGCTCCATAAGGAGCTCAGAGCCCTGTCCTGCCTGACCTTGAATATCTCCAGAGATGGGGCATCCACTGCCTCTCTGGGTGATGCGTTCCAGTGTTTTATCACCCTCACTGTAAAAAAAAAAGACAAAACAAAAAAAAACAAACAAACAAACAAACAAAAAAAACCCAACCAACCAACCAAAAACCCTGAAACTTCTTCCTTCTGTTTAGTCTAAATCTTTTAGTTTGAAATTATTTCCCTTTATCCTATTACAGCAGACTGTGCTAAGGAGTCTGTCCCCTCCTTTTGTACATCTGCCCTTCAGATACTGAAACACCACTCTCAGGTCACCTCTGAGCCTTTCCTTCTCCAGGCTGTGCACCCCCAGCTCTCTCAGCTTGTCCTTGCAGGAGAGGTGTTCCATTCCTTGGCGTGCTTTTGTGTTCCTCCTCTGGATGTGCTCCAGCAGGCTCACATCTCTCCTGTACTGAGGACTCCATATCTGGACACAGTTCTCCAGATGAGGCCTCACCAGTGCAGAGGAGAGGAGCAGGATTGCCTGTCTCCCTGACCTGCTGACCACGCTTCTTTTGCAGCCCAGGATATGGTTGGCTTTCTTGGCTATGAGGGCACATTGCATGTCCAACTTGCCATCCCCCAGCTTGTATTGCTGGTGGGGGTTGCTGTGACCCAGATGCAAGACCTTGCACTTAGCTATGATGAACCTCATGAGAAGGACCCAGACTTGTAAGCTAGCATAGGAGTTGGATTGATGTTGTACCTTCTTAAAATACTTTCATGCTTTACTTACCTCTTTACTAATGTTGTTATTTGTTGTTACTCTTCTCTCCCTAGGCTGCAGGATACGGTGAGTAGTTGTAAGTTGTGCAAGATGTTGTCTTTTTCTTTCAGACCACCACTTTTCGTAGGCAACTTGTGCAGTAAGTGCAGCAACCAAGTGCTGGCTGGGGTTTCTGGGGAGCAGAACTGTTAGCTGGGTACTGGCTGTGAGCAGAAGTCTTGCATCCCAGTACCTCAACTGTATTTGCTTTCTGCTGCACTTTGACTTGGGCTTGTTCCTTCATTTTTTGACTTGCTAATAACATTTAGAAACAGTCACATTCAACAAGTGTTTATATTCCTTGACTTCTGCACAGACATGTTACTGGACCTCAGTGATCTTCTTCAGGTATCGTATCTATTTTTGTGGGAAAATTCTCTTGATAAAGGTTACTGTCAAGGAGAGTGATGTCAGCATGGGCTATTTGGGGTGTTTCAGTTTCTCTGTAAAATTTCTGAATTGGAAAATCACTGGGTTTCTAACTCAGTAATTGCTCAGTGAAATCAAATATGAAATATCTGCTTTTAACATTGCAAATAATGTATTAAGAATTAGTGTAATGCTTTCTTTTTCACAGTTCAGTGTCATTGCAGTGGCACAAGGTTACACGCTTTTAACATAACAATCGTAGAAGACAAAACTCTTTGTAGGTAATGTAGTGTAAATGGATTAATGTATGCCAGGGTTTATGAACTGTATTTTGAACAAAATGTGCATTTGCTCTTTGTGTGGAAATATAAAGCTCTGCTGGCATACGCTGCCTTACTCACATTCTCCACGTTCAAACTGTTTTACATACAATGTGAGTAGGTTAGTTGCATCTATTTTTGTCCTCCCAGCTGTCTTGGTAAATGGCATCCCTCTGAAGACTATTTATTGCTTAAAGCAATCTGCTGGAATTACAATAATCAAATGAATCTTTAATTCTTAAAATTACTAACATTTTATTTTATTTTTTCCAAACTCTTATTGAATTAATTTGATTGCTTATAAGCAAATATTACATGTGTAGATTGGGGGGTTTATTTCCTTCTAAACACAAGTGATTTTATATGGTGGTTGCTATGAAATAGGATGATTGCAGGAATATGGAGAGTTATTTGCCAAATGTGAAGAAGAGGCATTGAATCTGAAAAAGAAAAAAGATGTCCTGTTGGCAGGAACAAAGTTTGAATGATTTGGTTTTATTCCCTCTGTACATTCCAGCCTGAAAAAGTGTCAAGATGGTGCATATGCAATCCAAAAGGTTAAAGGGGAGTAACTGAGGGGATGGGAGAGCCAGAAATAGATTGATGGTATGGAAATAGTCAGCCCTGGAAAGAAGAAGGGAATGCAGTGTTTCACTGTCGTGAACTTTATTTACACATATAGCTATGTGAAGATTTCTGATAGCCTCCAATTTCTGGTTTCTTAAAGGTGAATCTGAGCAAACACAAATCTTAAATGTCATTGTTAACTGCAGTTAGCCAGAAAGCCCTTTTGGAGAAAGCAAAAATGAGCTTTTCAGGCTTCCCCTAGATCTCTCCCATCAATCCCAGTTTGTTTTATTAAACAACACCAAAAAAGTAACACAAATAGAAATGAACCACCTCCCATTTTCTATTTTAAGTCAACTGTATATACATGCTTAAAATAAAATTACCTACAAAAAAAAAAAGCTCCCTAGGTGATTCTTAGTTTTTGATGCTTTGTTTCCCACTGAAATTAGTGGCTCATTTACTGCTCAGACAGTGTTGTCTTTGTGTTGTGTTTTAGATCAGTCTTTGCTTGCAGATGGTATGTCTGAAAACTAAAAGCAGTCGGTTTCTTGGATGGTGCTCTTACCTTGAAGTGACTTTTTCTTTCAAGGACAGCTCTGCTATTGTGAAGTTGGGATGTGGATGTGATTCAAATGAAGGGTTGTTAGCAGAAGCAATAGATATTACTGTCTTTCCAAAATGCTTAACTTGCTCAGTTACCTATGCAGCGTATGTTCTACTAGTCCAGGTAATCATTTTTTGCCAGTGAAATAAGAAAGGCAGTAAACTTATATCAGGAAAAATAAGTCTGAAAAATGAGTTACTCCTGAACATCATAAACTCTTGCCTAGATGCCAACAGCTAAGTTTGATTTTTTTTCTATTGAATCTTCTACTTGATACAGCTCTGTTGCTGCAGGAGGTGAACTGATGTACAGGGTTGTTAATTGTGTGACCATAGGAATTATTTAGAATAGAAGGGTTTGATTGGAAGGGACTTTCAGAAATCATGTAGTCCAACTGCCAACTTTTCTTTTGAAGAAAATTAACAAAGCATCATTCTGGAGGCTACCAAGTTAGCGCAGAACACCTTGAAATCCATTTTGACGTGTTTGAGTGGTGATGGGAGAAAGCACAACCACCTTTTGTGCTCTGCTTTGTCTAATAGCAAAACAAAAAGTAAAATCTGCTCGTTAAAAGGATAAATAAAAACCTGTGGAAAAAAAACATCCATTGCTTTCTTTTTTTGGAGCTGGTTACGATATTTGCTGTGCTGTTCTACATCTGTGACCTTCTGTAGGTGCTAGGAGAGCTGAGATCTCACGACTGGTAGCTGGTAGCTCCCAGCATGAGCAAGTTGGGTAGCTGAGAGTCTATTTAAAAAACCCTTTTAGTTTTTCCCCTGTACTGATGACTGAGATGGGGGACTTGGGCTTATTCCACTTCTGGAACTTCAAAATTGCTGTCAGAATAAAATAAAATGCCCCCCTTTTTTTTCATTGGGAGGCCAACTTTTTTTGTGTGTGTTTTGCTTTCCATTTTATCTCTAGATGAAACATGGCCTACGTGTTTGAAACCTCCCATTGAAAGTGTCAGATTCAGTGTGCCTCTGGTACACTTAGACTTTAAAGCATCAGCTGAAACGAACAGAAAATGTGCAGAGCAGTGCAACATGCTCCCTGTGCAGAGCGAGAAGGCATGCTGCATGTTGATTGCGTTGGATGGATGATCAGTCACCAGTCTCCGACAGGGAAAGCACTTGTTTATATTTTCAGATATTGCATTTTACTTGCAAATACAGTCTTCAGAGCGGTCTGTAATCAGGCCCTTTGTTTGCTTTTTTGTTATTCCAATCGAAGTGACAGGACTTGCTTGTTGAGGAGAGCTGAGAAGCTTGTCTAGCCTTGGCCGAACTTTTGATCAGTTCGGGTTTGCTCATCTGTTTCAGAGCGTTCATTCAGTTCACCTGGAGAACTATTTAGCTCGTGTTTGAATGCTGCATTTCCCATCCAAGGAGACTCCAGTTTCTTTTTTTAGCCTCTTGTAATCTCCAGTGTCATGGTCATTGCAACATAGTCGTAAAAGACTTAAGGAAGAGATGATGGCACTGCTTTGATCTCGTTTCAGCTTTGTCCAGTGTCATTTTAGTGTGCCTTATGGTGTGTCCTGCTGTTACATAAGACTAACGCTGCCTGAAGGGATGTTAGAGTCAGGCCCTTTAAAGCAGTGCACAGCAGAAGGATTAGCATCAACTGGCATAATAAATGAAAATGAGACATTTTGACTTGATATCAAGAAAAGGTTTTTCACTGTGAGGATAGTCAAGTGTTGGAACAGGTTGCCCAGAGGAGTTTCGAACTCTATCCTTAGAGGTTTTCCAGACCCTGGACCACCTGCTCTGTTCTGGCACTGACCCTGCTCTGAGCTAAGTTTGAATTGGAGATGTCCTGAGAGCCCTTCCAACCAGAGCTTTCCCACGACTCATGATGAGGGAAGAGGATGTAAAAGAAGAGAAAACCAGTATCTGCTACTTGTTTATCTGGTCCTTCAGTCTATCTTCTTCCACTTCAAAACATAGCTCTTATCTTCTTCCATTTCTTTCTCTTCAATTTCTGCAGTCAAGTAACAGTACTTTGTTGTCCAGAAGGATAATTATTGTGAGTTATTTTGGGAAGCTTGTAGATTTATTTATTTTTATATTATTACTGTTTTATTTTTAAGGCAGCTCTGGGCCTTGCTGATTCTTCTGTGCTTGTCACAGATTTCTCCCTTATTTTGTTGTATAGATGGTATGATTCTGATTTGTTGTACAGCTGTGGTGTTGGGAGGAAGATTGCTAGGACTACAGTGGATGTGATTAGTGAAAAGTAGGCTCTCTCTACGGGGTCCCTAATGAAGGCAGAGCTTTAAAATGTAGCGTAAAAGTAGCTGCTTAATTTTGATTTGTGTCTCTTCTTCAGCTGCACTCTGGCAAGCTGGCTTTTGTACACATGTGTAGTTTCTTATATTGTTACTCTTTTGAGGTTAAATGTGATGTTCTGGTTTTGACACGGACCCCAAAAAATAAGACATTTCAGGAGAGGAAGGGTAAGAGAGTATCTGTATATATATAAATATTTTAGACAGTACTTATTTGCTTCAGTTTTTAATACCCTTTGTTCCTTTAAAGATATTAACATGTTGACTGCATTGCCTTTATTGCCCCTTTGCAAATTGCTATGTTGATTGAGTTAATTTAAACAACCTGGTTGGGACCTTTAGGCATTACTATACTAGAAATGTTAATAATGAATCAAATAACCACAGGTGCCTCTTCCCCCAGCAACAGACACTCTCCTTAAAAACTCATTTGCTTTTCATGCTTGCTTAATTATTTAGGCAAGCAGCCATGAATGTTTCACAGTGTGAATTCTCATCAAGTTCCAACTGCCCAGTCTTCATCTTTCTGAATGACAGAAGAACTGAGCACTGTCACCATTAGTAATATTTTTCCATGGTGCTGTGCCATGGTCATGTAAAGGCTTTTTGGAAATTGCTCATAGTGAGAGTGTTGATTTATTAATTTAGAAATATGAATGAAGATTTTTGCTCGACTGTGATTGCAACTTTATTGATTGCCGCTGTCCAGAATTTAATGTATCTGGTACCTGTATGAATGGGGGGTTCCCTCTTTCCCAAAGAGTGCTTAAAATTCTGGAATGTGTTAGGCTGATGAACAGATGAATTCCCATGATACTGGCATGGAGGTATTTATATTTGTAGAAGTAGAAGTATATTGGTATTTGTGAACATGTCAGGAGTGATTTGAAATCAAGAGGAAATTATGAAAGGATAAGAGTCCCTATGGAAGTGTCCCTTTGAAATCAGCATCTGATGACTGACAGATGTGAAATGAAAAGACTGTCTCTGAAAAATACTGTGAAGGGCAAAGAGTATAATAAGTAGGAGGATTTTTCTATAAAGATCTAAGTGAATAATTGGAAGCCATTCCCTCTCCGAGTGCCACTTTTAGCTAATACAGAGTGTTCTGTAACAAGAGCAGAAATGAATGGTAAAGGACATCATCTTGTAGAATCTTAATTTCTCCTGTAAAAACTTAAGGTTAAAAATGGGATGCTTTTTGCTTCCTGACTGAGTATATACTCTTCATCTGAAAAATACTGTTTAAAAAAAAAAAAGACAAAAAAAGACAGAATGCATTGTGGCAGATCCATATGCTTGCAAGTGCATGTCATTAAATGTGAACTGAATGCAAAATAATGTAGTAAAATATGAAAATATGCAGATATTTTAGAATTCCCACTATGGAAGGGTTGGTGCTCCTTTCTGTTGTATTAAGTGTTGCTGCTCAAACCTAACGCTTGCATCTAATTTAGGGAATTTTAATACCTGGTCAAAACAGTACTGAGATCACAGGTCTTTGAAAGTCAGTAAAACAGTTGCTACACTTTGACTGAAGAGAGTTTGGGAAAATACAGGCTTTCAGTTTGGTTCTCATAAGTAAAGAAGTGGGGAAAGAAGAGACCAGAGCTAATGTGGTGAGTCTGAAAGCTGCCACAATTCAAGTCTAAGCCAGAGACATCCTTCTAGAAGGGCATTTTTGTTTATTCAACATTCTAAGAACTCATAAAATTAGGTTTTATGAATGCAAATGTCATATGGTTCTAAATTTGGGACATGAAGCTTTTGATGGATTGGAGTAGATGAATTTTTATTAGAAGTTCCTAATGACGAACAGCAGGAATTAAAGTAGCCCTCTAAATTAATTCCCTTAATTTTCGAAGCTTAGCAGTGTGCAAAAAATGTACAGAAGTTGAATTAAGATAGGTTCTTTCTGTGTGCCTATTAGATATCTGTAATTTTTCTGTCTGTGGCAGGAGGGGTTTGTTTGTATGTAATGGTCCAAATTAGTGACAGTGGTATTAAATTTTTGTGTGAGGGCCTTCTACTAAAGCCAGAAATGATATGCCTTGTTGCAGCAGGTCATTACTGATTTCAGGGTGAGCTTTAGGCCACATTTAATGTGCTGCTCATGAGATGTGCCCCAGAACCTCTGAATATTTGGTAAGTGCCAGAGATGATTAGTGCTTTGTCTTACAGGGTCTGAAGTGTATCTTGAGCTGATTTGCCAGGAAAACTGGAACCAGCTGAGTATTCCTGATTCTTTTTGTGCCTTTATACTGACGTTAAAGAGGTGTGAGCGTCAATGCAGAGCACGTAGTGCACTGAATATTATATCTTCTTTCTGAATTGGTAGTATCCGGAGACTGAAAAGTGCTCGTGTGATGAAAAGAAATACCCTGATGTACCATTTTAATTGGCATTCATTATTCTGTGTAAATACATTGCCTACACCTTGAAGTTGGTCATAAAACGCTACCGATGCAGGTGAGGTAGAAAGGCAGGTTGGGTTAAAGTGCATCACTTTTCAGATATGGAAGAACAAGGATGGGAAGTTTAAAATGAAACTTCTCAGTGACTTCTTTATAATGCTTTTTTCTTTGCTTTAGATTTAGTTCAACACTTGCTTTGTTAGTTATAAGATACCTTAAAAACAAACAAAAAACACCACCACCACCACCCTGCCTTCATATGTCTTTTTGTATTTATTTGTTCTTTGATGATTGCATTTCTGGAAAGTTTCCTTGGGAGGAGTTTTGTATAATGACGTGGTTAGATAGGGATACGCATGAAGAGTTTGGATACCCTGGCAGAAAATCCAGAGGGAAAAATACTTGACTGAATCAGAGGCTTTCTCTAGACTAAAGTGAAGGAACTAGATGAGTTTGTGACGCTCTGATGGAAACACTGCATGTACTTGGCTCCACTGAAGTAACTTTATTGATTCGTGCAGTGAAATCATCCTTGCAGAGCAAGATCTAAGCAATGAGGTTCAAGATTTATAGTAACTCAGTCAGCCAACTTAGAAGGATGAAACTACAGCCAAATCCCCACTCTTTATGTTAATATTTTTGGACAGAAGGTCAAAACAGTCCATTCCAAAGTTGCAGTGAACGTAGAGCATTGAAAGCCAACTGAAACACTGCAGCTATTTTGCTTTAGTAATGTCTCTGTGGCTCATGGAAAGTCACGTGCTCCCAAACTCCTGTATGAATTGCCAGTTTCAGTAGATGCTTATTTTTCTGTGTTGAATTCAGTGACTTATTTCCTAAGTACACTTCTTGTTCAGAGGTTATATTTTGTTTGCTTCCTTGCCGCAGAATAGTATTGCTATGTCATCTGGCTAAAGGATGGTAATATTTCAGACTGTACTTCTATATGGGACAGGCCGGTCAAACCATCGGTCACACGAAGCGTGGAATGTATCCAGTGATCTCCTCTAAATGTGGACTAAATTAATGCCATATCACGTACACTTACTTGCTTGAGCATTTACTTTCAGGATATGTGATAATTCTGAGGATTTATTTGAAATATTCCCTTTTCATGTTTCAATTCACACAAAAAAAAAAAAATGTTAAGAAAATTTTCACATGAAGAAGTGCGCGGGTCAGTGAAAGCGTGCCAGTATTGGTTGCTTTGTCACAAGTTTGGTGAAGCAGCTATACCCTTGAGGGGAAAGCTGCTTTTAAGCTGGGTAAAGCTCTTCTGTTAAACTGCAGGGCAGTGCTTAGTAACAGGTTACGTATTTCCATGGACGACACTGTTGTTCCATTGACTGCTTGGTCCACGTGTTCATCATTGTGGCATGGGAAAGAGATGCAATTCAGTTGCATGAAAGCAATAGTCTACACTACTAGGAAAAATATAAATGAAAACCTCCACCCTTTTCTTCAGGAGGAGAACAGAGTTTTTTATACCGACTTTCAACCTTCATGGATGCCTTGGGGAGCAAGGTGTGCATGGAGCTTCGTGGGAACGTTTGGAGTTAATTGGGAGTTGAAGTATATCCTGCCTTACTTGTTGACCACAAAACACACCTTAAGATAGCGAAATAAAACTTCCTCAGTCTTTACAAACACAGCTGCAATTGCCTATGCTGTAAGTTGCAAATCAGAGTATGAAGAACAGCTCCTCCCACCCCTTCACATCCTCCTGGTTGAGCATTGATGGTAGGGTGGGGAGCAGAGAGAGGTGGGGTGGAGGGTGGGGCTCTGCCAGACTCCATAGGTTTTCTGTGCTTTAAAGTTGCTTTTTTTTTTTTTTTTTTTTTTTAGGTTTGTTTATCTGGTAAATGTCAAGTGATGTGGATCAATGTCCAAACTGACCAATAACCTTAGGGCATGCAGCACTGCTCCTTTCTTTGGTAGAAAAGTTGGGTTTGTTCTTGTGCAGCACTTAATTATCCCACCTCACATGATCGCAGAGAGCTGAAATTTGCACTAACTTGTGATTATTTGCTGAGGGTTTGTTATGTCACACGATAAACGATGCTGTAAAGCCTACTCTTTAGGTGTTAGGTGACAACTGAGAAATTGTCCAAGTACTACAGAGCAGCACTGAGCCCACTGAAGAGCATAACAAACAGCTTTGTAGGTTTTTGTTCCACCATCAGCTCATGCTTTGATTTCCAACACTTACTTGTGCAGCTTTTGACGAGCAGCAGGTTCTGCTCTGTACCTACAAATATTTCTAGTATTACTTTAATTGAATTTTTTAAAACAAGTTTTTTAAGATTTCAAAGGTTTTCTTTTTTATTCCTTTACAATTAAAAGGTGTGTTGAAAACATTTGTGGTTTAAGATTTTAAATAATGATTTTTGTCTTTTACCAGGTGAATGTCTATGTGCTGGGAAAAACTTTCCTTCTCTTGGCGAGAGAACTCTGCATAAACGCTCCGGCCATAGGTACTTCTTTACACTCTGACTTTGGGGTATACTTTTGGTATGATTACTTTAGAAGCATCTGTTATGTGCGTGTCCATAGCATTAACCTACTAAAGCAGTAAGTTAAAAACAAAGCTGGAATCAATCCAGCAGTACTGCCCGTGAGATCCCGGTCTCCTTTACGTAAGGTCTTAGAGGTGGTAGATGCTGTCCTTGCCTACAATTTTGATGCTTTTTCTGAAAGTGGCTTAGGCTACGTTAAAGCAACAGACTGATGGTATTCATGAGATGTGTCTTCATCTGCATGTTTGCAAGGGCCTGTCAAACTTCACACAAAAACATCTTGTAAGCATTTGACAAACAGACTATCAGTCCATTGCTGTCGTTGTTCAGTGCTTGAAATACAAGTGACCTGATGGAAAACTGTGTGCAGCATGCAGCTTTTCCCAAGTATTGTAATAACTTTTTAAGTTGTAAGTCAGTGTTCCACATTGTAGCATGCAGTATTATGGAGGCGGGGTTCACCTGTCAAAAGGGTGAGAAGCTCTTGTCTAGGTTGCAGCTTTTGAGCCAAGGGGATTCATGCCAATTCCTGCTGTTAGAATGTGCCTTTATAAGAGAGGTCTTGTGACTGTTGCCCACCTCTGTGCAGAATTCTTTTCCCCGTATCTTAACCCACCATCACTCCCACTCTCCTTAATCTGTACTGAGAGAATCAGATGCCTTTGTGCTCAAGAACACACGCACCCTCCTTCAGCTGTACTCAGCTGGTCACATAACTGTGTTCCTGCTCTTTCAGTCTGCAGCAAGAGAACCAGCAGCTCCCCTACTGAGCATCATCATAACAGTCTCTAGAAAGCAATACACAGGCAGGACACAGCTATCTCCCATCGCTGCAGTGAGCAGGATTAGTTGACAAATCAGTTAGCACAGCCTGATGTCCTGCACAGACATCTTGTTTCAGATAATTCAGTTCCCTTATTTCCTTTTCTGTAGTTTTCTTTTTTTGTTGTTGTTCTGAGAGAACCAGCAACATTTTATTACAGTTTAGTTTCAAGGTAGAAAAATAATGCAGCTCAGGTAAAAAAAAAAAAAAACAAACAAACAAAACTTGAAGTTAAATGTAGAGGTACCTGTTATATGTGCAAACAAAAAAAAAGTAAATTGGATTATTCTACATTACAATGTTTTATAAAGAACAGTAAGTACTTCCCATTAGTTCAGCTGTAACTGTGGTCAGATGCTTGAGGAACACACCTACCTCAATCTGTCTCTGAGAAGACTGGAGGATGCTAGCTATAAAAATGACCGATACCCCTGAAAATACACAGGGAGAAAAAAGGCCTGCAAGCTTCCCCTCATGGTGGCTTCCCTCAGTAATTCTGACTGACCGTGCTGTAAATCTGTCTGCTCCTAAGGGTGAGGGGGTGATGTATATTTAAGTAGTGGCTGTCAGTGTTACAGCTTGTGGCTGCACGAGGCTTTCTCTGCCTGCCTTGACTCTGGCTCCTCAAACCTGGTGCATTTTGACAGTGCAGGTGTTACTGCTGCTGTTTGCTGGGCAGGGCAGAGGATAATGGAGATGATGGCAAAAGCAGAATGCAGAGGGACAGGAGAAGCTCACGGCTGTAAGCACAAGGTTTTATCAGTGCTGGTTATGCTCAGGTTTTTTTCTGTTCAGCTCAGGCAACCCACAGCCAACCTCTGAGTTTCCTTCCTCCTGTCCTCCTTCATGAAGGACAACGAGGGCTGCCTGACGGATGGGCTCTGCAGGTGGGGGAGCCTCTCTGTGGCACTGCACCTTGCAGAGGACAGGCAGCCAGCAGCTGTTACCACCCGTTAACTACACTGTAGCTGAATGAACAGACAAGCAGCAACATCAGTAAGGGGCAAGTAGGCAGGATTTAGGGCAAGTAGAAACATTTTATATTTCACCGATTCATAAACTGCTCTAGTTTAGAACATTCTGTTTGAGTCAGCTGCAGTCTGCAAGTTAGTTATCTATATACAAAATAAATGCACGGTATGTGCAAAATTTAACATTTTTTTTCTGCTCACTGCAGTCTTAATTAAGTCAAATAGCTTATGAATAAATAAAATAAGATTAAATTCGAGAGCATTCCTTCACTTATTGGTATAGCCTGATGTAGCAGATAGGTAAGTAGCGTAACATTCCACACTGCTGTACAGTTCTGTAGTAAAACTGAAGAATCCCTTAAATGTGCAGCGTCGCAGTACTGGAATACAATCAAGGTGAAATGCATCATGCATAGAAAATGAGCTCAGGGATTTGTCCTCCTTGTACCCCAGTCCCATTAGTACTGTCCGACGAACACTGGAACTGGAAGGTCACTTTCCCACACTGCACTTCAGTCATTCCCTCCTGCCCGAAGTAACTGAGCTCATTGCCGTCCAGAATGGCACTTACATTGTAAAACGTGTCCTGCTCAACCTGCACCGGGTGCTCAAACCACACCGAGAAGGTATTACTGGAGCCGTCGGAGGTAAACTTTGTCAGATTCTGAGCCAGGACAACTCCTAAGCGCTTCAGTTCAATTTTGACGCTGTATTCAGCTTTGCCACAACTCGACCCATACAATCCCAGTCCCGCTATAAATATCCGTTTGTCTACGGCAAACTGAATACTGTCGCACCGCCCCCGGTACCTCCACTGGTTACTGCGGTACGCAGACGACTGGAAGCGATGGCAGCGCTGCGGCACGAGTCCTTTCCTTTTCGTCAGCGGAAACTCGAGTTTGGGTTTGTTGGCAGCCGTGTACCACAGGAATATGTTGTGCGTCTCCTCCAGCGTGAGGATGTCGGACTGGGCCGCCCCGTTGGCGAACTCTTCCAGAGTCATCGTGGGGATCCGCACCAAGTACAGCGCTTTCCCCAGCACGTTCCTCTTGTTGCGCGGCGTCACCGGCAGCCCCTGCCTCTTGCACTCAGCCTCTGCCCAGTTGAGAACCGCCTCAAACACCACCACCTCCTTGGTGTTGAGGGCCTCCCGCGTCACGATGATCTCCAGCGTCTGCAGGTCGATCTCGCAGAACCCTTCTGACTTGAGCGCCATCTCCGCCTGAGCATCGATCACCTCCCAGCAGCGCTGGGTCAGCTCTGGCTCCTCGAAGAGCCGGCTCTGGGACAGCAGGACGCACGCGTTCTTCGCCTCCAAGCTCGTCTCCAGGAAGTTGACGCACGCCTTCGCCAGGGCCGGCACGATGTACTTCTTGGCAGCGTAGAGCGTCGCCAGCACCGTGTCGGCTTCCAGGTCTATCTCATCGCTGTACATGTACCTAGGTGAGAAAAGAAGTTTCTTAAGGGAAAGCGTACAGGCACAGCCCATGGAAAAACTCATCTCTAGTCATCGTTGCTGGCTGTTAGTCAGACACTCAGCCATCTGACAGCTCATGAAGCACGAATACGTGCGCGTTGCACGACGCCAAGCGGGAGCTGCATATTCTGTAAGCCACTTTGATTCCGTCCACGTAATTAGCAGACTCGGAGCGGCCACTTACTTTAATAGGATTAGAAAGGCTGCGGGTTCCACATCTGGGATATGGATTTCGGATTTGACCTCGGCGAGATCGCCGTAAAACATAGCGTAGAAGACGGAGCTGCCCACGGCCAGCACGTACTGCAAAACAGAGAGAGAGCAGCTCAGCACCGCGCGTCGCTTCTGGGACGAGGAGGGGGAACCGAGGCACGGATGCAGGGTCTGCAACCAACCTTATGGGCAGGAACTTTCTTGCACGCCCCCGGCGGGCCCACGATGAAGTGGACGTCAGCCATGAGCTCGTTATTGAACATCAGCGCGTTCCTGCGGGCGAGGGGCAGGGAGAGGCCGGTTAGCGGCGGGCGGCCCGGACCCACGCACCCACCCGACCCGAAGGGGGGAGGCGTGGGGGGGGCCCGGCCTCACCTCTCGCGCAGCGTGGGGTGGCACGACTGCCAGCTGGCGCTCTCCAAGTTGTTGTTGTTGAGGTTCTGGAGCTGGGGCGGAGGGGGCGGCTGCGCGCTCTGCTGCAGCTGCAGCGCGGGTTTCTTGCTGCCGGCGGCGGCGGCGGCGTTGCTGTTGGCGATATTGGTGTTGGCAGGGTAAAGTTCTGCGGCCATCTTCTTCTTCAGGGCCAGGGGCACTGCCTCAGAGCATCCTGGCGCCCTGCCGTTTGACCTGACGCTCTTTTTGGACTTCTTTAAGGTCTCTGGAAGCAGAAGAAAAAAAGTCAAACACTTCATGATCCTGCCATTGAGGCACCCGTGGGGCAGCGGCATCGGCGAGAGGACCGCCGGCTCCCGAGCCAGGTCCCGCGGCGTGGATGGGCGCTCCCAGGCCGCCGTCACGGAGCGCTGCGGTGCTCACCTCGCAGCGGGGAAAGCGGGCAAGGCGGGCGGGCGGCTCCGGCCCCCGAGGAGGAGGAAGAAGAGAAGAAAAACCAGCCAAAAAAAAAAAAAAAAAGAAAAAAAAAAAGAAAAAGCCACCAAAAAGCACGAAGAGCAGCACAGCACCAAAATCCCCCCAGATCCAGCAGCAGGGCACGGCGTCAGTCCGCAGATCCTCCAGGCGCTACCGCCCGCCGCCGGCTCCCCGCTGCCAGCGCCGCTCCGCTCCGTCCTTCCCCTCCCGGTGCCGGAGGCGGCGGCGGCGGGGGCACATCCGGGCCGGGGCGGCTCTCCGCAGTCCGCTGCCGGGCGCACCAACTTTCCTCCTCCTCCTCCTCCTTTCCCCGCGGCGGCGGCGACCGCCGCCTCCTCCTCCTCCTCCTCCGCCGCCGCACGGCGCTGCTCCTCCGCGCTGCTCCCGCCCGCCCCGGGGGCGTTGCTGGCGGCGGGGCGCCCCGGCTGCTCGGCGGCGGAGGCAGCGCCGCCCCGGGCGCTCCCCTCGCGGCTGTGCTCGGCGCGGCTCTGCCGGGCCCTGCCTCCGCCTCCCGCCCTAAGAGGCAGCGCGGCGCCGCGCGTCACGGCCCCCGCGCCAATGGGGAGCGCCGGGGCGCGCCGGGCCGAGCCGCCCCCCCCCCCCCGCTCGGCGACGTGCGCCGGGCAGCGCCGCCCGCTCCGCCCCTTCCCCGCCGCGCCCGCCCGGGGGCGCTGTGCCGAGCGCTGCCCGAATGGCGCCGCGGAGCGGCCCTCGGAGCTGCCCGGGCGGGGGCGCCGCCGCGCCGCGCATTGCGGTGGGGGCGGGGGGGACCGGAGCGGCGACGGGGGCACGGCCGGGGCTGGAGTGAGGGAGGGAAGGGCAGCGAGCGGCGGCTGCTCGGTGCTGTGCGGTGGGGTTTCTCCTGTTTCATTTCTCTCTCTTTTTTTTTTTTTTTTTTTTTTTCTCGTAAAGTTTGTCTCCCTTTTGTCGCTCTCCGTATTTTGTTTAGTTTTTATCGTCCTCCTTTTTATTTTTTTCTTTCTTTTCGCTTTTTCCCTTCTGTTTTGCCCTTCCAATCTCCCTCCTCCTGTTTTCCTTCCCTTGTACTTTTTCCCTTCTATTCCCCCACGTTCTACATCCTCCCTTCTGTTTTTCACTCCCTTTTGCTTTCCCGTGTTTCTTTTTTTCCCCCTTTTCCCTTCTACTTTTCTTCCGTCACCTTTTATCTACCCTCCTTTTATCTCACCCCACTTTCCTCCTTCTTTTATCCCTCCTCCTTTTACTTTCCCCCTTCTCGCGTCCTCCAGACCCCCACCTTCACCCCACATCTCCATGCTGTGCCCTCAGCCCATCTTTTCCTGGTGGGCAGGGGCTGTGCAGGACCTGCATGGGAGGTCTGCCATTGGCTTCAGCAGTGTTTTGCAAGTGCTGGTTCACGATTTCTTTTTAATCCACGCGGGAGACAGTCACGTTAACTTTGGCCTCGGTTGAATTTGTACATCGGTGGCATTACTTTTTGGCCTTTTATGGCCTCTTTTGCTTTTGGCTTTCCACTGAAAACCATCCACGCGTTCATATTCTGGCTGTTTGGTAGCTCTCAGAATTTAAATCAACTGCGTGTAATGTTTTGTCAAATGACCTGTGGGCACAAGCGCTGGCAGAAAACACTGAGCAGCTTCTGTGCAGATGCGTGCGAATGCGCCCCAACTCCTCTGCCTCGCCCTGGAGCTGGGTCCCTGCCCCGTGGGGCAGCCCTGACCCCGTGTGTGCGGCTCTGACCCCGTGCGGGGCAGCACAGACCCCATCTAGGGCAGCCCCAACCCACGTGGGACAGCCAGGAGTGGGCTGGGTGCTGCCTGCATCAGTTGCATAGTCTGCATGTCTGCTGAGTTTGAGCATTGCTTCTGGAAGCGCTTTGCATTTTGGAATCGGTCGTTTCTGTTTACTAGCATGATGAATTCACGCTTTTCTGGGAGCTGTGTTTGTGCCAGTACTCATTTTTACAAGAAAGTGCTTGGAAATGGGTTTCCTTAAGCTGTTCTCCCTGACTGTTGGCTTGCAACGGGCACCTTAACGTGGGCAGCGTTCTGCTGGCACATGGCACAGCCACCCTAAAGAATCACGGGGATCCATCCCAAACCTTCGGTTATTATGCCCATAGTCAGGAGGTGACTGTTTTGGCGTATCTTAAGGTTTGAGGGAGATGTGTTTGGAAGGTTTTGCTCTATGAATGCGATGCTCTCATGTAAATGTCTTTGTGTAACCACGTACTGCTCGTGCGGGTAATTACGGATAGCAACAGGGCACTGTTGTCAGAGCTTGGTGCTGCATGGAAGCGCTCTGATTAGTTGTAAATCCGCGCGGTGCTGCAGCGCTTTGAGCTGAATTTTCGTCTTTATCAGTGTAAGTGCCCACACAGGAGATCAGCTGAGGAAATTGAGTCGGGGCTAATAGTTAACAATTTACCTTACATCATGGATTTTCGGTCAAGTGATAAAAGACAGGCAGGAAATGAGCGGCTGATACCTGAAATCAGAGTAAACACGTGTTAACGCGCGGCTTTTACAAGATTGTTTGATAAATAATAAATTGCGTTAGGCAAAGCACGGTCCGCGCTGACAGATTTCGGTGGGTCTGAACCTGATAACACCAACACTTGAAGAGAGTTTGTGCATCAGGAGGCGCATCCTGGGCTGATGTTAATCGTCGTAGGCTGTTGACATTGATTGAGTTCCAGCAATTTGTGGCTAAATACGGCTTTGAACCCTGAAAAGCACTAAGGACAACAGTGTGACGTGTTTTAAAAGCCTCTTGTCTGTAAGAGAGGAAGGATTTTGTTTTAGCTATGCCAGTAGTGAAAAAGTGATCCTAAAGTTGTGCTGCTTTCTGCTTGTTCCCTGAGATGTGAAGCGAGCCGACCATGACAGCCTCACAGTGTCATAAATCAAGGTTTGAGATTAGGAGTAATTGCACTGCTTTCTTTTGCAGATCCGTGTTTATATATTCCTCGGTTTGCACATATGCTGGAATTTGGGGATAAGAACCATGAAGTGTCCATGACGGCTCTCAGGCTACTGCAGAGAATGAAGCGAGACTGGATGCACACTGGCCGCCGGCCGTCCGGGCTCTGCGGGGCAGGTGTGTGTGATGTGGGGTGTCAGAAGTGTGAGACACGGGGTGCTGGGTATGTCAGATGTGAGGTGTGTTGCTCCACCTGCAGCAGGTTGTGCAAGAAGCTCAGGGAGCTGGGGACAGCTGTGGACTTTCCCATTTCCTAGGAACTCAAATTTCTGTTCTGCTCCTCCATTCATTGCTCAGATCCTTTACCTCTTACATCTTGGGTTGTTTGGTTTTTTTTTTTTTTTAACCTTTCTGGGGCTCCTCTTGCTCCCATTCTGCAAGCTGTAGCTTTTTGTCAGCTAAAACTGCACCACTACTGCAGGCACTTGGAAATGTGTCTTTACACTGATTCTTATGCAAGAAATGGCTTCTCTGACCTAATATGTGAAATTATTTTCCTCTCAGTCTTTTTCTGAGATTCAGTGCAGGCATGACACTTACAAAAACCTATAGGGCTAGGCTAAGAGATGGTCGATACCAGCTAGTGAGTTCAGACTGATGACAAGTGTGTGTAGTCACGTCAGTGTATTTGAAACATCTTATATGTGCGTGCTTGAATAGCGCATAAATCATAGAGAACCCAAAACTATACGTTCTTACAGGCTGAGAGCTGGGGTTGTTCAGCCTGGAGAAGAGAAAGCTCTGGGGAGATCTGAGAACGGCCTTTCAATATCTAATAGGAACTGTAAGAAAGAAGGGGCAGGGTGTGATTTGACGGGACAAGGGGAGACAGTTTCAAACCATTCAGTAGACATACAAGTTGAAGCAGGAGGTGCTGAATTCCTACATCCATCCACACAATAAACAGCACAAGCAGTTCATGGCTTCTTTTGGTTCCTTAGCCTTCATACCCGTGCCACACATTGTCTGGAGCTGCGTGAAGGAGCAGACGTTTGGTGTTCCCATTAGGAACTGGAGCCATTTCCACACGTGCCCGGAGTGGAGCTTTGGTTTTGTTTTCTCTGGAGGAAAGCACTTCTGCATGCTTAAACCCCTTCTTCCCACTGAACCGCCGCATGATGAATGAGTGAGGTTGATACCTCAAAACTGTCCTGCTGCTCTGAATCAAAACACTGATGTAAATGCAAGCTGTGCCACTTATCTGGCTGTGTAGAGGGTCTTGCACACCAACAGCTGAGCACCAGCAGGCCGGTGGTAATGGTCACAGCACTGAGGAGAACAGCTTAAGCAAGTTCTGTGTGTTTTGCTTTGGGGGATTTAATAGGACAGCTTTTTATTCAACTAGTAAATTCTGCTAAAAAGATGGTAACTTTGACAACGTGTGATCAGCCTGATGTTCTTGTGCTGTATTGAAGTAGCTGTGGTTTCCACAATGAGCTGAAGTGTAAAATCTTTAGAGCGCAGTTTGCAATCAGCTTAGTTTTATTGGGTAGGAACAAAGTCTGTGAAGTTGAGTCAGTCACGTGCATTCAAGGATGCAGCTGAACGTAAGCATTTACTGCTCTCTATCTGAAGGCAGGGGCAAAGAGAGGGTATCGTTATCTGTCTGTTTTCTGCTTTTCTTCAGCAGTTTTTCCTCTTTCTGACATTGACTGTCCCTGCTTATTCTCTAGCTCTGTTAGTGGCAGCGAGAATGCATGATTTCCGACGCACTGTTAAAGAGGTCATCAGGGTGGTCAAGGTTTGTGAGTCTACGCTAAGGAAAAGGTCAGTTCCATTTTATTACTTTTATCTTTCGCTTACAGAACTGAAAAGTGCTGCAGTCTAAAATGGATATATAACAGACAAAACCAGCTTATTTTCCTTTTCACAAGTGCCAGGAATAAAATAAGTACAATGTGTTTAGCTGGTCATATTGAAGCAGTAACCCTGCCTCTTATGTAAGGCCTCGAATGCTTAGCAAAGATGGTAGGAAGCATTGTGGCTGTTTAACGGGTGAAGAGTTTAAAGCAAACAGTATTTGGTCATAAATGTTAACAGAAGAAATAATTGATCGATTCTCAAAGCTGAGGATGGCCCTTAGGATTTTCTTGCCTTGATCCAGGGTACTGTGCTGCAAAGTCTTGTGCTTTTGCTGTTACTGAACAGAACTTTACAAAATGTTTGATAAAATGCTCATTTTCAGTATTGTTGCACTGCTAGTAAATGGAAGACAGCACAATGACTTTAATGGTAACGTCACTGAACTATTGACAGAAAGTAAGAACTGTCAACCTGAAAGTGAGAACTTTGCCTGTACCTTTGGCGTGGCTTTTGTTGAAAAGATGTAGGAACACTTTCCAAGTGTCAGTGAAGTGAACATTAGTAGCAGTCACCAATTTCTCTCAGGTTTGAAAATGTGTAGCCTTTTCTTTTCTCCTAGGTTTGTGAAAATTGACATAACTGCGAAGTGCCACACTGTTTGTTGCTCCCAGTATGAAATATTTCTACCAGCTGTATATTTTGAAGTTGGTTGAACCAAAGTTTGTCTTTTGGAAGTTTTCCTGGTGTTTTACTTTCTCACCACATCACTTTGCTCCAGATCTTCATTTATGGAGCAGGAGTGATAACATATCCTTGCGTTGCCTGGGTGCTGCAGGGATACGTTTAAATTGCTTAAATGGCTGTAGGCACTTATAACAGTTAGGATGAACGAGTGGAAATGCCACTTTTTTCCCTCTGGTCAACAGGTCATGTGTTCTCATGTGCATTTTGTATGATTGATGATTTATGCACACACAGTCGATTCCAAGACGCCTTGGTTACGTGGTTGAATAGTTCATTCATACTAAGAAAATAAGCATAATGAGTTAAAGTTGCAAGGAAAATTAATTTGAGCAATTGTTTCAAGCGAAGAGATCTTGCTTCAAAATTCATGCTTTGAAATGTTTACTCAAGTCGCACACATCAACTGAAATGACAGCGTTATTTACTTTGACAGGGTAAACGTGACAGCTGAATTATTTTCAAGCAGCTATAATTACAACTATATTTATCACGAATCTATAAATTTGATTGATGTTTTTCAAATAAGAGCACGTTATATAGTACTTAATGAAGGGAAATAAAAAATACCATTGAATAACTGTTTCTGCACCCCATTTTTTTCCTCCTCTTTCAAGAATTCTTCTCAAGATGCCATCAAGTAGAAGTTGTCTGAATTAATAAGCAGTTGTTTCATGCTCTTAAGAAATTCTTTGCTTCTCAGTCTGATGTCGATTTATTTCCTTTCAATTATTGCTGTAGTGATTCTGATCTACAAAGAACTGCTGCTGCTCAGTGTGTTGTGAAGCTGTTGAGTGTGGTTGGGTGGAAGAGTGATAATGGGATGCCTTGGGTGCTGTGCTTGCTGCTGGTGGCTTTCCTTGGAAAGCCCTTGAAGGAAACCAAGTGGGAGTCCAGATAATGCTGATAATTCCAGCCTCCAGCATCTCCCTGTGTTATGGTTGGATTTTCATGTCCTCCTCGAGTCTGGGATGGACAGGGATGTGGGATCAGTGGCCAAGGAACTAGGAACAATGGGTCTTAAGAAGGCTGAGTTAAGCTTACTGCTGTGCACCAGGAATGGGGCTCAGGAGGAGGTTCACTGAAATGTGCTGTACCTTCAGGTCTTAAAAACAAATGAGCTGATCATAAACAAAACCTGGTTTGAAAGGAAAAAGCAACAAACCGTGAAAGTGGCCCTTAGACCCCGTCACCCATCTTCAAATCAGGATGTCTTATTCTGTTTGGCTGAAGAATGGAGTGACTTTATTTCTAGCACGTGTGGCTTTGGTAAGGGCTCAGTGAGAAAACTTTGTAGTTACTTCACAGGGCCTTTTCGCTTTATGTTTTGAAGCACGCAATTAAAATGTGAAGCTTGTTGCTGTTGTTGAAAGGGAACACATTAAATATTAATGAATGTACTGATAATTCTATCTGTCTCGCTTCCAGTCTAATTGAAATGATATTAACTTATAGATCACTCTATGTATTCAAAGTACTGTACGAATATTAACTAATTAGTCAAATTGTTATTTTTTTTGTGTAATCTTCTGTGGAGATAACAGAAATTAACTTTTCATAAACTCAGTGCTCTTATTTGGTTTAATTCTCCCAGTTGTGCCTGTTTAATGCACCTATCTTTGCTTCTGCTTCTTTTAACATTTACATACGCTGCCCCCGAGTCTGTTTATTTACCTACTGCATACTTTTTCTGCACACTGAATTATGTTCTACGTGCAGTAGAAATGATTTTCGTGATATTTCTTCATTGTACATTATCTAATGTGGTGCGGCCCTTATGTGTGTTTGAAGATCTTAGGCATTACTTCAGGAGAAATTAAAAACGTCAGCTTATCTTTGTTAACAGTCGCATTTTACTTCTTGGGCTTTATCTTTAAATTAAGCTGCTTTTTACATAAGAAAAAAATGTTTCTTCTCAGTTCCATGAAGTACTATCTGTAAAAAAAAACCTTTTTGCAGTGAACTTCAGATGGAGTAATGTATCAGCAGAAGTGAAGCTTGATTGGGAAGGAATTGAAATGAGAGGCCAGAACAGATTTAAAGAGCTCATTTATGAGGCGAGTGTTTCTTAACACAATAATACAGTATTTTTGGTAGACAGAACTTCATGCCAAAAGAACTGTGGTTACCACTCAGGGTGGAGATGCTGCTGGGACTTTTCTAAGTAGGGTCGTTTGTTTGTGTTCTGGGGACCCAGCTCTCGTTCTGTCAACAGTGGCATTGGAATTTTTTCTGGAAAAATGAACAACTCGTGCACAGAGATGAATGTGCTGCCCACAGCTTTCCTTATTTGCGTTGCACCAGTATCTGGTTCACGTAAACTTTGTGTCCAAACTCTTGCTGCAGTCTGAAGCTGGGCAGACATCTGCAAGCAGAAGCAGAGAGTAAGCGGTTTGGGATGTGGATTCAGATCCAGGAAGGGGAGAGGAAGTAATGGGGATGCTGCACAGGTGGCTGCAGGGACAGGTTTTCCAAAGTAGCAAAGCCATATCACAGCCAGAACTGGAGGCAGAGGTGTCTAGAAGTTGGTGTTCTGCTCCGATACGTGTTCAGTTGTACTAAAACCCCGTGCCAAACTGAGGGAGCAAATGAAGAAATATTTGATGTCTCAAGTTAAATAATGGAGAGATGTCTGGAGTCTCAAGTTAAATATTCGAGTGGCTTATAGGTGATTTCTAGAAATCTTTCTAGGATAGTGAGTAAAATGGGGCTTGATCCGTGCCTGTTGGTATTGCATACTTTTGCAAGCCGGTTTCTCTGTTGTAATGAAAAAAGGTTTTGTTCTTGATGAATCCAATTTTGCCAGCTATGTTACTTTTTGTAAATCTGACTTCTGTGCAGCTCGTAAGCTAACATATTAATTAGAGTCCTAATATGTTTCGGTATTACATGCTTATTTTAAGAACTGCCATTTCAGATTTATTTGGTGGCTGTTACTTCTGATACAATAATTAACTTCTTAGCACTAACTCGGGCTTAGATCTTGTAAACAGTTTTCTCTGTGTTTGACTTTGCTCGACTGAGCGGCTCTGCTAAGAAATGAAGCAGCGTGCTATTTTTCTTCTCCAGGAGATCATAGAATGTTTTGACATACTGCAGTGGAGCAACCATGCTAATGGAGCAAAATTTTCAGTAGTGCTGGAGCGTTTTGTTTTATTACCGTGCTGTGAACGCTGCAATCAGGGGAAAAAGAAGGACAAAGAATTCCAGTGGGTTTGGACCGATTCAGGATGCCCAGGACAGCCCATCGATGGGATGATTAGTGGGTTAGCTGGTGAGCACAAATGCTGTGTGTAAGCATCTGCAGACTTAGGAAAGAATTGTGACGACACATTTGTGATGTTTTAAAGCTCTGTATTGGTGAAAGCAAGCAAAAGCAACTGATTCTTAAGGGCACTTCTGATGAGTACAGGAACAAATCTTTCAAGGTAACTGTTCTTTAATACTTAAAAAAAGAACAGAATTACCAGCAAGTGAGCACTGTAAGTGAGCAGTTCCTAGATAATTTGCAGTAAATGACTGTGTGTGTACTTAGTCTGTGACAAAAACAGATGAAATATATCAATGTAGGACACCATGGAAGTTGTTTAAGGGGAAAATAATTCTCTGTGCTGGTGTGTTGGGCTAGGAGCACACAAATTTAGCACAACCCAGGTGATGTTGTTATACATAGATAGATATACATACACGTAGGTTGCTCCAAAAGTAATGCCTCCTATTTATTTCCGTGAAGACTACAAGAGATACAAAGAGCACAGTAACGCTATTTGACAGAGCTACAGAACAGCATTTTCCAGCACAGTCACCACCACTCTCTTTGTTGTTTTTTTTCTCCAGAGCCTGCATGCAGCGCTCGTGACAATCTGCACCAGCAGAGGTGACCCACTGCTGAAATGTACCACCCACTGCCACACTGTGCTCCCAGCACTTCTATCTGTTTACATGCTAGGAGATACCAGACAACTTTTATATCGTGTAGGAAGCATTTCATAACTATTTCTGGTACATGTTCTATATTTAGTATCACTGTATGTGTTTATACACTTCCTTAAATAGTTCATGCGTAAACATTGTATAGCTTGGAAAAAATGGGTAGAGGAGGATGATGCAACAGACATTTATAATTTAGAAAACAGTGACTGTTTGCCGTGGCAGTGCAAATTCTGACCTTCTCTGTTGTTAGTGAGCATGCAGGTTTGGAGTGGTAGGCAGCGCCGATGGGCACAGTTAAGACAGTGGGGATATAGTTAAGTATTTTTGTACTCAGGTAATATATAACAGTAAGTCCTTTACTTTCTTGAGCTTGTAAGTGTTGGAGTTGTCCAATCAGCTGGGCTTTTCACTAAAATATTTTTTAAGTTTCTGATCTGTCTGCCATTCTGAGCAGAGGCCCATCCAGCACAAGGTACCTCTGCTTCTAGAGCTGGGCACTGGTTGTGTGTACGTAGGAGGGCAGTCAGATGCCGTGTAGCTTAGCACAGTTCTCTGGTCCTGGCTGAGCTTTGCCAGCAGTTTCAGCTACTTTTCCTGTTCAGCGGGAAGAGGAAGCAGAGGGCAGTGCAGCTTCCTCTAAATCGTCCCTGCTCACAAGTCCCTCTTGGACTTTGAACTCAGAGTCCCAAAGCGTTTGTGAGTTGGACTCCAGAGGACCTTGCTCTTTTCAATGCTTTGTCACGCCTCACCACCACAGAAGTTCAAGTAACCACTAAAACAGCATTCAGCTGTGAACAGGAGTCCTTTTCATGTTTGTTTTTTTTTTTTCCCCCTAAGCTGTAGACTGGATTCATAAGTCTCCACTGGACAGTGTTCCTGAAAGAAAACAAAAGTGGAAAAACAACAACAACATTGCTCTCCTTCAAAGTGACTGACCCATTTTCCCTTATTGGGAGCTAAATTAAGTGTGAGTGGAATTGGTTTGCTGTTTGGTGCACAAAAGTGCTTTATCGGAACACGAGGTGTGTTTTTGTCTGTAAAGAGATGGAACAAAAGCCGTGGAAATTTTTCTTTGGGAAAAAAAGAAAAGGGCCGGGACTAGGAGCAAGTGACACCAAGCTCTGGAAAAACTTTGCTCCCAAAGGAACTTGCTGGAAAGAGTCTGTGAGAAACTGTAAGGGGAGGGTTTATACTGGAAGTTGAATCTTAGCCTGAACTGATTGCCGCTGCTTCAGCTATAAATAGAAAATACTTATCTGCCAAATTTCAGTTTTTTGGAGGCCTTTTGAATTTGTCCCAAGGTAATAATATCTTAATTTGTTTATCTGTTTATTTTCTTCCCTACGATAACTTAGAGGCTGCTCTTACTAGATTTTCTTTTTTTTTAAGATTAACAAAATTACAAAGTGAACTTAGATATAATTTCTATGCAGAACTTCAAAAGTAGCCTGCAGGTAGTTGTGTTTTTGTTTTTTGTTTTTTCCTTCATGAGGGTGCTCCCTCACCCCTGAAATTATCATACTTATAATTAAGATTGCATCAGTTTTTCTTAGCTGCCTAGACTGCTGCGCGCATCAGTTTGTTGCCTTGCTGGCATGTGTCCAAACACTGGATGAAATTAAAAGAAATGTTTAAAAATACGCAGACAGGATATCAGCCAATGTAAGATGCTGAGGCAGGAAAGCGGTTGGCAATTGTGGATGTTTATTTATATCAAGTGAAAGGAG
Organism: Oreortyx pictus; assembly: GCA_036925125.1. Lineage (NCBI taxonomy): Eukaryota > Metazoa > Chordata > Aves > Galliformes > Odontophoridae > Oreortyx > Oreortyx pictus. The sequence goes on along the minus strand of JAUPFR010000006.1, from coordinate 52,124,823 downwards.
AAAACGTTGAGGGAATGGCTTGCTTTTCTGCAGCGTGATGCTTAATGTAAGACTCCGTAGCCTTGCTTCTACTCCTTCTGAATGTGTTTACTGGCATGAAATGGGCTGTATGGGGTCATCTTTTCAGCCCATGGAGAACAGGGGTCACGTGTAGCTGTGCCTGGCAGTGTTTTGTGGGCCAGGCTCTCATCCTGGCCACGACTTACAGCACTATCACTAGGGAGATTGCTTAGGAATGAATTTAACGGAGCGATGTCCAAGCTGTGGTCATCTTCAGGAGATGGTTTGTCACTGAGGTCTCAGGATGGGCATCTGCTGCTGTTTTGGCTCAGGGTTGAAGCTCGTTCTTGAGACAGCACTGATGTCAGCTGTGAACACTGGCTCACCCTTGGGCTAATATCTGACAGGTGCGGAGTACGTGATGTGAGTCACACAGGGTCACAAAGCGACAGACAGACGGAGCCTCGGGTGTCTGCAGGGAGATGTGCACAGGGTTCGGTGCTGAAATCCAAGTCATCTTGTCACTGACCTGCATTCATGAGTCACTGATTTTGCCTTTGACGTTTTCTGTGTTGCTCTGCATGCCTACAGGGTGTTGCTGTTTTGACTTGATCCGGGCGCTCATCTCAAACTCCGAGCGAGCGTGGCATGAACAAAACATGTGTCTGCCAAAAAGTGTGTTGGCTTATAACAGTGGGAGGAGAGTAACAATTTAACTAGGCAAGGCTGGTTGGGAGGAAAGATCTTGCTGAAGTGGGACTACCTCTAAGACCATGGTTCATGCATCAACAGCTTGATGGCTGTAGTTGGATTCTGTCTGCGAAACTGTGCTTCTAAAATTACGCCTGGATTTGGCATCAAACCAATTCTGAATTAAAATATTACCTGTTTTGTTTTGCCCTTCAATTTATTAAAATTTAACAAGTGAACGCAGTGATAGGAATATAGGGAGAGAGAATTATCAGGTGTTGTTGACATTGGCCCTCGAGATTGTTACAAATGGAATTTGTGTCCTGTAGAAAATCTATTCTCTGGAAGGAGTTTTATTGCAATAAAAAAGCAGAAGAGAAAATCATTATTACTTTTTGGGAGGAAGAAAGTCTGAAATGTCCTGAGCTGGGAGTGCTGCAGCAGCTTAGTGTCCAGCTTTGCAGATGGGAGTGGTCGTTAGCTTTGCTTCCTTTGGAAGATGGGAATATTCCAGTGAAGCAGCTGCAGTCCTATCAATGTAGTTTTCCCATGGAAAATGTTGATATTATTAAAAGGGCACTTTCTGTCAGAAAAGCATTCTGCCAGACGTTTCCTGACCTGGCTTTACACTTAACCTTTTGTCTTGTTTTCTCCATTGGTAAGATGGATGTCATTATTCTCAATCACCTGTATAAAAACCTGAAAATTGTGTCTGAAGTGAAGATGTTGCAGTGTCATTTAAGAGTGAGTTTCTTTGAATGATTCAACTGCTTTCATGGCAGTTCCCTATGGAGCCAGTCATATCTCTCACAGAGGCAGGAGCTTCTGAAATGCAAACATTAAACAAATACAAAGCATGTTATTATAAAATTATATGCATTCATCTATTCTATCTGTGCAATAGGCAGATGATCCCTTTATTTTACTACTGCTTCTTTGTGTCCTGGGAAGATTGCTTCTTGCTTTTGAGCATACTCATAAACTATGATGGCAGATATTTTAGTTTGGGAATCTGTTTTGTTTTCGTTGTTGATCCCAAAAGCAGCGAGACAGGAGAGATGAACTGCATTTCTCTTGTTTTGTCAGGCTGTACATAATTGATTGTAATGGCTGTGGTATTTCTGTTCAGTCTTTGTTCATCAGAAAAAAAGTGTGTGTGTGTTACATACTCTAATAAATCAAAAGCTAATTTGTGATATGAAAAGATACTTTACAGCAAATGAAACAATTAGTATCACTTCAGTTTTAATTTGTTCTGTACTTGAGCCAAAGTTTCTAGTTCTTGCAGAATGCACATTCTGTGAGTCAGAAATCTGATGAATTTAGTGACTTTTAAAGAAGATCTTAAAGATGTTATGGTAATATGGTATGTGTTTTGATAGGTTGACGGAGTTTGAGTATACGCCAACAAGTCAGCTAACCATAGATGAGTTTATGAGGATTGACTTGGAGGAAGAATGTGATCCCCCTTCATTCACAGCTGGCCAAAAAAAATTGAAGATACAGCAGGTAAATTCTAAACCCAATGTTCTGTTCATTTCTCCCCTCTTTTCTCCCTCTGGATCAGTTAATGGTAAATCCTAACTAGCTAGCATCTCTTAAATTTGATTGCATCTGTTTTGAGGTTCTTAAGAGAATGGTGAGCATTAGTGCATATGACACTCATAAACTTAAGGCATATACATATTTTTAATGGTATTATTTTACTACGGCATTCTTCCAGAGAGGCATCCTCCTTCAGGTACATGGCTTCAGATGTAGCCTTAAATGTCCCCTGAGGAAGGGTTGAAGTATCTCTTCAGTCTGAGTTGACCCCATCAGGGAGCATGGTGTCACTGCTCTTGTTGTCAGATGGGGACAATTGCGTGTTTGAGCATGTAAGCATCTGTGGAGCTCCCATGTTTTGCAGTACACCAGTGTTTGCTGCTTAACACAATAGCAGTGTTGTAGATGAGAGCCAAGTGCACCCTCCCTGGGTGCTGCCCCATGTGCAAGATGATGCAGTTACTTTCCCTCCGTAATGCTTGGTTTTTTATGCTACATGTTTCTGTTCTGCTCTGGCCTTTTACTGAAGCATCACGTCTTTATGTCCTTGCAAAACTGGAGTCTCTCATGTGACAAATTAAGCTGAGCTTGTGGCACAGGGGTCTTGAGAAGCTGTTCTAATGCCTGCACTTCTCTTGTATGTGCTCTGTGCACTCTTCCATTTGAGTTATTCAGAATTAAGAGATGAGAGGGGCTGAGGTGCATGCTTTGTAATTATCAGAAACCATACACTTTTTTAAAAGGTGGTAGTATTTAATATTCTGAATATGCTGTCATTCAAAGGGCTGCTGGTGTGCTTATGATGTTCTCAAGAGTCAGTCAGATTCTGTAGGTCAGTACTGCAGACTCCCATTGTGTTTGCGTCACGTCTGGCCTGTACACAGCAATTCCAGAACTGCCCTTGCATTTGCTCACATCTACATGGAGCTTACTGCTGTAGACTGGGGCTTCTATACACAGTTCGCTGAGGTAGAAGTTCATTTTGAACTATAGAGATTTCTGATGTATTGTTTTAAATTGGCCAGTAGCTTGATACCTGCCTGATGATATAAAATAATTTGAATTAGGATTTGAAACCTTATTGCTTTTAAAATACCCTGTGATTCTGCGTCTGTGTGTACAGTTCAGAAATAGTACAGGGATGTTTTTGCAGTAATTTCATGTGTTTTTCTGTTTATTTTCATTTCAGCTTGAGAAGGCGCTATCAAAAAAGCTGGAAGATTTTGAAGGTATAAGTTGTGTTTAGTGTAACAGATCACTCATTTCCTCAAAATTGCATTGATGATTGCTGAGTTTTATTTTTATTTCATCACCACAGGTGAAATATCAAGCTATCAAGATGAAATAGAGATTGAATTAGAAAATAGTAGACCAAAAGCAAAAGGCGTATTTGCAAATTTATCTAAAGGCGGTAAGTCTATAAAATCTTGTGACTACTTAGATAATAATAGGTCCATATCCTGCAGACAATCTAAACTGTATGGACTTGATTGTGATAAATGTGATTGTGCATATGCCTCTGTAGTAAAGAATCCCTACTTACTGTATTAGGGTTGTCTCTGCTTTTCTGCTCTTCTTGCCAGTTAGTTGATTCATTTGTCAGCCTTCAAACGGACAAAATATGTAATACAAAATTAAAAAAATAATAATGCAAAATAAAAACGAAACTAAATCTTGTCCATTACAATTGCAGTACAATAATCACTTTTTCATTCCTGGCACATGATAAGTTTGGCACTGACACCTGAGATGTTCCTTTTCATCACTAGTGTTGAGTGCTTAGTACAACAGGACGTAGACCCTTCTGTCAGTGAGTGCCGTGGTTGACAAGCTGGCACGGTGGCTCTCTGTGCAGGTTTAATTGGCCACTCATTGGCCAACAAGTAGTTGGCTTCTTTTGAAAAACCCTTTTACCTGCCATGGTTTGATAACACGATGCTTCTATTTTAAACAACGACTCTATTCACAAAAATACACTTTAATAGCCAGGGTTGTGAGTTTGAAGAGCATGTGGAAACTCCCTGCATTCATTTGTTGTACTAAAATAGTGTGTATGTTTTCTGTGGATTTTCTGTACAGATTTTTTTTTTACTTTTTTTTTTACTTTACTCTCTATTTACTTAGTTTCTGTATCAGATGGCACACAATGATTTGTTGGCTTTTTGATGTTTTTTGTTTTTTTTTTCCTTACAGACTCTATAGAAGATAACACATTAAGCATATTTGGAGAGGAAGAGGGAGAAGATGAGGAACTGGAAGCAGCTGCTAATCACTTAAACAAAGACTTTTGTAACGAACTTCTTGAGAAAGATAGGTTAAAACCAGGTGAAGATGGAGAATGCAAAAATGGAAATGAAGCTCCTATGAGACCACCTGCACTGGAATCCTTACTCGGTCCACTCCCCACTGCAGCTAGTCTTGGCATAACAGAGTCCATAAAAGAGTGTATTTCCTCTAAGGACCGAGAGCCTGGTGAGTAAAAGATAAGTTCAAGAAAACCTGAAAGGGGTTGTGTAACTTCTGTGCATCTTGGTAGTTACTTTTTCCATGAATTGCTGTAACAATGATTGACAGGAGCTGTGAGACTGGATGAGACCAGCAGTCTAAGTCATTGATATTGGTCACTGACATCTTCTCCTCAGGACGCTTCAAGAAAATCTGGAGTGCTTATTTTCCGAAGCCTGAGAAATGTGTATTTCTTAGTCAAGTAGATTTGCAATCATACGGTAGACGATGGGCATTTTTCAAGCCATGCAGTCTCAATTAGGAAATTGGAGGAAGCAGATTTCTGTAAGGATGACTGGAAATGAATACCCAAGTATGAGAATTTCAGATGAAGGCAGGCTTTCATCTGAATTTTCATCCACATTTTATTGGAGTCAAATGTGATGCAGTCTGCCTCTGAGAATATTCAGTTATTTGCAAATGACAAATATTTAAAATGCTTGAAAGAGAAATAACTGTATGTATTCTCATCAATATGGGCTTTGTTGTCTGATTTTGGTGGGTTTACTGTTTGATCTTCAAAAAAACACCCCACCAAATCTGTCCGTAACAAGTAGCTCTGTGAAGAAAAGTAGGTTCAGGACTGAAGAAAGAACCCAGTTTTGGTGGAGCCATAAAGCAGGCAGTGTTGCAGACAGCTAGTCATTCGGGCAGGTTTGTTTGCTTTCTCTTTTGTGTGCTTGAGCATTTTGAAGATGGCATTTTTAACATTTCCTTTGCATCTTAATGTCACTGAGAAGTGGACTTATCTAAAGGGCATTTTATTGGTTATCACAGTTAATTTCTCCATCATAAGACACACCTGCCTGAATCTGTTCTGTCAGCTTGGGGGCAGATCCACGAGAACATTTTGTTATCCAAATTGTTCTGTTGCTAATTTCTGTTCAACAGCCCCTATTTCTAAGAGGGTATTCCCTGCCTCGATAGATGAACTGAATGCATTCAGATTCTTACTATGTCAGTGTTTTCAGAAATGTATCAGGATGACTGCGTGTTTATATTTTGTATGAACTAAAGCATATAGAAACAGTTGAGTGGTTTTGTGTTTGCTTTAATTATGATTAAGGAAATGGATGGCTCATGGCTTGTCTTTCCCTGGGAAATCAGCGGTTCGTGTTGAAGAGAGGTCAGTAATGGCTAGAAGCTGTTGTTGTCTAGCTGGCCAATGACCTGTAAAAACGAGTTCCAGTGATGGGCGTTTCTCAGCTGGCACTGCTATTGACCATTTTAATGGCTGGGCTGAGGACTGAGGGATTCTAAAGATGAAACCAACCTGGTACAGCCGGGTGTGTTCCTCTGATCTGGGCTTTGGGCAGGAGGATGTGTGGCTTCTCCTGCTAGGGCTGCTCTGTGCTCTGCTTTTTTTTTTTTTTCCCCAGAAGTGGAGGACGTGCCAAGTTAAGGGAATGTTCAAGAATAAATAGGTTTCAGTATACGCATTCTCTTAATGAAACTGGGAAATCATTGTGGGCATGGGAAACAGGCACTTGTGTTTGTAGTGTGCTGTGAAGCTGGTATGCTGAATTGCTGTTTTGGTTGTATTTTCATTATAGACCTGTCCCAATTATTTTTTTCTTTATTTAAGTGAATGATGCTGTTGATCTCCATGTTATATCTGGTTGGCTTTGGCCCTGTCTGTACTGCAGGGTAGACATGTTATGGTGCAGTTCCCAGTCTCCACACCCTTCCAGTGTTTTGACTGGGTGGTGTGGGTGCATCATCTCTGTGGACCTTTGGGTACAGGGATAGTGATGGAGCCTTGGTGTGTTTTGGATGACCAGGAACCTGGTCTGGCAGATGGTTTGGGAGGACATACTACTGCTCAGAGCAAAGCAAACTTCTTGTGGGGATGCCTCCTTTTGGTCACCTATGCATCGTAACACTGAGCCTCATTGGAAGCACTGTGGATGTCTCCATCACTTCGAGCACTGATGCCTTCCGTTCTGCCTTGCCATGCTGGGAAGTCTGGGGAAGATTTGTGTGCAGAGATAGTATCAGGCCAACTAGTGTGGTTGTAAAAATCAGACGCCTTCCAGGCCCTCCTTGAAGTCTTAAGAAATAAGTGACAGCTTTCAAAACTAAAAATAGGATGAAAGCGTTCGCTCCAAGTTTAATTTGAGATAACTCATTTAGGGATCGTCTCAGGAAGCAAAAGTAGCTTGTACCTGTGGAGAGAGGAAGCAAAGGTGGTAACATTGCTGCATTTATCCTGTGTATCTGAATTTAGTATAGTATGATTTATACTGCGAATCTTGACTGGATATGAGTTTGCTGTGGTACTTCACGTTGCAGTCCCTTGTAATGTTGGAGAAAGGAGAGATCCAACATAACACTGCACCCCTATGGTGACATTTTGTGCCACCTCCACAGCCGTGTAAATAACAAAATGGGATCCTTGCTCTTCCCTTGGCCCTTTCCATCCCAAAAACATCTTCAGTTGAGCAGGGCATTGGGGCTAGGTGGACTGGAGACCTTGGTTGGGATGATGCTGTATCTCCTTGGGGCTATGGGTGGTCATGTTGCAGTGGTTGTGAATGACAGGTGTGTTGATACGTGGGGAAGATTCACAGAAAACCCTCATGGTGATACCTGGTGTGGCTGGGCAGGTGGCTGTGAGCAGGTGCACTGTGTGCAATCTGTAGCATCCTAAATGCAGGGTATCCTTTCAATTCTCTGTAATAATCTCTCTTTCTAAAAAAAAAAAAAAAAAAAAAAAAGAGCTCTGCTGTAGGTACCTTCTGCAAAGTCCTTTTATTTGGCTTTTTTATGCAGTAATTCAGTTTATAATTGCCTGCATCAGCTGCTTTGGGAAATCTTCCACCTTTGTGCTACAACGGCTGCAGCAGCAGCATAAGGTTTCTCACAAACTGCATTGGCAGATAAGAGTTAGGTGCAACGCCTAGGTAGTAAGAGAAATTCTGTATATTTTTGCTTCACTTACAATTGGTGTTAGAGCAGTGTGAGACTGTCTATATAAATGTTTTATGGAAAGCACAGTATTTTAGCAAATTTGCATTACAAAGAGGGCATGTAAGGTACTGGGTTAATGAGACTGAGGCTGAGAATAAACACTGCATTTGACAGTTTTTTCTCCTACAAAGTGTAATAATTTGCAGAGACATTTGAGCTGAAATCTGTTGGAGTCGTTGCAAACTGCTCCTTATTCTTTGTGATAAAAGAGCTTTATTGTGGGATCACAGTTTCAGAGGTGGATCAGTGTGTCGGTTTCCTCGTGGAGCAGCATCGCCGCACCCTCCCCGTGATGCACGTGAGTGTTCTTTGTGGGTCTGAAGTTCTTCCAAGCAGGGCACCCTTCAGGAGACAGTCACAGTTAAACACCACGGGCTCTGTTTATCATTCTTGGTGCTTCTGTCCTGATGTTTGCTGACTGTCACCTTCTCCTTCCCGTGCCGCTCTGCTAGGCTGCACGCAGCCAGTTCATCTCTTTATGCCCCACCAGCCAAAAACATCTGATAAGAACAGAGATGGAGACAAACTACAGGGTATAAGTTACCAACTGTCTTTGCGCTTGTAATTGCAGCAGTGTTTCAGACCTCATTTAGTTTTTGTTTTGAATCAAAATTCGCATGCAGTCATTTTGGGCGATGGTTTCAAATCCTGCGTGTGAAGCGATGGTAACAGGCTCCTGCATGTCCTCATGGAAGTAAGAGGCTCTTGCAGCAAGAAATCGCTGTGCATGTACCATCTTGCACTTGGTTAGGCACCCAGCTAACTGCTAATTTCACAAAGAAAAAGGTTTAGTGCTTGTTCATAGTTAATAGTTTGCTCGTTTATTACTCCTGGTGTTTTTGCCTCCCTTTCTGCCACAGGCGCAATCTGACACATGGGCTGAGGTCCAAAGGTGTTTCCATTGATTTCTGTGGCTGTTAAAGACCCCACGCAGACAGCAGTCATTGATCGGATGCTTGTCAGCATCCCTGTTTACCAACTCTTTCCAACTTCTTGTTTGAGGAGGACATGGAAAGTGTCTGAAGAAGAAGTTTTGTGAGGCAGGGGTGGGCTTATCTACCACAGTGTTCTCCAGCTGCCTTCTCCTGCTCCCATCTTGGTCAGGTATGGCTCTTGGCAGCAGTGTGTGTGGCTGGGAGTCTGGCTAATTGCCTCCCATCAGGGAGTCCCAGCCTGGTTTCCTGCATGGTGGGTAGGAGGATTCCCTGCATTGCTTCATGATGTTGCTTTTCAATAAATGGAGGAGTGCTGACTCCCACTGGGTGTTGGTTTCTTCTTCTGTGGTCTCCCTTTCTTTCTCAGATTATTTTCTGAGCACATCAATGCCAGCCGTTTGAGAATGCAAAAATGTATATGCACGTATGAAAGTATACAAGAAGATGTAATCAGTAATTAGGGAGAACATTATGAAGCTCTATTAAGTCATAATTACCACATACATGAGAAATAAAGCTGCTGAGTTTAGCGCTAATTGTGTTATATATGCAAAGTACAACTTGGTCATCAGTGTAAGCATGCGTGTCCCCATCCTGATGGCTTCTTCTGGCTCTCACTCTAATGGTGCTCTCACTTCAGTGGTTTTAAGTTGAGGCTGTGGAAAGCAGCAGTGTGGTGACATGCTTGGTGCTACCTCCCTCCTCTGGCACCTCTCAGGGTCTTCTCTTCATCTCTGTGTGCCATTGGATCACCAGAGAGTATTTTCTGTGGCAGGACTAGCTCTTTACCAATCCTCAGAACAATAAAAACTTTAATGCTAGTTCATCATTCTAATCTAGTGTCTATACTCTTGTGTTTGGCAGTCGTGATAGGCCTTATCGCTGATGGAGTTTTCATTATGCTGTTAATGAGATGTGAAGTGCTTGCTGCAGCCAGCATGGTAATGGGAGACCACCAGCTGCTTCAGACGCAGTTTTTGGTACCTGAAATCTTTGGTGGGAATTACAGATGACATGGTCTTTTTACCTGGCTATATATATCACTCCCACACGAGTACTGTACGTGCATGTATTACTCCAAAATCCACATATACGTATTTTGTCATGTGCGATCTTTGCATTTCATTAAAAGTTAAGGAGTGCTATAAATTCATTCCATATTCATATCGTGGGTATCTAGGGAAGTTAAAGGACAAAAGCTAATCATATAGTTTAGCTGAAAGGTTTTCAAGCAAATCTGGAAGGGAGTTTTAGAGAGAAACCTGCATTTGTTAGAGGTGTTGGGGAGATAAATGTGAGTGACAGAATAAGCTGAATCATACGAACACATTTTTTTAAGCATTCACGGATGTATGTGTTAGGGATTTTCCAAAGGTTTATCAGTACAGACACTCCTCACAGGAAGGTGTGTGTCACTTTTATCCAGCAGCACAGTGCAGGCAGGGACATTGGGGGAAAGTTGACTGGGGCTTTAGGAACGGTCCTTTGCCTGTAAATAACTAGAATTATGGGATCAGTTGTTCACCAGATACTAAGGGAGAGCTGTGTGATACCTCAGCATTCACAGGTGCTGATATAAGTTTTCTTCCTGTTCAGGCTCCTTTTTAAGGTTTTGTCCTTGTCAGCACACTCTGATGTCTGAAAAGATGCAACTTAGTGTGGGAGATGCTTTCAAGGAGATGCTTTTATATTTGCACCTATCTTTCCATGGGCTGATTTCTCTGGGAACCTGCAGAAATGCAGCCCGTCTCTGGGACCATTACCCTGCTCTTAAATCACTGAAGTTGGCCGTGGATGAAAGAAAAACTGGGAGAGGTGGTGGGAGGGTGACGACACACGCACACACAGGAAACCTGGCTAAAAAACCTGATTAACTCCCCACCAGCATGAGAATTAAATGATATTTCCTTTTTCCGCACCTGCCAAAATGTGAGGCTATTAATGCTCACAGCTATTTGGTTAGGTGCTCTGTTTTCAGAAGAAGCGGGCGTTCCTGCTCTGCCCTGCTGCCAAAAGGGAAGAAAAATCTTCCACCAAAAACCTCCGTGAAAAGTGAAATTGTTTATTGGAGTGCCGTGGAAAGTGAAATGTGCGGAGAATAGACGGAGAATGTCAAGTTAGGATGGAAAGCTAACTGCGAGGAGGAATGTTATTTAAGTAATACATCATGGCATCTGCAGTGTCAGAGTGTAGAGCCGGGCTGAGTTCAGGGAGGATTCGTGGTCCCAGTTGTTATTGAGAAAAAAGACTTATTAACCTAGGTCAAGAAGCCACAAAACATGCCCTTGGAAGAAGGAAATACAGCGCAGACAGATTTGCATGGCTTAGCTACTTTCAGTTTAATATGACGGACTATAAATCCGTGTGCACTGCTGCAGTGGATCCTGTCCGTTCCGTTTGTCTTGCGTCTTCTGAGAGAGCTGAAGTGATCCTCCATTTGGTGCTTTATTTTCTTGTGATGTGGGCTCAGCTGTTAAAGGCAATACCTGCAAACTGAAAACGCACGGAGGTAGCACCTTTCAGGGGTGTGCCTTTTCTGTAATGATTGAGGGTTGGTTTGTAATGTAGCAGTTTGGGGTTTTTTTGCTTTTCTTTGTCAGGTTTGAATTGAGTTGGAAAAATTAATTCCTGTATCCTCTTAAGGATTAACTTCATCACACCCCTACATACTTCATCTGTTTTAGTTAGTCTGAAATCCCAGGGCTGGCATCGTGGTCAAAAAAACCATGTGTTATCTATGGGTTGGGCTACAGACGTGCAGAGGTGACCTTTGTAATTAGGGATTTTTTTATGACAGTACAGACTGTTGGTGGAAAGTGTCATACACTTGGCCTTGTATGCTGGTAGTTTGATATGTTTGGTTTGCTAAATGCATTCATTGACTAAAATGGATGTATTATCCAGTAGAGGAATGACGTGAATGTTGACAGTGTTGGCAATTAAAAATAATTTTGGAAACTAAATTTTATTACTCCTCTTTGCATCTGAATTTGTTTTCCAGGGTTACTTTAGGATGGGTTCACTTATTAGATCTTTTTTCTTCTGTGACAATGAGATAATTGCTGTTTATTTGTTATTCCATAAGCAATTATAATCAAAGCAGACAAAAATAGCTGCTGCTTTGACCTGGAATCAGAGTGACCTGTCAACATGAGGCTACTGTAGTCTTCAGCTTTTCAATTTAATTTTTTTTTTCATGTGTGCTCATCAGAATGCATTCAGTAGGGCTGAAAAAATTGCTTTTAGAGTTTTCAGTGCTCATTAATTACAGTGGTGCAAATCAATAGAAACTGACAGATAAGACCCGTTATGGGTTATTTATTAATAACTGATGTTTTGTTAAGGGTTGTATGGACTGCGGTGGACTGGACAGCTCTGTAGAGGTTTGCTTGTGAATTTTGGGGGCAATTGCAAAAAAATTGGATTTTTTACAGCTAAGTTTTGCTGAAGTAGAAAATAGTTCAAGTTAGCAGATTGAAGATAAGGCTCGTCTTTTAAATCAAGATGTCTGTTTACACAAAAGATTATAAAAGTTGTTTTCTGTGATGAGAGACAGTTTTCAAAGGGATACTAGAAATAAGGGAAAGAATATGAAATGAGGGAGAGTAAATAATACTGCAAAGTAGTACCAGGAAAGAAATTCAGAACAAGAAGCAATGCTCTTGAGGTAAATGTGAAGACATAAGCCAGAAGTCAGTGTCTGTATAGGGGGTGAAAGGATGTACCAATTTCAAGCAAATTTGCTACCTATATTCTGTATTTTATGCAGCTATGGTGGTGAAAACACCCTGTGCTCACAGATGGTGAGGAAGTAGAACAGTTCCCTGTGACCAGATCGTTAACAGTTCTATAGGAACAAGACAAATGGCTGGTTTTGGAAGTCACATTCTTAACTGGTTTTCTGTTCAAGGTAAAAAAACGTGTAAAAAAATTTTTTTCCACATTTGTAGAAATCAGTGTGCCGAGATGCAGCGATATCCTTCTCAACATTACATTGTGTCACCAAAGGTGCTGCTGTATTCTGTCCATGCTTTTCATTCAATATTTTCCATAAAGTCCCTCTTTATCTTCAAGCTAGAGTTTTTAGCACTTCACAGAAGCTCTGCTTTCTGTGCCTCCACAGTGTCTCACAGCTCTGTAGTATTCAATTCTTTGCCAAGACCAAAGACAAAAACAGAAACCAGCTCCTCTAGTTCTCCTGCATGACCAGCATTGATGCATGGTCACCCCACAGGGAACTTTGTTGCTGGGGCTCCTATAGACCATTGGAAGCTGTTTCAATTTCCACCAGATGCTCAGCTGCTCATTGGGGCAATGGGAACGTGTTTTGGAGGCTGCGTGGAGGGACTTGAAGCCCTGCAGTGAATGGGAGTGAAGTTTTCAAATACCCTGTTACGCAAGATTGTTTAATATTCAGAGTACAGCAAATAAGATTCCTACTTGAAGCCCTTAGGAGACATGTGAGCAGTGAGGCAGTTTGGTTTGACAAGATGGGGAAGGGATGCGAAGGGCTATGCTGAATTCTCTCCTGAGAAAGCCTTCTTTTAACATTAAAGTTGGTTGCCTTACCTGGACTTTCAGAAAGTTTGCGTGAAGCCTTCCTGCCTTTGAAAACTTGATTCTAAAGGTATTTTGACTGGAACACGTAGAGTACAGAGGCATTTTGAACACAGAATGGTATTTGTGGGCAAGCCATTTGAAGAGTACTAATACGGAACGGTGCTGAACTTGAAAGGATGCAAAGCATGTACACAAACTGGGTAGAATATCACTGGGAGCAATAAAATCCAGGAATTCTTCATACTGCTTTCATTGCAAACAATTTTTATGGTGCGGCCTGCGAAGCAATTGAAATGCAGAGAGCTGGCACATCACTAGATTGATAATTCCTCCCGCTACTTACAACGTATTCTTGGTACAGATGTCCCCAATTCTTTCTTTCTATCACATTAAAGCGTCTTGTCTGTTTCAATTTCATGCCTGCCTCAAACATAGCACTTCTTTTTTTTTTTTTAAATCATCCCTCTACTTCTCTTTTTTTCTCTTAAAAAGTTTATATCAGATGAAATGTAGCGGCTCTTTCTTATCCTAAGGTTTGCGCTTCAACTTTTAACAAGCTCATTTTTAAGAACAGTCTTTCCTTGAGAGAGCGCTTGGCTGATGCATCAATAATTATGTAGTAATAAAGCAATTCTATAAAATGGCACCTCCTTGCTGAACAGATCGGTTTTGCAGAGCCAATGACAAAGATAAACGTTTATTATGTTTTACTGCTTTTGGTTCTGCAGATGCAATACAGCTCTTTTGTTTCTGGCGCAAGCATTACGAGAAGTAATTTCCAATTGTGGAATGTCTATGGTAATAAGGATGCATAAGTAGAGAGAACTCACATTGACTTTCAAATACCAGAATGAGTTTGCAGTGCTGGTGATTTAGAAATAAATAAACAAAGATATTTTTTTTTTTCTTGGCTTAATCAGTTTTGCAATCACTGGGCTGGAACACACATGGAACCCTGCAGTATCATGGAGTTACTCTTTTGAATGAAATACTACAGTATTAATTGCTGGCTCCCCCAGTCTTGGCAAGCTTCCTCTTTCTCCGTGTTGCATCCAAAGTTTTCTACTTTTAATTTTACTACAAAGCGGAGAAAAATGTCGTGTATAGAAGTAGCACAAAAGCTTGAAACTGTCGTTCTTGTTTCCTTTCTTTTTTCTAAGTTATAGTATAATTAAGGCTGTGATTTAGATGACTTGGTGTTCAGATCTGTCCCCTCCTTTTGGGCAAAATGTGGAGCATCTCAGTCTGTGACTTTTTGTGGCCTGTATATGCACAGCCATTGGAGCCTGTGTAGCTGAGTGATTGCTGTGTCACTGCAGGGTTGAAACCATCCCTAAATAACACCTGAGGAACACCTGGAGAATTAAACTTCTGTGAATACAGATGCCCAGACCCTGCCTTTGCAGCCTCCGACATGTCCTGCTGGTCTTGCTTTCAGGCTTTCCTGGTCAGGAGATGAGGAGCTGAAAGCCCTCATAGTCTCTGTGGCAGCTTCTTGCTATGTCAGCAAACGCTTTGCACGCAGATCGTTCATTTTAGTTGGCAGTCGTTGACAGTGATGTTTCTCTGTTAGGCCTTATTTTAGCATTTGAGGATTTTTATGTTGATTTTTATGGTGTGAAGGAAATTGCATGGGAGATTTTTTGTTTTGTCTTTATTATTCTCTGCTTTGTCTGGCCAGTAGGATTCAAAATCTTATTCTTTCAGGAGACGGGGATTCTGTCCATGCAGTTTGCTAGCTCTTCCCTCATCCCTCTGAGGGAAACCCATTTCCTGGGCTTATTTCACTGCACAGTTAATGATGCTTAAGCCTCCTGTGGAAAGACTTTGCCTAGTTAAAGCTAATGCAGAGAACAGTCCATCCCAGTCTTGTCTAAAGAAATAAAATGTTGTTATATTTTTATCTATTCCATAGAAAAGGGCAGTAAGTCTAGGTTTGAAATGAGGATCTTGTGGTTTTAGCTTCATTTTGTAGTGTAATTGTAAAACAAAAGTTATCCAAGTCTTATTTTCTGAAGGTAACTTTGTTTTAGTTAACTTAAAGCTC
This sequence comes from Oreortyx pictus, assembly GCA_036925125.1. Taxonomy (NCBI): domain Eukaryota; kingdom Metazoa; phylum Chordata; class Aves; order Galliformes; family Odontophoridae; genus Oreortyx; species Oreortyx pictus. The sequence continues at coordinate 52,109,571 of JAUPFR010000006.1, read as the reverse complement.
TGAAGAGAAGGACTTGGGGTCCAGGTGGACCAGTGGGGCATGAGCCAGCAGGGTGCCCTTGTAGCCAGGAAGGCCAATGGATTGCATTAGGCAGAGGGAACTGGGCGTCTTTGTCTTGGAGAAGACTGAGAGGGGATCTGATCAATGTACACAAACATTTTGTGAGAGATTGTCAAGAGAGGGGGGCCAGACTCTTCTAAGTGGGGCTCAGCAATAGGATGAGAGGCAGCATGCATGTATACTGGTGCCCAGGAAATTCCATCTGAGCATGAGGGAAAACTTCGCTGTGAGAGTGACAGAGCACTGGAACAGGCTGCCCAGGGAAGTTACGGCATCTCCTTACCTGGAGATATTCCAAATCGTAATGACTCTATGATTCTATGAAAACCTGCCTCCCAGAGATCCCAACATGCTGTGACCCAACTTGGGCAGAGGGCTGGACCAGGCAATCTCCAGAGGTCCCTTCCAACCTCAGCCATTCTGCAGTTCTGTAATTCTGTAAAGTAAGCTTTAACGATTTCAAAGAAATCAATACTGCATTTAATGCTGAATCTGTTCAAAAGTATTGGTACATGAAATGCACATCCCTCTCTCCAAATGGGCTGCAGACACGTAGTCGTGTTTCTGAGAGTTGTTGCCATAATACAGTATGTTATGGTGAACTTAGATTAAGCCTCATGGGAAAGCATCGTTATTCAGTAAATTAAAGAAGAACGACTTTGATACGATGCCATATGTTGTAAAATAAAATGGATGCCTGACGGAAAGAGCCATGAATCCTTTTAGTGTATGTAAGGCAGCCATGATTTGTGATTTTCTTCCTGCCTCTGCAATACCATGTTAAGTAAAGACCTAATGTATTTAAATAAAGAATGAATTACATTTAATGGGTTGTGGGACCTTATCCAATTCCAGTACTTTCTTTCAAATCCTTTACCAGCCTACCTGATTTTTGAGACTTGGTAGAATTGTTTAAGCTCATTGCTTCGTGCTGTATCTGATCTGATTTAAGCAGTGTCTTTCGTGTGCTTTCCCCCCCAGAGAAAACCAGCAGCATGGTGAAAATCTGTAAAATCAGCAATACGCAACCTAGCTAAAATGACACGTGAAATACAGTCTTGCTACTGTGTAAACTTTATATATAGCAGTCAGATGTTGAGATTAATCAGAGTGACAGGTTGTACAAGCATATGGCTGGCCTTTCTGATAGCCATTAGCTTGAAAGGCCGGCTTTGGAACTGGCTTCATTATTTATAGGTGAATCACACTGCTGGGCTTTGTCAGGGACAGGTTATTTCTCCAGAAACCTTCTGTGAACAGGAGGGCATTTTTCCACAGATCCTGGAGAATAAGACAAATTATTCTCTAGGAATGTCTCCACAACTTTCGGAAAGCTGTGGTATTGGAGGGCATTCCAATGCTCTAACGATGTACTTCAAGCACGTGGAGTGCACATGCTAATTACACTGTGCTCACTTCAGTCTAACCAAATGCCAAGGCACTGGGACCTTGGAGCTCCTGCAAGTTACAGTTCTCCGCTGATGTCTATCGTGCATCTGGAAAGATGTTCACTCAAGTCCCTAGAACGTGTGTGGTGATGCAGAGGGAACCAGAGCACGTCCTTCTGAGGAGCCTGGTGAAGCACGTGTGGATTGTTGGGTGAGGTGACCACACCAGCCTGCCCTGCTCTGCTGCCAGCTGCAGCCACCTGCTTTGGGCTGCAGGGCTCCACCCTTGGATTCATAGATTATTCATAGATACATTAGGTTGGAAAGGACCTACAAGATCAAATAGTCCAACCTTGTGTGCTTTTAGGGCCGCCCTGATGGACACGGTAATGCCTTGCTCCCTAGGACAGGGCTTCTGTTGAGCATGCTTCCCACCCACTGGCTTCATTTTAAAAGCTTTTACTTTTTGCAGGGGAGCTTCCACTCTCGCCTGTTATTCTACTGTGATAATAATAATAAATAATAATAATAATAAACTTTTACCTTATTTTTCCCCATCTCTTTAATTCCCTGCTTGCTATTTCTCATTAGCAGTGAAGGAAGGAAGAAGCTGGGTAACAAAATGAGAAATTTCTTACCTGATAATTTTCTTTCAGTTAACAGCTTCTTGCCATTCAGCCCACCCGGATGAAGTGCTAAATGGCCACAATACAAATAGATTTTTTTTCTCTGAATGAAAACTCAGATATATAATTTAACACGCTGTATCATGCTGTTGTCTTAATGCTAATCATTGCTGACTGAAGCATTTCTGTGGTCTGAGTGGCTTCTGGTGGCTGGCACTGATGTGCCATAGACCTGCTCTGGACCTCAGCACAGGAGTACAAGCAACCAACTTGCGCTGAAGGAAATTTGCTCCGAATCATTGGGCTCTCCTCTGAGCCAACTTCGAATTTACTCTGATGTCCAGGAATACAAGTTAGCGTTGCTTTTAAGTTCCATAGTGTCAAAGGGAGCCTCTCAAGTACTGTTTAGACCCTCTTGATTTCTTCTTGCATGAAAACTGTGCGTATGTATTGTTGGTGAAACATAGTTTGGTTGATAATTAAAACTCATCTATAGATAAGAACAATTCAAGCAGAATTCTAGGGTTTGCTTTTAAACTCTCGTTTCGTTTGCGATGTGGAGGCAGGGGCAGATTTAATTCTCAGTGGAACACATGCTCACTGCTTGGTGGCTGAGTGCCGGCCAGGCAAGGGCCCAGGTGGGCATGCAGGGATGGACGGCAGAGCGCTTAGCGCCCGCAGCAAGACCTGGCTGCTTACCACCTTGCTGCAGAAATGGTGCTCAGCACTTAAATACAAAACCAGCTGTTCCCTTTATGACTGGCTTCGGTGTAAAGTGCTCTTGCTGTTTTACACAGTGGTCTGGCAGCACAGAGAAAGTGAGCTGGAGACTGTGATCTCAGCCTGCTTCCCTTTGCCGGCGGCTCTCCGGGCAGTCGCACAGCCATAGCCTGCTGCAGGAGGTACAGCCACACTTTGCACTTGAGGGTGTGAAGAGAGGAGCTGATTGAGATGCTGGTCAGTTCTTCTCCCAGGCTTTTCCCTTTATATAAACTGTTACTATTGGATACCCCTGCAGAGATTTAAAAAAATGGAGAAAATACAGGCCAGAAGGCACCAAAAAGAAGAAAGGATGGGGGAAGGGAAAGGAGAAAAAAGATGCCAAGAGCAGCATAAAAGGCAATGGAGGAAAATGTAGTTGGCAGTTGGTGACTTTCCCAAATCAGATGGAAAAGAGCAAGAAGTGGGGAGAGCTCCTGTCTTTATAGTCTCCATTTTAAAAAAACTTTTAGACTGGAGAGGTGAATGTGGCCAAACACTGAGATGTGAGCACGTATCCAGAGCTGTGTTGTATCCTCCACAGTGACACTCTGGTCAGTGCTGGCATTGTTAGAGGCAGAAATCACAAGCTGGAGAAGCCTTGTGCCTTTGCATGGGAGCTTTGGAGCTGAAAAATGTCATTTGTGAGAAGTAATTGATGTGTTTCTGAGTATTTGTCAAGGTGGTCAGTGATGGTGGTTGGCTTCACCAGCAAGAAACAGCTCTCGGCACGTTGTTGACAGCAGAGCTGTGATCTTAGGAAAGAATGAAGAGCCACCATCAAGTGGGTTGCATAAAGGATGCTCTTTCTCGCTGTTTTTAAAAGGTGTTAGGGGCACACAAAAATTATTAAAGAGGAACATCTACTGTTTTTGAGGACAGTTCTCAGGACGTTTCTTCAGTTCAAAAGCTTAACTTTCAGCTGTATTTATTTTGGGAGGTAGAAAGGATTCTTAAGGGTTTCTTGTATTTCTGTGTGTTGTAATAAGCGTGAGTTTACCATCTCAAAAGAAAGCCAAACCACTCTTCAGAATCACAGTGGCACTGTTTATTGCGGGGTTACTTCCTTACTGCCTTCTTTACAAATGAGTACTGCAGGGGAAATTTCTGGGAAGAACAGAATAGTTAACTGTTTTCCTGGTGAATAAGTGTTTAAATTAACAACTTTGCTTGCCTGCTAGACCGCTGCTATAACCTTTAAATGGATATAAAATGTATGGGAGTGGATCAGTTAGAACCTCCATCCACTGTGAGGTGAAACAACGGTGATGTTTTTCAGCATAGATATAGTGCTGAAAAGCAGCAGTCGGTTTCTTCATTTTCCCCAGAATTGAAATTTAATTTACAAAAAACGTGCTCAATGTCTAATAGAAGTTCAGTTAGAGATGACTGACTGCGGGGAAAGCTTTTCTTGTAATTCATTCACATATATCATTAAGCACACAAATTTGAAATTCTGTTCTTGTGATGGGATAATTGTTCTGCGTCTGCTGTATGAAAGCGACGAACGCAGGAAGGCCATCGGATGTCAATCAACTGCTGCAGAAAAAAGCCTAACACCTGGAGTTTGAGTCCCAGCATGAGGAAATGGAGATGCAGATGCTCGCTAACGCTGGCTTTGTGGCTCTGCATGGTGTTAAGACCAAGACTTGCAGGATCTTTTATAGATTGGATATTGCGAGTATTTCCTCTTGGGAAGCGTTGCAATGCATTGGCACAGCTGCCCAGGGAGTTGGTGGGGCTGCCGTCCCTGGAGGTGTTCAAGAACAGTGGAGATATGGCATTGAGGGACATGGTCAGTGGTCATGATGGGAGTGGTTGGGGTTGGGCTGGATGATCTTAGTGGTCTTTTCCAACCTTTGTGATTCTGTGAAAACCTTCTGCATACAGAGAGGTGGATGAACGTGATGCAGTGAGTGCAAACCAGCCAGGCTGATCCCAGGTCATGTTCTTGTTTGCTTAGTGATGAGAGCAGAGACAGAACTAAGAAACCTGTACATCCCCATTTTTGGAAAGGTTTACCTTGGAAACAATAAGGCTTGCAGGTTGCTATTGCAAGCTGTTACCTCAGGCAGATACATGGCATTTCTCTGTTTTTATTAGCTCAGGCTTTTTCCCTCTTTGCCCCTCATGTGCCCCATTTTGGGCTTTGTCTTTGCACTCCTTCCAGTCCCCATGCCAGGCACTGACTGTGCCAGCCCTGTCCCTGTGCTGCTGAGCATCCTGGCGCCAGCCTGGGCCATGTCCGCCCGTCTCCCATCGGCTGCAGGGAGCAGTGCTGGGAAGAAGGGGCCTGGCTGCTCCCGACATGCCGTGTTTGCTTTCTCTTGAGAAGCAAGCAGGCTGGAAACTTGGCTTCAGCTCGAGAGGACCCCTTAACCTTGCCTTGGCAGAAGGAAATAATAATGTGACAGACTTCATTTATCTTTTTACTGTATGCATGGCCTCGTGTGCTCCGTAGTCCTTTAGACCTAAATTGCGATGTGGAATTGGCACCGTGAAGGAGTAGGCTGTAATTTTCAAGGTGGCCTCAGGTACAATAAAAAAAAAAAAAAAAAAAAAAAAAAAAAAGCCCTGGTTTTTATTTAACCACGAAAATACAAGTCATACATTTCTGTGACACTTATTTTGCCACTAAGAGCAGTTAATTTGGCCGTGTCCGTTGTGTTTCGGTTTTTGTTTGTGGCATGCTTTGCACTGGGGCTCTTTGTTGCAGCCTTTCCAGCTCTCGACCCGTGGTGTGATGGCGTGATGGGGGATGTGGGTGCTGTGTGAGACCGAGCACCCGCTATTACATAAGCTTCAGAGGATTTCCTGAGAAGTGTTCAGCCTTCATTGCTGTCTGTAAGGAAATCCTCTTATCTGGGCAGCGCAATAAATAGTTCTGCCTCCTGCGCGAGAAACAGAAAAACACATTCTTCAAATGTCCCTTGTCAAAAGTGTGGGTTTTTAAAATATATCAGCAGGAATTATTCTTCTGTAATAAATCCCCATAATAGCGTGCTGCGTATACATTTAACTGGATACGCAGAGGTAGAGGGAGGGGGAGGCTGTGCTAAAAGAGGGCTTAGTGTGCATTTAGTAATGACAAGAACAGTAAATAATCCTGCAGGTTTACAAACCTAATCCCAAATGTCTGTCTGTAGCTCTCATGTCTATCAGAGTCCGTTGGCAAAGATGTTAAGAGGCTGTGAAGAAAGGGCATTTTTTGTTTTTTATTCTTCAATACTCAGGGAGACGGCGGGCTGACTGGCAGCAGTGAGTGACGTGGATGTGGCTGACTGGGACCTTGACTGAAAGCTCTGAGAGCTCCTGTTCCTCTGCCTGCAATGAGAATTGCATGAGGAAGGACCCGGCTGCCCCTCTTCCCCCTCTGGCTTGCTGACGGCTCTGCCCGACAGTAGTTGCATTTAAATATGGCAGTTTTTGCTTTTTTTTTTTTTTCCTAATCAGAACTTATTTTTTGTCCATGCCTGGCAGCAGAGTGGTTGTTTTTCTTAACAGAAGAAATCCCCTCTAAGAGCCTTGTCACATGGCACTATTGCTTTTAAATAAGCTTTTAAGAGGTTGGACCAGATGTTGGCCACATCTGTGTTTTCATTTCGTTGAAAATTTCATTTCAACCCTTTTATTAAAGGGGAAAATGATCATTTGGAAATTGTTTTGAAAACTTCAGCAGCTGGGAAGATCCTTTTGGTGTAATAAAAGTAAAGGGGTATACTTTCAGTGCCCTGGAGCGAGCAGATGAATGATGATGGCTGCTAGGGTATGCTCATGACTGCCATGGAAATTTTCAGATCAAAGTGGATGTATTATTCTTTGAATCAGCGTTGTGTAACAAAACACTTTCTTTTTTTTTTCCAGTGGAAGTGTTAACCTAGAGATTTGAAGGCTCCTTCTCATCTGAAAAACTCCTTGCAGTTAATGAATGCCTATCACATTGGCAGAAGAAAGGGCTACTTGCAGGCAGAGTGGATATCCTGCAATTACTCCCTCTACTGCCATTATGGGGTCTAAGAAATGCTTATTATATACAACTTGCTTCTGGATTTTTCTCTGCAATTTACCAGTTGGAGAATGAGTTTTCTGTCCCTGGTGCTAATTGATCCAATGAGAAGAGCTGGCACCTAATTCAGTAACAAGTTATATTTAAAATGACACGTGAAATTGTTCATGGTGCCTGAAATTACATCATTTTCAGTCTGGCATAGTAGGGCTGTATAAGGAAACAGACATCTACTGTACTGTGCCATATTAAATTTTAAACCTCTGATCCAAAAATATAGCAGAATATAGGGGAAGCAAGGTGTTTAATGATGAATAAAAGCAGTGGCAGTTGATTTTGGTGGGATATTTTTATTGTTCCTAAAATGCTGTGACAGTGTTAGCAGCAAATAATTTGGGGATGCAGAGGATTTTATGTCAGGTTGAGCTGTGACTCAAGTCCAGAGCAGTTCTCAGGCACCTCTGCCAGATTTTGGTTCCCTAGCCTGTGGTGATGTTCAGAATTTAGCAGTGAGTGATTTTTTACTTTGTCTCCTTCTTAATTTTGGTCCTAATGGAAGTAGTCAATATTTTAGTTTATCTGGTGCAGTGAATTTGGAGGAAAAAAACAACAACAAAAAAAGCAATCCTTTCTTAGTTCAGATAAACCAAATGAAAAGTTTGTTTTTTTCCCCCAAAATCACGAAGAAAACAAAGAGAAGGAAAACCCCATCCTTCTGTCCTACAGCTTAGTGCCTGCAGCAGCTACCCAGAGCACAGGAGGATGGGTTCAAGGCCCGGTTCTGCTCAGGCTCCTCCAACCCAAGAAGGATTACTCAGCCACGGGCACACTCCTGCTTTCCGTTCTCGAGTTATTTTATTTTGTGTAAGTAATGAAACCTTTCTTGGAGCCAGGTGTGCAGTCTCCTGGGAAGGCGTCTCAGACAGTAGACTACAGAGTTCACTCCCTGCCTCGGTGATTATTTAAGCATTTCAGTCACTGGAAATTCACATATCAGTTCCAGCAGGAGGGACTGGCAGCAGTGCTCGGCATGATGCCCCGGCTCCCATTGGGGATGCAGCACACAACCATTCCTCTTTATGCTCTGCATGATTACAGCTTGCTAAAAAATTCCAGTCCATTATATCAAAGGTATTTTAAAGAGGCAACAAACCACTTGGATGTATTTTCTCACCTTGGTTTTCCTTTCCAACCTCATGAAGGCCTGCTTTCATAGAATCAAAGAATCATTAAGGCTTGAAAAGGCCGCTAAGGTCATCTGGTCCAAATCCAGCCCATCCCCACCATGCCCACTAACTGTGTCCCTCAGTGCCACGTCTCCACTGTTCGTGAGCACCTCCAGGGATGGTGACCCCACCACCTCCCTGGGCAGCCTGTGCCACTGCATCACCACTCTTTCTGAGAAGAAATTTTCCCTAGTATCCAGCCATGCATCCTTGGGTCCTGTCCCTGTGTGTGTGTAGTAGTGGGTGCTTGCACGGGCAGTTCCTTGTGACAGAACATTTTCTTTGGTCTGGAAGTCATTCTGTGTATGATTTGGCATGAAAAGAATTAAAAACTTTCTCTTGATTAAGTTGAATTTTGAAAAGCAAACTGTAAGTGCTCAGTGTCTGATACCAGCGATGCCTATAGGGCTGAGTAGCTCAATCCTGTGCACCTCCTCAAGGAGCACACCCCTCGTTCCTACACAGAAGTTTGGGTTGGATTCCAGCCCTGTGGTTTGACATACTTTGGGAACTGTTTTTATGCCTGGTTTCTGCCAAGCTGAGGATCGCTTGTATCTCCTGAGAATGCTTTGCATTCCTGCCTTTGCTTGTTGGCTCCATCTGATGCCCCTCGAGGCCCTGCTCTGTGCTCTGCAAGGAGCCACCAGCCCAGGCAGCCGAAACATTTGTCAACCTTGGCAAGCTGGGCCAGGAGTGGGGTACCATGACCCTGAAGTTCCACCAAGCTGTTCCACACCATTTCCTTGTTAATTTGCTGTCGCAGGTTGTTGAAACTTAATTTGTTTCTTTTTCCTGCACATCATCGGATTGGGTCTTCCATTGTCCACTCTTGATAAGATACAATGAAGATGACCAAGGAGTTTTCTTCATTCCCCAGAATAAATCTGTGTTGAATAATGTATTTTCTTCTCTACCTGGACTGTATTAGTAGTGTATTAGAACTGTACATTAACATGATGTGGAAAATCAATTTTGCTACTTCAAGTTGTGCTGGTCCCAAATTAGACCTCAGTTCTTTGCTGTTATGATTTTTAATGAATAGAATGAATATTAAAACTCTGTTTTCAGGAGTAGTCTTAGTAAATATGTAACTATAAAAATGACAGTGACATTGTAATTACAGAAACTCATTATTGCTGCACATTTATTTAGACCCTTCCATAGCTTTCAAGTTATTTTAAGATTTGGAAATGTTTTAAGAATTCCCATTTTATGAAAAAAATGAATACTCACATTTTTATGGAACTGATATGAGTTAGTTGGTTCAAATGATTGCAGATCAGAATTAAGAATAGAGCCATGATGTGACTGCTTGTGTGATGCATGATTCACTGATCCATGCTGCTTGCCTGTAAACAGAAAATCTTTTCTAAGTTGTAATTTATGGACGAATCACCAGGACATAGGCTCTGGTGGAGAAATTCATGTTACAGTGAATGAAGAATGGTGTCATCTTCTGAAATGGTTTCTCCAGGTTCACGGTGAAAACAGGTGGCTATAAATTAAAAAAGAAAAAAGAACATTTGGAAATGCATGGCAGATTTTTAGTCCTAAAGAGGACCCTACTGAATCCTGAATTTTAAGTTAGTTCATTGTGGTGCATGTTGGTGTGTATACCTTTGCATCAAAAATACTCAGCAGTTTCTTAAACCTCATTGATGAGTGTCAAAGGAAAGGAGATTATGAAGTGTTACTTTACCATAGCTCTTGAATTGCAATTGATTTTGAAGAAATGTCTAGCTAATTAAATGTGTTCTTTTATGTAGGTGAAAATACAGGAGATGGTGAATTAGATCTCAGTGGAATTGACGACAGTGAAATAGATAGGGTAAGATATGCTTTTATCCCGAGTCTCTCTGCGTTTGGATATCTGAGAAAGAAAATAATGGTTCTTATCTGGTGTATGCTCTCCATCCCTGCCTCTTCACTCTGGCAGTGCTTGCCTCTGATCTGTAAAGAGGTTCGAGTGATTTCAGTGATCTGGGGTCAAAACTAATGTTCATGAAAGCTTGTGTGCTGATTTTATGTATGTACAGGACTGCTGCTGCTGCTGTCGCACTGTGCTGGCATAGTTATGTTTTAGAATATCTTTTATTCTTAGAGGAACTATTAAAACTTTGGTGGATCTCTATAATCATAATTTAATTACAATAGATTCAGCTTATGAGGCTGCCATGGAAACCAGGCTGTAAAAGCAGCATGCACAGCCTCTGTGTTCTTTCAGAGATTCCCGTAGCATCGTCTGCATTTATTATTGTTTGTGTGGCAGCGCAAGGTACCCTTTCCGTAACAGCCTGAGTATAAAAGACAGCTGTGGAGATGGCCTGTTAAAGGGCACACAGCAGGTCAGCATGTGGTCCTCCCATCAGGGCCTGGTGTCCTCTCCAGCCACCACGCCAGCTGAAAGTGAAAAGTGCAATTGGAATAAATAATGCCAATGCTAAAAGCTCCTTTTGGGGTACAGAGTCACTGAAAACAGGAGGGTTTCATAGGGATTGCTGAGAATCAGGCTTGATCTGCAGAATTTTCTTGGTGAAGAATGGGGAGGTAGGCAAATGCTTGGCCTGAGGTCTGCTGGGATGGGTGTGGGGAAGAGCACAGTGGAAATGGAGCAGACATGGGATGGGGGACAGGGAGGCTCCCAGAGCTGATTCTGAAGGGCTTCGACAGAGCAGATCAGTTTTTTAAATAAAAACGAGGAATGAAAAAGCAAGTTTTCTCTGCTTTGTAGTCCATAGTGAGATCATAACTCTGCTTTTATGACCTCATGTTCATTTCCATGGCAATAGACTGTAATATTGTAAGCCCAAGATTAGGAACTCACTAAAAACATAAGAAAGATGAATAACTGAGCTATGAGGAAGAGTTTTACTATTATGACCCACCTTTAATAGAAACAGGTGAAATAGTGAAATACTGGCTGATAAACCAGCACCTGTGCAGCTGCTTGCTTGCCCCATTTGCCCTCTGAGGAAGGACCCCTCCCTACATTAGTTTCATTAACCTGGAGTTACTTTTCTCATCAAGTGCTTATGTGCATGTTTTACTTTGGAGAAAATCTGGACTACTGAAACCTGTAAGATAGAGAAAACTCAGATTGTTTTTCCTGCGCTTAAACGTTGTTTCACAGGTTTTGGGTCCATTGCTTACAAGTAAATTGTCTTGTTTACGAAGGATGATCTGGTTTGTCTTCTCTGTTCTGCGGTTCTTCGTTGCCAGACAGCACGTGTCATACGGAACCTTTGTTTTGCAGACAGTTGTGCTAAATACTGGGGTTATATTTGTGTGTGAGAAATTGAAGGGGAGATCTGTCTAGCCTGCTTGCTGCCTACCTACCCTTGTATTTACTTATTTCTGTGATTTTTTTTGAATAGTTGTAGGTGCTTTACAGCTCCACGCTTAACTAACAATACCACTGTGACTAAGCGGAGTTAAATGAAGGAAGATTAGATGTGTGTACTGCACCCAGCTCTCTGAGTTCTAGTGGGCTGAACATCCAACAAACTAAGCTGGTTTCATTCACGCAGACCATTGAACTAAAGATCTTGGTAACTGTGCCTAAACCTTCCCAGAAACCTACCTAGAAGACACATGTTTCTGTTTTGGTAGCTCAGGGCAATGGTTCCCATATTGCTTTGAATTACAGACCACCATCACCTCTCAGAATTACTTGCAGACTGCCGTGTTGTCATGATACTCTCTTATATCATCTGAAAAAGATCATCAAAACAAGATTGTAGTAGGTTAATTATGGATCTAGTGTTACGGTCACATTCAGTGAGTCCTGGATGACTGTCGACCACCCCACTGCAGTTTGGAAACCCAGCACTGTGTTTTGAAAACAGATCATTGTTTATCCAGCTTTAGAATTTGCTAGAAATGCTCTCTGATTGTTGCAATTCATATTTTCTTTTATACGAGTTGTTTTTTTTCTGTGTGTGTGGGTGTTGTTTTTTTTTTTAATAAAATATAAATGGACCTTGTTAGTGGCTTTTCAGTTCAGTTTTGCTCTGTGGTTTTTAAGTCAATTTCTGAAAGTAGATGAACTTGTTTTGTCTTCTAGTATATACTTAACGAAACAGAAGCTCAGATAAAAGCAGAGCTGTGGATGAAAGAAAATGCAGATTACTTGAAGGAGCAAAAAGGTAAGTGGATAGGACTGAAGTTCTTCTTTTGGCCAGGGTTGCTGAAATTGGCAGCGTGTGTAATCTTCATGCTGGTTACCCTTTTGTCATCTTTCAGAAAAGGAAGCAAGAATAGCAAAAGAGAAAGAACTTGGGATTTATAAGGAACACAAGGTATCAAACTCTGTGCTAATTGTGTCTGTTTGATAATGTCTTGGAAATTCGTTGCGTCTGTTGATCACTGTGCAGAATGTATGGGGGTAAAGGGACAGGTAGCCATTCAACAAGCCAAACCTAGTATTTTTCTGTGTGTTACATAAATACAGAGATATCATTTCTCAGGTGATGAGTAAAACACTTTCTTGCCCAAAAGTCTATTCTGAGTTACTACTGGGAAAAAATTGGTGCATGGCAAAATCAGAGCTAGTTCTTGCATTTAGGATTGCTGTCCTAACTGCTTACTTATTTAAATACAATTCTTAGGACATGCCTGACTTTTTTAACACATGCATGGGGAATTTGTACTTGCCCTAACTTTAGCAGCTTCCTCTGCTCTTAGCATAATGTTTTCTTTATGGACAGCTGAAGAGGTCTCTGTTATAGCCACTTAAAGAAGTATTTTGTTGTACCTTTCATAAAGAAGGCGACAGTTACGCTAACACACGGCACGTCCTGTCTCCATGTTTAGCAGTTTAAAGCAACCTAATTGGCCGTATATTCACAATTTACAGCTTAGTGTTTTGTGTAATTGAACAAGTGACAAGTCAGATCTTCCACATGCGGCTAAAATCCGTGTTCATTTTTAATGTGTGTATCTTGTATCTTTCTTTTCTGGCTAATGTGAAAGACAGTTTCTTACTTCCCCTAGGTATTTCAATAATAAAAACAAAACCAGACAATGAAACACTGTTTTATGCTTCAGAGTTTCTCATTCATCCCACCCTTCCAGGGCTGTGGAATTCTACCAGCAATTTTCAAAATTGTATAACTCTCTGGCACCGAGAAGTAGCCCAAACAACCTACCTTTTTGTTCTGACAACACAGGAGTTTTTCTCTGGCTGTATTGTTTCTGACAGCTAGGGTAGAACTTGATTAATATAGTGCTTTCCAATTTCAAGGTAGCACTTGACCCATGTAGGTAAACAGAGGGGCTATTATACATTAAAAAATAAATCTCCTGTGGAGCTTGGTGTTAAAACCTTCCTTTGAAAAGGAAAAGGCTGAATGAGAAACAGAAGATCTTTTTTTTTTTTTTTTTGTACCTAGCTAGGCATTGGTCCCAGATAGAAGTGTTCCCTGGTGTCATTTCTCTTTGGGTCTGTGCAGCATCAAACTGCAGTGTTAGCACTGGGCTTGCAGAGCTTGGCCGAGGGGAGGTTGCCTCTCTGTGCAGGCAGCTGACGTTGCTGCAGCATCCTGCTTCCTCTCCCACAGCATTATTGCTTAGAAAGCTCCTGCTAATTTTCTTGGCTTTTTTCAGTTTTGAGGAAGAGTTGGATATGCAGCTTTCAGACTTCATGTGAAGTGCTGTTGTCAGTGCCTAGGGAAGTGACCCAGCTTGACTCTAACTTGGAAGGTAGTTTTAACAGAGGAATTTATTTACATGCTGGGTGATGTTATCGAGGTTCCTGTAATGGGAGCTCACTCCATTTTTTTCACATGTGAGAAATGGCCCACGTTTCTTTCCTGGCAGAATTACAAATGTGTGGTAAAGAATTTGTAATAATCTGCGTGGGCATTCAGCAAAAATGGGAAAGCCTACACTGAATTCCTGTAGAAAGAAAAGTCCTCCCGCATTAGTCCTGCTCAGCCCCAGGCCAGAGAGAGCTGACCTGCCCTGGCCCCATCACCCATCCTGCCCCTGAATCACCAGCCCCTGTGCAGGGACTGCTGAGCCACAGGTCTCCCTTCCGCTGCACGATGGTTTTGTTTGTCTCTACATCACTAATTTTATATTTTAATTAAGCCAAAGAAAGCTGCAAAGAAGCGGGAGCCAATTCAAGCCAGCACAGCAGGAGAGGCAATTGAAAAGATGTTAGAACAGAAGAAAATCTCAAGTAAAATTAATTATAATGTGCTAAGGGACCTGAACAGCAAAGGAAGTAACACACCAAAGAAAGAGGATGACAGCACTGATGACAGCACCAACACCAAGAAGCTGTCAAGAAGAAAATCTATTGCCAGTAGGAATATAGCCAACCCTGTAAACAGTGTGGGAAAAAGGTACTGCAATTGTTCATTTCTATCTCTGTCTGTGAGACTGTCTATGTATCCTTCTGAGCCAGACAATGTAGGTACTGAAACATTTGTCTGGGGCTAAAATAATGCCGGGGGTCTTGTTTTTATTTATTTTGCCTGCAGTGTCACAGTGGAAACTTATTTATAGTTCATGTATCAAAGGTCTGTTTTGGTGCGAGTTAATCATTCCGGAGAAGAAGAAAAAAAAAAAATCAATGGAAATTCATAAACATCAGTCTTTTAACAGCTTTTCTCCATATATCCCTGACATTTGGTGTCCTCCCTTTCTGGGTTGTCTGTATCTGCTGACATGACACTAAATGTTCGAAAGCTTTGGCTTTTTTGCTTGATTTGAAAAATGCAGTTCCCATCTGTTACGACAGCTAGCTGTTTTGATTAGCTTTTATTTTAGTTTTATTCCAAACTTTTGTTGTTAATTGGTGACACAAATATAAAGCTTTACAGTAAATATGCTTGTCGGTTTTCTGGTCTGCATTTGCAAATGTTTTATAGTGTGATGAAAGCTACTATTTTAATGTGCAAAATATTCAGACTTGCCGGGCAGATTTGTGGGGCTCTGTAATGTGTATAAGGAGATTGATGTGTCCTGTCTGCAATATTCGACTGTTTTATTAGCCTGCAGTTCATGAAATCGTGTCGGATGGTCATTTGGATGATCTCCCTCTGTAGTAATTTCTTACTTAGTTGTTAGATATTTATTTATTGTTAGATATTTATTAGATATTTAAAAGATGTTGTTTTTTGCTTCCAGGCCCTACACCACCAGGAAATTCAGGCATTTAGCATGGAAATGTTAGATGGTGTCTTCATGTCATTGTTTGGAGGGTGAAGGACAGGGGAGGGTTGAAGGGAGAGGGGGAAAGCTGGGGTTAGTGATGGCACTGCCTGCAGCAGCTCCGTGGTAGGCAGGGGGCATGGGAGCGGGCTTGGGGCTGTCTGAAGTGAAAATCAAGAAGGAGCTGCTGCTGGAGGTGCTTCAGAGGTTCATTTTCCCTTCCTAAATGAAGCAGCTTTGGGGAAAGGCAACCACGAAGTATGAGAGTTCATTGAGTAGTGAAGGAGTGGGGATGTAGGATGCCTGTGGAGGTGAAGCTGGGTGGGCTGGACATGACTGTACCCAAAGCCATCATTATGACCTGATTTGCACTTGTTACATTGACTTTGGCCAGTGTATTTAGCTTCTCAGCCAAAATTGTATCTAGCCTCACTGTCACTTGGATAAAGATTTTTGCAGTGTAACAAGCATCTGCTCTTTTTCTGCTTTTCCTTCCTTATTCTGTGTTTTATCGGGGTGGCTTCATCCTCATTCAGCTTCTCACCTTAATATCAGCAGCTATCCCATTTGTTATTCACTGAGGGTTTCACTTTCCTACATAAGTTGCTACTTCGGGTCGTGTTTAATGACCTTAACACGCGCATTTTGTAATAGGAGGAAAATGAAGATGCATTCATGATTAGCTCACAGCATTGGCATAGGTTTTGTTGGGATTTAACAGGTATAGTGAGTCATACTTCTGGAATTTCTAGTGAAGCACAGCTCTGATGCTGTTGTCGGAATGCTGTGATGGGAACTAGGGGCTTGTGAGGGACCCGTTGCTTTTCAGGACTTAGCAGTAACATCAACACCTGGGCTGCTTCTCCACATCCATGCTGTGTCCCTCTGAGGCCTGCTAGTCGTCACTGCTGGGCACTTGGTGCTCCTGTTGAAGCCAGCATCTTAAACCCTTAACAGGTGTTAAACTCTTTGGAAAATCATGCCATAAATATTTAATTTAACAGTGGTGCAACTTGAAAAGGTTTCTAAATAAATACACAAATCAGTATTTTCCAAAAGCAGCTAATAAAATGTGTTTATTTTTCCTCTTGAGTGCCTAAAGTGCATCCTTAAGATGCATAACAGTTTCCTGATGATGATTAGCAGATCCTAGATACAATGAATTTCGCAGCAGAGCACTTCAGAGAAGGTTGGTGGTACGTGCAGATACATGGTTAAGATTTTGCACTCCAGAAGTAGGCAGCGTTCCTGATTAAATAATATCAAGGACTTGGCAAACCATTAGTTTTTATTTTGTGCAGTTAAAGATTTATGACATACTTTGATTTTTTTGCTAGTAGTCTGAATGCCACATCTTTTAAACGGCATGCATAAATTCCAGTGTTTTGCATTGTTCTAATATGCCACGCATTCATTTTCTTTGTGCAGCATTGTTCCTCCGAGAGGTGAATGGCTAAATACTTCCCCAGTGATACAAAAATAATGGCAATTTATATGCAATTAATAATAATAAAAACCCAGAACATTGCTCATTAGAAAATGAATGAAGCACGTAATGTAGCTTTATCAAGGAGGCATTTGTGGAGTTGTTGCTAACTGTTTTGGCTTGTAGTGATTTACAGTCCAGCCTGCTCAGCTTTGGAAGTCTTAAATATTTAGCAAGAACTGTTTGACTGCAGTAGCACCTTGCATAACTGTGCTTTGATGCAGTCCTTTAGTTTGTCTGAGCTGTAGTCAGCATTTAAAGAGCTGCTGATTTAGTCCTGATCCCAATTAGGTCTAGGAAATGAATACTGCTTCTTGGTGATTAGAGCAGTACTCCTGCAAGGGTATTAGGTTAGGAAAGTGGACTTTATTGCTTTCCATGTGCAAGCAGAGGTTTTACAAACACAGCTGACTTTGTCATGTGTCTCAGGAATCATCCTCTGGTGCAGTGTGTAGCACCTTGTTAGCAGGAGGTTTATCTCCATTTTTCAAGTTTTCCCTCGCTGTAAAATATGCTGTGCCTGGGAAGAGGACTTCAGATCTTCTTTAAAAGAAATGTTTGCCACAGCCAGGCGTGGTGCAAAAGTCTTTGTTTTCTAATATGATGTCAAATAGCATTTGCAGTGCTAATCTGTTAAAGACCTGTAAAATGTTGTTGATTTGCAAGAAATTTATGAAGAGTTGGAATGCTAACCGTCCTCCAGGGAGTGTGCTGCAATGGGATATTTTTTCAATCACAACAAAGCTATTATAATCAGTGTTAACTTAATAGTTACTTGGAGCCAAAGAACTTATCATTCATCTCAACACTGTTTCTTCGGGATTCCCAATTTTGAAATCTCAGAACTGTTTCTGAAATTTTCTCAGGAAGGCACTTGGGGCGAATTTCCTCAAGTGCAGAGTCCACCCTTTTCAGATGAGCAGATACCATAGTCACCAATATTTTCATAAGCAAACTGGATTTTTGAGCAGTTTTCTTCACTGTGGATGCCACTTCCTAAAAGGAAAAGACATGCTCTTTTTTAGATCTATTTCCCCTAACTATGCTGGAGTTGTGCTCAATGTATCTGTCAAGATAGTATAAAAATAGTAAAAACAATGTGAGAAATTTTAGGAAAGGTGTTTTTTGTTGGTTTTTTTTTTGTGAATATATTTCACTTCATTTCTTAATGCGTCACGTTTGGGATGTTTGGGTTCTGGTGGGTATCACAGTTGCTACTTCAGAAGCTATTTCATAGTGTGTTACAGAAATGTAGCACTGTGGGTATTACCGTAATAGAGATTGCAACCTTAATTTCAATTACCAGTTGCACATTTTATCTTCACTAATGTCTTCTGTGCGTATGAAACGGGCATCACAGAAGACAAATATGTTGAACTCCCAGTGAAGAGCAATTGCCACTTTGAGCTGCGTAAATTCTAAACTCCAGTTTTGAGCTTCAAGTCCACTAAAAACAGAGTCTGCAAGCTTTTGGTTGGAAGCTAAATAATTTATTTTGTATTTGCTTGAGCTGAATCCTGCTTGCAAAGTGGAATGTGTTGTTCCAAGAAAATGTGGGAACAAAAAAGCTTTCAAGTCACTATTTTTTAAAAATTTTATGCCCATTTATTGCAGTGTACTTGAAATTGGTAACAATATTAAAGAGGACGGGATATATCATCAGGGGAATAAATGTGTCAGGTTAATCTCCTAAAGAATTTGCCTTGGAAGAAGTGGAGCAGGACTGCAAAGCGCAGCTGAATCCACTGTAATGAAACAAGGATGTTCTAAATGGAAGCATGTGAATATGTAATAGAAAACCAAATCAAGCTTGCTGCAAAGATGACAAAAGCCCATGGTAGAGATTTCAGGTTTGATTAGATTTTGGATTTCACCTCCAAGTTCTCTACGTGCTCTCACTTGTGTCCTTTTGCTGCTAATTGTTCCCCCCAGCAGGATATGGCGCATGGTGCCTGGGGCTGTGGGGCTTGGTCCTGGCCTTCAGGGATGCTTTGGCGTAGCATCTGCTCCAGCTATGTCTTTGTTGACTTCTCGGGGGCTGTTACAACCCCTGAAAAATTAGCTTGGAGAAGAGGAGGCTCTGAGGAGTTTTTATTGTGGCCTTCCAGTACCTGGAGACTTACACAAAGGAGAGGGACCGACTTTTTACGCAGTCTGATAGGGCAAGGGTGGGTGGCTGAATTAAAAGACAGGAGTTTTGTCTTAGATATTAGATGAGAAGCTCTTTACTCAGAGGGTGGTGAGGAACTGGCACTGCTGCCCAGAGCTGTGGGTGCTCCATTACTGGAGGTGCCCAAGGCTGTGGAAGGGGCTCTGGCACCCTGAGCTGGAGGGGAGCAGTCCTGCTATGGCAGGAGGTTGGAGCTAGATGATCTTTAGATAACCTAAACCATTCTATGATTTTATAATTCTATAAAATATCCCCTTTATTACTAGGGAGAATGTAGGTAATGCTTTGTATGCTCATGTTTGGCATCTCGTTTAACCACAGTAAGTTGCCTGGTGCTTTCTTGGGATCTTTGGGATGCCTGAGTGTCTGAAAAACCTTGAAAGTGATATTTTATTATGTTTCTACCTATCCTTTATACCAAATAGACCTGAGTGGTTGTTTACTCATTGGGCAGTGTATGCACCTGTATACCCTTCATACACTGTGTGTAGAAGCGAGTTGTTTCAGATCCTCTTTGGTTAGGAAAAATAACTTTGCAACAATGGTTTGAGAGATTTGGAAGTGGGTATCTGAGAGATCCCTTGATTGTAGGGGGCACAGTGGGGCCTGGTGGGCTGCCGGGCATCCACAAGGATACCCATGGGCAAACTCTTCATGGTGAAGCTGAGCTGCTCAGGAGGGAGAGATGTGATGTCTGGCAGATGTGAGGCTTTTGAAAGTCTTTTCTGTACCAACTTCAGTATGTGTTCTCCTTACAAATTGGTCCTTTGAGATGAGATCTTAAGAGTGTTTTTATATTCTTTAATTTTTCCACCATTAATTTTTATTTTTTCTGTATTGCCTTCAGCTCTTTGTCTAATTTACCTTTGATAGGCTGTTTTTTTCCCCCTCTGCTTTGAAGTCTATTACATGGCTTGGAATTCATATGTATTACTCAAAGTGAGATATTAAACTTTATTTCTCATCTTATGCTGTGCTTCAGGCCTTCTTTTCTTATGTGACAAACGCACTAGCACAAATTTCCCAGCAGAGACAAAATTCCTTGCAGAAGATACCAGGAGTGCTTGTTGAGATGGTAGTTAGGAGTTTCTTCTGTAGCTTGATTATTTTTGTTAGTGTTTCCTCCTGAAGCACTCTCTTGTTGACTGTGGGATTATCCAGTTCTGGTTCCTGGATATGAATGTGCATGTGAGAGCCTTCCCGTGTGGGCACATGGCATCACAATTTGAATCTCCTGTACTCGATAAATAAATTCTGCAACCACTCCAACGTAACTGTTTTCTTATGTGATTCCTGCTTTGAGAAATTCTGTGGAGTGTAATTTGATGTATGTTTGTGCTTTGCTGTGGTATATAATCATTTAAATCAAAGGTTAATCAAAATGATTAGTCATTTTAAACAGGAAAATGGTGACATTTGATAAGTACCACCGCTTAAAATAAATCTTGCAAGTATTTTCCAGTCCTGTAACTTTAGAGGGACAAGTTTATGCAAATTATGGTTAGCATTTTATTTACAAAAGACAAAGCCAAGAAAAAATGAATTCAACCCTTCCAGGCCTCTGCTTCTCAGTTCATGCATCTACATTAGCAGAGGTGGCTGTCTGGGGGAGAGCTTTACCAAAGACCTTGGGAGGAGCTGACATGCATTTATTTGCTTGTTCACAGTAAGTTTGAGGAGGTGATTTAGTAAAGCCTGTCCTAGCGCTGTAGCCTGGCTAGAGGTGCAGGTTCCTGCTCTTCATCTGAGCTGAGAAGGAGATAAGCCAGAGGCGAGAGCTGGGGAGAAACTCATCCGGCCCAACTTTTCTTAAAGTGAACATGTATGCTGAAATCTGTGAGTGCTCAAATCAGATTACCTCAGTCCTTCCCTCTTCACTAAGTGAGAATGGGAGGAGAAATGCATTTCCTCTACACGTGCCACTCGCTCAAGCATACAGAGCTATGCAGTGGCCACCGAACAACGTGGGAGGGAGGATTCAGGAGAAAGGTGTTCCTCTCCCTCCAACTCTTCACACTGAGATGAGACAGAAGGAAAGGGAAAGATTTTTTTTTTTTTAATTTTTTTTTTTGGAACTTTCCAAACCTATCCTTCCAACAGCTGGGAGTATTTGTCAGGATTTGATGTTTACTCTGGTTACTGCATCTGTTTAGAAAATCAGTTCCTTAAAAGTCCTGAAGTCATTTGCTTTAGAGTACTGGGATTTAAAATACTAAAACTTCCATACTGCAACAAAAGCTGTCTGTATTTTTCTCTCTGCAGTATATAATTGGAGACAAAAGCCTCGGAATGGCTCGGTGATAGGAGAAACAGCATTAAAAAGCTTTCTCAATGTGAACCAATTTATTTAAGTTCAGTGGTGCTGCAAATCATCTCTAGTTGTACATCATTCATTAAGAGCGTTCAAATTTTATAGTACAGACTTTTAATGTTGTTGAAATTTGTCTTAGTGTAAGTGTAAGGGAACGTGGTCTATTGCCACTGCAGAGGGGTATTCCTGAGCTGTTTAGTCTTATGGGACATTTGGAGAACCTTGTTAAAATAAACCCTTCAAGATAGAGCAAAGACACATCTAGGGTTGTGTGAGCATTTCAGAAGTAACAGGTTTCTGCCAAATTCAGTGCCTGGCTCCATTTGCCCATGATAATTAGAATGCCTTCAGTTTAAAACTCCAAAGGCATTGATCTGACTGACCTTGTGGCCCAGACCCGGGTCAAGGCTCCTTCTTTTTACAGCAGCCTTGTTGTTTGTTTAATGTAAATTGAATATTGCTTTTCCACCTCCCACTCAAGAAAATCATCCCCTTGTTGGATTCCAAGGGAAGTCAGCTGGGCAGTGCGAAAATGCAGGTGGATTTTTGTGACTGTCTGAAGTAATTTCATCTTCCATGGCGGACCAAGGAGGAGCAATTTTAGCCCAGAATTTTTCATGAAACCTGTCTTGCAAGCTCCTTGTTTGTCTATATTCTCATTTTCAGTTTTATTAGAAGAAAATGTTCTATGATCTTTTTCTTCCAAATTGGACTTGGTATATCTAGCAGGAAGCTTAAGATAAATATGTCTGCACACTTTAGTAGTGTCTTAGCAATAGTTGTATGGGATCTGGGGGAAGAGGGCGGTGGGAAGAAGCAAAGAAATACAAAGTGCAATGGCTGTTGCTGTCAGAACCTAAAGGTGCACATTCTACTGTCACAGCCAAAAGTGTTTGAGTGCTGTGAAATGCTCACGTCATTAGTCTGTAGGTTGTTATGCTTTCTTTTTTTTAATTTTATTTTATGAATAGAAAGTGGTTATTTTCTGAATTGATTTGTCTCTTGACTCTAATCCAGCAAGATCTTCCCAGTATGTATTTGCTCATTTTATTAACATAAGATGAGGGAAGAGTATGGCTGACATGCTTTACGTTTGCAAATGGAGTTGAGTTGTCAGTGGATATTTATTAAATACTTAAAGGGAATGGGACAAAACAAAGAAAAAGTTGCCTTGTTCTAGTAGCATAAATCGTATGTTATTCTTCCAAATCTGATACTCAAACCAGGAGAGCAGCTACAGGAAGCGTTTTATTTCTTGATGTTTGCATACATTGCCAGACTGGGTAACTGGCATTCGTTATGTGGTTGTGATTGCAGTTCTTTCACCACGTCAGGGTAAAGAATTGGAAAGTTATGGCAGTTTGTTGTAAAACTGGAGGTACTGTGTTGCTCACAGAATATTTAGCAGAATCTGCATAATTAGTTTTAAATTGGCCGCTGTACTGTAACTCAGTCATTTATGTAAGTGCTGTTCCATTACCCAGTGATGCTGCTGGCGTGCTGACTGATCTCAGTTTTACCTTGCTGCATTTGTTACTAAAAATAGGAAGAAACATTGAAATGGCTTCTAAATGTGTTCTCTGAAGATATAAACAGCAAATTCGACTTTTCTGTTGTTGAACTTCCAATTCATTCCAAATCAGAAGTTCCTGCACAGCATTTCCACCCTCCTGTAGCAGTGGACTGAACAAACTGATTTCTGTGTTCAGCATTTGCATCAACCAAGCCAACTTCCCCACCCTCTCTAGAGCAGCACATCTTTCACGCAGATCCCTGCCTTGTACAGGGGGGCAGTTCACTGACTTTTGCATACGTTTTCCTTTAGCCCTATGTTTTTACATCGGGAAAGAAACGTGTTGCTACAGAGGTGGGATGAGATGGTACAGAATATAGTATTTATGGACCCAAAGACCCGCAGCCCATCTTCCAAGTACACATTCAGTTGAAGATCCTCTCATCCTGAGTACTCTTGCAAGGCATCGCGTGGCTCAGCAGCTGTCAGAAACTGCAAGTGTTTGGAGGTGTCTATTTTCAAGCAGCGGTGCAGTGGAGCACACATGGTGTGACAGAACTGGAATCTGTATTGATATTCAAAGGTGATCATTCAAGTATGGGAAGAACCCTGGACACAGAGGGTGCTTTGAGGTCCCATTCAGGATAGAAGTACTGGGCATGCATTTATAGTCTGCTGTCTCTGCATTCAGAAACTGTTCTAAATGTGGTATTTACGTGAAAGAAATATGTTTACAGCATAGGGTTCTTTTATAAGTTATCAATGTATTTAATCTAAGCATTTGGTTATCTGAAATATGAAGGAGCAGTATATAGATTTGAAAGGAGAATGAAGTGGCTGGCATACTTATAAGGTTATCTTTGCTTGAGTAGAGTGGTGGTATGGTAGCTTGAACAGAAAAAAATGGTGTTGTGTACTTCTGCATGGATTTTATCATGCAGCAGCGAAGAAACAGATAATTTGGAATCCTAACTAAAACATCGAGCAACACAGTCATCAGATTAAAGCTGCAGTTCAATCAATCAATCAGCTGATGAATTAATAGGAGAGATTAAAATCAGCGGAGAATCAAGTGATTAGAGGGAGAGAAGCGAGGCAGAAATCAGGGTGTTCTGGGACGTGGGACTGGTTATTGCAGGGCACGAAGGTGGGGTACACAGTGAGCATCACCTGCTGCCCAGCTCCTGGAGGCTGCAGGTGGGCCCTTCCAATTACTGTGCTGAAAACTCACTCCATGGGTTAATTTTGTGCCTAAGCACACTACTTAGATGATGTTGGTTTAGATTCTCGCTCTTTTTCTATTCTCTGCCAAGTGAACCGTGTGCAAGCACTCTTTATTAAGCAATACTGGCTTCAAAACTGATCAGCAAATATAGCACGTCTTAAACATGTTTGCACTTCATTCATACCTTTTAAAATATTGCAGGAAAAAGAAAAGATTATGGGAACAAAATGGAAGAAGAGTTTAACTCTTTGTGCAGGTTTTTATGGAGCATTTCAGGGAGGAGAAAACTTTGGGTTGCTCGTGTTGCTGATTGAGGCCTCCTGTAGACTTCTTACAGGCATTCCTACATTAGACTGTGCCCTCTGCAGCCTCTCCTCCTCCTCTGGAAAGTGTTCAGGGCATTAGGATCATTAGCGTCTCTCAGTAATGTGCCTTATATTTATTGCTGATGTGTTTATTTACGATACAGGCTTTACCTCTTCAAATCATGCATTGGTAAAATATGACCTTTCTTTTCCTATGGCCTGGTCCAGTCCAAATGTGATTTTTACCTTTGAATAATCTGGAACATGAAATCTGGCATTAAGACCCAATAATCTTTTATATGACTTATATTTAAGGTCAGAACATACTGTACTCCTAAAGTATAAGAGAGGGCTTGATGAAAAAGCTTCTGTTTCATCATACGAAATGTTCCAAATACAGAAATGCTTTGATCTTCTACTGAGGGACTTGGTTTAGTGGGGAAATATTGGTGGTAGGTGGACAGTTGGACTGGATGATCTTGGAGGTCTTCTCCAACCTCGTTAATTCTATGATTCTATTTTATGATTCTGTAAGACTTGAATTTCCTTAAATTCCTGTGGTAAAGAAACTACTTTTCATCTGTGGATCCATATTTTCATTTTCCTGTTACATTTTAAATATTCTTGTTCCTTTTCACCTGAGAAGAGTTGGGGAGTGAAAGAATTCAGTTTAACTGGGTTGAGAAAGTGTCCTTGAAACAGTGCTTTATAGAATATGTTTAAGGTTGTATTGATACCTCTCTTTTGGTTAACGTGGTGTTGTGTATAGATGCTATGTGAACGTTCTTGATCTTGTAGCATAAAGTATAACAAGAATTACAAAGTAGTTTTATACAGGCAAGGTGTAGTTATCAATTTTGATATGTATATGACATTTCCGTGCAGTTTTCTTCTTTCTGAATGCTTTTGATGAGCTACTGGTCAGAATATATGGATGATTCACAGCTCTTATAGACCGTACCATACATCTCATGAACATAAGCCTGATTCATGAGCTCTAAAAGCTTGAAATGAAAACGCTCAGTTCTGTTGGGGATGGATGAGGCCAGGTTCTTCTCGGTGGTGTGTAACAATAGGACAAGAAGCAATGGCCTAAAACTTGTACATAAGAAGTTTTGTACAAATGTGCAGAAGAATTTTACAGTGAGAGTGATGGAGCACTGGAACAGGGTGGGCAGAGAGGTTGTGGAGTCTCCATCTGTGAAGATATTCAAGACCCATCTGGACACCTACTTCTGTGACCTATTGCAGGGAGCCTGCTTTGGCAGGGTGTTGGACTTGATCTCTTGAGGTCCCTTCCAACCCCTGTGATTATGTGATTTTGTTCCACTACACAAACAGGGGTGGAGAAAAAGGAACACCTAATTAAGGGTTTTAAACCAGTGAGTTTATGCTCGTTTTTTTCCTGTAACTAATGAAGTGAGTCCCATGTGGAGTGAGTTGAGTATAAGCCACAAGAAATGATAACTTTTATATATTGCAAAGTAATTTAGCAGCAAGTGACTTACTAGCTGGAGAGCTCTGGGTTGAGAGGTGCCTGTTTTGTACAAACAAACCTCATCTTGCTGACCTTTGCAAACTCTGGCTGCCACTCAGTCTATCCAACCCGAAGAGATCAGAAGGCCCTTCACATCAAAAGGGACCCACAGGCGCCGTTATCTGCAAGGGTCCCATTGTGCTTGGGGGTGATTTATCAGGAGGCAGCAGCCTGCCTGCTCCGGAACCTTCACCCGCTGGCACCAACAACACAGAGCAGGACCACTGCTGTTGGGCAGGCATTCAGTCTGCAGCCTCTGCCTGCTCCAAACAATGCACATCTCCTGTGTGATGGATGGGGACCCCGACCCCCTGCGTCATCTGCCCAGAGCTGGATGGAGGGCTGCTTTTCTTGAGAATCAACATTTTCAGGTGCTTCCTGTGTTCTCTTCAGGACTGGATAAAATTCATAGTTTGTTCGACTGCCGAAAATGTGAACACAATTAAATCACGCTGGAAGTGCATCTTTCAGCACATGGCCCACTTCTGTTTCCGGATTATATATATATATATATATATGCATAAATATATGTATATATATATTCACACATATATGCTATATATATATACACATGTGAATACAGATAAAAAAAGACAAGTTTTACAGAGAAGATCCTTTATAAATAACTGTTGGAGGAAGGTGCAGTTTTTCTGCATATATTTCTGCCTCATCAGGAGCATTGGCAGAAAACATTTTGAATACCCAGTGATTGCTAGGCTGTAGTTCTTCTGTTAGTTTTGGGCTGTGATTTGAAATTATTCCTTAAAACATAAGCATGTCTTAAATTAGGGAATTCTGAGATCCAAGCCCTTGAGTGAGTTTGCAGTAGTATGTAGTGACTATTCTGTTGCAGTGTTGGTAGCTAAGAAATATTAAGCACAGCATTCTGTTATCTTTTCACTAAAAAACGGAGACTAGAAAAGTAAACTTTATGGTTCTGCATTTGCTGATAGGATTTGCAACTCGGTGAAATCCAGATTTAAGATGTTCTTTGCAGAGAGCTTACGAGAGGCCAACTTCACAAACAGATGCATTTTTGTCTAAATTACTTTCCCTCTCTTTTCAATCTCAGTATCTGTTGAATTCATTTTAAAACCCATTTTAAAGCAAGTGAAGCTAAGGTTTTTTCTATTGCAGTAATCCATAGTTTCAATATCCTTCATCTCTGCAGTTTGCAGTTTTAAGAGCTGTGGACGTAGTGGGACTGGGTACCATAGTACCCATATAGTACCCATCCTGGGCTCTAGTTTCAGGCCATTTTAAAGGTTGATGACTATTTTCAGGCTTTTCCTGAAGATGTAACTCTCACTGGAGCAGGCTCCAGAGCACAGCAGAGCACCTCTCTCCTGTATGCCGCTCCACTTCACAGCTTGAGAGAGATCTGGCTAGCTTCCAGTTTAAACTGTCTTAATAAGGTAAATCTGAAATGATTTAAAAGCTCTTAATTTACCACCGTAACTCGAGGGTCAGAGTCACAGGAGCTGTGGAAGTGCTGATATTTAGGAGAGTTTTTAAAGCGGACTTTAAACCATAGCTGCTTTAATAAGGTCATTCAGGTGAAGTAGGGAAGGTTTTAGATAAGTGATTTCAATCACTCACGTTTTTATTAGTGAATCACCTTAAGATTTTCTGTATTGTAACGTATCCGGGGCTGGCTTTTGTCCCACTGCCCTCGGTGGACTCTGGTTCACACTGTCTGGAGGTGGAGCTGTGTGTTTCGGTATGTGTGCAAGGAACTGTGAGTCGGTCCCTAACGAGGCACGTCGTTGGACGAGTGCATGTTCTCAGGCTTTGTGCACGCTTTTGGAAGGAAATGGTAAAACGATCCACTTAGCAACACCTGAATTCTTGCCAACGGGTGTTATAGCTTTCCCTGATAACTTACTGAACATGCTCTCCATACCTATTGCTACAGATAGTTTCCGTTGCTTTCTTTTGTGCAGTATTTTTGAGGATAGCCTTGTGTTTAGTGGTCTTGCCTTTCTTCAGCTCTTATCAGCTATCTGTCAGCGTTATTTAATTCTGTTTTTATTTTGTTGTGGCTCATAGGTGCTGTTTGGGCTGCAGCCTCTCTCAAAATGTAGAAAAAGAACCTTTTGATTCGCACAAAGAGGAAAAAGTTGTGTTTTTCTTAGAACTTCAGAAGCACGAAATAAAGATTAAATAGGAAAATGGAGAAATAATTCAGAAACACCGAAAGGTGCAGACTGATTAAACTGTAGGGAACGTTCACATGTCTGCCATTTGGTCTCCTGAAGATCAATACTGTGAGACTAATCTATGATTCTGTGGCAGTCTATAATATCTCCACCGTATTATCTTTCAGAGTGTTATTACTGGACTAAAAATGGCTAGTTTTAAAATTTGAAGATATTGGAATACTCATCCTGGTGTTCATTATTTCATAAAATGGATCAAGAGTGTTCTCTGTGTGCACACAGTTTGGTACTCTTTCAGAATGATATTGAAGAGTGATCATGTTGCTCCAGCAATCCTGTCCAGCTTGGTTCTGCTTGAATGGACACACAGAAGAAAAAAAAAGCAGAGCAAAATGTGGTTGGTTCGTATCTCTTTGCTGGGTAATAAAGAAGTAGAGCATCTGTGTCATCACAGCTGTGCTCAGTGAGAGCCACAAAAACAACTAGGAAGTTTTTGTGATGACTTCTGGTCTTTGTAAGCTGGATTCTGGGGGTTTATAATTTGATGAAGAGGGAGGAACATTTTTAGTAATAGGCTTATTCCAGTGCTGATAGACAAGTTATAAAGTCTGGGCTAATTATAATTTTCTCTGGCTCCATAAGTGGATTTGAAATGACTTGTTTGCTCTTATGCTCTAGTAACTTTTTTTCATTTATTCTTTTTCCTTTCAAGCAACTGAATGCCATATTGCCTCTAAATTGGGAAAATATTAAATTTCCGTAGCCTAATCTTAGAGTCTTGTTTCTCCAATTACATTTCAAGACACTGATGGACAATAGTCAATAAAGGCAAAAAGACAGAATTCTTAACCGTGGATGGATTTGGAAGCCTATTGAAAATACGAACAGAAAACAACCCGTCCCACGAGCTGTGTAACCACCAAAGTTCACCTTCTCCCAGTTGCACCATTTTTCCCTTGATGATTCCCTTTCTCCCCTCAGGCAACACCTGCATCTCTGCTCTGTGAACCTTTGCTGCAAGCTGAGCCAGGGTTTCTTTACATGGAGCCAAAGCCTGGCTGATATATATATCTGCGTGGTATCAGACCTTTCTCCCTTTGGGGGATCTCTTTGGGTCTCTTCTTTCCATTTACACTTTTCACAGAGGATTATTTTATTCACTTCTACTTCTGTTAGTGTCCTTGTATGGGTGGAAGGGTTGGGAGTGAAGTGAAAGACCGTTGGGTGCACTGTCAGCATCTCCTATATAATTATCTTTACTGTGCAGTGGAGAGTGCACTTTGCATGTGTGGGCAGAGGTTGCCCATGAGTGGATTTCTATTCCTCTAACTGATTTAAAAGGATTTTTAAAGTTGGTGTGTGTTTGTGTGTGTGTGTTTTGGCTGAGTTGCTATCTAAATAGCTTCCAACAGTTAAAAACTGTTGCTCTTTTGAGCAATTTTCACTGTGAATCCGAGATCACAGCACTCCTAGGGAAAAAATAATCTTTAAGTCTCAAAGCGCCTGCGTTAAAGTTGCCTGGTATTGGCAATGAATGCGTAGGTGGGAAAAATAATCTTTAAGCCTCAAAATGCCTGTGTTAAAGTTGCCGAGTATTGGCAATGAATACGTAGGCATGGTGCATTTCATCAGCTTTGCTTGTAGCTAACCAAAGGGAGTTTGTCATAACACGAGTCGCTTATTGATGACACAGTCATCTGTGATTGATTAGAAGTGGCAGATTTATTTCAGCTTCAACTCTTTCCATTAGCATTCCTATCGACCATCTGGCAGTGGAAAACCTTACTTGTGAGACAGACTAAGATCTTGTTAAAAAAAATCACAAGATTTCTTAAGGCCTTTTCTGCCAATGTTCTGATGGGCTGGAAAGTTGTCAGCTTTAGTTTCCTGACAGTTCTTCTTGTCTGAGGGTGCTGTGACATGCTGGGTCACCTGCGATTTGTTTTCAATGGCTTTAATGTTTTTAAATTATTTTAGCAGATATTCGGTTGGTGGTTGTGCAGGTATTGTTTCGGGACGTGGGTTTTTTTTGCTGTGGTTTTTTTTTTTTTTTTGTGCATGTTCTGCTTCAGTGGGAGGAAAAGGGCAAATAACTTTTTTTTTTTCAGAGTGGTTCCTATAGAAAACCAGAACTTCCCCTGAATTTCTTGGTGATGTAAATGTCGCACAATAATCAAGATCATCTGCGTATGCTTAAGATACCAGATTCAAAATCATGGATAGATTATGTACCACAGAGGGATGCTTTAGGAGCACAAAATGAATTCTAAATGAATTGTGGTGTTCCAAAATGGGGAATTGCCTCCGTGTCCGTTAAATGCTAGATATGTGAACTGATATGAGAGAAACATGGACCTGTCATATGGAGGATGATGAAACCTCAGGACATTTAGTGAAGCCCTTGCAACTGAATGTGGATTACATCACAATCTGAAGTGCAGCTGCTTCTCTGGCCCTACCATCCCCCGATGAGTAATACTGTATCAGGGCTATCTTTGGTAAACAGCTTTATGTGGCTTTTCTGCTTCAGTGTTTGTCACTTGGATCTGTAATGCTGTCTGTGTCTTCCCACTGGCAGCATCCCTTGCTTCCCACGAACGTAGTAAAGGCTTGTTGGTAGGACCCCTTACATCTAGATTTTATAGAGGACGTTGTAAAGATTAATTTTATCTGTGTGTTGCAGAGAGGTGAATTATGGCTAGAGAAAGCACATTCTGCATGGTTTTCCCTGCATTTGCAGGGTTTGGTTGTAACAATGCTTTGAAGTCTTTGTCAAATGTATTTCTGGGGAGATGGGGGAGGTGGGAGTGGAAAGGAATCCTTCCATTTCTCAGTGTGATAGATTTCTGCCTGGGATCTCCAACTTGACCTTGGTGACTGTAAATATTTTAAACAGTTCCATGGATATTTCAAGCTTGTGGCTTGTTGAGGTGTAATACAGGAGAGTCTTCCTTCTAAATGGGCTCCTCATGACACCTAGGCACACACAGACGTTGCAGCAAGGGAAAGTGTTAAAATATATGCATGAAGATCAATGCAGCACGTCTTATTAGGAGATTACCAGCAACAGTTCTCTTGAATAATCTCCTAACAATTTATTTTCAATTTTGTATACTGTTTTGCAAATTGTGTTGAGGCAGCATTGAGGTTACATAGCTGCTAGTTACTTGCATAATATTTAGCATTAAAAAGGGGATGAATCCCTTCTGGTTTTATTTTCTGTCATTAGTAATGTTTATGCTGAGAGAGCATGCAATTTCCGCAAATGAGATGTTTTTTGGACAGTTAGCAGGGATTATCTGAAACACATAAATAATGTATAGTGTAATTCATTTGAAGGTCTGTGTTTGCCTTTTTTTGGTCTAAAGCAGGAGAATATTGGAGTAAAAATTGGGAGGAAATTTATTCAGCCACTTGAAGGCTGAATATGGAGGATTAAGTCTTGTTTGTTTAAAGTATTTCTCAAAAAGTGCTTCTCTTGTCTACTGCTGTAGTTCTGCCATCGTATCTGTGGAAGATCATTATCATATTCTTTAATAAGGGCACATATCAAAGCACGTATCAGAGTTGGAAGCAACTTACATCTAACCATCTGTGAACTATTTGATACAAACACTTCGCAGTGCTGCTAACAGACACCATCCTTCTATCAGAAAGTTTCTTAGAATTACTCACCTATGCGTTTATTCGTCCTACTTACTAAATTTTCTTTTAGAAACAATGCTTTTTGGCAGCTCCTGTTGTATTCATACTGATTTTTGGATAACTGACCAGACTTAGTCACAACACCATCTCGGTGCGCTCTTTGAGACCACTTGCCAGTTGTCTGCTTGAACACCATCTGTTCCTGGCAGAAGTTACCTCTGAATACCTAAAAAAACAGGTCATGGGAAAAAAAATCTTCCAGGAGCTAATGATGTTAGCATACCCTACTTCTCAACTCCGTTACCCTTTTCCTCAGGAAACTTGGGACTATTTAGACAGATTCTCTTACCCCAAGATCTTTCCTTTGAGGAGTACCAATATCTGCCCAAGCAAACAGTGAGAACGGTGCTAGCTTTCAAGAAGGTGCTTAGTGGAAAGCTTGAACAGCGTGTGAAATCCAGTCCTACTTCATGATGACACAGAAAACTGCGCTAATGAAATCTGCAGGAGACAATAAAGTGAGTCATACAGCAAAGAACACTGAAAACAGCCGTGCAAAACAGTGCCACTAAGAAAAAAAAAATATAACTGAGAGCAGGAAATAAAAAGAGCATCTTGGAAAAAATCCAGGCTAATGCATCCAAAGAAATATAATCTGAAATGCAGACGTACATGGGAGCACAGGCTGTAAAAGCCATAAGGCTGAAAGAGATGGAGAGATAGAGGTCTGCAAATTAGATATGAGGCTCTACAAAAGGACCAATTTGGGCCGCATGTTGGAGAAACACCACGTGACAGTTTAGGGAGGCATTAGGCCTTTCTTGGAGAACCATTCATTTCTGCGGATGAGAGAATTGGAGTCATTAGGGCGATTTCAGCGAGAAATGAAATGGTGATGATCTGGAGGAAATGCTGAAATACAGGTGCATACTTTCACGATAGGAACTTACATATAGGTGAACACTACAGGCATTTAAAGCATAGGCAAGCAAAACAACAGCATATGGCATGGCAGAAGTAGGATGAAACCAGGGAAAAGGCTGATTTCAGTGGAACAGCAGATGGTGGTGGTCAGGTTGAGAGCCGTGTTTGAAGACAGCATAGTCAAAATACAGGTTGAGGGCCAAATACAGAAGAGATATCATGAGGTCTGCATCTTTCTTGAGCTGTATCTGATTTAACCAAGTCTGTGAGGATGGTTGGACTAGATGATCTTGTAGGTCCTTTCCAACCTAATGAATCTATGAATCTAAATCTATGAATTTCATCCTTGAGGTATTCATAGGCTTGAAGAAACAGGTTAGTTATTGTGGGCTGTAGGTGGCCTTGTTTGAGCATGGGGTTGGACCTCCAAATTCCCCTCCCAACCTCAACCATTCTGTGATTCTGGAACTTCGTGATGGTGAAGTATTTATGTAATCCCATGGTTTATCTACAGATGGAAGTGAATTTAAATACACCATGGCAATCCAGGGGGTGCTGTATGGCATGGTCACTTCTGGGCATCTGTCACGCCAGGCCTTGGGCTGCCGTGTTGCAGCCGTAGCAATTTCATCTTCATGTGTGAGAGTCAGCACCTTCAGCCCTTCATTTTTTTCAGCTGATAAGTCAGGTAGAAGTGTGAAAGAATTTAAAAGCAGCTTAAAAGAAACTTGTACATTACAGGAGCTGGTTTGTGTCGCCTGCTCTGTCAGGTGGGAAGGCTGCAGCAGCCTCCAGCCTTTGCACAAGGAGGGTCCGAGAACAGAACCTGTTGCCTTTCTCCACCGGTGCTCCTGTTGACTCCTTGAGTGAATATAGTCTTAAATAAACCAGCCTCCAGGTAATTATTTCTCCACTCCAGTGGCCTTTCTCAGAGGCATTTTTCCATTTTAAGTAGGAACGATTGATTTGACAAGTTCTCTTCAATGCTGCAAGTGGAAAGTGAAACTAAAATCTGACTTACTGTGATCCTGGCTGCAGCTCTGTTGCTCATATAGTAAAGGCTATGTGAAAACAGGTTGTTTACTTGCTAATTTTGAGAGTGGTCCATCTTGCTGTTCGTTACAACTGCATTTCCTTAAGGCTGATCACTCAAACTCCTTTTTCTAATATTAGCATCGATTCTAGAGTGATAAAGTTGCTTATTTCTCAGTCCTTTTAAATGTGCAAGCCTGTCTGTAAGCATGGCAGACAACTTATCAGCTCAGCAGTACTGCTTGCCAATGCCGTATGTTTGGTTAAGGCTTGCAGACAACCTTGAGAGTTTACGGACATCGGTTTGCGTTTCCATCCCTATTTTACCGCTAGGCTTAAATCAGGAATTTAGCAAATCCTAGTAAATATAGAGTGAAGAGGGGATCTGTGAATACACCAGCCCTGCCTCCTCCCACAAAATGGCCTCATCCTGGCAGAGGGTCTGTGGATGTTGGGGAGACATGAGGACCTGTGGATCTGTGGGTGCGAATTGAGCCTAGAGTTTAATTTATGACTGACTTACTGGAATGGAAAGGAAATAAAAGAGCCTCCAAAACAGCACTTTTAATAGCTCAGGGGTTGTTGTTTTTTTTTAGTTTTTTTTTTTTTCCTTTCAAATGTTCTTGTTCTATTACAGCTGACACCAGTCAAGGAGAGAGGAGGCTCTTTAACCTTAATGCAAATAAAACAGGAGTGCTCTAACAAAAGTCTGCATGCTTTATACCTCCAGGCTGGTGACCCTGACGGACTGGAGAATTTAAAAAAATAATTACTCATTAGTTGTTTTTTTTTTAATTGTCTGTTTAGTTGTATCAATCCATTTGAAGCATGATTTTTGCTTAGGAAGAGTAAAAAATTACCTGTAGCAATAAATCCATCTGTCTGTCATGCTGTTTATCTGTCTATCTATCTTTCCCCTAAAGACTTTAAAATGTTGTTTTTTATTTTTACGCCGTTGCTGAAAATCAATTGTGACATTTTCTGTTTAGGCTGCTAAAGGTTTTGGCAGATAGAACATGGATTTTGTCTTTTGATGGTGAAATCATTTCAGCATTTATTGCAGAGTCCTCAAGTGTTTAAATGCATAGTGATAGACAACTAAAACTCCCACTGTGCTAAACTCCACCAGGTCTCTTCAGTAGCTCTGCTATTCAAAAAGAATTGGGACTTGTTTCATCTGTTTTTACTAAGTGCGAGGCTTGCACGCTATTTATGTCAGAACTAAAGCCAACTTTGCATTTCAGTCTGACATCTAGAGTCTAACTTTTTATCTCTTACTCCTAAAGACACCTACTCAACTAATGATGTTATTCCTTTAAAAACTGTGATGCTGTCATGTGTATAACGAAGCAAAAGCAAAAGCTAGTCTGCAAAAATTCTGGTTGTGTGAGGGATTACCCAGTAGAACTTTCTTAATGGCCACAGAGAATACCAGTGTTTGGGAGCTTTGGTTGTGTCCATTGGGCTGTTCCTAATGCTGTTCCCATTGATGAATCCCATGGAGTTGTCTTTTGTATGAGGAGAGGATGGAGCTGGTGTCAGCCCAGCACCTCCTGCCCTATCTTGCACAAATTATTTGGGTGATGTCAGCAGAAACATATTGGTGTTCCCAAGCCAAAAATGCTTATTGTGTCACCATGAGCTCTGGTGGGCCATGACCCCAGGGCAGGACTGCTGGGACAGCACTCGCTCAGTGGCTTCCAAGCATTGCTTTTGTAGAGGGATGAGAGAAATCTGCTCCATGGTTGTCAGCATGGTGCTGCCACTTTGTACAAATATCACGTTGCATATGCTGTTTCTGAAGCGTGTGTTTTACAGTTGTGTTAGGAGACATGAGTGGGGCATTTGAATGTTCAGACTATCTGCACAGTGTCGTAATTCAGTGGGAAGATGGAGAGGTAATAAATAAATTTTATATTGGGTGGATCAACTTTTTGCCCTTGTTGGTAGTTGTTGGTGACACTTCTTTTGTGTGTAAAATAGGTTCAGTTTGTGCTTGAAGTATATAAATTGTCCATGAAGAAATTGGAGGTTCATGCTGCTTTCTTGTTTATCCATTAAGATTTTCAAATAAGATATTGCAATCCAGAACCCTAGAGGTAAGAAGAGCTTTGGAGAGCCTTCAGTTTTAATTTTCCCACTGAGGCCAGCCAAAACATTACACTTCTGAACTAACACATTCTTGCTCTAAGAATGACTGTGAAAGTTCACGTCAAAGGACCATAAATTGCAACCAAACTGATTTCCAAATGTAAGTCTATTGTGCATGGGTTTAAATTCGATTGAGTTCCTTTAAAGCAGTTTACTCTAAAAAGCTTTTTCCATTAAAAAAAAATGTGCAGTGAAATGTGTTTACATTACAATATGTCGGTTACATTACATTGCATTAAAAAATAAATATTTTGTGCATCTGTTTATGTACTGTAACTTTTTGCAAGCCGACCGAGGAAAGTAGCAGAGAGATCTGTAGCCTCATACTAAAAGCCCAAGTGTTAGTTTGCCAACTATTGAGGTTCCCACGATATTTTGAGGACACAAAAAACTAAGGCAAGCTGGAATGATGCTGTGATGCTGATAAAGGCAGTGCAGTGTACGGAGGTTAAACAACTGAAAGGCAGACGTATTTGGAGTGAGGCTGTGCAGACTGTTGTCTCGCTGGGGCCAAGCACTTCTTAGGCATTTGTTGCATATTTTAACCAAGTATAGAATGTAGGAAATCTAAACTTGACATATTCAAGACTTAGCTTTTTTTTTTTTTTTTTTTTTTTTTAAGAAAAGGTGGGAGCTTGTTTTAATTTTTAAGCTAGGCTTTTTAACTAATGCTTCAGAAATGCCTTTTCAAACTCACAGAGCAAAATGAGTGTGATGCTGGAAAAGAACAAAGGCAGAGTTGCTCATTAGACATAGTTAAGGCTAAGTTGATCACTGATACAAATTTGCATTATTTTCCCTGCATGGCATTCTGTAACAACTTTACTCTGTGTGCTTTTGTTCCAGTTGACATTTGCTTGAATGGCAGAGCAAGTTGGCAAATTTTGTGCTGCTGGTCTTTGAAGTTGTGACTTTAACCCAAACAGCCTTGTCTTTGTGTGCAGCAGGGAGCCCTTTGGCTCTGGAGAGGGATGCATGCAGCACAAAGGCTAGAAAGGATCTGTGCCTATGAAGTGTCACAATGCTTTCTAGCGCTTAACTTGAAGTAGCTTAGGTCTTGTAGGAATATTGGGTTATTTTCTGTGATTTTTTTCTTTGCTATGCAAGGAGTTAAAAGTTCAGAGTGCACAAGATTAACCTGAAAGTACATTTTTGATCTTCAAACAGAGCTTAGTATGCAGAAGGATTTAAGCTACAGTGGGAATTCACTGTCTCCTCTGTTCGATACAATTGTTTTTTCATGACGCAGTTCCAGCACGAGCTCTGAGGTACAAAGGAAGGAGCAGGGATTTACTTGAGATGGATAAAGTTTGCTTCATGTTTTACTCATTCTCACTGGAGTTGTACTGCTGCATGTCACCACTTGTCTGAAAAGCTTGTCAGAATTCAGCATCAAAATATAAATGATGGCTTAGGAAAGAGGGGCTTCGTATAAATAAGACAGCGTATAAATATCTATTTATTGTAGTGTTTGCACATTTCACGGTCAGCTGAACTCCTTTTACCATTCATAGCCCATATCCTTGTGATTGTGATAGGAAGGTACCTTGCACAGCATGTGTGTTACTGCTCCTCAGATGACCCAGTTTGGTCATAGCTGTACATTTCTGAGGGAGCACAGCGCTGAAGGATAATTGTAACAGTTAGAGCTTTTCAGTGTTTTCATGTGTACGAAGCTAAGGATGTGGATGAGCCAGGATGGAGCCAGAAGGCTGCAGCGATTTTCTGTGTAATACATCTTCTGTAGCCACCGTTGGTGGGTGAAGGATGCTGTGTGAACTGGGAGCTGCTCGCCTCACTTTTACACCTACGTTCTTGAGCAGCTGGATATTCGATGGCTGAAGAACAAAGGGCCGAGGACCACAATTTCTTAAAAGGAAAGGGCCTCTTGAATTTGGAAGCTTGATGTCAGCTTTCTGCCTGTGCAGGTGAGGGCTCGGTGGGAGAGGAGGTATCGGGAGCCATCTGGAAGGGCTGTGAGGCCATGTCAGCCCCGTGTCCCTCAGGCCAGCCGGCTGACCTGCTTTTGTGTGTGCCCTTTCACCTGTTTTGGCAACTCCAGCAATTTCAAAGGGCAATAATTAGCTACAGTCTATTTAGGCTGACCCAGCTGGTTTTGACTGAGCCAAATTAGGGACCAGTGGCCCAAGCATCCCAGAGTCCTGAGGGATTTGGCTGCCACAGTTGCCGAGCTACTCTCGATGGTATTTGAAAAGTCATGGTGGTCAGATGAAGTCCCTGGTGACTGGAAAAAAGGCAATGTCACACCTATTTTTTAAGAAGGGTAGAGGGGATGACCGAGGGAACTACCAGCCTGTCAGCCTCACCTCTGTGCTGGGGAAGATGGTGGAGCAGATCCTCCTGGAAGCTATGCTAAGGCACATGGAAGAGAGGGAGGTGGTATGGGATAACCAGCACGGCTTCACCAAAGGCAAGTCCCATCTGACCATCTTTCATTCACTGTGGCAGTGAACGAGAGAGGAGCCACTGATGTCATCTGTGTGGACTTCTGTAAGTTTTTTGACTTGGTCCCCCATGACACCTTTCTCTCCAAACTGGAAAGATAGATTTGATGTGTGGACTGTTTGCTGAACGAGGAACTGATAGCGAGATCGTACCCAGAGAATGGCGGTCAGTGTCTAGATGGACATCAGTGACAGGTGGTGTCCCTCGGGGGTCCTTACTGGAACAGGTGCTCTTTAGCATCTTCATTAATAACATCAACAGTGGAATCGAGTGCAGTCTCAGCAAGTTTGCTGATGACACCAAGCTGTGGGGTGCGGTTGACAATCCTGAGGGATGGGATGCCATCCAGGGGGACCTAGACAGGCTGTGCAGTGGGCACGGGTGAATCTCATGAGGTTCAACAAATCTAAATGGAAGGTTTTGCACTTGGGTCATGGCATCCCTCACTACCAACACAAGCTGGGAAGAGGATTGGACAGAGCCCTGCCAAAAAAGGTCTGGCAGTACTGTTGGGATGGGAAGCTGGGCATGAGCCAGTAGTGTGCCCTCACAGCTCAGAAAGCCAGCCGTATCCTGGGCTGAATCAAAAGAAGCACGGCCAGCAGAGCAAGGGAGGTGATCCTGCACCTCTGCGCTGGTGAGACATCACCTATGGAGTCCACAGTGCAGGATAAATGTGGACCTGTTTGAGCTTTATTTACAATGAAGCTTTTTACAGTAAGGATGGTGAGGCACTGGCACAGGTTGCCCAGAGAGAAGGTAGATGCCCCATCCCTGGAGACACTCACAGTGAGGCTGGACAGGGCTCTGAGCACCTGATGGAGCTGTGGGTGTCCCTGTTCATTGCAGGGGGGTTGGATCAGATGACTTCTAAAGGACCCTTCCAACTCAAACAGTTCTATGACTGTGTGATTAAACAGGCCTGCGGAGTGGTGAAACCAGAGCAGGACGCAGCGAGAAGCATTTCCCTTACAGTGTGAGTGAGGCTTTATTGGTTAATATCTATCTGTTAGCACGAGTATTAAGCTGTATTAAAGCCATTATTAACTGAAAATAAATCAGCATTCCATGTAGGATTCCCTTTCAATAGGTAACCTAACTTAATTTGAGCAGCGCTGCGTGGAGCTTACACAATGCATTGAAGGAGATGATGCTGCCTGCTCCCTACATTTGAATTGCATCCTTCTCTCTTGAAAGGAATTGCACATATTGTACACAGATTTTAAAACAGCAATTAGATTTGTTTTCCTTCTTAACACTTCTATTTAGATTATTTTTTTCTGGAGGAAAACGTGGCTGCATTTTAACACTAATCTGTTTGTACCAATTGCATTGCTGAGGAGATGGAGTTTTTTTATAACATGAAGGGCTTCTGGGACTCTGTTCAGTCATTCATTAGTACATAATAGTATGTACAAGCAAGGACTTATGGTGTGTAGCAATGCTTCTTTTACACTAGTGTCACGTTCAGTGGTAAATGGCTGCTTTCCCAGTTATTTGCACCATATCTGTACTTTATTAACCATGCATGCTTATACTCAAGTAGAGATTGCAATGTAGGGTTAGAATAAAAGGGTGCCATTTACTTTCCGGACCTTTGCTGTATCAGAATTTGGATCCAAAGTTTGTGAGAGGCGTGCATGATTTTACAGGGACTTTGACCTGGAGGAAAGTTCTTGTAGCTGAACATCCTATTGAGCTTTTGGTTGCTGTTTTCTCTTTTTAAATATTTTGGCTTTGAGGTGAGATGTCGGACCGTCTTCATTTTAACTCTGGAAAAGGCTGTAAAGAACAATGTGCACATATTCACAGGGTATGTTCACATCTCATGGATGGACTGGACACAGCTCATTGGTGAAACGGTGCAAGTTTGGCTACATCTGTCAGGATCCCTGGTCCTTGTGATGTCAGCATGTCCTGGTGAGGTGAGAGCAGATATCCCACAGCATACCTGCGTGGAACAGGAACGCTGGGTGCAGGCTTACAGATCATCACAGCAGTGATGGCAGCCAAGCCTGGCTTACCCTACCTAGCAGAGCTGGGAGGAGAAGCTGGCATACCGGTCCTGCAGGCTTCTTAGGGAGCTCAGTTTGCACAAGACAGAAAGTATGCAAGTGGTAACAAGGCAATCACATGCCAGCCCGACTTCAACCATCAGCAGAGCATTGCTATGGTTATTAGCTAAGTATTTCCATAATGTCTGTGCAAGTTATAATTAGAACCAAGCCTGCCCCTTGCTAATTACAAGCTTGCTTAGAAGTATAGTTTATATAAAGCTTTTAGAACTTTGTGTGGGGAAAGATACACATCCACAGGCACAGCTGGAATGATGCCTTATTTTCAAACCGAAATATATAAGCCCTGTTGTCTGTTTCTCCCTCCCTTCACACTTTTATGTTGCATCCTCATCCAAAGGTTTTGCCAGAAATGCTGTCCAAGTCTCACCAACATCAAACCAGTGATTTTTGAGATTTCTTCCAAGTGCTCCATTCTCACTACCAAGAGAGTAAGCCAGATGTAAACCAGCTAAGATGTCTGAGCTTTGTGTTTGGAGAGGATGAATAAGAAATACTTAGATCTCTCGTAAAAAGAAGTTAAGGAGTCTTGAAAGTTTTGTTAAGCACTCAGTGCAGGAGCTACATGAATACTGATCCATCTGTAAGACTTTGCTGTGTGTTTGCTTGGACGGTGCTGCACCTGCATGCCTTCGGCTGAGACTCTTAGGAATTAAGTGAAGCTGGCACTGTAAGCACAGAGCTTGTCTGCTGTGATAGTGCTGTGGCATCACAGCCTTCAGTGTCTGAAGAGCAAAGTGAATGCAGTGGAACCCATAGGGGCTTTTGACATCTTTGGTACAAGGAGATGTCCACTTAACCTTCACTGCTTTTTAGGAGAAGAAGCAGAGTGGGGTGCGTATCCCTTATGTGTGGAAAGGGGAAGGAAATTCCTGAAAGAACTGCAGCTAATGAATTACCTCTACTTGCTTTTGTCTAGCCATATTTGAATTTTGTATTAGTTTGATTATTCAGGTCAGATCAGATTTAGGTCAGTTGAGATGGATTTTTTCCAAATCCAGTTCCCTTGTTTCCTACTGTAAACGCTTACCAGATGACACGATGCGAGGCTGGAACAGACTTGAGCTGTGTGATGACCAAATAAAATCTCAGTGGAAACCACTTCCACGTTCCTAAGATCAGTTTCTCATGTCATAAATTCTGCATCCAAAATTATATCAAATACTTTTCTGACAGCAGTTTGTTGTTGTTTTTTTTTTTTTCTAACGGACAAATCCCAGCAGAGCTGTTTATGCAAAGCCTCTCTTGTGTTTGCTCCCACATGCCTGTTTTTCAGACCTACACTGAAGAACAAATACATGTAAAAATGTTTCAGTGTCCTTGCCAGTGCTGTTAGATCCACCTTGTTTTGTCTTGTCTGAAATCTTCCACTACAGTTCTTTCATATTCTCCC
This sequence comes from Oreortyx pictus, assembly GCA_036925125.1. NCBI lineage: Eukaryota > Metazoa > Chordata > Aves > Galliformes > Odontophoridae > Oreortyx > Oreortyx pictus. The sequence continues at coordinate 52,067,956 of JAUPFR010000006.1, read as the reverse complement.
GTCAATAAGAGTTACTGTAGGAAATCACCATTAAAGACTTCTTCCAAAGGGAAGAATGGGGATTTATTTGCTGATGCCTTTCCTTTGTAGACTTTCATTGCTTTGTTCCTCCTGATCCTCTCCTGGCTGTGAGGGATGGAGAGGAATCTTTCAAGTGAGGGCCTTTCTTGTGCCAGGTGCCCAGCTATGGGCTATAACTTGCAAAATCTTACAACATAAAATATCTGAGAGGGTGAGCATCTGGGAGCACTCATTGGTGTCCGTGGGCTTGGAAGGTGGAGGCCAGGCCGCTTCCCAACCAAATGCACTCAAAGGAAAATCTATTTTAATTGGGGTTTTTAGTCTTGATTTTAGAGCTACATGCTTTCAACTTTGTTAAAATGGAACTAAAAAAATATCCAAAACTTCTCACTAGACCAACCCACAGCTTCTCCTCCCATTATAGCCTATTTATTAGTTTCCCAATACGTTAAAGGGAAGCCTTGACACCAGACTTCCTGGAGGTACGTATTGGCTCGTGTTTTGTAACATGTCCATCTCTTCTGCATTAGATCAGGCAGATAAGACCTGTACCTTCAGTTTTGGGAAGTCCTGATGTACCTAGGTCATGCGAGAAGGGCGTGTGCTTTCCTGTGTCTCTCCTCGATGACTGCTACAGCCAAGTTAAATTGTCGACTGCCATTTGTCAGCTTGATTAGATGTGTTCTGTGCATACCTCAAAATATGTGATATTTTAAAGCTAGATTTGCTATTTAAATAAGAGGTTTGCCTTAATTGGCTGTTACAAATTACAAGCAAGAGGGAATGATTTATTGCTTATAATTAGAAATGAGTTATGAGAGGGAATGTTGGTAATCATAAAATAAAGCTTGGAATACATAGATTTCCAGATGGCTGACAGTGAAATTGCACTTAAATGTAGAATAGACCAGATACAAGGGAAAAAAAAAGAATCTGTCATCCACCTTTATTCCTTGATGGAAAGCTTGTGCAAATCTGTAGGTACCTGAATTTTGAAATATTAGTTTTGCTGCATAATCTGATGAGAGCAACTTAATTTGCACAGTAGTGCATGCTATCAGAGGTGATGGAGGAGGTGAGTTGCCTGGTGTTATTTTTGTCCTCATAATGGAACCAGGGGAGATCTGCCATCACCTTTGTGTATAACGATCTCAATGGGTTGCTCTCAGGGGCTGCAGGTTACCTAGACGTTTTTCTTTTCACCTTTTTGCCTCATTAACTGTTTTTATGAGATTGAGATTGATCAAAACACCTGTCCAAAAGCAAATATTTGTAATCCTCCTTTTCCAAGTCTAGCAAAACACGTTTGTATCAGAAAGAAAAGCATCAATGTGACTGGTGAGAATTTTTCGATAGTATAAGGCTTCTGTTGAGATGGTAATGTTTTTGTTTGACTTTCTGAATTTCATTTTGGTTACTATAGTTCCACGAATGATTTTTAAATGATTTATTTTTGCCTTATCGTCTAATTGTTGAATTTCTGCCTTAATAGATGCATTCTGCACTGTTAACCATATGAAAGGCCATGCTACAAAGTAGTTGGACATATTTGGATCATCACCACATCACACATCATCACAGCCATATTTTAAAAATGACATAGTCATTAGACTTGCTTAACTGAGGCCATCGTGATTACTCATTTACCTTCATTAAAATGCTTCATAGCTTCCTTATTTTAAATAGCTTTTCTCAGCAAGGTAGAAATCTGTTTCTCTGCCATCATTTTATCTGAAAAAATTTGCATGGTAAAAGGAATAGCGTATTTTCAACTGTTGTTTTCCTGACCTGTGGAGAGATGAGCTCATCAGTATCTCTATTGACAAGGCCGGGAAGAAGGTGTGTCAGCCAGAAATATTAGATCAGTCAGCCCTTCTTGTCCTGGAGCAATTGTAATTTCCCATGGTCTGCAGCAATTTCCTTTAGAATCAGATACATGCGGAGATTGTTTTGGATCTGCTGCTGTAGTATAATTTCATTTGGTCCCAATAAGGTGGCCTTAGATTTCATTCTTTTCATTTTTGTTGTTGAAAACCTTTTGTTTTAGTGGAAAGAATAGCAAGTTGCCATTTTACAGCATCTAAATGAGGAATGAGTGCTGCAGCTACGGAGAATATTGCTCACTCTGAGCTGGGTTAGTGAAGACAGCAGATGTTGGCAACCTCTGCCCTTCTCAGAGAGGCGTGAAATGAGTGTTTTGTTCACTGTACATTAGCAAAGTTCTGGCTTATCAAGCGACATTCAGAAGTGCATCGGTGAGAGATATAGGTGCTTATTTCTTTGCTGATAGGTATTTCCTGATTTCCTGTAGTGAATGATAGAGGCTCTTTTTTTTTTTTTAACCAGTTTACTCCTGTGAGTTCATGCTACCTAAATACTTCAGCCTGGGCATTTGCTAGAAGAAGCCAACTTCATTATTGCTAAAGGTGTTCTCAGTGCTATGCTGTCTGATGCTGCACTGAAGAAAGTGTAACTCCTCTGATCCAGCATTAAAGAGGACTGGGTGGGAATCAAAAGTGGGAACAATTTCTCATTTCATTCTGTTTTTTATTGTCACTCTAGCCTTGTGTTTTTCTACTTGAAATGGCTCTTTCTATGGTATTTCATGAACAGATAGGATACCTGGTAGGGTTGAGGATGACTTCAAGTTGTGCCAAGGGAGATTCAGTCTGAGTGTTAGGAAATACTCCTCCAGAAGAATAGTCAGGCATTGTAATGGGCTTCCCAGAGAGGTGGTGGATTCATCTATTCTGGAGGTGTTCAAGGACCATTTAGACGTTGTGCTGGGGGACATAGTTTAGTGAGAACTCTTGGTGGTAGTAGGAAAATTGGAGTGGATGTAGGTCTTTTCCAACCTTGGTGATTCTGTGATTCTGTGGCTCCATCGGTCTCAGTGGTACAGCTCCAAAGCTGCTTGGGGTGCATGAGCTGAGGTCATTGGTGTGTGGAGATGCCCTTCAGTTTGCATCTCTTTGCCATTAGCTAAAGTCAGCGTGGTCCTATAGCTAGGAAGTTATTCAGAGAAATTCCTTGGCCCCTTCACATGGATGATGAGCTGGGCTGGGCAAAGGCTGCAAAGCATGGCTGTCTGAAAGCCAGACAACTCCGGTGCACGTGGTTTCAAGGTGTGAGGATCAGTGATGCTCTGTTGTTCTATAGAGCTGATGTTTTCTATGGGCTCTTCTAGATGTGCCATGATGCACCCTCCAGTACACCCCAGTTGTTTTTCTCCAGGCCATTGATCAGTGTCATTAACCACCCATGGCCTTGGCCTCGTGCCTTGGCTTCCTTCCTAGGGGAAGTGAATGGCTGTCGTGAGCACCCAGCTCACAGCTAGCAGCTGTATATGCAAACCCCAAAGCACTGTGGGAATGTTGTCGTTATTCCAGTCTGCCTTCTGGAAGCAAGCTGCAGTCCCTGTCCAGGGAGGTCACTCCTCTCTAGTGCTGAAATGGCAGAACCATAGGTCAGCATCTCAAAACAGTTTCCAACAAGATCATTAAAGCCTCACAGAGAGGTAATTCCCAGCTTTCCGGTAAAGGATAACATTGACAGTACCTAATTAAAGGGCACTTTTAGCCAGGATAAACATTTATATTAATTTCCTTCTCACACAGATGTCTGGTAAACTGACTTCCTGAGGCAAAACCATCTGGCCTCAGGTGGGAGGGGTATCTCAACCAGCATGAAGAACCTGACCCATCTCTCACCAGACTGTTTCTAAATGGCTTTTTCTGTCCCTGAAGTAGCAGATGTCTGAAATACCCACGGTAGAGTGGTATAGGTTGGATACACATTTGGAAGACCTGCATCATGGCAGGCTGGCAGCTCCAGGCTCTGCTCTGTCTCTGCTCCCAGTCGTGTACTCTGGGTTTGTCTGCGTATAAAATTAGTATGTGTGGTAAGCAGCGGGAAGATGTTCCCTACTTGGATGGACTAAATTAAAATTCAGTAAGAAACACGGCTTTGGGTGAGTTTCCAAATTACTTTCAGGATTTCACTGAGGAGATTGTTATGGAATCATAAACCTTTCCAGTGGGCAAACAGCCTGATGCGAGTTACGTGCTTTTATTGCCTCATGCTACTCCTCCTATTTTATGTACTGCGCTGCGTAATCTTTTGTTATTAAATAATAAGCAAAATAAAAACAGTTGTTTGTCACAGCCAGCTTGTTTTCCAGAGAATTTGTTCACTTTGAAAGTTCTGTCTGTGTGATCTTCAGCCCTGTCAGAAGCTATTATACTGCATCTTCTTTTAAATCGTTAAGCTGGAGGACAAACCTAGACATTATCGTGCGCATCTCAGCTGAGAGCAGAGCAGATTCGGTGGGGAGCAGCCTCTGATGACATGTACTGTGCTGCTCGTTTTTGTCGGGAACATGTCAAGATTATCTGCTTCCAGCGCTACGTGTGTTGGCTGACATGAGCATTGGTGGATGCCTATAATTTCTGAAGCAGTTTGAAGTGTGGATATAACACTTAGGGCTGTGTGAAGTCTTTTTTCTTTCCCCCCCCCCCCCCCCCCCCCCTTCTGATGGATCGTATTGCTGTTCAGAAAGTTGCTGGTTTGTTGCTCCCTCCCACTGTACTGTAATACAGTGCACTGACTGTATTTAATTGTAGAGTTCATAGGAGAAGTGCTCTGAACTGGAAATTGTTGTCACTAATGAGCAACTGCTGGAAAGCTGGGGAAGACCAGGCACACCGATGCTTTCCAGTCACAGCGTAGCACTTGAAATAGAGGCTGTTGCTTTAGTGTACATGGGATCGTGCCTTAATGCAGGATGGGATGCTCACTTAGGGGTCCTGGTCCTGGACTTCGAAGGACAAGATTTTTCTGTGTACCTTGCAAGCATATTATAGATTAAAAATAGAGTGAGATGCTTCACTTTCCTGTTTTTTTCAAGCTCTTTGTTTGAGCCATAGTACTCAGACCTGTCCCAACTTCAGAAGCACTTGTGCTTTTCCATGAGGACACGCAGCACCCCCTTCCTTCATGCTCTGTAGTGCAGCCAGGCAGCAGAAGGAGCAGTATGGGTAGCCATGGCAGCCAGTAATTGATGGCTCCATATGGCCGGTGTGCTGCAGCTGCTCTGGTTTAAGGAGGTCAGGGCATCAGGGCATTTAAGGAACCAACAGAAACCCGGGCACGCCTATAAAATCTTCCTGAATGAGTTTGTACTGCAGTAGTAGACTTTTCCATAGATGTGAGACTGAAGGGAGAGAAGTCAACTTTTATTTATTTATTTATTTTAATCTAATTGTATTGAAAAGCAACATTTTAGAGAGAAAAAGAAGTTTTCCTCTCTTTGGGGTGGTTTTTAGCTTTTCTCAGTTCTTGCTGTAGCTTGCAGTAGCACGATGCAGAGAGCTCAGCCCAGCCCTGGGCTTTAGGGTGCATTAAATGTTGTCCTGAGGGAGAAACCACATTACCCAGACTGGATGACAGCGCTGTATTTCTAGTAATGAAGTGACAAAGTATACTTTGTGAGCAATTAGCGTGGAGCAGAAATACAGCTTTAATTCCAGAATGAGTGCAGGAGTCATTCGCTGCTAAAAAATGGCATGGATGGGCTCTTAGATGCAGCATTAGTTTGCAAGTAGGCTTTTCGCAAGTGTGAATCTTATTATTTTCATTAGGGGACCATTTTAATTAAAGTGAAACTGGAATGTTTACTTTCTGCTTCCTATAGCTTGTGATGGTTTTCTTCACTGTGTGAGCACACGCATAATTTGCTCTAAAAGAAGTGTCAGCAGTTTCTGATTACACTGTGAGTCTTACTCAACAGCTTGATTTTAATTGGGGGGAGGAAAGATTTCAGGGCGATCTAGGGAGGTCCAAAGCCTTCTGGTATCATGAAGCAATAGGTGCTATCTTTGGTGCAATGTTAATTACAATAATCACTTCTAGTGGTTTAAAATAAAGGTCCTTCATTGCTTACCCCTGTTGTTTTTTTTCTCAGTTATGTCAGTGAAATACTACCTGGATGGTAATTAACATCCTTCAGCTGCTTAACCTCTTGACACCGCTGCATTTGAGTTTCTGTAAGTGCTTGAACAGAGTAACTTTTGGAAAGCACAGGTTGACAGATAGCCTCAAATTTTGGGAGAACTGCACAATTCAGGCTAGGTAGAGAAAGAAGACGGTCTTTCACTTGGGGTGAAGTTTGCCCATGCCTTCACATACATTCCCTCTAAGCCCAGAAGTCCACCAGGAATTGTAAATAATAGATAATTCATGTGGGTCAAGAGTATCTCTTTCTTGAAGATTTTGATCATCATAAGATACGACAAGAAGTGCCTGTTGCAGAAGAATGGGTTCTGGATTGTGCAGCGGTTCAGCTCCCGGAGCATTTCTGTGCCATCTTCATCTGAATCTGCTGCAGGGAGTCACCATGGACTCCTTTGGTTGCTCAAATGCCTTCTGGGTCTCGCGAATCATTGCAGAGATGACCGTTTTTGGAGCTTAGCCAATGCCTTGTATTTTAATATTGTCTTCTTCATCAGAGATAAGGATCTGAAGTCCACCCTGCTCATTCTGTGGGGTTCCGTTTCCTCCTGCTGATTGTTTGAAATAAATAAGTAGGAAAACAACTGGTATCAGTGTGTTAACAGGAAGGAGTGACTGATAGAAAAAGGGAAGGAAAGATACCACTTATCATGAAAGACCACATCTCTAGAAACATAAATTGGTATTCATTAAGTTGTTTGCATAGGCTTAGTTAAAAGATGTACTTGAGGAGCTGTCGGGGTGTTTCAGTAGAAAACAAGTCATGCTTTTCATGGCTGGATGTATCTAAATGAGAGACCAGAAAGCAACAGTAAATGATGGATTGAGAACAGCCTTCGTGGCAGTAAGGAGACAACAGAGTGTGAAATGCTATTCAGAGAAGAATGATGCTTAATGCTTAGCTGTGGTGTAATGCAGATCCATCTTTTCTCCCCAACTGTGAATGTCTTTCGTGATGCAGTTTTTAAAAAAATGGTTATGTTCAGTTTCTGTCAACTTCTTATTCCAGGTGTGCAGGGTCCCCTTGTTTTTGATGATGATTTCTGTAACTAGAGGATAATGCTCAGTCTGATAATTACGGAATCCCGTGTATATCATCTTAATGGCATCTTGCATGTGTCATCAAATAAAGGGAAATAGTCGCAGAACAGTGCTGGGTAATTCAGAAGGTGGCTCATTTTTGCCACGTCTGCATTGTTTTACCCAAAAGCATGACCTGCTGCTCTGTGCCCATCCGTGTTCCTTCCTGGCAGGCAGCCTGCAGGTGCAGGTTTTGCTGTGCTCAGAAGTGCTGCGGCCGCACACTGGGACGGCAGCAGAGGGATGAGGCATTGCTGTGAGGGCTGCTTGCTTCTTCTCTCCCTCACTGCTTCCTTGAGTCTGTTTGTTTCTGTAGTATGTGATAAAATCTCTTTCATGGACCTTCAGGATGAGCTGAGGTGAGGTTTTGCTGTTGTGGTTGTTGACTGGCTTTTTTCTTCACGATCCTGAACTGGGGGCAGATGCTTACAAGGGAATGTGTGTATTAATTATTGTACAGTATGTGGCTGTCTGCTGTTAGCTTTGCTTTGTGTCTTAAAAAAGTAAGTGCACAGCAGAATACTGATGAAGTGCTTTCATTTTTTGCATAGTGAATCGTGTGCATCAAACTCTTTTGTATATGGTGTAACTTTTGTGATGTTCACTATTTCTTTCCTTTTTTTTTTCTTTTGTAGATTAAGACCCTTGATTTCTACACAGCTGGCTAAAAAGGCTGCCACTGAGGAGGTACGTAAAGCCCAGCTCTTCATAGAATCATTAAGGTGTGAAAAGACCACTAAGGTCATCTAGTCCACCCCCAGCCCATCCCCACCGTGCCCACTGACCATGTCCTTCAGTGCTGCACCTCCATGGCTCTTGAGCACTTCCAAGGATGGTAATTCCACCACTGTCCTGTGCCAGAGCATCACCACTCTTCCTGAGAAGCGATTTTTCCTAATATCCAACCTGGACCTCCTCTGAACCTCTTCAGTTAGTCTGGAAATTCCCACAAGCTTTTCTCAGCCTGGCTCAGGTTATATACTAAATACAGGCAAAAGAAATGAGACTCATGTTTCAGTGGTCAGACAGGAGCTGATTACTGCAAGCGGTGGAAAGCTGAGGTTGCCTGTATTCTAACCAACATTTGGCCTTACTCATCCATCACTTTAGCCTCATAACCTCTAGTTCAATAGGAAAAAGTCCCTGTAAGCATCTAAAAGGGTATATATTGAAAATGTAGTAGAAGAGGCAGAGCTTGTGCCTGTTTCATCACTTGGACCATGCCCCTAGGGGTGGTAAGTACTGCTTCTGTGAAGCTGGAGATGACACTAGGGAGGGGCTGGGATTCTGGGGTCTGCCTGAGGAGGTGGGTGAAGAAGCCTGAAGTGGCAGCTTACCCAATATAGCTTGGCTTACTCTTTTTTTGTTGTTTGTTTTGGAAATAACTTTTCAATGGCGGTGTAATTATAGCTACTAAGTGGTCACCGTCAGAAACCCTCCCAGGGTGGCTTTGTGCATGTGAATGTTGTGCTGAAGGGGTCATGGCTGTTATCAGTCACAGCAGTTACAGCTTTCCTTTGCTATTATATTTACAGTGTACAAAGTAAACACATGCATTTCGCTGATGATAGAAGAACCGTGCGTCTGACAATTCTGTTCCTAATATACCAAAGGAATTTGTCATTCTTTTTTTTCTGCCATGTATGTGTGACACTGATGCCCTTTTGAAAGGGTGCTGGCCGCCTCTGATACAGCCTCATGTGCTTTCACAATGCCTATGCCTATGTTATGTTCCATGCCAAGCTGAAGTCCAGGTTGTCTGGAAGTGAGTCCAGGAAGTTCTATTTAAAGGTGTTATTTGACTGCTTTATTTTTAAAATGACTAAAACCCACTGGTTTTCAGAAACAGTTTGATATCCTGCCTAGGGAAATACATTTTCACTTCTTTCGTTAATGCTCATTAGAAAACCCTGCACATTTTTAGAAATATAGCAATCTGGAAGTGGACATGATAATTAGAAGAAGGTCACATTTTAATTAGCACGGTGCAATTTTAAAAAATAATGACTCTGTTGTAGCTCTTTTATATTCACTCATTTTTTTCAGAGCAGATGGATACTTGAAGCTTTAAAATTGATATACATTATGATTCATGTCAAACGGTTGGGTCTATTTCTGCTTATACCTGAGGTGTAGATGGACTCAATTTCAGCAGTCTAGAGGCAAAAACAATGGTAGGAAATACAAAATAAACTGGAGGGAAGTCCCTCTAAACTGTATGATTAATTTGTGCGTGAAAAATAATGAACACTTGTCTTTGAGCGATCCAAATACCTAAATATTTTCTGTTAAAATTAATTGGTGCCTTGTGGCCTATTAATGAGCTATTGAAGCAAACCCATAGATGAGTGTGAATATCTCAGGTGGATTCTTGGTTGAATGGCATGGTGTGTGACAAGTTTAGGAGCAGTTTTGATGTTTAAATAGTTTGACAGACAGCTTTCTGATGCAGGGATTTTCTGTTACGTTCTACCTGTAAAGTGTTTGGAATTAGAAAGATTCTGGGAGTAAATGCGTTAACAAATAAATAATTACGGTGCTGAGATAGACCTTACCTCCAGCAGAACTGGAGAAGATGCAGCAGTCCATGGCTGTGTGCTGACATTTAAGCCCTGGAGCACTGCAGGGCTTTTCTTGCGGTAGGGATGAGGGAAGCTGTACTGGGGCATCGCTGCAGGAGCTGGATTTGGTGCCTGCCCCATTCCTGAAGTTGAGACAGCGTTACTACCTGCACCTCCACATTCACTGCTGTCTGCTTGCTGTGTGCTGCCCTTGCTCTCTCTCTCAGTGTCCTGCCTAACCTTGGAGCATCTGAGTAGGTGCAGATGCTGGAATGAGTCCATCAGTGGCCAATTCCCAAGTTAGAGCTTGGAGGTCATTATTCTGATGTGTTTCATAGGAAATGTTGCAGACGTTGTTGTGTATTATCAACTTAGTGCTCTACCATAGCATTAAGTGCAGTCTAAAGAGTGCCATTTGTTCCACAGCTCGTTGTGCCTCCAAATAAATCAAACCAGAGCTGTCAGAGCTAATAGTCTTTCTTTTTTTTTTTTTTTTTTTTGTTTCTGATTTGAAGGATACATTTTTGCCATCACTGAAGTGCCAATAACATTGTTACTGTGTCATAGGCCTGATGTGAATCAAGCAGGAGGAGGAAAAGGTTGTGAGCTTTTACGCAGGGCTTTGTTGGGCAGCCCTCAGGACCAAATTTCTCCATACCTTGTGCTTACAAGAGGCTTCTGTTGTGCTGTCAGTGTCTCTGTATACTTCACTTCCTTGGCTCTGGAATATGTGAAAACTGTGAATGTTTACACCTGATTTTGGTCCAGGCAATGCTTCACTGAGCAACTTACATGTTCTCTGGAGTGGCTACACCTCCAGCACTAGATATGGGCTTCCAGCTCTCCTCTTGCTAAGCATTACATAGGAACACTGAATAAAAAGGACTGTCCTACTGCCCTTTCTTCCGTTTTGCAGGTGACCTTTCCAAGTGCACAAGCAGAAGGCTCTAACTTAGAGAAGCCAGCAGCTGTGCTAGTGGAGAGTGGCCCTGTAGCTTATAACCTTGATGAAGAGGTGGAAGAGGAAGAAGCAGAAGAAGACGACGATCACTGCATGAGTGCACTGCAGTTAATGGGAGGAAACGGTAAGTCAGGATGTTGTCTGCATTACAGCCTTTTATTTCTCTGATGCTGTCAGGCTTGTTGGTGCAAAGTTAAGGACAGACAGGGTTCCTGGTGCTTGTGCCAGCCCTCATCCCAAGCAGAGCTCATTCTTGTGAGAGACCTGAGTCAGAAGTGGGACTTTCTTAGGGACTGCACCAGAGAAAAGTCCACATCTCGGGCTTTAGGCTAAGAAGGTTTCTCAAGAGGAAACTGATGTTAGGCCTTCTTTGGAATTGTATTTATTAATGTGAATCTGAGGAACTAAGGAGTCAGTAACCCCTCTGTTAGAACAGTTTGGGGCTCGTTGCCTCATGATGGTGCATAAACCCTGTGGACTTGGCTGTCCAGCTCAAGACATTCATCACAGCCCATTTCTGGGATAAGTGTTAGGAGGAAGGAGTTCTCCAAATTCAGGAATGACATCAGTAGCATGAGGTGTGCTGTATGGCATGCTGATGTGTGCTAATTTCTTTGGGTTACCCAGCAAAGCCACTCACTTAATTGGATTTCTCTGCTGATGGGAAAGGGCAGTATCCTTTCTGTTGTGTTTTTCCTAGCTGGACACATCCACATTTACCCTTTATTAAAAACATCCCCTTAGAGGTTAAGCCTTGAAAATATATGAAAATATTTTTGAAATGAGGGCAGCTAATTATGGATTTTGAAGAAGGAAGATGAGAATAGGGGTCCTGTTGAAACATTATTTACTACAAAAGCCTTTCCAGAACTATTAATTTACCTTTCATGGACAATATATAGATATATAGTTTTCATAAAGGTGTGTATTGATTTTAAATTGATTTCTCCACTTAGAACCTTAGGAAAAAAAACTGTTTGTTGCCTGCATTTATTATTAGAATAACGTTCCCAAGAAAAGGCACCCATGTGGGGCAGGGTGGGTCCATGTTTATTAATAAATCCCCAATAAAAATAGAATAAAGGTCACTGAGCTATTTTTTATTTGTAAATGTTGCTATTTTAGCTCCATTCTGAGAACATTCCACTACTCCCTCTCCGCTTTGGACAACAGCTGAAAAATCAGAGTTAAAAAAATAAAATAAAATAAAAAGGAAGGGACTGTTCCCAGAATTCAGATGCAGGTGTGCAGAGCTGCTTAGCAGAACAAATAACTCCCTTCTAACTGCTTTCTTTATGGATTTTTAGACCTGTCTGCCTGGAATAACTGCAGGAATTACAGATGCTGAACGTCACCCATTCTGGACGAATTATTATAGATTACACTTTATTTCTGCTTCAGAGCATTCACTTGACTTTGAATGAAATGTTGCAGTATATTAAATTTGGAATATAAAGGTTAACATCACTGAATGCTCACATGTAATAGTTACCTTTAGATTTAACTTTGCAACAGAAAATGTCTTTCTCACTTTATTCAAGAAGGACACAGAAGAGAAATCGTTGTGTGTGTGCCTTCTAATGCAGAGAACACACGGTGACAATCAGCATCATTTTAGGAAACAGAACTGGGTTGAAAAAATGGGAAAATTGTGCCTCTAGGAGTAAGCAAGTGTGGGAGTTCTGAGTCAGATGTATGGGACACATTGCATGACTCCTCTGTCATCGATGGAAACCCATCCCTGGAGACTTTCAAGGCGAGGCTGGGTTATCAGGCCAGCTGCAGTGTCCCTGTTCATTGCAGGGAGTTGGACTTGATGGCCTTTAAAGGACTCCTCCAACTCTAAGGGTTCTGTGATTCTATGTGAGGAGAAATATTTCTACACATATATTTACAAATAATTTTATTATACGGAGCAAGAATGGTAGAACTTTATTTAGCTCAAAGAAAACGTTCTTTTTTTGAATGCTTTTTTATGGCAAAACTTGTCATCCAGTTAGACAGCAAAACAACCTGAAACTGGCTGTACTTCTTTGAATGTTTCACCTACCTTCAATATTTGCATTTTTATGTATCTTTTTCTTCTCGTGTTTCAGATTATGGCTGTGATATGGACGATGATGATGGCTATTAGTTCCATTTACTTCTAAAGGACATGGACTATTTCTTGTTCCCAGAAAACCTGCAATGTTCAAACTGTGTGAATGGTAAAAGAAGCAGCCTCTGGTCAGCAAATGTTATCCAACAGTCCTTGCTTCTGTAAAGTGAATTTTAGCTTGGCATTGGCTCTGGTCAGTTGATATTGACCCAGCAATAATGTTTGGGTTTGTACTTGAATTATTTTTATTTTGGTGGATCATGGCTTGAGAGTGAAATTGTTGGGAGTCGTGTTTTCAGATAATGAAAGAGACAAAATAGACAATGTATAATGAGTTATATGACTCTGCTTAATGCACGTTGTTGAAAGGGAGCATATAGAAGGACAGACAGAAGGATGGATAAAAATGAGAAGCCCACCAGCTGATTGAGTACACCAGGATTGTCTTAAATACTACAGCCAACAGAAAACGTTTCCAACCTTTATTGTAAAATTGACCTTGTCATTCTATGCAAGCTTCAGTACCCAAACCTATCATAAATTGACAAGTTATGTATTGTACCTGTTTCTCTGAAGTGAAGTAAACACTTATTGATATTAATCAACTCATAGATGTTGTCTCAATAGAAGGTAGTGTTGGCAGTGAGGAAGTGACTTACACTGTAAGTCAGATATTTATGTGTAAGGAAGGAAAAACCCTGGGTGAGGAAAGAATTGGAGAGAGAAAGCTGGGGACATTGCTGGTGTCACGTACCTTTGGAGTCACTGGGGACAGCCAGGTGCTGTTGTGGCTGGTGTTGCTTCAGGAATGTGACTCCAGTCATCTCTACAGAGCTGCTCCCACCCAACTGAGTTGGAGTGCAGGTCTGCTCCCAGAGCTGCCTGGCTTTAAAAGCAGTTGAAAGCAAGAGAAAGCTGAGCTTTTTAATAAATAAGCTTGCATCTGATTTGGCTGAATTTAATTTTATGTAATTTATTTAACTTTCTATGGGTAAATTAAAGGTCACCATGCAGCAGCCTGAATTTCATGGCTCAAATCCTACCCTTGAACAGTCTCTGCTACATGAATAATGCTGGAGCTTCAGCTGTATTTGGCCCCAAAATGTCAACAGGCAGCTCCTTGTCACCCAGACCAGCAACCCACACGGTGCAGTGGGACAGCGGATCAGGAGCAGAGCTGCAGTGCTGGATCCCACCCCGTTCCTCTGACCTGCCTTTCCCTGATGCTGCTCAGACTCTCCAGCCCAGTGTGAGATGCACTGTGGTCTGAATGGCTGCAGCTGCAGGAGCTAGGGTGCTTTCAGCTCTCTCCTTGTCTTTGACAATCATGAATGCTGTCGTATTGCAGACTTCTCTTATACTGGGGAAAGACGGGTGTTTATCTTACCAGTATGGTTTCTGTTAAGCTGGCCTTCCTGCTTAGCTTATCCTTCCTATCCTTTCTGGGTTTAAAACACTGTTTTAAAGCACCACTCATTAAAGCACCAGCAATTCTGCTGACACAGAGGGTAGATCGTGTCAGGAGAAGAATCTGCCTTGGGAAGGGACAAGCCCCAGACAGAGGAAGGAGCCGATGGTTCTTATTCCTGTGGTCGCTGCCAACAAGGGAAAGGACCACATGGCCTGCCATACTTCTTCTGTCCCTTTCAGTAGCTTGCATGAAGGGGATCATGTAAATAAAGCCTGAATGAGTGCTTTTTTTTTTTTAGGCACAGGGTGAGATTTTGTTTGGCTGGTAAATGTAATGCGTTGAGTAGGTTGCATCTGCTAGATATTTTTGAGATACCCCCAAGGAGGGGAGTGATCTGTGGAGCTTGGTTAAAAAAATAAAATAATTAAAATATATATATTGTGAGACTGATGGGAAGAAAAGCTCTTCTGAACCAGATTTCAGTTACTTGGTTTGAAGCACGTCGGTGGGAAAGAAGAGATTCCTTGTAATTCTTTAGGGAGCAGCTGATGCTTTCACTGAACAGCTATAGCATTTTTTTCGGTTACTTTATAAGTACTGCACAAAGAAGTTCATGGAGGGGATAAAGCTTTCTACCTCTCTTTTATCTATACCATAATTCAAAATCATGCTATAAGCTGACAATAAAAATAAAATAAAAACAGTAGTTTGTTTTATCAGAGTTCATGGTCTGCGAGTCTTTGAGGCAGCTGAGTTTGAGCATTGGGGTTTGAATTAATCTGCCAATAACACTATTACAAGCACCCGTGCTCTTGGTATATTCTCAAAGCTGGGTTTTATTCCAAGGTACACATTATTCTCTGCGCAGGAAATAAACACGCATAAATAAACATGTGTATGACTCATGTAGGTCGCGTACGTTTCTCAAATGCATAATGTCGGTCCTTAAAGAAACCGTTGAGTTCCTTATTGCTGGGGGTCTTTCCTGCAGTTTTCTGTATCAATTTTCTTGGGTTTCTTCCCCCTGCAGAATACTAAACCTGCTGCCAGTGCAGTGACATTGCGTGTGAGAGCTGAGAGTCCACTCGAATAACTCCTGCTAGCAAATTTTAATTTCGGTAGCACGTTGCGTTTCTGAGAACCTTGTCTCCTGCACTGCGGTCAGTGAATGCTTCTCTGTGTCAGGCAGGAAAAATCCTTGCAGTTTTTGAAAGCTCTTAAAAGATCTGATTAGGGAAAACTGTCGCACAGCCTGCTAGAAGGGCAGGTAGACAGCAAAAAAGGGCCCACACATCTGTAGCGTCTCAGTATCGCTGTTGAAGCTCGTGGCATGGTTTCTGCACAGGAATCCTAAAGGCAGAGCCATGGTATTGCTCTGAGCATTGTAGGCTGCTTAAACTATAGTGGTTATGTATATTTTTAATTTATTGGTGACTTAACCGGGATTTTTATAACGTTCATTCCTTCTTGATTTAACTAAGCTCAGGAAATGTAAACAGATTAGAACATGCTAGTTTCTGTTTTTATAGCTAGTCATTAAAATGTAAAAAGATTAACACTGCATTAACTGTGTTTACTACTGTTGATGTATCTGGACTATTTTGTTGTATGTAAGTGAGCCTTTATTCTCTTGGAGTCATTTGGACCTTGCTTTTTTTCAGGGTTCTGACTATAATGAAGATAGACTATAAGTCTTCAACATTTGTTGTCCCTAGGTCTTCTTCCTTGAGCTCACACAAGCTGTAGATCATAGATTTTCTTGCATAAAGCATGTCTCTTGCTGCAAGTCACTTTGCCTGACAGGCAGAATTCTCCAGCTGTTGCATCCAGCTTGTCTGCCATGCAGCCTTTTAACAGTCTTTTACTGTGGGGATAAAAAATGAAGGAAATAAGGAAAACAAGAGGATTCTTCACTGTGGTGAGTGTGTTTTCAGTGTCTTAATCATCCATGACATTTCTTTAAGACCACTGTGTTCAGTTCAGCAGCTCAGAAATGGTGCCAGGCAGACAGCCTTGCTTTGAGGGTTAAACGTATTTGTCTGAGAAGTCCTTGCCATCCTCGTGGCTCATTTGTATTCTTTGGATTGCATTGAAACTCTTGTCGCAGATGTGTACACTTAATGTAGGGTTTTGCTCAGTAAGTGTTCTGTTTCTTACATTTGTGTTGAATCCTTGCATTTGGTTCCGTTGGTGCGAGGGATGTTAAATGTGTTCGATGTAAGCTTATGTATCTTCCTTACACAACCACAGTGTGACTCATATTAAGCTTTCTTTTCTTTTTAGTTTTTTACTGTAATATATTTGGTGTAAATAAAAAGTAAAACCCTTGCAGAACCCATCTTTTATGATGCTCTCCTGCTAATTTTTGATTCCTCTGTCTTTGTTCTTGTGAATGTTCATTTTTGGTTGCTGTGTCATTGGTTGACAGTGGAAGAAATCCTTCTAATTCAGAGCTCTCTTTTGTCTCTAAAAGTGAAGATAAATCTAATCAGGTAAGTGTATTTTACCAGAAATTGCTCTGCTGATAAATGTAGAAACTTTCTGTAGGCTGCATAACATTAACGAGATTTTTGCACCAAGCTGTGTAATGAACTGACTGTGGAAACAGTATGTAGAACATAGTAGGACAATAGCAGTAGTTTTGATGTAGGGATGTTTTGATTTAGGGACGTGGTTTAGTGGGCATGATGGGGATGGTTTGATGGTTGGACTAGATGATCTTAGTGGTCTCTTCCAACCTTAATGTGTCTGTGAATGAACATGGTGGGATGGCTGGACTAGATGATGCTGGTGATGTTTTTCAACCTTTATGATTCAACAGTACTGTGTTGAACATGCTTCGTTCCAGCATTTTAATGGGTTCCCTTGATCTCCTCTAGGTACAGTCTTGCTCTCTTTGACAT
Organism: Oreortyx pictus; assembly: GCA_036925125.1. NCBI lineage: Eukaryota > Metazoa > Chordata > Aves > Galliformes > Odontophoridae > Oreortyx > Oreortyx pictus. The sequence goes on along the minus strand of JAUPFR010000006.1, from coordinate 52,050,912 downwards.
CAGGATGTTTTTATTTGTCATTTCATTACAGCTGTTCCGATTCTTTCCAATGGTGGTTGGGAATTTCTCCAGTGATGTCCATCATTGGCGCCCTCTCCATCATAATAGCTAAATTTCAGTGAAGTACTGTTTGCCTCAGCCTCATATTTACTGCCTTTCCCAAGCTGTGCAGTTTATTAGCTTTGTTGTGTCATTTTTTATCTTCCCTGCCACATCAGGCTTTCACAGCCAAAACCATTCTGTCCTCCCAACTGCCTTCATCAAATCCGCCTCCTTTAAGGGTCTGAAAATTATGTTAACAAAGCTGAAACATTGTAAAGATTTATATTAGCTTCATTAGTCACCAGCAGGTCATAACATCCTTGTTTTTGGGTTCACATACTATAGCAGAAGAGGTGCTGTCATTTCCTACTCCAGGCACATTTGAAAGAAGAGTTGTAGGTTGTTATTCCCTTCTTTTTCTTTCCAGCCCTGGTGCCTGGTGAGTGGTGTTTGTTCAGTGAGAGGGTAAAGCACTGAGAAAGGAGACAGGAGGAATACTTACAGCCTAGCAGATTTTCTTGATGAGTTTCTTCACCTTAATTGTTTTATTCTTTTGGGACTGTGGTGCATTTTCTCAGAGATGAGGGAGGCAGATACATTTCATAAAAATGCGAAATGAAAATCCCATCCTGCCACGTGGCGAGGAGCAAAGGATGTAATGACTTCTTGTCTGAACCTTGTGTTTGTTGCTGTACGGGCTGGCAGTAAGCGGCATTGCACTAGACACTGGGATGGCACGCGTTTTATTATCTGTCTCCATTACAGAATTGCAGGAAGGATGCTTTCTCGTTGCTCTTGGTGCTCTTAGCAAGGTTTCTCAATTCTTCAAAACCAGAAAAATACAGCAAATTAGAGGAATTTGAACAAAGCAGCGAGAAGAAATGGCACCAACAGCGCTCTTACCAAGCTTTTTTTTTTTTCACTGCTCTTCTGTGAGAGTGGAAAAATCTATTTGTACAGGAAATCTAAGAGGTACGAAAGCTGCACCTTGAGTGGTGGAGCTGGCAGGTCTTCAGCTCCTGTCCTCTGCTCTGATGTGGGTCTCCTGGGTCTGCCTTTGTGTCAGAAGTGCTGCCCCTGGTCTTGGTTATACACCTTTCTCCAGATCAGGATTTTGGAGCAGACATCTGAAGTGGAAGTCCCGCGTGAAGAGTGTGAGCCCCGCCCTAAGCAGATGTCGTTTGGTAGTGAGGGGTCTCAAGTTCCCAAAAATGGAGATTAATAATTAAACTGAGGGGGCCATGGATATATCTGTGATAGATACGAATAGTCACTGCAAATTCGTTCCTGTGACGTTGCATCAGGCAATAAGAGCTTTCCTGCTTTACCTCAGCTGAGGATCTGTGCCATTAATGACAGTCCCAAGGATGCTAGCATCAGGAGAGAGAGGGAGGAATGTGCTCCGGGGTAAGTAATGGTTTGTGATATGCAGTATGTTGCCCAAAGCCAATTCTTACTCCGTTTGTCAAGCCCATCAGTCTGCCTTTCCTCATTAACTAGCAGAGTGGAGTTACCTGTTCTGGTGATGTTAAAATAAATGAGAAAAGGGAACTTCAGTGGTGATACAGCTGTAGCGTGCAGCATGTAATGCATTCCTCTTCAGCTCTCTATGGCAATGGCTGCAGCTGTCAAAACTTTTCCTCTCTAGGTGGTAATAGACTACTCCGACGCATATCTATAATTGAATAATGATCCTTCAGAGCAGCATTGTGTCTGGGAAACAGGCGAGATCCTTGTATCTGCTTTGATTCCTCCCTGTTTGCAGAGAGCTCGCCAAAGGAGAGTCTATATAAACACACCGGTACAATTCAATAAGATTCATGGGTTGACACAGGGTAAAATACAGCTACAGCAAATGGTTTCAAAACTCCAGTCACTGTTTCCAAGCAAACTCTTACACAGGGCCACTGGGAAATGGTTTGATTCGTCTGCACGCTGCATTAAATCAGAAGGACCTGCCATAAGCTGTGAGGTCTCCAGCAGCAAGGCAGTGCAGTGTGAATCATTGTATTTTCTTTCTGGAGTATCGAGCGCCAAGAGTACGAGTCTGAGTGGATTTGCTGCCCACAGTAAGATGAAGAATCTTTCATCTTTTTGATCTTCCTTGTATATTTTAGGTTGGTTCAGAGGAGCTGACTGTACTGCATTAATAAAATGCCCTCTAAAACACTGTTAGTTGGTGTGCTCGATATTCACGCAAGTATAAATCTTCTGGTCTCCTCTAGCAGAATCTCTGACCATAGGGACATTGCCAACCCTTGTACTGGAGCCCAGCTTAGACCCTAATTATTGTTGCTGCTTGTGGGTATAATAGTGGTATGAAGCAGTCTTGTCTCAGGTGATTGTGCTTGATGGGTACATCTATTAGAAGATTATATATGCCCCCATCTGCTGCAGATCTGAGTGTGGAGAAGCCATTGTACTGATACCACTGTGCAGAGGTAGGTTGGGACCCCAGGGCTGTGTTCAGCCCACAGATCAGTCCTGTCTGTTTATCCAGTTATTACTACAGCACATATGCGCAGGAGATAATCAGTTGAGACCATCCATAGCACCCCAAGAAAAGATTGGAAGTGGGTAGAATAAATATGGAGCTATTGCAGGACGTAGGCAAGGTTTGGAAGGCAGGCTGTGGCTCTGTCAGCATCATTTCAAGCTTGCTTTTCCAGCCAGGCTTAGCTACCTACTTCTTGGGTAGATCTTGAGTTGGCTGGAGGCACACATGGCTTTGTCTTTTTTTCTTTTTTCCAAGTTATTCCCTACATTAGCTGTTGCACCTCGCTGGGATCTGCAGCTTTCTTTCCAAGCAGAGTCCTCTGTGCCCAGCAGGAGCGAGTAATCACTATTGAAGAGCAGTGATGTCAGATGGTACAAGAAAGAGGGGGTGAAAAACAGCAGAGATGGAGAACTGCGTTGAGACTTGGAGTGGGAAGACACTGTTTGCTGCATGTGACAGAGCTGGGGATGTCCCACACCAGAGGAGGAGGAGCAAGCAGGAAATACAGCACAGACCTGCTCCGGTAAGCTGTAACCTGACATTCCTCATTTCCTCTCCAAGAATTTGGTGCCACTGAGTCACCATTATGCCTGGGTGTAAGTCCCTTGTGGTCATTGCATTTGAAAGCAAGAAATGTCTCCAGGGAGAGCGAAATTACCCACTGGAATCCTTCAGACATGTAATAAATATTGGACGAATAAAATGCTAACAAAATGGAACCAAGTCAGACATGAAAGGGTATTCGGCCTTTTTTAACATGAAGACAGTGTGATATCAGCAACGCTGCAGTGTCTGGGAGTAGTCTGAATAAAAATGTGTATGTATTTAGGAATTATGGTATTTATACAAAAAATGTTCAAAGGGCTGAAGTCTTCAGTCTCTTTAATTAGTCACGGGACTGAACACCATTGGCTTTCTGTGAAGGAACTTCAGATTGTTGCTGTTCTGTCGAAGTACATGTCCTGTTTCCCCCCGGTATATTTCATTATGAAATACCATATTAAAGCTTAAAAAAGTCTTTTATTAGCTAGCAGATGGTTTTGCAAGTCATTTTAATGAGATAAAGAAAACTTTAATGGCAGATGTATAAATTTGTGCTTAGACAGGCTGTTGCCTTTGGAAAATTCTTGGGAATGTTTTCTCCTTGATTTGGCAGAGCTTGGCACCGGATTACATACAAGGAAATAGAAGGGATTGATTTATGCTGACTGGATCCCTCCTGAGAGTGGTTTTGCATTGGTGTAGCATCATTGAGTTCCACAGTTATTCTGTGATTTACAGAGGTGCAAAAGGAGAGTGAAATGTGATTAATGTGATGCTGTTCAGGAGAAATTTCTCATTTCTCAGATACTTGCCTCTTTCCGTTGCTGTGGTCAAGGGATGATCTGGGGACAGCAGAATGCTTTCTTGACTATCATATGGAAGAACCTGGTTAGTTTTGTCTTCCTTCTCTCACCAGTGTTAAAATCTCCTGAAATATAAGGTGGTCATGTTGAAAGTAGGAAGATGGCCCCCACAAAACCAAGAAACAACCAACCCAAAATCTCAAGGCCTTGGTGGTTCTTCCTGGCCTGTTTCTTTCATGAGCAGCCAACACCACATTCTTCAGAGGTGTGAGCTGGCTCTTGGTAAATGCACTCACATCTGGAATAAACACCCACTCCATGAAAGGAGGGGTTATTTCCCTCTTAAGTATACAGCTTCTTGGATGTAGGTCTTCATGGGAGTGGTTGCTGACATCCAGGCCTGCTTCCTCCGGAGATTCGTTGTGACCATGTAGGAGTCTTGGCCCCATGGGAGCATGCAGTGATTCATTTGCACAGGCATAGGATTGTCTGTCCCCAAACGTAATAGAAGATGAGTCAAGCTTGATAAAATAAGTAAAAAATGCCTGCAAAGAGAAAGTTCCTAGCTACCTTCTCATGCTTTGCTGTCCTTTGGTCCTGCCCTGGTCTGCTGACCCTGTTACACCTGGCTGAGCTTCAGCATCAGCTCTCTGCACTGCTGGAGACCATCACCCTTTTTTTTTTTTTTTTTTTCTAGATTTAGCTGATCTAATCTCAAAAGCCATCTTTCAGATTTGGAAAAGCCAGGCGTTACACAGGTCGTTAAGGAAAGCCTTCCACTTTTTCCACATATAGTGTAGGTGTACTTCAAGCATGACGTATCTTAGCAGTGCTAATATTAAGTAGCAAATAGATGACATTCATCATTTTGTCACCATCCCTACAGTCCTCTATTTGTGCCATGACTGTTTTTTGGTAATAAAGACCCTTGGCATGTTGTGCCATTTGCTCCGTCCAAGAGCAGGTATTTCTATGGAGGCCCATCTTGAAAGAAGCCATTTGCCAAGAGGAAATTTGGTGTTTTAAATGTGCTCGTGCGACAGGCATCACAAAAACTTTGTGAGGAATGAAGGCAATTTGAGATGTCTGAAGCACGTGCAGAATAAATTGCAGCTGGCCTACCTGCCCTGCACATTAAGTGCTGCTGCTAGCTTCTTTCTCTGGCATTTCTCACACTGATGTTTTATTGCTGAAGTTGTGTCACATCCTGCTACGTGTGCGCGTTTAATTGGGCCTCCATCAGTGAAATGTGAAGTTCGTGTGAGCTGAACTTAGCCACATCCTGAACACCACAAACCTGTCTTCCTTTGCTTCTTGATGGTCGTCCAAAATCCACCCCACAGCCATACCGAGGGCTGTGTGCTGCTCCCAGCCTGGCTGGGAGGGCCTTGGGCTGCTTTTCAATGGCACCTTTCACTCAACGGTGGTAGAAATTGCCATAGGAATTAGCACTGAGCCAGAATGGGAGAGTCAGAAAGTGCCTGACACTTCTCTTGGAGCAGCATGGGAAGAGGGAAGGTATGTCAGCCTTAAACTGGAATTTCCTGTAATTTCTCAGTTTTCACAATTCAACAATTATTAAAATGAGATTTTTCTCCTTTTTCTTTGCGTTAGCTGGACTCTTTGAATCAGAAAGTGGCTGGAACTGTTATCTTGCTCCAATGTAATTTGATTCTCACCTCCCCCCCTCTTAGTATTTGATGAGAAACCTTTGTATTTTCATGCTTTAATACAATCTGGCACATAATTACAAATGACTCATAGATAATCTCGGTCATGGAGCTCTCTGAAATTAGATGATAATTTAGCCTGGAATTTCTGTAGAAAGAATGAAGAAAAAGACAATTATAATTATTCTAATCAAGATATCTTTTTCTTTGCCTGGGGTATTGCTCTGTGAACTGCCAGAGGTCTGAAAGTATTTAGACCGTTTCTGCTGCTCGCTGTTTCCCAGACAAACACGGCTGATCACTGCGGATTTTCATCACCGTGAAATTTCCGTAAGTGCTCCTGACAGAGAGAAAAGATGAAACGTGCAGGGGCTGAGCTGGTGGGGTGTGAGCAGAGCAGAGATGGAAAATAAACAGTCCGGGTGCTTTGTGCCAGCTGCTGGGGCTGAGGGAAGGGACCCAGCCGTGCACTCTGGTCCCAGTGAAGGAAGGATGTCTGGCCCATAGGGTGCTAAGTGAGAGAGGTGACTGCGAGGTGTGGCCTTAGTGGGGAAAGTTATCTGTGTTGGAAACGCAGGGTTGACTGTGGCCCTGCCTGCAGAGGTGGGTTTGGGACATCACCTGCCCTTGCTTGTTTGGCCAAAATCCTCTTGAGTGAGAGCTGGTGGGCAACTACAGCCAACCTAGTGTTGTGGTCAGTCAAGATGATATGAATGGAAACGCTAGGAGATTGGTAGGAAAATAGAGCATTTCTCTTCTGAGAGACTCCTATGAGTGCGGCTTGCCTCATCCAGCCAAGGCAAAGAGGATCTGAGTTCAATCTATAAATACTTCAAAGGGGCAAACACCAGGGAAGGGAAAAGCAATGAAAACAAGGTTGCATAAGAATAAATAAGAATAAATTAACCGCGAACTAATCTAGGCTGAAAACTGGAAGGTTTGTCAGTGTTCTGTGAAGTCTCTCCCGGTTTTATGTTCTGTTTATTCGAGAGAGAGAGATAAAGGTTGCTGCCTTCATCCCAGAGGATGAGTCTGAAATAATGACCAGCTGGGTACTTGCCAGCATTGCTGACCGTCCTGCTCTGCTTATTGTGTCTGGCAGCAGCATGAAATCAGTGTGCTTATGTCTGTTTCATAGCCCTAACAGCCAGCACCCTCCTCCATCCCACCTCCAGGCTGACTGCTGGCAGTGTCTCCAGCAGGCTCAAGCACTGCTGGTACAGCACCTGGCCTGACCAGAGATGAAGAGGTGTGAGGCCAGTGGAGGAGTCACTTAAACTGAGAATAAAAATATCACGGGAAGATGGAGCTGGGGAGGGAAGGAATAGGATTTGCATTCTCTTGGCATTCAGTTTAATCAAATCTAGTTTTCAAATGAGGTGGAGGGTGCAGGACACTAAGGGATTTGGCGCAGAAGTGGGATGCAGTAGGTCAGGTTGATGGCTGGACTTGGCGATCTTGAAGTTGTTTCCAACCTAGATGATCCAGGGATTCTATGACCCATGTGGGAAACGAAGCATAGCTCCCAAGTAGTGATTGTCCATGGGGAAACTGCCTCCTTCCCCTCATCTGCTGGCTGCCTGAAGCTGGGTGTTGGCAGCTGAAATCTCACCTTGTTTTTTTAGCCTTGCACGTTTTTATTTCCTGGCTTTTCCCCTGCAAGCTCTTTTCCCAATTCCTCACACACTTCATCTTGCAGCGTCACACTGATCACCTGGTGAATTGACCCACCAATGGAAGCATTGAGCAGAAGTATCCTTAAAAATAACCTGGCCAATTTTTTTTTTCCTTAAAATAAAAAGCTTTCCTTCTTTACCCAGGTGCATCCACATTCCCAGCTGCTGACAGAGACAAAGGGTGAGATGTTACGCTGACAGCCAAAATGTCTAACTGTACCCGTGCACTGTGCTGCCGGAGTAGCAGGAGACTGAAGTCTTGATAGATGCAAAAACAGCAAGATCAGAGAGAGGCTCCAGAGCAACTGCTGGGAGACAGGCACTTTGCAGTGAAGTGAAATGCTCTGAGCACTTGATGTGTGTGTGTTACGAGGGAAGCCCCATGCAGGAGATCTGCTTTAAATGTGTGGGACAGAGTCTGTCAGGTGGATGAACGGGGGTTCACATTCTCGTGTTTTTTTTCAGCTCCTTTGCGGCTCTCGAGGGCTGAGTGGGGCTGTTTGAAGGTAGTTTTGCGGGAAGCATCCCATCTGGGCCTGAGAGCCTGGGCCTGCCAGCTGAGCCAGGATGCTGAAAGAAAACGCAGCTCTAAATATTTTGTTTGGTCTAAATCCAGATATCTCATTACACTTCAGATAAACTGTATTTTATTTATTTCCCTTCCCCCACAAAATTAGACATGCTCTAACATTTACACTGAGGGGCTGTATGTAAACTTTTGAAATACTGCTTCAAAAAGAAAAGTACGTTTTTTGTTAAGAAATAACATACAGACTTTCCCCTGCCAGCATCTCTTTGGAATCCCTTTTTTTTTTTTAACCAATTTGTCACAGATCTGTGAATTTCATGGGCCCATTTGAATCTGTGCTTTTGATCACAGAAGCTCTGAACAAAGAAGTTGTCTGGTGACAGTGGGGAAGGCCCCTCTGCTGCCTTGATGCTGGCACCTACCCCTGCTCCTTTGGAAGCTCTGCCCCAGCATTGCTTCTTTGCTCCAGTGGCAACGTTGGAGGGTGGATCAGAAGAATCACCAAGGTTGAAAGACTTCCAAGATCGTCCAGTCCAACTGTCCACCTTCCACCTATCACCAGTATTTCCCAGTAACCGTGTCCCTCATTACAGCACTGAAATCTTTCTTGAACACAACCAGGAATGGTAACTCCACCACTTCCCTGGGTAGCCTGTGCCAGTGCCTGACCACTCTTTCACAGAAGGAATTTTTCCTAATGTCCAACCTGAAAAGAGGACACACCATCCTGCGTCAGTGTGTTCAGTGTTTGGGGCTGTGTGCTGCTCCCTGCTCCTGGCTGAGCTCTGTCTCTGCAGGGGCAGCTCCTGCCTGTGCTCCTGCTGGTTTCTGAAGGAGGTAATGAATCAGCATGAAGCCAGAGGTGGGATGACATGACAGAAAGGGTCTTTGGAGGTTCTGTAAAAAGAGAATTATTTCTATACAATTTAACATGAATGAACAGCTCCCGAAGATTAAAGGAAAAAAAAAAGAAAAAAAAAAAAAGCAAAGCAAAACAAAAAAGTACGTAGGGAACAAAAAGGAATATGTGTTTGCTTTTAGCACCAGGATGATGCTGCTCAGCAGCAGACACTGAAGGCTGATGTCTTCTTTCCCTTGGTGACAAGGACAGCAGGGCTGTAAGCACAGCAGCCCTTTGCTGGTGGATGGATGTCAGCTTGAACGCATCCAGCAGGGCTTCTGTGGGCATGGCCATGATGTGTCCTGCTTGGATCCGGCATGGCTGGGTTTGGGAAGTGAACTGTAGCAGCTTGTGGCAGTGGGAAAGTTCTATGGCACTGTGAACTCAACTCCATCACATGCAGCAGGCAAACCCACCACGTTACCAGCTGTCCGCCTCGCTCAGCCCATCTGATGTTATCCTCCCATTCCTGTAATTAATCAGCTTTTCCTATGCAGAACCAACCCAGAACATCTTAAGCCAGGACTGAGAAAGTGATTGCTCATAGATATGTATCTAAATTGCTGAACTGGTACCAACCAAAGAACAAATGAGGTTTTGACAAATGCTCCTACCTCATGCGGAAGCCACAATGCTTTGAGGAGCAGAATAACTCAGCCAGCCAGTACCTGACTGCAAAATTAATGGTTGACTCTCCATTCCATATTTATTTTGAGTTGTCACTTCCATTTTAGTTTTCCCTGCTTGGGGATTATCAGAGAGCACGAAGCCATGAGGGTCCTCACAAGCTACAGCAGGAGCAGAGCGGGGTTGTGGCACACATGCAGGCAGGGGAAGGGTTCCTCCTAAATGTGATTTATGGTAAGTGGAGAAGGGCGGGACTTCCCAAAGCAGCTAAGGGAATTAGGTGCCTGATTCCCATTGATTTCCCTCTGACAGAGATTAATGTACTGTTTTCCTCTTTGTGATGTGCCCAGATGCGTTGGCAGGGGAGGATAATATATCAATCAGTGAGTAATGCATCTACTCGCTAACTTCGACGCATGGCAGAGGGGTATTTTACACTGCATTCTGCATCGTGCTTATTGGCTGCTTATCATATTGTAGTTTTTCGTGTTTTTTGGTAGGTTTTTTTTTGTGATTGCAAGATACGTTTGCAAGGCTTTGTGGGATACTGCACTGACAGTGATGAGGCTGAAATGTGGACTGCTCTTCATGAAGGGGAGGCAGCAGCGGGTTCAGAGAGGCAAAAACCTTTTTGATTTCATTTCCCAAATTCACAGGAAGAATAATGCGACTGAATGGTATTTTCTGAACACCTTTAGGCATGTTGCTGAAGCCATGCTTGCATGACAGAGCTTTTTATTTTCCACCTTCTGATACTCAGCAGGAGCGGGACATTATTGTCACTAGAATATTCCCAATGCAGTGAAATTTGAGTGGGCTAATTAAACAATGTAAGAACCTTGCCAAAGCTCAACGGTTTCGTGTGGAAGGAAACGTCACGGTGTCCCTTCTCTTTATTTAAATGGGAGGAGAGGAAATATGTGAGTCTAATGAACTCTATAAGTTCCTGTGGCTTATTCTGAGCAAAGCAACCTTTAGCACCATTTGCATTATTAATATCCCAGATGAGCAAACGGGATGACATCTGACACTAGAAAAGGTTCACACAAGAAAACTTTATTAACATCTTCCTGCTGTCTTCTTTGGATTCCTCCTCAATTTCGGGGAGGGAATGCTGCTCCCTGGAAATGTGCTGGAAACAGTGAGCACTGCCTGTCTGCTCTCTGTGTTCATTTCATATTCCATTTTTTTTCCATTTATTTAAGGACTGCAACATTGGATGTTGGACTTGAATGCTGACACCAGGCTCCCAGTCAGGGTGGTTGATTTTGGATGAGGCATGTGTTCCTCCAGGACTTTCTAGAGAGGGCTATGATCTTCCATCTACAGAGAGAGGGAAATGAAAACATTGGTGGTTTCTTCACCCCTGGATGATAACTCTTTCTTCATCTGCTCTTGGCAGGAGGAAGAAGCCGGGCCCATTCACTTTTTTTCATTTGCTTTTTTGTTTGTTTTAGGGAAAACAGAAGTGCTTTCATGCTCCTCGGTGTTTCTTTGTCTATTCTAGATGTGACAGAAACTTGAATGTGAGCACTCTTTTTGGTGCATTAAAAAGAACATGGCCAGCAGGTCAAGGGAAGTGATCCTCCCCCTCTACTCTGCCCTGGTGAGGCCTCACCTGGAGTACTGTGTCTGGTTCTAAGCTCCCTGGTACAAAAAAGACAGGAATCTTCTGCAAAGAGTCCAGCAGAAGGCTACAGAGATGATAAAGGGCGTGGAACACCTCTCTTATGAGGAAAGACTGAGAGACCTGGGTCTGTTTGGCCTTGAAAAAAGAAGACTCAGAGGGGATCTGATCCACATCTATCAGTATCTAAGGAGTAGGAGGCAAAGGGATGAGGCCGGACTGTTCTCAGTGGTGTGTGGTGATAGGACAAGGGGAAATGGCCACAAACTGATGCATAGGAAGTTCTGCACCAATGTGTGTAAGAACTTCTTCACAGTGCAGTGACAGAGCACTGGCACAGGCTGCACAGAGAGGTGGTGGAGTCTCCTTCTCTGGAGTTGTCCAAGACCCGCCTGGACACCTACCTGTGCAACCTGGTCTGGGGAGCTGCTTTGGCAGGGGGGTTGGACTAGATGATCTCTAGAGGTCCCTTTCAACCCCTACAATTCTGTGATTCTGTGATGTGTCAGGGTCGAATCACTGTGCCTTTTTCCACCTTGTTGTTGGCTGTGTGTCCCCGAAGACCGAACTCCCGATATATTCCGGGTTAGAAAATCCTTTCCTTAGTATATACACCTTGCTAACCCCAGGGTAAAAACCAACCCCAGACCTGGAGTGCTGAATGGTCAAATCCTTGTCCAGGGGTCTCACTGTGTTTTGCAGCCTGAGGATGCTGCTGATCCCGTTGCCCATCCTTCATTTGTCCGTGCTACCCAGAATGAAATCCCAGGGCTTGGGCAGCAGTTCTTGTGTGTGGTACCACACAGAGTACCTACAGACTCATAGGGAATCCATTATAGTGTGTTATGTCCCAGCAGGAACTGTAAGAGAAACCTCAAGCAAGACTTTGCAAATTGCTAACACAGAATCATAGAATTATATGATCTAGATTGGAAAATACTTTCAAGATCATGAAGTCCCAACTTTTTAGGAGGGGAGTAGTGGGAGTATCCTGCTTCCTGGTATTCCAGGTAACCCTGCTGAGAAACATCTTGCTCTCCAGAGCCTGAGATTAGGAGGTGTTAAGAAGCACAGAGATGTGGCATTGAGGGACATTGTCAGTAGGCACAGTGGACTAGATGATCTTAGAGGTCTTCTCCAACCTTATTGATCCTGTGGTTGATTCTAGGGAGAAGGCACCACAGCTGCCTGTCAGCCCTTCTGAGGTCCTCAAGCAACATAGGGACAAAGCAACCACTTGCTTTTAAGCAAGTAAGAATGTTAAAGCTAATAAGGCCATCTGTGTGCCTCATTTCTGAAAGCAGAGAATGATGTTGTGTAGTTAGAGTTTGATATTTCAGCAGCCTGTGCTGCTGCAAGCCCATCCCTGCTCCTGTATCTGTTCCAGGACCTTCTAATCCACATGGTGGTCCCATCTGGCCCACCACAGCTCCCTCTGCCATCGGTGTGGCTGTCCCATCTGCCCTGCTACAGCAGCACTTCATGCAGCCTTTGTGAAGAGCATCATGCAGGCAGTAGAGAATGGATGGCACTGCAATTGAACTCAGGTGAGAGGCAATGAGGTGAAGAGAAGCACTATCAAAACTGCAATGCTTTGGGTTGGTCTTTGTGTAGAAGTTTACTGCAGTTGTGGCTGTGTGCTTCTCTGTCTGGAAGCTGAGACCTTGCAGGGTTGAATATGGCTCTTGGGCATCGCCAAACTGCACCAAGGCAGGTGGGGTGCATGAGACAACCAACTGCTGGAGATGGGCTCCTGCAGTCATGAGCAAGAGATGCCGTGTTGAAAAGTCATAAGCTCCCTTGTGCCATGGGTTATGGATCATAGAATCACTAAGGCTGGAGAAGAACTCTAAGATCATCCAGTTCAGTCATAACCCACCCTGAAATGGCCACTGACCATGTCCCTCAGTGCCGCATCTCCATGGTTCTTGAACACCTCCAGGGTCGGTGACTACCACCTCCCTGGGCAGCCTGTGCATTACCATTCTTTCTGAGAAGATGCTTAGAGACTGAAGGGAAGTGTGTGCTAAAGCTGACTCTCTGTTCTCAGCCTCCCTCTTTCTATGCTTTCCACTTTGCCAGGAGCAGAGCTTTGCTGAGCAGGCTGCCTTCTGCCACTCCTCATCAGCCACCTTCCCAGGCCTGCCTGGATAAATAGAAATCTAACACGTGCACCAAATGGCAGAATTGCAACTAATCACAGGGAAAAGTTAGGTGCACTGCAGCCACCAGAGTGATTTCTGCTAAGCTCAGGCTAAAAATCCCAGGACAAATGCTATTTATGTTGCACAGCACTTCAGAGGCAGCACTGTGAAGAAGCAGATAGACAGAAATGAAGGTCAGCCCAGGCCTTTTAAGCACTACGTTACCTAAATGGCTTTTCCTGCCTCAGCTGACTTGCTCTGAGATTAGCCCAGCTCCAAAGGAGGAAGGCTCTTTTCCTGCTGCAGTGAATGATGTGTGTGTTTACAGTGAGGTTGTGGATGCCCCCTCCTTGGAAGCATTCAAGGCCAGGCTGGATGGGGCTTCGAGCAACCTGCTCTACTGGGAGGTGTACCTCCCTATAGCATCTGGTTGGAACCAGATGATCTTAAAGGTCCCTTCCAACCCAAAGCATTCTGTGATTCTTTGACTCTGTTATTCCATACCTGTTGTGAGGCTGGGGGTTCAGAACTGGCCTACATATATGTGTGCAATTCTCCACCTGGTGGCCTGGCTGGGAGATCCTTTCTAAGGTTGTTATCAGTGATGGCATGTCCCCAGATTGCCTCACACATTTCATCTGCTTCGTCTTAAAAAAAAAAACCTTCAGCAACTCATTTTCTACATTGCTGTCAAGTCTTTAATTTCTTAGATGCATAAAGCTGATGCGAACACGCCCATGTCTGTAGTGTAGCCTCGGCTCCTCTGAATTTATGAGAAGCTTTGCAAAATTTGAATGATTGAGTTACAAAAATAACTTTCGATGTAATTAACATGCATTGCCTTTGCAGGTAGCAGGGAAATTGGATAATTGAGGTGCAGGTGATGGAGGTTGCGCGGCTCTTTGTAAAAGCACAGAGTGTCCGCTGTACCTCTTTGAAGCTGCCTCATTAAAAATCGGTAGAGCAGCATAATAACGCACTGCGTGGTTCTGATCTGGGAATAGCTTTCTGCAGTGGCCACTGCAGTGGATCAGAGCTGAATGCCTCAAAAAGCTGGGCATGACCTCGCCCTGCCAACTGCATGCCATGGAGCGCCTGTAGGTGAGCGTTGCATTGAGCTCAACGCTTTCAGATCAGTTGGCTTCAATCAAGCCATGGGCTTGCAAAGGCCTCCGTGCACCAAAATGCATGTCCTTGACCTACTGCTAGTTATGAAGATAGCCAGGTTCTACAATCATTTATTTTTTCCTACACTGCCTTGCAGTTGTGTAGAAGTGAGGCTGCCCGGTGAGCTCAGCTGCTGAGTCGGGCACCTTGGAGACCTTTGTCCCATGCTCTCAGCAAACTCAAGAGTGCATGGCTGCATTTATTTCACACTTTGTGGTTTTCACTTGGAAACAGAATATCTGAGGCTTTCTGAGACACCTGGACATCCGTCTGTGCCCAGCTCCCATACAGGGGCTGAAGTGATCCCTTTCACCAGGTATCACAGGAGTAGAAGGTCAGGTTTGATTCATAGCAAACAGAAGAGAACTGTGCAAATGCTGGATTTCTTCTTGTTCATTGACTACAGTGAAAGCTGAAGAGAAGCTCGGGATAGATAATCCAATCTTGATTTCCTGGAAGTCATTTTGCAAGGTGAAATATTAAGCAAAATGCTTTGTTTTACTGAGAATGCAGTGTGTAACTGCTCGGGTCCTTAACTTTGTTATTTTTTTTCATTAAGAAGTTTGAAACAAAGCCATGTATGCCAAAAGGAACCCTGAATTTCCATAAATTCCACTCCCCTACTTCTTATTTTTCTTTCAAATTTGGAACAAAACCAAGGAATTCCTTCCAAGGTAATAAAATTTGACCATCTTGAAAACTTCATTTTATAGTAAATTCTCATTTCACCTTAACTTCTCTGTTTGTTTTTCCCTAGAAGGAGTGCCCCGTCTGCTGCCCCCAGGCCTTGCCTCTGGCTCCGTGCCCCATGAGGAAGCTCTGGGTGAAGCTCATGTGTGATCTGAGGCGTGACTTCAGCTTGCTGAGCAGTGAGAACTTTTGGATGGTCCCTGGTGACAGCACAGGGCAGCTTCCCAGAGAGCTGGAGATTTCTGAGCAACAGAAGGACTAAACATGTTGAAAGGGACAAACTTCTGGGCATCGATCTATGTCAACACAAGCCTAGCCAGGTCAGAATTTAATCACACATCTGATCTAGTGATTGGCAACTCTGCCCATGGCAGGGGGCTGCGAGAAGGAGATCTCTGAAGTCCCTTCCAACCCAAGTTTTTCTATGATTCTATGATTAAATGTGTTCTCAGCCTTAAGCTTGTACACTGTGTACTTCCCAGAGCCAGTTTGCTGCTGTCCAGAAGTCCCTGAGGAAGCTGTTGATACCTTGGATGACAAGAATGAGCGCTGTGCACAGCTTCCAGAATTGTAAGAGCTGTAACTAAATAAACTAGCAATAATTGGATTTATCACATCTAAATATTCCTTGGTATGAAGTCTCCCATCCATCTGTATGTGGGTGAAAGGATTTCCTTGTGCACAAAACCAGGAGGTTAAAGAAGAGAGAAGGTGTAAATGTATCCTTTGGCTGCAAGAATTTTGTTGGACTGCAATTCCTCTGCAGCAGAAGATGCTGACTATTACTGTGTTGTAGTGTACATATTAGTAGAGTATTATACAAAATCCTACCGTGTCTGCTGTTCTCCATTAAACAGAGGTGTATGTGCATTTAAATAGACCCATCATGACTTGGGTTTATTGCACCAATAATTCATTTATTTATTGCAGGCTTATTTTTATTGCTGACAATATTTTCGGTGTAATTTGAAATTCAAAAGAAATTGTCACAAACAGTCATTAATGTTTAAAGGCACAGGTTATTATTTAGTGTCGTGCTAGTTATATTATACATTATGCATTAAATACTTTTTGGCGGTACACTTACTAAATACAAATTGAGGCAAACCAGTCCCTCAGTGGGAACAGACCTGCCTATTTTCTTTCTACTTTCAGCCTGACTTACAAATGAAGATCTTTTGGATTTCAAAGCTGGTGCTGTTTCCCCCCCCCCCCTCTCTCCCCACACCCCCCGCTCTTTTCAGGGCGGATTTCCAGGGCTACAGGGACTTGTTAAGGAAAGATCAAACATAATATATATATGTATTAATGCATGAAACAGATATATTTACCTCACAGGGGCATTGAGAATTAATTAGTCGCTGATTAGAAAGCAGTGGAAAATGAAAACCACTATCTAAGCGCTTGATAGTGTTTTCCCTTTGAATCCACAGCTGGAAATGAAGCCAGCTGGAGAGCATGCAGTGAGCAATGCCCAGCCTGCTTTAAGCCACACATTTTTCTAGCAGCTGGCTTAGGCTGTTAAAGTATGGATAGTTTCAATGAAAGCTTTCAATGAAAGCAGTCCCTGCCTTGAGCATGCGGCAACCTTGTAGGTGTCTCCAAATGAGGTTTACTGTGGAGGTGTTCCTCCATTTAGGATCCATGGAATCACTTGGTTTGGGTTAGCACAGGCATGGCCACCCCAAGCCAGGCCTCAGAGCAGATCTGGGATAACAGGTTCCCTGAGTGTCCCCACAGACCCTATTGGTTTTCAGCTCACAGATCAGAGAGGTGGTGGGTCATCACAGCTCTCATCAGTCATTTCTTTTCCAACCTGGGCAGAAAGCCAAAGCCTATTTCGCTATATCTTCTACGTGGTAGTGTTTCTGGGCATTTCTCAGTGCAGGAGGAAGGGAAAGCAGCCTCTTTCCCACCCTGCGATGGAGTTCACATAACTTGCTCTGAACTTCACCAGAGTTTATCAACACGACATCTTCCCTTCCCTTGAGGGCATATGAAAGCATCCGTCCTCTGGTGCGGGGGGACAGCATGTCCATCTGTGTGGCTCTGGGCACAGGCTGTCAGAATGCTCACGTGCTGTTGTCTGCACAGGACTCCATTGGTTTCAGATAGAAGCCTTTGGATACAGAGGGGAACAACTTGCAGCCTGCAAGCAGCATCTCCCAGTGTTGGTCTTTCTGCTTCAGCTGTAGATGGATTGAGTAGAGACTAATTTTATTTTTTCCTAGAACAGGCTGAGCCCCAGTGCATGAATCCCTCATTAATCCAGCAGAATTACTGCTGTCTACTCTTCTGTAGATTTCACCTCATCCTCTCTTCTGCTACACCTCCAGCCTTGTTAGCTCCCTGTCAGGTGGGAGTAGCAGCAGATGCTGTGATGTACTTGGGGCAATGCTGGCTGTGCTGCTTGCCAGCTGCTTGCCGCCTTTCATCATGGGTGAAGGGCAAGCCCTAGATGACTTTTCTCATCATAAAGGCATACATTTAGGTCCTAGGCTGCTTTTAACCAAATCTTTTAGGAGCCGAACATCTTTGGCTGCATCTAGTTAAAAAGACAGGAGAAAGGAGAGGCAGGGAAGTGGACAGGCAGCAGAAGAATCGTAGAACCATACAGTATCCTGAGTTGGAAGGGACCCACAAGGATCACTGAGTTCAACCCATGGCTCCACACAGGACCACCCAAAATCCAAACTCCATGTCTGAGAGCATTGTTCAGATGCTCCCTGAGCTCCAGCACTCAGGGCCATGCCCACTGCCCTGGGCAGCATGTTCCATGCCCACCATCCTCTGGGGCAGAGCCTTTCTCTAACCCCCAGCCTGACCCCCAGACACACCAGTGCTGAATGTTGGGACAGCAATTATGGTGTGGACTGGCACAAGCTCCCCTCCCAGCAGGGGCCTGGGCTTAGAGGAGGTGGTGGTTCCCACTCCCATATCACTGCCTGGTTTCACTTCACTGCCAGCTAGGACATGGATAGCTGAAATCCAGCTGCTGGTTGGCCATCTGGAAGGAACCATGAGTAAACAGCAGCACTGCAAGTCAGAAAAGAGCCTGTTTACATCTTCGGTGGAGTGGATGAAGGACTCCAACTGGCCCTGTTTATTTTAGGGAATGTTTTGTGGATCATCAGGAATGTCCATTAAAGGGTTATATTTAATATTGCTTTTTGTGGAGAATGCAAAGGCAAGGAGACCCTTCCGAGCCCTGACAGGGTGATTAATCCGCCCTCTCCGCAAAACTCTCCTTCAAACCTCGCAACTTCAAAGCAAAACCCCCGCACCTCTGGCTGCAGGGTGTCCGTGCCTCGCTGCCTGACATTTGATGCGAAGGGGATTCATTCTCCCACATCCAAGCTGAAATTCCCCAGGTGCTAATCAGTGATTTCACATTTTCAGCTTGAAACGATTTGTGTGAAAGACATCAGATGCCAGGAAGCGGGCTATGCGGGAGCCGCGCTCGCTCCATCTTTCCATAGAGGAAGTCATTTTTTATTTGCCTTCCTTGGCTGGTGACATTTAAGATGTTTGCCCCCAAATTTTAAGCCGTAGGAGGAGGTGGACCACCCTGTGCTTTGGCATTGATGGAAACAAATCTGGCCATGGAGTATTTGTGTGTTGTCTTAAAGCTGAGCTTCCTTGCTGAGATATCTTCTTTAGTGGAAATTAAATAACATACAGTTGCCCCTGTCTACAAGGCTCATTACTGTCTGTCAGTTCTGACCATTATATCCACTTAAAATACCACAGGGAGAGCTTATTGGGATTCTTCTGATATACTATTCCTCCAAAAGTCAATCAAAAACCAATCTAGTGCACTTAGAGCTTTTACTGCTTTGCTGAAGACAATCTCCCAGGATCGGCTAATCTGCACAGCCTGCTCCGATAGCGCAATGATTTTTAAGGGCATGTGAGAAGAGATTACCTACCTGTTTGTAAATGAGAATAATGGCTTGCTGTGGGTGTAGGAACAGAGGTGACAAATGCAATTACTCCTCCAACTGGAGGGGGAAAAGCACGAGCACAATGTGCTTCTTTGGGCTGTGCCATAAAATCAGTGGAGAGCTGCTTGGTGGGACCGGGGAGATGGATGGCCTCAATGGAGCTGAGTTACTTCCCTGAGGGGCTGCTGTGTGTTGTTGAGTCCAGTGTGGGAAGGGAAAGGTTTGCTCTCAGAACAACTAACGGCCCCACAGGGTCCTGTACTTCGCTCTGCTCTGCGCTACAGACAGGGCAATGGGGAGACAGAGGGAAGGCTGCACTGCAGGAGGACTATGGGGCAGGGACAAACTCCCCCACAGCATACTTTAGTACCCTTTGAATGCTCTGGGAATAATGTGCTAAGGGCACTTTTCAATATTCAGAGCTTAATGTCTCCGTTTCTATTTTTCTTTCCCTTAGGTGAATCTGGAATCACCCTCTGCAAACTCCAGCTGGAGTTTCCTTGCCTCAGGTGTTTACTGTGTAGGAGGGGAAGGCACAGAAGAAATGCAATGCCATTTGAAATTAAAAAGGTCTGGGCTTGTCTGTGCCATCTCTCAGTGTCCTTCTTTACTTGCTTACTTGCATAAATGGTACGCAGGAGACCACATAATACTCTCGTAGTAGGGAGGGGTGGGCTCACCTTGCTGGCTCCTGTCTATCTCTGGGACATTGCTGAGTATTAGATCTTTTTTATGCTTTAACTAAAAGTCTGAATATTAGGCTACTTGTTTCTCTAGTTCCCTTCTGGATGTACTCTGGTAAAACCTCGTATGTTGTATTATGGAGATATTAAATACACAGTCTTTTATAATATTTCTGTCTAACACTATCCCGGAAAAGCAAGAAAGTACCAGAGGTGGCTAAATGAGGAACGTGGTTCCTAATCTGGTCAGCACCTTTCAGCCCTTGCAGACATTTGCACATTACAGGTGTGTGCGCTGGGACTCAGAAAATCCCAACATCAGTTGCAAGTGACAGATGCAGGTGAGTCTGCTTGCAGTTCATCACTGGGGCAATTCTCCCTCATACAGAGGAGCTAAGTGGCATTGCATTGACTAACAGGGCCATGTTCATCTCTGAGGAGGTGCCATTGGGTGTGGGGGAGCATTGCTCTGCCTGGGCAATCACGTACTCCAGAAACAAGGAGAGGCCCAAATCTGCCTGTGTCCCCATTGCTCCCATCCTGGCCCATCCATCCGAGGTAGATAATAATCTGGTTGCCTCTTTCCCACCACCTTAAGCAGTTCTACTGCTCTGTGTGTGATGGAGCAAAGTCTGGATGCAGTAAATGCTTAGCTCGATATAACTGGGTGATTACGTTTGTTAACTGCTAAAGGCTGCATTTGCAGTTGAAAACTCAAATAGTGTAAAAATTGTAAAGTGACTCATAAAGTGGCTAACATGACATCTGTATAGTCTTTGGGAGGCATTTTCTACCCTTTTCATACCCAATCACAGATTAATTCATCAGTTTGATAAAATAAAAAGTAATTAATATATTTCTGTCATGAATCTCCTCGTAGTCAGAACGATAAAATATTCACAAGAGAGGTGGCTTGGAAACATGGATTTGATGAAGATGATTCAAAAAGAAAGAAACTTTAATTAAAGTCTAGAAAGGTCAGTGAGTCCTACAGTCAGATAATAGTGAAATTATAAAACAGATGGCAAATGTCCCCAAGAAGAAGAGAAGCAGCAGTCTGGAAAAAAAAGGGAAGATATTGTTAGCAAAGTAAAACTCCACTTAGCAGAGGCATTGCTCCCAGTCTAACAGCCCAGAGAGCAGGGAGAAGTGGTCAGATCCTTTAGGATTGCAGAGCTAGAGTAATTAAATTTTAAAAAAAGGTTATACTTCTGGAGAAGAGCACTGTATTTTGGTTTGTCTCAGTCATTTTCCTGCACTGTGGTATAGGAAGACCCTCTGGTGTCTCCAGAGGTAAACTTGTCCTGCTAGTGTGAACTGGTACATGCTGCTTCTCCACACACCTGCCTGATTCATCCCAGCACCTCACCTGCTTGACGTGTGGCAGCAGGAGTGCTCAGACCTTGCTGCCAGCAGGCCTTGGGGACTAGAGCATGCTGAGTGATGGGGATCACACCATTATTCCTAGCTAAAACAAGCACTTTTCTCTTCCCAGCCTTTGTGCTCCTTTCCCTCCCTGCAGACAGGGAAGGCTGTAAGTGCTCTCCTTTGCTGCCCAGCACTGACTCATACCTCGAGTCTGTTCATCATGGCTGCTGTGGAAGAAATGTCAAGTGGCTGTGTAATGAAACGTGGACAGCAAAATACGTGTACCAAATGGCTTCCCGGCCCTCACGCTTCACAAACCAAACAGTGTGGCACTTCGTGAAGAAATCTCACTGATTTCAGCAGAGGATGGGTTTCTCTCATAACATGAGTCAGCCTTGATGTTACTGACTATAAAGCAGCAGCCTTGGCATCTGTCTTTGGCTCTCAGCAGGGATACGAGCAATTTGAAGTGATGTTCTCAGACATTTAAATCACAGATCCATGTCCCACATCAGAGATGAAAGAAGGTGAAGACAGATGAAACTAAGCTGTGACACACAGTAGCTGCCAGGTGGGCTGAGGGAGGAAGCATACTCTCACCCCACTTACCTGCAGTGCTCCTCTGCCTGGAGCTGGGCTGGCTGAATGAGCCATCCTGGAGCAACTGCGCTTCTCAGGGATTTATTTAACACTAAAAAAGCCTTAATAGAGATAATCAGAAATAATCAGGGCTATTATTTACTATGAAGTGGCAGATGAGACCTACATCCTGTGCAGCAGTCCTGCACCCAACTGCAACGAGGTTGATAAAATTAATGCATACTCACCTCCATCACTGCATTGGAACTGCCCTGTGAACCTCAGCTGGTGTCTGTTTCATAAAATGGCCTTCAAATGTCACCAGTCATGCTCTCCGTCCTCTGACCCAGCACCCACTTAGCTTTTCAGTCATCTCTCTGCTTCAACATTGCCTCTATCCTAGTAACGCAAAGACCAAACTGATTTTCATACGCAGTGCCTTATTTGCATAGCTTGTGCATGAAAGATCAAAGGTGGGCCAACAGGGCTGCTCTTTTCCCTAAGATCTTCAGCATCTCTTTGGCTCACTGAGATATTAAACACGTATGACAGTACAGACCGAACTCTTTTGGTTATCTTTTGAGGAGCACGTGCTGGATGGTCTGAGGTAGACAGAAACCAGACCTACATGCCTCCTTCTTTTGCCATTTTTCTGTGCCTAAGGAGCAAGGATCTAACATACCAGGTTGACCTTTTTTCTTTTTTTTTTTTTTTTTGTTTCTATAGCAATCAGTTGATTTTCTTTTTCTTTTGGTTTATCTTTTATCTTTTGTCGCATGTCTACTGCATTTTCCAGAGTGTCTTTGACTTACAGTGCATTATTGATTGTGAAACAAATTACTCCTCTTTCATTTGCCTATTTAAATCTGTTAACGTGTTTAAACATTTCCTCCTCCTGCTAAAGGCAGCATAAAAGCAATGCTTTTGCAGTGCTGTCTGCAGGACAGCTCACTGTTTTCTCACAGGTACTCAAGATTTACCTCCATCAGTTATAACATACCATTATCAGGAATGGGGTCACTTAGGCATGTTTACTGAAATTTAAAGCAACTCTGATTTCTTAGTTAGAGCTAAGGAAAATGTGCTAGAAGTTTTGAGAACTGGGGAAAGAAAAGTTGAAAAGGAGAATATTTTTGCAAATTGATCCCTTTACCTGGTTGGGGGAACAGAAACACACTTTGACTATTTCAGACAACTCCAAACTGACGTTTAACTTCTTAAAAGTTTAAAACATCTTCTTTTTTTTTTTTTCCAGTGTAAATGAACTACAAATGCAATTTAGGGTAAACAAACAAAGGAAATGTAGGAGGACACTCTCCTGCAGAGTAGGAGCATTTCTCTGTACTTCCTCCATGCAGGAGTGGGGGATAAGTTTCCCCCAAGACTATTTGCATCTGAAAACGACAGATTTCACCTGGCTTCAATCTCAAACAAGAGGCATCTGTGAGCACCCTGAATTAACATATGTGCACGTTCAGGCAGTATTGAGCTGCCAATTGATGTGTTCATGTGATAAAGTACACAGAAAGACCTCATACTGAGGACTGCAATAGCACCTGTCCAGGTAGGAAAATCAGTTTCGTTACGAGTTGAATGATTTGCTAATGGGTTTCAAGTACAGGAGATGGCTGCGCCTGGCCACCCGACTGCATTATGTGCATTTCCAAAGAGGGAAGAGCTCTGCTTAGCCCACGGGGAGTATCCCAGAGGGAGTATTAGTGAAACTGCCTCCTGTGGGAAGGGAGTCAGTGTCTCCTTGATGCAGTGACTAAAAGCAGTTTGCATTTGCGGGGAGGGGGTGAGATGCTCCATGAGTTTAGAGTTTTGTTTGCTACTGTGAATGCAAGCTAAGAAAAGCCATCTTGTGACCAAGCAGACTTAGCTAACCGTGATAGAGGATGTTTTCTTTTGGTTTTGAACTGAAAGCAATATGATATGTCCTTTCCGTTCTGTAACGGTTGTCTTCATAATCTCTTAAAGTGTTATGCTCGACTTTAGATTTTTTTTTTTTTTTTGCTAGGTTTTGGGTTAGGCTGGCTTCTGTTAAGAGTGATATCAAAGTGAAGGAGTGTAAACTAAGGTATTCCTTTTTGTGGTCTGATGATCCTGTATGCTGGGTAGTCTCGCAGTGCTCTAAACTCAGTGTTTTGCTATATGTGGAAAGCTGTAGGTGAGCTCCTGGACAGCAGGAGCAGAGTATGCCTGAACCCGAAGGAGTTTGAAGAAGTTTGTAGCAGGGGTGCAAGCATATGCATATAAGCAGGCATGATCAAGTGTATTAAGTGTAATCATAGTCATACAGTATACACTAAATAAATACCAGATAAATGCACTTATGTTCACAAGGAGTATAATTCATTGCTGAAAGAAGCAATGCATTTGTATCTGAATATATGGGATATACAGCTATGTCATTACAATGTACTTATCGCTAGCTGGGTGTGTTAGATAGCCATATAAGTACATCTTGTTTATTAAGTCATGGTATAAGGCAATATAAACACAGTGTATTCATAGCCACATAAAATCTCTCCCACTTATCAGCTCAGCTCATCATCTGACTTCCTATCTCAGCAGAAAATGTCTCATGCTTAATCTTTCTGGCTAGCTCTTCTACTTTGAGTGTTTCTGTGCTTTGGTTTCCTGGATATAACGTGGGGACAGAACTTGTGCAAAATAACTTGGTGTATAACATGTCATAGGAAACAGGGATCTGGTGGACTTATGTTATTAATTCCCTGGCTATGAGAAAGAACTGACAATATCTGTGTCGTGCTTGTGGAAGTGATGTGACTAACCTGACGATCGCTGTGTGAGAGAAGGGGAGCAAAGCCCTGAACAGGTACCTGGACAGCTTAAACCTGTCCCACTGCCCACAGTGAGGGACCTGGGCAGGGTGAGGGGGAAGCAACTCCGTGCTTGTAGACAGCTCTATTCCTGCAACTGCAAGACAAAAGTTGTTGAAGGGTGGATAGCATGCTGTTTTGCTCTCTCCTTGCTTCTGGTCGTGCCTAAAGGACAAGCGGTGACTTGTTTGTTTGTTTGTAAATCACAGTAACAAGTCAAGAAAGTGCAAACACTGAAGGCTATGTGACAGCAGGAAATTTGATGTAGTTCACAGTAACACTTGAATATCTGTTTTAAAGCCCTTTCTGAAGTTGGGTTGATGCAGATTTCCCCAATTGTGTGTGGGAAAACTGAGGCACAGGATCTTGCTACGGTCTCTGTTCAGGTTCAGTAACAGAATTAAAATTAATACTTTTGAGCCAGTGTTCTACCAAATAAACAGTGTACAGAATAGCTGGTTCAGATGAAAGATGCTTGTTTAGTTCATTGATTTACACAATCATCTGTGACCGTGACACTGTAGAACAGATGATACTATTACTACTTCATGGTAAGGAGATATTACAGAGCCTTTGTCAGACTCATTTTGGTCTGATCCATTACTCTGGAGCATCCAAGCCAGAAGTAAGTCATAATTTGTCCCTCTTGGGCTAATAACCATTAACATCTTCACATCCTATTCTTTCCTGTGAGGAGCTGCAGATATGCAGTATGTTTCCTGGAAAAACTGTTCTGAAGCACTGTAAGAGAACTTAATCCCTTCAATCCCATCTTTAACCTGCTCTCCTAAAGGAACCAAGACATATACAGTTGCAGCCTTTCTCTCTTCCCCTTGACCTTTAATAAGGGTGAGCCTCTCCATTGATGCTAAATGCAACTGAAAGGGGAGAGAGATCTCAAAGATACCTCCAGTGTCAGGACTTCTGTGAAACTGGCAGCAGAAGAAGGAAGCTCTCTGGGACCACCACCAGAGGCTCCATCATGACCTTCCTAAGTACAGGCAGGTGGGGTGGTGGTGAGGGGAGGACCAGAGAAAGTGTGGGAGGAAACATGGTTTACCAAAATCCAAGGCATTCAAGAAAACCATGCAGCAGTGGTGCAGTTCCACTCTTTTGGACTACCTTGTGCACTCTCTTGGATCTCCTGTGGTACCTCATTGGGAATCATGAGATGCAGTTGCCAGAAGTGAAGTGTAGGAAGTGCCGTATAAACCAGAAACCTGCTCTGAGTTGCTCAAATTTTTAAGGCATGGCTGTGCCACACTGCAAGGGTGCAGAACAAAACACATCTCTCTGACTTTGCTAGCTTCCACAGCACTATGCCAGCATGGAATCACATGGTTTGGAAGGGACCGTTAAGATCATCTGGTTCCAACTAACTTGCTATATGTAGGGACACCTCCCACTAGAGCAGGTTGCTCAAAGCTTTCCACACCTGATGACGTTGCTTTCCATCTTTAGCCTGGAGATATCAAGTGATAGTGCTTTCACTATCCGAGGACTGAACACAGCTCCTGAGAAGGGGCTGGCTGGAGAAATGTGATAACATAGAATCACTGAGGTTAATTGCTAAGATCATCCTGTCCAAACCATCACACCATGCTCACTAACCATGTCCCTCAGTGGCATATCTATGTTCTTCTAATAGCTGAATGGAACCTCCCTGGACATGACCCACACTGCAGCAACATGGAGCCATGGTCCCAAACAAGACACGCTGTTGTGCAAATATCCACCTTGTCCAACTGCATGTACATCGCTCTCCAAAGATAGCCTGACGTGACACATGCATAGAGGGAGGTGGATCAAGTGGTGTTCCTGTTTTTATTTTAATAGGGGGAGCAGCAGGGAAGCTCTCTTGGCAGCTGAGATGGCTTGGGCTCACGTGGAGATTTGGGAGCTTGCTGTTTCCAGGCTCATCCCACAGCCTCCATGGCATATGTGTGTGGTGCATTACTCAGAGCAAGAGCATCCCAGAAAGTGATACATCTACTGAGCAAAGCTGCAGCCCACTTAACGGGCTGGTAAAGTAGCCGAGGTGCTGCTTGAATTACACGGACACAGCCTCCTGATTTTGCCCTCTTCTTTTTTTTTTTTTTTCTTTCCCCATCCAGTGCATTTCTATGAGATGAAAGCACAGTAAGTGACACTCTCAGCTGCTATCAGCTCGGTTTTAATGTGGACTTTTCTGAGGAAGGAGAAAAGAAAAAAAGCTTCTCCCAAGGTCATTAGCTGACAATTGCAGCCTGTTTGAAAATTGCTTGCACTCCCTGCTAATTGGTCTACCAGACCTGTTCATTTGTTAATTTGATGCCATTAGGTAACCTGCACATCTCTGCTGCGGAAAGAGTAAGGACAGAGGCGGCTGTTTGGGTCTCTTGCTTTGAGTGGACCTGACACAACAGGGGGCAGGGGCCACCCCAAGGGCAGTGGGATGCTGTAGGGACGATCTGGGTTTGGTGGTATGAAACCCGGACTTTGGGGTGAAGGGGAGAGGCTGAATGAATAAATTGATTTAGGTTGAGTCAATAGCTCAACCTTAAAGCAATTATTGCAATTACCTAGGTTGGCATCAAATTGACTGCTTTTGGATTTGTGAAATAAAAGGGAAAAAAAGGTGTTTCAGGGTTAAATGAATGCTTTATTTGACCAAAAATGAATTATGTATGAGCAGAATAAATAAGACCGAAGGGTTGAAATCACAGAGTAGGAGCAGCTACCTGTCCTGACCCTTCCTTTCCTTTCATCACACGGCTCCTTGTTACATGATAGTAACACGGGACAAGGACAAGGTCCCCCAGCAGGGTGTCCTGGCTGTGGGCTGTGCGAAAGACGACATAGCAGGGAGAACATTTGTCTGCTGGGGCCAAGCCCAGGAGGGAAGCACAGGTCTTGGTCTCCTCAGAGACAGTGCTGCGCCCACCCCTGGGTATGCCCTATGACTGGATGGTCAGGCTGTTTTCAGAGGAGAAAGACCTTGAATTCATGAAGGAGGGGGTATGAACTGAGATTAGTGCATAAGATGCTGCAGTAGAAGAGTCATCAGCTGTGTCTCACAGTCTGTGAAAGGTGCCAAATGCCCTGAAACTATTTATACATTGAAGAATATTTGGTGAGTGCAACCCAAACTGTTCCAGACTGGCTGAAAGAGGATCTTTTAGAAACTTGACTACATGATTTAAAAAAATAAATACGATCTATCTACCTTTTTATCAGATCAGTCTCTTCCAGTTTTTTGTACTGCTGCACCAAAGAGAAACACAGCCCGTGAGCAAACTGGTGTTATTGGTTGATGATATCTCAATGTTAAGGAACTTTAGCAGATGTAATTTGTTTAGCTCAGCTAGTGCACAGGAATAGCAGCTCCCACCTGGACAAGGCTCAGCTTTGACCCCTGTTGTAAAGGGGACTCATGCCATCCTCAGAGCCAGGAGTGTGCCAAAATGTTTCGTAGCTCAGCCTCATTCAAACGACTGTACCACTCATCCCACAGGGCTGCTCATCAGCCCACTGACGTCCTTCATCATTGGCCTTCCCTTGTAGTCTTCACCCCCCAAAAAACTGGGAGATCTCAGGCCCAAAGCACCCTGAGGAGGACCTGGCAGTCAGTGGGTAACCTGTGCTTTAGAAATGGAGAAGGAAAACAAGCAGTAGTTAATATAAACCTCACCAGACTAAGGCTGTTGCCAGCAAAGCTGTGTTAGTTGCAGATCACACCTCATTGCACCTGATGGTTGCAGCTTGGCTGGAAAAAGCTTGTCGGCTTGACCCTGTGTAAGGAGACAGAGGATTTAGCAGGCTCTTCCTTGCTGCGTTTTGAGAATTTCTTAAGAAAACATTTTCCTTCCATGGGTGATTTCACAGGTTGGGAGAAAAGCAGCTGTTGGTGGTTCACAGCTCAGATTTCCCTGAGAAGTGTAAAGTCTCAGCTGGACACCGTGATGATGGATTTTATAGATTTCCCCTTGCTTCCTCCACAAGCACCAGGCAGCTAAACCCAACAGTAGGCTACAGTCTGTTTCTCTGTGTTTTACTTCTCCTTGAGATAATCTATTTGCCTCTGTTCTTTGAAAACTTACTGAATAAGCCACTTGTTTCACACTAGTGGGGAAATAACACTTTGGGGGCCCCTTTTGTGCCTGTCTTATGTATAACAGAAGTGTGGAGTTTTATAAAGGCTAATAAATATCCAGCTCTGCCAGATGTTAGCTTTCCTTTTTTTTCCGTCATTTTTTTTGCCTTTCTTGAAAGGAGGTCAGAATTTGAGTTCCACACTTCATGTGACTGCAAATAAAATGGGTCTGTTTCTAAGAGACATGTTGTGACAGGGTAAATTATCACATTTTAGCTGGTGTTAAATATAGAAATGCCACTTAAGAGGGGATGCATTTTGTTCGGCATCTGATATTTGTCTCTTGAAGGCATCCCTGTGAGATAGTGTCTGTTTATTATCTTCCCCTCCTTTTATTATTCTCCTGTCTGTTGACAATGGTTAATGATGAAGTTGGGCTTTTATGTGTTTTGTAATGCTGGAGATACGGTGGGGCAGGTCATTGTCCACGGGGAGCTGACTCCAAATTAGCCCCAGCTGTAGAAATTCCCACTTGCAACATGTGCCTCATCCTCTCCATAGGAAATTGCTGGGTTAAAAGCAAGGAGTGGAGGCAGGTGGAAGATGCAAAATATCCATGCTAATATGTGGCCCTGTGGCTACAGCTGGGGACATGGGGCAGGAGAGAGACCCAGGGAGATGGGACACAGCCCAATCAGCAGTGCTGGGATGAGGAAGGAGGAAACCCTCCTTCAGTCTCCTCAGTCACCTCTGGAGGGTGCACCTCCAGAGATGGGGCACTCACAAAGAAAGGGTCAAAACTCACTGGAGTGTATGGTTTTGAAGTTTGTTTGGTTATTCTGGCTAAATCTGGTTCATTGATGGATCTATTTTCTTCTCTTGTTGGAACAGCGTGAATTTGGTCTCAGTTATAAAATTAGAAAATGCCATTTTCTTTCTGGTTTATGCTCTCTGCTGACTCTTGAGAGTGGTAATTGCATGGAAACTTGCATGGCTTATACCTAAAAGGATCTTAATTTTAATGCATACAGAATTATGCCTATTGAAGCCTCGTTTAGTAGAAGCAATGCAGGTTTCCATCAAACACCTTTCCAAACAGAAGCTGGCTTTGCACTTAAAGTGGTTTCTCAGTTCTAACTTTATCTTCCCCACCTTGGACTCAGCTCCATTAAAGTTAATCATCATCGTATACTATTACCCATTCAGTTAATGAAAAGTAGTTTTCTCCAAAGGTGAAGTGTTGTAATTAAGGGCTCTGCATAGCCACAATAGCTTTTATGCCTTCACCCTACTTTCATTTTTTAAAATTGGCTCTTTCTGTGCAGAACAGAAGTCCAGAAATGCTTATAATACAAGCTAGTTCTGTTCCGACAATGGGAAAAGTAATCGCGTTGGATTACGTGGCCGCAGATACAATTTAGCAACAGGTTCTGGTCCCTGCTGTGGATCATCAGCCAGACCTGTTAAAACAACTGATAGAGCAACACCGGTCTACTTAATAGCAGCATTGGTTTTATTCAGAATGATGCCAGGCTGCTTTTAGAGCAGTAATGAGACCGATGCAAGATGAGGAGCATGGTCTGGCCAGAAACAGTCTGGCCCAGAGGGGAGAACAGGTCAGTCCTTCAATACTCAGCACCCACAGGCATGCCGACAGAGTGGGGAGGTGATGGTGCAGTCCCAGCTGAGCTGAAAAGAGTGGGACCAGGAGATCTTTAAGGGTCCCTTCCAACTCAAACGATTCTATGAATATGTTGGAATAGTCACTATATCAAGCTGTTTTGTAGAAAATCACAATTTTTTGGTTATGGACTAAATTCACTTAGTATTCACTCCCTCAGACCCTGAATTAAAAGTTAAAAAACAAAACAAAACCAACAAAAAACGGTGCATGGAAAATTCCTGATGTGTACTAATGAAAATGTTCTTGTGTATGTTCTATGATGCACTTCCAGCTATATAAATATAGATGATTTGTAGCTCTACACAAATAAAGCGGGATTTTCAAAAGCCATCTAACTGCTCCCAGCCTAAACTACTTGGAGTAAAAGCAGGGAGAGTTTATAATTAAATTCACTGGGAGCTGTACTGGTCCCCTGCTGAGTGCCTTTAAACATTTCTCTCCTTAGACTCTACTGGGAGAGAAATAGACTGCATTTATAGCCATCTTGTTTCCATATAAACATGTCAAACTGTAAATCTGATGCAGAAATGGGCTCAAGCTGAAAAATTCAGCTCCAGATTTCTGATAGTCTCTATTTCAGATCAGCTCCTTTCTGGGCTTTGGATTATGAGGATCTGGGGCTGGTTTCTAATTTAGGTCCAGCATCCTTCCTTGCACTGAGAGATGCTATCAGAGCTGTGTCCCACTGAGCCACTGTTACACTGCTGGTACTGGAGGAGTGCCTGATTCCTCTCGACTCCAAGGTGCTTTCCCAGTGTGAAATACCCTTTTTCAGCACACATGTCCCTTACAACCTTGCTCCCATTCAGTACATGATTGCACATTTCCTTTATAACGGGAGCAGCGTGTACCTGCCTTTGGTCTCACACTTCTGTTCTGTGTGTCCCTGTGTCTTTCCATCCACACCCTGTAGAGAAACAAGCCTAATAATACAGCATCACCAACAAAAATAGCATCATGGTTATTATTAGCTTCAGTCAGGTTTTATGCTGGAACAGTTCGGCCTGTGAAATGGGCTGTGTGCCACAATAGAGGGCAGCTCTGCGTCCTGATAGGAGATGGAGGTTGGAGAAATGGGAAGAAAAAACAAATGAGCTGAAGATGATGGCAGCAATCAGTGTACTGACAGTCCCAGGCTTGTGTAAGGATTAGGTCTGAGAGAGAAGTTGTGGGGTGGATGAAAAAAGTGAATGTTACCAAAACAGCTGAGACGTGAGCTGTGTTAGCATCCCTCTGAGATGCAGACCTGCACACGTCTCCTAAGAAGGTGTGTGTGCTTTGCAGATATTTTCTCAGAGCAGGAGATGTCCTAATAAGCAGGTACATTGTTCCACGTGTTTAATCATAAGCGGCAATGAATGCCTGCTTCATTTCTCCTGCCCCTTCTTTTTCTTCACTCCTGACCTTTTCCTCTCCTAACCTGTCACGCATGAAAAACGATTATTAAAAGAACTAAAAAATAAATAAATAAATAAGAAGAAGAATAATAAAGAAGAGAAAGTAAGATGATTACATTTGAGGGGGACTTGGGAACATGAAGGGGAGTGGGAGCGTGTTATGTAGTGCTTGTTTTCTCTGCTGCCATTTTACTGCTTTTTCTGGGCACCCTGCCAGAAAAATGGCGAGTCGCACTTTAATTAAAGAAGGCTCTGTGTGCACTCCAGCTGTTCCTCATGTGACCGCCTGCCTTTGGGCAAAGCGAAGGATGCTCCCTCCAGCTTGCCCCAATCAGTGCTAACCCAATTCCCGACCACACACTGTCAGGCATGCGTGTGAACCTGCAGCACTCGGGGCACGATCTGTGAGCCAGATGCTCAGTGCTGTGTCCTGGTATCTTCACGTACCCAGGGCAGAGCCTGGCAGCAGCAATGCCTGGGGGCTTGGGAGCACGTGGGGTGAGGTGTGGCTTCGCTTAGGAACATCTTCTCTGCTGCAGTGATATCTGTAAACAGGTCGTGCTGCCTGGAAGGAAGGCCGTTTTGGGCTTGGTGGTGGAAGCTTGGGTCCCCACTGGAGCTTCAGGGAAAGTAGAATTTGGCTGTGGATGAGTATGACTGATTTTGCAGCAGTAACTTAGATCTGAGATGGCCTGCGCTCAGGGAAGACCACTGCCATTTCTTCTTATTATTATATTTCCCCAGACTGTAGAGAAAGAAATCATCTTAGAGAGAATTGTAGAATCATGGAATGGGGTGGGTTGGAAGGGACCTCAAAGGCCATCCAGCTGCAACCCCCTGCTGTGGACTGGGTGTCTTCCCCCCAGCTCAGGCTGCCCAGGGCCCCATCCATGGCCTTGGGCATCTCCAGGGATGGGGCACCCATCTCTGGGCAGCAGTGCCAGAGCCTTACTGCCCTCTCTGTGAAAAACCTCCCCCTGATGCCTAATCTAATCTAAGGAGAGACTGTCTCCATTGGTGCACCTAAACTGAAAATCCAGAAGGTGCTACATGGACTCAAACAGCAATTTTGAGGACATACTGATGAAGAAAAGCTGCCTAACAAGAAGGCAATTGTTGTCACAACCCTGTAAGAAAAGTCCCACAGGACCTCGTAACTTACACATTTTTAAATGGTTTCTTGTCCTCTGAACCCAGTTTCTTACAGAAGAAAAAGTTTACTGTGCTAATGCGGGCTGTATGGTCCCTGAAGAGAATAGGTTGGACTGAGTTCTGTGCATGCTACAGGGCCCCTTTCAGCACGAAGGGCGCAGCGATGAATGTGACGTTGTTTGTGTCTGCTGTGAGACCGTTCTCTGCCAGATGGACCTGAAGGGGCCTTTCTCTGAGTGAGAGGCACTGCTGTAATTTCCAGGGCAGGCTGACGCATTAAAACCCTATGCTTGTGCAGCTCAGCTCTGTGGCATTACCACCATCATGTAAGTCGCTTCTGAGGTGCTAATTCAGGTGTGAGGTGAAGCATCCTGCTGCCGAGGTGTTTATTGTGCTTCCACACACCTCACCTACTGGTGATGTGAGGCAGTTTCCTCCTGCACCGCCATGGAGCTCAGCCTCGTGCACTGACCTGTATGAGACTTCTTTTTGGGAGCTTTCCAACGCTTTTTCCTTTCATAGCCTGACAATTGTTCCTTCTGTGCTCTCGTGCCACCCTGAACACCTAGCTCTAGTCGCATGGTTTATGGCAGGAAATAAATTGGCATAATATGCTGAGGAGATTGAAGACTGAGCTATTATGTTGCTGGAAGTCAGCTTCAAAGTCATGGAGGTGGGCTGGACTTCCTCTCCGTTCCAGCAAAAAGCAGAAATGGAGGCAAACCTGACAAGGGGGAGATTTCTGAGTGGAAACACTGATCATAGAATCTAAGAATCATTAAATTTGGAAAGACAACTAAGATCATCTAGTCCAACCATCAACCTATGCCTGTGACTGCTCTAGGCCATGCCCCTCAGTGCAACATCTACCCTTTTCTTGGTCACCTCCAGGGGTGGTAATTTCACCACCTCCATGGGCAGCCTGTGCCAATACATTACTACTCTTTCTCAGAGGAACTTTTCCTAATATCCAACCTGAACCTATCCTGCAATTTGACAGATATCTAGGTGAAGGCTCGGTGTGTGGCTTGGGATGTCAGAAGTCCACCTTGTAGGCTTTTCCCAGCCTTAGCGTGCTGCAGAAGGCCTCATGGAGGCTGAACAACTGTTGATGTGTGTCAGTAATGCTTAGAAAAGGGTCAGCTTGGTTCCTGGCAGCAGAAAATCACACTGCCAGCTGCAGATAGTTTCTGACCAGTAGCTGGAGGCTCTGGAGGCTTTTGTGCAATATTTCCTTTGTGCCTTTCCTGTTTACTGCAGAGCCCAAGTGATGCTCCAGGCACTTTGTCTGGATATCCTGCAAGTTGCCATTGTTCAATATGGGGTTCCATCAAATAAAGCAGCGTGTTTTCCCCAGATACAGGGATACGTGTGCAGGTCCTGGTGTTTGTGGTCCTGAGTTTGGCTGTGTCATCTTGGTCTGTGAGCCGGCTGTGTGCTTTGCTGTTGGCTGGAAATCTGAGGAGCAGGGGCCTCTTTCTTCTGCACTCAGATGCTGATCTCCTGTCAGTGACACCATCTGCTTGCTTGCTCCTCAACTCTTTCTCTGAAGTGATTTATCTGCATTCTGAAATCCAGTTTCTGTTTGGGTGATGCTGTGATGGGAGTCCTTCATTTCTACGGTACTGCCTTTCAGCTCAATACCAGACTGTTTTCTCCATCCAAGCAAGTTTCCCTTACAAGAAAAAAATTATAAATTATTTTCCTTTCTCTGGAAAGGAACTGCTTTCTAGGCAGTTTATCTTCTCTTCACATACATCTGAACAAAGTTTGTTTGTCTTGTGTGCTTTGTGTGCTTGTGTTTGTTTGTCTTGTGCAGGCTTGGAGGCTGCAACAACTTCATGAGCTTAAGGTGATCTGTGTAGAGTTGGTGCTTGCAGAGGAGATTCTCTGTTGTCCTGTGCATCATTTACTGGGGAAAAGTAGGAAAAAGGTTCACTTCTGGTACAATGACATGGGTTCCATATCAGCAGAATTATTTCTAAAACGTGTCTAGAGATTGTATTCCTAACATTCCCGTCTACTTCTGATGTTTCTCATAGGTTTTCCCTTCCTGAATCTTGGGTACCTCTTCTGGTTACAAGCAATTTACTGCATCTTTTGACAATCTTGATTTTGGTGTTTGTTCACTGACCTGTGGGATCCAGTGGTTGTCAGTATGCAGACCACCCCAATGGTACAGCTTTTACTGTCTTTCTGTTGTGGTCTAGCAGGTACCCCCATCCTCCAGGCATGTTGGGCTTTGAACTTGGGTTGTATTTTTATGTGACTGTCATTTTCAGGAGCCCTATTTCCATTCTTTCCTGCACAGCACCTAATCCATGTGTTGTGTAGTTCTCACCACAACTGGAATTTGTGCCTCTTGCAGTTTTCTCATATAGCATTTGATGACCAGATGAAAACTTGTTCATCTGAGCACAGCAGACACTGTCCTGTGGCATTTATTGTAGCTGTCTGCTTGGCTTGGCACTCTCTTAAATCTGCTTCTTTACTTTTCTACTGGGGCAAGGCAGACTACCCTGTGAGGGAAACAAACATCTTGTTTTCAGACTTGAGTCAATTTTCCATGCCTGGATTTCTTTTTTTCCAGTGAAAACATGAGTGTTGTGGGAAGGTAGGTGAATGGGATTTACTCCAATACAAAGTCAGGATGTGGCCAAAGTATGTACCCTGCCTGGCAGCTTAAGCACTCCCTCTTCGGCTCAAACACTGCCATGGCTTTTTTGCTTTGCATCTATTCAGGCTGACTGTGGCCAGCATGTTGAATGTGCCTTGGGAAGAGTGACAGTGTGAAAGGACCCAGGCCTGCGAACCTGGATTAGACCAAAATTGACAGACCTAGTAATGCTCTAAGATTGTGTTCCAATGGTGTGTGAAAAGTCTGGAGCTATGTGAGTCTCTGTCCTTGGTGAGGATACCAAGAGAGACTTAGATAGAGAGTAAGTGACCTACATGTTGGAGACGTGGGGTTGGGATACAGAGGACAGCTCACGAGTACATAAGGGAGCATGAAATAGTGGGGTACACTTTGCAGGGAGAGGGGCAGTCTTTGGCACAGAATGACAGTGAAAGTGAGGGCAGAAGGGCATTTGGTAGGACAAAAAAAGAGAAGGTAGGTAGAGATGACCACACCTCAACTGCACTTGTCTGTCTGATATTTGGCCCTTCCAGGTTGGGTCATAGCTGTAGCTGGCTGAGGGCACATCTCCATCAGAGGAGAATAGAGCTCTCTGAGCAGGCTAGCATGTCTGTTCTGCACAAGGCCATGCAGAGACACTTGTGATGCCTGGTTAGCAGTGACAACTTTCTGCTTGGTGCATCTCTATGCTAGCCAGTTTGCTCACCTGTAGAGCAGGGATCTCAGCATAGAGTCATAACATCCACCCTGCTGATCCTCTAGATCATCATCTAGTACTGTGTGTCCAACAGAGACCAAAGTGGTAATATATGACCTCTTGTTCTAGGTCTAAACTGGGAGAGAATCACTGGATTAGCTTGATGGTGTCTGGATGCTCACTCGTGAAACCTACTGTAGGGAACTGGCATTAACAGGGGCTTGGACTGGATGATCTCTAGTGGTTCCTTCCAGCCCCTTTGTTTTTGTGATTCTGTGCTGACCCTGAGAAAGTCTGTAACTGGAGTGGCCCTTGGAAAGATGATCTTGATGAGCTTTGCTATGTAAAGAAGTGAAAGGTTGGAGTCTGTTTCAGGAACATGATTGAGGTTCATGCTGGAGGGACATTGCAAGGCTTTTCTTGAGCAGGTCTAGAGTCAGAATTGAGACAGGAGTCACCTACATAGAGGGGATAGCTGAATTTATGAATTTATATGGGTGGAGGTTGCCTCAGAGACAAGTCACAATGGGAGAGTCTAGCACTGAGGGCAGAACCCAGTGGAAGCCATTCAACAGGTGACAGGAGAGCTGAGGATAGCCTTCAGAGAGATTATGAGGAGAATATGAGTAGACACAGGATGGAAGAGTACCAAGGAAGACAAGGTTGAGGATGAGGGAGTAAAAGGAAGATGGAAGTAGAAAGATGGATCTAAGATTGTGAAGACAGATGTCTGGCAGCCAGACAGTCTGTTTGGCCAGAAGTTTTGGTTTCTTTATGTCTACTTTTGATTTCACTATGAACGTAACTGAAATATTTCCATTTTCCTGGCAAAGTGGATGTCCCCAGACCCTGCAGCTGCTCATTGAAGGCAGCTTAGTTACCAGGATGGTGGCCAACATTGCAATGACATTATACAGCTGCTTGGGGCCTGGCGGTCTTGACTGTATTCATCACCTGCCTTAGGACTGCTCCCAGCTCACGTTGCTGACCTGTTGGAAACCTCTGCCTTGCACTGAGTTTATTAGTCCAGAGGCTTTGAATAAAATAGTTCCCATTCCAGTGAACTTGGATTTTTTGACAAAACTGATCTCAACCCAAAATCTCCCAGCAGCTTCGTCCACTGATGACTTTGGCATCTGTGAACTGAGCTGAGCACAATGAGAAGATGCAGCATTTCTTTAGTTGCTGCCAGGCTGTTGTTTTGGCCAATGAAATGTTTTGGCCTCTAAGCCACAGCAGTGAAGGTTTGTTTTGCAGGTCTTAGTTCCTAAAGGAGTTTTAAAGCATTACTCTTAAAAATAAATAAATAAATAAAATATTTTTAAACTGAATTGGCCAAAAGCCACAGCATAATACATAACCTCCAAGCATTCCAGGAGCCTTTATTTGCAGCAGCAGCTGTACAAGAGGTGAGTTGATGGAGATAGAGCAGTTCAAACTGCATCCCATCTGGTGATTTTTTACCATGCTGGACTGCCTCTGTGCTCCCTTGGCAAGAAACCCAACCTGTGCTGTGCTCTCTTTGCAACAGAGCTTTGGTCCCTCCATGTGCTGGGGTGTGAGGGAGAGGTGTTTACACTTCCCATCCAAGGAGGACAGCAGGGAAGGAGAGCACTGATATTTCTGTCCCAGACTGTGGTGAGATAATGGATTTTTTTCCCAGCACTCACTTCAGTACTACTAATAAAGGGAGGGAGTGAAATTCCTTGGGCATTATCTCTGAGCAGTCTCAAACTTTCTGCTTCTTTGCCCAAGATAGCAGTGAACCGTGGCTTGTAATACAGACCAGTGCCATGAATCTAATGTAGAAAATGGGAAAGGCAAGGTCATGGTGGGTAAGTTTATGGACTTCTTAATTTTCTGATGGTAAGGAAACTTGTTTTCGTGGCTTTCAGAGTTGGCTTTGGGAGGATAGATGCTAATACAGTGGCTTGGCAGTGTGAGTTCTTCATGATGGGGTCGGATAGCATGATTGTGTGACAACATCCTCCTCAATAAATCCACCAGAAAGTGATTTTCCTGAAACAGTAAATTCACGTGAGCAGTTAGTTTTACCTATTGGTGCCACAACCAAGTCTTGTTCCAGGGCAGCTGAAGTCAGGCCCTGATTCCAGCAAGTCACTGAACATGCATGGCCCTACTACAGCAGCTGTGGCTTGAAATGGAGGCAGTTATCAAAAATTGTTCAGTGCTGGAGAAATGCAGGGCAGAATGCACTTGTCCCCAAGTGCCTCTGTGTCCTCTGCTTTCCCACCCCGCCTCCTCTGCCCAGCTTTGATGCAAATGTTCCAGTTGTGTTCCAGTTTGTCATCAAAAAACTTGGGTATTTTCTTATGCTTCTGAGGTCAGAAGTCCTGTTTCTATGCTAGGGAAATGTAGCAGGAGATGCGCTCTGACATGGAGACAGAGAAAGCTCCTTTTGGAGAGCCCTGGTCCTTTGCATGCACAGGGGCCCTCAAACCAGGTCATCTGGGTGTGATGTCAGGCTACAGTGGGGAGAGTCCCAGTCACTGGGACGCTTACTGGAGAGCCCCAAGAAGCAGAGCTGAATGAGCATGCATGTCTGCATGTACATCCACTCTCATCCTCTTTCACATCTGTTGCTTCCCAACTTCAGAACATACCCCTCTCATCTCAGCACAGTATTTTAGCACAGTATAGTTTCCCTTCCTTGCAGGCTCCTGCAATACCTGCTCGTGTCTTCTCTTGTGTCTGAGAAATTACTGCAGCGGAGACTTCCTTTTTCTCTTTCACTTTTATTTTTTGTTTTGCTATAAGAACAGTCTCTCATTAGGTTTTAAAATAACACTCATCTGTTGGAGTCAGCCTCCTACATGCAGCATTGGTTGGACTCTGCACCAGAAATGTGTGTTAAGGAGGTGAACCGTGTCTGACCGCCTGTTGCTCTTCCTCTGAATTTCCCAGGAGCTGCTGTACAACATTCCTCACCTCTGTGGTCTGTAGGATAAGGTATAGAAAAGGTCTGGCTCAGAGGACACTGAATAGTGTGCAGTCCACAAAGAGCAGAGGATTTTGGACCAAGTCTTAAGGAAAAAGTCTTGGGAGGGGTTTGGAGGAAGAGCCTCCTGCCAAGGAGTGCAGCAGCAGCCTGAAGCTGGGGCTGTCCCTGAGCCCTTTGTTCCACTGGGTGGTCAACACAAAGAGGCTTTAGCGTTGGGGAGCTGGCACAGAAATGTGGCAAAATGCTGTTAGTTCCCCTGCTTTTGTCAAAGGCATGTCTGGCTGCCAAGGGAAGTTTCCGTATCCTGCTGCCTGTGCTAGCCGAGGCTTAGCTGGGACCTGCTGTGATCATGAGTCTTTGGGCTGCGACCACAGTCTGGGAGTTTTGTTCCTTCTTTTGTAGCTGTATGGAGAGGACAACAGTCAAGTGTTTTCAGCTTTTCTGGCTGATTACAAAGCTAGGTACCTGGGCCTGTTTCTTGAAATGAGTTGGGCGTCATGGGGATGTTTTTTTTGCCTCTGCTGGGACGGTGCCATCATTTCAGCACCTTCCTCTGGTTTCCAAAGCAAGGTATGGGGTTGAGACTGTCTTCCAAGAAATGCCTTGCCCAGGGCTGGATCTGTGTGAGCTGCCTTGCTTAGAAGGAAATGTAGTATGAGGAAACCAACAGGGGTTGGCGTCCTTGAAGATGCAAGAGGCAATATTCTCTTCTTTGCACTTTGGCTTGAATGAATAGTGAAAGTGATTGATAAATAGCCTTTTTATTTGATGTGGTGGGCTTTTTGGTTCAGATTTTTTTTTGGTAGAATCATTAAGGTTGGAAAAGACCTCTAAGGTCATCTAGTCCAACTGTCCACCTACCACCAATGTTGCCCACTAAGCCATGCCCTCAGTGCTGTATCTCTGTGTTTCTAGGACACCTCCAGGGTCAGTGACCCCCCCGCAGCCTATGCCAATGCCTGATCACTCCTTAGGAGAAGGTTTTTCCCAATACATAACCTTTCTTGTGATTAATCTGGAGGCAAAAAGGGAGTTCTGCCAATGCGTAGGGTGGAGAGTCGGGACAAACCAGAGCAGAGTCTTTGTAAAAGGGAGCTGAAATAAAATCTGGAGACACATGAGATCTAATGGCAGTATCTGTGGGGGAATTACTGTCATGTGGCGAAACTTCACACTGATTGGTGCAATTAGCTGATATCAAGATGGTGTTTAAGCTGTAAAAAGCATCCATAATGGCGATATGGGCAGAGAATTGTTGGGATGGAAGCAGGCTGTCATTAAAGTGAAGATGAAATTATAGGATGTGTTTGCATTTGAGTTCATACAGTTTGACAGTTTGGAGAGAAAAGTTTCCTACTTTGAGAAAGTTTGTGGCTTTTGTTTTTGTTTATTTTTTGATAAGGCAGTCTCTGGTGTGAATCCATGTGCACTATAGCCTGAGGGCTGTCTTCTGCAAATACTCCTTTCTGGCAGTGCAGAGCAGGGCTCAGGTCCATTAGACAAGAGCAGTTGCAGGCGGCGATCATCCTGGATCAGCCCAGTGTAGAACGAGCATACTTAATCTTGCATACATGCATAATATGGAAAGAAATAAGTGCTTGCCATTTGTTTGACAAGAGCATCCCCTAGTCTGGGGAGCGCTCTGCTCAGTGGCCACGTTTCATGCTGAGGAAGAGCCAGATGAGGCTCTCCCTCATGCTGCAGCACACGCAGTGAAACTGAATGTGTTGTGTTTGATGTGAAAAGCATGTGAGATTTTTTTTTCCCGTTTTCTGGTGGGAATTAATATAATAGAGCTGTCACCTTTCATCAGTCAAACTTGGTGGCAGCTAAACTCAGGGGCGGTAGCAGAGATGGGCATGTGAAAGGTGTGGAGAGAGCTGGAATTTGCATTGCAGGGAGGAAGGAATTTTTTCCGTACATCTGGAGGAGGAGAGAAAGGCTATTCTATGGGGTTTGCTTCTTCCAGAAATCCTGACATATTTGGGGTTGGACTGAGTCCACTGGGGTGGGCACAGAGAGCAGCTGGGTATGAGGGAGAAGTGCAGCCAAACGAAACAGAATCCTTTTTTTTTTTTTTTTTTTTTTTTTCTCAGGGTTATTTAGAGATAGGTTTAGAATGTTTTCCCAGCTCTGAGGAATGCCTCTCTCTGAACTCTTCCTGTACAATAGGCTTAGCTGCTGAGTAGGAGGGAAGCATCTCCAATGAAGCTGGCACCATAGGGCTTCCCAGCTACATCACAGCCCTGAAGTCCAAAAGGCACTGCAGGGCAGGGTTTGATATTCTATGTATTTAATATTCTATATAAAAATATTACAATCTTAAGAATTCTAAGGATGCATAATTATAGTGTCTGCACGTTTACCTTCACAGCAAAGTCATAATTCTGTATGGCCTTACTCCTGCTAGCCATACTCTTGGCCTTAACCATATTTGGACACATCTTGGGCAAAACCAAATGCTGTGAGGTCTCACCAGGGGCCAAGCAAATGAGAGGCACTCAGCATATCACCAGAGAGAACACGTCCCCAGGGCTGGCCATGCCATGTCCTGGCAGCCCCTGCACAACATTTGGAATGGTTGTGCAGGGAATTTGGGGCACAGACTCTGCCCTACTTACCCCCGTGGAGCTGATGGCACTGGAGCTGCTGCTCTGAGATACACTCCTCTTGGGGCAGGTTTTGCATTCTCTGTGTCTTGGCATGGCATCTCATCCCAGGCATAAACCTGCAGCCCTCCTAATTGCTGCCCCCAAGGTTTTCAGCTGTGCTTGGCAATGTGGAAACTGCCTGCAGTTCTCAGGATGCGTCAAGCATCCTTTTGTCCCTTTACAAGAGCCTCTCTTACCCAGACAGAAGAGCTGAGCAACATCAGAAGAGCATGGGACTGACTGGAATTAACAAGGAGGCGAGGAGAGCAACACTCTGCTGTTTTCCTCCTAAATTTTTTGGAGGGATGTCAGAAACACTGGGACAATCCTCCAGTGAAGGTTGTAATTAATGAGGGCTGAGCTCAGCTCATTATCTCTCTATGCTTTTGAGAAGAGGGTATTTGAATCATACAATTTTTAATGGTATGGGTATCATACCATTAAAGATTTACATCTGCAGATATGACCTAATGCACAGCACTGGATCTGCCCACCTGTAGGTGCACCTGGTTTCTCCCACGTCTGGGCCACATCTTATTTTTTCCCCTAGGAAACATTTATGTAGGCCAAATCTTGAGTTCTTTCCAAATTAAGATGAATTACAACAAAAACTGTGTGCAGACCAGGGGATCTGGACATGTTTTATCTCCCCCAGAGCACCTTGAGTGTTGTAATGGGGTGGGCAATGGGTCTGTGTATCAGACCTTG
This sequence comes from Oreortyx pictus, assembly GCA_036925125.1. Lineage (NCBI taxonomy): Eukaryota > Metazoa > Chordata > Aves > Galliformes > Odontophoridae > Oreortyx > Oreortyx pictus. The sequence goes on along the minus strand of JAUPFR010000006.1, from coordinate 52,008,615 downwards.
ACAGGCTGCCTGGTTTCACCCAGCATGTGGGGCTGAAGAAGGGAGAAAGAAAGGATAAAGTATGGGGGTGGCTGGGTGGGATGGTCTCATCTGATGCAGGTGTTCTGATTCTGAATGATGCCCTTGGGCTCCCAAGATGGGTATCTGAGATGTTTTCCTTTGGTGCATGGGCTGTCCTAGTGGCAGGAACCATTGGATTAGGTAGATGGTACTGCTTTTTCCTTCAGCCTGGCTGACTCCCATGTCAGGATAAAAACGAGAAGAAGCTCCCGTTCTCCCTCCCACAACAGGTTGCCCTCAGAAGAGGAGGGTGCAGTGCAATAACCAAACTTTCTACCTCGAAATATTCAGTTTTGAATAAGTTCTTGCTTGGCGTTCCCAGGCTGAGTAAGAAAACGCTGTGGTTGGAAAGCTATTTGTTGAAGCCAGTCATTCTGTAAGCAAGGGACAGCTGCTGGGGCTGAGACTGCAGCATGGAATTTCTCTGATGGGAAATCTTGCCTTAGTGAAAAACGCAAAATGTGGGGATCTGCTTATCTGAAGTATGTCACCATCCCTCCTTCCACCCCAACTGAGATAACTGAAGCCTCTGGAGCATATTGTGTTCAGGGTGACCTTCTGGAAGGCAGTGCTGTGACCTCAGTGCCGTGCCTGGTTGCAGCTCTGTGCTCTGCTTTGCGGAGCAGAAGGTGCTGCTTCTTGGTTGGATCTGGCAATTGCCTCGAAACCTGTTCTGTTTGAATTTCAATCTGGCTCAGAAGTTCTTTTCCCTCTTGGTTTCTAAATGGATAGTGTGCTTTAATTTCCTGTCTTGCCAGGCAGCATTTTTGTAAGGTATTTGTTTGCAAAGGTTGCCTTTCTTAGGGATGGGATTTATTCCTGCAATCTCCTTGCTACATTTACTTCAGACCCACTATATCAGTTTTTCTTATGTAATCACTAATTAAAAAATACATTTTTCTGGACAGAACACTGTCAGAACATGTGACATGATTTGTGAGGTTAAAGTGAAGCGTTTGATAATCTCTTCATTCTTTAACCCGAAAAAGATGTCAAGCTGTCCTCCCACCACTGCATATGATGTATATGAAAAACTAGGGGGGAAATATGGCTGTAGATCTGCTCTTCTGCAGACACCTAATGTACATAAAAAAGATTTTGTATTATGTATTTGCATAAATAAGGGAAAGACAGCATTACTGGTAGGTAGTACCTACATCTAGTAGCATTTACATCTGTCAAGCCCAAATGAGAGCCGGGTGTTCACGAAGTGGAATGATTTAACATGCCAGTCTTCTCTCAGCTGTCATCTATTTCAGGAATTTCAAATCTTTCTAAATTAAACTTATTTCTCCTTCTTGCTTGGTTCCTGAGTGGGAAAAAACTTTCCTGGAATAAGCAAATAATTTGTTTTACTTAAACCATCCTGGTGGTTGTTGGGAGGCAGAGCAGAGAGTGCGTTCTAACTCAAAAAAAAATATTGACGTGGATGAATGAAAGAGGGAACAAAAGGTATGGGGAGCATGTGGTGACCTAGCACCCCAAATGTGCAATGTGAGTGACACTTTCACAGTGAAGAATGGCTGGAGATCAGCTTGGCATGCCAGGTGGAGAGCAATTGTTCAGCCTGCTGGCAAGCCTCATTGCTCAGGTGATGGAGCAAGCATTCTGTATTTATTCTGCAGCCTTCCTGGGAGATGGAGAACTAGGTCCTGGTGTCAGGTTTGGACAGGGAGGCTGCGAAGCCTTTCCAAGCCTGAAAGAGAGATTTTTCTAACAATTGGTGCTATGTAGTGGAAGTTAGAGTGTGTGCTACCCTTGGATGTGGTTACATGCCCCCCTCAGGGTGGAATCAACGATCTCAGCTGGCTGGAAGAATCCTCTCTTGGCTATTCCAGATTTTTTCCACTCACATCTCGCTATTTTCATTTCCCACTGCTCCCACTTGTTTTCTCCTTACCTCCCTTCTCCTCCTTGCTCAGAGCACAAGCTCCTCCTGTGTTGCACCTGCCCAGTAGTGGCACTGGCTCTTCCTCCAGGGAAGCTGGATGCACCTGGTAAAATAAATCCAGCTGTGAAAGCTGTGGACAGTGAACTGTAAGCAGCAATTAGCATGACTGGAGCTTGTGGTGGTGGCACAATACCAGGAAACCGGATAGCATGCAATTCCCACTGGGGGACTTGCAGCAGTTGCTTCCTGTGGGGGTACCCAGGATGAGAGTGCTGTTGACTAATTGTACCTCCTCAGGGGCCTGGAGTTTTCATGAAGGTCTTTCCAGTGTGATACTTTTCCAGGGAGCTTCTAATAACTTCTTGCTTCACCTGTCTGCGTGTTTATCAGTTTGATGAACCATGATTCCCAGATGGGTGTTTAAAGACCCCAGGCACCCAATGGGGCTGCTGGGCTGTGCCAAAGGCATTCAGAAGAATTTGATTCTCGCTTGCAGAATGTGACATGCTTTTCAAAGCAGTATTTCAAAACAGCAGCAACAATTGATTTAAAACTCATTTCAAGGAGTAGGTGAGAGTGAAACCATGCCAATTTTAACACGAAGCAGCTACACTTTCATTGCCGCATGCCAGACTAGCAGCTGGAGAGTGCTGGGGAGCATGTTGTGCTTTGATGTTTCCAAAATGCAGTCCTAGGGGATTCCAGTGTAACCAAAAATGTTTGAAGTTCTGGCCTGTTGCCAGAGCTGGGGATGAAGAATGTTTCTGAGAACACAGCTCCGTGTGGAACCAGAGTATTTTTCCCAAGCAGTCCATGGCAGAACTAAAGTGGTGGTGCCTCGGACTTAATGGCATCTCTAAGCTTAACCCCGGGGCAATAGTGAAATGCAAAGGACCAGGTTTTCAGAAATTCATTACTTTTTTTGTTTTTCTTCTTGGAGAATAGGAGTATCCATTAATTAACGTTCCTTAAGTTCAATGTGAGTGCTGATTTCTGGATTTTTATTAGCTGTATGAAGGATATAAGTGAGAACTGAGTAGTATGTTCATTTCCACTTCTGTACACACAGAAAGGCCTGCAGAAAGTAGTTCTGTTTAATAAGTGTCTGTAAAAGCTAAAATGTAGAATTTAATCCACTAGTTTAATTGTATTTAACATGTTCCTAATTCTGGTTTGAAACAAATTCAGCATGACAGCAGAGGGAAAATAACTACGCTATTTTTAATTCTTCATGTAAATTACTAATTCATCAATTACAAAACTCTGAGTTCTGGGACTCAGAATACTAGCAGAGATGAGAATTTGTTGTTCACTGGTGGTTAGCATGGCTTTAGTCAGCAAAGTCTGGCTGGACCTTGCCCAAATGTTTCATAGAGAAGTCTTATAGCCCATTGCTACCCCTCTCGTTCCTACTGCCCTGGGCTATGTCTGCACTTGACTTGCTGAGCAGTCACACAAGTCATCAAGAAACCTTTGTCCAAGAAAAGGCTTAAATAGCCCTGCAGTAGACAGTCTCTGGCAATACCATAATTAATCCTGTTACTAGGCTTTGATACTAATTGCTGCACGTGGAACCTAAATGAAAGCCACCCCTCTGGTGAGGTGCCCCCACTGTGCCAACTTGGGGCGCAGTTACAGGGATTTGGCTTTGCATCCCTCCGTCAGCCACCACTCTAAGCAGTGACCTGCAAGGTATGAAACTTCCTTTCAGGTGATTTGATTCAAGTGCCACTGTTGCATCACGTTTGCTCACTGAAGCATGCTTCAGGTGCATGATGTGCAGCCCACTGCCGCTGAAGGGCTTTAGATAAAAAGCCTTGATCACCTCCTGTTAATGCTTCACAGCAACGGTGTTCTTAAAGGATTGTTTTGATGATAAAACGAGTGACCTTCACATCCAAGAGCATCAAAAGTGCCAGCTATGCCCTCTCATTATTATTACTGGTTATAAAATCGTGCTATAAATTAACATTAGGTGTAGCACTGAGACAGAGCCATCCATTCTCTGCGGTCCCTGTCTCTCTGGAAGCATTTTTCTCTTTGGGCTGGCTGAGCAGCAGTTCACACCTCCATAGTTTCCTGTTCTTCACCCTGAGTTTTGCTCCTCAGCACTATTTCAGCTAGGTAGAGTGATTCATCCTGTTCAGCACCTTCAGTTTTCGAGATAAAAGCAGCTCATAGGTGCTTCTGGCCCATCAGCCAGATAGCCAGATGTAGGATGTTTTCCCTTATTCTGCAAAAAAAAAAAAAATGGGGAGAATTCTCTAAACAAAGCTGAGGGGAGGGAAGGGGGACAAATCGAAAATAAGTGACTGGAACAGTGCTTTTGTATTTCAAAGGGCCCTTGCATGCCAAACAGGAGCCTCTTGTTTTTCAAGGCCCTGCATGAGCTTGAATTGGCTGCTGCTGACACCTCTTGCTGAGTTCTTAGAGCCACATCTTGCTGAATTGCGCGGCCTTGTCTCACTGTGCCTGGGTACATAGCACAGCAGGGAGGGATGGTGCTGGGTTCAAGAGAGGCTCTAAAAATTTAATGAAACACCTCTGAACTAAGCAGGGCTTAAGCGCCAGAAAGTTTGAAAAGCCTGTTTGCTGCTTATGTTATGGGTACAATTGGGAAGAACCACTGGTATTTTCTTCCCAATCGATCATTAACTTTTCCTTCTCCAATTGTTCCATACAGAGTATTTCTCCTGCCATTCAGTTGTCTGGCAGAGGCTGCTTCTGCACACATCCTCTAGGAATGGCATTTTAGTCCAAGGGCCTGACTCTTCCACTCCTACTCAATAGATTAATGCTGTGTTGGTGCAGATGCTACAGATCAGAGGCGAGGAAACTGCTGTGGGATTACTCATGAGATAAGATGGGCAGAGCTTGGTCTGTCTTCTGGATCTTTCTTTATGTGCTCATCTTTCTGACCACATTTATGACTGAATTTTATGGGTTTTCAGAGTGATTTCTGGAGCTCTTTCTAATCAATATTCAGTAGCGGTCCCTCTCTGGAGGGCATATTCTGGCCTGATATTACTCTGCCATCCGTTCTCTTCTCGGTTTATAACTCTCCTTAATATTTAAATGGGTTTCTTGCTACAGTTCTTGCACCCCGTTTACCCAAATAATCTATAACTCAATGACTTCTAAATCCACTTCACAAGTTGTTATAGTCATTATGGATGAGTTGTAGCACAACCTGCATCTCAAGTAGATGTTCTCATCTGGATGTCTGTGCTGAGATCCAACATGAACCACGAATATATTAAACCCATAAAAGCCCCAAGACACACAGTGCCATACAAAACGAGCTCTAACAACATGCTTTATTCCACCTTATCACTTACATTTGCTAGCCTTTCTATCAAATTGTGCTGTGCATATACCTAGCTGGTACTGCACCTCGTACAGCTCCTGCTGACATTTCGTGAATGGTTGGCACTTGAAGCAAGGCTGGGACAGTAGGCCTATGCCATTAGCCATGCAACTTGAACCCACAGGAGTGATCAAATCCAGCAACAATCTGGGTCCTGCATCCCAAGGCGAACTAATATTCTGGACTCGTGATCCTTATGGGCCCCTTCCAACTAGAACTTCCAACATTCTATGATTCTAATATTCCCATGCTCCCAGTCAAGCCTGGAACTGGTCTCACTGTTTTCAACAGCACAAGGCTTGCTGGCTCCTTTTTCAAGGTTGAAGATGTGGCTTGGTGTTAAATGGCCAAAGGACTCAAGGATCAAGGATTCAGACAATCCTCTGCATCTTCTGGGGGCTTTATTATTGCCACAATCGGCTTCATTTGCCGAAGGGCTTTGTCTGGTAGGATCTTAGTAACTTTTTAATCTCAAATCCTGGCTGATTGCTATGCTAAAGCCAGCTTCATGACTGCTTTACTCCAAAAACACTGCACGTCTGACAATCCTGTATAGATGTCGCTCTTGAGATTTCGTTTCTTTTTAACTCTTCTTTTTCTTTTCCCTTCCCCACCATGGAGTAGTAGCTTTAAAAGGATTTGTAGGAAAGAAATGTGGAGTTTGGGAGAGACTCCTTGTCCCATTCTGATAGAGAATGAGGGAGAAATATTAGAACTTGGCAGTGTTTCGTTCCTTGTAAAATTTGATAGATTTAGATTTGACTGGTTTGCCTTGGATTGAGTAGGAATGTTATTAGTGCATGAAATTCAATGAGCTCTAATGCTGTTTAAAAAGCCCTAATGAGAAGGGTGCTTTTGTGTCAGATTCTATTGTTGCTTTTTTTTTTTCTTCCTTTTCTGCTTTCCATATTTGAAGAGCTCTAAAAATATTTTTAACAACTAAAAAGGGAAACAGACTTTTGTCTGCAGGACTTGGGGGCGGAGAGGAGTCTGGGGGAAAGGAGACTGAATTGATCTGGTTGGTAGCTTTTACTGTATGTGTATGCTCTCCTGTGAACCATTAAATTTGGGAGTTCACTTGGGTTACAGCTGGTGCTAATTGTGATTTGAGTTTACTGATGGGGCTCCTTGTCTTTTCAGTCAAGATTCATTGTCTTTCCTGCCCACTGAGATTTTTGTGGGTCTTAAAGGAAAGCATCAGCTTAAAGGACAAAGGATTGAGATGATCAGTTTTTATACTCTAATTTATATTCGGGAAAAATTATCTTCTGATTATTTCTGATATTCCTGTTTATAAGACTTTACAAGGAATTGTTCGCTTTGTTTCCCCATGGGTCACACAGTTTCTACAAAATTATAATGTAGTTCAAAGAAACCTCTTATTAAAAAAAAAAAAAAAAAAAGGACAACAACAACAAAAAATTGCATAAGGTGGAAAAAACACTTTTTTTTTTTTTCATTTTCTTTCCCCAGTATATATGGGCTCAACAAACTAAATACTTTTATTCAGTGGAAAAGCCCTGTTTTGAATCAGCTCATTGTTAAATTGGGTCAGTTCATGCCTTGGAAGTTCTGCCTGTTGCACAGACCTGGCTTCCTGACTGTTGTTCAGGTTTTGATCAGGGCTTTGTAGTGCATCGAGGAGGTCCTCCCTATGGAGGCATCACAGGAGATGCATTCTGGATATGAAGCCCAACCCACAGTAAGGATAAGAGTAATGCACACACAGATTGCCACTTGTAGTAGGCACTGAGGACTGTCAGCTGATTCCATTGCTGCCAAATAGCCTAAAATGAGACTTTCCATGGTTTAAATAATCTTTGAACTAAGTTCTGAAAAGGACTTTGATATTTAGCTCTTTCTCTAGCTTGGAGAGGAAAGCAGACAGTGACTGATCAGAATTTACCATGGAATATGAAGTTTGATTTTTATTTTTTTTAATGCTTTGTTTTAATATTATTCATACAAGCAAAATGGATGAAGACCTCCTACCTCAGATTTATATTTTATGCTTTTAAACTTTTCAGCTCCAAAAGCTTGACAGGTCCCTGCATGGAAAGCCCTAGGGCAAGGAACCCCAAATATTCCATTTCTTTCTTTCTCACTAACCTCCTAAAACAAACTCCATATTTTATGCCAACAGACAGGACAGCCTTTCTCTAGCTGCAATAAATCTAAGGACCATTTAGAGTATATGAAGTCTTACGTAATGCACAGTTTATCTCCAGGGTAGAATTTCCTTTGGCTTTTGCCTTAGCTGGAAGTACAAACAACTACTCCTGCAGCAGGGTAATCTCCTTCTGCAAGTGCTCCCACCCCTAGTTGGTATGTTTTGCTGTGCTGCATGGGTGGGAGGCAGTGCTTGTTTCCAAAGACTCTTATGTCAACCAAAAACTGGGTTTTGATGTAGAGCTGTTGTTCAGATTTAGCTGAATTGCCCAGAAGCCCAGAAAAAAATGGGAGAATTCCAGCTTATGCCTTCACAAAGGCTATCTGTACCAAGTCCCAGGGCTGAGAGATTAGAAATGAACAACTATTTATGTTCAATGATGATTTCAAATCTGTTACTTTTATTTCCATTTTCAGATGTTCTACTCTGGTTGTCCAAAGCAGAAGTCCTAAAATATTTTGTGTGGGGAGCTCTTGCTGCAGAGTTTCTCTTCTTTGGAAGGGATAAATTCCCCATAAATCATTTGTGAGAGCCTGGCCATTGCAATCAGCTGGTCTGGGCTACAAAGCTAAGAGAGGAAAAAATAATCAGATCAGTCTGCGGATGCCTTCTCCCTGGAATTAATTGTTCAGATCTTCATCATTATCTCTTGGCTCTTTTGCAGATATTTTTCATTTAAGAGAAAGCTAAAAAAGATGTTTTCATCACAGCATCAAATTTCTGTATATACTATAAAAAAATACCTCTCTATATAGTTCAAGGACCTATTATTGTCGTATTAATTGTGGCATCTGCATTTTGACACAAGGTTTCATACTCTGGTGGTTCTCCAGGGACTATACCACTGTTAGATTGCTGGCACAGACATTTTTTCCGGGGTAACTGGTACACAAGGGCAATGCTATATTAAGTGCAACATATGCTAGACATCAGAAATGGAAATGCTTCATCATTGCAGTAAGATCACTAAGCCAAGGCTTAGTTAGCAGCTGGGACACAACATAAAAATAGTAAACCTGGGTGAGAAGGGCTCATTGGAGAAAAATGCAATAAAAGGAGCAGGAACGTATAATTCTCGTTTTCAGAACTGGCTGGGGAAAATGTTCTCACACAGATTTTTCATCAGCATAGGAACAATGTACCTCCAAAACAAATCGTCAGTGAAAAATCTCAAGGGTTTTGGCTGAATGCTCTTGTTCTCATCTGAAGTGGTTGTTCTTTTCTCAGTTAAAAATGGAAAATTTCAAGGAAAGAAGATGCTGCTTCTTAAAGTCTTCCTTTCATCAAAAACTCAAGTACAATTAGAAGGAAGAAAACTTCTGCAATTAGACTTCCGCACATTTTCAACTATTATTTATTTATTTACATGGTTATTTGTAGAGCAGTATTACTGATACTTCAGACTTCTTTGGCTGGAGGAAAAAGATAAAAATATTCCTGAAGAATGTCATGTTATAAATCTTACTGTCTCATCACAAAGCAAGACGTCTTCATTGGCCCCAAAATAATTGTTGACTGTAGACACTCAGGGAACTCGGAGAAGGAGATAAAACTGCATTGCCACCAGAATGGATCTTAATTACAGAATGTATCATAAAAGGGGTTGGATTGGAGGGGACCTTACAGCCCACCCAGCTCCAGCTCCTACCCCCCACCAGCTCAGGCTGCCCAGGGCCCCATGCAGCCTGGCCTTGGGCACCTCCAGGGATTGGGCTCCCACAGCTCTCTGAGCTGCAGTGCCGGGGCCTCACCAGTAGTGAAAAATTTCCCATTGACATCTAATCTAAATCTCCCCTTTTTTAGATAAAGCCATTCCCCCTTGTCTTATCAATGTCTATCCATGTAAAAAGTTGATTTGGATGTAGAGCAGGAAAATGAGGCCATGTTCAGGAGGCCCTGGGATGATGTAGACCTGACCTTAGGTTCTCCTTTCTCCATAACTGGAGTGTTATGTGCTGTGCTGCTACATATGTGGGCCCTTCTGATAATTAGGATGGATGTTCTGGTACTTGTGCTCTGCTGGAAAGAAGCTAGCTCAAAAAACAGTTTAGGTTACACCTGGCCAGTAGCAATGAGACTTTGGTTTGTGGTGACCAGTGCAGTTGACTGGTTGAGCTTCTGAACTTAAGTCCTTGAAAGAGCAAAGATGAACCTTTTGGGACTGTATAGGCTGCAAATTGGCAAGACTGGAGGTATCTAGAAGGGAACAGCTTGTGGGACATGTTGGTTACAGAGCCTGGGAAAATGAAGACTTTGGGTGGGGAAGAAATTTTTCTGTGGAAGGGAGAGGCTTGTGGTCAGGGAGTGCAGAATACCATCTCTGAGCAGCTGAACTGTCTGCTGCTTATGGGACTATGTTGCTCCTGCTGGAGTTTCTGGAGCCCCATATGTGGTCCATTGGCAGTGCTTGAGGTTTGGCTTGCTGAGCACTGGTTTAAGGGTTACTGGCTGCTTATCTCCATTCAGTAAGTTCACTGAACTCTTTATGTTCTGCTTAATACTCTGACGTGTGACTTCTCAGAATAAAGTGCTACAAAAAGCTGGCATGGCATGGGACTGCAGGCTTACCAGAAATAGAGTAATATGGGCATCTTCTCTTATGGCTATCGTGCATCTTTCCTGGAAAGTTTGTTTTTATGAACAGCTCAGCAAAACAAGTTATTGAAACAGGTGGTAACAGGAATTCTGTGCTTTTTATGAGCTTTATTTTTTTTTTAAGTGTAGGTTTTCTTGTTGTTGTTATTCTTAAATTGTTTCATCAAAGAATCAAATTAGGGTTGCAGTGCTTTGCTTGAGTTTTATTTCCCATCCCTGGAGATGACTGAGGCCAGGCTGCATGGGGCCCTAGGCCACCTGATCTGGTGAGTGGCAACCAGCCTACAGCATGAGGTTGGGGCAGGGTGGGCTGTAAGGCCCCTTTAACCCAAACTGATCTATGGTTCTATGTGATCTTTGTACCCCCATGATTCTGTGCTCTCCAGATGTGCCCTCTCCTTTTTGACTGTACCACAAGCCTTCTGTTTGCCTTCTCTTGGACTCGTTGTGTAAAATAGAGTACATTTGGCAGAAAGGAGAATCCAAGAAAAGAAAGAAGTTTCCTGTGAAGACTGGCAGCATCTGCTTTTTTAGAGCCAAAATGTTATTTTTTCTTGAAAGTTTTTAGGGGAAATAAAAACAAAGGAAATTTTACCTCTGCAAGCTGAAAAAAGCTGCCTTGCCAGATTGTTTGTTGCAAGTGATGCAGGGGATATTGATTTAATGTTTTAGTTGGCACCTGCAATTCAGATACGTGACTTGAAAGCTGCTCTGCCAGGTCTGTCCCAAGTGTCACATAGCGCCAATGATGGGAGAAGGGCTGAAGGCATGGGAGCTGCCACTCTCTGGAAGCTGGGGTTGGTACTAGTGCAAAAGGTGCACACTGTTCTTCTTAATATGATGCACTGCTGTAGGCATCGTATAAAATGTGCCTTGAGAAAGCACTTGAAGGAGCAGAGAATAGTAGTAGCTTTGTGAATTAGTTCAAGGATGAGCTAAAACACCTCCATGGCATCATCCTGCCATTTGGCATCAGCACAAAGCCCAGGCAGCGCTGTGTCTTGCTCCGAGCTGAATTTGCAGACAGCTATGTTTCATCAGACCGGCTCTGCAAGTCCTTTGAAAACATCGATGTACACGGGAGGAAATGAGGCACACAAAGACAGTGCTATTGTGGTAAAGTCATGACCTTACTAACCTCTGGCCCCCTATTCAGGCAAACAATGCTGTGACCAAATAAGGCCACAGCCTTCAGCAGGAGAGTCAATACAATATCGCTGAAGGATAATGTATTAATTTCATTTACACAGCTAAGAAAATCCAGAATACAGCTGTTATCATGAGCAAGTCCTGCCCTCTAAGCTGACCTTTGAGGAAATTTTAACAGAGCTGTATAGAAAGTGAGAGAGGCATATTAGATGCTCATCAAATTAGGAGAAGAAATTGCCTGAAAATGGCATTTGGGAGAGCAAGCTAGACAATTCTTAAATAATAGAGGTGGAAACACAATGAAAATAGCATGATCAGAATATATGTGGCAGAATTTTTATAAAGCTTCACAAGGCTTCTGTGAATATAATATGCAAGCTGGGAATATTGGATTCAAAATAATAAAAAGCTCCCAGTCAAGCTCCATCTCATTGCAAGGAGCTGTAGTGGCTTTAGGCAGATGCTAAGAGGTTGCAAGCAAGTGCTTAAGCAGTCTTATATAAGAGATAAACATGACGGATTCACATGTAGGAGAAGCACTTCTTAGGATAAAGAGAATCTCCCAAAAATCACAGTGGAGTTGAAGCTGTGATGGATTCATCTGAGGCTACAGTATGAACAGCAGTATAAGAGGCCAATTAATTCTCAGGCTATACAGTGAGTAGATTATAGGATCAAGGACATCGTGCATTTGGAAACCAAATGCAAGTTTAGAGCTGAGAAGGCTAAGAAGCAAGGAAGATCCTTGGAGACGTTAACCCATGGATCCAGCTGCACCACGCAGCTGTACCCATGACTTATTCTGTGTGCTGAATCACTTGAGTTGGAAGGGACCCTTACAGGTCATCTGATTGAACATCCCTGCACTGAACAGGGATGCCTACAGCTCCATCAGGTGCTCAGAGCCCCGTCCAGCTACACCTTGGGTATTTGCAGATGCAGTCACACCAATGAAGTGAGATAGCGTTGCTCAGAGCAGGGCTCATTCTCATCCTAGTTACGCAGGTATGAGTTCACCTGGCACTGTGTGACTGTACATCCAAAGCCAGGTCTGGTTTCCTGCGTTAGGCACAGCTTTCTGCAGGAGGAATTTCAGCTGGTGCGTGGCTCTAAAAATAGCTGTGTAAAGGTCTTCTGGTGTACGTGTATGCGTGCACATACTCTCACACCCTGCTATGATGAATGAAGAGAAACGCATGCAGGCAGCCTCTCCCAGACCCAAATCTGACTGCAGTTCACTTCTAGAGGTCAGCACTATATGTGATGCATCCCATTTTACCATAGAATACTTCCCAAAAATAAAATGGAAAATTTAATTCCCCCCCCCCTTTTTTTTTTTGAACCCTCTCAAATTATGTTTCTTTGTGCTGTAATTTGGGATCTGTATAAATATATTCTGCTGCAGAGGGTGATAATTACCACACCCACACAATTTTATAATACACACGTCTAATTGTAGTACAGTTATTTGTGGCAGCCAAGCACTGAAAATATACTTTTATTGTATGCCTCTAAGTAATGATAAGAAGTCTTTTTATTGCTACCTGAACGTATACTTTCGCTGCATTTTTACTTCATCTTAACTAAACTGCTTTTAGATTTTTCTTTGTCTGGCTTTCCAAATTTCCTTTCTGCAATTAAAAATATAGGTAATTAGTGGGGACACAAAAAGCCACTCTGAGAATATCTGCGTCACACTGTCCTGCAGAGACACCTCACCTGGATCCAAAAATGGTGAAAGATCTCCCCTTTGGTAAAGTGGAAATTCAGATTTGCCATTTGTTGTGACCAGCCTGGTCAAGGCAAGGGATAGTCAATGTCTGCATCCTCCCTCATCCTTGTATATACATCTTGCTGTTGTGAAAGCTAGGTTACCCACTTCCTTTCTCTCCAAAGAGGCAACTACCTTTTCCACAAATAGGTTGTATTCTTGGAGACACAATAAGCCAGTGCCCTGCCCTAGTTTGCTTCCACTTCCTGGACTCTCAATTGTCATGGATGTTCCTCTGGTATGAATAAGTCCCTTGGGGACAATAAGCTACTTCCATTTGGGTCTCAGTCTGGGTATTGTTCTGGAGATATTTCACTCCAGGTCCCTACAGGCACTCCCTATAGAATCACAGAATCCTTAAGATTGGAAAGACTACTAAGATCATCCAGTCCAACCCCACCCTATGCCCACCATGCTCACTGACCATGTCCCTCAGTCCCACATCCGCACAATTCTTGAACACCTCCAGGGACGGTGGCTGCACCACCTCCCTGGGCAGCCCGTGCTGACGTACCACCACTCTTTCTGAGAATAAATTCTTCCTAGTATTCAACCTGAACCTTCCCTGATGGAATCCCTAAAGGCTGTTCACTTGTTCTGCTGAGCTCCAGGCCTGCAGTGCCCATCATTTTCTTGGCTTTCCTTTCCATAGAGGCAGTTTGCTCTTGCACTGCTACCACAAGCCTGTATTTATCATAGCTTGTTTCAGGATTTGCTGGACAGTGAAGCCTGAGCCTGAAACTCTCACTGCCTCAAGTAGTTTTAGCTCCCAAGATTTAGAATGTCTCAAAGGATTATATGCTGCACTGTCGGTCTTCACCATCTGAACTGACTGTGATTTGCCTGCTGCTTGTCTTTGCAAGGGGGAACAGTGCACCCAGTGCAGGGGTTGGAACCAGATGATTTCTGAGGTCCCTTCCAACCCAAGTCTGGGTCAGTTCTGTGAAACCAATTTCCCTATGAGGTCTACATGTAGACCTTTTCTTCTGGGGCTCTGCTGTATCTTTTCCATGATTACCATCCTTATGCATTTATAATCATGTCACTGAAGCCCAGACCTGTGGACTTATGTCACACAGTCACAGAGCAAACTCACAACATACCAGCCTGACCCAGCACCTCCTCACTGTCTTTCTGATACGATGACGCTAATTACTTCGTTGGTAGTCTAGCTGTCTTCATTGATTCATTTAGATTATTTTTAAATAATCTTGCTCAGCGCCTTTTTAATGTCCTGTCTAATATTGATTAGAAAATCTTGAAAACATTACTTCATTGGAGGTAAACAAATATGAGAGAAGCAGCGAAGTGAGATATGTCAGGCATGTCACCAAAAGATAGGTCAGGTATTGATTTTTGTCAGACTCTGAGCCAAGGTGAGACAGCTCATACTGAATGAATGGTTGGAGGCAAGAAGAAACTGCAAAAGGTTATTGTTTTAGGATCTGCTTGACCACAGCTAGGCCACAGCTAGAAGCAATGCTGTATCACTTGGATCAGGGACAAGTGGTGAGGTCTAGGTCACCATGGTCACTGCACAATGAGAAACATAGCAGCTACCATGCTGTGTGACATGGTGGATATGTGGTGTGTGAACGTGGTACTACGTATCTCCACTGGTGACACAGGGAGCCAAAGCTGTGCGTGCTTTGATAGAAACTGAAGAGTACCTTGCTTAGTTAAAAATGAATGATGGAAATCTTGGGTGATACTATGTGTGGACAGAGTAGAAATGTAAACTAAATAGGATTCTTCATGAGGAAGAAGAGTTGGAAAAGCATTATTAAAAAGACACTAACTTGGGTGTATCCTGTAAGATCTAAGCTCTGTGAATAAAAATAACACGTAAATATCTCAACAGTGAAGCACGTCACGCACCGTGCAGACATTTTGGTTACTTTGCAGGACTTATACCCCACTGTAGAAGTCTGAGATCCTTCTTCAAGGTTCTGGGAAGACTTGAGCGCCTAAGCTAAATACAAGACAACCCATAGGACACAGTCCTCCAAGCTAGCTTAGCACAGAAACTGCTGGGTTACAAGTTACATCCTTCAGGGAGCAGAGCTAGATGTCTACCAGTGTCCTTTTCTACAGAATTTAATGGTAGAATTTTTCTGTTTGAGAATAAGATCCTGTTGGTCCATCTCTGGCATGTGGGTCTGATGCAGGCTGGGAAGCCCTCCCAGGAAGATACTCAGTACTTCACTCAGGGTTGCATCTCTCTGTTCGTTCTCCAAAACACAGGACCCAGGTGTCCTGGCTTTTGTGTCTGTGCCGCATTCTTTATAAGTTATTGAGCGACTGGGAATTGCGAATATCCCTGTGAATATTCTAATTTGACAAGTACATGCACAGATAATAACAGAAAGCTTTTATTATGGAAATAGAGATCAAGTTAAAAAAAAATAAGAGCCCTGTTTATTAAAGCTTCGGTTGCACTGTAATATGTTACATTTGGTGACTCACCCTGAGAGTCATCGGGACATGCATGCTAATGCTGCAGAGCAGTAGGCTGCGTAATGAAGAGCGAAAGATCATTCCTTTTAGAAAGATGACTGTGAAACAGCTCTGATCATCCACTACCTGCTTCTCTGTCGTGGCTAATGCACAGAGCATCTTATCGGGATGCCTGATCTGCTTAAATGCATGACTCACAGCACAGGCCCATGCCAGCGAGATGACAGCAAGAGATTTGAGTGCTGGGGCTGGCAGCCTTCTTGCCAGCAAATTGAGCTGTGACCCAACATCCTGAGGCAGAAGCTTATAGCCAGTGATGAAGTGGTGGTCCAAATGCTCTGGGCATCCTTGCTAGCACAACTGATAAAGTAATGTGGCAGCACCGCAGGTGGGATTGTTGCCTTGTCTTGGTCCTGGCTGACAGCAGGTGTCTAGGAGTGCTGGGTCAGGGAGGGAGCATTGCAGCTGACAGCTTAAGTGTGCTTTGAAAATGCAGCTATTTGGGGAGTGTGTAATGGGCTGGTAGATCCCCTCCCTTCTGAAGGCAAAGCTTTATTTGGAGGAGCCAGTCCTACTGTCTGCTAGGCATCCTATAAGCACGGCTGGGATGCTGCTTATATGTGTACAGCTTGGTCTGGCTTGTGCCTGCAAGGTGTAGTGACATACTCCTCCTTATCTCCCAAAGCAGGACATTGCTGGAAGTCACCTCTGACTCCTTCTCTGGCACTTCACACAGTGTGTGCTCCCAGTATGCCAAACAGACAAAGTTAGTGCTAAGGGGTTTTACAGGCATCCTTCACCTGGATGGATGCAGTGGAAGGATGGAGTGACAGAAGTGACAGGAACCAGGGAGACAAGTGAGATCACAGACCAGTGCTGCTGCCGAATTGCTGCATGACTTCTGGAATATATTCCTAGCAACCCTTAGGTGGTTGGGGCTCACTGTGGAATATCCTGGATTCCTCCCTTGCTCCTACTGCTGTATTTCTAAATCTTGCCTGGCTGGAGGATGTCTGTGTGGATTAGGGCCGGGTGGTGTTGAAGGACTGTTGCAATACATTTCCCATACTGAGTGACAGGGAGCATGTGAATCATCTGCTACTGGCTCCTTCAGTCTCATTTCCCCTTTGACAGGGCTTCCCAGGGCTTGTCATAGACAGGTCTTATGCAGTCAAGGACTTACTCTTGGTTTTACCTTGGGAACAGCAATTGAGTAATTGCCTGGATGGGATGGGGAGATAAACATCTTGATGGCCCTTAGGAAAAGATTCGAGCAAGACTGGCTCCCAAGAGCCAAGTGTCACAGCGTCTAAGAATGAGGTGTCCAGCCTCCCTGCTGCAATTCAGCATGTAGTGCAAGCATCCTGCAGGGCTGAGATGTTTAGCCTCAAAAGAGTGCCAAAGGGCTTTGCAGGAAGCTGCCTCCCTGAGTGGAGTCCCTCTGTGGTGAGAGAGCAAGAAGCTTGCTCTGCTGCTGACTGGGCAGAGCAGCAAATCATCATCTCTCCCCAATTCTCCTGAGCATCCTGACCCTCTCCCCCTGCTCTGCAAAGGGTGGGCAGCACAGTGCTGTGACCAAAAGCCTTGTCCCTTGTTTATTCCTCAAATAACCCCCTTCATTTATTAGCTGACATTTTGTCAAAGCTCTCTTTCCTCGGGGCCTGGCAAGAGCTGAGTTAGAAACTTGTTTAACTTGGTGGAAGGGCTCTGCAGTAGTAAGAGGAGCCTGGGGATGCTGAAGGGTCCAGGGGTTGCCAGCTCTCTTTTGCAGGCACGGAAAGCCTCACAACACATCAGTCTTCTCCTAACAGTGTGTTACCTCCCAGTGTTCATCTACTTAGACTTCAGCCTCTTCACTGGGCAAATGGGAGTAATTTAGTCATTATTTCCAGCAGCAAATTGACTCCATTAGAGTTCAGCTGCCCGATGCTCCAGCTGCTAAAGGGGTGGGAGTGATGCTGTCTGGCTGCTACAAATTAGGCATCTTCTCAGTTCCTGGTTTGCCTTTACGACTGTGCTTTCTCTCTGTGCATCCCTTCCAACTCAGAGCTTGGTGCTTATGATTTTTAACCCTTTCTCAAGGCTCTGCTTTTCTTTTCCTTTCCATGCTCAGTGCAGCACTAGGAAGTCCATTGGCTTTGCTGCCTAGTCCCATGGCTGAGCCATTCTCTTTTGGGCCATGTATGACATGGTCGCTGCAGACATCTGTCATTAGCTGGGCCTCCTTGGACTTGTACTGTGTGCCTTACCTTCCCCACATTCTGCTGTTGGTTCACAGCAAAAGGCAGGCTCCCATCCCTGCATGACATAGATGCAGCTACCACTGGGGCTTTGTGTTGTGAAACAGAAACACTAGCGACCCTTTCATGTTATATCGACCATTTGTTAAATCTTTAAAGTCCATCTGTTAAGGATGAAATCATTTTATTGCCTAGACATAAACAATCTCGTGATGATTTTTCAGGAGGAAATTGGATGGGTTCAAACTTTGGTGCCTGTCATTCCAGCTGGTAAACTGCAGACACTGCTTCAGGGACACAAACGTGGCCTTGCTGGGGATGGCTCAGGGCCGGGGGCCAGCCCCATCAGGAAAGCATAGCAGATGTGATTTTCTTATCTCTGGTGCCCTGAGGCTCTCCCTCCATGCATGTCCTCTCTGTGCTGGAGAGATGCTGTTTGTTTTGCTGATTGTTTTGTTAGGAGATTATGATTCTGTTGTTATGAGCTGGCGTTTTTCTATCTCCCCCTCCTAACACCAATACTCACATATATAGAGCGCTGTTCTGGCTCTAGCAAGTTTTTTCCAGCCATTTGTGTCTACATTGCTGCCCCTCTGCAACGTATGTAGATGCCCCAAAGGGTCAGAGTCGTGAGAAAATGTGTCTTGGAGAGGGAACATTTCCATTCAAACCACTGTCAGATGCCTTAAAAAGGAAATTATCAAAGCTAAAACTGAAATACATTTAAAGCATACAGGAATCCAAGAAACTATAGTGCAGGAGATCTAGAAAGGAAAGGGATGTTCAAGGTGATTCCCACAGAAAGCAACCCACCGAGTTGCACTGCTGGGGGGGACCACACTGGATTGATAGCAACGTCCTGTCCTCTTGGAAGAAGATCAGTAGAGCCTGAGATGAAACCTGTCACATCTATTCTGAGCAGACATATTAGCTCTGACAGTGATCCAGAGTTTCATGGCATAAATTTAAGCAGTTTGCATTGAGTGCATATTGGCGCTAATTCTAATCATCTGTAATTCAGTGGGCTGAAGGGAAGCAGTGCCAGTCCTGCAAGCTATCTGCTGAACAGGGTTACAGGCTGGGACTCAGCCTGGCTGTGGCTTGGTGCAGCATCACTGGTGCAACATGAGTTGTTCCCTGCTGAAAACCAGATTGTCAGCAGCAACTTGCATATGTAGAAAGTGATGGATAAAGCACAGACACATAAAGCTCCACATTATCCTCAGTGCAGTGTAGAGCCACACATACTGCCAGGATTCATGAGAACGGTGCTGTGTGTCTGAAAGGGGAAACAATAGCTGGAAAGAACAGCACTGTTATGGAAGGTGTCCCCACAGCTGAGTGGTGCTGTCATTTAGAGAAACATGTGCTCAGAGTAATGGGAAACAACTCCAAGTGTCGGGGAGAATGGAGAAATAGGGCATTGAGTCGTACAGTTGGAGAGTGTCAGATCCAACAGCCGTAGCTGAAACGGCAAAAGCTCGGGCATGATATGGGCAGAACTGATGGATTTACTGCTGCTGGGAAACACTTGTGCTGACATTTCAGGGTGATCCACGGGTACATGCTAGAGATGCCAGAGAGACTGATTTAGTGCTGGCTGAGAAAGGCGGTGTTAGAAGTGTATTGCTCCAGAGCTGTTTACAAGCCATTGTGCTCAGGTTTTTGTGACACAGAGCTGATGGTGTGGAGAGGTGATGCTGAGGATGTCACAGCCAGCAGATGGCACAGCTTTGGGTGTTGCCACCTCCTCCTTCTGTGCTGGGTGTCTTCCCACTGGTGGCACAGACACCATCATTTGAGAGGCTGCCTGAGAACAACAGTACTATGGAGAACTGTTTGGACTTTAGATGTTCGTGGATTTCCATGTATCTGGTAGGTCAGCTAGTTTTGTAACAAGCAGCAATAGAAAAGGGCTACTTGGTGCCTATTTTCAAGCATATTTTTTTTCTATCTCTGACTCCCCATCCGGGTTGTTAACATGAATTGACACCTTTTCATTATTGTTGGAGAGGATGATATGCAATCCTTTGCTGCTATTCACTTCTGTGCTATAACACAAAAAATAAAGAACAGTGGTCAGAGCACTTGCGTTTCCTTGTCCCGTTCTATTCAGAAGCTCCAACAAGCCCACATTAATGAGGAAGCACGTCAATGGATCTTGCCCTTTGCTCACTGTCACTGTCTATGTGTGCAGTTACATACGAGTGCTTGTATGTTCCTCAGAGCCTAATGATTTAAAAGCCTAATCGTTTTTAGATGTGCATATAGAGAAAGCCCTCTACTTTGTTAGCCTTTGTAGATACATGTGATTTGGAAGAGGATCTTTTTTTAAACTATATCAGCTTGTTTGTTCAACTCTCTTCTGTTTCAGCCCTGAGCACCATCTATGCAATGGATGGGCCAACTCAGCTAACCCTTTGCTTTGGGTTGCTCAGGCCTCAGGATTCAGTACCTGCATTTATTCACTTAACTGGTCACTAAACTTTGGCAATAAGTAATAGGCAGCTGAAAGGAGAACAGCAACAAATGAATAGTGGGCTACTGGGTCTGGGGAAGGAGTGGGAATATGGCGTGAGCGTTTAGCTGGGCCAACAATGTTATTTTTACTATAGGGCCCTTTTAACAAAGATAAGGTTGAGGTATGCTAACAGCTCATGAAACAGATCAGCTATTATTTTTTTTTCAGTTCCTCAGCAACATTAATCATGTATCTTGGCTAATAAGAACTAATGATTTCTTTAACCAGATGAGGTTTAACAAGAGGAAGCGTAGGGTATCGCACCTAGGGAGGAATAACCACACAGGCCAGTACAGGCTGGAGGATGACCTGCTGGAGAGGAGATCTGAGGAGAGGGACCTGGGTGTCCTGTGAATGATAGGTTGGCTATGAGCCAGCAGTGTGTCCTGGTGGCCAAGAAGGCCAATGGCATCCTGGGGTGCATTGTAAAGAACTTGGCCAGCAGGTCAAGGGAAGTGGTCCTCTCCCTCTACTCAGCCCTGGTAAGGCCTCACCTGGAGTATTGTGTCCAGTTCTGGGCACCCCAGTATAAAAAAGACAGGGATCTTCTGCAAAGAGTCCAGCAGAAGCTACAAAGATGATAAAGGGCGTGGAACACCTCTCTTATGAGGAAAGACTGAGAGACCTGGGTCTGTTTGGCCTTGAAAAAAGAAGACTCGGAGGGGATCTGATCCATGTCTATAAATATCTAAGGAGTGGGAGACAAAGAGAAGAGGCTGGACTCTTCTCAGCAGTGTGTGGTGATAGGACGAGGGGAAATGACCACAAACTGATGCATAGGAAGTTCTGCACCAGTGTGCATGGGAACTTCTTCACAATGTAGGTGACAGAGACCTGGAACAGGCTGCCAAGGGAGGTGGTGGAGTTTCCTATGAAGACATTCAAGACCCACCTGGATGCCTACATGTGCAACCTGGTCTGGGGAGCTGCTTTGGCAGGGGGGATGTCTTAGATGATCTCTAGAGGTCCCTTCCAACCCCTATAATTCTGTGATTTTGTGATTTCTGATCTGATCTGTGGACATTCTGTAGCTGTCTACTTTTTAATTTTATATATATATTATGTACACTCAAGCCCAGTTTGGAAGATGCCTGATGAAAAGGGAGTAAGGCTAGTGTGAAGGAGGACTCCTCTTCCTCCCCATACACATCCCATACATTCTCACACCCCTTTTGAGCATCTCAGCATCCTCTGTTTAGCCACAACCCCTCCTTCAATCTGAAATCCCTTATTTCCTGATGCAAACACCACTTGCAGTTGCTGCTCCAGAATCCAGAATGAGTTTCCCCTTGACTTCTCTCTACTTCTGGCCTTTGGGTCTTCTTCCTCACTGTGCTTTCAAGATTTGCTCTCACATTTCAAGTGAGAGGGCTCTGCTTTTTTCAGTTTGAAGGCACTGACAAAGCCAGGCACATCAATCCTATGTTATTTGCAGGTCAGGTACAGGACAGTCAGTGGCAATCTGAGATTTCCCATGCTGCTTTAGGCTACACTGACCTCTGCAGTGATCCAGACTTTGACGGAGAATAAGAGGTAGTTCAAACTCTGCCTTCAGTCAGCCCACAGAGCATCATGCAGGATGTCTCAAATATGCCAAATTGTGTGTTGTGATTAAGTGGAATGGTCCATGATCTATTCAGATCTGAGCAAATTACCACCACATTAATTAAACATAGGCTCTCTGGTTGAGTCTAAGCCACAGATGGCATCCCACAGATGGAATGCCACTCTTCATATTCACAGAGCCACTCAGCCCTTCAACTTCAGCTTTTACTGATTAGCAGAGCAATTTATTTTAGGTGCAGCTATTGGCCTCTGCTGAGGAGAGTGCTCTTAAATGAGTATCACTGACGAGGACCCACTGTACAGAGAGTAGCGTGATGGGGAGCAGGGATAATGGAAGCTCCAAAAGTTATCAACTGTTCTTCCATCCTGACCTTTCAAAGCAGCAGGAAGTGAATTGGGCACCGAGATCCCACTGATGTTCAGTGGCGTATGACTATTTTGCTATTTAGGTGCTATTTTGTACTGATTGTAGCTGTAGTCTGTTGGAGGGTGTCATGATTAGATCTTCTAATACTGAATATGGAGCTCTTTCACAATGGAAACATTTACTCTCTGAAACTGATTCCTAAAATCATCCCTTTCTTTCCAACCAGAAGGCTCACATTATGGCTCATTGGTTTTTGCGTTGTATTTTTGGCAGCACTTGTGGGAAAGATGCACAGCAGCATAGCAGGGTTTATTTAGCAGTATTGGCTACTGGTGGTAACCTAAAGTGTGGCCGTATTCTGTTAAGCACTGTGCATCCTCTGTTCCAAAGAGGGGAAGGAGGATGTAACGTAAAATTTCCTTCATCTGGCCACATGGAAATCAAAGCACAGCTATGAAATGACTTTTCCAAGGTCATACAAGAAAGCTGTGGCAAAGCTAAGACCTAGCACAAGACAATCTGAGTTCTAGGCCACTACAGTAACGTCAATTATAATTATTAATGTCAGAGGAGGAGGCGGGAGCAATACAGGAATGACATTTCTGCAAAGAGGAGGATGGCAGGGAATTATTTAACAATTTAAGGCATCCTGACACTGCATGTAAAGATAAGTGTGGGATTCAAAAATCAAAATAGATTTCTTTTAAAATGTGCCATCTCATTTATAACCTTAATTTTTAGTTAGAGAGGTGGGAGGGAATTTGCTATTACTGTATGTGAAAGAAGGCAGCCTGTTACATCAGTAATTAAAAGCACTGCTGGAAAGCATTTGCATGTTTTTCCTTTGACTCCTACTGGGCCTCTTTTTAAATTAGGAGTGACCAGGTTTGCTTGAAGATGCAGTGGTTGCCCTGAAACAGGGTCAAGTTCAGAGGTAAGGGAAAGCAGTCTGGAGGTTCTGGTGCATGTTTTTGGCTAGCTAGCTCCTAGTTCAGAGATGGCTTCCAGTCTCTGCTGCTGAAGGCAGCACTGGCCAACAACCATCATGTAATAGCACAGCTCCTGGAAGAATGGTGAGCATGTCAGAGTGAAGGCCATGAAAAGTTGGAAGCTCACCGCTGTCCTCTTCCTATAAACAAGGAGAAGGGCAAGCCAATGCTTTGGCAACTGTGAAGTGAATGCACGTATCTCCATGAAGATAGCAGAAAGGCATGGAAGACTTGGAGACAGCTCACCTACACCTCATGAAAAAGTATGAAATTAATATTTGGGGCAAGGTATGGACTAAAAAATTTGTTTATTGGTTGCTTCTCTCCACCAAACATCTCTAGAGGATCATTGACATCCACTAACAGAAATTAAAGCTCAGTAGTTTAGAACTGTGATGAACCAGGCAGTTGGACCTTCATTCGATTCCACTGAAGCTCTCTTACCTGGGAATTATTTAGGGAATTATTTCTTCTGTAAACAGCTTTCTTTAGGGCAGCATCTGCAGTTGTGCCTCACTTGGCCAGTAATAGAAGACTGTGGCTGGGTTGAGGATGTTTGCTATTACATGTACTGACCACAAGCCTAGACCTTTGGGCAGAGCTACTCGCACTTCGCTCCTTGGTGGTAGAGTTTGTATATTTGAACCTTTGGGTTGAAATAATTGCTTGTAGATAGAGAAGACTGGGTTTTGAAGAAACATCCAAGTATGGTAATCTAGTTTTCTAAGATTTTAAGAAGAGAGGTAGCATAGTTTTGATTATCTTTTGGAAAAATTCTTAATTTTTATGGAAAATGTAGGGTCTAGAGAAACTTCTGTTGTCCTGATAAGCCTATTGCCTACTTCATATTTCAGTGAACTCCACTGAAACATAGATGAAGTTTTCTTGGGCAGGGATTTCACATGCAGCCTTGTGTGAGGTTTCTTTACAGTACTAAGGTTAATAGCAATAGTACCAGCATGCAGAGCTGCCTTGGAGCCACTGGCTGGAGACCTGGAGGTTGACAGACAATGAGCCTTCTGTTTTACTTTCACAGTGGGAGATCTCTTGATTCTGGGGGACTATTAGGTTCTCCCTCAATTTTGTGACCATTTGGAGGATATCTCAGAGCCAGGACTAACGATTTCTGCAGCTCATTTGAAGAGAAAAAAAAAAAAAAAGAGGAAAAGCCTCATTCACAAAGAAAAATAATTAAAATCTCTACATTCCTACAGGAAACTGAGATTTCAAGTTTTCGAGTATACTCTCAATTAAATTAATAAAATGTTTGAAATCCCAGTAGCAGAAAAATACTAAGTTATGATGAGTTCAGAATGGAACTGCATTTTTAATTTTCACTTTGACCTTGTTTTGCTAGTTACACTTTGATCTGGAATATTTGGGTTTGGAGCTAACTGGGCTGGACCAGGTAATTTTCCCTATTCAGCTAGATGCTTGCAGACTTCTGGGAGTGTATTAATTTACTGTCTTTTAAATTATCAATATATTTCAGTATGTATCAATGTATTTTCTTAGCATATCCTTAGTAAGCTGTTGGGTGCCCTGTGGTTTTAACGTTCTCAGATGAAGACACTTTGTTGTTGGTCACTCTGAAGTTGTATCAGGAAAGTCAGGTCATTCAGTAGTAGTTACCTACTGGAGCTTTGCACTGGGGTATACTGAAATGTTTGGAAAGATTTTTTCTTCTTTTATTGGTTATAGAATTATATCAACATTATTATTTTCAAAATATGGAACAACTCTGATTTTTTGCTGCTGTCTCTTCTGAATATAAAGCTTTCAATATAAGCATGACCAAAATTTACTTGTAACGTGCATTAATTTTACAATAGGGAGTATTTTATGTAAATTCTCATACTACACATTCAGTATAAGCGTATTAGTCATGTCTTCTTCTGGAAACCATTTGTTTCATGTTTTTTTTCCTCATCTTAATAACGTTGGGTGATCTGTCCTTTCCCCAAAGTGTAATATTGGTAAGCTGGCAGTTAATTTTAATTATAGACTTTCACAGATTATTAGCCTCATTCAGTATACAAGGTTCTGTGGATAGGGAGCAGTGAAACTGTGAACATTGGAAAGTTGATTTCTAAAATACTGTTGTGTTTCATTTTGCCATCTGCTTGCCTTCATACAAAGAGGATCAAAGGGAGGATAATGGACCAGCCCCAGTTTACCTGGGAGGAGAGAATGATTTGAAAGGAAGAACTTCTAGCACCTGCCTCATCATTAGTGATAGGACAAGGGGGAATGGTTTTAAACTAAAGGAAGAAATATTAAATGTCAGGGGGAAGTTTTCTTTTTACTGAGAGAGTGATCACGTGCAGGAACAGGTTGCTCAGAGAGGCTGTAGATGCCCTGTCCCTGGAGGTGTTTAAGGCCACATTGGAAGGGTCCCTGGGCGATCTGTTTTAATACTTGATCTAGTGGCTGGCAACCCTGTCTGTGGCAAGAGATTTGGAACTTGATGATCCATGAGGTCCATTCCAACTCAAAGCATTCTATGATTTTAAAAGAAAATGTCTGAAAACTGGGGGAAACAGAAGTTACCTCAAAATGGAAAAGAGGTAGACAATTCTCATTAAAAACAAAAACAAAAACAGAAACAAAAAACAATACCTAGCCTTGTCCCATCACTGACAGCAAAGCTTAATGATTATTTCTCTGTATTCATGGTGCTGTTCCAGGCTCTATTTAATTTGGACCCTCTTGGGTATTTGTGGTCACTGTGGTTTAACGTTATTGACTGAAAAATGATAGCCAGCTCCTGAAGACTGCCTTGTAGGCTCAGAAGCCATTAGGTCCCATCACCTTTGGCTTCTCTCTCCTTTTCTACACAGGAATGTTAAGCTTCCTGTTGGTATAGTGATATCCAATGTCATTTTCACTTTGGTCTTTGGAAAGACACTTTCCATCCTTTCTAAACTGTGTATTTAAATTGTTAGCCCTGTGTGTATGACGAAATGCCTGGAGCCTTCAGAGCTGGCATCCCCCTATCTGCGCAGCTAATTGCTGTGAGGTGTCCAGGGGAGTTCTTCCCATTTCATCACAGTGTGTTGAGGTGGTTCTGGTTGCTTCATAGGTCTGCTGTGAGTAAGCTCGGTGTGCACAAAAGTCCTATTCATCCAGCTCTTGGGTGGAGCCAGATAAAGCTCTGAATTGTGCTTTTCATGCTCAAAGCACTGGGGCTGACCTGGGAATCCAGGGGAGCACAAGATTAATGTTTGCTGGCTGTGTGGCTGGCAGGAAGCAAACATGGGCTGAAGGCTCCCTGTGTGAGGTGCTGCATGGATAGTTTCTTGTGGAGGAGGATAAGGAGGCTGTTAACAAAGCAGGGCCCAGCTAAGGGAAGGGGGCACTAAGAGGCTTTGGAAAGGAGGTTGCTGTATTAGAGAAGGCAATCTGTCAAGGCAGCCCACAGCAATGAGCACTGGGAACACGGGTGTATAATCAGTGAAGAAGGAACGAGAAAAGCTGCTGAATGAAGACTTTGAGGCCACACTGTTATTGGTTTGGAAACATCTCCTACAGTGCAAGTCTCCCAAGGTGTGTGCATGTGGAGCAATAGCTTGGCTGGATGCTGCTGAATAAGATTTTAATACTCGGAAGACAAAGCATTACAGACTGAAGGGGTTGGGACTGCAACCTCTCAGCAGCAAAGGACTCCTTTCTTTCTCTGTCTGCAGGCTACCTTGCACAGCAGGGTCCCTGGTCTGTCGTTAAAGCTTGCTCAGCACTACTGCAGTCCAAATCACCAGTGTGGTGGTTGAGTGGCAGGAGCTTTGGAGGGGGAAAGCAGCAATTACACACACATTAAGTGGAAGTGGAGAAATAATGGAAAAACTGAATTCATACAACAGAACTGACCCCAGAATGGAAAGAGACTCTGTGGAAACTTAATAAAGAAAGAATCATTACCTTTCTGGAGGTACATAGAGAACTGCAGTAGTAGAATACAAAACAGAAAAAGTGATGCCTTCCCAATGCCAGCCATAGCCCATGGATCAGATGCTGTTGGCCTTTCCCATCAGACTTTTTAAAGTGCTTTCACAAAGAAGCAGGGCAATGAAGGAAACATGCTGCTGCCCTTATATTCTGCCAGTTTTCCCTCTTGCTCTTGGCAGCAATAGCATGCCAATATGGGCAATTGTCTTTTTCTATCATTTCCTGAAGAAGGCTCATCTTTACCAACTCAGTGTTCCCTGAGGTGCCAAGGGGATGGGGGAGAGGTAGTGAAATTAATGCATTTTCTGTGCTCTCTAGGTAGCCATTTATTTCATTTTACTTAGGAATATATATTCAATGGCTCTTCTTGCTTTTTTACTGGAGATCCTTCAACCCTGTAGCAGTTCAGCATAGTCTTCTAACAGTATTTACAAAGCCATAAGAATTATATATTGAAATAAATATAGCTCAAAATACAGCTGTATAGAAGACCTTATTTGCTATAAAATTAAACAAGGATAGATACCTGTTTACAGTTTCTGGAGTGAATTAAACCACTGTGTCTCATTACTGTGGCTAGAAAGAAAAACATCCTCCATAGAAACTTGTTTGACTGATGTAAAAAGAATCAAAGAACTGAATGACTTTACCTCTTGTATTGGATTAACAAGAGAAAGGCTGGCAAAATTTGGTTCAAAATGATCTGGGATATGTTTACATAAAAAAAAAAAAAAAAGAACCTCAATGAACAACTAATTGATCAGGTATACCTGTATTTTTACTGAATGATTAAGAAAAAACATGAAATTGCCAGCAAGTATTCCTTTAAAAAAAAAAGAAAAAAGAAAAAAAATGAAAAAAATAAGCCATTAGCTACATGCTGTGTGTCAGCTGGTGTATTTGATCAGCAGTGCATTTTGTATGGCCATGCACCATCATTATAACAGACGATTGCCACTCAGAAGTAAAATATTAGCACGCGCTTGATAACGGAAGTTCAATAATAATAGCAGGCAGTGGTTACTCACTGGTACTGGGGACAACGAGGGAGCCATCAGCAGCAGTAGCACAGTACTGTCTAATGGTCTATTTGAGGCCCCTCTTGTCTCTTAATTTAGCCAGCTGCCAAGGACTGCTTTTATATCCCGCTCCAAGTTGCAGATTTGGATCAGTCTGTTGACTTCCCCACCCTTCCTGTGTCTTCCTGCGCACTGATTTCTGTGACAGTGAACTCTACCCAAGTAAGACTCCTCCATTTTTCAGACTGGGTACCCACCAGCAACTGGAAAGCCAAGAGTCCTGCTTTCTGCATGGGCATAGGCCAAAAACTCAAAAAAAAATCACATTTCTATTCAAAGCTACTGCTGTTGGGTGAACCCCTTCCACAGTGTTTGGTGCACAGCTGTGCTTTGAACTCAGGGCAGAGCCAGTTTTTCGGTTATTTTTGTGTATGGTGAGAGGCGAGATGCCCAGACATGAACAAAACCAGAGGAATGGTGATAATACAGGATATGCCAGCATATGATTAGTGTCCTGACCAGTCAACCTATGTCCCTATAGCTCTCCAGTTTGGTCTTTTGGGTGCTGGCAGAACAGTTGAGTGTAGACATGTGGATTACTTCTGCCCTTGCAAATGGATGGGCGTCATCTTGCTCCTACTCAAACACCTTTCATGGAATTGAGCACTGTCAAGAGAGAAGACTCATTAGCACAGGCACAGTGTGTGCTAATGAGTCGAATATCTTCTGGAAGAAGCTCTGTGCCTTGCAAACACAGAGCGTGGGTAGAGAGCTGCAGCTCTCAGTATCAGCATCTCCTTCTCTGGGTCTGCTCTGTTCTAGTGTGTGTTACACTAGGGAGGGCAAAAATAAAATGAATAG
Source organism: Oreortyx pictus (assembly GCA_036925125.1). Taxonomy (NCBI): domain Eukaryota; kingdom Metazoa; phylum Chordata; class Aves; order Galliformes; family Odontophoridae; genus Oreortyx; species Oreortyx pictus. The sequence continues at coordinate 51,979,647 of JAUPFR010000006.1, read as the reverse complement.
TTTTCTAATTTCTTGCCCACTCCTTCCACAAACAACCCTTCCCTCGAGCCTGCAGATTTATCACAGCTGAGAGGGAATTTTGTGGCAGCTTCTTATTAAAATATTGGCAGCCTATTACTGTTCCTTACAAATGATGCAGATTGATCACCAGCTGAAAAGCTGCTGAAAGGCAGCTCTGTCTGAGGTGAAACTCTCTTTGTCTGTCACCGCTACCTGCACTTTTCCTCCCTGGAAAAGATATATATATTTTTAATTTTTAATTTTGTCTTCCTCAGCAAATCAAGACCCTGAAAGTTATTTCAGAAGCTCTCTTATCTTTTAACAAATATCTATGGTCTGTGGCTGTCCTGACCTTGAATTGGTTACCCGTGCATTTCTCACATCAAGATTAGATTATTGTGACTCCCTCCTGACAGCCAGGCCTGATAAGGCCCTGTACAATTTCCAGCTGGTGCTGAACGCTGCTGCCAGGCTCTTGTAATAGAGAGATGATCTCCACATTTCACCCCTGTCCAAAGCACTGTGTTATTTGCCAGTTAAGCAATATATCGACATGAAGAGCTCCCTGTTAAAGATGAACTGCACTTTTTATCCACACACACAAACACACTCATGCTTTGAGAAGTGAGGTGAAAGCACGGGTAGCTGCTGACCACATGATGATGATGGAAAGGGCACTTGGCACCTAACTACACATCACCACATTACTGATGCACACTCTGCAACTCATCTCTAAACAGGATGGTATGAGTCCAACCTACTCTTTCCTGTATCATTTTTAATTTCCCTGCCTGATATAAAAACCTGTATTTATATCAGCAGTGTCTGTCAGGCCATGCCTGCCCTGCTGACTGATCATTAAGGTTGAAAAAGACCACTAAGATCATCTAGTCCAACCTCAACCCACTCCCACCATGCCCACTGACCACGTCCCTCAGTGTCACATCTCCACGGTTCTTGAGCACCTTCAGGGATAGTGACTCCTCTTCCCTGGGCAGCTGTGCCAGTGCCTTACCACTCTTCCTGAGGAGCAATTTTTCTTAATATCTGACCTGAACCTCCCCTGGCACAACTTATGGCCATTACTTCTTGTCCTACAGCTATTTACCTGGGAAATAAGGTCATCCTCCACCTTGCACCACATTGTCGTACCATGTGTGCTGGGAGGCTGTAGGAAACTGCCAACTGCAGCAGGAAAAAGGGCAGCAGGGGCCTTGCATGTGAAAGAGGTCAGGCTGGAGGGGGCTCTGAGCACCTGATGGAACTGTAGGTGTCCCTGTTCATTGCAGGGGAGTTAGACAAGACCGCCTTTCAAGATCCCTTCCAATTCAATCAACTCTGTTTATATGATATTCGATGTCTGTGATTGATTGAAAAAAGGAGAAAAGGAGACTATGCTTGGTAAAGAAGCTGTCAATGATTCTCCTTGATTTCTTTTTCTTTGTAATTATGAAATTGTACTTCCTTGATATTTGGGGCATTAAGGATGGAAAAGAATATGTTAATCCTGCTTGTACCTGCAAAATATCTTCTTTCTCTCCTTTCCCAGGCTGACCTGCTTCCTCTCTGTCCCAGACAGGTTAATTTAATATATCTCTTCCAAATACAGTGATTAACCCCTTGTCTGAGTTGGATTTTCCATCACCAGAATGATGAGACAGGGTGGAACCTTCTCTCCTTGCTCCAAAGGACACTCAGCCTTGACAGCATGGTGCTGCTAAATTCAGTTTTGCTGTTTCGTGTTTGTACAGATCTAGCAGAATCAAGATTCACTGAAAATGGATTAAGGAGAAACTTTTTGCTGTTGGTATCAGCTGGAAACTTTTCAGTGCCATTAGCTGCAAAAGTAGAAGTGAAATACCACAGGGCTTCGTGGAGTCCCTTCTGCCTCAAGGCTGTAACTGTGCAAGAGAGATGGGATTTTGTATTGCTTTGCTGTTTGAACTTCAGGAGTGGAGAGGGATGACAGTGTAGTACAGATATTCATCACTGGTGTGATTCCCCACCCTTTGGGATCACACCTGAGAGCAGCAATGTAGTAGGGAGAAGTTAGTAAAAATTATGGGGAGGTATTTTGCATTAACTGCCTTAGCCCATCTTTTGCCATAGTTTCCATCACTTTCACAATCCAAAGCCTTTTCCTAATTAAAAAAAATAAAAAAAATTGCACAAAAAAAAGAGATATGCTTCTAAGCAGAGAAACTCATCTGTTTCAAGAAATATAATGATCACAATGCATATGCACAGTATTCAGAATAGCTTATTTCTTCTTAGCTATGAAAGCTCTAGAATGCCCTTGACCTTCCAGAGAGGACAGAGGTGTACAACTGCAGTATATACAATTTTAATATTAAAAGAGGTTAAATAGCAGAAAGTGAAAAGCTCTTTGCTTTCTCTTTGGTAGGAAGTAAGCTAATGCCAGCAATTTCCATGGCAACTGCAAACAGACCATCCTGTTCACTTCCATGTTATAAATAAAACAAAAATATTCTCTAAATTACATGCTGTGTCTACATGTATTTGCTATCACCATGTTCAGCAGACACTGGGAATACTTCTGTATGAGATTTGTTAGAAAAGATTACAAGGTTTATGCAAACTAAAAAGACTTAGTGGGCTAACTTCCTTTGAGAAATAATAAAAATAACCTCAAAACAATTCCAGCCCTCTCACTGTTGATATTCTTTGAGCTTTGCAAATAATTGCAAGTCTAAAAGTGATAACTAGTAGGCAGCTGATGTTATCAATATCAAACTTGCAGTAGCATAACTTTAAATAGGGACAAAATATTTTTAAAAAGGGGAGTCACTGCCTGGGACTTTTGCCTTTACATTTCTGTTGGGTCGCAGTGATTAGAAAGGTATTTTGCACAGATCACGGTAGATCAGAGCTCCCCTGAGTGACTCCCTGGATCTCTTATTTTGTTTTCTAAATCTGAAATATAGGCTATTCTGATTCATGGCAATTCTTGATGCATAGGCAAATTTTCATGCTGCCTTCCTGCAGGTCCACAAAGTCTTTCCCATGGGAGCAGCTGCAGGGCTCAGTCTTGCCTTTGGAACAAGAGATGGGGCAGAACAAATCCCTTATGCAAAAGCAGCTCAAGATCTTTCCTCCAAATTCCTTAGCCCCATTCACATTCAATCCAAGGGCGGGCCCTGTGAAGGCATGTGGGTGCTGCTCACTTGCATCAATACTCCAAAACTGCAGAACTATTTTTTTAGTGTGGGTTGACCATCTCACGTGCCGCCTCTAGCCCTAAAAGAAGAGTTGGGACATGTGAGAAGTGCTCTCTGAGACAGCTGCTTCCATTAACTGCTCCTTGAGGTCTGAGGTGACCTTGTTGGAATAACCCTTATGCTAAAAGCAGGAAGATGCATTAGGCTGAACCTGTCACTCTCTGTAGGGTTCTTGTTTCTGGGACTGCCCCATCCATTTGCAGCTTGTTCAGAATTCAGCAGCACTGTTGCTTGCTGGCTTGAGCCACTAGGATCCCAATGTGCTTAGTTGGTGTCCTGTCTGCTAGCTGAATGTAGGTGACCAGACCACTTGACATTATTGTTTATTTTAAAAAATAATTAAGGGCATTATTACCAGAGCATACACTCACATCTCTGTGCTCAGTTAGCAGGAGGTATGCAAGTTGCAAAGGAGGCTTTTGTTTCCACTACTACCACCAAGTGATCTGTCCTATCCAAATTTAAAATAAAAAATTGTAATGACCAACCTGTTGCTTTCAGACAGAAATCTCTAGAAACTGATCACCCCTTAATGCTCCTTGCTTTTTTTCTCCGTCACTATTACAGGTAGATGTTAATTCAGAGTTAGTTGCTTGGATTAGTTGCGTTGGTTGTGTATACATAAAAAAGACATAGGTAGATATAGATTTATTTTTATCTCACGTATTTTCATTCCTGTTAAACTTTTCCAGAGTTTGGGTGGAAAAGTAAGTATGTCATAATAAACACCCCAGCACAGTGGTGAGTATTTAATAGATTCTGTTTATTGGAGATTAGATTTTTTTTTTCCCAATTAAAATTGTAGGCAAGTTTTCTAATTACAGTACAAATTATCTCAAGTGCATTTTGCTCCGTTAGAAAGCTGTGTAGCGGACAGCACTGCACTTGAATTAGGACTGGGAATCCAGCCAGAAATGTGACCTCTTTGATCCTTACTTCTTGAGATGCCTAAAAGCACAATTGAGGGTGAGGTGGAAGAGGAAACGTCTCCATTTTCTGTTATTGAGTGCTGAGCCCTGCCTTGTACCAAACTTGGCACAGTTCCCTCAGGTTTGACTGTCCCGTTATTTACACTGGGGATCCCTGCTATTTACTCTAAAGAACTGTGCAGTGCTCTCAAAATTGTCCGGACAAGTTTAAGTGCCTTAGTGGCGTCAGACGTACTGCATGCTGTTCTATGGGTTTATGATGATTTTTAACATTAAAGAGGGATGTGTGAGCCATTTAGTTGTTGCCATACCATCAGCAATGAAGGACCCTTCTGTGTTGTTCACCTGTGCAACACAGAGGCACTGTAGGAAGGTTACTTCGTAATTTGACCAGATCAGAATCACTCCTTAGAGAGTCCTAAACCCACAACTCTTCGTTCCAGTTGTGGTTGTTTGTGTGAGGCTGTGTGCTCTCCTAATAGCTCAAGCCACCTGTGAAGGAGTAGGAGAGAGGCCAAACGGTCTGGGCAGAGCAGCAGGTGTGCATAGGGAAAAAGATTACAAATATGGTCCATACCCCATTTCACTGCTACTAAACTCATTATGTGAGACCCGAGGGAAGTAACAGGGCTTAATAGCTTTGATCAGCCTCACCTGGGCACCACACCCTTCTCCCAGGGGCTCCATTTAAAGTCAGGGCAGCAGTCTCTGTCCTGCCTATGCTGTAAGTGAACCTGTCTTCTGGATAAGACTCATGGCAGTGGTATATGAACTTTGTCCCATGAAAGATCACCTCAAATTGGGTGTTGTACTTTGTCTGCTGTTTTGGCCTCATCTCCTGAATGGCCCATGTATTGTGCCGTATCTTTGTCTCTCTACGGCCTTGTATCCATTTGCTCCTGACTAGTCTCTATATTTGATCTTGAATATGGCAAACCACCTGCATGGTCTGGAACTGCTGATAGATCTTGTCACCAGTTTTAGAGATATTCGGGTTCTGTCATGTTTTAGCCTGGGGGCTGGTTACTCCCTGGGGTGGGATTAACACTGTCTTACAGTCATCCCCTCTCCTTGGGGAGCAGCTGTTTTCTGCTCTTTCCTAATGCTGGCTGAGTGCAGGTATCTGTTCCCAGGTGCTCCTGATGCGCTAGTGCCCATGCAGCCCCAACTGACCCTTACTTGTGTGTTATCTATTTAAACATTGAGCTATGCCTCCTGAGGGAGGTCTGCTGTGAATGGAGTCCCCTGTGTTTGACATTCCAGGGCTTCTCCCCTGAGACTGGAGAGTGGAAGAGTCTCAGATTTCATCATACGGATCCTGCCTTCTCTCCTGGCGTTGTCACTTCTCTTAGAAGTCCAAGCATCTATGCTTATCTCCTATCTCCCATGCTAGTGTCAGTGGACAGAAGGATGCTGCAGCCTGCCTGCCCTGTTCCTCCTTTGTCAGGTAATTGTGATTACTTTTTAACCCGTTACATGGATTTCTGCTTTCTGTACTATGTGACCATGGTTGGAGAAGGTGGAGAGAGTCCATCTGGTCCTGTATCGTTATTTGGGGAGATGCAAGTAATTGATGTTTCAGTGGGTACTAAGGGAAAAAAAAATAATAATAAAATAAAGTCTCCTTCAAGTCTCTCCAGTTGCTAGGAGACAGATGCTTCAACTTTGAAAGCTTCCATGCACGCAGAGGCTATTACCCTGGCAAATTGGACTTACAGATCTGGCAGCAAGGGAAAAAAGGTGATGCCCAAAAATAGAGGGCGTTTAGGTGATCTGATTTCAGAGACATCTGTTCTGCTTTGCTGGGAGGGCAGGGGACGAGTCCAGTTAGTGAACATATGTGGCTGCATTATTGCACAATAAGTTTTGCTCTTATGCTCTCTCTTTTCTCTCCTCCTTTCCAACTTGGTGAATTTTTAACTCAGCTTTTGTGTACAAAGCTTGCCTGTGTAGTGAGGCCATGTGTAGTATTTGCTTTGAAGCCTGGAACAGGTTTGCATGCAGATGGAGTATATGATCAAATAGTGGTTTAATGTTTTACACTCATGGGACTTATGAACCTCCCTTGCAAGAGGTGTCTGTAGGCTGGTGCAAGCTCTGAGCACAGTTCTGCTGTGGTGCTTGTGTCTGGAATGGTAGCTGTCTCCTGTAGTTTCTGTGTGTAAGCACCATTGTCTATTGCCAGCTGTTTGAAGCATCAGGGAGGATGCTATAAAAGCCGTGAGATCGTTTCTGTTTATTCTTTGTGCCTTTATATACGAAGCTCATCCAGAAACTCCTTGAGCTGTACCGTGGCTGGATACAGTGCTGGGAGTACCACCATTCAGTAGGTAGCCTCTGGTTTCCATCTCAGGTGTGGTTCACTGGGAGTGCATCAACGTGCTGTGATTAATTTAAAAGTACTAAGAGGAACTGGAGTCACAGAGATGTCCATGTGAACTCTGTCACTTGAGCAATATTAAACAGCTACATCAGGTAGAGGCGTTGAGGGTGAGGACTTTACATTGCTGGGCTCTGGCATAAGCAACCAACTTATTTAAACCCTCTTAACCTTTTCCTTAAAGGAACAGGAAATTGGGAAAAAATATTCTTTTGATATAAAAATATTAAAATCTAATATTCTAACTGTACCTGTGGGCCCTCCTTTCCTCTTGATACCAAAGAGTTGCTTAAGAAAAGCAACCTCATCTGCTGGTATTTCTGATGTCATGAAATAATGTCATGACAGATGATGACAGCCTTCTTTTGCAGAAGGAGGTGAACGGAGATGGGCTAGAACTTGTTTTGCTCTGGACAAATCTGGTCTGGGCATTACTTCAGAGAGCATGTTACCTGGTATATAGGCAAATTCCCTCAGTGAGCACACGAGCTGACCTGCAGGTAACTTAAGCTTGGCTCAGTGTCCACGGCTTGGAGTTTGAATCCAGGCAAGCTAAGAAGAAGGCAGATAATGACATGTTCTTCTCTCAGGCTGGTGCTCCAGCCATTGCTGATTTTACTATTACTAGACTTTGAGATGTTGTTATGCAACAATATCTGGTTGCAAGCTCGTAGAAGCTTGCAGAAATATCCGTGTTGGCTACAGAAATAAAATGGATTATATTTTCTTTGCTTAAAAGAACAAAAAAAGACAGAATATGCATTAAAAGTGGGAAAAGATGATACATGGGAAAAGGTGTAAGGAAGAGAGTCTTTATCATTAGCCAAAGACAAGAGCTAATGTCAAAGACCAATTTCCTGGCAGCCAGTTTCTTCCCAAGATTAGGACAAAGGGTCAGCCATGCCATGGTGGACTAGAGACTAAAGGAGGTGATGAGTGCTGTGGGCTGTGTGGTAGAGTTCATGCTTGTCAGGTCACCTGTCCTCCTGGGAATAGTGTCAGACAATGTAGTCTCACCAACTGGTGACAGACCCATCCTGTTGCTATTTTGCTTGCATTCAGCATACTCTGTTTGGGCTTGTCCCTCTGGTCTCTGCCCTTCCTGTTTACCAGGTGTGCTCCAAAGTCATGCTTCTCAGTTCCTGACCTTCCTGTTTAGCTGAATTAAACCAGTCAATAAATTTCACTGACTTTTCTGTGCAAAATCACATGCAAGTCTGATATGTGCTTCTTACATGGAGCAACAGACAGTGCATGGCCTTGCCTTCAATCTCAGTCTTGATGCTGTTTTTACTGTACAAACTGGTCTGCATTTTTACCTGGAGAAGAACTAGCTCAAAGTATTCTAGTTTTCGGAGAAATTAAGACTCAGAGCCAAACTTCTTAATGCAATCTCTCTTCTGTACTTTTAGCTTTCCTCTGCTGCCTAATTGGAATCAGTGTGCATTCCTAATAGACTTTGCTGAACAAAGCTCCTGAACCCTACATGGTAATGTAAAACCATTGCTCTGTGCTGTCTGTAACAGATGGGAAATGTAATCTTCTGGGTCCTGTGACAGGGCCTGCTCATTATTATATGAACAATGAGGGAAGAAGTGTAAAAGGTGCAACATAAGTTTATTTCCTGACAATTTGTTTGAAAGACAATGGACCTGATTCTTATTAACTGTAACGGCTGCAGGGGACCCCTTTGGTGTTAGAGACCTCCAACAAAAGAAGAGCTATGTAATGTGTTGGTTTTTTTTTTTTATACTCTCTAATTTTTTCTCACCTTAGGCCTTTTAATCTAGCTCGTCATTCAGGCAGCAACGAGTACTGGCAAGCATTTATTAGAGAATGAGTGATGAGGTGATTCCCACAATTAAGCAAATCTCAGGACATTAGTTCTTGGAATCTTTTTAGCTTGTAGTTTTTGCTTCTGTATCAGGCTGCACAGCTCTTCAGGCCAACTCCAACTGTGTCTTTTTTTTCTTGTTTTTATAACATCTCGGTGCAAAATGGCTTCTCATTCTCACACTCTCAGGTTGCACTGACAAAAGCTCTGTTCAGGATACTTCAACTAAAGGAATGCCTTCAGTCCTCATCTTTTGGTGGGATTCAAACTATCTTCTGGTGAAACACTGATGGTGTATCACTTCTTTGAGATGCTTTGTGTATGGTTATCAGGTCTGTGATAAAAGCAATTGTGATTCAGGCCGGCAAGTCTTATGTGAATAACAAGCAGAGGAGCCTTAACTAAAACTAAATGAGATGACTGCCACCACTGGTAACACCTGTTTTTCCACTCTTCAGGTACTAAAGTTGTTTCAACAACATCATTCAGAGCACTGAGAGACCTTAAGTAATGCATTTTCCTGATGAAAATATCCTCCCTCCTTTAGTGTCTCCTTTTCTGCCTCTGACCCTTCTGCTGGCAGCAGACCAGGCATGAAGTCTCTGGTGTCAGGTTTTCTGTTCTTCTTTTACCTTTCCTGCCCCTGGCATGCAGATAGCTTTGCTACCTGACCCTGTTTGAAGCTCAAGTGTGATGGATTCCCTTTCCCTATCAGTCTGCCAGTCTAGCTGGTTTCAGCATTTCTGCCGTCTCCTGTGTGGGTTGCTGCATTACCTGTAAGGAGTGGAGTTTCATGCTGAAGCTTTTATGCCCTACTTATTTTTAATCCCTCTTCACCATCAGCACCTTTGCCAAGAATTGGAGTTGAGCTTTGCAAGCACTGCTTTGATCTTCCTGGCACCTTAGGTGACATCTGCATCAGCACTTGCATGTTGATTCCTGATGGAGGGCTTCACAAGCCAGATTTCATTTTAAAAGTGCTGTTTTCCAGTAACAATTCCCTCGTCTGTGCATACGCACACAGACGTGCACGTGCTCTTTGATTTTGGACATACTTAGACTGGTTCCTTTCAGACAAGTAGTGTGCCCTTGTGCTAAGGGAAAATGAATGTCACTGATTTATTTGAATACCTTATTAAAGTGAGCACAGGTAACTTGAAAATCCAACATTCCAATTATCAGAAGTGTCTTAGTCTCACTCAAAGCCCACAAAATGAAGCTAATGTGTAGCTATTAGCCTTTCACTATGTAACTTGCTGCCCTGCCCAGCATAAAGCCATAAACGTTGTTCCCTCAGCTCTTATTTCCAGAGGGAGGTGACATCTACTGTGAAAACTGCTCCTTGAGGGTGGTATTTTCTGGAGTCAGACGTGCATTGCGGTGCTGTGAAACATCGCATTAAGTACTGATAATTCAGGAGTAGATTGTCGGATCACCTTGGCACATTGATACTTAGCTACAAAGCCCTCTTAGGGAAAGTGTACTGTCAGCCCCTCAGAAATCAGCATATTGTTCTTAAAGCCTTCACCTTCCTAATTTCTTCATATTGCTGAGTGATTATTTGTGGTAACTAATGTGGGAATGCTGGGGAAGAAGGAAGAGGGAATTGTGTAAAAAAAAAAAAAAAAAAAAAAAAAAAAAAACCAAGAACAACAAAAAAAACTTAAGCTGTTTGCATTTTGTAGATCTAATTATTGTACCTTATGTGGAAATGTGTACAGGCAAGGGAATCTGTATTGGAATTAAACAAATGCAGCACAAATATATTTGTGTATGTCCGTCCAAATGAGCTAAAACAGCTGAAATTTCAATGACTGATTTCCTAGCATATGCAATTGCAGTCTGGTTTATTGGCTTGTTTGTGAACAGCTGAGAGGAGAAGTCTTATCCTTCCATAATTTCTCAGGAAAGCAGGAATTGTAATGAATATGCAGTAAATAATTATCAATGAGAGTGTTTGTACTACAAATGATGCTATAGTCTTTTTGGTTTTTTAGTTCTTCTTGTAATGCAGAAAGTATAGAACGGAAGGGTGAGTCTGAGGTTCTATCCGTAGGTGGTGGCAAATTTGAGAACATGACCATCCCTCACTTTTGACAGTGTATTATTACTGCTGTTCTGGTGGACAAAGAACACTCTTTTAACCATTCAGGAGTCTGAAATACTTCCTAAAACGTTTCTAGGCCTTCTCTCTTCTTGTCTTCTTTGGTGGGTATAAGGCAAGTCAGTGCCTTTTCATGTAAGGACATGGTTCTTAGTTCTTCCCCTGCTGTTTAGTCGTTGCTGCTCTTTGCAGTGCAGCTTTTCCATTCTTGGGCCTGAGAGGGAGCGGTGAGGTTTGCTATAAAGTCTGGGTTGGAGAGCCATGGTGGCCAGTCACTGTGCAAAAAATATTTCAAGTGTTGCATAGCTCCTTCCATGGTCAGGTTTAAGTTCTTTCCTGACATCAGGCAGATGTGAACAGACTATTTTTTAGCAAGTTGTAAAATATAGCTTGCATTCCTAAACTGATCTGTTGTATGCCTAAGAAAAATAGAACAAAAGTGATGAAAATCACTGTCTTGGCTGGCAATTTGTGATCAGACAAAAGGGTTAAGATCTTGGAATGGTGACTTGTACATCCAGCTGCAGTGCATATGCAGACACATAAAACATGTCAAGGAGCATTTTATTCATATTAAGATATCAACAAACTCCATGTGCTGCACATACAGCTGGAGAGACCAATATGCTGAACAGAGATGCCTTGTTGTCACTCTCTAGGTTTGATTCTACCCTATTTAAATCAGTAAGAATTTTGCTACTGACAGTGGATCCTGGGTTTTCATCCTGAAGCATCCATCTGTGCAGGAATTAAAATACCTATCTTTATATGGACAAGAGTGGAAACAAAATGTTTCCTTTACTGATGCACAGAGGTGATGCATTCCTAATGGCTCATTAACTTCAAATTTCTTCTCACGTATTCTAACAGCAGGAAAAAAAAGAACAATGGAGCAAAAGTAGCATGTTGAATTAATAATACAATTTAAACACTTAAAACTATCTTTCTATAGAAATCACTTCAGAAATACATCAGAGGCACAAATTAGGCCCTCTGAGGTATAAGTAAATGTGAGGATGTAACACATGGTAATCGAATCATGTCATTTCATAGGCATAGATGTGATCAAAGCATTAATAAAAATTCCAAGGTCACCTTGAATTAAGGATTCAGGTTTGAGTGTTGAATGTTTCTTTCAAATGCTTATCTTTGGCTTGTGAGACTTGTGATGACTTTGGAAAATTTTATCCATGTGCATGAGTCACCTCAGTTCAGAGGAATATAAGGCTGAGTACATGCCTGTGCATCCCACTTGCTGGAGCTGATGTAGCCTATGTGGGCTGAGCAGCCTCAACTGAAAGGATAATAAGGAAAATAGAGTAGATTGGTCAGGTTGATCCAGGGGGATTCTTCGCCTGCTTCTCTTCCTACACCAGACATAGACTATTGTAAATAGAGACAGCTGAAACCCTAGAGTTTCCAAGATGCAGAGAATTCTTTTTTTCTTTTTCTTTTTTCCCCATTTTCTCTCAGACTAAAGCCAGCTTTCCTCAATACTTCACGTGAATCAGAAATCCTAAGAAAAGTCTGTTTCAGACACATCAATGCACAGTGTTTCTGAAATGAAATATGCTCCCCAGATGCTGCAGGTTCTCAGGGAAACTGATGATCTTGTCAGTCCTGCTGCTGGTAGCAGCTGCTGGTGTCTTGGGATTTGTGTCTGGGCTAGAGCCAGTACTGCTGTGGATTTTGCTGTCCCAGGTCTACAGCAAAAATGGGTCTGCCTGAGCTGCAAGTCCTATCCTGAAACCATGACCTGGAGATCAAGGCTCTTCCATCCTCCAGTGATGTCCTTTCTGGCATGCCCCAGAGCTGGGGATTTGAGAAACGTTGTGCTAGATGGAGGTCTGCCTCTGCTCCCACGTGACAGAGATAGGATGAGAGTTAATAGCCTTAAGTTACTCCAGGGGAGGTTCAAGATGGATATTAGGAAAATTTGCTTCTCAGAAAGAGTGTGGTGCACTGCCACAGGCTGCACAGGCAGGTGGTGCAGTCAGTGTCTGCCGTTCTTGAACGGTAGAGATGTGGCACTGAGGGACGTGGTCAGTGGGCATAGTGGGATGGGACTAGATAATCTTAGTGTTTTTTTTTTTTTCTAACCTTTCTGATTATGTCAGAAAATGCCTTGTTTTCCTGTGGCAATACCCATGGAAAGTAATATATACCTTTAGGTTTCATAGGCGTAATTGAGTGGAGAAATTTTTCTTAGGAAATCATGAAGATTTTTTTGTTTATTTTTGAAGTTTTGTTAGTTTGAACCCCCTCCTGAAAACACTGAATCAGAATTTGCTCTGGGAAAACATTTTTAAATTAGAAGACTTTCTGAAATAATCTATTTTCATTGAACGGTAGCAGAAAATCCAATTTTCTGCTGAGAGAGGAAAAAATGCTTATTGTTCTGGATTTTGGGGCAGCTCTTCAGTTTCCCTTGGGCAATAGCACAAAACAATCTTAATGGCTATCTGAGAATCCAAGTGAGAATTGCCCCAGGAGCAGGAGGTCCCCTGGCCATGAGACCAAGGGCAGGAGGGAGGGCTGGAGCAGGAGACTGCTGATTCCTAGTTGGGAAGGTGATGTCTCAGAGTGTTTTTGTAGCTTGCTGTTACGCTCTGTGTGGCAAAACTCCACTGCTGATGAATTGCAACTTAAATATGCCCCCAGTGGATGATTAGTAAGTGTGGAAACATTATTTATGTTTTCCAAATAATTTCAAACAAAACAACCCACTGGCTAATGAAAAAGGGTAATTCATCACCAAATCCCCTCAGTGCCGTTAAATGTTCCTGCTTGAGGAATATCATGATCTGTACGAGGACGTGGTCCTTAAGAGAAGCAGAACAAAGTGCCTTCACACTGCTAGAGACCTCAGTGGGAATCCCCGGTTGCTGGAGAAATACAGGTCTGTGCCTAGGAGGGAGGCTGTTATATGCACTTTGGACACTGTATCACCAGTTGTTTGTAAACACTTCCAGCCCTGGTGGCACAGAGGATTCAGAATGTTGTCAGTTATTAATCGCACTCTGAAAGAACAGAGGGGCAGAAACTCCATTTATGTCACTAGCTAGGTAGTGGGTATTCACTCTGCTTTTCCCAGTGCCACTTTTCAGCTCAGTTTCATTGCATCAGTAAGTGCACTCATTAAGTGATTTTGCAGACTCCTCGCATTCTGAATTATGTTCTAAGATGTAGCTTATAAATAAAGCATATAAAGTGGATTATTCTCCATGAAAGAATATTTTGGTCATTCCTACATTTCCTAACATTTTTTTCAGAGCTCTTCCTTTGCCTTTGCATGGATTATGTGTGTTGATGAACTGAAACATGATTATATACTGCTGCATGTACAGCATGCATATTCACACTTCTTTATGCCGTAGATTTTTATAGCTGTTAAATTTCCTTTTCATTATATTTGATTTGCTAAGATGAAGGCTTGTTTTATCAAAACTAATTACATGGTATGTATTTAATGTTCTGTCCCTAAGGTTTTCATAGTAATAAAATTGATTGTTACTGATTAAAATGGTTCTATTACATCAGCTTAATGTCACTTGAGGTGAATGCGGTATTAGAAAAATGGCCAATAAAATGTTGAGTAGGGAACACAGAGGCGAAGATAAAACAAAGGAAGAAGATTTTTGAATGGACAAGGTTTTTTAGTTTTTTTTTTTTATTTGGAGTTGATTACAATAAAGAATTTTGTAACTTTGACTTGGCACTGGTAGATGTCTGAGGTATTTGCAAACAGCGTTGTTATTCTTGGGTTTATACAACTCACTGGATCTCTGCAACTCTGAGGTAAATGTTCAATGCGTCACCTTAAAAGCATACTTTGTCTTAATTTTTTTTGTGTTGTTATGGTATGTGGAAGAACACATGCATACATGAAGAGGCTGTCATGTAAAGGTGAAACTCTCCATAGGTTGGGAAAATTAAAAAAAAGAGGAGTAAAGGAGTTAAGAGAGGGGAGACAGAAGGTCCAGAGAAGCAGAAGACTTGATAGAACCCAACAGTGTAATCTGGTCCTTCTTAAGGTGAGGAATGAAATTCTGGAGCATCCTTTTAGGTTAGAAAATACAGAGTTTGTAACGATTCTCTTCTTTGCTACTACAGTGTGTCTTTTTCAGAGCAGTGTGTGGCTGCACTTCCAGTTCCCCAGTGCCTTCCTGATGTGTCAGAATATTTGCTATTTTTTCTTGAATCCTACTTTCCTGGAATTGTGTGACCAGCTACGAGTGGGATTTTGCTCTGAATCTGGAAATGTGATTGGAATACAGTTACTCTATTAGACAAGGAAGAGAGAATCAGAGAGCAGTGGTGCCCAAGGCCAGGTGGGATGGTGCCCTGGGCAGCCTGGTCTGATGGGGGCAACCAGCCCATGGAATGGTGTTGAAGCTGGGTGGACTTTATGGTTCCCTCCAATCGAAGCCATTCTATGACTACAAGAGTGTTACTTTACACAATTTGCATAATTTTCAAGCTGTTCCTTTAGGCTAGTGTCTCACTTCAGAGTAGCTACCCAGCACTTCTCTGTCCTCTCCAATCAGTTTTCCTCTGACTTTTAATACACTGAGAACTCTGAACATCACCCATGCTGCCTCTCTCCCTGTTCTTCATCAATATTATCAGTAATCCTGTTCTACTTTGAGCTATCTGCTGACTGTTAGTACTTGATGTCATTTGCAGTTGACTGGCTTTCAAATGAAGATCAGTTTCCCACCTCATTTCAGCTTAAACTGACCACTTTTTGCATGGCTAAAATTGAACTTTAGCAGTGACTTTTCCCATTTAGCTTAAGGCTTAGAAATGCATTCCAGTTAGAATTTGCTCTGCAAATCACTGAGAAATGGCACAATGCAGCACCAGGGGAAAAGTCTGGGGAGGTGGTAGGAGAAAGACAGGAGAAGGAAAAGTCCTAAAAACTGGAGGCTTGCAGAGGAAATCCATGAATATATAGTAACAATGAGACAATGACAGCCAAATAAGTCAGTGCACTTTTGACATTTCAGTGGCATTTTGCTCACGATAGTAAATTCAATCATCTACAAATAACTTTTTCTCAGAGTATTTCTTGGGTAATTCATGATATAAAAAAGCATTTTCTTGATTTAACAGAGATATAGGAGATGATGACCAAAGGTGAGGAAGCAAGAATTTTAACCTCGCTACTGAGATGACAACTGCTGCACGAAACGCACAAGGAAAGAATAAACTTCTTCTAAGAATATGAATCTCTTCCTATAGTTAAATGTGTCCGAAAACTCTTAAAATGGTGTGTGCACTTAGATTTCCTTCCCCAGTCTGTTTCAATCTGTCCTTGACATTCCATTAACTTGACGATATTGTTTAATTACCAGAAAAAAGAGCCTTGTATCTATGGACGGACTGATTTTCGTCATGTGCCAGGAAAGTATGGCTGTGTATTAGGCCCTTGAGGGTAGAAAGATAGACATCCCTTGCTTTCTCTTCTATGTCACAAAATCTTCTGAAGAGCATCTGTCTGGGTCATAGAGGAGTTACTACTTCTTCAGAGTAGTCCTTGGAGGGCTGGGAGCTAGCAAGAAATCTGCTGTATTTTGTCCACTGCTAAAGGACAGTGTTTTGGTGCAGATAAGTGTGGCACTCACTGAGAATCATGCTAGGACTGGATGTTGATGCAGTTAAACAGCTGTTTTACTTAAAAAGAAACTTTGGGGAAACAGGAGTTGTCAGTTGGCAGTGGGTTTGGTCTCCTACACTTTTGGATTGAAATCAGAAGAAAACTCTTTTTAAGTGAAAGCATTTAATTTTAAGTTAAATCTTTAAGCATTGTGCCTTGCAATGGTATCTTGAGGTAACCTAGCAAAATTTAAAAATAAAATGACTTGGAAAGATATCTTTTAGTTTCAGGCTGAACAAATCGTGTTAAACAGTGGTATTTGAAATGGCCCTTTTCACTGAGACTTTCAAACACTTTCATTTCAGGTCAGCCTGAAACTGCTGCAATTTGACCAGGAAATGCATCATCAGTTATTTACATAATCACAGAGCATCATAGATATCCCAAATTGGAAGGGACCATAAGGTTCATTGAGTCCATCTCCTAATTCCACCCAAAATGCAGCTTTGGTAACGAGCAGCGGGACCTGATGCTCTGCACCTGCACAAGCCTTAAGGTCTTCATGTTTTAAAAGAAACCTGAACCAGGTGAACCTCCTTTCATCATATGATTCATATAATAACAGTGATCAGGAGGGAAATCTAATATACAAGTATTCTAAGAATATTCATACCCTCTTTAGACATATTAACAGCAACAGGAAAAGTAATTTAGGAGCCCAGACAGGTTATATACTTCAGGGAGAGAAGTAAACTCCTAATCTCTAATAACCCCACTGAGTACCAAGCAGCCTAAGCAAGGCACTCAGATTGGGCACCTAGAAGTAGGAGGTATGGATGCCTTCTTTGGATTCCTCAAAGGACCATGTTTGGGTGTGTTGGATGACAATACTTTCAATGTTTAACAGGCACTGGGGGCAGCTCAGCTAGAATCTGGGAGGTACCAGAGCGTTTTTTCTTCCAAAATCTTCCCAATGATGGGAAGGTGGGAGGACCACAGTGCCTTGCTGCATGTTTCATAGCTTATTGAACTTAGGTCTGAATGCTCCGGGATATTCGAAACACACGTGTAACACCCAGTGAAATGAGAGGTATTCTCCTGTTTACAGAGTTGGGAAAAACAAGCAAGAAGAAGGAGCTAGGAAGTGGGAAGTCCAACTGCTAGCAGTAAATTGCCAGCTGAGTATATGCAGAAAAGGGTAGAAACCTTGATCCTCTATGAAAACCTGCATTTAGACCCTTAAAGAAAGGGGAGAGGCAGGAAGTGGAAGGAGTGGCTCCAGCAATTCTTAGCTGGATGTTTATAGTGCAAAAAAAAAAAAAAAAAAGGGGGTAATTGTAACCACAGATTGGACTGCAGGAAAATGGAGCTAATTATATTTGGTTACAAGTCTATCTCTTGTGTTTACAAGATACCCATTACAGAAAGGAGCCAGAGCCTTACGTACAGAGTATATCTGCTTTTCTTTTCTTTACACAAAATTTCTGCTAATTAAGATGCTCCAGAAGAGTCTGCCTAAAAGTGAAATGTTAGCTCCTTAGCTGACGTAAATCACTGTAATCCCATTGAAGTCAATGCTGAAGATTTAACATCATGCTAATTGAAGTCAATGGAGCTAGGCTGATGTATACCAGCTGAGGTAAATTCCCCAGTGCATTCTTTCTAGCTCTCAGGAGTGTTTGGAGCTTCAGCTCTGTTGAGTCACTGAGAGAGGCACCAGCTGTGCAGTTCAAACCAGGCTCCTTATTTACAAATGACCTTTCCTAAATTTCAATTATGGTGTTGAGACTGGTGATTTCAAACCAGGTTCATCTCTACTCTCAATATACAGCCTTTTTTTTTTTTTTTTTCTCCCCCTCCATCTTCCCATTCTTTGTGGTATAAATCCCCTGTGCTGATTTTGCTTTTTGGCCTGTGTTATCTAATTAGGTCTGATATATTTAGCTGTCACCAAATACAACAATCTGTAGCTAGGTTTCTATTATTATTGATGGTACTATCGTATGGAGGGATCCCCAGATGGTGTTAAACATAGTCTTATGAATTCCTTTTCTGGTTTGTAAGCAAATGTTCAGTCTATGGAAGACCTGCTGTCTGTTTTTTGTCTCCCTTTTCATTACACGGTGATCTTTGAGCAAAACCATTGCAAATTGTGAATGGTCTCTTCTCATTCTCTACAGCTGATCATGATCCATATGACATAGTCTCTTCTAGGGTGACAAAATTAGAGTTTAGGATGGGATTTCTGGAAGAGGAGTGTTGATTGAAGATGCTCATGATGGTCTCCCTTTTCTGAGTGTGTTATGTGTGTAAAGAATTCAATGTATTTGGCCTTCTGATCTTTCTGTCCGTGACAGAGACCCTTACTCTCCTGTGGCTTGGAGTATATGCTGTTACAAGAAGTTGAAGCAAAAGCCTTTTAATGTCTATTTTCTTCAGTGGATCCATAAATGTGTGTGGAACTGTACATCTGAATTGCCGAACAACAACAAAGCCACTTCCTACTGACAGAGAGGTATAAGTTCTGAGTCAAGTGAGAAACTGAATGTGTAGTCAGGCTGTGGACAAAGTGAAACCTTGATGCTTTCTTCCATAGTAGATACTGTAGTCAGTGGGCTTTTACTTGAAAAACATGTGAGTTGCAATGACTGGATCAGTCTTTGATTCTCTTTTAAGAAGCTGACACCAAGAAAGAGACTTCAGCAAGAACTTCGACTCAGATAAGGAGGTGCCCCCTGTGTCTTATGGGTGAGGTGGAAGAGTCACCCAAATCACAGTTTAGACTCACCGAATGTAGCCACTTTAGACTCAATTTAGACATCTCAGGCTGTTGCCACTTTTAATTTTCAGTTTTTTATATGTTATGGAAATAATTAGATAATTTCAACGTCCTGTCTGCCACTGTGTGCAGTATGAGCAGTTTCAAGGGTTCAGTTCAGCTTTCAGCCTTTTTTTTTTTTTTTTTTTTGTGACATAGGTGAGACTGTTGCCTTCAGTTTTACAGTCACATGCAGAAAGTGTTCTGTCACCATTGCCTGTATGTTCAGTCTTTCGGGAAATAAATACTGAGGACAGCACAGCAGCTGATTAAGGGAGCCCCTGCTGTGGAGTATCTTGCACTGCTAATGAGGCACTATGTGATCGCTTATCACTGGAGGGGCTGCCTGTGTCCACAGGGAAGAGGATGAGAGAACTGGTGAGGGACATAAGGCTGGTGAGAAGCAATTTGATGAGAACAGTGGCTTTGCAAGAAACTGGTTTTAGCACGCACTGCTTTCCAGATGGGCAGTACTTATGTGAGCAGCTGCAGATGACATCTTCAAAGCAGAGATGGGAGGTGGAGATGAGGGGAAGGGAGGAGAAAATTCTGCGATCTGCAAAGACAATGAGAGAAACTGGTCATTAAAGTCATATAATGGTAGAAAGAATGGCATTAGCGCTCCTCCCTTAAAACGCAAGAAACATTTTCCATCTTACTGCTTGGGGGAATTCCTTCTTGGCTGTGTTCTGACATTTCTTCCCTCCTCTGAGGAGCATAGGCATCCTGTAGAGATTTTCTATTCTTACTGATGTTTTTGTTGCTATGATAATCAGAGGTCCTGAATCTGTGCCTACTGTAATCTACTGGGAAGCTCCTCTGGCCTCCCATCAATGTGGAACTGAGTATGGCAAATAGTATTTCACAATATAGACCTGGTTGGCATCTTCCTAACCAGCTGAGTTTTGTTAGACTGAATACAAGTTACTTGAAAACCTAACAATATACATGAGACAATTTTCCTGATGTTAGATGTTTTTTTACATATTGAATTTTACATCAGAGAATTTTACTAGCTGTCTCCTGTTTACTGGGCTCTTAACAACAGAGGGAAGAGCCAGCCACCTGTGTGTAGATGGGGACTGCACTGCATAAAGCCCTCTTTGAGAGAGACCAAAGGAGAGACTATTTTCCCTTTGAGAATTGCTGCTGATTTTGCCTGTAACATGTTAAAATGAAAGAATAAGCACATTGCTGTTCTGGGGGCTCCAAGGATCTAGAAACTGTTAGATTATGTCTTTGCAGGACACTGCACTGTGCAGATACTAACTTTCCTCATGAATTAATGAGGACAGCACAGTGAGGCTCAGGGGTGCCATCACATTAATGTGCAGGACTGACCACACATCGATGCCAACAGGTGTTGGCAGTTGATCACTACTTCTATGACGCACTTAACTCCTCCCTGCTTTATGTTACAATATTACCTTATGAAGCTTACTGCACTCTTCCATGGGCTGGTAGCACGTGTGTGAGTACATCTGCAGATAGCTCAGTGTCTTTTAATTGAGCTGGTACCGCCTGGATAAGAGTCTGGGCTTCTATTGCTTGGACTGGCAGGTCCCACCATCCAAGATGGAGCCTTCCTATGTTTTATGTGCTCTTCCTTTTGACCAAATAAAGCCCTGCTTTATTTCAAGGGTTATACAACCCTTGA
Source organism: Oreortyx pictus (assembly GCA_036925125.1). Lineage (NCBI taxonomy): Eukaryota > Metazoa > Chordata > Aves > Galliformes > Odontophoridae > Oreortyx > Oreortyx pictus. The sequence continues at coordinate 51,959,087 of JAUPFR010000006.1, read as the reverse complement.
AGTCTAGAGGGAGAGAGACAGCCAGTTCTGAGGCGTACTTGTCAGGAATAGGAGAAACTGATACAGTTGGAAAAAGACTTTGTCTCACCCCAGGCTATTAGAGACAGCATGTTAAGATACAAAAAATTCCTATGTTGATCTATATGGAGAAGTTCTGGTCAGGGACATCATTAAATCTGTCTTCCTTTGAAACAGTGTATATTACGGACCAAATAAAAGACTGCCTGCAATGTCTGCTCTGTCTCATTTGCTGTGGCTTTGTCTTCCTGCTGAGTTGTGACAGCCTGACTTCGAGATGGGTTCTAGATGTATTACAGCGAGTCTGAAGTTTTCCTTTAGAGGCTGGAGTATGGTTTCATATTGAATTAATTCAAAGCTTCCAGCTGGAAGAAATATGTCCAAGGCTGCGCTTTTCTACAACTCTTTCTCTCTCCATCTCTATTCTTACAGCCCATGAGTGCAGAAGTGTAAGCAATTTATGTCTGTGGTCTAACTGGGAGAGCTATCTCAAATGGCTGGCTTTATTCCCTTCAGCAGAAACAAAATGAAATATATGGTCTGGAATTAAAATGTCTGTTGCTACGATGTAAAATTTTTCCATCAAGTGTAAATTTGCTCTGAGCTTTGTCTGAACCACTTTGTACTAAGAATAGTAATTAATTACCAGACACCTGAATGACTGGACATCAAGTGCCCATTACCTACCAAATCTGAGTGTTTTTCTCCCTTTCTTCTTTAGCTGATTTGAAAATAAAGGGAGTGATTTGTTGCAACCTGTCTGATTTCTAGAGCTGTTATGGGAAAGATTAAGGTGGCAAAGCACAGCCCTTGGTGAGGAGCAGCCCTTGTCTTGCATCCTGCAGAAAGGCAGGGGTTTCTTTGAGTTGCTGTGCTGGCCAGATGAGCAAAGAAAGGCATTATTTAACCCAGCATGGGCTTGGTTTGCAGAAAAGGTATGTTTTGATTGTTCTCTCCTGATTAGACCCAGAGTGTTTGGGGCGCTTGGGGATTGCTGAATCTTCTGAACTCTTGTTCAGACTGTGTCAGAGCCTAGACAACACAGAGCTTGCCTACAGTGCTATCAGTGGTGGACTGACTAGCATGTCATCTTTAGCAGAGCCTAAAAGTAGTTAGGAATATGTTTTTTCTTTTGGTATGGATCTGCAACACACAGATGAGTGTGGTCATACTCTGAAAACACTTCCAAGAAGAATAGATGATGAAAACATCTCCTGCCCCTGTCTTGTCCACTGGGAGATGATGTGTTTCCTTACAGGTGCAGCCACCTCAAAGCCTTTGCTTCTTTTTTTTCTGTGCTTACTGGATGCGGTGGAGTAGGTACAGATGAAAAACTGTTAATTCTCTTTTGTGCATTCAGTCCCACGCTCAGGCACAACTGAAATCTGTGCCAAGAGACAATTCAGGTTAGGAAAGGGATATGCCATTTCTCTCTACCTCTGCTTCTTGTCACATTTTGTTAAATGCGGTCATGTAGCATGTAATGAAGACATCTGTTCGTTTTGTAGGAAACTGTGAAAAAGTGCGCGCGTTTTGCCTTGTGCCATCTGTTGCCATTCTGATAAACAGTTGAAAGCTCTGGCAAACATAAACAAAAACAGTGCGCTCTGGTGCTAACTGCACCATTCTCTTTCTTGGTGCTCTTTATTCGAGCTTTTCTTCATGACACATTAAATATTTGGGACTCCAGTCTGCTGTAAGGTGAGCTGATGCTTGGCAAACACTGCAGTTCTTTCTTCTGCTTCTGTCTGCGTCCTTGCCCTGAACTCTCCATCAGAGACAACAGTGGGACTGTAAGGAGAGGCTGGAGCTCTGAGCTGCTGGAATGTTATGAAATGCTGTCTGTGCCACCTGGACGGCTCTGCTTTCCCCTCCAAATTTTGTGCCTCTTGAGTGGAAACTTGGCTGAATCAAGAATATGATTTGGGAATATACCACTGATCAGGGGGGATTTGGATGTATTATACAGGATTATTATTTTTCCAGAAATCTGTCTTGGGAGCAGAAGCTCTGTATTAGAGAATTTGTTGAAAATAAGTAGCTTATAATGGATTTCTGGCGACTCTGTGAAGATGAAACACTTTTATTATAAGGAAAGATGGGGGGGAAAAAGGGTAATTTTGTGAGGCTCGTGCTTTCAAAGAAACATAAATAAGACAGTGCTGGAGAGGAGGGTATGGTGGTCAGTTAGAAGCAGTCAGTGGAGAACGAAAAACAAGTGCCTTAAAAGCCACACTTAAAAGTTTGCAAGAACATACAGCAGATCACAAATACTACCGTATATATTTTTTTTTAAAGACAGGAGTTATACTTGTGCAGAAGCCTTCAGCATGTGTTACTTCACATATACCAGACTGAAACTACAGAAATAGTTTCTGTGAAGGGGAAAAAAGACCTCTGTCAACTCCTTACACTACATTCTGACTAAATATAGTGGTTTTGAGTGACACTGCATTTTTGCTGGCATATATAGATTGTCAGTTAACAGCTAAATTACCTTTTATAGCTTTCTGCCTGACTTGTATATAAAGCAGGCTGTGCTTCAGGTTGAAAACAAAATGTACTGTTCTAGCAACTATTAAAATTCATGTCTTATAAAAATACTTATTGCAATGAATTTTTACATAGAATATCTATGCCTATACTGGCAGTCATCTTGGGGGTGCTCTGACAAGGAAAGCAGTATGAATATACAGGGGTAAAAATATCAAGATGCTAGGAGAAGATCATAGGAGAAATAACAGATCGTCTTTTGAGACAGGCCGTGGAAATGTGTAAATAGAAAGTTCTCTAATGCGTGCTGACAGCGAGCGGAAACACAACTCATATTGCAACTATAGCTTTTCATAACCCAAACATAGTTATTTTTAGTCTGCTTTCCTTAGGAAACCAGGCTTATGAGCACATGGGTGTATGTTTTTGTGTGTGTATACACGCATCTGCCTGTTCACTGTCCTCACGACTTCTAAATCTGCTTGTCTGTTCCAGCCGGGTTTGACAGGGAGGTGATAGTTTGCATCCTGATGAGTTTTCCAAGGGTGAGTAGAGAGGGAGAGGCAGTTTGAGTCCCATTCCTTGTTAGATATGAAGGAACACACATGGGGAGAGACTGGAATAACACTCCAGCTACAAGAAAGCCATGAGGGGGAAGGTCCAGCACCTTGTTAGACACAGGAGAATCTGCCTGCAAGAAATGAAATCTAAGGAAAACAGGTTTCAACAGTTTCACTGTTTATGGAACAACTTTTGAGGAGGTGGGACTTCTGGCATAGGCTTCTTGTTGGCAGCTTCGGCAGGCTCTGCTCCTCTAGGGAGGAGAATGTGAAACAGGCATAACAGTGGGTTACACCAGCTCTTGGGAATAGAGCTATCATGGGACGAACTTTCTATTTCTGAGAAGATGCTGTAAGTGTGTGTGTGTGTCTGTGACAAGATGTATGATCAAGAAGAGTAGTGTCATTCTCGCATACATCTATCAGTGTATTTTCGTTTTTATCCTAACTTCATAGTGGTTTCTGAGTAGGGGAAAAAATGTTAAGCGCTCGTTCTGACACACGTTGTGATAGTCAGATAGTCAAAATGCCATGGAAATAGCTTTCTCTAGATAAATTTTCGGTGGAACTGTGTGTTCCTGCAAAAAGACGGATTTCTGTGAAATGACTATTTTTGAAGGAGAGGAAAAAAAAAGAAAAAAAAACTTGTCAAAAAGAGTTTATTGCTTGGAGAGTTACCAATTTCAGTATTAAATGATAAATCAATTTGTACAGTTACAGCTCTAATGGGGATTAGATCACAGTAAAGCTTATGGGTACTCAAAACTTAATTAGCTCCCTGGAATAGGTGTGACTCTATATTGACTTGGTAAGTCTTGAATCAAGCTCTGAAGCTTTGATGAGCTGAAGGACTCAGCATTGTGGCAGCTGTACATCAGTGACATCTCCCCAGCTGAGATTGCCTGCCATGAACCCTCTCCAGTGTCAGGGAAGGGTTAGCTGCTGCTTTTACAAAGTGGCCAGAAGAAGATACACTGTTCCCTTCTTCCCCCTCACCTCCCTCCTTGGATAACAGTCTCAGTGCCTGGGGCTGAGGTATGGTTCAAAGCACCCGTATCAGTAAGACTGCGAAACCTGATTTTCCATTTGTACCAGTAGGCTGGAGATTCTTTTAAGGCAGGAGATACTTGGAGCTCTTCCGTTTTGTGTGGGAAAATTCACCCAACGTTGTCATGTTGAGCCGTTCTAAAGACTTAGATTGGGATACTGCTTGAACTATAACCTCTTTTGTAGGAAAGGCGTCATTGATCATATGAGCAGCAGTATCTTTACGTGAGGTTTTGGTCAAATTCCAGTTTTGGCCCTCTCTTCTGTCACGATACTCCTTGAGGACAAGTGAAATTTGCCTGCTTCCAGCTGGATCGAAGAGGTTATTCTTTCTTGGTCTAACCTGATCCACAAACAGGCCCTGCTGCATGTCTGCATATTTAGATGAAAGCAATATGAATTGCAAGCTGTGTTGTTGTATTTCAGTATCTGATATGGAACAGCTTTGATAAGAGGTTCAAGGAGAAGTCCAGCCTCTGGGGAAGGAGGGTTAAGTTGAATCCTGTCTTCCCACATTCCAACCAAACACACTTATCCCTGAGCCAGAAGTTAAACTGGAAAGTCTTCCATGTTCTGCTAAGGAGCTGGTGCAAATCTGCCCTTCACTTTATTTCTCAAATGTTTTCTTAACTCAGGGATTATTTCATACAACTCTTGAAAAAATAAATCATGAGTCATTTTTTGCACTACTATCTGACTCTGAATTTGAATTGCTACCATACAAAACCTATGTGATGCTCATCAACATGAATTTGCTCGTCATTCTTTTTTTCACTTGTATCCCTGTTCACATGTGTGGGACTTTCTGGTTTTCAGTGAGATTTCAAGTCCTTGCTCCCCTGAGGTATCTAGGGCTGCCATCAATCCATGTCTCTCTGGATGAGAAACAGCTGCAAGAGTATTAGGCTGTTCAGGTGCAAGGTTGGGAAATGTCTGGTTTGTGACTTGCAGTAGGACAAATGAACTGATATCAATCTGCTCAGTGTCGTCGTAAAGGCTTGGAGATTTCTAATACTGTCCCAGAGCAGGAGCCTGATGTCCTTGAAGTTAAGCTAACTTTATTAGCAGAAATATAGGTACCCTGGGACTTGTAATGCCACCCATGGGTCAGGTTGCAGTGCTCTGGGAGTTTTTATTCTAAACTACTTTTTATTTTCTTTTGAATAAAAATGACTACTTGAGGTTTTAAACAGGAACAAGACTCTTAATCATGTTGATAGTGAGAGAATCCCTACTCTGAAGAGATGACTGTCTAACTAGTCAGAAAATGAAGAAGGGATGAATACAGGGATTGATGCAAAGTAATTAGTGTGTCACATTGATCAGCAGAGACGGGATTATTGAAACCTTTGCCTCGTGCTTTTGTATGGGCTTTTTAAGTGCAATTTTATATCTGGGCCAATGTTTAGATGTGCTGGCTACTGCTGCTTGTCTCTGGGAAGAAATAAGGGTCTCAGATCAGTTTAACCTTCCTGTAAATTGTTGATAGTCCTGTAGCAAGTGTAGAATAGTGATCAGGGTTTTGGTGCCCATGAAAACAGGATGATTTATTTTTCTTCTCAGCTGTTTCTTATGCCTTACAGTGCTGTTGAGAAGGTATTTATCTTCTGGTATCTGTCTTATGTATGAGAGAACTGGTTTGTAGAAATTGCATCCAACCCCTTACTAAAGACCTCAAAGCACTGTCTGCTCATGAGAAGAGGAGATGGAAATAAGACAAGGTCATGCAAGATCATGAGGTCTCTTGTGATCTCCCAGTCCAGCTGATATTTGTTTGGACAAAGACTTTGTAGGTGATTACAGCTGACTCCTTGTCATGAATTATCTTCTCGGTGTTCCTTTGTTCCATCTATGTTCTTATCTCTTTATTTTGCCCATGTAATTCTTGGAGCCTCAGTGTGTTTTGATTCTTGATGAGGCACTTATATCAATTGTAGAAAGATAATTCTTGTACATTCTGTGCAGAAATCTATTACACTCCACACGGGAAAACAAATGGGCCATTTCCTTGCCTCTGATTCTGGCTAAGGACACCACTCCTCAGGTTAGGAAAACAAAATGGGACAGAAGGATTATCTGGTTTGTAGGCCTTGTTTCCTCTCTTATGGCTGGACAGAAATCTGCTGGATCTAACCCTCTAATTTAACACTTCCTTAAGAGAGCAGTAGATGCTATAGTCAGGCTACCCAATGAGCGACCTCTTCTGGCTCCCAGCTGATGTTTAGTTTATGATACTATCCCACCTAGAGTCATCCACTGTCTGCTATCTTTCCTGCTTTTGTTCTGTGAAAACTTTACTGGAGAACTGAGAACAGGAGCAGTGGCCTATATCTTCAGCTACTATAAAAAACAAGATATGAAGTACTGAGAAAAACCTTAAATGAATTTCATGGGTACATGGAATTTTGTACGTACAATTAAAAAGCATATATTGCATGGAAAATTTATGTTGGCAGTATTAAAAACAAGCATTTGAGCCGAACTCAAACACAAACAGTGCAGTAAATGGAAGAGGGGACTTAAGACATGATCTCCACTACACCTAAAAGTGAAAGTCATTTTCAGTGATGTGATAGAGAGCAGGAGAGTGGGTGGGCAACATTAACTCAGCTGATATAACGATCACTTTCACACACTTGAAATGATGAATATTTGTGGCCCTAAGAGTGAAAGGGGTTTAGGGCAATCCCTTCTGATCATTCTGTGAAGCTCCAGCCATGATCCTCTAACAGTGTCTTTATATTAATGAACATGCATTCTTCAGTTTAATTTCCACTTGCATCCAGTTGTTTGCCCAGTTTCACAGTAAAAAAGTTTAAGTTCATAGAAAATATCCTGTCTTACGTTTTGTTCCCAATGGCTCTTATCCTTTCACAGAGCACCTCTGAGAGTAGTCTAGCTCTACTTTGTTTCCTCTCCACTACTGATATACACATTGGTAAAGAGGAAGGATCCCCTTCTTTGACCTGCTGGTAATACTCTAAATGCTGCACATGATGCTGTTGGCCTTCCTGTACGGTCAACTTATTTTCCATCAAGGATCCTGGTCCCTTTCTATAAGACAGCTTTCCAGTTGCTACGTCATCAGCCTGTTTTGGTAAATGGGCTTTATCCTGGCCAAGTATAGGACTTTGTATTTCTCCTTGTGGATCTTCTTGAGACAGATCCCTATTGGTCCCTTTCTCCAGCCGATCAAGGTGCTTCCTAATGGCAACACCATCTGGTACATCAGCCACTCTTCCCAGTTTTATATCTCCTCTAAACCTTAGAGTTCAGGTCATTACTGGAAGTTACAGGTTAGAAATGAGTATTGGCCCTTGGTGGTCCTTATATGGATTTTGTGCCTTTGTATCCTTGTGATACAAATACGTATCCTTTTGTGATCAAAGGATCACAGTCCTCTGAAAATAAATTAGGCTGTTTTCTGTCCACCTCTGAGTCCATTAATCTAGGCTGTACTTCATCAGTTTGTGGATGAAGATGTTCTGAGAGTGCTAAAAGCCTTACTGAGGTGAAAAAAAAAATCAGGAAAAAGAAAAAAGAAACAAATCCAAATCCATTGTTCTCTTATTTACCAAGTCAACCACCTTTTTGTAAAGGGCTACCAGATTGGTCAGATTTGCCCTTCTTAAATACATTCTGATTACTCTCAGTTTGTTGTCCTTCATAAGTGGCTTCCAAGAGGATTTCCTCCAGCAGCTTTCTAGAGATCAAGGCTAGGCTGATGTGCCTGTAGTTCTCTGGATTATCCTCCTTGTCCTACTTGAAGATGAGAGCAACGCTTGCTTTCATTCAGTCCACAGGAACCTTCCATCTCCCTGTAATTATCAAGAGTAGCCCTGTAGAGACATTGGCCGCTATCCAGCACTCCCTACGTTGCACTTCTTCAACAGAGGTTAAACCTTCTTTGCTCCAGACCTTCCTGCTAGACTCAACAACTTGAGAACAGTCCTACCAATGAAAATCAAGCAGCAAGTTTCCCAGGCTCATGTCACGTGCTCCCAATTAGGTGAGCTACTGGTAGTAAGTAGAACAGAGGTTAGTTCTGCATCTTAAAATGAGGTGCTTAACTGCAGGAAAATAGGTCATGATCTTTTGATCATTCTCTTCGTAAATGCGAACTCTTTTATGCTGTATTGCTGACACTTGTGAATGTAAGTGACAGAAGACCAAAATGTCTGTTAGCCTAGTTATGTCTTACATGCAGCAAAGCAGCTATTAACACAAAAGAGAAACAGGACCCCCTGTGGTTTGCCTTTTATGTTTGTTATTCATTCCAGTAAACAACATAGGGAAGTTTTATCAGGTAACTTTGTTTCTGAGGCCAAAAAAAAAAAAAATCACACCAAGCAGATTGATCATGAGTTAGCAACTAGGGAGAGAAAGGGAAGAAAAACAACACCCTTCAGCTATAATGTTTCCTTAAAATTAACATATCACATTGAAGGTGTAAATGACATGAGGTCTGAGGGCTGTTGAATTTCCAAATGTTTTCCTACAATATTGTGGGCTGGCAATTAATCAATTTTCTGTGCCTTTCAGAGTTTTCCTCTGAACAATGTTCTTCCTCTGAAGCTCATTAGCCATCAAAACCTGTCATGTCTACACATGTTTTTCTTGCACCTCATTAAGAGATTATTGATTGTTGGCTACTACGTCTTTCAGAACTTGCTTCAGAAAATTAATTTCAACCACAAGTGCAATTTAACTGAATGATTTTGTCAATGCTCGATAATGACTTGTTTTGTTAAAATAATTTCAAAGTTTTCATCATACTTACTTTATTTTGTCCTCCACAAAACATGAATCGCCTTTAGATGAAGCAGGAAAAAAAAAAAAAAGGAAAAAACCCACCTTACTAATATTATATTATCTTAAGATGGATTGAATCCTGAAGCAGTTTCAAGGAAGAAACAAAAGTTCATGATTACTATTGATTGATCTGTAACAAGTGTTATTTCGTGACCACAAGATTTCTCTTGGTATGTGATATTTGTCAATATCATTTCCCACTGAGGAAAGAAGATAGGCCAAGCAATTAACATCCTTTTCAGGATTGTTTTGATAATTACAGTAGATTTTTAACTGGTGAAGTTATTAATTATTCAGATCTCATGAATTTCCTTCAATAGGAAGGAGTTGTGCAGTGGTTGACGTTGGAAGAGACCTCTGGAGTCGGTCTAGTCCAACCTCCCTGCAGGGTCCCTACAGCACCTGGGATGGTGTCCAGGTGGCTTTTGACTATCCCCAGGGAAGGAAACTCTTGGGTACCCTGTTCCAAGGCACAGTCAACCTCACAGTCAAGTTTTTTTTCACAAATTAGCAAGTTATTTCTGTAGTCACGTAGTCAAATGAACTTCTCTTCAGCCATCAGCCACTGAAAGCAGTCAGTTTGTTTGCTCAAGGAGGAAGAAAAAACATTTTAGCAGTTTCTTGACACTTTGTCCACTCTGGCTATTGTGTACAGTAAATAGTAGGCTTATCTTCAAAAGTGTCTGTAGTAGCTGATAATGCTGTTGTATGCATTCTACAGGGAAAAAACTGAAGTAGAGAGAGACAGAGAAACAGATTTGTCCAAAGTTTCTGATTACATTTGGAGGTTGGTAATTACCTCAGAACTGTCCTAACAACTGAGACATCAAGATTCTGTTATTTCTACACTGAAGCTACATAGGACTGGAGTATCAAACTTGTTTGTTCACTTCTGAAATTGCAGTAAGGCAATTACAGCACCTCAGTATGTTGGAAGATGTAGCACTATGTATGTTCTTTGTGTGAGATGTTCTCTAGCCTACAAACCTCTGTGAAGAGGTTTTCCTCTCTTAACCCACCCTCATCACCTTGGTTTATTGTTCCTGCTTTTAACACACAGGTTTTAGGGAGCCCCTGCAATTGCATCAAAGGAATTGTCTGCTTTGTTGACAATAGAAAATAGACGAACTAGTGTGAGTCAAAATAATAGAATCATGAAATGGTTTGGGTATGAAGGTGCCTTAAAGTTCACCTAGCTTTAATCCTCTACCATGGGCAGGATCACTTCTTGCTAGATCAGGCTGCTCAATCCAACCTGAACACTTCCAGGGATAGGATATCCTCAGTGTCTCTGGGCAGCCTGTTCTAGTGACTCACCACCCTCCAAAAGGGTAGGGATAGGGAAGGATAGGAACATTTGGAATTGGCTTTAGCTCCAAGAGTAAGCTTATGAAAAGTTACCTTAAGAATCCTTGATAGGAGAAAGACAGAATTCTGGTTTCCTAGAGCTCTTATGAGACTTACTGGTGTTTCTTTGACCTTTCATCTCTTCTTGGTAGACAGACCTCTTAGTAGAAAGAAAAGGGGTCTGACTAAACAGGCCTTATGATTTTCAAAGCCTCTGATGGGGAAGTTTCTCCTCCATAATGCTGGTTGTGATGCACTCAATGCTCATGTGGTTTCCTCCTCCAAGACAGTCATTGTTAATGATATCCTTCTACTTTCTTGGCAAGAAAGACTAGGTTGACCCATCTGTCTTGCTTAACTAATTAGAGATTGATTGGGTGAGATTCAGACTCTCAATTTATCTTAAACAAGATAGGTCAACCTGTGATCTGTGATGTCATACAGTATGCTGAAAAACAGCATTTTAATTTTCAAGTAAACAATATGAACCCACACAACCACTGATAATAAGAAATTCCATGAATGCATTTGCTGTGGTAATTATTCTGTGTATTACTGAAGGAGAGGTATTTAAATGACTTTCTATTAAGAAATGTATTATCCGTATAGATTTGAAGCCACTCAAAATTGAAAGAAACTTAAAAAAACAAACAAAAAACGAAGCACCCCACGTAGGCAAGCATTTTGTTTTGTGGGATGGACAGGCCATTTAGATTTTATGTTCAGACTGCTTGTGTAGTGAGCTTCTCTGAGTAATTCCTGCACACAGCCTCCTGCCTTGTGGCTGGATGCTCAGGGATTCACAGCTTGCTGCTGAAGCTATGTTTGCCTGAGGATACCAAAACATCGGTCCTGGTCCCAGGATGGTCTTTGACTTGACAGAGCACTCTTCAAGCAGGAACAGTAGCCACCAGCTGCTCCCTTTTAGTTCTGTTCTGGTTATTCTGGCTTCTGTTCAGCTCATACCAGTGCATTTAATCAAATTACCACCTGTCACTTCTCTGTTTCCGAGCTGTACAACTCAGCGTGAGACAAGTTTAAACCCAGTTCTGCTGCAGTGGCAAAGCTACCGTCAGCCTTAGGGAGATGAGAATTTACCCCACCATTCAGTGACGTACTATACAATTACAGAGATACCTACATACAACCCTTTGTTTTTCTGATGTTAGAAACTGGGAACTGCCAAACAGGCAGTATGCTCTGCTATGCAGAATGTCAGTTTGACCTCTCTGGGCTCTGGCTGTTCAGCGTGTTCCAGTGAGAAGCTCAGAGGTCTTGGTAGATGATAATGGATGAATCTGTAATGCTACTGCATTAAGTGAAACAAATGGATAAGGACTGTGGGTGGAATCCCCCTTTCTTGTACGAGTGCCAGACTTGAAAAAGCATTCAGGGTACATGCTACATCCTACAGTTGGTGGGATTCTGGTACCTAAACTGCCGTTATGGGCTGAGGCCTGTGCTAGGGATCTTTCTGCAGAATAAAGGAATAAGCTCTGAGCAGACCGGGTGTGATGGTCCTACTGCTATGACCACAAAAAAACATAGACCAATGTATTCTGTTCTGAGAAAGAACTTTGTAGAGTTGTGTTCATAGCTCCCAGGCTGTCAGAGGCATTGCTTTCTTTACCCTTCATAAATGTACTGAATCTGAGCTTCAAGCAGTTGGCTTTATTTTGTTCTGCTGTTCCCACTGGTGGGTTCCTTCAGACCCTAATTGCTGTAGTGGTTAGAAACCCTCTTTTGATTTCCAACCTAAATATATTCATGGTTAATTTATATTCTTCTCTTGTGCCAGGGTTGGCCATTAACTTAAATAGTTCTTTTGTCTTGTGGTGTTTATCCTCAGGACAGATTTGAAGAGAGCAGTCTTGCCTCTTTCACCAGCTGTTTTACCAGTCTAAACAAGCTCAGGCCCTTTGGTAGTCTTGTGTTAAACTGTCTCTTCATGGTAACTGATCTTCAACTCTTACCCAGTTTGAAGCCAGCTGCGCTTACACAGATGGGAAACTCCCTCCCATCTCTAGTGACTGTATCTTCCTGATTTTAAGTGTATTTGCTGTATGGAGCCAGTGGCCCAGCATTACCATTCTCCACAGGTATACCATGGATCATGCATCCCTGCTCTTCCCACTTCTGTATGTAGAAGTTAGCAGAATAATTTAGTCCCAGTATTAGAAAGATTTGTGAAGGACACCAGCTATATGTCCTGCTGTGGTGAAAACTTCTGCATTTCATTTGTGTTGGACTATGGATAATGCGGAGATTTTGCTTTAGGCTGGCTTCTCTCATGTGGTGTTCTTGATCTCTCCCTCCTGTCTCCTCTTCTATTTTTTTTGGCAGGGGAATGCCCTTATGAGGGTAATTGATGGGATGGTGTGTAAGAGCAAGCCCTGCTTTCTTCCTGCCTTTCCTTCCTGCCTGCTAGCACAGTTGTATTCAGCTGGAGGATCATACTGAGTATTTCCAGCTGCTCTGACATCTCTTAGCTTGTCAGAAGTCTGAATTTCCCCTTCATTGGCACAGACTTAAATGCCTTTTGCTAGACCTTGGTCTTCATCACACAAAATATCAGTGGTATGTTCAGTTTTCATGATGAGGAGCGATCCTACTGGGAGAACATCAGTGAACTTCTGAGTTAAAACTGGTAAGCTTTGAGGGTTTTGTTCAGTGGTATTGGCAAGACTCTGGAACAGTTCCCTGCAGGTCTAATTATTTTTACTAGAAAAAGTCCCATTGCAATGAATGGGAAATTTGGACTATACCATGATTTCAATTGACTTTGTATTGTACAACTGTCATGCTGGAATAATTTATAACATACCATGAGACAGGACTGCACTGTGAGAGGAACGTGCTTGCTGGAGTGTCTTGTATAAGGAGGACTATGGTCTAGCAGTAGTTCGGTATCGCATTCTGACTGTGGTTATTGTTTTAATTTGCAGTGCCTTGGCACTGCAAGCAGTCACATTTGCTAGTGTTTGAAAAGAAAAAGGGGAATCAAATACGCAAGAGCAGAGAATATGATTTAGCATTTGACATAAAACCACAGAATTAAGGCAAACCAGACACATGCCCACTTCTCAGCATTTTGTTCGCATCAACATGCCCCTCAGTTTCAGCTCTGTGATACCTACCACTTAGAAGTGTTTGTGATGTTTAAGAGTAATTTAATTGATTTAAAGATGTATGTGGTGGCAGCATTACGCTTCAGACTTCTTTTTCTCTTATTTCAAAATTCTTCCTAACGTTGGAATCATAGGTAGGATTAGCCTTAGCCACCGAACCTGTGAGTTCATGTGTCTGTGGAGGTCACAGTTAATATGGTAGATACTTGGAGAGACATTATTTCTGGCTCTGAAAGTGGATTTCTGGGTTACCCTTGAGCACTTGAGATGCTCTTTATGACTCTCTCACTTTAACCTTCTGTGTTTAGGTGCTTTGAGACCTGCTAGTTGTATGCAGGAGTTGGGCATCCCCAAAATATCAACTACCATTTGGTAATCCATGCAACAGTTGTTATATTTGTGTCACAAGTACTACTGCATTTATGTGTATTCCTGGGCCTGATCTTTGGAAAGGTCTTTCTCATCCTGCCAAAATGTAGCATAGAAAGGTCTAGGATTGCTTGTGAGCTTTTTTTGGAGGGAGGGAGGGAAGGAGATGTTGAAGATAAATGGTGAGAAAAAAGAAGTTCAATTTTTATGCTGTTAACTTTTCATTGAAATCTCCTAAATCTCCATGTTCTTGGAGAAGTTCTTTGTGAAGTTACTCAGGTCAAATTTCCTTTGTCTCAAAAACTTCTGGGAGAAGATCTTTAACCAGCTCTCCAATATAGTCTTGGTGGTGGCTGCATGAGATGAAGAGACAGTTCAAAACACCTGGGGTCAGAAACACTTCATGTTCTTAATTTGTATTCTTGGAGGTGATCTGCTGCCTCTCACATGCGGCAGGAGCATTGTGTTCTCCTGTTACTCATGCTATACCCAGGTTGTGGGTCAAGGAAGGCGTCTGATCTTCAGAGCTGTGCCTCATCCACTGTTAATGAAGGCAGGAGTATGGAACTGAGAACGAAACATAAGAGGTCAAGTTGAAACTCTGAGTCAAAGCTGATGCTACATGTTTCTCTGGCTTCAACTCCCTATTTAAAAAGCTGAGCAAAATGATGCTCCTTTACTTGCAGCTTGAGCCTATCCCACTTACTTTAGGACTCCCATGATTCCTGTGCAGTGACTTACGCAAAGGGACCTCAACTTTAGTAGAGGGCCCCCAGATATGGTGACAACAGAGGTACTGAATAATGGCTGTTGAGAGATGGTTTGTAAAGTGAGTATCCCCAGCACAGTTCTTAGACTAAATGTTGATCCATGCATTAAAGATGGAACACTCTGCTAGCATTTAGATGGAATAGAATACAAAGATATAAAGCTTATGGTCCAAGCAGTGCATATCCTAATTCAGTTGATTGAAGACAGCTTTACAAACAGAATAATAAAGCACGAAACCCCAAAGGTTTTATCAGGGGAGTACTTTAGAGGAGTAAAGAGATGTTGTCTGCTTTTGTTTCTGAGGGCACCCTCCAGTCACTGTTACGAAGCAGGGCTTATTAGCTCAATAATTAATTCATTGACTTACAAACAAAGGGTGTAACACACCAGGGTGTGCTTTTTAAATGAGAAAATGCTACATTATAGCTTCCAGATTATTAATGAATTAAATATACAGAGTCAAGATAGCTTCAGTTTAGTGTGGCAGTAAATAACTTCAACCAGTGAAGGATGTGGGCAGGAGAGAGGAAAAAACCCTGAAAGAAAACTTCCTACTGCCTGATCCTCTGCAGATGAGTTGCACTTGCAAAAGCCAGAAGAGAACAGTCTGCTCACGGAAGGAGCATCTAACAGGGCTGCTGACAGCTGGGATCGTGAGAAAATAGCAACAGGTTGTTTCAATCAATAGAGAAGGAGGGGTGATTGATTCTGAGGCTAGCAAGGGGTTACTCAGCCAATGATTAGCCACCTTATCAAAGTTATCTGATAAAACCCTGGATTATGCTTGACTCAGAGTCCTGGCTTTTTGAGGAGAGTTCAGATCTGGATTTTCCTCTTCCCCCAGTGCTCGTTGCTGCTGAAATGTTGTTGCAGTTGGTGCTCTTTGTTCTTTAGAAGGAAACAGATTCTTCTCGTCTGAAGCATCAGCACAGAGACTGTGAAATGCCATCTCTGTGTGGGATGGGGACAGAGCTAGAGCTGGTCAGGACAACCATTTGCTATGTTTATATTATACTCAGTTTCTCAATGTCAAAAGTGGATGGGGAGACTACAAGGTAAATGTAGGAAAGCTATCAAACAGATTTATATTTTGCTGTCCTCTTCACCTTCACCTGTCCCTAAAGCTCCCAATGCTTCAGGAATGTGTACTGTTAAAGGTGGTGGCACCCATTCTTCAGAACAAAAACATGGGTTGTGCAATTGATGCTGAGGTGCTTGGTGAAATAAAGCAGGTGGGAACAGTCCAGTCATAGTTTAAGGAGTTCTGGAGCTGTGCCCTTTTTCCTGAACCTGACTTGAGCTTTTTCTTTAATGACTTGGCCAACTAGCTCTGAGTGCAAATAATTTGTGGGATACACTTTCCTTTGAATTTCTGGCTGCAGCCATTTGTAGCTTATTACTGTGTCTAAGCATGAGATTGTCTTTAGAAGTATTGCATGTGTCTTAAGGTAATGAGCCTATTCCATTGATGCTCTGAATGAGATTACTCTGTGCTGTACCAGGATTACAATTTGTTTGTGCTACTGCATTGTGCGGGCAATCACAGAAAAGACCAAGACCCTTTCACACTTTGATAAATCCACATAATGAGAAAGTTCCTTCTCTGTTTAGGGCTGGCTGAACATTTTTGAGCTGTATCTTTTCAGTAGGAAGTATTTTTGCTAAAATGAATACACATGTGGAAAAATCTACTGAAGCGACAGAAAGATGCTCTTCATTTGCAAGAAATAAAACGTATTTAATCTTGTTTTACAGCTGGTGACCTCAAATATGATAGGGCTAAATAAACCATTCAGTATCTTTTAGCGAGCCTGTGGCACAGCTAGAATCTCCGTTTTGCTGCTTTAAGCCATGTTTCTGGAGATTTGGACGCAGAATCATCTTATCCCTCCTTTACGCCATTTAGACTTGGCTTGGAGCTGCTGTTTTTGTGGACCTTGTGACAAAGGAGAGGGCAGGAGAGGAGGTGAGCAGTCACAAGAATGGCAACTAGCCATTCCCTGGCCCTCCTGTTACTGATGAATATCACTCAAACTTCGTGCCTTGATTTCTTTGAGGTAAAAATAATGTTGCCCCTTCAGTTTTTGTTTGGGAGCCATGGACAGGCCCTGATCAAGCATAGTTCTTTTCACATTGCTTCTGTTACCTTCAGAGCAACTGAAGGTTCTACTTGGCACATACTAAAGTATGTAGATGAATTGAAATGTAAGAACAGTGGCTGCCAAGCCAATTCTTTGCTGCGTGAAGTTTGCTCAAGAAACGGTGGGCAACTGCATGAAACTACAGGGAAGGTCTGTTTTGAATTCTAATTTTCCTCTTTATGCTCAGAAGAGTCAAACCGTTCTCAAGGTATTTCAGCATGTAGCATAAAAGCTGCTAATTATACAAATAAACTGAGCACGTATGTGCTGAAGTATTTCCTGCTGCTGGATGCAAAGAGTATTTATATGAGGTATTAAAGAGCAAAAGGTGTTGTAGAAGTCCCACAAAGTTGCTGCAGATCACAGTTGAAATGCTAATAGTTTACAGGACAGTTGATGAAAATAAACTCGTATCATTTTTCCTTTTTGAAATAAGAGTGGCACAGGCTGCCCAGAGAAGTGGTGGATGCCCCATCCCTGCAGAAATTCAAGGTCAGGCTGGGTGGGGCTCTGAGCATTTGATTGAGCTGTAGCTGTCTCTGTTCCCTATGTGGGAGCTGGACAAGATATCTTTAAGAATCTCTTTCAACTGAAACAGTTCTATGATTCTATTGCTGATCTTGGTCGCGGATGCATCTTCACATAGTTTTTACGTACATGCGTCTTAGCATAATTTAAGTAACTCCTTAATTATTTGGTATCTTTCTTTCGGTTAAAAAAAATAAAAACCATCAAACTGATGTTCAGAAGTCACTGGTGTCAATCAAATAAAGGAGGAGGAGAAATCAGACTAACATGTCTCAGTGTGAGTGTAATCCCTGACTGTCTTCCTTGACTCACCCTGAAATACAGGCTGTCAGCTCTGCTATACCGTATTAAAACATTTTCTTGGAGATCAGACTAGAAGCCGAGCAGGGACTAAGCAGTCCTTGTGGACGGAGCATAAGCCTGTTACTATCAGTTCTATTTTGCATTTGAAAGAGACGACACTGCAGCCAGGTCTGGCTGAATTTCCCTGGGTGTTTCCTTATAGAGCTAATTACTGTCCCTGGGGCCCGTGTCCAACATGCCCAGAAGGATCAGACCAGTATCCTGTGTTCAATTAAGGTGTTTTTTCTTTTCTTTTTTTTCTTTTTTAAATATAAACCAAGGCATTTGACCTTTGGGTTTGTGGATCCTATTGCTAGGAGTAAATCTGACCTCTGGTAATTAGTGCTGGACAGCTTCTTTGGCCCCAGCTTTGAGATGAAAGGCTACAGTGCTGCAGTGCTGTTCCAAATCCATTAACCAAACAGAGTCTTAAGGAGCCTTTGGACTTCATGACCTTACCCAATCTCTAGTAAACAAATTCTTTAAGCTAATCAATGCAATGGAATAACTTTGAGTCCTTTATGTCTCCTACTCTTTAGTGTTTTTAATCCAGTGCTGTATGGGCAGTGATGTTCTCATGTTCTTAACATAAGGCTGATAACACTCTGAGCGGTGTTTCCTGCTTCTTGCTAGGAGGCTTTCCCACAACGTTATTTTTCAGACTGCAGCGATGTGCAGTTCTGCTATTAGGCTCCTCTCGAGCTGACAAACACACTCAGCTCTTTGAAGACTAAAAGTACGTGACTAGCCCAGTGCAGGAGGTGAGATTTTTGCATGCACAGCTGCAGCAATGTGAAAACGCTCTGTGAGCAGCCTGCGCCATCTTCCTGTCAATGCAAAAGCAAAAGGGATGGGAACAATGTGTAAACACGGCGAGATGTGAAGCCCAAGAGAATGGATGACTAAGTCACATCTCTGTGATAGATGCAGACATAATGAAGAATCTCGGGTTTCTTGGGGACACGCAGAAGATCCCAGTGGTCCCAGCATTACGAGGAGGCCCATCAAACAGCATTAGCAGCCTAATTAAGTGTGCAGCTTAAACTTAATTTTCCTGGTAGCATTAAGATGGATTAAACATGATTCATTTTGTGATGTCCTTGGATTTTTTTTGGTGTTTTTCACTCGCCTTCCTACCTTGTCATTTTGTCTCAATCACTAACATTACTGTTTTTAGTCAATGCACTGGAGTAGTATTTAAAAATGGGATTTTCTGAGCAAATCTTCATAATATGCAGCACCTGGTTTCCTGTCTCTCAAGAAAGCGCTCCTTCTTTTAATGAATAGGTTAATTATGTAAAGCATAAGCATGGCAGGTAAATGGTGGAAGATTTGCTAATCTCTAAATGAGGAGGAGGATCCGTTTTATGAGAACATTCTGTATCATTCTGCTTCTTTTTCTGCTGTGCAAGCCAGGTGAGGCTGTGCACCAGCACCAGTATGGAACAGTAGACATCCAAGTATGTTGATTCCTGTTTCTGCTTTGTTTTCTTATATATATATGTCCATTTTTAGTGCAATCGTATAGTACAGTCTTATGCAGAATGAAAGCAACAAGCCAGTATGCTAGATGTGAAAACTTCTCTCTGTGGCTCTCTATGGAAATATGGAAACAAGTAAAAGATTCATATTCCTGAGGGTAAGAGGTTAATTCTTCCAGATTTTTTTTTTCTTTCTGTTTTTTGTTTTCCCTGGGGAAAAAAAATAAAAAAGAGATGTCTATCTTTTGATTCTTATAATTATTTAAGTAGTTTTGAGGAGCTAAATCTTGCCCTGGTGGTAAACCCCAATCATGTGAATAGATGCCCAGAGATGTTTGATTGAGCATGTGGTAGAGTTTTGACTGGCATGCAGATTAGTAGGCAATATGGGAGCTGTTCTTTAGGGCCAAAGGATTTGGTGGTCTCTTCAGCCTATGAGGAGATGAGATTCATGGAGATGACACTAAAACTTGTGCATTCAGCAACAGGAATAGAGGCCTGCTCAAATGCAAATTACTTTCAGGGATCTGCGTGCCAAACTGACCTTTATTTAGGTGGTCACACACTGCCTTTCTGTCTGTATGTAATAAGCAACAATACAGTATCTGAAAGAGAAGAAACTACAGGATGACTTGAAAAAGAGGGTTGTGATTTATTTCATTTTGTGAAAAGAATGCTCTGAAAGGCAGTCAGGTCCTCCAACCCAAACAAACAGGCTACCTCTTAAGTCCTTTGATGTGTCCTTGAAATCCACAATTAGCCCTTACTGTACTGGGAATCTCCAAATACGTCATTCTCAGACAGAATGAATACAACCAGAAAAATCTTCTGAAGTATGATGCCAGCACAGGATTTATTTTCATTGGTTGGTGGGTTGGTTTTTTTTTTTTTTTTGTCTGCTGTGAAATTATTTTTTCCAAGTGGATGCTTATTTTATTTTCAATATCCCACTGGGCTTACAGAGCCCGGAAGGTTGCTCTCTTGCTTCTGCTGCTTCTTTATTGCTGTAATCTCACTGTAATGCAAAGGGATTTGGTCAAGACAAGCATCAGAATTTCTGTGATGAACGCTTTTCCCTGATGCATTGAATTATGATTTCTTAGTGGGAGCTCTCAGTAGTTCTTTTTGATTTCTAATTGTAGTATAAAAACCAGTTTCTGCTTGAAGAAACATGCATCCTGTAAGTTGAGCCAGGGAAAGGGAACAACCTGAATAATTTCTCTTTCTGAATCAGCAAAATTCATAAAGGCCATCAGAACAAGTTGGGGGCGTGTTAAGAGGTGCTTCAGCGTGGAGAAGGTGCGATCTCATGGCCGAGGTCACACAAGAAGGATGGAGTAATTAGAGATAGTTATTTAAGGCCTCCTCCTTCAGGTCTGGTTACAGCAGGCTCTGGCCATCCTATTCATGCATTCATTTGATATTTTACTCCGTAACTTGAGGGACCAGTGACTGGGTTAATGCTTACAAAGCCGTGATGATTGATGCTGGGGTGGGGCTGGGCCTGCACTGATCACCTGGAGCCTGTGTATCGCTTTTATGTTTAAAATGTTGTTTCTATAATGACAGTGTGAAAAATGAAAGCTGTCCCAGTACCCCTGCTTAATGTTCACAGATGCTACTCACAAGCCTGAAAGTAGTAAGGTAATATATCTGATTTCAAAGAGACAGACAACTTAATTGGTGTATAAATTTAGAGCTAATAACACATACTTTTTTTTTTTTGGTAATATATTCTGTATACTTTGTATGTTAGCTGGGTAATTTGTTTTTGCTCGCTACCTTAGGAAGCTGTGGGATGGTGCTATTTATCTTCTTTCTTGTGGGAGATTTTTGTAAAGCTTATGTTGGGTTGTTGAGAGTGCATAACAAAACAGCCGTTGCAATTTTTACTAATCTGAATCCATTTTATGTAAGGAGCACAGAATGAGCCTTGAGCAGAGAAAGCGCATTTAGTTTGGGGCTGGTGCATGAATTTTCCATACAGAATGTCCAATGACAGAATGAAGCGTATGCAGTAAAAGCATGGTTAGAAGTGGCTCCTTTATTCACTGATAAAAGTCATGTGGAAAACAGAATGTTGAGAAGCAAATTGTCTGACAGTGACATTTTCTCTCAGCAGTGCCAGAATATTATGTGCTGAGCAGTCTCTGTTCTAAGGGGTCTTGAGGGTTGGATATTCAGAAAAACTTCTTCTCCAGAAGAGTGGTGTTGCACCGGCACAGGCTGCCCAGGGAGGTTGTGGAGTCAATGTCCCTGGAGGTGTTCAAGAACCGTGGAGATTTGGCACTGAGGGACATGGTCAGTGGCAATATTGGTGGTAGGTGGATGGTTGGAGTATATCATCTTGTTGGCCTTTTCCAACCTTAAAGATTCTATGATTCTATGACTTATCAGGTGAAAAACCTCCTGGGTGGCCCTTCACATGGAGAAGATTGTGCTCCCTCCCACAGACTTATCTCCACTCCTTCCCTAAGGGGGCTGCTGTGTGGTTGTGGTTTGCACCACTCTCCTTTGCTCTAAAACAAAGGGACCACTGTGAAACTCTTCCTTCCCTCTCCAAGTGCCAAGCATGTTTCTTTGGTTTTGCCTCCTCAAGCATACGCACACACTTGCATATGTTAGTGTAAATAAAAGAAAAGTGCCTATCACTGAAAGGCTCCCTGCTCTGCCTGCTGAGAGAAGAGATTATGAGCATGACAGCTACGAGTCATGTCATTTGAAGTACTGCTGGAACATGCTTGTTTCCTTCAACATGAAGCAAGGTGTAAAAGCATTTATTTATTTTTTTAAGTTAAAAAGGAAAAAAATGACAACTTTGTGCTTTCCCTGCTATACTATTTGCTATGCTAAGTAGTAGTCAGACCCTGTTTCCCCCCAGTACCTCCAGTTCAGCACAGGACCACAGGAGCCTGATGGAAGACAGGATTGTGTCTAACCCCAGCTGTGCTTTGCTGCTTCTAAACAGTAGTGTGCTTTTTCATTTCTTTTTTCTTTTTTTCTTTTTTTTTTTTTTTTGGACAGAAGAGTAAACAAAATGAGGGAAGAGATAGTATAACCTAATTCTGCTTTTGCTGAGCCATGAGTCTGTGAAGAAAACTCATGGTCTGTAAGACATGTTCAAAAATATGCAAGCCAGGCAATCATTCTTTTTCTTTTTTTTATGCAGAACATCACTGTGGCACATAGTTCAGTTCTCCTTTGTACTCTGTGGTTACTCTGGGAGTGGTGATCATCATGGTAGGGTGGAATTGTGAGCCTAACTTCAACCCTTCTCAAGAGTATTCTGGCCTCTTGAAGGTCTGATGCCAATCTTGATTCTGAGTTTTGCACTGGAGTGCTTTGTACCAACAGTAACTGACCTTGTCCAGTGCCAGCACCTTTCTCCTGAGAGTAATAGTTTCTCAAAGTTCC
Source organism: Oreortyx pictus (assembly GCA_036925125.1). Classification (NCBI taxonomy): domain Eukaryota; kingdom Metazoa; phylum Chordata; class Aves; order Galliformes; family Odontophoridae; genus Oreortyx; species Oreortyx pictus. Next base: position 51,936,636 of record JAUPFR010000006.1, on the reverse strand, counting down.
TTATAAAGAAGGAAGAGATTCTTCTGATCACAGAATAGCTTAGCTTGGAGGGGTCCTTAAAGATCACGGAGCTCTATCCCCCTGCTGTGGGCAGGGCTGCCTTCCACTAGGTCAAGCTGCCCAGGGCCCCATCCAACCTGGCCTTGAATGCCTCCAGGGATGAGGCCTCCACCACTTCTCCTAGCAGCATGTTGGCAGCCTCCATCCTACTCTGTAACACCCATCTGACATACATCCCATCTTTGTGCCCCAGCTGTGACAGGAGATCAGCCTTAAAGGAAGCCTGTCTTTGGGTTACATGAATAGTTTTTGTGGTACATATGCATCATGACTTGGAACTTCTGTTACACAAGTTTCTATCTGGACAGCATTTATCCATGGTTGACTTTCTACTAAATGCTGTGAACGTGACCAGCTTTAGAAACTGGAGGTCAATGTGGTGTGAAATGAGGACTGTGAGAAAACTGGTTGTAGAGCCTTGGGCATCCAAGCAATTCCTGTACCAAGAGCTCAGATGAAGCTTAAAGTAGCTTTAGAGACTGTAATGTTTCACACTTATAATGGTACAGTTTTAAGAAAGTACATGGCATGGGTAAACCACTGTCCTCTGCTCAACCTCCCTGACATTTTGTCTGACAGAGCTGGAACACCCCCTCGTTTGTGAGAATTTGGAGAATTTCCTCCAAATTTGATAGCAAAGGCTGGATGCAGCTGAGGATCTAGCCACTGTTCATATACAAAGTTTGTGCATTTTAGGTTGCCGAACAAAGAAAAAGTTGTGGTATTGTTATGATTACATTTTACTTCATTTAGTGGATTCCTGGCATCTTCCTCTGTGCAACATACCCTATCTGTGTCAGCATGTTAAACTATTACTGTTGTTTATTATTTATTATGCGCTAAATGCTGACAGTGTGACACACAAAGGATATAGGCTGAAAGAGAGGCATTTATGCAGATGTGATTTACACTTCTTGCAAGCTGTCTTTGTAAGAATTTTGAGCTTTCATATTTGCACATCTCAGGTTGGGGGGTTTTACAGGCTATTCAACTAATTCAGTCCCATCTTTCAAACATCTGTCGCCTCTGAAAAGTTCTGAGTGTAAAGAGGAAACTGTTATTTATAAGAAGAAGCTGTCAAAGATCAGCTCTGCTCAACAATCTAAAGCATCGCTTACGTACATCAGCACTAAACTATGCTCATTTGGATAGCATGAATGGCTAATTTTAGCTTAAAATTGGAAGCAATTATGGGTTCAGGAAAAAAAAAAAGTAGGGCTGTATGTCATTAGTAATTGATTTCTTTTGTGGAAGAGCTTGGAATGAGCAGTTAAGAAGAAAAACATTGTTAAGTGATGCAACCTGTCGCATGCGATATGCAGATGTTTCCCAGATTTCTGTGTATGTGCTTCAGGTGGATGGAAACTTCTGGTGTCATTCCCTCTCCTCTTTTTGCCTCCTTAAAAACCTCTATTGTTTTCCCTTATGTTCTTCAACTTCTTTTGTAAAACTTATAAGTCAAAGACAGATCACACTGGGAGTATTGTGCAATTTCTGCATGACATGGACGATGGTATGTTGTGGCTTGGTATGGCATGAGTCACTTGGTAAGATATTGTTGCCCACTTCATTTGTAAGACACTGGAATGTTTAAACAATTGTCCTACCAGCGTATCTCTTGGTGTACTATGGTAGACTAACCCAACAAAACAAAGATGTCCTATACAGTGATAAGAAAAATTTGGAAGCTTATGTAGGACATCAGACCTTGGGAACATGCTTCTGTTTCTTCTCTACTTTCTACTTCTTGGAAGAATTTGTGATCTTTTGAGAGACCATTCCTTGATCAACTACGGAACAGCTACTGGGTTGGGGATCCTGATCTCTTGCAAACCATAGAATGGCTTGGGTTGGAAGGGACCTTCAAATTCCGAAATGTCTCAGTTTAAAGAAACTGTCTTGCTTTCATTTTTCATCAATGTGCATTTTACATACACAAGGAATTACAAGAAATAAGAGGCTGGTTGCTGGGACTGAGATGTCATCCTTTCTGCTGCCAGTACTATATAATGTCCATAGGATATTTAGGGTCTGTGAAAAGAAGGGAGAGTTGCTAATCACACAGGTGATGATATAAAGGTTTGCTTTACTAACCACCACCTCTGGGAATGCTTTCGACTATGAGAATAAAGCACATCAGCCTCAGTGAACATAGCAAGCAGAGAGAAATGATTAAATGATTGTTCTGTGTCTGGAAACCAGAATTTCAAGACTGTTTTGGAGAAACATTTCTTTTCTGGGAAGGATTTTTTTTACGAGGTCTTTGCAAGCAGGCATGAACTGTGAGTCTGGGTTGATTAGTTTAAGCTCAGTGTTATACTAATATGATGATGTGGCTTTTGGATGAGAGCTAGCTTGTGTCTAGTTCAGTGTGTGGGCAGGGTGAATGCGCATCTGTCTACACAAGATCCCATTGACCTGCCAGGTGGGATCCAGTTCCTACAGCATTGTGTATGGTCATGCGAGACATGCAAGAGTATCTGATATGTCCTGTAATGGGCTGGCAATGATAACACAGGACCTACATCTGACTGATGCTTGTCTGGAGAGGTAGCTGGTAGCCAAACTGGATTCCCAGCAGCATCCAAAAAGGGCTGAATGCCTATGTGAACCATATGCCTGCTTTACAGATCTATGACACATGCCTTTTTTTTTTTTTTTTTACACAGATGTCTGGCAGACATGGTCTCCTCTGCATGGGGGAAGGTTGAAACGGGATTTGATATCCCTTTTATTATGAGAAGTACATTTAGGAAATGCTGGTTTTACCAGGCCAGCAAGCTTGAAGATTGAGAGATTCTGATTTACAAAGACAAATACATGCTGAAAAGTTGGCTGAAGAATAAATATTTCCAGTTTGCTAAAGATATTTTTAATTTGATTTGGATTCGAAGATGGTGAGATGGCTAATTTTGTGAACAACTGTGGGGTCACAGGCCTCTTTCTTCAGGTCTTGGTGAATATCTGCCAAACACCTCTGCTCTGGGACTAGCATACCTTGCTAGCCAAGACAGCAGAGCTGTAAGGAATCCAGGGTTCACTCAAGAGCCTGCAGTGGATTAGGTCAGCTTTTGTCATGACTTTTTTTTTTTTTCCCAATAATATTTTTCAGCTCAGTAAACCATTTTTGATGATCTTGTTTGGGCCAAAAATTTCTAAGAATCTCCACTCACTGTGTCTGAACCACACACAGGAGATATTTGGCATGAATCCTTTCCTTAAGACTCTTTATGGTGAGAATTATTGCACAAAGCCTTCATTTATTTCATTTTTGAAATTTAAATGTAAGGTTTATGTATACCTCTGACAGATTGTAGGCTGAGCTCCCATCACTAATTCTCCTGTGCTCCAAAAGACAGAAAAGATCTGTGCAAAATTTGTATGCAAGAACAAAATATACTTTTGTATTTTTGCACTCAGTAACTTTCTCTTGCTATATTAAAACTGAGTCTTAACGTTTAGTTATATCAAACTTCACAACATTTGATGTCTCAGTTTCTCTTGACATTCTAGATTCCTACATAGTATTTGGTGTGCTTTTGTAGTGTTTCATTTCTGACTATGTCTGGTTAGGCCAAAATTTTAGGTTTGGTGTAAAAAAAAAATAATATTTTAAATATTAAGTATATCGTTGCAAATGATGACATGTTATAATATGTCTTATAAAGTTGAAAAAAGTGGGAAATAACATTGCTGCTCTGATTGTTTTTCCTTGGAAACTCATGGTTCTGGGCGGTCTCACACTTGAACAGCAGTTGTTTCTTGATTATGTTGTACCCAGATTAAAGAAAACAAACAAACAAAACCATTCCCTTTTATTCTCATTTCCTAAGGGAGTAAGGTTTAAGATTATTTTCTGCCTGCCAGTCAGTCTGTTAATAACTTCTGAATCCTCTGGCTGGCTGCAGCCACCTTTGACATAGGATAGCCCGCTCTCGTATATTGCAGTCCTACCTGTTTTGTGCAAACCAACAGCTGTGTCAAGGAGAAAGGCTTTATTAGAATTCCTTCCATGGGAATGACAGAGATTCCTGCACCCAGCCAGTCAGCACAGTGTGTTGGTGTGGGTCCAGTTCACAGTCAGTCCCTTTATGTGGCTGAGATGCAGGGGCGCCTGGAAATGGTGAGATCAGAGTAGGTAAATCTGGGGGCCTGGAAAGGAGAGAGGGATATGTGAGGGTTAGGAAACACTTGGAAGGATGGGATGTTGCATTGTGTGTGAAGAAGGGGACACAGTGAGGAAGATGGGCTTGTTTGTAGGAATATGCATGAGATGGGAACATTAAAGAACAATCTCTAGGGAATGGAGATGTTTCCAGTGTCTAGGAAATATGTTTTTAGGCTTGATTTCAACAGATACAGTGTATTTAAGCATTTTTCTGTTTAAACTTGGGTCCTGTGTAGTCCTCAAGGCACAGAAGGGTGAGATGAATTTACAGTTCTGTTTGTGTGTTTGTATCCCATCTACTTGCTAGATGACAATGAGTAGTTAGACAACTGATTATTGAGTGTTTGGTGATGATCTGTCTAATCCAGGTCCACAGTGAATGTATTTAGCGTCTTGATTTCTCTATTGAATAATATTGTGGCAATAGTTGCACACAGTACTTTCTAACATCTTATTAACTAAACAAAATCACAGAGCACTTTTAACAATAAGTGGTTTGTTTGTCTGCATTAATATGAATTCGAACCGTTTTTACTGTCACTGCATACAGATAAACTGTCTCTTTCTGAAAATCAGATTTGTTCTATGTGAGAAAAATCTTAATAGATGTTCCCATTCCCCAGCATATGCCCTTACATGAGAATTCTTCTAAATTTCACCAAGTTTTGCAGTAAACAAATGCAGCTCTTGGAGGATTTCAATCGTATGCTTTGGAACAAACTTGTCAGGTTTTCAAACCCTCTGCAACAATACAAAGGAGTGATTCAATGTTTTGCTTCCATTCTAAGTGCTTCAGGAAAGGAATATTTGCAAAGGTGTAGTGTAAGAGAGCACCAAGCTGGGTGTCATTTTCATTTGGAAGATACTATCATTATGCTCTGCACATTTCTCTGTTTTGCAGCGGGACGTGTTTTGATCAAGAGGAGATCAATGTAGACAGAATAAAATGGACAATGTGAGACCAGCAGCTGCTGTTTGACATGCTCTGTCCACTGTTCCATTTTATTAAACTTATGGGGAAAGATTTTGAGTATTAGTGATGAATATGAACTCTTGGGTTTTGCCTGGTAGTAGCTGTTGTTTTTCATACGAAATTGGTGGAGCAGCTCATTAAACAAAAGGCAATTATATGTATTAGCAATAATGATAGAATCATATGGGAAAAAAAAATCACAACACACAACGCTCCCCCCTCCCACTGCCAATGTAATTTTAGAAGCACGTTATGCAAGGGGTTAATTTGAGAGATGCTTTTTTTCTTTCACATTTTGAAAGCTTTGCTGTAATTTTGTATGAAATTTGAGATCAGTGAGTCTATAATATCTTATGAATAATTTACAACGCCAACAGTCTTTCTGTGGAAGAATACTAAATTAATTAAGGCCTGGAGGAATTTCCATGTGTTTAAGCCACATTATATCTTCAAGGTTTTACAGCTTCAAAGTCACTGAGATGAACTTCTGGATTTTCAGGTGTTAACAGTCTCAGGAAAACAAGATTGGTGCCCTTGTTTTAGCCTGGAAGAACTAAAGGGCTTGAGAGTGTGTTTTCTGTGAATCTATTAAAATGACAGTAACTTACACACCATTTATTCCTTCACTTACCTTTCTGGGATGTTGCATATAAAGGCATTGCCTTACTATCTCACACACACACACAGGTGTTCTGCTGGGTAGAGGAGTGGCACACTCTGCAGCCCCAGAGCCACTTGTTAGGATGACTCACTTCTCACCATTGAAGGAGATGGGAGCCATCTCCTGATGATAGGATCAAGACATAACTATCCCTGCTCTGAAAATCACAAAGTGTACTTTTAACTGCACCAGCCTGTGCATTTTTTTTGGACCTGTTGATCAATCTTGAAGGTTGTCTGAACAGTCAGAAACCAAAATTTTCCAAGTCTCGAGCCACAGATATCTCTCACAGATGATATTACAGCAAAGGCTGAATGTGGTAAGAACACCACTCTTCCACACACACATTGTTCATTTAAACAGAACAAAATAGCTGCTCTCCAGCTGCTCTTAATGCCCTTGAGTTGAAATGCAGATACAGAAAAAGCATGCACAACTGTAACCAGCTGCCAGCCGTTCCCCTTCCCTGAAAGCCATTCAAGCAAGGCAAAGAGGAAGCAAATCCCTCTCTCTTGTAGTTAACCACTCTTGGCATCTTTCTTCTTCCTTCTGCTGACCAGTACCATGAGCAGAGTAAATTTATTCTTGAGGAGAACTCCTTCAGTGTCCCTTCTTTTCAGTTACCATTCAGTACAACATTTATTGAACTAATCTAGTGCATGTCTTCAGGCCGCCTGTCACTATATTCTTCTCCTTACAACATTCCTGTGCTATCCTCACTTCAGGGAGAGGAGAGTGAGGTTACTTTGATGACGCTTCATGGGGCATTTGTGACACATGAGAGCACTGAATCTAGGTGGTCGTTTTGGTCTATTCCCCATTTCACACCCCTCCTACTTTTCAAACTGTCTGCATTACTTTGGGCCTATTTCCTATGCTAAGGAAAAGTAAATAGTTTTCTGGCTGGGAAAACCTAGTTCTGGGATTCTTTATGGTATAGGATAGCCCACACTAAAATGTAGTCCCATCAGCCAGCAGTAGCTGTTGTCTTGACCGGTTTCTCTGCACTTTTTCTCAATTGATTTGGGTTGAGCACAGATGGCTCAAGGACAGCTTTCTGTAGTCTGACTTCCTGAAGTTTCTGGTAGAGCAGGAATATGGAGAAGATGTGGATGGAGAAGAGAAGAAGACTGTGTCATTGTGGCTTCCAGGCCATCACAGAGACGCAACTTTTGTGCAGTGTTTGTGGGTAAGAGAGTTGGAGATGGTGGAGTCAGAAGGACTTATGCTGTAAAGGCTTACAATGGAGATTTCATGTTACGGGATGAACTTGCTCTGATACTGTTACACACGATGTGCCTGTCCCATGAGTTACAGCCCATGGGTCACAGCGCATTGCGTCTCAGCCGTAGATCGACAAGGTAGTTTGTATAGTCTGGTCCTTCCTCAGCATAGAGCTCTACTCCTTACAGACATATGCTCGAACACTTTGCTGAGTGAGGCCTGCTCTTGCACCGCGACCAATCTGTATGTATGCTAACTCAGACAGGAACCAGACATTGCGTAGAGAAAGCCACAGTGTCCTGCTATACACGGTCGAATTACTGACTGTGCATGTATAGGCTACTGAACGAATTAAAAGTGGGGGGGGGAGGAAAGACAATCAATGAGGCCTGTATGACTGTAGATATTGGGGGGAAGTCATGCTAGGGGCCCTCAGCACTACCCAAATTGTTCTGTTTGCCAACATCCATGGAGAATTTACACATCAAAAGGAGGGAGCGGAAATGGACATGAAAAGTGATAGCAGTTGCCAAGTTAAATGAAAGCCCCTCAGTGAACGCAAGGAGCAATAAGAGCCGCTTGGAAAGTTGGCTGCAGAAGAAGAGGTTATGTGAGAGCTTACACCCCACCACCTTCTTGGCTTCTTGGGAACCAATACAGACATGGAATTCACTTGACCCGCAGGGCTGTGCGAAATATGGCTGCACATCAATAAAGCCTGATGCTGAAGTCATAGGAAACAAAAGCAGGACTGTGCCAGATGCCAGACAAGTGGGATCAGGTAGCAGGAACCACAGCCTGACTTCAAAACGGTGGAGTAATTCAGGGCTGCTGAATTTCCAGTGGACTGAATCTGAAGAAAATAAAGTGGGAGAAAGGGCTTTCTTTTCCTTTTTTTTCCCTAAGGGCTGAATGTAGGTTGAGTTTGAATAAGTAAGAGGCAATATTTCTAAGAAAGGTTCCTTTTTAAAATATGAAATTTCATAGCTTTGGTATTAAAGCAATTTCTTGATGTGGATGACTGAAGGACAGGCACTGTGTTTAGGTTGGATACTAACATCCAAATGTTTCCTTGCTTATATGTCCTTTGCTTGGAGCAAATTTATACACAGTCTTGATTTTCCCATTACAGTCTCCTTTCTACTACTGATTAAGATACGTTTTCAAACAACATCATTCCTGCTTGAGTGTGTAAGAGGTGTTGAAAATGATCTGGGGTTTCCAGTGCAAGCACTGAGAGCAAAACTAATTGTTGCCTTGAGCAAGAAGCTTCCGATGAGATGCTGATCTCTTTTTACACAAGCCCAAACCTGAAAGCGCTCTGTGGACACCGGTGCAGTTGCTCTGGATGTACAGGAGAGGCAAATCTGCCTTCAAGTCTTCCCTCTTGCATCCTAGGGCTCAGGGAAGGGGGTTGAGTGGGGGGCCTGCAAGGGTTGCTGCCTCTTTATGCAATCTGCCTCAACTTTGTGATCAAAGGCTGCAAGTGACCGGAACAGGCAGCGTCCTGGGCTTTCCCATTCACTAGACACAGCAGGCTTAACTCAACGCCATAATCGTGGGCTTTGATGCCTGTCACGTGTGTCTCTACCTTTGTTCCAGCTCCAGGAGGCATGTGGTGGTGTGCATACGTAGCTGGGTGGTGCTGAGGGGAGCAGAGGGTGCTTTAAAGACTCTTTGGATCAATTAAGGCTCAAGCTGGGGAGAGATGAGCCAAATACCTCGTGGGGTGGCTCTATCTTTGGCTGCAGTGAGGTGCGGATGAGATTACAAGCAGCTTCCTGCTGACAAAGCTTTGGAGGAATAATAATATCTGGAATACTATGGAATTTGGGAATAATGATATTGGGGGGATAATAACATCCTCTAGGGAATAAGGTTGTCTCTCTATTTCATACGACCATGACACAGAGCAGCTGTAGCTTCTTATACATAGCAGGAATTAGCAGCTTCTTCAAGGTCTACGTGCCAGTTCCAGTTGAAATGTTCCCAGCATGTGTTCTGGCACTGCAGATGGGATGGGGATCTCCCTGCAAAATAAAACAAGGGGAGCTTCCAGATCTGCTGGAAATCTCTCTGTTTCCTGTGCCTGGGAGTACATAGCACTCAGAGATTTCACCTTGGCATCTGCTCTTCCTCCTTCTAATCACTTAAGGGCAGGTAGGGTTTTGCTGCATTATTTTCTCTTTGAGAGCCAGATTTCTATTCACTGTGCATGTGCATAGGTAGTTTCATCAATTCAGAGGGGTTCTGCTACTTTAATTAAGCTGAGATTGTAACACTCCTAAAAGATGGTTTAGGATAGTGAACCCTGAATTCAGGACAATGTTGGTAGAAATAAACAACCTGATTTGCATTTCTCTACTAGAATATAAGCCAGCTCTGATGTAATTTACTTTGCCGCCACAAAACCTCTTTGCTAGATTTGATACCTGAGGCTAAAGGGGAAAAGGTTAGTTTTAATAGTGAGAGGACATTGCAGGAACATGTCTGGGGGGGGTGTAGGTTTCTAAGTCTGTCTCACTAGATGAAGAAAGTCCCTGGATGAAAATCCTATTTTGTACAGAAAAAGTATGCATGCATTTCAGTGTTGTGTCCTGGCTGGCAAGCCCTCCAGAATGGGGAGAGTTATGTGTGCCAGCCCTTGGGCAGGATGAGAACAGTGATTGTGTGCGTGCTGTATGGCCAAAGAGCTGTGTCCCTGCGGGGCTGAGCCCTGGGACGTGTTACTGTTACTGATCTGCTGCTTGTCTGCTGGCTGCTGACCTTGCCTGCCAGCTTTAGACATGGAGATGCCATCGATTCCAAAGCGACAAAAACTGGGCGAAGCATAACACGGCTCTTCCCCGGCTGCCCCTGCACAGCAGCAGGAGGATTTGCTCCTTAATTTAAAGGGATCAGCAGGCTCAGAGAGCTCAGAGCTAGCTAAAGGAAGAGCAGAACAGACAGGCAGAGCACGTCTGAGCTCTTAGCAGCAGCGTGCAGGCTGCTTTGCTGCTTCAGCACTGCCTGCTGGTGTCTCCTCCATGGGAGCCTGCAGTGCCTCAGAAGCAGCTGCCTGCCTCCTCCTCTGACACCCAGCAAGGTGCCATGGTGGCAGCTGTGCCCGCAAGGAGAGCTGCTGAGGACGAGTGACTGAATCCAGGGGGATTTGCTGCGGGTAGGGCTGGCCTTGGGCTGCGTGCGAGCTGGTCTGCACAGCCGAAACACCATCTGGTGAGAGGTGAATGCTGCAGGAGGCAGCAAGGGCAGGGAGTGCTTTTCCGAGCCAGCTGTGCAGAGACACTCACGTGTACGTGTGTATATTTATATACATATTGCAGCAGGACTGCTAGGAAAATAAGGCAGGCTGGTGTGAAATCACATCTCTATCAAGCACAGATGCGAACACCTAATAACGTAAAGCAAATAGGGAATGGTGGCTGAAGTTGTTAGAAAACCCTCTGAGCTGTAGCAAAAGAAACAATCCCTAAAGCGAGAAATCATGCTGCACTGCCTGGATCTGTTTGCTGTGAGGCTCAGAAAAGGGAAATCAACTCAAACTTGGTGGGGTTTTGATTAAAAGTTCTGCCTAGCACAAAAGCCACAGCCAGGGCAGGTGCTTAGAGATGCCCTTAAGATGATCACACTGGTTGTGGCATCAGGCATGCGAGGGAGACATGTGACAACTAGGCCTTTCATTTTATTTCCCACATTTGACAGCAAGGTGCCTTTTTGCTCTGCAGTGCACACGAGTGCATGCGTTTGTTTTTATACACACTCTCAGCTCTACCAATTCAGTACAGCCACGAATGGCTTAGCTGAGCATTTAAACAAATGCAGGGCCGATGTACACGCTCCAGCATCCAATGCAAATGTTCCATTTTGGCATTTGTAGTTCCCTGCAGCTGTACAAAACATGTTCTTTCTCGCAGCGCTGTGAAATTATAAGGCTGCCATGTGGATTTTGCTGAAGAAAAGCCAGTCCTGACGTTTATTTTCCAAACACTGATGAGTTACATGGCAAAGCAGCTGAGCTGAGGGGTTCGGCATCTCTCAGGGACCAGGGCAGCTAGATGCATGCGATGCAGAGTGCCTGCCCAAATGAGGCCTGGTTCTGGAGCTGAGTGATGGAAAAACAAAAGACAAAGCAAAGTCATAGATGCTGGAGAGGATGGACAAGCCAAGAAATTCCTACTGACTGTGTATTACACAGGCAGAGCCAAAGCTGCAAATAAAATGGTTGTATTAGTTCAGATATAAAGAATTGTTTTCCTGCCAGTGAAGAGTTAAAAATCAGAAACCCCATGCTCCCTCTCTTCCCTGTGTGTTTACTACTGGCCACTGCAGGAGATGGAGTATTGGCTTGGAAGGCCTCTTATTGACCTTGTTACATTCTTATAAAAAGCAAGTTGTTTTCTGGTTTAGAGCAGAGATTTTCTGCTCACAGAAAAATCATTCCTGGTTATTTCTGGCACTGGAGCCAACCTCCCTGCAGGAGCTCCGAGGCCTCCCAGGTAATGGCATGGTCTGCAGGAGACCATTAGGTGGTATTCTGTGAGATGGAGAGGGCACTTCCAGGCATGAGTTACATGAGAGTAATTTAAAACCATGGTACTCGCTGTGGTATCTGTTTCCTGCCATCAGAACTGCTTGAGAAGAAGGCAGCAAAAGCTTTTGAGTGACTAGTTATTGAGAACAAGAGAAACCCTGATCTATGAGAGTGATTGGACTCATTACTGTGTGACCCTATGGCTCAAGGTAAGAGCAAAACTTGCACAGACTGCAAGATTGTGGACTGTCATTATATGCACCAAGACTTGTTCCAGCAATTCCTTCTCTTTCCAGAGCCTTCTGGCTGGGAAATGAAGAGCCTGGAGTGAAAAATACATTTTCCTCTTGGACTGATATGGGGGGAAGGAATGTAAAAAGAGTCATGATTACTATTATTATTATTATTTTTTATACTGTAGAATGGATGTGTTGGAAGGAAAAATATTGTAACGTGCTGTCTCTGACAATGATTGTTAAGTCCGACGTGCTTTTGAGAGTGCACTGGTACCAAGCTCTTCCGGTACAAAACGTGGGGAGACCTGGTTCTACTGAGGAGCCAAAGAGAAAGGAAGGAGGGCTGTATTTCTTGATGCTCTGAGAACTGAACTGCATGAGGAGTAAGATAAAGCTGGCAGGGCTCTCAAAGGCCCAGGGTGCAATATATCCCTGCTCATGTTCATGAGTCTGCCTCTGCAGCTTGTGTAATATGTGGTCTGATTAATTTGGGAGAGAGCTGTGGGTACGGGATTTGTGTTCTCCAAGAGCTATCTAATGTTCCTTCCTACCTGTACTGTGATTGTAGAAAGTTTCTCACTGAATATTTATTACACTCAGTATTCATGGCAAATCAGTGCAGGTTGTAATTTTAACAGAAATTGACCCTGTAAACCAACTGATCAAATCTCGGGTTAAGATGACATGGCATATGCAAATCATATGCAAAGCTCATGCACAGTTCATATGCAAAGATCACACTCTACCGCAAGCCAGCCTTCCCTGACTTCAATTAAAGCTTTGCCCAAGTCAACTTGAGCTTTGTACACATAGCTCTATGTGGGCTTTGCACACGATTTGCATATGTCATGTAATGTACTATGTGGTATTGTATACTAGCTGTCTCCTCCTAATTAATACATGATAAAAAACTCGCAGAGAATAATGATTAAGAAAAATTTGTGCATAAGGAAATTGCTTGCAAATGACCACACTGGAAAAATAACAACCCAGTAATATTGCAGTTCCATTTATTTTCTGTTAGGTTTAATCACCACTAATAATTCAGTCGAGGGTAATTAATCTTTGCTGATCAAAGTACAGGAAAAGGCTGAAGTACTGTAGCTGCATCATAATGACATGTAATGCTGATGATGCACAATTGCCTATTTGCAGAGAGATGTGAAGATGTCCTCATCGGCATACAGTCAATGAGTACGAGTTCATTATCACTCAGTAGTGGATAGAGGCTCAAATAATGAAGTAAAAGAGCCCCCAAATACATAGGCAGATGCTTGCAGCTAATTCTGAGCTCATTCTCTGAGTTGCAGGGAAACAGTATGGAATCATAGACTCACCAAGGTTGGAAAAGACCTGCAAGGTCATCCAGTCCAGCTGTCCACCTATTACCAATAGTTGTCACTAAAGAGGTGGAAATTTCTGGCTTTGGGGCATGCTAAAGTATTTTTCTCTATTTCTCTCTGCTTCAACCTCCACTGTACAGTTTTTTCAGTTCTTCAAGTAAAAAAAAAAAAAAGGAATAAATTCCTTTAACCATATAAATTGAAAATATCCAGTGGTCTAGTTCCTTAACTGTGCAGAAGAATGGGTCAACTCTGGTTCCCCAGCTGTGACCAAGGCCTGAGCTGTGAAGAAAACTGGTAGAACAGGCCAACCCCCACCTGGCCACAAGCTCTTTTCAGGGAGCTGTAGAGAACAATCAGGCCTCCCCTGAGCCTCCTCTTCTCCAGACTGAACCACTGCTCCTGTGTCCTTAGTCAGTGTGCAGTCACTGGGCAATCATTTATCTGTCTTCCGTCCCCATCCAGTGACACTTTCCCTTACTAGTTTTCCTACTCAGCCTGTAATTTACATCCTGGAAATGCTTCCCAGCCACCAAACCTCTTTCCCACCCAGAAAGCACTTTGCCCTCAGCCCAGGAGTGCTGCAGATATCTAATACTCTTATTACGCTTCTTTCTTTCTGAATCAATCTGTCAGGGCAAAGTTCAACTTAGGCTAAACTGAAGAAGGAGAAAGCTTAAGTCCCAGACCCCTGAGATTCCATAGCAGAGTCATGTTCCCAGGTTCTTTGTATTCCTTGGGTCAGCATCAAGATGGAATTTTGTTTCCTGGTTGAGACCGATGAGTACTCTGTTGGAAAAGATTGCTTTTCTGGATATCTTAATGCCTAATAGCAGCTGCCTTAGCCATGGTGAGCACTGCCTGTGGGCAAGAGATTGTGCAGTGAAACCAGAGCGTGGCTGAGAGCTCACAGTGTTAAGCATCTTCTCTGGAGACGTTCAAGACCCACCTGGAGCCTACCTGTGCAACCTGGTCTAGGCAACTGCTTTGGCAGAGGGTTTGGACTTGATGATCTCTAGGGATCCCTTCCAACCCCTACAATTCTATGATTCTCTGAAGCAAGTGATGCATCCATTTTAGCTCCTCCACTATCACTTTTTGAAGGAGAGTTTCAGATCCTGATTGTCTGGAACTAGGCACAAATCCAGCTGGATCATTTCCATCCCTATGGCCAGGGAAATGTTTCCTCCTGATTTACTTCAGCTAAGTATTAGATATATAACATGCTTGAACTTACAATGCTTGAAGTCAGTGCTATGCTGCTCTGTTTTGCAGATGACATTTAAAAAAAACCCAACACCTAATTTATTTAGTCAAAGTTCGCTTATTTTAATCTTTCAGCTAAGATCTTGTTTGCGAACTTTGATCTGAAAGTGATGTTTGTTTTCAAAGTACCAAGAAACATTCTTTCCATGTCTGAATATTTTGCTTAAAATTCTTTTGATATTCTTTTCTATTGAGACTGCCACCAAATATCAGTGGTACTAAAAAACAACACCTATTACTAAAAGGCAGACAGTATTTAGAATTATAATGGTCTCGGAGTACCGTGAATCAAAACTGGAAATCCATCGGTTCTTTGGCTGTTAAATCATTTCCATGCTGGGCTGGCATTTATCTTCCAACATAAAGAAGCCTTTCAGGGAGCAGCAAATATCTGGCGGTGGGCCAGCGGCCCTGGATATAAGACAATTAGCACAAGAAGGGGGAAAGATGGGCTTCCGGAATTAGACATGAATAAGAAATATTTGTAATGCACCCTTTTAAAATTATCTGTTTGATCACAGTAAATGTTTGTCACGTTTCTCTGGATGGGAAGCATAGTGCTGTATTACTTGTCTGGTTTTGCTTTCTTCTACAATTAGTTTCAGCACTGAATGGTAGGACTGGTGCATATTGCACTTGTTGTCCTGCTCTTCATCTTTAAAGGGCTACTGTAGTTGGTTCAAAATGGATAAAATGGCAACTTGCTGGTTGTTGCAAAGACAGACTAATCCCTCCTAATCTGCTGCCTCTCTCTTCATACATAGCTTTAATTAGACATGAGGATTTAAGCCTTTGCATTCTGAGGCATGTTACAGTCAAACTAATAATTAAGAGGATATATTTAGATGGTTTAAAAAACCCACTGTACTTCTAAGTAAATCTTAATGTTTAAAAGTGCCAAAGGGTTTCAGGCTCCTCACAGTGTCACAAGCTGTAAATTTGCTCTTCTTACTGTCAAAGGGAAATATCCCAATCCTAGAAAATAAACAATCTGTCAGGCCTTGAATATTAAAAGGTTTCAACCGTCTTGTGGTACTCTGTTAGGAAGACAAGGCACAGTTTCATTGATTACCATTGTACAAGCAGAATTCTTGAATTTCTTTAACATTTGTCTTATGAAGATGAAGAATTAATGAGGGCTCAGAATCTCTGCTAATGTTAGGGACTGAAACTAACAGAAAAAAGATCTGGGAAAGCATCCTTCGGCTTTATGTGACTATGTTTAAACCCCAGCAGGGATATAACGTCTGCTTTTGGACACTGCCCTCCATGAAAAACATAGGTAAACTGAAAGGCAGCAGTTCAGAGAGCCAAAAACATAAATCTGAAGATTTTAGACTTTTTTAGTTTAGAGAAGAATAGACAAGCGTGTGATTTGGTGATCTTCAGAAGTGCAACAGGCTGTTGCAGAGCACAACGAGCAATCTGGTCTCCACAATGGACAGAAGAAGAAATAATGGGCTTAAAGTTCAGAAAGGGAAATTCCATTAAACCATTAAGGAATTTCCTGATGAAAAGGTAGTTAAAAACTGGGTGATACCACCTGGATAAGTTGTGGAAGCTCATTGAAGGCTAAAGCAGTGTCTGTTTGAGGCAGTTTAGAGAAATGTCCTCAACAGTTTGAATAGTTTGTTGAAGTTGATTTCAGCCTCATTTCTACAGTTTTCACTAATAATTCTCTCCTTTCACATGTGAACATCATTTATGGTTTGGACAGTTGACAAATAGCATTGGTAGCCTCCAGGAAGATGCAATACAGTCAAGTGTTTTTGAGGAATTATCCCCTGAGCTGTAGTTCCCATGGGACGCAGCAATTGTTTGAGACAGGCTGTTCACTTTTCTGAACCATAAATGCTTTGAAATGCCAGGATGCATTTTCAGCCAAAATCTACCTCTCTTTACTGGCTTTTAGGTGATTGTTTTGGAGGAGTGCTTTTTTTTCCTGGAAATAGTTATCTCCATTGAGAAGTGTCATTTTTTGCTTGCTCTAGAAAATGCATGAAAAGAGAGTATTCCACAGAAGATTAAACTTACAGGGCACACAAGGAAACAAACAGTCCTTCCTTGCACTTTTACTTTTGTTCCCACATGAGGATTTCCTAGAACTGATGATCTTTTTGTGGTATCCTCTGCAAAACGAAGCAAGGAAGCTAGGACCTGCAATGACATTCCCTTCTTTATGATTTCACCCTTGGGAGGCATATTCCAAACTTATGAGTGTACAGTGGTAGCAAGAAATAAGCCTTGTTTTATGATCCTATAACGTCTGGTTATGATCACTTCACCTCTGGTAATGCTGGGGAGAACAAGGCGAAGGCAAAAGACTTTCCTGTCTAAGCAGGAGGTGTCTGTCACCTTCCCTTGGTTGAAATATTACCAGCTATTCCTGAATTGTTCCACAAGGTGAGCCAGGTTTTCCTCCATCATGGTCCGCCTTCTTCGTGGTAATCATGTCCCTCATTTCTTGCAGTTCTTCTGATCTGATCAAGATTCCAAGCTAGAGTTCCTAGAGAAGGCTGGCTCCTTGGGTTCATTCCTAGCTGCATTTCATTTGTGGCATTCAACTTCAGTCCTTGATCTTTCTCTCCCTCTGAGACTTCAGTCTAGTCTGTTTCTGTTGTTCAAATGACATCCAAGGTGTTTAGAAACACTGGCTTAAAAGGTTTTCCTACCTGCACTGCTAGTAGTCCAGAATAACTGCAACGTAGGACATCTCTATCTCTCCATCTTCCATGTCAGGAAAAATAAAATGGCTCAGAACTTTGCTGGGAAGATCTTCCTCCTTTTACTATGTTAGTATTTCTCTTGGCTATTTCTAGCTGCAGTTTTTTCACAGTTGCCACATGGGAATTATCTGCAGTACTAGAGTCCTGATCTCTGGACTTGTACTGTAATAAAACCTTCTAAACATCAGCATAGAAGCTAGAGCGTAAGTGAAGCCCTTAAGCTGCAGTTTCCTTTGCACAAGGTTAGGTAATTAGGATGGCCAACTATCTGATCAGTAGTAAATTTAAAGCTGTATAGAAACCAGATATATACATGTATACATGTCTATATGTTTAAGAAACTTCATGGGAAAGACAAGATGGCTTTGGAATTGTCTTTGAGTGAGTAGACACCCTGTCCCATAGCCTTGAGGTGATTTGGAGACCGTGGTAATGGGTCACAGTTCTGCATCTCCCGGAGGCTCATTCAGATCTTCCAAGACTTGCTTCTTTCACCTTTGTCTGGTTTCACTGATAACTGCTGGAGAGAGGAGACAAATTCATACTTAACTGCAGTGAGCCTTGTGTTCTGAATGGAGTTGGACCAACTCTGTGTTTTACTGCAGACTGTGCCTGGCTCCACGAGATCTACCTGACAAATTAACACTCACCAAGCTGCTCTTAAGCAATGTTGGGTTTGGGAGGTGAGGCCAATCAGCCCAGCACACTGGGTAATTTCAGTGAGTTGCACTCTCAGGTATGACTCAGTCTGTTGTTCTGTGCTTCAGTTCTGGGGAAGTTCTGTCATGTCAGAACCTGCAGGCTGGCAACATCCTTGCAATTCTTCTGGAAAAACAACAAATACAAGTCAGAGGTTTTAACATACCTTCATACAGATTGTACTGTGTATAAGCACAATTTCAAGTTAAGCAACTGAGTACAGAATGACTTGAACTCAATAAATGACAAAATAAAAATAGTTGCATGCCGGATAGTAGGAGAAATATTTTCGTAGCTGTGAGCCTTCATCAACCAGAGTGGCCTGTAGGTATCCCCTTGTTGAATACAATTGCACTCATGTGCCCTCTTTCTCCTCCCTCCACTCCTTAGCTCTGGAATTAGCATTACAGTTTGATGCTACAGTTCAGAAAAGGAAAAGGGATTTGAGAAATTGACTGTACCTTTGTTCCTGGGCATGTTATGAAGCTCTGTGTGCATGTTCTGGCTGCCATGTTGGCCATGTTGACCGTGTTTCAGCAAGTGAACTACTCTACTTCCTGCAGCTGATCAGAGCTGCTGCTGAAATCATACTTCAGTGACTGTAAATCAAATGCTCTCCATCCCTCTCAACAGCATTTTAACTATGTGTGGGATATTAATTATAGGTTGTCTTTTTTCAGATCTATACTTCTGAATTACTTGTTGCTTTAGGAGCTGAAAAGCCAGCCACAGGAAGACAAAGGCTCTGCAGTGGCTTTTAGCCTCCCAGGACAAATCCCTGAGCTGACATCATCTGCAATTATGGTGCACAAATCCAACCACTCTGACATAAGGTGGTAAATTATTCATGATTTGGCAGCCACCAGAAATGAAGTGCATGCTTTAAGAAACCTCAGAACTGCAAGACTTGTTTTGTCACCACAGTTCTATCTGGCCAGTGGCCTATCTCTGAAAACAACACTTTGAATTATGGTGACAGAGGTCTAGGGTAGATGTATGCGGAATAAATTATTTCCTCTTGATTTCATGGGATTTTCATGGCTGATATCTGCAGGCTTAAGAATTAAAATCTTTCTCAGATGGGACTGTAGTTTCTGCCCTGAAGACCCAAAGCTAAATGCCAGGTGATTGCAGCAAAAGATTTGGTGGGTCACCGCAAGGTGGGAAGAGGGTGTACTAATAACCTTGGACATGAATATTTCCTGTCTTGCTCTAACAAACCAGTGCTTGCTTCTGTGCTTGCTTCTGTGCTTCTGTATGGGCCAAAGATGAGTGATATGGACCTAGGCATGTTGGACTGAGTGGGACAATAACCATGATAGATATAAGTCAGGATTGTAATTGAGAATTGTGAGCTATTGAGTTTTAAGGAGCTCAGGTGAGCAGTGAAAGCATACACAATTCCAACTTTGATTATAATTGGGGTCAAGAGAAAAGGAACAATTCTTTTTTCATCTGTTAGCTGGTTAAAACAGGGGCCCAGTGCAAATTAGAAAGTCAAAGTTACTGTAAGCAAGCAGTGCGACTCATGTTGGTGATTCTGGACTGCCTCACAGATGAGAAGGCTTCAGATTGGACCAAGAAATTCCTGGGAGATAGAAGAGGAAGAAATATTCTTTGTTATCATTTTGACCTTATGAGGATGAGGGACTAGCTGAGGATGACCCAAAGGTGACAGAGGCTTCAATATGGCTGGTTGTTAGGAATGAGAATGGGTGGTGAGGAAACTCAGCACCGCAGCCTGATGTAGCTCTCGTAGGTCATGCTTTCTTCAAGGAGACATCAGTTTCTGCCTCACTATTGCAAATCTCTAGTGCAGACTGGAAAGAATTGTTCAGTCCTAAAAGGCAATACCAGTCGTGTGGTTAAAACGAATTTTCTTCTTGCTGTTTGTCCTATTTCTTGTACATCTTTGCCATATACCGTTATTGTCTCCATAATGAAAATTTATTAACTGAGGAGCCCTGGGGAAAACTGGCCAGGCTATGGTCTCCTTTGTGGGAGGTGTATCTTGTTACTCAGAGAAAAACCTTTTGCATCAATTACTCTATTGATTTACTCTGTTCATTAAAGGCCTTTTTTACTCACAATCAGCCATGTTATCTAGACATAAAGTAGAGACTGGAATAAATTTTTCAGGAAGTGTGAAACTGCAAATGAACAAATACTCGTGGATCTTCACAGCCAGTAGGGACTGTTATGAGCTTCTAGCTTGACTTTGTGTGGCTGAGGGCAGCAAATATGACCAACTCACTCATCTATACAATATTAAAGAAATATGTTCTTTGGAAACTTCATTCTAATTAGTCATTGCTCAGAGACTATGTGTTTGTTAGGTTGTCCTTATGCAAGCTGAAAATTTAGTTTCTCTCCCTCTTTTCCAGTTTCAGCCTTTAGATTTATTCCAGATCCATTTACCTGGCTGTGCTGGTGACTCTGGGTAATGCCAGAGAGACCCCAGGAGCCAGACGGCGTGTGCTCAGGCATCTGTTTGAATTGAACCCAACTTCTTGTCAGGAGTAAGATGGTGAACAGAGTGAGGAACCGGATAGTAAAGAATTAAATGTCCCGTGCTGAAATGAATACTGACAGAAGGGTGTGTTGAAATTATTTCTTCTTCTAGTGAAGATGATGAAGTGTGTAGTGATTATCCACAAAAAATATCATTTGCTTTTTCAGAGGCAATGTTGAGTCCTGTTCCTAAACCAAAGGGTCTAGTAGTGTCTGCAAGACATCATCGGGACAGAGATGAGTGTGGTCTACCCATGCTTCTTGTCACTGAAGCCACGTGAATGTGGTGCTGAGCTGGAACTAATAGGCTTCACTGGGAGGACAGGATATATCAGCACCAGCCAAATTTGCCAGTGCTGCCCACATAGCTTCCCTTGGCTCCAAGCAGAGCTTCAGTCTGCTTGCAAAGCACTAAACACTGCACTGCCAAAAATTCTTGAGAGTGGAATGTTCTTCTTCCATCTGTGACCTGCCTAGCTAATAGCATATTGTAGGATTTTACACTATGGATGAGTAGAATGGGGAAACTTTTCAAAGTAGAGGACATTGCTTCTAAAGCAAAGGGCTGGGAAAGGATCAACGAAGCCATTTTCATTAATGCTCACTGGCACCTTTTTTGGAAACTCTTTTCCACAGATAATCAGCCTAATGAACCTTAAGGTAAGAAGAACTGATTTTTTTAGAAGTTGGAGAAACGAAAATTGACCAGGTAAGACTTAACTTTTCTGTTTGTCGCCTTGAAATGCCCATTGCAGCTATTCTTGAAATGCAATAGACTGACTTCAAAAGGAATCAGTATCTTCTGAAAGGAGTATCCACCAAAGGATAGATATTGGCTTGAGAGAATGAGATTTATGCATATTAAAATACATCTGGGTGATGATGCACAGTGTATTAGAAGTTGGTAAAAAAAAAAAAAGGCCAAATATTAATTTGCCTTCCAATTAAACTGAACCCATGTAAATGAGATGCGTCTGCAAACTGAAAATAAAGCCCTTTTTAGACAGGTGTTTTGAATCTCTGCACCTTCACAAAAAGGTCATGCAAAGAGTGGTAAGTGCATTGCCTTCTAGCAGCTGTCCAGGAGACCCAAAACATGAAAGCACCACGAGGTACAGCCTGGCAATTCCAGCTTTCCCTGCAGAACAAAGTCTCCCAAAAAAACACTGAATTACAGGAAGTCAATGATTTTATCCAATTACTTAGGATAAGTGGTCTGGTGCCAATCTGGTATCTCACACTCGAGTGGGATAGACACAGCTGCAGTGGGATGGCGGTGACAATTTTCCCTCTAGCAATCTGGGATAAACATAAATCAGCTTATAAGCGTGATGTTTCCAGGGAAATTGGTAGTCCCTTACCCTACAATTCAAAAGAAATGATTCTGAATCTTTCTCCATCTGCTCACATTTGAGTCGGAGTGATTGTTCAAAGGTGGAAAGCTTGGAGACGAAGCACTCAGATTCCTCTCCACCTTCTGGAGCTGTCAGTCAGCATTAGCGCATTGTTGGCATAATCCTGTGGCCCAGAGTCTATGCTTTGCCCCCACTTCCATAGTGGATGTGGGAGGAAGGCCTGCAGCTGGGGTAGTCCTCCTCCAGGACTTTGTCACCAATATGCTGCTGAAAAATAGCCATCAAAGGAGCCCCACTTCCTGCAGATCACAGCCTATAGTGGAGAGCAGAAATGTGTTCAGTTCTGAACTCTGCAGGAGGGAAGCACATTTTCTGAACGTGCTGGTGAGCTGATGGAAACGCATACATGAATACTTCATCTGAGGTACAACTGGAGAGATTTACCCCTGCACGCCTACGGATCGTTCCAATGGTGCTTGCACTTCTGTGGGCTATTTTACTTTAAAACATAATGGAACACTCCAGAATTCTAAGAAGAAAAAAGCAAATTAGATGTTTAGTTCAGTAGATATTATTTATAGCTAAGCAGTGCCATGGACTGCCAGCTGTGGAGGAAGAGATTGTGCCTGTAGCAAAAATTTGTAAAGAGGCCTTTGCAATGATGCCCATCACTGTTAAAAGGTCTGAGTTAAAGGAGAGGGGCACAAGTTTTCTTGGGGGGAACAGTGTGGTAGGGCAAACAGAGAAGATGTGGGGAATCCAGCAGTGCTTAGCAGTGCATCTTGAAAGACAAAAAAGACAAAGAGTAGCAACGAATGTTGAAAAATTGTAAGCCCCTATTGGTTTTTTTTTTTTCCGCCTTGTTCTCGTTGCGTCCAAGAACCAGCACACCCTGCAGGGTCTCTTGAGGACCCTATAGTGGGCCTCAGTGAGCACTGGAGTGGTGATGGCGGAAATGTATGCTGCTGGAATGACATTACTCCTGGGCCTTGCTTTGAATAAGAGGGATACCTGCATCAGTTTATAACCCAAATTATTTTAAGCCTGACATTCTTGCCCTTTGTCTTACTATCTGCAAAGGGTTTGGCATCCTCAGCATACTGTGAAAAAGATGCATCACTGAACCATAATCTTTGCAGCAGTTGTTGTGTATTAAGCACATGTATAAGAGAAAAATGTGTATCACCTCAGTGCTGTCATTACATAGATGTATATGCTGGGAACAGCTTTAAAGCTTTTAGCCTTTGTTTTCAGCACCTAAAATTTAGTGATGTTTGTGCTTGAAAATGTGGAAGGATAATGTGGATAAAACAAGGTGCCTTAGAGGGCTGAAAGTTAGGTATTTCTGGCACATGATCTGAAGTAAGATGATTTTTTTGCTCCAAGTAGTTAATGTTGTCCATGGATAAAGTAAGTCATTTCCTAGTATGGCTACTGCCTCTCCTATGCTTCCAAGAAATCTAATTTTTGTTTTAAAAATGTACATCTAATTAAAGGACATGTAATTCAGCAGAAAGTCTTTTAAATGCATAACTGATTATCTACTTCCTGTAATTGCTGGTTTGTATATTGAAACTTAGATTGAGTTGGCAGACAATAAAAGATTATTTTTTAATTAGATATACTCATCCCTATCATTTGGGAATAGAGGATATTTTCCACCACTGCTATTCTTCCTATCCACCAGCACATGCTCATCTCTTGCTTGCTATCAGTGTCATTTTTTCTAAATGAGAGAGAAACAGAAGCCTGCCCCTCTTGCAGGAGCAGCGTGGCTAGGCTGTATTTGTCATTTCTGATAGGGTGTTGATAGTGGGATGTATATGCATGCATTCAGTGGGTGCAGAGCAAGCCTAAGTACCTGGGCCAGTTTAAAGTACAGAGATTCACTTGCCATCCTGAGGTATTTTTCATGTTCATTCTTCATCAGAAATTCTGCTTTTATATCAGAAGAATGTAAGCACAGAATTAAGACCCCCAAACTATTTTTTATGGACTCCCAAAATCATTTTTCTGTCCTTGTGACAAATGAAGCAATTGTTCACTGTCTTAAAAGGCATCTCCTGCAACCTCTTGCCCTGCAAACTCCATCTGAAATGACAGCATCTCTGGAGGGCTTTCTCTGCATGATAAATGGAGTTGCAGCCTATGTTTGGTTTAACACACGCTGTCACAGGTATCAGAGTGTTTGGAGCTCTCTGGCAGTAGCATGGCTGCACAGTAGGGCATGTAGCTAGTGGCTTGGGAGAAAGCTGTATTTAGAGCAAGAGCTCTCAATTTGCAATTCCTTTCTCATGTGGGGATCACACTTCAAAGTCAGAGATAGGGTCCTCACATCTCTCCAACTCAGCTTGCTCTTCTCCACCCACAGCTTCTCTGTGTTCACGTGGGAGCCAGAACAACTGATTTCTTGGCAACATAAAGGGGTGGTTCTGTGTGTATTTTTAGCTGTTCTTTTCAAGTCGTTCTGAAAAGGAGGTGGCGGAAGCACTGGCCTTCCTTATCAGGTCCTCTCAAGAAACTAGCATGAACCCATGTGTGTTAGCATCACCACTCCTTGATTCACATCTCTAGTTAGAAAAGGAAGCCCTGTGATCTGGGGCAAGGCTGTATCTAACTGAAACGACACTGAATTCTGTTTGCCCCTAATTCTACTTAGTCTTCTTCTCCCTGCACCTGCAGTCTCCTCAGTGTCCTCCTTCAGACCTTGTGCTGCTGCAGCTCTGCCGGTTCAGTGCCTGTTCATACCATCCATCATTGCTTTCCTCTTGACCACTGTAAATCTTCTATTGCATTTTTTCCCTGTGAGTCCCTCTCTAAACAAAAGGGATGTGATTCTTCTCTTCGTCCCACTGGCTTTGACCTGTTGTAGTTCACCATGACATTATTCATGATTTAAACAAGGCTAAGCAAGAGAAGAACCGTGCACTGAGATTTTCATTCTGCCAAAGCTGTGCTGTTCTCTTCATGCAGGCTATGGTACTATATCACTGTATCCCTTCATTGCTTTCAAAGGCTTTCTTTCCCCACCATGAAGCTCAGCTGAATACGAAGGACTTTCAGAGCTTGATTTTGAACTCTCCTCACCCTACTTCTATGATCTCACACCCACTTTTATGCACATTTATTTGCCTTTTCTAATCTGGCTATCTCTTGTGGCCACCTGGTTCTGAGCATCTGGGTATCAGTTCTTATTTGTGGATCCAATTTCTGATGCATTGAGCTCCTGAGTCATTTTCCCTCTCCTGGTCTCACCTCTGTGTTTCCTCTCATTTTCCCAGCTGCTGAGCAGGCCATCCCACCACAATGCCTTCCTCCTTTTCAGGACAGGGCTGGTGGGTCCACGGCTCACTTGCTTCATGTTGAGTTAAGCAGAAGCCAATCTGTCTTATGATTTCTAAAGATCTGGTGGGTTATTTCCTTTCTCTTCTCTTCTCTTCTCTTCTCTTCTCTTCTCTTCTCTTCTCTTCTCTTCTCTTCTCTTCTCTTCTCTTCTCTTCTCTTCTCTTCTCTTCTCTTCTCTTCTCTTCTCTTCTCTTCTCTTCTCTTCTCTTCTCTTCTCTTCTCTTCTCTTCTCTTCTCTTCTCTTCTCTTCTCTTCTCTTCTCTTCTCTTCTCTTCTCTTCTCTTCTCTTCCTTTTTTGAGAGCAATTCTGTGAAAAGGGATCTGGGTGTTCTTGTTGGCAACAAGTTGGATCTGAGTCAGCAGTGTGCCCTGGCAGCCAAAAGAGCCAACAGTACCAAGCTGCTGGAGCTCAGGGAGCACTGGGGCACTGCTCTCAAACATAGGGTTTGGATTCTGGGTGCTGTGTGGAGCCAGGAGTCGAACTTGATCCTTGGGTGTTCCTTTGCAACACTGGATATTCTATGTTTCTGTGATTATCTGGCTCTGCTTGTGAGTGACCCCAGCCCTGGTCTCCTTCACTGGTCACTTTCTTCAGGACAACTGCTGTGCAGCTTACAGGCTCTATGACAGGACTCCCTGTTCCAGCATCTCCCATCCAGGGCTGCCCCAAAGGGCACGTGCTTGGCAGAGTGTCTGAAGATGGTTATGAGGTGTCTGCTGAAGGCATTTGTGGCTATCCCCACTTGGATGTGTTGTGACCATGGGGTGCTTCTGCCTGCAGGTCTTGCTCTACTGCTATGTCCCATGGCATTGTTTAGCTAGTGTCGGCAGCACACAGGTATTCCAGGATCAGCTTCTTCTCCGGAGGTGTTCAAGACCCACCTGGATGCCTACCTGTGCAACCTGGTCTAGGGACCTGCTTTGACAGGGGGTTGGACTAGATGTTCTCTAGAGGTCCCTTCCAACCTTACAATTCTGTGATGCTGTGAGCTGGCAACTAGGGACCTTTCTGTGATTAAACACTGCTAATAAAGCTTTGTCAAAGCTGATGTTTTTCAGGCTGCATTTTAATGCCATCGATTCAGGATTTATGCTTCTGTGATGGGATCCTCACGTGTGCAGGCGGAGGTGGCTCATTCTTTTCCTTCAGTAATTGCTCAGCTGCCCTTTATGTGGAGCAGGGAAAGTGAGAGGTGGTGAGCAGCTGAGTAACCTCTAGCTGCTACTGCATCTTCAGGAGGCCTTTCCGTCTGGCAGGTGTAACCTTTGGAGAAGACATATGCTGCCATCACTCTTCCTTTCCACCCACCAAGCTCCAACTGAGGTGATGTGTGATTGGATGATTCGCAGAGGAACCTCAGGGCATGGCCGCTTGAAATATCTGGGTATCAAATATACTGATCAGGTCTATAAAGCTCCCTTTCTATCAGGGAACCTCTGCATCCTTAGTGCTGGAGCAGATTATATGCAACTTTTTGCCTTTGCAATTGGTCCTTGCAATGCCTCGCAGCTTGATATGGCACTCGTAAGTTTGTGATTACCTAGACAGTAAGGAAGACTAATTATTTATTTATTTATTTATTTATTAGAGATATGCCACCCTTCCAGAAGTTTGGATAGTACTGATTTAGAGTGAGCTGAGAGAAGCTGTGGCTTATTTTGAGCTTTAATGACTTGTGAGAGGCTGATAAGTAAGAGGAGAGCACATTCTGATCACATACAGCTCACTTACAACTGGTGTGCTCTTTACAACAGCTTTGTGAGAGCACTGTGGAAAGAGGTGGCTGCAGAACGTGATCAGAGGGGAAACTCCCAGAGCTTTATGCTCATTTACACAAAGAATACTGAACTTGGGATATGTGTGACTGCAGTCCCATTTGTCTCCTCTGGCAATGAGTGTGGCTATTGTAGGCAATACACACAAGAGTGGGCAAGTACACTCTTCCACCAAAGAATTTTTTGTTAAGCAATTTGTTCCCTCTCTCTGGGATTTCAGAGGCTCTGACTGCTCAGATAGAGTAAAAATTTCAGATACGTTCTCTGCAAGCTACAGAGCACAAGGTATACCCAGCACTTCCAGAAGCCATGGGTCTTTGGTCTGTACACTGGACAGATTGTTTGTATATGCACAATAAATGCCATGTGCTTCCATCCACATACCATCTGTGAAATGTGGGCATAGTATGTGTGATGCTTCTGGGACAGGAATATGGCATCCCTATGGCTGATGCTCTGCAATGTATCAGAGACCAGAATTTTCAAAAGACTTCAGACTTTCATCTGCTGCTGATTTCAGCATGTCTTCCAGAGAAAATGCTGAGCAGTGCTTGGACTCTATGGCTGGGACATTTGTTAGGACAGATGTTGTGTGTGAAGGTCGTAAGGTGACAAAGTTCTACATTGGGAGGCTCTTTGAAGGTGTCATGGTTTTATGATTTTTGGTATTGGTATTCCACATCATAACAACATGTAGTGCATTAAGAGTTAAAGAGTTAATACTCCAACTCCATAGATCATTGATATTTCTGGGTATACCTGTCTCAGAAGAGGAGAACTACATTCCCCAGAGGACTTGGCGATGCTTTGCATTTTTACATATTTTCCGCTCAGAGGGAAAAGATAAAAACCCTCTGCAGTCACGGGACACTCTCTTTCCTTCGGGATCGACTCAGCAGTGGGTGCTCGCTGCCGTATCGCCTTCAGCGTTAGCGTAAGGCCTTCGGTTTATCGGACACTCTCTCTTGCTCATTTTATTTGATTTATTAGCTTCAATTCCAATTATATTGTATTATCTTGTGTTATTTTGCTTTCTGATATCTTATTTAGTAAATTAGCTTTCCTCCTCAGATTGTTGCCGCTGTTTTGTTTCTAGGCCCATCTCCCTTTTTCCTTTTCCCTTTCCCCCTTCCCCTTTACTGGGGCGTGTGTCTGCGGGTCCCCCACACCAATCGTCACGGAACCGGGCCGATCCAGCCCGGTAAACCGTTGATAGAAGGTTGGGGTGCAACTTGGAAACCTACACAGCACAGGTGTGGCCAGGGGGATATTTTATTATGATTTCAGTGTGATGAAAGGGCTGTATGACGCTTAATGGAACTCTCCAGAGGAAAAAAAACCCAAACATCTACTGGCATTGACGGCTGTTTTGTTTTCTGACTTATTAACTGCCCTTGAAATAACAGACTATTGTAAAAGTATCACTATTTTCTTCTCTGATGAATACCTGATTCATATCTTGTGAGCTGCGCATGCCCTGCCAAATGAGAGTGATGTATTTCCCAGCTGATAGCTAAATAACTCTTTAAGTGACTTACTGTCTTGCTTAGTAGCTCTAGTAGACTAGATCTCCACCTGATGTGCCCTCCCCATGCAGAACAAAATTGACTTAATTTTCCTCTAATTTAGAAAGGTGTTTGCATAAAAGTTCAGCGGTGAGAAATTGCCCAGAGGCTTTTCTCTTCCATTTTCCCTATGGGAAGATTCACATTTTAAGCTCTCCCAAACTAAAAGGTCATCCCATTTATTCCGAGCCTTTCTGGAGACTAACCTATAGCCAATATTTATACAGTACAACATTCTCATTAGCTCGCTCCTGCTGTTTCTCAAGATTATTTGGAAGATTTTTCAAATATGCAGTTCTGCCATATGAAAGAATGAAGTGAAGGGAGATTTTTGAAGAGAAGCTAAGCACAGGTACAGAGAGGTGAAAATGATCATTGTCCTACCAGTGGCTTTACTGCCTCTGGAATTGGGATAGGAGTGTGGGAACAATTCAGCAGTACTTCACATCTAGTCGACCTTAAACTCCTTCCTTAGCTCACTTAATTCCATCTCCTGTTCCATTTCCTTTTCTCTGGACCCTCCTACCCACTGACTCTGGTTCGTTATGCTGGCTCACAGTAGCTGCAATCCCAAGCCAGAGATACTTTTGAAAGCATTAAGCTATCTGTGCTTAGCCTCTCTCTGATGTGGTCCTTGCCATCCTCTTGTTATCATCAGCCATCATGCCATTCCTTGTCACTGGTATCTTTGTAGAAAAATCATTGTAAGATGTACATTTAATTTTGGGGAAAAAATCCTCTTGCTGACACACCCCACATCTTTCCCTATTGCTTATTTTATTCATAGGTCTGAACTGCACATTTCTGTTTAAGTTTGTATCCCTTGCAAAACCTAATTCTGTTTAACTTCTGGCATTTCTCATTTTAGTCTCAAGCCTCTTGACCTCTCAAGTACTTTACTGAGTGGTCTTTTTTCCCCATTAATTGCTGGCTCTTGGTTGATTGCTATTACCCTTTGTTGAGGTAGCTTACTCATTCACTTAAGAGTAATTTTTACAGGCTTTGGTTTTCCCTACCTGGGAGTTGTGCTCGAGGTAGTTTCTATACTTTTGGCTGAATTCTCAGGCTTTTCCCACATTCAGGACTTTCAGTTCTTTAGTCCAATGGAGTTCACTTATTATTTCCCTTAATTTCTCAAATCTTGAATTTGAGATGTAGAACTTTAATTACAGACCTCTTTTTGTTTACTCTTCCATTTAAATTAAACTGAATCAACTTGTGATAACTCAGTCTGAAGTTATTTTCTTTGGTCACTTCTCCTGTAATGTGCTTGCTATTTACCAAAATGAAATCTAAAATAGCATTGGTGGTTCAGCACATTTTGGTGCATTAATTTGTTGGCAATTACATCTAAGACTGTCTGGGTCACACTGCAAATAGTAGCTTCTGTATCTGTGTGAAACCATATTTATTTATCTCAAATTTACTTCCTTAATGATATGGTTCATCATCTGTGATATTGATAAAGAAGAAAATGAAATATTAAAAAAGCCTGGAGAGGAACAGAGAACAGAATAGAGCATTTTTTTTATGTGACTTGGTACCTCTTCAGTGCTACGTGTATTTCTGGTTCACCTCATCTCTTAAAAGATACAGCATAAATGGAAAACGTTCAGAGATGGGCAGCAAGAATGAAACATGGAAGAGGTCCTTTTTGAGGAAAAACTGGCAAGAATAAAAGTTGTCAAGCTAGAGAAGGGATACATGAAGATATCTCTGCTGGTGGGCAGGATATCATAAAGATGGTAAATAAAGAAGAGTTGTGCGCAGGAAGAACAGATTATGATGTCTCCAAAATGGTTCCCATGTCACAGGCAGAGATAACACAGGAAGATTAATAGCAATTTATATTTGGTTTTCCTTTCTTCGAATACTTGCACAGGACAGGGTAGCATTCAGCTCTGTGTGCTATGTGCTTGCCATTTTGCTTAATTTCCAGGCACATTTTCAGATGGAAGCTTTTCAGTGCTTTCTCCATGCTCTGGTAAGCAGCAGGTCACAGTAAAATGCCAGGGAAGCATATACCTCTGCCACTGTTGTCTAAGGAATAAAGGTAGTTAAGGTCAACCAATTAAGGGAGTGTGACTGGGTCATAAATATGTCTGAGCTAATGGTCTTGCATATCGTGTAGCTGTGCAACTGTGTTCTTAGGGGGCAGAAATCCTGTGACAAGACCACTGGACTCTGCCATCAGACTTTATGCTGTTCTGTCTTCCTCTCTGTTCACAGAAGGTGCTGCCAAAGCTGAGTTCACAACTTGCGAACCTCCAACAGCTTCCTGATATTCTTTTAATCTTTTACATATGTTGCGTTCAGCCTCCTCATGGTTACAAAAAATATACACTACATTTTTTTAAATCTTGAAGCTTCCCACGAGGTCTCAGTTTTGACTTATGTCCCTTCTCAGAGCAAAGGTAACAGGCAGTTTGCCACTGCCAGATGTGCTCAAGTAGTGGGTACGAGTTTGAATGACTGGAGTATTCTACCCTGCTCTTGTTAGCTAGCCCTAGCTGGTAAAAGATATAGATGGTGCACGTGGGGCTAGCCCTCCATTTTCCCTGGGTTGTTTCATTCCTCAAACTTTTTTCTTGTTTGTTAGGGTTCTGAGTTCCTCAGGCAAACTTTGTCTGCATTGTTTGTTCAGAGCTAACAGCAATGTGATCATAGCCTGGCCCCTAAGCACCACTGTAAAGCTGGGATGAATGATCCTATATTTAACTGCACAGATCACACTGGTGCACTCTCACTTTGACACTTCAGTCCAGTCACATGTGCATCATTCTGATGATCATTATTTTTTTTGTGGTTGCTTTGAAAAATGTCAGTTTACTACAAGTTTAATATGAAAAGGAAGATAAAGGAGCCGTGTTCCTATTTTGTCTCTCACTGCTCCTATTTTGTCTCTCCTTCTTCCCCAGGATTTGATACTGGTGTTTTTGTCCCTGAAAATCTTTGATAAGTTGCCCCTACATTAGTCTGCCTTTAGAGCATCTTCAGTGAAAGCTCATCAAAAGTTAATACTTCTTTTTTGTTTTTTAAATTATGGATAAGTTTACTTTAACAAATACTTCTAAATTTCTTCCTGTTATTCACTACCCACACTCCCTATTTTTCATTAATACATTCCACATTAAATCTTTACAATCTTCACCTTCACTATATGCCAGTCTATGACCTATTATTTCAAAGCCAGGACTGGAATTCATCATGCTTTCTACAGCATTTCAGACTACTTTTCCTGGGCTGCCACCTTTGTTCTGCCACCGTGTCTTAGTTGTTTTGTCCTTTTGTTTGTCCTTGATTTTTTCCCGTGAGAAGGTCACCAGGAGCTTGTTGTCTCCTTGCAGCCTACCAATTCCTGACTCATTTAACGATCCTGAGCCTGGTGATAATAGAGTGACTCACCAAAATATTTCACATCTCTTTGTATCGGTTGAAAGCGCCCTTTTGCATCAGCATGCATTTATACATAAATATGTATGTGCCATCCTGCTAACTTAGGGTTCTATTTACCTGCTCATGTGTCTGTCTATTGCTCTTCTAGATGGAAATTACATCAGTGTCTCTCCTTGCCTTTGAAGTGATTTCTAGACAGCTACTTATCAAAGAATATTAACACTGATGGCAGATCTACTTCCCCATTCCTGCTATTAACAATTCTACCCATTGAAACTGTTTTTATAGATCTGTGACTGATGCAACAAAAAGGGAAAATTCTATCTGGGAATGTGGTAATACTTCATGTAGCAGAGAGCAGTAGGACCAAGTGCAAGAGTCTAAACAAGTGTAGTATTCCACCAAGCATGCAGGGAGAGAATTTAGCCTCATTGAATTTGGTTAGCTATTAACATCAGCAAGGCAAAGAGCTCTCTTTTGCCTTCTGCCTTGCAGGAGTCTCTCATAAGCAGATGTCCTGAGAGCTGATCCTGCAAAAACCACTATGTAAGCTGCTGTAGTCTTAAACGCAGCATTTTGGGTTTTTTTCTTCTGTTCCCCCTCTTTACTCTGGCATGCTTTATACCTTCTGAAGTTTAGTATCTGCCAGGATTTTTGGACCTGACATTTTTATCATTGTTGATCAGCAGAATTACTGTACACTGTAAGTTACAATTATTTCACAAGTGCTCTTTACGCTATCTGGTTTGGGGCAGAAAGGCGGCTAAATTAAGTATCAAGGATCCCTATTCCTTCACAGAAATTAATCTGTTCCATGAAAAAAGCTCACCCAAATATCATCCTTGGGCTATTGTAGGAAAGCTCTGTGCTGAGCCTCCTGGAAAAATGACACTGGGATTGAGTTTGCATGGGGGAAATAGTACTGTATTCTTGCTTTTTCTCAAGGCCCCTGGAATGGGCAGGCAGTAAATCAGGCTCAGCAGTAGAGCTGCTCTGCACACCAGCGCTCACTGCTGCAGCTGGTATCAGTACAACCGTCACTGTGCTCTCACTATGGCAATCCTTTCATATGATACATGAGATGTTCCTGGCCTGCATTCAAAGGGCAAAGGGGAGAAGGATAACAGTACAGACTCTGGCTTTTGAGCATTTTGTTTGCTGGAACATCCTTTTAACCATTCAGCAATGTATGCTGCTGGGTTAAGGGAAAGTCATTAGTGTTGTCCTTGGTAAGTGGATCAAGTAATAGTGCCATATGCTCTGATGCAGTGAAATGCAGTCACTGTCTAGAAGCCTTTTCACATGGAAAATCACAGACTAGGGTCATATTTGTGTGCTTTGCTTTACCCTGGGGATATTCACCATTGCTTCTTTGTCAGTATCACCAAAGTACCTAAGTGTACTCTTCACACCTGTACAAATCAGACCTAGGAGATCACAGGAAACACTTCCCTACTAAAATAAGTATCCTCACTGCCTGAGCTTGTTTCAAAGCAGTCTGTTTATTTCCTTCTTCATTGAGTCAGAGCTGTGTGCCACCTCTTCTCATTCTGGGGATTTCCTTATTGTGACTTTGCTTCCACAGCCTCAAATATTCCCCAGAGAGCATCCCTGTGTCCCCACACCCAGCTGCTGAGGCACAGAGCTCTCTGGAGAGGTGCGAAGCCCTGCCAGCTCTGTGAAGCCATCATCAAGACAGAGAAAATTAAACAAATGGCAAATTAGTAGCATTGGACCCTGGTGTGTTCTTCACAAGAGGCTCAGCTCTGTGTTGGCTCACATTTTAATCCACCCCAGCTGACACGCATCAAGCATAAATCAGCAGAGGGCCTGGCCCCTGTACTGTGCAAACATTAACTAATTAATCCACCTTATAGCCATTGGAGGCTGCAAAGGAGTTATTATTGTACTTTTCTTCACAGATTGTGCAACTGAAGCAGAGAGGATAAATGATTAAAGGACACAGATATGATTGTCTGAACTTGGGTGCAGAACAGAAGGACTCCTGGATATTTCTAGAGTACTCTTCACCTGTTCATATTTCTTTTTTCTTTAAAGCAGTATCTATTGAGGAAGAAGCAGGAGAAGCCTTGTGATGAGACGCAGGGCCTATCCTCATCTCTGTCACACTTAGAAATCTGGAGAAATTCCACTTGTTCCTCGAGGACACACAAGGATTTTATTACAGCGGTGCTGAAAATCGGAATCTGGCACATCATGTCAACATAGAGTGCAAGGGAAAAATACGCAGCAACAAGCAAAGGGCAGTACAGAAAATAGGTTTGTTACAAGCAAATTGGATGTGTTTGTTTCTTTTTTTCTCTACATTAATGCCATCCAGGCCTCTCCCGTATATTCTCGAGGAAATGACTTCGTTATAGAAGAGAAGTATATTGAAAATGAAATCAGAGGTAGCACCAAATGTAGCAGCAGACATGACAAGACTTTTAAGTAACAACAGAAGAGTTCTATCTCCTTTCCTGTTTATTCCATGTTAACTTATGGAGATTGGTGCTGACTTTCTGGAATGGCTGCAGCAAGCTGTAAATGATGTATGAAAATGAAATGAAAATTCTCTGCCCAAGCCACTGTGCACAGCAATTGCTGCTGAGCAGAATTAATAGCTATTTGCTCCTGTAGGCTCTGACATGGGACAGAGCCAGAGAAGCCAGTAGCAAAGAAATTGGAAGACCCACAGATATCCTGGACAGGACTCCTGCTGATTCTTCATCTTCAGCAGTGGAGTCCCTCCAGAGAGGTGAAAAGAAGGAAACTCAAATGCTTTCAGCTCTTCCTGGAAAAGCACAAGGGATTCACTCGCAGATTCACAGAATATCCCGTGTTGAAAGGGACCCACAGTGATCATCAAACCCAGCCCCTGGCTCCACACAGGACAACCCCAAAATCAGACCGCATGTCTGAAGGTTTTGTCCAGATGTTTCTTGAACTCTGGCAAGACTGTTGCCATGACAACTGCCCTGGGGAGCCTGTTCCAGTGCCTGACCGTCCAAGGTAACATGGCAGCAATGATGCCTACTCAGGACCTCCTTTTTCAACCTATGTTTCTTGCCTTTGTTTATTGAACTCATCCCATTTTTATCCAATTGTACTGGTCTTGCAACATCACCACCCCTGGGCATTAGGGCTGTGCAGGTAAAAGAGGGTAATGGGTGTAATTAAGTGAGCACATGTGTGTGGGCACAATTAGCACCTGGTGATTATGTCAGTAACACGATGGGCATGGTGATGAAGGACATTTCTGGTGACCTAGTTACTAAATGCTCTCTGGTAGTCATGCTACAGTGCAAAACTGCAAACAGTGATTATTAATACCATTAAAAATTCATGCAAGCTCAGGTTCTGCAAATGCTTTGCCATGTGAATGCTCTCCGTGGAGATAAAGAGGGCACTACAGCGAGCATGGAAAACCGATGTCCAGGTTAGCAGTGTGCGTGCTGCAAGGTGCCCCTGACTTTTGGGCCTGACCCACGCCTGTTCTGAATCCAACAGCATCCCCTGCCTCAGTATCCCTCCCCTCTTAGACGTCCAGCATGTAGCTAGCCCTCTGGTCCCTCCCTTGTTCCTTTTTGCATGAGTAACTTGGGCAAATGCAAACTAAAAAACAACAGAAATTTAAAAATAATACAAATTAAGCAAAAGCCCCTTTGTGTGACACTCCTTCACAGCCAAGAATCAGAGGGAGATGGGATTTAATTTAGACCAGTCCTCTGCTGCATTTCAGATAAAGCATTTTAATCTAGTCATAGGTTGATAAAAATACCCCTCTCTGATCCTGCAGGCAACTTTTTCTGCCAATTTTCTTTCCAGGGAGGAAGAGAGCAGGAAATATAATTGAAAGAACACTGCTGCATAGAAAATGACACTGACGGAGTAATGCACTTTGGAACGGTGAGCTCTGCCAGCTCCTTGTTTTCTACTATTTTTTCCTCTTTTTACTTCAGAAATTTCAAGCTATTGGTAATCATCAGTATGATTAGCTCGCTGGTTGGTTTTTTTTTCTCTTTTCTTTTTTTTTTTTCCCTGAGCTTCAGCCAGGTAGAAGTCTTTCAAATACAAAATGATGTCTCTTTTCTGGAGTCTTATTCCAACTTTCTCAGTACAGCTTGTTCTCTTTCACCCCAAGCTGAGATTTTTCAGGGTTAATTTATTCATCTAATTGTTGGATGCACATGTGGTATTGCAGTCCACAGTGATTTTATGGACTTAAGGCTATGGTAATGACTTAATAAACATGCATGTGTACATGATTTGAAGGCAATATATTCTCTTGAATGTAATATTTCAGAAAAGACAGCATGAAAAATAAAAGGGTGGCCAGAGGCGTATCTCAGTAGAGGTGTGAAATGCTGAGCTTTTAGTATTTTTTCCAAATTAAGGACTCTGTTTAGAAAAAGTATTACCTGTCCAGTTTCCTGACAGTCTGTGAACATTTGAATAATCAAACAACAGCAACAAGACTGTTTGGACTCCCCATGCCTCCATGCTATTCTTTTGAGGCCTTCTCTAGCTTCTTGGTGTTGGTGTGTGCATATCCACAGGAAAGCATTGCTGAACTGAATGAAGAAAAGGAATGGGATAAATCTGATGGGCAGGATTCAGAAGATGCATGTTAAAAATCTGAGATGAGAGGGTGAAGGGGGCAGGGTGGGAAGGACAAGTTTCAGAGGCTTGTGAACTAAGCTACACTAGCTTAAACAAAACCCAGCACAAGAGCACCTCTGTTTAACATGCATTAAGTTGCACTCATTTAAAACTAAGAGGAGGGGAGGTTGGACTTTGTAGCCAATGGACAATCTGTTACTCTTGAAAGTTAAAATGATTTTTCCCTTTGACAGCTATTAAGTCTGATGGTCTAGATGCAACTTTCCCTTTGGGAAGTGCCTGAATGGCACTGCCCCTACAAGAAGAGGGTATTTTTACTGCAGCTGGGTGGCAAACAACGTTTTTGAACTTTAAAATTAAATCTTCAGCTCAATTTTGGATATTTGACTTTGCTATACGCATTTCTCCACACAATCCCACCCCTGAAACTTGATTAAGCTGAAGTTTTTGTCTTTGTTTTCCTTTTGCCCAAACTATGCCATTTTCTCTACAAAAAGATGATACTTTTTAGAGGAAGGGCTGATGGAAGACGGCTCGTGAATTTTTCTCTTATTCTAACATGAATATGAGGCATTGATGAGAAATTCCTCGCTGCCCCCTTCACTTCCATTTGGCAAAATAAGCCAAGTTTAACAAATCTTTCCACTAAAACAAGGAGCTAGAGTTGAAAGCTCAGACAACGAGGTGTGACCTCTTTGAAGCCTGTGCTGGTTATGGCTGTTGGCTGCCTTGCCAAGGGCTGCACCGTTCTCTCACTTGCTTGATCCAGAGGCAATAGTGATGTTATCCTGGATTCCAGTTGGCTTTATTTGGTCTGGCAGAAGACGTGATGAAGTACTCTCCCACTTTTGCATTTGCTGCCCTGCATCCTTAATGAGCAGGAGCAGCGTCTGTGCTGTCTGTCCCTGCAGAACAGCCATAAGTCTTACTTAACAGGTGCTCAGCAGTGCTGGCAGCTTAAGGGTAATATCCGACAGGCATTGCCCTTGGCGTGCAGCACCGTGCCTTCATTCAGACTATAGTGCCTGTGCTTCTCGCTGCTTCCTGGCCTCATTATTTTTCATTTTGCTACTGCTAGTTTTGCTAGTAAGATCCCATTTGTCAAAACTGCTTTATCGAAACAGGGAAAAGATTGGGTTAGGGGATTGTGGTGCACAGTTTCTCAAAGGATGAAGTGACTTCCACAGCACAAGATCACATCAGCAAAGAACTGAAGGTGACTGCAAGCACATTCAGGTGAATGCCATTCATTATTTTTATGTACAAACAAGATGAAGCTATTCCTCTTTGCCCTCTTGGGAGGTGCTATTTAAATGAGGAAAAGGCAGATCTTTCTCCAAAGAGCCTACAAGCTAACCAAACAAGGCAAGGACAGGAGAAAATAAATATTACCCTGACTCCTGAGATCAAATCAAGGCTGGAAGATGTTTAGTGTTTTGCCTAAGGTGATATAAGTAGTCCACAGAAGAGTGGAGGTAGGAACTGAACCCAGAGCCTCTGACCTGGTGAGCAGTGTCTCCTGAGACGGTTTGTGGTCAGGAAAATGGCAATATCATCAAATTCCAGCTTTTGCCTATGAACTCTGACACCTTGAGAAAAAAGTGACAGCTTAAAAAAATCTATTTTTTTTTCCCTGACAATATTTTCTTCATGTCAGATCTATTTTCCTCCCCACGCACAATTTCCTGTATTTATTATTGTTACTGTTTTTAATAGCTAATTTAACAGTTGTCTTTAATAGCAAAATATTTAAAAATACAACTCCCTCTCTAAAACTTCCTGAGGAGGGCAAATGGAGAGGAGGTTCAGGTCTCTTCTCCTTGTTAACTGTGGGAATGGCACAGAGCTGTGCCAGGGAAGGTTCAGGCTACACATAAGGAAAAATTCTGTGCTGCGAGGGTGGTCAATGGAATGGGCTTCCAAACGAGGTTGTTGGTGCCTACAGCCTATCAGTGTTCAAGAGATGTGTTCAATAATATGCTTTAGCTTTTGGTTAGCAATGAAGTGGGCAGGCACCTGGATAGACTTTGAAGGCCTTTTCCAACTAAACTCTTATGTCCTGTCCTCTCCAATTCTATTCTGAATTTCCTGAATGTTCCACAATTCTGAATCTCAGGAACATTTTCACTTTAAGTGATGAGAATATGCTGGCATTTTTTACAGGACATTCTTCTGGTGAAGAATGAGGTGCTTTGTACTTTGTACAATATTTTTAAGATTGTCCCTTCATTATCATATTTTTCATAGTTAAAAATAGGAATTGTATTCATTGCATTGGAATATAAGCTTGCAGTACACTGTGTAGTTATCAGAAAGACTGTTCTTAATTACCTGCAAAAAACATTTATTGTCTGATGTACTCTATGAATATTATCCCTTAATTAGCTGCCTTATTTCAGCTAAATTAAAGGAAGGAAGAGCATTCATCATGAACATTTCTTTTTTTTATTATTATTATTATTATTAGCACCAACTCTTTCCTCTTCAGTGAAAAAGAGAAATAAAAGCACTTTATCCTTTTGCTGAGCTGAGGTGTAAGGTTTTGTTTTCTAATGAGTAAAGAGAACTTTGTTCTTAACACTGTGCATTTCTAAGAGCCACTCATAGTGGAGCACAGACAGGATTTTTTTCCCGTGGTTGTGAAGGCAGCTCCATTTCGAAGAAGGAAGTTCAGTAATTGCTGCCTGACAGACCTCCCTGTCAGCTCTCCGGGATATCAGTGCTGGATTGTTTGCTGGGAAAACATCTAAAGTCAACAGAGGGAGGTACTGGAAATAGCATTCAGATGGTCAGGGTATATCTAGTGAGTCAGATGGAAGTACATGAAAGAGTCATGCTGAAGCCGGTTAAGGAATCATTTAACAACTATGTAATTGTGTCTCTTTTTTGGCTACCAGAGTTTCCCTGGAGCTTTGGCATACTGGCCAGTAGTGAGCATGCCCGCTGCTGGTAGATGCAAAGATTGTTCTGTGGACTTTCTCCTGGCTTAGGCGTGAAAACCCTGCTTCGAGGTTGAGGGCAATTACTACTGCATAGCAGAGGCATGTGGGGCTGATTAGTTTCGGGCTACATGGGGAGAATGGGGAGAAGGTTCACAGCTGGAAATGAAAATAGAAGGGATGCTTTGTTCTGGGAAAGTGGGTGCTTAGGGTGAGGCCTTTTCCAGATGAGGATTTTGGTTCCCAAAGCATGACACGGGTAAAATTAGGTCCTGTAGGTTGAAACCGAAATGTCAACCAGCTGCTACCTAACTCTGCGGGTGTCTGGGTTCAGTTATCTGTCTTTGACCTCTCAGGTCTCTAAAAACCTGGTTCAGCACTTCTGTGTGCCCTGTGCTGCCCTGCCTCAGTGATTAGTAGGATGAAGTTTAGATTCCCTAGCAATGCTATGTGCTGGACAGCAGCTTACATGAACGAAGAAACACTAGCAAAGCAGAAACTGAATCTCACCCCAGAAGAAGTGACTAAATACATTTTTTTGGTTGTTGTCCTTTTTTTTTCTTTTTCAGTTTGGTTTGGAGTGCTTTGCTTTTATATTTCTTCATAACACTTTTTCTTTTTTTCAATTTTTTTTCTTTTTTTCAATACTGTGAATGAATTAATCCTATGAGAATGGACATGGCTGTCTTCATTGATGTGGGAAGAGGGCAAAAGGAATGACTTCAGTGTAGCTTTAATTACCAATCTTGCTAATTGCCCTCCAAACCATCAGGATTTTGCTCAGAGCTGTTTCTGTAAGCCAGAATGCCCTTCTGTAACTGATTTACACC
Source organism: Oreortyx pictus (assembly GCA_036925125.1). Classification (NCBI taxonomy): domain Eukaryota; kingdom Metazoa; phylum Chordata; class Aves; order Galliformes; family Odontophoridae; genus Oreortyx; species Oreortyx pictus. The sequence continues at coordinate 51,896,409 of JAUPFR010000006.1, read as the reverse complement.
TGAAAGAGTAATTGCTTCCTGACTCTGCGCTTAAGTATTTCTAAAACCCAACAGCATCTCATCCAGTTTCACCACACACCTCCTCCCCCCTACGAAACTGGGCTTTCCCAGTTAGGAAAGTTCCTTCAATAGCTCTGTCTTAAAGCACCTCCCTTATAGCAACACAGGCACAGCGTGTAGTTGGAATTGCTTTCCAACCTGACATAGTCAGGACCAGTAAGTCCATCTTTTGGTAGATTTCTTGACATAACTGGCAAAAACCATGCAAGCAGGCTTAAAACAGCAGGACAGTGTGTGAGCAAGCACACAGTGCATGATGCTCCTGCTGAGCTTGCCTAATGCTGTTATGACCCACACTGACATGGCGGCAGAAGAGCACTCATAAAAGAAAAAAAACAACGCATCAGAAAGCCACTTTCCTCTGGCAGTGCCCAAGCGAATGTGGCTCTGGCAAGGATGGAAGATAAAAACTATCCCCTGTTTGTGGGTGCACTGTTGTGGAGGTCCTGGTGCTGTATAGGCACTTTATGAGTGATGTGACAGCTTCCCTGACTGAAATAATTCCAAGTACTGTAACATGAGGTGTCAAGGCAGACAGCAGAAAACATTTCAATCCTTTTCATTAGAACAAAGTGCTATTCTCTTGACGGCTTTCAAATGCATATTGTTTAGCTATTATGTGCTAACCTTGACTACTACATTCCAAGCACAATAGCAGTGGGAGCTTTCTCCTTTTTTGTTTGGTTAGTGATCGAGGTAAGAGGATTTCTCTTCTGCAGGGTCAGTAAAATATTCTGTTACAAAGGAAAAAACAAAAAAGAAAGAAAATTCAAAAGTTGTATTTATGTTACAGAAGCAGTGTCTGAGGTCTCCCCTTGTGTCTCATATGTCAGGTGGCTCTGATGGTTCCCCAGTATGGATTTTTACCCTAGTGGAGCTTGCAGTTCTTGTAACAGAAATCAAAGACTGTAAGTGTATCCTGCCTGGACTGCTCATATTGCTACTGACAAGTGATGCTAAAGTGACTGCTCTGTCATCTACTGGAAACCTCAGGCAACGTGCAGCAGATAAATGGTTAATTAAAACAATCCTTCAAGGATACCTTTAAGGGAACCTCTGTGGGGAGTTATTGATGGAAATGGCTGCTTCATGTTTTCTCTCAGGGCTACATACAGGGCTGGTTGCCTTAACTGCTTTTGACATTTCTTCTCTCTGACCATGAGGTTGCTGAGATGGGAAGATTAAGTTGCTCGTGGAAGAATGAGATCTGACGCAGGTGAAAACCACAGGTAAAGATGTAGAAGTATGTGAGCAATACTTGAAATCTAATGAAGCCTGGACTCTCTTCTAGAATCAGCCATCCTGGAGGACAGCCATTCTTTCATTTATAAACCTTGTGCTTGCACAAAGGCTGGATTGACTTTTTTTCCACATTCTCCCGAGCTGTCAATTTCCACATCTTTTCTTTTCCTCTTTTTTTTTTTTTTTCTTCCCGTCATTTAGTTCTCCATTTCTGATCAGCAGCCTCATTGTGTTCCTCTTAATAAGCAGCAGTCCCCATCCCTTTCCAAACCCTTCCTTCCTCATGACTTCCTGTGTCTTTCCATCCATTCCTACCTTATCCCTTGCCCAGCTCCCACTCCCTTTTCCTCCTGCCACAAACTCCAGCTCTGAGATTACCCTCACTCTCTGCCATCCCTTCCTCTCCAGTGCCTTCAGCGTTTCTCTCTCCGCCATTTGATTTTCCTTCTTCCTCAGTGCCAGCACCTGACAGAGAAGGAGTCGCTGATTATATGTCTTCATTGTAATTAAACTGGGCCAGAGCCCATTCTCTGGCACTAAGAGCAAGTGGCACAGCCTGGCTCGTGTCCATACAGCTAAACTCTCTTCCTCCCATAACAGGATGGCTTTATCCTTTCTGCCTACTGGGAACAGCCCTTGGCAAGTGCTGCTCCCTGAACCCTGCCCAGTCACAGTCTCTGAAAGTACTCCCTAGGACAAGCCAAAACTGTGCCAGGGAGCATGCTAATAATTAAACACTATAGACTGTGCTACAGGCCTTGGTGCTGCTTAAGTTACTCATAAAAATGCAGCTGAAAGAATGAGGGGGAAATGTCCCCGCTTTCAGCCCATGCCACAGCTATGGGGGTCAGGGATAAGCTGACTCACACCCATTTTGCTCAGGCGAGGAGGGCAGGCTCTGAAAAGTGAGTGTGAGCCTGTGAGCCTCTTGAGCTGGTTATCTTTCAAGCATGAACTTGGCTAAATATGGGCAAAGTTTTTAATCTGGTGGGGGTGCGAAAAGTATGTCTTTGATTAAACTCCTGCCCTCCAGCTACTGCTGCCAAACTGCTGCCCCCAAACATGAGCTTCCAAACAAGGGTTTCCTAAGGATTTTTAAATCAGAGTGAAAAACAAACATATTTTTTTCCTGCCTTTCCCCTCCTAGGTGTGGATTGCAAAATTCAGCAGAAGGAAAACACCCACATGGGAAATTTCAGCTCCTTCAGTCAGCATTTAACAAAATCTGCAGCAGTTGAGAGCAGGGTCATCATGCATGTAGGCAGTACTAGTGGTCACACCTCTTTCTACCACGTGTAGGTGTGGGTACATATACAGACCTGAGCTCCTGTGACAAATTGTGTTTATCTGAGGCCAAACCTCCATCCAAAGAAAGATTCTAAGGTTCTGGGATGTGATTGGGAATGATGCTTTGAACTGGGTTACGGGACGATGTATGAAAGGAGGTTTAGTGCTGGTCCACTGACTGGGTAAATGCAAGGTGAGAATCCTTCATAACCTCTGACATATACACCCCCACCCATTGTTTTTTTTTTTTTTTAATATCCTGAATGGATTTGGGATGAAAAGCTCATATGTATCCTGGTGTGCAACACACCCAGTACCTGTATATGTATATGTACATATTATTAGCTTCCCAAATCCTAGCAGCGCTATGTATTGAAATGATTAATAAAATAGTAAGGTAGGCTTTATTTGTTTCCACAGCTTTGAAAGTGCTATATACAGCCAATGATAAAACTAATGGAGACTGTATTACTTAACTCTTACATTATTTCTAAAATAACCATATATATTTTCTGAAGATTTCACTTGTCTTTTAAGCACAAAATGATGGGCAACCTATGTCTGTAAAACATTTGTTTAGTTTTTTTGGATACATATATCTGTAGATTGGTTCATTGGCTCTCTGCACAAAAAAAAGTCTTGAAATCTTTTTGGTCAGTGAGTGTTACCTGGAACTTGTCTTGGACCAGGGTTTCAAATTTGACCCTGCAGACAGTGGTATGCTCATCGTCTCACTGTAATCACCTCTTTATGTATACTGTGGGCAAGAATTATTTAAACATGGAGGTAGCCATAGTCTTCCACATTACGTTTTGTCCCTAGTTCCCCCTGCTTTCTTGACTCAAGCTGCTACACTGGGATTTTGTCCTTGGGCAGTGACCACTGCGGAGGAGGCTGGAGTTGGTCTCCTTAGCCCCTTGTTCAGTTGTGTGGTCTACAGACATCTGCTGTGGTACAGCTGTACACCTTAGCCTGGGATGGAGGTTATCCTCAGTCACCCTGCCAAATGCAAGGATGTTTGCTTCTATGGTTTCCTTTTTCTCCTCCAATCAAAATCCTTTTGTCTTTATGAGAAAACAAAGCAGATGTTCAAATTATTTGTGTATTAGCGCACAGTAAGCCCACCCAAGGCAATGGAAAAGTCCGGAATGGGCCTATCTTGTGTTAGAGACATAAGTAATACTGCCTTTGTTCTCTGTGTGGGGACTAACAAGGCTGTCTCTCTGGGGACACTGGCAGCAGAAGACCATTAATGTGCAGATAAAGGAAGAGTGTTATCTCCTGATGTTGTTCAAGTCACTGGCAAACTTTGACTCCAGCAGAGTTGGAAGCTGAGCTGAGATCTTTTCCTTTTTATGGACAGATTTTTCATTGCAGCTCAGTGATAAAGATTTTTTTTTTTTTTTGGGGGGGGGAAGGAAGGTGGTGACTGTCAAGTCAGAAAATGGCTGTGAGACCATTGCATTGGCAGATCTGAGCGCTGTGGGACCCATACATAAAAGCTTGAGCAGGCAAGGAGAGTTTTTCAGGTGGGGAAAACAAATAGTACAGAGCAATGAGAGGGAAAACAAGACCACTTGAGCAGAGGAGATTGGTGTTAGGAGTGGCCCACAGGGCTCAGCACAGCGCAGAGAGCATCCAGATCTCAATGTCTGAGCTCTTCCTGACGTGTCACTTATGTGGCTCAGCAGCCTCATAGTAGTAAAGTTATCAAAACGTGCCAGCCTCTCTGAGATAGGATGAAAACAGCAGAATCTGTAAACAAATACAGATTCAACTACAGTCTAAATCTTGTTCAAATAAATCTAATGCATGCTGTTGATTTGCTGCCCTTCACTTCTTTCCATCTCCCCCACAAATTCTACAATGCTGCAATTTGCATCTGAGAGACTGTGTTTTCTTCAGACTGTGAACTGCATTGGGCTTCACAGCTTTGCAGTTTTTGGCACAAACGTTCCCACTTTCTTTCTCCTCCTGCCCTGTGTAGGTGGAAGCCTTGTGGAGAGGAAAGCAAGGTAAATAGAGCTGAGCAGAAGATGTTCAGGGCAGCTTTCCGCTGGGGAAATCAAGGCCTTGTGCTGAAAGCCAAGTGTCCTCAGCTAGACCTCATTTCATCTCACTCTGCCCTCGCCCACACTCAGGAGGGATTTAAACCTTTCCAGTACAAGCCTGGAGTAATAGCTGAAAGAGCTTTTGGATTTTTATGGATTTTGGCTTAGAACAGGCTTCTTTCCACTCCACGAGGAAAGTGCACTGATAGCCTGATTTATGCACTCTCATTTTTAGGTAAGGCTTTATGAACAATTTCACAAGAGAGTGCTGGCTTCCCTGCCTGGCTGATGTGTAGGGCTATGGGCCATACTGCTGATGACAAAAGGCGTGATGACAAGAGTGGCTCTGTGTTTCATTCCCTCTTGCTCTTCCTCCCAGCTTCTCCTTGCTAGGCAGTGCTTCTAATGCTGGAGGGGGAGCTCATATAGATCTTCTGTGGGTTAGAGCTTTTACTGTCTGAGGATTGTTCTTAGGTTGTTGTGAGATATGTCAATCACAAGGGGATCTGATAGGCTTTGGAGCTAGAACCATGGTGGGTGAAGGTGGAGGGTGTACATGGAGGAACACCTCTGTTCTGTTTCTGTTAAATCAGTTTACAGTGTCTCATGTGGCTGTGGTATCCCCAAGACCTCTGTCCAACACATAAAGTAAGAGAGTAAAAAAAACCACAACACTTTCTCTTTCTTCCCTTTTTCAAGTACATTTCACAAGGTTTTGCCACGAACTGGATTCTATGTGTTTATGTAAATAACTGCAGTGCAGCACCGCAGTTAGAAAGCTTTTAACACTGTTCATCTTACTGGCTTCCTTGTGTAAGCTTTGCTTGTGCTGGTGAAAGTGCTTTCTGCTGTGCCCTGCTGAAAGGCTTTAAGATGTATTTATTGCTTCTACTTGAGGGAGATGCTATTCCTATGGGAGCACCAGGGACTCCTGATACACTATGCACCTCTGTGCTGTGGGCTTAAGGCCCCTGTCTGTGCAAAGGATTGTTGGGCTGGACTCTATCAGGTCTCGGAATTAATTTGTGAACTGATCTAATTAAGGGATGGGACTATTGCATGGGAAAGGGCTTTGCTGCAGTGCAGAACACTTTATCTCGGATACACTCATGCAGCCAGTCTCTGCTAATCAAGTGGAAATCCCTGTTGGTTTTTAATTAATTTTCTGCCAAATTCAGCATTGTAAAGAAGGCACAAACTGAAATAATTTTCTGAAGAGTTATTTCTCTTCCAACCAAGGATAACCGCAGCCTGAGACGTGGTGTGATGAGCCAGATGATGGCAACAGCATCAAGAGTCCCAGATTGGACAAGAGATAAACCAGATCCAGGGTCCAGGCATGGAGCCCAACCAGAGGAACAAACTGAGCCGAAGTCAGAGCTGGAGGCAAGGCCAAACATAGGCCTGAAGTCTATTTAGGAGATATGGCCAAAGGCAGGATAGGAGATGATCTACAAGGTAGTGCTATGCCTAGACCAGCCAAGAATTTGCAGTTGCTTCTTTATTAATTAAGATGTTGTGTAATTATGATACTTCCAATGTACTTCCAAGTCTCTGCTTTATGTCCAGAAAGTTTGGATTCTAAATGTCAGGAAAACAATGTGAACCAAAGAGAACAGTTTTGTATATTCCCTGAAATTTAGTAATGATAAAAATATTTGTTACTCTCATTGAAATATTTCTTGGATTTTCTTAACTTCAAATGGAATTTCATAGGGCTTTTTGACTCTCTGACCTAATTTAAAATAATCAATAAGCAAGCTAGAAGTAGTGGCTTTTGAAATTTACAGACTTTATGACTATAGATCGTATGATTTCTTTTTTTATGAATGGTGTTATAAGAACAAATTTGCTATCTGTCCAGAGATGAACTCTTTCAAGTATTCTCCAGTATTTATGACAGAAAAGTGGATATTTTTGTTGCTATGTGTATTTTCCTAAGAACTCAGACTTGTCCAATGGTAGAGGTCAACTTGCAATATATTCTGATTTCTGGATGGTCCTGTGTAGATTCAGGAGTTGGACCTTATGGGTCCCTTCCAACTCAGGGTATTCTGTGATTCTATCAAACTGTCTCAAGACTGAAGTACATACATTTTGTTTATAAATTATAGCGTCCTCCTCATGATGTGTTTTCTTACAGTTGTTGTCTGGTGTTCAGAAGACCACGTGCCAGGTAGAATTTGAGGATGCTGTTGGATACAGCCAGATCAGAATCAAAAAGCAGCTATTCACTAAGCTCAGCAGATTGCTATTATTACAGGTAGCTTTCTTCCTTCCACAAAACACTTAAAAGGACAGCTTTGTAAAAGCAAGGCTTAGTTATTACTATTTATTCCTGTGTTATTATCTCTGTTCCACACCACTGATCTTGTTTCATTTATCAGTCAAATTTTACATTATTAACAGAGAATAAAATTCAAGGCCTAATTTCAGAAGAACAAAGCCTGTGCTCTTAGCATGACCATTAGATTATCCCTCTAATTGTCTCAGTCACCTTTCTCCTTTGCATTGTACATCACCTCTTCTAGTGTGGTAAGGCAGGCATTTTCCTCATAAATGTATGTGTTTTTGGTTTTGTTTTATTATTTTGAAGGGTCAAAGTTACCTTGGGATGGACCTATTGTCATCTTCCTAGCTTCTGTGAGAGCAGTGAGTATGGTTGGCTCCTGGACTCAGCACTAGGGATGGATGGAGTCCTGATGGTACAAGGCACATAAAGAACTTGGCAGCAAATCCATAAGGATCCAGAGGGTGCAAACTGGGACCCCAGAGAGAATCCTGCGAGTTAATTATTGAGAAGTTTTGTGCTTTGCCTTCTGACTCTGGGCCCTCCTGGCCATCACTTTCTTGCCTTCCCTCTTGTCTTGCTAAGTCCTGCCCATGTGGGTTTCCTTGTCCTGCACCTCCCTCAGCTTTCACCTACAGCTTTTCACCTATATCTCCTCTGCTGTGCTGGGGCTTACACAGAATTAACTTGCTTGCTCCCCACTTCCTTGACACTTCATTGCATAGAATTCCAGTGCAGATAGAGCAAAGAACTCTGGAAGACATCCATGGAGATGTCAGCCTGAAAAATAAACTGGATTTTGAAAGAAACAGTGAAAAAAGAAAAGGAGAAATTTAAGTGGTTATATTCTATACAGTGCTATGCAGATTCCCTGGCGACTTTGATAGTTCAGGCTTGGGCAATCAGGATATTTAACCAGATGTCGAGGATGGACCGATGTCTTCAAATGTCTTAATATTGTAGTGCCTAAAATTGCTGTCAAAGGGAATAGGAGAGATTAGATACAGCAGTGAATGAAAATCAAACAGCTTTGACATGTCTTTAGGCACCTGACATGGGAGCAGCCAAAACCTCTACCTACCTGGAATTTTGGCCTCACTAATACATCGGGGAGCTGAGCACCAGGCTTTCCCTTAATAGAGAGTTAAATATGCAGTATTTCAACTGTATTTATATTAAAAAAGAAAGAGAGAGAAATTCCATCTGCTTTTTTGTTTTGCATACAGAGAAACTTCAAAGCCTTCCTCACTGTTTATTTTCATAAATTAAGTTATAAAAACATACATACAACTGTACTGAACAACAGAGGGCTGAGCATATGTGTACATATACACTCACACTACATTACAGATTCATGACGCAATCCAAACTACTTATTTATGTAAACAAGAACAGAGCACAGGGCATGATCCCTCAGAAAGTACCACACTGATAAGAAATCACACTTTTTGATGAGCAGGTTGGGGAGCTGCATGTTGTGGAGGACAGGAAAGGTCACCTCCTGCTGGATGCACGGTGGTGGAACATCCCTGGTCTTGCTGGGGCTGCAGCTCTGGTCCTGCAAACCTCACTATTTGAATCTGACAGCAGCAGCTTTCCCCTTCCAAGTACCATATCACTCCCTGGCACACTGTGTGCCTTGGCTGAATCCCTCGGTGCCCTGGTGGCTGTGTGCGAAGCTGTGCAAAGCCTGGCTGAGCACGGCAGCGGCTGCACCTTGTACCTCTTGTGAGCAGGATGAACCAAGGCAAATCCTAAGTCGTTGCGTTGCATTTGGAGTAGTGACAACTCTTCAACACATGGAAAGGGGCCAGCTACCAGACCAGCTCAGTTTTCCTTGTTTAATCTCTTAAGCACATTTTCAGGCTTAACTGCTTGAGTGGCAGAACCCCCATCAGCAATTTAAAAAAGCAATTATTGTGAATCTGTTCAGAAAATATTTTTATCTGCAAGATTCTGCCCAGCTACTGCATAATGGGAACGGTATGAATCACCCTGAAATATTAATTGATAAGATTTATGACCTTAAAAACATTATGAAGAGCGTGGTGTAAGACATGCGCAGTTTGGCTCTGGCCAGGGGGGACACAGCATCTTAATGAAAGAGTGTTAATTATCACAAAAAATGGTGGAAAATTCCTTAGCGTAGAAGAAAAGTTCCATGTGTGATCAGTCACGCGTTATGCCCTTCGTGCAACACAGAAGAAAACACACTAGATAGGTTATAGCTCTGCAAACCCCTACTGGAAAAGTCACACTTGCAGAGAGTATTTTTCAGCGATCTGTGCTCTTCTGAGCCTCCATCGCAGAGGCGTGCACGGCAGCTCTGCTCCCTCTCATCTTCCTGCTGCTAGCAGCTCAGTTTTCATAAGAACGAGCTATTGTCTGTAGTTATTGAATGACATTTCGGAGAATTTCCATCTGTATTTTATTGTGCACGCCGTGAAACTTCCACCACCCTCCACCGGTTATCGCGGTGTCGGAGATTAAAGAGAGCCACTGGCTCGCCTAATTCACCGCCTCGCTCCTGCTCAAGCTTGTCCTATTTTCAGAAGTGTTTACCTGATTAGCACATGCAATTACTGATGTGTGCATAAGGCTCAGCTTGGGTTTTGAATGTTCCCTGAACCTTTCCTTCTAGATCAAAGCTCCCACGTCCTCCCGCGCTCCATCAGCCTCCCGCTGCAGTCAGTGCGACTTTGGCTGTTAACTTTGGCCCGCGAGCACATTCCTGCAGCGCAGGATTAGGTGTGGGCTCCAGCACCGTGCAGCACCAGGACCTTTGTTAGACGCAGCATCTGAGTGGCCGTGCTTTCACATTATCAGTCAGTGGTGGATTCCTTACAGTTTTTTTTTTTTTTAATGACTTTTGCAGAGAGCAGTCAGACACTATTAAAGTTTTACTGAATTAAATTGAAGAAACTAATTTTGCTGTTAGTATTTTATTTCAGTGTGTAACTTGATTTTTAAGAAGCACTTTGTATGGCGTGGCCATTTGCATTCGCTTTATAAGCATAACATAAAGGTTTCCCTGGAGTCATGGATAAATTGCCTTCTACGTCCCCATCCTAATTAACACCATGTATGTTGCCTAACTCCTTATAATTCACCCCCGTGCACAGTATATAGAACATGATTGGAAAAATAATTTGAAGAAATGAGAAAAAAAAAACACCTTTTGTCATATATAGGATACAGCCAAGTACATTCCCAATCAAATTAGATTAAAAAAGAAAGGACAGCAGCACTGAGACATCCGGCATTGAAAATAGACACCAAAGGCTTAATTAAAATGTGTGGCTGTGTTTTTAAAGGAGACTGCAGCAAAAGACAGCCACAAAATCCTTCTTGCTGAACAGCATGGGGACCTGGCTGTGTCTCTGTGACCAGGTTGGGGCTGCCCCAGACCTGGGGATTGTTCCCAACCCTCCAGCTCGTTCTGCGGCCCTGATAATTGCAGGGCTGGGGTCTGCCATGGGGACACAGCCTGATGAGCTGCTGCAGCTGAATAAGTCCACATCTTCCCTTGCAGCAGAGGGGAGCAAGTCTCTAAATGCTTCTAACTAGATTGCAAGTGCTGTTTGAGGAGGCTGTGGGGGTTTCTCATTCTTTTCCCTTTTTTTTTTTTTTCTCTTTTTTCCCCGTGGAGCATGGAAGACTAATGTGATTTGGAGAGAGAGCAAATGTCAGTGGGCTCAGTTCTCTAGTGCACCAGCAGTGAGACCAAACTCCTACTGGAGAGGTTAACCCCTTACCCCCTGCACGTTCAGACAAGTTAATCAGATCATGTGTGTGTGATCCAGGACACTGCTGCAGGCACGAGAATGGGTTCTGCACCCTGCATCAAATGTACGTGGAGGCAGGCAAAGAACTGAAGCAGCCCACAGCCACTCAGCAGCAGCACTTGTCACATCAGCCAAAGCAGCTCCGTCTGCAGAGCTGTCACACTGTCTGGGATCTGCCCAACCCGTGGATGTGTCCAAGGCCAGATTGGATGGGGCCCTGGGATGCCTGATGTAGTGGTTGGCAAACCTTCCAGTGGCAGGGGGCTTGGATCTAGGTGATCTTTGAGGTCCCTTCCAACCCGGATCAGTCTAAGACTGATCCACCACTGTTGTGAGCCTTTCCAGCAACATGGATACCAATACTCTGTCTTCCCCATGCAGTCAACTTGTGTGGGACCCCATGAGCCTTCAGACTCTTCCCACTGCTGAGGTCTCCTCTGCAGGGATTGTCACCAGGGGCTTTCAAAGTCGTGTTGCATTTACCAGAGGAAGAAAAAGGAAAAATATAAATATACGGTCACTGTTTCTACCCTTGCACTTAAAAAACAAACATTGCCTTTTGATGCTTCAGAGAATATGTGGTGTCATTTCCTGAAGGAGAAGGAGGGGGCAAGAGGGCTGAGAAGAAAAGCAAGTGGGAAAACAAATGCTTTTGATTTAAAATAAAATAAATAAATGTATGTGTTTATATTGTCCAGGAAAAGAAAGAAAGAAAATTGTCCACCCTTTTCAGAAACCACTGATTTTCCATTGTAAAGAAAGAATTAAAAAAACAAACAGAAGTTCCTTGCTTGCTGATTGATTTGGGTAAGTAAATGCAATACAAATTTTCCTCTGCGTTGTTTGGTAACAGCCAACCCTCTGTTCTTGTGCAGGTGTTCAGTGAACAGGGTTTACCATGAGTGTCTTCCAGCCCAGAGAGGGGACCAGAACACACCTCTTTGCCCCGAGTGAGAGCTGAGGGCTCTGAGTACTGTCCCAGCATCACCCATGTGCATGTGTTTATGCTTATCCTTCTATTGACACGCAAGTAAGGTCTGGTGCAAGTCCACATCCTGCTGACCTCAGCTCAGCTCTGACTTGCATCAGCTGCTGGTTTGGCCTACCTGGGGAAGGGGATTCTCCCACACATTGAAATGGATGGGATTGCTCCACGCTGATCCTCAGGTACTAGAGAGTGGGAAGGAACATGGAGTCTGTTTGGCTTATAATTTCACTTGGAGAAGGGTCTGTGTCTAATACAGGCTAAGGAAAGAATACAGTATCGGCTAATTAGTTACAGCTTCACAAAACAGAGTGCAAAGAATACACTGGCAGTATAGCCATGGTGGTCTAAGGGTTGAAACTAAAGCATTTGAAAGCATTTTGTATCAGAAATTACTTCATCTAGAGGCAGGTGAAAGAGATGAGCCTATCTGAACAGGGTTCCCCCCTTTATGAATCCAGGCAGTCCTCTCTGCAGCCCTACATGTTGTGCATGTAGGGTTTAGCATGACTTGAGTGCAAAGCTGGAGTACTTCTGCCTTCCCATGAATTCTGATCTTTCCACTTTTTTTATTTTATTTCCATCAGGAGGAAGATAATCTGCCCTGAGCATCCTCTGTTCCTGCGTGGGTGATGAAGCACTTACTGTGGGAGCTGTGGTCACTCTGCCACTCACTTGCAAGGTGCTGGGAGGCTGCTTTGCATTCAGCAATGCTGCAGGTACTTGAAATGCCAAAAAAGTCAAGCATGAGATGTTTATTAATTGGGAAATGCATATCTTGTAGGCTGAAATGGAGTGCAGAGAGGAACTGATTCGGGGCACTGAAACACAAGCTGGAGCTTATTCACCTTTCATGAAGGGAAAACATAGTCAAAAACCAAATTCTTCCCTGCATTAATCTAATTGACAATTGCTAGATACATCTCTTGTTAAATCAAATCTTTCCTCCTCTAAACTGCAACTGTCAGTTCTTGAATGGAATATACTGACTTTGAAACCTATCACTGGGGAAATCACATCCATATTCTATTTCAAACATACAGTGGTTGTTTACCAATCTCTGAACTCATAAATAAAGTACAAAAGAATAGTACAATTTGGAATTACATAGAATGCACCAAGAACTCCTCTAGTAATTTGAGATCGGCTTTCCTGGTCACTGCATATGGAGTTCTTTGTCTGCAAAGGAGCTTTTCCCTCCAACTTCCCTTGTTGGATATGTGATGTGGCATGGCTCTAAGACTGTTTAAATAAGCTTTGCTCACCAATACAGTGCTAATGGGCTGGTGAGCAGAGCTCTCTAGAAATGCAAATTAGATTATGTAAGAAAGAATACGTATTATTATAAAAAGGCAATGAAGTTACATTTCAGGATTTCCCACAGATTGAGAGTGGGAAGTAAATGAGTGGAATCGGTCAGTGTGAAAATCAGACAACTTTAGATTTTTGTCTTCTGAAGATTTTTTTTGAGACCTGTGCAGTCTGTGACTGCATTTATTATATTCTGAGAGTGTTTCCTAATTTTCTAGATCTGGTCTGCATCTTGGCTACATCTTCCCTTCCATGGGAGCAACCACCTGGTGAGGATAGCATGTATGCCCAGGTTTCTCTTCAGGACAGCTTGGAATTGGGCGTTTGCACTAAGAATTGTTCCTGTGTGGCTCACCCTATAAATACCTTAGATTCCTTGGATTGCCCCTGAGCTCTGGAGGCAGTTCAGGGACTTCCAGGCTCCCAGTGAACCAAAAGAGGACTCTGATTTTTCTCTCCTTTTTCAAGGGCGTGGTTATCCTGACGAGGACTTTCACGACTCAGAGTTTTCATTTGAAACTTGTTTTACCTGGAAAAATTCTCTGGACAATTTAGGAAATGAATTCTTTTTTAACATACCGAGGTACTCTGACAATGCTTTGGTTGCTGCAGAACAGCAAGGAGTGTGAAGGGTGACATGGGTTGGGAGAGATCTCAAAGATCATCCAGTCCCAAACCCCCACCATGGGCAGGTTGCCCCCCACCAGCTCAGGCTGCCCAGGTCCCCATGCAGCCTGGCCTTGAACAGCTCCAGGGATGGGGCACCCACAGCTCTCTGGGCAGCAGTGCCAGGGCCTCACCGCCAATGCAAGTTTTCCTCTGACATCTAATCTAAATCTTCCCTCTTTTAAAGCCATTTTCCCACGTCTAACCACTCACGTAAAAAAGTTGTTTTTCCTGCTGTTTATAGTCTTTAAATACTGAAAGGCCACAGTGGGGTGCCCCCTGAGCCTTCTCCAGCCATCCTGTTTTCCAGCACCCTGAGCTTCAGCGGCTTTTCGAAAACAACTTTTTGAAGCTCCTCTCTTTGTCTCTGGAAGGGTTAAAAACCGAAAGCCCGCATTCAGATAATCAGGAGAGTGGTTCCAAATATTTTGTTTTGAGCCCCTTTCTGGTAAGGATCCACAGACAGCTTTTGAGCTGTGCACGCTCAGCACGAAGCAGTGCTGCGGTCACAGTCGGGAGCTGGGCTCAAGCACACGGTCGGGCTGGGGCTCAGCAGAGTGGGGCTTAATTCCTGGAGCTGACATGGCTTTCCTGTGTGATTTTTGGCTGGTCACCAAATCTCCCTGGGCCTCATTCCCTGTCTGCAAAATCACACCTCTCCGATCTGCTGCCCCTCGGGGGAAGTGAGGAGAGGCTGCCTGAGAGCAGTGTGTGCAAAAGAGGGTTTTGCCTCTCGGACAGGGGCCCCAGACAATCTCACAACCCCAGTCGTGAGATAAAGCAAGGAGATTATCCTAAACGGTCTGGCAGATGTTGGAGAGGTTCCAGGCCCGGTGCGGTCTGGAGGTGCTGTGCAAGCTGCAACGCTGAGGAGCCTGTGCTGTCCTTTTGCAGCTTGCTCCTGTGAACAATCGGTGATTTATTTATCGCAGAGCAGTTTCTGAGTCACCTTTCTCTCCACACAATGAAAACAGTGAGAAAGTGAGTCATTTGGAGGAACGCGGCCTGCAGCACTCAGTTCTCACTCTGCTTCCAGGGGAGGGGAGAGCCCAGCAGGTGGGCTTGGAAGGGAAGGAGAGCGGGAGAAGTTGCTTGCTTCTCCCCAAGGATTTTTGTCTGACCTTGGAAAAGTCACACAGCCTCATTAGGATTTAGGCCATGAACTGGAAATACAGGCCTGGCCTTGCACGGGAGGGTGTTTTTTTAGTAGGATGACACTGTAAGAGCTGTGAGACTGTTGGCTTCTGTGCTAATGGGGTCTTTCCGGGAACCTTGGGCAGGGAGGGTGATGAGAGCACAGATGCAGTAACTGGCTCTAAAGACGTAAAAGGTGGATGCAGAAGCAGAGAGAGCATGCCATTCCCCATGGGTAGGGGATAGGAAAAGAAGCATTGTCCTGAAATTGCAGCAAGGTATAGGTTAATTGTTAGGAAAAACCTTCTGGAAGTGAAGTGCTGAATGCTGGAATGGATTGTCTGGGGAGAGGGAGGACTCCTCAGCCTTGAGATTTTAACCCTGGTTAAGCACATCTGCTGAGGGTGTTCAGGTGGGGCTGCTTCAGGCTGCTTTTTTTTCTGGCTGCGTGCAGAGAGGGAGCTGACTGTGTTCCCTGATCAGGCTGTCTTTTAGTAGGTCCCTCTATGACTAAAAGTTTCAGCACATCTGAGTGGAAAGAAGGCAAATGTTTAACTTGCTCAATTATTTGCTTCATTCAGTCTGTCCTAGTGTTCTTTGATATTTTTCCTTTTCCCAGTGGCATGGGTAAGTAAGCTCAGTGCTTTCCCTTGTCTGCCTAGAATTTACCTCTCTGTTCATCAAACCCCTCCTTTCATGCTGCCATCATTTCTTGATGCCTTCTGGACCATCTCCATTTGTGGGACTACCTCCATACTGCAGGCATCATGTACCTGTTTCTGACTGCACACACTTGAAGATCAAGGCATTTGATAATGGTTGGCCTTTGGTCTCCTCCTCCTGCTGGTTCATTGAAGAGTTCAGGCTTTCTGGATACTGCTGCCCAGAGTTTGGAGGGAGCATCAGCAAGGCTGGAGCTGTAGAGTCTTCCTGAAGTGTTCATCTTAGAAATGGGAGAGCAGATGATACTCAAGGATGCATAAAAACTGGGATAGGAAGAAGCTGGAGTACAACCTCTAGAGTGTTTTACTATTTCACAAATTGGTGCTAGTGACATTTCTACCATAACAAGGGGACAGAGGAAGGTATCTTCCAGGAAGAGTAGAGTAAAACATCTCCTTAAGCTCAAGAAAAGTCTTGGAATCACAGAATGGTTTAGGTAGTAACACACCTTTAAGACCACCTAGTTCCAGCACTCTGCTGGTGCCTCCCTCCCTCTAGAGCAGGTTGCTCACAGCCCCATTCAGCCTGGCCTTGAATGCCTCCAGGGAGGGGGCATCCACAGCCTCACTGGGCAATCTGTTCCAGTGTCTTACCACCCTGAGAGTAAATAATTTCTTCCTCATATTTAGTCTAAATCTACTCTCTTCCAGTTTAAAGCCATTTCCATGTGTCTTGGTGCTACATGCCCTTATAAAAAGTCCTTCCCTGAGTAGATGATGTGAGGGATGGTGAGTGCCCTCTACAACCATAGACGAAGCTGGTGGGTGAGAAAACTTCTGGACACTGACAAAGACAAAAAGCTGTAAGCTGGGCCATGCAAACAGTCTCCACATCAGTATGTGAAGGTTTAGAGCCATCAGGGCTGTGAGCTTCCACTGAAATGAATCAGGTTGAATATTAGAAAAAAATAATTCTCAAAAATTCTCTTTTATTGAAGATTGGTAATGTGTTGGCATAGACTGCCCAGGGAGGTGGTGGAGTCAGCGTCCCTGAAGGTGCTCAAGAAATGTGGAGATGTGTCTGGGTGACATGTGGCATGGTGGGGCTGTGCTGATGGTTGAACTTAATGATCTTAGAAGTCTTTTTCAACCTTAATGATTCTATGATTCTAATAAGAGGAAGAGAACCTTGGAATAGTTTTAAGAAGGAGCTCGACAGATTTTCAATAGTCTCCCACATCCTTCCAGTCCTATGTTTCTAAAAAGATGCCAGAGAAAAAGAAGAGCTAGAGGTGGGATAACAGAAACGCTAAGAAAAAGCTCTTTGAAAAGAGACAGCAAAAAATTAGAAATGTGTGAAGGGAGAAGTGGAAGTCGATGAGATAGAAAAAAGAGCAAAGAATTCCAAAAAGCGCACCCACTCTCTATCAAACAGTGCAGGGAATGCAAATCGGGCTTTGCAACACCCCCTCCTCATCAGACAGGGACTTCCAGTAACACTGATGAGCAGATCTATCCCTCCACATTGCAGCGCGCAGGAGAAGCAGCTGCCATTAGGCGTTGCAAAGCTGGGGCATCTAGCAGGAAGGATCAGAGCTGCAGAGGGTAGAGCATCTGTGGTTATGTATGGACGGATAAAAATAAGTATTATAAATGCACAGGCTTCCAGATACAGACAACCTCAAACTCCTCAGGGCTAAGAAACCTCCCTCACAAATAGGTTATTCCATAAGTCTCCATGGCATTAGCTACTGTCAGAGACAGGATACCGGACTAGATGGGCCCCTGGCAATTCCTCCGGAGAAATTGCATTTCCAAAATAAAGATCCTAAAAAAAATCCCTGTAACAAAGAAGAAATTATTAAGTTGTTTATTAAATAAATTCATTTGAATAGGGAGAACAGCAGATCCTTTGTTTCTCCCCTCAGTTTGAGCTGTGGGGCTCAGAAGGGAAAATGAAACTACTGCTCCAGGAAGCAGAATAGGGTCCTTAGTGCTTGCTTCTTGCAGAATAAAAGGCCTATATTTAGAGGATTCCAAGAATTTGAGATATACTGAGCTGGTGGCTGTTTTGGGCAGATTTCCAAACCCATCTGATTTTCCACAGAAGTGAAACATTTCAGTAACATAAGAAGCTGCAAGAAGAGCTTTCTTGCTACCTTTACAACCCAATCTGCCATATTTAATACAGGTTTGAGAGAGCACGTGTGATAGGGTCTGATGCAATTGATATGAAGCTGCATCTGATTTTAGAATGGGTCAATTTTCATGCCTGTGTTCATGAACACATAGGCACAAACACACTCTGTGCATATGTAGATATACACTGGGTAAGGTACCCAGGCTTTTCTCCTAAGTTCATTGCTTGCTCAATTATTCATCCACTCATTGTCTTTCGTCATCTGTCCGTCTATCTAGCCACATATCTACCTACCTATCATGGGTTGGCATGGGTATAATACAGCAAAAGATAGTGTCTAAATTTGTGCAGAATGTAGTGCCTTTGGTGTAATAGCTCTAATAACTCTATTTTAAAGGAGAAATACAGATGCATGAGACTCTGATAAAGGATGGCAATTGCAGTGCCTCAATGAATCACTGTAACAGGTATAGAGTCCTCTAGTCAATAGTCTGCAGATACCTTAGGTTGATACAACAACCATGCCAGGTACAAATTGCATCTTACTTTAAGAGAAATAAGTGGTTTTTATAGCTACCTTTCGAGTATCATGGTGGAAATAACAGCAATTTCTGTTGTGAGCCTTCCATCACCCCATGCAGATCTCGTTTCCTTCCCTCCTTCTTTGATTGATCATACATTTTGCATAGAGCATTTGGGTTTGTGATTCCTATGCTTGTTCTCTATCTCAGAGTAAATCTTCACACAGAGGAAAATTACAGTGTGATTCTTTGATTTCTGCATCAGTTTTGTGTGGCCCAAAGGCACTTGTCCTAGCTCTTCAGCTCTTTTTAGTGCTGCCTTTATTATGGCGTGATCTTCCAAGTGAGAGCTGAAGACAGTTTCACACTTCAGATTTGCCACTGTGCCTCAAGTTTTGTAATAGCTGGCTGCAACTAAAGGCTTCAAATCAGTAGTGGACAACTTTAAGCACAGAAAATTAAGTGGAGTTTAGATGGAATGGATCTGAACTGCAGCATTTTCCATCTGCAATATAGGTACTGTAGATATTGCCTCGTATTAATAAGGTTGTATAGGATTAAAATTAGAAAAAGGGAATCCAAGTGAACCCAAAGTCAGAAACGTAGAAGTGGAGCTTGAAATGCACTGAAGTGTTAAAAGTAAAAATTGTTGGTTTGCTTGGTGGTATCTCTCTCTGGTCATGCCGGTGTTTTCCTGATTGCACAGTTCTGTCCTGGTGTAGTATCAGCCACCTCACCTGCTTGCATGTTGGTGCATGCAGATGCTGTCTGCATCAGGCTTGCTCAAGTGAAATGTGGGCAGAGAGACATAAGGATAAGTCAGACAGACTGTCATCACATGTAGAGTTATTTATGCCTGAAAGTCACTCAGTCCTGAGTGGCAGGACGTGCCATCAGTCCTTGCCTGATCTGCTGCTCACAGCCTTGCATACATGGAGTGTTTCTGAGGAGGCGCCTCTAACACCCGTCTGCTCTAGGAGCTGCTTAGAGAAGAGCTCAAGGAAACTCAGAAAATCCCATGACGTTCACAAACCCAGGCATCACAGAACTAAAAGGGAGAGAGCAACATGTTTGAGAGATGCCAGTTTCTCCTGTATGACCCATGAACACCAGGGCACCAAGGAACCACTTCTAAGGGGCTGTGAAAAGGAAACATCCTGGAAGGGAAATCTATTAACAGTGGTACATATGATCTGGAGTTATTTCTGTTAATGCACATGTGACAAAGATTTTACCCTCTCCTTAGTTAGGAACTATAGTGGGGTCACCACTTGCTAAATATTATCCTTATTTTATCATTCTCCAGGATATATAGGTTGACATTTCCAAAATATTCTTTATATCTGGTTCAGAGAAAAAATCTAGCATAGGAAATGAAGAAATGTTGTTTCTTTTCTCCAAGCATTACTAAAATGATTTGTTTCAACCTATTTTTAAATGTTTTGATAGTGCTCTTTAAAATATCACACAAATAGAGAACCCGACAAATTGCTACAAACAGCAGCTTAGATCAAACCTGCATTGCTGAGTGATTTGAGGAAACACATACATGGAAGCTCTCTTTTTAGACACATTGGAGATTAAGATGTGACCTCCAGCACTGTTCAGTGGCAACCAGTTCCACAGATTCAGAGTGTTTAAGCTAAGCAATTACCTATATGTTAACTTCTATTGAAAGGAGATGGGTAGAAGGCAGGATAACTCCACCTCCTGGAAACCACTTCTTGGTGAATTCCTTGCCCTATTCATCATTGTCAAGGTTTATTCCATTGAGTGTGTTCTTCTGAAGTTCGGCCTTTTAGACTCATGAGAGGACCCTCCTGATAGATCCATCCGCAACATGTGATGCTTCTAGAGCCTTTCATGCTGCTTTATTTTCCTAATGTTGCCTTCATTATCTTCTATTTCTTGTCCTATTATTTTTCTTAGGAAGGGATACGTTCTGATTCTAATACTTTACAACCTTTTAAGGCCTTATTCAAAGGCCTGGCTCTTTCCTCTGAAGCCACTCGGTGAAAATGGTGATTTTGCATGGCCTGCTTGCTGCTGAATCATACCTGAAACAAATCTCACTAGCCAGCACTATGCTCAGGCCTAAAATGGCACCTTCCACAAAGCACTCTGGGTGCTCCTCTTGTCCAGCAGCCACTTTGCAGCCATTTTGTGCAGAAAGGGAGGTGTCAGCACTGACCTTGCACTGATGAAATCCTTGGCTGATCTTGTCAAGGTTCACCTCCCTCAATATTAGTGTTGAAGCTGACATCCTCTGGACTCCATGGAGCATGACTGGGAACAGCACGACCTGTGGAGCCCAGCAGAAGGAAACACGTCTGAATAAATACCCGTTTTCTCGTGCACAAGGGGAGAATTGATACCCTGGTCAAAATTCCAAGTGCTGCCACAGCAGTTCTTGGTTGTAGGCATGTATTTATTGGCTTTAACAAGGTGTCAGAGAGAATGCCTATCCAGACTCGTGGAACAGATATTAAAACATCCCTTAAAATGATTCGTTGTGTATGGTCAATGTGGCGTGAAGAGTCCAGGGTCTTAAATAATAGACAGGAGCAAAGATATAAAATGCCTTGCTTTGGGGCTTTATATCTCACCTGACAAATTCACTTCCTGAAAAGGAGGGTGTAATCACTGGGCAGATCTGAAAGATGCTGATGAGGCACTCCAGGCTGCATCCTTACTGGGACAAGCTGTTCCACCTGGGTACATTTGATGAGTGCTCAAAACTTTGCCTATGAACAACTCTGATATCTAAAGGAAACTATTGGATCTGATTGATGAACAAGTCTACACAGCACATCCCTAGCCTGAACCTGGCTAGTGTATGTGAGCCAGGACCAGCTTCACCTCACTTTCTCCTGCTCCACTGCAGGAACAGCCTTCCTGTGACAAAGTAAGAGCCCTCGCAACTGCAACATGAGACGGTGTGCTTGAACTCACTCAGAGTGAAAAAGGAAAGGAGTGATGGAAAGTATCACCTGTGTTGCTCTGGTGGAAGTGAATTTGATGGAGCCATCAGTATAGAGCTGCTACAAAGATTTAGTGGAAACAGCAAGTGTGGAAAATATTTTCTATTGACAGAACAGCTAAGCTAACTTTGCAGTTGAGATCTTACCTCACACATTTTCTGACTGCCGGGATTTAAGCCCTAATCCTTTTCATTTTTTTATTTCCAGTACCTTGTGGCTCGAGTTGCACTTGATGAACAAGGTTGAACTGGAAACATTGAGGAGGAATCCTCCCAAGCCCAAACACTGGAGAACTGGTGAAGAGTGAAGTGGGATGTACATACATACATACATGCTCCCTTGCCTGGCAGACACTGCATCAAGATCCTGCATCAAGATCCTGCATGGGTGAGATCTCTTCTGGCTGGTTGAAATCAATCTAAATCTGCACAGCTGCTGAAGGTCTAAACCCACTCCATACCCTTACATTCATCCCTGCTTCAGCATGACCTTCATGCCACCTAACTAACCCTGCAGAAACAATAGGGTGTTTTCTTTTCAGATGGGTCGGGTTTGCAAGAGAGCTGAGTGCAGGGAGGAGGCAGTGAAGTCTAGTGAAGGTAACTGGTATCTCTCAGCACAAGTCCAGTGCTCTGCAGCTTGGGACTAAGAGCTGCTGCTTCTTCCTGAGCCAACAGATTCTGACTAGCTCCACTCACTGCTAAAGAGCAGCATTTTGCTGCACAAGCCATCATGTCAGCTTTACAGTCATGGTAATTTCTGCATGGCAGGCAGAGCAGCTAGCCCTCAGTGAGGCATGTGGTCATATTATGCTTCAAACATAAGCTGATTTTGCATTGGAAGTAAGATACCACATTTCCTGGCACCCACACACTGAGCACTCTCTCCTCTCATACACATACAGTCAGTTTTTGGCTTTGAATCCTCTGTGTTGAGAATAGTGATAGTCCAGGTTTTTGGTTTCTTTTTTCCCCCCAGATTTGTTCACCATGGGTGATCAGCCATTTCCAGCTTCTTCAGAGACAAAACCTTTCTTTGCTTTAATCTTTGAGGGCTGCAGAAGTGACAAAGCAATGAAAGATGGGAATGAAATTCTCTGCCAGCCTTCATGCAATTACTAAGCAGTACATTCAGGAGCTTTACTTCAACAATATATGAATAAAGGCAGAAACAGCATGTTACTATCCCACCTGGGTCAGGACAGGATGTCATGATGCACAGTGCCAAAAAGAGCACAACCTGACTTTAAGCCAGGCTGGAGTTTCAGAGTTGGCAGCTGCAATCTCGTTTCATCACAGATGGGAAAACATTTCATGGAAAGAATGGAGACCTGATGCACACTGGATGTGGGTGTTCACCTTGCAGCCATGTGGCAACCCTGCCCACAGCAGGGGGTTGCAGCTCAATGATCTCTAAGGTCCCTTCTATCCTAAACCATTCCATCCTTGGTTCTGGAGAGAATATTTGTTTGCATTGCCTGAGGAGGTAACACTTGCAGAATTTGTCCACCTCTTTAACAGTGGTTGACATGGCTAGTAAGGTGACTGCTTCAGGAACCTGCTGCTGCTGGACCATTCTGCAGTTATGGACTGGTCTGAGCTGCTCTTTGACTGAGAAGCAAGGAGAATGGTGGAAACCAACGGCACATCTTTGATGCTCATGCTGGAATGAAGGGATCCTTGCATCGTATCCATCACAGCGTATGTACAGTGGTGGTGGCCATTCTAATTCAGCTCTGTTAGAGCAGCTCTCTTCTGGCTAATTCACCAGCTGTGTGCTAACTGGCAGCTTCTGGGGCTTACATGAACAATGGTGCATAGTGCACATATTCCATAGGATAAAAAAATAATCCTGCTTTGACTCAGGCAAAACTAGTAATTGTACCTTGTTTTTTCCACATCATAGTGTTGTTCAGTATCTAAAAGCTAAAACTCTGTTCTCTACAAGCAGCTTGTAGAGATGTCCCCTCCTATAGCAGGTGGTTGAAACTAGATGATCTGAAAGGTCCCTTCCAACCCTTACCATTCTATGATTCTAAGCTAAATGCTTAAAGGTCAGCCATCATCCTGAACCAATATTGAAAGGCAGGAGTAATTCACTGAAATACTGTTCATTAATTAAAGTGTGGCTTGAGCCACAACAGCATGGGTTCTGAACACACAGGTTTATTGCTGTTTGGTTACTGAAGGAAAAGCTATAGACAAGTTTAGAAGATGGTTCAAGTGAAAAGCTGCTTGCTGGTGTAAATGCATTAATTACTGAGACAAATTTAGCTGTTTGGAACACTGCATAAATCAGCATGTGGTCTGAAACTTTTATGGAAATAATTGTGTGTGCCTTTGCAGACGTCAAATTTCTAAGTGCCAGAGCTTTGGAGCTAACAAACACGAAGGCAGATGTAAGAGGACCTGGCTGCTCTCAGGTTCCTGCTCAGGCAGACAGCTGAATGAGATTTAATTTCTCCTGCAGAAAGTGAAACTGAGTGTCACTGCTGAAACTCCATACACTTCCCATTTGTTACTCTTATGTGAAGATGTACTGTAGATATTCATAGAACCAGAACAGACAAGTTTACACTAACTCAGGCTACATGACGAGCTTGCCAAAAACTTGAAATCATTGTGGGATATCTGATAACACATTATTAACACTGCAAAGTGGCTGAATAACCCCTGGTCTTTCCTTCCCCACCTTTCTCAGAGTCTAAGTAGAGCATTCCTGTTCCAGGAGGTTTTCAGAGGCTGCTTCACAGTGTTGTAGATGAAATCTACCATTTTTTAAAAACTTTTTCTTTCTTTCTTTCTTTCTTTATTTTTTTGTGATGGACTTCCTTGCAAAATAATTGGCAGTGGTAGCAAAGTGACGGTCAATATATGGTCTGATTCTGAAATGGAAGATGTAGCAATATGCCTGGCAAGAAAGGCCCATCCTTTTGCACTGGTGTGAAAATGACATCAGGTAATGCTGCACATGTGCTTACCCCCACATTGATGTAGGAAATCAAGCGCAGGGATCAACTTACCATGACTGATTGCTATCCCATTTAAGGTTTCCTTTGCTGTCCAAATTCTTTAACCAATATTGCTTCAGCTGCTTAAGGAAGAGAAACATGAATGTTTAGGCTCAATTCAGCAAAGTACTTTAGCATTCACCTGACTCCAAGCACACAGGCAAGTTGGTTTTCAAGGGTCATGACCAAAAAGCCTCATGAATAGAAGGATAGCTCTGTATTCATTTGAATAGCTTCCTCCCTCATAGGTAGTTTTTAAGTCAAACCCTTGCTGAAAGATTCCTTATTGTGAGAATTCCTGAGATTTCTGCTAAAGAGACACCCACATAACCCATAGGAGAACACGCTTGCCTGGCAGCACATGTGGGTGAGGCTGCCCCAGCCAGTGGAGCCCTTTAGCAGAAGGAAGCAGCTAATGCTTTGGTTGAGAAAGTGCTCAATTACCTCGAGATTGCCTGGGGAGGCCAGGGACTCTGCCACTGGAAGTCCATAAGGATGACCTCCAGGAACAGTGCAGTCGAGCTGATGCTTGTGAGAGCAGGATGATGGAGAAGAGGAGTGCCAGAGGTCCCTCCCAGGGATTTCATGGTCCTAACAGAGTTGTAATAACATGAATAAGAGGTCAGACATTTTACACCTCATCTGTGTGCCCTGTAATGGAAGAGCGATAGGTAACTGTAAAATCAGTTTTTATTGATAGGACACCAACTATCACTTAATATTTTAATCTGTAGCTATGGATTTCACCATAAAATGGAAAACACTAGATTCTAAATCACTGTTGTTTTTTTAATTCATTCTTTTTTTTTCATAACCTGAACAATCTGATCTTTAGGATATGATTGTAAAACATAGTTTCCTATAACCATAAATTTTGTGAAAAACACGGATCTGATAAAACAGCTTTTAAGTCTTTGTTGGATTGACAGCATGTTCCCTCACACTGGCTGATATTTTCAGATTGATTGCTAGGAGCAAGTTATACATTAAAGGAAGAAAAAAAGAGAGAAAAGAACCTGGAGAGACTGATGTCACACATCACATCACTGATACACAAGGTGGCATTGCCAGGATAGACTGACTGAGTAAATCACTGATTTAATTTGGAATTAAATGCACTGAGGTGGATATTTTTTTACAATTAGTGATGATATGGCTCAAGAAGTAATTTATTCCTTCTTTCTGGGATAACTGATGAATTATGTGCTTGTGATACATGCTGACAGGGTGTAGTCATACTTCTCAGGAACAGATGAATGACTGAGAAAACACTCCCTGCTACACAGTTATTACTCAGCTTGCATTCACATGGGAAATAGGCCTGAGCAGAGTGACTACAGCTTTGCTGCATGGAGAGAGCTGCAAAGCCAGCTGCTGGTTGCAAAAGAAGCAAAACTCCCTAAAACTTTCCTCACTTTGTCTTTTGGAAACATTGGGCTACCGGGGATAAAATCTGTCTGATATGGGAAGCAGTGAGTTTACTGTCAACCCTGGGGAGAGGCAGTGCAGCCACAACAAGTGGCTTCTACCCTCCCATCATCCTGGGTGGATCTTGCACCCAGGATAGGCCCAGAAAACCTGTTGAGTCTTCCATGATGACATGGAAGTCACAAAGGGACATGAAGGGCAGAAGATTTGTCTCTGAGGATGAGGATGCCTCAACTCAGCTTGCTTCCAGAAGTGTTGTGAGCATTGCAGTTGAGATATATCACCAACAGACACGTGGAGTTTGTCTCAGTTGCGTGCCTGCCGTCTTCCTAGTTATTTACAGACATGTATTGAAGGATAGGTAAAGACATTTGATGAGTCAGGGAAAGGCTATGATTGAGAGGATAGCAGAAAGCATCACTGCTTCACTACCTGTGACTGTTCAGCTTCCTTTTCTCCTCAGAACAGCATCTGAGTGCTGACTGAACCTCCTCACTTCTGGTGGGCTGACCTCAGGAGGAAGTGCTAGAGAAATCAGCTGGAAGTAACCAGCTATTCAGAACAGATCAAAATCCTAACAGAGAAACTTCCTGAAAAGGTTACCAGGGAGAGGATGTGGAAACACCCAGGACATTCAGAAACTGCTGGCCAGTGAACTTTTGAAAAGAAACAGCAAAGCAAGGTGGCCTCTTCTCTACTAATAGAGAGAAATAAAGAGTTGAAATACACCCTGTAACTGATGGAACATCAGGTCAGAAATGGAAATATTCATGCATTCACTCTACTGGAGGGTGAAGAATTTCCAAACCCAATTTCTTTTGTGGAAACCTGGCTTTCTAAGGCTCGGAACGAGACGCAGAAAATGTCCCACTGCATGTGGTGTGCGGGTTCAGGATCCCTGCCAGGGCCATCACTCCCAATATCAAGCAAAACAAAACTGAGCTGCCAAGTTTCAAATGTTCATGGGAAAGGCAGGCTCATGACTGTAAAGAGTGTGATGAGGAAGCATGGGTTCATTTACTTCCAATTCAATCTGACTGTCCTCACTTGTTTTGCAGTTACCTCAGATAACATGCTTTCTTGAACTAACACAGAGCCCAACAAAAGTACACCCACGATTCAAGATAAGAGATGGAAACAAGAAACCATCTGGGGCATTGTGGACTGTGTTTCCTCTGCTTGAGAAGTCCAGAAGCAGACACAAGACCCTTCTATGGAGGATAGCCTTCAAGTCTACGCAATACATGTCCTTTCCCTGATCCTAAATGCTCTCTTTCTTATCCTTTACTTCCAAGGGCTTTCTTCCCCTATATCTTTTTTCTCATGATGATAGTTTTTCTGCCAGACTGCTGACTGATGTCATCTACTGCTGATAGATGTCCTGATTCAAGTTTGTGGTTGTGCTTGAGACCTCCAGTCATCACCAGGAAGCATCAATGTGATTCTGGGGCAGTTCCCAGTTCTGCTCTGCCCCACTACTGCCCTACAGAAGAAGTGTGATCTAATTTCAGTGATTTTGCAAAGACAGCTGTTGGTGGCTTCCAGCTCCTCACTGCCATTAACCAGATCATTGCAACACTTTGGGCACCCAGTCAGCTTCTTTTGAAACATTTTTGCTGTTGTCTTGATGTAATATTGTCTTGTCTTCAGTATTTTAACTTTCAGCGCTGTGTCAAGTACGTGGAAATAAAAGCTCTCTTGGCTGCATATGGGGTGCTCAGACGACCTTGGAGGTTGTGAACTGGGAGGAGAGGATTTATGAGTGCATATACACATGGTCTTCCGTGCCCCAGGAAATGAAAAAAGGGCTGGCAGCAAACCCTGAGCAGCACCGCTGTTGCCAGCACCTGGCATAACCCTTGTTTTTAGCTCAGGAGCTCACGTACAGCATGTTCTAAGGTGGCAGGTCCAGGCAGGAGCAGGGAGAGGTCTCCCAGTGCACCTAGGGCAGACCAAGCTGTGACTCAGTGAGCAAACACAGGTGAGCAGTAAAGCATCAGCAGGCCTTGCTGCTAATCTCTGATGTATCTGTTTGCTTCCCAAATGATTGAGCAGTGAGGGAATAACCAGACAAGGCAAGAGAATGACAGAAAATGTTTGCCTCCTTTTGATGTCAATGAATTTCTGGAACAACATCCCTCAGTGATGACATTGTTATAAGAAGGAAATAGTAAACAAACCGAATTCATAAGTCACTAAATAACAGCAGAAATAATGTGAGTATTTTCAACTAATACTTCATATTCTTTTGCACAAAAGACAGAAGTATGCACTAGGGAATGGTGCTGTGTCTTTTAAGGAAATGGCAGCATCTTGTGTTTCCCTCACTCTTCTTAAGTTGTGCCTGGGGCTGTTTGGGTTGGATATTAGGAGAAATTTCTTCTCAGAAAGAGTGGTGATGCATTGGAACAGACTGCCCATGGAGATAGTGCACTCACTGTCCCTGGCAGTGTTTAAGAAAAGGGTAAATGTTGAACTGAGACATGGCTTAGTGGTATGGTGAGAATGGGATGATGGTTGGACAAGATGATCCTAGTGGTCTTTCAGACCTTAATGATTCTATGATTCTTTCTCTCTGGTGTCCCATCAGCATCTTGTTAGGCCAGCACATGTGTGAGGGAGGCTCTGAAATAATCCCACTGATCTCATCGCACAAATTATTTTTGAATCCGGCCCTTGGGAACTGAAGGTGCTTTCTTGAAAAGCAGATTATTACTACTTTGTTGTTTGGGATATGCTGTATAAACTCTGATAGAAGCTGCATAACACATTGGTAAAATCACTCAGAACTGACACCATGCTTCAGCTTACATTAGTGTTGCCATGCTGTGGAAAATACTTCCTTACCTCCAAAAAGGGACTGCTTCAAAAATGCAGTCCTTCGATATGACTTTATGTTATCTACACTGCTATTACTGCCCTTTGTGCAATAATTGCTACCTTATGTGAAAAGGAAAAACAGGAAAAGGAAGGAAAAACTTTTACTGTTTCTTGCTTTAGATATTCAGTATAATTTGTTATTACTTTGTGCAAAAGTTCTGCACAAAACTGCCTGTCCTCAAAGCACTGCGTGTTACAGGTGTTGTAAATGTTAGAGGCACCACCTGATAGCACCAACTGTTTTCATAGGGATAAATGTAGACAGAACAATTGTTTATAATGAATATCATTCAACAAGCTGAGTCTTCCATTTGTGAATTGCCCATGGGGAGACTGCAATTTTCTTGAGCTGTTTGGTGAATCACTTCTGAAATCCTTAGTCACTGGCAGAGTTTTGGAGAGCAATTGGCTGGGACCATTTCACATTCAAATTTGGTGAGTGGAGCTATTTTTATTAGGTATGTCTGTTTCCTGTTTGAATCTGTTTCCTGGTTAGATAGATGTGCCTCTTGAAGTTTATCCCTACAGGGACAGTGGCTCCACTGTCTCCATGGGCAGTCTATTCCAACACCTCACCTTGTTCAAACACAATCATTCTGCTGACCCAAGGAGAACATTCTTGGACATCTTTCATTTCTACCAGCAGCAAGGTTTTTATGAAGCTTATCTCAGCTGAAGCAGTTTACAAGCAAGAGATTAGCTGGCAATAAGGTCACCTGGGAAGAACACCCCACCTCCAAGTTTTCTATGAGACTTCAAATCTATGGTTGTAACGTGGGCCCTAGTGGTGAGTGCAAGCAGGAAAAGGTTCAGAAGACAAAGTTTATGTTCCTGTTGGCTGTATCATACAAAATAATTCCAAAATGGCCTAGACTGCTGATAATTGCTTCTGTTCAGGCTGAGCTTGTTGTTTCCTCTTTGTGTCCCCAGGATGGTGGCTCATGTTGAAGGTGAGTGAAGGGTAGAATCTGGGGGGTCTTTTTCTTCTCCTTGCTATTTAGTGGGATGTAGTGCTTTGTAGGAGAAGCATCTTTGATGAGCTGAGGGGAAGGTAAGGGCTGCAAGTGGTGTGCGTACAGGCAAAAGCAGTCCTCTTTCTCATCTCACAACACTCAATGCAAATATAGCTGCCAGCAAAATCTGTCTTTTGTGGTAAGAGAGCTAGAGGAAGGCTGGTGAGAATAGAAGTCATGGGCTTGTTGAACTGGAAAAAAGAAGAAGCCTTTTAATATTTGTGTCAGTGCTCTTCCAATCATGGCAAGAGAAAAGGCTAGAGGAGGACGTATCTTTTGGTCACAAAAGAAGTATTGACAGAGCCTCAAATAAGCCCTGCAAAAATCTGCTCTGCTAAGAGTGTGGCAGAAAGCAGTGAAAATTAAAGCATTTGTAGAGTCTCTCACTTAGTTGGGAGCTAGTGTTCCCTGAGAGCCCAGAGCCTATCTGAATTCGCATCTGTCCTCCACCTGAGGATGAGAGCAACATCCTTCCAGGAGAGTGAGCTCAGAGTACCAAGCAGTTAACAGAAAACCCTCAATTACAGGAGACCGTGGTTTAGCCCGCAGCTCCTACTAGTGGATCTACTGGATGCACGATCAGTCTTTCTATAACCAAAGGTCTGTATTTAAAGAGGACAAAAAAAAAAAAAAAAGAAAGAAAGAAAAAGAGCTGCTTAGGCCATTAACGATTTCATAAATGCATGTCTGAGTAATGATTCCCTGTGTTATGCCTTCCTCCCACTCATATTAAGCCATCATGCATGGCTAATCTAAAACTTTGTTATCCTGGTTTACCCATTCTGTGCTGACAAATTCTGCTGGTGTTCAGCAAATCACTGACCCCTATCAAGTCCTTACAAGTACAAAATCATTCATTTTATTTATATAAGTCATCCTACAGGCCAGATTTATAGGGCAGGCAAAGTAAGTGCACCTGCACTGGTCCAGTGGTAATTTCATCGTGTTATGTCCAGGGGGAGTCTGCTTATGGGCAGCTTTGAATGAGGTTTGGCTGGAATGACACAGCTGGCCAGCAGGAAGGGGTGAGCAGGAACAAGGCTCCATATGAAACTGGCTTTTGTGGCTCTTCTATTCCTAATAACCTATATTAAAGAAAAAAATAACAGTAAGAAAATAAATCCTTTTTGAGCAAGAGGAGGGAAAAAAGCAGTCATTGGCTGTGTGAGGATTAACAAGGTAGTTTACCTTAATGGAAGGGAGGAAGCCTATTTATGGAAAGTATGGTGGAGAAGATGACTGTTTTTTCTTGCAGTTGTTTGCCTTGCCTCCCTGTTGTTCTTTTTCTCCATTCTCTAAAACAGGCTTAGAAAGTGGTACAAATCATGTTATTTGTTAATATGCCAGCCTGGTGAGGGGAGAAATTTAGTGGCCTGTGAAGAGAATGAGCACAAATCCTGTGATTTGTTAATTGCTTCTGTGTGTGTAACTTTCAATGACTGTTTTAAATATTTATCTTCTTTTTTCTCCACGGATTTCAGTTTGTTACTTTTCATTTCTTCCTGAGCCCAAACCTGGGAGGGGCATATGGGAGATAACACTCACAAGGAGTGATTTATGGTCTTCAACTTTCCACTTGGAATCTGGAAAAGCATCTCAAGTTCTCAATCATGTTGTAGGAAAAAAAATAGTTTTAAGTAGGTAGCTTCACTTCTTTGCATTACTATGAGGAAGTGTGTCTCCATGGCAAGTTACAACAGTGCTACCTGCAAGGGAACGGATCAGTCACAGAATTAGCCCTGTCTTGTTGCAAACTTCTGGTGAACTAATGCATGGCCAGCCTCAACCACTGCTTTGCAGCTATTTTGCAGATTTATAAACAAACAGACAATTCAGCTTGCTTGACACCTTTCCTCTTCCCAGGAAAGAGGGAACAGCTGAATGGAGTTAGCTACAGTCAGACTTTGTTTTCATTTTTTCTTTCCTCTTTGGTATAACACTGACTTGGTGTGAAGGACCATTAAGTGAGACATTCTGTGTAGTGCTCTGTGTCAGACCAAAGTGAGATTTTTGGGTTCCAGTGGAACCCAAGTAGAACCCCTTGATGGGGTACTAGTACATGGAGGTGTTTCTGTGTTCTGAGTCATGAGAAAGCATCTGAATACTACAGCAATTCTTTGTTTTTCAGTGAACGTAATTCTTTCAGCTCGATTAAGTTGGAGGTATAATTTAGTTACTCTTCTCTGTGTAAACAGCTTTGGTTATTTGTTGTGTTATTTGTGCGTGTCCTCAGTGTCCCACAGGTGTTATCTGGGGGTGGAAGTTTTCATTTATCATTTGGGAAAGCATCACTTTAAAATGCCTATTATCCAGTCAGGAAGGATAAGCCTTCTGATTGAAGACACCAATTATAAAATCCGCATACTGAATGCCTAAAGGTTACAACTTGCAAACAGGCAGCTGATGAGAAAATATTGTGTGATGCTCGTCGCTAATCATAGCTGCTTAACAACGACATTTCCAGGAATCAGGATCAATTTGCCAATGATTCACTAACCATAGAAAGTATGAAATTTGTAACATACGTTATTTGAAGTGAGTGTTGTGATCGGTTCGGTAAGCATCAAGAGCTGCTTCTCACTAGTTGCAGAGGAGGAAGAAATCCAAGCCAGCTAAGTTTTTCACATAGCTCCTTTTTTTTTTTCGGTTAAATACTGACATGAAAAGTTTGTCAGACCGAGATGGAGTCTTTCTCCTTCAAAACTAAAACTAGTCAGTCTATATCAACTCTATCCATGTTACGTACAGCAAAATGCTGGCTTCACTGAAACAGGTGACAAAGTTCTCATTCATTTAGCCTCGTGTCAAAGGTTTGATTTATGTTGAGACTCTGAGGAGCTGTTATTTACCCATCGTGCTAAGAGAGCATTTCAAAAGGATCTATTTAAGGTGCTCTTCTGCAAGAATCAGTTATCTCAAGGCGTGTGATACCTTATATAGTCCACTGTGCTTAAATACCTTCTTCTCCATTAGCTCATGTTTTTATTCAAGAGAGGAGATGGATAGGTCTCTTCTGCTGGCAATGCTTTCAGAGTGTGTCAGGGCAAAGGGAACCTAATTAGAGAGAAGAGAGAAAAATGTGGAAGTGACTGTTTGCAGAGGGCACTGTGCAGAGGAAGCTTCATCGTGTCTCTTTCACATTACACATGCTGAGGCTATATTCTTCTGACCATAAGATTAATGATGCCAAGGCAGACATTATACTCATGTCTCAAGGGTCACAAGCGAACTTCTTCTTTTATCATCTGTTTCTCATTTTACTGGCCACTAAGGTATTTACTTAGGAATTAATATATATCCAGGTTAAAGTAGATTAAACTGAAAACATGCCACTGTTTACAGGATACATCCGCTCTCATTAGCGTAACTTGTTGCTGTTGGCATGGAGTAGTTTAATTAAAACAGTGCCACAGTTTTCTGAGGAATCAGAGCCTGGTCCCAGCGAGGCTCCTCAGACAGATGTGAAGGACTGCTACACATCATGCAGGCCGCAGGGAGAAGCTGGGACTCCCCTTCCCTGTCACCCTTCCATGTGGCTCCTCCTGGAAAGGAGAATTCAGCATTTCCACTTCTATTGAACCTCTCCCTCTTCTATTTTCCCCCAGTTATATCCTATGTAGTCTGGCCCAACTTGTACCATTAATGCCCATGCATTCATGGGCATACTTATTGGTGACTTAGGTGCGGGGTGCATTGGTTGGCAAGTTATCTGAAGAAGGTAGAAGCCCTGGATGCAGCAACCATTTCTGTAAGCACTGACGTTGTACCTGCTTAATTCTGAAGAAGGGTGGAGCCACCATCTTCCCTATTGCCCTGGAGACTGTCTCAGAGCAGTTTCCCAGCACTAGCAGTGCCTCAAAATTGAAATGAGCTCCAAGAAACCTGGTGATACCCTTGGAATTAATGGAAAAAGTGATCAGCAGTTTCATTTGCCTTCTGTTTCCTGAGTTTTGAGATGATATTTGGCAACTGCATTCAGAGATTGTTTGTTTATTTTTTTCCATTTCTGAAGATTAGAATTTGGGCTCAACTGGGAATCCATGCTGACTCATGAAAGACACAGAAATTTTCTAAGTTGTTAGTGCATATTCTGACTTAAATATGTTAAAACCTGGTAGCTAGGGAACTTCTTTGTGATTTTGTGCAGGGAACCAGATTTCAGTCATGTCCATCCTAAGCAACCTCCTTGTCCTTGGAGAAAGCGCTCTATTTTCCAGGGACAATTCAGTACCTAAACATAAGCATCTGAATACCTCTAATTGGCACAGAGGCCTGAAGCTCTATGAGACAGTAGAGGAGGGGAAGACTTAATCAGTGAGTGCCTAAAAAGAATCGTAGAATCATTAAGGTTGGAAATGACCAGTAAGATCATCCAGTCCAAACACTGAACCATCGCCATTATACCCACTAAAGCACATCCCTCAAAGAAAACCTTGATGATCACCTCCACTACTTCTTTTCTTGTGGTAATACTAAGCAATACAAATATTCTACTTTATAGCAAAAGTGACTCAGCTTTCTGGTGGTGTGGGAGGCAGTAGAAGATCTGAATCCTGCCACATCTGACTGACAGTAAGGATTCTGTACCTCTCGAAGCTCTGTCTTAGTTCAGTCACTTGATGAAATAGCTCTGTTTTGAGTGAAGGATGCCATCGATTTTTTTTTTTTTTAACCGCTTTTGCTTTGAGAGAAAATCAGCCGCCTCCTAGCAGAGCAAGCAGACTAGTGTGGTTCAAGGATTTGATAACACAAGGTTTATGTGATCTGGGACCCCTCCTGTCCACTATTTCTGCAGCAATAAGCACAACGAGTGCTTTCTGAGGCACTTCCAGAGAAATGTTCATCCTGCCAGGGCTCACTGGGGCATGGACCAGTCCCTGTTGTGCAAGGACTGAGACCTGTGTGTGCAGACTTTTCTGCCATGGTACTACATCTTCATCTCAGATAGCTTCTTGGCCGCTATGACTGTAAAAGTTTCTCTATTGAAGAATTTTTAGCTAGCTGTGCATCACAGCACTGTAGGGGTTGACCTAGAAAGAGCAGAAATATGTTCCAATGGTGATGGGCTATATGAAGCAGTGGGCTGCAGGTGCCTTCTTCCCATTTAAACATGCAAAAGCCAGAAAACAAAGACGGTGACAGACAAACGGACCTCTGAATGGAGTCTCAGAGTAGACCACTAATAGATCTGGAGGAAAAACTAACAGTTCCTCACAGGTTTGGCAGTCACAGGGCCTCACCTTGCCTGTTTGAGCCAAAGCTGTGTATTACCTACTTTTTTTTTTTTTTTTTTTTTTATGGATGTTCATCATTTCCCCCTTTGCTAGCTGCAGCATGGAGCTGGGGAGCAGAATCTGGAATGGGGATGTGTTTATTTGGATGAAAACAGTTTCCACGTATAAATGAAATAAAGGGAAAATAACGCATACGTTCACTTGCTGACTGCTTTGTTCCAATGTCATGGCCCAAGAGCAATCACCCAAACTCATCCACGTGTGAAAATTGTAATATTGGAACGAGCTCCTATGTTTGCTCTCTGTGGTATTTCTTTACAATGACATTCCTCTGTAAGTGGATACAGAAATAACTTCAGATTACGAATTGAAGCAGGCAGTTGTATTTCTTTAGTGGTGTAGCTGCATTGACTGGCATCCTCCCCTTTCAGATACACCTTTTTAACCAGCCAGAACAACAAATACTGCTACAAAATCTACATGGGTTAGGTTGAGAGCATTAAAATATAAAAGCAGCTAGGTGTCTCAGGAGTCAAAATAGGACTACTTTTAAATGGCAGTAGTTAAGAGTAGTTATTTATTGTTTGAACATAGCAGCACCTACTGGTTCCAGCTAGAAATCAAGATTTCATCAGAATAGGTGTAACATGTAGGAAAAAGAGGTTTCCTCCACCTTCAGTGGTCTGATTTTGGGTAAGAGGCAACAGGCAGAGTGTTTGGATACCTCCAAGAAAAGGAAGGAGCAGGAGGGAATGGTGGCACTGCTCTAGCCACAGTTGCTGCCTGTTTCACATTGGGCAGGCTGAGGAGTCAGGAAGACAGTGCTATCCCCAGAAAGCTTTCTGAAAAACAAAAGCTAAGCTATTTGGCTCGGTAAGTACCAGGCTGGTATGGCTGTGCACATTTTACATTCTGCCTGCGGGGTATGGGGTACTTAAGGAGCCCCACAAACCAGCAAAAGCCATGCTGTGAACTTAGGAATTGGTGTTCCTCCTCTTCCTTCCCCATCCCTTCTCCCTGTGGTCTGGCCTTTACCTCTCTCTCCATGCAGACAATTTTTGAGCAGAGCCCTGGTCTGAGAGGCAGATGGAAAACATCTATGCTTTCTCCTGAATCTGGTTGCAAATCCTTGTAATTTTTTTTGTAAACCTGGTGGAAGTCATCTTCCATCCTCCTAGAGAATAACATTAATAATTTAACAGTAGTTTAATGTATTTTCTCATAACAGAAAATTGAATTATCTACGAAACTGACGCTTTCTGCATGATTTTTTTTTCTTCCATAAGTCTCATGGAAAGCTTCATTGTCCTAGTGGTAAAAGTGAAGTCAAGACAATGTGTTTTTTTGGATTTATTTATTTATTTTTTAATTCAAGTAACATTTTAAATGGATAAGATCAAGAAGTTCTGTACAGGCCAGGAAACATGGAAAACAAAGGATAGTTAAAATCTGAATTCAATTCCATTTTAAGATCTTCTCTTTTAGAAGTATCTCTGCATAACGTCTCAGAAATGTCCAGGGAAGTTCTGTCACTTCTGTTTTCCATCACGGAATGAAACCAAAAGAAGCAAACAGTTTTACAACAAAGCTTGTTCTTAGACAAGATTTCCAGTTTCCTACATTTTCATCCTCATGAGGTTTACATTCAGCATCCAGATTTTTCTTTTTTTTAACTGAAGCCAGAGTCAAAACCTGCTGAGGTTTCCCCATCACTAATTAGAGCATGTATGTGAAATTATTTGCTGTGAAGGTGAAGCGTAGTGTTAAATTAAAATCAAATGCACCAAGAACAACTCTTCTGCTTTGGCAAGTGATGGAGTCGGTCCTTTGATGGGTAGATTTCATTTTGTCATACTACTTTCCTAAATGAAGGATGCAAGTGAACTGTTTTGTCATCGTTTTGTTGTTTTTTATTCTTTTAAGTAATGTTACTCCCAGCTTGGGGAAAAGGGTTAATTTTCTGTTTCAGTATTTAATCTTGTTCACCCTACAAATATAGGAAAAGCCATGCAGCTTCTCCTTTCTCCTGAAGAGAGAGGTGCCTGTTGAGAGCAGCTCTTATTTTATCAAGTTGTTGGCAGGATGCAGTGTGGTGTGGGGCTTCAGTGTTGGCCAGGCAGTGGTTTCTATGTGTGTAAGTATGCTGGACTCATACCTTACCACCATGGCCAGTCTTCTGTAAAGCAGCAATAAGCCATTTATTGGCTGGAGTGAGGAGCCTTGTGCTTAGCCCAGTTGGAACTTTAACCAGATGTATTTTGCTTGCAGCAAATGCAAGCAAAAATTTATTGGAGAGAGATGGCAGAGATGCTCCGGACATTAAACACTATGATCTTTAATTTGTATCTACCCTATTTTGTTAAAAACAAAACAAAAAACACATTACAGTATTCATTCACTGCTTGTATTGTTCACCTGAAGGACAGCTTTGTACAGGTCTGTTTTTGACAGATTTGTACTTCTAAAATATGTGAATGTTACATAGGAAAGCTTCCTGGCTTTTCTATGTACTACTAACACCACCAGTGTCTGAAAATGGCAAAATAAATCCAATTCCCTGTGCTCAGTCTAAAAACGTCATAGACTTCATAGACTCAAATCACTTAGTGATTATTATTTTCAGTCTAGTAATTAAAACAAAACAAAACAAAAAAAAGGAAATCAACAATAAATTAAAAATACCCCCAAGTCAACAAACCCCAAAACAGCAATCTGTGAACTAAATTCCCCTGAAACTGGCAGACGTTTGATCCCAGTGACACAAGTTACTGTAAGCTTGGAATTGTATCAATTACTCTCCATTAATACCTGAGGGCTTGCTGCTATGATGGCTATTAAGCCAAATCCTGTGGTATCCTTTCCATTTGTGGGGAAGGACAAGTGCAATTAAGGAGTGGAGGCTCTGTGGTGAAAGCAGCACAAGCACAATATGGGCGTGTTTGTAAATCAGGGTCAGGTAGTTCAAGCACTGCTGGATTTGATCAGAAGGTGGACTCTCCTGCACACCATTCAAACTGAGAGGTCTATGAAATCTTGCTCCACTTTGATCCCCTATGTACTGTGCACCTGTAAGTCATGGCTGCAGCTCAGCAAGGCATACAGGGTGGTAAGCACATATGGGGCCTAGGTAAAGCAAGTAAATTCAGAGAGAAGACAAATGAGCTCATAGCTTTTTAAAAGTTTGAAATAATCTTCTATAATATAGAGATTAGCAGTTATCTGGACAAATTATTCTGATGCCTGATTACCCACCCTCTATTGTTGACGTTATCTTTAATTTCAGTTTAGATTCCATCATGGACTCTTCTCTGCAGTGTGTGGTGATAGGACCAAGGGAAATGGCCACAAACTGATGCATAGGAAGTTCCACACAAATGTGTGTGGGAGTTTCTTCGCAGTGAGGGTGATGAAGCACTGGCACAGGCTACCCAGAGAGGTGGTGGAGTCTTCTTCTCTGGAGATATTCACAACCCCCTTGGATGCCTACCTGTGCAACCTGGTCTAGGGAGCTGCTTTGGCAGGGGGGTTTGACTCGACAATCTCTAGAGGTCCTTTCCAACCTTTACAATTCTGTGATTCTGTGATCCAGGGTAGATTGTGCGTGTCTGATTAGAGACATAACTCCTTAATAGGATGAGGCCAAGTGACCCTGTTGTCTTGACTTGTTCTCTTGCAAACCTTGCCATTTCTTCCTAAACTTGTTAACTAACCCTTTTGCGGCATGGATTTCAAACTGCATAGTGAAGACTGGACTATCCATTGATGGTATCTGATGTCAACAAAGTTAACTTCCTCAGACAAACTTACTGATGTTCTAAAGAAGACAGTACCAAGTTTGTTTTTGGCCAGGCTTATTTTCCATAAACTCATCTTGATTGCATTAATTATTCTCCGATCTGATAATCATTTCCTGATTTTTCTCCCATATCAGATTTTGAGTGCCATCAATTCCAGATGAACCAACTGACAGTTACTCAAGGTTTTATCAGTGGCCTATTTTTAATCTGACACAATAGCATCTTCCAGGCTTTGTGACTCCTCTAATTTCCTGAGAGCTGTTACAAAATCAGATCAGTGACTCCAAAATCTGGTCTACAAACCTTATTAGAGAGCTGTGATCTGCATGGTCCTGGCCATCAGACAAGCTTGGGGAGAAGAACTCTATACAAGCTCCTCCTCCTGGGACTCTCAGCAACCACCTTTGGCTATCTACAAGCCAACATCCAGCCACAGCTTGTCAGGCTTGCTTTCTCCCAGGTCAGTGGAGAGCAGGAAGCACTAACAGAGGAGATTCTTGACATCCAAGGGGAGCATAGACTTCTGTGGATGTTTATCTGTATCTAGTGATGAAAGAATAAGTCCAAGTGACTAAATACGTGGCTGATCACTGAGTTTTCTTGTGGGCTGGAAAGAACTCATGTCTTGACCTAGTGTTCTACATCCCGTAAGCTACACCCAGAGGAGCTCTCTGGATTTGTTTCCCACCCAGTGAAAGAGGCAGTCACCAGATCATGACCCTTTCTTAGAGATTTCTTTCTCAGATATGTTCTTACATGAGTCACCGTGTCTTGAAAGCTATCTTAAGTAATAGTCACTTATATGTTAATGCCTTCCAGACTCATTTCAGTTCTTCCCAAGTCATCCTTTGCTTTGCTGCCATTTTTCTTTATTTCTTTTACAAATCTTCTTTCTACCCAGGCTTTCCCAGCCTGTCGAGACTTCTGCATGCTCTTCTATCTGTTAATACATGCAGAAACAGGTAGATAAGTGTGAGTCTGAGAAGTTTATTTTAAGAAATAGCAGAAACCAGTGATTCTGGCATGTTTAATATGAGCAGGGTATTGTTGCCCTGTAAATAAACACATTAAGCAGGATGCATTGTGTCAAAGGAGGTCTCCCTCAGCCATCCCAGCCTGTCATTGCTGGTCCTGAAGGAAGTTCTCCAGAGAAAGAGCTCTTTTGTCTCTTGTGGACTGTGTGGTTTGCATAATCTAGTTGAATACAAGGAATACACACATGCAGAAAGGATTGTGGGGAAAAATGGTTGTATAACTAAAAGCTGAGTGTTCTGCCTAATCTGACAACAATATAATCAATCGCTTATTTGTGTACCCTGGAACAACTTCTTGGGACTGCAGCCTATTCCTGTTTCCCAACAACACTGTCATTAAAACAATGGGGACTGTAATTACTGTGATAAAAAAGGCATTATTTCTCCAGTTCTTCATCTGGCCCATGTGCAGAAGGAAGAGGTTTTCTTTATAATCTCTGGGACCAGAAGGCTCCTTCTCCCGCCGGCTCCATGCGCACAAAAGATTTCTCTGCACCGGAGGCCGCAGTGTGAGAGCCTTTGTCTGAAATGAAAGGGCACAGCCCAGGCCTTCTGCCAGCACCGGCCGTGCATGAAAGCAGAGCCTTTATGTCCCCGTGAGCTGCTGAACAGCACACAAGGCTGTAAAATCTGTCCTCTCCTATCACCTCAGCTGCCAACGTGCTGCTGCGGTGCCACCGAGCCCTCAGAAATGGAAGGTTCCATGCCTCACACCATTGCCAAGCTGGGGATGGAGAGCAGGAAATCTGCTTGCTACGCTTGGGAAGGAGGGTGGGTCAGGGGAGATAGCTTTAATACCTCTCAAACAGCAGATCCAACTGTTATTGCATCTAGGCAGTCTTGTTCCAGCAAATTTTAGCTCTGATTCAGTTCAGTTTCTTATAAAACCTGCTAGTTGGGCAGGTCACTTTTTTTTTGCTATGAACTTGCTATCCATGCGCTGTTCAAGAAGCGTTTAGATGAGGTGCTAAGGGATTTGATTTAGTAGCATAGTGGGTAGGGATGGTGGTAGGAGGATGGTTGGACTAGATGATCTTGTAGGTCTTTTCCAACCTAATGTATTTATGAATCTATGAATCTATGTGAATTTTTCTACTGGCTTTTGCAGAGAAATGCTTCAAATGAAACCTATACATATCTCATAGAAAACCTGAGGACACATCCTGGAGGGCCAAAAAGCCAGCTGGCCAATGTCAGCATCTCTCCACTGCCTTCAGTGGAACTGCATTGACTGGCACCTCTGAAAACCTGGGCTGACTCTGGCAAATGGAACTGCAGTGGCCAGAGAGAAGAGGGCACATCAGCAACAAGTATTTTCCTGCTACCTGGTGTGAGTGGCTGCTGGGGGGACATTCACCTCCCCACTGATGAGAATGGCCAAAGCGTGTCAATAAGTGCTGATATGATCACTGCTGTTGCTAACACCGTCTTTTAGAAAAATGTTTACCCCATTGCAAGCATAACTGATGTAAATTGAATGTGTCAGGCCGAGCAGAAACCTACCCCCTCCCTGGAACTGCTCTCCCCTCGTTTGACAATGTTCAAACAGCAAGCCCACTCACGTGTGAGTGGAGACTACCAAAAACATTGAATCAAAAAGCAGAAGCCATCCTGTTACAATCTGCAGCTTGTCAGGATTTGACAGTGTTGTGAAATATAAATGATCTCTGAGATAGCAACGCCTGCCGAAGTCACCGGTAAACAGCTCCCCTCATTAAAGAGATGCTTTAAAAATGACAGCACCAAATTACACTAATATTTTGAAGAAGTGCTCTCCAGATAGAAATCCTAAAGCATGATTTACCATTCATTTGACAAAAAAAAAACATTTCTTTGCAAGCAGAGGCAATGTGGCCTTGCAGTTGAAAAAGAGACACCATTAAGCGGGATTTAATTGAGACAAAAATGGACCTCTTTGGGTATAAGAAAAAGGATGGTGAAAGGGGAGATGGATTTTTTTCTAATGCTCCTTTTTTTCTTTATAAAATCATCTGTAACCTTTTGTGACCCATAGATTGTCTTTGGTTCTAAGTTTGTTCAATGCCTAATTCAATATCCTTAGCCATGACAGTAACTCATAGGTTCCATCCAGCAATACAATTTTGCTAATGGTTACAAATGGCTAGATCTGAAACTTGCTTGATGTGAAAGTATATTTTACTGTTCAGTGCCCTCTGCAACCTCTTTGGAGAACAGATTCAGAAGCAACCCTTGGAAAAGAGCTCTGAGTCATCCTGCCTCTCTTTTTAGCATTTGGATTTTCCTTAGAGACTTTTTGGTTGGATTTTACCTTGATTTTGCTTATCTTTGAGATCTTCTGAGATGAGAGTCCAAGATAGAATGGCTGCAAATGAAATGACTAGAAATTTCACCTGCGTTGTGCACTGAGTCAGATAGCTGAATAATACAGACTGCGTATTTCTCAAGTGAGGAATCACTGAGATCAGTCTGTGTCAGAAAAACCACTCGTAAGGACAGGCTATAGGCAGTGATAGAAAGCATTTCTGAAGATTTCCAAACTTCTCTGGGGGATGAAAATATTTGATGCTTGTCAGCAGGCTCTGTCTGAGCTTCTTTTATAGTAACATTAACCACTAGAGGATCAGTTTGCAGCAGGCTGTCTGCTCCTTCCCTTCAACATAGATCTGGGCTCTTCTTCAGCACAGCTCTCTGGTACCTGCCATTGTGCAGCACTGAGACCCTCCACCCATCACCTTCTGTAACAGGAACTCGGCACAGGACATTTTTCTGTGTCCTTAATGTGTCAGTGAAAGTTATTTCTACTGCAGACAGGCCCCATCAGTCCTGGATGTCATATTTTCATTACATTGTTCAGTTGCTCCTTTAGGAGACTTTTTCATTTTCTGAAGATTTTTAGCACATCCATGCAGCAGTTGGTTAAGGTGATAATCTCTTTCTTTCCTCTTCTTTTTTCTTTTTTCCACTCAAAGTCTCATACAAGGGCGCATACAGCTGGCTGCACCTATGTTAAGGCACATAAAAAATGGCTACAACGTCTACTGATGCATCTGAAAGTAAATGTAGGCATCTGAAAACTTCTGTGGATGCTCCTCTTTTTTTGCACTTTTAAGTTAGACGTGTGACTTCAAACAAGAACTTCAGATTAGCTCAGTCATCTAGATTTTACATATAAAGGAATATACCCTTTATTATCCTTACAGTACAAATATCCCAAATACCCCTGCTTTTGTCTTACAAGAATGGCATATGTATGCTGTGAATAAGAGTAACATGGTGCTATAAAGAAAAATACTGTTTTGATCATATGTCCACCAGACTATAATATGTGACCCAGTTTCATCCACACTGACAAAACATTTGGAAATATTTGGTTAATGTTATGCCTAGGATTTTTTTAAGAGCTAATAATAAATTACACTGTCAGTTTGTACAAAGAGTAGGCATAGTGTTAAATAGATCTCAGTATATACAGAGTTTGGTTTCCACCAACCAGATGATGAGATGGGAGCATCTCCTCTGTAACAGTGGAGTGTTAAGCAAGATTCTGATAGCCCTTTTTGGTTTATTCCATCTAACATTTTTGTTGCTTTTGCCAGATGGAGACAACGCCTAGTCCTTGCTGCGCTATAGAGTTCTGAGCAGTAAGAGGGTGCTCTGCTGCAGCTCCATGAGTCAGTCTCAGAGCCAGACATGCAAGGTTGGGAGAGGTGTCATTGTCTACCCGTGCTAGCTGGGATATCCTTACTTTGTCACAGGCTGGGAAGAGCTACACATCTTCAGCATCCTCCCATAGGCTTCAGGTTTGAATTTCCTGCTGAGTGAACTATCTTGGGCTGTTCAGAAAACACTGAGATTGTATTAGATGCTGCCACAAATAAGTTCTATGAAAACTATTAGTCAGATATGACATAAGTATTCATTGCATTCCCAGTGCACACGATTATTTGTCTTGGTCTGTGTTCATGATTCCCCACACTCCCATCTTTGCGTGTTTTTTAATAAGATTTTCTTACTTATTTGGTTTGAAATTAGATGCAGAGGCCTGATACATTTAATCTGACAAGGAAGCCACAGCTGTCAAGAGCTGTAGAAAGGTGTGGATGAAAAGCTTATGCTGACAGAGGAATCCATACTCATAACTCTGATTTCCTTGGGCAGGTTCAACTGTAGTCTGCTGAAAGCACTTAGATGTTACACAAGAGCACAGATACCATGATTCCTTGCCAGGTTGCTTTTCTTAACACTGTGTGATTGTTCTTTTCTTTCCTCTACATCTAAAGCGAGGGAAAGAACCTGACATTGTTCATTGTGATGCCCATTGAAAGTTTTGTTCAGCCAAAGTAAAAGGTATAATTTATAATGTCTTCCTCGCAAAAGCTTCCCTAAATTACTTCATGTTGATCAGTTCATGCTTTTAATGGGGATTTGGCTTGTTATAAAGTGGAAGATACTTACTCTGGTAAGAAAAAGACAATAGCAGAGCAGCTGGCAAGATGTGGGCTTGAAAGTTATAGAGTTTTAACAGTGGTAGAGCTCCCTCTTGAAAGCAGAGAGTCAAGAAGATAAAAGATGCAGTGGTGTTATGTCTGATGAAATTACAAATTCATTGAATCATAGAATAACCTATGTTGGAAGGGATCCATAAAGATCATCAAGTCCTGCTCCAGGTTTACCCTTCAATTCTGCATCCCTGATCTTCTCATGGAGACTACGCTTACAGATGGGTGAGAGTCAGAGGGTTGCTAATGCTTCATGCAGCCTGGAGATGGAAAGGGCTTTGTAAGTGGGAATGTGGGATAATTAGTAAGCACTTAGTTGAAGCCTGGCTTGTTGAGAAATGGTTAAAAACTTCCCTGCAACTGTGCAGACTATAATCTTCAGCAACAGCACAAATGCTGGTATTCTGGTTGGCTTGTTACATCTGTGTAACAGTAATATTGTGTATATTTTTTAAATATTCAAATGCTGTTTATACACATAACAGAAAATAATAAATACATATAAGGTTAACTCTACAGCAAACTTTTAATACACCAGCAATTGAGTGCATAAAAATACACCCACACTCTATAGTTGTTCCTCTAAAATAACATTATTTTTTCTACAAAGCCCAATTAAACCAACAAGAATTCCACCAAGAATAGAAAGTTCTCTGTCCTCAGACAGCTAATATATCTCACTTAGGCTTCTGAGAGCCCTAAAAGCAAAATTTAGTAGCTTGTTTTCAGCAACGCTCTTCTAAAAGGGAGAAAAAGGAATAA
Source organism: Oreortyx pictus (assembly GCA_036925125.1). Lineage (NCBI taxonomy): Eukaryota > Metazoa > Chordata > Aves > Galliformes > Odontophoridae > Oreortyx > Oreortyx pictus. The sequence goes on along the minus strand of JAUPFR010000006.1, from coordinate 51,851,655 downwards.
TTTATTTTTGATTCATAGGAAAAGTGACTATGCAGGGGATCACCAGACAGTATTTTGATGATTGTCTTTCTGGGATATATCATGGGCTCTAATTAAGTAAACCCTCTCACATGTCTATAAAGTGCACTGTTCAGCAGTGGAACAACCTCTTGCCTATGAGTGGACTTGGATCAAGTCTGTAGCAAAGACTGTTATGTGTGTAATAATTCTACCCAGAGTTCTAACAGTAAGTGTCAGATAAAGCTTCAAAGCCTGTAACATGTTGAAGGGAGGAATTTCAGAGAAATCCACACTTTTCTGTTTTGCTTAGTATGGTTTTACAGTAATATGCAACAACACTTGACTAACTGTAGTCATCAAAAACAGCAAAACATTGGAACAAGTAATGCACCCACTGAGGTGCCATGGGACTTGTCAGAACTAGAGAGAAAAAGCTGTTCTGGGAAGAAAAGGTTTAATTCACCTGCAGAAGCTTAGTGTAGAGCCAAGGAACATACAAGAGATGAAGAGTCCTGCTTGATGTCAGTGTGATAAGGAGTGAGGGCAGGGCCCCGAGAAATATCTCAGGGCAGCTACTCATACTGGGACACTATTGGTGCAGCGATGGTCTAGAGGTGCAGTTCTCAGCTTGTTCCTTCATTCCTTCCTTCCTATTTTCCTCCATTCCTAACTTCCTACCTTCTACCTTCCTTCCCTTTCTTTCTCCCCTTTTCCATTCTTCCCTCCCCTCCTCACTCTATCTGCCCTTCCCTTTCCCAATGGACAATCTGCCAGTGAAAATATTCTAAAAGCAGAAAAGCAAAAAAACCAAGAAAAAAACCAATAAAAATAAAAATAGAAAATAAAAAGCATGTTGCATCACAGACTGCTTGTCCAAAGTGTCACAGCCAGCTGGGATTTTGATGCATAATGAAACAAAGATCCTTTAATCTTACTTTAGCTTTTAGTTTTTGTCTGGTCAACCTTGAAATAATATTTAGTTGCATTAAAATAGTACATTTGGACTACCACTATAAATAAGATGCGCTGTACATGTCAAAACAAGTTCTTATGTAATACAGACCTCTGTAGTTTCATTTACTAGTAACACCCTTCATAAGTCATAACAAGGAATGAAGCAATCTCTGTGATATGGAAATTTCTTCTCAAGTGCATAAATTATGTCTTAATGCTTCAATTGCCTGAAAAGTGGGACAGTCCCACAGGTCACCATTTCCATTCCAGTGATAAGATTTGCAAATATTAACAATGATTTCTGTTTTATGGGGAGAATTATCTTTACAGGCATGAGGGGTTCAGTTTAGTTGAATGGGGTGAGGGAGTGGGGGAACCTTAATTGTATTAAATTAGCAAAATGAAGTAATGGTGAAGACTTCACTTGTTTTATGGATTTTATAAACTCTTGCAATTCCAAAAGGCTAAAACACTGCTCCCAAGTCAGACCAATGGCCTTAAGCTGTGCCAGGAGAGGCTCAGGTTGGGTATTAGGAAAAATTTATTCTCAGAAAGAGTGGTGAGGTGTTGGCATAGGTTGCCCAGGGAAGTGGTGGAGTCACCATCCCTGAAGGTGCTCAAGAGCTGCAGAGATGACACAGTGGGCATGGTGGGAGTGGGTTGGGGTTAGGCTTGATGATCTTAGTGGTCTTTCCAACCTTAATGATTCTATGATTCACATTTAGCCTGGTATTTGCCACGGGGATGAAGTAGATGAATCCTCAAAGGGAAGACGCTTTGTAAGATGCTACACTGGGACCTGTGTTGTAGAGACAACGGTAGTTAATGGACAATGGTAGTTGTCTGCCTGCACCACAAACTATCTGCATGCTCTCTCATGGAAATACTGCCTGTGAGATGCATTGGTTATTGGAACTCAGCTCTTGTATAGACTTTAAGCGTTTTCATGATTGCTTACCCATGGAGTTAAGGTGTGTCAGCATCTCTTGTTGCTTAAAAGTGTATAGTTTCTCAGGAAGACTTCTAAACCTCCAAAAGTAAATGTGGCTTTGATTTACCATACTGAATTCTTGTTTAAGCACTAGAAATGCATTCAGGCAGCCTCTTCAACTCATACAAATAACAGACATTGAAATGGAAAGCAGCAAAATGATGAATATTGTATAATTCTATGTTAAATTACAAATAAATAAAACATCTGGGACCAGATGTTGCAGTTGGATTCCTGCATGGAAACACCATTCCTTTCTGCAGTTTTGTGTGCAGACTTCTAAAAGTCGAGTTTAGCCCTTGATGTAATGAAACAGTGTTTTTAATGTAATATTAATAGGAGATGATTTCTCTATTAAAAACAAGGCAAGGTGGTAGATGGAGGGATTAGCATATTTTATAAAAACAGCTGAGGGTGTCTCTACGACAACCTTTCATAACAGTGATTTTTTAAAAAGGTTAAAAGGATGTAAAAACAGCAGTGAAAGCAACTGGAAGAAACTTCTACAAAGTACATGCAGTGAGAAAGGGAGCAGGCCTTGTAAGAAACGCATGGCTCCGGAGCTTCAAAAGATAAAAAACTGGTGATAAGAAGTATATGAGGATAAACTCATCTGAAAACATCCAACTTCAGGTGGACTTGCCAAGTACTGAACTCTCATTTTTTTCCTAATTGTCAGCCTGTTTGAATCTTTTCATCAGTGCAGATTTTAGCAATACCCTGGGGCAGTAACAGAGCAGCCTCTGGACATTTATTCAGTGAAGAAATTCCCTTCCTCAAAGGTATGCAATGCTTGTCTGCAGACAGCCTTGCAGGATTTGATCTTCATCAGGATCTAGAAGAGTCTTTCTCACCAGAGCTGATTTCTCAGTGCAGTCAGGGACGGTGCATTGCTGGAGCTTGTGGCTGTAGGCACTGCTTTGTGACTGCTTTGTCACAGAGCTGCCACCTCCTGCTCCCTTCTGCTTTACCTGCTGGGGCTTGTCTGCTGTGTGCTTTTTCAGGGCGGACAGAAAGCCTTTGAGATGGTAGTTGTTTGTTTCGAAATGTCTTTAAGGGGTTAAGCTTTTGAGATACACATCTCCTTTTTCCAGAGGGGCCCTGAGGGCCACCACTGCAGCCTTGCTCCAGTGGAGTGCAGTGCATCCAGGCTCAGCATGGGCGGTGGACTTTATGGATGACCTTTTCTACAAAAACTTTTAGCCAGAGCAGGTGACCCAGTGAAAGGATTTAAAGAGCCAGGCAGCGACTCACTGCTTCCTGCACATTTCTTTTTGACCTAAGGTGTCCTTGATTTTGCTGATTCCCATCCCTGCAAACCAGGGTGGTGACCAAGTGCCACGTTGAGGGGTAGCTCTGGCACAGGGTCCTTTCATGTTGAGTTTAAGGCAACCATTAAATGGCATTTGTAAACCAAAGGGCTACACTGATGCAAAAAGTCAATGCTGTTAGATGTTCACCTTGCACCATCCAGCCCCTGGGCTGTGGAAGCAGCCTGGTACCCAGGGCTCCAGTTCAGCTAGGAGAATGGCAGCTCCAGGCAGCTTGGAAACTCCCAAAATTCAGAATAAAGGCTCCGTTGTACTAAACAGCATTGTGGAAGCAACAGTAGGTGTCAACTCCCAGGCAGCTGTCAGCTGCCTTCAAAAAGGTGGTGAAGGAAAGATGCATAAAAAGCATCTACCTTTGCTACAAGTTATTTATTGAACCAGAACGCAAGCAACCCATGAAAGAGACTAGAGAGTATTCTATTTGTTGGTGACAGAGGGAGAAAAACTAACTTTTTCTCAGTGTCCTTAAAGTTTTACAGCCCTATCCTCTTACTACAACTTATTCTTCTCTCTTCCTTGACCCCCGCCAGCTTGTGCAAACTCAGTCTTTTGCTCGAAGTAATTTGTCTGCAAAGTGCTTAAAGCTTATTATCCTTGGCCTGTGGATCTCTTTTCTGAACCTGCCTATGGATGGCAGTGTCCCCAGGTCAGAGTAATAAGCCTTCCCTTCCAAACAGGGGGTGGATAGATCTGGAAAACTGCTCTCTAGCATGTCATAGAGCAGGCATTTGCTATTTGCTGACCTGCATTTCTTTGAAATGGAGGAAGAGCTACTGGGAAAAAAAAAAAAAAAAAAACAGCAGTGATTTGGTCAGCACTGTGTGAAATGACATCAGCAACAACCCAGCCAGATGGGACTGAGCACAGAGTCTGTGAAAATGTTCACAGCAATAGTGAGCACCTTCAGACAGATGCTTTCCATTAGACTAAACACAGATATTCCTTTAAATGTGTGCAAGGAAATAGAGCTGGAGACTGAAGCCAACAGTTAAACACAGCTGTTCCTTTGCCTTGCTTTGGAAATTTCCTTCCTCCCTACCTCTCTCCCCCCAGTTATTTTTCTTTTCCTGGCATGGGTTCAAACTGATGGAAAGAAAAACGCCTGAGAAATCCTATGTATGTCTTCGTCTTCATCTTGGGCTTTTCAAGGCAAGCCTCCAGTTTCCCTTCCAGTTTTACTCATCCAGATGTTACCAACACTAAATCCAAATGTTAAAACTGGACGGGAAAAATGGAGTACGCCACTCTTTGGGTGTAAGAATATTGTGCCTGAACATTTGCAGACCCTTTTTAAATTGAGTCTCTGAATAACACCTGCACTATATATTTTATATGCCAGTGTTCCAGTTTATGAAGTTTCCTTTGGCTATTGCTGTGTGCTATCCCGTTTTTCATATCTGACAAGAGCCCCTCCACCACATCTCTGGAGTTTTTGGGGTGTTAATAATGAACATTTTGTGCTTGTTGCAGTGCCCATGTCTGACAAGGATGGAGTTGGCTTTTAAAAAATCTGTATCTGAGCTGAGTAGAAAATGATGTTCTCACGCCATGGTACTTTTCTGGGACTTCAATATTTTCTCCTCCTATGCAGAAGTAAAATTCATGATAGGTTTGTGATGGATCACAGTGCTGCAGCATAATTTTGGTCTTCATCAGTTAGGTTGGGCTGTGTGCTCCATCAGTCTTTACAGCTAGCGTGTCTGCTTCTTCAGAAAGATTTAGCTGGTCAAAATGGAGTGAAAAATGCCCTCTCAAATGGGTGATGTGGTGACTGAGTACTATGGCCACACAGATGTGGGAGCAGCAAGTACCTGTCCTTGTGCTCGCTTCTCTTTTTGGGTCTCTGTGCAAGATTAGGGACTCTCCTACAGCTCACAGGCATTTTCCAGAATGACCCTCCCAACCAATGGGTTCCTGTCAAAAGAGTTTGTGTCTGACTGGAAAGAATAAATCCCAGTCACCTCTGCTCATGATAAATAGGTTGGTTTAGAGTCCCCTGCAGAGAGACTTTGCCCATCACTTTTGATTCAGCATAGATCTAAAATATATATGGCACCCAACTGACCTGATGGAAGATCTCCCAGCATTTCAGTGTGGAAAAGAGTTCACCATTTTTAAACAACTACATGTTTAAAAATGCATGTTTCAGTCATCTCCAGCAGCCTCATGCTAACAGCATACAGTTGTTCCAGCACCATCAGAAACAGAAGACTGCATTATCAAAGACTTCAGCTATTTCCCCTGGCTAATCTAGGAAGAGAATCCCAAACTCACTGAAGTGCCCTGGGCAGACATTTAATGGCAGTTACAGGCTATTTCTTTGCTGGAAGCAGGTCTATAATAGCTTTTTAAGCATCATTCAGTCTGAATTATCTGTTCAAGACATGTATATAAATCATGCTGTATTATACAATATTCTTTTCTTGCCCCCTTCCTTGAGTACTACTTCTGCAGTGCAAGTTCTAGAAATGAAGCAAATTATGTTTCTTTTGGTTACTCATCACAGCTAGTGGGATGACTGAGTTATGCCAGGAATTTTTGCCCAGTTTGTCATATTCAGAGGAGTGAAATTCCATCTAATTAAGTGGGAGAGGTGTTACAGAGAGAGGAGGCAGTAGCATACTTATTATTATTCATTGTTTCGCTCCTGCTTGATTTTCTGTCATTTAACTAGCTGCATATGCTCTATGCTGCTATAGTGTCTGAATGATCCATTAACTGAGGGAAGGTCATTTCCTAATGCTGGGGCTATCAACAAAAAGATTTTAACAACCTGAATTAATTCCAGCTCTAATTTCCAGTTATTGTATATAGGCAACTTATCAGTGTTACCTTTTTGAGTGGGTATCTGTAGGATTAAATCTCATTCCACCTGCTTCTGGGTGTCCAACAGTCTCAGAGTTGCCTGGTTGGAGAGGAGATGGTCCTGCAAGATTCTGGTAAGAGTCATGTTCAGTCCATTGTTTCCTCAGAGATGGCCAAACACCTGGTGAGACTGAGTAAACTGAACAGCCTCACCTACCATTGTGCATTTGTAAGCTGGAGCAGGAGCCACCTACATCCTTATTACACAGACAGAGCTGTACAGATTTCATAGAATCATAAAATGGCTTGCATTGGAAGAGACCTTAAAGATCATTTCATCCCAACCATTATACTGTGGGCTGGTTGCCACCCACTAGATCAGGCCACCCAACCTGGCTTTAAACACCTCTAGGGATGGGGCATCCACAGCTTTTCTGGGCAGCAGGGCCAGGGCCTCAGCACCCTACACCAGATCTGGTGCAGGGAAGTCTGCTGAATCTATTTCTAGATGGTTGTGAAGTATGAAAATTGATACATAGAGCGATTTTGTCAATGAATGGCTAAAATATAGTGATGCTTACAGCTTCTTTCCCTCTGAAACTGGTACCTGGAGGTAGGACCATGATATTCCCTATCAATTGCAGGGTAAAGCTGCTATGTTTTAGCAGTAGGAGTGAACAGGAGAATCAAGTTTGTTGCCTGCCCATTACGCTATGTACCTGATCATAAGCTAATTGGGACACAGCAGGCTAAATGGGTCAATGTCCTACACAAAGGCTCAGGTGAGCATGAATTTGTCCATAGTGGGTCTGCAACCCCATCTCTGCCCATTTCCTCTTAGTGTTCTAATTAAAGAATTAATTTTCCTGCCTGGAGCGTCCCTTAAGTTAGTCCAAGTGACATCTCTGGAGTATGAACATCACTGAGGATGCCTGCAGTGTTAACATCAGAGGGACAAGCTCTTCAGTGATCTACCAGCACTATCAGTGGAGGAACACGCTGATCAGTGATTCACCCCTTTCTCTTAGGTCTGAAAAGTGTCTCCTGCTAGGAAGAAGACAAGTTTGCTTCCGTAAATGGTCGAGCTGGTTTTCTGAGGCTGCCAACAAAAATACCAGGCAAATTGTGGTCATGTTTACACAGTGCTGACACTTGCCTACTGGGAGCACTGCTGTCTCCACCACCTCATTTCTCAGAGGCCATCGACAGCTGTCAGATGATAACAGCTTTGGATAATTAGTGTCCTGAAGGGCTTGAACTGAGGGCTCAAAAATGAAAGGCTGTATTAGAGAATAGCTATTCCCTCCTCACCCCTTGAGACCGGTTGTGTTTGTCAAGCTCAACAATAACATTAAAAAAAGTAGGACTGAGGAAAGCAATATAACAAGCTGAATTGTATTTAGTGCATCCTGAGTTTACATTTCATTAGAAATCCCTTCTTACTCAGGGTACAGTCTTTTAAAGTCATTAACACAAATCTTGAAGTCCTTTCTCAGTTTTCACTCATACCTTGGATGCTTTCTCATTAACTTCAGTGGATGCCTCTTTGTCTGATTGAAAACTGAAAGGAGGCCTTGGGATTTGAACTAGTGGGAATTTTGCTTGAGTAAGCAGCAAGAAATGTGGTCATGATAATAACCTTTTTTTCTTTCCCCATCTTTTTTCCTATTGCTTTTCAGACAGCTCTGAAAGAGTGGGAGGAAAGCAGTTAGGACTCACTGCATTTTAGGTTTGTTTTTGAGGATTTGTGAAGTGTTTTTCTTTAAAATTTCTAAGCAGAATGTCATTTCAACTGAAAAGACATCATATTTCACTTACAAAATGTCAATTAAAAATGTTAGTTTTTTTTTTTTTTTCCTACTAAAACAGCACGTAGAAATCAAGATCATTACCAAAATGCCTAGGTCGACAAAAAATCCAGCCATTTATTGGATTGAAAAGGCCCCAGAGTTTGAACTGTTGTTGTCCTTTCTAACGCAAAAGTCTGGATGAATCACCCCCCTCTCCCCCAGACAGTGTGCAAACAGGGACACATTGACAAATCTGTCTCTGATCATACAAGATAGCACGGGATTAGGGGATACTCTGGCTTGCTAGTCCCAGAGATCAGTGAGTCCAAAGGATCCTGTCTCTCACCAGAAATGTGGACTATGTAGATAACAGCAACTTCACGCTTTTCCTGACCTCCTACTAAAGCTTTCTTTTCAAGGCAAAACAAGAGCAATGACAAAATTTTATTTCAGCACATTTAAACAGAGCAGAGAAGCTGCCCCATCTTCATTAATGGACAGCGATGGGTTGTATGGAGAAACCTCACTCTCAGAGAAAGCTTACTTTAATCTATTTTGATAGATTAAATAGAGGTCCAGGTGACCTTCAAGAGGTCCCTTCCAATTTCAGCCATTCTATGATTCCGTGACTAAAACTATGAGCAGATTTCTGTAAGACAAAATCAAGAGCACGTTCGGGGACCCAGCCTTCAGCAGCTGCAGGACAGTAACAGCTTGAACTGGCATAGACACTTTTGCAATTAGCATCTGAATGCGCTTAGCATTTCCTGTCTTCACCTGTGGTTTTAACCTCAAACCTCGTTTGCCCTATTTAGTGCAGCTGTGCTGCTGTTTCACAGCTCCCTGCTCTGCCAGCAGAGTTCAGAAGAAGCCATGGCAGAAATGACTGGGGATGCTGAGAGCATGCCCATGCCAATCTCCACAAAATGAGTCTTTTTTTTTTTTCATACACCACAGTGTAATAATGGACACTGGTCCTTGCTCAGCCTCATTTAATGACCCATAACTGAGTGAATAATTCATTCAGTGCCTGGAGATCTTGTGCGGAGACTTGTTTTACCACAGGGCCCTGGGGAATGAAAACAGCAATAAAGTTTCAGCTCTTAACCCATCCATTTACAAAGCCCACTGATATTATTGCTTCCATGATCAATTTAAATGAACATGTTGGAGTTTTACTAGCAGCCTCCTGTATTTCATGCCTCACTATGTATTTTTTTTCTCTTTCAGAGCATTTACAGCTTATACTTCTTGTGGATTTGAAGGGAATAGGAAACTCCCAACTGCAAAGTCACACTTTTATTTAAAGCTTTAATTGTTTTAAAGAAGAGCCTTTCTGAAATTTAGCCCCTTTGGAGTCACTGATGCTGTTTATTATCCAGTAAACTCTTCTAAGCTTTGGGACAGGTTAATACTGTTGGTGTAATTTTTCTTAGGCTGTGTTACCATGTTTATACAAGGATCTTCATTTTGCTTTGGCAGCAGAATTTCTTTTCTGCTTCTGCAAATTACACAGAAGAAAAAAAAAAAGATAAAATAAACCTTCCTAAGCTGGATTGCTTTGCAGCTGTGAAAACCTTTAATAACTTCAGTCGGATTACAACTACATCAAAGGTGTTATATATCCCTGAGTAACATATTTATTGGGCTTTTCAACAGCTGTATAATTAGCTCTGAATGACTACTTTTTTCCTCCACATCTTTAAATATCCATCTTTCAAAATTCACAGAAATTCAGAGAATGGTTTTTCCTTTCACAGAAGGTGCAGCCTCCCAGCTTCTTTCTGAACGTTATTTTTTTCCTCTTTTACAAAAACCAAACAAACAAACTAAGAAAAAAAACACATTACCCCCCCATGTTCCCTGGTAACCAGAGACGAGGTGTCGGCCACCTCCCAGCTTGCAGTGCCTATCTGATTGATGGGGGTGACTCAGGCAGGGGACACGGGGACAGGGCCCTTTGTGGCATCCCCCAAGGAGGCAGCTTTGAGGCAGCAGCTGTCTCCGGAGCCGGTCACAGCCCCTTGCACAATTGGAGGATGGCAGAAGGTGGGGAAAATGCTCGTGCCTCCACAAGGAGGAATAAAAGCTCCATATGTCCTAGGCCTCAACAGATGCTCCTGTGGGGCCAGCCCCTTGGCCGCCGCTCCCTACAGCAGCACCTCCATCACCGGTACTGACAGCCACTATTGATGGGGATGTGCCCCCAACAGGGTCCCACCATGGCTGCCAGTGCTTCTGGGGAGGACCAAAGCTTGGGGCCAACTCGAACAGTGCCTGGTCATAGCTCCTCTACCCCAGTGAGCTTGCACACATCCACTGTGTCCCCCTGTGTAGGCTTTTGTTATGCAATCACCTTTATTCTGGGACTAGGAGGGCAAATAGGCTTTAAAATCCTCCTTAGCTCTGCCTGAGTTTTCTTTTCCTGTTTTTTTTTTTCCCTATGCTGAGGAGCAGAAGGGAGTGCTCCAGTGCTTACATGGCTGAGGGGCTCGTTGGTTTACGCCTGCTGGTTTATGCTGTGCTGGTTCATCCCAAGGCAGGATGGCAGAGAAAGGTGTGAGAAAGCTGTTAGGCAGCCGCTGCAGAAATACAGATTTCTTCTTTTCATTTATTCTCAGTCCACGGGACTTCGAACTCAGTTTTCTCTCTCATCCTCCCAAGATGAACTCTGAGCCTGGATTTGATGCTCCACACACGGTTTTGTTACAGCCCTGTGCTGTGCTCCCTGAGTGGCACCGAAGTGCAGTAAAGACCCAGCTGGCTGAGCGCTTTCAGGACAAACAGAGAAGACAATTTACTATCTGATTTTATGAGAGTCATTTGCACTTTGCAGAGTTTTTTGAGCAGCAAAACCCTTAAGAAGCACGTTCTGAGCCCGGTACCTCGGAGAATTGCACACACATTTCCTGTCAGCAGCCGGAGAATGGCGTCTCACACCTGCTATGAAGAGATTGAAATATATTCTTAATGGCTTGATTGCTTTGCATCTCCCTGGAGATGGGATGACACACTGTGGCGCGGTTTCTTTTCCGCAAGGAGCAGCCCGAGCAGCGTGGCAGAGCTGACGTTCACTTCTGCTGATGCTCCCTGGGATTTAACCTGTGCTTAAGATCTAGCTATGCTCAGAGGGATGCTCCAGGCCTGGGAGACAGCAGAAATGAACCACAGGCAGTTGCAGACAGGATCCTGCTCTAGGACTGGTTTAATTTCAGCTGATGGCTGGGATAAATGCCCAGAGGAAAACATCCTCAAAACAGGTGCTTTGTTGAAAACATCACTCTGGGCAGCACTCTGAAAACCAGCAGTGAGAGAAGTTAAAACATTCCTCAGTTTCCTAACTCCACGCAAAGACTGTCCCTGTCAGTGACGAAACTGTTGTCACACAGCAAATACTCAGTACCCAAACACTGGTCAACCCGTCCATCTCCCAGAAGCTTGAGCCCCAGCCAATTCGGTGCATGGGAAGGAGGTGCACTGAGGGTGACAGGCACTTCTGCAGGGTACCCTTTCATTTCAGCATCTTGAATGGTTACACGTTGCCAACCATTACCCTGCAGACCCCTGTACCAGCCCACCTCACCACACACCCAACCCCTGGAATGGTTTTTAATTTTAGCAGAAGATGCTGCGACTTCTGCTGAACGCGGTGGGAGTGGGGAGCTTTCCCCCCATGGAAATGCAGTACACTCTCAGATCAGACTGATCTGAAAAGGAAACAGTGGTTTTCTGCCTCAGAATGTTTCTGTTTTTCAGACACCTGAAATGTAAACTCTGTAAAAAGAGATTATATTGGATCTGAAAATATTAATATTTATGAAATAAATCCCAAAGTTTCAGCTCTTCTTTGGTTGTGGATATGTGGAAGCTTAATCCACGGAGGATGTTTTTCTGCTAACAGGTAAAATAGTAGGAAAATCAGGACAGGTGAAACCTGTTTTCCATTCCAATTAATGAGGGAACAGCCCTGGAATTTGAGTAGCAACTTTTTTTGTAACTTTCAATGAATATTTTCCAAGCTTTCTCAAATAATGTAATTTTTTTTTTTTTTTGAACTTCAGTTGCTGGAAGATGCCCATGAATTTCTCACAAAGATAACCAGGCTTTCTTCTCACTGCCACTCCTTCACCTGTAAGATGCTTCAGCCACGATTCCTCTTTTGGGTTGTGTATCGGGAAAAGGCTCTCCGCCAGAGGGTGGCTGCACGTGGAACAGACTCCCCACAGCAGTGGTCACAGCACCAAGGTTGCAAGAGTTCAAGAAGCATCTGGACAACATTCTCAGTCATATGGTCAAATTTTGGGTGGTCCTGTGTGCAGCCAGGAGTTGGACTCAGTAAGCCTTAATGGGACCCTTCCAACTCAAGATATACTACGACTATGATTCTCTGTTCACATTCCCTATGCTTCTGTGTGGACCCTTCACCCATTGCAAAGGCAACTGGACCTGGGCACTGCAGTCAGGCTGGTGGGGAGGCTGAATGTGGTGACAGAGCATTGGCACAGGCTGCACAGAGAGGTGGTGGAGTCTCCTTCTCTGGAGATGTTCAAGACCCTCCTGGACACCTATCTGTGCAGCCTGGGCCGGGAGCTGCTTTGGCAGCAGGTTTGGACCCGACGGTCTCTAGAGATCCTTTCCAACCCCTACAATTCTGTGATTCTGTGAAATAGAATTGAGAAGTGTCCATTTTTAATTTTTTTTTTTTTTAACCTAGGTCTCTGTCTAGTAGCAAGAGGAAAACCCATCACTCCTTCTGTCAAAATCTTCAGGAGAAGACCCTGACAAACACATGAGGATAAAATATCACATGCCAATTTTACCCACCCATCCCTGGCCAAATCTAGTTCATCTTGTTGTCCCTGTGCCAAATTTCCAAGTGTTGAGAAACAAAATAACATTCTCTGTGAAGTCAAATGGAAAAAGCCAGCCTGGGAACCAGCTCAGGTTGACCACGGAGAATCACGCCTGCTGTCAGATTTGTCTGACCACACCGCATTGTGCTCGTGCCCGTCATTCCTGTGCATCAGGGCTGGGCAGAAAGGAGGCAGCCAATGTAACTCAATGCCCCATAATGCTTTATTTACAGCAGTAAGCAACTGCATACGCACACTCAGTTTTCCTAAGCTATCCCATTAACTGTTGTAGAATGGGATGTTTCCAGGGTGGTGTGAAGCCAGCTGTGTTCCAGCCCAGCCCAGCACTCTGCCCCAGGAAACCAGCCTTCCCTCCCTGTATCGGGAACATTGTGAACTTCAAAAGCTCCACAGCCCTGAGCTGCCTGTAGCTAATTCTGAGACTCTGGGAAGCCACATCTGTTTTGAAGGAAGGGTCTGATTTTAAGTGTTTAAACTAATGGTCAGCTGCTCTGTTGTGGTTTGGCAGGCAGGGGACAGGAATGGGGCTGTCCTTTCCTGCACATGAAATCCTACCCCCAGGAAGAGATCCCCTACATCAAAGGGGCTCTCACACACAGTGAGCTGCTGGGCACCTCTCTCTTGCACTGGCACATCTCTGGAGGGAAGGCTGGTTGCCACCTCACTGCCACTGCTACCCAGGCTCCTCTGTACCTTGCACAGCATGTACATGCAGCATCTTCTGTGCATCTCCCACAGCAGATGTGCCATAACCCACCACACTGCTCTGCAGCAGTGCAACATGAGATGCTGTGTTAAGAGTGGCTCCATGACCACAGCCCACGTTAGAGACACTGAGTTACCTGAAGCCTCGTGGTTTGTTCATCCCAGAGAAGAGGAGGCTGAGGGGAGCTTGAATATTAGGGAAAAGTTCTTCAGAGTGTGGTGGACATGAAACAGGCTCCCCAGAGCAATGGGCATAGCCCTGAGCTGCTGGAGTTCAAAGAGCATTTGGACAATGCTCTCAGATGCAGAGTTTGGATTTTGAGTGGTCCTACGTAGAGCTAAGAGTTGGACTTGATCCTTGTAAGTCCCTCCCAACTAGGGATATTCTATGATTCTGTGATTTCCATCAACCACTCTGTCTGGAGTGAAATACTCCGACTTTTGTCTCCTATGTCAGTTACACTTTGAGCTGTGAGCTTGCATAGAGTGAGACAATGTAGTGGGTGCCTCATCTCTGGAGACATTCGAGGTCAGGCTGGACAGGGCTCTGAGCACCTGATGGAGCTGTAGGTGTCCCTGTTATTGCAGGGGAGTTGGACTAGATGGTCTTTAAGTGTCCCTTCCAACTCCAAGGATTCTATGATGATTCTATAATTGTGGAAGTCTCCAGTTACTCACAGAGTACTTCTTTTTAATGGAGTCATGCTGTACCTCCCACTAAGAGATTTGACCCTATCATTGTCGTGAAAATATAGTTGCCCATATTCAAAGGGCAGACATGTGAATTGCATTTCTGCAAGATGTTTGAGAGGAGAGGCATTGAGCTTTGGGTAAAAATAAAAATAAATGATAATGTCATGCAGTCGATAAAGAAAAAAAAAAGCAAAAAGAAAGGAAAAGAAAAGGAGGAAATGGAAACAAATAAAATACTCTACATGGTGGTTGTAATGGATCTGACAAGTCTCACGGCTACTTCAGTAGCATAAGCACACATTCCAGGATGCATTATGTTTTATATTGTACATGCTAAAATATTTAGTAACTACATTGCTATAAACATTGTTTTGATCTCAAAGTGCACTGTGTTTTAAAGCCTGTTGTACTCCAGGAAGAATTATATTCTCCAGCCTCCTTAATAAAAGCCACAATCTATGATGCTCTTGATGTGCACAGGCCCAGACTGCACAGTATGATGACATTCTTCAAGAGGCCTTTAATGAATTAATGCCTCTCCAAATGGTTTTAAGCTTACAAAAAGAAGATGTGTGCATGATCCTAAATCATTTGGAGCCATTTTATTCAGTGCCTATTGATTTTAGTGCCAGTAAACCTCTCTACTGCCTGCCTCTGATGAGTATTACATTATATCCTCCATAGCACACAGTGGGATTTAACGGCGCCAAAAATGTAATTTCAGCACAAAATTCAGAAGTCATTATGACATCAGCTCTTCTTTTCTTCCAAACTGAAGGTACCTGAGGATCAAGCTCCTGAAGGAACTGTTCCTCTGAAATGAGTTCAGAGAACTTGCTTCTCCATCTTCATACTGGTCATTGGAGTTGGAAAGGCTTTACAAAGAAGAAATACCAAAGTTGGTGGTTTTTTTCCTCATGATGCATGCTTTTGTTTTTGTATAATATTACCTCAATATTTTAACAGCAGTAATGACAGATGACAATCACTGTTCCTGTGCTTGGTACCTATTTGCAGAAAGAAGCCCTCTTTCTTTTCCTTAGTGCTGCCATCTGAAGGCAGGTCACAGGTAAGATGCTCCAGTTTTGGGGCTGAAATGGCCATGCAGCCTGCATAGGAGCGCTGATGCTCACTTGCACCCCTTCCACAGAACAATCTATGGGATAATGTGAACTATTTCTACCCAGATTGTGTGTGTGTCGTAGTTTTTCCTTTCTTCTTCCTTTCCCTTTTTGCTTTTCCCTTTTTCCTCTTTTTCTAGTTTCATTCTTTTCTTCCTTTGCTCAGAGCTTCCAGCAGCAATGTTCCCCACCCATGCAGGAATTTAAGCTCTTCTAGAGCCTCACCAATGTATGCCAGAAGAAGAAAAGTATTCTCTCCCCAGTTCTCAGGGAGTTGCTGCTGAAGATGAGAATACACCTAATTTCCCCATTTAATGATGTATCTTTTTCCGTTGTACCCTTCAGCCTAGCTCTGCAAGCCCAGTGTGTCTGGTTAAGCACGATACAGCTGGTGTCTGAACCACCAAAGAGTGCTGCATGGAGCTGGGGGGTCTCCAGCTCTTAAGTACCACGAGACAGTTCTCATGGAAACAATTTTGATCATTTTCAGCAAGTGAAGAGAGAGAAAAGGAGAAATCTTGGGAAGGAAAGCCATAAGCAAAGCAATTCTGCACCTTGGGAATAGTTATGTATATGATACCATGCAGGTAATGGGTCTACAGCAAAATGGGATGGAATATCATCAAGACGACCTGATCCCCTTCTGTAGTGCCTGACCAGGGAGGAGATGCTGGGTTGTTTTCACCAGCAGAAGGTTTCCGAAGGGGCAGATTGGTCTCCTGGGGGGAGTTTCATCCACACTCAGCATCCCAGGGTGGTGTGTTTGCCCACCGCCCGCCTCACTGGGTTGCTGCCTTCCGGTTAAGTACTGCTGCAGAGCTGAGACAGAGCGTAAGAGCCTTTCAGCAGGCAATTAAAAGCAGAATGTTTTCTGTAATATATAAACAAACCCATTAAGCCTGACTTTAATGGGCTTAGATTCTGTGATAAATAATTGAAAAGAAAGCTGAAAGTGAATTCCTAAGATTTTTTTCCCCCCTTTAAAATGTATTTACAATACTTCAGTACTTTATATAGCTTGAATGTTTAATCAATTGTCATTTAAAAAGAATTTGGTTCCTGGAGCTTTGTGATATTTATGTGCTAAACAAGCCACTTGACTGTCAAAGAGAGACATGCATGGAGAAGCAGATCATGGTTTGAGGCAGATTTGAGAGAGATTGAAGTGGGTGGGAACAGCTCACTGTTGCAGTGTGTCTTCTCTGTAGATTAGAAGGTGAACAGCCAGCTTGAACATCTGCTGTAGCACAGATAGGGCAATGTGATGGCAGAGAGGGCATGGAAGGGGACTTGCAGATTGCCTGCTGGGACCTGATGTTTCCTCTGTCAGCTCAAAGGCAAAATCCTAGTCCTGTTTCTAACAGGTCAGAGGGATGGGAGTGGAATTTGAAAGGAACAGCAGATGGAACAGGTTGCCCAAAGAGGTGGTGGATGCCTCATCCCTGGAAACAACCAAGGTCAGGCTGGACAGGGCTATGAGCACCTGATGGAGCTGTGGGTGTTCCTGCTCACTGCAGGGAGGTTGGACCAGATGGCCTTTAAGGGTTCCTTCCAACTCCATCGACTCTGTGATTCTGTTTTCTGTACAGTACATGTACATGTGATGGGCCTTGCTGCATGTATTTTTTGCTGGGTTGTGTGTGATTAAGGACATCAACGTGACACTCTATTCCCTTCTTGATGAGTGAGCATTTAGCGAGCTTCCATTAACATGAGGCCTGATGAGACAAGAATGTCCCTCAGTGCCTTTCAGCACATACATCTGAAATATCTGGTACATTAGCTAAGACTTGCCTTGCTTTAGCTTTCTCATCGACTGCAGATTCCTGTGCTAGAGCTGAATGCAGGACATGGTTGGAGTCTCACTGCATCCCCCCCAGACTCCTCTTGGCTTCTCTTGCTCCTCCCTAGCATAGGTTTAGGCCAGAATGATGCTGACATTTATTTGAGAAGGAAGAGCAGGAGATCTCTAAACTTCAGAAGCTGAGCATGGCTATAACCTCCGGAAGCTTTTTTAATAGGAGATGGTTTGTGAAAGCTCTCATGCATGTTTTAAAGTGCTGAAGTGCTATGGGAAACAGAACTCAATGGGAAGCTTTATTATTTTTTTCTTCAAGAATTTTCCCCTTGTATTGCTCTAAATGACTCAGTTTCTGTGCCTCAGCATTTCCATGGGATGAGAGGCTGCTTTCTCACTGCCTTTGCCTGGATGTCAGCAGCAGTGTCTTCCCCATAGCTCAGTGGGGATCAAGCTGGCACCAGAAGAGCTAATTGGAAAGAGAAGCTCTCCAGTGCAAGCAGACTGGCACAGTAACATCCTGCTAAGCAACCCAGAAATAATTATCCAGATGGCTTTAAAAATAATAACTATATATATGTATTTTTAAATGATAAAAACAAGCAAAGGGGTATGCAAACGATTAGAAACTCACAGAAGAGGGAACAAATCCTGCTCAGAGCAGCTGTGCTGGAAGCAACACAGTGTTGTACCGGCTCTGCACCAGCATGCCTGAAATCACAGCTCATTCCAACAGAATCCCCTAATCACCGTTCCATTAACTCATATAACTGTGTGGGACTAGAGGAGATTTCTCAATAAAAATGATGGATAAGTAAATTGGGAGAAGCACTCCACCACTTAGCAGGTGTGAAATGATTGACAGACCCGGTGCTGCTGAGGGAGAGCTGTGTGCACTGACTCTAGCATCGCTGTGCATCACACATGTCTCTGAGGGTGCATGAGATGGTGATGCTGGAGCAGGATTAGGGTCTTACTAATAAAGCATTTCCATACAAGTGATAATGCCAAGATACGGTCTCCCACACCACCTGATGATGTGAGAATGATTCTGGCCAAGAAACAGTGCGTCCTCCTGCTGCTTTT
Organism: Oreortyx pictus; assembly: GCA_036925125.1. Lineage (NCBI taxonomy): Eukaryota > Metazoa > Chordata > Aves > Galliformes > Odontophoridae > Oreortyx > Oreortyx pictus. Next base: position 51,833,507 of record JAUPFR010000006.1, on the reverse strand, counting down.
GGGGCTGAGATGTGTGCAGGAATGCCATGAGCACCCCATGCACCTCATGCACAGGATGTGAACAGGAAGGCTGGAGTGAATGCTGTCTGTGAGGATACACTCGTTTAGGACCTTTGGGGAACCGTCAGCCATTACACAGCAGTAGGCTCGATGGTATGGAAAATGCAGTCATTTAATAGGAAAAAATCGTGGAACTGCTCCTCCATTCCGATTAAAACTCAGCCTGAGCTCATGTCTTCTCAAAGTGGGAGTTAGGGATAATGCAGAGCTTGTCGCTGTCCTCTTTCCCTCCAGGAGCTGACAAGCTGTAGTAATGAAGGAGGCTCCTGAGGTCCCATGGGTACAGAGGCACTTGGCTCTGCCCTGACATGCTGCTCCTAGTTCCTGCCAGGAGCCTGGTTTGCCAGAAATATCCCAGTGGCCAGCAGGAGCCCCTTACCCTGCTGTCACATCTTGCAGCATCTTTTTAGGCTCCTCAGAGACCAGCCAGGAATTTCTCCTTGAGCTGAAATTCCCACCACAGTCCTTATGTCCAGCCAGAGGCATTTCTGAGCTATTAGAACATATTCAGCAGCTAATTAGCAAAGAGCCATCAATGACACCACTTGGAGATGAAAGCAGCCTCACCATCGCCTTGCTGCACTCAGGGAGCCAGAAACAGTCCTGGGATGTGTTTGGGTACACTGGAGGGGCTCAGTCCCTGTCCCCATCCCGGACCCCTTCTGGTTTTCACCAGCCCACCTGCACACCTTGGAGCATCACTGCCATGTCTTGGGGTACATCAAGGTAGAAAAACATCCCAGCACGAGAAAAAAAAGAAGAGAGGGATCAGGATTAGTTTTTCTACGCATTGCTTGGAGAATTAGGTGTTGTAGGGATTTATTGAGGGAGAAACAATGCTTTGCCTAATCCCTGGCAGGGGGTGCTGCTCTGCCTAAAGACTGTGTGATAATTAGCGCTGGGAAACCCCCTCCCCCCTCCTTTGCTCTGCCTCACAAACATCTCAAGAACTATGGAATCCGGTGTTAAATTGCACCCTGGTGTGGTGACCCGAGTTAGAACAGGAGAGTTGGCTTCTTTTGGCCACCCCTCACCCGCATCCTACTGCAGCAGTGGAGGAGCATGGGCTGCCCCAGGACATCCCGAGGCCTCCATAGTGCTGCAGTGCCAGCAGGCTTCCCTGAGCACTTATTTGCTTGCTGGATTGCTTTTGCTGGGTTCTGCTGCCCAGTGATGCTTGTTTTATTGTTTGAAACCCAAAGGTTGGGTGTTCGGCACAGGCATTCCTATGAAATTCTTTCCCCTCAAAGGGTGGAAGTTTTTCTTGAGTCTAGGCACCGAAAAAATGACAAATAATTGCATGTTTATGAAACAGGGAGGGTCCAGAGTGGGTTTCCACAGCATCACTGCAGCCACCTCTGTTGGGAGGGAGGTGATGCTCCAGACCCAAGTCCGTGCTGAGCATCCTGACATACGGGGTAAGTCTGAAAATGGACGGGGAGAAGAACTGAAAGCTCCAGGCAAAGCAGACTACTGGAAAGCACAGCAATCACACCCTATCAACTGCCTGGTCTCCTTGCTCGTCTATTATAGAGAGCAGTTCCCTTACAGATCTGGAGGCAAGTGGCAGCAGTGAAACCCAAGTTCTGCTCTGAGGTTGTGAAAGAAGCAATCAGAGTCCTGCTGAAAAAAAACCCCGAGGCTGGCTTCATTGCACAGCTGATGTGCAGCAGCACGCAGCAGCGGCGGCCATATGGTGTGCCACTGCTTCCCCTCTGCAGGTGGCTGGGAACTGGCAGGCAGGAAGGTGGTCAAAGGAAAATGACATCTGCAGAATAATTGTCCAGGGTTGGTGCTGAGTGACATGTAGCAATTAGTTACAGGAGTGGAGGTTATATCTGACCCATCCTCTGCCAGTTTTTTTTTTTTTTTTCTGATTTCTTTTTTTTCCCTTAGCATTGTGACTAATTCTTCTTCAGGTGGGATATTAGGAAAAGGTTCTTCACCAGAGGGCAGTGGGCATGGAACAGGCAGCCCAGGGCAGTGGGCACAGCCGTGAGCTGCTGGAGCTCAGGGAGCAATGGGACTGTGCTGTCAGACATAGGATTTGGGTGAAGGTGGTGATGAGGGCTTGGACGCAGTGCTACTTGTGGGTCCCTTCCAATGCAAAACTCTGGCAAAGCCATCCATGCAAGCCAAGTTTTTCACACATGACTAATGGTTTTGGATGGTACCATTTGGGTCCTCCAGTGAGCGTGAGCTGTGTCACACCTTGCTTCCTGAAAGGCTTTGCTCTGATCTCAAGTTTACATTGTTTTACAAGCCACACAGCTCACATATGTACAGAACCCTGCACTCTTTTGTAAGGGGTGAGGATCAGCTTGGAAGGATCCAGAAGAGGAGAGGCTGCTTGAGACAAAGTCCACAAGCACCTAGAATCCTATTATCCAAACTTGGCAATATGAGAATGCTGGGTAGAAACATTTTCAGTGCATTTCCCGGCGTTGCTAGCGAAGTTTTCAGCTCACTTGATAAATTGTTAACAGTAGCTACGAAACTAATTAACTGAGGAAAATGATATTTAACTGTCAATAAGCTTTTGGAACTCTGCCCTCTTTCCTGTAAATTTAGACATCCATTCCGGAAAACCTCCTCCTTCCCATTTCCACAGCTCCTTGGCAGCTCCTGTTCGCTTCCTCAGGCCCAAGCTGTGAGAACTGTTAAAGCAAAGGCTGGTGCATCTCTGCTCCCTGTCCCTGTTTGGCAGGATACCATGTCCCACTGGTGCTGGGACTCTACCCCGCTGGCCTCATTCTTATGGGGGCTTTCTCCCAGGTTGAAGCTTGTCTCTGCTGCATCCTCTGGGGCTTTGTCCCTGCTGGGGTTGTGGAGGGACCCTGAGAGCCTCACAGCTTCCTTGCATGGTGCAGTGCAGGCTCCTGGCACCAAAACAAGTCCTGCTGCTCCACATAATGGCCCTATGCATGCAGTGGCCTTGCAGGGAACAACAGATGACTGTGGCATATAAGAGCAGATGTGCATGTTGCTCATGTGGGTTTTCTGAAGGAAATCTGTGTTGGGGGGGGGAGGGCAAGGAAGCAGATATTTTGCAAAAGAGTAAGATGGATGACATAAAAAAAAAATAGAAAACAACACAGGAGAAAACCAGCTGTAACACCTTCATGTGTGATGGGCTTGGAGGACCTTGTTGATTTGGAGTGGTCTGAAATGTATTATCCCAGAGCATAGGCCTTTCTGTGTTGGAAAGAAAGACCCAGTGCTGACTTCAGGCTACAGAATTGCTCCTGGATTCACAGTGGTGTCCCTTCACAAACTCAGCACACAGAACAATCTCTGCTGGTGACTCCAGAAGGAAGCATGGTCTTTTGCTCCCTGCCAGGATCCTCAGGGCTGGACATTGAGGAAGTGCCCTGAACACCACACAGCCCCTTTGGTTTAGTTATATTATATTATGGAATCATAGGATCATTTGAGTTGGAAGGGACCCTTAAAGTCCATCTGGTCAAATCCAATGAGCAGGGACACCCAGAGCTCTATCAGGTGCCCAGGGGCTCATCCAGTCTGACCCTGGGTGTCTCCAGGGATGGGACATCCATCACCTCTCTGGGCAACAAAATAAAATGATGATCCTGCAGATCTAGTCTGTCCTGAATAACACCAACCAAAGCGGGATCTCTGTCCACACAATTTCTTACCACTTCTGTCATCTCCCTGCTAGGTCTTTCTTTGAGCTTGGTACAGCTGAGTTGAGGATCAATAGCCCAGCATTCTTGAATGTGCTGCAGGAGACAATATGGAAGAAGCAGCAGCCAAAATAGCAACAACAGAAGTTGCAGCAGGCAGATTAGTGGCAGCAGCAGGCTCTGATCAAGCTGTTCTCCTTCTGTCACTATTCTGAGGGCTTATTGTGTAATGCTCCAAACTGCTGCTGGGTACAGGGCTTCACTAGCAAGAAGGGATAAAGGGGAGTGCAGAATCTCCACAGGAATGTATGAACCTACCCGGCTGCTCTTGTTGGAGCTGGATGCCTTCCCACTCATTCATTCGCAGTGTGATCGGGCCCACCTGACTCCTGTCCAAGTCACACATCCTGGGGAAATGGCTGAGTTTTCTCTTTGGTGATTTGGTTCTAAGCCTGAGGGCTGAAGACAACGAAGCTTTGGTCTGCCTGCCTGCCCCACTCCATGGCTTCTCAATGTGTTGGCCAACATCAACACATTTATCAGGGGGCTAAAGGTTTTCAGGTTAAGAAATTCCTGCAAGTTCTGTAAAAACAGGAGACTGCGTTGAGGGGAGAGGGTTGAATCCATGCCCAAGCAGCTCCCCCACAAAGCTCCTGGCTGCTACCTGTCCTGAAAAAGTACAGACAGAGAAAATGGCACAGGCTGGTAGTAGTACCATGGTGTCCCCAAGGTGAAAGCGTAGGGAGCAGATGGAGATGGTCAAGAGAGACCCTGGGGAGGGAGTGTGTTCTGCACTCAAGATTGCTGTAGAAGGAGATCTATTGGCATTGAGGGAGACTTGCACAAGACTTCAGAGGCAAACCTGTAGGAATCTAGTTTTAATTGCTTTTCTCTGCTGATAGAATGACTTTAATAATGCACCAAGGGTCTCATTTTGCTTGATCTCCCTGTGCAACCCTGATAAGGAAGAACACAGCTGAATGCCCTTTAGCTCCTTGGTTATCTGCAGGCTGATTTCACTCTGATGTGCTGATACGGGATTTAGGGGAGGAGCTGCCATTCCTGTTCAGGGACTATTGTAACCCAAAGCAGCCCTAAGCAAGCTGGGGGTGCACACGACATCCAGGTTATGTTAGCTGTGCCAGAGCACTGTGTACCCCTCCATGTGCAGAGGAAGGGGACACACACCGTCTGCTCACCATCATGGCAACCATGGCCTAGAATGCTGTTTTTTCATTTTAAACCAAAATCTGCATTACTAGAGCTTATGTAGACTAGCCAGGGTCTAGATCAGGGCTATGAATAGACTGTAAGGCCCTAATTTCAGTATGGATGAGAGAGATATTGGGCTTGGCCCATCTGCCCACCGCTGTCTCTCAGGAATAGTGTTGCAGGTTTTGCAGCACGTCAGAGGATCTGGAAGTGGAGAGCAGGTCTGAAAAGGATGAGTTTTTTCCTTCTTTCAACTTTGGAAAACAAAATAGGAGAATAAAATGCCACAAAACATCAAGCCTGCCACCAAATTGCTTTTTAAAATGTCTCCAACTTTGTGAAGTGGCACATGTTGTCATTAGACATCGCTTTTTCTGTTTCCTACTTGCACCTCTTCAAAGCTGAATGCAAAAATTAATGCTGAACCTCCTTCCTCTCATAATCAAACCTTGTAACGCTAAGAAATTCAGAGCAAAGATTACATGGAACAGTCATTTCATAACAATACAATTATGATGAAATCATTTTAACATCTGTGGTCTGAGATGAGATTAAATCTATTTTAACGAGACATTAGACGGGCATTTTTCTCCCATATTTTTTCCTCATGGCGCCATTATATGCAGTTAACTTTCTTTCTTTTTTAGTTGCCTCACATTCTCGCTTTTCCTTTACAACATATCTAAATTCCATGTGGGGAATTAAACCAAGACTTTCTTCCATTTGTACCATTTGTTTTTCTTAAATTTCTGATGTACTCCTTCTATCTTAGTTTCACAACATTTTCCTGAGAACTACTGTATTATTTTTCTTTTTCCCCAAATCTTTCACATTTCTCACACCAGCTCAAGGCAGGTTCACCAGGCAGCACCGTGATGATGTGGCACTGTGAGACACAGTTTAGTGGGATGGTGGTGATGGGTTGAGGGTTGGACTAGATGATCTGAGTGGTCTTTTCCAGCCTTAATTGTTCTACGATTGTATGATTTTCAGGTTTACTTCACAGCACCACCCATCTGTAGGCTGTCTGTTCTGCAGGTCTTGGACATAACATTCACAAATTATTGACTCTCATGTAAATTAGAAGCTTTGATTGCTTTTCTTTCTTTCTCTCTCTCTATATATTTAGAGCCTAATTTTGATGGTAAAATCAGGGCTGATCTCAGATTTCAAAGTGAACCCAGAGCTCTTTGGGGATTGATACAGTTTGAAAAGGCGTGGGCTGTTTCCATCTCAGCTGGGGAGTTTTTTCTTCTTTGCTTCAGTTACCACAGCTTCTTCCCAAAGGCAACCTTCTTCCTTTGACTCATAACAAACTCTGGGAAACTGTTCACTTGTGGATCACCTTCCATGCTGTTAGTGAGCTATCCAGCCAGCTTCACCTGCAGCCAGACAGATAGCTGCTTGCTCATCTCTCTTTTGTTTTAAAGAATCAGGTGGCCAGATGGTTGTGATCTTCTCAGGGAGCAAATCAGTTCCTTTGTCAGTGCAATCAGCTGGAGGCTTTAATTTGGGTACCCCTGCAAGACGTGGCTTCAGAGACACCCATCATCTGCTAGACCTACCAGGACGAGAGTGTTCCTAAGGCACCACATTTGTTGAAACATTCCTCCCCATAGAAAAAAAAAAAAAAAAAGATGGAGAAAAAAGAGCTTCATCTCTTGATCAAAGGGGAGGAAAAGGGGATGGAACTGATGTTACAGATCACAGGCAAAACGAACGTGGTGGAAAAATAAATGTCATATTTCTTGCCTTTAGAGCAGGAAGGTCCTAATCAAGCACGTGTTGAAGAAAGGAAAAACCCTGGACTCCATTTGATGCCGAAAGCAGTTATGCTGCATCTCTCAGAGCCCTTGAATTAAATACTCGTTGAGAGGAACTGATAAAGATAAAACACAGTAATGGAAACTCATCTTAGAAAGAGCAGGTAGGTCCCAACTGTCAACAATAATCTGAACCTATAACAAGCGCTCTTGTTTGAAAATGAATCCAACTGAAAATGAAAGATTAAATAAGTACAACAACGTAAGAATAAATTACACATAAATCTCTCTGGTATTCAGGATCAAAGGGAGATTAAAGAACAAGTTATGGAAATGCAAGAGAGGCAAAGAGAACCTATTAAGTGATACCATTTAGCAAACCTCTGACTAATACAGAGTTCACATCTAAGTTTAGAGGAAAAGGAATAAACCTGTAGCTGCTAAGAGGGATGCCAAATGACACATGGCATTAATGAAAACATGACGAAGATTTTTATAGGCCAAACCTATCAAAAAATACGACCCAGAAGCAGAGCTCTGCAGGTGCTGGTATGAGAAAACCGCTTTCAGTTGAATTTCAAGGGTGAAGGAAGAGGAACGAGTTCAGAAATATGAATGTGGGGTAAGAACACTCAAGCAAGCGTAGAGGCTGCTGCTCAGACAAAGGGGTACCCCTAAGGCCCATTGTCACCCCCGACACAGGTGCAGGTCACAGCCTGTTCTCCAGTGAAGAAGCTTAACAGGGTCTGATCTTCCCTCGGGAAACTGAAAAACCCAAAGTAAAAGACCTCTCTATCTGTGTAAAGCCATATATGTGCTTATGCAGGTGAGATCATTTTCATTCACTGTAAGATGACATCATGTACATCAGACCTTTTGTTCTCATATTTCTTGACCTTCTGGCTCTTATGAACTAAATAAACCAGAATGGGAAAAAAATGTTAATGCAAGTAAAATTGTTTAGAGAGAACAAGTGTCTCAGTTTACCTGGAGAGTCACAGCAAAAGCAACCCTTGAATCCATCAGCTCAGATGTGTCTCAACAGGGCTCTGCTCTGTCCTCTGACAGGGTGACTGTACGGGATTAAATAGTAGCTATTTCTCAGCCTGCCAGGGTGACAAACTGCTTTTATCTGTCACAGCTGATTCTGGCCCAGGAGGAGCTTACACAAGGAGATGTGTAAAAAGGGAGAGGGTGACAGGACAGAAAACAGAGTGGTCATGCTTTGTCACAGAATCCTTGCTTCCCTTCCAGGTGGGAATGCGTGGAGATTTCTGCACTTGATGATAAGCTGTGTTTTGTTTTGTTTTTCCCAGGGAGAAACACAGCTCGACTCTCTTTGGGTAAACAAGAAGCCACATTCAGAATGCAAGGCAAGAAGTGTCTGGATCAACTGGGAGGGTCAGGGGGCTTCATCTCACCCCAGTGGCATGGAAAGGCTGAATTCTCAGCCACCTACTCTATAGAGCCAATGTGCACCTAAACCAGAACCTCAGTGAGAGATCTGAGTCTGCCCAATGGTCTTCCAAAGATTAAGCAATGAATGTACTGATATCCTTAGTGCTGGTGGCAAGTGCAACTGTTTTCCTGCACTATACTTTCAAGATTCTGTGACATGGCACCGAGTGACATGGCTCAGAGGGCATGGTGTGGTTGGGTTGACGGACTAGATGATGTTGGTGATCTCTTCCAACCTTAGTGATTCTGTGATCTGTCCTCTCTCAGTGAGAACTAGGCAAGAATGTTTAGGGAAGGAAGAAAATTTAACAAGACTTTTCCCATATTTTCCTGCAATTAAACCAGTTGGAAATAGATTGAGATAAAGGTGGGGAAGGTATTTGCATGTGCAAAAGATGATACAGGAACAGCTGAGATTATATCAAAGTGAAGACAGTACAAGGTAGTTAGAAGGAAGTTTTGGCCTTTTTTTGGCCTCCCAACCCAAGCAAATACTAGTCTTTGATAGCTTTGAAAGTTACTTCTTGCTCACACCTCAGATGGGTGTACATTTGCTAAGTACATTGCCTGCAGGCAGTTTGATTTATGTTCAAATGTTTGTGGTACATGAGGTGCACGCAAATCTATTTATATATATATATATACACATACATACACACACAAATATATATATATATACTTAGTATCATGGCATAAAAAGCAGAGGTTTTCAGTGTACATTACACAGAGCAGCTCAAAGCTGTGCCTGGCAGCAAAAAGCCCTGTGGAGGTCCTGACCCTAGTTATTGTATGAGTTTCTCTGTGCAAGCACTTATCCAAGCAGCATGCTGCTATGAAGGTACTCACATCAGTGTCATCTCTGAGTCAGAGGAGAGGAGCAGAAATTGGGTTAGGACCAAGTATGGAAGCATGGGCTAAGTGCGAGTATCTCACATATGGGAAGAGGAAATATTGTCCCAGCACAGAGCTATTGCTGTGCTATCATTGCTGCTGGGACCTGACCCCACCACCAGCACAGACTGGGCTTTACTTAGACCTCTCTGCACACCCTCAGGCAGGAAAGCAGCCCAGTTTAATGAATTTGCCTCCTGTGACAAACTCCCTTGCGGGGGCTATCTCTTTGTCCTTGCTTGGAGCTGCATTGTTCTGTCTGCTATATAGTCAAGCTGCATAAATAAAATATCACCTGCATCTTTCATCATTAACAGAGTTCTCATAATGCTTTTCATTTTTAGACACTTCACCTTTTCAAAATCACTGATTAAATATTAATAAATTAATCTCTCACACATTCATGTGATGCATTCTAGACATTTTCATGATGATTGTCTTATGTTCTGCTTTTTTATTTGAATAGCAAATAAATCAAGTAGATGTATCACTCAGTACAATTAGCTGGCAGTTATGAACGGTGCCAGAAATCAAGGCTGGCAAGCTGATTTTTGCTACACATGTTCAACTTGTGCTTAAACACAGGAGATAAAAAAATGAAGAACTAGTTGCATGAATGATTTAAAAAGATGTTTGTGTTCTTCAAAAGATTGTTTACTTGTTTGCTTTTAGGATTCATGAGCCCTTTTTAATGGAAGTTATTAAAACCATCACTGACCATCAAAGCCCTGTGGCCATTGCAGCATCACTGGGGGAAGTGAGAACGGGTGTGATATGGCCCTGGAGCAAGGGACTGTGCCACCCCACCAGCACAGCAGGGAATTTGGGAGCCGAGCTTCTGAGGAAGAGAGCACATTCAGACGTGGTTACTGTGGTACTTGTAATGCTCAGTGGGAAAAGCCATATTATCCAGAGACATCTCAGGAGCTGGACTTGATGGTCCTTATGGGTTCCTTCCACCGTGGGATATTCTGTGATTCTATAATTTCCAGGAGGAATGGAGAAAGCATACTTCCAGCCCACTGATTCTTCTCCATGGACTGTGAATAAGGTCTGGCTGCTGAGGTGAGGGCATTGCTGGTCTCAGAACCAAGCACAGCTTGCCAGCAGCCAGTGCCCTCTGTGCACTCAGGAGACCACTCAGTAATGAGCAGCCTCCATGTGAGTCTGATATAATTAGTGTAAATCTCATCTTGAGGACTGAAGAATGTGTCATTAATTATGAAAACTGCCTCATTTTGAGAGCCAGTGTGTTTACCTGGGATCCAAATCAGCCATAGAATCACAGAATTGTTAAGGTTGGATAAGACCGTTTAAGATCATTTAGTGCAACCATCAACCCATCAAACACTGTCCAGACCAAACAGTCTTCCCTGATGGTCTCACTCTCAAATAACGAAGACATCTACTTATGGGGCCTGGCTTGCTCTAAGTGCTGAACACATGGAGTGACAGGCTGGCTGTGGCTTCCCAAGGAACTGTCATCGTCACTCTCCATCCAGTCCTGCAGAACTGTACAGCAGCCATAGACTCATGATTCAGCTCAAAGTAAAGTCTGTTTCTTCGTTTTCTCCAAGAGACCTTTATGTGCTGGTTTCTGCCACTCTGTTCTGCCTTCACCCTGTGCAGGTGACATCCTTCTAATAGGCTTGTTAGCAGGTCTGGCATGATCTCAGCAGTGATAAAATTCCCAGACAGTTTCATGACAGGATGACTTCATTAGTGTTGTGCTGTCACCAGGTAGCCCATGAACCCTACCAGGGCAAGGAGGGGTGGCTCATTGCTTCTGGGCCTTGATGACACTTTGCTGGAGGGTCATTGTGCATTGTCCAAGCTGGACCCCCCTGTTTTCCGGACCCCACCCCCGCCCTGATGGAGGTCTTAGACTCTCCAGGAACGCTTGTCCCCAGTGCTCACGGGGAAAGGTCCTGCCAGGAACAGCTAGCACACACAAACAGGAAATAATACGATGAATGTTGTTTTTTTTCTTAAGGTCACGGACGCTGCCTGCTCAAAGGAGCATCTGGGCTGACTGAAAGCCTCTCGTTTGGACAAGCCACTACATTTCCTTCCGGTTCAATGAAAACCAGGCACGTCTGAGGTGTGATACAGCTGATCTTCTGACATCTGCTCTGGAGCGAGACAAATCAGACCCTGCCCAACTCTCTCGGCTAACTGCTCCAAGTGAGGCGACGCAAGGCAAATCCCAACTTAAATGGGCAGCACTGCACCCTGACATCAGCCTTCCTGCTCTGCTGCTTCTCCTAGAGACTCTGCAGAAAGATGCCTCTTCTGGAGGCAGTGACCAAAAATGAAGAGGTGACAGAGATTGGATAAAAGGAGACGAGAAGTGGGGCCGAACAGCTCTGGTAAAGATGCACCCAGGTGTTTCCAAGTGCTATCCAAGCTCTTGCACCCGTGGCAGCCTGTAATAACCTTCTGCTGCAGAATTGCCCCTTCCATCCCCACTCAAACCAACAATTCTGCACCAGTAAAGCTGTTACTATGTCCCTCCAGGACTGGGAAGTACAAAGCCAAAAAAGAAAGCAGGAGGAGGTCTGCCAAGCTGTGACATTGCAAATAGCTGCTCCTCTGGCAGCTCCACTGCCAGAAGGCTTATTGCTTCTCTCCCACATGCTTGGTGCTTCTAGAAACTCTGCTGTTGAAGTAGATTTTGACTTTCTACTTCTGAGAAGATGGTGGCTGCTATACTTCAGGAGAACATTTACAGGAAGTGCCTTGAAACCAAACCACATCATAGGGAGAAGATGAGATCTGTGCTTGCTTTGTGCTACTCTCTTCTTTTTCCTCCTTCGGTTCAATATTTTGACTCTTGGTAATAACTAGAGCCAAATGATATTTCTTTACAAAGGACCTGAATCCGTTTAGCAAAAAATTAATGTTGAACAGCAGTACTACTGGAGACTTAACAAAGTTTGCAACACAGCTGAATAAATAAATAAATTATTATAATACAATTCAGCTGCTCACAGCAGATGTTGGACCTGCCCACAGCTTTAAAGGGAGGGCTAGAAACAAGCTCAAGCTTTGCTGCAGGCAGTTGGAAAGTGATAGTCTGGAACTAAACCCTTGTGTTGAGGTGAGTGAAGTAAGGAGTGGTGTCCTGCACCCTGTGTCGTTTGTCCTACAAACCTTGCATCTAGATGCACAGGTAGGATGTACCTGACTTTGGTAATGGGCTGTTAAGGGAGGGTGTCCAAAATTACTTGGTGAATTTAGATCACTGCACTTCACTGTACCTTCCTGCTCTGAAATCACCTTGTTAGGCTCTGACCACAGTTGTCACATCCACCGGAGAAGCTGGGAGGAGGAGGAGAAGCTTTGTTTAGTTGCTGTTTGATCTCTAATGCCCTACAGGCTTCCTTAGCTCCCTTTCGCTTCTGGAAGTTGCCTAGCTGTGGTGATGGTCATGAGACAAAATGAGCTGCTCTGGAGAGGCTGAGGGTGTGTGGACTGCTGAGGTTTAAAGCCTGACCAAGCAAAGGAGTTGGGTTTGCTCTTGTGTGAGGAGAAGAGGGAAAGGCCCCAGACACAAAACTAATTACAAGCATTAGGTCTTTCTGCACTGGAAACACTCAGCTCTTTTGAAATTGCAGGAAGGGGCTTCTGGATCATTTCATTATTGCGCATCCTCTATGGACAATTAAGCTGCCCAGTAGCTGTTGTCACAGCAGCTTTCTGTTTCATGTAGCCCCTCAGGTTTTACATCCTAAAGCCCAGCAGTTCTGAATTCCCTGTACAGCTGTATGTATAAACATATATATCTACATACACACAGCGTAGCTATAAAATGGAAAGAAGCCAAGGAGCCCACCAGGGGGCATACAAAATTGCACACAACTATTGCAATGACACTAGTCATGGCTACAGAGGATGCTCTGTCGAATTTCAGCCAACCATATACTCTCATCTCAGATCAGGCCAGCCACGTCCTGGGCTACGTTAGCTGGAGTGTGGCCACCAGTTCAGAAGAAAATATCTTTCTGCATTACTTGGCATGAGTGAGGCTACATCTGGAATATCGTTTTCATCTCTAAAAAATCATCTCCATTTCCTTTGCCTTAATCTCGTGTGGATGAGGAGATCTCTGGGACACACACAGGTGTAGCACAGTGGGGATCTATCTGCAAATGTAACAGATTACTCTTGCTAGGAGCATATGTGTAGTTACCTTCCAGTGCACAAGCAGCTCAGTGAAAACCAGAAGCAAGACTTTGACGAGATGTTATAACCACTCAACAGCTGTGTTTTTAGGTGTGGTTTCCCTGCAGTGGGGCACCTGCAGCCATTTCCCCACCAATGAAAATCCTTTCCAGCCAATCAATCTGATATTTATCCACCAAATAATGGATCTGTGTTAACTCTTTAGCAGAGCTGGAACCTCAAATACACTTGAAACAAGAGCCTAACTAATGTGGACAAGTGTGTGGATGTGTGTGTTGTGGAAGGGAAGGGAGAGGTGTGACCACAATCAAACAAAAAGAGAATCTTAATCTCTTTTCTTTGTACAACAAATTGGAGCAGATATTTTCCAAATGAAATCTGAGCTGATGCCAGCTGCCTGCAAGCTGGACCTGATTTAAAAATAAAATCTCCCTGTCTGGAAGTCACCCTATATGTTCTTGAGTGCAATCTCCTTTCACCCAGAACTGGAAACAGGAGCAAGCCAGTATCCATTCACAGTCCCCTAAGAAGTGGATATTAAAATTCAGCAGTGTGAACGGAACGCAGTTGGTGCCAATTGCTGACCAGGGAAGAGCTGCAACCCCTTTGGGTTCTGTGGCCTTCAAGAGAAATCCCCTCCCTTCACTGGAGGAGTGCTCTCCTGCAGGGAGAAGTTAGAGGAAGATCAGAGATCTGATAATAGCTTTAAACTAAGAGGTTAGGTTTTAAACTGAAAGAGGGGAAATTCAGGTTAGATGTTAAGGAAAAAAAGTCTTTACTCAGAGGGTGGTGAGGCCCTGGCACTGCTGCCCAGAGCTATGGGTGCCCCATCCCTGCAGGTGCCTGAGGACAGGTTGGATGGGGCCCTGGGCAGCTTGAGCTGGTGGGGGGGCAGCCAGTCCCCTGCACAGGGTTAGAGCTGAGTGGGCTTTAGGGTCCCTTCCAACCCAAACCATTTCATGACTATGATTCTATGAGTAAGGAATCAACTTCTAAGCATCTTAAGAATCCCATTTGTGCCATAGGAAAATCCCAAGCAGTGAAACAGGTTAGATAAGCAAGTAGCAGTGGAAATGTTAAAGCAACTTTACAGGGACAGTAGAAGAAAGAAGCAACTTGTGATGCTCTACTGTATTGAATAAACACTTTGCACACTGCTGTGATGGGGTTCAGCTGACCGAGGTGTTTATGTGGGGAAGGAATCATGGCCTCATTGCAATCAATAGACATGCTGCCACAGACTCTAATAGAGCTCTGGTTTCGTGATGTTTACATTGCAGCATAAGCTAAGATGCCTGTGAGCTGTCAAAACCCTTTAGAGCCGTTTGTCCCAACAACCCTGCAGTATCATCCCCCTAATACTCTATTATGCAAAGAGACTCCTTTTATTTTTATTAGAGCTAATTCACCAGATGGCTGCTCCCCCCTCCTCCATGCTTTGATGTAGAAAATGTGAACAAGTGATTTTGCTGACTACAGATCAAGGCACAGATCAGCTCTATTTGCTGAGCACAGCACATGAAAGGTGCAGCAGGGACCATTGGGCAGATCTAACGTGTTTGTAAACAGTGACAAAACCTTCACAGGCACATCCGAGGTGAGGTGAGATGCCTTGGGCTGCAGGAACAGACTGCTTCCAGAGCTGGATGGAGGCAAGAGGGGAAGGGGATGAACTTCTGCATATTGATGAGAGATCAGAGCTGCTGGTGATGCTGAAAGCAAATTAATGAGAGAGCAGAGAGGCTTCAGAGAGGAAGGAGTCAAAATAGTGTGAATGGGTGGTTCTGTTCTAGGAAGATGGTGATGGGCACAGATGGGCAGACGTGCTCAGCAGTGACCCAGGATCCAGGTTGCGGTACCAGTTTCACGGCTTGCTTTTCACGTAGTGAGGCTGTTAACTGCAAATTTCAACAGAAACAACAACAAGAAGTGTGTAATGGAGCCAGAAAGTTTCGGAGCCAGAAAGGATGTCATTAAGAAATTAAAATTCAAACTCCCTGCAGCCTGCAAACACAGCCTTGCTGCCTGTGAACAGCACTTCTCACAGAAAACCTGTCCTTTCCTGCAAAATGGTGTTAAAGTTGGAAAAGAAAAACCAACTGTAACTCATCCTCAAGCAGGTTGTAATTGGGGTGGGGGGGGGAAGGCCAATTAAATGCAAACATAAAACACAGCTTCCTCCAGAACTGTGATGTACTGGAAATGGGGTATGGTGCAGTAAGTATGTTGCAGCCCCATATGGAAGAAACTTCGCAGGCATGAAAGACAACAGAAAGGGCTGTACTGGCTCAAGGTGAGACTTCATCTCACCCAGATGCCCACAGAAGGTGTAGAAGAGCCATCAAGAGAGCAGTGCCTCTCTATGGCTGCTCTCCCTGCCTGCAGCAATGGGTGGTTGCAGGATGCCAGAAGCATTGCAGCAACCTGTGCCCAAGGTGTATCTCCACCTTGTGCCACACACAGGCATAAATGCTCTCCTCAAGGGTGGGCCTGTACTTACAGTATTCAATATGAAGTTAAAAATATATCTGTTTTTAAACCAAAAGCTTAATTCTACGCAGTGCTGAACAACAAGTAGTTTCCAGAGCAGAATGCAGCAGCATCCTGCTGACCTACAATCATCTGCCCCCTGTGTGGACTCTCTTCTCTACAATAAGGTGCAAATCATGACTGATCTCGTTATGGTCTTCCAGTACTTGAAGGGAGCTTGTAAGCAGGAAGGGAGAGAGACTTTTTTTTTCATACTGTCTGATATTGATAGGGAAAGGAGGAATGGCTCTAAACTAAAAGAGGAGAGATTTAAGTTAGATGTTAGGAAGAAATTCTCTACTCAGAGTGGTGAGGCCCTGTCACTGCTGCCCAGAGAGCTGTGTGTGCCCTATCCCTGGAGGTGCCCAAGTCCAGGCTGCAAGGGGCCCTGGGCAGCCTGAGCTGGTGGGAGGCAGCTGCATGGGCTTTAAGGTTCCTTCCAGCCCAAATCATTCTATGATTCTATAAAGATCTTCCAGCTGTTGGGATGTTTGTCTGCACATGTCTAATCAAGATCACGGCTCACTCTCCCCCTTGGTGCTAATGCTAACATCCTCTCTCCTGCAGTAGCTGCTTTTTTTTTTCCATGAGAAATGGAGCGTAGTACTGCTGGGACCTCTGCTTCACTGGGAGATCTGAATAAAATGGGTCAATGGGCTTCAGGATTTGTTGAGAAGTAGGGAGTGGCTGGTGGGCGTGTAGAAAAGACATTGACTTGCTGCACACGTCCACCTTCCTCCTGTTAGAAACCAGGCAGAGGGGACCCAGGTGCACTGCAGGTATGGGAGAGGAGCTGGAGCTGATAGCACAGCCACCTCAAAAAGCAGCTGCCTGCACTCTGTTAAGTTATATGCAACTACCTCAGTGAAGAGAAAGAAGGCCATGGCTTTAAATGGGGTGAGATCATCCCCAATCATATCTGCCTTGTGCTCTGGGACTGCATGCAATGCTTTTTTTGGTGAATTCTCCACAGCTTGGATTGCTTATCTAATGGTTTCAACCACTCTTTGTAAACTGAGGTGGGTGGGGTAACATTTTCTAGTTTTGCCATGAGGTTTGTTCTTCCTGGAAAGGGCTGTGTGCAAGAGCTTATGGCAAAGAGAGCTGGACACCAAGCTAGGATGTCAGATATGGTTCAGAACACTTGGCTTGGTTTTCTGGGGTAGCCTTTGCATTGGGAAAGAGAGAAAAGAGTCTGAGGGTAACAGGACTTTCCCACTGCTGCCCACATCTGGGGAACTTAATGGGGAGCCCTCTGAACCCCTTAAGTGCCTCCCTGGAGTCAGAGGGACCTCCATAATGACAAACCAGTGAGCCTCATTTAAGCAGTATAACTTTCATTTAACCTCCTATAGAAGAGATGGCGTAAAACACTTCCACTCTGGGACTTGCTCCTTCAAAACACCCCAAGTTTTTTCTCTCAGTGATACTAACAAATCTGAAAGAGAGTTGCTGGCTTTGCTCTCGCAGGCAGAGCAGCACGTTTGCACAAAGTTAAACTGCTTGGTTTCCATTAGTAACACAAGCAGTAAAAATAGAGGACAGGTGTTTCTTAGGAGGTGTGAAAGATTAACAGGATTTTCTGGGATTGTGGATGATGCTGTCACTGTAGGATATCTACTTTTTTGTTTTTTTTTCACCACAAAGGATATGGGAAGATTTTCAATAATGTTCACATGTGCTTAGTGAAATTCAGGCAGGCTTGTGCCTGCTGTGTCTACCATCCCTGCAGGTAAAGAGGGATTGCAGCAAATACCCCATCCTTTGCAACTGCATATCCTGGTTCTTCTTTTAGAGATGTCTTTGCAAACCCTTAGGAGCAACTAGCCCAGGACCAGAGGGAATTACATGGGTGATAAAGGACCACTATGACAGCATTCATTCACCGGTGGAACAAACAAGAAGTCTCAGATTGCTGTGTGGATTCAGCTCAGCAGTGGGGTCATTTTTAGTCATTTGTAAGAAATGGAGATGTTCTGCTGACAAAACATGGCAATGAGAGCAAAGAAACCATGATCAGAGAAGGTGCTAGGAAATGCTCCCGTACTGCCTGGAAGTGTCCCTACTGTTTTGATGATCTACCTAGTCCACATTTTGCAGGATTTTCTGTGTTTTATGTTAACCCTTGGTAATAGCAGCAAGACCACAGTAATGATGTGGGATCAGTTATGCTTAATTCTGATGGCCTGTGCACACCATGGGCTCTGAGGAAGTGTATTTTCCAGCTTCAGCAAATGTCACTCAATATAACATCAGTATCAAATGAAGAAATGGATGAAGCTACTGGACCCCATACTTGTCTACAAGTCTGAAATACCTCACTGAACCAGCTGAAAACAGCACTGCACGTGAAAGCTGGCCAGGCATTTCCCCCTCCTCCCTTGCGTTATTTACCTCCCGCTTATGTCAAACGGTGTATTAGGGCTGTAGTGTAATATACAGCATTTGAACTTTTCTTTGTAGTGAACAATGTCAACAGACTCGCTTTTCCTGATGAAAAGATTCTGAGCCCATAAATACCACCCCGGCGTGCTGTACGTTGCTCCCATTATATAAATCTCCCCGCAGCGCTCACCTCTGATCCTGCATCGCAGTGAGATAAATGCAGTGCTTAAGGCCTGATTTATTTCAGTCAAAGGACAAATAGGTTGATATCAAAAGGGGCTTCATAACAATTAACGTGACAGGCAAGGAGGATTAGCTGTTGTGATTTTCAGCGTGGCGGTGCGGCGTAAGCAGGCAGGTGCTGTTATTTGGGCTGCATCCCTCCCCCACATCCCTTCCCATTAAAGAGATAGTTATTGTACTGCTGTGAAAAGAGCAGCTGCTATGCCTGCATCTCCCTAGTCCCCTGTTTCTAGTGTCGGTATGAATTGGGGACACACTGTTGGGCGTTAATTAGCCCTGAGTCCCACCACCACGTCACAGCCCTGCTCTGACACACACCCCAGGATGCTTGCGTTGAATGTGCATTAATCTCCTTCCTGACTGCTGGGAGACGATCTCTGCTAGAAGAAAAAAGGAAAGGTACCTCAATAGTATTTGCAAAATGCTCCGCTTTATGCTAAGCAGCCAAATTAAACGTAACCTTCACTCTTGACTCTAATGACCATGCTGCTCTCTGAGTCCCGTTGCAACGCTGTTGTTGCTCACTCTACAGTTTCAACACACAAAAGCCTACCTTCAAAGAGATGAAATACAGTTTTTTGAAACTGGGTTCAATGTTCAAGAAAAGGAAGACTGGGCAGGTAGGGCTTGTGCACACTGGACTGATGTTGGTGGCAGGTTGGCATCAGAATTAAGCGTGACTGATCCCACGTTATTACTGCAGTCTTGCTGCTATTACCAAGGGTTAACAAAAAAAAACCACAAGAAATCCTAGAAAATGTGAACTAGGCAGATCATAAAAACTGTAGAGGCATTTTCAGGCAGTATGGGAGCATTTCCTAGCAACTTCTGAAGTCATTCTCCTCTTTGCACAAGAACAAGAAGTCTGGTTTTCCCATGTGGTTCCAAGTCTGTTGCTTTTTTTGCTATAGAATCATTCAGGTTGAAAAAGACCTCTAAGATCATGTAGTCCAACTAACCATCCACCACTAATAATACCCACTAAACTATGTCCCTAAGTACTACATTTACTTTCTGTAAACACCTCCAGAGATGGTGACCCCACCACCTCCCTGGGCAGCCTGTGCCAGTGCATGACCACTCTTTCTGAGAATAAATTATTCCTGATAGCCAGCCTGAACCTCCTCTGGCACAACTTGAGGCTATTTCCTCTTGTCCTATCACCAGTCACCTGGGAGAAGGATCCTGGTAGCTCTGCTGAACTTTGAACATTTGGTTCAAGCCAGGATAAGGCAGGAGTATTTCTGCAAAGCAATCTATGCCCAGATGAATATCTTGTGGTATTTTCTGCATCCTGATTGTATAAACATTCTTCAGTCCCCTAACTATGCTGCATCTACTCAAAACACCCAAC
Source organism: Oreortyx pictus (assembly GCA_036925125.1). NCBI lineage: Eukaryota > Metazoa > Chordata > Aves > Galliformes > Odontophoridae > Oreortyx > Oreortyx pictus. Next base: position 51,813,783 of record JAUPFR010000006.1, on the reverse strand, counting down.
TGACACTATTTTTTTCAGCCTTTATCTTGGACTGCCCTGGAAGTGTAAAACATCTGAGGAAAATGAACTCAGTGGCAAGCTCTAAGAGTTAATCTCCCTGCAAGCTGCCTGCCAGCACAGCAATGTTTTCACCTGCTGTTTCCATAGCCTGTAGCAAAGACACGAGTGGGAGTATTTTTGTCTGGAAGTTTGGCCAGATCTGACCCACTCAAAGCAAAGGCTCTGAGAGGTGTGTGAATTTGGAGGCCACGAGAAAAGAGCTTGGCTGGGAGTGCTGTGGGATTTCTCAGTTTCAGAAATGCAGGGAAGGTTCAAGTGGGCTTGAACTTTACCCAGGGTAATTGTAAGATTGGCTGCTGTTTCTTTCAACCTCCTTTCTTCACATTCCACAGAATCATCAGTAGGGAAATCCAGGTTTATTGTCCCCAGAGTTGTCTGCATGCAGATAGATGTAAAGCTCTGCTGTTATCAATTGAGAATGCACATAGGAAGTGAATTTGGGCCAGAGTTAGCAAGTATCCGTTACTGACATTCTGTCAGACTTTGGCTTGAAGATCACAGAATCCTAGAATCACAGAATGGTTTGGGTTGGGAAGAAACTTAAAGATGATCTAGTCCAACCCCCCTGCCAGGAGCAGGGAAACCTTCCTCCAGACCAGGTTGCTCAGAGATACAAAGACAGCATTTTACTCCTTCTTTCAATGAGATCAGTCCTAAATCTGTCTGTTTTCCTTTCTATCCAGACTATACCTGCAAAAGCTGTAACAGCAGAGTCAGTGTCTAGTGAATGTTTGTAACACAGCTTCTGCAGCCTTGTAACAGCAGCTGGCACCAGATCGCAGCACTTGATTTAAATCCCACTCCTTGTTCAACAGACCGAAAATTAAAATAATACTGAGAGATGACTCAAACCTGTTGTGTTTTTTTCAAGTTCCTTTATCTGAAAGAGCAAAATTCATTTTTTAGACTCAATGACTTGTCTTTCAAAGAGGCGAAAACAATAAGAAGCTGTACCAGGTCCCCCAGGAACAGTTGAGAACAGTGACTTGCTTTGTAACATTTGTCATGTGCACTGAAACATCCACTGAGGTCTTGCTGAGCAGGAGATTATTTTCCCACCCTGCAAATATTTTTCTTTTTTTAAGATTAAAAAAAAAATGCAGACTTAAAGAGGGTAAAAACATCAAAAGCTAAACACATTTGAGAAATGAAAATCTGAAAAAGGCAGTTCGAGTCTCAGAAATGTTTCCCTTTGATTCAAAGCATCCCTAGTTTGAAAGAATTTTGCTCTCACTAGTGTAATTAATTTTCTGGGCAGAAAAAGCAACCAGCCTTTTTTTTGTTTGCAGTATGTTGCAGCTAATTCAGTGTTTCAAAACCCCTTTATACCAAAAAAAAAAAAAAAAAGGAGAAAAAAAAAGCAGAGAAATGGCAAAAAAAAGTTGGAAAATGCATCAAAACTGACCATTTCCCACAAAGCCAGTTTTCATTTCTAGGAATCAGCATTTTGGAATAAAATAAGGCACTACACAACTTTGCTGAGCAGCCCTATTCAGGCAGGACTGGAGGCCAGCAGGGACACTGCTTTAATGTCATGATGCAGTTGCAAAGAACAAAATGATTCTCTTTCCCCAGCATGTGTATGCATTGCAGAGAAATCCTGAAAGGGGGGAATTACTATGGTAATGACTACATAGCTGCTGCATGTTTATGCAGATTGATGACCAGTGAGCCAAATCCTGAGTTTTTTACGTCAGCCAGGCTCTGCCTGCCCATGAACCTCTTAGAAATCACGATGCCACTCCAAAGAAGTGAAAATATTTCAGAGGAGAACAGGGGTAAGACCCATTCTTCTTACACACAGGGATGCTGTTTTTAGCATGTCAGGATTGATTTCTCCTGCTGTGTAATGGGTACAGGGAAATGACCCCGGCCCTGGAAAAGACCATAGCTTAGACTGGGTTAAATAATACTCATCCAAGTGTGCTGGGATGAGTAGGGTTAAACCAGTGCAGTCAAAGGGAGCAGAGAACCATCTTCCTGCCCCTTCCCATTCCCAGTTGTGTCTAGCCAAGCTGACAGGGAAGATAAAGTTTGATCTTACCTCTGCTTAACTGGTGCCGGGGAGAGACTCACGCCCTGGAGAAAAGGAGACATGGCATCAGTCGTGGCTTCTTGGCTTAAATGAAAGGAAATTTTGACAAGCATAAAAATGTTATTTTCTCATGAAAAGCCGATGCTTTGCTCTGCGAATGGGGATGCTTCTTGTGAAAGAAAAAGAACAGCGAAAAGAAAAGAGCCGTCTCGGTCTGGTGCCAGTTTGTAATAATTCACAGTATTGCCCATTTCTCACTGCATAATGATCTCCAGCACAGGAAAAGATGAACTCTTATTTCTGGATTCAGGTTTTAAATATCAAAATAATTGGGCTGAGGAAAGGTCATCTCTCCCTCACTGCTGTTAGCCACCCTCCTTCCCCTTTCCTGTGAAAGCTTTTAGCACCTCCTAAGGGCTCGTGGCACTGCGGGGACCATAGCTGAGGGAAGGGATCGATGTATGTAGTCATCCTTTATTAGCATCCTCTGGTTAGGGAAAGGCTCTGCCACCCAGGGTGGTGGGTGTGGAACAGGCTGCCCAGGGCAGTGGACACAACACTGAGCTGCCAGAGCTCAGACAGCTTTGGGACACTGCTCTTAGACATAGGTGTTGGGTTTTGGTGCTGCTGTATGCAGCCAGGAGCTGGATTCGCTGATCCTTGTGGGTCACTTCCAGCTCAGAATATTCTATGATCCTATGTTCCTCAGATTCAGTGATTCATAGCTCCAACCCCTGCACTGCATAGGGCCAAACTCAGGGCTCAGCAGAGCACCTGTAGATCAGCCTTAGAAAGAACCTGTACTTTTTCAGAATTTATAGTGCATGTGCACGCACGTTTCTTTGTATGTGCACACACAGAGCATGCACACACATTCTGTGACAGTGGATTTGCTTGGTGATAAACAGCAAATGTGCATCACCTGAGAGGGTTGAGGTGGAATTAGCTGTAGGAACTGAGATTTCTTGCTACCTGAGTGGTGTGTGTGTTGTCAGGTTGCTGTGTCTTTATTTCCAAGTGAGTCATATTATACAAATCAATTTCTAATTCAATTAATCATGAAAAACATGCAAAAGAACATCTCCAGGAGCTGATTTTAAGTATCTTACGTACGGGTGACTGAGCAAAGAAAGTTAATCTGGGTCAGAAGACTTTGATTTTTAATTCCTAATGTCACAGATTTCCATTCTTTTGAACTCAAATCTGACTTACATTTTATTTTTCTGAGGGTGCAGCTTTATAGCTCCATTGACACTGATGTGTGTGGTCATGCATACTGAGCCTGTTCTCTTATGCCTGGTGAACAAGAGCTTTTATGGATGCAGAGATCAATACAAGCTCAAGATCTATAAAGGGCTGCCTGGCAGTATTCATATGCAGGACACCTCTCGTTGCATTTATCTACAGAGTTGTTTACAGGAGGTGAGATCATTATTTTATTGCATTATCTTCTTGTGCTTCTCCATTCTCTGGGGAAAGAAAAAGAAAACAAAAACACAGATGCAAAACTCAATGGAAAAGTTTCCTTGTGCGAAAGAGACGTAATGAGAGTGTAAAGTGACTCAGGTCCTGGGTGGGGGCAAACTCACAAATTCCTTCTGGAGTCCCAGCCAGGACCTCTCTAGGATGTCAGAACCTCAGCTATGTAGAATCAGATGTCAGAGACTTCATTCTGAGCTAATGGTATATGCATAGGTCCAAAATGAGGTGCTGAGTTTTCTCTGGAAAGGTTAGAAATCTGACACTTCTGTTTTGTTGATAGCCCTAGGTAAGAAATGGTGCTATAAATGGCATGTGTGCAAACGCACAAAGGTAGGATGAAAGGTGCAAGAGGCTTCCAGTTATCAGTGAAACGATGGGCAACTGTAGCCTCTACTTGTCTTTGACATTCATTGATACCCGATCCATGGGAGAGCCCCAGGAGGACTGAAACTGAGGCCACGTCCCTCCTCTATCAGCCACCAATTCCTGGGGCCCTGCTGTAGGCTGGGGCACATCAGCTCAGCCCAGATGAGGTCACCTTGGTCTGGTGGGGGACTTTTTTCCCATATGGGACTGTACACCCTTTAGTTTTTCCTCAAATAAAAAGTAGAGAATCATGGAATTAGAGAATTGGGGGTGACCTCAGAAAGTTTCTAGTCCAACCTCCTGCTCAAAGCAGTCTCAGCTGTGAGACAGAAAAATCGCTCACCTGTGTCTGAGTAACTAAGAAAATATCAGGTGCTCCAAACCTAGGACAGGGCTTCAAACCTGGGTAGGCTAATTTTTTTTCTGGAATTTTTTGATGAGTTGCATAGAGATGTGGCTATCCTGGGAAGAAAGTTATTAATTCCAGATGAGGAGAAATCCCTAAAGGACACAAGGCTGTCTTTGTGACTTTGAAGAAGGTCAGCAGCAGAGGAGCTGCGCACGGGGAGGTTTTGAGTTTCAGAATGAGATTTTCTTCCAACATAATCGAATATACACTTAATGCAGGGAGAGGGAAATAAATGTCTTAGGGAGGCAAGTGCAGCATTATCAACACTTCATAGCGCAGAACTATTCAGGGGACATAAGCAGGTAATGCAGGTAATAGTGATGGATTCTCTCATCACTCACCCAGGTAGAAATGGCTGGGCACCTATGCTGCTGAGAGACATGGAAGCACTTGGGCAGATAATCAGAACACAAAGCACAAGGAAGACGCCACAAGAAGCGTATTAGCTGCTAACGAGCCTTGCTATGCTTTTCAGCCATGCAGCATCCTCAGCAGGAATTTTATAGGCAAAATGTTTTCCCCAGTACTCAACACCAGCTACCCAAGTGAGGAGAGAAGGTCTGGATCAAATTCCCTTTCCCAGTGGTTAAGCAGCACTGCTCTGATTACATCTTGGATCAGGCCCTGCTTCCTTGTGGCGCATCTTCCAAGGGCAGCAAGTATGCTGATTCTCTGAACCCACTGACAGCATCTAAAGTTTGGGTCAAAGACTAGATATGCTTACTGGTCAAACAGAGATCACTAAAGATAGAAGTCAAAGAGACTTTAAGAAGCCTCTGAGTCCACATCCCTGTTCCAAACCATTGGAAATACATCATTTTCTGGTTAAAGCATTATCAAGCTTCTTGAGTTCATAACATTGATTGGTAAGACAATTAACCTAGCTGCCCCTAGACAGCCTATAAACCAAGATGAGTGAAGCGCTGAGGAAGGCAAGCCTCAAGCTGTACAAGAATTTCCATCTTTTGCCTTTATTCCTCTGCAATGCACTGAATGGGTTGCCATGTTCAGAGTTTCTCCCATCCCAGTGCAAAAGCTTTAGTGGCTGTCTGAAGTACCTTACTCACAGGAGGTTTGAAGAGGTGAGCATGTTCCTCTGTCAACCACCTTCTACTTTCAGTAGCAGTGAATTCATTTCAGGTGATTTATTTTGCAGTTATCTCTCCTGTTTGTCCACCGACGTGACAAGGATGGTGCTGCTTATTCCTTTCTAGAAACCTGGGAAGATGAAAATACTTCATAACCTGATAACATCTCTATAATAACTCCTCAGTTAAACTGGTGATCTCACCCAATGCCCAGTTAAGTTGATAGCATCTTTTTGGCATGTCAGATCAGCACTGTAGTTTGGCCCATGCTTGTAATTTACAGCTGCCTCCCCAGCTGGCGAATCTGATGTTTCTCCCCAGCATCCTTTCCTAATGGAGGTAGAAGGCACATTGCATTTACACATTTTCTACTTACAGAGCTTGAATTCTTTCAGTTACAAAGCTCCTGTGATCAGATTAAAGTCTCCCAAATCCCACCTGTTTTACTTTAATGAATGAATTAGGAGGAGGGACCTAACATCAAGGTTTGTATACCCATAGCTTGCTTTACTGCAGTCAGTTATAAAGTCCTCAGCTCTCGACTTCCCCTCCTCTCTTCCCGTCCTCCCCTGGCTTTTCTGCTGTGTGCAGGGCTCTCCACCCTCAGGTCTCTGGCTGGCTGAAGGAGGATATTGAAGCGGTGATTGTTATTTGGGCTCCATTGTATTTTGTTAGCTTGCATGCTGGTATTTGCTGTACATCGAATTAAGGATTCTGCAGGATGGCTAAATGTTAATAGCCAGATGCTGAATAGGTGTGGTCTTGGTGGCAGTTTCCTCTCAGGCTGCAGTGTGCCCATGCTTTGCTCTCATTCTGCTGAAGATCAGAAATCAAACCTGTTTCATTTTCCCAGCCTCCTTCCCACATCTCAGCACTCTTTATAGTGGCAAATATCTCCTTCAGCTTCCTGGAGAGGGGGATAATTCTCCCACAATAGGCATTGATCTCTCATTAGACTCCATCCTGTTAGTTAAAAGCCGTTTTTACTCAAGCAATCCAGAACTCATTTCCAACCTTAAAAGGTTACACTGTTGGATACTCACCCAGGGTATAATTTTTAACCACTCTGTTTACTGAATCTACAAAAGCAGTTATTGGAAGTGTTTGTATACAGTAATTTCTCTATAGAATCCCACAAGCAGGAATGCATGATCCAGGCGATGCTAACTGTGGTCAAGCTTTCTTCTATTCAAAGCGTACAATATCCCATTTCACAGAAAGTTTTTCCGTGTCACAGCAGCCAAAGGTGACTTGGTTAGAATTGCACAGGGCAGACCAGGGCCAGCTTTTGTCCCATGTGTGTAGTCCTTGCTCTGCAAGATCTTGCGGAGTTCAACCAGAACTCCAACTCAAGCCTGCGTGTATTTCTTACAGGTGTACTGCTGTTTAACTGTAGATTATTGAGCTTTTAGAAGAAGCTACAAGGGATACCTCTAGGGAGCAAGGGATGTATGGTGCACAAAGTCAAGCTGGACTTGCACATCTGGCAGCAGGGTGGTTTAAACAGGCAACAGCCCATCCTGGCTCTTCCCCCTCCTGTCCTGTGCCATCTGCACTCTGTGCAGCCATGTCCAGGGCCAGGAGACGCTGGGCCTTCAAATTAGCTCAGCAAAAGGGAGAAAAGTCTTCCTTCTTAGACTTGGTCAGGGCTCTCTTTGTATTTCTGCCTGAGTGAGCAAGCACTGGGCCACATCCTATAGCACCACCAAGAAGATTCTTTTATTAAAGTGGGCCCTGAGCCTGAGGCAAGGTAGATCTTTTTGGCTGGAAATTTTTACACAGGCCCAATGTCAGCATGCAAGTGTGACTCATCAGTCTCAGTGGACTGTGATGACTGATAATAGCTAAGAATCTAACTTTATTTTCCCTCCCATCTTTATCAAGTGATAAAGAACTTTTTGAACACACTTTTCTTAGCACGTTTTATCCTACTCTGCTATTTCATTGTGTTTTTTTTAACAATATCAGCTTCTTCACTTCAAGGATTGGTCTTCTGAAAGTGAAATGCCTCTTATCCTGAAGCATCTCTGGATGGTGTCCATTATTAATTTTCAGCTGATGATTGTTGCAGTAGCTGTCCCTGTCTCCCTTTACCACTTACAGCATTTCTCCTTCAGGTTAATAATAGGCAGCAAAAGGCAAGGAGATACCCACAGACTGGCTCTATAACACAATTGTGCATGCAAGGCACACTTGATATAATGTGTATCAGGGCAGCTTCAATCTCTTCCTTTTCCCTAGGGTACCATGATAGATTCTCTAACGTATGTGTTTTACCCCATAGAATGACTTGGGATACATTCTCCAGAGACAAAGTGTGAATTCTGCAATTTTGATTGACATGTGACACTGACTCATACAGAGGGAGCAACCTTCCTTGCAGAGAATATCACCAGCAGAGTTCCCAAAATAGACAATACTGGGACCTCTGAGACCTCCTCTTTCCTTTTATATCCTCAAGCACAAGGGACAGCCTCTGCCCAGTTGGCCGAGCACTACCAGGCTAAAAATATCCCTTCTCAACAGAAGCTCTCACTGCAGATGCTGCAAGAAAGTGACAGCTGCATTTGTCGATTCTCCATGGGAAATCTCCTTGTCAAGGTCTTGCTAATGACAGAGGATGCCATGCAGCATCATCTCCAGGGATGACAGGGAGGGAGAGCAAGTGAGCAGAAAGGATTGCCCATGGCTGGGTTGTGGAAGTTTCCAGTTTGTCCTCTCATTCCAGCAGCTGAAGCAGGGAGGTGGAAAATGAAGAGGAGAAAATACTCCTTAGGCTATCAGAAGTGCAAACAAGGAATTAATGGATACCCATGAGATTATCTGCAATTTGGACATCTCTACAGATGATTTTGTTGGTAACTGAGCAAGGAGAACTTTGAATCAGAGACGGTGCTGTGGTGCAGGCAACAAAGATCTTCAAGGACAGTCGAAGTATTACCTGAACAGGAAGGATTTTTCTTCTCCCAGGCTCAACAAAGTTTCACAGACATTTCCCTGATGTTCACCAGCAGGCAGAAATCCCTGTAAATGCTTCTTTTCTCACCTGATGAGGAGAAGAAAACAGAAAGATCTTTTATACATTAGTTGTTGGAATGAATAAGAGGGGACGAGTGGAATTTAGAGGACCAATTGCACCAATATTGCAGTGTAGGTGCAATTAGCATCAAGCTGTGGCTTTACTGGTTTCTTAGTCACATGCCCCGCCTGCTCTAGAAAGCACAGAAATAGACTGAAAATCCCAGAATCAATGCTAGTATTCTTTTTTTCCTAAGAAAACTGTCTAGAATTATGGGGGATAGTGTTAATGTCTTTATTATGGTCTCAAGAATGGGATCAGTTCATGTAAAAGTTTCAAACCTTAACATATTCTTTTCAGCTTAGTTTGTAAGACCACTCTTTGTAGTGGAAGTCCTTTTGCCACACATTCTTTTCCTCCTTCTCTTTCCTTCTTATTCTCTTCCCTTACTTGCCCTGGTCATCCATTTTACTTCATTGCACTGACAATCCTGAGAGGCTTTTTTGCAGAGGGAGGGGACAGGGAACAGATGCACAGGATCGTACAGGCAGTTCAGAGCTTGGATAGAAGTGGATCCAGATCTGGGCTTCCATTCCAGTGTCCTTGGCTACAATTTTTCCATCTGTTTAAGCTGGTCTACATGCACACTGATATAGAAAGGAATGGGTTTGTATTCCCCTCTTTCAAGCTGTATCTTGCTTTCTGCCAGCACTAGCATTCAGTGGGGCACACAAGTGGGCCAGGAATCTGCTTTGGCTGAAAACAAATCCTTTGCAGCTACTCACACTAAACATATCTTTCAAAACCAATCCAACTGAATCCAGCACTCTCAAAATGGGCAATTAATGGACAGCCTGAGTGCTAAGATGAGAGTGTGGGATACACTTGGGACTGGATCATTTGTAGTTAGCCATAGTTGTCAGAAGACTCTGCTCTGCACTTAGAGGAGTGATTGCAGTGTGTGTTAACCCCTTTGTACAAGTTTTGGGTTGGGAGCTTAGTGAGAGGGGAAGAACAGAACAGACTGCAATATGTAGTAGCTGCTCAAGTCCCTGTTGTCTTGGAGGTACTCAGAGGGCATTAACAGAGCTGCACTGCTTCTTCAGCATAGCTAGAGGAAGGCCAGTGGGAATATTTCTGCTCAGCTCCGATCTCTACTACTGACTGCAGTGCAGTGCAGATACACTCTTGAATCACGTGCCTTGCTCTTACTTATCTGCTTAGATGTCATTAGTGTGGATTTGGACTCATCAGCAGGAAAGGTTTGTCCTTGTTTCTGTTGTTTTGTTTTGTTCTTATCTCATGGCCTATCTGTGACATGTCCTAATGAAGACTTGAATAAATCTTACAGGAAATAAGAAATCTGTCTGATCAATCTGAGGTTGTCTGTCAGTGCCTGGGTTGAGCTTCAGGAGAAGGGGTGTGCCAGGACAGCCATGGGGCTGTCCCCTGTGGAAATTCCTCACTGGGGTGATTTTACATCACTCCACAGGCTCCAGAGGGCTCTAACGGTGTATGATACTGAGGTGTTTGGCCCAAAGCTAGAAGCAGATTTCTTTGCAGGATCTAGAGATTTCTCTATAAAAAGAAAAGGACTGATACTAAACATCACAGGAACTGATGCTGCCTCCTTTTAATTAACTTGCATCTTTTTCCAGCTCTTTCTCCTGCTTCCTCTTCCTTGACACCTTCTCCTGCTGATATCGAGACTGTTTGTGTGCGGGAGAAAAACAAACCTGCCAACGCCACACGAGTCCCCTCAGGATTTCCCACTTTGTCAAAAGCTCCCGAGTTGCAGGTGGGAACAGCATGCTGGCAACGACTGCACGGCTGCTCCGCTCATTCCTGCTGATGACTTTCAAAGTGTTGTTTCCACATGAAAAAAGACACAAATGCAAATCACATGACTGGGGAAGCAGGGATGTCAGACAGGGAAACAGAGGTCCTCCCAAAACTCTGCTTCTCTGCACTCCTCCTTCTCCCTTGGACTTGCTAGGTTGGAGTCTGGATAGGGTTAGCATCCAGATGCTGCCTGCCCCATTCCTCCACCCCATGTGTTTCACTGGGGCACGTCCTGCAGCTGCCACCCCATCCTCACCAAGGGCTTTTCCATCACAAATTGTGAACAGGAAGGATTTGTCTGGCTCTGAATATATGCTGGAGTGGGGTGGATTTCTCTGCTTGCTGTGAGCAGGCACTTCACCCCAGCACCACTTGAAACTCTCCAGGTCACAGCTCCAAGGGATCTGGTCGACCTGAGTGAACAGGGTGAAGGTGTCCCCCTTGGGGACCCCAGGCAGGGAGCCCAGAGGAGACAAACTTGGAGAAAGACATCACCATGCAGGAAAGGGCATCATGCTGCCTTCTTGTTTTCATGGCACTAGCATAACAAGAATGAACGAACAAGAGGCTGGATGTGTTTTTGGGAGTCGTGTTGCCAGTGTAAGCAACCCTTACACCAAAATATCTGGCTAAAAATAGCTGAGATATTCTGTGTCTGCTTATTCAGGATCCTGCTCTTAGGTTTAGTCAATACTAACATTGTTCTTAAATCTGCGGTTGGTCAACAGTGCCTTTAGTGGAAAACCAAGGGAGAAATCTGGGAGATCTCATATCAAACAGTACTTCTTGGGAGCACACTAAAAGGGTTAAATTGGTAATTCAGATGAGAGCCCTGACAGGGATGGAAAGAGGATCTTTGGTCACTGAATGACTCCTATTGCTCTTATATGGCTGAAGAGGCGCAATCATAAAATCCAGCAGTGAGCACTGCAGACAGATTTAAGATAAGTGCTTACCTGACCACAGTATTGTTCGGAGAAAGGGGGCCATGCTTACTTTTTCTTTTCTAATGAAATAGAGCAGACTGAAGTGATGAACATTCCCTCTCCCAATACAGCTGATTTGATGTCCTCCAAACCACAGGTCAGTGTGGTTTCATTTAGATTTGCAATCTCTAGTCCAGGACTTCACCCTGTGAGATGTAACCTCAGCACAAATATGTCTCACGAAGTGTCTGGGATGAACAGAGACTCCAGGCTGACATTGGCATCCATGGCCATAATAACCTTGGGTGAGTAATGTAGTAAAGCCAGCAGCTAAGCTGGCTTACCCTTGAACAGCGACAGAGTTCCAGTAATTGTTATCTCCTCCAGAGAGAAGGCAAAATGAGAGAGAGAGGGAGAGAAAGAAATCATTTATATTACGTCCAGGCTGGCATAGGAGCACAGATATTGTACAGTACACAATTAATTGAGGGATTCTATTTTTTACCATATAATACTGATTAACTACCAGATAACCAGATATCATTAGTTTGATAAATGCCACCACAGCTTGGAATAACTGGCTGGAAAGTTCAAAATGGGGTATTTGTCAGGAAAAGAAGACAAAGCATAGCTTAGACTATTTTGTTCATACCTGGGCAGAGATAGGCCAGAAGGTTTGGGGGATGTTTGGGGATGTTGAGCTAAATGACTAAGAACAGAAGTGAGAGAGCTGGAACCTCACTATGCAGCCTGTCTGATGACATGGGGTCAGTTCAGCCAAGCCCAAGGCTGAGGTTATTTTGGTACCAAAACCATAGGTTCTGTTCCTAACAAAGGTTGCTGCGTTTGCAGGGAGAGTTGTGAGTCATGCAGGCTGTCTCAGCCAGAGCTGTGCACTTGTGCTGCTGAGTGTGGAGGTGGTGGGGTTATGGAGATTCACCTTCTTCAGTTGTTTCAGGAGGAAAAGAGGCAGACATAGAAGCTCCCAGTGGTTGGACTATGTGTAGGATGATGCTAAGGGAACAAGAACATTGTTTATGGGCTGAGAATGTGCTCTGCCATGCAGAGGGAATCAGACTGACCCTTCTTAGGGGGTGCAAGCTGCAATCGTGCAAGCTGCATCAGGAGTCCCACCAAGGCTGTATTGATTCTATAAGAAACATTGTCTTTGAAAGACATTAGATGAGAAAGTAGTCCTGCAAAGAGGAACAGGGACAGCACACACTAACCAGTCCCCTGGGTGAGGAGTCTGCCATCCGTGAACAGCCTCTGCTCATCAGTGCTGCAGTCTAGGAGAGTATACATGCTGCCTCCTGGGATATGTGGGCAGAAGTCAGCCCACTAATTGATACAGTCTGTGAGCTCAACATTAGAAGTGCTAATGCGTCTAGACTGCTGCAGTCCTTGGGCTCAAAATAGTGGCAGGAGATGCAGAACAGTCACTTGATCATCACAGAGCTCAGGAAAGGAAGAAAAGATAGAGGAAGTCATTTTATTTCTTTTGGAAAACTGGAAAGGTTAAGGAGCTCTGTGTGGTTGCTAGTCCATGGAGGTGTACAGGAGGCAGATTGGAGGAGGTGATATCAGGAGATGAGTGGCTCTGGAGAAGGGATGGTCACTACATGAGTGTAAATCATCTGTTCAGATCCCTTTAAAGTCTCCCTGCTAACTTGTGCTGTCCCAGAAATAGGAAATCCAGCAGGTCTGCTCTCAGGGAATGTGTGGAGTCACTGTCCTTGGAGACGTTCAAGAAGAGTGGAGATGTGGCACTGAGCAACACGGCTCAGTACATGTGGTGGAGATGGTTTGAGGGGTGAACCAGTTGATCTTTTTGGTCTCTTCCAACCTTAATGATTCTATGATTCTGTGTCTCTCAGCAATTTCTGGCTCTCAGAATATCTGTAAGAGCACAAGAGTGCTCCTGATGTGTGCGTCAGTACTGTGACACATATGTGAACTTTGAATTCATTGTCTACCTTTTTTTTTTTCCTTTGCAATTTAGACAACAGTTTGAAAGCCATCAGCTACCTCATCACTCAAATATCCTCCAAATGCAAGAACAAAGTGCTTGACTTTTGTTGAAATACAGTTGTTTAACATATCCAAATGTACCAAACATTTGCTTTGTATTATTCCCACTCTCCTCACACATTCCTCTTTGCAGGTCCAATTTTAGCAGCCCTGACCTTGGGAACCTTTCCTCAGCTACAAGTGTCAGCAGTCAGCATCTAGTCTGTCTTAAAAAGACAGTAAGATCTCATCTGTCTTCCATGCCAAGCGTCGTAAAGTGCATTGATGCTTTCTGTTATTCCTCCTACCAGGCAACCGCACATTGTCTGCATTTATGGCTATGAAGAAGGAGGAGTGACGTGACAAAAAGCTTACGAACACTTTCTGCAGGCTGGATGGGAAGTGCAGCTGAGGATTTTGTGCAAGCATCAGTAGTGCAGAGCCGTCTGTCTCTCTTTTGCAGACAAAAGTGAGGATTAAAATATTTTTTGTTGTTTTTCTTGGGAAGAAAAGTAAATCTTTTTCACTCTCTGCCAACTCTCCAAATCAGGAAGCTTTAAGAGGCTCCTAAAAGAAGTAAAGGCAAGTTTAGAGATGTTTAACAGCTACTGTTAGCAATTGTAAGCTGCCAAAGATTGATACTCCTTCCACCAGACAGGTTGGGTATAATGAAAACACAGGGTAATAAGATAGGAAACTGTTAACCAGTCAGTACAAACTGTTAGCTAAATCAATAAATTACAGACTTGGGAACTTCTGTAGGCTGAATTATTGCTGAATTACTTCTCTGGAGAACCACCTCCAATTTTAAAGTTCATTTACTTTAACAAGATATTGGGAAGGAGTCTGCAAGGAGAATGGAGATATAGTTCACATATAACAGAAGGAAGTTAAAGTGAGAAAAAGCCTTGGGGGCACTGGAAATGCTGAGCAGTTTATACCTTTCCTGTGCAATCCCCAGTGTGAGTGCAAAAGTCACAACTTGCAGAAGTGTTTTATGATTTTGGGATGTTTGCAGAAAATATCCTATGAGATCTCATTGTCAAAAAGCCTTGTGGAAAGCTTCTGAAGGTTAGGCTGCCACAAGAAGTGTCACAGTGAACATTCCATGTCACTAGTCATGTCTATGACCTTGGCCTTGCTGTTGCCACTGAGCACGAGAGCACTTCAGATTCCCCACCTGCATTCCAGCTGGAGGATTATAGCATGAAAAGAGCGGATGAAACAGTTCTTTGTCTGCCAACTTGATTTTAATTACGCAACATGTCGTAAACTTTAGAAAACGTATTTATATTTAAAAAAAATGTGTGGTGTGGAGAAGCATAGGAGGGGGAAATGGATGCTTGAGCTTACTGAAGGACAAAAGAAAGTTGCTCCAAGTGATGAACAGATGTGAAAATAATGCACACTTATGGAATAGAGGGGTCATCCACATTCTGTTGCGGCAGTAGCTTATTCCTATAATCCTTATGCAAAGTTTTGATTGCAGATTAATACAGTAACAGAGAGGCCTCTGTTGCTTGTGGTGCTGATGTGAGATTAACTGACTTGCTCAAAGTCATGGCAAATCTGTAGCCAAGAATGTTTCCTTATTTGGAGGGTGGTGAGGCCCTGGCATTGCTGCCCAGAGAGCTGACCCATCCCTGGAGGTGCCCAGGTCCAGGATGGATGGGGCCCTGGGCAGTCTGAGAAGGTGGGGGGTAACCAGCTCATGGTGTGGGGTTGAAACCCAATGATCTTTAAGGTCCCTTCCAACCTACACCATTCTACAATACATGATTCTATGATGCTCAGTGATTTCCCATATTTCCAAGTAGTGGCTTTTGGCTTCAGTTCAGCCAAAGGCCTGTAGAAGGGAGGTAAAGGTGGAAGGAATCATCTACACTCAGCTGGAGTAAGGTGGGAGGATGCAAATGGGGAATAGCACAACTTCTCATACTTTAGATGTCAGAATAAAATCTCTTCCCTGTTTGAGTACAGGTTTCCAGACCACAGCTGACACAGATGAAGTTTTTGTATGAATGAAACCTCTTCATCATGTCTGCTTGAAGCAAGTGGTAAGAAAATTGCTCCAGATCATGATGACATGCCATTCTGAACACCAGCAATCCAAAACACAACCTTAAGATTAGTAAAATTGATATCCAAATAGAAATATTTTGCAAAAAACCCTGATCTTCCACCATTTCTTCTCTCAGTCTTCTGCGTGTATCCATATCCTTAAACACTGACAATAGCAACGGACCCAAAGCCAAATAATTGCAATCATGATATACAGACTCAGTCCCTGAAGCAAGAGGTGAAGAGCAGCCCAAGCCAGGGTGTGTCACCAGTGCTCTTTCCAGCCCCTACTACCTCTTAGTCTAGCAGTGGTTCACAGCACCCACACAGTGCTGAGGAAAAGCTGAATCAAGCTCAGCTTCCTAAATCTGTATTTCCACACTCTTGACTCTCATCATACATAGCAGTGTGACAGTGTGGTTCCGACCTTGGGCTGGGGCTGGGGTAGTGACTGACAGTATCAGAAATCTGCATGATCAGCAATCTTTTGCCTTCCACGGCAATAAGTGAAGGCATACCTGGCTGCATTATTTGACCTCAAATACTAGATGCTGTGGAAGTTTGACCACCTACTTGCTAGATCCACATCCTCTCCCCTTCATGGCCAGGTTGGGAGGGGCACACAGGGCTTGGAAGCTGACCTGATAAAGTTCATCGTCACTCTTACATTAAGAGACCGCTTGTAAAAATTACACACTTGTCTTTCTGGTTGTGTCAAAACAGTAGTGAAAACTGGGGTTTGAAGACAAGCCCAACTAATGTGGATGCTGTTTGAATCTGGTTCTGACCTCTCCAGCCAGATGCCTCCAGATGTCAGGAGTGACTGTCTTTGTTTTATGTGGGAGATAGGAGGCAACTACTAGCTGGAGTAATTGTGAAATTCCATATGGCAAAGCTTCTTGTTTGAAAGGGCATCAAAAGAAAAAGATAAAAAATTCAGAACCATGTGGAAGAAAAGGCAAAAAGCTACTTGGAGCAGATCTGGCTCCAGGGGAGCAGCTGGGCTGAGCCTCAGTCCTGTACACACTGAGGATTTCATCCCAGATCCTTTTGCCTCGCAGCCAGCTGCCTGCCACCCCCAGTGCTCTCCAAATGGCTCTGTTTGTTTGCTATCATCCACACACCTTTTTGCATATGTTGTTGTTGTGGGTGTTTTGCTCTTTTTCAGTGTTGTGCGGCAGTTTTCTGCTCTAGGCTGAAGAGCATCTTGATGTGAACATGAAGCCAGAAGTTCTGGCACGCCGTGAATGCTGACTGAAAGAAAGCTGAATCAATAAGAACAAAATGTGGAACAGAAGAGCTTCTTCACACACACACACACACATTCAAACCACTTTTCATCCCCCTCTAATAACTGAGATTTCTCTCTTAGGAGTGTGAGGCATTAAGCATATCAGAACAGCTATCAAATGCCCAGCTAGCACAGGAATTTTCTCAAAAAGTGGCTGAGAATAGTTGCCAATGAATTGATAAGAGGGAGGCAGGTACTCAGTGACAATCTCCCAGCCTCCAGGGGTCAATGAGCTACATCTCTTTCCAGCCTGTGACCAGCCACCCACCTTCCAGTGATTCCCAATCCTTGCTTTTGGTGACTTATCCAGAAGATAAAAGATTCTCAGAGAGGCCAAGGGTAGCATCCTCATCCTCATTAGTGCTGGATCCCTGCCAAGGAAGTCCCATTAGTTGGATGAATGTTATCATAGTCTATCATAGTACGCATAGTAAGGGGTCTTAACGTTGCTGCCAGCTCTCCAGGGATTATGGCTATGCACTGACTTCTACCACTGAAGTGGAACCTCTCTTGGGTAGGGGAAATTTTTGCAGGATGTTTACAAAGGACATAGCACATGATAATACATAGGTACAAGGTGTTGCGGCTTCTGGTTTCAAGCCCTGGACTGAAGGAATCTGAGCCATCTCCAAAGGGCTACACTGCTGACTTCCCTGGGACATGCTTTTGGGTAGCTAGGCGTTTGCATCACACGACTTGCCTGAGTAGCAGGACCATCAGGATGTTTTTCCAGAGATGCTCTGACCATAGGTTTCTGCATCTTCCTATTTCCCAGGAACGCATCCCAGTGACAGGTAGCTGTGCCTCAGTTCCTTTCTTGAGCTGCCACATCTCAAAAATCTGTACCAGGGCCTAAAGGGAGATGGGGAGCTCTGCAGATCCTCCAGTCCATGCTGTTGCTGTTCATCAGTGGCTCTGTGCAGCGTGTGCTCTGTTATCAGTGTGATGAATGTTGTGCTGACTTCGACATTGTGTGCGCCTGTGTACTGAATATTGTCTGCTGGAAAGTAAATAAGAGCAGATGAGCAAATGGGGCTGTGAAGACATTTCAATGTCCATAATGTTTCCATCCACAAAATGAAGCAGTTATGCATCATTTTAATGGTAGGAATAGATAAGCAGTCAGCTATCTGTATCTGGGAAATCAAAAAGGAAAGCAACATTAGAGGAAATAGATAGACAGTGGGTGTTCAAGGGCAATGAGTCATCCTTGCCACAAATAAGGCTCAGAATGAGGAATACTAATAATTAGGAAACATATTTCAAAAGTTCAGTTCTTTCCTCCTTTCCCAAATTATCTTACATGCCCTGGGGATATTTCGGAATGACAATGCCTATATTAGGAGGCAGACATGAGGAAAATCCACAGTGGGAAGAAATGACCAAATAATATAGAAGAATAAAATTAAGCTGGCGAACTTCTTTTTTTCCTGAAACTCAGATTGCTCCCACAGATGAAACTGGCATGATGGAGCTCAACCAGTAAGAAAAAACATACTCAAGTGAAGGGCAGTGCCAGTGCCCACTGACTTCTGTGCTTACAGAAGACATTATGCGTTCCACTTTCTCCCCTTCACCAGTATACTCATTCTCCTGAGCTTGCTCTGCTCTGGTATCATTGGATGAAAGGAACCCAGTGGGTGAAGCTGGGAGGAAGTCATGTGCCTCCCATTTTGGTTCTCTCTTTTCCAGCAGTGGGACCACTCAAAGCTCATTTCTTCTGCTTTGCAGGAGCTGCCTGGTGTGGGAAGCAACATGGATTTCTACCTTGCATCAGACTATGTTTAACCCTAACCAAAATCCTGGACTGTCTGAAGTTGAGATTTCCAAAGAGCAGATCAGGATAAAGAATGTGATTTGCACTTCAACTTTCATTATTCAGAGATACTCCACCCCTGGAGGTGTCAAGGACAGGCTGGATGAGGCCCTGGGCAGCCTGATCTGATGGGGGGCTTTCAGATCCCTTCCAACCTAAGCCATCCTATGATTCTATTCCAGCTTCCCAGAGGCTGGAAGCAGGATAAATGACAGTCTCTGTCTTCAGTTATTAGGATTTCAAGGGAAGAAGTCTCTCTGGACCTTCAACAACTCTGAGCGTGACACAGTTAACAACTAGTCCTAAAAGCTCTGAATCACAGACAGATGTCTGGACCAGTGCTGGTTAGAGGCTTTCTGAACTGGAACAAACCCCAAACCAGCAAAAAAAAGTCCTAGTGAAACAGCAGGGCTGCAGTATCATCCCCCTTCATTCCCCTTCTTCCCTCAGCTGCAGAGCTCTCATTGCAGCAGCCTGACTTCAAACACCGACAAATGTCACTGCTGACACTGCTATGGAGGGTGCACACCATCATTATAATCTCTATGCATTTAGCCATCCCAGCATGATAACAGAATGATTAGGAGAATAGTTAGAGAGTAAATTAAAAACTCCCAGCAGTCTTCTGTGTGAACCTACTAACTTACAGGCATATTTTTTTCACAGCATTACTGAAAAATGCCATTAGTTATACCTGTGACTACATGTTAGACTTAAACCCCCAGTGAGAATTTTTATTAACATACAAATATGTTAGGGCTCTTATGCTGCTTAAAATGTAATTAACCATCTTCTGAAGATTAAGAGTACATAATCATAAAAGAACTGCACTCTTGTGCGTTTAATTCTTCTAATCTGCTTTATGTTGAACGTTAGTGTGGAAGAATAATTGCTAGTTTGCCTTAATAGTTTGGGTTTGTGCTATAGGAAGAAATTGTTAATGAATGTATTTCTAAACTTCAGTTTCAGTGGGTTTGCACTGATGGAAGATGATAAAGTGCGAACTGCGAGTAGGAAAACTTGCTGCTTTTATCCTGCTGCTGCTGCAGCAAATGCCCAGCAGTGGAAAAGCAATGTTTCAGCTTCAAAAAGGAGAAAGGGATTGGCATACCCCGTGAATGACAAAAGGTGTGAGCAATAAACTTCAAGTAATCTCTTCAAGCACTGATTTAAACACATAAGGTGGCAACCAAGCCATGTGGGGATCCAAGACTTTTCAAGAAGCCTGTGGGAGATGAGCACTCATTACAGGGGAGAGAGGAAGACTTGATTTGCGGGATTGTAGGGTGGGAAATGAGCTTGTGAAATGCACTTAAAAAAAATTCGATACTTTTATGTTTTCTTTAGAACATACTATTGGAATTGTCCATCCTTCCAGAACTGCCACAGTCTTCATACAACAGCCATCACGTTTAACTGAAAAGAGGTTAAAACCCCTTGGGGTTGCAGACTGCTGCTCTTTAAGGGTATTTCCTTCCTAGCAACATGATCAATAAACCATTAGGTAACTCTGATGACTGCGCAGAAATCAGCTTTTTTTCCTCCCCCACTCTCCTAGTATTGCTTTCTGAATGCTAAAAAGAGATTGGGGAAGAACTGAACACTGTGGCTTGAAGGCATCTGTGAATTCACACCACCACCGTGCAGTATGGGCAGTCAGTTCACAGGGGACCACATGGGGCAGGAACTTCCATGGAAGATGTGAACAAAAAAAAGCCCACAATGCTCCTACTGAGATGAAGGGGATGGAGGCTGGCTGGTGCTTCACGAAGACCACCAGAGCAGGGAGCTTCCTCCTCACTTGAAGTGTGTAAGAGCTGCAAGGCACTGGAAGAAAATAAGCCTCCAACAACGACTTCAGTAGTTGGAAAAGAATTGGAAAAGAATTGCCCACGTATTTTTGACTGTGCAACTCATGAATTTGAGTGGGGTCCCTCAGTGTAGAGCTCTCTGTGGGGTCACAGTGCCCGGTGGCAGGCAGCTGTGTCCAGTCAGGACCCAGTTCTAGGGGACAGCAGTGACAGTGTGACCGCAGGGAGCAGTGGTATGCAGCCTGAGAAGGGCTCCTCGGCTGCTTTCTGCTTGGGTTTGTTACTTCCAAACGAATGCACAGCCTTTATTGAAAGTCGCTTGTTTTCAGTGCAGCTTCCTTTTGAGGCAGGTGCGATAGGCAGCGTTGCTTTGGGCCTTTCACCATGCCCAGCTCTCCAGGCTGTGGTTCCTCAAGTCAGAACCCATAAAGTCAACACAGATGTTCCCATGGGCTTTCTGTGACTGGGGAGGGTCAGGTGGGGGGTTAGGGAAAGGCTCTGGCCCAGAGGGCAGTGGGCACGGAACAGGCTGCCCAGGGCAGTGGGAATGGCCCCGAGCACCAGAGCTCAGAGTGTCTTAGGACACTGCTCTCTGTCATATGGTACATGAAGAGAACTGTCAGCTCAGAGCAGGCCACAGCCCTGAGCCCATGGTGACTTGACTCAAGGCTTTCCAAAGAGGCATAAATACAGGTTAAGCATTACAATCCTCCTGAAAACACACAGGAGCTGAGTGTTCAATTCTCTCAGGATTTTTTGGTCAGGTAGAATATATGTATCAAAGCCAATGAAAAGGACACCAGGCTCCCAGCCCTAGCTCTACTTAAGGACTGTTAGTGCATGTAACCTTGGATAGTGGAGTTGAGAACCTGATCAGTTCTGCCTGCCATTCAAGCTTGCACTAAATAAGACGTGTAACTTCAGACAGAAAGCCAGCCATTCTTTGTTCTAACAGTCTGCTGTCAACGCAGGACAATAAAATATGAATATTTTAGATTCATAGTGCAGACAAATAGGAAATAGGAGCTGTATTGTGCTTCACATGCATGGCTAGCTCAGTAATGCTAATGTGATTATCTCATTGAACTTTTGTGCCATCGCTTAAGGGCAGCTTTGTCTTGCTTAGCTGGGATGTACATATTTGTTTCTTCCATGCACAGCTCCATAGTCTTTTTTAAGCTTGTAGAAATGGGGAAGTCTGATTCTCCTCCTCAGCCACAAGGTAGCATCATTCCTTGGCATTGCTTGGACCAGAATGTCTTGAGTGAAAATTTTACAGATTCCTACCAAAATATTTAAATGTCTGCAGCTTGATTTCCAGCCAGAAAGATGGGAAAATCACACCAGCAGTAACAGAGAGACGAGGAGGATAATCAAAACATGAAGTATTCTGAATCAGTCCTCTCTCTAAGCAGAAAAAAAATGTTTTCAGGGTTAGCGGAGGTTTGGTCTGGATGGGCTGCCATTCGGTTATTCATCGGTGAGATTCATTAACCTGGGCAGCCTGGCTTTGCCAGCTCTGACAGCACAGCAATGGCATGCACCTGATGTGGGGTGGCAAAAAAGCGGTGTGATTTCAACTACAATGAAAACTATAATGAGAACATTCTGCCACAGTGATCCAAAAAACGTGACTCTGCGTACTCAGTTCCCCTTTTAGTATCTGAATTCTTTTGCTTTCTCCATGCTTTCTCCATGCTGGATTTGTTTGATAGCTCCTTTTTAAGTTAGTACTTTGTGTGGGGTGGATGATACGAAGACTACTTTTGATGGAAAGCAGACTGAGCCTTGAAGATTTTCAACAGTGCATTATAGCTCTGCTCCCTCCACCCCTCACTGATATCCTTCCATTTACAGGAGTACTGGACAGGACTTAGGAATCAGTCCTGGCTTGGCCATTTTTATTGGGTCTATGTGGCAATGTTTTGGTAGCAGGAGGCTGCAGGTGTGACTTGTGTGACTAGGCCAACAACTGCCCCATGACAGATCAAAGCCAGTTCCAGAGAGCTGTAGAAGTGACTAGCTGCTGCTCACAGCTGAGCCAATCTGTGATGCTGGCGGCATCTCAGCAATAACACACTTCAGAAAGGGTAAAATACATTCTGCAGCAGTTGTAAGAGAGAGAAATGAGACAATGGGAGAGAAAACTCTGCAGATACCAAGGCTAGTGAAGAAGGAGGGGGAAGAGGTGCTCTAGGCACTGGAGAAGAGATTTCCTGACAGCCTCCGTAGAGGACCATGGTGATGGAAGCTGTTCCACTGCAGACCATGAAGGAACCCATGCCACAGCTGGTGAATATCCTGAAGGAAGCTGAAGCCCACTGAGAGCCAACACAGGAGTAGGCTGGAGCTGTAGCCATGGAGAAGAGATCATGCTGGAGCAGTTTCCTGTTTATGGATGGTACCTTGCACAGAGGACCCATGCTGCAGCAGTTCTTGAAGGATTGCTTCCCATGGGAAGGACCCCATGCTGGAGGAGGAGAAGAGTGTGAGGAGGAAGGAGTGACAGATGTGAACTGTTGGAACTGATAGCAGTGCCCATCCTCCATCCTCTGTTCTGCTCCTTCACCCTGCTATCATCATGTCTCAAGGCAAACAATGGCTGTGCATCCAGCCTCTGTCCTTTTTTCCCTCAGAGTATATACAGGCAGATTTAATAATTCCTCATTGACTGAAAGAGTTCAATATGCTAGTGAAACTTGAAAATTCAAATGACCATTAACGATTTTAATGAACTTTGTCATAAAATCTAACTATAAAGCATGCCCAGTAAAAAAAAAAAAAAGACCTTTCACAACTAGAAGTAAAAAATAACCTTTAAAAATTCTTATTAAAAGTATGATGAAACTTAGAGTAATTCCCTCACTGTGCATTAACATAGATGTAGAGATGTAGAAATTATAAAGATCACTGTAGCTCAGGGATTTAGTGCAGGTAATAAGACAAAAAGAATGGGCACAATCTCCTTTTGGTAGAGTTGGTATGATAACAGCTCAAGTCCCAGCTGAGCAGGGATCAAACCAAGATGTATAGTGCTGTACATAAGCGAACCCAAAGCTATGTTAGATGCTCTGCATGCAAAGAAAGGTTCAGGCTATGTTAGAGTCTTAAGAAGTATTTGGCAGCTTGCTGCGGAGGAGGGGAGGGATGCAGAACAGATGTTCTGAAGATCCCTCTGGTCTTAACATCTGCTCCATAGTTCCTGCAACTGGGAGGGTCTGGATTTGATGACCAGTTTCACATTCCTAAAATGGCCATAATCTCTGCCCTGAAGCTCTCTGAGCCAGAGCAAGGGGTGAGTAAATGTATACTTACATTGACTACTGGCCAACTATTTCAACTCGCTGAAGTCATTCGGACTCTGACACATGATGGGAGATAATCAGGTGCTTAACTGGTTTCCTCATTAGTGATGAATTGGTCATTTACTTTAGAGGACATAACATAACCACTGAGTGCAAAGCAAATTCTTCATGTTAAATTGGCCTCTACGGAGCTCTATGGACGTGAGTGAGTGTGTGTATGTGTGTCCAGAGGGCGGAAGGTTGTTCTATTTCTCTCTGGTTTTATTCTTTCCCTCTCCACTTTCTATAGCACCCTCTTCATTTTTTATTTGTTGTTCTCTCCCCGCTTCCTCACAGTTTTTATTTCATGTTCCTTTTTCACAGCATTTTAGCCACAATATCTTTAAAGTCATTACAGTCTCTATATTTAAAGACTGACCCCGCCTCAAGGAAATCTGAAATGCTGAGTCTCAGGTTCCTTATAAATGTGGAGGGGGACAAAATGCAACCTTCCCATTTCCCTAGCACCTTTTGGTTTTCTCAGCTAGTCTTCTACTTTAAGGGTTTTTGTTTTTAATAGAACTACAATTTTGGAGATATCTGTTACTTCCACTTCATATATCAAAATCTCTGCACTGTGAAACCTAAATGCATAGCCATAGATTTCCTAAAGAGGCCGTGTTTGTCAAGGATTTCCCAAGCCCAAATACGATATAATATTGAGTCTGATACTTTTGGGATGCATCAGACATCTTCTCCACACACAGATCAACTACACATAAAATGGACAATAGGTCAAAATTTTCTCAGAAAGTGTAGGGTAATAGCAGACAGTGAAATGTTTGGAAGCTATCACTCCACTCACCCACGAGAAGCCTGGAGATCTTAGTCAAACGTGAAAAGGCCAAGAATTCTGCCTGGATGGAAGAGAGGACACTTCCAGCAAAACCTACATGGCCCAAGTGAGAGTTCAACATTTCCAGATATGACCGTGTGATAAGTTGATGTACATGAGGAAAGAAAGGGCTTAAAGCAGAGAAGATATTCTCAAGGTATATTGTGCGCTGAGAATAAACAACCATATGGAGTAAAGCCCCAAAGGATTTCTCTCTCTCTTTTTCCCTAAAGCTGGAATATTGCCAGAGGAAACCTGGCAGATTTGGGTTTCTTGGTGGAAGTGGCATTCCTGAACACTTTTCAGGTTCCAAAATAATGCACACATCTCTCTGCTTCTATTTTCTGACTCCTTGACATTACGCAGGGCATTAAAATGTATGCTGGCAAGGGTACCGACAAGAATATAGGCAGCTCAGTATTTTCTCCATCATAGAATCATAGAATTTGAGAATGGTTTGGGTTGGAAGGGACCTTTAAGATCATCTAGATCTACCCCCCCTCCTATAGGCAGGGACACCTCCCACTAGACCAGGTTGCTCACAGCCCCATCCAGCCTGGGCAGGGATTGGGCAGCCAGAACAACTGCTTGATGCTACAGGCAGTGAGATCCAGCATGGGAGGGTGGGCCACCATATTATTTTCCAGTGGAAAGGTATATTTTCGGATGATTTACAATGTCACTCTGTGTAAACATGCAACTTAGCTTGGATGTCAGAGTATGTGGGTGCTTACTGACAGTGCAGGTTCACACAGAATCGCAGTATAGCTGTACATCAGAGGGCTACTGCCTTTATCTGACAGCCCAAGGAAACAGCAGTTAGGATCAGATGGGGCCAACCAATGACTTGTCATAGTCCAGCTTTATGGTTATGTTGGTTACGTTGTCTTTTTCTCTGCAAACCACATGTTAAAATCACCTGTAGGCTAGCTCCTATGCATCTGTAGTTCAGGAAATATTTAGGAGCAAGGAATGAAAGCAAGTGCATTTAGATGCAATCATTAAGACAACAGCTGGATTAATAGATC
This sequence comes from Oreortyx pictus, assembly GCA_036925125.1. Taxonomy (NCBI): domain Eukaryota; kingdom Metazoa; phylum Chordata; class Aves; order Galliformes; family Odontophoridae; genus Oreortyx; species Oreortyx pictus. Next base: position 51,788,360 of record JAUPFR010000006.1, on the reverse strand, counting down.
CCTGTATTTGGAGCTCTTTCAAGCAGCCAGGAATTACCTGCTAGGGACATGTTCCCATTCATTACAACACACTCCTGGCAGTTCATGCAGTGCATGCAGCATGCTAGATTCCTAGGACTCAATTTCTTTGCTTTTAAACTGGGCTTTTACACTTTTTAAACTCAAATCCTGCCCTAGACTCTGGCTGCAGCCACTGCAAAGGGTAAACATACCACCACCTTTCCAGCAGTGTCCCTTTCTAATGAGCATCAGCCCAAACTACTACACCAAGGCTCAGTGATGACAGCGACCTTTATGGCTTTGGCAGGACCACTGGAACTCAAGGTATTTTCTCCAGAAATATCCCTCTTGTAGTGAGAAACGGGAAAGTACAGGAGTGGAGAAACCAGTCATTTCTCAGTTTAAATGCTGTATTTTACAGCGGCCTGGAGGAATGTTTTGATCCTGACGCAACACTTAGCTGACCTGAAACAGAAGCAGCTGTTTCTCTACTGTCTGAGTGCCTCAGCCTAGCAAAATGCAGAAGTGTGAAGTGAAGGTCTCTGCTGAGATATGTATAATTACAGATTTTGTGCATGTTAGGCACTCTCTATTTTGCACCGTTCAATAGGCCTTGTCTGCAGCATAAAGTGGTATGGAAAATTACTGGCTTAAAAACGCATCTGCTAAGGCAGAGCTCGAGGTCTGCATCGCAGGCATGCGTGGTCCCACTCTGCTTCTGAAAGTAAGATCAGAGGTAATTCTCCTCTCCAGAATAGGGGACCACAGAGCTCTGTGATAGGGGAGGCAGAGTCAGGACAGGATCCAGAGGTGCTACAGAGCTACAGCTGCAATGCGGTCTGATGGTCTCTGCATGCTGCTCTGGGTATTGGCCAGGGAGCAAAGGAAGCTCCTTTGCCCTCACCTCTTCCTCCCCACCCCTACAAAACAGCATCTAGGTACTCCCCAGGCTGAGAGATGCTTGCAGCTAGGTAGTAAATGGAAAACAGGATGGGTATTTGGGGTCTGCTTCACAGTGTCACAACTTTCTCATTGAGCTGAACCAAAGAAATCTGCAACAAAGACAGACCCAGTGGACTGCAGGATTTGTATTGCACTGCTCACCAATCAGAACTGCCAATGATGACAGGTGAAAACAGATAATAGATCCAATTGGCAAACCTTGAGGCTATTAATGCTGGCCCAAACCATTTGAGACTGGCATCCTAAAAGCTTTTCTTCATTCTGATTCCTAATGGCTAATGTACCAGAGGCTCTCCCTCTCCAATCACCTTGGTATGCATCAGGCTGGCTTTCAATTTCCCTGTGTCCTCTGCACGGGAAAGAGAAAAGAAATTAACAAGGGCATAAAGTCCACTCACCAGAATACGCAAACAGGGGAGCTTGGAGAGAAGTCAGCTGGAGATGGGGTTGCTTCCTGGAACTGGGATAGCACAGCAAGGAAAAGAGTCGTGAAACACTGTGATTTATAGCTTGTATTTGTCACACATCATTATACATTAGCATACGTACACACATCCATAGCATATGTGTTAACTCACTTATTCTCTGTCTGCTCAGAAAGCTTCCAGCCATTGCTCTTGGTTGAGCTATGGCAGATCAGTTACTTCTGCCCTTTGTATGATCCTGCATCAAGAAGATACTAAAGCAATCTTGACTTTTTGCCATTAAATCTCATATGCACTCTTAATAGACAGTGCAGTGATGCCATGTTCCATTTCCAGGGCTCTCTGCTCACGGCTGTTAGAACGATTATTGCAGACGTTCAGAACTGAGCTCTCAAACTATATTCCAGCTGGGAACGTACAATTAGTTGTCACATGAAACTGAAGACCGCTTCCATATGCCTTCTGAGGCATGCCATCCATACAGGTGTCTTTGCCTTGGATCCACATACCTTCCTTCTGGTGCTAAGAGGGAGAGGATGCCTGATATCCATGCTGCAAGCTTGTGAATATGGTCAGTCAGTGGTGAAGGTAACCAAACTACTCTGTGCTACGACATCCCTCACCAGATCTGTGAAACAAAGGAAATAAATGGCTTCTTCATTAAAATAATGAATAATAATAGAATAATAAATATCTGCGATCAAAATTCCCAGTATCACAGCCCCATCTAATGGACTGGCTGAAAGATATTCGAAGGAACTACAGAACAGAGTTTATATGTTCTTTTGCAATATAAGTTATCGTGATAAACGGGACCCTGTGGTATATTAAACTCTTAATTATGGGCACAGGAGGCATTTTCTCTGAAAATTAAAAAGGTTGCAAAATGGCTGCAGCCTCTGGGAGGCAATTCGTAGAAGCAAAATGCAGCTCGGTGTTAGTGACTCCTTTATCTCCTGCCTTCAGTATCCTCTTGGCATGGATTAGCCTGGAGAGGGGAGTCTCCATATTTCTTCGTCGTGTTATCATTATGCCAGTGACTCTGGAAAGCCATAATCCTACAGAGCAGCACAGGCCCAAGGGAAAACACAAGCACATCACTGAGAGAAAAGAGATATCAGTTAATTCAGGCTTCATTTTCTATTGTTCATCTGAATCTTTTTTTAATTTAGGATAAAATGGCAGGCGATGTGTGACTTGCAGAGAAATAGCTTGGCCTGCACAGTGTCAGTAACACATCTACGTAAGCCTGCTTGAAACACAATTAAGCTGGCACCATCATGACCATAAGGTTTGTTACCTAAATATCAGGTCTCATGGCTGGACTAAGCTGCACAAAACACAGTTACATGCAGCCCGGTGCTGGAAGGAGGGATTCCATGAGGTTTACACCCTGCTTCTGGAGGGAATAAGAGTGGCCTTTTTAATTGCAGGGCTTGTTCTCTCTGGAGAAGAGAAAGCTCCAGAGATACCTCGCTGTGGCCTTGCAGTACTTGAAGGGAGACCTTCAAGTGCTTCTTCATCCTACACCAGATTTGGTGTACAAAAGTCTGGTTGCCCAGAGAGCTGTGGGTGCCCCATCCCTGGAGGTGCCCAAGGCCAGGCTGCATGGGGCCCTGGGCAGCCCGAGTTGGTGGGAGGCAACCAGCCCATGGCAGGGGCTTGGGGTTGGGTGGGCTTTAAGGTCCCTTCCAATCCAGGTCATTCTATGATTCTATGTATAGAATAACTAATGGTTGCTAGACATCCGCAAAGGTATTTTGGATCACAGAAGTTTTCTGAGATAAAGTTGCTAGGAATATTTCATGCCTCTTCCTTAGAGCTGTTCTTTGCTCCTCCTACATTGTCAATCAAAAAAGTATGTCTTGCCAGATGACTCAAAGCCCTGAGCCCCCAACGCATTCACCAGTGCACATTAACATGCTCCTGAAAACAGGAACAATTAAGCAGCAAAAGACCTTTATAGATGTTGTCATCAGGATTGCCCACTTTTATTCTCTTGTGAAGGTTTCCCAGCACTTTCCTCAGCTCATTAAATAGAGAGCTTGAGATCTACCTATCTTTTCCCTTGTGAGACTGAGTGCTTAGACACAAACAAGGTCTTTTTGTACTGAATCAATAAATCAGCATCTTCAATCAATAAATCAATAAATCAGTATCTTAAAGGATTTCTGAGCTGAGCATCTGTCTGTAATACTTAGGTGAGAGCCTGATGTGGACTGTGTGCACGCTGGTGTGTAAGCCCCATGAAGCCTGGCCAGGGAACCAACTCTCCCACATCAGTAACATTTGCTCCCCCTAAGTTAAGAGATGCTCAGATAAATCATAGGACCACAGAATCTTTTGAGGTGGAAGGGACCCTGAAAGGCCATCTAGTGCAACTCCCCTGCAATGAACAGGGATACCTATAGGTCGATCGGATGTTCAGAGCCCCAGCCAGCCTGACCTTGAGTGTCTGCAGTAATGGGGCACCTACCACCACCTCTATGGGCAATCTGTGCCTCAACACCCTTGTTGTAGAAAACTTCTTCATTATATCCAATCTGAGTCTTTCTTCTTTTAGTTTGAAACCATTTCCCCTTGTTCTATCGCAGCAGATCCTGCTAAAGAGTCTGTTCCCTGGGCAGGACCGTTTTGGGGGAGGTATCATCCCAAATAGAGTAAATACTGTACATGTTTCTCTACCGACCACCAGCCACTGCTGTCCACTTCCCCAGAGGCTGGAACAACGAGGCACAAGTGTTCATCTTTTGGAGATTCAACCATTTGAAAGCCACAGAAGTTGACCAGCTGCCAAATCCCCAGTTGAAGTGTCAGCTTCTCTTCTGGCCCCACACAGTGTCCACAAGGAAACACTTCAGGATTAATTAGGGAAATGTCTGCTTGGGTTAATGGCTTTGGTGGAGAATGACTTTTCGGGTATGGATAGGTTCACCCCTGAGATGTGCAGACACAGCAATGCAGCGTGCAGGTCCAGCCCTGCCATGACCAAGCTTTGCGTCACCTCCTCCAGAGCCACCGCAAAACAGCAGAAGAAAGGGCAGGTGGACGAGCCTGTTCCCATGGCTGAGCAGCGCACCATTCCTAATTGCCAGCACAGGCCCAGCTAATTACGAGGTCATTAGGGAGGAAGAGGCTGAAGCAATCAGGATTTTTGCAGTTGGAGCCCAGCTCCATGCCCCGCTCCCAAGGGCTCTGCAGAGAACACGGACATCTAGTGGCAGCTCCGGGGACTTCAGTAAACATAGCCGAAAACGTGAGTTATTTGCCTTTTTCCTCTCTTGTTTCTAGGAGTAAAAACATTTTATTCCATAGTACTCGAAGAGGGAGGGAGAGAGACAAGTCCTTTGTGCTTGACCCGGCTGTGATGCTATGCAGCGCTGCAACCAGATTCTGGTGCTGTTTCACTGCAGGGCAAATGCTGCACCTTTCCATGCTGACCCAGGTTCTGAAGGCAGCAGCTATTTGCAAAGATTCCCAAACCTGGCCGCTCCCAGCCTTTGGCCCCATCACGCTGACCACACAGTGCAGGCACTGTCACCATGTGCCATGTCTGCACTGCCCAGAGATGTGAAAAGCAGTCCTTGCACACAGCACTTTTCAACTGACTCACATCCCAGGGCTTGCAAATGTGTCCGTCGTGTAACTGACTGCTCCTGGCAGTGACAGCTCTCAGTCCCTGCTCCTCAGTTGGGTTGCCAGCAGCATCACCAACTTCATGCGTCTGCCCAGACGGAGTTGGCATGTAGTGAAGGGACTTTCACATAGGTGAGCCCCATGTTTTCCTATTTAACGGGGGACAAGTCAGCCTCCTGGGCCATCAGGCATCTAAGAAATACAAATTTCATCCCTTCATTAAGCAAAAGGAGTAAGGGAGAAAGCACAAAGCAAAAAAAATCTGAGTGTTGAATGCTAATAGCACTGTAGCTGTTATGCAATTCTTTACAGAAAATCAAAGACAAATGATAATACTAGAAAAGCACATTATTATTTTACAGGCTTAGCCCAGAAGTGAGAGGAGGAGGAAGAAAAACATGCACAGCTGCTTTTCTGTTTTGTGGCCATGCTGATGTGCCTACAGGTTATAAAATTTTGCAAGATCTGTATGGGCTGTCTGACTGCAGGTAAATTCTGAAGCCTGTGTTCACCAGGCAGCCCATCTCCTCACATATGTGCAGGTGATGTATAAATATTATATATTTTGGTAAATTCACCGAATTTGCTCTCAGATTAAAAAGGTGAGGTTATGCAAAGCTGTCCGGGTGAGTCACAGAATCGTTTGAGTTGGAAGGGACCTCCACAGGCCGCTAGTCCAACTGCTCTGCAATGAACAGGGACACCTACAGATTGTCCCTCTTCTGTAAGAAATAGGTTTACAGAGGTTGCATGGAGCAGGAGTGGCTGCCCCATCCCTGGAGGTGCTCAAGGCCAGACTACATGGGGGCCTGGGCAGCCTGAGCTGGTGGGGAGCAGCCAGCCCACGGCAGGGGTTGGAACTGGGTGGACTTTAAGGTCTCTTCCAACCCAAGCTATTCTATGACATTCTATGATGAATATATGCGTTTGATAACTAATTATCTTCTGTACTGCACATCTGAGTTGAATTTGAAGAAGCTGGCTTACTCCCTCCCTATAAGAGAAGAAGCTGGAGAAGGTTGGTGCAAGACCAGAAAGGGTGAGATGGGCTGCACTCTCATAGAAAGCCATGAAACCTGCTGAGGTGACACCAGGGCCTTGCTGCTAAGTGTGCAAGTGCACTTTGGGTGATGAAGGCACATGGTGATTGCATTTGTCTCCACTGGTTGTTCTGACCTCACCTTCCCCTCAGCAGTGATTGACCCAATGCAATTAAGGGAGGAAGTTCAGCAGCTGAAATTTCAACGCTGAAGATTAGCAATTACTCAGAACGAGCAGGGATTGCTTCCCTGTCCCTTGTCCTCTTTGATTTTTTGGTCTGTACAGCAGTAAGCATGCCATGGTCCTTTCTAATATGAGAACTCTCTGCAATACCTCAGAACTGATGGGCAAAGCCTTGTGTACTCGTGTCCAGTCCTATCCCCCTTCACGCGGCCAGGACAGAGTCTTTCCCCTCAGCTCTGAAGCTCGGCCAGGAGCCTGAGACATGGGCACAGCACTGACCTACTACATGTCACTCACAGCAGTTAACTTCAGGACCATGCTTTTTTCTTGCCCATCAGCCACCAACATGCCCCATCACCATGGTGAAGGAGACTGCTCCACCACGTGTTAAGCTGCAGGAACCCACTTGCATGCCTGAGCTCAGCGATATGCGGATATTTTAAACATTTTGATCTATTACATATCCTCTGGCTAAACAAAAAGGTCTTTTTTACCCACTTTTAATTTCTTTCCCATGCTGCTGAGAGCCATGGTGATGAATGACCCTGCATGAACCCTGTAGGAGCTAGTGGTTCTTTTGCGGACTGCTTCCAGTGCAATTCATTGGCACCCAAGCTGCTTTCTGCCGCAGGAGCTGCAGGCACTTTGTGCTAGTTCCTCATCGATCACTGCAGGCACCAGACAAAAACACCTCTTCCCACTGGATTCGGTCGGGAGCTGCAGTGTACTTTGGTGGGAGGGAAACAAAGCCTGGAGCACCTCCATTTGTTTCACATTTCCAGCCCTCTTGATGACGCAGCCAAGGCTGTGGCAATGTACGATCTATTAGGGTCATTGCCACCTCTCTCCTAGGAAGCTGATCCCGATTTGTCAGTGTGATGGGAGAGGCAAAGGCTGCATGAGAACCTGCATGAAACAGCAGCCTGCAGAGACTAAAGGTCTCACTGCTCTTAGAAAGAAGAGGTATCTTATCTGTAAGAGAAGCCCAAAGAGAGGACTAACGGAAAACTCACAGGTCTGTGTGTCCTAGAAGCCACCTCCAGTGCTGGTTGTTTGATTTCTGAACTAATGGAGCTGAAAGAGTGGAAAGGGTTCTGGCTTTCAGCATGGAAATGATTTTTACAGCCACAAATGACCAACGCACACTTCGCTGTGCAACTTTCAGAGGGAAAGTGAGGTCCTGAGATTCAGTCAATTGCCTGAGATGTTGGAACTTTGGAGAGTCTGAGTGCTTGAAGTGATCTTCCTGACTTCTCCCATGACAAGACCCTGACTTTTCCCCCAGTCCCTTCTCAGCAAGACGATGCTTTCAGTTACATTGACAGCTTGTTTTGCAGAAAGATACCTTTCCTGCTTGGAATGAAGAGCTGAGTTTGGTCCTTGGCACCTACACAGGCTGCAGATGGCTCATCAGCTGCCTCCAGATGGGTCTGAATGGTGTAATTCAGGAAAGCTCGGGATGGGGCAATATGATATTATGTCTGTGCCTCATTTCCCCTTCTTTCTGGTGGCAGTAAGGACTCACAATTCCACAGATGCTCCATTCCTAGCATACTCAGACTGTGGACTCCTGTGGATGAAGATGATGCCTTGCTGAGGAGATATGGAAGGACCTCCCAACTCTGAACCTTCAGACTTTCCAGGAGCCTCATCACATCCCCATTCTCACATGGTAAATGGACTCCATGGGTAGCTTGCTGACCTACTCCCCTATATCCTATTCAGTAACTGTTGGAGTTCTTCTTGTGACTAAGTGTCATGGCCCAGTTGTGAGCATACCCAGAATTAATAGCGTGGGACACATCACTGGAATGGAGGTCCTTTCATTCCAGTCCTCCAGACAAAGCTGTATTAGTAGCATGGTTTGCAGCCTTGGCGCAGAAATCTTCTCCAGTGTTGGACACTGTTGTACCAGGGCACTGTTCTGCTTAGACAGGTAGGGCTGTGCTTACAATTTTGCTCATATTACTACAAACTCCCATCCTTTACATCCTTCCAATTCCCTTTCTTGGCTGCAGGCATTTCAGTTTGGGCTGCCTTTGCTGCATTTAATCAGCCTAGGCACATAAACTACAAATTCTTGCAAAGATTGAAACGCTTAGGTCTTATATACATGTCTGGAAATGATTAATACTCTTTTTTTTTTTAACTTGGAAATTTATTAGGAGGTTTGAATTATTGTTCACTTATGGTGGCACTGCAATGAGTTATATTCATTTCTGAAGTTTTGATAGTGATCAGAAACATCTCCATTGGTGTTGTAGAGGGTTATTTTACAAACAATTAATAACATTTTCTGAAGTTCTCTGTGTGAAGTAGAAAAAGGATGATAACTTCATTTTAATGAAGAAGTGAACCCACCAGTCTTAGCTCTCTTCGGTGTGCTTTCAGCACAGAACTCACCCAGCCATGAAGTTGAGAGGCTGTGGTGTTAATTTCTGGATATTGTCCCTTTTACACACAGTTGGCATCATTTTAGCACCATCTGGACATATGTTTCAGAAAATAAATGTTTCAAAGAAGATGTATCAAGGTTTGTAAGTCATTTGGACTCTAAAAGGAACATGTTAATACTATAATGGATGGGAAACCAAATTGGACTAAGATTGCAAGGTTGATAGTCATGTAAGGTGTCTCAGTTTCAGAGGGTCATTCTTGAAATACTTCTAAGACCTTTCCTAGAAAGGACAAGTGCTTGCCATGTGCCAAATTGGGTGTACAAAACTATGACTGCCTACAGGAAGGGCAGCCCTGGGCCTACACTCTCCTGTTGCAGGCAGCACCATTACCAACTGCCATAACAAAGCCTGACCACTGCCTCCTTGCATAACCAAGTGTGAGTTTTGCCAAAGTATTTATACACTGATAAGAGCAAAAACAAAAAGAGAATTCACAGTAACAAAGGAGACAATTCGGTCTGGAAGAGTTTTGCCCAGAGGTAATTTTGTAGCTGAGTGATCTAGGACTGCGTGCAGAACTTATCCAGGGGAAAATAAAAGCAGTCTTATTACTGTATTGATAAAAACGTCTGTTTCTATGTACACAGATTTTAGAAACTCTTCTAGTTCAAAATTAGCTTTGGCTTCATGTCATCACTTACAACACCCAGCTCTGACAGTAGGCAAATTGCTGCCCTGTAACAGCACAGGCCGCTTCTCTTATTTTATTGAAGAGGCTAAAGTGGTGCCTTTAGAGACACAATTTCCAAGAATATTTTAAGAATCATAGAATCATTTGAGTTGGAAGGGACCTGTAAAGGTCATCTAGTCCAGTTCCTCTGCAATGGACAGGGATGTCTACAGCTAGAGTCACAGTGGCCGATGCAGACATCCATTGAAATTATCCCAGCAAGAGTGTAGGCTATCATGACAGGAAGAGTCCTTAATTTCCATACTGCCCCTGCAGCAATAGGGAAGGCACTAAATATTCCTCTTTCTCTCAAGCTCATCTTCCTCTGATGGTGTTTTTAAAATGAAGTCCTGCAAATATGTTGAACTCTGACTTTTACAAGGACAGCTATTAATCGTAAGGCAAAGATGCCTCCTCTGATGGATGTTTCTGTTATTACAATTGAAGTTTTGTCTCTTGAAATTAAGAAACAGTAATTAAAGTATTTAGCGCCATGGGCTGATAGAATTGTTTTGACACTAGTTCTTAAAAAAACCTGAAGTTCCGCATCTTCTTTCCCAGCACTGTGTTATACAAGGACTGCTGGAAAATAATTGAGAATTGTAAACCATTTCAGGCTATGGTTTACTGCATGATTGGATTTGGGGGGACTTTTAAGGGTGAAGAAAAAACATCTGGCACCTTGTAAAAAATCTTTGTGAAGAGAATAGAGAAGAAATAACATTAACAGATGCGGCAAACAGCCATCATGAAAGTAGAAAATGTACGGTGGAAGATTTCTACTTGTCAATGTCATGAAATAGTCTGTATGCCTAGGAAGAGGGGTAAAGAGTGGACTAATGGGGCAATTGAAAAGGGTCAAGTTGGGGATGATCATTACAAAGGACACAATGCTGCCCTACTTTTTCCTTGTAGGGAAAGATACTAATGAAATGCAACAACATTTAATTCTTTCCTGTGTGTTTAGACCCACACAAACAGGTGTGTGTGTGTGTGTGCAGGAATAATATTTTTTCCAGCTAGAAGTAGGTGAACCAGAACAAAAAGGTGGCTAGGGCTGCTGGATATGTGTGATGCAGACTGTGGGAGCAAAAGTACACTTCTGAGGCAGTGGTACAGGCTGCCCAGGGCAGTGGGCATGGCCTCGAGATGCCAGAGCTCAGGGAGCATTGGGACACCGTTCTCAGATGCAGGGTTCAGATTTTGTGTGGTCCTCTGTGGAACCAAGGGTTAGACTCAGTGATCATTGTAGGTCCCTTCCAGTTCGAGGTAGGCTGTGATTCTGTGATTCTCCCTCTCCAAAAATAGCAGGAACTGTAGCATCCGTGTCTAGGGCCACTGCTGAATGAACACATATATACTAGTGTTCCAGCATAGCATACATTTAAGCATTCTTGTTGAAGCTGGAGCCCAGTTCAGAAATGGCAAGAAAGAAAAGAGCAAACGGCTTTGAATATGCTGTAGAATCAAAGAAATAATCAGCATGGTCCTGTGTTAGAGACAGCATTGGAGATGGGGCTTGGCAAAACGATAGCTGTGAAATTACCAGGCTCTGGGGTCTGTGAGCCTGAGAGGAGGTGACAGAGATGTGTAAAGATACTACTGGGGTGTTAGATAACGTGGCACATGGAGGAGCTGTCATTTCAGGAGAAGCTGTCTGTTAGGCTGAAAGCTTTGGATGAGGCTTTTTTAAATCATATTTTATTTCAGAGCTTGTGGATATAATGACGACAGTTTGCACAAAAGTCAGGTCCCTTGTACAATTTAATGGGGTTTGGCAAGATGTTTGAGTGTGCTCAGCACGTTGGGGCAATAGGGAAGAGCTGGAGCACTAGCTGCTGCCTGTGGAGCATGTGGAAGTCTGAGCAGCCCCTGAGCCCCAGTGCTTGGTTTCTGAAGCAACATGTAGATTTTTTTCAATAAAAGAGGCCTAATCCTTATTATTTATGAGCTCCCACCTTCAGAATCGTGTCCCACTAAACACCAGAACCTCTGGAAACTTTGCTATTTCCTTAAGGAGCATAACAGCACATCTTCAATACCTTCTCTCCCTACCACACAAATGTAGGTGGCCGCTCAGCTCTGAGAGTGCTGGAATTTGTCCCGTCAGAAATCAACATGAGAAGTCATCTTCCAAAGTGGGGTTGATTCTCTCACAGGATTCATCTTGCCTCTTATCAAGCAAACCAAATATATCTTCTAAATTATCTGGGGGTGGAAGATTGCTCATTCAGTTGTTTGTTCACTGAGCTGCAAGTTTTCTATTAGCAGTGGAAGGGAGGAGTCAGAAAAAAATGGAGTTTGATTGAGTTTTAGGTTAAAGACTGCAGTACAATCTCCTACTATCCTCAGCTGTTCAGAGGCATAAGTGGACCAAACTGTGTGAGCGAACTCTGTGTTGTTAATATGACCATAATTGAAATAGTGGGCAGTTTTTCACACTTAGAATTCATTTAGAACAGTTATGCATTACTACCTCAATAAGAAATTAAGGACCTAACTCTGGGCCCCCAAGAGAGAAAATTCTGGCTTGTATTCTGCCTACATATACTAACATTAATGCATAATGCAGCACGTTTCTTCCTTTCTCTGCCTGTCCCTTTCTTTTTCTCATACTCGTATGCACGCAGCTGAACTCCCACACAAAGTTCTATGGGGAAATTACAGCCTGCTCTTGTCACTCCCTTCTTTGTCAGTGAAATATTGCCATAGGTCTGGAAAGCACTCACTTTGCACAGTACCAAACTTCTTCCAGCTCAGGAAGATCATACTATGATGGTATATAAATTAGAATTTTCTGTGTAAATCAATGATTTTTTTTTTTTTTCTCTCTCACAGAAACTGTGTTGCAGCTGTATTAGTCATAAACTGTAGCTTTCATGTTGGCAAATCTTTGGGTACTGGGCATGAAGAACCAAACTTCCTGTTGTCAGGTCACATTATCTCCAGGATTTCTTACAGGCAAATTGTGTCCTGAATGCTCTGCATGATTCACCAAAAAAAAAAGGTCTTTCTCCATGTAAAGCATCAGCTTCCATTAAGCAGAAGAAATAAACCACCGCATGCAAAAGATGTGAATGCGTGGCTTATGAATAAGCAGAACCATTTTAGGAAAATCACCTCAGAGCAAGGCAAACAACAGTAACACTCAGATCAGTACTCTTGATCTTCCAAGACCAGTGCAAGCAGTCTTCCCTTTGTGAAAAGGGGGAACAGCCCATGGTTTGTTATCAGTGACGCTAAGAGGGACACTGATGCCATGAATGTGGAGGTGAAGTGGTGAAGATGCACAAGGGGCAAGAACAAGGACTTGTCTCAAATCTCAGCAGGGAGAGGGTGTCTGGGCCAGGACAAGTGGCTGCCAAGGGGCAGCAGTGAAAAGGTAGGAGGCTGGTAGTGATGTGGGAGGTCCACAGAGATAGGCATGAAGAAAATGTTATTGCCATACACCATAGTTGACTAACCGCAGGGAGGCTGAGGGCCATGGTGATAACATGCTCAGTGGCATAGAGCAATGGCTTTAAAAAAAATGTTTTGTTCAGCATTTCATGGGGAACTTAGCTATAAATACTCTTACAAATAGAGAGTTCTGCTCTCCCTTTCTGTTTGTATTGCTGTGGAAAAGTTACAGCCTGGTGCCTCCTTCCACCTGCGTATCTCCCCATAGGACTTGTGAAGTTTGCTAACTGCCTGCAGTCTCAACATTAAGCCTGAAAAAAAAATCACCATCTACTACCAGCAGAACTCCAGTAAGTGCTGTCATTATACCACTAAAGGAAAGTCTTGCTCCTCAGTCCTGTCTACACGAGATGTCATCTACCATTCTGATACATGTGCCATATGGAATACTATACTACTGCACACAAGAGAGAAGCAGTTGTGATTCAGGTCTCAGGGAAGACTTGGCCCTTAGATAGGGCTGATGGAGTCCCTAAGAGACATTCTATGTGACAGTTTTTGCATGATATCTTGATCTCAGAGCTTATTGTGGGTTCTCTCATCTCTGTCAGATGAAAGTTAATGATTCTTTACTTCTTTCAGCCCCCAGGCAGCTATTTCTATCCTTGGCTCTGGACCCACTGAACATCATTTTCTCATGGTTACTCAGCCAGGCTTGAGAAATTTGAGTGGTGTGCAAACATTCTCAGGTAAATGATGACAATGTTGACTTGCAAATCTCAGATACTTTATCCTTCCAACAACACAAGGGAAAGTAACAAATAGGTCATTTTGGACTCAGAGAATGATCAAATTCACTATTTCCCTTCATATCTAAATACAGCATGGTTCTCCTCACTTCTCCTTCAGGACGTTTTGGAAGATACCACCACAACTTTACCAGAAAGCAAAATTAAAATTGCAAGATGTCTCACATACTCTGCAAGGTTGCTATTGGAGGTATTTCCTTGTCCTTGTAGAACAAAAATCAGTAATTTTTTTGTAGATGAAAAATGAGAATCAGTTAGTGGAGTTCTAAAATATTGCAACAAAATTTAGTAGAAAATGAAACATTCTAAGAAGGAACCTATAGTAAGTGGATTTGAATTAGCTGCAAACATGGACAATTTTCTTTCTGTCACCAGACCATGCAGAATATCTGCTTGAATCGAATTCTCTCTTTATATCACATGTGTCTTTCCTTTATTTCCTGTCACAGATAGATGTGTGATTAAACTATCTCTTTTGATATCCCCAAAAAATGATGAAAGAAGATTACACCATAAATCATAAATCCCCCTTTTCACTTGTTTGTGAGATTTAGACAGCTTTCAAATTTTCCCGTGGTGATTACTGCAAATTGTAATAGAGATAAAACATAAAGCGTTTATAGGTATCTTTCAGAGGCCATAAGATTTATGAGATCATTTTATAGTGATAATTTTGATGACAAATGCAGTCATATAGGGTTTTTTTTTTTTTTCCTGGTTGCTTTTATTTTCACTTGCTATGAAGCTGTTAGATTAAAATGCCACTTAAATTTTTTACTTCTTTTTGCTAACAGAAATGAAAAGATGGAATCCCACTGAGCTGGTTGCTATCTTTTTTCTTCTTATTATTTGCTTTCTTGGGAGCAGGATATTCCCAAATGTAACCTCTCCTGTTATGTCTGCTGTAGCGATCCAGAAAATCCAAGACTATAATAGGAGGTTGCTCACCCTCGAGACTTTTGGGTGCTGGTGGATGTCAAGTTACAGCACTGGAGATCCAGGACCGTGCTCCATGGCAGTGAGAGGAGAGCACCAACAGAAGAACCAACAGAAGCCAAAGCTAAGCTATTAGATATTGCCACCAGCTTCCTTCTCTACTCCCTGGCAGCTAGCATTGCCACCAAACCCCATATCCATTCTCTAGCCATTTAAGTAAAGCTGGGACTCTGGTGTGTTTCTGGATATGATTAAGAGGTATTAGGTGCAGAATCCAAGAGAGACATATATAGAATAATAGAATGATTTGAATAGAATGGACCTTTAATGTCATCTAGTTCCAATCCCTGTGCTATAGGCAGGGACACTTCCCTCTAGACAAGGTTGCTCAAAGCCCCATCCAGCTCAGCACACTCCTAATGAACTAGCACAAGGTGAATAAGTCCAAGTGTTGTTTATGCATCTCATTTTTCTTGTTATACCCATGAGTAAATGTCAAATATTTTTTGAGGTGACTTGCAGTCTCAAAATATTTACACAGAGACTTCTATTTTAGTAGTAGGGACTATTCACAGCATACAGAAGACCTCCTGGCTCAAAGGCCTCGGTCCCAAAATAATGATGAGCTCTGTTGGCCAATAGTGTCCTGTTTGCAATGTTTATTGAGGTTTGGTTCAATTAGACTCACAGGATAAGAAATCTCAGGAGGCCATAATTTGATAGTGTGATTCAGAGCCATTAATAGATTGTAATAACTGTAATGTAATTGGTGATATCATTATCCTTCCTCTTACGTTTTGTTGCTTTTGCATCCTGCCCTTGGGTGGACCAGGAAGCCTCTAGACCATTCCAGAAAAGGCAGCACTGGGACAGTGTACGAAAGTCCTCCAGTGGAGGGATACACAGACACTCAGTGAGCGCTGACAACCACACAAGAAGAAGTTATTCAGGTGCCAAATCTGGCTTTTCACTGTCAGCATTGGGACTAGATATGCTGAAATTGGACTCAAAGGGAAAGAGATCTTATCTTCATGTCACCAGTTTGTACAGTGAAGCAAATGATTTGTAGAGAGTGCCATGTGTTGTTGCACTGGAGTTACTCTCTAATTACACAACATTGGCACTTTCTGATACATGCAGTAATCATTAAATCTGTAATCACCACATTTCCTACATATTTGAGAATCTCTCCCATGTTAATACAATATAATTAAACCAGCCCCTGTTTCAACAGCATCTGCATTAAAAAAGAACACCAAAGAGACCATAATAGGTGAAGAGAGGTTAATAATAGGTCATGTGGTTAATCTTCCAGTTACAAGGGCAAACACTAATTACAGGACTGGGAAGGAAAAGGGCAGCCTGATTGCAATGTGATTATGGTGACCTTGTTAAGAGCGATCCAAGCCGTGGTGGGGCCTCAATAAATAATGATAATACATCCCTCAGCACGTCCCTGTGGATGTCAGATGAATGCTGAGAGTGGGCTATAAGGACAGAGCCTGAGCCACGCTATTCTCCAGCCCTGTCTCAACACAGCAGGATTGTTGGCTTCTCACTCTGCTCACAGAAAAAAAAAAAAAAAAAAAGCATCAGCTACTGATAACAAATATATAATTTTGGCTTCTAACAGGCCCCACAGTACAGTGTGTTACAAATCAAAGTGAACTTCAGCACGTCTGTGCAACGGAGGTGGAGTTGAGCAGCACGATGCACCACACTGTCAACGGTGCTTAGGGAACTCCCAGGCAGCTGAAGAACTGTTAGTTACCATTGAGATGGAAAAATGATAAAACCTCAAGCTTCTCCTGCACTTTTTATAACCTCAAGTATAAACTGCACAGCCCAGGAAGATGTATCCCGCAGATTATAACAGTTTAATTATCTCAGGAGAAAACTTGATGTCTGTGTTGCAAACTGGTCCGTGGAGAAATTACTAGACTCCCAAATTTAATTAGGGCAGAACTCAGACAGGGAACACAGCGAGGTTAACACAGATGTCTGCATGTCCCATCATTCTCACATCCTGTAATAAACAGGCATTTGGGGAACTATATAAGTCAGTACTGGAAGCAAACAGTCCTGTATTGCAGACACAAGGCTGGTGCCTGCTAAACACCCATAAAACTGCTTGGGTCATGGGCATGGAAAGTCTGTTGTTGCTGCTGACAATCTTATATGTTAATTGAGGACAGGGGTAGTTTGAAAAGCAGTCTCTCCAGACACATCAGGGCTATGCAGAGCTCCTTAGCCATCTCACAAGCTGCTGGACTGAGAGCAGTGCCAGAAGCTGTTCTAGCTCTCCCCACTTCTGTTTCTAAATTGTCTGCAAAAATGTTTTTTTAAAAACCTCAGATTTCTTTCTTTATTATAACATGTGCTTTTACCTATTTTTCCCCCCCGCCCCCTTCAAAAAAGAAGAAGTGTTGTGGCAACCACCACAAACACAAGGAAATCATCCTTCTGGGTTCAGCAATGCCTACAAAGCAGCTCCTGGCTGTGCAGAGCCTTGCTCTTGAGTACCCAGCAGGAAATGGGGCAGTCCAGCCATGCAGTGCAGGTTTGTGAGTACACTTGTTTGTGAGTGTGGGAAGAGCACTTGAACCCTGAAGATGTGAAGGAAATCTGCGACAGCTGTCTGTGCATGTACACAAAAACACAAAGCAATTAAACCTTGACATTTTTCTCTAGATTCTACTCATGAGGATTTCCTATTTAATAGTAGAATAAATTCCAATTAATTAGTTCTGTTCTGCCCACCCAGAAGTTTGCACTGTGGGTTCTGATAAAAAGCAATTTCACAGTGAACACAGATACCCAAAACGCATCCGCAGGGCAATCCCACTAACTCCTGTAGTAGCTTCTGTAGTGACAGTCACCCACATTTGAAACGTTGAGTGGAATGATGAAGAAGGCAGGGAAAAAAAAAAAAAAAAAAAAGGGTTTAAAGATGGTAATTTTCTGTTAGAGGCATTTCTTCCTGCTGCTGAGCACCTCAGGTTGGAATATCCCAGGGGCAGATCTCAGTCTGAAGGAGAAAGGAGCAGAGATTTTCCATGCATGTATTTCCAAGCCAGTTTTCCCATCATTGTGTGAGCTGCACCTGAGTTTGGTCTCTAAATATTCCCAGAATCTAGAAAGGGGTCACGATACAGCAATGCAGGAGTGGCTGGGCCCCCCAAAGTCCCTGCCTTTTTTGTCCCTGGCATTTTGAAATCCTACTCAACTTCTGAGCTCATTCACCCCTGTAGCAGTATGACAAGGGAAGCGCCCAGTGGATTCCCAGGAGCCAGACAACTGCAGAGGACTGCTGTCACCTTGGATCAGTTTCACTCTTTGTTCAAGAGTCAAGTTCTTTTGTCTTTGCTGCAGTCACCATTTTTGACAAAGCTCATTTTGCAAAGATGGATAAACTGAACTCAGATCTGAGGGCTCAAATACACCATTCGGGACCTCACCAGCTTTCAACTACCTGCTATTTGAGAACTTGCATGATTATGTCTAATAGAACTTAACTGTTTACTTCTTGCTATAAATCAAGGATTTTGTCAGGGTTGCTAAGGGACACTATTCATTCTCTTTTACTTGAGGGCTGAATAGTAAATAGTTCTCCCTGAAAGCAACTTAATCTATGATTTTGCTTCATAGAAGATGATATTCTTAATTCAGCTCTTACCACTGCTCAGTCACTGTTGCTCCTCTGAGTTTAAGCATGACAAAAAGGACAAAGGCTGTGAACTTTCTGCTAGAGTGAAATGCTGTTAAAGAATACACATTTAAGGCATTTTGAGAAAATTTAAGGCATTTTGAGAAAAAGAATTATTTCAGTTAACAAGGGATGCACGTGATCACTATGCCTTCTGAGCATTAGTTCTAGTTACAGCATCCCTAATGAAGGCCTCAGACGGCACAACTGGGTTTACCAAAGGATCTGGTGTATTATAACAATTGTAAGCCTCATCGAGGCTATGAAAGAAGTAAGTCTAGAGAAGTGAGCTGTGATGTGCTAACCAAGCAGCCACAAAATAAGAAAGATGATTTAGAACAACTTTCTGGTAAGCAGAGAGATCTGTTCTCTGCCCTCCACAGAATAACTACTGTGACATTTTCTTTCCTTTATCTGCTCACTCAAAGAATTTGGAAGCCTGGTCTCTAGCAAGTGGATGTTGTGGTAAAATAAGCAATTTGAGCATTGGAATACCTGCTAATTCAGCTAATCCTGGAGCTCAAGTAGTTCAGAACAGTTGCTACCACTTCCAGAAGTCCAACTTGCTCTTGTCAATGCATCCTTATCTAGTACTGCTTATGTGTGTGACACCTTGTGCCTTCATCATCCCTGATGTGGATCTCTGATATGGCATGAGGGCATTTCCAGAGTGCACTTTCATCCAGCAAGTGCCCTGCAAGCAGAGTTAAGCCTGAGGGCCTCCAGGCAAAGGCAGTGAGCCAGGTGAGGGTCACCTCAGATGAGTTGATGGTTTGGGTCTTGGTGAAAGCATCCTGCCATTATCAAACTTAGAACTGCCAAGAATTTGGCCTGTTCTCTTCATGGCCTCTATGTACTTGCATCAGAGAGAGCTAGTGTATGTGAGAACAGCTCCTTCTGAGCAGGTGAGGTGGTTTCCTTTCAGATGGCAGCCTAGCTGTGCTGGAGTGGGGAGGGGAAAAAGGGAAAGGAAGGGTTTCTCATGTTTGTTCTACACAACAGTGACATTACTCATTATTTGCACAAAGTGCATTTCACTGATTGAATTTTTATTTATTAGGATGTATACTCTTCAGCAGGCAGTGTACCTCAGAGGGACTTGAATGAATTAATCAACACATGCTCTCTACCACTGATCAAATGCAGGATAGCAACAGATGGCCACATGCTAGCAATTTCCTGGCAGATGGGTCCTATCCACCATCTTTCACTTATCCAATTTAATGCTGAAAACCACAAGCAAACTAATTGAAAAATAGCATTACACACAAACCCTCTTTTTCTTCTTCCCTTCCATTTGTACTGGTTGAATAATAAGTAGTAGCTGATGTGTTATCAGACCCACACTGCTTGCATGGAGACTAATAAAAGCTTAACTTTGATCTGTTTTGACAAATGTAGCTACAACTTTTGAGTATTTAATAACTGCATTAGTCAAAGCCAATGATCATGACATGCAGCAGTGTGTTATTTAAAGAAAAGGAAACAGGTATTCACGTCACCAGGGTGGTTTCTAACGCAACCAGAGCATGAGGAAACTTTTACCTCCGTTCTCCAACATCCTCCATGCTTAAAGCAATCAAAGAAAACCAGTCAAAGGGAATAGTGTTCTGTGGTACCTTCTGAAGAAGTTATGGCTTCTCCTCTGATGGACTCCATAGCTATGGGTTATTGAGTTCTTGCAATAGATCAAGCCCTGGTAGATAACTGAGCAAAGACAGAAGTCTCTGACCAAAAAGCTTTTTCTATAAGTAGGAAACAAGAGACAGTAACTGGAGACAGGCAGACTGCCTGGGAGGAGAGTGAAAAAATAAGGAACAAGACAACATTATTGGTCAGGATGGCGGCTCATAGTCTCGATGTATCTGCAGACTAACTGTTGTCAAACAGGCAATTTTGGCAAAAGGCCATCCTAGTTCAGCAATGGAAGGCAGGCAGCAACTGGAAATAAAATAATGCTATATAATAAATGGAGAGAAAAGAAAGTAAAGTAGTTAGCAATCAATATAAATGAGAAGTTAATGAGATACAGAGAAGTTACATATAAAAGCACTAGACAAAAACTCATTCCTAAGAACAATATGAAGAATTTCAAAAGAAGAACTGAGCTAGGCTAATTGTCTAGAAGAGGTTGATAATAATGGCCCAGCACAGACATAAGTGTCCCATGAGCAATTTTGTGGTATTATTATGAGGATCAGGAAGATGAACCAGTATCACACATGCTTGGCAAGCTTTCTGTTCTAGGCCAAGCAGTATCAAATCATCAGAATTAAAATATCGAAATAACTGCCAAGAAATATTTCATTTAAAATACCAGTCAGCCATCAAAACAATCAGGTTTGGTTATTAATCTGGGCCTACTCTAACAAACTGAGTTTTAACCCAGAAAGGTGCACAATCAGAGAATACAGAGGGCTCGTTAAACCAATATGGAGCATGCAGAAGCCTTATGCTGTAAAGTAGTAATGCTGGAAAGGTTATCAGATTAGTAATAGAGAAGGTGCTCATCTGTAAACAGAATCACAACATGCATTCCAGAAGATGCCATGGCAATAAGCTTGCTAATGTAACCTTTGACTTCCAAACCAGGAGAGCAGTGAAAAAGGGTAGGGAACAGATTTGTCCTCCACATAGGACATTGAAATTCAGGATGCGGTACAGTGTCCTGAGTTGTGTGTGTGTGTGCCAAATTTAAGCTAACTGTAGAAAAAAAAGTGCAACATGATGGGAAGGCTCCTGAAAATGACTTTGACTAGGAGTCTAAAAGGGTGAATCTGTTTCAGTCACAGAAAGAAGCATAGGAGGAGGCTTGATTGCAGTACGTGAATATCCTCCTGGAAAGGAAACACAGGCCACTAGAGGAGGGAATTAAACAGATAAAATGTAATGCCTCGGAATATTAATGGGAAGTCTGAAAATAGGTTTGGTAGATGCCTAGGCATTTAATATACTTGAGGCTGTAACATCTGTAGGCAGCCAGAAAGGAGAAAGCAAAGGAGAAGACAGAATCCATCAAGGATAGTAGAGAGAGACCTGATTCAAAGTAAAGGGCTGGGGAAATCATGGTTAGTAGCTTAACTAGGACTACTTACCGAAGACATAAATTTGCCAGAACCACAGAAAAGGATATGGTGATTATGAGCTGTGTTTACAACTATAACACAACAGAAAAACATAACAATGACAGCAAAATAGCAAGGTCCCAACTACTGCAAGCAAAGGTCTGCTCAAACACAACAACCATAGGCACAGAAATAAACAAAAAATATATGCTGCTTACCTCCAGAAGGCTTCAGGAAGGCAGAGATCTGCAGCAAGACATCCTTGCCTCCACTTCCAACCCATAAATAAGGTCTGGGAAGGGGTGGGTCCTGGCTCCACCCCTTCTGGTCACTCAGGTATATTTCGTACACCTGAGGCCCCCTGGGTCAGTCCTGCCTTCCTACCAGCTGCTTAATCACTAGTTCAAGACGTGACTTAACATTTCCACTATACTGATGGTTGGCCAAAAGTCTGAACTGTATAGCTGGAAGGGCAAGGTTGAGCATAGAAATGGTTTGGAAAAGAGATGGGGAGGGAAGGAGGAATATGGAGACAGGGATGTTCAGGAAATGAAAGAACTGTCAGAGAGGCTAGTTCGTGGTAAATCCTTTTGCTCCATCATTGCAAACAGATAAGTTATTAACACCCTGCCAGAGTTGGGCACTGTTCACTCCTAGCCTCTAAACTGTGAATTTAGAAAATCCTAAAATAATTCTTAAATTACCTCTTCCATTCCTTCCATTCGCTGCTAGTATATTCCAGAATACCTGATCTCCAGGGAAATGAGCACAAATCGACAGGACCTGTTCCATGGGGAGCTCATAGGTTAATATAGTAAATTTTGCAATGTTCATTCCCTTCCTGTTGGGGAACCTTTGAGAAGAGGACTGGCATTAGCAGTCCCCATGAGCACTGTCTGATTCCAGCTTTGAGAAAGGAAAATCAGCTGCAACAGTTTTGAAAGCTTCTTCTCTATCTCTTTGTGAGAGCAGCTTTGGGAAGATATAAATATGTATATACACACACATATATAATCTTTTTTACATGAAAAGAAAGAAAAATGTCATTGAAAATGTTGTGCTTTTGTCATGTATTTAAATTTCTGTTCACAAATTGAAGAAGTTTGCTGTAGCTCTTTTTATAGAAGGAATGAAAATGGAAACAGTTCCATCAAAACTTCAATGTCATTAAAAAGTCATTTTTCAAGTTGAAAAAGATTTAAAGGGTATTTTTGAATGTGATCATTACAGAAACAAAACCCATATGAAAAGGAACAGGAGAAAGAGGCTGATTTGGCAACAACACAGAATTCTGTATCAAAATAAAACACAGCCGAATTTTGAGTCTGGGGTCATATCTATTCAAACAGAAGACTTTCTGCCTCCCTTCTACTCCTGAGAAACCTGCAGTGTGCCTCTGCCAGCCGTTATCTGTGGGAGCTGCTTGTGGGAGCACATTCTCATTGAATGACAGCCACTAATCCCCAAGTAATTGAGTAAATATTCCTGAAGAGTATTTGGAAGAAATGGGTGACTCTGAGACAGGGAAGGAATGCAAGCAAAAGGGATGGAGGTAGAGGGAAAATTCTCCAGATATGAAGAATGAACACACAATGTGGATGCATTTATGAAATATCCATCTCAGCGGCTGGTGAAGGAACACATCAGATTTAGGTTTGAAGGAGCTGGGACATTCTGTCATCTCACAGTGCAGAACTCTCCCACTCCAGCAGAGCTTAGTGACACCCCTTTCTCTTATGCTGTTTTCCCTCTCACAGGGACCCAAAGAGAAAGATGGTGGTAAGACTGTTGGCACTCAGACAAGATCTGACCCTTTCTAGCTAGTCAGCACTTCTTAGCCAAAACACCAAATGAAACAGAAAGCTTGGCAGTGAGTCTTCTCCATGCATTACACTGTGGGGGTCAGCCTGTAATTCCTGGAAAAGCTTAATTGCTAGCCTACTTTGATCTCCTTGAAATCTAAATCAATTAACATACTCAACAGTTTGCAAAAAAAAAAAAAAAAAAAAAAGAAAGCATGCCTTAGCATGCCTTTTTTCCACTCTTGGTTATGTCTCCAATCTCCTCATCACTCCCTCCTTAGCTCTTAGGAATACCGTACTTAATGGCAAATGTGATGGAGATGCACTACGGAGCCCACAGAGCTATCATTTCATGTCACTGAAGGAAGAATTTCAGCTAAAGGTAAAAACGCTATTAAAATTCTTCAGGAATAGAAAAGGTTTAGGGCACAAGCAGCAAGGCATGAAATCTAGAAGCATTCATGGAATTTAGCTTGTGGGACTGATTCATTGATGACAGTCCATCTGAATGCAAATCCTGGTGCAGACCTGAAGAGAATAGAGCGCACAGCTTGATTTCCATTACCTACATGTAGTTGTCCATTGTCATCTGAGACGTTTAGTTGTCCACCTACAATCCCAGAATGATTTGGATCTCACATAGGTCACATACCCCATCCACCTCTCTTCACACCATTGTCTCTGCTGATGGCACTGACCACAACTGCATGACTTGTAAAAGCAGTGTGAGCAGACAGCTTGTACACAAATACTTACATTTAGGTATCTTAATCTGAAACTAAGCCATCTACATCTAGCTGCCCGAAAATCAGCTCTTTGTTCTCAGCTTGCTACTGAGATTGCAGTCAGAAGTTTTCAATGGTTGATCCTACATCTAACCTAAAACAGGCAACTAAGCTCAGATTAATTGCCTTCCACAACAGTCTTTCTCTCTCCATGAGATACATAGGGGGGATCTATTTGCAGAGGCTAAAGAATGTGCTCTGCAGTAGGTAAGCATAGAGGGGTGGTACCTGCCAAAGAAAGGGTGCAGCAGACTTTAATTGAATGGGTGGCATAGATTGGCATACAACATTACTGAACACGGCAAAGTGAACTGCAAAATTCCTTTTCTTTACTGAATGTCACTGCTTCTCTCCACATTAACTGCTACTACCACTGCAAGGAGGTAGAGAAATTCATTTGTATGCAGGAAAACAGAGGTGGTTGACAAGTGAGGGGGCTGATGATGCCTTTGGCACATTCCCAAATGAATGATCTTTTAAACTGTGTTTGGCAAAGCCTGGCCCTCCAATAAGCACAGACGCCTGTTCCTTGTCATGTTGTATGCTAAGTTAATAGTTAGTCTATCCTATGTTCTTTTGTGGCCTACAGTAATATCTTTTAAATGTTCTTTCATTACATAAAGGAACAGCTTAGAATATAATAACGTTTCTCTTTTGGGCAACACAATTAACCTTCCCTGAAACAACAGATTGTGTATTTAAAGGCAAAATCAATACGTTATTTTCTTGCATTACATTTAGGTGTGCTGTTTTACCAAGGCATGTGAGCACGGAGAGAGCTAACTTTTCTCAAGGAAGAGATTCGCAATTCCTCACTGCATCACATTTTTTGTTTTTGTTTTGTTTTGTTTTCAAACATGAAATACAAAGTCTGAATGCAAATAAATCATTTTGACTCAGAAATACTTCACCAGCCACAAGTCCCACCATACACCTTATCTCCATTCCTCTTCCTCCATTATGAGCACCTGGTTTTATAATTCTCAGCTCATTCCATTCTTTTCCCATCAAAGCCTTCACAATCAGTAAAGTCAGAAACCCCTAATAAGAGTTACTGGAAACATTTAGTTTGCAAAAAAAAAAAAAAAAAAAGAAGAAGCAAGAAGAAGTAGAAATGCTATACCACTGATTTTTGAAACTCTCGATAGAGTAGGATGAAAAATCATCATATTAAAAAAAAAAGTCTAAAATGTTTTTCCTAGTGAGAATGCATTAAATTAGCAGTTTGCCCTAGTGAACCACTGTCTACATGCATACATCAAGATGTTTAGGCTTTGGGGAATAGCTTAATGGCCTGTTCACTATTGAAAAACCTTTATTTAACTAGCAGAGAAGAATTTTCAGGCAAATATTCTATAATTAAAAATATTTCTTGCATCAGGCAAATTACTTGCACATTCATTTTGAGTATGAAAAATCATTTTAATATAGAAGAATGAGCCCCACTGACCTGAAAAAGAGAGCTTTTATTTTGTTTCAATGTGCTTAAAATGGAAAATATTGAATTTTACATTTAGTAATGACAGTTCCGTCCCTGGATTTAATTTTAGAAGTAGGAAAAAAACCCACAAAAACAAGAACTCCCAAAATGAGAATTAATATATTGCTTGTTCTGAAATAACTGCAAAAACTTCCAAAACTTGCTTCAAACAGCAAACCAAGGGGAGGAAGGAGCCCTCCAGCCTTTAGAGCTTGTGCACATTATTCTTCATTTGGTGATTTTATAAGCACTTTTCATCAAGATGTGATTGCTACAGACATTTCTTGAGGTACTGCTGCTTCTGCCCTGATAGGACAACAGCAACCTCTTAAACAAGAGTAAGTAATGAACAGCAAACTTGTCCCATTTGGATGAAATTACTTCTTAGCCCTTCCCTGCCCTTCCCCAGGAGCCTTATGTGGCTCTTTATTTGGCACTTCTGATCGCAGATATGGATGGATTTGTACAGGAGTGCTCAGACTTTCTGAGTCCTCTGTGAGAGAGATTTTGTTCCAGAATAACAGCCATTTCAGCACTGTTCATTAAAAACCAACTACATGAGCAAAAACAGTCTGAAGAGGCCTCTGGGATAGGAGAAGCAGCTGTGAGGGGTTGTTTTTTTTCACGTATTGAATGTCTTGGTTCTCCAGGACACCGGAAAAATGGTTCATCTCTTTTCTGGGATCCAAATTTTCAGCCTGGTTGTGTTGATATGCCACTCTATATCTTGATGCTCTTAATGCAGCTTTATTGCTTTTTCAGGGTAGCATCAGCATGCCTGTAATTCTGTGTGAGTTTGTAACCCGTGGCAGAAAATATCCCTTCAAAGGAAGTGCAAAACTAGAAGGGAGAAACTTTCAGATCTCTATTTAAATAGGGGAACAAAGTCCTGCAGGACCCAGACAGGGGTATGAGCAACATCTGTCAGAGTATGGTCAGGACTTGAGAGGACTATTTAGCTCAGCCCAAGGTTTGTTTAGCCCAGTACCCTGCTTGCACCAGTGGCCAACAGCAGCTGCTTAGGAAAGTCTTGACAGCATGCAGATAGCGAGTTTTTTTTTGTGTGTGTGTACTGAAACTTCCATCCTTCTGCAGCCTTGGGCTTGCAGAGCTAATAGCTTTAGCAGCCCAAACTCTGTCCCATCAAAGAGCATCACCTTCTTTACAGATCTAGTTCTGTTCAGTGCTGCCTGCACAAGCAGGCTTAGCTCCACACAGTGCTGAGTAGGCTCTGCTCTCATACAGGGAATTATGTTCAGGAATTCACGTACACCTGGGAGTTGCCCTATTTCTAACACTTTGCAGAAAGTCTTGTCTCAGATGCTTCAAGAGGCAAAAACTGCAAGGTAATTAGAGAGAGTAAATCTATTCCCTGGTTGTGTGCCTCAGTGTGCCCAGCTCATTCCACACTAAGACCAATTCCTCTTGTATAGCTCTGAACATTTCCCATAACTGCACTCACCTCCCCACCCCCACTAAAAATAAATAAGATAGGAGGTGGAACTCTGGTTTATAAAGGATGTTAAGGTAAGAAAAGGAAATGAAACCCAATTCTCCAATTCATGAACCAGAACTACCAAAGCTCTAACAATTCAAAACATTGCTAAAGTTTTAAAAGGATCAAGAGAAAAACCCATTGTTTCTAGTTTATAAGCAGAACAACAATCTATATGACACAAAGCCCGTGATATAAATTAATATTTCATCATTCAGTAGTTTTATTTCTTGGGAATAAATTGCTTTCTCTGTTAATGGACCTGGGCACATCTCATCAGCAGCAGAACAAATATTTGCTGATTTACTCTGTAGGAGCTTTTGAACTGACTGTTTTTATTTACTAGAAAAGTTTCTTCTCTAACATCAGTAGAAATCCTAGATGAGAATATGACAAAATAAGGTAATATGTGAGCCTTGTTTTTACTGGATAATTTGTCTTAAAGTGAGACAGAGGACAGCTCCCGCCCAGGTAAGCCAGGTCTCATCGTGTTGCCTTCTGACTTCCCTCTTCCTGAAGTGTGATTTCAGCATCACATCTCCCTGCCCTGTTTGCCAGCCTCCAGGCAGAAATCCCAGCGGCAATCTGCTGGGTTGGGCTGGCTGAAGCCCCATAAAACATCCCACTGATAGAGCTGTCAGGACTTCTCAGGCTCAGTGGGTTTAATCAGTAGATGTAGCCTGCAGTCACAAGCTGAGATGCTATCTGCTTCATGCTACACCAAAATGTAGGTGAGGGACGTTCACTGAGTTTGCCTCTGTAAGACAGTAAATATAAACATAGTGCAGAGACAGAAAACCCCATGGCTGGGCACATAGAGAAGTGCAACAAGCTCCAACAAACCCCTCAAACCCAGAATCCTTTGCCAGACATCTGGAGCATCAGAAGATCCTAAACATCAATGGATAAAAGAATCTATTATATGGGCCTTGTACTCCCAAAGGAGATCCCCTTGTTGCCATTATAATAATCTCCAAGATAATAATTAAGTGGGCATAATGCCAGAAAGGCATTTTATAGGTACCTTTTGTGTGAGTGTGCAGGACCAAGAAGAAATTCAGACTGACGACAGTAGTGTGAAAATGCTGCTGTGATTCATTAGATGGTGAGCGTTATATTTAATACACAGCTATAATCCAGTAAGTACACAAGCTTCCATGGATTTAAAATAGCATATCTTCAGGGTTTTCCTAATAAATTCAATACTTCAAAGAGACATTGACTAATGACTTTCAGATATTATAGGGCAGACTCTTCCCTATAGGAAATCAACTTAAGTTGAATCTTATTGATTGTAACCCGTTCCTCCATATAGTTAAAAACCAGGCTTTGAACTCTCTTTGGATGTAACTCTGATAGTCTATTCTCTTCCAGAAATAATTTCTAAATCGGATCAGATGAAGGAAAAGAAATATAAGCTCATTAGTTTGTTCAGTTCTAGAAATCAACACTGCTTCTTCCATGTAATCTTGTGGGGAAGCAAGATAAATTCCAGGTAACCCTGAAACACTGAGAGCTGGAAACGAGTGTAATTTGCACGTGCATAAACCCTGAACCCTGAAATGAGAATACAGTGACAAATGGACATGGCACAGACTCTGCAGTGAGATGGAAGTAATTTCCAGCCACCAACCAACACCTGCTGATAGAGAGTGAAGAATAGGGCAGAGCCTTCCTAAGAAGCATGCCTGAAGCCTGCCATTTCTATCAGTTTCATAGAGAGCTCTTTCTTCAGTAGGTTTAACAACAACTCGACCCAAGCAGCTTCACTAGAACAAGTGGTGAATACAGTCTGTGAAGGTTCACCCCCCTTAAATTTTGTTTTCTACAGCTGAGCTGCCCATCCAGCCTGAAAGAAAAAGGCACTTGTGCAGAGTCTCATCTGTGCTCAGCATCTATTTTAAGAGAGTAACACGCATCGTGCTAGATTCTGTTTCTCTCCTTTGACCATAGAAGTAGCACCAACCATTATTGCAGATATAGATGTACACTGCAGATGTCTAAAACAGGAGAGATTAATGCTACCCCGTGTACCTGCATGGAGAGGAAACCTTAATCTCATTGACAACAGCATAATAAGATTTTGCAGCTGGAAGCTGAAGAGAAATAAATTCAGGTAAAGGATAAGGCAGAAATTCTTAACCATCAAATTAATTAGAACAATTTAGATCAGGAGGTTGTGAATTCACCGTCATCCAAGGAGCTTAAATCAAGTCTGGATTGCAAAATATGCTCCAGCTCAGCGACAAACTACGGAGAGGTGCAGAAATTGCTGTGGGAGGGAGGGAGTGTTGGGCATCTGTTGTGTCAGAAAGTCAGTGTGAACTGCTTCTTCTGGAGTTCAGAGATGCTATTCTTCCTGCTCCACTTCACACTGAAAATTGCATTACAGCAAGCACTGCGCTGATCTGATTTGGCTTTGGTGTCGTACTGAAGTCAGCAGGGAGACGAGAGTGAGTGGCATCTCTGACACAGGCAGTGCAGCTTTGGTCCCTGCCTCCATCCCCTGCTCAGCTGTGTGCTCAGCTCAGGTCTCTGCTGGCTGAGGCCCTGCACACACCCTTGGCATTTCTGGCTCTCTCTGGGTTGCTGACTACCTTGTGATGTCTGTAACTGGAAAATTGCCATCGTGGTTAAATAACGTCCAGAAAACTGTACAGCATGCCTTCCAGAAACCTGGGGCTGATCACAGTGTTCATGGAAGGACCGGGCATTTGCAGCACAGAACTTGTGGTTCACAGTAGGGGCGGGCAGAAGCAGTAGCTTGCTTCTAAAGAGGTATGGTTGACGTGAGGTTTAGCATTTTAACACTGCTTAGGGCAGAAAGCAACAAGCTGCACCTACCTGCTGTGTGATACAGGGACGGCCAGCACTACAGACATCAGAATGATGGCCAGAGCAGGAAGCCAAGGTCGCTGAGTCCAGCTGAACTAACACCCAAGGACAAGCAGAATAAAGATGATTTAAAACTATTTTGTTCTCTCAACAATAGGAGGGACTGTTGGCTCCTTACCACATATTAGAGCACTTCCAGGCCAATTCTCATTTACATCAGCAGAACAGGACTCTCTGGCCTGGTTTGCAGGCTGACTACATGTGCTGGCAGAGGACGGATGGCTGATCCAGACACCCTCGCTGGCAGCTCTGAGGACAAAGCAGGAACAGATGCCACTTCCTTTTCCCAGTGGGGAGAGGGATGCAGATCTGTCTCATCGCTCTCAAAACTTTGGAAACAAAATCAGTATTGAAAATAAATTCCAGAAGCCATTAATCTGTCTCACTTCTGACATGAAAGGATAAAATATAGATCTGTCCAAAACAAAACCCACCCTGTGAGCAGTATATTTTCATTTTCCAAATTACTGAAAGAACAGAGCATGAATCCTTGTCTGTCAGCCTGAGAAAATATTTTATTTTCGCTGTGAAGGAGAAATGAACGTAAGATAATGCCATAAGCAAACGGCAGAGAGTGCAGTTAGATGAACTGTAAAGCACTGCAGCCATCAAAGGAGCCCACAGATATCTACTGGTAATGAGAAAACTTCATCAGACTTTGTTTTTCTTCTTGATTGGGTTACTATGTCATTATACTACAAGGAGTCTGCAGAGCAGAGCATAGTAGTCCACACTGTCCTGTCCCTTAGGGACAGCTCATGGGATGACATGCAGCACTATGCAAAGTCATCCTCACCAGTCCTGTGCCTTTCATTTAAAGATCTTAACATTGTTTTTTTCTTTTTTCTCAAGAAGAAATAAAGGTCAGGCCGGACAGGGCTCTGAGCACCTGATCAAGCTCTAGGTGTCCCTGTTTATTGCAGGGGTGTTGGACCAGATGACTTTTAAGAGCCCCTTCCACTTAAAATGGCTCTATGATTCTGTGTTTTCCTGATACATAAGTATTAGCATGGTGCCCAGAAGTAGGCAAATGCTTCTCTTTGATGGCACCTAACTACAATAGGTTTTAGTCAAGGCTGCAAATAACACAGGTAAAAGTCTCAAAATCTGGATTGGAACAAGAAGCCTCTTGACTGCAGACGGTCATTGTTGTGGAAATCGTGGACATTAAATAAAGAGAAGCAGAAAATGGGAAAGCAAAATCTAAGCAAATTAATTTCTAAAGAAATGAGGCTTTTGCTAACTCTAAGTAGCAAATGGACAGCAAAGGAAATGCATGGCATAAAACATGGAAGAATACTGAAGAGGAATTGGAAGGACAGTCACAGTTCATCATATCTCGCCTTGGATCACAGCCACTGACCATAAGGCAACAAGTCTGCAAAAAAACCTGAAGGAGGAAAGAATGGGTAGTGTGGCCAAGAATGGATTTCTTAAAGGCATAGCCCTAAACTTTCATGCTTCTTCAGAGGTGACCTCAAAAGAAACCCTGGATGCCAGATACTCCTAGTGTAGCAGTCTCTGACTACTTGTGCCTCTGCCTCCGTGGAATGACAGAACTTGAATTGATGCAGAGATGTTGCCACCATCCCAAAGCCTGCCCATGCTGTGAGCTGGACCCCAACACTGTGTAGAGCCACACTTCTGAGCAAACCACAGCTCAGGTGCCCCATCCCAGCCTACTTGGCACCAGCACTCATGGATGGGCTCACGGTTTGTGTGCCCACTTGATATTGGCTGCAGGAGATGGGGACCTTGCACCAGGACATCCCATTCCCACTCATTGCACTGGGCACTCACATGGACACATCCCCCAGCAAATGTGCAACTAAGGTCACAGTGAGGGCAGCAAAGCTCCCAATTCTCTGGTGAAGCCTGGCACCCCCAGCCATTTGCAAGCAGCTAGCTACACTACATTTTACTTAAGGTGCTTACACAGTGTACGTGAGAATGCTCTGCAGGCACATGCACAGCCCAGGAGGAACAGTGCGGTGCTTTTCTGCCCTTCTTCTTCCTACGCGCATTGTGCTTCCTGTCTTGTCTTTAGTAATCCTTATGCCAAGAAGAAGGGAACCCTGCAGTGAGGTGATTGCATTATTTTTTTCTTCTTCTTCTTGAGTGTGTGCCATGCTGTGAAGACAGGAGCGGCTCAGCATACCTACCTATAAGGGATAAAATCAACAATTCAGAGATTCTTCTTCTGCCTGCTATACACTGGAATCGAATGTAAATGTTCATTTTTTTTCAGTTAGTAGGACAGTGAACACTCCTCTCTTGATATGTCATCCATATTAAAATATTTGCATATAAATATAATCCAGAAATGCATCTAAAGTCATGGTTTCCTATAATTAGCAAGAGAAATCACAATCAACTTCCATTTCCTGCAGTGCACTCTCTGCACCATTTCTCCCTGTGATTCCTGCTTTGATTTGACTCGACTTCGCACAAAGAAAATTCTGGCTCAAAAGCTGCAGAAGGGTCTTTGAAGACTCTTCTTTCTTCAGTGGGGTTGCATTTTTTTCTCTTCTGTGTTCACCTCCACTGCCCTTTGGCTGAATGATGCAAGAGGAGCATGGGAACAAGCTCTGTGCTGCCTGTACTCCGACCCTGTTGGCCCTCAATTTGGAGGGCATACAAGCACTTTTATTTTGCAGTGAAATCAGATGAGTAAGAATCTTCCAGATCTTTCAGTGAGTAAGGAGAGGGCTGCAATCCTGCATGAAGGAAAGGGAATATAAACCGATATATTTAGTGTCCCACTAAAATGGATGGATGCATGGAAAGAGACTCATTTCATAGAATCATTGAATATCCCTATGTGGATGGGACCTGTAGGGATCAACAAAGCCATTTCCATTAAGGTAAATGGCTAATGTTTATTGATGTTGCAGTAAAAGCACCTGCAGGAAGAAGGGACATCAGCTTGTAACTTGGTTTGTGACTGGCTGCTGTACACAGGTGGCTGGGCAGTACCTGGTGGTGCAAGCAACACCTCTCCAAGACACTAATGACAAGGAGCCTGACTGGAGGTGGTGAGGATTGTCACAGTTTTCAAAAGGCAGAGGGCAACAATCTCCTCTCTATGTCCAGCACCAATAAGGCAGGGCGTAAATGCAGCGGCTTCCTTCAGTGCTAGAGATATCTGTTGCTGATTCTTGTCTCAAGAGGACTGAGGCTAAAATATCCGTCCTTTTGGTCTGAGAGGAAAAAGCAAATGATTGCACACAGCTGCCTTATGTATCTTATGGGATGCCTGTACAGTCAGCTCCTGTTTCTCCAGCAAAAGTGGGGAAATAACTGATGGAGGGGAACAAGAGAGTGAAGATGAATCCTTGAGCAGTGAGAAGACCTTGCATGTCTGGTGGGCAAAGTGGGACCTGGATAAGTGGAGATCATGGGGCTGAGGAGTCCCTGCAGTGCCCCATCAGGTGTCTGTGCTGGTCAGCTGTGTTTCAGCATTCTCAGCAGGGTTAATCCAGACCTTGATAGTGAAGAGCTGGTAGATGATGGAAAAGCCATGAAACAGAGCCCTCAGATCACTCTTCTCTGGTGTCATTCTGAACAGGGGCTGCAAGCTTAGCACTGCACCCCAAAGCCCCATCATCTGCTAAACACAAGCATTAAAACTTATGGCATGTCCCCTGCTGCTGTGAGATCTGGTAGGCACAATCACAGTTTTGAAACCAATGAGTTAATTTTATTGGGGTGGAACAAAGCTGACAATCTACAGGCCCGATTTTTCTGAACGCATGAAAACTCATTAACACGGCTTGCCGTTGGACCACATCTCCGTTGAACACTGCTCTAAAGCCAAGCACGATGCCAAGTTGGTCTCGCAAACAGGAAAGTCAGACGGACTGCAACTTTCATGTAGAAAGCTCTTTAGCAGTTGAACAGTTAAAGATTACGCACGCCATGTTTTCCTGCCTTTCAGATTTCTCATTCATAATGTATGAGTGAGATCATTAAAAGCAACATATTGGCTGATACCATCACAGCTGCTACCTAACTGCAACACTTCATAGCAAGGAATAACATTTCTCTTCTCTTACGTATGTGTTCAAAAAAGGGAAAGAAAGAGGCTCGTTGAGCAAGAAGAACAGTGCAAAATGTTTACCCTCACAGAAAAAAAGCTTTGCGTGTCGGACAATTACAGATTTGATGGGAATGTTCTCAAAATGAATAAAAAGTATTAATCTCCTTTTGTCAAACGTTTTTGCCCTTTGCATGTATTGCAATATGGCAGTGTATCTTTTTTTTTTCCCCAGACAAAATCAATATCACATTAACTTCCCCAATAAAAAAAGATTAACTCCTGCAGGGCACAGGAAACTTCATCTCCATCCAGGGAATTTTAAACTCTTCAAGCCCTCTCTGTTTGGAAACACAATGATGGTTATTTTAAGCCAAGGATGGGATGTGTCAGTCTCATCAAAGGGAGAGGAAGATTGTCTCAGGGCTCTGTGGTTGCAGTTTGCATTTCGAGGCTGTCCTGGTTGCTCATCTGGTTAAATAGATTAAATAGAAATGCATTTAAGTTGACAAAGAACTCTTTCAGCTGAAGAAAGGCAATTGCCATTTTTCATAGATTTACAAGCTTTGTGCCCTCATTCTTCTATATATTTGAAGGAGAGTAAGGAAGGGAATCTACTATATAGGGCTGAGTTTTAATTTCCAATATCTTATTAAATATCCCAACCTGAGAGAAATGCTAATTCTTAATAAATCACACACCACCTCCAACAGCTTTGTTCCACCACACCTCTGAGCTTCCAGGGAAAAAAATAAAACACCAAGTCTGAACTGTCATGAAAAATAAATTAGGTCTTTGAAGGAGAGGGCATTCCCTCCGGGCATGTAGCAACAACTCTGAGTGTTACCAGCCAGCCCCTGGAGGGCTGCTCTCTGACCCACGGCTCCATTTGCACATCTCTGCCCTATTCTGCCGCAATTCTCCCCCCATCACGCCAGGCTTTGCACCACAGTCACCCTTCAGATATCAGTTGGGATGTTTCTGGCTGGTACTGGTGCAGGGAGCAGAACAGGGCCCTGTGGGGTCACTTTTCTCAAACTTTTGATTCAAGTAGCTGAAGCTGGGAGGAAAGGCTTCCTTCTGTTACAAATTCTTAATTCGTTTTGAGTGTGGTACATGAAACAGAGGGGAGAACACAGTCCTTCCCCAAAATCTGCATTAAGTTTTTAATTGTGTCTCAGAGGAATAAATGAAGGAATAAATAAATGCCTTCCTCCCATCCCGCTTTCTTCCCTCAGTAACAGCTTGTTTTTTACTAACATTACTTACGGCTCCAGGCTCTGACAGAAGCCCTCTGCTATCCTTTCCTACTCAATAATGAATGGACACATTTGAAGTTGCAAGTATTTGCACTTATGAGCTCATCTAGGGAAAAGGTACAGGAAACGTGACTTATCTAAACAGCAGCCTGGGGAACAGGGAGATCACACACATCCCTCCACTGTCCCTGTGCCCTCCTGCCTGCCCAGCACCATACCTGGGGGACAGAAGATGACAGAGCCTTGCATTGGTTCTGCTTTATCTTCCCAAATCTGAAAGTTACCGAGGAACCTCTGTAACCTTTCATAGCCATTGGAGAGAAAAGGGAGTTCTAAAGATGTAATTTATTTAGTGCTCACAGAAGGTCAGGTAAACCACTCCTTCTCTAAAAGTCCCTGTTTCCCTCCCCTGACCACACTATAGGTAAATGTCTCTAAAGGGGACTTACAAATGTATGTGGGTGTGAGATACTGTTCATGAGTTTGGCTATACCCTCCTAAGTGGGGATATGGCTGGTAATGGGTTGACATTTGGAATTGGTTTTGGAGGTCTTTTCCAACGTTAATGATTCTGAATTGTAAGAGCATCCAATCTTCAATTTCCTTGCCAAGATTTGTGTGGGTATGGAATAGTTACCCTTTGAGTAACCACTAAAGTAAAATTTTAGTTTAAGAAAGTAACAAGGAGCAGGCCTTAAAAGTGGTCAGAAGAGTGCACTTATGGCTCCTCTTTGGGGTCATTGGAAAGCAGCTCTGCAGCACAGCTGCCTCCTTGCTTCCAGGCAGGGTTACACCAGAGAGATTTTCCAAAAGCTGCCGTAACTTCAGACACTTCTAAAACTCCCATTAGTCTCAAAGACAATGAAAGACTGAAGCAGTGAAAAATCAGGCAGTACAGTGGCACAGTGGCTAGCTTTGGTATGCTTGGTGTCCACAGTGGAGAGGAACACAGAGCCTTGTGCTGTTCCTGAGGATGGTAAGGAGAGCTCCAAAGCACCCAAGATAGTTGGCAGACAGCATCTCTGAACCTAACAGTAAGGAAATTATAAGGAAAGGGGAAAATCCATGTTCGGGGCTACTGGCAGGTCACTTGGGCTTCAGAGGCCAGAGAGTTCCCCTGGGGACTTCTTCCACTCCAAGCACAGAACAAAATTATCTTTATTCTTCTAATGCACGACTTGGAAAAGTGCTTTTCACTTTTCTCACTGTCTGTGCTTTAGGATAGAAGAATGGAATAGAGTGGAATGAAGTTGAATGAAACAGAAGGGAAGAGAATATGGTAGGGTAGAGTATAGTAGAGTAGAGTGGAGTGGAGTGGAATGG
Source organism: Oreortyx pictus (assembly GCA_036925125.1). Lineage (NCBI taxonomy): Eukaryota > Metazoa > Chordata > Aves > Galliformes > Odontophoridae > Oreortyx > Oreortyx pictus. Next base: position 51,751,993 of record JAUPFR010000006.1, on the reverse strand, counting down.
AGTGGAGTGGAATGGAGTGGAGTGGAGTGGAGTGGAGTGGAGTGGAGTGGAGTGGAGTGGAGTGGAGTGGAGTGGAGTGGAGGAGTGGAGTGGAGTGGAGTAGGGTGGAACGGAACGGAACGGAACGGAACGGAACGGAACAGAACAGAACAGAACAGAACAACAGAACAGAACAGAACAGAACAGAACAGAACAGAACAGAACAGAACAGAACAGAACAGAATAGAATAGAATAGAATAGAATAGAATAGAATAGAATAGAATAGAATAGAATAGAATAGAATATCCATCAATGCTGGACCTCTCTAAGGGAGACACTGCTTTTCTGTTCTTACGGACCTAGGCATACAGGAGATACCATACTGATCTCTGTCAAATGCTCCCTGAAGGAGCATTTTCATGACCCTCAGACAAATCGAAGTTATAAAAAGTAGATCTCTGGTGTTGCCTGTTGTCAGGGGCAGTGTAGAAGGACAGGGGTGTTCAGAAGCAGAGCTGGAGGATTTTTCCTCTGCTTAACTTCTGTCCGATATCTGTCTTTAATTCTCTATCCTGAAGGTAGCTCTCACTTTCCAAAGTGAATTTAGCACTGTAGAATATGTACAAGCTGTCCCCTCAAACAAACCTCAGAAAAACGCCCACCCATTTTGGAGCATGTGAGAAAGAAAGCTTTAGGAAAAAAAAAAAAAACTTTTGTTCACTTCTGTCCAAAAATTATGTATAAGTAATACTCATAGAAAATATAGAGTTGAAATATTCTGCTCCTGGGCTGTGTCCTTTGAATTCCAAATTTTCATTTGGAAGGGATCTTTTCCAGCAAATCTGAAATCCCCTGAAACTGGGAACTGCTGACACAGTGTGTGCATAGCTTCAGTAGTGCCAGTGGGCACAGCTGCAAAAAAACATGGCTGATATTTGTGAAAAAGTCCTCCTTTTTCTCTTCCCTTGCTCAGGCAAGCATCAGAAGAGTTTGAAATGTAAAACACATTCCTATGTGACAATGAAAGAAAAATCGCTTAGAAGAAGACAAGGAGGAATTGAAGTTACTCACTCAAACAAGTCAGGCTGACAAATTGCTTCTGCTGTCTCCATTCATCCACATAATGGCTCTCCCATTCCCTGGCCAGTTATAGAAGAATAATTATCTCTTTCAGATCAGCTGCCTTGGCTTCATCATAAATCAATTCTTTCCTCCCCTCCTGCACTCCCACTCCCTCCTTCCCCATTTTTATCAGTGCATCATTCCCATAATCCGTTCCAAGTCCAGCTTTTGATTGACTACATGAATCTGATGACCAAAGTCTTCTGTGAACTCAACCCAAAGGCTTTATTTTGCCGTTGTAGCTGAGCACGTTCCTGTGTGCATTTGTAGTGAGTTTGCAGAGTTCAGAGAAGATGGTGGTCCTTTGACATACAGGATAATGTGAGAAAAGAGAAGCTGGTCTTAGCCTGACTCTGCAAGGGGAAATTTTTACCTTTCCAAAGCTCCATACACATCCCTTCCTGCTAAAAAATCCACAGTCTTCCTAGAAAAAGCATTTATGCGTGTTTGCAGTCTCATGAAAGATGTAAGCTCATCACAGTATGAAATGAGATCAGCCATACCTGAGAAACCAGCATGAAAATTTAAGTTCACTGCTGATGCTGGGTTCTACCAGGGTGATCTGACAACATTAAGTTTGGGATGGACTTGCTTAAAATGGGCTGACCTCTGTTAATTAGTAGAGGAGGAAATGAAGCCAGTTCCTAGCTACTGTGGAACAGATGCTGTGTCAGGACTAGAAACATCTCCCTGCTGGTCAGCCAGCCCTCAGTTCCAGTGCCTGTGGCCAGCCCTATGCCCTGCACCACCCAGGCAGTCCTCTGCTTCTGCCAACCCAAATCATTCAGAGCATGCAAAGAGAACTCCTCCTGGCTGGTTTAATCTGCCCACCCAATTGATGCCTTCCCACTTTCTCTGCTCACCTCTCATTCCCATTAGCCTCAAACCTTCAGCAGACAAACCTATGGCTCTGATGGAGTCAATGATAAAAATCATAGTGTCCCAAAATGCCCCAATTTCATCAGAACAAACAGCCAGAGGGCTGAGCACCCTGTCAGTGTTGCCATGCTGAAATGCCTTTTTGTGCCCAGGCCATTGGCTTTGGATGATTCTGTATTGAAAGCTCTTGCCCATTTTTCCGTCTACTATTCTGTGCAATTTTTTAGTGCTACTGCAGTCTCTGGGATAGTTAAAAGTTTTAAAAGGCCTTCTTAATGCAATAAATGAGCTGGGCAAAATTTCAAAATTTCCTGATGAAAAACAAGAAAAAATAAATACAAAAAAATCAGATGTTATTTCCCTTCTTTTTTCTCTTAAATCTCTTTCAGTTTTCCTATAATGTGTATGGCCAAGTAGGGCTCTTTCTCGTGCCTCCCTGTCTGACAAAACTGAACAGGGCAAGAACTCCTGAGAGGCCCTCATGAAAATAATGTTACATGTACTCAGAAGAAAATTTCAGATACCACTGTAATATTTAAAACTCCAGAAGCCAAACAGTCTCAATAGTGTCAGGTTTGGTTTTTTTTCCCTTCATTTATTTACACTTTCTGACTCCCAGAAACGTAATAAAATAACCTTGACACTCTACTTGGGCAAGATGATGAGTTATGAATGTCTGAAAAAAAGATCAAGACATGGACATATATTACCCTTTATGATGACAACCGTGTGCAGACAGTATTTTGGGTGTATTTGTGTTCTTCCTAAGGCCAAATGCTGCAAGTCTTAATCTGAGAGTTTATGGGATTTCAGGTTTTTCAAAGATCCTGATACAGACCCCTTTGTTTATAGGGCACATGGTCCTGGCTTAGGGTAAAATGCAGTTACTGTGTGACATAACTGGAAGGCTCCAGGAAGGCTTTTTCTTCAAAGAGAAAAGGAAGCACAGGCACATCAAAGGGGAACTGGCAGACGATGCCAAGTTCATTCACAACATCTTAGCTTGCTTTTTGTTCTGCTGTCACACAACCTTCTTCCACAGCAGGGTGGGCTGAACCAGGTCCAGGCTGCAATTAGTTGGAGCTCACCCACTTCTTCATGAAGACTGGGACAATTGCTGGCACAGAGAGGGGGATTCAGAAGGAAGAATTGTAGAATCATAGAATGGTTTGGGTTGGAAGGGACCTTTAAGATCATGCAGTTTGAACTCCCTGCTATAGGCAGACACACCTCCCTCTAGAGCAGGTTGCTCACAGTCCCATCCAGCCTAGCCTTGAATGCTTCCAGGGAGGAGGCATTCAGCTACATGAAGCAGAGAGATAACAGGTAGACAAGTCTACAGGGCCTGCAGAGCCCTGCAATGAGATCCCCCAAATCATCTGCAAGTTTCTGCTGTGCTGCCTTTTCCTCTCTTCCCTGTTTCGTGTCGTGTCTAATTAGGAGCCCCCTGCAAGAGCAATAGGTAGATCTGTTGTGCCTGCAGCTAAGGCAGGAGTAATTAAATTATTCCTTTTCCTTGGCACCTGAACAGCCATTCTAACCCCAAAGTGGTACATGAGAGATATACCAACAAGGCGATGGCCATATGCCTTTTCTCTATCACCTCTCTCCTTTGTTACATGAAAGAGCAGACATGTCTGCTGCTGCCCTTACAGATGCAAAGCTGCACAGCTCCAGCAGCAACCAGGGTACTTCTCTCATCTCCCTAACTCTTAAATAGCAGATTTCTCCAATTTTATTCCAGCTGCTTGTGAGGAAAGTGCTTCCAACCTGGAGCTGGGAGGAGGATCATGACGCTCCTGCTTAACTCTCACCCTATGCAGTGTGCTGCACACAGGGAGATTCACGCCTGTGCAGACACTTGGGAGGTTTGGCTCTGCCTGCTGCAGGCACAGGAGCTGTAAAGCAGATGCTGATGTGGTCAGGGTCTGTGTGTGTGAGGACTCCAGACTGACCAGGGTTCCACAGTGGGAATGTGTAGACCTCCTTTTAATTGGGGTCTGATAAAGGGACAAGGCTTTTGAGCTCAGAAACTAAATGTTTGGTTTCTGAAATAAGGAAAGTGTAAAGACACTCAGTAAAGCAAAGCATAAAAGAGAAGGATTTATAACCCCATCTCTCCTGCTGCCCAATGCATGCTTCCCTCCAGGCTTACACTCAGCCCTATCCCCCTGAGCAGTGCTTTCTCTTGCATCTTAGACAGTTGGACTAGATGATCTTAGTGGTCTCTTCCAATCCTAATGATTCTGTGATTCTGTAATACACTTGTTGAAAAAAATAAAAATAAAAATGCAAACCTTACTACCCAGATCTTGGAGCCTTTACTTGTTCAGGAATAGAGAGCTCTGCTCCCAGCTGAGCTCTCCATTTAAAGAGCTGAGATATGCAGCAGTCTTATGCCGTCATGCACTGCTCTGGGTAGATGTTGAGGTCCTGGCTGGACTCTTGGCAAAATAATACCCATTTTCCCTTAACAATATTGAGATTTCAGCCCCTAAGCTGAGGAGCTCTGAACTAAAATTCAGTTTTGCACTAAGAGCAAAGGAGAGACATTCAAAGCATGGAGCAAACACTGCAAATTCCCATCTGGGGTTGGTCTCCTACCCTTTCTGTACAAAACCCGTGGCTGCAACACCACAGAACTGTCCACAGTAGTAGATACAACTCGTTGTAGGGCAAATTAATTGGCCAGGACATTACAGGACATTACAAAGGAAGGGATTTGATTGATAAAGGTGCCCTAATTAATGTATAGCCAGAAATTTGGTGTTTGGGTCTATCTATATTTTAAAGGTCTGTCAGAGGTTGGCCCTATAAGCAAAACTGGACAGAAACTGCCACACTTGTGGAAAGCAACAGGTCTTTCTCCTAACCCCAGGAGATGCCATCTTCATTTCCCCTGGCCATCTCAGCTGTAGACGGCGGTTGCTCCCAGACCTTCACAAATCCCCAGTCTCTGAGATTTTGTGGTTTCATCTTCCCAGGGAGAGAACGAACATCTATTGCATTTTTATGAGGAATTTGTCAGTTCTGATTTTTAGTAGTAATACTGAGATCCAGCCTGCAGGTTTTAAAGTGTTTGGATGAGAAAAGGCTGAGGGACATAAGAATCCAGCATGATGTGATGTAAGAATATCTTCATTTCTTTACTCATTTAAGGAGCAAATGCCCAACTTCACTTATGTGAAAAAACTGATGTACAGCACTGATCCAAGTAGCCATGCATTTCAGGAGACAAAAACCCCAATCGGCAATAAATAACTAAATACATAAATCTGTCTTATTTAAAATAATAACCCTGAAGAAACAACTGATTTTTTACCCACGTTCTCTAACCAAGTTCACCCTACGAAGCAAGGCTGTTCTTACTGTTATATTCTCTGCTCTACTGCAGAAGTGCAATTAAGAAATAACTTTGCAATAGCATTGGATGCACCAGACTGAGACATATGCTCTTAATCACAGATAACAACAATATTTATGGCAGGGTGGGGTGTTGATACAAATTTCTCCATAAGCAAATGCATTCTGCTTAGAGAGCTAGTGAGAAGGAAGAATAAATAGGATGAAGAAAAAAAGAAAACACCACTACTGTGCAAAGAATGAATGAGAGCTAAGTCAGCCTTATTTGGGACAACTGGGCTCTGTGGAATTAGATGCACTGCTGATAAAACTGCAGAGACCTCTACAAGCTCTAAGAGAAAATGGGTGGCACTGGATCTCCACACGAAATACACCAGATAATGATGACCTCCCCACTCACATCTGAGCACAGAACAGAAGCAGCACTCACTCTTCTTTTACATGTGAGAAGATGATGGGTTAAGAGCTGACTATCAGGAAATAAAACAGGCTGAAGATTCTTCCATCTGTCTGTGAAAACAGCACAGTTCAAGACCATGCAGTTAATTTCCTTTTTTCTCCAAAGTGTGGTTCCAGGCAATGTTTGAACATAAGATGTCCCACCCGGAGCTGTAGTGGGCTGGGAGCAGTTCCCTGGCTGGGCTATATCAGGAGGTACATGAACAAGTGATGTCTGAAGTGCCCATCATTCTCTATTGGTGCACACCAATACTTATGTCAGTTTTTGAAACATTTTACAACAGTCCAAACTCAATGTCAAAAGCTAGCAAAAGGTGGCTGATATTTGCCAGAAACACAGAATGGCTTAGGTTGGAAGAGATCTTGAAAATCACTGAGCACCAGCTCCCTGCGATGGTCTGGTTACCCCCACCAGCTCAGGCTGCCCAGGGCCTTGGGCACCTCCAGGGATGCGGCACCCATAACTACTAAGGGCAACCTGTTTCAGAAGACTTTCATCATTCTGCTTTTATTCAGAGGAAAATAAGAAAAAAAAAAAAGAAAAAAAAAGAAGAGCATTTTGCATGGAGGACAAGAATGTGGGATTTGGGCTCTGTCTTGTAAGCAAGGGGAGGGAGTTATACTCAGCCCTGGTCTCTCACTCCCTCCCAGTCTGGGTAAGCATGCTTACATGCTTGATCATGTCACTATCATATTTTATTTAACCAAAAAGACCATACAGTCCCCTTAAGTAGAAACAAATATTTGAATAATTCATCCAGAGGTAGTTTCTGTTTTATTTCTGCTGAAGTTGATGTTGCCTGCTGCTGAGAGCTGGCCCTATTGCACGTGCTGCAGGGATCAGGAGGAGCAACAAACACAAAAGCACATGTGCTGCAGCAAGCCCACTCCTTTGCTGCATCCTCTGACCTTGAAAATGAGCCCTTCCCACTCAGAGGGCCGTGGTGGTGGGGAATGGATGGGATGAGCTTTTGGTCTCTGCTCATCTTTTTTGTTAGCACAAGTTAATTGGAATAATACAGTTAACCGCAAGGGAAAAGTCAAATTCCCCAGTACTGGGCCCTCAGTGCTGTGCCTGTTCCTCAAACAAATAGGACTTCAACACCTGCACAACCCGTTGGGGTTATTCACGGTGTGCTGTGCAGCCAGAAAACCGAGTAAAGAGGAGATTTTATTGCTGTGTCACGGTTGGTGATGAAACTTGACACTTACCAAAGAGCAGCTTTCTCAGTATTTTCTGCATTCAGATGAAGAATGCAGATGAAGAACGTAAATATTCTTCCAGCATTGGTTCCAGTTGCAAAATCTGCATATGCCAACTGCACCTACAGTCTTTGTTTTGGTTGTAAAATTAAGTCACTTGGAGGAGAAGCAGTAGACATTTAACTTCAGGGTAGCATGTACAATTTTTGCCGTCTCACAATTTCTCTTGCTAAAGGACAAAAATATGCAGACTTGGTAAAGGCTTCCAGAACTCTGCATAATCCAGAATGCTCCAAGGAATATGTGCATAACATTACCGCTGCCCCATTTGTGATCTTGAAGAGACAGATCTTCTTTTTGCATTTATTCTGACTGAGAAGTCAGTGAAAGGGCACTTTTTCCTGCTAATTAGACTCCTAGAGATTTCCTCAAGTCTTCAAGAACTACCAACCTAATTTTTTTAACATCTTTCTGCTTCAGTCACAGGGGAAGCCTCTGTGTCTCTGACTTTTTTTGTTCTCCAACAAAGCGATTATGGAAACATATAGCAATTTTGCTTCTTTTCTGGGTGAGAAATCTTTTATAACATTAAGATAAACAGTCCTGTCAATTAAACAGAGGATAAGATCTCTCTCTTCTAGAAGGAGTGAGTAGTAGTGTTTTCCACAGTGGCTCAATGCCCAGGAGAAGAATATTAGTCTATATGATACAGATTGACTTTTCCAGTGTCCTGCTTTAGAAAACCTGCACACTGTTCTTGACCAGGGCAGCAAAAGGGATGAGCTGTGCTTGTGGCATTACTACACTTCCTGAGAGCACACACAGCAGAGATGAACAGATGTGCTGAGGCCTTGCAATAGCGCGTCCTGCTTACACTGTGTGATCTGTCTGCAGCTTCGCCCTCTTTTGGGAGTATTTCAGACACTGCTTGGAGGTTCACTGACAGAGATATCTCCAAAGACAATTCCAGAGAGCTTATAAGCAGGAGGGGGACTGAGCTTTTACATAGTCTGTTAGTAATAGGAAAAGGCGGAATGGTTGTAAACTAAGAGAGGGGAAATTTAGTTTAGATGTTAGGAGAAAATTCTTTAGTTCAAGGGCGGTGAGGCCCTGGAACTGCTGCCCAGAGAGCTGTGAGTGCTCCATCCCTGGAGGTCCCCAAGGCCAGGTTGAATGGGCTGGTGGGGAGGAAACCCTGTCCTTGGCAATGGAGTTGGAACTGGATGATCTTTAAGGTCCCATCCAACCTAAGCTGTTCTATGATTCAATGATCACCCCTGTGAGAGACACTGAGACTCCTTGCACAAGTGGGAGATGGATGCTGCAAGAAGATCCAACTTTGCTAAAGTCATCAGGCCCCATCTGCATGAGCTGTGTCATTTCAGCTGTGCAGAGGAGAGATGAGCATTCCAACTCTCCATCCAGTTCTCCACTGGTTGCAACTACAGCCTTACTTCAACTTAATTTATAGGTAAATGCATGGCTATTTCTATTCATCGAAACAAACTGCATTATACATGTCTCTAACAGTACACATAGAACATCAGAACTCCAGTTCATAAGCACATGATTACCCTTTTATTCTTCCATTTGTATTTCTCTCCTCCTGCACTCATCCTTCACTGTTTAAAGCCCTCTTCATTGAGACTGTAGCAAAAATAACTAGTGGCACATTCTAGCCAAACAAAGGCTGCAGAAAACATTCAGAATATGAACACTGTCAAAATATGAGTAAAAGGAAGTAGGACAAAAGCCAGATGGGATGGGCTTCTTGCTTATGCCTGGCTTTAAAGTGGTTGAGAGTAGGAATCATACACAGAAAACCATAGTACAGCCATCTGCAGCATTGCTCATGAGATCAGTCTTTTGGGAGACCCCCACCACACATGAGTCACCCAGCAGACATCAGCACCCTTCCTCACACCACCTGAAGCTGCATCCTGCATCACATGAGTGATAACCTCCAATCTTTTAAATGTTCTGCCATGCGGAGTGACTCAATCTGTGGCTACCTGGTCTTGCTGGCAAAGAAAATATACGCTGCTGCAGTCTTCCAGTACCTCTCCTCTTTACTTCAAACTCCTCTCCTGGGCCCTGGTGGAGTCAGACCTCCATGCTCTCCCAATGTCTATGACACTGGCCTTCTTTGGCATCCTTAAACATCCTTAAAGCATCCTTAAACACTCAGTTCCTCCCATCTGGTAAAGGCCAAAAGCAGACCCAAACTGACACAGAGCTGCTCAGCCAGGAGCCTGAGGGGCAGCTGCTTCCTGCATTTATTGTTATTCATATGTTTTGTCATGGGACACAGGTGAAACGTTGCTGTTCCAGTAAGGTGTAGCCACTCATCTGGAGCTGATGCAGCCTGCAGCGCATGTTACAGCCCTCCCTGGCTGTCACAAATGGCAGCAAGCTACTCCATCTCCTTCTCTCTTTCCCTTCAAGCCTCTCTGTCAGTCATTTCCTAGACAGCGCTTTTGGGCCAGCTCAGGAAGCAACCCAAGAGGAACAGAGGCAGGCAGCGTGCAATTTAGCACATGGTCAGTCTTTTCTCTTGAAGGCTGCTTGGCCCCAGAGTTGAACAACAAATATCTATAACACCTTATTCTGTCACAAAGTACAGTCCCAGGTCCTATTTTCCTCTCTGTCACATACAGTGACAGGTGTGTGACAGAGATGAGCTGTGACACCAGTCATGTTCCAGTTTCTGCCCTTAGAGCCATCCTTTGTCCACAGGGAGAAGCTCGGTGAATGCATTTAAGATGTTTGTGCACAGTTTCTGAATTAAGAGCGAGCGCTGTCCTAAAGAAGGGAGCTTAAAAAGCCCCCGGATATGCAGTGCAGATGGAAACATTCTCCCTTTCAGCATGAGGAACTTGGAGTTCGGTGAGCAAAAATCAATGCGGTGCCATTACTGCCAGCAGAGCTCTTCCAGCTGATGTGGCCCTCTCTTTACATGCTGCACGAGTACAGAATCCCTGTGAAAAGGGACGGGCCATCCTTGAAGGCTGCCATCGCAGCCCTTACTCATCCCGGGCTCAGGCTGTCACTGTGAGTAATAATGAATGAACAAAATTATAGCTCATGGTAACAGTACATATTTATGGGAATGGGTTTTATTTTGGTCAATATTTCAATTAGACTTCTGCCTGCTGGAGGGAATGCAGATCAGGGAGGGGCTGGGCTGATGCAGCAGAAGAAAGGAACATTGCCAGGCGCTGATTGATGTTTTATTGGGCTGTAATACTAGAAGCTTTTGCTTGCAAGAATCAAATGTTAGATCTCTCTCCCAGGGATTTATTTTGCTAGTACCTATGGGAACCAGCTGGGCTGGCTGCCTGGAGAAAAAGACAAAGCAAGCTAGTCGGGAAGTTTATGGTGATTTAAGATAGATGCTGATTAGTGATTCACATTTGTGTGAATAATAAAATAAATACAGAGAACAGTTGCTAGTGCATCTCTCTATTGCTTCCCAAGAAAAAAAGAGCTGCTTTGTATAAGTTAAGGTTGGGAATTTTCCCACTGCAGCAGACCTATTTTATTGCAAAGACGAAAGCATTACCCTGGAGAGGTAAAGATGTACAGTGTTGTCAATGTTAGAAATTCTGCACCAAGGACGTTTATGTTAGGGAATTGATTGGGAAGAAAAAAAAAGCAACATTTTCTCTGAAACATAAACAAGAAATACTCTCTCGGGGGCAAATGACGCACTGCAAAGATTTGGAACAAGGTCCCCTGGGCACGTTACAGTGGTGGCAGAGCTGCAAGAGCTTAACACTTAAAACCTAGCCCTGGAGGGACTGAGCTGGTGTGATTTGCTAGCTAGATACAGCCCACAGCATTGCTGCTGGCCTGGGCCAAGAGATGAGCAGCTTCTCATTATCTCTTTTCCCTGCTGGAATGAAGTCAATTATGGACAAATTCTGAGAAGAAGAAAAAAAAAAAAGAAGTTACTCGCTGGAGTTTATTGTCAGTCTTTTGAAATGTGCTGTCTGTTTTTGGTGAATGACAGTACTATGATTTGACACCTTAAGTTTTATTTCCTGCCTTTAAAGCAGAATGAGCCATTTTTTAACAGACTTCAAAAGATCATTGTACTGCAGAATTAAATGCTTTGCCTCGAGAAACAGCATCAGAGACTCCAAATTTCTCAGGTTGCTTCATGAAATTCACAGGTTAGGAAGAGGAACCTGCAGGTTTTCAGCCTGGCGTGAAGAAAAAGCTTGTTTCTGAGAGGAGCAGAGGAGAAGCTCTGGAGCCAGGCAGACTGCAGGAGGAGAAGACCTCGTTTGTTGCTGGCTGGTTCCTTTTTTGGTGGACCCACTTCCCAGAGGGGAGCTTTCATAAAAAAAAAAAATGTTGGGTCTCACCTGGATCTTCTTATTCTCTAGGCCAGAAGTACCCTGCCATTGAGGCTGGGCCATGGCAGGTCCAGCTGATCTAAAGAATCATCATAGAATCATTAAGATTTGAATAAAAAACCCAAAACAGTAAGATCATCGAGTCCAACCAGCAAACCATTGTGCCCACTGACCGTGTCCCTCAGTGCCACATCTCTGTGCTTTTTGAACACTTCCAGGCAGCACAGTGTCTCCACCATCTCCCTGGGCAACCTGTGCCAATGCACCACCACTCTTTCTGAGAAGAAAGTTTTCCTAATATCCAAGCTGAACCTCCCCGGTGCAACTCAGTACCAGCACCATGAGCTTTTTTGAAGCCAGATTGTCATTTGTTCCCAATGACTTTTATAGGTCTGCACATTTTCTTTAATAACAGATCTTGCTATGCCTTGTTTCTCTCCAGTCTCTCCTCTGATTTGCAATTGCGTTTCTTGATATCTTCTTTCCTTTACAGTTATGACTTTTGACATGTCTTCTTCTGCACTGCTTTCTCCACTTGCTTTCTCTTTTCATTTCTCTGTGCTTACACCACCAACTCCCTTTTCTTTTCTTCATGTTTTTACCTTGCTTTGCTCTCAGCAGTTGTCACTGATCATGAGGAGAGGATTTTTCCGAGCCTGGGATTTTGTTGCCTGATCAGAGCAGACTCTTACTGTGTGGAGGGATAAACCATAGTGGAAAATAGCTGCAGTGTTCTAGCTCTGTTCACACAGCTCTTAAAATAGAAACAAAGGACCCTTTGTAGGCTACAGCTCAGTCTGATGCCATGCTAGAAAGACAACTGACTCATGAGCCCAGTTGTATTCAGCTGGCTAGAGATGCCACCACGCTGAACTGTCTGTCCTCCCCCTTGACGGGTGGATATTGTTCTTGTACCAGAAATAGAACAAACCAGATGTCCTCATCTTAACCTCCCTGTCCTCACCATCCATATTATCAGCTTAGGGCACTGGTGATGACAGGTTTGCTCTAAAAATCTGCTCTGCAAATTGAGGCAAAGGCCTGCATTTTTTCTTGCTGCAAGGGCTCTGACTCAGGTTGAGGGATGCAGTTTGATTCCCATCTGCATAGAGTTGTCTACACACTAAACAGAAGCAAGATGGCAAGGCGAGGTGGAAAAGTATTTTAAACACAATTTGGGCTTTAGGATGATGATTGAGTTTCTCATTAAATCCCCACACATCCAGCACTGTAGTTGCAAGAATGAAATTGCAAGCTGCTGTTGACAGCATCTGCAGATGATATCTACAGGAACTGCTCCATGGGGTGACATGAGCAGGTTCCCTGGCTCTGCCTGGGAGCAGATGAAGGGCAGTGCATGGCCCTGCAGCAGTCCTTTGTGAGACAGTTGCTGTCTGAGACGGGGTGTCTCCATCTCTGTTTTCACTGCTGTGAATCCAGTCATTTCCACCAGCATTGAATTCTCTCTGCAATCATACTACAGATAATTAAAAGAGAGAGATTAATTTGGGTCACAGAAGATAAGTAATGCCAAGCTAAAATTTAATTTAAGCTGCATAAGAAATAAGACTTTGGTCTGAATATGAGTGCGCCAGATAAATGGCTTTTGACTTTTCAAGGGAGAAGGACAGGCAGCTGAAACCATGACCCCCTCCGTCCACCTCGTCAGTGTTGTGCAGGAGCTCAGACAAGTCTGTCTGTCCTGCAGATGCTCACAGGACTCACAGGGTTCATTTCAAATGCAGGGAGTAAACCAGCATCAGCCTATCACCAGACACTGGGATGAGGAGCTGTTATCTTGCCTGGATCAGCCCATGCCCTATGGCCATGGGACAACAGGGATGGAGTGACATGATCCCTGTGCAGAAAGGACACAAAGGTCCCTGCTGCAGTTTAGCTGGCTGTTGATGAGCCATCTGGAGATAATGACTTCCCCAGACTACTGCTGTGGGTTGGATTTGAATTTCTTACCCTGAGGTGAAAGGCTCCTTCACTTGTTCGGCTATTAATTGTCCAAACCACCAGTCCGGTTCTTAAGTGGCAATTAATGAGAAGCCAGAGCTGGAGCTTGTAACAGGGAGGAGCTTTACAAGAGAAGGACAATAAAAACAGCCAAGGAAAGGGCTCGGAGGGCATGAGATCTGGGCCTTTCATGCACCCAGGCTGCTGCTGTCAGCTCAGACAAAGAGCAGGCTCGGGCCAGGAAGTCCCATGGGACCTCTGCTTTAGCCCAGGATTTTTCTTCTCTGTCCTGAGCAGTAATTTTCAACAAAGGGCTGCTCTTCTGTATTTTAGTTTTGCATTTCCAACCAAAGAAATTTCAAAGCTTGGGTTGCCTGTGCCATGAGAAGTCCACCAATATAACACAGGGAGGAATTTCACCATAGTGTGCTTCACCACAAGGCTCAGACCTTCAAAATCATGTGAAAAGGGTGAAAAGATTCCAGAGCTGTTTCTCAGGTTACTTCCCTATAAATTCTGTCTCTTTGCCATTCATCAGATCCCTTGTTCTCCGTGCATAAAGTGAGCTCCTCATTTACAGTGTGCACAGCAGACATGTGCTCCAAACAGCAGGAGGAACGGGCTGAAACACAGGTTATCAGCAACCTGCCCAGAGACATGCTGAAGATATCTAATGCAATCCTGTTCTTTGTCATTCAGTGAAACACACTCAACAAACAGCCACTATCTGCTCATGGGGGAAACTGCTAAGATGCTGAGCCTGCTAGAGACACAGGCACACACTCAGGGTGCTGTGGCACTCAGTGCAACCACAAATGTTTTAGAGATAGGGAAAAAGTATGTTCCAATACTGCACATTAATGGAGCTTCTGCAGCTTAGTGAGATAGCAGTTGTCATTTTCAGCTCATCTTCTTATTACATTTCTCTGTAAGCATCAAAAGAAAGCTGTTAGAGCTGCTGCTGAACAGAAATAATTAACATGCAGAGCGTACTAACCTGCACAGCTCTCTGCATTTCTGACTTCTGTCTTGTTACAGACATCACGTTGCAACCCTCTTGCCTCTAGATCCAAATGGGACAAAGATCCTCTGAGATTTGGTCCCCACTGGGACAGCTTTTGAGGGAGCTCTGTCCACTCTCAGGGGTGTGATCAGTGGTCACAGACAGCTCCTGATTGCCTAAGGCTTCATTCAAAGCTTCCTGACCTCAGGAGAAAGGTTCACATTTGCTCTCAGCCATCCCGCATGCACACAGCCTCTTGGTCAGCTTCACAGCTGATCATTTTTAATTAGAGGGGGGAGCTGATGCAGAGAGGAGATGTACCTGACACAGACAGAGTGGGAGGCACTGTTAGGAAGCAGAATGCTTCACCATACAATCAGTAGAGAACCTCAGCAGCTTTTTAAAGAAAAAGAGTTTACAAAAGTAAAGAAAGAGTTTGTCCTTCAGGCTTTCTTGGGTTGGCAGAGCTATTGAGCTTAGACTAACAAACCTATTAGGTGGTGTAACTGTATTATAAATGTGCAGAAGTGTCAGATCTCCATTAATATGATTACACAGCAGCTACAGACAGGGCACAGCCATCTGTAGCATTAGTGGAAACGCTTCCCCATTCTTTGCATAAATTGGGAGAAACATATTATTTCATGAACTGCTGCTTATACAAGTTTTGGCAGAGGATCAAAGTTCAAAAAAAATATATATTCATTTTTAAAGAGTGTGAATTGAAAAGTAAGGACTGGGACAAAAATAACCAACAAAACAACAACAAAAAAACAGAACCCCACAGTCAGGATACAGGGGAAAATATATCATGATTTTAATGGAAATGAGGAGAATTCCTGGAGTTAATTATAGCAATGCTTTCCCATAGTTGGAGTAAAGCTGTATGTGTCAGCACTTCTTGAATGCACTGTTCCTTTCAGGGCTCCACAAATGGTGCCACTCTGGGTGCCAAGGCACACACAGATGCAAGTTTTAAGGGGAAATCAGTCCTAAAATTGTAATTTTTGAATGAAGTGAAAACCAAAATGTTGACCACTTCATTGCTGTTTTCTCTTTGTTCACATTCAGAAACATCTGCACAGGAAAACATGTCAGCTAGCAAACTGAAAAAAGTGCCACTAGCACATGACATAACTTGTTTTATTTGTTTATTAGTGAATGTCTCATGTATGTGATGAGACATGAGCAACACTGCACATCTTTGACCTTTGTCCAGCAAAACCCTTAAGGATATGCTTCACTTTAAGGATCTTAAGCATTCTTCACTTTAAGTGAATAAGTCTACTCGTGCTTGAAACAGAGAAAAGAGAGAGAGTGGAAACTGGTGTCACAGGGCTGGGGAAATCTATCAAGAGCCTGCAGCTGGAAAAGAGCACCCATACGGATACAATAAACTGACAATATATTTGAACTGGATTACGCTATCTTTAACCAATGTCCTCCAATTCTGAAATTAAACAGTTCTTCAACATTTAAACTGGTGTAGAACTGGACACTTCATGGCTTGTTTTCCCCTGTTTGCTTAAAGAAGAAAAATAAAGAAAATAAGCACAGTAAATTTCTACCAAAAGAACTCTAGAAGCTCTACTCATTCATTCTTTCACAGGTGCTTGGAGTCATCAACGAGGAGATATGAATAAGCACAAATAATTCCCTATGACTTTCATGATATGTGCTTGTAATTTCCAAACCAGCTTACTAATTTCTTGTGCTCAGTCCTAACCAGGGCAATGGAAGTTTAACAAGTAGGAGCCAGCTCCAATAGCAGCTGATGGTTGAAGATTCCCTCTGTTTGCTATTTACAGACAACACACCTAAATTTAGCCATCTCTCACACAGGGCTTTCTGGTTCAAAGTTCCATGCTGGGTAGGAAGCTCTTTATTCTCACATTTATAGCTCGTCCCAATCTGTATGAACATGGTGAAGCAGCACGGAAAGAGATGGTAAGAACAATATCTGAGAACTGTCAGTCAGCAGTCAACAGACTCTTAGTGCAATCACTGTGACATGATTCTAAGTGTAGGCACTTTGATTTGGAGATATCTGGCATTTTTTTCCAGCTCCACGCCATCCTCTCAATCTGTTTGCACTGTTGTCACCTGCTAGGTTCTCTCTCCAGTTTTCCTGGACACAAACCACCACCACCTCCTACAGTGGGCACAAAATACAGGGAAGATGCTCCTGGAGCTGGCTTATCCCAGCTCATATGCTGGAGGCTGGATAGTTGGTTCAGTTTCCACCCATTTGTGCTGCTAATACAGCACAGAGAACAAACAAAGCTGCCCAAATGAAGCTGTCAAAGACTCCCCATGACACAGGAGCTTTCTTAGGTGACAACAAGCTGGCACAGCCTCCTTTCTGCTGGCCTGCAAAACTTAGTATAATGAACAAGCCAGGAAGAGGATAAGGCAGACTGTGCAGCATGCTGCCACATCCTTGGCAGAAGCAGCATTTGGAGGCAGGAGAATGAACACTTTGTCCCATTGGAGGTACCTGATTTGCTGACTCCTGTCCTTGTAGGCACAGCAGAGTGCAGGCATTCAGGCAGTACCCAGCCTTGCTCAAAAAATCACTTTCTGACACAACAGTGCTCTTCCTCAGACTAGGAGGTGATGAAAGAATGGTGTGATGCTTCCCCCATTAGTATCCCCTTAACCTACTGTGGATTTTGCAGATCTCCTGTTTGGTACTGAGAGCACAGAGGAGCTATACTCAGCTCCTCTTGCCCTGTACTCTGCTGAGCTGAGAAGGATCCCAAGACAAAGCTGGAAACCAGATAACCTAAAGCCAGAACAGAACCACCTCCCCATCTCAGGTGCAGCAAAGCTTTTTTTTCCCCTCGTTTGCAGGATCTGTTTTACCCACTGTTACTGCCTTCTCTCCACTCCTCCCTCCATTGAGCAGCTGCCAAGGGCATTTTCTATGCAGCTTGGCCCTTGATGTTTTGCCCTGAGCAAGCAGCCAGGGCTCCAGCTGCCTAACTCCACTGCAGCTGGATGCTTACAGAGACTTTCACATTCCCAGCCCAGAGATAAGCCAAGACAGCAATGCTGAAAATACTCTCAAACTGAGGCTCGTATCTGGGTCACATAGCTGCCAAAACCACCCCTGTTCTGTTGAAAAAGCTATTGAATTTGCTTCTAGAAGGAAAAAGACAGTAACATGCCAAGTGACACTAATTGTTAGGCAGCGCTGAGCAAGTATAATGCACTCCTGCAAATTATCTGGGAACACTTTTCCATTTTATAGTGGATTTGGAGGGAGGAATGGGGAAGCTGATCAAGGTGAATCTAGGAAAAAGTGTAGCTCTTCCAGAGGAACTTTTTTAGTGGATAAAGGTGACCTCTGAGTTAGATATCTGTGGGCAAAATATTAGTATCTGCTTATTCTGAGGGACAAAATCCCTCTGCATCACCAAAAACATCATCAACCTGCATATGAATGTTATCAACTCATCACAGGCAAAAGCCAGGCTTTACTCTGATCCATTTTCAGCACTGATTAGGAAGGTGGAGATGGCACTGAGAGAAAGGACATAAAATTCAACAGTGACAGTTCTTTAAGCACACAACTATACATTTAAGCTTCTTTTCACCATCATCAGTTTAGAAAAGAGACATCAACCTACCAAAAAGAGCTTGAATCAGCACTGGGATTGGGTTAATGTGGTGGACCTGTGAAAGATGGTATAGCATGCTGCTAAGTCTGATACTGCCAAGGCCCCACAGAAAAGCCCTGCTGGATGGATGATTTAATCTAGCTTCAAACTATTTACTCTAATTTCAGACTAGCAAATTGTAAGCTAGCAGATTTTCTTTCTGTCTCCTTTATCAAAACTTTGAGTCAAGTCATCTAACATCTGCATCTGCTCCTCTTTCCCAAATTAAGCAGTGCAGTATTCAGCCAGGAGGAATTGAGGCGGCTATTCAGGACAAAAAGAGCTGTTCAGTTTAAACAAGGGTGGTAGAACTTGGTCATTAATTTGTCTGCTTTGTTTCTCCAGTTGGAAAAGAAAGAGGGAAAGACAGTAGCAGAGTCATTATACTTAGCTGCACCGAAAGAGCTCTTCAGGTTTGAATTCATGGCAGCTTTTGAGTCGCTTGGGGATTATCAGCTAAGAGATGCTTTGTAAATACAGGACAGAATCATGTGAAGGCAGGAATATAAGATACAGCAGCTAAAGTTTGACGTACTCAGCTTGTTTGCACTCTTCTGTCCTTCTTAGACTCTTCTTTTTCAGAAAGTTTTATGCCTGAGTAGTAGTGGCCATGGAATGTGGCATTTGGAGAGAGGTTGTTATGCATGGTTTGCTCTGTAGCCACACCCACCCCATCTGCAGGGTAATAAAGATTTGCTGCAGGTGTGTGTACATACTGAGCATCACTATCTTCAACTACCAGTCAAAAGGACTTAATATATTTTGAACTTGTGACTTAACACACCTAGATGCTGTTCTACATCCAATGAAGTCAGTGGAAAATTAAGTGCTGCAAGGCTTCAGTTTTACCTTACGCTTATATGGGAATTTCACCTGATGCTTTTCCCTAGATGAGACTCATTTAAATATAAGATTTAAGGCTAGGTTGGGTGGGGCCCTAGGCAGCCTGATCTGGTGAGCTGCAATTCTATGTACAGCAAGGGGTTGGAACTGAATGATCTTTAAGGTCCTTTCCAATCCAAGCCATTCTGTGATAAGAAAGTGCACAAATCTCCAAGGTCTCATGACCCTTAACAAGGAAAAATAAGAAGTAAGCAGCCTTCACAATGAACCATTTAACAATATGTGATGTGGAATAATTTGGTAACTTTGGTGCTCTCCCATCATGTCTGGTTCTGTTCCCAGTGATGAGGATGCTCCTGAGGGAGCAGTGGCAGCACAGCAGTTTTATTGCTCAATAGACAAAACAGTGACACCATTGCATTCAACATTTAGCTATCTCCAAGCCAGTTGCTTTCATGCCTTAAAGCACATTCTGATTTTCAATGCTTTTAACTAGTGAAGAAATATTCACTGCTACTTGGGTAGTTTGACCATTTGTATGCACTCTTTCTGCTAATATGAGGAAAAAAGAGGAAATAAAGAGAACAGAAACAACAGTGGTATAGCTTCAAATGGTAACAGTCAAATGCAGATGTAAATAGGAAAAGGCTGAGTTCACATTCTGCAGCTGACCCTTATAAAAAAAATGCAAGAAAAGTTCTTGATCTGGTTGTCCAGATCCAGAGAGCATCGGAAAGAAACACTGGACAGACCTAGGAAGATGGCAGATGCGAATTTTCAACCTTGTGAAGTTCACCACAGTAATTTCCCATCTCTAGAGGTGGTGGCAGCTTTGTTTTACAGTTTTCGTTTGAAGAAGTACAGAACACAACTCTAAACGCTACTATCAAATTGGGATGACACTTGACAAGAACACAAAACAATTTTATTGCTGGGTAAGCCTGACAGATAATTTAGCCTGGGCAATTTAACATGGGCATAAGAGATTGGAATCACTAGAAAATGATTTTATGGCCAATGGGCTAGAAGCAGCTGTGTTGTTTTCTTTCTGTCTGAGCTGTTATGGATATATGACAAAAAATATTCCAGGACTGTAAAGGCCAGAGACATATGCTGCTACTAAGAGGCACTTTTTGTATATAGATTTAGGAGGCTGTCCTGCAAGAGGTCTCAGATCTTTACTTCTCACCTCTCATCACATGATTCTTCTGGAGCAGAGGTACAACCCAGTTTCCATGCATCAATTCATAGAAGTCTGCTCTCGTTCAAGAAGGCAAATGTTTATTTTTGAGTGATTTCATTTTGTCTCTTCACAGACCTCATCCTCCTTCAGCCTGCTTTTGCAGTTTCTTTGACAAATTATTATTTTTTCTGTAGCTTCAGCAAATACTTCTTGAAGCATGTTCAAAGCTGAGCACGTGTTAAAGAGTATTTTGCTGAATCAGGAATTCATTGCATAGCAATATCCCATAGTGTGCGCACAGATGGAGGACTTGGATAGGAAACACTCAGTTACAGTAACAGTCAAAATGCAAAAAAATAACCTTTTCTTTTGGGCAACAGACTATTTAATGTAGTTGCTACTTTGCTGGCAGCTAAATACAGTTGTCATGACAAAAATCAGCGTATATATCACATTGTAAGGGTAGCTTAGTTACCAGTATTTTTGAGCTATTAGAATGGGTGGAAAAAAAAAAAAGCTTATAAAGCTGAAGATATCTCAGTCTTGTCAGGATGATGAGTACAGTGCACACAGAAAAATCCCTGTGAGGGTCCCCACATCATGGAGAAATCAAAACAAGAAAGCTAGTGGAGAGAATGATTCAGAAAGCTTTATCTTAAACACAGACAACCTTTTTCCTCACTAAAGGAAAAATAAAAGGATTGTGATATATTTTTGTACAATGAATTAAAAAACAAAACAACAAAAAACACCAACCACATGTGGTACTCAGTAATAATAAGGGTCAGCTTCCATCAAGTTAATACATTTCCTTCACCTGCATTTCACCCACTCTTACACTGCAGGTCGTACATACGGGATTGCAGATTGCTTCACACCAGTATAGGGGCAATGGCAGATACTCTGATATCCTCCAAGTGCAGTATTGCGGTGATCAGTTCAAGCACAGTTGTGGTATGGACAAGGAACAGGATTTCACAGGAGAGTAAAGAGATAGATTCAGTTCTGTGAATGGCTCTATTGAAGAATCTTGTTGACTATTCACAAAAAAAATTGAAAGTGGGGTCAGAAAAGACCTTTAGGGGTACTTAATTCATAGAAAATTCAATCAACATAAGAGATGTGATTCCTCCAAGATGCCTAAAATACATTTAGTTTGGCTCTATCTGAAGAGATGTTTCATGACAACAGTTTACAGACATCTACCTGGAGAAACATGATGCAGCTTTTGGGCGCTGCATGTTAGCAGCTACTTGCTGGAAACTGAAACTGGACCAGGTCGTGCTTTAATGAAACACGAACCTTAAGTATCAGGACAATTAACTGTTCGGATAGCTTGTCTAGGTATACAATAGAGCTTCTTAAATTTGATAGATATAATTCTAAATTGTGCACTTTTCAAACATCACATAATTAGTAAGAGTTTTAAGTGCAGCTCTTCTACCTCAGTTCAGAAGGTGATAAGTTTAGATCATCAGACTGCTCCCTTGGGTTACAATAATGAATGGTTCTGAACCAGCATGGTATGAGTTTTGCAAGGTCTGATTTTTTTTCCACATTAGCACAAGCTATGCATGCAGCTTTTATGGCAAAAGATGACAATGACACTGCCTCCTAGTGGGATACAAACCCCTCTGGAGCAGTGGGAGGTTAAAAAATAAAACAAAAAAACTGTTTCACCCCCTTCCAATAACCAACAACTACTCAAGAAGAACACAATCCCTACCCAGAGAGATGTTGTTCCTTTGGCTGCTAACCCTTAAATGAGAGGTGAGTAGGGGTGGATCCAGGCTCCACCCCTTCCAGTCACTCAGGTGCATTGCTTGCACCTGAGCTCCTTGGGTTAGCCAGGCTTTCTCACCTGGGCTCACCCCTTGGTTCAGACTGTGACCTGAAATTCCACTGCACATTACTATGAGGCATTCCTGATATCCACAAAAAGCTAGTACTTTTTACAGGCTAAATTACTGGTTTGAATGTAGATCCTGATAGACGATAAAAAGTAAGACATTTTTCCATGGCACTGACTCTTCTTTTAAGAGCAATATGCTTTAAGATGTACATCTTCAAATATTTTTGTGAACTTTATTCATAATTTATTAATAGTAATAACCTGACCAAACCCTGGTCCTTATCTAAGCAAACAAAAGAGATATGGGAAACATTTGAGAATGCTGGTACTAAGGAATAGGCAAGATTATCACATTTCTCTCATCGAGACTGTGGGCAAGTGGGACATCTATCAAGAATGCTTTCCTGTAAAACTTCATTACCACACCACATCCCCACGAAACAAGATTATCTTAGCCTAATTGCTGTATCAGGCACATTTAATTAAAAAGAAACCCAGAACCTCTTTCTGGGTAGCTCTGCTCCCACTCCTTGAATAACACATAAATAATGCCTCTTAACCAATTATCTACCTTCCATAGAAAGATCCCTCAGGAAAATTGAGAATATCTCCATTACACTGTTGCTTCAGGCATTAATGTACATTTTAGAGACCACAGAAAACCAAGACAATAGACCATGACCTTCTTATCTAGCCTTCAGTTTGAAGGGTGGCTCTTTTGTTATGGATATTGAGCCTGAGTGCTGCCTGATACAGTTGGGCCTTATGTTGAAATAGAAGCTCCTCTGTGGAGAAATATTACTCATAGTGTGGTCAGTGTTACTCACAACCCTAACTATTAAATACAATTTTTCATCACAAGCCTTGGCACTTACCTCAGGTTTTAAATCACCACTTGTAAAACTGGTGGCCTCATGAGCAGTGAGTGTTTCATGAGTGAGGAGTCCTCAGGAAGTGCATTGTCACCATTTCTAATTCTTAGCATGGATATTTAAGCCCTTCTTTCTTCTTCCTTCCAGCAGTGCATATTCTACACTTGCCCATTATCTCTGCACAATAAAATGCAATCAATCATACATATGGATGTGATTTTCTTTGGTACTTGCAATGCAAATGCTATGGCATGGATTAGCATTCTGGTCCAGTGCATGCTGAAGCCCACTGGAAAAGTTTCTGAGGAAATTAGACACAAGAAATATGTTTATGCTACCCCTAACATGGGTAACAAAACAGACTCTCCTTTCTTCTGTGTGCCAAACCTGTAAGCACGTGCAAAGGAGAGTGCAGTTTCCAGAGTTTAGACTGTGTCTGAGCAGTCACAGACAGCAATAATCTTGGAGGTGGCTGGATGGAGAATGGGCTGAGTGTGAAGCACTCCTGGCCTGGGGCTGCTCTGAAAGCTGCTTTTTCAGTGCATTTGACAAGTAGTCAAGGACACATTCATAATCTATACCACTGACCACTTCCTAACAAGTCTTAGCATCCTGAGATCTGCCATAACATGATAATTTTGCCTTGGGAGACTTCTGGATTATCTTCTGTAAGTATTCGTGTGTACCTTCATTAAAAGTACAGTGAGAAGAAAAACTCATTTAAAAGGCCATGTATTAATACTGTGACGTTCGATAAAACTGAATATTAACCTACAATCCCACAATACTCTCCATTTTTTTTCCCTGTAGCAGTGGGCATTGTCTTGTATTTCTTTTTCTTTCCAAAAGTTCTTTTTTTCCTATTTGATTTCAATGACCTTCTATTTCTTCACTAAGAACTCTACCTTCCAATTTCTCGAGTTTTTATTTTCCCCTTCAAATATTTTTCAGAATTAGATTATTTGCTTCAAGACAAGTCATATCTGAGTGTTTTATTATCTATTCTCACAGCGAGTACAAAATGCACCCATTTTAGGGAAGGGAAATGGAACCCAGAGAGATTAAACAAGTAGCCCAAGTGCATCCGTCACACAGCATAAAATTGAGATCAGAGCTTCAAATTCCTAGATTAGACCTTCACCAATCAGACACGCCTCATCAGACATTTAAGTTCCTGTGAGGACCCATGTGTTCCTGATGGGCTACGTGGCCCTGCCAGATGTTCAGCAAGACCCTGGCAGCTGGAAATAGCTATCAGGATTTTTAAGAAGCATCATCTGAATGGGCATTCCATTGGGAAACAAGCAACTTTGTGCGCACTGTTTTTTATTGCTTCTTTGTGTGTTTCTTTCCCATATACAATATGATCTTTAATCTAAGTGCTCTACATGGCAGGTTTCTCTAGTGGGTTCAGAGAGTTTCCAAAGGTGATGAAGAAGGCTTGCATATAACTTCAGTAGGCTGGGGAAAAGGACAAGGTAAGCACATTTTATTTCTCTGGGCAAAAATGGGCAACATAAAGCAAGCTGCACATTCAAGCTTTCCAAGTGAGAAGACAATAAAAAGAATTATAAAAGGAATTATCAGCAATGGCACACACAAATCTCCCAAATCATCCACTACGTGGCCTGACTCAAGATCAAATACATTGATATTCAAACACAGGAGAGACTCCCTTTTACATTCAACATGGATGACATTTCCTAACCCTTTTGCTGATGCTCTCAAAAGAGTGTTAGTTGAGATAAAAGAGTTATACCTTGGGACTTAAACAGCAGCTATTACTGTAAGTAGAGAGGAGTTGGGTGCAGATAACAAAGGGATAGCGAGGCGTGATGGACTGGCTGAAGCAGAGAGAAAGAAATGTCTGCAACATGAAAGGAATCTTAAGTTTTCCTTTTGATCTTTGTTAGTATCCCCCAGTATAATTTCGTCTGTTTATGCACTTCAGTGACCTCCACTGCTGTAATGCCTAAATGCCTTGCAGGTTTCTTGATGCACAGTGCTCTTTTGACAGAGTAGCGGTCCCACAGTTATAAAACAGCACAGAAGGAACAAGAAAGCTTATGTTATTGCTCTTACATGACAAAGCAATGCTCCAGACACACAGGGCTCATGTGGCAGTGCCCAGCAGTACAAGAAATACTGGTCTGGAGGGTATACTCTGTAGCTGCTGAAGTGTGATTCATCATACTGAGACCATCATGACTGAAGAAAGTGCACAGACAGAGGATATGTGAGCTTGAGAAATATATATGCATAGTAACTATGATCACTGCTTGTGCTAAGATCTTGTTCCACATGCTCTTGGTTCATACAGATCCCTTTGTAATGTAAATCTCTATTCAGTCCCTAAAATTATTAGACACAAAGCCAATTCTTATCTCATGAAAATTTAAGCTTAAAAGTGACCTTAAAAATGAGAAACCCTTGCAGGTTCCCATATTCTAGCACAGAGACATGTGTGTTAGCCCTTTGGTAGGTAGCTTCTCTTACAGCACATGAACTGTGCAGAGTAAGGGGGATTAAACACAATTCTGCATGTTTCAAAGCCCAGACAGTTCTCAGGAGAAATTATTTGTCACCCTAATCCCTTCAGCTCTGTTTATCTCTGATCAGAAAGGGGAGTGCCAAATTGGCATACTGATTCATGTACCAAAAAAAGAGCGTGCCTATAAGCACAGATCATGATTTGCATACTTATTAGCCTTGACTGCCAGGGAACATTCTGGTTCCTTTGTAAGCACAGAAACAGTAAAAATATGCTAATAGCAGCATATCAAATTTGGGCTTTAGCCAATCTGTCAATATTGAAATTGCTTGCCTGTAATATAATGGGTAAACAAGTTGCTGTATAGGATGATGTGAGGCATGATTTGAACTTGTTGAAATTTAGTCATTTTGTGCCAGAAGAACTCACAGAAGATCAGAAAGCAAAACATAAGCATATATGCAAGACAGATGTCACACCGATTTTCTATTCTGTAATCTGTTTGCTGCCTTCTTTTCTGCTTTGAGAAGTAGCTTATCCAAGAAGCCAGGGGAGGTGGGGTCATTTCCAGAAAGAATCACTTAAATCACAGCCAACATAAGTCCTTCATATATAGACCCCATTCCTACTCTTCCCTATATGATTAAGACAGAATATCTCCTGACATAAACCTGACATAAACCCAAGTCACCCATTTCCTTCTACACACAAATACATATTTTTCCCACAAAATGATAATCTAAACCTTTCAGAATTTAATGATCTCCTAGCTCTCCAGAATTCCCCTCCATGTGAAAATAGCATTTCTGCTTTTTGTTTCTGCTGAAGACTGCAGCTGCCTTGACAAACTCTTCCCTGTCACTGTTTCATATATGTTATTTCCAGTACAGGGAGAGGCCAGACATCAAAATGCCCTCACTTACATTAATGCTTGCAGGGAACACCCTAAGCAACCTAAAAATGACTGAATTAAAATTTCCTTTGCTTTCTGGTGGAAATTAGTTGCCTAGATTAGAAAAAAAACTTTGTGATTCTCCTCCTCTTCTGGGTCATGACATTTCAGCCTGTCCTACTCCATGACCTATGGACACAGATGCTAGATCCCATTTGCTTCTAGTTCAACCACACCATACTGAGTTAGGGCAACTGCTTTGTATGCAGCATGAAATGCCATCTCACGCACGTGAATGGTTGCATGTAGGATAAGACAAACTCTTCAGCTCAGCATGGAGTAATCCCTTTTTCCACTGGTACTCTTCTGCAGACTTCATGCAAGAGGAACTTTGCCAGCGTGGCTGGCTCACAGAAGAAAGACCTTAGGCAGACAAGAAGGTGAGAAAAAACAGGCTAACCTGATGAACACAAGTTTGCTGATGTGAATTTCATGCTTAAATGTTACTAAATGAAGGCACAGTGGGACTATGTTGCCCCAGTCTTAGCCCCTGGTTTCTCTGTTGTCTGTATATGGTGAGAAGGACCTTTTCTCCAACCTCACTATTTATTCTTTTGCTCCGTTTTTGTTTTTCAATTATCTGGCATAGGCTGTGCTAATTATGCTCAGTTGCCTTCCTTCTCTTTGAGGACTGTTCCAGATAGAAGGGAGAAAAATGATGCTGTAGTTAGTGAAATGTTTTTGGCGTGATTCTCTTTCTTTTCAAAGAATGGGTTTGGATGTCCCATTTCTCTGAGCAGAGCTATAAATACAAAAAGAGATATAATAATAATAAAAAATAAATGAAAACAAAAGCATCCAAACCCACAACTTTCCTTGCTCAGAAGGACTCCATGAAATTGCTTCTGTTTCTCCTCAGCATAACTTTACTTTACTTGGGCAGCAATTTGCACTGTTCTGGATTACTCCAGAGAACAGCTTTGCTGATACTTTTGTGAATCGGAGGATAGGTTGCAGGATGCTTTAAAGTGAAGAATCTTGCTGTCACGCAAAAACTATTACCCTTCACAGCATAAATGTGAACAGTCAAGCACACAAAGCAGCACGTGAAGGGGGACAGGGAGGTCATTTTCTATGGAAAAATAGCCTTGAACTTTACAATCTCATGCACAACTTAAGGAGTCCCTTTCCAGACCTAGAAACTCAAATCGCCTTCTTCTCAACATGAAGTGTGAGTTTGCCAGAGAGAGGAACCATCTAATTGACTGAGGAATGCCTCATTTAATGCTGAGATTCATAGTCATTAATGCCAGCACCTCTGCAGCTATAATTCCAGTTACCAACTGGAAAACCTCAGGGTGTTTCCAGGATTAATAGTTGCAGAGGAAAGCATGGAAAGCAAGGCTTTGCCCTGGGAACTTGAAAATAACGAAATAATAGTTTAGAGACCCATGTAAAACCTGTGATTGCTTGGTGTTCTGGTTCTCTGTGATCAGTGTGTTTAAGCCCAGTTTTTAAGACTACCCATGAAGTTCTGCAATTTATATTTGCGCATAATCTCCACTCACACATACGCCAGAGGGAATGAAGCCCCCTGTTCCCTCTTGTTCTTCCCATGAGACAATTCCCAGTTTCACAGCCAAGGATGAAAAGTGAGTTAACAGGATTCAAGGATTTGCTGTGAAAAAGGCAGCGTGGTGATATCTGAAGCACAGCAAGCCCTTGTTCTTCACAGAGATGCTAGGTGGGGCATCTCAGATAGCACAGGGTGGTAATTGTAGAGAAAAGTTAACTTGCTAATAGCAATCACTTTATCTTGTTTGTCAGTGATTAGTTATGTAAATTTGTTCTCCCTTTCAACTCCATACCAGTGCATCAAGGTGACATGCCACATGTGCATAATTACTGCCAGTGTTATTTCCAAACCTTGATCTAGAAAATGCAAAGTGCCACTTATTAGAAAGTCCACACAATCAAAGAGGCTTCTTTCATTTCTCTGCACATGTTTGCTGTTCTCTTTTGATAGGCACAGCATGTAAGAAGCCAGTGGGAAGCAAACACTGTGTGCACAACGTGGCTTCTCCTTTGTTAATTAGCTAAATCAGGTGCATAATGTTGTCTGTGTAATTCCTAGAGCGTCTGTGATATTACTGCTCTTACAACACAGGGAAATGCTGCTTTACCCAAGTCTGCAAGACAATAAAAATTAAAAAGGAAGATGAAAAATTACATTTATTTATTATTTATACGGCACGATGGCACTTCACAGGCAAATGATACGATACTCTTAACCCCAGAGGAATTCATAATCTAGAGACTAGATTTCCAGCTGTGTCACTATTTATTCCCTGTGTCGCCCCTCTGACTCTAGGTCAATTCAACAGAAGTAACAGCATCAGGATCTGGCTTTCATTAAGCAAAACTTCAGGGACTCGTAACTAGGATTAAATGAAACTGATGTTGCCTCAGCCCTAACTCATTTAAACTGGAATGGAAAAAAAGAAAAAAAGTTCACAGAAATCCCTTGTAGCTGCAGCCATGTTTCACTCCTTGGTATCCAGACAAGCAGTGCCTGGAACCATCTTGCAGAATAAGCCAGTCAGTTTGGTGCCCACCATGTCTAGCTATAGTAAAACTGGGCTATTTATATCTTTAAACCTCCAGCTAGGATAGACTTCTCAAGGAACACATGCTGTTGATGGTAATCAGCAACAGGAATGTGAGGCTCATCCATCTCACAAAAAGAGATGGCCCTCACCCCAACCCATTCTGTGCTCAATCTCCAGTCCTTTGTCTCATCATCTCACCAGCTCCTACTCTTAGAATCCATAGACCAGGAAGACGCAGTCCCCTCTTTCCCCTACCAATGACCTACTGGAGAGGCCACATATGTCCTCATTGAGATTTTTCTGGTAGGAGCACAATCGATGCAAGTACCCAAACATCGGCTGGCATCTGCTTGTACAAGTCAAGCAAGAGTAGGCAACTGAACCAATAGGTTTAGAGTTATCTTCTTTGGGCTGAGCCCAAATAAAGAAGCTAGAATGAACTGCTTTGGGGAAGTTATCAAACAGTAGGATGATATAATTAAAGCCACAGGTCACAGTGGTATTACTTGTGGCAGAGAGGATCAGCTTTTCGGAAAGTCCATTCTAACTTAAGAAATGGTGAATGCACAGGGAATGAGATCAGCACCACATCATATTACAACATTATACGGCAAGAGGCAGGAAATGCTGTGGTAGCATTTAATAATATTGTATTAATCTCAAAAACAAAGTGACCATACGAAAAAAAAAACAACAAAAGGCTAAATTAGATGGGGCAGAGACAGGGAAGGAGCTATAGGTTGCTTTACAAAGGCACATGATCTGCTGAGATTGAACCAGCCATTCTGACAATTCCCTTAGTGCTTTCATTTGCTAGAAAACTCCAAAGAGCCTTTTGCCCTTGTGATCCCTACTATCTAGTGCATAAATAGAGCACCAAGCTCCCCATATTCCCCCTTTCCCCTGGAGCATGGTTGAGTGATGGCATCAGGGTATGCCTTCTTTCTGCCATTCCCCAGCAGCTCTGCAGCAGCCCCAGAGCATCACTGGTTCTATTCTGGGCTTCTGCAACTGGCTGCTCAGGGCCCAGCCCAGGCAGTGCCTGGACACGTGCTCTGCCCACAGAATCTATTTTGCGGACTGCCATAATAGTTGGCTTTACCTACATCTTGCTGTCTGTGGTGAGCCTCATGCTGAGGGGTTGTGTCTCAGCCCTAAGGGATCAAGCTGTTCCCCATTTCCTCTGGAGCTGAACAGCCAGATAATCAGGCCCAGCCTTTGTGCTGCAGCTCTTAAATGTGCACTAATGTCACCCGTCCTCAAATTCACATGGGCCCCATCGTCTGGATTCTGCTTGCAGGCAAAGCTGCCTTCTCAATATCTTTCCTTTGTAGTCAATGCACAGGCTCCAGATTTGCACTGGTCTAAGAGTCTGTTGGCCATGCTGGGCCAGATCCAGCAACACCAAGGCAAAACACACAGCTCCCTGTTAGCTCTGCCCTGCTGAGCTGGAAGTTCCTGGGGCTAACACTGGAGAAAAAAGTGCCACTCTCCCTCTTCCTCCTCAGCTGCTCTGCCAGGAGTAACCCCTCTGCAGTGCAGGGACCTGGGGGGACCAAACTCCTGTCTATCCTGTGTCCCCTTCCACCCAATGTATACACAAGGGTGCTGCAGAGGCACCTGTTGACTCCATTGAGCTGCCTCTTTCCCTGAGCAGAGGGACTGGGGGCATTTGAGGGCAAGCAGCAAAGGAGGCTGAGGCCAAAGGCTTCAGTGAAGGATTTGCCTTCCTCTTTCAGAGCAATTCAATTAGGAACATCTTAATGGAGCCCTGGTCAGCAACTCCCACTCTGGCAGGCAAGACTAAGGGGCATATGAAACTTGCTGCCCTATTACATGTTAGGAAGCTTCACCCTGTCTCCCAGCAGGTCTGTAGTCAAAAGCAAAAGATGAATAAATGAACTGGTGCTGAAGGGCTGGTTTAATAGCTGATCTGGTGAGACTGCAAACCTCTGCTCCTATCTGGTACACCTTCTAACCCCAACTCCACTTCGTTGCTACTTACAGAGCTAATTGAAATATCAGGAGACCATCGGAGTGCTGAAGGGTAACAGAGCAAAAACACCTCTGTTTTTAGATGCCCTTCTCCTCTATGCATCACTGGGGAAATATGTAAATGTTTGTTAGCTTTAGTGAGTAGAAGCATTTTCCTGTTTAAAGCTGTACAAAATACCCTCAGCGAAGATAAAAAATTACCTTGGAGAAACAAGATATTTTGCCTACTGATTATGTTCTTGTGTTTTTCCCAAACACTCTTATTAGGTCATAATGTATAAAAGAAAATAAACCAACACTAAGCCTCTTAAAATGGTTTGCTAGCGAGCAAAGCCTTATCAGAGCTGAGCAAACTATCCTGACTAAACTTTATTCACACTTCTCTAGCCAAATGGTTTTCTTGTTCTCTGCAATGTGCTTGCAGACAAAGTTGTAGTGAAGCTAGGAAGTATTATTAGCAAGTTTTATTATAGCATCTCTCCTTGAATGGCTGCAGTGAAGGAATCCCCACTGGGTGACCCAGGGTGCAGATGAGTATAGAAGCTGTGTGATTCATTGTGCACAGCACAGCATGAAACACTCAGAGCAAACCATTTGTCTGAGGGAAAACTGGGACTTATTCTATCTTCAGGGACCTGTGATCCAGCTGACATTTCCTTGGGTTTGTTACTTGAATTATGTTTCGTGACCCTGTTTCCTAAGCGTGTTTTATCTTATAAAAGTGTGTGCATGCTGACGCTACCTAACATCCCAGGTTCAAGCCTTTAAACAGAACTGCTTGAATGCAATAGGGAAGGTAGGTCAGGTAGTGCTATTTCTGTTCTTCAAATAGGCAAACAAGTAATTCTAGGGCATGTTGTACATCTAGACCATTCATTCATTCATAAAAATGAGTTTTTAATAGTTTTCTGTGAGAGTTTAAGTTCTTCCCTTTGTTGTGTCCTCAGGAATGAATTCAAATTGGGTTGACAGTGTCCCTTCTTTGAAGGCCTCCCAGAGGAGATACTTATGCCAAACCTGCTGTATTCACTCTGAGATAAACCCAATAACTTAAAACATCAGGCACAAGGAAGAGGTTTTGGCACCTTAGGAATTCTAATGCCACATTCTTTGGAAAACAGGTATCTTCAGGGACAAAGAGCAAGCAAGAAGGATTCTCAAGACTGAGTTTTGAACTTAGACACACCAATTTCACTGCCAGCATCTCAGCATGCCTCTGAACACAGCCACAAATGCCCTTCCAGGGAAATTCATGTGCTTTAGAGCTAACCCTAAAATACATCTGAAGAAATAAGTGTGAGAAGGAACTGCCTGCCAGTGTCTGGGGAAAAGGGAAGTGAGTTTAACAAATAGTTGTGCAAAGAATAACATTATCCTGGAAAAGGTCTTTCTAACATCCTGTCTCTTTTCAAAGCTTATCTAGGTAAGGTTACCAGAGGTTGGGGAAAATCAAGTGACCGAGAGGGATGTACACGTGTATTCAATGGATCTGTTCTCGTGGTGGGAATGGTCCCTGAGGAGACATCAAGCTCTGAGGAGAAAAAAAGAAGTCCCTGGTGCTTCTCCATTTTTTTTGTTGTTTTTTTTTTACTGCAGTTGTGGAGTCTGTCCATGAGCTCACAGTCTAGCTGGAAGGAGATGGAAAAAAGGAATACTTCCTGAATGTAAATGGGACAAGGTGTTGGTGGTGTGAAGTAGTCCCTGTCCATTGGGGGTTCCATGTGGCACTGATTATTTCACTTTTTTGAGGGAAAAATTGAAGAAGATTTTTACTTAGCACAGGACTTCAGTTTTTGCAACGGCTGTTGCTTAAATGGCACACAGCTAGCTCAGCTGCCTGCCACGTGCAATATGAAAGGACAAATTAAGGTCTGAAAAGTAACACTCTCCCACCTTAAGATACACTAAGGGCAACTTCAGGTGCATCAATGGCTGAGAAATATACCCCTCAACTCCCACCATGTATTGTCCGCTGTCAGCACCTTCAGCCACACCAACAGCACTTCCAGAGGCACCTTGGAAACTCCGAGTCTATGGAAGGATCCTTCTCCTAAGACGATCTTATTAAACTAACAACTTGTATAACCCAAGAGGTGCTCCTGAGCAGATTCCGCTGTTCTTTCTGACCGTACTGCATTCAGCTTCATCTTTCTCCAAATGAAAAGCAGGATCAGTGCCACTCCCATCAAATTTCTTTCTATCATGAACAAACAGATGCCAAAAGTTGTTCATAATTTCCATGTCACTGCAGTGGTTGTGTACCTCCTCTATCAGGTGAAAAGCACATAAAATTGTTTGCAACTGACTCTGTCTTTCCCAATACTGCCCAATACTGTCAACCCATCTTCTCTGTGACCTGAATTTCTGCTCCTAAAACCTTCATGCAAATATTACTCTCAGGTTGAAGTGCACCATTTCCTCCCAAAATTCTCTCTCTTGTGCTAGTAATCAGGGCAATATAAAATGTTCCTTTTAGACCATCTGGAAGCCACGGGAAACATCAATTAATCGCATATATTTGAATCATAAGTACATTAGGCTAGAACTTTCTACACATTCTAAAAATTAAATCCTATAAAGATTTTAAGCTGTGCAACATGTAATTAAATGGTGGCTAGTGCATGGGGATCAGAATCACATCCCTGGACCATGCTGTAAGATTTGCCACACACCCACACAAGCCATTCCCCTCCAGAAGGGCTGCTATAAAGTTTTTTTCAGTGAGCTCCCTGCCTATCTGGCACAACCACATCATGAGCATTTCATTTATAGCCTCCTTTGAAATGCAGAGGATTTTTTTGGTTATGTCCAGCACAGCTGCTGAAAAATAAAGGAAGTGTGCTCCCTGCTGTCTAGAAAACCCCAAAGCAGAACCTGCCAGTTTGATTCAAGCATGCTGGTCAAAAATAATAGCAACAGTTTAAAACCCAAACCTATTCTTTTCTGCATCACACTAGGCTGTGTGTACAGTCTTATCAGAGCTCAGCTCTGAGGTGGAATTACTCAGCTGTGCTTAACCCCCATGCCTTTCATTGCAGCCCTTAGTTGTCTGCACTGGGAAGGTGAAGAAGAAGGAAATGTGCTGCTCCCACCCTTCCTGTTGGGAGCTTTGGTGTTAGTGCTGATTCTTGCTTTTGCATCATGACTTTGAATAAATCACTGGGCCTCATTTTCCCAAGGTGATCAAAGTGGGACTTGAATGTTGTTACTTGTATGTGATACTGCAGCAAGCCCTGAATCTCTGAGCTGACTGCAACAGCAGTAACATTCCCCTGCCAGTGAGGGCAGCGTGTGGCACAGCACATTAGTTTGTGGTGGCTGCATTCCCCTGCTTTCCATAGGGCTGATTTCTCACCATTGCTTCACTGGCAAAGCTCTAATCTGTGCTACTTGGAGGGTGATTGTGCTAAAAGGAAAAAAATGCAAAGAAAGCAAACTGTTTTCCTGGAGTAAGGATGGATGCCTTAAGCTGTCATCAGGGGTCCACTCCATAGGGCATCCAGCAGGTATTACTACTTCCCCACAGCCAAAGCTGCCTGTGCACAGAGTTGTGAGTCAGAGGCAGTCCTGCAGCAGCACGGAGATTACCAGTGCACCTCAGCAGAGCTGCTCTTTTTCCATCTACTCTATTAGGGAGCTCCAAATAAATGAGAAAAAATCTAATGGTGTGGTTGAGGTCCAACTTTGGGTCCTGAACACTCTCTCCTCTGATCAGGGAGTATCCATTTTCCACCACCAACCCAGAAACAGAATGGGGGCAACTTCACTCACTGGTTTCATTCTTCTGTGGCAAACCCTTTGGGAAATGCTAGCCCAGGACATTCCAGTGTATGATTCTTCTTCTATTTTAAATAAATGGATAATTAAGGGCAGTGGATAAGGAGCTGGCTAAGGGGACGTGATAATGGCTGATGTTAAGGTGGGAAATTTCATCTTAAAGAACAATGAATGGTGATCATCAGAGGCGGTCTTACCAATTAAGTGATTAATCATGGCATTATTGATCTGAAATAATAATTAAGAGCAGCATTAATAGCATCTGTCAATGACATGTGGTTAGGAGGCATCAGCCATACAGAAAAGAATTAGGGATGCAGTTTGAGAAGAACTGAGGGAGCCTGAGGACTGAATGTAAATAAAAATATAACAAAATTCAGTGGTGCAAGAAGTAACTGACAAAACCTTTTTTATAAGCTGGGAACTCATCTGCTAGAATTGAGTGAAGCAGAGAAAGACCTGTGCCTATGAGGTGATTATGAGATGATTACATGCTGCCAATGTGATGCAGCTGTATCAAAAGAAGATGTGGTCTTGGATGGTGTCAGGAGAGATATTAACTATTGTACTAAATGACGGTAAAACATCACTCATGCGGTATACCATAGTCCCAGCTGCTGACAAATAAACAGCACTGGGAAAGATGGAGCAATCAAGAAAGAAAATCTGCCTTCTGTGATGGAAAGCTCTGAGTATTTTACTTCACACATTCTGTCACAGTGAACAGGATTTGGTACAAAATAGTGTAGAGCCTTATCAAAGAGGGAGAAGAGCTCTTTAGGCTTATGCACAATACTGTTCCAAGAGAGATGGATGGAAAACGGTGATTCACAAAGTGAAATGGAAAGTTGGTAGATCAGAGGCCTGGGATGAAGCTGAATCTGCAGCCCTGAGCCCACAGCAGTGTGAGCAAGGGCGATGTTGGAGTGCCATCGTCTGTCCCTGTATAGCACTGCATGACTCAAGGAGGAGTGCTTATGTAAGTGGATTAAAAAAAAAAAATCCACGTCCTCTGTGTTTTGCAACAAACCAGTGTAACAAGTCCTGACTCTTCCCTGGCCGCCCAGCTGGGAGCGCAGATCACCCAGGAAGACACGCTAATACATGCTAAAGTCACACGGGCACGATGCACACAGCCACTTGGAGAAGTCGTACAACAGCCTGAAGATAACAGAGAGAAACAATAGCAAAATATCTACCATCTCCCTACGCAGAAATCTACGCAAAGGGGCTGAATAAACAAACTCATTTCCTAAGACTAATATCAGCTTAAAAGTATGTGGTGTCCAAATTGGTTGGTTCGCAGTAGGCCATCACCACACTTTATTGTATTACCCACAGGTACTGCTTCCTGAGCCTGGAACGAAAGTTTTCTGCCATTCATCTCTTTCTTGGCTATCTTACATGAGACTCTGTGACACATTAACGAAAAACTGCAAACATTTTCACTTGAACTACAGGCTTTGGCTCATCCGTCCTCAGTGGTATTGATTTTCTGTCTTGTTTTCTGTTAATTGTTCCAAAAGGAGAGGGGCTGCCAAGGCTGTAGAGCTGATGCAATATCCCTCTAATTCCACACCTCACTTGAGGAAGGAAGATCTGTTTTAAGCTACAAAGCACAACGGTGACACAAGTGAAAAACAGAACTCATTGGTTTGCATTTGCAAACGTTTTGCAACACAGATTGGTGTCAGGGCCTGCCAGCATGATGCTTCCAGCTGGGTTATTAACTGACCAATTGCCTACTCAGTGGTTGTGCCATATTTTCTTCTTCTAAAGGGTCCTGTTACCCTCCCTGTCATATGTTGCATCAGCATTATCAATTTGGTGGAAGAAAGCATTGAGAACAACAAAACTGCCAATCACTATCACGTTTCTGAAAGTAAATCTGTATGTGATTGATTTTTACTGAGTTCTGTGGGATGTGCCAGCTGAGGAGAACAAATCACCTGAGGCCCCAGGTACTGGAAATGAATGCTATCACACTGCACACGATAATGACAGCCCTGTAGAGGAGAAAAAAGAGAGATAAGGGAATACATCCAATCCACACATGGGAGCTCTGAGATGTTCAAGAGCTCAGAGGAGCATGCAGGCCTATGCCAGGAAAAGGCTGTTGTGTGAGATTCTCCTCCATCGAGAGGCCAGCTGGCAGGAGCACTGCATGCAATGGCAGTGATCAGAGGCATCAGTGTGCTTCTGGCAGCTCTCACCAAACCGTACCCCACAGTGCCTGGGCCTCGCTGCAGCTGGCAAATGCACGCTGTTTTTCAGAGCAGTAGTGTTGTTGAGCAGGTCTGAAGGAGAAAGGCTTGTGCATTTCCTAAACTTTCCTCTGGATTCATGGGCAGGGTTTGGTTTGAAGTGCAGGATGTGTCTGAGCATGGGCAGGGAGCTGTTCCTGCCTTCCCACCACCCTTGCAGTCTTCTCCTCACCTCCACGGCCTCTCCTGCCCCGTTCACCTGAACAAGTGCCACCAGCAGCACCTGCACAAACACTGGGGCCAGAGACCCTGTCAGAAAGTCCAGTTTAACATAAACACACCCCATGAAGTGGCTGCCTTACCCCAGAAGCATGTCAATTTTGATCACCTCTTCATTTTGACTTTAAATATAAATACATATATGCACATAGCCCGGAATTGTCCCAGCTGAGAATCGCAGAACCACAGAACTTAATCTGAGGAGTGCTCCTATCACAGCACCCTCCACTCCCAGGTCCTTCTCACCTGCAAGGGAAAATCTGTCTTCAGAAGCACACGTCTCCCTTAGACACTAATTAAACATAGCCTCCTGCACCACACGCCATGGATAATTGCCCTTAATCTTATGTGTTTATGCAAAAAGGAAGTAATAACACCAGTGTCTTTTTTACCTGCCAAGAGTCTCATTACTGCCAAGGGCGGTGGTTCTGCTGGTGCGCGGGCGGTGAGGCGTGAGCTGAGGCATGGTGGTACACCCCCAAGGCCTTCCAGGGCAGACAAGGTGGTGGCCATGCCCTGCACCTCCCTTCTCCTCACCCCCGGGACCTGGGGCACTGATTTGCTCTCTCAAAGCCCTAAGGTCACCCTGAAGTGGTAACACTGGCATGGAGGCCCACCAGCCTCCGCCAGCAGCCAGCAGTGGCCATCCTTTCTGTCTCCAGAGTGCCAAAACCGAAGCGTTTTGCAGACATTTTCACACATCATTTCTGAGTCACGCAGCTCAGGTTTGGCTCTGCAGATTGGGGTGCCTGAGGAGACGTTTCGAGGCTGTGACTTCACACTGGCAACGAAGGGCAGTGTGGTTGGAGACCTCATGAACTCACAGACAATTTAGGACGTGTTAGACCATGAGCAAAACGTGTGAACTTGAATTACGCTTTGGCCATGAGAATGGACCAACAGAAAACCAGAGCTGTTCCACAGGTACTTTTCTCTAGCTTAGTTTCTCTGGCGGGGCTAGAACCACCAGACATTACTATTTTCCTGGCTGACCTGAGTGGTACTTAAAATAAGCAAAGCCAACACAGGCTCACATGCTTTTTTCCTGTGACCTCAGCATACCCAAGTCCGAAAGAAAATGATTTGTGGTGGATGAAATATACTGAACAACACTGAATATGTTTTCTGAGGGTCACCACCAACAGCCCATCATGTTGCAGAGGATGTTGAGTTTACCCACACTTTAGTGACTAATTTTGCTGTGATCACTGACGAAGCGGGTGGAAAACAGTAATTTTCCAGCTTAAATTTCTGTACTTCATACTTGATGAATTCATGGAAATAAATCTTAATAGGGCTTTACAGTTCTGTTTTCTTGCTTCTTGGCTTTCTCAAGACATCTGCCTCTAGACTAATTGAAATAACTATACCAGAAAAAAAACATAAATACAGTCTTTCTGTGCCTAGCCAAACTTCTCTCTTGCTTGGTGTCCTCCTCCTGTAGTAGTCAATAGACCATGGCTCGGGAAGGGTGTAGAACAGAGCAATCAGGATCCTTCTCTGCAGACTGTACTAGTCCCCTCTTGTCTATGGTCAGGAACTTTGTGAGCCAGAAATGGAGAGTTAGCTATCAAAAAGGTAGTTGTACTTAGTCCCACTTCTCACATTAATTACGCTGTAATTTGAGAACAACAGGCACTTCATCTCAATTTTACTTTTTAACCATTTTCTGAGAACATGTTAATTTCAATAAGTTAATGTTTTCTGTGATTTTTCCTCTTTACTTGATCTCAGTTCCACTTAGAAGACTTAACAGTCCATTAGATCTTCTTATTCTTAATGCTGGTTCTGGATAAGACCACATTTAAACTGTGGAGAATGGTTCTCTCTTGTCTTTTACAACCTTAATATTATTTCTGGTAACACGTGAAAAAAGTATGCTTTTTTTTTTCTTGCTGTAAGCTCAATATCTTGTCACATATTAACTCAGGCTGTGAGAGAGAGGCCAAAGAAGTTAAGAACAGACAGTACTTAATACGATTTTTTATTATCTGTTGTCTGTATTATGTGTGTTAGGAGATAATCAGGTCTTACATGCCATAAGTAACAAAGCGTAAAACTAAAATACAATGTGAAACAGTACAAATTAGTGAAATTTGCAACCAGAAAATTGGGAGCCAGACATGCACATTGTAGATGGGATCCAGTACTGCAATATTTGGATAGAGAGCAGGAATCAACATAGCCCATGTTTATGGCTCAGACAATCAAAGTTGCCGAGATCTGTGGCTCTGGTCAGGCGAAGCACATGCTTAACTCTGAGCATGCGAATAATCCCATTCACTTCATTTGTACTACATAAGCACTTCAAGATAAAGAAATATTTGTGTGACTTGCTGGATGAAGCAAAACATAAAAAGAAACATAGGTGATTATGCAGTTCCATAGGGAAGAATGTTTTAAAATCCTTTTTCTCTTGTTTCTTCCAAAGGGTGCTGTATGAATGGCAATCCCAGTGAAGTCTCATTTAGTGTTTGTGGTGACTGTCACTGATTGTCTTCTCATACTGACTGGATGTTTTGGGGATTATCTCATACATTTTTGTTAACGTTAGCAGGGTTGTTTCCTTTAATGTAATAGATACTGAAATTGGAAGAATTCTTCATGCGGACTTTTTATATTGCCCTGTCAGCCGTGTAATTAAATAATCCCCTCTTGTGCCCTGTAAGAGTATGTTGAGCTGGACTACATAAAATATGAGGGCTGATCTGAAAGTAATGCCTCCTATTTTATTATGTTGGCCCATGACTCCAGTGGCAGATGGCGGTATGACGACAGAGGCTGAAGCTTCCTACGAGTATTCCATTAAAATTTTTCGTCATGCAGCAGTGGGGCAAACTGACAAAATGGCATCTGACACAGAAGTGCGTATGAAGCAAAGGTGTGTCACTAAATTCATCCATGTGGGAAAAATCGCACCCACTGACATCTATCAATTGAACATTTATGGAGACCAAACAGTGGATGTCAGCACAGTGAGGTGGTGGATGGTGTGTTTCAGCAACAACACTGCCATAGCAGCTGTGAAATGGTGGGATACCTCCACTGGTGCAGATATTCACAAGAATGGCACGTAGGCTCTTCTTCACTGGTGAAAATGCATAGCTAATGGTGGTGACTATGTTGAAAAACAGCGTTTTGTAGCTGAGAATTTGCTTTGTCAAATAGTGTTATTGTGCTCTTTGTTGTAGTTTCCACGGAAATAAATTAGAGGCATTATTTTCAGAGTGATCCATGTACTTTCCTATTAATAGAGGTGCCTGTTCCTGTATGCAAAACAGCTGTATCTGGTGTGTACGAATGTTTTTATGCACATAAGTATTCTGAAGCTGAATGCACACTTGATCTGCCAGCTGAAATGAATGACAAGAGTTACTGTAAAGCACATTATCACCATTGCAGCAGGTTGACCTTGTCAGCGTTTACATTAGAGGCATACAACTTGACCCATCTCCACTTACAACGTTCATGCAAAATCTGTTTCATGACTTTACTACAGAGTGAATGATTTCCTCCATGGGTCAACCTATCATCTTTGATGAACTCCAGAAAGAACACCACCTTCTAGGCAGCAGCAAAAGTAATCTGACATTTGTGCTTATATCAGGAGGAGTGACAGACGTTCTACCCTTTCACTTAAGATTCTTACTCTGGGGTATATATGATCAGTCAGATTACTTCAAGCAAAGCAGTGCAAACTTGTAAAAGAATATGAAGTTAGAACGTTCTGAAATACAAAGCATTATATGAAATCTCCTTCTGCAATTGAACTCTCTGCTTAAAACTGATGATTTATATATTTTTGTTCATATGAAAAAGAAACAAAAATATACAGA
The DNA here is from genome assembly GCA_036925125.1 of Oreortyx pictus. Taxonomy (NCBI): domain Eukaryota; kingdom Metazoa; phylum Chordata; class Aves; order Galliformes; family Odontophoridae; genus Oreortyx; species Oreortyx pictus. Next base: position 51,711,166 of record JAUPFR010000006.1, on the reverse strand, counting down.
AACATATTTAAAAATAACTTGTATCCACTACTATGAGACAGAGTGCAGCAGACAGGCTTGTTGGGATCTCTTGACTTCTATATTTCTTGTGCAAGGCTCTTTACAATTTGCCTTCTCTATACAGACATCCCATACTTTAGTATTAAGGAAGAGTGTAAGTCCCTGTATACTGATAATGGCTTTACTATCTATTACAGCTGCATAAGAAGGGATTTCTGTTGGGTCCATAAGATAACCCTTCTCCAAGACAACACTGATGAACAATTAAACTCTGGTTTAAAAAGACAGAGAAAGTGGTAAGAAATGTCATGTCATTTCCATGAATTAGGAAGGCCAATTGGCCAACAGGCCAAGTGAAACTTATTGAATTTTAAATTATCTGTCATTTTACTGCTTAACTTATCATGGATTGTTCTGTTAAAACTTATTTTTAAAAGATAAAATAAATACAATGTGTTTAGTTTTAGTTCCATGTTTTAGGACAGTAGAAGGCCTTCTATGAAGTGTCTAATTTGGCACATAGGTCACCATTCACACAAGTGAAATGCAAAACCTCAGTCAGTCTCAATGGATGTAAAAATTTCAGCTAGAAACTTGAATGCTTCAGTACTTACAAGAAAACTCCCATTTTAATAATAAATTTTCTTCATTTCATCACGGTCCAGTCTAACTCCTTTATATAGGCTTGACTGTTCTCTTATTCAAACATGCTAATTTCCTTAATCATGCCAAGTTCTTGACTCAAGAATGTCTGGGCCAATCATACAACACATGAAAAATGTTTTTACCAACATGAAAGATTTGATCAAATGAAATTTTGCTTATAAAATCTTTTCAGTGTTCATTTTAAAATGTTGGACTCTCTTTATAAAACATAATTGACATGTTAACTGCCAAAGTGGGTAAGAAGAATGGTCATAACAGGGTTTTTTGTTATTCCATAGAAATTTGTTTGCATTACTCATATTTCAATTTCCTTTTCATTTCTCCTAACAACTCTATTAATCTATTGTTAGTCTTCAGATCTCTTAAACACTCTTTGTAATACTTTTGTTCAAAGGGAGCTCTGCATTAGTCAGTATAATTCAGCTCACCCTAACCATTACCAACTACTCTGTGGACAATATTAACTTCTGCCTCTTTTCATAGCTGGAGAGACACTATCATCATCTCACAGATGGGAGAACTAAGTATTTGATATTTCCCTCTTTGTCTGTTTTCCTTCGCTTTAATCTACTCTATTTTCATGTGTACAATCTGGGCTTTAGATGCCAAAACCTTTATGATTTCAGGAAAAGTGAGAGCTGAATAGTGAGCACTATAAGGGCAAATTTAACTTAGGGCCCCATTCCCTGACTTTCCACCAGTCTCTAAGTCTCAGGTGTACTGCTGCTTCTCTCCTGCAATCCCAGAATTACTCATGTTCCCCACCCCAGACTCCTTCAGTAGGTAGTTTCCACTATGACCTGGGGAGTTTGTGGGCTATGAAACCACCCTATGAAGGAGAGAGTGAGTCAGTTAAGAACTATCTGAGGGAAAATTCATTCTCAAGATATGGTACTTCTAAAAGGATAGATATGAGTTATCTACATCATAGCTTATACATATAAAATATGTCATCAAAGACGCTCCCTTAACAAACATGCTTTCCACCTCTGCTCGCATCTTTTATCTAAGAAGTAAATTAAGCTGTAACAGCAGGAACAAGTAAGAGATCTGTTAGCACAACACTGAGCACCTCTGAATCCTGATGAGCTGAAACCCCCAAGAATCACCACAGCGTGAATGCTTGACAGCAGCAGCAAAAATTCCAGATCAAATATACTGTGCTTTATTTTATTTTTTTTTTCTGCAAAGTCTACAGAGAAGAACCTCAGCAGTCTCTAAAGATCTTTGCACTAACAAATTCCCTGGACCAGATCCGTAGTTGGTGTAATATAGATCAGCTTTCCGGACATTAATAGAGATCAGGCACACAGGAATAATGAGGGCCTCCTGGTTTGCTTATTCAATTTCCCCACCATTGCTGGTGACCTTACATCCAATCACCCACATAAGCTTATCGCAATCCATTTTAAAAGCACTTAGTTCATTTGGGAGCATATTCAAATACTTTAAAGGACTCTAGATTTCTTTTTTTCCTTTTCTTTTATAAATACTCACTCTCTCAATTATTCTTTTCCAAGATATCTCATACATTCAGATTACGGTTTTTTAAGCTGTTTCCCAACTAGTTTTATTTATTTCTTTATTTAAGAAACATTATCCCTAGCCCCTTAATTAACCACACTGCCCATCTGCTCTGAGCTCTCATCAAATAACACCGTTCTCACGGCTGTGTTCTTCATCTAGTGTTCAGAGCTATCATCCTATCTGGCCTCCACGATAGCCAACCTTCTGTTCCAGGACAAGGAATCATCTCTGCTTCCATTCCCGTGACTATGCTGCTCACAGGCGTTTTGCTATTAAGAGCACGCTTTCTATATAGAATCATTATTTTGACCATAGTACTGTCAGGATGCAGCCTGGCTCTGAGGACCCTCTGAAGGAGCACGGGTGAGTGATATCAGTGTAATAATATCTGAGAGTCGGTAGATGGCTCTGTTACAAGCCAGTAGGAAACTCATCAGAATCTGTCTAGAGGGTGAGACATTGCTGCCCTGCATTTTCCCCTTTGAAAACTCTGTTCATACTCAAATCAGTTTCTCCTTTGCATACGTGGGCTATAGTTTAATTATCCAAACAACAGAGCCCATCAAATTCAAAATAAACATGTCAAAATATGACAGTCCTCATATACTTTTAAGTCAAACACTAAGAGAGAGTGCTGTGGTACCTCTGAGTTGGAATGACAGTATTAAAATGATTTATCTCAATTTTCCCTCAGTTTGTCTATGCTGATGTCACCCACAGTTGTTGCCAGCTTTCTAGCTTCAACCTGGGGCCACTGATCTTTCCTTGATGCATGATGTTTAATTGCATAAGAATGGCCATACTGGATTAGGTCCATTATTATCATTTGTGATAATGGAAAGAATTGTAGAATCATCTTTTGTGATTCTATGACGATTCCTCTGTGCATATAGTCCAGTACACTCTTCTCAAAAACAACCAACAGGGCCTCAGGAGGACTGCAGGGACATGTCAAGTAAATATGAGAACCCTTGGGTACCCCAGCTCTCAGTCTCTCGCAGTTCAAGGATATCATAAATTGGGAAGGGATAATCTTTGCATATTCAATAATCCTCAACAGATTTCTCATGCATGACCATGTGCAGCTTGATCTTGCACCCATTCAAGGTTTTCACACCAACATCTGACACCAAGAAGCTCCACAGCTTGTCTACACACTGTGAGATTCGCCTATTTTCAGTTTGTATGAGCCATGCCATCACTGGATTATATCCTCAGGACTTGGATTAGAAGAGCGAGTGAACAGGCAAGCTCTGCTCCCCTTCTTTGTGCAACTCATCATTAAAGAGACATCTGTTGCACTTTTTTTCACTGCATGTACTCATGTCTGTGCTTCTGTTGCAGTACTAAGGCTACAAAAATGCCGCGGACAAGCAACTCACATCCCCGTGTGCTTAGCTCACCTCACACAGCACGACTGGGACATGGTACAACTTTGCCTAGAGGCTAAGAGGAACGGTGGTGCAGGTCATGGCACAGCTCATAAACCCATTCCTGTCAGCATGACTGCACTGTGTAGCACTGATTAAGGGTTATTTGCACATTCTGTCTTGAGCACCTATTTCGATTAATTTTGATCCATCAGAAAGAGTATCTGGAATCAGGGCTTAGACTATTTTCTTTTTAGGCCGAAATTCAGTGCCTCTAAAAGGCAGTGGGAAGTCAGGTAGCATGTACTGAGTAATCATGAATATCAGGTACTCTGGTGTCACTTTTGCCTTTGGAAAAGGCTCTTTAACAATAACAGAGTGAGGGAAGTAAGAGTGTTCCCTGTTGACCCCGAGGCTTCACTAATTCAACTCTGATTATGTCAGCCTGTCCATCAGAGCCATGCTCTCTGCACTGCAGCCTTCTTGCTGGCTGCTTCCATTCTTCAGGTTTGTGTCTGACTGCTCCTGGCTGTTGTTCTGTCCTTTGAGGCATACACACATCTTCCCTTCTGCAAGCACTCTGGATTTCTCTTCTTGGTGTACTGATAAATCATCCACCCACTACCCTAGGTCTGCCTTCAGCAAGGGAAATATTTAGGCCCCCAGAGAACAGTAAAAAAAAAAAATTTCCAGAAAGATAGGAGGACTTCAAAATGACTCCCTGAAGTGCTCAAGCTTACACTGAAATATCTGGAAGGAGGGAACACAGGCAATGGGCATGTTGTAGGTGTTTTGGTTCTTGTCACTGCTGTTCTTGTTACTGCATGTTTCCATGCAGAAGCTGGCAAGAGACCTTCACTAAAAACTATTCCATCTCCTTGGGCTGCTTTGTGATGCGGACTGGATCTGTAATGCTTTGTGCTGAACTGTAATAAACAGGAAGTGTTAACAATAGCTGTGAGACAAGGAGGCTCTCCTGAAAGTCTGTGGCCTAGATCTTTGGCTGGTGCTAATCAGAATCATTCAGTGGGCTTTCAGGGAACTGCATTCACAACATCAAAACGAGTCCCATTTCAAACATCTCTAGTGGAAAAAAAAAAGTGGCAGCAACAGAAGATTGTTGTGGAAAGTTATGTTTTTGTTTTGCCTTTTTTGTCTGTATGAATGTTATTCACAGGTCAGAATTTTCTAAGACTAAGACTTTCTAAATCTTTCCAGTTCACCTGGTAAATATTCCCTGCTTCGCTGGCATTTTGGATCACTCAGTGAAGGGTCTGGCCTGGTGTATCCTCTGAAAGGCTGGTCCACCTTTCCCCATGGGGAAGCAGTTCTCTTCCATGTAGTTCCCAAGAAAACAAAGCCTTCCACCAGTGAACCACTGTTGGACAGGAGCACAAGTGCAGAAAGTGCAAGGCAGAAAAAACATATTATTAAAGTAAGTGCAATAAGTATACATTTCCAATTCCTATGTGGCACCTCACTCACCACATCACCCTCTATTTTTGTTCTATTCTCCATTTCCTTGTTTTCGAGGCAAGGGCTTTTTTCCTTCCTTCAGTAGATGCTAGTACCTACAGCACACTGACTCAGGCTCTTGGCTGCCCTTAGGTGCCGCTATAGCACAAAAAAATCTGTCCAGTTTCAAGTCGGTCTGCACGTGTGAGAGCTGGCCATTTCATACACTGTCTTGTGTGTTAGAGTTATGGGTAGAAAGGACTGAATTCGTCACATATGCACCATACAACAGTTCTAATACTCTGACAGGTCCCCATGGAATGAGATGCTGTTCTGGGGTTCCAAATTGTTACTCTGAGTGACTCTGTATTCCTGAATCTGGTGGTTCCCAAGCTGTTTTTTACACTATATGTTTCTTCTATACTTAATGTATTTGGATCAGTTCTTCTTCCTAGGAATGGGCCCACATAGTTCATCTGTTTTGTTCCTTGTGCAGAAAGCTTCTTAGAGATCCAGGTGCTTGCTCAAACACTTCTCCACCTCCAACCTTGCAGGCACTGTGGGTTACAGCTTACTCCTCACTGCCAAAGTGCAGAATACTCCAGACTTAACAAATCATGCTAGAAGTAGTTGTTCAGCACAAGAAGCTCACAGGTATAGGCAAAACAGTCAAAGAGCAGTGTGGTGCTCCATGCCAAAGTTCACCACTCTTCAGCATTCTGTAGGTTTTGGTCAGCAATCTTGAGATGACCCTCACCGCAGCCCATGATCATCCCATGGATAGAAGATTTCAATTTGTATCCTCTCCCTCCTTATCTCTTTGAGGGTGAGAACATCCAGATATCTTTGTTTTCCCATCTGGGGATTCTCCCTTTTTCTTCAGACTGCAGAATTTCAGATCCCAGGGCAGATTCATCCTCAGAAACAGGAGTTCAAGAACAATGTCAAACAGCAACTTATTTTCTTTCCCGTGTAGCACTTTGTGGAGATACTGGCAGGAAGACCAAAAGTGTTTCAAAGATTCTTTTGGACTACAACAGGCTCAACCACTACATGCAGTGATACAGTAATTTTGTGAAAATAACCCAAAATCACCAGCATCTACACAGCACTCCAGTGACTAAATTAACGAGGTTAAACCAGAACAAAACTCAGACCCTGGGATAGGCAGAGACTTGCCCACAGCACCGGAAAGAACAGAGGTGGATTTGTTTCATGCCCAAGGATATGTAATTTCTGCCCTTGAAATCATTTCCTAGAAGGAAAGAGATAAATGAGAGGCCCTGCTTCCCTCTCACTATGGGAAAAATTCTGGTTGTGGTTTGCTAAGGTATACTGCATGTTCAGTCCTCTGGATTTATCCCATGCAAGCAACGCCAGAGCTAAGGCAGTGAGGCCTGTGGGTGTGGAAGGTGCCTCTATAAGGATCCAAGTATGAAGTCTTGGTGCCTAATGTTGTACACCCAGCTCTGTAAACTGTGGCCAAAGTATTTTAACTAGGCTGGGTAAGGTCTTGCTTCTCATATTGCTTCCTGTGCTTTTGTGCATTGTTACTTCTAGAGTTATTCAAAACATCTAAAGGAGGCTGAAGCAATTACATTGCAGCTAAAATAAAGTCCTAATTTTATAATTCACTTCCCCCCTCACCCACACAGAAAAAAAAAATCCACAATGAAATACAGTGCATGAGAAAATACAGACTATTCTACCCACCCTTCAACAGTGCATGTATGAGCACAGCCCTATCACAGCCAGCACCAGGCTGGAGAGCTTTTCATTAACTCTGAATATGTATGGGCAGAAGCTTGATAAGCAAATAGCAGTGTTCCCAGCACACCAGCCAAGCCCTATGAAAACTAAAAACAATAAATTTATTGAAAGCTTTTTCAAAATAGGAGGAAATTATTACTCATTTGAATTCTGTTCATGTTAAGGTCAATGGTCTTTTTTTTTCAGGTTCTGATTGTTAATATTAGATGAAAGGACATTTCCTTTACATTGTATTTATGAACTCTAATGGCACAAGGAGGATAACAGCCACATACATTGCACACCAGAAACATTTCTGAATTTTGCATTGTTCGAGAATTAGTTCATTACTCATTTTCCTTTGACCTTTAAGTTAAATCCAGGGTTATTTAAATACATTGGGCCTGGTTCTAGTTTGGGATGCAGAAAGAAATGATACTTTACCTTTCAGAAGCTCCCCATGTGAGGGAAGTCTTGGTTTGCATTCAGTGAGTGCATCCTTAGATTATTCACACGAACAGGTCTGTGGTCACATGAACAGGTCTATGGTTTGGAAAACATTGATCTGAAGGGATTCAGTTCTCTTGTATTCTGAGTTAGGGAGATAAAATTTCCAAGAGGCTGTGGGATGAGGCCAGCACCTCGGAATCTTCTGCTGATTGTGTCAGAGATTGTTTATGCCATTGAGGTTGAGCACCACAGCATACACCTAAATGTCCCTACCTCTGCATGCTGAAAAAAAAAACCTGCATTGCATAACTTTCTGGGTATTCAGAAATGATCTTGTGATTGCTCAGGTAAGACTTTCCATTAGGTTACACGAGCACAAATTTACAGTCTTCGTTTTGCTGCGGTTTTTTCATAATAGCAAATATAATTTGTCTACTGAAGATACCTGAGAGCTTTTTAAGTGGTCTGCATTATGGAAAACTATCCACAAAACACCATTTTCCTGGTGACTTTTTCCACTGTCCAAGAAATTGACACCTTTCACTCTGATAGTGTTACTGTATTGTCATACCCTCATTAATGACAGCCAAAAGCTTTCTGTTCACATGGAGAATAAAACAAAACCCTCAGATTTCCCTGTATCTAGGTCCTGGAAATCACTCAAAATACATAATTGCTCTAGGTCTAGGGGGACCAAAAGGTTTCCAACCACGTCAAACCTCCACCCAGCTGTGGAGTCACTTCAGATCTACCTTGGTGTTTGTGAGAATAGGGCTTGTCTTTGGGTATTCCCAAATGCTCCCTCCTTTTGCACCAGTTGCCAAGGCTTTATCTCTGTCAGTGAGATAATCCAATCGTGTGCTTCACTCCAACATTGCCGTCAGCTCTGCGACTTCCACAAAACACCTGTGAGCAGGTAGCTTCCTACGCAAGGATGTGCCCATCTCTGCTCAGGAGTGCAGCTCTCCATCAGTGCCTTTGCTGCTTTGATGAAAATGGAGAGAGTATTTTGACTTCTGTGAGTGGTTTGTAAAGCCTTAGAAGTTTCAAAATCGTACTGTAGGGTAACTGATGTCAACACAGGAGCAGTTTGGTCTATGCCCTCCTGTAGTGCTTGTTAAAGGCTTCTAGAAAATGCATCACATTTGTAAAGGCATTTTCTGGCTTGATTCAGAAACTTCGTCAGTTCAGAGATTCAGAGTTCAGCAATAAATTCTGTGTTTGTGTACCACCAAGAGCCCTTCAGATACACGAATGTATCAACCCTTTAACAGTATGGAACTAAGTGCCTTCTTCCATTTTCTAATCCCCTGTGCTTTTACATGATATTCAGCAGTAAAGACACAGAGGAGTTTTTCAAACAGCTACAGTTCTTGAAGACCGCCCATTAGAGTTTTAGTCTCAAGTAAAGATTCAAGATCTCGTTCAGGTTTCAGTGTATTTTTGCCTATAGAAAGCATGGGCTGATGCAGTATTAGCAGCGCCCTGGGCACACTCAGTTCATTTAAAATCAGCAGCAGTATATCCTTTGTGGTAGACAGTCATAGATTTTGTTTATGTTCAAATTCACAGAAAAGGCATTTGGGGAATATTTTGCAGGGCAAAATATATGAAGCAAGGCAAAGAACACTATCTTTCCCCTTAGCCTTCAAACTCACATATCTGAGGGGAGCTTAAAGTGAAAGACATAGTGAGTATGTCATAGGGCTGACCCTGCTCTAAAATAATAATTCACAAATAGCTCTGCTATTGAATAGTATTGGGTAATCCTTTGTACTTTTAGTGTTTCACCATCTGCCATGGCTAAAAAGAAGTACACATAGCCAGAAGCACTGTGAAAAATAGGCAGGCGAGGGATCACGACCCCCACTTTTGACCTTGATACTGAGAACTCACATCTCAAAGAGATCTAGGACTGCAAACCTGTCGATAGTCCTGCCCTTCAGACAATTGGCATAGCATAGATTCGTCTCTGTAAAAATGAGAAACTGTCGTGAGGGCACGAGGGGGTGCACCACAGAACAACAACTGCATTTCAAAGTACCCAACTTACTCCTCTCAACCCTCCTATCAACATTTCCCTTCTCTCATTTCCATACTGAAGGCAGATGTAAAGCTGTTAAAGATGTTCAAGATGTGGCATCCATTTGGAAACTTCCCAGGCCGTTGTACTAACATGTTTTTAAAGACTGCCTGTAGGTCTTTCATCTGGATTAGCTGCACATTCTTTTCTTCACTTTTTTTTTTTTTTTGTACTGAAGAGCTCACTTGCTTTCATCCACTGCAGGACAAAGTTCCCCCCTAAATCCCCACCTTAGAACTAGCTAATTTGCACAATAGAAGAATCTTGCTTACCACGGCCTTTGCATCTGTATTTACACACTCAGGGCACCTGTATCCAAGTGGAGCTTCTTCTGGGGATCGACTTCTCTTTCACCAATCAGGAGTACATTCCAGAGCTTCACTCACTTCAAGTTCACACCAAATATGCAAGTTCAGCTGTCTTATTCATGTCTTATTCATGGGAGTGAGGCAAGAAAGAGCTGGCCTCCTGCTCGCTTTCACATATGAAATTGTATTTTCTTTTCAAGTGCTAGAGCATATAAGCAGAGGTTTCTGCTTCCAAAGAAAGGACTGGTAGATGCATCTCACCAATCATGTCATCCCTTCTACTTCTCTTTATTTTACTTTATTTTACTTATTTTACTTTACTTTATTACTGACGAGGAAAATAATATAGATGGGAAAAATTCAGAAAGATCTACGCCAGACACATATAACTGTGGTGTTTGTGTTTTGCAAATTGTTTTTTTTCTCCTGTCTGCTTGTTGATAATGGAGTTTTTTTTTTACTCTGAGACACAGGAGAAAATGTTGCCTGCCTTGACCAGCCTATTGAAACATGTCACCTCCTCTTTTTGATCTGTTTCCAGTCCCCTCATTAATCCTTCTTTCCTGCTCAGCTTAACTCTCCCATCCTGTTATCTTTGTTCCATGATGAGAAGTGTGATGCCTACCATACTAGATTCCCCCAAGAAACCTGGCAAAATAGAGAACATGACAAGAATCTGCAGGTAGACAGAAACCTGACTGACTAGCCTTAAGCTATATTGATATTTCTGTAGTTACATATAAAGGAACTGCAATAAAAGAACAGACCTGTGGCTAAGTAAGGCCAGTAACTTGTTTTTAGATGTGGCTGCTAATTAATCTTTCAAAGGAAGATGAAAACTCCCTGTATTACAGCTGAGCCACAGTGTAACGCTGTACAAAGGAAAGTTTTCCTTGACCTTACAAAATCAGTGAGATATGTCATGGTTATCATGGCATTGTCTTCATCCAAATAGCTACAAATGTTATCAATCAATATCAAATAACTGAGTCCTACTCAAAATCCAGGTCATCAAATTTGTGTCTTAGACTGTGTAATTGTGTCATTGGTCATGACATGCTGACCCTTAAAAATTTTAATTTCCTTTCATTTTGGAAAGGTTGAAATAAATGGTCTGATTGTCTTTGACCCAGCAAAAGGAAATGAAATAAGAACAGCTGGGTAGGTCAAGGAGATGAGTCATGCTACAGTCAACTCATCAAGAGGGGCCAGAGATCTAGACTACAGGAATTAGGACAGCTGAGTGGGAGTAAAGCAATTTCAAGTGCATTAGACTCTTATCCAAATCCCTTAAAATGGGCTTTGGTTCTTGCGAAGGCACGGCCAAATAGAAGTCAACAGAAAACTGGTGTTATTTTCTTGGAAATATTTTACTGAAGTGGAAAATAAATTGCTTTTAGCAAAATATTCAGTGGAAAATGTCACTCCTTCATTTGAAAATATGGGCTGCTGTCTGAAAGCCTGAAATGTTTTAGCAGAAAAATTGCAGCAAAATTCAAACTAATTTTGGTGAAACCAACAGTTAGAAATGGTTTCAAAAGATTTCTTAGCCTGACTTGGTGCTAACCTTTGAGATTGTTTCTCCTGAAATATATTATACAGTCCTAAAATGATACACTGAAGTACTGGCAAGCATTATGGATAATACATATGTTTTCATTTAACTATTAATGGTATTAATGTTATAAAGAGCAAAATGTGCTCTTTAATGTATATCTGATTTCTTCCCCTTATAAATCTGGATTTGCTTTAATACTTATCTTCTAGAATGGGACACACCCTTGAATACTTCACACTTTTTCCTCTATAAATCATATTTAAACTCTTTCCCTTGGCCTAAAGCATCTGTCTGCAACACTCTTCCAGCTCTCTTCCACCATTTTTGCTGCTTAATTCATACAATGGTGTCCACAGCTAATGTCATAGTGCTATTTAAAACCCAAACAATGTAATTGTGGATGAGAGGGAAGAGCTCTTGAGTCCATAGGACCTAAGGTAATGCCATAAATAATGAGGAGCAGCATGCCAGTGGGATAGCTGGAAACTTTCTTTAGGTCAATGGAGATTGGGTAAAATGAGAGGCAAGCAAAGGCAGGCAAACAGTCTTTGGATTAAACACATGGTTTTTTGCTCCATGATTTCGCCTCAGGTTTATTTTCTAGTTTATAAGGTTTTTAATTATAGCTTCAGTGTTTGAGGTTTTATTGGGGCTTTTTGTGTTTCTTTTTCTTTTTTTTCTTTTTTTTTTTTTTTAAGGGGAGGGTTGGTAAAAGAGTATCAAAATATGATAAATGCTCAGATAATTTGGCAGGAAATATTTCTTTAAAATCAAGAGAAACAAAGATGAACTCACGCTGTCTTTATTAGTCATTCCAGCATCTATTGTCATTGCTTTTTCATGAGGAACAAGAAGGAATGCATGCGCAGCAGAAACATCTCCAAAGAAACAAGAAATATCTCTGCATCAGCCAGTACATGAACTCCCACTAGCCCCTCAAATAGCTTCATGGCAGGCTGTATTTGAGTATCGTACAGCTTCAAGAGAGCTATAAGTGATTCAGATCATTGTCTGTAGTGGAGTCTCCATCCTTGGAGCTCCTCAAGACTCAGCTGGATGTGACCCTGAGCAACCCAATCTAACTTTGAAGTTGCATGTGACTTTGAAGTTGGCTCTGCTTTGAGCTGATATCAGACCAGGTGGTATGGAGAGGTCTCATACAACATTTTTTTTTTCTATCATTGTCTTCAAAGCTGCTCAAATTAGTCCCTTGAATAACTAGAATAACTAAATGCATAGTGATAACACGTCAGTGCAGCAGCTATAGGTAGCAACATGAGTACTCTCCATTACCAAGGATGAGGACAAGATAAGAGACCTGCTAAAGTCATGATGATCTAAGGATATAAACAAGGCAGCTGATTGGAAGGTGAGATAATATCTTTTTATTAAGCCAACTGATAAGGGTGGAAAAACAAAGATAAGATTTGGGGCATGTAAGCCTTTTTCTGGTCTACTTTTTTCAAGTCAGGTCATCTTCAGTTGATCTTGTAAATAATCATAATTACTGCAGTGCTAAATTATGGAGAGACAGTGACTCTATGCATATAATTACTCAAGAAAATGAAGAATGTGAGCTTAAGCTTCAAAATATGCATTAAGAAGATGTACAGCCTGGAGCAAAAGGAGCACTGAGTTCATCTGAAAGAAAATATAGTGTAAAGGTAAATTCTACTAGTTGGATTTTGAGTCATTTTAATTTACAGCTTCAAGTTTAATTTCCTCAGGATACAGTATTTTGCACAGACTGCAAAAGTGCTTCTCAGTTCATCAGAAACACTGCTGTCTGCTAGGAGAGGCCGTGGTCTGGGACAGCAGAAGACACTTCAGGTCAAAAGCAAAAAAAAATTCACTAGCAGCGATGAGGTGCATTCAAAGAGCCTTTCAGAGCAGTGCCTACCCTGTGCCAGCTTTGTGAATCGCTCTATTCACAAGCAAAAAAAGTTTATCCAGATTATATATACTTAAAGAAAGAAGCTAGGCTTTATTACCTGGTTTCTTATCTTCTGTTTTTAAAAGAATTCCTACTTACAGTTGTTCAACAGCAAGACATCACCAAAGACATCTCTGTGTATATCCTGCATTCAGAGAGCCATCTAACTGTGTCAAGGCTATTTGCAACCTGAAAAAACCCAATCCTCCCATATTTTTGCTGTCATAACCACTCCTACAGTATTCATTACAACATCTGTCCTTCAGCAGCAGGATGAGTTACTTGCTTAGACTCCGAGGGGACCTGCATGGCCTCTTCTCCAGGTACTTGAATGTCTCCAGCTCATCAGCACCCCTCTCTGATACACCAACTCTGGTTTAGCTGGAGGTGAAGTTATCTTGGTCTGTCTTAGACATGTTTTTAGCTATGGCAGTTTTAAAGAACCAAAGGTTACATGAGCAGTGCCCATAAAAAGACAGATTCTGAGAAATGTCACAGTGTGGAAGTTGGAAAAGGCACAAAGGACCCAAAGCCCATTGGATCAATGAAAGGATGTGCACCAACCTATAATCTGATGAAGCACAGGGCAATGAGACTCTCAGAAGCTGAAGCCTTTGATGCATGAGCCCTGTAGCAAAGATTCCCTGGATGCCATCAAGGTGAACTGAGGTTAGCAAGGGAGCAGGTAAACACAGGAGGGTGCAGACTTCCATCCACCTGACGAAGGAGCATGGTTTGCTTTCATCTAAGTGGGGCCCTGTGTTTTCAAAACATTTCAGATGCTGCGTTCTTGTTTTGATTTGGTTTTCATTATTTAAAAGTGCAGCAAATGAAACCCCCAGAAAAGAAGCGGGATGGAGAGCTGCTCCCACATTTTCACCTCTAGATGGATTGCTTGACCCTGCCCACAGCCCCACCTCGAGTGACTAACAACAACATATCCCTGTGGGACACAGGAAGATGCTGTTTTTATGTACCAGCAGAGCATGCCTCAGGAAAATGGATGAAATCATTGCCAAGGAATCTCAGCGTCTGTATGCAGCTCCAAAGTAATCTCAATTTTCTTTCTGTTGCCCAGGTAAATTCCTTTATTTCTTGGTTGCTGCATAGTTGAGTTCGTACTGAGTGCAGACGTTCTATTCCTGCAGCTGCATCCTGTGCACTCAAACTGCCCCATGCTCACAGATTTTCCTTTCTATTCTCTTTATTGGCATCATTTTCTTCATTGAAGGACTACAGCAACATTTTCTTTGCACAGGAAACAATGACATATACCAGAGCCACTGTGAATATCCTGTTATCTGTAAGCAATGTTCCCTATGCATATTTTTCACAATGAATAGTTTAAAACTTCCAGACAAAAGGGGGTTGAATAGTCATTAGTTAACACAAATCTATTCCACCTTTATCAGATCTTCTATTTCTCTGAAACCTATGAGCCTCCAAAATCCATCGTCAGTGAATCAATATGGGGCATCAGGGACTGCCCATGCTGTGAAGCGTATGCTTTAGGCATGGCACTTGTACCAGGAGCATGGAGAGCAGAGACCAGTCAAGCAGCATAAAGCACTCAATTCCCTGTGTCTATCTATTACATATGCAGTTTTTTTTCACTGATGCACCAGGTCTGCATTTTTTCTGCAAGCCAACAGCTGATGGAGAACAACCCTTTGGTACTCTGTGTACACAGTCTCCAGATATTCAGTGCTCTACTCTGTGTCAGGTGAAACAGCGTTTTAGATGGCATTTGTCTCGTGGGTAGCTCTTGTGACTCCCAGTCCTCATGTGCCAAGGCAAGAAGCATGAAGGTGTGGCCATCACACTGTTGGATATTAGGAGAAACTTCTCCAAAAGTGTCATCAGACACTAAAACAGGCCGCCCAGGGAGGTGATTGAGTCACTGACCCTGGAGGTGTTCAAGAAACATATAGATGAGGTACTAAGGAACATGGTTTAGTGTGCAACACTGGTAGTAGGTGGACAGTTGGACTAAATGATCTTGAGGTCTTTTCCAGTCTTTAATGATTCTATGATTCAAAGCATGACTCACATCATTTTTGCAATATGATGGGAATATGGTGAAACATTTTGGCCACTGTGAGTGCACACAGTGGGAATGTTGTTGCCCTCACACGTGCTGTTGATCTCTGTGACTAGCCAGAGCTCTAAGACTTCAGTGAAGTTGTAGCATGTCCCCAGGAAATGTGGGAAAATCAACCCTGGTAAAATTCCTTTGACCTCAGGGTGAACTGAGGTCTGCATCAGTATTAATCCTATGTAATTATTCTATAGGATTTTTCTATAGGAGATACAGAATTTGGTACTTGAGCATCCTTAGTGCTAAGGAGCTGGGTTTTGTATCCAGTTTGTCACAGATTCTGTTCCATGGGTCATGTAGACAAGCTAAGGACTGCTGCATGGTCAACACCCTCTCTCCTCTGGTTATATCCCAGGAGAATGGGAGGAATTATACAGCATCTCCTGCCAGCCAGGCCCCTTATTCTTCTCCTCCATCCTCCACCATTGCAGCCCAGTGCTTGCTTCTAGCAGCTGGCAGCCTCAGGAACCATGACACAGCCTGCATGCTTTATGACTGTGCTCATGAAAATGCTCTTTTCTTTAGGTGGCATGGCTGCAGAGTGCTTCTCTACCAAATGCCCATCACTTCAGTGTCCCCCTTTGCTTTTCCAGGGCACAAAGTTAGTTTCTTAGCAAAAGAGTTAAAAAAAACCACACATCTTTTGCCTTGTGCTGGGAAATCTGTGGGTGTTGGATGTATATCTGTACATCTATACATACACGTGTATGTGTATGTATGTACATATATGTTCTGCATATCTATGTATATATACATATGTGTATCCACTTACATATGTGTGCATATGCATAGCCTAAATCTGATGTGTAGAGGCAGGATAATATGCCCCCCCCCCTTTTTTTTTTATTTGAAAAACAAACATTTATTGCTGACTTGTCAGGCATATTCCTTTTAGGTTTTTTTTGTTTTTTTTTTTTTTAAACTTGGCCAGTTCTTAGAGTACAATAGTACATTGGCCATCTGTGCAGAGGAGAAGAGGGTTTTAATGAATAGACAAAGCGGGGAATGATTGACTGATTGGGACTGCTTCCCAGTCTCATTCATACCAGCCATACAATGGAATCACTCCCCATTTACACCGCCAGAAGTGAAAGGAGAATCATGTCTGTTTTGAGTTCATTCCTCAGAAGCTCGGATCATCCTCCTGGGCAAAAGACTTTAAAGCACGTGCTGCTGAAGCCAGGCTATCTAGTTTATTCAGTACACACCCGAGCCTTTTTATACTTGCTAGTAAAATTAGCTTCTCCTCGGCCCCACTGATGGTGTCACGCAGCAGACGTGGCCTTTGTATCGGGCTAGGACAGTTTGTGTCCGGACAAACTTGTTTATGCAACCCAGTATGCCCCTTCCTTTTTTTGTCCCCATGTATAATGACAAAGTTCTAGGCACGTGGGCAGATCACTTTCTTTCCCCTTTTGTCAGAGTACAAATTTACAACAGCCTGTTTGCATACCGTGCGCTGGATTTTAATCAAGTTCACTGTAAGGAGAGATAATAAAAATGAGAACCATGATTACTTCACAGTTGATTTCATTTGAATAAAGAGCCGCTCAATGACAGATGGTTTCTAGAGCTGCTCTATATGTGAGCTGCCATGATGTTGAATAGTAAGAAGCACAAGAAAGTGTGCTGCTGTGGTCTTTGGATCCTTACATTGTCTTATCTATATTCATGTTTTATTCAGGGAGGAAATTAGATTCCACACCATTTTTTATTCAGAAGAGAAGGTTGGAAAGGGATAATACACAGCATGCAAACCTGCCAGCCACACTCGGATCAGGCCCACAACCCTCTACTCTGCCAATGCAACTTAACAGCATTCTCCAGTAGCAAAGCACCTTACTGTAAATGTAGCTTATATCAGAACTGTGCTTTTACCAGCACGATTTGTTTCACCTCTACCCTCAGCCCAGAGGCAAACGTCTTCTCCCCAGAAGCAAAGTACGTGTTTGTGTCTGCAAGATCTGTGTGGGGACAGTATATCTCTATGTGCTGACTGATGTGCAAATCTTTTCAGCCCAGACATGAACTGTGAGTCTGAATCCGCTGCCTTTGCATTTGGTCACTTCTTTTGGTTTCTTTGTCTGTATCTATATGCTCCAATAATACACAAAATTCCTGAGGACTTTGTATTTGGAGTTCCATTCTGTGGCAAAAATGCCTCTATAGCATTTTTGAGTGCACCACTGATCATCTATTCAGAAAGTATCAATCTTCAAAAGTAAATTCAGATTGAAAACCACTGCTCTGAGTTCAGTTAACAGAACAGGAAGACCACTTGAGATAAATGTAGTTTGTGTCAGAAGGGTTTGCTAGTAAATCCTGAGTCCAGAAAGGCATTAGCTAATGGGGTTTAGAGAGAACAAGGTGATTTAGCACCTGAGGAACATGGAGGAATTTGCTGAGAACAGTTAGTACAGTCTTTACTATATACTCCATTTTTCATCCAGTATTGATTAAATTCAAGAGGTAAATATTTCAGCTCCTAAGGCCTTGTCAATAAGAGCATTTCCAGAGTTTTTAAAATGCTTTGAATTGTGCCCACACAGAGCACATTGTAGGCTTTTGGACTGAACTTTTTTGGCTGTTGAGTCATGGGTTCAGCTAGTGACCACCTGTGACTCTTGAGATCACTGTGATTATTAGCTTAGGCAAATGCACTTGTCTTCCATTCCTCCTTCCTGTCTCCATTTATCCTACCGGGGCATTCACCTGTTGTACACTGTCTAAATCCTTGATTAGGAGGTCTCCGGGTCAGGGCATGTCTTTGTGTCCTTTGTTAGATCTCTTCAATATTAATCCCTTTCACACTGGCACTATGTGAAAGGTGGATTCCTCACAAATTCTTATTAAGTACCCAATTAATAAGAGCAAGAGCGTGTTAAGAGCACAGCACAGAGACAATGCTCCATTCAGACGCTGCTTGAAATCTTGATGCTGATACTGTCATTTGAGTGAAGTCTATCTGGATCTGGGGGTGAATCCCATGGTGGACATTAGGGGAGGATTATTAACAAAACTGGAATTTTCTTTTTATTTATTTGGGATTTGAGGTTTGTGTGTGTGTGTAATGAAATAAAAAAAGCAAAGGATTCCTTTATTTTTCTCTGTGTAACATTCATGTGGACTGTATTTTAGAAAATCGGATAGAACTTTCTCTTGGAGGGAAAAAAATTAAACTGACTAAACATTAGCACCTAAATCTGAACATAATCAGGGGCTTCATTCTGCTTTGCACCTTCTTCAGAAGCAGTTCACAACTCAGAGCCTTTCCTGGTCGCTCATGACTGGGGGAAAAAGCCCATCTGGCATCCTGTCCTGAGACGTCTCTGTTTTTTCAAGGAAGTTCATCAGTTCCCACGTGACAAAGGATTAATAAAGTTCACACAGTGTCAGTCTCAAAATTTGGGTAGAGAGGAATCTCTAGCATCATCGCGAGGAACCTTGTGGCAGACAGGGGTTGATAAGGAGGGGGGTTTCATCTGACACAGGCCATTTGGGGTCAGTGACAACTGGGGATTGGCAAAGACCAGATGATTGTGAGGGCCAGCAAGATGAAGGAAAACATTCTGGTAGGCTTGGCTGGGATTTCACATCGAGTGAAAACCCTAGATTTTACCTGAAACAACAAACTCATATGCCAAGTGAATTTTGGATGATCCTGTGCAGAACTAGGAGTTGGAGTCGATGATCCTTGTGGGTCCTTTTCAACTCAGGATATTCTATGATTCTATGATTTATTTCATTGTAGAGATCTCCACATTTCTGGAAGGAACCTCGTATCTTGGAGTCTATACAGAAATATGCCAATCTGTGAAACCTGGGAGTGGTTGCTGGCTCCCTCCCCTTGCAGGGTTTCACCCTTCTCCTTCCCTCACTCCAAGTCCCCGTCAACACAAATATCAGAAGCCATGGACATGCACGGAGTGCCTGGAGTTTCTGACTCTACCACAGCAGTGCCTGGAAAATATATTCCCATGGTGAACCTCTGGCCATGGATGCAAGGTGCTAAAGGCAGGCTACTGTATGCTCCTGAAGATGCTGGGTGCTCATTTTGCCATTCATTCCCCTGTAGAGCAGCCTCTAGGCTGCTCTGAATGGTAACAGGTGCTTCTGGCCCCATTGTGCTGTCCCAGCTGTCAGGGATTTCTGGGGACCAGAGAGTGAGATTGTGTAGGAGTTGCTTTAGTGGCTCTTTGCCATTCAGGAATTCTTTTGCGCCAAGGGAATCCTCCAACAGCTGTTTGGGCTGGCTTGGTGACAGCTTTGTGCTGCCGGAGCTGGGCAAAGTGGCCCCAGCTGGGCCAAGGATCTGGCTCCTTGCATGCAACTTGCTTATTTAGGCCTGTCGCCCTGTTTCAGAGGTAATCTCTGCTACTGTTAGTGAATGCAGTGAGCTGCTGAAATCGGTGGCCTTTGCCAAAGAGCAAAATACCAACTGATGTAATTGGAATGTGAGATCTGCAACGCTTGAAAATTTGGCCAGAAAGTTGTTAAATGGAGATGACATCTTGTTAAAGGGAAGAATGGGGTCTCTGTACGTGTTTACTGAACTTAGTCCAGGCACTGGATCTCCGGCAAGTCTCCTCTGCAAAAGATGAGGAGATGTAGAAGAGATGGACTCATGGATGAAATGTGTAGGAGCAAGCTTACTTTACTCAAGGATGTGACATCCCAGTGCAGCAAATGAGGACGTGGCTGAAAGGTACGTGCTCCCTGCAAACAAAGCTATGCTTTGCCATGCCAGACTTTCAGTGAGTGCAAGTGCCCTGAATGTCTTTCCTCATCCCTTTGTGCTGCTGCCTATTCAGGAGCCACGAGGAACGTATCATAAAGCCAGCTAGCAACAGCGTCTCCATATCTACTGAGTCAGGACTGGCCATGCAGTCTTCGAGGATCAGCTGTTTGATTATCCAGAGAGCATGTGGCTTCACTCAGCTGCTCCAGGCAAAAAAAAACAAGAAAGACAACTGATTGATTGTCACGAAGTGTGGACAATGAGGCAGGAGGGGGAATCCATGTGACTGGTTTCTGAGTATGGTCCTTCAGTGCCCAATCAAAACAGGATTTGCTGGAGCCGTGTGATGTCTTGCTTATGTAAAAATATTTGTCCTTATTTGAAAGGAAGTAGGACGCCATAAATTGTGAATGGAACAATGCATGCAAGTACATGGCAATCCAAGAAGTGCCTTGTAGCTAATTCATACAAAATGACTTATCTCCCCAGTGCACTGTTGATGGGCAAAACCCGTGACACTGAGCAAGCCCATTATTTGGCTGATGCTAAATATGTAAACACTGAAACAGGTTAAGCAACTGCAGCTTAAAATAAGGTATTTTTTTTTTACTGTTCTTGCCTGTATTTCGTAGCCTAATGGATTTAAGTGCAAAACTGACAGGCCGCTTTAATGAGATGTTCCCTGTGGGACATTAAAAAGTCTTTATACATTTCACCAGACAAAACAGCCAACTCCCTGTCTTTGCTCTGGGTGAAAATGGGGCTGCTTTTTATACTCAGTGCTACTAAAGGATGTGCTTTATTTTGGTAACCAGACAGAGGAAGGATACGCAGTAGATAGGCATCATCTAGAAATTACAGTATTTGCTGTTATTTGAAGTACATCTCCCTCAGGAGGATGGTAAGCACTCACTTCCCTCACCTCTGTTACAAAGGGTACAGAATTATGTGGCCTGGATTCATCCCCAAAATTAATGGCTTGAGGGGGCCTTCCCAAGGGAAGAGAGAGAAATATGATCCTGTGGTTCCCATCCATTTCCTCCAGGGCCTTTGAGAAGACACTGCCTGAAGATGGTGCCCCTATGGGCTGGAAGGGCCAACGCAGGGCCACCAAGGGGCTTTGTCCCCAGGCAGGTTGTCCCTACAAACCCCTTGGGTGCCAGCTACTCTCCTGCAGCCTCAACACATGAGATTTTACTACTGGACTGGGACTGTCCCCAGGCAGGTTAGGCATCCCCATTTCCTCTGCAGAGGAAGCAAGTGCCCGCACCTGGGCAGCTGAGCTGCTGAACAGTTTCCCATCAGAGGCTGGGTGGGTTTGGAGCTAGAGCTCACAGCTATTTGAATGCAGAGGCAAACTTCATCATCTCCCGCAGCCAGAGCGTGGGGGGCTGAAGGGAGGGATGGCCTCTCCCTGGGGGGATATCCTCCCTGCAAGGGACTCTCCAGGGTTTTTTGAGCGTAGGCTGCAGAAATCTCTTTGATTTGTAGATACATTATGCTCTTCTTTGAAAGAAAACTATTATTATTTTTCCCCCTCCTCAGGCTAATTTAAAACCTTCTTCTCCCATAGAAGTCTTCCCAAAGAAGTCATCTCCTTGTTGCACTAAAGAGAAGCCTGTTGAGCGTGAGTTGTTGCATCAAACTCAAAATTAAGCTGGCAAATATTGCCAAAAATAATACTAATTTTCTGTGTGCTTGAGCGTGAATCATAGAACCATAGAACCATTAAGGCTGGAAAAGACCACTAAGACCATCTAGTCCAACCACCACCACCATGCCCACATCATGCTCACTGATATTCTTTATGCTTCATTAAAATGCAACAAACATTTCTAGAGCAGCGTGCCTGTCTTAACTGCCTTAAAAATCAGCAGTACACTGGGACTGAGAGTCACTGGTGATGATGGACCAGATAGCAAACAGAACTCTTTCTCGATGCTACTTTTATCTCATACTTCAAACCCCCTATCAAATAATTTCTTACATATTTCCCCACATGTTGCAACTTGTTGTAGGGGCTGGACTTGGACACTCTTTTTAGTTAATTGCTACTTCTCTTTATTTTTTATAAAAAATACACTAGTTCTAAGAAGCTCTGTTGGAAGAACATTGTCATATACTCCGCACAACTGTCAGTTACGTTTTCATTTACTCCTTTATTTCCATTTTTTCTTGGTCTTTTCCTCCAGGCCATTCCCCTTTCGCATTCAGTCCTCAGCCTCTAGTTTCCAGCTGAGCACCCTACTGCTGTTAGTTATGTCATTCTAGAATGCACACATTTCTTAGGGCTGAGATAAGAATCTTTGGGGTTTCTTTGAGCAGCCTCTCTTCCGTTGGCCTTACATAAAAACGCTGTTACTGACTGTTGCAGCAAATCTGCACCACTACAACTCATAAATTCATACCCTGTGTCCCTGTGGATCTAATCCTGTAATTGGATCCAGGCACAGAAGCCACATGCACACTGGTAAATTAAACATGCCCAGCAGTGCTGCTGGGCACTGCGGCCAGTTGGCATGGAACAAGCAGCATCTGTGCTAGTGACTTGCCAAATTTAAGGTGTTTACATGGTGATCACTTACTGGAAAACGTCCCTGGTCTGGTTAAAGTGCTGCTCCTAGGAACAAAGTTAAGATGGGATAAATTCATGCCAGGGATGTTTGACCTTGTTGAATTTCATTCGATTCATGTGGGGCCATTTCTCAAGCTTGCCCAGGTCCCTCTGGTTGGCATCCCTTCCTTCTATTGTGTTAACTGCACCACTCAACTTGGTGTCATCAGTGAACTTGCTGAGGGTACACTTGATTCCACTGTCTGTGTTGTTGATAAAGATGTTGAAGAGCACTGGTCCCAAGATGGATGCCTGGGGGACACCACCGTTGACTGACCATCACCTGGATATAGATCTGTAGACCACAACACTCCAACTGCAACCATAGGACCAAAGCCTTATCCACTGGCCAGTCCAGTGTTCAAACAGATAAGGATGTGGTGCACGACCACGTAAAAGACTTTGCACTTCGCAGTCAGGGAAGCCTGACTGGCAGTGAAGACTAAGGCAAAGAACTTGTTGAGCACCACAGCCTTTTCCATATTTGTTGAAGCCAGTTCTCCCTTCTCATTTATCAAAGGGGTACACTCTTTTGCCTGTATTTTATCACTAATGCACCAATAGAACCCTTTTATTATTTAAATATTTTTCACACCCCTCTCCAAGTTTAGTTCTATGTATTGGCTTTCTGAACCCATCCCTTCACATCCAGACAGCATCTCTGTATTCTTCCCAAGCCACTCATCTCTGCTACCACTGCCTGCATTTTTCTTTCTTTTCCCTCAGTTTGAACAGCAGGCCTTCCTTAGACATGCTGGTTTCCTGCTGGATGACCGACATTATTGGATAGATAGGTCAGTAGGTGGGGAAGTACGTAGGTCGGTGATAGATACACAGAGGCAAATAAACAGACAGACAGATAGCTCAGGATTTTTCATCCCTAGGCTCATTTCAAATGTCTAATTAGAGAAGATAAGGTGGAAGGGACCTCAAAGAGATCTCACTGCAGAGCTCTGACATAAAAATGCTTATATGAGGGCAGCCCATGGATGATGCTGCCCCAGGACCTATCTCTGACAGTGACTTACGCCAGGTTTGTAGAGTCCTCTCTCCTGGGACCATTGCCTACTCCCAGCTTTTAGCAGTCTATGACTTCCTAAGCCTTTGCATTCAATAGACACTAAAGGCATTTTTCCTTAATGTGTCTGTTCCTTTTCTGAAAACAATTCCATTGTTGGCCTCTGTAACACCCTGGGCAAGGAGTTCCACAACTCCATTAGATGTGGTATGAAATCATATTTCTTTTTGTCTGAAAGAGCTGACTGCTTGATCATTTCTTTGCACGTCTCCCAGTCCTATTGTAAGAGCAGCTGTCTTTATTTACCTTTTCCATGCTGTTTGGGATGTAAAAGGTTTATCTCAGATGTTGCCTTTCATCATCATTTTTTTTTCCATAAGGAAGAATCTGGTTTGCTTGTTCAGTCTTCACAAAGAATTTTTCCCTCCATAGCTATCATACCATATTCTATCACAGTAACTAAGCCAGTCTGGTGCTGTTGTATGCTTTTGAGATGGGGAGGGGACAGGTTTGTTTGAATGGATTTGGATTTAAGGAATGGCTTAATAACCTTGCCTACATTTTCCTGTTTTTTTTTTTTTTTTTCCTTAACAATTATTAACATTCTATTTCCTTTTTGACCTCTACAGAGCACTGATGTGATATTTCCATAGGGCTGTCCCTAGTGTCTTCAGTTTCCTTTTCCTGAGTGGTAATAATTAGATGAGAAGCCCTCATTACATACATAATAATCAAATCTTTTTTCTCCGACATGCATTACTTTGCACTCTCCAACACTGAATCCCTTTGCTGCTTTATTGTCCCACAACTTGGGACCTCTCTTACAACTCTTTCTATCAGCTGTAGTGTTGGCAGCCAGGTCCTAGCAGATTTAGTGGAATCCCCTCTGCTGACCCTTTATTCTACTTTGATTTCTGTCTGTTAACAGAAGTTGTTTTACAAAGGAATCCAACCATCCCTTTGCAGACTCTCTGCAAACCTACACACTATCGCTGTTACCCAAACAGAAGTCTTATCAAAGACCTGCCATTCTTCTCCAGTTGATGCTGAACTAATGAATTAAATCTCTTATGCATGTTGCTGGGAATGAAATTGGACTTCTCCTACTCTATAAGCAATATACTGTGCTCCCTTGGCCCCATGTAGCAGTTTTCATCTCCACATATCAAAGTACTTGCAAAGATGGGGGAGTATCAATGTCTCCAGGTGACAGCCAGGGAAACTGATACCCCTTTTAGCAGTAACAGTATGCAGTGTTCTAGAGTGGCTTGAATGCTATTTGTTGAATAAATTAGTTAATGAGTAACAGCAATAGTTGCTAATTAACATACTCAATGAATATTTATGCTGGAATCTAGCCAGTTGTACATCTTATACAATGTGTCTTTCACTCTCACTTTCCCCTTATTTATTTCATACCACGGGCTCCCATCGGAAGCGACCTATCCTGGCTCTCCCTCTGCAGCATCTGTCACAGGGAAAGCCAGCTTCTTCATCCCACCCTGCAGTGGCCACTCACAATCCAGTGTAAACTTAAAAGGTAATCCCTGGCCTCACTGTGTCCCTGCTTCCTAATGTAGCAGTCAATCACTGGGCCCCACAAAGCACCCCTAGCACTTACAGAGCCAAATCATACAGGGAAAAGGAGACCCCATCCTATAGGATGAGACTGACATCAGAAGAGGTCTGTCTTCAAAATATGAACATCATGCAACATTTAAAGCTTCACAGAGAAAATCAATAGCTTAATTTCGACCTGGAATCCAATCTGCAGCCAATGTAGCTCCAGGCCCATCACTGTACCCCTCCATCTGGACTAGCTCCAGTGCCTGGAATAGCCCCAGGCGTGTGCATTACATTCATCTCACTAATCAGGCATCTCTCAACTCAGTGCTCTGAGTAGGATGGCAAGGTAGCAATTGGTGTTTGTAATTCAAGAGATGAAGAAATCTGTCGGTATCATCTCTTGTTTTGAGATGTCCAACACAGCTTTGGTTCAGGGAAGAGCATCGTACCAGCATAAAGCTCAAAGCCTTATGGCTTGTGTCCAACAGTAACCTTAGTGACAGGACTCTAAGCATTCAGCTGTACTAATCACGCACTGGTTAGCTGAAAGCCAGTGATGAATGTGAAGAATAAGAATCATAATACCAATGTGAAGAGTTCTAGAAGATCCCACACTGCCAGTGACATTCGCATTAATGAATGATAAATTAACAAATAAAAGTTTAATGTCAACAAATGCAAACTCATGCTCTCATGGAGAAAAAAAAGGAAAAGGAATAAAAACCAAACATCTGCACCCTGACAATGTCTGTTCAGTAATGGATGTTACATTAGCTACGACTGCTCAGGAAAGACATTCTGCAATCACTGTGGATAGTGCTATAGGTACTTAACTCAGGAACAGCAGCTGTCAGAAATAAAATCTGAATATAAGGAACTATTAGAAAAGAAATTGAGAAAAAAAAATTACCCCCTTATCCCCATCCCTCTTGTTGTAGACATTATGTTCTCCAAGCAATGTTGAACTAGTGAATTAAATGTCTTAGGCACATCACGTGGATGAGACTGGACTTCCTTGACTCTACAAGCAATATACTGAGCACTTTGCACCACTGCAGGCAGGGCTGCTAGCCATGTCTTGGGAAAACAGAGTATAACTAGGAAGGTTCAAAGGAGATCAACAGGAATGATCAAAGCTATGGAAAGTCTTCAAAATAAAGAAGTATATCATATGGGCTGGGACTGTTCAGCTGGAAAAGAGACCACTGGGACAGCAGATGAGAGAGGCATATGAAGTCAGGAACGGCCTGGAGAATATGATAAAAATGTGCCTCTCTCAGAGCAAGAACTGGGGAGCCTTTAAATAAGATTAAGTGTCAGATTCAAAGCAAACACACCCAACACAAAACCACTTTGTGACTCTTACTGCCACAGGATGTTGTGGAGGCCAAAAGTAGAAATGGGTTCAAAAATCAATTAGAAAATTCTTGAAAGGAAAGTCCATCAAAGGCTCCTAGACTGCAGAGATGAAGATACAGCCCTGGCTCAGGAAGTCCCTAAACTCCAGATTGTCAGAAACTGGGAGGATGAAGTGGAGGAAATACCACTGTACTTGCCCTGCTCTTGTACTCCTTTGCTGAGCATCCGCTGGTGGCTGGCCAGAGGCAGGATATGGTCTGGGTGACCCTCAGTCTGACTCAGCACTGCTGCTCCTGTAGCGTGGCTCTCTTCCAGCTGGGCTAATTCACATGATGGCTCCTCGGAGAATGTATTTCTTCATGGCTGGCTGTTCAGCTTGTCCAAGAGGAAAGTCTGCCTCTAGTAGTGAGGGCAGAGCCTCCAGTGACTCCACAGGAGAGTAACAAAAACAACCCAAGGGATGGAACACCTCCCCTGTGAGGACAGTCTGAGAGCTGGGGCTGTGCAGCCTGGAGAAGCGAAGGCTCCCAGGTGACCCATAGCATATCTAAAGGGGAACTACAGGAAAGAAGAGGACAGACTCTTCAGAAGGGTCTGTGGTGGTGATAGAACATGAGGAAATGGCTTCAAACTTAAAGAGGATAGATTTAGGTTGGATATGACGAAAATGCCTTTTACAGTGAGGGTGGTGAGGCACAGGCACGGGTTGCACAGAGAGGTGGTGGATGCCCCATCCCAGGAGACACCGAAGGTCAGGCTGGATGGGGCTCCAAGCACCTGACTGAGCTGTGGGTGTCCCTGTTCATTGCAGGGGAGTTGGACCAGATGGCCTTTAAGGGTCCCTTCCAACTCAAATGATTCTATGATTCTAAATCAAAGGTGCATAAGGTTTTGGACACAATGACCAGAGCTGCACAACTTGGTACTGTGAGATCCTGACATGTAACTGCAAAGGAAAAGTGATGACAAGGGCAAGTAGGACAATGGGCCTTGGATCTGCCATGGCCAAACCAGCACTAGCTACCACATCGCTCTGGCAGGACCCCACTGGTGTATACAAAATGACTCAGAATATCTTCTACAACTGGCCCCATCTCCAAGCTGTGCAGCACAGTGTGGGAACATGGCTTAAAAGGGGTTTGGGATCTGCACCGTACCCAGCACTTAAAGGCTTTCTTACAACTTTGACTTCCACCAGGGTGTAGCAGCTCTGGGCTTTGCACTACAGCCCTCCATCAACGAGGGTGTGAGGGTTGCTCCAGGCTCCTGCCAGCCCCTGCTCCCAGACTTCCCATGGCAGATGCACAGAGCTGCAGGAGGTTCAGATAAGGCCTCACTCCAAAAAACACCACCAACAAAACAACAAACCACAGGAGCACCCAGGTAATGAACAGCACCTGTGCACCTCTAGGCACACGCTGCTTCCCAGCAGAGCCCATGGAGCTGCTCCAATGTGCTGAAAGTTACAGCTGCACTTCAGAATTATGCTTTCCAGGGGCATAAAACTGAGCAGAAAAGCCCTCCTTTGCCTTGCTTTGAAAAGCTGGAGTATTTGTGAATGTCTTGCTGCAGATAAGCACCGTGGCTGCTTTTGAATTACTGAAATCCCAACATTACATGCTTTGTCTGTGATAAGCCTAATCTCTTCTCAGCATTATCATGCTAGAAATCATGCTGGAGGCCTTTGTAATCTGACTTCATCTTGCATTAACCATAATTGTGAGAACTTGCTTTCTGCATGCGTGTTTGGGCAGAGACTGTTTGCCAATGACTTATACAGTTATTTTACTTCCAGAAGTATGCCAGAATTAACTTTTTTTGGCTTGATTTATAAAATTAAAAATGTATATATTATCCCAAGGGAAAAAAAAAGGAAAAGCAGAAGAGAAAGTCCATGCCATATACAGCATTTACAAAGTCAGAGGTATGGAGAAGCCAGGCTTGGGTGTGCCTTACTTCTGTGAATGCTGCTGTGATGGATGAAGTCCCAGCACAACAGCCCTTGACGGGGGCAATGTGTTATGGTGAAGACTGCAGATGTCATTGTTGCTACTCTCTAATTAATACAGATGCAGCACTGGGTTTGTACCTCCCTTTTTCCCCCTTCCACTCTTACAAAAATTCCCACTTTCCTCTCACTCATTTCTTTTTCCTTTTCTTTACAGACTCACAGGAGTCTTCCTTTCCTGGAGGAGCTGATCCTATTCCTGCTAACCAACAGGACACGTGGGATGGGAGCTCAGAGGAAGCTCTGGCTGCGGTGTGAGGACGGAGCAGAGGCCAGCAGCTCCTGGGAGTCAATCAGGAGCTACAGAGTTCAAAGAGCAGAGCCAGTGTTTGCAGATGCAAAGCAGACCTGATGCTGATCCCAACTCTTCTAGATCCTGGTCTGATACGAGAAAGAAAATGATTTTGTAGTCTTTCAATTAAACATCTTATCAACGATCTCAAAGCATCTGCAGCGACTGAGTGCTAAGGAGGAAAAATTCACTCCACATGAGAAAGGTTTGTAAAGAGGAACACCTAAAAACATGAAACCAAATGTTTTATAATGGCTAATGAAACAAAGGTATTTGATTAATTACTGACATTGCAGCTAAAGGAATACGTTTTTAAAAGTGATTACTATAACTAGAGATGTTGAGGGTGATAACGTGCACTAAACAACACATGGTAGGTCTGCAGAAGATTTATGAGGTTCCTGTGCACCTTGGCTGTAACAGGGTAAGCTCAGTCTCAGGAGTTCACAGGAAGAGCTGCAGAGCTGTGAGTCTCTCCAAGCCCTCTGAGAAAGAAGTCTTCCACGCTCCTATTTCTCATCCAAGGCATCTCCAAAAGCTAAGGATGTGGTCACTTTCATTACAGATATGACTGTTGGTAAATGGGTAAGT
Source organism: Oreortyx pictus (assembly GCA_036925125.1). NCBI lineage: Eukaryota > Metazoa > Chordata > Aves > Galliformes > Odontophoridae > Oreortyx > Oreortyx pictus. The sequence continues at coordinate 51,681,783 of JAUPFR010000006.1, read as the reverse complement.
TTCACTGACATTGCACATCACCAGGTACCACATCTGGAGTAGATAGTCACCGATGGCCAGCACAGCAGTCTGAGAATTACCACTACCTGCTGCCCTGCTCTTATCCCTCTCCATGGCCACAGACTGGACAGTACCAATATATGGCCAAAACTCAGCTTACATGCTGCATGGGTTATCTGTAAACTGATTTTCTCTTGTCGCTCCGCTTGTGCTCTGGCTCTGAGCTCCTGTTCACAGTCAGAACTAGACATGCATATTTAGACAGTGACAGTAAGAAGGGGAGTGCTCAAGACAGGCTGGTAGCCAAGGGTTTAACACTGCTACCTGCACCAGAATTGAGGACGGCCCCTAGAAACACTGCTGCTCTCTGCACTCTGTATGGAAGTACGGCCTCGTTGACTACAGATAGAGCTACAAACAGCAGTTCTGACATGGCAAACAAAGAATGATGGTGGAAAGAAAATCAAATTATGTATATAAGTATTCATGTTATATATATATAAAGATATATAAGAAGGCAAGTTGCAACAGTGAGCACTGGGGATTTGTCTAAGGGGTAAAAAATAACCCAGTGATGGTAGGTGCTCTTGGACAACTGTAATGTGAAGGCTCAGAACCAAGTTCTTTGGAATAAGCAAGCAATGAAGTAAATTGCACTGATCTGATTTATAGCAGCAGAGACTCCCTGCCATTAAAAGCACGGATCCCTCCAGAAGAGCACGGGGTATCTTTTATGAGTTGCTGCATGACAGCAATTCCTTGCGTGCTGAAGAAATAGCTCAATGACTTCATTGGCAAACATGCCCGTAAGGATGTTTCAAAAGGTGAAAAAAATAACAATATCCTTAAGCTACCTGCAACAATTGCTAATTTCCAGCTACCCTCTTTTTAATCAGTGAGACTGGTGAATGTTGACATTCCTTTATCAGTGCTGTTAATCAGATCTGACTATCTCTGTTTAAATACCACCTTCATATGCCTCGTGGCATTTCTTTTTTTTTTTTTACATTTGTATGACAGCTCCATAACCTTAACTGCGTGGCCCTACACTAATGACACAATGAAATGTGATAGGTTCAGATAAAGATGCTGATAAAATATGCTTGCAGATGCCCTTAACATAATGGCATGTGCAGAACATTATGGGTCCTGCCCTTGCCAGTAGAGGTCACTGCAGAATGGATGTGAGAACATTTACCTAGGAACCATCTCAAGTGCAGTCCACAAAGCCGTTTTCTTTCTTCTCTTTCTCAGACGCACAAGTGCAAACTCCGGCACAGAAGTTCCTTTTCTTTATCTTCTTTTATTTCTTCTCTTTTCTTTTTTTTAATTTCAACTTATAGACATCTGGGGCAGAAGAATGCCAGAGCCTACCTGCAGCACAGCATGGTGCTCAGGTGATCAGACACAGCATCTCATCTCTAACCCTCCCCTCGCACAGCGGGCTGTATCCTATTGGATCATATTGGTTTTAGGTAACTGGACCAACTGTGACCAGAAACAATACATTTTCTCACAACAGAAGTATACTTTGATCCGACAGCTAACAGATCAGTTACTTTTGATAGCAGAACTATTGTGTAATTAAAAAAAAAAAAAAGAGTATATTTTAGTTATTATTGCTCTTCATCTCAGTTTGTGCGGCCCTATGTTGAATGCTGTAATCTCAGTGAGATTCAATTCTGATTACCTAGCATGGAATGGTTTTTCTCACTGCTCTCTCTGATATATATAAACACAACCTGAATATGGACCGCATGGATTTCCTGTGCACATGGGATCACGAGAGGGTTGTCAGAGTAGGAACTCCAGGAGGTCAGCATGTGAGATCTCCTCTGCTAGAAATACAGTTATGGATCATGATGATGATCTGTCTGACCTGCTGTACAATCACAATATAAAACTCTCTCCAATGAGCTCTTCTCCATGTTCAGATCTTGCAGAGGAGCTTTTGGGAAGTCATCTACCCCTTGATTCAAAGAGAAACTGAGAATCCAACTTTACTCCAGTAAGTAGTGGTTAATTGCCTGTAATTTTTACCTTACTTCTGAGCTGGATATATCTAGCATCAACAACCAACCACTGGATTTTATTACGGGTTTATTTTCTGCTCGAAACATCTGTTGTGTTTTCCCCGTGCTCATACTTGTAGACCGCAATCAAGTCACCCCTTTGCCTCATTTCAAACAGACAAATTCCACCGACTTCTTACCATAACGTTTTCCAGATCTCAGATTGCTCATGTACCTTTCCCTCATGCCCTTCCAAACTGCCAACATCTTTCTCAAGTGCGGATATGAAATCAGGACAGAGTGTTTTTTGTGGTAGCCCCAAACTTTTTGCACACAGAAATAGATTCAGGTCATGGCTCCTCCTGTGCATGCTTGGGACATTCTGCACAGCAGCATCACATGAGGGGTTGACATTTTCTGGTTATTGCCCACTGCCCCTGCATCTCTCCAGCTCCCCCATGAAGCAGAGAACGGAGTCTTCCTCTTCTCAGGTGGATTTTTGACTGCCCAGCTCTGTACACTGCAGTGAAAGGGAAGAAAATGGCTGCCCTGCTCCTTGGACCACTTGGCTAGGGACCAACCCCAGGTTTAAGTTAGAGCCTCCAGGGAGACTCCCCAGCTGCAGCAGCACAAGAAGGATGGAGCTGGGAGCAAGGGTGGAGCCTGCATTCCTCAGTCTAAAAGGAGACTTTTAGTCTCTTCCTCGCCTCCTTTTCTTTGAAATGTCTCTCAAGAGATGGTTAGAGAACAAAGGAAAGGAACGAAGAAAACACATTATCAGCAGCTTGCATAAGTCTTGCAGGGAAAGGTGGAAGTTCTCTCATTATTTTTTTCTCCCTCTCTTTTTTCCTCCCTTCCTGCAGTGACTCCTAGGGTTCTGGCTGGTTTAGTTCTCCCCCCTTGAAGTCCTTTGCAGATCTGACCTCAGAGCTGCACAAGATGCTGACTCCCTTCTCTGTGGGCCTTGCTGCTCAATGGTTGACATTGATTAGCATAATCCCCTTGCAAATGCCTTGATGGCAATGACACAAATGGTAGCAGTGGAGGGAAACGCACAAGAATGGGAACAAAATGCTGCACAACGATAAAGGTTAAATAAAAAGCCTTAAATACTGTGAGGTTGTACATGCCACTGACTCGCAGTCAGGAAAAACTGGACAGAATAATGTTACCTCCTAGAACAACGACATCGCTAAAAGAAATATAATCCTTCCTTTCTGACTCTTAATGTATACCTTTAAAAACAAGACTGTCCAGTGCTGCACCATACTTCTTATTTTTTTTTCCACAGAAGATTTTAACGTAAATGATTCCTTTCCAATCCAGAGATTTACACACAGTCTCTCCAAGTGTAAGTCCATTAGTGTCATGCAATGGAGAACCAAGCCCTACATCTTGTCCTAATTGCTCACAGTTATTTGTATAGGCCAGAAAATCTTTTGCATGCATTCTTTTATTGGTTAATAAAGGTTTTGTTCATTTTCCAAGCAAGTTCTGCAGCAGACAAGCATTTGCTAGCCTGGAATATGTCAGCATAGCTCCATGAACAACGTAAAGCCAAATCTAAATAAGGCCATTTGTATTAATTTGTATGATCACTTAATGTAATCACAGGAAAGATGGATAGGGATGGATTGTCCGTGCTTTTTCTGTTGTTGTTATACTCGAAGTTCAAAACAAACAAGAGGTGGTAGCTTTGCATGGAATAGATAGTAGATCTATGGAACTGCTTGCCAAAGGATGTTGTGGGTGATAAAAGTTTATGAGGGTTCAAGTAATGACTGGACAAGTTCACAGTACTGAAATTCACTGAGGTTACTAAACGTATAGAGACCACGCCTATCTCAGGGAGTCCCTGAACTGAGAATAGCTGGATGCTGGAAGAGTATCAGGGGAAAATATCTTACAGATTTGCCCATTCCTTACTCTTCCCAAGGCATCTGCTAACAATAAAAGTCCAGAACTGGATGCTGGCCTGTATGGATCTTGGTCTGACCTGGTATAGTTATTTGTGTGTTCTTGTGTTTGTGGTACAGATAGTTGTGAGCAGGTGGGTATAGTTGTGCTTCTATTTTCTGAAGAGTTTAGTTCTTACACAGAAAATAACTTAGATATTTGTATTTATTTCTACCATCACTGTGAGTTTTGGCCTATGCATGCTTCCAAGAAGCACTGCTGCTTAGTAGCAATTTTCTGTGGTTAGCTGTGTCTTCTTTACTCTCAGTTTCAGAGGAAAATCAGGACAGCAATAAATAAACAAAGAAATAAATTAAAAAGCGGTGTACACGTGTTATTCTGACCCCATACAAGTCCATGACAGCTTAATACACATAGACATTTCAACAGGCATGTTGGCATTATAATCTATTTCTGGCGTCAGCCTAAGTGATGAAAGGTAGCCATGTGTCCAGATAACTCCATATGAATGATTTAAAAACCTGGTCATTTTTCCAGTGCCACAGGCCCCTACCTGCCTTTTTTAAAGACAACCTTCATCCAAAAACTTGAATGCCAGCTCATTGTGGTATTATCAGCAATGTCAGATATGTACCTGTGAACGTGTAGCCCAGCACTGCAAGAAGCTTGTGTCAGGGAAGTAGATGAAAAACAGCCCCTGAAAGCTTGAATGCTCCAGATGGGCAGACTGTCCCCGGGGAAAAGGTCTCCTCTTGTTTCTATCAGCAAGCAGAGGGAAACAGTTAAAAGAGACAGGCCTTGTTTGCATTAATATTTAGAGTGTTTTGGCCAAAACGTAGCTAAATAATGAATCTGAAGGTACTAAACACTGTTGTGTGACACTGTTGTGTGAAGCTGGAGCTCAGACCAAACAGAGAAAGAAGGGTGGAAGAAGGCATCCTGGGGAAGCAGAGGCACTGCTTAGCCCCAGGTGCCATCACAGTCTTTCTGGAGGACCCTAGCTCTGAGATTACAACAAACTGGACAGATCCCATGAGGAAACATTGGTGCTGGTGAAGAGCTCTTACTGAGGCAGCTAAGGACTGCAGCTGAGCTGAGAAGCTCTGACGACGGCTCATCTAAACAGAAACTTTGGCTGGATTAACCAATGAAGCTTTGAAAGTAGCCCTGAAGGGCTGGGGATTGCCTGAACTTCCCTAATGCCAGTCAGAAGAAGTGATGAAGGGGGGACAGGCACTGAATCAACACTGGTATATGGGATGTATGAACTATAGGCGCAGAACTGAGCTCCAAAACTACTGCCAAGGTGCTGCTGGGAGTGGGAAATGGTGAATCTTAGCAGTTGTAGATTAGATCTAGATGCAGACACAGATATGGTTGGTTTATTAAGGCACCTATTCTCAAACTGGGTGGCATGTCCCCTGGGGGGGCTGGAATGCAGAAGGTTGAATAGTTTACATTTGTGAGGGAGAGAGTGAGTCTGCAGCTGATTCCTTGTCCCGCTTCCCTCCACGTGCCTGCTGGATCCCCAGGCGCATCCTCCAGGCCTCCCTGCCCAGCCTCACCAGGCCAGACCCCAGGTTTACCCTCACTTGGATCTATATGCTACAATGAAAATTTGGAGGAAAGGCACAAAATCCCAGAATGGTTTGCATCTGACGGATGCACAAAGTGAGTAGCATTTTTTTCTGGAGGAAAGTCAGTGGGTACACTGGGGTGAAGGATGACTTTGTAGCTAAGACCCTAGTTCTCATCTACGTTGTGACACTCCTGTGCCTCTGAACAACATTAATTCCCCACATTTCAGTTCCTTTCCTGAGTAATGGGGAGTTTTGTCTTTGTTCTCCCATCCTTCGCTGCTTCTGTGCAATTGCAACAACTGCAAGTTGTTTAAGCAAGAGACGTTTGCCTGTACTGTATGCATACGGTGTGTATGCCTTGGAAGTCACAAAGGGAATTTAGGACTTCATTAAAACGACAAATCACAACACGAAACTTTCTCATCCCACAGGCTGCATCTATCAAGCATCAGCAGACGCAGTCAGTGCTTTGAGAGGTATTACTCTGATATTTCCTTGCACCCTCTGTCTTTGACCCATGTGCTGACATACGTGGCTGTGGTGCGTGTCCCTTATCGCTGGCTGCTGGCAAATAGTAAGTCACCAGCCACTTCTGAAGTGTGCCAGACACATAACTGGGACATGTGCTCCCCTCAACCCATCTGCACAACAGTCTACAGATGCCAGCTGCCTCGGAATAACGTGAAAGACAGAGAAAAAAGGGAAAGGGAGAAAACAGTAACTGAGAACCATATTCTCCACATTTCTTTTAACTCATTTCCTTCTTGCCTGCATGCTACTGTCTTGATGTTGACCAACTTCTTATCTCCTTTTCATATCTCCACTGACTAATTAGGCTATTGAGTTAATAAGGTTAGTCTAGAGTTTTTATTCCATGACAATAAAATATGACCTATTCCTCAAATGTCTCCATATCGATCTTTCAACACATAGGACGTTTATCCATCACGTCCCCTACTCCCATAATTAGTTAATTGGGATACACCAATGAGAGCTCGCAGTTCTGAGAATCCTCCAGAGCAATTCTTCACCCTTCTTTCTTATAGAGGATTGGTACTGCTGATTTCCTCGGGAATATTCCTGATTCACAAAAGGGTAAGATGCAGAAGAGCATTGGAGATAATAAGCCTAACCTTGTTCTCCTTTATACTCTGACTCTGACTCCTTTGACTGTGATGAAGGTTGATTCTGGCTGGCAGCAGCTGCAATGGAAGATGGTCAGACTGAAATGAAACGTTGCTGGCCTACAGCTGGTACACAAGAAAATGCCAGCATTCAGGCTCTATGGCATGCTGGTGCAGCAAATCTGTGCCCAAGTCCACTCAGTAAGTAACCGCTCAGCAGGACAGAAACTACAAAAAGAGAAAAAATGTCACCACGATTTTTATGTAAAATTCTGCCAGTATTTAAGAAAAAACCCTAACTTATTACATTTTTTATCCCCCTGGTGCAAGTCTCCGTGCAAATCCATCCTCTTGTTTTTATAATAAATGTGGCTGGATATGGTTTCACGCACAAAAGCACATGAACACAGCTATGTCACCTGAATAAATTCCTCTTCAGTGCAACTGAACTGGTAATGCAAAACAAAGTGCATTGGACCAGTCAGGTGTAGGAAAAAGAGCAAAGAGATCCTCACTGTGTGCAGGTTTTCCTTTTGAAAATGAAATGAAGTAAAGCAAGCAGAGGTTAATCATTCCATGCATCCTCAGATGAAAGGCAGTACAGATGAAGGCAAGTAGTCGTTCTGGGAATTTTTTTTAGCACACAATATTTTTGTGGAATTCTGAATTCGGTCAGCATCTCCCACATCTCAGATTATTGGGGAACCCTACAGACCCTCCCTGCATGTGCAGTGAATAAATAAACATTGTGAAGAGCAGAAGCCACATTTTTTGTGAGTGAAGTCTGTCTGCACAGACACACCATATGAATGAAACCATTTTCAATTCACAGCTCTTATTAATTTGGTGACAGAGGGGGGAGAACGCAAGCCTGATGGGTACAATGAGCTAATTGGATAAAAGGCATGTGAAAACACTATACCTATAATGTACCTTGTTAGCATATGCAAATAAGATAATTATACAGGCTGATAACAGTCAGGCACAGTAATACGCAGTCCCTGTGAACTGTCCACAAATACTTCTGAGATGGAGAAATGAAAGTAAATTCTTTAAACATCCTAATTGGTTGCCAAAAGGAAATTCATTCCAGCTAGAACTTAATTCAGGGTAAAGCAATGTAACTCATTTGATCTCAATGAAGATCAAAAAAAGACAGCCATATCCAGACAATCTTGGATTAAGACACTTTGTTTGTATATATTTACTACATAGAGTTGTTATGCAAAAAACAACCTAAATGAGATGAAGGCTCCCTGAAATCACCCATTGCTATTTCTCACGTGTTATTAGTGAGCTCCAAGCTGTTCTGTTGGTACAAGGAGACTCCGAAAATCTTCCTAAAATCTCGGCTCTTACACAAGTCAAACGGATAGTCAGACATTTCTCATTCTCTCAACTGCACTTGGTGATTTTACACTTCAGATGCTTTTTGTTTACACATATTTGGGCCAGGCTCTCACCTCTCAAGCTATTAATGTACCTCAGAGACATTTTCTAGGGAATTATTCAGGTAGACAACATTTTTTCTACTTGATTTGCTACGAAATGACAAGCACTGTTAAACCAAAGGTTAATCATTGATTAAGTTTAATGACACTAAAAGAAACAGGTCATGTGAGAAAGCAATTGCACTTCCATTTTTGCTGTCACAGGTCATTTATAGCTTTTGATTCAAATTCCACCCCACACAAAGAGTTGCTAACAACATCCTACTTCAAATTCTAATGTACTACAACCGCAGAACAAGCATGTGAGCAGGCGGTAATCAGGCCATTTGTAAAGCAGACGCAGATTCTTTCATTCATCCTGGTCATTAAACTGTTTGAAGAGATTATTTTATTGTTCTGCATTAAGAGGCAGTGCTTTTGACAACTTGTTTAACAGAGAAGCGTTCCATTCTATTTGCACTCAAGTCTGTTCTGTCATTTTGTTGCATTTAAGAACGTCGTATTCATCACCACTTGTAATTCTTCCTACTTTGGCATTTACATTCTCTGTGACCAATAGCTCTTGTACTCCAAAATCAATGAGGAGCTGAAAAGTCAACTACAGTTCTAGATGATTCTTTCAAGGATGGCTACATCAGCTGGAGATGCTTTTCCCAGTAAGAGAAATCTGGTCTCATCCTCCTTTGTCCCATGGTTTCCATTTGGCTCCAGGACATGACTCTTTCTTTACACCAGCATCAAGCTATTTGGAATCAAATCTTCCACCTGCTGAGGGACAGTTAATGGGCATTGCTGATCCAATATGCATCTATGTTTTGGCCTACTAGTCAAAATAATTAGTCTGCTAACAAAGAGCAGAGCCTTTGAAAACTTAGATGCAGGCAGGAAATAAGCAATAGAAGTAGATGGTGAAGTTTATAAGGCAATATAAAGCCTCTATAAGCTTTTTTTTCCTCCCTTTTCATCCACATAATATGAAAAAGAAGAGTCAATGCTCTAAGCTTCTGGGCACACATCACGTATCTTACGCACAAATGTAAAAAAAAAATATTCAAAACTGACTTTGTTTAAAAGAACAGATGTAAAGACAAAAACATTAGCTCGTTTTAATAAAAACACTTCACAGAAGTTAAGAGTTTCTGTTGCAAAGAGCACCTGTATGCAAAGAGGAATTGTGCTTTCAAAAAATTAATGGTGGGACAAAGGAGACGAGAATGTGTCTTCTGTACCTGAACTTTGGAACCAGACCATTGAGCAGATGCAAAGCACATGTAGGGGGATTGTCTTAGAAGCATAGCAATGAATTTGATGAAAATAGGCCTTCATGATAGATCTATTCTAGCATATCACTAAAGTTGGCATCAAAAAATCTACCTTAGAATGGGAGTACAACTGATTCCACAAAAGGAATGCCTCAAAGTAATATTTCCTTTTCAAAGAGTAAAGCAGGAATTTTTCCAAAAAAAAAACCCAACAAACCCTAAACCAAACCAAACAAAACCTATATACATGTGTATATATATATATATTCACACATAAAGCTCTAATTTGGGAATATTGGGATGATTATTTCCCCTTTAATTCAGTATCATTAAAAAAATCTGCATTAAAAATTCTCGTTTTCAGTGCTTCATTGTTGGAGCATTTGCCATAGTCTTTTCTGAAGAGACATTCCATATCTAATTTCACCCTTTAAACCCAATTCCTTACTGTTACTGCTGAACAGTGTATCTGCCTTCGAAAATGTAAAAAGTAGGTGATTTTTCAATTGTGTAAAACCATGTTTGGCTTTAGGTATTTCAGTTCATGGGAAAAGCCTTTCCAAGAGTCTGGTCCAAAGCATCGTGAAGTCAATGGAAAATCTCCAGGTGACTTCACTGGGACTTGGATTTAGTCCAGACTCTGGAGCCTCAAAGTCTGGAAGTTTAAACTGGGCACAAAGTTAGTCTTAATTGTTCAAAAGCAGAGTAAGAATTTTGCAAGGTCAACCTCCTCCTCACACGCTGTGCCAGATTTTGCAATTAGTGGAGTGTCTTCTAGAAGGCTGTAGGCATTCAACACTTTGCTAAATGAAGTCTCATCTCAAGATATAAATTCTTACGAAAGTCACAACAGTAGATGTACGGTAGATATGATACATTTCCTTATCCCTTGTCTGCCAAAATGCATCCAGCTGTGCATTTTAGTCATTTTAGACACAGGTTGTGGTTGTTGTTCATCAACTGAATCTAGAAAGCTGCATGGAAATTTACTTCCAGGGGACCATTCCCACAAGGAGCCAGCCACGAGAGGTACATAAAAACAAAAAATGCAAAAATTAAAATTAAAAATGTGATCTGATCTCCCAAACAATTCTTTACCCATGAAGTTCCCACCCAAGGAACTAGTTACATTCGTATTTCAAGGAACTATATTGTTTAAAGAAACAGTAAATGTCACACAGTTAAAAGAGAAGCAGCTAGATTTAGTTGAACAATTGACTAATAACTCAGTCAACAATATTCTTATCCTAGGTAGTAGTTATCAGCTTAGACAGCTGTTACAATCTTTCACTGCAATACTTAAAAGGCAAACCACCAAATTCAATACCATATTGTTTGTGTAGTAGTGTTTGTTTAAAGGTAAATCACTCATAAAAGTGTAATTTCCTGCTGATATATAATGGCGGACAGTGACAGGAAGTCGGTCTGAGCCAACTGAAACCCTGAGATATGCAGCTCCAGATTGCCGGCAGTACTTTGCCCTAGCTTTAAAATGGTTGTGTTTTTATACCCAGTCACACCTAAATTAGCACCGGCCTATTAGGCCTTCTCGCGGATGCCTCTTTTCATTTGTGCAACAGCACAAGATAAGAAAAAGTGCTACAATCGGCACAATGAAGTCATGTTTCTCCAAATAAAGATTCCCTTCCTGCTGGGAGCCCCTGCTGAGCAAAATTCCCTGCCCAGTCTTATTGAATTTCTTACAGAATCATCCTTGCATTTCGGTTTTTACTCTGTATGCATTCACTGCCTCCAAGGATTTCATCAGTTTAGGTACTGCTCATTGAAGTAGTCAGACTCAGTGTTTCCTCCACTAAGTGCCATGTCACTAAGTTTCATTTCTAAGCATTAACATAAAGAGAGAGAAGTTGTTGTTGGCATTGGAAGAGTTACTCTACAGTGATGTTAGTGGAAATGGGAACCGAGAACACTTGCAGGTACATTCTAATTCTTTTCCCAATGGCCCCTCAACTTGTATGGGGGTTGACAGTGATCGGGATGCTTCCAGGAATTAGCCCTGGGACACTGACATTACAACAGGAATATGATGAAACATGCCCTGAGAGGAATCATCTATTGTTCTCATCTTGTTCTTCTGAGTGCAGCTCCTTTTGCCCAGTTTTCTTCTGCCTAGATCTCAGGTTGCTGTGTCCTAGCCAGATCTCTTAAGTAGTCAATGGAAGCAGATGGCAATTCACTTTATGTACTCTGCACATTTTTCTTGAGGGGGCAGAATGAATCCGCGTCCATCTCTCAGTTGTTCCCCAGTGCCCATGCGAGTGGATACCATCAATATGCCTCACTGGTGCCACAGCACTCCCCATAAGAATGCTGTAAGAATGTGCTGGGTAATATCTTACAACCTGCATCTAAAGTATGGCAGAACGGGGAAGAAAGGGCTCACATTTTCCTCTCTGCCAAGAATGTACTTGTTCAGCCAGGAGATGGTTAACATCAGGAAAGAAGTTAAGAAAACTACTTGCATCCTTTGCTCTCACTCACCCACATGTACTTGAAGAACCAGACCCAGCCAGAACCTGAATCTAAGACACAGTGCTCAGAGGATGTTTTGACAGAGCAAGGATGTTGAGGCTTGTTTGGTAGGAAGGGCAGCTGCCATGGAATTTGCACCAGTCGCTCTCGTTCTTTTGGACAAGAGACAATTCTGATAACCTATATATGTAGCTACATCATATGTAGCTATTTTTTCCAGAATTCCTTTTAGCAGTCCACGGAAAGGAAAGTCTTGCAAAGATCACAGAAAAGTGACCTACGCTACTAAATTTAAAATCATAAAACATTAATGGAAGACTAAATTGGAAATAAGTTCCATCATCCTCCTTCTGCCAAGCTCTGATTTCTCAGCAGCAAAGCACACAGCTCAAGGAAATTAACATTAACAGCTTTTCCCTGTCACAAATAAGAATTACCTGTAGTTGGCTCAGTATACAGCTCTACTACACTACCTTGGAAACTTGCTTTCAGATCTGAGAATCCAGCTGTCTTCTAATGTGTCTTATGACTCAGCAGCAATGAACAAACACACTGAGGTCCTTCCATTCAGGAGGGCTGTCTCTCACCATAACTGGGGCTACCATCACGTTCTGGAGACAGGGTTCTACTGAACATATCACTTCATATGCACAGATCTGTATCTAGTCCAGTTCAGTTATTGTGGGCCCTAGGCTATCTCATCACTAATTGAAACAGAAGCAATGCCTTGCCCTCCCAGGTCAGCAAGTGTATCTCAAATAATGACTTACGTCTAGGAAGAGTTGCTACCTAACAATGCCCTTTTTTTTCCCTCCAGGTTTGGTCTGGTTTAGTTTGGTTTTAATACAAGTGCATTTAGGAACAAGAGTATCAAGAACTGTGTGAGCTGCTCGCATTCCCTGAAGTTCATGTTGCTAGAAGTGAAGGGGGATTCATTTCCTGATAAGTTGGATGAAATCCTCATGCAGGTTGCATAGTTCACAACTAAATATAGCACTTGTCAATGCTTTCCTTGCCTGAAGGAAGAGAAGATCGTCTAATGGTTTCCTCTTCATTACATGGTTCCCAAAATAAAATGCCTTTGTTTAATTGAATGCCTCTGCAGTCCCAGTCAGGTGCAACTCCTCTGTCTTCAAACAAAAGGATAACAAAGGAAACATGCAACTGCCATGTGACCTTGTCACTCGCTTTGAGGAGAGGAAGAGCCACAAGCCAGTCATATGTTTCCCTTCGTGCTTCAAGGACAGGAGGAGCAGCTGTCAATCCGGGGGCAGAGGAATGGAGGAGGATCACACGCCATATAAAAGCAGAATAGGAACCGGAGTTAAGCTGCAATCAGTATGGGAACAGCACCTAAAAGAGTGTGAGGAACTTTACTCTTGGTACCCAGTTTTGTCATGGCAGTTCACTTTGCTGGACTGTGGGGTTTCTGCTGTGGTTGGTGACTATCCACTGAAGTTCTCATGAAATTGAGGGAGATTTTAACATGACCACGATGTCAGGGAAGATGCATCACTTGTAGAAACTGACTTCTTTGGTAAGAGGACTGATTAACCAGTCTGAGTAAAGGTCTCGATAACTGTCTCTCCTTTTATGAACATTTTGCATTACTGTTTGCACTATAGGCCTGAATGAGAACAAGTTCTCAATGTATCAGACCCACAGCAAACCCACTCTGCTCCTCCAGACTTGCATTTGAAACTGGTAATAAATATACGGTGTGGCAAGGACAACAGTAATGGGAGGGAAAGGAATGAATTAAGTGCTCAGAATTTGCACAAGGTTAGTGGCAGTGTATGAATGCCAGATTTAAAATACTAATAATAAATGGTAGGAATATGGGGAAGAGCTCCTCATGTTGGGCACTGCTTGTACACTCGCTGCTTCCCAAACCTGAAATCCTTCTCTTGTGGTAGAAGAGTGGGTCTAGGCAATGACTGCATCTCCCACATTTGTTATCCTGCAGGTGCGAAGGCCAGAGAAGCTGTCATGATCTCATGATCTGACAGTCTGACCTCTGGTGTAACCAGGGCAGAAGAAACTCATGCAGGAACTCCTGCACACCACTGTGGTCTCAATTTGTGGTTGATGGCAGGTTGGAAACCATGGCTTGGTGCAATCTCCTGAAGATGGATCAACACATCCCAGGTCAGGTACTGCAGCGGTTAGAGTTTGGTGAGTCACTTCAGCAAGCACGCCATTGAGCCTTGCCATCCTCCTGTGGTTCCGTCCTGGGAACCAATACATTTTGCAGACTCTTTCAGTGCAAAACAAATAAAAGTCTCATGTTGGGTCTATTGGTCGGCTTAATACATTTGATAGAAAACAGAGCTGGGGCTCTGAATGTGAGCAGATTGTCAATAAAATGTCACTGATGAGAGGAAAAAGTTACTTTCTACCTACGTCACAAATTTACAAGCTGGGGTATTATCTAACCCAGACGCTGTTATTTAAGCCAGTAGTCTTGGCCTTAGGGAGACGGTGTGGCTTTGCCAAGAGGCTCCTAAGGACATTGAAACTGGATTTCTCTTCCTATTTGAAAACATCCCTTGCTGAAACACTCTTCAAGGGAAATCACAAACGCAGGAAACAGCAGTTTCAGCGAAGTGTGTTTGTCCATATAGAGGAATGCGATGATATCATTTTGGAATGTGCTTTCTTTCTTGGGTTTTTGTTTTGGTGGTAAGAATGTCACTTTCTTAATAAGCAAAGCACATTCTTAGCCATTGTCTCCCTCCCCACACCCCTCCAAATGTTGTCTACAAATCAACATTCACACCTACTGCCATGTGTTTTTCCCAAACTGTCAGATACTGTTCTAATGTTACTGATATAACCATCTAATGTCAGGTACCCCAAATAGTCATTTGCTACGAGCTAGACAGCTTATTTCTATACATACAAATTACCACATCCCTTGTGACGTTATGCTTTCAGGTTTCCACTGCCAGTTGCTGTTAAACCTGACTTAGGGACAAGTGATTACCAAAACCAGTTCAAGACCTCAAAGACCAGTGCCTCAAAGGGACCAAGATGCTGCAGAAAGCGTCTGACTTCTCAAGAGGCAAACTCTGTTGTCTTCTCATGCCAGGTTGTTAAGCACCTTCCATCTCATGAAGGAGACTCAATTTTGTTCAGAAAATAAGAAAAAGCAACTGATTGGGGTAGAAACAAATTCCCTATTGGAACAGCAAGAGACACTTTAAGATCAAACACTGACTTATCAGAGATACTGCGACAAAAGTGTGAAGAAGTCCAGCTGGGTGGATAAGATACTACAAGTAAAGGAATATGTTCTCTATGTCTTTTATACTGACTACAAAATTATTATGCAAAAGCAGAGGGTTCCTACTGACTTAAGTCAGGATTGTGTAGGGGTGTAAGGGTGCGCCTTCACTGGCACAGTTTACATGACAGTGGCCAGAATCCCAACTCAACAAGTCCTCTGTATTCTTTAACAATTAGATAAACCAGTAATAAGCTCATAATTGCAATTCCACAAGGTAATTTCGTGTGCCTAGGAGATGACAATATGCATGCAATTAAAAGAAGAAAGCTTTCCATGCCTGCAAACTGTATCACTGAGTGCTCCATCATCTATTTGCAGCATGCAAGCAGAAGGGAGGGCAGGGGTCACCCTGAGCTCAGTGGAGGTACCACGAGGGGAAGCAGAAATCCTGCTGTAAATTCACTGAGTTCAGCTCAAGAGAAAATACGGAAATGCAGCTCTCTGACCTGTCAAGCAATTATCAGCTTTTTGGTAAAATGCAAGTAGAAATATCCTGGGATAAAGTTCTTCGGTCTAGTATAACAAATAGGGTATAAAAATCCCTTTATCCTGACCATCTTTGAAATTAAAAAAGCAGCTCAATTTCTGAATTATTACACTTAAGCTGTCTTTCAACTTTCTTTTTTCCCCCCAACAGCTTTAAATCTCTTTGTGGGTGGAGGTCTAATGTCGGCACATGCAATTCTATACTTTAATCATTTTTTAACTACAAGATCAAAGTAAGTAGGTTTTTATTACTCCAGCATCCGATGTTTCATAACTTAACTATTGAATGCCGGGCAATAGGTCTTCTCATTGCACTGCTTTAAATCTTTCCAGCTGCACTCATTTTTTTTACCAAGAGATGTACTAAACAAAAAAAAAGAATATTTTTATAACCATTTGGTATGAAAATTATTAGCAGGATGAATAAAATATCACAACCTTGTTCCTGCACTGACTCTGAGGCTGTGAAAGCCGTGTACCATACAAGAAGAAACTCAGCAGCAGACTGCATTAGCATCTTCAGCTCATTTTCTCATCCAACACTCTTCTTCTCTTTCCTTACTCCCACACAGGAACTCAGAGAAATTAATACCTGGCCCTCAGCCAGACTGTGAGCAATCTCCTACGGTGTGACCTCTCTGGCCACAGGACAAGAAAAACGGAGGCATCTTTCACCCCCCTGCCGCCTATTCCACACCTGAATCCTGTCTATGCTACCGGGCTCACCCCACTGCTCTGTCTGTGGGAATTCCTCCCATGCCTGAGATAGTGCCTCGCTCCCATGGCTGGGTATCACGAGAAGAAGGTTTTCCAGGATAACTGCACACTGCTTTCATTGACACCACTGCCTTCAAATTTGGAACAGTAACTACAAGCCAGGGCAATGCTGTGATTGGTCCTTTATGCTTCTGGAGAAAAGATTTCACTTAAAACACACTCTGAATTATTAACGTGGTCACTGCTCACAGGGATGTGACTCAACTTTGCCTAGCAGCCCAGAAGAACTGCAGTAGCGTTGCACTGTGGCCACAGTTTGAGAAACAATATTTGAATTTTGGGGGATCCTGTGTGGGGAGTTGTACTTGATAACTCTTATGGGTCCCTTCCAACTTGGCATATTCTATGATTCCACGATGCTAAGCCTGGACCTACACATTTTTGTACAAAACACTCAGGATGGACATGCCATGCTGCCAGTGCTACCCATTCAGATGCTCCATGTGCATGTGGGTTCACTGCACTGCACTTCCACATTAGGAGAGCACGCTTGAAATCCTCCCAAATACCTCTCTGTCACAAGCTGTTCCAATTAAGAAAGCATGCAATAATACCCCTAATTACATTTTACTTTGATGAGAGATCTAGGCTTTTTTTTTTTTTTTTTTTTTCTTTTCTTAAATGTATGTTGTATAGGGTTAGGAGAACCTTCATTTCCATTCTTTGCATACTTTGGCATCAGCCATGTCTCCACCCGACGGCGGGCTCAGGGCCCTGCAGGGGCACGTGCACCTCTCAGCTCCAGGTTTGGGGTGCCAGGCTCCAGTGGAGCAATGCAGGCTGGGCTCTGCTGACTCAGCCCTGCTCCAGCATTTCCAGCATGAGAGGTATTCCACGCTTTCAAGGGGTTGGGGTCTTTCAGCAAAATTCCTCCTTTGGCACCACTGGATTCCAGCGAGTGCTGAGTGGGAGATTTATATTTTGTTGATTACAATGGTAATCAGCCACAAACGCAAATTCAAAGGGCAAGATTCAACCAAACACATGTTCTCTTTGAGTGAGATAAAATCTCTGCCTTTTAGACGCCTATCTATTGATGTGTTCCTGGATAAAATGTGTAGTTTTAATTAACTGAAAGTACCTGCTTTTTTACACTGAACTTGGTGCTAAAACCAAAATCATACAGCAGAAACCCCATGTTGGCTGGGCACATGAGAGATCTTACTTTGTGATGAGGAAATGGTATGTGCACTGCTCTCCTCTCAATCAATATGCATTAGTGTGCAACTGGTGACTACGGAAACATCCACACCACTTGGCTCATTCTCTTGCCAAGCATTGATGTGTTCAGCTTCTCAGACACAAGTTCCACAGAGAAATCTCAGATATGGGGAATCTAATTACTGCTAAGAAAGAGAAAACCTGAAAATAAGTGCGTCAATACAGTACTAAAGTTAAGCACATGGAATTAGATTCTTCCTTATATCTGTTCGAGATTATTCTAGTACAGAATATTTTTCTGTTACATAAATTACCACATCAAAACCATCTCCCTCCATTTAACTCTCCTGTATGTAAGCATGGATGGAGGTGTAGTTATCGTATTTATCATGACTTTCTCAAGAATGTTGTGCTTTTGTTGGCTCTTGAGATTATTTAGTTGGTAGAGATCACTTGATCATACCAAAGAAGAATTTTAGGTCAGGAATTTACAGTTACACGGAACCTAAACCCTGAGCCAGTGGTATTATATTAGTGCTAACTTCTCATCTCCATCCAGCCCCAGGTCTCAAGCGGCTGCCCTGGATATCCTCTGCTGTCCCTGCCCAGGGCTTTTGTCATCTCACTCTCTCTTTTGACACCACCCTGTTGTTTGGCTACCGAGCTGTGTTGTTTCTCTGCCGAGATCAAGAATTTTGCCAAGTCCTGTTCCTTCCACTTCTGTAGCATATTTCAAATTCCTCCAGCCCTCTCTATCTCAAAATTCTTGGCTCTGCACAACTGTTTTATTTTGGCTGCTGGAAACTCATACTAACCTAACCAGATTTATGCTGGCAACACACACCTTTGTAACCACGTCTGTTTTTCCCTGGGCACATCTTTGTTTACCAAGTCTGGTGGTGGTGGAACCAGTACAGTAAAACTCAGTGTATAGACACTTAGGAAAATCCATGACTGAGTCTTTAAAATGCATAAAAGTGCCACAAAACAGAGCTGAGGACATAGCTTAGCCCAGGACTCTGGTTTTCTATGTTTTTTTTTATGCCCAGTTTGCACACAGGTGAATGCCCACGAGCAACTGTCTCTTGGTAATAGCAAACATGATGCAGAGACTCTCAGATGCTTCCATTAAAGCTGACTGAATTAGGCTATTGAGGCTAATAATGTCTGTTAATTACATCAGTGGATCGCTAGTTTAATGTACACTGGTAGATAAATGTAGATGCTGAAATTGGTGATGGCAGTGATAAAAATAAAACAATAGAAACGCATTCTCTTCTGCTGCAGATCACTTCTTCCTCTATAAACTTTCAAGTAAAATTCACCTTCAGTTCTAGGTAGGAAACCTTTAAGTAAAGCTCAGATAACATTTAACCCATGACCATTTCTATCAGTACTGTCTTCCTCTGGCAGATCACCGAGAACACTGACAACAGCTTTCCTAGACACAAAATGCACTAGATCACTTTCATTTCAGAGTTTCTTCAGTGGCTTACTAAAAGACAAAGCTCATCTTTCTTTTTTTTTTTTAAGCTTTTTATAAGACCCATTTTGGCTGGACTCAGAAAATGCGACTATACAATGGGAAAGGGCAGACCCTCCTTTTTTTTTTTCAGTATGAACACAATGGCAGGATAAGGGAGGCACCGCGCATTGCAAGGAATACACTTTAATCAAGTTGCCCAGCACCAAATATTCATCTTCTACCACTCTAGATGCCAATGTTTGTTTTCTGTCTGGGAGAAGAAACAGACAACACTTTTCACTTTAATAAAAATCTTTCAGAATGAAGCTAACAGATGACCTAATTTGGAGGATCAGCTCCTTTCCTTGGTTTGCAAGTGACTTAGGAGGTAAAGATGACTGCTCATGTCTCCTTACAGCCTTGCTGGAGGAGTTTTAACACTTTCCTGCTCAGTTAGCTGCTGAGATACAGGAGCTCAAACTTGACAGCGTAGGGTTCAACGCTCCCTTCAACAACTCCTACCAACAACATTGCCATTACTAACACATACAACTCGTATGGAGTGGGAGCTGCAAAATATGCTGCTATGACTAAAACTACAGGAGGGGAGGTGGAAATCTAGCTTTATCAAACACATGGAGGCGCTTGCTAATATTACTTGTGCAATTAAAACTAAAACCAGGACTTCATAGTCAGTCTCACAACAGCCCCATGTCAGTTCTAAGGATCTCATCACAAGTCTTCTGATAGGTACCCTTAAACTCCCAGCTCCGACAGAGAACATCCAAGTATGTCATGACACAAAAGCACAATCAGAGGGAAAATTTATCTTTTACCTAAATAATTAATTTCCAGCCTCCAAGTTTGCACTTGGAGGAAAACATACAAGTCTTAAAGATTCACACATCAGAAAACCTGAACTGCTTACTTACTTATTTTGAATTCTCATTACAATATGACCAATCTCCAGGACTTTAGGACTCAAGTGTTATGTTTTTAATATTGGTGGCTGACAGTGGATACGAACAACACTTGAGAGCTGCTAGCATCTTGTCTGCACGGAGAATCTGGAACAGCAGGGATGACCTTATGATCTACGACTAGGTAGAAACAACAGCCTGAAAGTCCTGCTTTTTTCATGAATTCATCTCCTTTGAAGCCAGATCTCCTACCCTTTTCTTCCAGCAGCACTGAATGCCCCAAAACCAAGGGAAGAAGGGGTAAGAATGGTGAAGAGGAAGAAACATGAAACCTAAGTCCTTCATCTCCTACGTCATGCCTCTCCGAATGGAAGAAGAGTAGCTCTGTTATCACTGAGCTGCTGGTAGAAAAAACATCAGTGCTGCACACTAGCCTGAGATCCTGTGCTGAGAGTGAAAGAGGGAGGGGAGATGGGCATTTTCCTGCATTTGAAGGGATAGAAGTGAAGATGCTTTCACATACTCTAAGCTCACATCACCTCTGCTGCTCTTGTAATATACCACTTCCTGAAGCTACATCCCCTTACTCACTGCTGACATTGAGTATTCATCCAGATTCGAAGGTGGAAGATATAATCTAGTATGTAGTTTTTGCATCTAAGCATGGTAAACACCTTTTCTCTTGGGATATATATATTTTTAACCATTTTAGAGATGACATCCAGGAGAACGTAAGGATTCATCTTCTTCTATCAAGATCAGCAGCACTAAAAACAGAGAGCTGTCCAATAAGTTGAACTGGAGTTGGGCGTGCGTCACTCCTGGCGAAATGAGCAACTGATTATTCTGAAGAGGTTCCAAAGAAATCCTGCTAAATCCCATCCACAGAGAGAGATCAGAGATCAGGAGCTGGAGGGCAAAGGAATCAATGACTGGCACCCAGGGCCACAGATCCTTGAAGACAACACTACACCTAAAGCGGCCGCTCTGTTTACCAACTCCAACACAAGTCTTTCACTAGGATTGAAACAGTTGAAATCAAACACATCATCACTTGATACTCATGATCTGTTGTTGGGAGAAAATGCTTTTCTTCTGCCCAGAACTTCTAATGCAGTTTTCTTTTCACATCCTGTTGTTCCTGCTTGGGAAGTGAAGAAAACAAGCAGAAAAATAGAAATCTATTTTTTATAGATGTAAATCTTTTTTTTTTTTTTTTCAGTCAGTTCCATTATTGAGTCAGCTATCCGTGTGCACTGCCAAAGGAAGTCATGGGAACTGTCTATGTAGAACAGAGGGAGCACAAATCAACAGGAGAGAAAATTTGGTTTCTTTTGAGCCACAGTCAAAACTAAAACCACCAGTGACATACAATGTGCAGATCTGCCCATTCTCCATACTGTATTGACAAGTGCAGGACTGCCTTGCAGCAATTTTTCCTTTAATCCAAATAGTTTCAGCCTTCAGATTACTTCTCAGGGTATCTGTCCGCCTGCAGACACTACTGCATTGATTCCCATCTGGTGCATGCTTTAAAAGTTCTCTTCACAACCTTGAGGATTAACTGACTTTTTTTTTTTTTTTTTCCACAGAAGTTCAGATTCTGAAGCCCACGGAAGAAAACAATCACTGCAAAGAAGTACCAAATATCTTGCAAACTCTCCCCTGATCACTGCATACAAAGATCTACCAGCAGCTGTTGATGTAACGTTATGGATGTTTAGCAGGACTTCCTGTATC
Source organism: Oreortyx pictus (assembly GCA_036925125.1). NCBI lineage: Eukaryota > Metazoa > Chordata > Aves > Galliformes > Odontophoridae > Oreortyx > Oreortyx pictus. The sequence goes on along the minus strand of JAUPFR010000006.1, from coordinate 51,660,106 downwards.
TAATGAACATAGCTCTTTCAGTGAGGAGACAAAGTGCAATGCTGTCCCAGGAAAATAAAAACGATGTAACATTCAGTCAGGAATGCACTTACTACACGGCCTGGAATCAGGAATTGATCTCATGCCTCTGTAACAAAGATTCCATCTGTAGTCCCATGCGGGGAGGGCACTGACACTGCTTCAGAAGGGATGTGGTTATCCTGCTCCCAAAAGGAACTGATTAGGGGAGATGTTCCAGAAGCTATTCGATACAGACTGCACAATTCAGGACGCCATTTATACAATGAGTAAAAGTATTCTGAAATACTTTCACGTCTATGAGAGCCAACAGCTTTGTCAACTGGCAGTGAAAGTAAAACTTTTTGAGCACACTGATTTTAAGAAAAATGAGGCACCTAAGTGCATTTAAAACCTCGCTCCTTATTTCTCTGTGTCTTTTTGCACGCAGGATGTATCCAGAGATGCGGGAAGCAAAATACGAAGCTGTGAGGTGGTGTTGGAAACAAGAACAAGGCAACACAGGCAGCTTGTAAGAAAGGCTTTCAGCATCTTTTGTCAAATATCCAGCTTGTGGAAACTGTGCGAGCAAGGGAGTTTTGCTTCATCAATACTATAAAATAAACTGAAGTTAAAATGGGTGCTGCCCAATCCAATTGTCAAACATTGCTGCCGCAATACAAAGACAAATGTTTATTGGCTTAACTTTGAAACTGCAGTAAATGCTCTTCTATTCAATTAGATAAACAAATACAGTACTGAGTATATAATGGGATCCTTTCAAGTAAATTATGCTTCCTAACTCATGTGTAAAAGAAAAATGACTTTTAATGTTTATATTCCTGTAAAATAAGGAACCATCAAGGCTCTCCTGTTACACTCCAAATATTAAAAAATAAATAAATAAATAAAATTAAAGGAGGTTTAAATGATGTCCATTTTATGACGTGAGCAAAGGAATAAAATAAAGCCAGGCTGACATTGCAGCTTTTCTTTTCGCTGTTACCAGAGAGAGAGAGAGAGAGAGAGGAAAAAAATTCTCTATTCTGTTCTCATTTACAGTAGCACAAATCTCCAGGAACTGCCCTGACTTCAGTTGGTTATTTTGGATTTACGGCAGACTGAGAGAGATTAGAATTTGGTCACACATGAATGAAGAACGGAACATCCACATTTACTGTAAATGTATTTTCCTTTCTTAGGTACACAGAGGAGCCACGCTGTCCTTAGCTCATGTGCTGCTGGTTTACCTGAAAACTGAGAGATATTTATGCAGGTACCGAGTGGGACGCCGCAGGAAAGCACTTACTCTGTCATCGTCACCGGCAAATACTTCCATTTTATGTCCACAAAGAACCACACACTCTACAGGATCAGGGCATTAGGCAAAGGGCTAAATGCATACATACAGCATTATGCATCCAGTGATGAGAACCACCTGTTTGTGAGTCTGTTCTATTATTTCTGCCAAAGATTGGCTCTAAGTCACAGCAATCTCACATGCAGATACATTAGCATACATGGACTATACGTCTTTAAAATACCAAGCAGAAAACTGGAGTAGTCATTGTAGAGCACTGTTGATAAAACAACACGTAATTCCTGATCTTGATGAAGGAGGGCATTTTCTACACCCAGCTTACCCAGTTACGACAGTCTAAGATCTAAACTTAGCAGCAAAAAAACCCACAGCAAACAGCTCTCTATAAATTTAGAACCAATGACTTCTCCTGCAGAGCTTTAGATCTCTGTGCCCTCAGTGACTTACTTACTCAGCGTATGGCCAGTGACATTTCATTGTCTTGACACCTACCGATTTTTAATACACATGCCTCTTCCATTCTGCAGGCTTTCTGATGAAGAGTCTGCAGGCAAGGAATAGGAATTAAGAGAGAGAACACAGCAAAAGCAAGGTGAAAACAGGCTGCATGAGGAAATCAGCGGAGATTAGGAATGGATGTCTGAGGGCTTGCTTTTGCTGTGAGCATGCTAATGCCCAAATCTCCAATTGAAATGCACTGGATAGCTTTTCTGAGGCCTCTAAGGCCACAGTACAAACTAATAAATGCAGTAAAATGACTCACAGATAAAAAATGTGGAGTTGATCTTCAATTTCTGTGCCTTTTTTGGGGTTGTTTTTGTGCTGAGTTAGAACCAATGAATTGCAATTGTCCAAATGCACAACATTTATTAAAAAAACACTGCCAAGATTTCAAAGTCAAGCACTCAAAAGTTAGGAAATGTCAATGCCAACAGTTTTGAGGGTCCAATTTAAAATGCCTTGGATTTAATTTTTCAGAACCTTGTTTTTTACACAGCCCTTCGTATGACTAGTTCTCCAACTTCTCAGTGGACTCCCAACAACAGTTCAGCTCAGTTGCTTCCAGGTTCATTGCTAAATCACCTGAGCTCAATCAGCTTGACTCCTGTTTGTTTCCTGACTTTAACTCCTGCATTTAAAACCTGCTGCCCACCTCCTCCACCATGGTGGTGCTTTCCTCTCTGTGCTGCCCTCCAAGCGCTCACGCTCCCTCTGATGAAAGCTTGAATTAGGTTGTGCAGAGCTTAGCCTGTCCTTCCTCAGAGCCCTCCTCCAGCTTGCTTCTAACCACAAGAGTCTTTTAGAAGCATTTATGCTGTTTTGTTCTGTTTTGATACCGATGACCACAATAAACTTGTGGATTCCTAAGCGCTACTGCAATACAAGTAAATATGAAAATAATATTGCACACTTAATGAAGAAGAAAAAAAATGAAGAAAAGAGAAGAAAAATGTCCAATTGTGACTCCTTCCCATTCTATCTCATAAATCAGATATATACTTATATTGAAATATGTCAAAATAAAAGCCAGGTACTTGCTCCCTACATCTGGTAGAAAACAGCTCTCTGACTATATTTTTCTCCTTTGGAACATCTGAATTTACTGAACAGAAACGTTTCATACAGACAAGTATTCAATTAAATTCCTCTGGAAAAGAAGCAAGCTTCCCTTGGAGCTGCGCCAGCCCCCGGCTTCTGAGCAGCCCAGCTGGTAGTCTCCTGAGGAGTGGGGCTTCCAGCTCCCACAGCTTCAGCAAATCTTGCTAGGCAAACTGCCTGAAGATAAAGACCCCCGGGGCTTTTGATGCCTCCAGTCCAAGGCAGGCTACCAGGCTCAGTGTCACAGGGACTGGAGAGCTCTGAGATACCCAGGTCGTGGCTGGAGCCACGGCCAACGCTCAAGCATCCAGCCACTAGGGCTCCAGTCCTTTTCACAGGCAATTTCAAACAATTGGAACATCAAGATTCCCTGAGAAATCAAAATTCTTTTCTCCTTCCAGCTCAATTGCATACGTATTGGCCAAAGAAAAGCAGATTTCGTCTTATTCCTTTGCCCTTCTTCAGCTGTTCCTTATTATTCTGTGCTAGCCTAGTTTGTTTCTTTGTATAAACCAGTTGCAGTTCTTTAGGGAAGTACGGTATTTTTCTACCTGTATTTCTAGTACAATGAGACCCAGATTGTAGCTGTGCATGGTACTGTAACACAAACAACAAGGGGTTATCAGTTTCTTTTTTCCCTCCTCAGAGAGGAGCTTATTGAAAAATCAAAGTCTTCCCTGTAATCATTTTCACTCTGCTAGCTGTAGGCAACCTTTGTTGGATAGTAATTAAAATAATTAAAAAGCATGTGAATTTTGCATGCATATTGTTTCTTCTTTTTTCCACAGGCGATGTGTTTGTTCATCCCCCAGCTGAAAAGCTAGAAATCAGAATTTACTTCCACTGTTCTCACCTCCTTCTCTCTATTTTATACCATATTGCAACTTGTCATATTTTGTTACGAATACCTTATGAACTGTCTTATTGAGATATTAGTTACATATTTATGTGGAAGAGCTTTTTTCTCCGCTATTTTTAGAAATCAGTATAACATGTCATGATATCTGTATCTGTAATTATACTGAATGTATTTTAATTATATAATTTTTACAGTACAACCCAAGGCATTGCACGAGCCCTTCATTTCCCTGTATAGATGGCTAAATCCCACCTGAAAAATGACACTATTCTACTTGAAACAGGTTCACTATACCCACGAGACAGTTCATGGCTTTGCAAAGTAAAGACGGTCATTTCTCATTCAAGGAGACTCAGTTTGACTTTCTCAAAACAAGTAGGAGTTAATGAAAAGATCTGAGGGAAAGAAACCAAAATATTCCCATAACTCAGAGTGGTGCTCCCCAGCAATACCACACACCATTCCTGTCTCGCTCATGCTGTCAGTCCTTATGAACCAAACTGCAAACCCATACATGAATAATTACTCTGAGTCCTTCTGACTGAGGCTATTCATGTGATTAAAGCAACTCTGAACCAACTGATGGTAAATAAAATTGTTGGAACATACTGTTACATACCATGATGTGGACCTCTAATTTTATATTTAGTAATGTAAATGCAAATCATTTAAAACAGCAACACCAAAAATAAGTCCCTCAGATAAGTTACTACTAAAATAAAATAAAAATTTCTCTAGGGCTCCATTTAAAATGCCAGAAGAATTGCATAAGCATGATCCTGACTTTCATGAATGTAACCAGGGTGGTTATGCCCCAGAACTGAGTAATAATTAAAAGCCAGATATTGGCAGCTTCAGGCTTGCTTTACTGCAGGAGCCCAGGGGGTAAACTTTAAAGGCAAACTTCAGAACAGCCACTTCATTATTGAAAGAACCTGCACCTTACCCCCAGAGAGGCACTCACAACATCTCTGTGGCAATGCAAGGATGGCCCACGTGTAGAGGACATGCTTTCATGCTGCCACCCATACGGATCTCTAACTTGAAATTACAAATTATACTGGATTTTGGATCTTCTACCCATCTTCTGCCAGCAATGCTGGCTTCCTTCTGCCCATCGCTGTGGGCTTAGGTTATCTGTCCTCCTGACATCAAAGCCTTGCTACTAAATTGGTGGGAAACAGTGGGGCTGCAAGCACCAAACTTGTGAAGGAAACATTCCCAGTTGTGTCCCAAAGCACACAGCATAAAACAATCTAATAGGAATGCAACTCAACCCTCTGTAGAGTACATACCCAAGGAGAGTGTGTCTATGCATGCTTCAGGGGAAGGGAAGGTCTGTTCCTGCAAGAAAAAAACAAGCAAAAAAAAAAAAATGAAGCTCAAGGAAGTTTTTTTTAAAACAACACCAAAAAAAACAGCTTAGAAATTTTGCTGGTAATAAAAGTTACTCACAGTGTAACACAGGGCAAGCATCACTTTGAAGGAGAGAGAAGTCTGGTCAAAGAATTCCTCTGTAACACTAATTTTTGTTTTTATAAAAAATCCCAGTGAATCTTCACTTAAGACTCTTCAGTTCCGGACAAGACACTTTTAGTTCTTTTTAGTTCTCTCCCTGTTGACTCAGTCTGCTGATTGTTCTTTCCAGGAAGGACGCAAAGCATTCTCAGACCCTTTAGAGCCTCTGCAGGCAAAATTATCTAGATTCTAGTAACTTCCAAAGCAGGTCCAGGACACCACTCACGACACTACATAAGGTATTTAGAGCCCTTAGAGTTTGAAGGAACCTTTAAAGGCCATCCAGTCCAATTCCCCTGCAATGAACAGGGACGTGCACAGCTAGTTCACGTTGCCCATGGCCTGATCCGGCCTCACCTTGAAAGTCTCCAAAAAGGCATAACAAAGAAAACCTTTTTAAGGAAGAAAAAGGAATACATTTGCTGCCTTGAAAGGCAACATGTCATTCTGACACCTTATTGTTTTTTGGGAGTCAAATTAACAGTAGCACTTGGTAAGGAAGATGTGATGGCACATGGCAGTTGGCTTTGGAAGCATATTATCTGCATCTGTTTCAATTAGGAGTGTAGTGGTAAACACGGATAGTGATCTGCAAAGAAACTGTGATAGCAAAGAGTCATCCAGGATGTAAGAAGTGTGGGAGCTGGTAATCTAGTGTCAATATTATACAAATGTAAATGATATTTATGGAGAATTGCTAACTGAAACCAAAGGATTTTGCAAGCAGTTAAATGTCTGCCTGAGCTGAAGTATCAGAACCATCTCTTTAAGTATCAGACATGAACACAGCACTTGATCACCTTGGAATTATGAATGCCTACTTTCACATTTCTAGAGGAATGAAACCACCTTAAAATAGGAACTGCTCTGAAACAGGAACAGACATGTGGACATGTCTAGTAACACACAACATGGTACAGAGATCTGCAAGCTGATAGTGATCTGCAGTAATTAATCCATATGGGGCAGCACTGAGTAAATGCCTCCCAATGTTCTTTGGCATCAAGTTACTCCAGCAAAAGTGGCGAGGACATGGTGGGCACGTCTGCTCTGGTGGAACTTTGTGTGCACCCTGTGAACAGAGCTACCCTGACCCCAGAGCCGAGCTGCCATGTAGCATCTCTGCATTTGCTGGTGCTCCTTGTTGTGAAGTCAGTGCAGTTACACCCAAGTCACAGTTACTGCACTGATTGCTGCAGGCAAGCTACAATGGTAGTGCAAGGAAACTAGAAAGCAGAAGTGCACCTCGCCCATTCAACAGTAAGCTATTCCCCTTCATCCATGGAAGCAGGTGGGAGCAGAGGGGCATTTCCTTCCCAGGATTGTTCTTGGACTTGCAGCAAGGGGTATCTAGACATTAATTGTAACAAAATTCCTGTCCAGACACTCAATACTAGTTTCACCACAGGGCATATTTTCCTACTAATTCTCTCACTCAGATTTTACCTGTATAGTAGCAGTGACCTAGCTCCTCAAACTTACTGTTACACCCTTAGTTCAACTGCCTGCTCACAAAGAACACCATCTGATACAGAAGTCTACTTCCAATTACAACTGCAGGTACATTAGCAAGACCAGGTCTGTGACACGTACAACCCCAAAAGCTTCCCACCTAAGAATAAGAATGGAATATGCAATTCATCACAGGCTATGACACGTTCCCAAAAACATACACATACTCAGAACCTCAAAGTGGTGTCAGAATGTTTATTGAAGAGGGCAATCTAACTGGCTGAGCCAACCTGGGTACCCGGTAACTTTTAACATAAGCAAACAGAGATACTGTAAACTTGCTGCGCACAGAAACTGTGTTTATACTTAAATTGGTCTTGGAAGACTTAAAATAATTTAATAGCAAAATACAGCTTAAGTTCCCAGGAGCTCTGAATGACCTCAAGATCACTGTGAGAAAAACAGAAATACAGGGATATATCCAGCGACGCAGTCACGCCAATATTTCCAAATAGTCATCTAACAAAATACATTCAGCTACCTACTTGTCCTGAAAGTTTTACAAATATTCCTTCTCAAAGGCACTATTTTCTTTTTGTTCCACAGAACACAATATTTTGTCACTTGCATGATCTGAACTGACAACAGGCATTCTGCGATGTATGCTGCCTCGCTTACTTAATGAGTTTTGTAATTACTAAATATCTTCTTCTTAGCCATACTGTTAGGACTCTCACCACCACATTAAGAGATAATAAACTTTATTAACGATTCAGTGGGAAGAGATGAGAAAAAAGAAAGTGATGGGAGGGATTGCAGGTTATTCTCAGTGTTGTTAATGTAGTCACAAAATAATTTGACTTATATGGCAGCTAAAGCAGCTGTAAGTTGGAAGGAAGGTGATGGAGTCACCACCCTTGGAGGTGCTCAAGAACTGTGGAGGTGTGGCACTGAGGTACGCGGTCAGTGGGCATGGTGAGGGTGGGTTGGGTTTGGACTGGATGGTCTTCGTGGTCATTTCTCTATAAGCCACCCCAGGTGCAACTTGAGGTCATTACCTCTCGTCCTAGCAGTTATCTGGGATAAGGGGCTGAGTTGCACCTCACCACAACCTCCTTTCACGGAGTTGTACAGATCATCGAGGGCTCCCCTGAGCAAAGGCGTGCAGGCAGATGTGACTGTGCTTTACCATCCACGTCCTCATCTGGCAGAGCCTAACATGCAGCCAGGGTCAGGATGAAATTCAGACAGAAGTCAGCACTGATGTCGCACCTCTGGCTTCTGTTCAGTGCCGGAGCACAGCACTGATAGCATAACACGTAGAAATATCTGACAGGCAGAAACCTTCGAGAAAGCAGCCTCACCAATAGCTATTAACGCGCACAGAAAGCATGACAAAGCCTCTCTGTGCCGCTGCCTCAGCGCCTTTTCGGGAGGAAAGCTGGCGTTTCTGCTCCTCTCGGAGCACGGAGGCAGGCGGCTGCTGCACCGAGGCCCTGCCTCGCCCGGCCTGCAGCGGCTGCGCGCGCCTCTGCCCTTCCTCCTCTTCCTCTTCCTCCTCCTCCTGGCGGCCCTCAGCGGGATGGACGCCATTGAGGAGCTAGCGCTCCAGCCCTGCACCTCCTCTCTGTACCTACGGCCTTTCCGCCTCACCTACCGGCAGGTGAGCGAGCGAGAGACCGCCGGCTGCTCCCCGCGCCCAACCTCTTCCCCCACGTCCCTCCGCCCCTTCCCTCCGTCGCGGCCGGCGGCTGACGAGGGGGGGGGAAGGGGGGAGGGCCGCCGTGCTGCGCTGTCCCGCTCCCCCTCCCGCCATTTTGGTGTTGTCGCCCCGGCGGGCGGTGCGTCGCATCGCATCGCACCGCATCGCGCCGCCCGCGGTGCTGCGCCCTTCGTCCCGCGTCGGGGTCGTCCTCGTTTTGGGAAGGGGTTGTTTTGGCAGTTGAAGTGCCAGCGCTGCTCTGCGCGCACGTGGGAGGCGGTGGAAGCGGGGAAGGAAGTGCTTGTCGTCTCTTGCATCGACGTGAATCGGCTTGCAGAGCGTCGCTGGGAGTTGGACAGCGCTCGCTGCAGGCGTGTCCTGTTTGCTTCTGAGCGCATCACTTGATGGGGAATGGGATACCCGTACATGAGGCCCAGCAGTGAGATAAACTGCAGGGAAGGTCGCACAGGGGCTCAGAGAGCTTGCATCCAAGCAGATGAGCTGGTTTTCCTTTTTTTTTTTTTTTTCTTAAACTCATGTTTTATATTTTCCACTTGGCTTTCCTAAAGAATCACAGACATCAGAAGGGACCTCTTCTAAAGCAGGTTCCCTGCAGCAGGTTGCTCTTCTGATTGGTTGGGATGTGCAAACAGCTCTTAAGTTTTGCACAGAATTCGTTATTTTTAGGTATCAGAAGGAAATTTGAAGGATGTTCCTTCATACTCTCAATTTTTGGTTGGTTAGGGTGTGAATGACCCTCATTAGTTTCATTTTAATTTCTGAGTCATGCTTTATTTACTCAGAAAATGGGATTCAATTAAAATGCATGAAACAGTATGACAAGATTGCATTTAATTGAATACAAATGCCTCAGACAGGTTGAGCATGTTGAGAAGCAGCAGCGCGTTTGTTCGCATGCTGTGATTTGACAAGGGATGGCATTGCCACCAAAAGAAGTGCACTTGCATTTTCTGCTGTCTGGCTGCTTGACTTCATCTCTTCTCCTCTTACAAGGGTCTGTGCAGCAGGATAGTGAGCTGGGTCAGGGATCTGGTCCAGGTCAGGCCTAGTCTGGTCAGAAGAGAAATAATTTTTTAGCCAAACAGCATCTCTTGATTCGGTTCAAGTGTTTATGTTAACAGAGAAGAGGTGGTAATCTGGTGATTAGGGATGAGTGTTTGGGGGCTGGCTGAGGGTAGAGATTGTTTTCTCTCGTCCTCAGCACTATCGTGAAAAGAAAGTAGATGGAGATTTATATGACATTTGTACAGAAACTAGCTTGGACCCAGCCTCCTAAGAGCCTATGCTGAATGGTGTACACCTGCCTGCACCTGACCTGAGAGACTGGCCCAAGGTTGATTAAAAGCACATATTTTCATTGAAAAACTGACTTACTAACCAAAGGAAATGCTAGATATTTTTAGTCATTTCACTAATTGTTTTAAAGGTGTTTAGGCCTGATGAAAACCTCAGTAAATACGTAAACACTTAAGCGTCTGAATTCTGAAAAGTCTTTTTGAACAAATGGAATCATCTAAATGAGGAAAGTTTAAATAATAGCATTTGTTATACTGGGAAAACTGAAGCCAGTTTGCATAGGTAGTTAGTGAAATGCATGGGATCTCGCTGTAATTGGAAGGCTTGAAGTGCTCTTTGAGATATTGTTTCACAAAAAGTCACGTCACCTAAAATTCTTTGTAGTCTGAGGAAGATTTATTGATGCACAATTCTGTGTTTATTTAATTTTGATGAAGTTTTTGGCCTTACAGATTGTCATTTTAAAGTCTTACTCAAACAGCTGTATTTCTGAAATAGACATTATACTATAACATACTTGTTTGTCTAAGGATGCATGCAGATAGAATTGCAGGTTTTTACCAAACTGGGCTTTTTCTTGTTTTTCATAACTATGTTTCTTCATGAAGAGAAAGCTGAAAGCATTTTTACAAACAGTGTGTCACGTTAAGATTATTTCCAAACATTCAAGAACAATTAAGCTATTGCCTGGTTGTGTACATATTTAATCAACAAATTGCACTACTAATGTGGAGATAATTTTGATCCCATCACTATGGCTAAAACAATGAGGTCTTCAGCAGTTAAATATGAATTTAGATACAGATGATTTCTATCACAGTTTATCCTGCAAGTCTGTTTATATCCATTAAACCTGCATCCCACTGAGCTGTAAACCACCATTGCTCTAGCAAGTTTGCAGGCTGCCAGAAATCTGCAGGGTACCAGAAGGTGATGTGTGTGTGTGTTGGGGAGAGGGGGGTGTTGAAATAAGAAGTGCTGAGGGGATAGTGCTGTTAGCTTCTGTAGGTTACTAATGCTGAAGGTGATTGTGTCAAACCTCATCGAGTGGAACCAAGGACTTGGAAGACTTCTGTGTGTGTGAAGCTCCCCTGAGCCGCAGGCAGAACTGCAGGCCAGAAGACTGGGTCAGTGTTTCATCCAGTTCAATGTTTTGCTCAGTGTCAGGGTGTTCAGATAAGTGGACACATGCAGGAACGAAGTTGTGCGTGCCTTGAATCAAGTCTGGTAGTTCCTTTCGTGTTAAACACAGTTTGTTAGGTTTGTGCTCAAGTCTAAGGTCTGTCTGCATTCTGAAAGCTTGGATTTGTTCAACTCAGCAGGAGTAGAAACAGAAGTGCAGTCATAGAAATCAGCAAACTGCGGGCAGATTTGGTAAGACACAATGCAGAGGGCTTTGTTTAAAACTGTGTTTCAAAATAGGAATCTACCAGCTTTTTAGAATGGACCTCACTTTCTAGTTGAGATTTTCAGCTGTAAACCCTGTCCTCACTCACGTATCAGAGAGCATCTGGCTGTTACTAGTGTGTAGTTGCCCCATAGTGCAAACTGATCTGTTGTCTAAAATGGCTCCTTTTTAAAACATATATCACCTCCTACAGAATTCACTTCTCTACCAGGAACTCCATGGTAAATTTCTTTTCACTTTTTCCTATTGAAGTGTTTTTGCTTTTCATAAATAATTTATTCAAGAGACCAGAGGGATGGCTAATGAGAGATTAACTCTATGCCCAAGGGCTAGGGCATTTCCCTGGGATGTGGTAGTCAGGCTGCAAGATCTTGCTTCAATTAATATTGCTTCCCACATCACAGGAGAGTGTTCTCACTGCTGGGAAACACATTTGTTTGTAAATCTTCAGCTCTCTTTTGTGTATGTTAGCCAGGCACTGGCCTATATTCTAGACAGACAAAAAATAAAAGCAAATGTTACAAAGCCTGCAGAGTCTAAGGCATGGAATAGACTCTGAGTAGTAGCAGCTGAGCAGAGTTGAGAGGATTTGGGGCAGCTTTAGGTGCCTGAGTGGGAATCTGCATTTTCTGTGTTCTTAATGACAGTTGCATGGGGTTTCAGTGGTTCTTAATGTTGGATTTGGACCGTAGCATGGGGTTTTGACAGAGCTCTGGTGAATCTTCCTGTAATAATATGTTAGTGCATGCATTTGTTTGTCTGCAGTACTGGTAATTACCCTCTGAGAATTAGCAGAAGCAGAAGTATTTTTGCTCCAGCTCTCACTCTGCTGTTCCAGTTCAAACCCACCTTTGCTGGCCCTTGAACCAAATTATCTCCACACAGGAGTAAAGTGACTTTGCATGTTCTTTTTGTGACCTCTGAGCTGGGAGCAGTGTCCTTCCTTGGGAGGCAGAGTGTGAGCTGAGGAGACGTGTCTGGATGAAGGAGCAACACCTTGAGCACCTAGGGGAACTTTTGCCCAGAGCTCACATACAAAGGCTTTGTGGATCTAGCCCAGACTTCTATAGCTTTGTTTTTGAAGGTTGTTCTGGCAAGGGAGTTCTTGCCACTGTTTCCTTGAATTGTATAAACATATGCATTCGTTCTGCCCAGGAACTTTAAGAAGTTTGTTACTAGACTAATATCAACTGTCATTAATTTTCAGTATGCATGTGAGTGAGGCTGTGTTCCAAAACTGTGGAATGGTAAATGGGCATCCATTTCCATTATTTGGAATGAGCCTGAAAGCTGTGATTGTCAACATAAGAGTATCATCAGTGATGGTAAACTAGGACTCTCTGCTCTTGTGAGCTTCATGTCTGTGCAGCGGTTCAGAGTAGCTGGGCTCTTTCATTGATTTAATGTTTCAAATAATTTATTTTGAAGTTGGATATGTCAAAAATGCTCCCTTTAATTGAATTTTAATGTATGATTCTTTCGTTCTGTGTTAAGGGAATTAAATTACAATCTCTTCAAGTTTCCCAGTCATTCTAAAGTAATTTTCAATACTGCTGTGGATTTTAACACTTGATGAACTTCATAATGGAAGGAAAATGTACCTCAGGAGTAGTGTACAATTCATTAGAGAATAAGGCATTTCTTATTTCTAATCCTAGGTTTGATATTGCTTTCTTCTGGTGCTCTGAGCTACCATTCTGCTTCTGTGTCTTTACAATTCAGCTGCCTCACAGATACCAAGAAGATTAAGACCCTGATTCCATGATAAGCTGTGTGCAGAAGCTAGGCCTGTATTACTTCTGTCATGAAAACTTTGAAGTTGAAAGGAGCAAAGCCGTGAGGTGTTAAAATAATAGTAATAACAATCTGATTTTACGTTCAGAGAAATGGTTTATATGGTAATAGCAGCGTGAATGTGCCCAGCTGCATGAAATGTTCTCTGGAACTTCCGTCTGCTTTTTTTTTTTTTCTTTTATAAACATAAAACATTCTTTTGTATTTTGACAGTTAAAAATGATGCTGTCGAGGGAGTAAACAGATTTTTAAGTTACCTGTTCAAACAAGTAAGTCTACTCTTGAATCTTCAAAAGGCTCCAAGCGGTAGGAAATATGCTCTTCGGTAATACATTTATTTTGCACTTCGTTTTTTCACAGGAATGGTGCAATAAAAGGAGATGGCTGTTTTCACTGCAAAATTTGTCTCATTTTCTTCAGCTTGACGAGTCTGTTATGTCAGTGTATAATATCCATCTTGCTCAGGAAGTCTCTGAGCTGCAAATTGCAGAAGGCTGGGAGTATGTTAATATGTCCTTCTTCAGGCATCTTGGATCCTGGATGAGACAGATTTTTGCTCTGGCTGATAGGGCTGGTGCTGTGTTGACTGGGAAATTGTGGTTCAAGTGCAGTGTGGTTCTTTTGTATGGCTGGAAGAATAGAGTCGTGAAAGTTCTGCAAGAACAATGTCAGGGAGTTAAGCATGGAGGGAACACAATTTCCTTTACGGGGAACAGTATTCTTTGGAGCTCGAGCACAGGTTTAAGAAAAGAAATTACGAAATCTAGGTGTATCTGCTTCTGAGTCAGCTATGTGGCCTTGAATTCAGCTCTGGAAATCTGCACAAGATATTTTTGTATGAGATGTTTATGAATTACCATAGCAGGAAATGAGAAGCATTGCTAAATAAGAGCAGGAGTTGAAAAGAAAGCAAGTTCTCATTTTTGTTTCAATGAGTATTAGGCTATGTTACGTCCGAATGCCTTTATCCAGCATACTTTCAGAAGTGAATTCAGAGGTGTTTGAAGTAAGCACATGAAAATTAGTTGGCAGCAACTAAAGTTTGCGTTTTTAGATCAGTCATCTGGCGAGTCAGTTAACTTGCTACAGCTAATGTCACTTAGCAGGAAGAATAAGGTTGCATTGTGCATCTCCTGTATCATCCTTACACTGTGCTGGAATGTACCTACCCCTAGGTAAGTGAGCATTAAAATAGGCTGAAATAGTTCATTGGAAGGGACCTACGAAGATCCTGAAGTCCAACTGTTCGGAGATTAATATATCACATGTTTAATGTCATCACTAGCTACACAGCTTGGTTGACTGGGGTATCTATGAAGTTGAGACCAAGTATTGGGAGGAAATGTGCGTGTTGTAGTTACCTAAAGCCAGTACTTTTGGGGTTCTCGTATGCTGTTCTGTGAGGGTTGTTAGACTAGCAGGTGGTCTATCAGCCAGCTGGGAGAAATAAACCAGTTAGCAAAAGGTTTTCATGTGTTTCCGAAGGTCTACAGCTTCCCTGGAAGATGTTTCCAGGTCTGGAGATGAAGAGGCAGCAAACGATTACCTTTAACAGCACTACTCTAGTAGCCTCATCTGTGAGGGCTTGTCCACACAAGACTTTCCCGATTGACTCCAAGTCTCATTTTACAACAAAGAGTCTGGTGCTGTTTACGTTAAACCGCTTTCAAAGTACCACTGCACTTTGAATTCGTACCCTACCTTAATCCATGCTGACTTTCCTGTGCATGCCCTGAGGGAGCAGTAAACTCAACGGAATGACTTTGTCCACACAGGGGTTTAATGGAGTTTAACTAGCAGAATTCAGGTTCATCAAGGTACTTAGTTCAGATGTGTTTTCTTGATGTCCTGGTATAGACAAGCCATAAGAATGAAAGTGGTTTAGTTCCATGTGATTGAACCATGTTATAAAAACCCATCATCGAGATTTATGTATTTTTTTGTTTTTGTTTTATTAAACTGGAGTGTAAAGTAGGCATTTTTTGTCTCATTTGGTACTGTCTCCTTTGTAGTAATTGCAGTTAGATCTGGGAAGTAAAATAGTGTTCGTGTGCTCAACAACGAAATGCTGTATTTGTTTTTCAGTTTGGATCAAAATACATATGTTTGCTTAAATAGCAGATACTTCTTTTTCCCAGCACAAAAAATATGCCATCTGAATCATTACTTCAGCTATGACATTATGTGTATTCTGTATGTTTTAAGCAGATGAACGCTGTAACATTTTGAGTGTTTACAGCAAATCTGAGTATTATGGAAATGAGACCTTCTCTGTCAGTGGGAATATTCTCTAAAATGTCAGGTTTTGATGGTCTGTATGGGATGTAAATATGCCTTCTGATATTCCTGAAAATACAAGTGCGTTTTCAATAACTATTTTACCTCAACTCCTGCTGTATTTAAAACACATTTGTATCTTTGTCTATAACTTACAGAAGGTCAGCTCTTGTGCTTTGAAAACTGCTACAAGCTCATGCTGCATGAATATGCTTTACGCAGCAGGCGTATGAAGTTCGCTGCCTCTGCCTCGCATTGGGATTCCTTCTTCTCCATAACTTCGTAACAGTTTTCCTGTCTCAGAACTCAGCTTCTCAGCGCTGTCCCCCAGACATCGATCAAAGGCTTGTTAGCACAGTAATGCTAAAGTTTACTGAAGTTTAAACAAAGTAAAGCTCAGTTTTTCTTAGTGGTCAGCTCATGTCATACTAAAGCCGCGATTGCTGTTCAAAACAGCATTAATTATTTGTTTCACGTCGTGGTTGCTGTGTCAAAATCCTTTAAATACCACATGGAGCTGAGAGGGAATCTTAGGGCCTGTGACAGAGCAGCTGGTCTGGACATGGGCTGATGCCCCGGTTGACAGGTTGTTGGATTAGAAAGAATATCAAAGGCAGTGAGCAAGATTAGGGATAAGTGAACATCTGACAGCAGTTTGCAGCAGGGGAGAACAGATGATAAACAATGGGAGCGGGGCACGTGGGGGGGGAGAGGTGAGAAGGCCATGGGAAAAGTGTGGCGGCAATCACTGAAGCTCCAGGTTGCTGAGCCTCATGAATGGGACAGGAAATGGGATTTGCTAGGACAGATGTGCCGAGTGGTGATGAATACATTATAGGGAAATCAGGCTAAACTCCTGAAGGTGAGGGATGTGCTTTCTCTGAAAATACAGAATATGGGAAAAGAAAAATGTGCCGTCCTGGAGAAGTAATCATGGATACTTGAAAACTAACGCGGAAAGAGTAACGCTAGTGGTAATTTTAATTAAATGGTGATTCTGTAGGGTGACAGGCTCTGTGTTGTGTATTGCTGGCATGACAATGCTACAGCATTACTATACGTATAGCATTGCAAGTATTTATTTTGACCCTAAAATTGCCAAAACGATTGAGAAGCGTGAGCTATAGAACAGCCTGAACAGAAGCTCTGAGTGCGTAACGCTCAGATGTATATTCTGTATCTGGCATGCATTATGCAGCACTCACATAACGTATGTTTGATCCTGCCACCGTTAAAAGAGATGTGCTGGGGATCTTGTGAGGTCCTTCCAGCCCTGCGTTTTTCTAATTTTGTAAATTATTGCGTGCTTGTAGGAAATTATACATAACTGTACTGCTGCTCAGAATACTGCTTCTGTACTTCGTGAACTTCTTTGTTTTCAGGTCTTGCTGGATCTTTTTCCTATACTTAATGATACAGTTATCTCAGAAAGCCAACTGAGACTTTCTGTGTGTTTACTGACAGGGCTCTGTGCCAGTTCACAGACTTAGAATTTCTCCAGTGTTTTTTTGTTTTGTTTCTGATTTCAGTTTTTCAGCAAACCTCACTGAAAAAAAAATCATCTCGCTTCAGCAGTTTTACAGTGTTTTACTTTAGCTGGAGAGGCAAAAAGTGTGCTTTGTTGATGTTCATCTCAGACATGAAAGAGGTTATTTCATAGTGTATTCTTATGCAGAAAAAGAGCTCGCCAAAATAAAGTAGGAAAACAAACTGTGAGAGCCAGCAACTGTAAAACAAAGCTCAGTGTTGTAAGGAGGTGACTTAGCTACAATGACAGTGCCCACCATCTGCCTTCCTGACCTCAGATCCCTCCCATGTGCTGCCTCCGTCCTAAAGTTGAGGATATATGTGTCTGGCCTCCTTCAGTCCCTGTTTGCTCATAAGCCATGTGTACTGTAACTAGCTTAATTTTTAAAAGAACAGAGATCAGTAACGACAAGTAGTTGTGTCCTGTAGTCTGACATAATTAAAGTAGGAATGCCTCGTATTGCATTTTGACCACAGTGATGTCGCTCAAGTGCAGCCATTGTGATACCAGTTGAGTGCTGGAGTTCTTGGGTGCCGAAGTTCCCCCAGATCAGTGATCAACAAAGACTGTACTTCACGTGGCCATAATAATGACCAAGAAATAAAATGGAAGTCAGCATGGCAAAAAAATAACAGATCAAAACAGTATGCCCTACTGATTCTGACTGGCATTAAGTACTGTCCTGATAGGTCAGTTTTCTTTTCAACTCTGAATTCTACGTTTGCATGGAACCATCAGCACTTGGCCATTTGTTACAAATAGTTCCCATTTTTAAAGAGAGATTAAGGATAATTTTCTGTTGGCTTGCACACTTATTTAGTTTAAATCTCTTCAGTTTTAAACTGTTCCATCACCTCTGTCTTTATGAAGCTTTCAGAAATACAGAGCTAAAATGCAGAACGGCATATAAGTCACTCATCAATTTAGTTAATCACTAATTAATTCAGTTAATTGAATGTCAGTTGTATTTCTCTTCTCATCAGCAGGTACATTTCCCTGTACCAGTGCTCCCTTCAGAATAGGAGAGAATTTAGGAGATGTTTTGGAGTTGCTTCTTCCATCTTTGCCGTGCATTACTCCTTTTCCAATGGAAAGACAAGAAGGAGGTGGCTGCTGTTATTGGAATCACATTTCAGTGGGGTCTTTCGCAATTGGAAGGTAAAAGTGAAATGAAGAAAACAGCAGAACCTGGAGCTAGTTGCATCTGTCACTTTGAACTCGGGTTTGGGGGGGTCTGGGGGAGGGGGGGGGGGGCTGGGGAGAAAGGAGGGGATGAAAAGCCCTGAGGATCTTTGTGAGGAGGGTCTGTGAGAAAGTCTTAGGAGAAAAATCTAAAGATTGTTACTAAGCCTTGGCTTCTATTAGCCCCCTGCTGCTGTTCTTCATCAAGTTGTTTTAATGGCTTTCAAAGCAAGTGAGTGGAAAATGGTTTCTCTGGAACTTTAAGGAGCCTGAACTGAAAACTGTCATTGCTTTATAAGTAAAACACATCAAAGATTGATGGAAGAATTGCTTGTTAAACACATTGAAGATTTTAATTAAAAAAATTGGGAGATATCATAAAAGGGACATAAAATCATCATAACTACCTAAAGGTGAAAGTTTAATGGCTTGTCATCTGCTCAGGAACCTGCGTTAAGTGTCTCTTTCATAGCTTTTGTGACCCTCTGTGTGTGTGCATTTGTGCAAAATGTCCATGGCTGGTTGTTTTTAAGTTTTTTTTCCTTGTGCACACAAGTATAGAGTTGCACATGGTGATTGCTGTGCTTTCTGATTTTCATTTCCCTAAGCGTAGGGATGTCTTCTGGTACATTCAAGTTCTTTCTGGGGTTAAAACAGCTGCATCTGTACATGAGTTGGACATTAGAGCAGATTCTTAATGAAGAAAATTGTTTTTCCCAAGAGTTTGATATGTGATTATTGCAATAACTTGATTTTCTGTACAAAATGGTTGGAAATAGAGTGTATCATCGTTAGCACTATTTGAGCGAGTCCATAAGATTTTCATGATGTACAAGATCTGATTAAATTAGGATTATTAACTGTGCACTCAACTGCATAGAATTTGATAATGCTGTTATTTTTGTGATTCATTTCAATAATTTTAGCTGGTGTTTTAGTTACTGTTACTAATACAGTTGAAATGTATACAGCATCATGTTTTGCTGCTTAATGTTCTCGACTGTAAAGTGTTCCAGGCTCTGGAAGGCCAGGTACTGAGAACCACAGTATGTGCTCTTATAAACTGGAAATCTGACCTTGTTGAATACACAACACTGTATTTTTGCTTCTTATATTGATGAGGCCAGGTCTCTATTTGCATTGTTCTTACTTGATCCTAATTTAGGCCAAATGTAAAGCAATTTGTCTAAATTTTTTTAATTAGAAAGTAAGGTGATTGCAGCTGCACGACATGGTGGCCGCTGCCTCATTTCTCCTGCAAGATTTGAGCTGCTGATTCAAATGGCACTTCGTAGCAGTGCTGTGTATACGGCAGAAAACTTGATCAGTAACTCATCTGCTTTGTACCACCCCGTTCAGTTAAAGAATAATGTGAGAGCTTTTGCCTTCCATTCAGTGTAACTAGTCAGTAATCACTGGTACAGAACTGACTGACAGGATAGTTCCTCCAGAAATTTGATTCCATAAATAGATCTGTGCTGACAGTGGGTGGTTGACCCATCAGCCTGGAGAACCCTGTTTCTTTTTATCTGTTTTATCTCATTGTTTTCTCTTTGATCTGTGTGGAGCTTCAGTGCTCTCACATGAACCACCAGAACGTATGAGCCTCCCTGGAGCACTGCGACACCTCCATAGAGAAGGACTAATTTGTACAAGTAATAATATAAATGATGAGGCTTAAGTGTAAGGATTATGTTAGGAGGTGGGGAGCGGAGCAGTCAAACAAACAGTCAAAGAGACTTTCTCACTAAATGGGAAAAAGATGTTGGAATTCTTTTATTTATTCATTTATTTTTAGAAATAATTTGAAAGAACAGCAGTTGAATGGCAGTTGGCGTTGTGTCTTTTCTGCCTGTAGGTTCTCCTCTAGCCCTTGTGACACATCAGCAGGCTGACAAGCCATGCCTGACAGCTGGTTGTGCCTTGGGCTGGGGATTGCCTCAGTGGTACATTCTGTATGTTCTTTCAGTCCTAAGAATGCGCCTTGCTCTTGCAATGGGAGATTTGCAATTGTCTGCAGTATTTGTGGAACCTCATTTTTCATTCTCAGTCCAGCCCTGCTAAACGTGTGGAGCAAATCTGTGCACTTCATTCTTTGTCTGAGAATCGAGTTACTCCTTTATACGGATGTCTCTTCTGGGTAAGGACTTAGAGCTTGCAGTGTCTTGGTGTTCTGTTGAAGGAGCAAACAGAAAGTAGATTTATAAAGCTCTCAGTATTCGGAAGTACTGAACAGACATGCTAAAAATGCCTGGACCTTGTCTGTAAAAACACCTGTAGTAAGTGGTAACCTTGAGTTCCAATGGGAATAGAGTGTGTCGGAGGTGTCCCTCCCTGCCCCTGCTTCTCCATGGAGACACCACGGTGCTGCACCTGGCTTTGTTCCCAACTTTGTTGGAGCTTAAGCTCTCCCGAGTGCTAACCTTGGTTAATCTTGTTAATGCTGGTTCTTTGTTGGCACGTACCAGATTGGTGTGTGATGCAAGGTGTACAGTTCACTGAGCTATATTGTTCCTGCACTGATTTGACTTCTGCATCAGAAATATTTTGTCCTTCGTAAGGTATAAATAAATGGATTTTTAAATTACTTTTAAAAATCATACTTAACGTGATATACGTTGTTGCTTTACAGATGCGTTTGTAAACCAAGTAACTTTGAAGTTATGTACAATTAATTTTCTGCCTTTCTAAAAAATATTAATTTTAATGATACTGCGGTCTAATATATACACAGGCTTTTTCTTATCTTCAGGTGACAGTGTCAGTAGTTCTAATTTGGCTTTGAAATTACAGTGACATTCATTTAGTGTATGGGTTTTAACGTAGCTTTATTAGTGGTCTGGAAATGCACTAGTCCAGGGCTGCAGTAGAAGAGGGGTAGGTTGTTTTTCTGCTGGCTCTTTGTCAGCCAGAGAAGATGTTAATCAGATCATGTATAAGTTGCAGTAGAATTTGTTTCAGTGACTAAAGAGGTAGTGAGAAATATTAGACAATCGATGGTAGTGGTTAATGTTTGGCTGAAATAACCAGTGGTAACGTATGCTGTGGTTCTATAGGGTTGTCAGTGTTGTTTTCCTTGAGTAGCGTGGCAAAATTAATGATGAAAGGACACTTTCCTTCCTCTTCTGGATGAGGGTCACGACCTAGGGTAGCAAAGAAGAAATTACACTTGTAGGCGTGGCGGTTGCCTTGGGACTGATGATTTCAAGATTCATTTTCTCCTTCTACTGACTGCTCTTGCATTTGCTTCTATCCACACTGTGCCTGCAGAGATGGGACGAGGAGCCTAAATCCTGGCAGTCGGTGATGTGAATGTCTCCTTCGGGATCCAATATTCTAAATTGGTTGTCCTCAGCAGTCCTGAATTCTTTGGGATTCCTCTAACTGTAAGCAGTCAGGGGAATCATGAGTTACAGGAATGTGATGAGCGCACAGTATGAGTAGAGGAAGGAGTCTGGGAAGTGAGATGTCATGCTACGTAAACTTGTGTCGAATACCATGTATTGAACGATGAATTCTGTGTATTGAATATTACTCTGTTCTGAAACAGCAACCGCAGACATAACCAACCCAGGTAGGTAATATCGAGTGCAGACTGTTTTCCTCTGACTGTCAGTGATTATCGCTACTCTGATATTTCACAGTTAGGCCCCTTATCTTGGTAACTGTGGCCAAAATATTGGCTGCCAGCGCACCAGAAAAGTTGAAAACAGAGGTTTCCTGGTGATGTTTTTCATTCTTTTGCTCTCTTTAAACATTTAAAACAAAGGTTTATTTCATATTTAGTGTTAGTTACGTCTCAGTAAAGTTGGGTCGTTTGGAAAATGTACTAATTAGTAGGAATAAGGAAAACTCTGGAAAAAAAATGAAATACAGAGTATGTAGAAGTTCTCAGCAGCTCTACATTTGGGTGTTTCCCTGGCTGTTACAGCCAGCAGCTGTGTCTCCTGTATCACCAGAGTCTGTAAGCACCTGATGGCTCGCAGTGATGAGCTGGAGGTTGTGTGGTTTTTACTGGGAATGCTACTCTGGGTCCAGAAAGAAGAAATGTAATGTACTCCTTTTGTGATTCAGAAAATAAATAAGATGGGAAGGGGGAGGGTGGGCCATTTGGATTATTTTCCGTTTTTAAACTGTCTGGTTAAAAATCTGAAGTATGCTAGCTTCCTTAACACTGAATTAATACTGAAAAATTGGATCCGTGTTTCTTACCTCCTGGATTGTTTGGGGAATTTTATTTTGAATTTCCCTTAATGTTCACTGGATGTGTGAGGTGTACAGTAATCTAACCAAATGCCCATATTCCTTCTCCACATGGATACGCTTTTAATGTTGTCAGCACATTTGCTTGTTCTGCCACAGGATTGAGGCAATGAAGCATTACCAGTTTCTGATCAAGGTATACCCAGGACGGTTGTGTCAGTTGCTTCCAGCATCGGATCCTCTTCTAAGATATGTGCATTAATCCCACTGAACTTGATAAACTCTTGTGTGTCCATCATTATTTGGAGATCAAGACTGGAGGCACAATCATGGTTACACTTGTCTCACGTGGCACGTACCTTGGTGCAATGGCAGCAGGCCTGGCAGTGGAGAAGCTTTTTTTGTCTAGGTCCTTTATCCATCTTCCATCTGTAGTGTGGCTCATTGTGTAGTTAAAGAAGTATTTGTGCTGTTAGCAGGGCAGGAGACCATGCAGGAAGCAGGGAAAGGGAGGGTGGTCCTTTGTGGATGGAAGTGCTGACCTAGGTCAGACTGGGCAAAAGAAATCGCCGTGGTTTACATTTCCTGAGTTTTTCCTTTTGTCTCTTCAATAGTAAGTTTAAATAAATAAATAAAATCAGACAGCTACTGCTTTAAAAACAAAAAACCAACACAACAGTAACATAAAACTTAGGAAAAAGATCGTAAAGATACTGTTTGAATTTGTTTGCTGTGGTTACCATGGGCTGTGTGAGATGCATGCATCCGAGTACAGTACTTATTTACCAGAAAAATCCTTAGGTGCCACATCACCTAAATTAAAAAACTTGCAAATGACATTGTCACATTCATTGTTAGGAAGCTGTTTCTTAGCTATGCCCAGTCAAGAGTTTCAGGTGTCACGTTTTGGTGTAACTTTGTGAGAAGACAGCGTTAGCAAATGTGGAAAGCTGTGTGTTCCTTTTATCTCCACGAACTGAGAAAGTGTGTTACAGACAGGGGAAACACAGTTTAGTGAGTGGAAAAATTCATGGAGCCAAAATTCAATGATATGGTAGGAATTTAGGTAAAAGAGCACTGGAATATTCACTTACAGCTTGTTTCTGAAATCTGCCTGTTAGCAATTGGTCCTTTACAGCAGAACTCATTGGAATCAACTTGATATTAGAAAAACCCCATCTGTATCTCAGGTTATAACATTACCAGCTCAGTATATAACTTAAAATGATGCAAGTGATCATTGTGCATATCGAGTTTCTTACTGCAAGTGCCATATCCTTACTGTTGGTAGTATACATTTCGGTATGCTGCTACATATTTGACTTTGAATAAAGCATGTATAATATGTACGTGCAATCTATCTTAATAGTAATGCATGTATGATATGTATATGCAATCTCTCTTAATAGTAATTCATTTTAAAAGCAGAAGAAAGCAAGGATAGAAAGGAGTTTTGACTTAATGTATTCATATATGCTTAATTCTCATGTTTTATAAATTTCAGTCAGAGGTAAGTGATCTTACTGATAGCTGAACACCAAACTAAACTGCAACAATTCCATTGTTGAAAAGTACACACAGAAAACAAACTGTGACCTGAAAAGTAAACTTCCAGAGGATTATATGAGAAAGTTTACTTACACATCAGGTATCTTAGTAGTAATTGTTCTGGCAGTTGATGTACATAAAACGAACAAAGTGGCTTGGCCCAGTATTGCATTAACAGTTGAATAAATTAGTGTGTTCTCCATTGTTTATTTTACCTCCTAAAGTGTGAAAAAATTGCACCTTTGAACAGCAAACTCTATTGCCATAACCATCTGTTTGCAGTTTCATTGCAGACTCCTACCAGAATAGCCCTCACTTTGAAGAGAAAATTGATATGGGTTGTAAAAATTGTAGTCTATGACCTTAGGTTTCACATCTCCTTCGGTAACTCTGGTGTGGTCTCTACTGGTGTATATTAACATTTCTTCAAGGAACTTTGTCTTCCAGCTAATTTCAGATAAGAAGTCCCTCCATGCCTCGAAGAGTTTGCCGTTGCACAGAGCTGAGCACCTTTATCACTCAGGATCCCCATACATGAAAAGAGCGCAGTGGTGACCACAGCAGCCTTGCCCTGCCCTGCCCTGCCCACAAGTGCTGTGTCAGCTGTGCTGGCACAGTGCTCTTGAGTGAGTAGGTTGATTTGTCCCTATGAATTTTACTAGTCTTGGCCTTCCTTAGAGAGTTGTTAATTTAGTCAGTAGAGCCAATTAGCAGCAGTACTTCTGTACTTTAGATGCACCGTTTGTTTTTGATGCATTTGAAAAGCCACCCGTGTGTGTGTTTTTGCATGCACATTCCACAGAGGCACAATTGAGTACAGCAGTCATTTCTAACTGAAACATTGGAATGCTGGTGAGTTAAAAACTGCAAAATACCATTATTAGTAATCATGATGCTTTATAAAATAAACATTCAGAATAGTTTAGGAATGAAATCTTCAAGCCTTTGTTTAAAAAACAAACACTCCCTCCCCCCCCCACAACTCCCCCTTTCCTCTTGAGCTTAAACAGTGGCTTGTTTAAAAAACAGTAAAATTCCATAACACTTAAACTCTTTTGAAGTAGTTCTTCAACATCAGCAAGTAATTCTGCAAATTGCTTTTGAAGATGGGGCTTCATTTACTCCAGCATGTGCAGTCTGATGGAGTGGATTAGTGGGTGTGAACTGAAATAGTAATTTAGGCTTTTTTGTGTGCGTGTGTCTTTCTCTCCAACAGTTCTTATCAGGTACATCTCTATATTCTTGCAGTCATTTTGAGGAGACCAAGTCTGTTCTGCTTACTAGTCACTGGTGAAAACTTGGTATGTGTATCATGGTACTTAGATTCATGTCAGTTACTAAAATGCATTTTTTTTCATTGTTTTTTGTTGTAGAGCCCATTTGTTTTAGATCATGATCCAGAACCAGCTTGCAGCATGGTTGCACAGTTGCAAGGGGTGGGGTAGGGGTCGGAGCAGGGAAGAGATGTGTAACTGGGGTAGAAAAAGAGGCAACCTGAGTTTAGGTTGACTTGGCAGTGTTAAGAAACTGTACCCTCTGATTGATTTTAGTAAAAAACACTTCCAGTTTAAATGAGTAGTTACGTAATGGGATAGCCAGGCGTAAGACAGTTCCCTAATTCTGATACGTACCTTCAAAAGGAAGAGGGCAGGCACTCAACTAATGCAAGTTAGAATGATTTTATCGATAACTTCATTTAAGTTGCATGTTTTTAAGCCAGCTGAAACTGCTCCTGTTCTTTTTGAACGATATGTAATAGTTCTATCAAATCTGTCAGTTTTTGCCCAGAAAGGTTGTGGAAGCTCCCCTGGCATTTAGGGCCAGGCTGGATGTGGCTTTGAGCCGCATCCTCTGTCTAGAGGGAGGTGTGCCTGCCTATAGCAGGGGGTTGGAACTGGAAGGTCTTAGAGGTCCCTTCCAACTCGAATCGTTCTGTGATTCTGTAGAAAGACGGCCTCTTATCTCCCTGCTTCT
This sequence comes from Oreortyx pictus, assembly GCA_036925125.1. Taxonomy (NCBI): domain Eukaryota; kingdom Metazoa; phylum Chordata; class Aves; order Galliformes; family Odontophoridae; genus Oreortyx; species Oreortyx pictus. The sequence goes on along the minus strand of JAUPFR010000006.1, from coordinate 51,634,427 downwards.
CACAAGTCATACCTTTGAAGTAGGCAAGGAAAAAGAACCCTACAACTGTAACAAGTCATTGCTTCAAACGGATCTGAAATAATTGAAGATGTTTTATTAACATGAAGGTGTTGAAAATGAATTATCTGTGTATTTTTGACTGTTGGCTTACACTGTTTTTTTGTTAATGAATACAGTATTTCAGTACAGCACAACAGCTCCTTGGTCCTATAAACAAAAAAAGACAGATGCTATCCACTAATTTACTAATGTAACAAAAATACTCAACAGGAAGCAATGAAACTTCTAAAGCATGTGGAGCAGCTACTTTATTTTATTCTTATGCATGAGTCCAAACCTGCTTCAGCTTTTTTCCCCCCATATGATTTCTGTTCTTCAAATAGATTTCACAGAATCACGTCGATGATTAGTACTGTATTTCTTTAAAACAATCCCAAATTCTGGGGTATGGGGATTTTCTGGCATCAGAGGTGATGTGTTTGTTTAGATAGCATTGAAAATACTGTGGAAAAATACACAGACAGTGCAAGGTAATTTGATTTGATTGGAAAGTGAAAATGTAAATTATTCAGAGTTGAGTTTGGTCCTGAAGTACATCTGATGTGGGCTCATCACTACTGACACTGGAAACGTTATGCATTGATTATATATAGCAAAGTATTATAGCATTAATAATTCAGCTAACAAGAAATGGTCTGTACTAGGTTATAAATCCTCATAGATTTCCACCGAACATTACTACATGTGGCATCGGGTTCCGTTAAACTGAAAAAGGAAATGTAACAAGGAAATTTCAACTGATAGGAGCACTTCTGTACTGAGGGAAGAAAGGAAGGGAAAGGTTCATGTAGAGAAGGCTCAGGGCTGATGTTGTAGCGTCCACTGTCCCCTGTCTCGCTAGGTTTACCACAGGGGAAATCCACTTTGTGTACTCCAAGAACTATGATTGATAGAGAAGCAACAATTGATGCACATCTTCGGGGCATAATTTTACCATTGTAGAAGCATATATTGTATAAACCAGGAATTACTGAATTTCTGAGTTAATACTATTGGAGATGTACCTGTTGGCAGATTTTATTGATCATAAAAAGGTGAATTTGAGTGAAAAACATTAAGCTAAGACCCCTTAAGTAAATAAAGTAGTGTGAGGCTGCAGGAACTGCCTGAGTTGGCATAGATTTTTGTCTGTCTTCGGGAATCAGTTCCTTGATTCCCAAGGCATGCTTTTCATGTGGATTAACCTGAAGAGCCCCAGCTAATAATGTGATGAGTTTGGTGTTCCCTTGCCATGCAGTTCTGGGCAACAAGAAGATACCTCAACAAGGAATTGTGTAGTGAATCCCCAGATAGAGGCAATGTTGTGCGCAGTAGTACCAAATTGTATTAATACGTTTATAGAAGATTAGTTGGATACCAGGAGTTGGATTTGATGATCCTCATGAGTCCCTTCCAACTCAGTATACTCTATGATTCTAGTTGAATTTGGAAAGCGTGCAATAGTAAATAATAATGAAAAATGCGTTCAATGAGAAAAATATACTTCTGGGAATATTTTTCTGAGAAGACAGCAAAATCTGGTTGTTCCTGTTGGGAGTTTTACTGCTTTGTGCTATATAAATGATTAAACAGGGACTGCGCTCTTGCTTGACACTGATGGCTCTGGTTTAAGACCATTATTTGCCAACTAATTTTCTTATCTGTTTTTCTTTATGGAGTTACTTTTACTGCTTAAAGAATGCTCATAACCCTTGCATTAAGGACATGAGCTGTTCTCATGTCTTAAAACAGTGAAAATGGAGTAAGTGGAGTAGTAAAGAGTTATTTTTATGTTAAATCAATATCAGGAGTTTTATTTTTTTCACAAACATGGAACGTTCATTTCTTGGGTAACTGCATTAAACCCGGTCTAACTGGTAGAAGCTAGGGGATCATTCCTGTTGTTTGTCATTTTACCCCTCATAACATCTCCATGTAGCTTATCTGTACCGTGTACTATGTATCTGCCTTTCTTCCTTAGCTGCCTCTGTTTGTTTACACCAGCTTTCTCTGGGCTCTAACTGAATTGTAAGATCATTCAACAGGAACTGTTCCCATTACGTGTTTTTAATGCCTATCACAATAGGTCGCCAAACGTCTTGTTGTCTCTCTTGTAATGTAAACAGTAAGAAGTTAATCATTGTCAAGGACAGATTTATTTTTTTTTTCCTCTTTTTAGTGGCATGTGTGAAGTTTGCTTATTTTGGACATAAATCCACTACATTTTAAGTGAACTGCTTGCTTAGCCTGCTATTAGTTTCCTTAAAAGTCTAACGTAAGGAAGTCTGATAAGGTATTAGCCCTTTACTGAAGTGATTTTGGTGATCCTGTACAGTTCTTGGAAACTTTGCCCAGACAGCAGCTTTCTCTGGATAAACATAGGAGATGCTCCTGGCCAGTGTTTTCAATTCAGTAGCTGTTTAAACTGTCCAATATTTTAAAGAGGAAGAGGAGCTTCAAGCAGGGCCTGGGCAAATATATTTTCCAGTCATGTTATCTATGTAGAGCGTGTTATAAGGAGGCTGGCTATCATTAAAATAAGTGCAATTCTAACTTACGCTTCTTTCTTTCTTTTTTTTTTTTTTTTTCATGTGGTCTAGCCTCCCAACACAATCACTGCAAGGAATATGTTACTGTAAACCTGCATGGTGGGGAGTTGTTTTAGACACCCTCACCTTAAGCATTGTGTAGCAAATTATTCCCTACTGTTAAAGCATTTAAAGAGATTTTTGGAGTGTTCTTGCACCCGTTATAGTGTCACGTTTTCAGTTTACTCTTAGGAGTAGAACTTCCATAAAAGCGAGGCCGGGAAGTTCAAACCTTAAATTAGAATGTTTTAAAATCTGTGTGTAATGAAGTTTGCGTCTGTGTGTTTCAGTTAATCATTTTGTACGTAGAGCAAGGAAGGCAGACTCCTCTGTGCAGCTGCTGCTCTTATGGCGCTTCCTTGAGCACCCAGGTAGGCCTTGGCCCTCCTCTTCAGGAGTCCAGCTATGACAGAGTGCTTCTCTGTTAGGGGAAGCAGTGTGCAATTGTTCCGTATCCACCATCTTCATATCTTTTGTAAGACTTCTGCTTTGTCAGCAGATCCTGTTCTTTGACAGGAGCACAGTGATCCTTGGGAAGGATCCAACATCTATCTCTCGCATGCGGAGCACACACTGTAGCGCTGTATGGTCAGGCAGTGAATATTTCATAGTTTGCTACCATAGTGTAGCATGTCTTTATTCTGCTCTATATTAGCTACGCTGGGCTAAGTGTTCAGTGAATTCCTTTAGTAAGCTAAGGTGATCTCTGTGTTTAGTAATTTGACAATGTGACCACATCATTCAGACACTACATGCCATAAAGTAGTGGAAAAAGGCAGAGGACTGCTTTATCCCTGGTGCAGTGAGTCTCTAGGCTTTTTAGCCAGAAACATTGTAGTTGGATAAAAGGATGGTATTCTGATCAGAGGCTGCAGATAAGTCCAACTTGTCTGTCATGACGGTGTGAACAGACTCCTGTCTGTGAGTATGGCAATGAGCTGGTTCAGAATGGATGTTAATTTCCTGGAGAACGTGGAGATCAGGTATGGGTGGCATCATAAACAGCTCCCTGCTGGTAGGGGTCAGATCTGCTGCACTTACATCCACTGTCAGCACTTAACTGAGCAGAGGGCACTTGGCAGTGCTTGGTTTTCCTGGAATGCCTAGAGCCAAAAGGATTTGAGTTCTCCATTTGATGACTGGGAAGCTTGTAGTGCAGTGCTGTGATTCTAAGTGGTCAGTGACATTATGAGGTCAAACTTGTGACAAACTGTTGTGCATTCAAGAATAGTAATTGCTATTCCTGCTTGCTTCTCTGGTTGAAAAAGGAGAGAGGGACTATGTTTAATTTGGATGCCTTTTGTGGTGATTGTCTTCTGACACCTTTCAACTGACCTTTGTCAAAGGTCTGGAAGAGTGTTCTGGGGAAGCACTGCAGTATGCTTTCTCTATTCTTAAACTTTCCTTTTGTTGTCCAAGTTGGTATATCTGGCAAGATGGACATCTCATCTGACCTGATACGGCTTTCTTATGCAATTGGTTCTTACGTAAATAATCTGGCTTCTGAGTAACCTGAAACGAAGTTGTCTCATATGCTGCTGCTTCTGGAATACAGCTTCATTAATTTACGCATACTATATGCACTAGTTCAGCATTGCAACATCCCAGAACCTGATCACTGAACACAGAACGAGAGTGTGATTACTGATCAGTTGATTTACCAAATCAACTGTGTGTTATACAGTGCTGTTGAGATCATCAAAACTGCTATTCTGAATAAATAAAAACTAATATAAAGTACTGTCGTCATGTCATTATAAAACATGGAAGGGTGCATTTCCCATTTGAAGGATAACAGCAAAATCTGTTTTTAAATGTAAAGTACTAAGTGTCAATGTTAAGATCTCACAGGGATCTGTTATGCTTAATTCTCATGCTTCATTGAGAGAAACTTTGATTGTTCTTTAGCAGGCATTGGAGAATGGACTACTTATACATATTTATTTGTATAATTCTTAAAATGGACAGCATCAAGTGTTTGAGAGCCTTCACATTTCACCAAGACACTGAGAGGATGCTGATCACGTGCACCTTTTAGTTCTTTGCAGTGGGATGATAAGAGTGCTGTCAAAGGCAGAAGACAGGCTGTAGAGAATGGGATAGTTTAACAAGTGGGCACAGGTCCCAGTTTTTGAAAGCGTGGATTTTGATCAGATCTGCGAATAAAGTTTTTGTCTTACAGGTAAGATAGAGATATTACATACAGCTTCACATAGGTGGTTAGAAACTGGTTAGAATTAATGATCTGTGAAGTATGTAAAGCAGTATAAGAATAACTGGTAACTGTTTACATGCTATTAATAATTAGCAACCTTCATACTACTCTGTTAGAAACAAACCACACGTTGAGTACTCAGCTCCATACAGTTGGGTTCAGATTACATTTTCCTTGGACAATAGGGCATGAATGGTGCTCATTTGAGTTTCTGCCATTGTAAACAATGAGATGTTGGAATGTTTCGTTTGTTTATTGATTTCTTTATTTGGACAGGTGCGGGTTGTTCATATAAAATATTTTTTTATTCAAATATAGGCAGACAAGAGCTTAGTAACATTGTCCAGTCAGGGTGTATCATCATAACCAGCATCTTGAATGGACAGACTGAAATCAGTATAACCTGTTCCTGGTTTTGAGTCTTAAACTATTTTTTATTCTAGTGAAAGTTCTTTGTGTTGTCCAACTGCTTAGAAACTAGAGGAAAAAAAGCTGTCTTGTAAGATTCTGAATCATTTCTGTTTTTAATTACTAAGTTTCACCTTTTACTTCTTTGTTCAAAATGATATGCACATCTATGAGGTAGATTCCCCTGCTGTCAATGGGGCTCACACATGAGAAGACGGTATTCGGATCTGATGGATCCCATCTGGTTAAGGCTCATTCCTCCAGGGTTTAATTTTCCTCAGCCATATGAAACCCTTCCTTAAGTACTCCAAAGCAGTCAGATTCTATAGTTCACAAAATGATGGCTAGAGGCAAAAGTCAGAAGGATTGTTGCTAGGGTCATACCACAGGAAGTAGTATCACAGAGCTACAAGTATCACTTAATTGAAGGTGGCCTTGAGGTAGGCATGTCTGTCTTCTCCATCAGCTGAACACCCACGTTTTTGTCAAGGGAGGGAGAAACTTCAAAAGGAGCATGGGTGGGCGTACATCTTACTATTGGTGGCAGCAGAAGGTCGAAGCTGGTGAACTGATACAAATGTACATACAGAAGGTGTTATCTCTAGTTCACAGTTTCTCAAATCTCTCATATCAAACAGTGAATTAAACTGCAATCCTCAAGTGAGACAGAATACCATGCAATCATATCTTACATGTAGAAATAAATCTGCAAGAGGATTGAGCAGAACTTAAGCATGCAATGCCTTAAGTTATCGCACAGTTCTGGTCTGTGCTTTTAGGTTACAAATGTGTTGTGTCATAGTCTTCGCAAAGCTGTTCTTCTGTCTGTGACCAGGTGGAACAGATTGGGTATACTCGGCTTGATGGCCAAGGGTTTTAGTATTTCAGTTCACGCTGAGGATTTGCTGTCCTTATTTCTCTTTCAACGGTGTTGCATTTAAGCAGTGACAGGGCTTCTCTTCTGATGCACGCATCTGATTCCTGACTATGCTACAGAAGTTATGCGCGGGCATTGATGGAAGAGTAGATTAGGGTTTCTCTTGAGGTGAACAACTGTTTATAATTAGAGCTGTGGGAATGAAGGAAAACCCAGCTAGCAAGCAAACTGTCGTTCTTCCAAAAAGCTTGGTAAACTCATAAAGCTCAGGAGCTTAATCTCTGAACCAGAGTGCTTGTTATCTAATCCCCACCAGCTGTTGTGTACTTGGTAGTCATGACATCTGTAATAGAGCTGAAGGGCCTGTCTATATTGCTTGGCACCTTTACCCACCAACTGAACTTGTTTCTTCTTTCATTGCTTGCATTTACCTGCTTTAAATCACTAACCAGTTGCTTAGGGTGTGATCATCTGTTTAAGCATACGTTACAACAGAGAGCTTGTGCTGCTCTTCACGTGAAGCATACATATTTTAGGCTTGAATAGGTCTTCAGCTGGTCTGGTTTTTGCCTTGCTAATACAAAGAAGGTATCAACTGAACGGATTTCCTTGAGTCCCATTCTGATTCCATAATACAAACTTAAAGCTGACTTAGGAGGGAAGTCTTTTGAGTTGTACAGCTGAAAAATATTGCCACAAATTTAATAGACTTACAATAGGTAACAAATTATATACATATCTGTGATAACTACTATGCGTGGACTGATTCAGGTTCTTAGCCTGGATCCCAAATTAGTTCAGTTGGTGGTAGATGCTGAGCTGTTCTGAAAAGATAAACTCCACTTCTGCACATGTACCATGGAAGACCATAAGTCTATGTGTTATTTTACTGGTTGAAACTTATCTGCATATAACTTCCTAGTACCTGGTGATTAGATTGGGGGTTTGGAGTCAACACTGTGCCCAGAGTTGGGCCCAAAGACTGTGTTGTATGTTAGCAGTCAGCATCGTATCGTGGATTTAAGCTTTAGAACGCCCTGAGAGAGTTCTCAGCATCTGTAATACTTACTGTCAAAATCCAGAATGATGATCTCATCAACAAAATCAGCTCTACTGAGCTGTTTTGTTTGTTTGTTTGTTTGTTTTGAAACATATCTGTTAAAAGTTTTTGCTCAATTTCATTAGAATCAGTTTTGACTTGGAATTATTTTTACTGACACAATTATTTATTTATTTTTCCCCAGAATGGCTCTAAGAAGTTTTGGGACTTTATGAGGACACACGACAGGTAACAGATGGAATAACATTACTTCCTTTTATCTTTAAGATTTATTTCACACAAAATTCTTCCAATGGTCAAATCTTAGTATTTTGAATATCCCATTTTTCCTCCAGCTTTTTCTTCAATTCTCACTTCTTGCATAATGCAGATGCTTCTTCATTGCTTTAAACAGAACTAGCAGAAATTTTAAAGTCTTCTCATGGTTTGTTATGTCTTTCAGTATGATTTATCTGTGCCTGACTTGTCAGATAGTAGAGTTTTGGCACGTATTGCACATGATGTAACAGAATCACAGAATTGTAGGGGTTGGAAGGGACCTCTAGAGATCATCGAGTCCAACCTCTCTGCCAGAGCATCTCCCTAGACCAGGTTGCACAGGTAGGCATCCAATTGAATTGTATGGAGTTCTCTTCTTCGAGTGTGAAAGTACTGACTGAGGGAAGGACTCTGCTTCCATACACGTGTGTGTATATACATATACATGGTGTACATATATACACGATTGTGTTATTCATGCAGATAGATAATATGGACTCAAGTATATGAGCATATTCCCTCACCTGTGAAAATACAAGCCTACACACTGTACTAATGTAAAGGCTGTTAGAAAACAATCTTAAATTACGGTCATAGTGTTTGATTTGATGACATTTTGTCACTGGCAATTATTTGGAATGAGGCATAAATTCTGTTTCATGTTTAATCACATCCTAGTATTGTGCTAACATTCTTTTTTTCACTGTTCCATCACTGCCATATAATGATGTTTCAGGCAAAGCACAGAACCTTTGCAAATATTTGAAACTTTTCAGACCATTCATTCTCTACAACAGAATACTCTTCTAAGCACACAGAAAGAAATAGATGACTTCTGGCTTTATTCTGTCTTTCCAGTTTTATTTCCAGGGAGTTTTGCACTTTGTCTATCCATTTCTTCAGGAGTAAGTAAATCCTGACTTTAAAGATCACTTCATGCAAAATAATAACAAATCGGGTATATATGAAACAGACCCAGTCTCAGGCTTATTTACTAATAAAATATTTGACCTTTTAAATGGTAAGAATATATGATCTAGTCACTGAAAATCCAAGTATTGGAAAACAGAAAAATAAAAAGCAAAAGTAACAACTTTTCCATGGAAAAAGCTTTTCTGAGTTTATTCATGTAAAAATGTAGCTAAGTACTTACTGCCAAAGTAGCTGAAACAATCAGAGTCATCACGATAGATGTATTCTTCATGCATATGAAGGAAGTAAAATAATTTGTATTTTCAGTAATTTTTCTGTCAGAGCCCTCTAAGTCCTTGCAGTGAATGTAGGTTCTGGAGATAGATATTTGCATCACTTTGGTGATAGTGACACTTTCATCAGTGTAAAGATTATGAACATAAGGCTTCCAGGATGTCTTGAAAATATTATATTGATGAAACTTAAAATAAAAAAATAAAAAGCCTGTACTACTTGAGGTTAAGAAGAGAAAAGAAAGTGATATTTCATTACTGAACTTTACACTTGCTTTTGGAATTTGCCTGGAAGACTGTTCTGTCTTTGCACTTTGTCTATCCATATGGGCATGTGCTGGGATTTATGATCACAGATACAACGGCTGAAATGATAATTGATTGCTGGAAATTTAATATATGCCTTGTACTTTTAAGAAAGCGAATCCAGCTTGAAGTCACAGTGCTGAGAAGGGCATGACTTCCAGAAAAATAATTTGTCATTTCTTTTAACTTATCACCGTGTGATAACGTGTGAGTATATGCAACTAACTAAGTGGGGTAAATACTGAAGGATTGTTTTTCCATGAACTTCTTGAGAACGGTATTTCTGAAGGACTTTTGTGAACATTTTTAAAATAGTTGAGTACATAACTGTATAAAAAGGCTACAGACACATGTCATGCCAGTCATCTCTGGCCACATAACATTTGTTAGCTTCAGATGTACAACAGCTGCCATCCAAACTTATTAGCGATTACTGCTGAACTGCAGAATGCCTAATGCTCTTTCACAAGTAAAGTCATGGCTACTTCTGAAATCAAAGGTAATTTATGTGAGCTTTCTTTATAGGAAGTCCATGCTTTTACATAATCTCTGTCAGTGGAAAGTCAATTATTATCAAATGGTTTAGTCAAGAATTCCTTGTTAGGTTTTGATAAACTGTGTTTTACTGTATCTTTGTAAGATAGCTGTGATGCTAGTTGTAGGGAAAAGTCATTTCTATATGCTGAATTATGTAGGGGAATATGTGCTTAGAAGGCCCTTACAGGCTCAAGGGTCTTACTGAAGGATAAGTTATTGAAGAAGAGGAGGAGTTTCCATAACACATATGCTGGTGATCAGGATTTCCTACTGCCTAAAATAAGAAAATGATGGTCTTATTCAGGGAGGTGGTAGGAGGTTCCCATAATAAAGCCACCTTTTTCATTTTCTTTTTTTTCCTCTGAAAATGCTGTAATACCATTAAATGCTCCATTAAAAAACAAAACAAAACAAACAAAAAAAAAACAAAAAAAGCTTGTTTTATCGAAATTGAACTGCATTTGGAATGACAGATCTGCAAAATATACATGTAAGGGCATTATAAATTTACATGCAATTGGTATGTGCTGTATGGACAGTAAATTGAGAGCTTGTGCTCTATGTTCCTCTGGGACCACAGTGTTTTTTGTTGCTTTGGATGAGGTCAGTGTAAGCCAATATTCAGTAGATTTTTATCAGAATATGTACTTGATACAGGGAAATGTTTAGCAAGAGAGTTGAAGTTATTTCCGTATAAATCTATCCATTCCAACTGTTCAGATGAACAGCTGATTAAATTTTAAAAAGAGGAAAACATGAGGACTGCAGTAGTCATTTCACTTGCTTTAGGTGTGAGTCACCTACTTTAAGACTCTTAAATATATATCAGGAGTGCTCAGCACAAGATCATTTATCCATACACAAGCGGGCGTCACACTAGCACAAGCTGAAATGGTACATTTTTATTAGATTTTCCTTTTTTTTCCCCCTTCTTTCTTAGTTACTGCAGATCTGAATTTGAGCCTCTAGTGCTTTATTTAGTTTGTAATTTATGCTGAACAATTTATGCATACTCTCAATCCCACTGTGCTATTTAAAGACCAAAAAAGAGTTGGGCATTTTTTTTTTTTTCAAAATTATTACTAGTCACACAATAAACTGTTACCAAGGCAGACTTTCAAAAGCTATGTTGTTAAAAACTAAGTTGGTTGTTAGGAAAAATTTCTTCTCGGAATCCGAGTGGCCAGGCACTGCTGCAGACTGCCCAGGGAGGTGGTGGAGTCACCATCCATGGAGGTGTTCACAAGCCATGGATATGTGGCACTGAGGGATATGGTTAGTGGTCGTGGTAGGAGTGGGTCGGCACTTGGACTAAATGATCTTTTCCAGCCTTAACGATTCTATGATCTTATAAGAAGACAATTGAGTATTGCTACAGACAGAATAAGGAGAATCTCCTGCCATGTTTGAGTTTAAAATGATTAGAAGGAAGACCCAGGACATACGCACGCCCAGAGAGAAGCCAAGTCCTTGAACACTGTTCAGGAAGGGCAGAGAATCATCCATCCATAAAGGCACTCAAATCTGGAGTAGGCAGAGCTGTGGGAAGCCAGACCTAGCTCTGAAGTTAGCACTAGGTTGAGAAGGAGGTTCGCTCAGGTGATCTCCAAAAGACTCTTAGGACCTCAAGATTTCTATGTTTTTTTTTTTAATAAGTTAATTAAATATAACATTCATTAAGTATATTTCTCATCTGGTGTCTGTCAAAAAACTGTAAACTTAACAGGAAATCTATCAACTTGAAAGCTACTATTCTGCCTGTAAATAATGCATTCATCATAGTTCCTGTGGACCAGCATGTTAGTTCATGTTTCTTTGACACATAAATATGAATGGTACTTTTCCTCCGAATACTCAACTCCCCATTATTAAACACATCTTTAAGAGAATCATGCAGAGTGCAAGAGATGAAAATTTAAATGCTGGGTACTTCTTAGGCTTGGGTCTTTTAAAAGTACTTAGCAGTCGGTGGTGGTAGTCTTTGGGAGGAATAATTGTTTGTTTGTTTGTTTGTTTTAAGATCTCTGCTATTCAAAACAAATCACTTGATTGGGAGGACATTTTACTTCTGCAGATTTACAGTGATATTCTGTCAGAAGCAGAAATAGACCAAATATTACAAAATAATCATCAGTGTCTGTAACAAAAATCTTGTCTCTAAAACCAGACTCACTCTCTGGTTATATTCCCCCGCATCCTAATTTTGCTATATTTAGTACAGTAAGAGCCTGAAATGTAATACTTACAGTTTTACATTCATCTACTCTATAAAGCAATAGACATAGTTCGTTTCAGGTTTCAGCAGCTCCCCTTAAACGGATTCAAGGCTTTTAAAAGACACAATTTGGGAATGGATGAAGGTCAGTGTGAAGTCGTGTGCTTGCTTTTGTACTGGGAGTAATAATGTTCAAGAGCAGGAAACTTTGTACTTGACAAGTAGAAGGACGCCTTTTAGATTGGATATAAAGCAATGGATATTAAGCAAAATTATGGCTGCCTCTCTACTTAGAACTATGAAAATATCACTGTAAAGTGCACTACGTTTAAAAGGAAACATATAACGGAGGAGACTGAACTGCATTGTTAGGTGAGTTCCTCCTAACCCTGAAAATGTCATGTGACAAGGAAGAGGCACTAGGACTCAAAAACTTAGAACGAAGGTACAGTGCACACGCACTTCACTTTACACTACAAAGACATGTCACAGAGTCACAGGAATAGTTGCTGACTTAAAAATTCTGAATGGAAAAAAAAAATTTGCCTTTTCTCTCTCATGTCTCGAAAAAGTGGGGGGAAATAATGTTGCTGAGATTGGCTTTTTTGAAGGTAAGGGACCAATTCATTGCTCATTTAAAGCAACTTCATTCTTAACTTGAAGGGTTTGTTCAGAGAGGAGGCTGCAGGCTGTGTGTGCTGCGGAGATAGCTGACAAGTAGAGCTTTCCATCACTTTGCAGTTAAAAGGGAACAGAGGAAATCTGTGTGGTCTCCCACGGGATCTTGAGCCCTACGGAATGCCTGGTAGTGCAGTGTGGGAGGGGAAAGGTGCTCCTTGGGGTGGCTACCCATAGCCCTACAGGCAACCCCATGGCCACAACCTGGGTTGCTGGAGCCAGAGGCAACCGGCTGCCATTCTGGCCCGGCGGCTGCAGCAGCAGTGCTGGAGATATGGTGGAAGTCATGTGCCCTGAGCATGTTATAGGAGCAGATTAAATTCCGTCTCCTGTTTCATATGCCAGATCGGTTAGGCTTGATGGAAATTTAATCCTTCATGTATTTTTCTGGTTTATGTCCTGGTGTATCATAAGATGCCGTGAAATTTAACTCAGATGCTTCCTTTGCACAAGAATTATCACAGTAGCTTTACAATGGGTAAAATACAGCCTTTTAGCATCTTTATAGCTTAAAAAAAAAATTAATCTTTCTTGGATGGCATGTGCCTCTTGTGATGGTACGTTCTTGTGCTGTAAACCTCCTCTGTCTTTGTAACGTCTCCAGTGTGTCAGTGCTGTGGAGTTCTCATCGTTATCTTCACAGATAGTAGAGCAGATAATATACCAGATGTATTTAACAAAGAACAGAAAGGATGAAAAGTTTAGGGAAATAATAGCTGAGAGAAAAAGTAATGGTGGCTGGGCATGTTCGTGCAGAGAATGATGCAACTGAAGAGAAGAACTGCTTATCAGGAAAATGGAAAGGAATGTTATAAAGCAGACCAGAACCATTTCATTTAATCAGTAACCAATGTCAGAGCAAGAAAGAGTGGCATCGTACAGAAAGTATTTCAGAATTGAAACGCTAAGAAACTTTTTTTTTTAGCAGTAGGCAATAAGAAAATCTGGAAAGGCATTTTCTGTAATCACTGTCACTAGTAGCCCTCAGGTCTAGACCCAGTGTCTGTTTATCTAGGATGCTATCAGGACAGTGGTATGGTGAGGCAAAAGTAAATGCATTTCATGCTGTAAAGTTATCAGAGAAAAACACAAGATCAGAACTCGAAAATCTAGCTTTCGATTTCATCTTTTTAAGAATCTGCTGTTAAATCACCATATAGCTCATAAACTCTACCAAACAGGGTAACATGGTGATAAAATATTTAATCTTTGCATTGATTAATTGGAAAATTACGTGAATAAATCATAAAGATACTTAAATGTAAGCACGTACATAAGAGGTTTGGTTGATGAGTCATACATTTCTACGTAGAGGTCTTTGGTGGCCAGATTAGAGACATCTAGTTTTTACAACTTCAAGAATTTCTCTTTTAAGTATTTTTCAATATTATGCAAAAGAAGTGGACGTATTTGTTTTCTTCTAGACAGTGAAATTGAGAAGTCTTTGCGTTGCTTCTGAATGATTTTGACTTAAACCTGCTCTGTCTAAAAGGAGTGCCGGAAGTATTTACATCATCTAGACACAGTAACACAGACATAGCCTATGTCTAGGAATGGTAAAAGTAATCTTACAAAAACCGGGAAGTATTCTCTTAATTAAGAGTGCACGCGTTTTTGGAATTGTGTCTGGAAATACCTCTCTGAAAGGAGGGAGCTATTCAATTGATTATTCTAGAAATAGGGAAAGTAGGTAAAATGTGAATTCTCAATCTGTTTCTCACTAATGGTGGTGAGACTCAACATTTCTTCCTGAGAAGATGTTGCTATTCATTTCATTTTGTTAGATTTTTGAAATGAAGTTGCTGGTTTACCCCTTTCTAGCATGGGCAGAAAACTCGAGGTTTTTATTTTGTGTGCTGTCCTTGACTTCTGAGATTGTATTAAAACTTTGACTTTTGCCTTTTTGGGATGAAGTCATACCTCTGCCTTTTAGATGGATCATTTAATGGTCTTATTATGTGATAACATTTATAAACAGTGGTTTCACAAATAATTAAGAATTGGAACAAAAGCCCATCAGACTCTGACTTACTCTATGCTTAATGCCCACAAAGATTTATTTAATTAACTAAGTTAGAATAGAACCTGAATTTATTTATTGAAATATTTTGTTCGAAAGAATCCCATTGAGATGCAGTGTTTCATTTCCAAGGGTATCCTGGGATACAGGCCAAGATATGACTCTTGAAGAATGTTATTGAGAGCAGTGTCCTTTGATGTCTCATTTATTTTGCAGTTGAATTTACTTTCTATTTTTTCCTTTGTTAGATGAAAACAGCCTGCTGGGAGGATTGTTTGTTCAAAACAAGTTATCCTGCACCTTATTCTTTGCCTGGGTACTAATTGCTACTTCACAAATAGATAGAGATTGTTTTAGAATTGTGCGTATATGGATTTGTTAGCACTTCTTAAGTCATTCTTCAGTAGAAGAATGATGATTAATCAAACATATGCATCTTGCTTTTTGGTGCCATGAACAACTTCCTGCTGCACTTCAATTTACTAAAACTAGCCTTCCTTTTGACTTTTTTTTTTCAAGGTAACATTAATTTTCTTAAGCACAAGCAGCTCACCACTTCAGTCCTGGTTTTACTTAGTATTAAATATTTAAATTGTATTAGAGAAAGCATTCAAATTTTATTTGAACACAGAAGTCTTCTAGACATCTCTAATTATCTTTTGCCAAATCCACTTTATCTGTGATTAGTATGAAAGGGTGAATGTTTTTGTCAGGAGCTTATAGCTTTGCTTTTGTAATAGGCTGCATTTTAAGTAGCCAATTGGATTGGTGTTGGCCTTTGAAAAATGTAAAATGCTTTGAAGGAAGACTTAAATAGACCAATAAAGATTGTGCAAGCACACACATTTAATCTCAGGACTCTGCATTATAGTTCAAGCTCTGGGAAACTGAAGGAATTGCGCTGGAGAATAATCAAAGGGTACAGCTTTATTACTTGTCTGTTCTGAAAATGGACTGTTTCCTCTGGCTTAAGACACTAGGTGCTCTAGGTACTGTGGTAAAAGAAGACAGCACTTTAGATACTATATATTTTAAATCTTTGGGGATGTGCAACTGTGAGGTGGATGGCTCATCTGAATATAGAAGTAATACAGGACGTGTGCAGTTCTTTCTCATGGTCACCAGAAATAATTCTGAAATAACTTGAGATGGCAAACTCCTTCCTGAAAGATGAATCCTCCCTTAGAATTATTTTTGATCGGAATCATAATTTGACTCAGAAAGTGATGGGAAAGATCATTTTGTCAGCTTTGTATTCAGAGGACCAAATCCACATAACTTTAAGAACAAAAATAAGTTTATGCTTTGAACAGTGGTATCACATCTAAGTGATATTTTTTCTTACTACCTTTCTTTCTTGAGTGATTCATGAATCTTCCTATTTGCTCCCTTAGGAGACCATATAAGGAAAAAGTTCTGCATGTATATTCCATATCCACATGCTGTCCAGCTGAGATCAATACATTTCTTTCTAAATACTTCTGTGTTTGCGCACTACATTTATATTCTTCTGTATCAAGGGGATTTTAAATACCAAATATGCTGATAGTCCAGGGAAGGGACAGATTAAATCAATTAGTTACTTTTATTCCTGCATGCCATTCTTGTATTTCTTTATTCTGAATTTTATTTTAATTGTCCATTCTATTTTCATTGTATTTGAGAATGTCAGTTGAATTAACACAGGCTCCAATATTGTTGTGAGGGTTTCGCTTCTTTACCTTTTCCTTCCTTTTTCCCATTAATCAAATAACATTATTTCCTGCAGTCTCAACTATGGAGCATTATCATTTCCAAGCAGCTCAAAGATTATTATAGATTTTCAAGTAATTATGAGATTTTTAGCCTCTAGAAGTGGGGGAAGTGGCTGGTTAATAGCTGGGAAGCCCTGGCTTTCAATGTTAAATGCCAGTCTATTTTAAAAGTGCTTCATCTTCCTTTATTCAGTTTCGATTAGAAGTACTTGTGACACATACATTCATACATACCATGTTGCACATCTACATAAGGACTGTCCTGAGTTACTCTTAGAATGAATAAAGAAAGGTCAAATTCTTTGCCCTTATTACCCCATCAATTAGTTAGCATACTACAGTACAAGATTATCTTTGAAAAAGCCTCATCTCCAGCCTTGAGAGTCTCATTTCATTCACAGAAACACAAGATAATCTCATCCTTTTCTTTGCTATTATTTAACTGGGGTTTATTTACTTGTTTACTTATTTGTTTTGCGAATCAGCATTTGAAAAGTAGGCAATGAAGTCGTGTAAGAATAATGAAAGGCTGAATGAATCTTTGTTTATTAAAGCATCCTAAAAGTTTGTCTCATGAAAAGCAATTAGTAAGTGTTAGCCGTTGCTTGTGGATTAGCAGTAGCCCAGGTCAACAACTGACAAATCATCCAAGACAGAAATTACGAAGCCAGTGATTACAAGCTGAAATTCTCTTTCTATCCCCAAAAAGCAATAACAAGAAGGAAAGCCCATACCTCAGCAAAATCAGAGGAAAAAAAGCATGCTTTTGTGTTGGATCTCAAGATATACTGGTTCTTGTAGCTTTGGCAGAGCTCATTTACTGGTCTTAATGGTTAATTCTAAAGAATTCACTTTCTGTCACTCCATATATGTATGCACAGGTTAAAAAAAAAAGACAGTTTTCATGACTTCTCTGCCTCAGCACTGCTTCTAGAAGTACCACCTTCCTTTCTCAGCCATGAGCATGTGTTCACATCTGCTGTTTGGTCTCCATAAATGTTCAACAAGCATCAGTGATTGTCACTGGGTGCCATTTTTTTCTGCACAAAGGAATTAACTTCACCTTTGCTCTGTATGTACTTCCATGTCAGGCACCATTCTGCCGCCATCTGTCACATGTCAACAAAATGTAACGGAATATTGGTGGGAAGGTTCAACCTCTACTGCCATGCCACCAGTATCTACCTCTGACATTGTGAGCAGACATAACAGAATAGGAACCTTTACATTTGGAGCGGCCCTTATACTTTCCTTGTACTTGTAGGCCAGACTTAATGACAGAAACTTAACTGCTGCATTAGGGAATTCAATGAAAGCCGTGCTTATGGGGATCTTCAGTCAAGATCAGTGGAACAGTCTTGCCCTACCTTTCTGCCATACTCAAGTAACTGTCCTGGACACTTCATATGGCTTTTCTTAAGTTATACACATGGTAACCTGTGGAAATATTTCATGTATTATTGTTTCTTGTGGAATAAAAAATACCAAATGGCATTTATAGAGCGACACTCATCTTAAAGTATTTAATTTTGAACTTTCTCCTCTGTGGCTCTTCAACTGACAAGAAATATTAGAACTTGTACGCTGCAGTTTGTTAAAAAATGTAAATTTATGTTCAGAATTGTTTGTCAGTCTCTCAGAAAACTGAAAGTAATTAAATAGAAAGTTCTGCAGATTTGTGCCATCTCTGTACCCTCTCATCTCAAGATGGTGTGAGAAGCAGACAATTGTAATAACTTGCTGCTACTCCTTTCCAGCTTAATTTGATCTTGTTCCTTAATTCTGACAGATTGTTTTTAATTTTCCCATCTGTTCCATAAAAATCTCAAGTGATTGACTCTTAGCAAGAAAGTAATGTCTAATAGCTGAGCCATTTTTAATGAGTTGGTACGATTTATTTAATGAGACGTGCTGAAGAAAGAAAGTCAAAGGAAAAATTGGGCTTGGGGTGGTGGGTATGAAGAAAAGCAATGGACAACTGCATCCTTTAGAAGTCCCCACTACTCCATTTCACCTTAGCTCTGGACTGCTGCAGTTTCCACTTTCAGGCGGTGTGCTCTGTCTTGAAATTATGGTAAAAAAAAAATCTGTACTCAACAGAAGTAATTCCTTTTTGCTTTTTGCTCGGTATTTGATTCCAGCAGCTCCAAAAGCTAAAACCATTGCTTAAATATTGCCCACAAAGGGCATCTAAAGGGGCAGGAAACCATCAGTGTGCACTACAGATCTTTAAGAATAAAAACCATGAATATAAATGTTCTCATTTGGATTTCCCTCTTCTGTTTTGGTCTTTAAATATCATTATAATAAGTTTTAACGATATTTTTAATAATCATCAAATAGGACTTACTCTGTCAGCTCGGTACTTTGTTATGAAATCGAATAATAAATACACAGCTCTTTTACAAGGAAAGTTGAGAGTTTGACCAAATGCTGCAAATATGCCATTGTTAGTATAATCTTTTGTAGAATTCATAAAATAAAGAATTAACTTTCCATTTGCGTATGGTGGGGCATAACAAATGAATGTTGCTGTGGTAATAAGCATAACATACGCTTCTTCTGCAGGTTTCAATGGGCTACCAGCTTCTTTTAACTAGTAAAATGCGGGAGTCATTTGACTGGAGATAGGAGGGAATGAAATAGTCTTATTTTTATGGAATTTTTGACTCGTTACTGCTATTAGCTGTGTCACTAGATTGGGTATTTTTGTTGTTGGGAAGAAGGAATTGATTGGTAGATTGCTTTATCTGCACAACAGGAGACAAAAGTGACTTAATTTGAGCTTAGGGAACATGACCCATTATCCGTGCTTCTTGATGGATCTTTGTCAAGGATCTTGTTGCGCTGTGGTTTAATAATAAGTTTTCTGTGCATTTCTGTAGCTAAAATGCAATTCACAAGATGTCAGTTTAATAGTGCTCCATGAATCCTTCGTCAAGCATTGATCTGGTGTTTTTTATCTTCTCCCTCAGCGTGTCAGTCCTGATCTTCAATACTTCTCGGCAGTGCTTTGTAGTGGTGAAGCAGTTCCGCCCAGGTAATCCTCTTTTTTTTTTACATTTACTTCTGCTGTCTAGCGAAGCAAGCTTTTAAGGGTTTAGCAGTTAAAAGTTGGTGCATCTGTGGTGATAAAATCTTTGTTCTATATTCTGTTCTTTGTGCGGTAGCCCACCCTCTTCAGCAAGCCAGAATTTCTAACCAAGGAAATTTCCATTCCAGATGAAACGAAATGTTGAGGGCAGCCTCACAGCCTGCTTTTGGGACAGTCATCCTCTTTTGCATGAAATTTCAAACAGCTCTGTGATGGTCATGCAATCAGTGACTTTTATTCAAAGCTCATTCTTGACCTGGCTGGCTGGCAGCTTTTGTTCAGAATTGCAATATTCCTTTTTTTTTTTTTTTTTTTTCCCCTAAAGTATTTAGTGCTTTTTTTATGTGTGATATCCTTGGAAACTGAAAATGAGAGAAAATCAGGACTGTTTATGCTACAGTTTTGTCAGTACAATGACAGGTTTGTTTTATGGGATATTATTATGAATATAAGTTAATACCTTCTATTTTCTGACTTTTGAATTGGTTATTTTTATGCAAAGCAATATTTACTTTTTGGAAGTTAAAAACGACATGCACATTGTCTGCATGTTAAATTGAAAAAAATCGTAAGATATTTCACTGACTGTTGCTTAGAAACCATTTCAAGATTGTTTGTGATAGACTTCATTGGAAACTTTCTGAGGTGGTGTCATGCTGTCCTTACTTAGCAGCAGTGATTGACATGCTCGGTTTTGTGCAGCACTCTTACAATAAAAGTGCTTATTTCTCATGAAGCACTGTATTGACTATTATAAGGAGTTTGTTTATCTGTTTATCAGTAATTCAGTGCCTTTTATTTGCCAGCTGAGTAAAATCACTCATGTAGCTGTTGCTCTCTTTGAGGCAGTCTTAGGCAGAAGCTGGCATAAATATATATGCTTAATGATGACCATTCTGTCATCTCCATGGAGATGGCAGACCTGGCCTTAGGGGCCAGTGGTCACTCCAACACCGCATAGCATCTCAGCGAATGCAACCACGTCCCTCTGTTACTCACTACACTGTAATTTTATTTCCATCAGCTGGTTGCTGTCTGCATTGGTGCCTGTTTCTCAGAGCAGAAAACGAAGGCTCCTCATTGCCTCTCTCAGGGTGCCACGGAAGATGATAATACAGCTTTCTTCTTGCGAGCAAACAGCTGCAGCTCAGGCAGCAGGCTCATCCCCTGCATGTGTGGTGGATGACATACGTGCTTGCCTTGCCTTGGGGTGTGGTTTGCTGATCAGGTTTTCCCATTTAAGTCCGTGCTGTTTCTGAAGGCAGTTGTCCATCTTTGTACATTCATCCCCAGCACATTGCCTTATGCAGCGCCAGCAGAGTTCTGATGTGGCTGCAGACAGATCATTTTAAACTACTGTAGGGAACCTGCTTTAACAGGGAGTTGATCTTGATGATCCACATAGGTCCCTTCTGACCCCTACGATTCTGGGATTTTGAGGTTTAAGCAGCTTATTTGACTGGCCTGAGAAAGGTCAAGGATGGAGGAGGCTTCCTGGTGGTAATGAAGTGGCTGTTTCTGACCAAAGTAGCCATCAGAAGATGAGGAAGCAATAGGACACAGCATCAGTGGGTAGGTGACTGCTGGAAGAGGAACTCTGGATTCTGTTTTCTACTCTCTGAACTCTTCGTGCCTCTGCAGTAAGCAAACAGATTGCAGTGAGGAAGAGGAATGCCTGAGGCTTCCATCTGAAGAGTGCGCCATAGCCAGTAGACCGCAGGCTGATATTTGATCTGTAACTTCATGAGCTCGGGTGCATCACTTGTGCAGTTAGTTCTCCACCTTCACAAGAGGTCTGAGGGACTCCCCTGGTCCCTGGAACTAGGGGCACCGTGATCTCCTGGGCTTTGCTTCTGCATGAGAGAGAAATTCAGTCTGAACCTTTCCAAGCCTGGTGGTCATGAGTCAATGCTTGATTGAAAACTGATTTTTGGACTCTTTAAAGAAACGACTAGTAAGGCTTGTTTTCTTCCTTACTGACAGAGAAAAGCTGCTAGTATGCTAGAGCGCTGGCATATCCCAGGGTTTTTCTCTGAGGACTGCTGGATCGGGACCTTCTAGGAACATGACTTTGATGTACGCGGAGCCCAGTTGTGCTGGGGGGGAAGGAGGATGGCAGGTGCCTGCTGGAATGACAGAAGGGGTTTCAGGGATTCAGCAGCCTTACAGCAGAGAGTTACTGTAATCACAGTTTCATATTTCCATTCCCACACTCTTACCTATATCCTTGTTAGGTGCCTGAGTCCTTTATTGGAATGTGTGCTTTGCTCATTTTGTATGTACTGATAACAATATGTCCATACTAACACAGCAACACAGATCTTAAAAGTGTTGGGTTCATCTCAGAGAGATGGTGGAAGTTGTTGTCATTCATAGTGATTCATAGCTTTTAAAAGTTTTTGTATTAACAGCAGTGTGAGCGCTTCAAGGATTTTTTTGCCCTCTTCCTTAGTGCATTTTAAGAAGTGAACTACTTGTGTCTATCAACTTAAAAAATAAAGGCTTCTTTTCCTTAAGCATTTGCATCTCAAGGGCCTAAATGTACCAACTGCAAACAGCTTTGGGCATAGTGAGCTCAGGACAAAGATGAATTTTAGACACACTTCTGCATCTCATGTTTCTATTAAGACTGATCTGGACAACCCCCATGACGTGCTGATCTCTTGCACAACCCTTGTGAGTTGTCACAGGATGCCTGATAGAACTCCAGGCACCAATTTCTGGGGGAATAGAAAGCTCTTGGGAAGTCACCACCGTGGTAATTTATTTTTACGCTCAAATATTTCTTTAGGGATTTTGTTGTGTATCAGTCTTAAGAAATAATGAGCTAATAAAGGAGCTAATAATGAGCTAATTTAAAGAACAAAAGGCTGCCTACTGAACTTGAGATCTTTTATATGCCAGCTCTGTAAGATTTAGGAGGGGAGATCAAGTTTTCATTTGAAAACCGGGTTACCAAACATACATGAGATATGAGTGTAAAATATTTTTGTGTAATAAAGATCATTTCAAGTTTTAAAGTAGTTTTATTCGTGGTGTTTTGTAACACCTTCACAGTAACGGCCCGTGAAAAGCAAGGAGATAGACGTGAAATTTCAGTAAAGAATCGGGTGGAATTGTACGGGTGAATAAAAGTTATAGTGACTTGGAATTGTCAACAGTGATTTTTTGTGTTTACATCCATTCCTGCAGTTTTCACTCAAGCAGAATTGCAGTTGACGGCGATGAGAGGTTTTGCTTAAATGAGGACTAAAATGTGGCACTTTCTGTAGGAGTGCATTGCTGTGGCAGCTGTTTGTAGATTAGTTCAAGAAGTCTTTTTCAATCTGCACACAGGAATCTGTGCAACGGACTATATGTTCAAAAGAGGATTTGTTGTTTTTTCTTCAAACAAACATACATGCTTTTCATACCCTTTCTGAATAACAGCTGAGTTGACAGGCTGAAAGACTCATCACTGTGCACATGGTGCATTATGTGCAACCCAACTTTCCTGCGAGATAACTATGGAGTTTAAATTAAATCCTGATAGCCACATTGCCTAACAAATCGAAGCTGTTAGAAGCTTTTGGGGTGTAGACTTGGACGAGCTAGCTTCCTTCTTAACGTGCATGGACTCATCCCAAGTGATAAAGACACAAATAGAGCTCAAAGAATAGATTTACAGAGGTGGGAGGAGAGCCTTTGCTCTCAAAAGTTCTATTTTCAATTTTAATAGATAGGTAGCACAGCTACCATACTCGCTGCTTTCAGATGCTCTCGTGATTATATCTTTGCACCAGATTTGTGTAGTCTAAATATATTTTTTCCTTTGAATACGAATAAATTCAAAGAACCCTCTTGTTTCTTTTCCTGACGTGTTTGTTTGTTTGTTTTCAGCCGTTTACATGTGTGAAGTAGAGAGGCATCATCCTCAGCTCTTTCAGAACCGGGACAAGGAGAGTTTCTCCCGCCTAGAGGATCCCTTGCCTGCTGTGGTAGGAGTGACTTACGAACTCTGTGCTGGCATCGTAGACAAGCCACACCTTTCTTTAGAAGAAACTGCCTGTGAGGAGATCTTAGAAGAGTGTGGCTATCGCGTTCCCGTTACAAACCTAAAGAAGATCACTTCTTACAGGTAAATAACAGCAAGTGACTTTCTTGTGTCACCAGTTTCTGCAGTAGGCTTGAATGTGAATTAATGCTCCCTGTTCCCTTATGCAATGTATTGGAGCTCTCAAGAGCAGTTTGTTACAGTGCTAGAAAAATGCCTGGCTTTCCTGGGTCAGTCTTTTTCTACTTCTGATTCTTACTATTCTGATATAAGCTGCCCACAGAGTTCTCTGAATTTCCAATCATTGACTCTGTGGAAGCATGAGAACTTTTGTCATTATATTTAGGGCATAATTAACAGTTCTTTGAATGGTACGGTAATTAATGTCATCTATGAAGATTTTGATGACTTAACAGCAAAGATTTTACATGACATTTGTTAAATGACTATTGAAATAGACTCTCATGTGTATTATAAATAATTATTAAGAAGAAAAATACAAAATGTGAGTTGTTTCAAGAAAATGAAAAGAAAAACTCATGAGAAACTGCACACTGCTTTAATCCCATTATATCTCCTTCCCAGCTTTTAGTATCCAAAATCTATGTTTTTATTTTACAGAGAATGCTGCAGGCTTTTTCTTTTCTTCGTTGTGCTTGACATCTCCATTGAACCAGGCCTTGTCATTGGTTTTTAATTTGGGAATTGAATACAAATCCACAGCTGTCAATCCTGGCAAATGTTATTTCCTGCTGGATTAACAAGCAGTGCTTCTGTTGAGGGAGGGGCTGAATCACAGGAGCTGTCTTACAACTCCTTGACACTAGATCAAGAATTGTTCTGCTGGAAGAAAAAGTGCCTTCCAGATTTATGAGAAAAAACTGTCCTACAGCATTTCATATGTTGGGTTACACTGGTGGGCTGCACCATACAGATCCATACCCTTGTACACACACACATAGAGTAAGAGGAGTAGAGTCTGATTTCCATAGTTGTTAGTGTAGAAGTTTGGCTCAATAACGATTCTCACCCTGCTAAAATTGCATATATTTTTGGTTGTTCAGTGCCTTTTTCTTCTACATGTTGTTGTTGTGAGATTTTTTGTTTGTTTTTAATTGCAGTCTGACTTGCAGAGAGAGTATACAATGGGAGCTTTCTGTGTTGAGACTCAGCAAAGGATGCTTACTTAGTATGTTAATCCCCCAGTCTTCCTTTGTGTATGTGGACACAGCTTTCTGCCCATGGAGATCCATGCTGAAGTCAAAAGATTCTGTATAGTATTGACTTTTTCAGATTCACATAAAACGTTGAAGCATCAAATATGATGCTTTTACAGTTTGTTTGTTTGATGTACCATGTTGTGTATTAAAATTTGATTCAAAATGTTACGATCTTGCTGTCAGCAGTGTCCTGTTACTCTTCCTTCAGCCAAGCTGGTGCATCTCTTTGATCTTTGAGCATTTGATGCAAAGGGAAGAAATAATTGGTCCCTCTAGGCTCTGCTAAGGACATATTTTTCCATAACAGCTATATTACATATTAGAATTTCAGGGTTTTTTCTAAGTGGAACAGATTTTTCCAAATGATTTCTGCTGTATTGTGCTGCAACCATCAATGTAAAGAGATTAACAGAAAGTGTTACATGAATGTACATGCATGCCATTAATAGTTATGTCATACAATTCTTTTATTATTTGTCATCCCAGCGATCTGTGTAATAGTTGCTCTATATTATCAATTGATCCATTGCAGCAGTTCAGAGAGAAGCCTTGACAAATGGAATCGGAAGGAATTTTGGGAGGATCTCCTGTTCCAAAGAACAGGCTCAGCTGGATTTATGTCATTTCTAACAAGCATGCATCTGTGCTTTCTCTGAAATGACATCATTTCATAGCCTTTCCAGGCATTCTGTCTGAAGTGTCCTTATATAAGCAAGGTTCTCCTCATATCTGGTCTCATTTTCCTGTTCTTCATTTCCAGGCTGTGATTTATTGCCTTCTTCCCAGCGGACATGACATACATCTGCACCTTCCATGTATTTGCTTGAACGTATCTCCTCTTGAATTTACTTTTGTCTATGCAAAGCTATTGTAGTTGATTTTAACTTTCTCTTTAGACCATGTTTTCTCATGTCTGATTGTTCTTTCTGCTGTCCTCTGCCTTCTTTCCATCCCATCTGCATCTTTCTTAAGTAGAGCCTGAAATGCAGCACAGAACTTGAATATGAAAGTCCTAAAACAAAATATTGAACTATATTAAATGGACCGTGCCCAGCAGAATCCTATTTGGCATGCATACATGAGTACCATGTTCATACTGGTTTTGCAGCAAATTCAATCTCTTCAGTTACCACTGTATTGTGATTTCCTAACTTCTTAATTAGCTAGTCACATCAGATGGGATCCAAAGCATTAATCAATTGAAGTTACATTGTTTTTGCTGCTGTTCCTGTCCACAAGACCTATTATCTTGTTATAGCTGACACTGTTTGTCTGTGTGTGACACGTTATTTACAGATGTGTTAACCACTGTTTTTTTTCTTGATGCAAACAAGGCCATGTTACAAATATTCGTAGAAATATAACTCAGAATTTCTAAGTCTGCTATATTTTTGTAGATGAAAGCTCAGAATTCCATGCACAGTGAGAAGGCTTTCATACAAGCAAGGGCTTCTGTGGTCCATCCTTTGGTCTGAAAGGAAGGGGTTGTCTTACTTGCTTCTTGTCACCCGTTGCTAGTATCGTGGTAATGAGAATGAAGTCGCCTAACTTGAATAAAGGCAGATCTGACAGAAGAATATGAAAAGCAGAAGATGCAGCAAATGTAAATGGAGAAGCAGCTTTTGCGAAAGATGTAAACATGGTTCTGCGGCTGATGGGTGGAGAAGGTGTGTGGTGAGATCTCAGAGTAGGGGTTGAAGTAGTATAGAAGTAGCCTCATTTCACCATTACAGCAAGATTGTTTTCTGTGCCATCAGCAGCTGATCCGCTCTTGTGGGCTTTATTTTCCATTGTGAGTGTTTTGACACCTATTGCTGTGCTGAGTTCTAGGCAGATGTGTGTATGGCCTCAGTTGAAAATGGCAGAGATGCAGTGGGTGTAAAGGAACCATTTAGTCCAACAGTAACATGAAGATCATACAACAGCAGTGGGATTGTAGACTGGGCCTTCTTGAAAACGGTTGTCCACATGTTAATCTGCGAGATTTCTTCCAGCTTTGTTTTCCTAAATGCAAGATTTCAAAAGGGAATGAGCCTTTCTTATGTATTAGATGAAATATTTTCTTTCTGTCATTGAATCCCAGCAGCTTTCAGTTTGAATCCCATGTGGAATTAAGCTTTAATTAGCTCCTTAGCTTAAAATACTCCCAGATATCTTCCTTGAGACTTGTTTCTTTACAAGACTGGGGCAAAGGAATGTTTTGTTGTTAGTGAATATGTTGTCATAAATATTGTCATTGGAACTTGTAATGTTTCTTCTAGTTCTTGAAATGCTTGGTTGTCTTGAATAATATTTATAAACTTCAGTAATTTGTTACAGTATCAGAAGAAAGGCTACTTAGAGCTTCTGGTTCAACTTCTTTCCCCTTTCTTCCATCTTTAGTTTCTCTCAGAGCTTGGAGAGAATATAAATTGGGTACAATAGGTCCTGCAGGTTCACAGCCCTCTGAAACATTCAGATGGATTAGTTTAAGGGCCTGCCTATATTAATAATGGTACCTGCTTTAATCTTTCTACATTTGAAACTTTTCCAAAAGTATACAACAAAGAAGAGCATTCACAGAATTAATATTGGATGTTCCAATTACTGTGCCACGGCTGTTAGTCGCAGTGCAGTGAGGTAAAAATGGTTTGTATTCACAGGTTATTATGGAGAAAGAGTAACGGCCTTGAAAATGCTGGAGTGCATTATAATTAGAAAGATCACCTGCTAGTACACCTGTTGGGTGATGGCATAATGCAATATAATTTTATGTTAATTACTTTGCTGCTTTTTTCCTGCACCTGCTGCTTATCAAGTCAGAATTGTGCAGAGGTCTTAAGAAGTGACAATAGGAGCTGCATGCTGCTGTTCATCAGTGCACGTGTTGCGTGCCTAAGCAGATTCTTGATTTCAGCAGGAATAACAGAGATTTGTGTTGTTTATTTGTAAACATGAGTGACGTATTCATCGTACATCCAAATCACTTCCATTTTTAGGAGAGTTTATGTTGCATTTAGAGATTTCACATTAACTGTGCCAGATTAAACAGAAAAACCTGTTTCTGTTTCATACTAAGTGTTGTTTCTTCATATAATCACATTATTAAATATTAAAAGATTAGACATTTAGCTATTAATTACTGTCTATCAGTAAGTTAATTAGTTGATAGTAGGTTAATCTCAATTAAGCTATTTGTTCCTCACGTTTCAACAGAGGAGCACAGTATCAAATGCTGTCTGCATTCTCACAGATGCTTGTCTGTTCCTTTAAATTAAAAATTGAATGTAAAAATGGTTTTGAATAGGTGAGTACCTGGACATGAGAAAAGGAGAAGGCTGATTCTACTTGTGTGCTTTGAGGTGTGACCTGCTTCCTGATGTTGACATGTGTGTATGTGCACGCGTGGGCACACACAGTTTGAAGCAGAAGCTCCCTGTTATATCAAGCCATTGCCATGCTTCAGGGGCAGCTTGGAGTGACAGTGTCTGTATTCAGCCTCATGCCACCCCAGTGCAGGAGGGCTGGAGAAGCACTTTGCAGTAATACTGCAGCAGCTGCATCTCTGCTGCGCTGCTGCCTACCAGCATTGCTCACAGGTTTGAACGAATAGCATTGTTTGAATGCAGTGTTTGGGCATTTTGTTTAAAGCGAGACGTGGGACAGCAGCGTGCAGCCTTGTTTTGATGTCGTCAACTGAAGCTGAAGTTACTGTTATGATGAGAACCATACCACTTTGGTATCCTTAGTTTGACATGCTTACATTCTTAGACTTGCTGTTGCCAAAGGTGGTGGGGTTTCTAATCATCTCTGAAGCAATGCTTAAAGTGTAGTGCTAAGAGGCTTTTAAAAGTCTCTCTCTTGAAGCTACAGAGTTTGTGAGTTTAAGCCGTAATGGTTTGACAGAGACTTTGTCAGCCATGTAGCTGCTAACTGAAACAACTATAAACTCAGAATATCCTCATGATAAAGAGACCAGGAAACCATAGCTGCATTTTGTATAGATCATTTGCATTTGTCCCACATTGGTAAATGAGGGGCAGGCACAGTGCAGACACATCAAAATCCATCTGGAACAGCGAGCTAGGTGAAGCCAGGCATAATAGGTCTGGGTCAGTATGAGCCATGCCATGCCCAGTCTGGGCAGCTCGGGGCTAACCCTGCAAGTGAGGCTGAAGCACGAAGGGCCAGTGCTGTGAGTTCAGACCCTGCTTGCCCTCCACCAAACCATATCTCTCTTGTTCTAAAAGGGGAGACACCTTTGTCAGGGGGGTGGTTTTCCCAGGGCAAAACTCATCACTGGCAGTTCGGGTGTGCTGACCCCTGTGATTTTCACAGATGCTAAGCTAATGAATGTAGTTGTAATCTGTTAATAGGTAACTCATTTTAGACCAAAAGCATTTTATTTGTAATGTGAAATAGTACAGAAAGGAAAAACATATGTCATAGACTCAGGATAGAGAAAGAAGGGAGCAGAAAAAGGAATATAACCACTCATAAAAGGACACGAAAGATCCTTAAAGTGCTCAGAAAGTGCAAATAATTTTGGGAAAGCATAGGAAGTTTCTAGTAATAAATAAACCCGAAAGCACACCGAAAATAAAATTGTAGCCTCCTTAGCAATCACTTGCCTTTTGCCTCTCCCCTCGTTTCCTCTCTCTGCCCCCACATCAGTGAAACGTACGCATGTTCCCAAGCATACATTCAAACACTTTCCTCCTTCATCATGTAGTTAGGCAGTAAGTCAAGTGAATGTGTGCATAAACAACGTAACGTGCTAGTCAACAAAGTCACCCAGCTAAAGAGTGAGGGGACCTTAGGCAGTCTTAGAAACATCAAATGTGCTATTCAGGGGCAAAAAGAATAGAATAGCGTGAATATTAATGACAGCACGCACTGATTTTATTCATAGCTCACTTGGAAGTTTGTACTCGTTTTTAATGCATAGCTCACCGCACAGTTGCACCCAAGCAGAAGCAAGTGAACAAATAAGAAGGGATGAACAGGTGGCTGTGTCCTGTCTTATGTATTGCTGCTAATTTTTTATTGATTTCCATGGCAAATGATATGCCAGTGTACGTGGAGAAACCCCATTCAAACCAGTTGTATCTTTGGGCATCATAGCAAAGCAAAGACTTGGATGTCCAGTGTGTAGAGTGAGCAGCAGAGCTGGCTCTCTGGTTGATTGGGAAAAGTCCTTTCTGCCTCCTCACTGCAGAAAAGATGAAGGAAAAGAGTGAAAAAAAATGATCAAAAAATGTAGTGGTTCATCATTACAGTGACCGAAATCAGGAGCAGCCTTTGTTCTGAGTCCTCAGAAGGGCAGAAGATGCTTAAGATTCTCTTGTGCTTCTTAGGGATGGAGGAGTGATTCCGCAGGGCTGAAATGGCTTACCTAAAGTCACAGAGTGCTTCTGTAGTGGTTGTAGGAAAATAATTCACTTTTTCACTCCCTAGTCTGCGTTTAGAAAAGGAAGCATATATTGATGCAAGAGGCCAGTTTCAGTAATCACTGTTGATTGTGCAAACAAGATGATTGTCAGCGTTCTTAGAAAACTGAGACACCTAATGGATTATTGCTATGAAGTGTCACTGATGTTGGATTAGCTTGGAGAATTAGTTGACCAATGACTGAGTGTAGATATGCACTCTAAGATCATAACACTGCTACAAGACTTGGGATCCTTTGTGTGTATAATAAAACAGGCTAATTTTTCCCTAAGGCCTGATTCAGAGCTTCAGTGAACTCTGGATCCAGCTTCAGTCCGGAAAGTCACTTGTAATCATATGAAATGAGGAAGTTGCAATTACAATGTGAATATTTTCTTGGAAGGACTAAATGAGTGGATTATGTACTAATCCCTTATTTAAAAATATCTAAATGAAATAGTCTCGAGGAAATAGAGGATTAACAAATAAGAAGTATAATGCACAGCGAGTGGTCTAGCTGAAGAAAGATGATATAATCTAAAATATCCTCAACTAAATCCACTGCAACAAATCTAGTGGGAAGGCTGAATTACTTCAGATACATGCGGGCTTACAGCGGTCCAGTTGGGTCAAGGCTAAAGTTCAGGAAGGATAGAGAAAGACTTTCAAGCTGCCTTTCTATTGTACTTCTCCAGCCCAGGAACAGAGGACTCCAGCTGTGAATGGACATAATCTTCTTAAGAGTAAAAAAAATCTAAATATTTGTGTAAAAACAAGTAAGCAAATGTAGCGTGGTAGCACACATACACTGAGGAGCTTCACTCTGTTGTTTGTAGATCTCTGTCATGATGCAGTCCTGTTCTCGCCAGGATGAATTGAAGAAACTTCTGTTGATTTCAGTATATGCAGAACAGCTGTTCACCAATTAAGAATATGTTTTTTGTCTTCCCGCACACTGATGTCCTCCCAAAGTTTGAAGAGGGAACTACTTGGTACGCAGCTGTATTCAAAATTGATTCAAAGCTGTATATTCAATTTCCACATTAACAAATTGCTTTTGAAAGCTTTAAATGATGCAAACAGAGAGTCGGATGGGTTTTGGCATTGCTTAGGGACCCAAGTTAAAGATTCAGGTTTCTAGATACCGCTTTTTGTCTATAAGTTTCCTCTGCTTTTTTCCAGGTCTGGAGTAGGTGTGACAGGTTCCAGGCAGACGTTGTTTTATGCGGAAGTAACAGACCAGATGAGAACGGGGGAAGGAGGTGGCCAACCCGAGGAAGGAGAGCTGATTGAAGTTGTAGAAATACCTCTGGAGGACTCCATGAAGTTTGCTTATGATGAAACTCTTCCGAAGACAATGGGTGTCATCTTCAGCTTCACATGGTTCCAAAATAACGTAGCACCCAAGCTACCAAAGAAATAACATCAAAACACCATGATTTTAACAGATCTCCTGCTGGTTCTGTGGGCAGAAAAAACCGCATGTCTGCCTGCCTTCATCAGCTCACTTAGATATGGTTTTCAGATAATTCTCAGAATAAATTTGGAAGTAAAATCTGAAGTAATGCATCATTAGCAAAAATCTAACGAGCTTCACCAGGGTCAGTATTTGGCAAGTATTAATTCTCAGTCAAAGGCTAAGGAAACGTGCCTGGTTCTCCTTTCTCATGGCATTGCTCTACCACTGTTTTGAAGAGATGCTCATGGCCTCAGTGCAGCTGCTATGCCAGCCTGTTGCTGTTGGCTGTAGATACCAGCAGCTGTGTATTCACTGGAGTTCTCTGTGCTGTTTGTCCTAATATTTTGGGGAAGGCAGCAAAGCTTCATAGTGACAGACAGCCTGACTATGGTGTTGAGTTCTGCACAGCTTTCAGGGAACAGCTTACTCTGTGTAGCTCCTGTACCAGAGACAACGTTTGCATTTCTGAACATGCAAACCTTTATTTCGTAAGCAAACATGTCTGTAAATCCTTTTGCTAAAATGTCATTCCGACAATAGACAAGCTGTAGGGCTGCGTAGTTCTGTTTGCTCCCAGTAGAAGGCTGGTGGGGGTCAGTGATGGGGGTTTCTACGGGAACACATGCTTCTTTGTTTGCTTTATGGATAATACTTGCTTAATTAGATCAAACTTTGTCCTCTAGAGCAGGACCTCAGAGGCCGAATTCTTCTCGCTTGACTCCGAGGTGACTAAGACAAGTGATTTCTCTGTGGTCTCAGATTCCCTATCACCAAAATGGGAAGAGCGGGACTTCCCCCTCCGATAACGCTCCTTGAAACCCAGCACTCAGAAGTGCTTTAATGAGAGACTTTATCATCATTTGTGCGGTTTACACTGAAGGCCACGCGGCTTGCACAGACATACTGAGCAACACAATTTGATTTAATAAAGCGGTCTAATTGAAATGTATATTATTCTGCCAGCGTGATTTAGATGTGGACTGTTTGTCACGTGAAGCTGTTAATAGCATGAATGAGAGAGAATCAAGTCTGGACATTTAATTACAGAGTTGTTTATGTTATTCACGGAGTTAGTGTTAATTAAGATGTCTGCATTATCTGCACTTGTAGGGCTACCGAGGTAGAAGTATTTTTAGAAGACGAGCACTGGGAACATGCAAACTTTCACATAGCAGCTGGAATAAACGGAGCAGGGAAGTGATTCGAAATGGCTGCAGGTCTAAAGAGGTGCTTAATCAATTAATCGAAATAAAAAGCCTTCTGTGCTGAAGGGAGGAAAGCTCATTGGGAAGTGACTGGAGAGAGCGGTGGCAGCCTATGGGGTTGGACACCTCTCATGAGATCTCAGCACAACAGCACTGAGTTGTGCGTGGTCTGTGGACACTCGAGGGCTGAGCGATGGTAAAAGGAAATGAATTTTCTCTGTCTGATGGATTTACATTGGAAGGTGTTAGCGGGCACGGGCTCCACTGTTGTGCATCGTTACATTGCTTAGCGTAATGCGTCCCATTGCTGCTGAGGCCTTCAAAACTGAATACAGTATGAGTTATTAATAGTGCCTTGCCTCCCTGGGAGTGTCAGTGTTGGGAGAGGACTGAGGTCAGTGCCAGATTTCCCAGATCTCACCCACGCTGCTGCTTAGTCCGTCCCTCCCCTGGACGCGGTCCATTGGACAGAGTTTAAAGTATGTTCATCCTTTTCCTTCTTCCCTGTTAATTTTGGTGGTGATCTTTTATGAGTAATTAGAACGGTTTGAAAACGCAGGAGAAAGGGTTTGAACTTTTTTCCAAACGGCGGATGATTCACGTATATAAAAATACAATGAGGGCAATTCAGATCCCACTTTTTTTTGTCGGGGCTCATTTCAAAGATCATAATTAGAACAAATCTGATATACATCGGCCAAGCCCAGGCAGGAGAAAAGTGCTTCTAATGGAATCTTGAAATCACGTCTGCGCTTCAGACGCATCCTTCGGACGTGCCACCACACATATGGCCACGGAGAGCCCGCGTTTGGAATGAGGCAGAGTCCCCATTCGCAGGTAATGAGTACAAAAACCCTTTCTCTGATCTCATCCCGCCTTCCCCATGAGATCAGCATCTTGCTTTTATTGAGCACAGTCGATCGGGCCGTACTTAAAATAACCACATCTTAGTGTCTTCCCGGGATATAGAGACAGTCTTAACAATAGTGAAATGATAAAACGGGCTTTGTTAGAAATGACACCGTCGTGGTTGTGGAGTTGCTATCAGAGATGGCAGAAGAGCCACGGCCAGTACTTCGCAAGCACGCGGATGCTGTTTATTTCTGTTCTTTCTTGCCACATTTCTGCAACACCTACGAGCACGATTCCTGAACGATGAATCCTGTGCCCCGGCTGCCGGGCTGCTCCCCGCCGGCCGCCGCTCGCCTTTTCGCTCGCTGCCTCATTTCCATCCCTCCCCGCCAATGGACAAAGGCAGCGTGCCCCAACTCCCCGCAGGGCTGGGGCCAGCCCAAGGGCAACCGATATAATTGCTCCTGAAATGCGCGTGGACCGTGCGGGGCGGCCCACCGGCCGAAGAGGATTTTTGCTAAATTAGGACAATTGCCATGCAGGCTTCATCCCCTGGCTGTAGCTCTATAGATAGACAGATGAAAGGCACGCCCAGTTGTGAAATCTGTTGAAACGGCACACCTGGTGCTGTCTGCAAGTCTATTCACAACCGTCAGCAGGTGCGACTTGGCCTTTGTGGCCATAAAAGTCTGCGCGCGCTGCTCCCGCTGTGCCGCCCGCTCCTTCGGTCCCCCTTGGCAGGCTGCTGCAGATTAGCACACTTGTTTGAAGCAGCAGTTCTGGAGGGATCGGGATAAGACCTCGCTGTTCCCGAGAAGCGACATGGGGTGGGACGGTCTCCTCTCCTCAGCGGTGCTCAGTCCATCCCCTCCTCGCTCAGCTTCTTGGAAGAGGAGTTGCTGCGCCCAGCCCCCACTCACGTTTGGTTTAAGGGAGGATGCAGCTGCCTGCCACAGGGTTTGCAGCAGCTTTCCAGTGGCAGCGTTTGTTCGCACTGGATTACTTGATATAAAGCAAAACCACGTTCATATAAATCCTTCTGCAGAACTTACTCCTCGACTCCTGGAACTGTGTAATTCTTGAGAGCCTGTCTCATTCTGTAATCAGGAACACATTTTTACAAGGGCTTTAACTGCTCTCCAGATAAATTACGAGGCAGCAGCAGAAGTCAGTCCGGAGTTAAATGGCCCAGATTTGTGGTGCTCGGAGCTCTCTGGCCTGCCTCAGAACTGGAAGTACAGCCCTGCGCTTATAAACCCTGCCCTGCGTTACTTTCCTGCTGGACAATGCAATATCCTGTGCTGGCTTTGGTCTCTCATAAAACATTCAAAAGCAGCGTTGCTCTGAAAACCTTTTTGGATGCTGTGCTCTGAAGAAAACAGGCTGCCCTGGGTGGTCGGCCTCTTCTCTCAGGTAACAGTGATAGGGTAAGAGATAACAGCCTCACGCTGCTCACGAGGTCCAGGTTCAGACAAATCGCTTCTCAGAGAGTGGTGATGCAGTGGCACAGCTGCACAGGGTGGAGATAGGGGCACCATCCCTGAGGGCGTCCAAGAACCGTGGAGGTGTGGCACTGAGGGATGTCCAACCACTGGGGGTGGGTTGGTGGTTGGACTGATGATCTTAGCGGTCTTTAATGATTTTATGATGCAGGGACGGCAAGGAGCAGCTCCCCTTGTGCCCCAACTTGACTTAAATAACGTGTGCTCCTCTTGTGTCCCCTGCGGTTGAGTGCTGGGTGGGGGTGTGAGGACTGGAGCATTTAACAGCAACATTAACTTGATTAGATCATTACACCGGAGAGGAACGTTTTGCTGTAATCAAGATGGAAGCCACCTCCAAAGCGCTTTTGCTCATGCAAAATAACCGGACAGGGCACAACCAAGCACTCCAAAGTGCTAGAAACAATTTAAGAAATGTTCTTGGGACGAGCAGCGGGTGCTGTGCAAACACCTCCTGGGCTTTCCAAAAGCAACCCTGGCTGCCCTGCCCTGCAGGAATGCACTCACTCCGATAACCCACAGCTCCTTTCGTAACCTCTCTTCCTTCAGGCTCCCCAATCCCACCCTGCACTTTCAGGGTGTTTCTTTGGCAATGGGATCGCGAGGTATTTCAAACCCTCCTTTCCTATTCGGCATGCGGGTGAGGGACACCGCTGTGTGCTGCCTCTACAGAGCAGGGAGGGGCTGTGATGGGCCCCCAGCCAGGCTAGAGCTGTTCGAATCCTTAAGGCTGGAAAAGACCACCAAGATCATCCAGTCCGACCCCAACCCATACCCACTAACCGCGACCCTCAGTGCCACATCTCCACAGCTCTCAGATGCCTCCAGGGACAGTGACCCCACCACTCCCTGGGCAGCCCGTGCCACTGCATCACCACTCTGAGAAGAAAGTGAATTTGGGGGAGCAAGGGCTGGGGGAGGCCCTGCTGCCTTTGCTTGGCTTTGTGCCTTCTGCTGTTCTGATCCCTGGGGCCTAAATGAGCACAGACAAAATAATACTGATATAACCAAGGAGTAAGGGCTGATTGCAGGGGCTTTCAGCCCAGGCACTGAGCAACATTAACGGTTCTATTTGTCAGAGCAGTGACAGCTCCTCCAGCAGAGGATTTAGCTCCTAGATGGACACTAATGGGCAGCTTTTTTTTCTTGCTGGCAAAAGCAATGTGTAAATACCCTGCAGTTACCAATATAGCTCAGCTCCCAGCCAGATTAATGGGAGGTGTCAGCGAACACAAAAAGAAGCAAAAAAATGGAGGGGACGGTCGTGCTTCCCGCAGCCCCGTGGCTGATCCTAATGCCCCGTCCTTTTTCTATCAATCAGAGCCGATTGGCAAAGCTTTTTAATTCAAGTCTCTAAGCGGGATGATCAGCCTTTACTTAGCCAGTGTTGATTTCCACTTGACCAGACTGCCCTGCAGCAAGGTATCATCTTATGGCACAAACCTTCTTACAGGAGATCAAGAAACTGAGACCTTCCCGATCCTCCTCTTTACGGCTCCGGACCTAACGAAGGCGCCCATCGCTCTGCCTTCGTGCTGAGGGCTGGAGTCCCAGCACTGCTGCAATGTGAAACAAGCCTGGCTCCAGCAGCACACAGCCCATGGCACAGCTCCCTGCCTATTTTTAGAAACGGGGCTGATGCAAGTGCCTGCCCAGCACGGGGCTCCAGCCACCACCCACCACATGGAGGGTGGCAGCTCCAGGATGGGCTTAAGGATGTTGGAGAGCCCAACCCCACCGAGCAGAGAGATGAGCACATCGCACAGCCCCGTTGCCTTCAGCTATTTATCCTCATAGAATATCCTGAGCTGGAAGGGACCCACAAGGATCGCCGAGTCCCAACTCCTGGCTTCCCTTCCCTTGTCTTGGGGGCATGCAGCAGCATCCACGTGGAGTGGCAGTGATGTTTAAAGAACAAAAATGTAAATACCAAAAGATCGAATGTTAGATGATTCCTCTAAGCCTGTCTGTACAGTAATATTCCTATTACTGAGCACTGAAAGACCATTGCACTAATGCTCCTTATAAAACCAGCCTGAGTTTTAGTGCTCAGAAAGCTGCTTATCTGCTCCTCTGGACTAAGGAGACTCAAATGCCTTTTAATTATTAAAAGGGCTGAATTATGTCTCCGTCTAAACCTGGAAGTCAGAGGAGCCACAGACCTCTCCAAGACCTCTAAAGGAGGCGAAGTCCTTTTAAACCCGAGCTCAACTTCTCAGAAAGAACACGTGTCTTCAGGAGACATCCCTTAGTAATTTATTTCCCTGTGTGCTTTCAGCTGAACTCAGTTCCGAGTGGTTTCCATTTAACTGCCTTGATGAACCTGGGCTTTCCAGTCCTCAAGGAAAGCCCCAGCACCGAGCAATGGGGCAGTAGAAGGGAGGGGCCCATCACCTGCCCCTGGTCTGTGGGTCCCAGTCCCTCCTAAAACCATAGAATCATGCAATCATAGAATCAAGAAGACTGGAAAAGACCTCTAGGATCACCAAGTGTAACTGTCAACCTGTTGCCACCATGCCCTCTAAACCACGTTCCCAAATGCCACATCTCCACATCACGGCACAGATGAACCTTAACAAGGGACATCATTTTAAAAGGGATGGGGACCAGGGGCAGCACTGGGACCTGTGCTGAGACGGCAATAGCAGAACAGTGGGATGGGATGGGGCAGGATGAGCATCTGCCTCCCCTCGTCACCCCCTGTTCCCCCTCCCTCCCCCCACCCCCCCCTCAAATTTGGAGGCTGGGAGTTTAAATTAACAAAGCTCAATCTGCTTACTTGTACAACCTAATACAGCCCCGTAATCCTGGGAGAGCTCAGCATCAAAGGCAATCGTTTCACTTGCAAGCTGTTAGAGCTTTGAAAATGGAGTTTTGCTTTGTGGAACGGCAGCCCTGCATAAGCGCCAAGCTCCTCCAGGCCCGAGGATGACAGACAAAAGCAGCAGAGCTCTGGGGGCACTGGGTGTATGCTCTGGTTGCAGATTTATGGGTCTGTCCTGGCTTTTGTCACGCGTGCGGCACAAGTGCCGTATTTGACACTTTAAATCAAGAAACAAAGAACGTCAGCGGCAGAGGAGGCGAACCTGAGCCGAACTGATTTGTTTATCCTGCAAATCAGCGTCTGCTAAGACCTATTTCTTTCAGCTCTGAAGTTGTCATCAAGGAATATTTTGCCTTCTGTGCAGCACAGTTGCAGGCGCGGGAGGTGAAAGCTCTCGTTTTGCTCCCATCCATGGACTTCGCCCAGCACGGTTAAACCCAGCTGTGCTGTGGACCCTTCTCCATCACTGTAGCCCTCCTTTGGGCGATCTCTTTTCTCCCTCCAGGACCCTTCTTCTGTCCAGGAGCGTGTCTCCAGCTCTGCTGGTGACTGCCTGCAATGAGATGTTGTCTTCCTGCCGTAACACGGCTGCTTATCAGCAGCCCTGGCTCGGGGCTACCCCAGTGCTTCCTGGTTACAGTGCACGGCCATTATTTCCTGTTTAGAGCTGCAGAATCAGGTAAAACAACCAGCTTCTCCCCACCTTTCATATTCACAGCTGTGGGCTGCAAACTAATTAGCTTCCCTATCTACAGTCATCTCCAGCACTCCTATTGGGTCTTCTCTAAAGAAGAGCGGTGTGGAGCCTCAAGTGCTTAGGATTTTCTTGGAGAGATGAAGACTTTTAATCCTAAGTCACTACATTCAGATAGAAGCACTTTGCTCCCCTTTTCTGATCCGTCCTGGGAAGCAGAGCTGCTGAAAACAGTCCCTGTGCACGGTGTTGGTGTCCGTGTGGGAGGGCTCAAGAAGCTGCTTCACTTCTATGGCACCTCCCTGGGTCCTCTCAGAGCAGTGGCCTCAAACATCCCACTGACTGCAGCCTGGATGCGATGCACATTAGCAGAGCTTACAGCACAGCAACACTGCCATTTATGTACAAAGATTACGTTACAAACACATCCTCTGAAGGTCAGCCCAGGAGGTAGCACAGCTCTACATCCATCCCCAGGATCACAGTACAACTGCTGTGTCCCACACATCTGCCAGGGCTGGATGGGAGAGGGAAAACGAAGGCAGCACATAAGCAAAGTCCTCTCCCAGAGGATTCCACGCAGGAATTTGGAGCACTCGGATCGTCCATCTGCAAGGCATCTTTTCCAGGTCTGACCCTGATCCCGGTGCATGCTGAGGCAGGACTACGGGAATTTGTAATCAGCGCTGTAGACATGATTTAGGACCCTATAATATGTATCTCACTATCACATCGCAGTCCTTTGCATCGAGGAGCTCAAAGTATTGTATTTTCATGCATAAAGCCGGCGTCTCAGATAACTCACACCACTGTAAGAGAACTGTCCCTCGCAAACAAGAACTTAGCTGATCTGCATCCTCAGATAACCCAGGGGTCACATCAGTTATGGGCGTGATCGGGGCGGGGAGCGGTCACCCCTCCTTCACCGCAGCCTCCCCCATCCGTCCCTGCTCCCACCTCCCTATTCCGCAGTCCCCAGCTCAGACACCGTGGCCAGCAGCACCTCGTGCATCTCACCCCGACCCTCTGCCTGCAGGCTGGGGCTTGGGGCTGTCTATACATGCAGTCCCGGCACGTGGAGCTCTGCGGGTCCAGCCCCAAAGCTGTGCTGAGAAACAAATCACTGATTCTGGCTTTTTGCAGGCAACAAAACCTCCCCGATGCAAATTTCCCCGCCAGCCTGCAGAAGGTGGGCAGAGCTGAGCACGCACAGGGATGCTTTCAGAAGCCACGAGCCTAAAATTAGACTTCTAATGCCACATTTGGCACCTGAGAGC
Source organism: Oreortyx pictus (assembly GCA_036925125.1). NCBI lineage: Eukaryota > Metazoa > Chordata > Aves > Galliformes > Odontophoridae > Oreortyx > Oreortyx pictus. The sequence continues at coordinate 51,594,698 of JAUPFR010000006.1, read as the reverse complement.
TGACCTCATTTTCAGAAGTGAAAATTCACAACCTGGTGCGTGTGTGGCTGCAAACTGCGTCGCGGCCGTGAGCACACAGCGACTGCGGATCAGCTTCCCAAATCCTGCTCTGCACAGCTCAGACAGGGCTGCAGCACAGCAGGGTGCCCTATGGGACCCACCTGCAGAGCTGGTGCATCAAATCTATCCTGCAAACCCTTCCCAAATGCAGAAAAGTCTGCTCTTTCCTTTCAGGTGCTGTGCTCCAGCAGATTTGCACATGCATTTGTTCAGCTGATGAGGACACGATGCAGTTGTGAACATGAGCTCGCAGGCTGAGCCACTTGCCAGGTGAGAGTTGTTGTATTTTATGGCTTTAAAAGGAGCTGCACAAAGCCAGGAGCTTCTGCAGGGCAGTGACACGCTTCATTTTAGCAAAACCCACACGTGTCTGAGCTCCTTTGCACACACTGCACTTGGGGCCGGTGCTTGTTCTCCACCAGATGAATTATATCCTCCTTGCAGGGTTTGGTGGAAAGGGTTTTGAAAGCAAATGGGATTGTGAAACACTTTCACTGCACCTAACGCATTGCAAATAACCGTGGAAAAAAATAAAATTAAATTAAATAAAAAATGACAGCACTCTGGAATGCTGAGAAAATTGCTTTGATAAACCGAAGTGTTTAAAATAAACTTTAATAGCTGTGTTGGGAAGCTGAAGCAATATGAATTCCTCTGGAGTGAATGAGTTCAGCCTGAAGCCTCTGTGAAACTAGAAAAGAAAGAAAAAAAGCAGCACAGGGAGCAGGAATTAATCAGTGATGAATTAGAGAGGCGTGTGTCATCTCAGACGACAAAGCACACCAGCTAATATCCTTTCACATCCTCTGGATGTATTGTTTCCCAGAGGAAGATGGCATCCCATGCAGCACCTCAGGAAGGCGTTGGATGGATGAGTCCTCAGGACCCTCTGGGTCTCATCTTGCAGAGCTCTCCCTCTCAAAGCCACCTCCACAGCTTTGGCCGCTCTCGTGCTGCCCCACAGAGACGGCATCCCGTGGTTCAGCCCCTGCCCTGAGCCGGGCTGGGCAATGCCTGGTTTGTAAGGCAGGACTGCACTGGCTGCTCGCTGCTTTTTCCTGGAAGTCTCCCAGCCAGCTGCTGCTGTGGCCTCGTCTTGTTTGGCTTACAAGGTCTGATAGGATCAGAGCCTGAGATAGCGCAAGCGGAGGCCAAAAGGAGCGCTGGCACCTGCTCCTCACTGACTGCATCGAGCCCCCTGGGACCTGTTGGTGATGGTCTGTAGGGTCCCTCTTTGGGGCCCCACTGCCTGCAGCCCTCTTCTCTGCAGACTGGATGTCCCCAGTACGCATTCTAGGTCTCTCCTTTCAAAGAAGTACAACACAACCCTGCGTTTGTCTCCAGGTTTTCATTGATGTGGGTATATGCAGAGCTACTTCTTAACCCCTGCAGGCTCTGTGCTATCCTTTTGGCTCATCCTCAGGCCGTAAAAATGAGGAAAAAAAATAACCATAATGAAACAATATCTCTTGATAAAGTATCTCTGCTGTACCAGGGGCTGGGCACACACAGCAGGAGTGCAGGAGCCCCAGGTCCAGCCCCAGCTCCCCAGCAGCATCACCCAGGTGTTGTTCTCTGCTCCTCGAGGCCATGCCTTGCTCTTCCTCCACCATAACCCATCCCACTTCCCAACGTCAGCTGAGACATTTTGCTTCGCTTTTCGCACGTACCGACGGCACCCCTCTGAGAATTACATCCCACAAGTCCAAGCTTTTAAACATATACACCAATCTACACCGTTTCTGAAAGTCCATTAGTGCTGGCAGAGCCCTTGGTGTTGGGTTACAGAGCTACTTGAGGGGCAGCACTAAATCTCGTTGGCACAGGCTTAGGACCAGGACGGCCCTTTGGGTGGCCAGTGCTGGCCCCATTGGCCACGTCCCCCCACGTGCTGGTGGCTGCAACTCTGCCTACATTTGGGGACCCAGGAGCCAACTGTGGACCCGAAATGGCAGAGCCTGGCAGCAGAATGAGGGTGTGATTTGGTCCTGCCGATGTATTTTTAGACTTTCTATTTCAGACTACTCCTCTCCAGCAGAACATCTGTTGGATCATTTTATAGTCGTGATTGTTTACTGGAGACTGACTGACACTGACACCGCGGGGATATGATAATAGTATTTTTGTTGCGTAGCTGTAGATCCGTGCCACTGAAAGGGACGGAAGAGCTGTGTTTAAACACCATGGCGAAGGGAACACATTTTTAAAGCAATCATTTTCTCGCTACCTGTGAGATCCTCTAGGCTGTAAAGGACAAAAGCAATCTCTGGGCTAATGTTTGCTATTCAGAGATTACCTTGAATTTGACCCTTCTGCTCAATTTACTCTGTATAAGCTGCCGATATGGTCATGTCCAAATGCCACGTGAAGTCAATTAATCTGGGCTTTACAGTGGCAACTCTGCCCAGGGACTGCATGGTTTCTGCACTGTCAGTTCCGCCAAGCGGCTCATCCGCAGGGCACGTCAGACAGAGGAGAGCAAGGGGTTCGAAATGATAAAGTTGTGACTTATTCCAACCAAAAATGAATATAAGAAAGGAGAAGGGAGAGGGAGGGAGGCAGACAGGGCACGCGGTTTCCACAGGAAGAGAATCAATCCGGGCAGAATTTCCAGCAAGGCGCATTTAGACGCGGTGCGTAATGGAGCTTACATTGATTTTCCTCCATTTACTGTAAGGTAACTGCGAGTGAAACTGTAACAGGAAACTTAGAAATGCTCTTCACAGAAGCTATATTTAGGCAGACACACTGACATGATACCACTGAATAAAATAAACATGCAGGAGACAACCAGTCCTGGGAGACTTTCGGCTGCATTCGCATGACATGCAGCGAGTGGGGTGAGCTGTTTTCAAGCCATCTAGGCGACCTTTACTGCAGAAGCCTGTAGAAAGGCAGCGTGCTGCTGGGTAAACTGGGGGTACCTCCCCTAAATGCAGGGTTTTTCCCCCCCGAGATGAAGCAAGCCCCCTGCTCGCTGGACTGGCCACAGCTCTCCGGGCTGCCGGCCCCTTTTATATAACAGGGTAATTTATGGCTTGTTGTCAACAGAAAGAGCAATGGTTTGTTTGCCATGCCAGCGGGAAGAGATGAGTTTTCTGAGAAGCCCGGGTCATTTCTGGAGTTAGGGGCAGCTGCTTCTGCTTCAAACATTCTGACACCGCGTCCCGTGCGAAATTAAGCCACACAACTCTGCGATGCCCCCACGGTGCACAAGTAGGCTTCATTTTCCACACGGGGCATGATTTGCCCATGTTGAGTTCCCTATTGCGCCATTCCCACTACCAAGGAGCACCTTTCCCTAAAACAAGAGCTCCCAAATCCCTGAGGAAGAGATCACTCTGTCCCCAGGGCTCTGCTCCCTTGTAGGTCCTGCCGGGGTCTTTGCAGAGCAGCCATGGACAAGTCACTTAACTCCCCTGTAAGTGGGAGCAATGATGCTTTCCCTCCTCACAGCCCGCACGTGACACACGCTATGTAAATATTTAGTATTTGAGCCAACTAATGCTTGCCGGAGCGGCACAAGTGAATATCAGATCTGCAAACATTACGTCCAGGAATGCAGTAGAGAACACTATTTATTTTTATGAGCTAAGTGCACACCTTCTCCCCTTAGCTGGAAGGGCTGCTCTGCCACTGCAGGGGAAGGCGTAAATGTCTGAGCACTGTCCCAGATTTGAGTTTATTCTTCCTTGAAGGCGTCCTTGCAGGCACTAAGGGTGACGTGGTCAGAGATCTGAAAGGACACGGGTTGATGGTTGGACCAAGATGATCTTTCTGGTTTTCCCAACATTAATGATCCTGTGATTCTACAATTCCCACAAGGGTGGCAGACCTCGGGGTGCCGCCAACATTCCCCAACATCTGGGGAAGACAGAGTGTTGTGGTGAAACTCTGCCTGGCCTCTAAAGAAATGGGTATGGAGGGCAAAAGTCCTGCATGCAAATTCAGAGGGTGGTGAGGGCTGGAAGGGTCTGCAAGGAGGCACAGGGAGCTTTGCCCTTGGTCTTTGCATGGTCCTGGTGTAGGAATGGGTCCCCGAGCAGCTGGGGAATAAAGGCACTCCACAAAGGCAGAGGGTGTATTCAGACTGAGAAGGTGACCCATGTAATCTACTCTTTGTTATCAAGCACAGCCATTGTTTCCAACCTTCTGGTTTACACCAAGTGCCAAAATGATGGATTCATCTGTAGGAATCAGCCACGTGAAATCAATCCCTTGTTTTCGCATACCTGTGGTTAAGTCACTTCTGTGTGCATTAAAGCACATTTTATCTTTCTGCCCACCAGAAAATAAATCATCTCTCCTGACCCAGACCGACCACTGGGTTGATGGGTTTGCACGAGCAAGGAATTGTCCCATTTTTGCCTGCACTTAACACTTGCTTACATTAATCACACGAAGGCGATGGCCAGGCTGTTCCTTCTGCCAGGAAGAGGTGAAAACCGCACTCCGTGCTTCCAGACTGCAGAACACGCTAAGTGCTGAAGCCACACGCTAGGATAAATATGTTGCCCAGGTATTGTGAACTCTTGCAATGGCTCAAAATCCTACTGATCCCAGGACGTGGTAAATCAGCACAAGATTTGTACCACGCAACAACGAGTTCATCATGCTCATCCTATTGAGCACTGCGAGCACCAGGTGAGTGTGCAATGATCTCACCCCGGTGCAGCCCAATGGCATGGGGAGGGAGGAGGAGGCTTCAGCAGAGGTCAAGGAGAACAAAGTACAGGTATCATTTGTTGGTCATTCTGCTGTCTATTTCAGAGCTTGGTCACAGGGAGGCCACTGGGCAAGGGGATGGTTGGGACCATTTCCTTGCAGCACCAGTAGCTTGCTCCAAGCGATCCTTTGGAGTCCGCATCAGCAGGTAGCAAGCAGGTATCTCCAAACACAAGGCAAGGCATGTTCCAGCAGTGGTACCCAGAAGGGATGAGGTGGTGCGGCGTGATGTTAGGTGAAGGAATTGAAGCCTGGAGAAGGGTGATGCATGCGCGAGGTGTCGCGGACACAACACAAGCCGTCGAGTGCCATCTGCTGCTATCTGGAGATCATGTTAGCTCTGCGAAGGGCACGACACTTAGGGGTCTGCCTAATATGGAAGGAAAAGCAGGAATGAGCTCAGTGGTGCTGCATCTGCTCTCCAAGGCTAAGGACAAGCAGGGAATGGGTCTGGAAATTGTATAGACCTGTCGGCTGGCTAAGCACAGCCCTGATGCAAACGTAGCCGTGCCCCTGCTCTTTGGAGGAAAGTCTTTCCCAGTGATGTTTTTCTTGCCACAAAATGTTAATAACGTGGTGTGAGGTCCTTGCAGACAGTTGATTGCTCTTCCAGCTGCAGAGCTCTCTGTGGTGATGTTTTGTGCTGCTGGAAGGACGGCTGGGAGGGCACAGCAGTGCTGGCAAAGTGCAGGCATGGGCTGCAAAGCAACTGGAGCTTCTGAGCTGCAGCATCGCATGGGAAGCAGCTGGGTTGGCACAACTCAGTCCCAGAAACTTGTGCCCAGTGTCCAGGTAGAGCCAGAAGGAATCTGGGCAGTGTTTGCCGCTTTCACAACCAGTCCTTTTCTTTCCTGGGGATAGACAGAACTGCCACGTTGATATGTGACATGTAAGCGACCAAGGGAAAGAAGTGGAAAAGAGGATGGTCGCCTGCCACAGCCCACAGCTCCCCAGACCATATCTCCATCATGTCAGGGCTCTGCCAGAAGTGAGAGGATCCACCCAGAGACAGCACTGCATACAAGAGCACCTTAAGCATTCCATACCTGAGGAAATACAACCCCTTCCCGTGGTATTCTCCTTGACCTCTCCCTCAATACAAAGCAAGGTTCTGCTCTGGAGCCCATGCCTTGTCTCGGTACATGGAGTCAGCTGCAAACACTGGGCAGAGGCTGCCAAATTTCTCTGCTCTCAGATCATGCAAGACCTGCAATTCTGGAATGCGCGTCCCGGTGATTATTGCACTGCAGCCCCGTGTGAGTTTGGCCCCTTGCCTCGCTTCCTTCAGGAAGGGCTGACTTGGTGAAGAGGGAAGATTCATTTACCAGAGCTGTAACAGCTGCAGCGCAGTTCAGTTCTCTGCCGGTCTCAGGTCTCTCCTCCTGAGAGCTTTCTCTCGCAGGCCCTGCCCCGGTAATGGTGACGTCTTTAGAATCGGATGGGGCAGCTGCTGGATGGAAATGCTGTGTTTGTGAGGACCCAAAGGCAGAGGCTGGAGGACAGCTCCCACACGGCAGCTCAGGAGATGCACCAGGGCTGTGGGCCTGGCTGGAGTGGAACCCCGCGCTGTGTGTGCCAGCAGCACCTGCTCGCTGTGAGTCAGCCCAAGGGCAGGAGCCTCTCGAGACAACATAAGAAGGAAAGCAGATATTTAAGTAATTAGTCACAAGCATAATGGCTTAAATGAGAGCGTGCTGGAGGCCGCTGGGCCCTGCTTTACCAGAAGCTGCTCTGTGCTAGGTGCAGGGGTGCCCTGCCCAGCAGCACCTTGTCCCTTGCCAGTGCCAGGGCCACCAACAGGCAACATGCTTTTGGCCTCTCCTCCTCCTCGCTGCTCCGTTAGCTGCTGCTGCTTACCCCAGCACACTGCCAGACAGACATCTACAGCAACACTTGGGAATTGCTGCAACCCAGACCAAGGGAGCGGAGGGGTGAGATGCTGACAGGGGGTGGCACGTTGACGCTGCTCACAGCTGGTGACCGATCTTCAGTGCAAAAAAAGGACACTGAGGGTAAACCAAGTGCCCGTCTGAAATGAAAACAGTCAACAAACAAAGAGAATTCAAATGGAATGGTCTGAACGTAAAAATGCAGAGGCTGAAACTTGTATTAATAGACGTCTATTGCATTTAAGTAGTGACTAGAATATATCCTATTAATAGACAGGAACACAGAGAGCGCTGCTATTGGTAAATGTGGTTGAAGCCTTTCTGCTTAGACATTTTTGCTAGCAGAAACAGTCATTTTCACATATAAAAGCCTTTCTGTATTCCAGAAAAGAAATTCGGGCTTTTCTGAGGAATGCCATAACGCTTTAATGCCACTAAAACTTCACCTTGACAAAAATATCTCAGCAGGAAAAGGAGCAGAAGAGATAAGGAGAGGATTTTCTTGGTCCACTTTAGCCATTAGCTTAAGTGATATCTCGATTTCATGACCTCTAATAAAATGTTAAGCTACAAGACAGGGAATGGTCCCTGCACTATGAAGTTTTTTCTGTCTCTACTGAATGTCTCTATAAACATTCTGGCACAAAGCAAGAAGTTCTGATAAGAGATATTGCTGACAAATTCCCAGCTGCGTTAGAACATAAACATAAAAGAGAAAACAAAAGAATAACCCCCAAACACAAAAAGGTAACAATTTATGTTAAGAAGAAGAAAATCAATTGCTATAAACAAAGAAAGAGGTTTGTATTAGACTTTTCTTTTGTGTAGCCCTCCTACTTCAATCTGCCTTAGGAACTGGAGGCAGACTTTTTTTTCAGTGTATATCAACCATTTGCTTATGAGGTCTATGAAAATACACTATCAAATTTAAATTGTTACTTCTCGTCTGTTGCCTGGAGGCAAATCCTCTGCACAAAGAAGTAAGGCTCTGTGGCCACATCCTTCCTTACAGTAAAACAAATGAGAGCAAGGAGGGAATAAAAGTCACCAGCAAAACCCACTCCTTCTGTTTAAAATTATAGATGTAAGCAAAGAGCCCAGGGAGCAGCCCATATTAGGCAAAGTGCACTCTTTTCTTGTAAAAAGTTTGAAGAATTGAAGGCCTGCTGTCCACACTTACAATCGTCAGCACACTTGTGTATTGCAAATGAAAACAAGAGGAGATGCGAGGACACTGGAGCAAAAGGAGGGGTTTGGGCAGGATAAGAGGTGGATGGGGTGAGCACACAAGGCACAGCACTGCCCCTGATCACAAACCCAAAGCTCATTTTAGCCCTGAGAGCCTCACCGTGTGTGACAGCGCTGGGTAACCCAGCGAGGACATTGTGCGGAATCCAACCTGGCACAGAGACACAATGAGAGGCCGTACCTGGGTCAGGATCTCAGGTATGACTCCTGCCAGCCCCGCAGCTGGAAATGCGCTCATTGGTATCTGGTCTCTCTCAAGCCTCGGGGATCAGATTGGTTTATGAACCTGCTTATACTAAGAGCAAACAATTTATCACTGCGGATTTTCCGTGGAGTCGCCTCGCTGTTGTTCCTCCGGCCTCGCCGATACCTGCCTGCACCCGCTGCTTTGGGAGCCCTGCAGCCCCTCAGCCCCAGCAGGCACCTCTCCTTCCTCCTCCCTCACAACACACCACCAACTTGGCATTTTGAACCTTTCCTCTTGCTTTTCCCATCACTCTTCCTGCAAGGTGGAACTGATCACAGATATTGCATAAATGGCACTGGTGCGTAACATGAGCAGGAATGGTGCAGTCTGCAACAGGCAGTTTTCTTCCTGCCATGCTGTGGCTTTGGGGCTGATTGCACCACAATCAAAAAGGTGTGTGTGTGTGTTTTTTTTTCCTTCCAGATAGGCTCCACATACCACATAGTGTGTTTAAAATTGCTGCATCAACAAATCAAAGTAAACAGCCTTCTCTCCTCTGTGAGATGATGAAAAACATAAATTATGTGGTCTTTAAACAAATGGTAAAGAGTTTCCTTATTAGGCTTCAGGGTCCTCTGTGTGTATATGCCCCTTGTAAAATCCTTGTCATTCCTGGGTCTGTAGATCTGTATAATGTTCTTCACAGATTCAATTGAGTGGTCAGCATACCACGCCTGGGCTGGGGGATTTGACACAGGCAGACACGCACCCATGTAGATATTTATAAACTACAGTGAAAAAGTTGAAATCTCTGCTGACTCTTTGGTAGAAGTTTTCTTGAAGGTGAAAGCATGTCTTGCTTCCAGTAGACTTCCTTCTCTGTTTCCCTTCCATAACATTTTCTCCATCTCTTGGCTTGCATAGAAACCACAGCATCATGGAATCATAGAATCATTTGAGTTGGAAGAGACCTCTAAAGGTCATCTAGTCCAATTCCCCTGCAATGACCTCTTGCTTTACTGGGTAAGAAAGACAAAGAGGAGTGTCCGCTTCCTCTCTGGGGACATGATTTCATCCTTCTCAGACACCCATAGTCCACTTCCATGTCCCCAAACCAAGAACCCAGATGCATTCTCATCCACTGCTTTTTCCTTACTACCACCTTCTTCCAGGGCATAACACTGAAGAGAATGTGAAAAGCAAGGAAAACCTCACTTGAAAACCCAAAGAAGACACTAAGGACACCAAAGCTTTGCTCAGCTTCCCCATTTTGGACTGTAACCAACATGCGCATGGGATTTTGGGGTCCATGGGTGGGAAGAGTTACGAGGCATCGTGCAAGGAGCAGCCCATCTGCAAAGGGACACTGCTGTGGCAGTTTGCTACCCAAGAGCACCTGAGAGTGTCTGAATCAGGGCCAGCCATTCCCTGCAAAAATAATTTTGCTTAAACAAATAGAATCTAGATCATTGTACTTGTTATAGGAAATATCTTGAATAAGGCAAATACTGAGGTTATCAGAGGAGATATGTCTTATCTAAGGCAAAGGGCAATTTTTAGGAGGGTCATCACTGTTGACTGATTAAACACAATTCTGATGTGATGTCTGGCATGTACTTACCCATGGAAATGCCTTATTTCTCCTGTGTAGCCGTTGATAGCAAAGCCTCGGGGCTGGTCTCCTGCCCAGCTTCTACTTCCCATGCAATCATCTGTTATCTCAAAGCAAATGTAAAACAAGGGAGGAGAACCAACAAGAACTCTGCAAAATGGGGTGCTGAACAACATCTAGGCCTCCAAGGACTACAGCAACAAAATATGAAGTGTTTGTGGCTTGCTGATATCCCACCATTCTGGCAATTCTCCATCTTGTTCCTACAAATTCACCCCACCATGTTGCTGGGTCCAAATGGAGATGTAACCCACATTAAGGGTAGCAGATCTCTCTGTCTGCCTTACCTGAATCAGTGAACAAATATCCTAGGATCAAGCCATGAATTTGAAGTCTCTGAGGATGAGCTCTTTTTTGGGGCCTTAATTCTCATGGACACTTATGGATTGTTCATATCTTTGGAACTATAACTAGGACCTCTTGACGTTTTAGCTAGGGTGGAAATCAAAAGAAGAACAAATACTGCACAGATGAGAAAGTGCACAATTCACATGAGGGCATGCAAAGGGGAAAAATGTTTTCCTCAGTTAGTTAAGGAGATTGTTTTCAATTAAATGGGCATTTTTGAGGTGATGAGCATTGTGAGGGTTACTTTTGGCTTTGACGTCTTAGCATGTATTGCAGTTGGCTTCTTTAAATCACCACTTTTTAAAACCCCCAAGGTAAGACTATCTACAGTTTCTTTTTTGCTTTCAGCACTATCAGTCCTTCATAGTGCCGCATACCTTTATCTGCTTACTGCCAATTTCACTTGTCCCACATGGTGAGACTCCCCTGGAGTACCAGTCATGTTTCATTTACCTCTATTCCAAGGAACTCAATCATTTTAAAAGGGATTGGAGTTCACCAGTGGGTGTATGAAATCTGGGCAAATCTATGTGATGTAGGAGTCCCCAGTTTTTCAGCCACCGTGCAGCTACGAAGTGCACGATGAGCGGTTCACTCCACCAGCGTTGGCAGGCTGTACAAGGCAGCAGATGACTGTGTAACACATTTCAAGCGATTACCGTGAATCAGATTTAGCCCCTGCTTTCATTGAGGGCTGCTCACCATTATCTCCTGCAGAGACTGTTTCACGCGTCAGCTTCGGGGAAGCGAGCACCAGAATGCCTCTCCCTGTAGATCCATAGGTGCAGAGAGAGATGCAGAAGGAGGCTGATGGGTTGCATCTCCTCTTTCTTACTCTACACTGGGGTGTCTGTTGCTCTCGTGCACAGTGGCTGTGAGGTGCACCCTGCTCCTCCTGCTCTCGTCTTTGCCCATGCATGCACTGACGGTGTGGATGCTGCCTTATCTTTATTCCTGCTAAGCCTTGTTATCTGGACTCTGCTGTTTATTGCTTAAGAGATCCCCATGTAGTCGTCTGGTGGCTGCACACGTGGCCTGTGATATAAAGGAACAAAATGGAAGGGCACTTCCCATAGACCCAGAGTATATTACAGCAACCAATGATTCCTGCCAGACCCCACGCAGCCAGGACATCAAACAGAATTTCAAAACTACTGACATCTTCACATCCAAGTGGCTCTTTGGCACCAGGAGAAAGAGAGAGACAGAAAGCCCTCCTGCCTGCTCAAGGAGGAAGAGTAGCACCAGTGACACAGCACTCTGCTGCCCAGAAGAGCTGCTAATGGCCTTCCTTATCTCCTGGCAGAAGCCGCTGGGGATCACCATCTCCATTTCCACCCATCCCCACTTCCCATTAGTTCAATCTGCAGCAAAGGGGAAGAATAAAACATTTGCAGCACTGATACACGAGGCCACCTCCATGGCTCAACAAAGTAAAGATGGGCAATGCAACTTATCAGGGGTTGAAAGGCAAAGAGGGATTAGAAGGACACTGCTTGGATTTAGATGTTCTGGGGCTTTCTTTGCCCAGCCCAGTACCTGCACTGTTCCTGCAGCAGTGTGCACCACTTGGACAGAAAGATGTGGAAGCAGCATTAAAGACATTTTTTCTTGAGCAAAAAGGGAAAGATTCGCCCCCTCTGTTTTCCTCCTGTTGTGAAGCATCCCCTGAAGATCATCGTGCCTTCCCCCAAGTTTAGATATAGTGGTGACAGGAACACCAAAAAGTCCTTAGAAAGCGAAATTTGCTTTGACTGTTGTAACTCAGCTGGGGAGCTGATTTATTTTCTTTGCAGCCCAGAGCCCCCGTTTTTGGGTTGGATGAACAGCACGCAGGGGCCCAGTGCTCAACCTGGGCTTTGAGCAGCGCCCCATGAAGCATTTGCTTTGCTCAGACCCCAACGCGATGGCGAGCGACCAGCAAGTGAATCAGTGCGGTGCTGTGAATCTGTTTATCAGATAGCAACAATCATTTGTGGAAGCGTCTTTTGTAGCAACAGAAGAGCCTATTTGCTGGTAGCACTGACTAATGTAAATGAGGATTAATTAATGTTTTCCTGCAGTGATGTTGGCACCGATAGCGCCTTATTCATGTAATTTAATTTCTATTGACAGGCTGCTAATGGAAACGGATAGCGATGGGTGTCTCTCCCATCAGGCACACTCTGCCACAGAAATAATTCTCGGAACTGGCAGTTGGTCTCGATCATCGCTGGAAATGTGAGGCAGTGGAAAGGGACGACTCAGAAACAAGAAACAAAGGGATCGTTGTCTGACCCGCAGCAATCACTGCCCAGGTGATTGAAGCAGGGTGAATTTGGGGGCTTGGCTGCTGCTGGGGTCCCAAATGGTGGCTGCACACCTTCCCAGCAGGCAGCAGCGCGTGTACAGTGAGTGGTGTGTAGGCAGCCTCAAAGCTGCTGCCTCCATCTAAGAGTCCCTTCATCCCTGGGAACTTGTAACTTTGCAAGGGACCATGATTTCCTCCCAGATGTAGCAAATCCCACATGAGAGTGACCCAAAGTCCTTCAGACATCACCACCCTCCTTATGTAACTGAATGGTAGGACAGCATCTTTCAGCATGTCCATGTCTTCACACACCACCAAACGTCTGACACTGCAAAACTTTTAGCTGAGAAGATCCTTCCTGTGGCCGCCCTGAAGTGCCAAAGGCCATGTTTTGGGCCGTAAGCCTGCTCATATGACAGCCAGCAGAAAAATGCCTCAACATGTGGAATGTGCCTGGTCATGGGGGCTGGGTGGGGTGGAATGAGAGGAACTGACCTGCCACAACCAAGCTGGAACAAAGCCCAGCTGCACCTCTCTGACAGACACGAGCAGCACAAAGAAAGAGCCCCCGCAGCCTGTAGCTGCCCCGGATAACTCTGCTTGTCCCCACAAGTCACAGCCTGCAGCTCTCCCTCTAATCTGATCACCCTCTACATGCTCACCGCTGGCATTTGCTTAATCTTCATTCCTTCACGACCCTCCATCCATGTCCTTTCAAAGGGAGAGCAATCACCTCTGCCCTCCAGGTATGCAGACACCCCACTCTGACCAAACTGCAGGCTTCTTGCTGTGCTTTGTCCTGATTTCAACAAGGAAAGCCACTCAGAAAATGAAATCCTTGCCACCTCAGGTCAAAGCACCCAGAACTGGAGGACACTGATTCACAATAGCCAGTGGTGTCCAAGTGGACCAGAACTCTTCCCCATGCACTGACACGTGGGGTTGGCTGTCCAGCTGTGCCCCATGCTCTGGCTGGTGGCAGCAAAAAGCTGTGGTGGCCCTCCCAGTGTCCTGGTAGTTGAAACCGTTGTTCTACAGCAATTTATTCCCTGCTGCCATCTGGGGTATCTCCTTGTTCTGTGAGCTTAGCCATGGAGATCTTTGGCTGCCACCATGGGTGTCTTTAGGCAAGGAGCCAAAAGCAGCGGAGTGCACTCACACTTGGCCGGGCTCCAGGGGTGTTCCCCATCCCTCCTCCTGCTCACACTGAACCGAAAATAGCTGGGAGGAAGGAGCAGAAACACCTCCACATCCTCCTGCTTAGGGCACCCCCAAGGAGAGCACTCTGCGTTTAGAATGAGCTGGGGGAGCAGGGAGAGGAGCACAGGCCCTGCCTCTCCTTGTCATAAGGCTCATTTAGGTTTGTACAGAGAAAGGATGCTCTCAGGATAGTTGAAGGTAAAACGTTAAAAAGAGCTGTTTGAGAGCTTGGATTTTGCAGATAACAGTGTGAAGAACTCCAGTTTCCAGGTTCATGCTCATCACAGAGGCGTTTCTGTACTTTACTATGCCTTCCTGCAAGCACCTGCCTGCAAGAAATCCCAAGTGTCCCATCAGTGCCAGACGCACAGCCCCGGCTCCTCTTCATGAGGATGCCAGTGTGTGCTGCAGTGCTGCTCCTTGCTCCTTTAGCACACTGTGGCCTGGATGGGGACACCTTTGCTGATGGCCCTAAGCCTCCAGCAGCAGGAAGGCAGAGCAGCCAGCAGCATGACAGCAAGCTGAAATCCTTGTTGGGACATGTAAGAGCATGCAGCACATTTGGGTGCCAGACAGAAAGTGCAGCTGTGTGTTTGGGATGCTCGGTGCTTTAGGTCTGGGGTGTGCTCTGGATGTGGCTCCACGTACCCTTTTTCTGGGGGCCTCATTTTGCGATGCATTGGCACCAGGGAGCTGGTGGGGTCACCGTCCCTGGAGGTGTTCAAGAACCGTGGAGATGTGGCACTGAGGGACATGGTCAGTGGGCATGGTGGGGGTGGGTTGGGGTCGTGCTAGATGATCTTAGTGGTCTTTTCCAACCTTAATGATTCTTTGATTCTACATGATGCTATGTGAACCAACGCCGCCTACCATCTTCTGAGCACTGTGCCTGCTGATCTTCCATTAGTAACAGCACGAATAGCAATGTGCCACCCCACATCTTCACTGCCACCCCACGCAGACTTCCCCTATCCATTTCACTTACAGAAGGCAATAATTACATGTTTTACATGGGAAGACACCAGCAGCATTGTTCAGCTCGCAGAATCTGCACCGCTCTCACAGCCTCAGAGGTACACAAATAGCCTCTTTAATGCTCCCCACGTTCTGTTGGGACGGGCAGTTGCTATGGTGAGGATTCACGGTGCGGACAGTGCACGTGGGTAACTCAGCTCACCAGCCTGCACGTACCCAGGTAGGAGTGAAATGCTTTGCAGGGCAGGGGCGGATGATGCACAGCATTGCACAGCAGGCAGCGAAGGCGCTGAGCGGAGCTGCAGATGGGACCTATCTGCTCCTGCAGCCCTCGAGGCAGGCTGGTGGAGCATCGCTTCCACTGCCTGCTGCATTCTCACCACGCGACGAAGGCTCTGGGGCTGTCAAACCATCAGTTCGGTTTGACAACAAACTTATTTCACATAGATGGTTACATTTAAAGAAAAGAGGGAAAAAAAGAAAGCTGTCGAAGCTGGAGAAGTCCACAGATGCTTCCTAGAAGTAGAGCGTTATTTTGCGATCTGGCACCCGTGTTTTAGCAGCCTATAAAAGGTAAAGTTGGTACTACAGCCAGCTACTTGCACCGCACAAATAGGAGCTGTGAATGTATTCTGGAAGTAATGTCACAGAGGACCAGATGGGAAATGAGCAGCACTCATTCTAATTTAACAAAGACAGCTAACCCAGAGCGTGCATTACCACGGAGCATTTTTCATCTGCCTCCATTCAGAACAGATTCTCGGTACCATTTCTATGCGAAGGAAATTGAAGGAATACTTGCTCCGTTGTGGATTACTGCTGTTTCAGAACTGGAAAACTTCAGCATCAGGACCTAGGTGTAACACGCTTTGTCTGGAAATACATGCAAGGACACAGTACACCCCATGGGCAAGAGTGCAGCCATCTCCTGGGGCATCAAAGAATCACAGAATCGTAGCATGGCACAGGTTGGAAGGGACCTTAAAGATCACTGAGTTCCAACTCCCTGCAGTGGACAGGTGTCAGTCCATGTAGGATGACTGCAGGATTTGGGGCTCTGGGAAATGCTGCTGGCCTGAAAGGAGGGACTGCACATGGGGAGTGGTGTGGGGGCTGCGTGGGACCAGAAAATGCAGTTTGCACCCAAGGCAAGAGCAGGTCCCATCCCCATCTCCATGTGCAAACATGTAGGCAATGGCTTGTGCTCCAAACCTGTGCTCTGAACTGCACTTCAAGGACTGAATGTGAAGCTTGTTTGGAGGCTGTCAAATCCCTGGTGTGCTCACTTTTGGCTCCTTATGGGCTGCATCAAGTGGAACAAGCTCGTTCAAGGAGAGGGACTTGAGTGCACAGGAATCTGTGGGATTTCTTTATGTGTTTAGTAGAGTTTAGATCCTATTTTTAAACAAAGCACCATTTTCATTCCCTCTGTTTTTCCCCTTAAATATTTAGAGGGGATTAAGTACAGAAAACAACCCACATCCTGAGCTGTTTTTCCAACTTGAATTCAGTCTATTTATTCATTCATTATCGGAACCTCTCTCAACTCCCAGCCTCCTTCATGCAGCTCAACTAAATCCCCCATTCTACCCCATTACAAACCCAAAGTTTAATGACATTCTGCTCTGCAGAACTCTGCATTTTAAACACAGCCCTTATCTGTGATGGCAGCACAACTTCAGCTCCTTGCTGACAGCTATCTGCCCCTCTCCAGAGCACTCTCTGCCCATGGGAAAGGCACAGAGAAACCTGTACCCATTCCTAACACAGCTCCTGCACTAATGTGGGGATCCCTGCTCCGTAATAAGCAGTCTGGGTCACACTACATTACCATCATGTTTCCATCTGACCTTGAAAATCTGATCAAAATGCACAGCTCTGGCTGCGAGTTGACACTGTACACAAAATGTTTTTTGCATGACCAAAGCACCTGGTTTAATGGGTCCCTTCTGTTCCCCACGCTTTGCTTTGTAGAATCACTCAGCACTGTGGGTCTCTGCATCACTCCTATGAGGTCTCTGCACTGCACCCCATGGGGTCACTGCACTAACACCATTTTGTAGTGTAGTTCACTGTGATTAAGATATATCTGGGCCTGATGAAAGTGCTGGCTGCCCATGTGCAAATGAAGCGAGGTGCACGCTTTGAGGCTTGCTCATTCTTGGCTTTGAGAATTTAGAAAGCAATGCCATACAATGTGTGGGGAATCACCATGGCCAGGAACCAGGCAGGCTGGAAAAACCTTAACCTGCAACTAGGTGCAGTCTGGTGCATCAGATCCCTCACACCCCGCAATGGTTGCTCCCTGCTCGCAGCGCCTACAAAGCTAAGGTGCAGGTCGTGCCCCATTCATTGGGACTGGAGTGATAACTTAAATTGGTTTCTAAAATAGCCGCCCTTGCTGGCTAGGGCAAAGAAAGCAGCATGAATCTTTATAGGCAAGAAAGACTGATCATCTCCATCCCTCTAAAATCCTCCCTCACCCCTCCTCTCCTGGAACAAACACACTTTTTAAAAGGCTTTTAAATAATATCTTGTTCCTTAACAAAATTACAGGAGCAGTTTCCTCCTTTAATAGCACTCTTGTTCTTGGTAATCTTGTTTTAGCTACAATTTTTGATGGGAGAGCACTGGCAGATGAATCATCTGTCGCCCCTCTTGGATGTTTTGCCTGGCTCCAGGAAGGAAGATTCTGGTTTGGAGCACGGTCTCTTGTTAGGAAGAGGAAGCTCTCATTTATGCCTGCTTTTAACTAGAAGTGATAAAATTTTTATTTTAATGGCTAATCACGGCAAAAGCAGATGAATTGTGACTCTGGACTCTGATCCAGCACAATGGATAGCATGGCCCTGGCTCTGAGTCACTTCTTTCAAATGAATTGAGCTGTCTTCTGCAAGCAAGAGCATCTGCTGAGCTCCTGACCACCTCCTTACAGACAGCACTGGGAGGCACCAGCTGAAAGAAGGGCCAAAGGCTGACCAAGATCCAGGTACTAACGGAGACACACTGTGGAAGTGTTTCAGTTCAGGAGATAGAAACCAGGTCTCTGTTCTCTTATCCAGGATAACATCAATGACAGTAGCTCAGTCTGAATCCAGACTGGGTTTCAATTAGGTAAATTTATAACTGGTGATCAGAGTTAGCCTTCAATGCAGAAGAGCATCTCTGGACTAGAAATTAATGCAGTTAGGATCTGCAAGGACTGGTTTCAAATGCAAACAGGTAAATACAAGCATCAAATACTTGGGTAGAGGCATATAAACCAGGGGAAATACCATTACTCATAGCATGATCGTTGGAGGGATATTGAAGAGGACAGTGGATCACCTGATGAAATAACACACGCTGTAATTCATTAGAAGAGATTAAAATCTTGATACATAATCAAAAATGAGGATTGAATTTGACTGTAACCAAAGAGAACGAACCACTTATAACATGCAAGAGGAATGCAGCTTTGGTGAGAATGACCATGAAAACCAGAGTTCAAGAGTTGTCAGAAAGGAAGGAAGGAGAACAGCAAAATAAACACAATGGACTTCCAGAAAGCATATTTCAAAAACCTCATAGAACTGATAATCATGAGAAACAAGACTCGGAGAAAAGGGAATTCAGGAAAGTTGGCAGCAGCTTAAAGAAACAATGGCAGTAAGGACATCAATTCAAACAATCCCAGCAGAGGAGGGAAAGCAACTGTCGCAAGATGATGTGCTTAAATCATCACCACTTCACTGATCTCTAACGCATGAAGTAGTGTCTTCAGAAAACAGAAACTAGATTCACATGCCTATGAATGTGAACTCATGGCCTGAAGGTGTGGGGACCAAATCAGAAGAGTGAAGAAACAGAGAATCAGCCAGCAGGATCAATGGGACATCAAGAAAACTTCAAATACATAGGCAGTGACATGGAGGCCGTGGGAAGAACTACCCAAAAGGGTAGTAGAGAATGATGAGAGTGGAAGTATTTACCTGCTTTACTTCAGCTTTTAGTAAAAAGATCTCCTGTGCCAAAATGGTTACCATAGTTAGTGCTGATAGATGGCAGGGAAAGAACTCAGTCTAAAAAGAGGTGAGTATTTAGTTGGGTTAAATACTGTACTCTTGTACTGCTTGTTGAAGCAATCCCATGCTGGTTAGCAGCTCTCTGAAGAGAACCTCCGCAGTATCAGAAGATGAGAAAAGGGATTTGCAAACACTTTTTGAAAAAGGAAGGATCTGAAGAATGATGCACAAGACAGCTTGGTTTGAATTCCCAGAGAGAACTGGAACAAATAAATATTCTGGAAAATAACAAGGGGGTGTGCAGCAGTTAGCACACATTTGTGAACTCAGCAGCATATTTTTCCTTCCACTGGGGCAGCAGGGTATGAAAGAGCACGTAGATGCAACAAGCCCATCCTTTATTGGATCATTTTATGATCCCTTGATTTTGACACTCACATGATACTAGCATAACTAGAAGACATAACCTAAAGCTCCAAGGGTAAAAATGTCTTCAATGGATGGCAAACCAAACTGAAGTCAACAGTACTGGACTTCAACAAACAGAACTGGACTTCAGCAGTATTTGGACTAGATGACATTTAAAGGTCCCTTCCAACTCAAACGATTCTATGATCCTACAATAATACCCTGCAAAAAAAAAAAAAAAGAACAAACAAACCCAAGCCCTCCTTTTCTCTAAAAACCTACATTAAAGCAAGCATGACGCTTGCAAGCATGGCCAGGAGTGATTCCTGCCTCCTCTATGACATATTTCTCTCTCCTCACTCAGCACTACTGAGGTCTTACTGGAACTCTGCACACAGGATTTAAGAAAATCGAAGAACAATTGTGAAGAGACCAAAGCAGGGCCAGTCAAGGGTGTAGCAAATCTGAACTACCATCACAAGACCAAAAAAATGATTTTTTTTCAGTGCAATTATCAGGCATCAGGAGGAGGCACAGTAGTTGTCTTCAAGTACATAAAGGGCAGTGGTGGATATGGAGGGAACACGCTGTGCTCCACATCCATTGCAAATAGGTCAAGAAGTGGGATCAAAGAGCAGCAATACATACAGCACCATCCATTTCCCGATAGTTAACTGCTAGAACAAGTGATCTCAGCTGAGAATTTCTGTCTGGGGATGCTTTTAAGAAAAGGACGGATACCCATCTGTTATGCAAGAAGCAGGCACTGTTTGTTCTGCTCTGTGGAATGGGATAAAATAGATAATCTCTGGATATCCCTTCTGACCTTATTTTCTGTGATTCACACACCAGGAAAGCCACGGGTAGAGATTTCTGGCTTTTTTTGAGGATGACTGCAATGAACTTTGAGAGTGAAGGCCAGTTGCGGGTACAGCACGGCTCGGTCCATCTGACAAGTCTCAAACTTGACTGTTTTCATGAGAATCCACAGAGACGAGGCACTAGAAAAGCAGAAGCTTCACTCCTAGGGGAGCACACTGAGCCACAGCAGTCATATCAGCTGAGCTGGCTTTCTGCACTTTTTCCCCAGAGACCTGTGAACAACTCACTCCCACCCACATCTTAAAACCTTTGAGCAGGGCTCTGAAATGTGGGAGGCAATCAGCCGGGAGTAACTCAGAAAGTCTGTGCCTTTGCTACATTTCTCCCATTTCATTAATATTGTCGGCCTTTAGAACCAAGCTCTACAGACTGAAACCAACCAGCTTCAGAGGCCAGATATCACATATGCTTCTGCTGGCAGAAGACCAGGCCCCAGAGCAGAAAGCTGGCCAGGCAGCAAGGCTGAGATGTTGGGAAGCCACCTTCCCTCTGCTCCAGAGCCCTCAGAAAACGGTGCCAGCCCAGAGCTGGAGTTAGGAAAGGGTGCTGCCAAGACCTCAGCTCCTTTCTGGCACAGCTTCCATCAGGCATAGCTTTGCTTGCAAAGCTGGAGTCTGGACAGGAGACAGATGCAAGCAACACCTTGTGCCTTCTCCAGTTTGTCTTCGCTTGGGGTGTGCATGCAGCTCAACCTAAGGATACTCGCAGGTCTCCGCTGGAAGGTAACTTATGATTACATCCTCGCATTTCAAGCCTGCTTGCTTCCATGAAGAACATACATATGTATGTGTGTACACACTCATTAAACACAATACATGCACCATCCAAATCCAGCAGCACTCTCTTCAGTCAAAGGAGAAGACACGTCTTTGCCATGCCAAGTCCACAGCAAAGCTCAAAATACCTTGCTCCAGCCAAGTTCCACAAAAAGAGAAAAAAATCCTCTGGTTACCCTCTACCTCTCTTCCTCAGGAGCTCTCTCCATTTGTACCATTAGCTCCAGCCCTCCACACAAAGGAGGAAAGGGAGAAATTAATTCTTCGCAGCTGGTTCTGTCCTGCAATGCCTTGCTCTCAGGACAGGCAGCTGTAGCCTCTCTGGCCAGAAAGGGAGGGTTAACTCCTACCCTGCCAAGTTTCAGATGGAGAACATCCAAAATGATCTTCTTGCCTTTAAGTTTCCCAAGCGGACGCATTCTGGCCTGGCTAAAATGAGGCATATGTCCACATCCAAGCACACGCTGACTAGTTCCCCGTACCTCTGAAGTCTTAAAGGCGAGTGGAGAAACCCTGCCCCTTCCTAGCTCCTATGATCCTCTGGGAGATTGCATGCAAATGATTTAATGCGCATACTTGCTAAGGATTTGCATACAGGCATAAACTTAACAGAGCGTGAAAGCCGAAATCCTGGCCCAGAGAGCTGGGAGAGAGGAGGTGTGGGGTGCGGGAGCCCCACCCTGCCTGTGGGACACAGTGAGCGGGTCCTCCCCAGCTATAGGGTCTGATGTTCTCCAGCCACGTCCCTGGTGCAGGGTGCGGAACTGCAGGCTTGAGCTTAAAGTGAGGCACGAGCTCCCTCAGCCCTTCTTCAACCTTTTCCCTGCACACAGCCCCTAGTCACAGAACGGCTTACATTGGAAGGGACCTTAAAGATCACGGAGCTCCAACTGCCTGCTGTGGGTTGGTTGCCACCCACTAGTTCCCACTTGCAGTCTGAAGGAGAAAGAGAGCCATGGGAGGGGATCTACAGGTTTCTGAGCTCGATAACTCTTGTTTTGGTGGGAAGGGAGAAAGAGGAGTGCCTCAAACTTGTGCTGGACATGGGGAAATTGTGTTGACTTGCACAGAGTAGCACACAGGTGGGATGCTGCCCCAGGTGTGTTTCAAGGGATGGATTGCTCAGCCTCCTCCCAATTCACCTAATAATCCAACACCTGGACTTGTCTGATAGCTCAAAGTTCATGTAATGCAAAATATTTTTGCTGCTTTTCCTTCCAATCATCTCTGTGCATAACTACAATGAAGCAGCTCTGTGTGCCTGCAAAAGAATGAAAGTCCACAGCACTCAAACAATGGAGTTGGACTCAGCAGTCCTTACGGGTCCCTTCCGACTCGGGTGTTCTATGATTCTCTGACAATGACAGCGAGCTCAGTGAGAGAACAGGCTGAAAACGGGGCTGCAGCACCAAAAAGAATGAGCATTTCCCTAAACAGAAAGAGAGAATGCCTGGAAATAGCTGCTCCCTGCTCCTGCAAAATCAGGTTACAGCAAGAAAAGGCATTTTAAATGGCACCGGAGTTTTTGAGTACCGTAGAATATTTACAAAGGCAAAAGCAAAACACGAAAAGACCACGCAGTGTGCTCGAGGTAACAAAGCAATTGTGCAATGCAGCAGGTAACCGAGCTGGGTCTGCGGAGCCCGAGCATCTGCCGTAACTCCTGGATCATCTTTCTTCTGTATTGCATTTGCTCAGCGTGGTGATAAAAATATGTCTTCCTCCAGAGGCAGATTGACCGCGTAATGCTGAGCGCAGATGATGAGGTTTTGCGTTTGTTTATGATGATACGCGCAAACAAAATACCTGTCTTGCAAAATAGTTTGGCTGCCATCCATGGCAAAATAACCATCAGGCAGAAAGCGAGCCTAAGGAGCTCCTTCCCTTCAGTCACCAGAACAGAGTAATTAAAAGCCACATGGCATCCGCCTGTCCGCTTGGCAGCGGTGCTACGGGCAGGGCTACGGGCCCAGCAGAGCTGATCAGCAAAAGGTGGCACCTTGGAAACATCCCATCAGACCTACACATCCCCCCCTTGCCTCCTTCCACAGGCGGTTATCCCAGAGGGGATCTTCACCAGAACGCAGTTGTGTTGGGAGGCACCGTTTCAAAGAGAGGACGCACGACATAAAAGCAATGTTTGCTGCTCCACTTCAGAGAGCTCCTGTTTGAGTTCAGGAGGGATAAGAGGGAAAGTCGGGGCCGCTGCTGGGGTGCAGGCGAGGTGAGCGCGGGCGGCTGCGGGGTGGGCTCAGGACTGGGGTGAGAGCAACCAGCAGCAGCGTACTGAGCTGTGGGTGGGAAGGGAGAAGCAGGTCCGTAGGTGGGGAGCAGGAAGGCAAGGGGAGCAGGCGGACAAGAGGATTGGGGCTCGTGGCTCGCCAGCTGGCACGCAGCGAGCAGCTGCTGCTGTGTCAGCCCGGCCGAGGGCTGCAGCTGCACGCTGGCCTTGAATAGCGGAGCAGCAGTGTGCCGGCTGGCTGCTGGAGGGACAGGAGCTCAATGGGCAGGGGGAGGGGGGTCTGTGAAAGGTTTGGGAGCAGGGGGACACGACAGCCCTTTGATTTCGGAGCTGTTTGTTCTGCGATTGTCCGCTCTGGTGGATGAGCGGTGCTCCAGAGTTAAAATGGGGAAAGAAGCAGAAAGGAAAGTGAGGACTTCAGTGCAGAGCAGGGAGGGCTCTGAGAGCGCATCCACAGCGTGCAGTTGTCTGGATGTACAGCTTTCATAGTTGTCAGCAGGGATCACAGTCACAGGGTGCTTAAAGCAGAGGGGAAATCTCTGCATGCTCACCGAACGCCTGAGCCACCGC
Source organism: Oreortyx pictus (assembly GCA_036925125.1). Classification (NCBI taxonomy): domain Eukaryota; kingdom Metazoa; phylum Chordata; class Aves; order Galliformes; family Odontophoridae; genus Oreortyx; species Oreortyx pictus. The sequence continues at coordinate 51,571,222 of JAUPFR010000006.1, read as the reverse complement.
TGGAGGAGGGCAAGAGCCCAGCATCGGCCATCTGCTCCTGCATCGTGTGTTGCATTGCTCCCAGAGAGCCCAGAGCTCCCAGCAGCCCTGGGGCTTGACATGAGTGTGGGTGCTACAGCACAGCCAGGGCGCGCCCATCCCATGCACCGCTCCACTGCTGTCACCAATGTCGCCCTGTGTGCACGCAGCATCTGTCCGCCTCCAGAGCTGCGGGTGATCCCACCCTGCGCTGCCTTCTGCAGGTATGCACAAGCTACGCGCGCTCCTGCAGCGTCGTGGGCGCACCCACCCCAAGCACTTCTCCATCACCGCGCTCCCTACGCGAGCGTGGGCACACGTTTGCCCATGCGGTCTCCTCAACAGCCAAAGGTGCACGCAACTCTTTGCGCGCGGTCCTCACGAGCGTGGGGGCACGTCATCCCCACGCAGGGCTTGCCCCACGGCCACGCTTATACGCGAGCGTTGCCCCCCATCCCCTCGCACACGAGCGTGAGCGCACCAAGTCGCAAGGCGGGGCAACGAGCAAAGCACGGCACGCAGCAGGATCCCACCCCCCCCCCCCGCCTCCCTCCCTTTAAGAGCCGCCGCGGGCCCGCCGCTGGCCCCACCCGCTGAGCCGCGGGGCCGGGCCGTCCCCCCTCATTAATATGAAGGCGGCGGCCGCGGCGGCGAATGGCTAATGAAGCTGTCACTCCTGCACCTACTTGTTGGCCGTCCGCGGAGCCGAGGCGCATAGAGGGCGAGCGGAGCCCGCGGGAGGGGAGCGGCGGCGGAGGAGCGCTCCGGGCGGCCCCGCCGGCAGCCCGTGCCCTGCGGTCCCCCCGCCGCCCATGCCGCCGGCTGCGGGCTGCTCTAAGGCGGCCGCGCGGAGCTGCAGCCATGCGGCCCCCGGCCCCCCTCGGCCCCGCGCTGCTGCTGCTGCTGCTCTCGGCCGCCTGCGTGCAGGTAGGGGGGCTCTGCCCCGTCTCCTCCCCCGCCTCCCCCCCCCCCCCCCACACACACACCACCACCCCCCCCCCTCCTTTCTCCCACAGCGCTGAGCCCCGTTCTCCCGCTGGGCTCTTTTTTATTTTTAGGTGTCCCGCGGCACGGGCTATTTCGAGCTGCAGCTTAACTCGGTGCGGAATGTCAACGGGGAGCTGTTCAACGGGGAATGCTGCGACGGCGAGCGGAACCCCCTGGAGCGGGACTGCGGTCGGGACGAGTGCGACACGTACGTGAAGGTGTGTCTCAAGGAGTACCAGGCTAAGATCAGCCCGGGAGGACCCTGCAGCTACGGCTCCGGCTCCACCCCGGTGCTCGGAGGGAATATTTTGCATCTGAACGCCGATAAATACCATCCCCGAGGCAGGAGCCCCGAGACCGGCCGGATCGTCATCCCGTTCCAGTACGCCTGGCCGGTAGGTGCGCGCCCGCCCGGCGCTCGTGCCCGCGGCCGATCTTATTTCGTTCCGTCCTTTTCGTGTTGGCGATTCGGCGGGGCGAGGCGGGGAGGTTTGGGGGGGGGGGAGGATCGTGCAACAGGTCGGGGCGCGCGGAGAGCGGCCGCGGAGCGCCGGGAGCGTGGCTTAGGGCTGCCTTAGCGCGAAAGCGCTTTAATTAGGTGGATGCGTGTTTGTTTAGTTCAACTCATCGCTTTAATTCCTATGGAATAACGCGGAGCGGCCGCCGAGCGCCAGCAGGGGGCGCTATAACGCGCGGCGCAGGTGGGGGCGCGCGCCGCTGCTCGCGAAGGGCGCGGGCGGGGAGGGGGGGGGGAAGCTGCGGCGGCGCGCGCGCGCGCGCCCCCGCGGCGACCGTTGGAGAGGGGGTGGGAGGGGCGCCGGCGTTGGGTGCGCGGAGGAAGCGGGGCCGGGGCCGCGCGTGTGCCTCCTCCCTTCCCCTCCCCGTTGCGGGGGTGCAGCTGACGGAGATGAGGTCGGAGCGGCACCTGCGGCGCTCACCTGGGGGGGCGCGCGCACGCCGGGCAGCACGCGCGCTCCCGAGTCGCAGCGCACGGAGCTGCGCGGTGGTGCTGAACGGGAGCGCTCCCAGCAGCGGCTCCTGTGCTGCCGCATGCACCGTCACTCGTGTTCCCGTTGCTGAGTTGCAGCTGTCTGGGCGGCTTTGTCCGCATGGTCTGTAGCGTACCTGTGCTGTGTTTGGGGCTGGAGTGAAGATCAAGAGGAAAAACCAGCGTTACTTCCCCTCTGTGTTGACCGTGCGATGCAGGCTTGGTGAAATAAACGCGCTGACATTAGCACGTCGAACTTTACCTGCTCGTGGGAGTAAAGGTGGCTGAAGGCATGCTTCTGGTTTGCCATTTTCTAGTATTGCCACGTGCACGCAGGTGGAGAGCTTGCTCATCCCTGTGCTGCAGGTCCCCAAGCCCAGCTGCCTTTGTTTGTTGCTGGAATAAGCACGTCCCTGCCTCGCAGCTGATCGTTCTGCACTCACCTGAGAGCACAAGCCTTCCTGCTCTTGACCACATCTTGCAGGCAGAGCCGATGGCTGTGTGAAGGATTTGATGCCACGTTTGCTGTCGCTTCTTGTATCGTTCCCCCCCTCAGTGTTGTGCAGGAGTTGAGGACTTTGGTGTCTGTAGCTCCGCTGCTTCTTTGCAGCTGTTGCAGAGCAGCCTGTAGTTTATTTAAACAGTGCCACTGCAGTCTGGTGGCTGGCTGGCTGGTTTCTGGAAGGTTTACTGAACCCTCTCCCTGCCCACCATGGATGCTAAAAATAAGCTGTGGAGTAGTTGTACGTCTCAAAACAGTCCGTGCATCACTGTTTGCATGAAAGAAGTGGAAAGAAGTCCCTTTTCTGTGTGGTGGTTTCATCTCGAGCGATGGGTGCTCACTTTGATGGGGAGCACAGCGTGTTGCAGCTGTACATAAGCAGCACAGACTGCAAACAAATGCTTAAAGGCAGTGCTCTTTTAGCACAACTTTTTACTGTAAGTAGATTGGTTCTTGGGTTAAGTTTCAACTTTTGAGGTAATTTCATGATTGTTCTTATATCTCTGTACGCAAACAAGAAAACGTTATAGACATGGTCTTTCCATAAGTGTTTTTTCATTTGTGAAATGAGTTAGCTTCAGTGCATGGGAGGTCTTGGTATAGTTCTAGACTGGATTTGTAAGGCTGGGAAATCCAGCCCTGAAGGAAGCCAGCGTGAGTCTGTGTGGGTTTCCTACTGAAGCTCATCTGGGTGGTTACTCTGAGGATACTGATATAGGAATGTGTAAATCACTTGAGGAAGGATTTTTTTGATGTCTGTTTGATATTGCAATTCCTCAAGCTAACAGCAGCTGTAGCACAAGTACGTTTGTGAAGGGTATTTTTGCCTTATTGTTGTGCCGCTCTGTCTTGCTAATTTTTAAATTTAACATAGTGGAAGTTTACTCTTAAAGGGAAGCTTTTTGCTCTTAAAAACAAAACACTGTTGTCTTTCATAAAGCTGCAGTGCTGGACTTCGGTGACTTCTACCGTGCAGTACAGAGAAGGTTATCCTGCTTATTCTGATTTCCTGTCTTCTTTAATATCATTAGTCTGATCTCTGATTTGCCAGAGGAGCTTGGGATGTTGCCAAAAAGTTCTTAAAATTGCTACCTTGGGATACATCATCCCCAGAAATCTGGCAGTGGGAGAGGCTGAGGAACAGCTAGAACAATACAGCTGTCTTCTTCACCCACCTACCTCGCATTTCTTTTGCCTGCTGCTGTAAAACTTGCAGCTTAATGCTCTTTTGAGGTCGTTAACAAACAGGTGACGCAATTACAGTTCGTGTGATTTTTATTTTTTTCAAACAAAAAAAGAAGGTTCCAAATAGCTTTGAGGAATAAATTCTGATCACTTACACAGCATTTTTATAGCACCAAGCTAAGTTCAGGCACTGAGGCTTCAAGTGCCTTGTCCTAACCAAGTTAGAAAAAGCTTACAGAGCAGTAGTTAGCATTAACAAGGATAGCAGCAGGATTTTAGGTTTCTGTTTTAGCCGAGGAGGGATTATTTGGAATGTTGTTTTTGAAGATGTTATGAAGGTGAAGACGTTCCCTTGGAGGTATCACGCAGACCAATTTTTCATAATCTTTGCAAGATGGCGTGAAATAGTTTGTGTGTGGTTTTTCTCTCCACCCCTGTTCCTTCCCTCAGGGAATTTGCAGCTTTTCCTGCATCGTAAGTGTTGGTATGGCATTCATTACTTCAGTTAATTAGTCATATAGAGGAATTGTTCTGACTAGTCGTGGCTGTTGAGATCATATATAACAGCATACATAATTATCTCCTCTCAGCCCCCGAGTTCTTGATGCTCTGGTGTGACTGACAGCGCAGTGTATGCGTGAGTACCCCGTGCTCTGAACTCTGCGGGTGAACTACAGAGTTTGGGGACTTGGAAATAAGTACCAGGAAGAAAACCATCAATTTCACTTCTTTCTCCTTGCCACTCATCAGGTGCTTATCTTTTGGGCTTTGTGTGTGTCTAAGTAAGGGGTCCTCAATGTTTGGGAGGTCCTCACTGCTTGCTCTGGTAAGTGTGCCTTCCCCACTAGAGTGTAGGCAGCTCATTTATTTATATTGTTGGAACTCAAGCTTTTCCTATTGAAGGTGTGATTATAGCACCTACCTCCAAAGTTCTGAAGTACTGTTAACTTTCATGTAGTTGAAAATATGTGAATGATGGACGCTTAATATCCCGACTGTGCGAGTTTCTTCTGCCTGCAGTCCACGTGTGAGTCTCATCCAAATGCCTGGAAGTGTTCAGCCTTGAGCTAAAACATAAACTGGCAGATGAACCATCGAAAACATAAAGCTGTTGAAAGGATAACTTGGCTGCAGCAGTAAATGCTGGATTTCTTAGAAAGCAGCTACCCCCACACCCCTGCCAAAGCCCGAGCAGAAATACTTGACCTTAGAGCTCTTATTACCTAATAGGTGCAGTGCTCTGGCATTTTCAAATGGCGTCTACTCAGTATAGTCCTCTGCATCAAGCTGTCTGTCATCCTAATTGCAAACTTGTGTATGTTGTGAAGGCACCTAGGCCCTCGAAGGCATTTAGCCTTGATGTATGCCGTCTAGATCCTTGGTGCCCATAGGAAACCAGATAGACGAGCATGCTTCCTACAGTCTGGCTATTTTTGTTTGGCTGGTAGAGCTACAACTGGTCTACCTTCTGTCTTAACACAGACATCACTTTTCAAGATCAGGATCTTGAGGCTTTGTAATGAAAACATCCTGGATTAGGTTACTGCGTGCTCCCTGGTCGGGTAAACGTACATTCTGTCACCTTGGATGATGATCTGTCATGTCAGATGTGCTCAAATTAGGCAGGTTAAAGCTAGACCACTGAGCATTCAAAAAGGTTCTTGTATGCAGTCATACCGAAGAAACATAGGACACTTTTATCGTGAGAAGGATCAGAAGTTCACAAGTGAAGCATCGAGTGATGCTCAGTGTGCTTTACCTCTAAGTATTTGTACTTTGCTCTACTTAATTTTTTTTCCACAAAGAAGCAGCATCTACAAATCCTGTCTTAAAGAGTACCTGAGGGCAGGAAATAAGAAGCAAGAGCATTACCTTATACCAAATGTAATAACCAGCTTGCTGGTTATTGACTGCCAGATTGACTTGTTGGTAGATTGTGAGACTGCCCTGGTAACTGGCGTGGCAAACTGTTTCTTGTGTTTACAAAAGCAGCTGCGGCCCTTGCACACACAAAGTCATTCCCTGCCTGTTGTGGTTCAGGGACAAACAACACTGTGTATCAAAAAACATGGACTTTCTTGATCTGTATGTCCTCAGTCTAGGAGAAGCAGGTCAGGGAATCATAAGCTTTCACCTTCCTAGTACTCTTAGTTGTCTTAAAACCTTTCTGGTTAGAAAGAGTATGCTGAGGGGATGATTTATTGCATAAATATCCTTTCAGTTTTGGGTTATGCAAGCACAGAGTAGCTTGTGTGTTTTGCTATACTCTGTTTTAAATGGAGGTTGTCTAGTTTTGTTTTAGAGACTAGCCTTAGCAGTGCTGAGTAGTAGCACTCCACTTGATTTCAATAGCAGCTGCAGGTGTCACCTCTAAAAAAGAATCAAGGCCTTAATGGTGGGCACTTCAGAACCACTCTTTCAAAAAGGGATTTATTATTGGTGTGCTGTGTGTGCCAGCGACTATTTGCAGCTTGCCTGAAATAGAAAGCCTAAAGACTTAAGTTTCATGTAACTCTAGAAAATCTTATCTTCTAATTTGAAGCAGAAATGTTCTTTGCACTCTTAATCCTTCGTACACTTCTGTTATTGAATCTAGAATTTCTTAAGTCTTTGGAATGAATGTGCCTTAGAGGACGGTATTTTATTAACTATTTAAGCCTTTGTACCTTAAAGTTCTGGAGGGGTTTTGGGGTGTCATGGAGATGATCAGCAAGAGAAGAACACTTCTGCTAATATTGCTTATAAGCTTTGTTAGGTTAAACGCTTGCTTATTTATCAGAGAAACTCAGACCTTGCAGGCAGATAATCTTCCCTCCTGCATTCTGAATGGTATGCTAACATCTCTGGAATAAGGATTAGAAAGTTAGCAAGAAGATACTCCAGCCAGCTACTCAATGATGCACTGTGCTCCTAGGCACGCAGCTGGTGTGGGCATCACATCTCTGAAAATGACAAAGGTGTTAAAGCACTTGGGATTACCTTTCACTAGAGCATGTGAGATGGAAAAAGATGAGGTAGAAACTGAGCGTGTTCCATTCACCACAACACGATGGAAGCTTTGTAGCACTGGTTTGGGATGCTTGAAGGTGTTCCAACTACTGTTGTCACTCTCTCTCAAAACCCACCCAAAAAGAACCCACCAGTCTGTATATGGAAGATCTGCGATAGACGAGTACGTGTAGCTTTAATCTTAAATCATGTGGTTCATCTTTAACATGGTTGGGGTAAAACCATAATTGGATGTGTTGGTGTCAGGCTTGGGATATTTGGCCTGTTTGAGCTGTGGTCCCATTGTGTTGCAGGCTGAGAGATGCTGTGAAATTCAAGGACTTCTGTTGGTCTAGTTGTTGAGAAGCCTTGTATTGTTAAATTCAACTTCTGAGTTTGATGATAATGCTTTTGTATTCGCTGCACAAATCCAGCTCATCTTAACAGTTAAAACTTCACTGCCTGCCAGCACAGAAGCTATGAAAAATTTAGCTTCTGTCAAGCCATAAATGATGTGAAACAATTACTTTTTATGCGTGTAGGAAGTGCCAGAAGTGGTTTAGTGCACTTTTAATCTGTTTGTGTGGCAACTTATTAATGACATTTTTTTTTCTCTTGTATGAGAGAGACTGTATTTAAGGCAGGTGGTGTGCAAGGTAAACAGTGATTTAGCTTTTTGCCTTTCAAAATGACTTTCATTTGTTGGTGTCCCTGAGGGCTGGTGGCTGGCTGACCCCTCTGTGGAGCCTCACCGTGTGGGTGAGAGTCACCATGCAGGTGAGATGGGTGGAATTTACCTGTTCTGTGTAATCTTACTCCTTCGCTTGTTTTTCCTGCGCGTGTTGGTTTGTGCAAGCGTGGGCTCTGACATACATGCTATGAACATACTTTAGAAACTAAGTTCATAAAGCAGCTATGATCACATCATACACTTAGTCATCTGCAGAAGCTTTAAATCACACTGTGCCTGAAAGCTTCCCTCCCTTTTCTGAAAACAAGACCAATGTTTTGTCAACTCTGTGTGGGTCCTATTTGCATTGCTTGCTGTAGTTAGAGCTGCTCAGCCTACTGAAGATGGAGGATCACGTTACTGCTGGCACACTGGTTGACTTTCCCTTGGGTTGTTCCAGTTCCATATGCCCGTATTTGAGCTGGAAGAAGCTGTGAGCAGTGGCTTGAAAGCAGGGTGACTAACTGAAGGAATGAATAGGGGTGTTTTGGTAGTGCTTCTGGTCCATTAATGTTAAGTGGGATACTAAAGGATGGTTGCTGCTGCTCTTTGGCATTAACTTTACCATTCTCTTCCTCTAAAGCACTCTGAGAGTCTTCACTGGGCTTGTGGCCGGAAAGCTGCTCTGGCTCCTGTCGGCCTTTGGCCAGTACTGGTTGCTGTTATCAAGTTGGTGGCTTCAGAATGCTGTGTTTAACCATCCTGTGACTGGGAGATGACACATGATATGGCCACCTCCCACATGCCCTGGCTGCTGTCAGTGTGGCAGTGTAGCGGGCCAGTGTGGATGACTGTGTTCACCTGTGCTGTACTGTGCTGGGCACCTGCAGAGCTTCCACCTGTGTGGAGTGGTGGGACCTTCCTGCAGCTGTGACTGTGCTCCCAGGGGCAGAGCTGCAGGAGAACATAGGGCTGTGTGGGTGTCTTTTGGAGATCATTTTGAGTCAGGCTTTTGGTGCCTTTGCTTGCTATGTAAGGAAAAAAAACAAGCTGTATATAAAATTTTGCAAGCAGTTCTAAGTGGTGGCTGTCATATGTGCATGGATACAGAAGACCAACAAAGCTAGTCTAGGACTGAACAGTTAAGTCACTATTTAAATCACTCGGATGCCTTTGGCCTGGGGCTTCTGTTCAGTGATGTGCAAGGCAGTAGGTGCATCTCATCTCCAAAAACTTATCACACAGCATGAGTTTGTATCTAAATGCTTGCTGTTAACCTGATATTTCTGATGTTGCTTTGGGTATTGAACATATTTGTTGTAAACCATTCTCTGAATATAGTTACCGTTATAAAACATTCTATGATAGTTGAGCTGTGGCTTGTACTTATTTACTGAGCTTTATCTCCAAGGTGATTTTTAAGAATGTTAATTAGCTGTTACTGTGTATGAAGAAGGAAGAAAAATGACTTTTATGGATTACTGTTTTGGATACTGACTAGGAGTTAAAGGACATCTTGCATGAAAATCGAAGCATAACTTGGCCAAAAACACAGTGAGTGTGGATTTTTATCTGTGGTTGAAATTAGTGTGCTGTCCTCAGCTGCAGTTAGAATGCTGTATTAGGTGGAAGGGGCATGGCATTTCAAGGCTGAATAGCAATCTTAGTCTTACTTGATTAGAGCTTGCAGAGGTTGCTTAGAAACAGCCTAATAGTCCTTGAGTAACCAATTATATGCCCCTTGGACAGATGCACAGGTGCTCATTCTCTAAAGTTTTTTTTAAATCTGAGATAAGACTGGAGTATTAGTACATAAACTGCAATCTGTTTACATCCTGCTTCAGGCTTGAAAGTCCTGATTGTATATATCTTGTTCCCAGCAGGATGTGTTCTGGTGGCTTTTGTTTAGTGCACTATTAATACTATTATACTTAATAGATGCACTGCAAGAAACTTTCCAGATAGCATAATAGATTAGAAAACTGGTGGACTTTCTTGTTCTCTCAGTGTAGTAGCTTAAGAAACTGAGCATCGTGAATTGGATAAACTTTGCACTTCCAGGCTTTTAATGAGGTGACAGTATTGATACTGATGCAGTATCTAATATAGGAGAAAATGCCATATCAGGTCGAGCTAACTTTGATTACTCCTGAAGCAGTACATGTGAATGATAGTGAAATACTGAATGAGCTGGCTGTTAACTTAAAACACAAAGTGGGATGTTTTTGGTTGTTTCCGGGTTTGTAGTTCTGTTTATTGATGTTTCAACTTGGAAATTTCAAGCTTTTAACTTAAACTTTAGAAATATACGCTGTTTTAAGGCCCAAAATTCTAAATGGGGATCTTAAGCTCTATTCAGGGCGCTGATTGTTTCTTAGAGGGCTTGACTGACGTGTGCTTTAGGCAGTAAGTTGTGAAATACATGAGAAGCTTAGTTATTGATCTCTACTCCAATAAAGACTGCAGTGGAAGCTTAGCGGGGTGTGAAGTTCTGGGTACTGTTTACTGTGCTTTCTGTTGGCTGAAGACAACTCTAATAGCGTTAGTCTGGTGACTTGTGATGCTGCCTGATAGGTTTAGGGGGTGGTTCCTTACTTATGTGGTGTGCATAAGGAGTTTTTTGTGTGTGGTTTTGATGGCTCTACTTCTCTATCATGTTAAAACCAGTATGACTTTCCTTATTTTGGAGTCTTCACTATAACTGGCTGCATGCTATCAATGTCTAGAAGTCGGTCCATGTTTACTTGATGACAGATGTTGAAGACAAAGTATAGCCCTTGTTTATCGTTGCTTGTGTATACAACAATGAAATGATAGCATCTACTGTATTGTTTATAGACTGCTCTTTAAACCATGTATTTATATACAGGCACAAAGCATTATAGCATTGTATTCATCTATTGAAGACCTTTACAGATCTGAGTATTGTCCCCTGGTTGGTCCACGCAGACCAGTACTTCTCTTAGAAAGTGAGAAAGGGTTTGAAGTAGGGAAACTAACTCAGACTTGTGTACTGACTACTTCAAATACTGCTTCTGCAGTGTTTTCTGGTGTTTGTTGTTAGGCTGCGCTGGCATTGGGGTTGTGTAGCTTCTAGTTGCTTTCCATCTCTCTCTGTAAGAGATAAAAATGTGAAGTGGTTGCTCAAATTTAGCTGATGGCAATTCTTAAGAGGTTAATTCCTAGAACTGAAATCCATTTTTTCCTAGCACTGTTACTGTGGACTTCCATAATGTTAACTGTCAAGAGGGCTTATACAGAACAAGCTCTTGGATATCAATGACTTTGTCTACTCCCTGATCACTGCAAATGTCGGGTACATAAAATGAACTGTCAGGAAGAGTTTGTCTGACTTACTGATATAAGGCTGCAGTATTAATTTGTGTGTCCCTAAGTCATTAGGGTGGGCTCGCAAGATGCAGTATTCTGTGAAACTTCTGTTTGCCAAGGAATCTGGAGAAGGTAGAAGAGCAGAAGTATTGAAGAGATTGAAAACTATTCACTTACAGGTCTTCCTGAGTTATGAATTCGTTTGGTGTAGCAAAACTATTTTTTGGATGGTTTTTATAATGTTAATTGGCTCCTTTTTGTGCGTGTGTGCTTGTTCTTCCTTAGGAAGAAGGCTGTGACACTGATACCCCCGAGAAGTAACTCATAGTTAACAATGAAAACAATTTGAGAACTTGCTGCGAGATCTCCCTTTTGTGGCTTTCAGATCTGAAACAGTGTGGGGAATTAAAAATAGAGAAGCACTCTTAATTCACAAGTGCCCGTTTTCACTTGTTGGTCCATGTACTCTGTTGTACCTGTTACAAAGCTTTCCTTCCAAAGGCTTGCTGCCTCATGGTTTTTGTCTGATTTATGTTAACATAAAGCTGCACTGGATTCCCTCCTTTATCTTAACCTGAATTATGATTCGACATCAGAGTTCTGATGCTGCTTTGTTACCTTAGGGGTTGATAGACTCGAGGTTACCATATATTCAGACAGCACCTTGGAATTGTAGGCTTCATGTGCTGTTGTATGCTGCATCTGTTTACTGCTGTATGAAGTTAATTTTTAATAGTAATTAAATAAGGCATTGTGATGCTGAGAATGTGATTAGTATTACTGTAGCTACAGAATACTGATCAGAAGATTCCATGTTGCTTCTAAAGTAAGAACCAGGTGTTAGTTTTGGGAGTATGTTTATAAACTGTTCTGGACACTAGTGCTGCTGTGTATACGTAGCTGTATGCTTGTCTGTGTGCAGCGTACCTGTTAAATTATCTGTTTAAATCTGTGTATGTTGAAAGAATTTGTGCCCTCTTGTAGTGGTAGCTTTTCTGGTCAGCCTATTTCCATATGTTTATGGAGAGCAGCAAGATACAGGTAGAGCTTTGGTCATGTCTGCAGCATCCTGGTGCTGAGATGGTAGTAAGGTGAGCAGCTGGCTGTGAGGTTGGAAATTAAGGTCTTTCAATTTAGCTGTAGCTAGCAAAATCTTTGCTTATGTGTCTTCTTTCATATGTTGTCTCATTGCCTACTTAGCTTTAGCTTTAGAGGGACCGAGTTATATAGAATTGGTGAGAAAATTGAGAGACTGTGCCTTTACCTCTGCTTCTGTAGGAACAGAGGTTGAGTATGGGCCTCTCTGCTTCCTGGGGCAAGACGTGCTCATTAGGTGGAGCTACTTTTGTGGGCACCTGCCTTCCTCAAAAACAAAGGAAAAGATGGTGGGTGCTACCAACAGCTAATGTTATTTAAAAGGGTTAAGATTAAAATACTCTTTATTCTTAAGAACTTTACATAGATGTGCCCTCAAGTTCTATGCATCTTTTCTATATTTGCCTACCTTCTTAGTATGTGTATTCGCAATACAAAAGAGTGCATGCAGGTGTTCTGTGTTTAGAACAATAATTAAACTGTTATTACATCGTTACTTTAATTCCCTCTTGACTTCAAGTTGAAATTATAATGATGTATGGGTTGAAGTGCCCAGAGGACACTAATGTGCACGCCTTGTGGAACGCAGAGGGGAGGGGAAGAGCAGTATTAATTACTAGTTCATCTTTTGTATTTGTAATGGTAGCATAAAACAAGGCTTGCATCAACCATTAATGGGTCTTTGTGGTTGTTATATACACATCAAAAGAGATGATCTGGGTACATTTTCATTAATACAAGAAGAAAGCGTACCTATAATGGACTTAATTTATCTTGGACTTCTCCCAAAACTTTAGGGAAGGAGTGGGTCATGGATACTTGGTTAGTATCAAGTTTGCCACCTTCAGAGGTGGTAGCAGGGCTGAAAGCTTCATTTTTAAACTAATAAAATGATACTAAGATGGTGCTTATCTGACTGCAGTGTATTGCGTTTGTACGTGCCTTTTTCTAAAAGGCTTTCTTTCTCTTATTTCATTGATACTTCCTTCTGTATTTTGCTACTGGATTAGCTGTGTGGACTTCTGGAAATTCCCAGTGCTGGTTTCAGATGTGGTACAAGAGACAATATCTTAATAGCCTCGAAGTTGTGAGGCTATTTGAAGTGTAAATAGCTTTCATGTAAAAGGCAAGTATATATTGAAACTTAATCCCATGACTCTTTCTGGAAGTGTTTTTTGCCCGACCAAAGGCTGTCCACTGAAATCAGGCACTGGTGGAGAAACATCTGCTGGAGTTGTTGCTCTTCTGTATGTAATTTGATATAATCTCATTTTCTAATCTCAATTTAAGAGCACCCTGTGTTCTCACTAAATAGGATAGGAGGGAAGGCTATGACTTCAGGTTCTAGCAGGTTACAAAGTTGATTCTCGTTGGAGTTGCTTTAGTTTTCTTTTTTGTATTTTTCTGCTCTAGAACTGTCAAAGAGAAACAAAAATCTGGGGAGTTTGTAATGGGATCTATCTCTGAAAGAGGCAGGTGCAGTGCAAATGGTGCACTTGGCATGACTACCCTCAGGTAAACCAGTTGGGATGTTGCTTCTCTTGGTAATGCCAAATTGTATTGTTTCGATAGCTGTTACATTTCAAGCATTTCGAAATTTTAAATAGTTTTGGTAACCATCTGGCTTTCTTATGTCTGATATATGTAGTATGTATGGAAGAGATGTGGCAGTTGGTAGAAGCTGTTTCATTTTTTTAATGAGGCCTGTTTTCCTCACTTCTAAACGTTTTGTGGGCCACTAGTCCTCTGTCCACTGAATTCAGGGATCTGCTTCCTTGTAGGTGATAGATGAGTGCAGGCCAAAACCTGTCATGCTGTGAAATCTGTAACAAAAAGTCTGGGGCAGGTTTCCTTTATGTGGAAGGAAAACAGCTTTACTGAGCTGTTGAATGGTACTAATTTTCTGGTAGCATTTTCTGTCCTTTTTAGAGACCAGGAGGAGAAGGTCCTTCAGTGGTTACTTACTAAATACTTCTTTTCGGGGTATTTTTCCCTACTGGACAATGTGCAAAAGTTCACAGACTTTTTGAAATAGGCTTATCTTTGTATGTATGACTTTGAAAGGCAGGTGATATCCTAACTTGTGCTTCCCTATCCCCCTTCCTTTTGGACTGCTTGCTTCCTGTGGTCATTGAGAATCCTGCTTCTGGCTCAGATTGTGAAGCTGTGCCATCCAAGCCCGTAACTGATCTTAACAATGACCCAGGTGCTGCTGGGGCAGATCTGAAGGGCCATAGATTTGCATCTTGTGCTCAGCATTATTGGGGCTGCTAAGTGTAGCCACGCAGAGTATTGGGGAAAATCCTTTAGAAATGTAAGTAGTTCATCTGGCTTGCTTTGAAGAGGCTGATAGTCCTGTAGTTTGTATTCTGGAGTAATGACAGCAAATTCCTTCAATTATTAGAAGTTAGGTGTTACGGGTAGTAGTGGAATATTTGAGGTGGTTCTCTCAAGTTAGGCAAATTTCTGTAGTATGTGACTTTTATTTCCCAGCTGTCAAATTTTAACATTTCTTTTCTCCAGTTAGCTGGTATTTCTAGTCTGCCACAGATGCCTTTGCCTTCACAGCTGTCTTACCAGTCATGCAACTTAATCTTCTCTGTTTATATTGCGCCCTTAACCCCCCTCAAGTAATAAGTACAGGTGGTGCTCTGAAGGCAGTGCTACTTTTCTAGATTGGTTCCTGAGCATCATGGAATCATTAAGGTCCAGTTTTTAGGAGGTTAGGTGGTAACTTCATGCTGTTCCTGTTGCTGCAGAAGAGCACATTTGCGTAGAACTGTATGTTCACAGATGGTGCCAGATTATTTTCTTTTGGAGTAAGTAGCCAGAGCTGGCACCAGTCTTTCCTATGTGTTATGCAGAAGCCAGGAGGGATTGTTTTTGAGCATGACTGATAAAGCAGTTGAATTACTAGGTAACTCTTCTTCACGCTTTGAGTTGTTTCTCAGTTTGGCCTTCCCCAAGAAACATAATGGATTTTTTCATAGTCAAAATGGGGTTTTTAAATATCAGGTGCTGACAATTGTTGAAAACTGCTATGAGATCAATAAGCTTGATATTTTACTTGAAGATTGACAAGTTAATAGTAAGTGCTTTTTTTTGTTTGTGCATTTATCTTACCTTTCCTTGGATGACAGCACGTTCTGCTTTGTACCACCCAACCTAGAGTTCTTCACTCTTGGAAGTCCAGCTAGGTTACCATTTTCCCAGAAATTTCAAAAGCCTCTAGTCCTTTAAATCTTTATTCTAGTTAGTACTACCTCCCAGTTAATAGCTCCAGCTCAGCTTGTCTTTTCCTTCAGATAGCATTTATTTTATGTGCTGCAACAAGTACATGGCTTGGTATTGCTACGCATGGTTTGGTGGCTTTTGGAATTGGTGACTTCAGGTGACATTTCAGTGTTGCAGAAAGGATGATCTTCATTTGATGTCTTTTAGTCACAATTCCTCAGATGTTACAGCTTTCAAAGAGGAGTTCCAAGGTGTAATTATATAATTCTGTTTTGTTTTTCCTTTTTTCCTCGAACATTCCTTGATCACGGTTTGGGTCACCCCAAGATAGGTGCTGATGACTTCAGCAGGCCTGCAAGAGCCTATGCAGGAAATACTTGTTTTAATGGTAGCTGTCAGAAAAAATGGAATGCTTCAGCACCTGTCTGGTTAAAGCTGGAGTTTAGGGAGCATAAGCAAATCCTTATGGATAAGGTCTAGGCAAGAATATATAAAAGCTTCAAGTAATTTTTTTTTTTGTTTTCAAACAAGAACCTTTATCTAGTGATTGGCAGCCTAACACAAGCGTTTGAGACCAAGCTTCACAAGAAGAGCCACCTTGTTTGTTTTGTGTTGTCTTTTTTCCCCTGATCATGGTTCCCATTGGCTTAATTTGATAACCTGTAGTTCTCATCAAGGATAGGAATAGATAAACTGCTTTTTCTTAAGCATCCCCTGGGCTTTTGTAATAGAAGTCTGTGAAGCTGCATGATTCAGTTCTTTCAGTCTGAAGAGTTTTGATCACTGTTTTCATTCCATGCTGGAAAGTCATCCCCTACTTGGTAAGGGCACACTGAAGCTACGGTGCTTCCCAGCACTTTCTGTTACAGAATTGCCCAATGACATGCCAGAGTCTGTGTTTTTTGTTTCCTCTCTCACTCTTTGGCTAGAGCCAAAGTGTTCAGCTGCCTTCCGAGTCTTAAGTAGTCAAGACATGGGTGAGAGTTGGGAACCTGATCTCTTGTTGTAATGCGATCGAAGAACTTCTGCTGAGCTTGTGAATGCAGCTTGCTTGGATAGAATGAGCTGGCTCTAGTGGATTGGGTGAGTAGAGGTGGTCATGGAATTAACTTAGATGTATTTCGCGAAGCCTTGCTTATCAAAACACATCTTCACAAATGGGAGTACTATCACAGGTGTGATTAACTATGGATTTTATGACATGTTCCAAAACTTAGTTCACATTCAGTAATATTGGAAACTTAAATGACAAGATTTGTGATGTTGTACTTACTCCCTTTTGATGATTGGTTTAAAGTACAAGCAAATACTAAAGCTACGATGGAGAGAGAAATCATGATTAAACTATAAATGTTATTTGAAGAAGTGGTTTAACAAAGCGTTTTGGTCTCTGGATTAGAATTGTAGTTAATAATTCACTTAAGATGAATTTCATGATTTTTTTTTTTTCTAGAGCTCTGTGTACTTGCTTAGCTGGCCAGTAAGATAATGCTTGTAAAACTAAGTACATCAATAGAGGTATGGAAGAAAACAAGTTGTTTCATTGAAATGTGTGCACAGGAAATGTCTAGAGGTTGCACAGTCAGTGCAGTGGAATAGGAGTGTTTCAGCAAAACTGGTCCGAATGACTGATAAATAGGGTATTGGTATTAAACACTGCTTTTTTTTTTTTTTTTTGGAAAACCTCTGTAACAGAATGTTATTACAGGACTCTGCACTGCAGGCAGCAAAGTATTCTCTGCTTTTTCTTAATTCTAGAACTGTAAGGAAGAGGTTTGGAAATTAATCCTGAGTGGTTTGTTCAAGTGACGATGAATAACAGTTCAGGCTTCAGAAGTGGAACTTAATCTCCCTGAGTACAGCAGGGATGTGTATGCATGCTGGATTATGAGGAGGGAAGATGCACTGGGGTGGGAATGAGGAGCAGATTGCTATGAAAAGCAGTGGTTGCTTATATTCAGCAAGACTAGCATTGATACTACACATGCAGTGGTGAAAGGAACTGTTGAAATAGAAATGGACTCTTCTAGAGTCTTTACAGTTTCCTGTGAACAGAATTGTAGCAGCAGCTTTTCTTCAGATAAGCTTTGGCAGGACTATTGCCTGGGCAGATCTCCTGCAGCTTTTCTAAATAAGAAGCTAATTACTTGCTTTTGTTGCTGTGAAAACCTGATGAGATACGTGCTCCCTACTTAACTAGGAGATGCTCTGTCTGCAGCAGCTGCCTGGCAGAGAGTGCTGTCAAAGTTCAGGACCACTGCTGAGGTTTTTGGGAACAAATACCATGCTTAAGTTGACATCTGTGATAAAGTTAAATTAGCTGTGGTTTGCTTTGGGTTTGTTTAGGGTGCTAAGTTGCGGGCTTGTGGGTTATTCTGGTGGTTCATCTTACATAGGTGGTTTGTCTGCTCTGTAAGTGGTCTGAAGTGACTGCATTAACGTCTTCCTTTGGAGATCTGTAGCTGTAGATACTGTTTTGTCCTCTTGTGAGCTACCTGAAAATGAGCCATTGCTTCTACAAGTATTAAGTAAGGCAATATACAATTTCAGATGATTTTAGAACTCCCCAGCTGAAAGGTTTCTTGTGAAGTTTCAAGGCCTCTCAAGCTGTGTCCTACATATCAGTAGGATCTGAGTAGCTTCAGGCCTTCACTTGAACGTCTTCCTCCAGCTGTACCATTGAGTAACACATAGTTGCATCTCATGGTTTGATTACCTTGATGAAAAAGCCCACTATACTCATTTTTTCACAAAGGACTGTTATAATTCCCCTTTAAGTTCCTCCCTGAAACTGTTTTCTTTTAGATGCATGCAGCTGGTTGTTGGCAGGATTCTTCCACCCATTTGCTGGGTAATTTTTGTTAGCTGAATGTGAGTCCCTATCTGGGTGTTAAGTATTAACTCTGATTCTGACTTATTCACCTGTTGTTTGTTTGTGCTCTTTTTTTCCAGAGAGATGACTCTTAATAGTCTAGACATCTTGATTTCCCCTTGCCACCCCCATATGCACGCACATACACACCCCTCTATTTTTGAGTTTGCTTTGTTTGGGGGAGGAGAGGAATGAGGTGTTCAAGCTCATGTAGGTGGAGGTTTGAGCCTTCTGGCAGCTAACCATGTCAAAAGTACCTTCCCTTTTTTCCCTTCCCCACCTCCCAGGTTTTGTAGGCTTTCTGAAGAGGTCAGATGGGGCTCATCTGTAAACAGCTCCCCTCAAAGAGCAGCAAGGCTCCAAAGCTTGTAAACACTGCCCTGCTTTTGTGACTTGCCCAAGAGGAGTATAACTTCAGTAATCGCTCTCAAATAGATGACTTAAAGTTGCTCAACGTCTTTCTGTTCTCTGCTGCCTGTGTTTGCAGTACTCCAAACCAGCCTTCCGCAACGCTCCTGACAGATCACCATTGTTTGACCCTGGTTTCCTAAGGGAAGGCTTTTTGTTTAGGCCTCACCATGCCAATGGTACTTCTCAAATGAAAAATGAGGATTTATAGGAGAGGCCCTTCTATAATTTTGTGTTGGTGTGATCTTTGCTTTCAGCAGACAAGTTCTTGCATGCAAATACGTCTGAAGTTTCCATGAAGCTTCAAAAATGAGCCTCATTCTCTCTCCCCTCTATCCTTCCCTTGGGTAATAGGGCCTGGGGAGTGAGGAGCTCCTTCTGCCTTATGTCTTTGTCAGGACTGCTTTGAGAAGACCAGCCTGAATGCCTGTTCTATCTGTCTGCCCTTAAATCTTTGTTGAAGATGCCTTGGATCTTCTCTGAATCTTCCTCTTCTCCCTGCTTTTGCAATCTGGTTTATTTATGAGGAAGTTGTATGACCATACAGAGCTGCTGGGGAAGGAAATGGAATATGCTTGCCTCTTAAGTCAGCTTTTTCCATGGCAAGCAGGCTGCTTGGGGGAGGGGGGCAGGTAATTTAAAGAGGGGAAAAAAAGGATCTTTTTTTTCCCCCTTTGTTTTTGCTATGTTTATTTCACTCTTGTAGGAAGTATTTATTTATTTTTTTAATAAAGAAAATCTTGGAATTGGCCGTGCTGATCAAGACCTTAGCAAGTCGATTTGAAGAAATACTGGTGATTGTTTAGCCTAATTTCTTTAACTTCAGGGATGACAGTGGCTGTTTTGACCGATTTTTGCAGTCAAAGTATTCAAATCCGTAAGTTGCTTATTTGTGAGTGAGTTTGAAAGGAAATGGAACTGATTGGTGGTGAAAGCCTGTGTTTACAGTGTAGCAGTCTGGACAGGAAGGTAGCTTGGGCTCCAGGTTTGATTAGGAGCAGTGGTTATTTTCTGATCTGTAGTAGGTTACTGATACCTTTTGGGATTTTATCTATCTATAGAAACTCTCAGTCAGAATGTTTTCATTGGAAAATTTCAGGTGAAATCAAAAATGTTAAATACATTAATACACAATAGCTTGTTAGATGACTTTTTTAAAATCATTTTTCTGTTCATTTCAGCTCAATTTTGTGGTTTTGGGAAGATTCTGTTTAAAAAGTAGTTCTCTACCTAATTAAAACATTCTCAGAAGATCAGTCATCTTGGTTTAGATGAAAAATCTGACCTGGTTGTCTACCTGAGAACATCTTGAGTGTTGATTCGCAAATGTTAAGGTTGTGAAAAGACAGCGCTGAACAGATATTACAGGTTTTGTTTTTCCCCCCCCCTGCCCAGAGAAGAGGTCGTTGGGATGATGTGGGGAGTGTTTTGTTTAGTGTAAGCAGTGGAATAATGCTTTGAAGTTTTTTTTTTTTTTTTTGCCAACACTGCTGCTAGGAAAAACACAACTGAAGCAACACTGTCAGGATAGTAGAAGAGGCTGAAGTTGTATCTTTCCGAGGGGGTTAGCTTCTCTGTTTAGTTAACACCTATGGAACCGTTCTTCTATAAAGCCATGCTTTTCTGCAGAAATGTGCTGATTTTCTTCTCTGGCAGCCTTCAGCATACTTTGTTTTGATTTGGTGAGCACCTGTGTTGAATTCTTTCTGGGAGGTGAACCTCTCAGTGCAGTACTGCTCAAACCAGGCCATCCCTTTTCACTCTGTGCCATGGTTGCTTGCAAAACATCTTCTGAATTGTACTAGTTGAAATGGACAACAAATACTATTTCGCAAAGCTTTCTGTGTAAGAACAGAATGGAGTGTTCTGGTTCCACTGATGAGGTGCTGGTTGAGACAGTCCAAAGCAGTTACTAAGTTGATGCAAGTTCTTCAGTTTTCTGGAAGCACAGTTTAAGAAGAGTGTAGGCTTGTGTCAGTGCCTTATGCTACAGAAGAGCTGCTTGCTGCTCATGCTGAAAGACCTTGTGCTAGACTTTCCATTGGAGAGTGCAGATAATGGCTAATGCAAGCCAGTGGTAGAGAAAACTCTTACAAACTTAGAAAATGAGTGTCTGCTTAAGCCAAAAGTGCTATTAAATATTTGTCTAGTAGCATTATAGCTATAGCTCTTTACTCTGGTTATCAAGTAGGGTTGCAGCATGGGTGAGTGTGTGATATTGGATTCCACAGTAAATGTTTTTGATGGCTGAGCTGTAACTGGAAAGCCCTCAGTGCGGCATATCGTGAGCATGTTCAGTGCATCTTTTAATACTTTCAGTTGTTGTTTTAAAGTGGAAGTTTGAAAGAATTAAACCAGGTCTTGTGTGATACTTTGCCTTATGAGGGGAGGGGAGCAGAAGTGTTTTTTGAGCTGGAAGATCAGGGTTCTGTTTCCTGTTTTGAGGAGCAATAACTACAACACAGTCTGTTTCCCTACTGCAGAAGTGGTTTATCTTTAAAGTTATTGCTGGACATGAGGAAGAGATCATAAGTTGGGTTGGTAACCTTATTATGCTTTCTGCAGGGGGAATAGCCCTGTAATCAGCTGTTTTTCTGGATGCCTCTGTTGAGGCATCTGGAGGGTTGGCCAGACTGTCTTGGCTGAAACTGATTTTCTTGTAAATGTGCATTAGTCTATAAATACTGTCTGTGTTGTCGTAACTAACATCTACATTCTAAAGTGTGATTAAAAGCCCTCCTACAATGTTGAGCTCTGCATGCTCAACTTTCCTCAACAGTGGAGTGTAAGTAACCCAGAGAAGGATATGGGGAAGTAAAGGTTACAGGATGCCAGTATGTGAAAGGATATATTGCTGCATGTCTTTATTGTATATGTTCCTTTTAAGCCTTGTATGGATGACCACATTACTCCTAATCATCCTCAGTTGGAAGTGGGAGTGCTTGAAATCAGGCTCACGGGACCAATGGCTTGGCAGTGTCTTAGAATCTGTGGATTATCCCTTTATTTGCACCTTCCAGTGTGTGTTAGAACCCAGTTTCCCACAAACATTCTCTACCATTTTAAGAAAAAATATAAATCTGCTTTCAGATGGAATGATGGGAAGGCAAAGTTGACCAAGGCAACAAGTCCAGTACAGGTTTTTACTGCCTTAGCCTGTGTGGGCAGTTGGCTGCAATGGTCAATTTGCAGCAGGGAAGACCAAGCCTTACGTAAGATGAATAAGTGGACATCTGGAAGCACTTGAACACTGTTTCATACTTCTAATAAAAATCAGTGGAGTGTAGGAAGGATGGGGGGGTGTGTTACAAGATCAGTTTTTAAATGCAGGAGAGGTGGATACAGATCTATGAATAGGGGACAAATCTCTGCAGGATTGTACTTAGAATGCACTTTAGATTTCATACCCAAGGTAAGCAGACTTAAAACTGCCAGAGGGCAACATTAGGGTAATACTATATAATACTTACTTTCTGATACTATTTTTTCTTCCAGTGGTGGTTCTTACTCCAGCATGCCTCTGTCCAGTGTAGTTGTTGCTGAGCTTCCTTGGGTGCAGTGTGACTGTTAACCACTAAAACTTTCTGCATTCCAGTGATTCCCTTCCTAATGCCTGAAGCTAAAAGTACAAGAAACATTTTCTAAAGGGCATAGTTTGTGGTTTATATGTTAAAGTGATAAAAGAATAGGCAGTCATTTCAGGACTCTGTGAATGGGCTGATCTGTTGTGTTTACAGAGGACCTCTAGCAAAGAGCCCTACTGAAGGTGCTGCATGTGCATCTCTTGATGCAGCAGTAGAAATCTTAAACACCTATGGAAAAACAGCTGAGTTCTTACATTATGCTCTTCTTTAAGTGTTCATTTCCCTACTCGATGTCCCCAGGTCCATATGAGTTAATAAATTGCTTTTAGCACATGAATTCTGTACATGCCAAAACTTGATTCTGCTGGATTTAATGAGTTTCAGGGCTTTTTTGTGTGTGGCTTGCCTCTAGCCTCTAAACACTACGATGTTTATATGAGGGTTTTAGGATAGTGGTGCAGTAACTGTTATTGTTACGGGCTCTGAGTGTCTGTGAGAAACTTGATTTTAATGTGGATGAGTTGAGAACTCTCTCTGAGCTAAAGTGCCTCACAGCTGCTCTTGTTAAACATAAAACACGTAAACATTGCATCTGTGTGTAAGGTAGTTTTTTCCTAAATAATCTTAGTATCTTAATGTCCACGTGTGATGTGTAGTTGGTCATAAAACTGAGGAAAAGCTACAGAAGCCTTGCTGTAGTGAGGTAAAGCTATTTAGCTTTTAAACTGTCTGAAAGGATTTTCTATCTTCTAAGGGGAGAGTCCACTACTGTGTCTTTTTTTTTTTTTTAACAGGAAAGTTTCTGCTGTGTCTTTTTCAGGTCTCATTTCCTTTCATGATGGAATCTAAACTTCTAATAGGAGAGTAGACTTTTCTTTGCTGTTTTCTAGGAAGACTTATCTGAACTATTACACTTATGAGTTGGTGTTTTGGTTGCATCCTGAAAAGTTGTCTTATTTCTTCACTTCTTGGCCTTTGTTTGTGCTAAATTTCCTAGCTATTTCCCACAGTTCAGAACCCTTCACTTTGTTCAGACCCTTTAGGGATACTTCTAAAAGGACTTCTGTGGCTAAACAAAGCTGAGAATTAAGAGCTAAATGGAGTGGGAGTGGAAAAATAACTAGCCTGTTGGTGTGTGGGGGAAGATGTTTTTTGTTTTGCTGCTAGCTTGCTTTGCCCCCATGGTTTTTAATGCTTTATATTTCTTCTTTTTGAGAAGATGCCTTCAAGGGCTTTCACATGACAGCAAAATACTGAGATTTCAAACTAATTTTGTTTTTCTTGCAGCAATATCAGCTTATTCCAAATTACTGCTTGTTTGTAGCCTATAATAGTGGTTTTTATTATCTAATTGGTATCTTGTTTCTTTTCAGAGATCATTCACACTAATACTAGAAGCATGGGATTGGGATAATGATACAAAATCTGGTGAGTATATAAACTTGCAGTTTTCACTTATTTTGTGTCCTATGTAGACAGATTGGTGGGGGAGAATGGTAGGCTGTTGCCATCAGACATCATTCCAAATCAGTCTGAATGCAAGCATGCAAACTAAGTAAAGGGTATTTGCAAATCACAGCAGAGAAGCTTGTAGTAGCATCTTTGAAAAGTTGCTACTGATAAGAAACGGAGTGGACCCTAGTAAATAGAAAGTGTAATGTGTAATTTTTAGTTTCAGAAAGAGTTTAAGCAAGCCCTTTTTTTCCTTAATGGAGGCAGTCTATACTGTAGAACTTCTCTTTAAATTCTCCTTAGTTCATCCATCACTGCTTTCTGTGGTAATTTGTGGTCACGTAAACATAGGCATTTTTTCTCTATAAATAAAACATTGTAGATGTTTTTGAAAGTGTTGTAGGTTATTGTATGAACTTTCAGTACTAGAGAAGAAATATCTTGTTTCTGATCTCTAAATACTAATCCTCAGCATCAGAGCGGGGGTATTGATTTGAAGAAGCAGCAGGATTACTGCCTAAATGCTTCAAAGTAATTTGAAGATGTTGGCTGCTATATTGTTGCTAAAGTGGGATTTCAGATTGATCCGGCTCATTGTTAATGGTGTACAAACTTGCCTCTCAAAATAATTTATAGCTGCAAGTGAGCTTCAGACTCCTTATTAATGACTGTTAGTCTTGACTGGAACTATCACAGAAAAAGATAAGTGTACATGGAGATGGGACATGCATCTTTGCTATGTCATCTATCTTCTATATTCTGTTTTCTGCTGCTTCACTGACCATCCCTGTCAAGATGCATCAGGCATAACAACATTTTAGTTCGGCCCCATTTTAGGGTTATACTAGCATTTCTTAGTCCCTTTCCTTGAAATTTGGGACCAGTCCTACTTGAATTTCCCTGACAGACTTCTCAAACTCACAGATTTTCCTAATGTACTATTTGGTGATTGAAATGGTGATGAGCTTCTTCCTCAGTCCTCCCTCCGCTGGAATTGACCAACTTGTCTTGTTCTACAGCTTCAATCTTTTGACAAACGTGTTTTCTGTAGTTCTCTGGTAATTCACGTTGCTGCAACCCTTCACTGATACACAGCCTACTTCAGTCCTACTTCAATGGCAGTTCCCAAAGCTGGGATTGGTATTCAGAATGAGATCTTGTGTGCTAAGCGTAGTGAACCTGTGGCTCATGTTACGTGTCTCCCATCACAAATATAAGGAGGCTCAGAGTATTTGTCAGTCTCTATGAACTGGTGAATGGCTCTGAAGTCAGGTTGTTTTTTCCTGTAAGGGGGATTAGTGCAAGGCTGAATGCTGAAGTGCTCTGCTTGCATTTGGACTTTTGAGTGGGTATTTTAAAGAGTCCTTCAGGAATTCTTCAGGTTAACTTGAAAGTTTTAGAACAGTTAGGCTTCCCTCCCTGTATCTGTTGGTATCTATTGTACTCGTCAAAAGCAAGCCAAGAGTGCTAGTAGCAGGTCTGTGAAGTACCCAGAGTAAATTTATCCCCTGGTGTTCATCATAAAAGGCAAACCATTAAAGGGTCTAAAAAACATGGGTTTGCAAGCTCCCTCCCAGATCTTCTGGGAGCCACGGGCTGAAGGGAGCTTGTGGCAGTGTAGTGTTACTGCTTATTTGCTTTGGAAGCATGGAGGAGGGGGAGAGGAAACTGGCCTAGATACAGAGTCAGTGTGAAGGGCCTGCTCTCTGTCATGTGTCACAGTGGTGCTTGCTACTTTCCAGGTAAGTCATTTGACTTGGCAGGCTTGTAGTTGTATCACAGAGGTCTTGGCAGTACCTCACCCACTGCTGCCATTACGAAGCAGGCTGGCATCTTTGCTGTGAAGTAACTTTCCATGGGGGGGATGCACTGATTGCCTTCCTTAGTCTGTAATAGTCTGTAAAATACTGATCTGGCCTTGCAGCTTTAAAAATTTTTGCTTGAAAGAGACTGAAGGCTTTTGAGATGGGCACAGCCTGTTCATTCAGGCATGGAATTTTTTATGGTAGCTGTGTTTGTCTCTCTGCAAGCAGCTACCAGCAGCATTTTTGTTGCCCTACCACCGTGGCTTGTTATGAATGCTGCTGACAGTCAGTGTTAGAGTGTGATGTTCTTAAATACAGACTAAGATAGGGATCCCTCTTAAATTGGGTTTTTGGAAATGGTAATTAGAGGGCATTTTGAGCTGTCATTGTCTTTTGTGTAAGTTTTGGTGCTGCTGTCTGCTTTTCTAGGGATGCTTTTTGGAAACTTTTTCAGTCAAGAAGCCTATTCCTTCTGAGGTATATGAGCAGGAAGTTAGAGTATCATGTGCTGCACTTTAACCAGTAATCAAATTCAGATATATATGGCCTGCTGCCTTTACCAAGGGCTAAACATGCTGTGTGTGTGGGGGGGGGGGGGGGAGGGAAGGAGGACCTTCAGCTGAATTTTATGGTAAACCAGATGCAGGTAGCTAATATCTTCAGAGTCACGTAGGCATTGTTGAGGGGGAGGGAGAAACCTTGACAAAATGTGCTTCCCAGTGGTAATATGATGACTTTGGAAATGCACTTACTTGGGATAAGTATTAAATCTGAAGAAATGCAGAGTAATTTATTCTCATGCTTACTGTGGTTGTTCTGAATCTAGCGTTAGAAACTAGGTAGCTTGGAGCTGATTTTTCTTGTGCCTTTGTGGTTCGGGGTGATTTTGGAGTTTATAGCAGGGGCTGTTGTAGCCATTTTAGTAAGACTGTGTTGCTGCTAATGGGAGAATAGTTCTGTAATGCATACTTGCTGTTGCTCGTGTTTTTTGGCCATCAAGTGACTTTGCATTTTCTGTCAAGGTTTTCAGATCAATAGTCATTACAGAATAAGATTATGGAAGGATGTTGAATCTCGAATCTAATCATGAGGCTTTTAAAGGGCTAGGAGGATGATTCAGGCACAGACAGAAGGCGGGCAGCTTCCTCTAGCTTGCAGGCATCTTGTCCACTCTGCTGTTGATACTGTTGCTGGATGGCAGAGGACTTCACCTGTAGGAATTAGGGAGTTAAAGACCTGCAGCAGACTTCAGTGTGTCTGTATAACCATGAAATGTTTCATACAGACTAGTCTGGACAAGTGTAAATTGTAGCCTGTAGGTAGCTTTTACCACTTAAATATTTCAGCGTAGGTACTGCTTAATGATCAGAGAGCCATTCAGTGCTTAATCAAACATATTTTTTACTTTTTCTTTTGATTTTCTTTCTTTCTAAGAGGGAAGATTTTTATTATAAAGCAAGCTTGAGAAAAATGTCAAGGTTACAGTGCAGTGCAGTGCCCACTTCTGTAGCTTTTATTTTCATTTAGTAACTGAAAAGTTGTCAGTTGAATTCTCTTATGCTGGGAGAGTGTACAGCTTTGGTAACAGATGCTTAGGCAACTTTAGTGCTGTCAGTAACTTCCTAGGTGAGAAACAGGAACTTGATTGATTTCCTAGACCTGTTAGATTAATGAGTATTATGCATGTAAGTGCATGTGCTGAAAATGGTGGTTCAGTGTTGCTTGCTATCAGCTTGGCCTGTTTTATGTTATTGGTAATCTGGTGCTTAGATTTCCTCAGTAACATTGAAGTCTCTTTCTGTATTCAGGCTTTTGGTTCTCCATTTCTTTTTCTATGCATTATAAAGAATCTTGTAGAAAAGGACAAGTTTTGAGCTAGCACTATTACAGCTTTTTCATTAAGCGGGTAGAAAATTGATGTATGCAAGTGGACCTTCTATACTCTTTCCTTGCCCTAGCTAGTGCTCTGAGCTGGTATATATACATATTTTATATACATATTTTGTATTCATCTAACTAAAAAAAAAAAGCTTTGAATTGGCAGTTCTATAATCTTGTACCGTGGAATCCACTTGTCCTGTGTGACTGCTAAATATTTTGTACCTGCTTCACCTTAGTGATCTGAAGCTGGAAGTAGCAGTGCTGCTGCTTTCTGTGAGAGGCAGACAGGATGCTTGTGTGTATTGCACCACTGGTAATCTGTAGTCCTACAGAGGATAACAGTAAGAATGCAGGGTAGAGAAAAGTCTCTTGACAGTCCTTGGTTCGCGTGTCTGTCTTCTCAAAGAGCCAAACACCAACTGGACAGAATATTCTATGAAATTCTTGCTAAATCCTTTTGCCATCTGTATAGAAAATAAGGAAATGGAAATAACCTGGTTGATGTATATCATGAAAGTGTACCAGAGCATTTACTGCTGCTTAGTAAATCTGCAGCACGTTAAGGGTGTACTGTTTTATTTTTAAAATTAAAATTGTACCAGGGAACTGTTACATGAATATCTCAGCTACTAGATTAGGTGCATTTTGTGATGTTATAAGTAAAAAAGGAAGCGAAGAGAGCCTCAGATCAAGATAACTGTGGGTTGTCAGCATGTGGGTGTGGTATGTTTGGCTGCCTTGAAAAATAAGCTATTTCCTAAGGATTATGTTCCAGGGTGTTTTTTTTAATATTTCCTTTAGGACACTTTTTTAAAATTGGCCTTCCTGTAATGAAGTTTGCAAGGCAAAGGAAAACTCACAGTAGATTTTTATCACTTAACAATTTATTTACTGGGCTTTCTCTTAGCTAGCTGAATACATTTGTTTTGAATTTACATGTTCATATGCTATTTAAATATCACCTGTTGAACTTACTGCTTCTTTTTAATAAAAATAGGTGATGACTTGTTAATAGAACGAGTGGCACATGCAGGCATGATCAACCCTGAAGATCGATGGAAGACACTACAGTTCAATGGTCCTGTTGCCAATTTTGAAGTACAAATAAGAGTGAAGTGTGATGAAAATTACTACAGTGCTCTGTGCAATAAATTTTGTGGCCCTCGAGATGATTTTGTTGGTCACTACACATGTGATCAAAACGGAAACAAAGCCTGCATGGAAGGTTGGATGGGAGAAGAATGTAAACAAGGTACTATGTTTACTTCCTTTTTGATTCCATCAACAACAGAACTTAACTGCTGTAGGGATTTCTATAGTGTCACTGCTGTTGCCTGTTAATTTTAACTGATACAGATTTATCCTTTGTATAAATTTCTTTGTCGGAGCACAACTTTTGCTTGTTTCATCTTGAGATAACTTTGAAAAATGGTTTTCAAACAACACAAAAAAACTCTTCACCTAGAGTGAAGCCTAGGGCAGGATATGCTGTTTATGATGTATGTTACAGGAGACGCACAAGAACTGCAGAATTTAAGTGATGAAGTATATTTTCTCTCATTGGCCTTATTCAGAGGGAGTGTTTCTTCAAAGGAAAATGATGTACTGTGTCTGTAGATGTGAAATTTTATTGCACAAAGCTAGCAGCAATACTGTAGGTTTCTAATCCTTTAAAAATCCCCTGTAATACTTTTAGAATGTAAGAACTTTAAATTTTAATGTGTGCAAAGCTGAAAGCTTTTTGATAGCTCTTAATGTGAACAGAAATTCGAGTATAGTCATCTTTTTTAATGCATTGCTAATCTGTTATCATATCTCTTTTGTGTTTTGCCTCTAGTCTCTCAGTATATGATTAGTGTAAAACTAACTTGACATACTCTTTCCGTTGAAGGCTTTTTGTTTTGTGATCCTTTTCCTCTCCAGTAAAAAGCTGTTAATGAGAGGGAAGACCATCTTCAGGGCTTAGTCGAGGGCTTATGTATCTTGCTGTGTAATATCAGTATAATTGGTTTAAAGAACAAAACAGAAACACTTGATAAGTATTGCAGTACTGGCACTGCATACCTGTTAGATTGTTGTCAACTTTTTTTGATGAGTTACACTGAATTATTTTACGCAAACAATTGCAGTAGTGTTGTCATTTGAAATCTCTCGCCAGAAGCCTAGGGCTGTTAGTACCTGCTTAGAGATGGTCAGCTTTGCATGAGCAACAAATACGTTGTGCCATAAAGCCCCTAGCTGAACAGTTAAGATTGCTGCTGTACTGGGATAAGTTTAGCTGCCCACATCAACTAAAGCCTAAACCCTTTTTTATATTTGCAGCTGTATGTAAACAAGGATGTAATTTGCTCCATGGGGGTTGCAGTGTACCTGGGGAATGCAAGTAAGTTTGCATGCTTGAATATCTTTTGAGTACTGATTTCTAGTGAGTTTTGTGTATGCTACTATTCTTTGAGGGCTTACTTTGAAAGGAAGAACTCTGTACAAGTGCATGGCTGTCATTAGATAGTAAGCAGGTATCACAGGTATAAGATGCTGTTTTGCAATCCTATTGTGTTCTTCTTTACAATCCTGTTGTGTTCTTCTTTATAGGCTGGAATATTTTTTGCCTTGTGTAGCCCTAAACTATGCATTTATTAAATGTTTCCTTATCAAATAAGAAGTATCTTTTTTTAAAAAGGAGTCCTGAGGAGCTTTTATCTGTATGTGCTGTTTTTTTTTCTCCTTAAGTGAAAAGGGAAACTTTCATAGTAAAAATGACTGGTATGAATAGGAAATGCTCACAGTACTAGAACACTGTGTGTATATACATCATCAAAACATATCTTTTCCTCAGAGAATCTTTTATGATAGTAATGATGATAACAGTAGCAACTTCAACCTAAACATTCTATCCCAAGTGAATATTCTTCGTCCCTAGATATAAAACGGCCTGAAATGTTTGTGGTACTTTGTGATTAAGCAGACTTTAAAGAGAAGAGTGGATTATTTTTGAGTTCAAACATTTCATTTTGTGTGTTGGTGTCCTACTCGTGCTGACTGTTGAAGACATGAAACTGGTCTACTAACAAACATGATCCTTCAAGTTCTTCACTTTACAGCTTAAAACCAATCACAAATATAGAATCTTTTTGCTGGGGATGGGTGGAACAGCAGGCTGTCTGAATACCTGTGGGCTGACAAATACCATTTGGGCTGTGACAGTCTAAGGCAATTCTGCTTCATCCTCCTACCAGCAGCTCCTACTAGCAAATAGTATGACTGTTGCAGAAGTGGCAGAAGAAAGATGCAGGCAGTCTAGCTCTGCTGGCTTTGAAGTGCTGAGTGAGCTCTGGAAGTATATGTGGGAACTAGTCCCATTCTGCTGGAAATTTCTGACAGTGGAGTATGGCATGTAAGAGAAAATATTTAGTAATTGCATCTTAGTTTCATACTGCCTTGAAACGTTTTCAGATACACCTGGCTTGAAGATTGTGTTGTACTTCTCAAATCTGACTGAAAATTCTGCACTCGTTCCAGTGTGTGAAATACAGTGTGATGCTGTGCATATGCAATTTCACTTCTGAACTAAAAATTTCCCTAAAAAGATTGAGGCAGATGTTTATCTGATCCCTGATTTCCTTTGTGAAAAAGTACTTTTAATGGTTTTTAGAATCTTTACTTATTGCTAGAGGTTGTGCTTGTGATCGTAAGTATTGTGTGTTCTTGTTGCTGTTGATCTTTACTGAGGAAGAAATACTCCTTTTCTTGAGCCTTTCAAAAACCTTGAGAACCTGTTCTGTTGAATTCTTCATCTGAAGGTTTCTGGAGTTCTGTATCCAAGGAGTACTATAGGAGCCTATGAATGTTTGCTTTTGAAATGCAAGGAGCCTTTGAATAATCATAAAAGCAATTAGCTTAAGGCGAATGTGAAACCCTGGGAGGAAAGGAGTTAGTTTCATTGTTAACTTTCATTTCTCTGTGGCACTTGCTGTATTGGGAGCACTTTGAGAAGGGAATACAGAGCCCTTGAAGGTGAGGTCTGGGTTCATAGAATACCCTTTTTTAAAGGTGCCTGTCAGTAGCTGTCATTAACAAAGCCTTCCTGCACATAACATTAAGGGCAAGAAGAAGCATCTGGGTGCCCCTTCCAATCTGCCCACCTAAGTAAAAGTTGCCGAAATAACTCTGAGGTGACTGAAGGACTCTGACCAGAAATCTCACTACTTTGTTTGGATTCTGTCATCTGAAAAAACGTACAGGAGGAAGGAATTGGAGGCTTCATGTTCCAGATGGATAGCGTGCCATCTATGTCTTAATCCTTCATTCCCATCTACTGAAGTGATAGTTGGTCAGCAGGTTTAAGAAAAATACTGTTTTTTCTATGTGTGGCCACTATTTCTATTACTGCAAGAGGCTCTCGGTGGATGTGACTTGTGCGCTTGAGCTCAGTCATGCGAATACCTCTAGTTTGTATCCCACAACAGTTACTAGGCTGTGTTAGAAGTGGACCTCCTAATCCAAATGGAGAGAAATGGTGCTTAACTGAAAATAAGGCTTGGAGATGTGACCTTTATCTTCAGCAGTACAAAGGAAGCTGTTACTTAAAAAAAAAAACGAAGGAAAAAAAAACTGGTGCTATTGAATTATAATCTGGATTCCTTCTTCCTGGTCTTTGGACAATTGCTGCTGTCATTTAACAGGTGGAAACAATGTCCTTTTTTTAATTCAAAAGGAAAATGAAAAAGTGAGAAAAACATGGGTGTGAGATGCATGGAAATCTACTGGTGCCAGTTGCTACTTTCTTGCCAAAGTGTGCAATGGTATTTATAAATAGAGCTGGAAAACAGTTTCCATCTTCAACTTGCATGAACATGCACATAACTTAAGCAGTGGCTCTGAATCTACCTTCTGTGCTTTGATTTTTTTCCAGAGTAATTTAGAGCTGTTCTTGCATTGAATGTTCTAGTAAAACCAGGTCGTCACTGTAGCTGAATGACTGCAGACTGCTCATAACATACAGGTCATTAGCTGAAGCCAGACCTCATCAGCTGGGCAGATACAGATGCCTCTTTTCAGTGGAGCTGATAGTGGTGTAAGTTTGCAATTTTTTTGGTCAAATAAATGAGAAATAAATATCAGACTTCAAGACAGCTTGATGTAAAAAAAAAAAAAAAAAAAGTTCCGGCATCCATGAGTCTGGGTGTTAAATTTTTCTTAATATTGAACAAAGTGACACCCTTTAGGAAAGTGACTTAATTGAATTTTTCCTAAGATAGGGAAATGTTGTCATTCTTGATTTTTTTTTTTTTTTTTCCCTCCATGTTTTCCATTTTTATCCATATCCAGGTTCAATGTTTGCTAAACTCTTTAGTCCATGTGTTCTTGCTAGTGGATTGACTTTACCAGGCCTCAGTACTAGGAAGGATTGTCAAAGAAACCATGCTGTCAAGCCAGAACAATTAATGCTTATAATGTATGTTTGCGTTGTCTGAATTGCTTCATTAAATCCCACTAAACTGTCTAGAGAAGAATGAAGTTTTATCTAATGATTTAAGGTGATTGAGCCTAACCCACTTAGGAAATTATCAAGGTGAACATGAAGAAACCACGAATGAGAATCTCCTTCCTTGATTAAAACTTCTGACTGTTTGGTACCATTCTTAAGCTGCCAGTAGACTGCTTAACAGCTTATACTTTTACTGCCTTGTGATCTAAAGTGGTTTGGGTCTGGCAGAAGTTCAGTTATGCCTTGTCTGGTTTATATTGTCATATTTCTGCCAGGCTGATAGTATTTTTGGAAGTCTTTCTCCTTTCATCTTTGCTTGAAATTCTCTTCCAAAGCAAAAAGGGGTCACAGTCTCTTACTACTGCTCAGCTTGTATTTGGCTGTCTGTGGAATTATGGCAGAGCCTAGGCAAGAGGAGTGCAGGTCTTACTTCACGCAAGTGTGATGTGAAGAAAATATACGTTGTCTAAAATAATTGGGAAGTAAAACTGTTGACAGACCTGTCCAGAGTGTGTTACGACTTTATAGTCCTTGTATTCCAATTTGCCTCACTTGTGAGGTTGAATTACTGTGTCCAGTAGAGTCTGTGGGTGCTGTAGACCTCATCCCAAGTGTTCTTGTGCCCTTGATCTGTCACTGTAAGAACCTGGACAGGCTCAATTATTTTTTCAGTTCTTTTGTTACAGATGTGCAGGGACTACACTGTGAAATGAGCTGCTACTGCTACCATATGGAGCTGAGAGTAGTAGTGTTCTGGAGATCCTTTGTTAATTGTTAGAGAAGCTTTCAGAATTTTCCCTTATTTTTGTGTAGTAGGTCAACCAATGTCACTGATTTCTGGTTAGTGTTTCCATAATAGTTGGATGAATAGCATTGGTGTCAGGAATCTCAAAACAGGTGGTCATTGAAGGGCTCTGGAGGACTAATAAAAGGTCTTAAAACTGGAAAAAGAAGAAAATAGAATAACCTGCTTCTGAAAGTGGGGAGGAGGTAGGGGACTGAGCTTCATATTGAGTAGTTCAGGGTCAAACCTTAGAAGAATGCTGTAATGAATCTGCTATTTCTACACATCTTAAAATATGCTTCTTGGTGGAATACTGGCTAGTTGATCTAAAACATGATCTCCTTCCACCAAAGGAATGGAACACACACTGGTGAGAAGTCTCAAGCTGATATGAATAGTGAGACTTGTTTGTCATGAATCAGCTGCTGTGACATCTCACCTTTTCAGATTCTGCAGTACTGGGCTAGCTATGATTCTCTATAGAGCTGATGGCTGTTTGGCCCTGCAAGAGTGTACTTGGTAGCTGTATCTGGACATCTTCAGTCTTCTCTTCCACATAAGAATTTTAAGGTGCTTGCAAAGCTATTACTGTTGCTGAGGCTCATCATATAATTGCCTGTTAGAACCAGTGTGAATTTATTTTTTTTTTTGCTATGCCTTTTGTGTCCTAGCAGTAACCCCCCCCCCGAGGATGTTGGCAGACATTTAACAAATAAGCGTATTAAGTTGGAGAAAGATGAATCTCAGGTTTTGTTTCTTAATTGATCGAGAAAGTGAGGCACTGACTGCTTTGATGGGTTGTATGAGATGTATCCTCACAAGTGTTAATTCCCAGCAGAATGTAAGCAGGAATGGGAAATAAAAATGTAGCATTTTAACCTGATTTGTCCGTAATACTTACTAAGGTAGAAGGAACAGTAAATCAAAAGATTAAGAGTTGAAGTGTTTTTACTGTGTTTTCAACTCTGGTTTGTCCTGTGGCTTGAATGTCTGCAGCTGGAAGGCAGTAGGTGTCCTAGTGATGTCTTGCTACCTTCTTTTTAGGTTAAGTTTATCCAGTTCCTTTGTTCTGAAACAGCTCTGATGTGAGCCAGTGCACCAACAGAAAGATCAGGCAGTTCACCGAGAAAGCATGCTCCTCATGTGAAGTAGTTGCACCTTTACAGTCACTTACTGCAAGCAACTCTTATGTTCTGGGTAAACCATGTTGAAACATCCCCTCTTATCTTCACAGAACTAAATAAGGCACTGGAACATGAATGTTAACTTTCAATAACTTTATTATAGGAGAAACAAGTCTGTAGGGAAGCTTTGTATTGTTTAGCCTAGTAAGAGCTGTAAGATTGAGAAGAAAACTAGAGGAGTTAATTGAAGGATTTGAGTACACTGAGTGTGTTTTGTTGTTGACAAAGCTGACTGTCCTGCCTGTTTCTAGGGCAGGAAAGTAGAGAATGCATTTCTGTGACTTCACCAGTTCTTGGGGGAATACCACACTATCTGTAATACTGAGTTTGGGTGCCCAGAATTGTAGGATCACAAACTAGGCCATATTGCTCTCTGCTATGCAACAATCTGATGAAGGATTAAACAGACTTTCTTATAGTTATTTTAAGTAAATAGCTAATATAAAGCCATTGTTCTGGCCTATGTAACACCATCCTGTTCACGTCATCAGAAAACTCGGTTTTCTATTTAAGAAGGTTGTTTTCCCCCCCAACCTCTGAATGATGCGTTTTGCTTCTGTTCTTAATATCACTGCTTTGCTTTCTTTTCCTGTGTTTGGTATTTTGGCCACAGTTTCTAATTGAAATCTGAGTGGGAGAAGCTCCATCCAAAAATCCTGCTTTAAAAAAAAATAATTAATCGCATATAAATATCTCATCATGGTGATCTTTCCTCCTACGTTCATAGAATGTACAAGACGGCAGGAAAATGGTAATTTGAGGCATGCATTGCTCTGGGGAATGTCCTTTTTTATATATATTTTTGGGCTCCATGCTTTGACAGACTTTATACATAATTTATTTTCTTTGTGCTGTTGGTAGTTTAGGTGCCCATGTACATTACTTACAAAAAGCTTAGTAGAAAGGTGCAGAATAGAGTTGAGTTAAGGTATTCTATCCCAAACCTGACATTTCTCAATGACATTCTCACTGAGAGTTTGAGATTGGCAGACAACTAGGAGTGTTTGAAACAGGACAATAAACCATGTGTGAAGGTGGCATAAAGCAGCTGAATGAATAAAGTTGGACATAGAGCGCTCTATGTCTTCTTGGTGCATGATAGACTTCCTCCTTTTTGATCAATCATACCAACTACTAAGGGACTGTTTTTCAGACTGGTAGTCTGAGTAAATCTCCTCATCCTTCCTCATCACTTCTTGCTGCTGCTCTTAGAATATTGTCATAAAATCTTGGGGAGTATAAAGGTCTGCAGACTCACCTTGTCCTGCTGTCCACCCAAACTTGGTTAAATTAGTCCAGGTTGCTCTCAAAGTTCAAGTTGGTTTGTTAGCAACAGTAGGGAATCTTTTGAACACCATGTGATGTCTGATTCAAGATTTCTGCTCCATTTTAATCTAGATTTTACTGTATAGTTGCTGCAAACATGCTCAGGGAAAACAAGGACTGCTGTCAGTTTTTTCCTCATTCAGAACTGTTTCAGAGGAATATAGGGAGAGCATAGTTCTGTAAGAACAATTTCTACCTTTACAGAGCTGGAACTATTGAAAAAAGCTATTTCTTTCCCCTCTGAGTATTCGTGTGTCATTAAATTCTGCATGATGATATGGAATTTCTTAATAGTGAATCTGTGGTTTTGAATACACTGCAGAAGATCTTTCTTATCCTGGAATTTAGGTGTTTGGAGCCTCACTTGCTTATTCTAAGTATAATTCAACTCGTAGTGTACTGTGGCTTTATCTAGCTGTCTTTTAAGAACAGTTTCTTTTCCTGTGTGGTTGCGGTTTCTCTAATCGCAAAACTGAGAAGTTATCTCAAAGCTTTGCTGATGTTAACTCCTGCCACCTCCTCTGCCCCGGCCTTGTACTTAAATTCTCATTTTTTTTCTATCGTCCCTAGACTTTTTTTCTGAGAAAAATGAAAGCTGTAAAGCATTTCTGTAGAGTTATCAGGATCTTTTCTGCACATTCTTAGTTCCAAGATGACTAGCAATTGTTCTTCTGTTCCTATTGCACTCTTTGTTTTAATACTGACCTGCAGGGAGACTTCGGTCTGGGAGCAGATGCCTGTGCTTCAGCCTTCCATCAGGAAGTTACTAAACTGTAACAATCTATTTATGGTAGCTTCTTTTGTACTGCTAATAACCCAGCAAGGGCTGAAATTAAGCCATCTCTGATTTTGTTTTGCGGTTGGTTGTAAAGAGGAGTTAGAGCCGATGAAGTCAGCAGAGGGGAAGGACAAAGGAAGTAGAATCTTGATTCCAGTAAGAATTTTCTTTGTCCATTGAACAATGGGTATCTTTTAATAAGAAAGCCAAATTTAGAGAATTTATTCAGATGTGAAAAACTTAAGGTTGCAGAAACTTCCTAGCTGTCCTTAGTAAGGAGATGGGAAGAAGGAAATATCATCCCATCACTAGCTACACTGACAGTTTTCTTTTGCTTTAAAAAGTGGTCATTATTTGAAAAGAAATTGTTACAGATGTTGTTCCTTCTGTATCTGTGTCTTTTGGGCTTTTCTTTTTCCCCTTGTATTCTGACTCTATTTTTAATCTTCAAACTGCAGTGTGCCCATTTCTAATTTGGTTTCACTTTATCCATCACGTCTTGCTGTTAGTGAGCTGAGATCTATTAAACACTATCGTTTTAGAAGGAAGTGGGATTAAAGCTGTCCTAGCACCTGCTAACGTAGGATGCGACCAGACTTCCTGTTCAAGAGGAAATCCTAATTTACTCTTCCTTCTAAACTGCAGGCTGATCAGCTTACCACATAGTAACCTTTTGACTTGTAAACACTGTGTTCCTTTGATTGGACTGCCTTTAGCCTGTAGAAATGATTTCCCTCCAGCTCAGCGGTACGTTTGACAGTAAGGTTTGTGTTGAATATAATGAAAAAGCAACAACCCTTTTCTGTTAAACTCGTCTTACTGCAGAGTTGAGCATACCTATGAATTCAGGTAGGTGCTTAAAATGCTTTGGAGTTCTAGGAAGGTGGCAGTGTTTTTCTTTGCTCTCTTAATTATCAATGCAGCGTTAAAGAAACTTAATCTCTATTAGGTATGGGAAACAAATAGATCTGCTGTGATGTCTGTGGTGTGATGCAGACTTTCAGCCCTTGAAAATGCTTGTTGTATGTGGGTGGGGAGCTGGCTCAGGCTGGGATAGTCATGGTGAATCACTGGCAGCAGTGCCAGGTTTGGCATGGATGCTGGCTTGGGCCAGGGCCAGTAAAGTGAGTTAGTGCTTTTTTTATTGTTTATTATCAGCCTCTGAAAAGATTTTTCTGTCCCTGAGAA
The DNA here is from genome assembly GCA_036925125.1 of Oreortyx pictus. Taxonomy (NCBI): domain Eukaryota; kingdom Metazoa; phylum Chordata; class Aves; order Galliformes; family Odontophoridae; genus Oreortyx; species Oreortyx pictus. Next base: position 51,533,475 of record JAUPFR010000006.1, on the reverse strand, counting down.
GGAAGGAAAAGATCAAATTTAGCAGGAACAGTATTCGTTTCCTCTTACTGCTAATACAGCAAAAGCAAACCACTTATGAAGTATGCGTGTTCTGGGCATTTTCTTCTGACAGCCTCACATTAATTAAAAAAGGTAGTTGAAGTCCTTTGGACTAGTTGAACAGCTGAGGCTGTCTTGTACAGGTCCTGCAGCTCTGAGGCTTTGAACTGGGAGGGGATGCTGAGGATTCAAAGTAGTTTCGGAGCTTTGTATAAGAAAAGAGTTCCCTTATGAAGATCTGCATCAGAATTATTTCTGCCTATGTAATTAGGAATTTAAACAGTGTGCTGCCAACATAACGTGGTCTAATCCTTTGGGGATCAATAATGCTTGCTCAAATGGTAGAAATGAATCGATTCCCAAGGAATCAGTTTTATTCCTCATCTTCTCTGATACCCAGAAAAGTGTGTTCTTTTTTTTTTTTTATGGTATTCAAAACATTCTGGTAATGGATTTAAAAACAATTACAGCTTTCCTATATTTCCCCCTTTCCCCCAGGCATTGGAACTCAGATCTCCACTGGCATGCGTGTGCCCAGATCCCATTTGATGTGATTTTATGCATCTTTGTTTTTAATATGGCTATAAAGACTATTTAAGAAATACTCAAAAGAACAGGCAATTTTTTTCAGCCTAACAGAGTAAGCTTATACTCTAACCAAACAGAATTAGTATTAAACACACTTTAAAAAAATAATAATAAAAAGCAGAGGCTTAATCCCCTTAATACCTGCCTTGTAGCAGAAGTCATTACTTTGTTAGCATAATTTTGGGCCCCCCCATTACGGATGGTGTACTCTAAAGTTAGTTGTCTTTGAAGAAATCTTCTGATAAAATGTAAACTTAAAATGAATGGATTACTGATGGCTTTTGTTTCTGTTACCCTTTCTTTTTATGTGAATGTCACTAAAGATATAGTAGAAATAAAAATTCTTCGAATAGCTCTTGAGAAAACTGATAAGACAGCTGTATTTGTGGCCACTCTCAGTCTTCCAGGACTTAGCACTCTTAAGACAAAGCATCTCATCTCCTGAGAGCCATCTTCTTCACATGGAAGCTGTTGTCTTTTGACTCCATAAACATGCAGTCTCCTTTTAGAAGAGTATATTCATGTTTTATACATCAGTCATTCTTATCTTATGTGAAATGACTGTGTGAAGATGAGATTCCTTATGAGGGGGCACCTGATTTCACACAACTCTTGTAACACATTGCTTAGCTTGTTGCCATTGTGTGTAATGGGGTTTTGGGCAAGGTGAGTTTGGGGAAGATGTTCAACAAGACTAGTGTGTGCCTTCTAAATGGTAGAAATAAAACTATCATCTGTTGCACATTGAGCAGCTGACCTGGTTCCTGAGAATGGTAAGTGTAGCATTAAAAATACCTGTAATGCTGATAATTAAACATCATGTTGCTAACTTTTAACATGTGAACTTACATCTTAGGTGTCATTATGGTTGGCAAGGACAATACTGTGATGAGTGTGTCCGCTACCCAGGCTGTGCTCATGGGAGCTGTAATGAACCATGGCAGTGTAATTGTGAAACCAACTGGGGTGGCCTGCTCTGTAACAAAGGTACTTAACATTAATTTACAAGAAAAATAAGTAAAGCTGCATGATTAACTGATAATTCATTAACCATTTTTTTTTTCCTGATTGTGTACAACAACCAGAGTATTTGTCTCTTAATCCTTTCATGGCAGGTGGTAACTAAACACTAAGTATAGGAAGCTTAAGGCTAAAGTATTGAAATGATCCTGCCTCCCTCTAAGTTGTGCAGTTCTTTTGTTCATCATTTCTGCTCTGTGGGGATAGTAGTGAGCTGACAGTCTAGCTAATGGAACATGGGAATGATATGGGTGAATGATGTTCCCAGCCAGAAATGCATCTGTATGTCTGACTAGGGATTAAAAAAGTAATACTGAATTTTTCATTCCTTATTGATTGGCATTTTTCTTTGTCCAGATCTGAATTACTGTGGGAGTCACCATCCATGCCTGAACGGTGGAACCTGTATGAATACAGAACCAGACGAGTATCGCTGTGCTTGCCCAGATGGCTACTCTGGAAAGAACTGTGAAATTGGTACTTCTGGATATTGCATGTATAACCTTGACACAGTCCTAGGCAGAGCTGTGCTCTAGTCAGCCTGATGGCATTTTTGTGTTCATTACAGAGTGGAGGGACTGTTGTTTGTTTGTTTTCTTAGGAAGAACTTACTTGGTTTCTTAGTGTATTGTGGGGTGGGGATTAGAGTGGAAAAAGGCACACAGTTTCCCTCTTGAACTCCACCGTGACTTTGTGTGACAGTGGAAGTATGCCAGCTCTCTCTCTTTTCCTGTCTGTTGCCTTAAGCTTCAAAAGAAAACAGTGGTGGCAGCTGAAATGCTTCCATAGTTGTTCTTGGGTAAAATTCAGAATACTTTATTCCACCTTTTTTTCTTTTGCTTCCTTTAATTGAAGCATGAAGTATTCACGTATTCAGTACGTCAGTACTTCAGTATTCAGTTGGATAACGTGCAGTCTCACTTACTACGATAAGTTAATCCTTCTTTTGCTTTTCTGGGAGAAGATGCATTTCCTGTCTTCTCATCTTGAATTTTACTATTACTAATCTACAAGTGTAGATAGAAAGAATTCATTTTTTCTTCTGCTTAGCGTATCTGGACTTTGAATTAATTAAATTTCCTTTTCATCAGAAGGTTTTTATGTTTATCAGGATGTTTTATTTGAACTTCTGTAAACTGTTGTATGTTGTTGATGACTTTTATCAGAATATACTGTGATTTTTTGGAAAAACAGATGAAATATTCTTAGCTTGCCTTGAAAAGTCATAGGAGAGCAACAAGGGGAAATGGTTTTAAACTGGAAGAAGGCAGATGTGGACTAGATATTAGGAGTCAGTTCTTCTCTGTGAGGGAGGTGAGACTCTGGAACAGGTTGCCCAGTGAGGCTGTGAATGCCCCTTCCCTGGAGACATTCAAGGCCAGGCTGGATGTGGTATTGAGCAACCTGGGAGGTGTCTCTGCATATAGCAGGGGGTTGGAACTGCATGATCTTAATGGTCTCTTCCAACCCAAACCATTCTATGATTGGTCCTCTGTATCATTCTATGATTCCATGATGAGGTGGAATAAAGTATAAAACTCCATTTGTCAAGATCTAGACTATTAGCAGAAGATAGGTATTAGTGCCTAAAGAATCTTATAAAGAAAGCATCCAAGATAAAGTTTGTTCTACAAGCTGGATAACTTATCTGAAGGAGAATTCCCAATATATAAATGTTAGCAGCAGCAGCATTCCCATTGTTGAATAACAGGATAGCTTTGGGAACGAGAAAAGCAGCCTTGGCTTCTGAGAGAGGAAGTATCTCAAGTGATTACTTTGCAGCTCCTGCATGTCTTACAACCCTACATGGAGTGACACCAGGCAGTGCTGCCTGTAATTGCAAGTAGCTCTGTTCACTACCATTTCCAAGGAACAGTATTAGAGTGAAGCTAAACAGATCTTTGATACTTAAGCTGTTAGTGGTATTCAGATGTCTACATACATCTCACCTGTTTTGTGTCATTGAAGTTTAAAAAAAAAAAAAGTGCTGGGGCAGTCTGGAGGTGGAAGTGTGGAGTTAGAGACATTATATTAATGGGAAATTTTTTCCAGCTGCTGTGTGTTTTGATTAAAAGTGACTAAGAAAGCTGCACTGTATTTTATAACTACAAACTTTAGAAGCCTAAGGGTAGACAGGCCATCCTAAGTGTCTAAGTTCTCTTTATGTGATATCAGAAGAGCTTTTGGCAAGAATGTTTCCCTCTTTCTTCCAGCGGAGCACGCTTGTGTATCTAATCCCTGTGCTAATGGTGGAACTTGTCATGAAATTTCATCGAGCTTCAAGTGTCACTGCCCATCAGGGTGGAGTGGACCAACATGTGCTATTGGTGAGTATGCATTTACTGATGGCTGACCTCTTAGGTTGGAAGGGCTGATTTAAAAAGCAAAACCAAAAAATTAATCGTGCTCCTCAGGTATGGAGTTTAGCAGTAGTCTTTTTGTTTTACCTGGCTTTTAACAGCCATCTGTTGGGAATCCAAAAAGATTAAAAGTATTGCATGGCCTGTGGTGTTGAAATCTATCTATGTAATGCAGTTTAGATTTACAAGCTTTCAAATGCATAGTAAGATTCCATTACATACAAAACTTCTAAAGATATATATGAAGAGTAGAATGCTCTGCTGTAGAAGTTTCTGGGACAATTTAAAGCTGTTTAGCCATACTAAAGTAAAATAAAGTGGATTCATTTTAAGACAAACATATAAAGTAGTTGGAAGAATGCCTCACTTAGGAATTGAAATCTTTGGTTTTGAGGACAGGAGGAGGTAGTTAACATCTCTTGTAGGCATATGCAACAGTTAATTTGCTAGTAGGTATCTGGGTTTGACTTGCACATTCTCTGTGATTTTGAGCAGCAGATTCTTACAGTGTTTGTCTACAGCAGCTGTCCTTGAAAAATACTGGTTCAACCTGTGTTGAATGTGGTGTGTAAATAGGCAGATCAGTTCTTGCTGTTTGCAGGTATAAAACCGCAGAGTTCTTCCCCTAATCTAAAAATATGAGAGAAGTCTAATTAAAAAAATCAAGTCAAAATGGTTAGCTTCTTCATAAGCTTTTGTATGCCAGTGCCACTTTCCCCCTGGGAAGTAACTTCTAAACAAAAGCTTTTAAATGTTGTAATGGAAGGCACACTCTGACTTCACAGATATTGACGAATGCGCATCTAACCCGTGTGCTCAAGGAGGGACCTGTATTGATCATATTAACTCATTTGAGTGTATATGTCCACAGCAGTGGATTGGAGCAACGTGTCAGCTTGGTAAGTAATTGTTCTCTAGCTTGGAAAGCCAAAGAAAGTTCCTGAGAAATGAGTACTGAATAAGAACTGAAGTTGTGTACTGCTATTGGTATCTTAGATCTGCTAGATCTTAAATAGATGTTTCAAGTGAACTTGTGACTATGAGAGTGTCAGCTTAAGCTTATTCATGGTGTTCTTCTAGAATGCCCAGTAACTGCTCTGTCTCAAAATACAGCACTGGTGACGGTAGCTCCTAATTAACAGTGGCAGAAAGTGACTTATCCTGTGGAGGCAAGGAAGGGGTTTGCCCTAACTAACATGTTACCCTGTTTGAATTTTAGCAAATGGGAGAAGTTAGATAGCGTGCATGTGCTATTATAGATGAGTGTGCTTTGAAAACCTGTTGTATGTAAATGGTTCTAGTGGCCTACCGATGTGTATAAGACAAGCTTCTGATGCTTGGATTGCATGGGGACTTTGCTTGGTGCTGCGGTAATCTGTTTCTGGGTTTGTTCTTTATTCTCTTCTTTCTTTTATCTTCTTTCACAGATGCTAATGAGTGTGAGGGGAAACCTTGTGTTAATGCTTACTCTTGCAAAAATCTCATTGGTGGATATTACTGTGACTGCATTCCAGGATGGAAAGGAGTAAATTGTCATATCAGTTAGTATTTCTTTAGTACATATGTTGACCATAGGATGTTCTACTCTTTTTTAAAAGGTTTAATACTGAATAATAGTGTAGAACTTGTACAAGAAAAAATATTTCTGTCAAGATTTTCCTAACTTCTAGCTAAGTATGTTAAAAGCAGCGTTTGAAGATTTAGAAATGTAATTGGAGTTAAAATCAGTATAAGTAACTCTTAATACAACTCCATATATCAAGACTGTGTCCCTGATTCTGACTATCGTGTATTGGTTCAGTTTTGAATGCTTTTTACCTGAAAGTTTAAATGTGAAATTAGGTGATGCTATTCAAAGAACTTGGAACTCAGCAATAAAAATTAGAACATCTAAAGATTTCAAGCACCCTTGCTTCCCATTCAGACATGTGGAAAATGCCTTTTTATTCTGGATGTGTATTTTTAGTGCTTAGTCGTTGATAGATTCTAATGCTATGTGTATTTTATCCATAGATATTAATGACTGTCATGGACAATGTCAGCATGGAGGTACTTGTAAGGTAACTTATCAGTTATTATACTGTGTTGAAAATAGTTACAAATTCTGTAGTTTCAGCTGCTGGTGGGCTAAATGAGGCTGTAAGCTAAGATATGTTAATCTTAGTGTTTCACATATAGGCTTTTAATGTGAAGTCTTCACAGAATTATTTTGTGGTCTTACTGTTGTTTAAAAAAACAGAGTATAGAAATGGATTAAATGGAGTTTTATCCATCGAACAAGCTTACCTACACTTTCATTCTTTTCTCCTACTTGAAGGATGAAGTGAACGATTACCACTGCATATGTCCTCGTGGTTTCACGGGCAAAAATTGTGAGATAGAAACAAATGAGTGTGAAAGCAATCCATGCCAAAATGGAGGCCGCTGCAAAGATCTGGTGAATGGGTTTGCTTGCCTGTGTGCACAGGGCTTCTCAGGGGTCTTATGTGAGGTGAGTGCAGTGGCTACGTTACTGTGGTAGTTTTCATGGATTAAATTATCAAGAATTGTATCTTGAGTGCTCTGCTTCTGGATAGTCCATGCTGTAATATGTAATTAAAGTTTCAGCAAGTCGGTTTGAATAATAGAGGGAGAGTTGGCTACTTGCTGTGTGTGTCACAGGAAAATGTCTACCATTCATTCCAGATGCTAAAGTCCCAGCTACTGAACTTAAAATTGGGAAGGGGAAATTTAAACTAATGGAAAGAAACAAATGGAAGCATCTGATAGACTCCTCGGACCTCTTCTTTCTCAGACCTTAACTGCTTTCTGTAGTCTGCTTTTTATGTTTCACATGAGCACAAGGTAGCCTGTCGAATATCTCTTGCAGCTGGAATTGTACATGCTTTGGTGAATTAAATACTTAGAGTACTGGCGTTCCTTCTGTTCTGATTAGCTTCAATTTTTTTCTTTAGCTACAGAATTATTAAATAGTAATAAAATTCAGTATGGACTGGAGATTCTTATTCTAGAGAATTAAGTTTGGTAAGATTCTGTACATCTTAAAGGTTTTGGAGAGAAGCAAGTTACATGGACTGGTATTTAACTTGCTGTAGCACTCATCTGTGGTTATGAAGGGCAGAAAAGAGACTGATGACATTCCATGGTAGTCACAGTATTCTCCTAATTGTCTCATTCTTTGCTAAGTTGTTGTTTATTCAGCCTCCTGCAAAGAAGAGGTATCTTTATCACAGTAATCAGAAGTATTCTGTATCAGGATAGACCGAAGCAACCTGAACTTTCCATCTGTTACATGATGGAATGCTGTGTAGAAAAACCAAAGTGTTAAACCTTGAGATTTCTTGTAAATTAGCTTTGTCTATCTCTGTCAACATAGAGCTGCTTACTCCTGGGAAATGAAGCTGCTGCTGCTGCTAACTCTGATCTTTGTTACAGATGGATATTGATTTCTGTGAACCAAACCCTTGCCAGAATGGGGCTAAATGCTATGATCTGGGAGGAGATTATTACTGTGCCTGCCCTGATGACTATGACGGAAAGAATTGTTCTCATCTCAAGGACCACTGCAAGAACAATTCCTGTAAAGGTACCTACCCTTGTCCAGATACTTGTCATCTTGTATTGATGGTATATAGAAAAGTAGTCATTCTCAAATAGTATATTACAAGAACATGTTATTGTACTTGAACCTTACAAAACAGGGGTAAGATCTGTTTACTAAAAAGAGGTCATACAGATTGTGGTCTGATGGTTTACCTTTTATTCCTAGTGATAGACAGCTGCACAATAGAAGTCTTCAGTAACACTACCCAAGAAGGAATTCGTTTCATTTCATCTAATGTTTGCGGGCCTCATGGACGGTGTATCAGTCAGCCAGGAGGGAATTTCACCTGTGCCTGTGACAGAGGTTTTACTGGAATATACTGTCATGAAAGTAAGTGAGAGTTTGTTCTAAATTACTTAATGTAAATCTCCTTTAAGTTTTTGTTTAGAACCTCCACATCATGAAGCACTGGGATTTTAGGAGTTTCATAGGGCACTGTGAATTTCAAGTGCACTGCTTGAAGTCCAGTTTTTTCTGGTAACTGTTGATTTTTTTTGTAGTGCTTCTCTCTCTCTCTGTGAAAGAAAACTGTTTTTAGTCCAACTTCAGTGCAGGTGTCTGTACCTAATACCTTTTTGTACAGTCTTAGAGAATGCCACAGCTTCTTTTTGGTGTGGGTTTGATGGAGAGACACTGCAAAGCATAGCTTAAGAGAATGTGCACTGCTGTTCTGGGATTTCTTGAACATCTGGCTTTTCATATCAGGTGAATTTATTGCACTAGTTTGTCTTGATATGTGAGAACACTTCTAGAACTCTTACCAGTCTTGAAAACAGATGATTTGTGCTGTTCTTGTGTATTTGAAAACAGAGAATAGCTTTGCTTTTTTTAGAGATCAAGAAATCACCTAGATTCTTGACCATAGTAGATGAAGATAGCCTTGAGCAATAGTTGTTGACTTTTTGTCACAGATATCAATGATTGTCTTGGGAAACCTTGTAAGAACGGTGGGACTTGCATCGATGAAGTTGATTCATTTAAATGTTTCTGCTCAAGTGGCTGGGAAGGAGAATTGTGTGACACAAGTGAGTACTGCTATGCATTGCACGTTAATATTGCAACTTTATTATAACAGTAATGATGGTATATGGTTATAGTGCAGTAGTTTCTCTGTTCTTTGGCAGACAACACTGAGTAGACTGTTGCTAAAGTATTTGTATTACGACTTCTGGGCAGCAGTTTCAAAAGACTCTATTCTTTTAATGGGACTGTAATCTGGTGCTTCAGTTTAGTTTGGCCTATACTCTGGGAGAACTTCCTTCTCCTGAGGAAGGGTGGAAGTGAGACTGCTCAGAAGACTCATTCTTCTTATTGTTACAAGCATATGTAACATTTTGTACTTAGTGCGCAGTGACTTTGTCCTTTACCAAATTTACTAATGCACATTTGTTTCCAAATTTGAGAAGCTTTTTAACTTTAAATCTGTGCAAGTTATAACATGCTTCTACTTCACTACAGGACTTAGAAATGTAACATTCTAGTCCTTCATTAGGTAGAGAACTGCTGTAGTTTGAATGATTTTTGATTGAATATTGCAAGTTACTGTCCTATATCCTGGGCTCAGTAGTAGCAGTCCTTTTTAGTTTATCTTAGCTGAGATTCACTGGGCCTTGATTAACTTGATCTAGTGTGCTTCTTTCTAAATTGTTAACTTCAGAGCAAACTGCAGTTGATTCTGTGCTTAACATGGCACATCTACTCTCAATGAAGTCCTCTCTAAAACATTAGGGGAAGAAGTTGCTGAAGCTTATTACAGGGTTAGCATCAACTTAGATGCGAAAGAAAGGCTGAGAAGCCTTTGGCAGATATCATTGTCAAGAGTTTTTTGCATAGTCTAAATTAAGTTGGTCTAGAATAATTGTTTTAACTGTAGAAACTTGTTTTGAGTGAAAATAATTCTCTAAAACTATTATGCATATATACACATGAAGATATACGTGTGGTAAAAACAGCTACTTGTATTTTTTGATATAAAGCAGGAGAGGTCTTTGTGTGGAAGACCTGGGTTCAGGCTCATTTTTGGGACATTGTGGTCCTTCCCTTTAAGTTGCATGGTAGAAAAGTGAAAGTTTCAAAATAGGCATTTGCTGGAATAAAGAAAATTACTTTGTCGCTAATTACTTGGAAATCTGCAGTGTTACTGCTGAAAATTCTCAAAATCTTGTCATGTGTTGCTCAATATGAAAAAGGAAAGCTGTTATATAAAGATAGCCACTTAGGAGTCAGAAGCACCGTTTTACTATGGAACATATTTTATAAAAAAAACTCTTGTTATTTCTCATGGTCTTGGCTAGACTAGATCAGCTCATTTGAATAACTCTTTTCTAGATTTCAATGACTGTTCTCCTAACCCATGTCATAATGGTGGCCGATGCATTGATTTGGTAAATGACTTCTATTGTGAATGTAAGAATGACTGGAAAGGAAAAACTTGCCATTCACGTGAGTGCTTTTCTTTTTCTTTCTTTAAAGAAGTCTGTGGTTTCTGAAATTTAAAATAAAACAATCATGGCAAAATAAGTGATTACTTCAAGTTCCACAGCCACTTTTAAACAACTTAATTTTTCACCATCCCGTAGTGGAATTGTGTCTTAAGAGATGTTTTTAGGTTCTACTTTTTGGTTTATTATAATGCATCAACTGGAACTATGTACTTCTTGTACTGTTACATTTAAATATAGTTTCTCTGAAAAAAAAAAAAACAACCCTATGATTTAAAAACTTCTCAGTCTTAATTTCCATTGGCCATAACTCACTGAATTTTAACTTTGTTTACTACGTAGGTGAATACCAATGTGATGCAAATACTTGCAGCAATGGTGGAACGTGTTATGATGATGGAGATACATTCCGCTGTTCGTGTCCTCCAGAATGGATTGGAAGTACTTGCAACATTGGTAAGCTCTTAAACTGTGTACTGACACTACAAGTAGTAGGATAGGGAAAATAACTGTTTCTGAATGGGCAAACCTGTATTTTAGTTGGATGGTGTATGAGTTCTGAGTGGTTTCTTCCTTTGTCTAGGAAAATGTCCAGTTATAATGCTGTTCAGGTCATCTAGACATATCCTGATGATAGATATCTTACATTGTGCTAAATAGATACCTTCTCTGTTTTCATAGCTAAAAACAGCAGCTGTATTCCAAACCCTTGCATGAATGGTGGAACATGTGTTGGCAGTGGAGACTCCTTTTCTTGCATCTGCAAAGAAGGATGGGAAGGACGTACGTGCACACAGAGTAAGGCTTCTCTTCTTTATTCCCCTGAGCTACTAGGAGTGTCTTGCACAGAGCTGTTAATTGAAACAAAGCAAGCTTACAGTGTTCGAGTGCCAAAATATCTGAATCATTCAGGGTGGGAAGTAGATGGGAAAAGATGATTCCTGACTAATGAATGAAGAACTTGTCATAGTTCAGACAAAAAGAAACCTGCCAAATTAAATCTTTCAGCCTCTTACAGAAGAATAATCTTCAGGAATATGTATCTAGGGGGATTGCTTTGCTCTGCTTGTTAATTTTAATAACGAAAAGTATGTGGAAAATAAGATGGTAGTGCATATTCCAGGATTTACAGCTGATTTCTAGGAGGTTAGCAGTTAACTATTTCAGTGTACCAACATAATTAATTGGTTAGGTGGAGTGAGGCCTGCAGCTGGCCTGCAAATCGTTTATAATGTAAAAGATATGCTAAAGAAGTTAGTCATCTTGCACAAATATGTATGAAGTAACAAAGTTTCAGTAACCTTCAGATAGCATTTATGGGATGTTTGGTTTAGGCACTACCATTGCAACCAATACCCCATTTTATTTTTGTTGCTATTGAGCTGCTTATCAGTCTGTACTGTTGATATCAGAATTAACAACGTTGGAAGACTTTCCATTTGTCACTGCTTTGGGTATTTTGAGAGTATTTCTTGGTCTTTTAGGTCCAACTAAATTTTCTTTATAAGTGTGTGAGGGAAAAACTTTAAACTTTCTCTTAAACTATAATACTGTACTCTACAAATAAATATGCTAGAAAAATTACACTGATCTCTATTTTTTTTAGATACCAATGACTGCAACCCTCATCCATGGTAAGTAGCAGCATTCCACTTCTATGCTTATTGTGAAAGTAAGGCTGAACCCAGGAATACGGATTTCAACTCCAGATCAGAACTATTTCTAATCTAAAAAACTGAAACTAACCTTTATATAAGCACTAAAACATTTTTTTGTTGTATTTTAGTCTATTCATTGACAGTAGCACTGTGGTGACTCACGTATGAACAGAAAATATTTTGTTGCAGTTTCCATGCCAGAGCTGACTGGTTACTGACTTACTATAATATGAAATGAGTCAGACTTGATAACATTTCAGATATTTATGATTGAGTTCAGAGTGGGAAACAATCAAATCCTGTTAGTTTCCTCTAGACCTGTTTGTTGTAATGTAAAACCATTCAGTTACATTGAATGTTCTACATAAATTGTCTTACTTTGGGAAGGTATATTGAAGGTATTTTAAATGCAGAAGTTTACATATATTTTTGGAGGGGAAACATATGGATGTGGGTTAAAACAAGCCATCTACATTATTGTTGTTTTCCACTTCTGCAATAAGCTGCTTTTCACGTGTTGTGGAAGCTCAGGCTTTCTTTGTATTAGCTTTTAATGCTGCTTTATCTCACTGAGCTCTGTTGATGAACTTCCACATGCTTTTGTAGACATTGCTGTTTCTGAGCAATACTATTTATTAGAAGTGTGTTTTCTCTACTGGTGCAATAGTTTGTCCACCGAACAGTAGCAGAAGGCTTAATTAACAAAGCTTTAATTACAGACTGATGAAGCAATGCAGGTAGCCTAATCTTAAGGCTAGCATTATGCATTAGTAAGAACTTAATTTTGTCGAATCCCACAGCAGGGACAGGGACAGCAGGAATGTGTGGACAGGCTGTGTGAAGAACCTATGTTTCTGTTCATCTTCAAACTTGAGTTTGAATACTTCTGCAATTATTATTTCTACAGCTACAATGGAGGCATCTGTGTTGATGGTGTGAATTGGTTTCGATGTGAATGTGCACCTGGATTTGCAGGTCCTGACTGCAGAATTAGTAAGTGGAGCACCTACATGGGTGAAGATGTGAAAGACTGTACTGTTCTGGCACACAAATCAGAAGACTTTTTTGACTTTTTTTTTTGCATTTGATCAGCTGAGTTCCAGATAACAGAAGCAGAAACTGAGTCAGGCACTGGTACTCACCTTGCAAGCAATGACAGTTTCTGTTCCTTTCTTTATTCCATTAAGTGGAACAGAACTGACTTAAATTATACTCAAAGACTCAGTTGATGCTTTTTTGTTATGCATTTTTGAAGGGTCTGAGGTGCATAAAGGATGTAGTTTAAGTAGGTCTCTTTAAGTAACTTAAAGACTGTTTACTATTTAATGTTAGAAACTAAAATCCACTGGGACATCGCAAACGAAAATGAGTGGTGCTGGCATGTGAATAATATTTTGCAAGGAATACGATAAAGGATCTTCTGAAGCTATAAAACAAAACTTAGGTAGCAATTAACCTCAAGGACAGACTTGAAAAGAGAGAGATGAAAGAATTGAAGGCTATGTTTAAATATCGTGGAAGAATATGGTTTGTTTTTTAATCAAATATTGTCATTTTGACCTAAGTGTCATATATGCACAGGTGTACCTCTTTGTAGGATTAGACTTTGCTGTTGGGCTTGGTCCTGCCTCTCCAGCAGCAGTGTTGTGCTTTTAGGTAGAGATTACATCCTCGTTCTGTCAGATAGTATGTGACTTGACACTGGTAGTTGATAGATAATTACAGCTCTTACAGCAATAGATTTGAGTTAGTGATCTCCTGATGCAGAACCAGATATGACAGATAATCATGTTTATCTACATCCAGAGGGGTATTGAACTGTCTGTCTTCAGATGCAAGATGAAGAGGGAGCAACTCAAAGACAAATACTGTTTATTTTTAATGGATTACTGACTTTTTTCCTCTTGTTTGGTGTAGACGAAAGGAGTAGGTCTGACAAAGATTTTTATTTTTTTTTACTGGGTGCTGTTAAAAGTAAGGGTGTTAACAGCTGTTTAAATGGTTCTAAACCAATATAGCTTGAAGACAGGAAGCTTCAGTAGATTGTATATGAGGAAGAATTTCTTCTTTGGGAGTGTGGTTAGGCATTGGAACAGTCTAAGGAAGTACAATACATGTAGATGCAGGCACTTAAGGAATGCTGTTTAGTGTCTGGGTTGATGGGTTGGACTTGATCTTAAGGATCCTTTCCAACGTAAGTGATTTTTGTGGAACCTTTGTAAGATGCCTTAGGAAGAATTGGTTATGATCAGAAATGAAACAGCCGGGGCCTCTGGATCACAGCTAGGCAGGTTGGTTTGTTCTTTTTTGGTGGACATTTTGCATGAATTAGTTTTACTCACTTTGCAAACTTTGTGCACCTGAAAGAACAGTACTTTCCCATCTCTTTCAGTAGACTTCTAGGTCTAAGCCTCTGAATCTTTGAGTTAACATGCAAGTCTGTATGACAAAATAAATAAAATCTACTCAGTGTTTCATAGTTAAGTGCATGAAATGTCTGTCACAAACTAAGCTCTACATTATTCTCCCTTCTTACAGTGGGTTGTATTTTTGTCCTTTTTAGGTTTTTTTTTTTTTGGAGGGGGGCACTTTGAGCCAACTCGTTGTTTGGTTCTTTCACTGTAACTTGGTGAAAGCATTTGCTTTTCTCTAGAGCTGAAGTCCCACATCCTCTTCTGACAAGCTGAGTGGGGAGAGGAGTTTTCCTCTCCAGTTGGCAGTGCCCCTGTGCTGTGAGATATGTCAGTGCGTGTCTGCTGCTCTGTTCAACGAGGCTTCAGTCAGGATGGAATTATAGGAAATCTGTTACAGCTGAAGTGGTAGTCCTGCCTAGTTAGGTTGATTCTGAAGCCAAACTGTCTTTTGCATGTTAGAAAACCTGGCTTTGCCAAAATACATTTCAGTAAACTTATAATTACAATTATTTAATTACAGCGGTGTATGTTCTTGCTGTTGAGTTTTGCCTATTTTCTGTTTAGATATTGATGAATGCCAGTCTTCCCCTTGTGGATATGGTGCCACTTGTATAGATGAAATCAATGGATACCGATGTACTTGTCCCCCTGGAAGAGTTGGTCCTAGGTGCCAAGAAGGTATTCCTATATCTGCTGTCAACCTTTACCCAAAAAACAATTGTGTACAATGCATTAGTGTAGAGTTTATATGCAGTAGTCTGATGTATAAGGAGCAGCAAAAGAAGTTTTTAAATGTGCACGGCTTCAATAAGTCTGAAGTGAGCTGTCTGTATACTTTCATTTAGTGATTGGAATTGGAAAGCCTTGCTGGCTTAAAGGAATGACCTTTCCTCATGGCAGCAGGTGGGATCAGGAATGCAACAGCTGCCACTGTTTGGATGGCCGTATTGACTGCACCAAGGTAGGTATTTCAACCTGTTTTCTGACGTCATTGTTGCTAAAACATTCTTAATTTTCGTGCATAAGTTGGTCTAGTTTTTTTCAGTCTAGACTTTTGAATAGGTTACTTCCAAAATGGCATTTCCTCTCTCTGTCTAGAGACTTCTTGTAGAAACATTTAGTGGATTGCCTTTATAATGATAAGCTTTGTTCAGTTCTTTCTGCCATAACATTCTCTCTAGAATCAAGCACTTTACAGAAAAATAAATATGAGTTGGAAAAGAATAATGATCCTTAAGGTGATAAATCTCTGCCACATCTTTGGAAACAGTGTCAGAGCTTCTAATTGTTTGAAATTCTGAAGTACAAGACAGTTTCCTTAGTGGACAACACTTGCCTTTTTGCTTTGTCCTTCATTACATTTATGAATAGACAAATGGCAATGTTTGTATATTTACTGTGGACTGTATGTTGGAAGAAACATGATTAGCCTAGATGCAGATAGTGCATGTTAGCATACTTACTCAAGGACTTTCAGCCCTGCTGTGATAGCATATCTTAGTGGATTTGTGGAAGCTGTGCAGCTTTACATCACATCTGGAGCTAGACGAGGCGTGTGCTGCTTTACAAGTTGTAAGGCTAGGTGGGTGGCTCGAGATAAGAACTAATAGTTGAGGCAACATCATGAAGTACTGGATGTCTCCCATGTTTCACTGGAAGCACTAGTTTGAGAACTGAATCTCACAGATCTGTTCTGCCTTTGTATTAGTTTAAGTAGGTATGCCCTGTAGGCAAAGAAATAACTTGCACTTAATTATTTTAATGTGCATTTTTAGACTTTTAAGATATTGAGTTTAAGGCTTTCTTGTAAAGGGAGCAGTACAAAGCTATAACTGCAACTGCAGAAATACTTCCTGTTGTAAAGCACGCAGCTCTGAGGAAGGAGTAGAAGTGGTGTAGTGAGTGTGACTTGGGTTGTTTGGTTAAAAAACAAAGAAATTGTGTAGAAGTTCAAAGTGACGTGAGGTTATTCTGCAAGTCCCTCAGCGTCATCTGTGTCTTGGGTAATCTTTGCTCAGTTTGCACTTCAGTCAATACAAAGTGTTGGTATTTCTCTGGAAGAGCAACTCTGTCTGCTCCCAAGACAGTAACATTGTAGAAAGATGTTTTCTGCATTCAGTAGTAGATAATGACCTCATGAAAATTTCTTATTTTGATTTGATGTGCAGTAGCATTACAAATAATTGCTCCTACCTTTGCTCTTTATTTTCAGGTGTGGTGTGGGAAAAAACCTTGCCTGTTACACAAACATTGGGATAATTCAAATTACCAGTGTCCCATGGGTCAAGAATGCCAGGAGAAGTATATGAAATGTTTTCAGCCACCGTGCACTGAATGGGGAGAATGCAGTGCCTCTGAACCTCTGCCTGCCAATATCAAGTGTTTGCCTAATTCTGGGTACCTGGACAATGACTGTGCTAGGATTACTTTAATTTTTAATGGAAACAAAGTCCCCCAGGTGAGAACAATATTATCAGTGAAGTATGGTAACTTATTTAGAGAGATATATTCCATGTGTCAGGACATGGAAGATTAATGTTTCTAACAACTCCTTGCAGTTACTTGCAGATTTTGTTTTTAGACTCTTCTGTTGATGTAAACAGTTTTTCTAAAAAAACAAGGAAAAGTTAGGATTTATACTGAACGTTTTGTCCTAAGTTTCAGAGTGAATTGTTTCTTACAGTCTAAGCCTGTCGTGAGCTGTGCTAGGGTAGTCATTGCAAGCTCAACTTTTTACCCTTCATTCCAGAAGTATTTCTTACTTTCTTACCCTCTCTGCTTCTCTCATCAGATCAGAGTAACTGCAAAAACTCTGAAGATGCTTGCTTTTATGTACCACCTCTACTTGAACTAAGTCATACAATTTCTTCTCTTAACAGGGCACTACAACTGAACGGATCTGTTCAGAAATACGGTATTTACCAGCTACTAGATCCGTTTCCAGAGACAGAACTCTGATAATATTATGTGATCTGTCTTACTCCACAGAGAATGCAGTGGAAGTTGCTATTGTAAGTATGAGATGTGTGCATGCATATGCGTGAATGCATACATGTTTTCATACTAGTTTAAGCTAGGGAAGAGGTTGCTTGTTTCACTTCAATGCAGATACTGCAGTTGTTGGCCTAGGCTGGCTGTACAGAGATGTGGCTTCATGGAATGTGCTGTACAGCTAGATAACTGAACTGCAGGCTTCATTAATGACAGAGACTACTGTGGTATCTGTGCTGTTGTCTTAGAGTAATTCAGTCCAAATTAGTGAAAAGGTTTCCACCTGTTTTATCAAAACTTGGGCTACTGAGCTCAGTGCAGATACAGTTGCATTGCAGGTGGCTGGATTGAATCTTGTCAGTGTGAAAAAGTTGGTGTTAAGCATCTAGTATGAGTGCTTCGGGATGTTCATTAAGTGCTTAAGTATAAGATGCAAGTTAAATGTGCGAAAGTGAGTGTTGCTCTGCTGAGCTATTAAATGCTTGCTTTTCAGACATTTCTAGCCCAGACACTCCGTGCTTGTTTTTTGCTGTTTTCTAAGTAAATAGTTTTCATGGTAGTGTTTATCCAAGCAGAAACTGGAGTGTGTCTCTACCAGGACTGTAAAGAACATGCTGACTGATGATGCAAGAAGTAAACTGTATGGTATAAATACAGCAGACTGTTATTAGTCCAAACTTCTATCTAGATAATCCACATATCTTGAAGTGCTTTGGGTTATGACTAAATTTAGCTGAGCGGGGTAAGGAACATAGAAGTCAGGTGCCTTTTGAGATATGCTATATATTAGCAACAGGGTGTGTTACCTGCCAAGCCTGACACTGCATCTGCAGTTCATATCAAGCCATCCATGCTGTTGCTACAGAATGCTTTAAGGATACTCCTTGTAACTTCTGTCAGGTAAATTCAACCCACAGGTATCAGTTAAGATGTAGCTGGATTTAAAAATTAGGATTCTTTGCCTGAGTAACTGCAGTAATTCTGTTTTTCCCCTTCCCTCTACTTCCTCTTAGTCTTTTGTCCCACATCGAGATGAACAAGATAATAGTCTTATACAGAATGCTGCTAATATAATAGTAAATGCGATCACCAAGAGGCAGAACAGCACTGTCATGTTGGCAGTAACTGAAGTCAAAGTGGAGACGATAGTTGTTGGGAATTCATCATCAGGTAAGGTTCCCAATGCCTTCATCCTGTGTGGTTTTTAAAGTGTTTTCTATTCCCTGCTGTCAGTGTCTTGTCTTATTTGTGTGGAAAAGTGGTACACTAAGTTGTTTCTTTAATTGCTATTACTAGCAAGGGGAAAGTGGCTTTAAACAAGTTTTTGTGCTTGTGTGTTAGGTTAAACTTTTGCTAGAGATTATATTACCTAATGTTTTCACTGTTTTGGCTCTGACTTCAAACTCCTTTCTGTAGTCTGAGCATCTTTGGTGAGATCAGAAGTTCTTTGGTGTTCATATCAAACCCTTTCTGATTTTCCAACATAAACCAAACCTTAGCCCTTAGTGCTGCTGTGCTATAGAAACTGGGACTGAGGTATTAAAAATGGAGATACCACTGCTGAAATGTATTACTTAATGCCTTGCTATACTCACTGTGCCTGGAGGAAGCAGGTTTTGCAGAGGGACCCTGGTAGGGAGCAGTTCAGTTAAGGGATCCCAAATGGAAGTCTTATAACAGTAGGAGACCTTCCCAACCCTTTCCTAGATCTCCTCAGCATAACCTTCTGGAAGATCTTCTATCCATAGTCAAAACAATGAGTAAATTGCCTGGTTTCATTTCCCTTGTGTTATACCTTTAGGGGAATTCCTTTCATCTCTTTGAGCCTTGGCAAATGTACTATTTCTACAGCTCTACTGAATGAGTGAACACGTCTTGATTTTTGTCTTAAACAGAAATTGTATAGATGATAAAGAATGGAGCTATGATTCTGACATATGACAGCATCTCTGTTCTGATTAAATCCTGGGAGAGGTGGAATTGCTTTGCTACCTATTTTAATGAAATTCAGAGGTCCTTGGTAAAGGTGGAAAGATGTTGACTTCATTCTCAAGCTGTGTGATGCTGAAATGTGTAGATGGAGATTGTTATTTAGACACAACCTATTTAAGGAAAATATATATTCATGTGGAATCCATAGGGAGGCTATCCATTGCTTAAGAAACTTTTTACAACTTATTTCTAAGTAATGGAAAGAGCTCCTTTCCTTAAGTTCCTCCCCACTTTGCCACATTTACAGTTCAATATTGTGTATGAAAAATGAGAAGAGATTAGCAGTTACTGCTTAGAGTACAATCTTGCCCCAGTGTGATAAAATACGATTTTAATTCTCCTGATGCCAACCATTTTCCTGGTTAACTTGTGGTTTGGGAATATAAGATCCTGCATACCATAACCTTCACATAAGAACATGTTCAGAAGGCATTTTAATGTTGGCATAAGTGACTGTGGTATTGAAGAGTTGGTTGTTCTTGTACATCCATTTGCAGATTATTCTGTAAGCAGTTGTCTTAAAAATGAAGGCAATTCACAGTTGCAGAGGTTGGAGTGGTAGTTAGGACAATTCCATCTCTACAAAAAGCAAAGCATATGCTGTCTTACTACTACTTATATTGTGAATCCTTGCCTTTAAAAAGGAAAAGGTATTGTTCTAGTAGCAAAGTCCCTGTGTAAGAAATGCCCAACATACTTCAGAAATTGTTTCCCAGAGAAATAAACTGGGTCTTTGTGTTTTGGACAGCATTAATGGGATTTGTGATAGGAAACCTGGAGAAAAATGTCTGTGGACTTGATGGATATTTTGTCTGGTAGGAGAAATGTGGCATGTATTTGGTACAAATGCTGGTGCTACTTCTGCAATCCATTAGAATGCTCTTCCCAATCTACCTCCTACAAAGATAGATTGGCTTTCCTTGAGTTATTTACTGAGATACTCTGTGCTAATGTGGATTAGGTACTTGAAGATGCTGCTTATATAACCCATTTTCCCATGAAGAAGGGGGAATAAACATCTTAAATGTTGTTTTTCCCCTATCGTTAAACAGGATGAAGTCCTATTTTAAAATAGTAGAGTACTTCTAGATGAACTATTGCCTTTGGACATATACTATTGTGCAGTAATGAAATTTTCCTTCATTGTAAAAAATCTTCCTTGGTCTAACCTTGAGTTACATACGGATGCTTCTCTTGTAGCTGCTGAGTGCTGTCTATCTAGCCACATTAACTGAAGATTTTTTTTCATTTGCCCTCTAGATTATTTGGTTCCAATTCTTTGTGCAGTATTTAGCGTTGTATGGCTGACTTGTATAATCATCTGTGTGTGGTGGACTCGGAAGAGAAGAAAAGAGAGAGAAAGAAGTCATCCTCCCAGAGAAGAGGGTGCCAATAACCAGTGGGCGCCTTTAAATCCCATCAGAAACCCTATAGACAGATCTTACAGTAACAAAGACATTCGTTACGAATGCAAAAACTTCATATCTCCTCAAAAGAGAACTTGTGATGCAGTAGAGGAGTATGTAGAGTATGAGGAAGAGGAAGATGAAGAGGAGGAAAGAGATGAGGAGATGGACAAGTTCCTCTCTCACAAACTCACAAAGCCTTTGCCCACAAAGGCATCTGACGCATCAGAGAGCAGTCCAGTAAAGAAGTCCCTTCAAATAGGCAAAATGGACAACAGATCTGTAAAAAATGTGAATGCATCAAACTTTGAAGGCAGTAGAGACTAATCTGTATTTGGAACGTAGGCAGACTGCGCCGACCCTTGCTGGGGAGGGGGAAAATTGACATCTCTGCTTTGCATCAAGGACTAAAAATATCTGGAGTCAAATGTTCATAGTTTCTTTATTTTGCGTAAAAAAAAAAATAAATAAAAAATAATAATAAATAAAAATTTATTTTGTTTCTTTAGCCTTGTATAAATTATTCAATGACTGTCAGATGAAAAAAAATGAGTAATCTTTGATAGTTGCTATTTTTGTAAAGTTTACTTATAATACACTCGCTGTGTGGCAGAGGAGAGGTTGTATTTTCAATATGTGTAAAGTTTATTACAAAAGACTGTACACTGTTTACAGAATGTATTTCTTTTTATTACGTGCTCTAATTTAATGGTGGCTTTAAAACCTCCTGGTTGAGGAAACTGTGTGAACTTTGAACTGCTTTCTTGACTTTGAATCTCTATTAATGGCAGCTCACTGCACTTGTTACGTTAGTAGCTTCTGTAAGATTTTCTCCAAATTTGCCTTACACACTTTGTAATAGGAACAAAAAAAAAATTATAGAGATCTTTCAACTGTGGTTTAAAAGTGGCCTTTTTATTTCTGTTTAATTACTTTAGAATTGCAGTATTGAAGCATGTGACAAGTGCCTTGAGACAAAACTTTTTCTATAGCAACTGTCAAAGACTGCCATACCGATGTAGTGGAATTGTGAGAACTCTAGGTTCCCCAACTGACACAGTTAATTTTCTAATAGTGAAAGTGCTTTTCTGTAAATATGTACATATTAAATGAATCACTCTGTATATTTGATTTAATAACTTAAAATATTTTGGTCTTTTTTTTTACATGTCATTCCTTTTAATTTATGTTGCAGAAAAGGAGGTTTTATGGCAGTTTATAAGTCTTTTTTTTTTATTTTGGTATTATGTCCAGATTAGAAAATGATGTTAATACAATCAATGTTAGGAATCTGTTGGTCATATGTATTTACATAGGAGCATAACCACTTACATGTAAATAGAAACAGAAATGTTTGTTTATCCCCACGTTCAGCCCATCTCAAGAACACTAACAGGTGCATCTACTGTACAGTACCAACATAGCGAGGCATTGTTTTTTTTCTTTTGTGAATATGTTAATTACATGTGGTATTACTTTTTTTTTTTTGCGTTTAAATACAGGCCTAATGAAGGGAACAATATTTTCCTCAATCGTGTTTCTGTTGTGCTTTATTCATCTTTCGCTCTAAAGAAAAAAGCCTGGCAAGCTCAAAAGGTGGGAGTACCTCAGTGGAAATGGTTATTTGTAAGGGAAGGCTTAGGTTGGTTGTTTTTGTTTTTTAAGGCTTTATTTTTGCTACGAACTGGGCAGAACTACGTTTATTTTAGTCACTGAAGAAGCGTAACACTACATACCCTAGTTGCCCTGCCAGTGAGAGGAGCGGGTGCTTGAGAGCGTGAACTGGCCCACGAACAATACAAACAGCATTGTTTTGAAACCAGTTACTTTATACAGGAATGCAGGATTTGCTTTGCGGGATCTTCTGTGTTAGTACGTTTTTTTTTTTGACATGTTCTTAAAAAAAGAATAAGAAAAAAAAAACCTTTCAGAAAAGAAACTATTTATTAAAGCATTTTATAACGATGTTTGTTGTAACTTTTTTACTTGTGCTGAATATTCAGAACTTATTTTGATAACCTGGTTAGGAGTTTAGAAAAGGGTACTATCCTTCTCTTGTTCCCCGGTATAATCCTAAGTATTTAAACCAAAAACACTTTTTTTTTTTTTCCTGCTACTCTTGTAACTTTTTGTACTGTAATGCTGCTGTCTTCCATAATCTAATAAAATGATTCCCTCATTGTGTGTAAGATACATCACATTGTGTTTGCTTTTCTGAGTGCGTGAAGTTCTGATGTGACGAGGCAAAACGAACAGGGAGAAGAAAGCCCTGCTGCAATGCATGGTGCTTCCTGTAACCTTAGCTCACAGCCTTCCCGTGCCGATACTTCCTGAGCCTACTTGGCAGCGTTGCTCTGTGCCCACGACTGCACCGTCAGCGTAGGAGGTGGTGTCCCACGTGTAGTCTAGAGGCATAGACACTGTCAGTGCTTAAAATGTGACACTTCTCTCTGCTGCCTCTCTGAGTACCTTGCAGTCTTTTTCTGCTGACAGTTACTGACTGTGTGCCTTTTGGAATGGCTCTCCTAGCTGCTGAGCACAGGCTTTGTCTGGCAGCGTGGTTGTCCTTCCTTGGGGAATAAGGGAGCAGCCAAGCATGACAGGGCTTGAAGTATTCTTATGAAAGTGGGTTTCTTCTTCTTAAGTCAAACTTTAAAGGCTTGAAGAGTTGCACAGTATTCTTGTCGTGCTCCAGTTTCAGTTGTGTAGGTAGGTTTGCTCTTGTTTCTTATGTTGACTTAAATGGCTTATGGGATTTCCGCAGTAAAAAGTGAACTCTTGTATAAGGAAATACAGGATATAAATGCTTAATTTTTCTAGCATCCATCGATATCTGAACCATATCCTAGCTCCTAGCAGTTGGTTTTTACTTCAGTCATCATACGGCTTTTTTCCATCATGTTCCTTGCGGTGTTGCCTCGTCTTTACCTCAGTGAGTGAGAGCTGTTTAAAGTCAACTCTCAAACTCAGATTCTACCACTGCCTTTGATTTCCAACTTTCAGATACCTGCTGCTTCTTTTCCTTGAAGGAGGGTTGATGGAGGAGTAGAAATCAAAAAGTGTGAGATGAGCTAGCACTTTTTTGATGATGACTTTCTAAAACTTTGTAAAATGGACTCCGTGGTTCTTTGGACCAAGGAGCGACTTAGGGTGGCTGCTGGAGCTCCCTAGCAGTAGTGGAAGCAGCACTTAGCAATTCAGGACAGCACTAGACTGGGAAACTGCTGTCTTCTGTAAGATTAACCATTCTGAGTTTGCAGTATTTGTAAGTTCCTGCTGCAGAGAGGTGTTTCTGATTGCTTAATGTGGAGAGAGAATGCTGCTTGTTTGGGAGGCTTTATGTACAGCTGAATGGAGTGTGTCTTACTGCTATAGAGGAAAGGAGAAATATTAGATGTGCATATATAGTAAGGCTGTTGCTGTTGTGGAGGAGTGAGCTGGCTCGCTGGTCCCGATGACTCCAGTTCTGCTTCTTATTACCAAGAAAGTGTGTGAGAATTTGTGGTGTGCCCCTGCAGTTGGATCACTAGCTGCTGTCACCAGTGGGTCTGGGTGTTGTGTCATGACTGGCACCAGTCCTCAGGGAGATGTCCATCCTTGTCAAAAAGCTGCTCCAGCGTGGCTTAGTGAAACCTACGTAGCAGGTGTTGAACTTGGTAGAGCTGTTTACCTGCAAGCATGAGGTGCTTAGAACAAAATGTTTTAAAGAATGGAGGGGGAAAAAAAAAAAAAAAAGAAATTGTGACTGCTAGTTTACCGAAACTTTGTATATGGGTTTTATTTCTATGCTGCTCTTACAGTAATCTCATGTCTTCTTCCCTTGTCTCACATGACTTCTCTCTGTAGCCTAGTTTCCTTTTGACATTTTACATGAAGTGTTAAACATGTGCATCACAGCTGCCTGGTGGTGCAGGTACTGTCAGGTGTGTTAAGCACCACTTAACTTCTGAAAGAGCTATTACTGAAGCTAAGTAATGAGTAAAATAAGGAAATGGGCTGAATGGTTTTGTTTTTGTTTTTTAAACTACTTTGTGTTTCCAGGCCAACTTCTCCAATGCCCTTACCAAGATGCTAACCTGAAATTCTTGGTAAGATTGATCCTTTTGGCTGTTTTCTGTTCTGTTGTTCAGCGGATTCTCCAACAGACAATCTAATTAGTGCTCCTGAGACCAAGCTGCAGAGAAATATTAGTTGTAATGCTGCTTGTGAGCTAGCTTGGGTGATGAGGGATTAGAGGCAGCATGGAGTTCACTTGCACAGGAGTTGCATGGCATTAACTTGCAGTTGGATGTGCAGTCTCTCACTGGTGATTGGTTCTGTTCAGTGCTTGAAAAGCAACCCCTGCCTAGTTATGATATACTACTCACAGGAGGCTAAGTCTTGGAATATAGAATGGGCGTGTAAAATGCAAAAGGAACAAAAGGTTCCCTTCAGAGTGAGGTAAGAATGAATATTTTCCATGTTTGTCTTTTATAGCACCCATTCTTAACACACAGAGCGTTTCTGTGCAATCCCATGAAGATGCAAGACCACAAGTCACACTTTGTTTCTGGGCTCCTGGAAGAGTATTGCTTTCAGATGTTATGTCGAAAAAAAAAACCAACCAAATCCACAAAACCAACCCAAATGCAAATCCTTCAGCACTGCTGGGTGGGGAGAGACTTGTTAAATTGTATGTCTGTCTCACTGCTGTGCTATCTTTTCTCCCATCCATCTGAAGGAGTCTTGGGTTGGAAAAGACTTCTCCCTACAGTTGTGCATTAAAGAGGGTTGAGTCTGGGAATGGTGGAGCAGGTTTGGAAACTGCTACAGTAGCAGTGTGCACAAAGCCCTTTGAAGGCTAGGCCACCTGGCTGGAAAAGCACATCCATGGGTGCTACACTACCTGCTAGTTAACAGAGCTAGTTAACCTGTGAGTGGAAGTTGATTCAGTGAACAGCTGTAGAGGCTCGGATCAAAAGTCCATCTAGTCTAGCAACCTGTTTCCTGCAGTGGCCAGCAGAAGATGCTTTGGGAAAGCACAAGAAAGCAGCAAGCAGAACATGAGCTCTTCCTTTTCCCATCCAGCCTCTGGAAGTCAGTTGGCTAGGGGCTTCCTAGGCCACAATTTGAGAGGTACCCCTTCTCTTCATCCATACTGAGCAGGACCAGAAGTGTACGTGCACCCCAAGCAGCACTGTTCTCCACTTTACACAAATCTTTCTTCCAACCCCCAGTGGGCTATGTACCTTTTGATTTCCACTGGCACTCATGTTACGCTTTTAGAGCTGAGCTCTTTGTTGTCTTCTGCTTGAGAGGGACTAAGCAGTCTGCGTCTTGCCCCAAATTCCCTGCACGTGCTGGGATGAGAAGGCAAAAATGGTCTGTAGTCACAGAACACAGCTGCAGTGCTTGTGCACTGTCAGTTGCTCCAGTCCGTTGCAGCTGCAGAATTAGTGGGGACATGAGCAGAGGTAGAGAAACTCTTCATGCTGGAAAAGCAGAGCCACAGAGCACATTCTGACCTAGTACTCCTTCTCCTTGCTCCTCAGAGTCTCCTGCAGCTCTGTGTGGATGTTGCTGAGCTATGAGTTGTGCGTGCCCCATGTCATGTTCCATCTCAGAATGGTGGCCAAGGCAGTTGTCCCTCCTGCCCTGCTCCTGCTGAAATCTCAGCATCGTCAGGACTCTTTGAGAACTTAAGTCCTGCCAGTGCTGGAAAGAGCAGCAATATGCACAGCTCCATTCAGATACTGCTTAAAATTGCAGTTCTGTATATTCTGTATATTTAGCAGCTATCGTTTCATATAGTTATGTATGTTATATAGTTTTTAAATAGTATCTGGCCAAAGCAACGTCCCTGACCAGGTCAGCATTCCTGAGGCTGAGAGACCCCTGAGCTGTCCTGGGCAGAGCTGACCCCGCTGCAGGACTTCAGTGGTGCAGCACTGTTTTACCCTACTTTCCAAATCGGAGGCGTAGCAGCCCCAAGGCACGATGGACACTGGGAAGTGCTTTGACAGCCGCTGACATCGCTTTCAGTGCCGATAAACCAGGAGGTTATCTCAAGTGCAGCAGTATCCTCTAGGAAAGCCAGGAGGAAAACCTACTTTGCACTGTGTCACCTGCTAACGAGCAGCTGTGGTGGGAGTGGGGACCCAGCACCTTCTAGGGGCATCTGGTGGGAGCAGCCTGCATGCACGGGTCCCACGGTGAAATGCAGCAGAGGGATGACTTGGCCAACATTTTCCAGCCTGGGTGTTTAAATTTTGCTCTATATTTAGTGCCCTAAATGAGCACTTTGATTTGCAGTGTTTCCAAGCACCTGCTGCTTCCATTGACTCTGGTGGCCTATATGGGTCCCAGCAATCCTCGGAGCTAAGCTGCTCCATCCACATGCCTAAATTTGGGTACTCAGCCTAGGAGCTATATTCTACTTGGGCTTGCATTTCTTCTGCTGAGGGGTATGGTGCTGAGCAGGGGTTTGTTGACAAAACATTTTCAGAACTCGTGCTGCTTTGATTTGCCAGCTTCTGGTTCAGCTCATCTGAGTGATAGATTACTTATTGGAGGAGAGAGCAACGTAAACTTCTGGAAATAAAAAACCAAATGAGGAGGGACTACTTCTTCCCAGCTGCAAGTGGCCGAGCTGTGTGTGCATCGAGCATCGCAGCCAGTGGGATGCTCCTTGTGACCCAGCCCCTGCAGGCATGGGGTCAGTGGGAAGCACTGCAGCTGCCAAGCTCTAGGCCTGAGTTCATGCTCCCAGCCCTGTGGCACAGCCATGTAAGGACCCTAGTCTGGGGCAAGGCATAACACTTTCCTGCTCCTTCGCGGGGCAGATAATTTATGAATTTAGGTAAGCACTGGCAAGCAGGCCCATATTTCCACCCCTTTGTAATATCCTGTTGTTGCTTTCCAGAGAAAAATACCAGCAGACACTCAAGGTTACTTCCTTGGCATGGTCTATGTGTTTTCAGCCCGATGGTATCTACACTAAGACATTTCCTGACATGCTCGATCTCCTCTGCTCTTGCATCAGAGGTTGAGCATTAACCTGCGTGCTTTGCTGCAGCAGAACTTTCAGTCCTGGCTGTGGCCCTGTCTCTCAGAGGCTTGTTTGCAGCCACGCACCCTCCTTTCTGCTACTCCCACTTGCCCATATAGATCACTACTCAGATATCTTTTCACAGTGCTCAATAGATGCTGGCTGTCGGGACAAGTCTTTACCCAGAGCAAGGAGATGAAGGGTGACAAGGATGACAGGGTGCCCACACAAACACTGGAGCTGCAAGGGCCCTCAGCTTTCTTGCTTCAGGGCAGATGACATCTCTTAGAGGTGGTTTTACAAAGCCACTCTCTCATCACAGCTTGACTGCTGCAAAGCTGGCTCTAGGCCATGTTGGCCTGGTTCTCTGGACGAGATGGAACAAACCTGGGGTCCTTATGCACCTGCCTCCCATATTTCATCCAGACCCTCCACAGCGTGGATCCGTGTTTGCTTTTCCTCCTTGCTCCAGAATGTTGCTGCTGTGTGGTTCGTTAAGGAGATAAGAGCTCCCACCCATCTCTATCTGCAGGTTCAGCAGCAGGTCCCAGCCCCAGAGCAGCGTGCACACTGCACATGATGCTGCAGATGAAAGCTGCTGCTTGTTTACAAGCTTTTGTCAATTAGAGCCCATTTGCTGCTCTCACACTGCATCTAAAAGCTTGTGTTTTAAGCCAGCACTGGTGATTTAGGAGGGCCTGCTTTGTTTTTTTTTTTTTTTTTTTTTTTTTTTTTTTTTTTTTCCCTAGATACATACGATAATTTCTCCACCTGTTAAAAATCTGTTGCTAACGTTTGCTGTCAGGTTTCTATTATTAATTTATTTTTCTGCCAGAAGCCCTCCAGTGTTCATTTAAACTGTAGCTGTTTATTCCTCATAGGTAACACAGGAAGATATGTTGCGATAGAGCTGGGGTAGATCGAAGTAGATAGAAAGTTTCGGTCCCTGCTCCAGGGAACACTCCCACCGGTGTTTGGCACCTTCCAGCCTGAACTGGAGGTCAGATAAGTGGGGAAAAATCAGATTATTTTTGGTTTGTTTTGGTGAAGATGAACTGACCTTAGCAGACTCCCAGGGACAAGGAGAACAACCCCCCCCACTCTACCTCTCATAATTAAGAGTATCCCACCACCACCTTATTTGTAGTATTTCCCATTTTAGTATTTGTCTATCTGCTGAATTTTATTGACATTGAATGTTTGCAGAGATTAAGATGTTTTTATCCCGTGGCTGTGAGCTGGGATGCTGACAGAAGTGTTCCCACGTGAGTGTCTGTTTGGGATGTAGCAATTCTTTCTTCCATGCTTCTGGACTTTTCAAGCAGGAAAGGGAGCAACTTTACGTGGTCTGATAGCGGTAGGACAAGGGGGAATGGTTCTAAAATAAAGAGGTGAGATTTAGGTTAGATGTTGGGAAGGAATTCTTTACTCAGAGAGGTGAGGCCCTGGCACTGCTGCCCAGAGCTGTGGGTGTCCCATCCCTGCAGGTGCCCAAGGTCAGGCAGGATGGGACCCTGGGCATCCTGAGCTGGTGAGGGAGTGGTGGCTGGAAGCAGATGATCCTTAAAGTCCATTCCAACCTAAGCCAATCTATGACTTTCCCTCTATTTCATGATTCAGATAATGGCCAAATGCTGAGCTTGTTTCCTACTTTCACACTCTGGAAGTCACCAGAATCATTCAGGATTTTCTGCAACACGTGTGAAAGGTTTTTTGTGTTCCTTTTGTAATTTTTAGAACTTGAATGAGTTTGGGATGCAGTCAGGAAATGTAATCTTGAGTGAGATATAAGCAAGAAAGTTGAGTCCTTGTATCTTCCATACTATTTCCATCAGCAGTGTATTTCCTCTCAAATTGCCTCTCTCCAGAGTCACGCTCTGCCAGAGATAAGTAGGTGACGGTGAGTGAAGAAAGGAATAGCATTGTCTACAGCTTTGAACCATGAATAGCCCTTGGAAAAACAGCACCAGAGGGAGATACAAGTTCACTTTGATAAAGCAGGTTGCCAAGTGACAGGAGGCTTGATCCCATTTCAGTGAAGTCAGCGGAGAACTCTCACAGACATCTTTTATCACCACTCCCAGCCCATCTTGGGCAGCGTCCACTGCTGCCACCAGGGCTTGGGCTGGCTGAGCAACACAGTATCAGAACATAGAACTATTAGAAAGCATTCAGAGGGAGGCAACAAAGATGGAGAAGGGTCTGGAGAACAAGGCACGTGAGGAACAACTGAGGCCCCTGGGCTTTTTGGGCCCTAAGCGGAGGAGGTTGAGGGAATGCCTCATGGCAGCCTTCAGCTTCTCACAGGGAGTGGATGGTGTCGCTGCATCAATGGACAAGGGAAGAGCCACTGATGTTGTCTATCTGGACTTCAGTAAGGCCTTTGACACAGTACCCTACAACATCCTTCTCTCCAAATTAGGAAGATATGGATTTGATGGGTGGACTGCCCAACGGATGAAAAACTAGCTGCAGGACTGACTGCAGAGAGTGGTGGTCAACGGCTCAGTGACTGGATGGAGATCAGTGA
Organism: Oreortyx pictus; assembly: GCA_036925125.1. Taxonomy (NCBI): domain Eukaryota; kingdom Metazoa; phylum Chordata; class Aves; order Galliformes; family Odontophoridae; genus Oreortyx; species Oreortyx pictus. The sequence goes on along the minus strand of JAUPFR010000006.1, from coordinate 51,503,405 downwards.
CAAGTGGTGACCCAAGTGGGCACTGCTGGGATCAGTACTCTTTAATATCTTCATCAATGATATCAACAGTGGGGTTGAGTGCACCTTCAGTAAGTTTGCTGATGACACCAAGCTGTGGGGTTCACTAGAAGGACGGGATGCTATCCACAGGGACCTAGACAGGCTGAGCAGTGACCTTTAAAGATGGCCTTCAAAGGTCCCTTCCAACTCTAAGGATTCTGTGATCCTCGTGGGATCCTCCCAGCTTGGGATATTCTGTGATTCTATGAGCATGGGTAGAGCATGTCAAGAGTTCTCTGTGCTGTGTCAGCCGACTGCTGTATTTCGGTGCCTCAGAGGAGGTTCGATGAATAGCGGACTAATGGATCTGAGGGGAGGAGAGTGGGGGGGGGGGGGGTGAGAAAAGGGACGGGACACAGCAACAATTCACTGGGAGGCGTTGGGGAAATGTTGTTGCAGAGACGAGGAGCGCGAGATGGAGCAACAATGGCTGCAGTTTACACTGCGCTGCAGCGATGCTGTGATCTGCTGCCAAGATCAACCCGGCCGAGAGGAACTGAGGAATAACACAAATGGTGTGGCAAGAGAGATACCCTTCAGCATATCCTGCTCACTCTGCCTTCGCCTTTGAGTCAGGAGTTAAATATTGGAGCTATTGTGGTGAAGCGAGGCTTAAAAATAGAAGGAAAAATCACTGTGGTTTTCACTGTTGTTCCAAGGGGGGACATTAATTGTTTTTAAGTTGCACTACTTCTGATCTGAGTTAAGAAGAGAAGAAAAACAGTTCAGGGCACTGAAAGGACCAGAAAACATTTCACTCATCAACTGCAGTGTGGGGGCTGCTCCTTATTCCCACTGCCACAGTGATACTGCTGTTCTCCCTATGTTAGGGTCTGCGCTCAGGATCTTTTCATAGCAAACTGGTTCGGGTTGGGAAGTTACAAAGCTTACATTTCTTGTAGTGTTTTAACCCATTTGTTTTGTTATTACTGCGGGGATCAGCGAGCTGTGGCTAGTGAGGTTGCCTGGTAAAGCTCAAAGGTGTCTGGGCATTTAGAAAGCTGCATTTATATTAAGGTGGGATGAAGCAGACTGTCAGCAGAGCAGGTCATTAATGATGTGGTGCTGCCCTGGGATGGCTGTGCAATGGCTTCCAGCCCATCTCAGGCCTGCTGCTGCCCCTCAGTGAGTGAATGATGCCCCACAGGACAGGACTGCTCCCTACAAGGCGAATGCTGTGCTGATTTGTGTAAATATAGCACGCCACATTCTTGTCTGAGTTTACCAAATTCAGCCCTTTCCCACTGTCAGTCTGTGAGAACCAGGAGTGTCATAGCTTTTGTGGCCAGAAGGAATTACTAAATCTGGATTAGCCCAGATATTGGATCACTCATCTCAATTACTCAAGCTCAGTAGCTTCTCACTAGGGCTCAAATTGCACTGCACACAGGGAGATGAGGAGCTGCTTCTCTTTGCCCAGATAATCAGATGCCGCCATTGTTCAGATTTATGCTTTCCCTCTGGCTCGTGTAGACTTGACCCAAAGTCTCAGACCACTTATGCCTTTGCTAATATTTAAGAGCTTATCGCTATAACATGTATGGCATAATCAAGTTGTGTCTCAGTCCTCCTCGCTGAAATTAAGACTCAGCTTCTTAAGAGGGTGCCCCTGAGGTGCACTGTCCCCCCCATCCTTGCACTGCACCTCTTACACCCATGCTGGGTACTCAGCATCATGAAAACAACCTAGAAGATGGGCAAACAGCCTTCAATTGACACGAAGCCTGACAAAATATCCCAGTGCTGTTCAGAGATGGCATGATGTGATAAAGGTGATGAAAACACAGCATGAGGGCAGAGAAACACCTCTGCCCCCTCACCCCAGACAGGGGGGTTGGCATCCCAACCAGCATCCCAACCAGCTGGGACACGTCTGATGATGGTAATGCTCTGAGGGGCCAGCAGGAACACTTGTACTGTGCCATGCAGAAGAAGCGTGCTGACTTTGAATGGAGACTCAGGACATTAGCACATGGGCTTTACAAATGCCCTTAGAAAAGGAGAAAAACACACACAGCACACAAATGCTGGTGGAAATCTGATTTCATCAATCTGAATTCATGCTGCGTTTTGGCAGTGCTTTTTGATCCCAAAGCATGTGGAGGAGTGCTCAGACCCCTCCTTACTTGAGAGCCTGGCATGTTCTGTTCTCTTTATGGTGTTCAAGCAAGAGCTTGTTGTGTTTTTCAGGTCTGCTTTTTCCTTTATCTCCAAGGAATCCAACAGCACAGGTCCATGTTTCCTTGGACTTGAGAGTGGTTGTCAGCAGTAGTGGGGACATGCCAATGTCCTAGAGCAATGCCATGCTCGTCTGCTTGCAGAATGATCTCAGTGTCCTGGAGTAATGATGTGCCAATGTCCTGGAGCCAGAAAGAAGAACCAAATCCTCACTTGAGCAATGGTTGTATTTATTTTGCCAGAAGACTGTGGATTAGATGAAACTCATTGCTTGTCAGCTTGGGCACTTGATAGTGACTCTGTGGAAAGATGCAAATCTATCTGAGAAATTATGCCCACTGCTTTATTTATATACTTATTTCTCTCTTGTTTTATTCTCCATGTGGGCTCCAAGAAGTTCAGTTTCTACCCCATTTTTATCCCCCGGGCACAATTACTGATCCTTCCTGAATTATTCATTCTGTTCCAGGAAATCCTCTCTAAATGAAGAGGTTTACTCTGTTTGTCAGGGGACAGAAACATGTGCCACATCCTGCATTTCCCATCAAAATTCACCTGAAATTCCAACCACAAGCAGAACCTTCCCACCCTTGAAAAACTCCTCACCAACAACCTGCTAAGAGAAGCCAAAGACCAAAAAACCAAAGACCATAGTCAATAATTCCAAGGAATTCACAAGCCACTCACAAAGACCTCACTCATGTTCACCAAGCAAATTCCTTGCTGGGAATTATTAGCTCAGCTGGAAGTGAGTGTTTTCTTGCCCTATGTACAGTTTTGCAACTCTGATCATTTAAGAATCATTTGCCCACAGCTGGCTGACTCCAGAGATGAGCAGTTTACCATTTTATTCACCTATCCACATCTTCCTACTGTCCTTCTGTAAATCATTTAGTACTCAGAAGAAGGAATATTTGGTATTTGTTGCTCTGGATCTGGACAGGAAACCTAGTGATGCAGCCTTCTCCTTCAAGGCTAATTGAATAACACAGAGCACTCCACAGCTTACAAATGGGAAAAACTTGTCTTCCTTAGGATCAATAAATCATAAAAAAGAGCCATCCCAGGCAGAAAGTGCAGTGATTCAGCACAGACTCCAGTAATGGCCTAGATGGCATTAATCAGCTTCTGTGATGGAGATGATGTGTGTGGTTGCCTTACAAACCAAGTTCCTTGCAGCAGCCTCTGCACAACTCTGAGTCAGCTCCCATTTTGAAACCTTGAGATGCCAAATTGCTTGAGTGACCTCAAGGTAGTTTCCCAAATGGGGAGTCAAGTGCAGAGTGTCTGGAGCCCACACTTATGCAATGGAATGGGGACACAATGGAGCTGTAAATCTATTGAGTAAACCAACCCAAAGGGCTCCTTGTACAGGATCTCACCTGAGAGGAAGGAAAATATACAAAATATCAGCTGCATGGGGCCATTCTTTAGCACAGCTTCTTTCTCTGGATTGCATCCAGATGAGATACCTGCAGGAGAGTCAACAGGATTTCTGAGGGCACCTGTTGGGTGGCTCCCAAACTTGCTCCTTGGGCCTGAGTTGTGTATTTTGCTGGAACCAGTCACGAGAAGGGATGCCCAACCTACCTTTGACCGCAGATCATGTCCAACCATGAGCTCATCTGCTGTGGGAGCAGCCCCTGGCACGAGACGTGGCCATGCAGCATTGCTTTCCAAAACCAACCACCACATCCACAAAAGCCCTCAAATTTTGGTGGTGGAGGTTGAGAGAACCCGTTTGGCAAGTGCTCCACAGCTCGGGAATTTGGGTCCCTTACAATCTGATCAGCTTTGCATGCCTGCACTGGCCTTGGGCTGCTCTCCCCTATCTGAGAGCCTCCTGCCTCATGTCCCAGTGGTAGGCAGTTTGCAGTAAAGCATTTTGGGGCCAAAATAGGAAAAGGTCACTGCTGTGCTGCCTGCAGCATCCGTACAGCCAGTGTTGCTAACAGGGCCGTCTCACCCTGTTGATTTTTAACTCAACCAAGTCCTTGACTGGAGATGCTGGATGCTTCCCATTCTCCACACCATATGAGTGGATGCTCGGCTGCTCTGGAAGCAGTGCTGACAGTAAGAAGTTTCACAAGTCTGCAAGGGAAATGAGTAAAGCTGCACAGGAATGCAAATTTCCTTTGGACAGTGGGCTTATGGGATTCTGAAACTTTACCGATCTTGAAATACGGTTTCCAAAGGGGTTTTTAAAAGTTTGACATCTCCTTCCAAAGGAACAACCAGAAAGTTAGAAGTCAAAAGAATATTTTTCATCAGTAAAATCAATGCTCCTCGATTCAGACTCATCTAAACTGCACTGCTCTTTGTAATAGAATATGAATTAAAAATTAATGAAAAGTTATTTTGAAAAAAAAAAAAAAAAAGAGGTATAGAGGCTCTTGGAAAAGGCCAAGAGAATACTTTGACCTTGGCAGATAAATGCCAGTGTAACTTCTGCAGAGTGTTTTTTGGCTGAAAGCTCTATGTTCCCATGGGGAGTTTCTTTTTTTTTTTTTTTTTCTTAAGAACTAGCACTTTCTTTTTCTTTTTCATGTCCATTTTCCAACAGGAAAGGGCTCAACCTGCATATTTGCAAGCAGCTGTCTAAATAAGCTATGTTAAAAATGTCTTCTAGTGACACTGAAGAATGAGCAGAAGTATTTTTGGTCATTGAAATGACTGTACTTCGTATCAGACTTCTTCCAGCATCTTTCAAAAGCTGCTGGGCAGTGCACATCTCTGCTCGGGAATTTAGTCCTGGAGCTTCTACTCCCCATCTCAGACCCATCTGCTGCAGTTGCAGCAGAATGGTTTGGGTTGGAAGGGACCTTTAAGCCAACCCAGCTTTAAATCCTGCCATGGGCTGGCTGCCCCCACCAGCTCAGGCTGCCCATGGCCCCATGCAGCCTGGTCTTGGGCACCTCCAGAGATGGGAAACCACAGCTCTCTGGGCAGCAGTGCCAGGGTATCATCACCCTAGGAGTGAGGAATTTCTTCTTAGTTCTCTTTCTCCCTATTTTTCTTAAAACTTATTCCCAGAATGTGTTCACAAAGTGTGTGTCAATGCCCCTCAGCAAATTTTAAGTCCCTAAATCCCCTCTTAAAGACATCAGTGCAGAAGACCCTCAGTGAGAGCGAAGGGATGTGCACATCCCTTTCTTTCCACTGCAGTTTGCCCTCTATGATGAGCAGGTGCATCCCAGCATGCAGCTGATTATGTTTTTAACACTTTGAGATATCTGCATGGGGAAAGACCCATACATTTCTTTTTCTCCCCATCCCCACTCTTGTTGTTTGCTCACTCCATCTCCCAGCTTGCTCATGCTGGCAGGGCTCTGCAGTCACCATCTCTGCACAACTGACTGATGCTCATGCACAGTGCGACAAAAGAACCTTGTAAAAGTGGGAGCAGAAATGGTGTTTGCCTCCCTGACCCCTGACCCTTGAGGTTAGAAGTTGGTTAATGATTGCAGTGATCAGACACACTGGCTCAGCAGTGCATCCATCACTGGCCTGACGCGGGTTCAATCCCACATGAGCAGGGAATGTACAAATATATTCAGTCCCAGCCCCTCCAGCCCTTGGCTTGTCACCCCCGGAATCCAAGAACAAACAAGAGTGTTTCCATAGGGGTGAGATGCATTGTGATTTGTAAAACTATCTGCAAGAAGGGCCTGTCGCTGCGGGGACTGTTCCACAAATGGGTCAAACCAGTGAGATGCTGCTTGGCTGCTATTGCTCCTTGCACTGGCAAGGAGTGGCTATGCATTGGCACAGGCTTTCCCAGGATGTGGGGGGGATCACCATCTCTGGGGGAGTCTGAGAACCATGTGGATGTGGTACTGAAGGATGTTGTCAGTGGGCATGGTGGGGGTGTGCTGGGGTTGGACTGGATGGTGTTAGTGGTCTTTTCCAGCCTTAATTCTTCTATGATTCCATGTTGTAAAAAGCAAGTTGTTGTGCTGCCTTTCCCGTGATCGCCTTTACCCCTTTCTCTTATATATTTTGATCGCACAAAATTAAGTCCTGCAGCTCAAATACCTCTCAGAAGTTGATATCAGTTGCACTGAAGTGTATCTTGCATCTATTCCTATGTCTTGGCTCTACACTCTCTTGTCCCAGCACTCTGTGACCCCTCACCACGACCATTCCTCCACCCATCTGTGCATCATTCTGCAATAGATCACAGCAGCCTTTTAAGGATGGAAAAGCTCTATTTATTCTCACATTTGGTAAAAATGCTATTGGCCAGAGCAGCCCCAGGCACTGAATGGAGGAGGAGAACACTGCTGGTTTGTCAGCAATAGCCAAGGGTCCTCATGCCCAAACTCAACATGAAGCCTTCCAAGGTTTGCCACCACTTTCTCACCACTGTATTTTGGGGTCACAAGTTTAGTGGACTTGGGCAGCAGAGAGGCATGGGACACAGGGTGTGCACTTCACAGCTCCCCTCTATTGAAGGAAACTCATTGGGGAAGGGGTGCATCACAGTCCCAGCTGCTCAGGGGCACTGAGGAAGCTGCTGCTGCTTGGTTTTGGGGTACAGCTGTGCTGGGGAAGTTGTGCTGCACCATTACATGATAAGGGCAGATAAGAGCTCTGGCTGCGATCACGGCATGACCAAACAAGTTTCCTGATCCTGCCCGCCGCTCCTTGAGACAATACTCTTATCCCTGGCAGGAATGCACGGACAAGCAGGAGCAAACCACATGGCAAGCACTGCTGCCCTGGGGAAACAAACCTCACCATGTGCCCTCATCCCCTAAAGGGGCTGGCTCAGGGACTCCAGCTGGGAGATTTCCATAGCAAACTCTTTATAGCTCAGTCAGAAGGAACCTTCTGCAATTATTGAGTCCAACTGCCTGACCACTCTGGGGGCTAACCAGAAGTTAACATATTATTGAGGGCATTATCCAAATGTCCCTTGGATACTGGCAGGTACTGGGTGCCAACCAACTCTCTAGGAAGCCTGCTCAGTTTCAGACCACCCCATTTATGCTGTGTGCTGATCCAAGTCCTACTACATGGACACTGCATGATTCTTAGTCTGTTTTTATGCTTCTATGGGTCTACACCAATGGAAAAATGGTGCAAAAGCAACCAAAGCAAGGCTCATGCCCGTTTTTCCTGATGTGCAGCTGAGACTGGATTCTGAACCTTCTGTTTTTGCAGGCTCAGTGCTCATTTAATTTTAGTGCCTAACCCTACAGTCTGGACAAACAGCGTAATGTCATGCCAGGATGTGCAAAAAGAATGTACAGTCAGCACCAAGGAGCACATAACGGCCCGTTCAACCACGGTGTTTAGCAGAGTCCACAAGAAAGAGCTTTCCAGTATCTCAGAGGGCTCATTTACATTGAGAGAGACAGCTCACTTCTCCAAACACTTCTCGGCCTGCCTGAACAGTGCCACCCCAACAGCTCCCAGAGATGTAATAGACACCTCTGGCTGGGAATGTAGCTGCTGTTCAGAGAGGTCACCAGAAAACGGTGGTTCGTTTTTCATCCAATTAAGAAATAATTTGCATAAACCAAATGGGATCACTATAAGGCTGGATTCTTACACAAAGAGTAATCCATGCCCTCCCCACCAACAGCAGAGAAATTGCCCTGGTCAGTCTCTCTGCTGTGGTCCTGAGGTGCAACAGATGGACAAAGCCTCTTTCATGGACCTTTGAAGGACTGCTGGGTGAATTCCCTCCTTTTGCCTCAGGATTTGGCCAGTGGCTGTGATAGGACATCACCTGGCATTTTGCACCTTGGGAGCTGCAGTGTGGCAGTGGGCTGGGAGATCAGAAGGAAGGAAAATACTGTGCATCATTTGGTCAGCAACACCTACAATGCGGTCCAACACCTACAATTCTGTGAGCCTCTGAACCCACTAATGATAACACTCAAGAACTGGAACTGATTTCTGTTTTACAAGGGGGTCTGCTCCCATGTCTCCTGGTCCTTCCCACTGCCCAGCAGATGGGAAGCTCTAGTGCCAGATGAATGGCAATGATGTGCCATGACTGAGGATGCAATAGGTCTAGATGTTATCAGGCTCTCTCTAAAAGGAAGGCACTGCAGCTAAGCCTTGCAGACACATTTACCTGACCACAGAGGGCCATCACCAGGACAGCCAGTGCTAATATATTATCACTGATGATGACAACAGTTTCTTCTCCATTACACACTCCCACTTGGCTGCAAACTCCCATTTTCACAAAGAAATATTTTTTTCCCATACAAGACAGTAAGTATCTACAGGTTGGTTCCTACATTTCTGTTTAGGACTCTCTTTTCCTCTGCTACTTTGGTTCAAATTTTTACTAGGTTGGTGTGAATGATTGCCCACTTTGCTCTTTCAGCAGCCCAATGTATGTGTAGATGCTCTGCATTTTTACAGCTACACCAAAGGCAGTGTTCAGTCCCTTCAACCAGCCATCCCAAGAGCATTTGCCAACTTCTATTTCACCACCAAGCACTTTTTCCATCAGTTATTTCACATCTGAGCTGAATGTTCTTCTTACCTCAAGTTCACCTTTGCAAGCGTTCCTTCTCTAACAAGCATATTTAAGGACCACTGATCCTGATGTCCTGTGCTATGCCCTACACTCAACAAATTGCTCTTAAGATCATAGGAGGCTGAAGCAGCTTTGGAGGAAACCACCTATCTCAATGAAACCCAGAGGCAATGGGAAAGCTGGAGGCTCTCTGAAGGGGAAAGTCATGGTCACCCCTGCAGGCTCTGGCAGGCAGCACAGCGCTCAGACATCCCAAGGTGCTGTGACGGATGGGAGGTGTTGCATTATCTGGGCTGGAACCACTTCCCCAGCTCTGGGGAAGCCCAGTGCCTCTGAATCACGTCCTGAAGCACGCAGACCGGAGACTGGCAGTGCTTGCTGCTGCATCCCTCTGCCTGGCTGGCTGACTGGATTCTCCTGCAGCAGGACAGGGGGCCCATACTGCCTAGCAAACACTCATCAGCCAGCAGCCAGCACCCAGCACCCAGCCCAGTGTCACTGTCCACGCTAGGGAAATTCCTTCTGATCAAGATTTGTCCCCCTGTACCTGTAAGATAGCCTCCAGGCATAGCATGTTTGCCCTGAGGCACTGCTCCATTTCTAATCCTTACCCTGAGATACAAAGATTTGAGGCTTTCTGCCTGTCCAAAATTATACCATGATGCAAATATTACAGTTTGGATTTATCCTCAGCAGTAAGACAGTTCTAAGTTTGTGGATGCTAATCCTGGGCCTCTTTCAGTCAGTCTTCTAATCTGATAGTTGGATTAGATGATCTGAGAGTTCTTTTCCAACCTTAATGCTTCCATGATTTATTTCTGTCTTTCCCACCACCCTTGAATTTTTACTTGGCCAAAAAGCTACTTAATTATATATAAAAAAAACCAAACAGTAGTAGGTGTACCAATGAGCTCAGGAAATGCTTTGAAATATCGTGGGCAATGGTAGCCCTCCAGACCCTGAGATGCCCAACAGGGAGACCAGAAGTTCCTTACAGTGGCCAGTGTACTTAGCAAGGGGAACTAGGACCTCGCTCTGCCTCTTGTGCAACTCGCTGGCTGCTTCCTGCTGTCACTTTACTCCACTGAAACCTTTCAGCCTGGCAGTTGGATCCAACCTTCCGAAATCACAGTGCTGCATCAGCGGGTTTTGCTGCCTGTGAAGCAGAGCTGGATGCCACCCATGTTTTCTTGGAGTCCTTGCTTGGCTCAAAGATCCTTCTGCAGCTCCCATGAAGCCTATCCTGCAGAGCAGTGCCCTCCTTCCCGCCCGGTCAGGATGGAGCACACTGGAATCCCATTCATGCATCTGCTGTTGCACCACTGCTGCCAATCCAGCCCGGGCTTTAGGAAAGGAGAACATGATCGCTTCACAGGGCATTGGTGGAGTCATCACACAAGCGGAGAAGACCATCTAATCCTCACATTCCTGAAGGAAAGAAAGTCCCCAGTGAGCTAAACATAAATGGCCAATGGTAGGTGTTATTTTTAAGCTGGAAAGCCTGAAGGCAAGGTTTAAAGGCAAGTCTAATGGCATTTATTTTTTATTTTTTTTGTGAGCTAAGTCCCCCTGTCTCTTGCCTGGATCACATTAGCCAAGTAGGGACAAAGTACGTCTCCTTCACTATTCTCCATACAGAGCAGGCAAACCGAGATGGGGAGCAAATGCTGGCTTCCATCTCTGCACCTTGTCAACTGGCACTGACAGAGCCTGCAGAGCAGCCTCACCAAGGGGGAAACTCACATACAGCACCTGCCCAGTGCTCAGCAGCACTGCACCACTCCTGCCCAGAGCGTAGTCCCATGGTGAAGGCCTTGATAATAGAGTGTGTTCCGATTTCAAGTTTTATCCATAGGAAGCAACTATAGAGACGTGTGAGTGGATCCCCAAACTCCACAATATCCACCAGACCTACACTGTCATATTCTAGACAATCACTTCTGTCAACAATGCCACTTTTTTTTTCGAGACTCTCCCAACCTGCTCCACCATAACTGTAAAATATAGCCAGCTTTGGCTTCTACAAGATTTCATACTGTAAAATTACAATGAGTGCTTTTGCTACAGATGGCTTTTGCTGAAACAAGCACCTGATTGATTTGGAGTGAAATCTGGAAGACAAGTAGTCTTTATTTTTTTCTAGAAGAAAAGATAAATCTCAGGAGCAAAGAAGCCCAGGCCTTTCCCCAGACAAAAATGACTGGGGCCAAACTCAGAGATCATCACCCACAATCCACTCCCACTGACAGCTCCAGTTCCTGAAAGCATGAGGCTTAGTGCACCCTACAAGAAGCCTTGGGCTGTCCCAGGGCCTGATGCATCTTCTGAAGAACTCAGCTCCCACAGACATTAGCAAAGAGAACTCAGACACACACCTGACACAGCTGCCTTACTTTCCCTTTACCTACAAGACCAGCTTCCAAAATTCTCTTTTCTCTTCTGCTTCTGATGGGTGACTGAGACTCATGGGATGTGCAAGCAAAGTCCCCCTGAGGAACAGGAAAGGGCCAGATGTCCTGGTCCCTTCCAGGGAGGAGAGTAGAAGTCCCAGTGGGATGGAACAGAAACCCAAGCATGGCAGTCTGCCCCAGCATCCCTCTGTGACTGCCATTCAGTCTTTCCAAATAATGCTTGTGTATTTGCACATGGACCCAGTTACACAGGAGGAGGATGTTCTGTGCCCTGTTAAAATACTGACTTCTTACCACCACCCCCCAGCCCTCACTGCAGCTCTCCCATGCTGGTGGCTGCGCTGGGATGTGCCCCCGATAATCTTCTGCTATCCTGAGAGCCCAAGGAGGCAGGGGGCCATGGAAAGAATCCCAGAGCTCCCATCTGTCGAATTCCCGGGCGACAGTAACCTGAGCCCGGCCCATGGGGAAGCTGCCTTACAGCCAGGGCAGCAGAGCCAGCAGCCGTGCTCCTTGTCATGCATTATTAAGTAAGCTCAGAGAGAGGGAAAGGCACCAGCAAGAGGAGAGCAAGCCTGAAAAAAATGGAAAAGGCAAAAATCCAATCCTGGGCGGGTTTGGTGCTGGTTCTGTGGGCAGAGCTGATGAGACAGGAGATGAAGACCTTCACAGTAACGTTGATGCCTTAGTACAATAACGTGTGTGCAAGGGGAGTTTCCATAATTCCAGCAATTTCCTAAAAAGGAAATGAGCCTGTGCAAAAAATAAGCCGTTAAATGTTAAAGTTTGCAGTGTGCTTGTTTCAGTCCTAAGACTCAAGGGAAAGCTTCACAATACCTATAAATACCTGAGGGAAGGATGCAAGAAAAGGATGGAGCCAGGCTCTTTCCAGTGGTGCCCAGTGCCAGAACAGGAGGCAATGGGCACAAAATGGAGCACGGGAAGTTCCTCTTTAGCAGGGGGAAGTACTGCTGTGCTGTGTGAGTGGCTGAGCAGTGGCACAGGTTGCCTGGACAGGTTGTGCAGTCCCTTCTTGGGGACCTTCCAAAGTCATCTGAGCGTGGTCCTGCTCACTGAAAGCAGTGAGCAGGGGTTGGACCAGATGGACCCAGAGGTCTATTCTAACCTCAACCATTCTGTGATAGTGTTAATTAGCTCAGGGGTAAGGGAGTGGGAAACTGCCATTGTGTGACCTGCCCCAGAGCCAAACCCTTTCCCAGCTGGGACCAGCCACCATGGGCACAACACTCCTAAGCCATCAGCTCAGGTCACCCTGTGCCCCACATTTGGGGATGCTTTCTGCTAATTATCCAGCACAGCAGCAGCTATTCTTCCTATGTAAAAACAAGAGTGTAGAGGAACTGAATGTATTTTCATCTGATTTCAATAGAATAGAATAGTCTTGGTAAAAAAAGAAGCAGCCCGGTGGGACTAATAAATCCCTTGTGAACCAAGAGTCTGTAACCTGAAAGCCTAGCCCAGGCAGAGCAAAAACGGGCACTCCTGTTATTTGCAGAAGAGGCAAAATTCCAAAGGGCCAAGTGTTGCAAAACCCCAGGGCTCTGCAGAGGGCTTTTGCAGGGTGATTTATAGTTACCTGCAAAGATGTGACTCAGGAGCTCAGGAATCCTGAGCCGAACAAGAGCCCATTGATAAGCTCTGTGAATCTGCCGGCCAAACGCTTGGCTCCCCCCCAGCTGACCCCTGGCAGTGTCCTGGGCTCGCCCCAGAGGTGAATGTTCAGGGAGAGGAACCCAGGAGCAGAGCAGGCTTTGCTTCAGGCTGGAGCTACACATACATCTGATTTCATCAGTGGTGGACGGACCACGCTCATCGCTGGAGGCGAGTGACTTGATCACTGATGAAAGGGCCAAGGCTCAGTCCTTTTTCTTCCTTCCCTTCCACTTTGTGCTCCTGGAGATGCAGAAGCACACAAATAGGAAAGGACAAACCAACCGGCATTTCTGAGCTCTTTGTGTGGCTGGGATGATTCATTTTGCTGCCCTCTGCCCTAGACGTAAGAAGAAATAAACAGGAATACTTTACAAATTCAGCAAGGGCACGCTCCTTTCCCCAGCATTAGTATGATTTTCTCCAGGAAGCTCAAATTGTTCTCTGATTATGCCAACTCCCAACCGTGCCTGGTTTGCTGCAGCACCGCCTGGCACACGGGCTGTGTTCCCTGCCCATCGATACATGCTTGACAGACAGCTCATTTCCTCACGTGCCAAAAAGCTCCTCAGGTCTTCCACGCTCAGCTTTTGCTGTCACTAGAGCCTGGGGTTGCGGCAGGAGCAGGAGCCCGTTCCGTGCTGCAAACCCCAGCATATCACCCTCTGCTACCTTCTCTCCCGGTCCTCCTCTCGCCCCTATCTGCTTCATCAAAGACAGAGAGCTGAGCGTGGCAGCCACGCTTGCTGCTTGCACAAAGGCAGTAATTCAAGCCCCAGCGTGAGCTGTTTTGGCAGCGTAGCTTAGGCACTGCTTGTTGTTCCAGCTGACCTCTTCCTCTACCCTGCCCCAGGCTTGCTGCCTGCTGGTGGTTCCTACTGCCACTTTCCCCCTGCAGCATTTATTCCTTTAAAGCCATTTTCCACTTGGATACGGAGCATCTCCTGTCCTTAGCCACGGTGCTCCAAGGATGCTCCCCACGGCCAGTTTGCTCTCAGGTTGATTTGTGAATCCCTGCATGGCCAAGGGGTGCTGGGCAAGGCTGGAGATGCTGCTGCATGCAGGAGTGCATCCATCGCAGCTATTGGTCGTCCAACATTGAGAATGGACACCCTGGCTCAGGGAAATCTTTACTTTCTTTCACTAACCATCTCCATTGTAGGTGAATCCTTGCCTGCCTATACTCTGCATGCCCCGGGCAGGCACTCTCCAACTCTTCCTTTCTACAGACCTTATTCCAAAGCTGCTGCCACCAGCCAAAGCCCTTGCAGGGAGGTTGCCGGGCACTCAGTGGGTTTAGGGAAAGTGCAGGGTGAAATTCCCTTTCACTGCACGCCTCAGTTCAGTCTCCTCACTACGAGAAATTCCAGGTTGGAGAGCAGTCAGATCAAAGGCAGACGAGCCCAGCTGAAACATGCATGATTTGCATATTCCATTAAAAAAATCAAAGGGGAGGGTGTGTAAAATATTTGCGCCCTGGAGCATATACAATGTATGCCCCAACAAGATGCTCCATGTAGGGCTTATGCTTATTTACTCTCATGCCTAATGACAAAAAAAGAAAAAAAAAAAAAAAAAAGAAAGAAAGAAAGGAAAAAAGAAAGAAAAAGGCGCTGTTGTGATTTTCACATCCCAAAGGATCCTGGCTCATCTGATACACAGACCGTTGCCTTGAAAGGGACACAGAGAACCCTAAAATGCTCAGGCTGACATTTGGCAAATTGCTTACTTCTGAAGGTCAAACTAAATACATTCCTTGTGCAGTGGGAGGTCCCTCATTGATAGAAATCTTTATTGCTCTCGTTCTGCTGTTGCATTTACATGCGATAGGCCCCAAACCCTTGGGAGGTGAGTGGAGGATAGATGCGCCTTGAGTTGCCAGATTTTAGGATGGCGTTGCGAAAAGCCCAAACAGCAAAGCTGAGTTTATTTTAGTCTGATTAAAACACGTGTCGTGCATTTAATTCTGCTGCTGGCTCCACCGCCATCCAGCTGGCTGGCGGTGACAAGGTCACGGCTCCTTGCCATGGTTCTTCATCTATATAAAGTGTTATTGATCCCTTTTTGGAGTGTTTTGAGATTGACAGGTGGAAAAAGAGCTGCCTGAACAATATATCATTATTGTTAGCATTAATACTCCTTTTGCTTTTTATTACCACTGTGGCAGCCATTGACATTGTTGACCCATGTTGGGCCATGCTGGGTATTTGAGCACATTGTATTTACCATTCCCAGCTCCAGCACAAGATGAAAAATAAAGCGTGGCTAATCTGTGCTCCTGATGGGCCGTGAGGATGTCCTGCTGACCCACTCTCTGAGGATGTTCTTCCAGCCCTAAGAACAACTCCACCTTCCTCCCATTGCATTTTCCCCTCTGCAGAAGCGCTGTATTGATTTGCTTAAAGGCAACGGCTGAATCGCTCATCATTTATTGAAAACCAGCTGGGTGGTTTTTGCTGACTCCCACTCCTCGTGCAGCTCACATTAATAACGGTCGAGTGCCAGCAATGAAACGTTTTTGAGAATACAATCCCTCTCGCAAAGCATCATCCAAGAAAAAAAAATAATGCACAGGAAGAGTGCACCTTGAGACACCAAGTGTTTTAGCTTTGGTTTATTTGCTTTTTTCCAACAGCCTGCCTTTAAGGTACATCATTTCTGGCATCAGGTTTCCTCACGTAGAGACCATTTAAGTACTTAAGGCGCTCTCTATGTACTCAGCCAAATGTTTTGCCAAGAAACCTAGAATTTCTTTGCTTTAAAGGCATAAAGTCTTCCACCTAAGTCTTAATTATAGGGTTGAATACACAATGAAACTGCAGCTAAGTCCCTACACGCATGGAATGTAACACCACTCCACTGCACCTCACCTGAAAGACAGCTTATAAAAAAGCCATAGATGAATAATAAACTGGAAGGACACTAATAAGAAAAAGGGAAAGGATTTTTTTTTTTCAATAATAATCCAACCCTCCAGTAAGTAATGAGCCTTTTTCAGATTACGCTCTTCCTGATAAAAAAACAAAGATCTCTGTCAGGAAGTGACTCCCACTGGGAAGCCCACTTCCAGAAAGTGTGGTTTCAGTGGTCTAGACCATCTGCTTGTAGCTGCAGGAAGAGTGACTCCAAATCTGTCTACATTCAGATCGCTCTGACATGAGCCCTGCAGCAATCCCAAAGCTCGCCCTACCTGACCCTGGTGCACATCCCTCAAGAGGAGGAAGCCCAGAAGCCATCACCGCTGGGTCACATCCCTGATGCTATGTAGAACATGCACTGCTGGAAGTGGTGGGAGGTTTGCACTGGTTTCTTGCGGGCGTGAGGTAAAACCTTTAGGGACATGATTAGTGGGCATGACAGGGATGGGTTGGCAGATGGACCAACTGTAACGACTCTGTGATTCTATGATTCTATTTGCAAGGCAGCATCTGAGCAGGGGCCATGGTGGCTCTGGGAACACAGCAAAGTTGATGGTTCATCCAGAGAAGCCCTGAGGCACAGGAGAGCCCTGGGCAGTGCTTTTGTGTCCATGCTCTGACCAGCTAGGAGCACGGTGACACCATACCCACCCAGACCCCAGCTCCCTGCTGCCAGGGCTGTGCCATGGGATCTTGATGGGATAAGACAAGGAGGATGAAAGATTGCTCTGTTCTGAAGAAGAGGACAGGAAGTCTGTTCTCTACTTTCTGTGGTGGAAAGCCTTGAAAACGCAGGGCTGCTCTTCAAAACTTGTCCACAGCAGCCAGCTTTGGATTTTCCACCTGATGGGTGATGTGCAAAGAGCCTAAAGCACGGCTGAACTTCCCCAGTGAGTCCCCACCATGACTGGGTCATCATGGACAGAGGCAGGAGGACAACAAACAATGAGATCAAGCCAGTGTTGCTGTTACTTCAAGAGAAATGTGTACTGCATTGCTAAGCAAGGGAAGAAGCCTCATCAAAGCATACCTGAAAGGAGGGAGCATTCTTCACCCGGAGTGTATAATCTTCATTTTTAACCTGTAATTCTTTTTTCCATTGGAAGATCAAATTAGCTGCTTTAGCTCCATCTCCAATTAAACATTCTTCTTTTTTCCTTATTCCAAATGGCAAATTCCTGCAAATTCAGACAAGTCGGATCACCTGGCAGAATTAATTTTTAGTCAGGACATGCCTGTCATTCCAAACAAATTAGGTATCTGAAAGGGTGAGTTTAGCCACATTTCTGTGCACCGACAAAACTGAGTGGTAACGATCTGCACCGGGCCCAAATTGGTGCACCCAGGCGACAACAGCTCCAGTGCATACCAGCATCTCACTGAATCAAAGAATAAACATCCATTGTAGGAGTGCCTGGGCATCTGCTGCCACGGGTCTCTGAAGTGATGTTTAACGACCTTGTCAGGGAATATGTATGCTGTACTCTTACATTTTTAAGAAAGCATAATAGTGCTTTTGTCTTCTGTTTTTTCCTGTGCAGCAAGTTGCAGCTAGTCTCCAAACTGAGCTTAAAAGCTTCACTTATTACCCCGGATAGTTCCCTTGCCAGCTCTCTGCTGTTATTATTTTTTTTTTTCCTCCTCAGCTGGGTGTATCAGCAGATATCGAGCTTTTTTTAATTGCAGTAATTGATAGTTTGCAAACCAGTTGTGTGTGTGTGTCTGTGTATCTGCAGACTCTCAGTCTCCAGTTCATTGAACAACCTCATGTATAACCTCATCCTAGACCTAGAAAGAATTGCAGTGCACAGCCTCATGTATAACCTCATCCTAGATCTAGAAAGAACTGCAGTGCCCCTTTCAAAGGTCCCTGGTGCTTAGCATCTCCTTATTCAGCTGGGAACTTCCCCAGGTGGCTGCCTTTTGGTGTGTGCCAAAGTCCTGCTAATAGCAACGATTCATTTGGAACAGTTAGGGAGAAGTCAGAGTTCTTAGATGACTTTTTGGTGCAGATTTTTCATAGTTCCATTCTTCTTTTGAACCAGTTTTAAACACGGGAGAACACTGTTCTGAGCACAAGAGTAGGATTCATCTCACCATGCTTTTGTCTTTCACATGGCTGATGTGTTACAGTTGCATAGGGCATTTTAGAGAAGGATGCACCTAATTGGCTTTAAGCATCTATTCTTCCATGAGATTAATCCTGTTTGAAGCCACTGACACTAAAGAGACAGCAGCATGCTAAATGGCAGCCAGCTAGATGGAAGTGCCTGGAGCTGGGGAGATGAATTTCACCCGAGGTGCCATTCAGGTGTTGAACAGGTTTACCAGCCAAATGCTTTTGCTGCAAAGTTTGTAGGAGAATTAGTCAGGGAGCTGGAGGAATTGTGCTCTAGGCAAGAAACATTATCATCTCCTGGCAGTAAGTCTCTGGGAAGTGAACAATTAGGAAACTATATGAATATTAGAATCCTAATAGCTCCTAAGGTGCTTGTTGACTCTGCTAATACCTGAATGGACTGGAAGATATACAATGGGCCTCACTAAAGGAGATGAGCATAAGGAGTTAGGGAGTCTCTGATGAGCTAATTTTACTTGCCTCTGAAGTCTTTAAAGTGCCATCATACTGCTGTGGAGCTGCAGGAGGGGTAGATCCACAGCTTTTGGTCTTCCAAAACCATCTGAGTGCATCCTCTCACGTGCTGCCATGTGAGCATCCAGAAAGATAGGCTCCCCATTCATCCGCTGCATGCCATAAACATGAAACAAAACCAAACCTTGCAGGGTGGACACTTAAAAGGCTGAGATGAAGGATGAGAAGACATAAACAGGAGGGTGGGAATGAGCTCCTGAGTGGATAATTTACCCTACAATGTGCTGGGAATTGGACTGAATTTCATCACTCATGTTGGGTGCTTTGCCCCCCAAACTCCTCCTCTCCCCTCTGGACAGGGATTTGCTGACTCCATACACACATGCCCCTGTTGCCACATGCTGCCAGCACTCTGTGATCCCATGCAGGGACACCACTCTGTGCCCCAGGGATGGATGCCTAGCTAAGCCCCAGATAACCAGCACCATAAGAGCCCATTTCACATCACGTCACAGCACTAAGGCCAGCAGCTCGGGCTCTGATCAAGTGCCCCCTGTGAAGATAACCCTTCCTATCCCACAGCACTTACCATTGAAACATAAGAGCATAACGGGTGACAGGTGTACACAGACAGCCAGGCTGGAGGGAAGAACACAGCAAAAAAAGGAAACCAAGAAATGCATGCAGCACTGATGAAGCTGTAGAACCCTTTTCTTTCAGAGTATTGCATCAAAAAATGTATGTGCTCTGTGCGTTGTACAAATAACACTGGAAGCAAAAGTGGATCAGCTCTAACCATTGATTCTGGCGTGGATAAACACTCATACAGACTTTTGTCCCCTACAGGAGATCCCAAATCAGATATTTTTATTTAAATGACACTTCTGCCCTTACGGCTTTTCTCTCCAGCTGTCCCATGGAGGACTATGTTCTATATCCGTTTGTTTACCTACTCTGCTGTAGGAACCGTTCCTATGACAGCTCCTGCTGGAGAGCACACCTGCACGCCTGAAACCCTGCGCTCTTGGGTTCAGAACTCAGTCACTCATCTCAATGGGCTGAGACCTGAATCATTTATTAAAAAAGGACAAGCCAGAGCCTCCATAGAGTACTGAGAGCTGCCTACGGTGAGCTGCATCTAGAGGATGGGAGCTTGGGATAGCGATTTCCAAAATTTCTCCGTCTGTCAGTGCACAATGCAATGGATTTGAAATGGAAGTTTGCAGCAGCCTCCCTTTGTTACCTGCCCATCTGATGGGAAGTAGGTAGGACCCCTGGGCTTGCTGCAGCAGGTACTGTACGAAAAAGACAGGAGGCTGCCCAGGGTTTACAGTAACATCACAGGCTGAGTTTTTATTCTACATTTTATAAGGGCATGTAGCGACAGGACGAGGGAAAATGGCTTTAAACTGGAAGAGGGCAGATTTAAACTAGATGTTAGGAAGAAATTATTTACTCTGAGGGCGGTGCAACACTGGAACAGCTTTCCCAGAGAGGTGGTGGATGCCCCCACCCTGGAAGCATTCAAGGCCAGTCTGAATGGGGCTGTGAGCAACCTGGTCTATAGGGAGGTGTCCCTGCCTATAGCAGGGGGTTGGAACTACATGATCTTAAAGGTCCCTTCCAACCCAAACCATTTTATGATTCTATGATTGTATGATTTTCTTGACTTTTCATGAGTAAGAGTTGGAAAAATGTTGCTTTCAACTTCTTGCAACTTGGAATCAAAGGGCAAGGTCAAATCCACAGAAACAAACCTCTGACTTGGATGCTCTTTCTGCACTGCTGAAATGAAGCTAGGGTCCAATTCAAATTTTGGCAGATATCATAAAGGTTGCTGCATAAGCAAATGCTCCAGCAGTGGGATCTAATGCTAGTGTAACTTTGGCTAACATAGAAGTGCCGTGGGGCTACACCATGGTCATCCACCTGGGCTGCAGCACTGGGACTAGAAAGTTCTGCTCAGCACATCTCCAGCTGGCAGAGTAATTTGCTAGAAACTGTCTTAGCACCTAGCAGGGTTGTTCCTATTCCTCCCTGAAGATACATTCTCATAACTTCTTGCAGTACCAAATCAGAAAAAGTTATTTTAATGGGTTAAGGTGTTTTGCCTCATGTGAGAGACTTTCCATGCAGGAGGATGAGGCATGGTTGCTGCGTGTTAGCACACTGCTACCGAGTCCCCAGCAAGAGTGCCACGATGTGAGCTTCATCAAGCACAGGATACTGGAGAACAAACCCAGTGAGGATCTGAAGCACCCCTCTAGCCTTTTGCTTGTCATTCCTCGTCACTTGTGAGTCCCATGGCAGGTGTAAGTGTCAAAGAAAAACACCAATTGTCTAAAATTCCACTTTCTGTTTTTTGGTTCCTCCCTGGTATGATTCACAATGCATCTCCTTTGATCTTGTCTGCAGCTGAGCAGCCATGCCCAGGGCTGACCTTGCACACTTCATACAGGCAGCTGCCAGCAGGCTGAAGAGCAAATGCCACCTCTGTAAATAGAATATTCCACCTTAGAAGAGCAAAATTGTGCAACTCACTTTATATTTTGGCTGCACACTGCTCCATCTCAAGAACACGAGACACCTTGATAGGCATTTGTTCTGGAGTCCTTATTTCAGGAGTGATACAAGCCCTACTCCCCTATAAAAAGCACCTTGGGAAAATGATACTTGTGTATTAGCATCAAAATCACACATCTGTGTGGATATGGCAGCCCAGCAAGCTGCTAAAGAAAACAGTGGCAGCAATACCCCTTGACTCGCCCTGTAACTCAATACAGCACTGCTCTTAGGATAGATTCTTAGCAGTGCCATCACCAGAGAAACCACCAGGCTCTGCTGGAAAACTAATCCCAAGGGTGAGACCTCCATCAAAAGAGAGCGGGGCTCTCTGCAAAAAACACCCCTATCTTCTTTAAAAATTAAATGCTGTGTTCCTCTGCATGGACACCAGTTTACACCCCAGAGAACCACACACCTCATTGGCCCCAGATGGGGCAAACTCCATCCCAAGGTGCTCCAGAGATGGAGGGACATCCAAAACCATACCCATATAGATGGAAAGAATCTGTTCTGTTTGGATAGCTCTGTATTTTCAATTTGCAATATTTTATTGTCACCTACTCCTTGAGAGACACTTGGAAGTCAGTGCAGCATAGTCTTGGAGGTCTTACAGCGTGGGGATGACCACCAGGGCTCACAGGGAGAGGTGCAGTACGTATGTTGGGGGTAGCTGCCCCTCTGCAGCCTCTCAGAGGCTGCCACCTCACCGGGGTTATTTTTAGTGAGGCATCTGCGGTGACAGTCATTTTTTCAGTATTTAGGAAATGCTTGTGCTCTCCTCTGGTTGGCTGCCAGGTGCTACTGGGAAACATTTGTTGGGATTATTTTCGGCGCTCCCACCACCAGGGCACCCATCAATCATGCCTGTGGAGCTGCTTCGTGTCCGCCTTGAGCACGGCAGCCTCGCAAAGACCTCTCCTCTCTGGGAAGAGAGTGAGGAGGCTCAAGGCAGGCATGCAGAGCATATTTTAAATTAATTCCAGGCTTGGCTGAGCCCACCTGATCCTGCTGCAAAGCCCGGGGAAAAGAGTGACGTTTGAAAGGAATGAGCCTGCAGCTTTGTGATGAAGGCTTCTCCCAAAATGGTTCCCAGGAGGGAAGCGTGTGGGCAATGGATGTGCTCCCCTCCCTCCCAGCAGAGGTTTTAGTGAGAGGGAATGACTTCTTCCTCCAAGAAGCAGCTCCCAGTTGGCTTCTTGATGGAGAAAGCAAAACGCATTAAATAATCGCTTGTAATTATGTAAGGCACTGGTGACCAGCAGAGAGTGGAGAGTTTTACTCTGTTATTAATGAAGAGATATGTGCTACTAAAACCCTCACCAGGTGACACCTCAAGTGCTGTGTTCAGTTCTGAGCCCATCACTGCAAGAAAGACATTAAGGCCATGGAGTGTGTCCAGAGAAGGACAACGAAGCTGTGAAAGGTCCGGAGCACAAGTCTTATGGGGGCAGCTGAGGGATCTAAAGTTGTTTTGTCTGCAGAAGAGGTGGATCAGAAGAGGCAGTATCTCTGTCTACAACTCCTTGAAAGGAGGTTGTAGCGAGGTGAGGGGTCAGCATCTTCTCCCAGGTGACAGCAATAGGATGAGAAGGAATGGCCTTAAGTTGCGCCAGGGGAGGTTCAGGTTGGATATTAGGAAGAATTGCTTCTCACTAAGGGTAGTGACACACTGGAACAGGATGTCCAGGGAGATGGGTGGGTGTGTCCCTGGAAGTGTTCAAGAACCTTGGAGATGTGGCACTGAGGGACATGGTCAGTGGCCATGGTGGGGGTGGGTTGTGGTTGGACTAGATAATCTTAATGGTCTTTTTCAACCTTAATGATTCTATGATTCCATTATTCTTTTAAATGCTTTTATTTATTTATTTTTTTCCAGTTAGTTATTTTGGCTGTGGCAGAAGCATGACTTTAGCAAACCCTCCTGACAGCTCCTGTCAGCTCCGGATTCACTTTCTCCCAGATTACATCACCTCTCCCGTCCCATGTTTTCAGCAAGGTCAGCCTCATCTACTCTGACCATCCACGTACCTTCAGTATTGCCAACTGTCCGTGTCCCTCAGTGCTACGTCTCCACGGTTCTTCAACACCTCGAGCGATGGTGACTCCACCACCTCCCTGGGCAGCCTGTGCCAATGCCTCACCACTATTTCTGAGAAGAAATTCTTCCTAATATCCAACCAGCACAGCTCCTTCCCCACCCCAACATCCCTAACAGGGAACCATGGCCACAAGCCACTCCAAAGCAATTGGTGCTGGTTTCTCTCTTCTTCCCTTCCTACCACTGTGCCTCGATATTCTTGAAACTGCACTTTAATCTCCACACTTCTGTTTGCTGCTCAGTTATTTTTTTTTCACAGGAATATATAGGTATTTATCAAAGTGCTAGTGACTGTAATGATATCTTTTGAATAATTTCATTAACACTTACAAAGCTACGGCAGCAAATTGAAAATGATTTACAGAGGAAATCTGGACTCTGTTTAAAAGAACTGATAAGATATAGAGTTTTGCAATTGCTGTTTGAGGCAGAAAAAGACCTGAAATTTCCCAGCTACAGTGCTGGTGATGGCTAGCACTCCCCTGTGTTGTATCTCCAGTTTCAGCTCCTGCCTTGTGTGGGCTCAGAGGACATCTTTCTATGAAACTGCTCACAGAAGTTTTTACATTTCCTTGATGGTGATGATTTGTTGATCTCCAGCATTATGCCTCACAGCAGAAGCAGACAGGGGGCAGCCAGTTTAGTTGTCTTGCTTGTGCCAAGAAAGACTTCAGATGCAAATCCCCTGCAGCTGATGTGTTTACGATTCAAGTGGGTTTGCAGATGTCCTTTTAGCTGCATGTGGCCTTTGTCACACGCCAATCACTGTACTACTCCTGATCAAAATCACTGTACCAGCCAGTCTCTCTGTAAAACACCCATGCAAGTGTCTGAGAAGTGTCCGCATCACCTTTCCAAACCTGGTGCAGTCTTCATCACCTCCCCTCTACTTTGTTCTCAAGAGGAAGGAAGAGGAAATAAGTTGTCTCCTCTGTCCTCAGCCCAGACAGCAGGAGAGGTTTTAAGAAGTGGAAATGTCCTTGCTGAGCCATATCCCCTTACCAAACCTCAGACTGCCCCTCCCTGGTTATCGTTCCACCTGGGATTTTTGCTGAACTAATAAGAAAGTAGCTCTTATCAGTTTCTCTCTGCCCCTCCTTGAATGCAGGGTTGTGGAGATAGCCCGGCTTCTTCCCAGGGCTTCCAGAAATAACAGATCTGCAGCTCAAGTGCACTCTAGTGCAAGGGTGCCTCAGATGATGGCTGAGACCCATCTGTACTTGGTTACTTCATGATGCTCCTAAATGCAAATTTTTCCTTGGGAAACCTTGAAGCCCTGCAGCCAGAAGCCCTACTGGTTTGAGTTTTCCATTGTGTGGAGGATAGGAAATGTCTCTGGAGTATCTATGTGGACACAGGCACTGTCTCCCTGCTCTCTGTGGTGTCTAACACATCCTCAGCACCAGTCACAGGGGGCATCCAGGGCAAATCTGCTCCAAGAAACCATAGTTTTAGGATTATTAATTTGTGACAGCCTTATCTCCCCGGGCAGGGCTCCTGAGGTTGCACAGCTCCTCTGGAGTGCTGCCTGCAGTTTGGGTGTGGTCATCTGCTGGTAAATTCACTCCCTAGAACCGCTCCTGGTGCGTTGAATTAAAAAATGGTCGCATTCTTTATTCCTGGAGTGATGAGTCTATTTATTTTTTAAGTTTTGTACGTGTGTTGGAGAAATACGGAAAATACTCAGCTAAATACCAGTGTGAGGGAGAAATTCTATGCCTTTCTACTCATGAACTCCTTTGCAGAATGGCTGCTTAGTACAGACAAGATGTGTGTGTTTGAACAAGTTTCCATAGTCAAGGGAATCTCCCAATGGACTTCAGAAGGATTTTTGTATGGGTGAAATTCCAAGGTTCACCAATGGTGAAAGACATCATTCTTATATTTAGTTCTACAGGTTACATAAGGAATCGATTTTTTTCACATTAAATAATTTTTAGTTCTGAGCCATCCTCACAAAAAATTGTGTGTACATATGCATGTGTGTATGGGTGTGTGTTGCATGTAACCCTGGTGACTGACTGGTCTGGAGCCTATACATAGGAAGACTTCAATCAAGATTAGTTAAAATGTAATAAATCTAAGTAGGCAGACATGGTCTGCCCTGGCTATTAATAGCAGCAGTAGGGAACTCAACAACTGCTGGTTGCTCAAAGGGCTTAAATGGATAAAATGAAACAGAAGGTATACGTTTTATTATAGGGTGTCACAGTGTTATCAGATGCATGGAAATCATCCTTGCAATGCTACCGCACTACTAAATCTTGCATGCAGGCTGAATGAGGAGGATTATTTTCAATATCCTTTTGCTCATGCTGCTGTCACAGCTTTTCCATATTTGACTTTGGGAAAAGAAGAGAAAGGATTGCAAAATGAAGAGTCATGGCAACACTGACTGCTAGTACCAAGTCAGATAATTCATGAGATGTTTTCATTGGTATGTCAGAAGAAGCTTCCAAGCCAGCAGAGATCCTTTGCAGGGTCCATTGGTATTTGGTTTTATATCCATTTCAAAGAGAAAAGGTAGATAAAGATCCTTCTGGCAGACAAGCTTATAGCACTTATGAATGTGAGAGAAGAGGCAACTTGATCAAGTGCATTTAGACCTGGATTTTATTTTCATTTCTTTATACTGCCTGACTCCAATCTGGATGCTTTTCTTTTAATCTCTGCATACCTTTTGTCCCCCTTGGGCGCTGCTTGTGTGGCACAGGGATAGCTTCTCAGCAAACATTTATTCAAGGGCTACCCCAGTGTACCCAATCTTCTGCAGACACTACTGGAACTGGACTGGAACTGGAACAAACAATGGAAAACAAAACCTATTTTTCATTGCATTTACCTGTCTCTCCCCCCCCACACACAAAAAAAAGGACAACATATGTTAGGACATCAAAACTGGGGCATATTTGTTTGACTGCAGCTATACCACTTCCTTTAAAAGCTATTAGAGGTTTCCAAGTTCCCTATTTATCTTCCAGTTTCCAGATTCATTGTATTATGAAAGATGGCAAATCATAATGCTGATGGAGGGTTTTCCTTTTTATTGGCATAGGGTCATGTCCATCTCATTTGTTTGCCACATGAACCTATGAGTCAGGTTTCTTAGACTTCCAGGCCTGAATGTGGGTCTACATGTTGAACCTTTGGTACAATGACCCTTTCAGGTGGTGTAGCTCCCTGATGATCTACAGCAATCACAGAGAAATCCAGCTATGGCAACTGATGGAACAATGAAAACCCATGAAAGTTACCTTGGAGGACATAGGTTTCTCTTGAAAGGCTATTTGTTCACTTGATGGGCTCCACCAGACATGATGGTGTGTGTCTGGACTATTCTGAGGGACTACCTGAAAATAAGAAGTACCTTCTTCCCATCTACTCTGCCCCTTTGCAATCAGAGGGAGTTCTCACTACGAAGTCTTTGGTGTCCTCCCTCCAGCTATGACTACTGTCTGGAGCTGCCAGCTCTCCAAGGATTAGCTGTTAGTCTCCCTTGAGCTTCCCATCACACAGCAGTTTGAATGACACCAGAAAGGGAAAAGCTGATTGTCCTTCTATGGATTAATGGGGAAGTCCTGTAGTGCCCACCAACTGGTGACTGACTGCCTTCTCTCCAGCCATCTGACCTCGGAGTGTATGAAGGCAGGCAGTAACAGCTGAAGCTGGAAAACAGAAGCAGAGAAAGGCAGAGAAGACATTTGTGCTCACAGAAACTGTTCTGCTGGATACAGGTGTTGTATTTCTTTGGCAACAAATGTCAGACATTTGTAGAATGATAAAACATTTGTAGAGCAATAGAACTAAAACCAAATCCCACTATGATGAAGATAGATGCATGAGAAATGCTGAATTTGTGTTGTAAAAAAACCCAACCAATTCAAATATTAAAATTGAAATTAAAAACTTAGAAATACTGTTTTCTTCCGTATTTTTTCCCTTTTACTCATTTTTTCAAGTCCCCTTGTTTCTCACCTGTTACTCAATGTCAGATAGATTTTATGATAGCCAAGGGTGCACTTTCTTTTTCCCTTCCTTACAATCCTCTGTTCTCCCATCTCACTTTTCTTCTGGTCGCTATGGGTGCAAATCATCTGACGCAATTTCAGCCATCTGAGAGTTATCTCTTTACTCTCGATGGTCTTCTGTGCTCATTTTACGATGGGCAGAGAGAGAGAGAGAGAGAGAGAGAGAGACCCAGCTGGTGATTTATCCCCTGCACTCTAGGAAGAGGCAAAAAACTGAGCTTAGCTTTCACTAGCAAAGAAAGAGGGTGACGAGTGCTGTCATCTGTGACTTTGAATAACAGCCCATTACTGAACTTGAAAGGGGAAATGGGAGAATAAAACAAAAGCATGCCATGATTCCAAAGAAACAAAAATGAAATCAAATTTCTGCCAAAAAAGGAGGGCTTTTTTTGGAAATACTCAACATTTTCCCCTGAAGTTCTGAGTTTACGGGACAAAGATCATTTCAAGCAAAAAAGACAAATCCTTTCTGGTACAATTATAGATATTATTTTTTTAAAACTTCTCAAGATGCAGCTAGATACTTTATGAAAAGTTTGAAGTAAGAACAACCTGTAAATGAGAGCAAAAACCTCTCAGTAAAATTCAATTAGGAGTGAGTTTGCCATAGACCACAAAGCAGGCACGCTCTATGGCAAGGCAAAAACTGTCACAAGCTGCAGGAGCTGCAATGACAGCAGGGGAACATGATACATGGATCAAAACATATTTTACATAGAAGTACAGTGAATTGGCTACAAGAAAAACCAAAGCAGTTCAGGTACTAAAAACTTATCTTAAATTACACAGCACTTGAAGGATGTCCCAGTGACTTTTTCAAACAAAAACAAATCTGTATAAATCACCGTATGACTAAATTGCCTCTATTTTCACCTCCCCATCAGTCACACACCACCATTTTGCATCTCTTCATTTCCACCTCTTTGCCTCAGTTAAGAGATCAAATGTGATCTGTCCATTGTTTTTCCACACAAAACTTTAACACTCTATTTTTTCCAGCATTGTTTTTTTTTTTGTCAGAAGGCCATGGAAAGGAGGCATTTCTTTCTCCTAGCCTGGAAAGTACCAGGGACATGATTATTGCAGGCACATTTCCCCCTCTGAGCATTAATAGAGATGCTCAGATCTAGCCTGGGAGAAGGAACTCTGTTACTGGGGTTCTGCAGATGGGAACTGAGTCACAGAGTGGCAGAATGATGACCAAATCCTAGACTGTGACCCAAGTTAAAGTCTGCCAATGGGGATTTTCCCTTGATTGAGTTGTTCTGACATCACAGTTGGCCAGAATTGGCAATAAAACAGTAATTATGACTCCCAGGCCATACTGCCATGATCCCTTCTCCTGCAAAGTGATTCCCTTGGTGCTGATGCCAGAGCTGAGGATTGCATACAGGTAGCCAGCAGACCAGGTGGCAATTAGGCAAAGAGTACTGGATCAGATCCTTCAGGACATACGCTAAGGTCAGAAAATCAGGAAATGGAGGAAAGAAAGCAATGATTTATCTCTGTAGAAATAATAATTTAAGCAACATTACCAAACATAGCTTTAGGAACTGGCCAATGACACTCTTTCAGGTCTTCACTACTGCACTGAACTGCTTATAAATGATGTATACATACATTATGTACTTCTCGAGCTGCAAATAATCTATGTCAGTGATCCCAGTGTCATTTACTTGAGCTAATGTGATTTTATTTTTCAATTTCAGACAGAATGCAATACAATTTGCCTACAGCTGGAATAACAAGCAAGGTTTTAGACCTTAAATTCACCCAAAGGGAGCAATTTAAGATAAATTGACATTAGCCTGGAGCACTCATCACAGCATAACAGAGCCCCTTGAAAATGAGAATAAAAAATACAAATCTGCCCTCTGTGTCATCTGTTACACTGTGTCATCAGCTGAGTCTAGCCTCTAGTGTTTAAATGTGAGGAAAGCAGCTCTGTGTGATTTTTACTTCCAGGCTGGCTCTTTAGCTCAGTGCAAGGATATTATTCTGTCAAATAACTCCTATGTAATTTGAACTTCAGTAGCAGAGTAATCCTCATTTTTACTTCTCTTCTTTCTTTTTTTTTTTTTTTTTTTTTTTTTTTTAAGAGGACAACCTGATGGAAAGAGCTGCAGTCAGCAGGTGGGCTTGTGGCAAAGAAAAGAAAGAGCAAGGCTCAATTATAGCCTTGAACATGGCTGCTCAACTGTGTATCAGATAACCCTCAATTCCCTTAAAATCTGTCACTACCCCACAGTTGCTATGCAAGGGTGAGCGAGAGGCTGCTCAGTTCATGTTCGTGGTTGGGCCAGGTGGGTGATGCCTTTTAAGGAGAAGTGGAAGCAGGAATGCACTGGGAATGAGGGTGAACAGCTTGATCATTTCTGACATAACAAAATGTACCTGGTGATTCTGCAGCTCTGGTTTTGTCTGAAAAGTCTGTGACAATGCCAACAAGGGAATCTTTTACTCCCTTTTAAATTTGCCTTTAGAAGCCAGTCTGTTTCAAAGTCCTGATGGTAACAATATCTAGAGGGCAAAGAACGGGTGTGGTTTAGGAAGAGCTTGCTTTCTGCTGGATCCAACCCCCTTCTGAATATTGGCAGCATCATATGTTTTTCTGTGCATTATATCTTTCTGTGCAATTCTAAGAAGCAGGACTGACTTCTCCCCCACACTGGCTGTGCGAACATCCTCGTTTCAGTGCAACCCCTAGTGGAGGGCACAGAAAGCTGAGGGCTGGTTTAACTGCTCAGGCAAAAGCATTGGAGGGAAATACCTAAAATTATCTTCTTACTCCTGGGGTACAAGAAGGGCACTTTGATGAGAGAATAAACATACCGGTTCCTCATCTCACCTCCACAAAGGATCTCCTGAACCTCATTAGCAATCTGGCTGATCTGGCCACTGCTGTTATCTCACCAGATCGTTGTATTCATCAAAGCAAACCAAACTCACTTCCCTACATCACCTCCTGCCATCTCACCTGACAGCAATTTGAGTTGCACTCCCAAGCCAGCCAATGGAAAAGAGACCAGCCAGCATCACTGAATATGGAAACAACACTTGGCCACATCAAACTCACAGCTGAGTTCTACATACATGGTCTTTCCAGATCCAACTTCTGGTGTTCATTTGTCAGGATTGCACAAGAATTTTCACTGGGTTGACAACAGCATCAACCAGCAGCCAAAGGAGTGCAGGGGTGGAAGGGCTGGGAAAAGAGGGTCAGCACCCTCAGCAGAATGAACTCTTCTTTGTGTGGGGCAGGAGCACTGAGCCTGGTGTCACTGTACCAGCCAAAACTCCTCTGTGGTATCACACAGCCAGATTATGCTGTAGAAAACTAAAGACAAAGCAGCAGGAAGTTGAGTGAATGAAGAAAAGTTGAGAAACACGTGAAGAAAGGAAAGAGTAATTGGGCACATCTCTTATGAGGTATTCACAGACAAAGCTGTCCACGTGCTGGATGCTTTCCAAGTGCCCTGTGGAGCAAAGCTCATTCATAGCTGTTCTTCAACAAACCTTTTTAAAAGATTGTAAAGAAGACGAAGTCCAGCTCAGAGACCAGTGAATAACACCAGCAAAACAAACACAACAAGATAAATACATTTTAATGCCAAGAGGCCACTAAATTCTTCAATGCCAAGAATTGAAGCTGTATTTTCAGAAGTTATTCAAAGGCTTGAGATATTGGGACATAAAAGACTTATGACTGCCACTATATAATGGGACAGCTGAAGTCAATGACGGCTGCCAGCTGTTCTCTTCTCATTCCCCATCCTGCTGAGGCACTATCGCAGAGGAAGTCGAACAGGACATCTGCTTGTTTCAGGCATTGTGTTTTTAACTCCATATGAGTCAAGAGCCTTAGGTTCCTTCTTTTGAAGATGAGGTGTAAGTACTTGAACCTCCTAGCTGTGTATGAAAATACTTACCAAGAGCCAGACATGGTGTTATGGGGCAGTGACTCACAATTGCCTGTTATTTGCTAAATATTTTGATGCTATACTAAGCACTTCTTTTGTTCTCCAGTGCCCTCCAAGGAGAACTACTGCTAACACATTTTGAGAGATGGTGTCTGTCCCAAAGCACTTGGAGTCTGGACAGGCAAGACAAAGTATGCGGTGTGATAACAGAGGGGCAGAGAGGTAATTTGCACATGGTCATAGCATTAAAACTGAGACTGGCCCTCCTGATGTCCCATTCCCTATTTTTGCCACTCAGTTCAGATGCTGTCTTATCCCTAGCCATGGAAAAAGGTACATGAAAAACAAATGTTGGTATCTGTTTATAGGAATATTTTAGAGTCAATAGTTCTCAGAGTTCTCTGCTCCAAGAAAAGATGTTTGTAGTCACTGATTCCATTTTTATTTCTTCATTTCCATCCAGAAATGATAGTTTACCTGCATAGGAGGAGATGCATCGTGACAGTGCTCATAGATCCTACTAAGTTGGCACGATGGATTTGAAAGCTAGATGATAACTGGGCATCAGAAGGCAGCATAAATTGGAACATGAACAAAGATAACTTAAACAGCTGCTGTTTCTGGAGTTACTACTGTGTTAATATTGTTGTGCATGCTCTTTGGTAGGGGATAATCTTTCAAGAAAATGTCCTACCCTTTGCTTTTCAGTATCCTGTCTTCCAAACAAGTTTTTTGTGTTTAGTGTCAAAATTATCCAAGCTGCATACTAAACAGCTGGGTAGAAGAGATCAGCTTTAGTGTGCTGGGGGTGTAGCATTACATATGTGTCACTGACCTCCAGGTGATGAGAGTGTGTTTCTCATTCTGCAGTGCATGTTGGGATGCTCAGGCCATGGATACCCCTGATCTGTCACTCATAAGCCAGAGCTGTCCCATGGGCACAAGTCCACAGCCTTTAACAGCAGAGGAGGTGAAGAGCAAACCCCTGTCTGATCTCCCCAGCCCCCAGCTTTGTAATGCTATTCTTAGCTCAACCAGTGCCTGATTTTTGGGAGACACACGCATGACGTCCTGTGAACGTGTCATATCTCCATTCCCATTCTCATGTTGCAGAGGTTTCTCATTTTCTATGTTTCCCATTTTACCAGGAGGCAGCCACACTTAGTGCTCACAGGGCACTGTGAGAAATGCGGACAGAAAGTGGAGAGGATTACATCTGCTGCCTAGAAACCTTGAAAGAGGCACTGAAAACACTGGAGCTATAAGCTAGAATTTAACACCTGCCTCCAAAAGCTCTCTGTTTTATCTATAATTGGAATATTTGTCCTTGAACAGCTCAGCTATGCCCCTGAAGAGGAAGAGCACTGAGAATAGCTGAGGGCATTCTAATAGCCACTGAGCTCCAGGAAACAGGAAAAAAAAATGTTTCTTAGGCTTTAGTGACATGTGTAAGCCTATTTTAATGCCTTCTGACAGTACAATGACTGTCTAAATGTAGACAAGTTTTAGGCACAGTAGTGGGTCCAGACTCAAGATGAATATGTATTTGTGCATGCAGCCAGCTAGGAATTTAGGAGAGCCATCAGACTCCAGCTGCTCCTGGTTCAGGATGCCATGGGTAGAAAAGGATTCTCTCCCAGGGTTAGGAGGACCTCTGCGTGGTTAGCAGGTGGATTTAATTGAAAGGAAGAGGTGGATCTTGAGGCTTTTCTAAACCAAGGGGAGATGGATTGAATCCCTTACAGACCAAGTTGGCTGGAGGTGGCTATCTGTTGTGAGGTGCAGGAGCAAAAGGCTTGATTCTTACTCTTCAGAACCTCTGCTTGAACAAATTAACATCCTCAGTCCCTCAGGCTGGGCAAGGGGGGCCTTGTTACTTCATGTTTTCCCTGGAAGGCAACTCCTGTCTCGAATGCCTCCACCACAAAGGCCTGAACCTGCAAGATTAACTGCTGGCCAGCCCTTGGGTGAAAAGAAAAATATCAGCAGAATCCCTCAGGTGTAGACCTCAGTGGATCTCCTCAGGAGGTGTGCAGGTGCCTCAGAAAACACCCTTGTACAGACGTGAGGAGAAACCCACCATAGTTGTTTACCTATGATCTGGGCATTCTGGGGACCTGAGCACCAGTTCAAGCCCTCTCTGCTTCACACAGGACCCTCATCAGTGGTGAGAAGCCAGCTGAGCCCATGGCCCCGTCACTGCTGCCAGCTGCGTGCCAGTGGGCCTGCCTGGCCTTGCAGCTGTTTTATCATTTTAATTAAGCTCTGCAAACACGGAGATGTTTAGGCAGGATTCATGCCTCTGGTATTTGCTCTTGGCTCTGGTGAGGACAGGCTCCCTGGGTGCCAGGAAGGGGCACCAAGGTGCTGGCACGGACCTGGCACACACCAGCATCCCTGGGCCTGATTCCTGCTGGTTGGTGAACAAGTGAAAAATTGAGTCTTGTGTACCAGCACAGCACTGTTCAAAGCTGTTAACTGTCCCCTCTCCAAAGCAATGTGGGGGTTGAATACAGGGTTGCTTTGTTCTAGCCTAGTGGGTTTCTCCTCCAGCCCCCATAGTCTGGTGAGGCTATGCCCAGAAGGGAAACAGCAAGCACAGGTGCAGCCCATCTCTACAGCCCCTTCCATGATGGCCATGTCTGCCCTCTTGGCCTGCCCATGCAGCCTGGAGCACTTCCTGCTGGCACCAGCCATAAGGCCAGGTGGAGGGGTCAATCACCTGGAGGCCTGGCACTTCCCTGAGCAGGCCTTGGGGGACGCACTCCAGGGTAGGCATTCCTCCAGAGGGTTTCTTGGTGGCTGCCTCAGGCTAGCCCTGGTGCTGGACTAACTCTGCTTCATCCCAGGACAACATGGAGTCACATTGCTAGAACCAGTCACAACTTCAGCACTGAGTGGGAAGGAATCGAGCTCTGTGTCACACCTCAGAATCATAGAATCATCAAGGTTGGAAAAGACCACTAAGATCATCTAGTCCAACCATCAACCCATCAAATTCCATCGGTGATCCATTTCTGTATTTCATATAGAGTTGTACATCATATAAACACCACCTGGTTGTGTCATCAGAAACAAGATACCAAACTCTCACCATCCAAACGCATGAGAAATTTTGGAGGAACATCCTTGGCTGAAGTTAGCAGAGCTGCTCCAACTCTGTACCACTGCAGCTGAGAATGCAGTTTAGACCAGCTTGTTTCCAGGCAGCCTTGGTGCACCTCAGTACCGTGAGATGATGCATGGCAAGTGTACCTTTTTCCCTCATGTGTCATCTTCGTCCCTGCACAGATCTGTTTAGCCTCCCGGGGTTTTCTAGATACTTTTGATTGATTTTTATTGCCGATGAAGGATTTATATTGTACTTACTGTCATGATTTGGCTTTTAATTGTTTTCTTTTCTAGGAAATGACTTCAAACTTTTCATTGTTGTTGTTTGAAAAGTTAGAACAGTTTATTTCCCATTGGGTTTCCTAACTTCCTCAAAAGAAATGTCATTGATAGGACACTGGTTTCTGCCCCCAAAATTTTAATGGCTTGTACAAACTTGTCTATATGTCAAGTGTTTTATACCAGAATAAGAAATGTATTTAAAGAAAAAAAAAAAAAAAAGGAAGATGAAAGAAAGTGTAATAAAAAGTATAGCTAAAGGGTTTTGAGCGGTATCTCCATATCAAGAGAAGTTACATCACCAGGGAAAACATCAGATATACTTTTACAGTGCTTCAGTCGCTATCCTTATTAGCAGTACTGTTATAGCACTGGCGCAGCATCAGCTCAGGGCCACGGAAGCAGAAGGGCTCAGGGGCAAAATGCGTGGTGGGGGGCCTGGCCTGGCCTGCTGGAAGGAAAAAACTCATATAGAAGGAACAGCTGTGTTCTTGGGAAAGAATGTTTTAGAAAACTCTTTTCTTTTTTCTTTCATGTCTTCACATGTTATTTTCACTATTACCAGTCAAATTCTTCCCCGTTTGTGTCAGAAATGACCCCAAACACAGTGGATGCCTGTAGCTTGCTAACCCATGGGAGAGGGACATGCTGAGTCCAACTTGGCCTTCAGGCACAGGCAGCACCCCCTTCCTGCTCTGTCAAGGGACCATGCAAAATGTAAGTGCTTAGACAGAGGAGTTGTTTAGATCCTGTCCACGGCAAAGAGGTGAGAAGTGGCCTCCTCCAGGAGGAAGAGTACACCCTAATGGATTGTATTGAGAAGAAAATCCCACTTTTCTTCGGAGGCTCATCTACCAGTGACAGACAAAGACCGGTCTGACTCAACATGTTCCCTTTAAAATGGGTTACTCCAGGTGGGTTGGCAGAGCTAAATCCGACCATAGGTAGATATTTTTGTAAACAAATTATGAAGAAGAAAAAAAATAAGACCAACCCCCTTTTCTAGGAAACCACCCACTTTTTGCATGCCAGCTGCTCCATTGCCTGGAAGCTTTCCAGACAAAGTGCAAAAAAGTTTCTGGATGAGCTGCAAATTAATTCAGCAGCAGTTCATTTGTTTTCTTTAGGTGCATGTACCAATTCCAATAAAGTTAGCACATGATATTTGCTACTAAGAATAGTTTATAAAACACTACAGGAATTTATAGCCTCCATGTTCTGCATGCATAGAGGCCTGATTTGAGTTTCAAGAAATCAAATACTCCAGCACAATTTAAACCCAGTCCTATGAAAGTTTCTTACATTACCATCAAGGGAGCACACAGCGCAGCCTTATTTATACCACACCAGCTGGTACCCAGGAGGATGGCTTTGCCACTTCTCAGAGGGAGGAATCACACCAGCATTCACACAGAAACACGAAAACACAAAAGGGTTGATATTTGTATAGTTTTGCATGGGTTGGACCTTCAGCTGATGTGTGCTGTTGGTGCTCCATTGAAATCAGCAGTACCACTACAATGTGCCCCAAGTAGAAGATCCACTTTAAGAAAAATAAGAAATAAACTTAGATTAAATGTTAGCATTTTACATATAAGTTTCCATGATAAAATCCCTGCACTCCTCTGCCTTACTTTTAGATAGATCCAACATCCAATTTACAGACCAATTAGGAGATTAATTTATAATTGTATTTGTAAGGAAGTGTATGGATGTAGATATAGTTCTACAAAAAGCTAACATGTTGACAGGAGTACCATAGGACCAGACCGTATTACTGGCACACTTTTGGGCTTCACCAACTTACCACCAGAAACATCTCTTCTCCAGATCAGCTAAATGCTATTAAATCACGTTTAACCCCTCACAGTTCATGGTTCTGGGACAGTGTTTGGACTGGATCACTCCCAGTTAGCAGCTGATTAGATATGAACATAGTCTTTCTGCACATACATTTACCTATTTTGCATTCAGAATGAGACGGACTTAGTATCTGTCAGAATGGTCCTGAGGTTTACATACAGCACCTCAAGAGATTCACTGGTGACCCACTTCTCTGGGTTAATCTTGCAGATGACAGGTGAGGTGACCATGAAGCCTTCAGATAATAGGCTGGAGATGTCTGCCAACATTGCCAAAGGCATAACCTTCACCAAGCAGGGAGGTCTGCACAGGGAGCAGCGAGTACTAAAAAATCAACATGCTTTGTTGTCATAGTGCAGTGCCACCTCTGACATTGCAGACTGAGGATCAGAAGTGAGAACCCCAATAATTTTGAAAAATAAATTCTGTTTTCCATCCAAACTCTCAATTCCTTCCAAGACATCTTTTCACATCCCTGTCTCTCTTCCTTTCCCAGTATTCTGCCACTCCGGCCACCAGCTTCACTCCCAGAGCACATGAGAACTGTGCTGTGAGCCCTGTCCTACTTCTGTGAGCCACGTGTTCCACACCTTTTCTATGAAAATGATCATCACCATCCCTTCTCTTTTTCTGTGCAAGGCCGCTGGACTCCAGAAGCTGTTCAAGTCTTGGTCATAGTGATGGAAGACAAGGTGAGCCAGGGTATCAAAGTTGTCTCAGCTTTCCTAATCAGAACTGTTTTCATTCTGCAGTTCTCTACCATTCACTGAGGTATAGACATCTCTTGTCCTTTTCCATCCCACTCATCTATGGCCTGATGTCACCACAGCTCTTCCAGAACACAGCTGACTGTGGGCCTCTTAAGTAACATGATAGAAATCATACTGAATGAGGATTTTGACAATATGTGGCATAAATTGGTGGCTGACAGCAGTACATTTCTGAAGGAAAATTATCTGGGTAGGAATGCATAGAATCATTGAAAGGCTTAAGTTGGAAGGAAACTTAAAGCCCACCCAGCCCCAGCTGCCTGCTGTGGGCTGGCTGCCCTCCACCTGCTCAGACTGCCCAGGGCTCCCATCCAACCTGGTGCTGGGCATCTCCAGGGATGGGACAACCACAGCTCTCTGGGCAGCATTGCCAGGGCCTCACCACCCTTGAAGTGATGCTAACACATCCCCTTGAATAGCTTCCTTTCGGTTAGAGCTTGCAGGAGTTGTGCAAACTGGATGTATTCCAGGCAAAGGCTGCACAACGCCCAGACATTGAAGACTGCTGATGGCTTCTAGAAGGGGCTGAAAACATCATCAGTGCAGCATAATTATTTGTAGCATGGGCCAATTTCAACGCTCAGCACAATACAATTTCAAACAATACGTGGTGAAAATTAATTTCCAAGTCTGCTGAGAGGCTGATAACATTCCTGGTTACGTTGTTAGTCCCGCTGGTGTGATCATTTTCAAGTAATCATATTAGAGGCAGATGTCGCACAAGAATGTGACTCCGCTAACCATTAAGAGACACTGAGCTCCTTTGTGTTCTGAAGCAAGTTTCCTTGGGATTATACTGAGCAGAATAATTTAAGATTAAAAAAAAAAAGAAAAGAAAAGAAAAGAAAAAGAAAACACAGTAACAATCTTGAAATGATTTGATGGGCTAATTCTTTAATCTTCCTTGTATGGAAGAATCTAAACTAATCAGGGGTGAAAGGGCACATCTCCCCAGGGGTACGTGGCTCTGAAATGCTAACTCATGTACATTTTCTGTGGGACTGGGACTTCTGGTATTTTTGCAAATCTCGCTCCTAGGTGAAATTGCACTCTCCCATCCTCCTGCCAAAAAGCAGCAGTCATTTTTTGGTTTTAAGGGGGATTTCTTTTCCTGTGTACTCTCATCCCTTTAGAGATGCTTTCAAAACCCAGGTGCAGAACTTTGGCATCAACAGCTTCCCCAGAGCCCTTTACAGCACATAAATCTTGCTCCTGGTTAATCAAACACTGCTGGGGCTTGCCAAGGAACCATGTGGATGGAACACACTCTCCCTCCCTTCCCACTTATCAGGGTTTGCTTCTGCTTCTTCAGAGGCAGAGTGGGTTTTTTTGATTTAAACTTGACTTCGGGTTGATTATGGATGTTGTCTTGTTGGACACGGGCATTTCCTGCACAAAGAAGCTTTGTTTTCTCCAGTTTTTCCAGAATTGCCCTTCATAGGCCAGCTGCTCTTGAGCCTTTTCTGGAGCAGAGACCCTCCTGTTCTCACCTTTATAGTGATATACTGTGGCTCTAACCCCAGCTTCAGTCCTCAGCAAGGCTGGAGCTGCACCTTACATAAAGCACTTTTGAATTTCCAGGGATAAAAATAATCCCTGCCCTTGCTTCTCCCTCTAGGTTTTCATTAGCTCTTTTCCCACCCTGCTGGCTCCAAGGTCAGCCTGCTTTGCTCTGTTTTTAATTCTGCTTTCTGAGTGCTGATTTCTGTATGCAAGACATAAGAAGCCACACCCCAGTGTATGCTACTCTCAGACATTAACTGTCTTGTGCTAAATAAACACACAAAGATACTTCTGCATCTGGTTTTACTGGCAGGAGAAAGAGACATTATATGTCTCTGGAAATCTGATAAAGCACTGACATATAAATCCTGGATTGCAAGTATTGCCAGTTTAACTCCACTGGACTGAATTTGCTGCACTGCTTAAGGCTGAGAATAAGATTTCTTACTTTTCCTAAGCACTGTAAAACAGACAATTTTAAAATTAGTATTTGGCAATATCTACAAATTTCTACCCTGAGGGAATAACCCCCTCAAATTCAGGTTCTGCAGTCTGTCATGCTACCATAGAGTAATGACTTTCCATTTGTACTGCCTTATTTGTGGATCTTTGCACAAGCCTGTCTACTCCAGGCTTATTTTAAAAAGCTGGATGTTTGCTTGGTGCCTATGCATTCTGCAGTCTATACCTTACTCCATAATCTCCCTGAGGACTGTGATAAGTGACATCATTTCTCCCACTTTTCAATTTCCTATCATGGCAGAATGCATTTCCTTTCTTCTACATCTTGGACTACCAAGTATCCCTCTTGATATGCATCAATAGCTTGTTGCACAGCATGCTTGAGTCTTGCGATGCTAAAAGACATATGATTAAACTTTAACAAAATAGTCTGTTGTAGGTTTAGCCAGGGGAATGTTTGTCATTATTTGATATTCATTTGCTTAGCCCTATTTTGCAAGAAGTGTTCAGATAGCGTCGCAGGATATGAACCGGTATTTGGATGCTCATAGGAGACACTACTGGCATGGGCAAAGAAGAGCTCAGATCCCTTGTAAGTGAGATTTAATACTTGGAACAGGAGGCACATGCTAAAGAAGACTGCAGGATCACATCTCTGTTACAAGCTGTGCTCCCTGGTCCGGCCATGCACTAGCACTTGAGCCCAGAAACATGGCGTTCCTCACTTCCTGGCCATGGTGAGGGCAACCCTTTATGGCTCAACACACCCCAGTCCCACTGCCATCAAACCCTTTGAGGAGGCCAGAAGGGCTTCAAGGAGGAGGAGAAAGTATTTTTCACATTGATTTGGGGAAGTTGCAGAGGTTTGGGAAACCTGGAGCAGGGATAGGCTTGAAAGATGAATTTACCCAGAAGAAAGCAGCAGAGTTTGGATCTTAAGTGAAAAGGGGAAGGATACCTAAGTAGAACTCTAAGGTTGGAGAGATGGAGTCTTTGCCAAGGAGGAAGATGGAAAAAGAATGGAGAAGGAGTGAAAACAGAGAGTTTAACTTTGGCCATGTCTGACGGCGTGTCCTCATGAAGAAAACCATGAGCAACAAGGACTTGAGAATTACCCTCCCTGAGGACTTCGCTGGCCTGAAGAACCCAGAAAGATCTGGTTATTTTTACAGGGACACAAAGTTTTCATCTGTTTAAAACTGACTTTTTTTCCTTTATAGAACCCACCCCTGCCCTTTTTAAGAACTGCAATGTTCTGGCAGAAAACTTGCTTCCCTGATACCAGAAGAGGTCTGTTCTCAGCAACCAGGGCAGTCTAGTGCAAATGTGGTGGAGAAAGTCATTGCTGAACTACTCCATTTAGTGTGTTTAAAGAGGCTTCATAAAAAAAAAAAAAAAAAAAAAAAAAAAAAAGCAGAGCAGAGAGTCCTGAAAGGGATGACCTTTTTATTTAAGTGCAGAATATTTCATTATTGGTGGTATAGTCGCTAACATAGCATGTACATAAGCTCCATTTAAGGCATGCATTATCTGTGCATTAAAAAATCACTCGAAGTGTTATGGAAAAAGAATGTCTACTGATAACATTGACACAGGCAAAGCTGTGAGTACTTAACTGCTTATCTTTGCTTAAGTGTCCTCTTAGAAACATACATCTTCATATGCAACTTAATTTACAGACCTTAGGTATGAAGGAAATTTGCCCCCCAGCTCTTTCTTCCATTTGATTATTGTGGATACTGGTCTGGATTCTTAGTTCTTTGATTGAAATGAATGTGTCTATCTGTCTGGGCCTCTTCTGAAGAAATGTTGCTAGCATCCTTGCCCATATTTTGTTGTAATTAAATAGTTTCTATGTTTTGCCTTGATGAAAGTGTAGAATTTGTCCTTTGGGGTCTATGTTGTGTCTAAATGGGCCTTTGTAGTTAAATCCTAGAGATCAAATTCATCACAGAGCAATGGTACACAACAAGGCTTTGTTAAATAAGAAAATATGTGTTATATGTGTGCACAACAAGAATTTGAGGGCAAAATTCCTCCGTCTGGGCCGCACAATGAGGGCAGAAGAAGTGCTGGAGATGTACCATGGCCAGCGGCTTGGGTGTAATTATGAGATGTGTTACCTTTGATGATAAAGCTAGCTTCAGATGTTCCAGAGAAACAGGAGCATTCCAACCATCATTTTTAATAATTTGTTTTTCCATTAAAAGCCATGTGTCCTTCAAAAAGGTGTTCTTGCTGAAACAGCTTGACCAGAGACAGACACTGTGACACAACATAGATCTCCCACGCGCTCTGTGGCCCAGAGTAGGATTTTGCCAGGCTGAGGGGCACAGTGTGTTCACAAGAGGAAGATGAAAATAGCTGCAGCGTGTCATTGTCATCCCCGAGCTCAGTTGGTTTGACACTTTACACAAGCACCACTTGAGAACTGGGGAGGATCACCGGAGCTGAGTGTGAAGTACATGAACCTGAGTAGTGTAAATGTCACAGGAATAAGAGCAGTTTGGGAACTGCTGTTTTTTCGTAAACTAGCCTCCTGTCTTTGTTCATAGATATGATTGAAGTGCATCCACCAGCACATTAAGTATGATTTTTTTTCCTCTTTCTTTTTCCCTTTTCTTGAGATAAGAACCGAGCACAGGTTATTCTAAGCTTGCAGGAAATGACAATGATATTAATCACTGATTAATCAGGATCTCTAACAAAGCCCTACTTATGTTGGATATTGACATCACCATGGAGTTACAAATGTCAGAACTGCCATTGTTCTGCTAACAGTGACACGTCCTCCCGCTTCCCACTTGGCATCTCTGGGCTCCAGCAAAAGCAAGCCATGCTGCTGCTGCTCCTGGACAGAAGGTACAGGCACAGAGACATGAAACAACTTGGTCGGATCACATGGAATCCCAGAGAGAGCCAGGAACACAGACCTTCTCAATCCTGGCACGGAGAGGGAACTCTGTTTCTTATAAACAAAATAATTCACATACCTGACACGAAAGGATGTATCATGATGATGAATGTATGTGTGCGTACGTGTGCATGTAGATATATAATATATATACATGTGAGATACATAATACTAGGTGTGCAACTCATTAAGTCTTGGCCAGAAAGAGCTATTGTAGTGCTGGCTGAACAAATTTATGGAAATCAGTCACTAGTAAAATTAATAAGCTTTACAATATTCTTCAGGCAAATCAAATGCTTGTAGAACTGTTAGTCCTGGGGCCCCGACCTGGAAAATAGGTTATTATGGAAAAATGGGTTTTAATGGAGCGTGAAGGTGTATAAAGAGAGAATTCGTTTTGCCTGTCTCCCCACCACCACTCCCCAAGGCTGTCCTTGTCCTAGACCACCAGCATTAACCTATGAGGCAGGACCTTGCCTGCACAGCTGGCAGTGGGAGGAGGTTGCTGTTTTAGAAGGCTGTGGAGGCAGAGTATCAGCAGGGCCAATGAGGATTAGACAAACTCATAAACAAATGGTGCAAGCAGGTATGTGACCTCTGATGTCTCAAGCTGGAACATGGAAAATTCCAGTTAGATATAAAACAAAATATTTTTACTATGAGGGTGATCATACAGAACCAGTTGCCCAAAGAGCCTGTGGGATTTCCAGTCCTTGGAAGTATTCAAGATTGGACTGGAAAAGTCCCTGAGCAAGCTGACCTGAATAGACCTACAATATGGTGGACTGAGTGGTCCAACAAAAGGCTTTGGGACCATGGTCCCCCCACACTTACTGTGCACAATTCTGCTGTACTTCACTCCCAGCCTAAATTTTCCCTTGATTCTGCTGCAGATGTGGGGACCATAAGGAAATCAAATTGTAGAAAGTGGTCAGGCTGTGCACTGCAAAGCACACCATGAGCAGCTGGAGCACCTCTGTTTGGTTCCGCAAAACCTCTTCAAATCAGCCCATGGAGTAAACAGCACTAATTTAGCCATTGGGATTCACCAGGTCCCCACTCAGGTGCCCCCCTTTATCTCCCCAAGAACTTTTGTGATGCCCAGCAGGGCAACACAGCAGTGTGAATTGCTTCATCAGGAGTGGCAGGGGAATGGCAGGCGTGCACAGGGTGTGCACGGGACACACACGGCAGGATGCTGGCACTGGCTCACAGCAAATACTTTGCTTCTGCTGCAACTTGCTCCTGAGGTGCTTCCTGCTGCTTACGGGAATCCTATGCCATGGGCACAGCAGTATTGTGCACAGCAAGTGTGGGGGGAGCATGGTCCCAAAGCCTCTTTGTCTTTCTCAGCATAAGGCTGCTAGCTGTGTGGTGTCATTCCCATCTACTCCACCTCATTTAGAAGAAATAGGGGTTTTTAGTTCTTTTCACCTCTCTGTTTTATGTCTATCTCATGTAAGACTTTTTAGAGGAGACTTCTGACCCATCCCTTTTCTTTTCCCTATTTCCAAGGTGACCAAGGGGACCCCTTGCTGAGATACAACATCCCCATGTCACCCATCAATCACAGCTCCCTGGGCTGCTGCATTCTCAACTTGTTGAGGCTACCACCACCCTCCTGCACGTCCCTTTCCCTCTCTTGCCACAAACTTTTTCCTGGCATCAGTGCTCGACTCCATGATCCATGTTCAACTCTTGTGTGGGACTTCTTCATCTGGTTACCAGCTTTTCCTTTTACTTCTCACTCTCTTTCTTCTCCTCCACATCTGGCTCACTTTCTCCCTGGTTGGCTGGTCTTGGAAGAGGATGTTTTGCCTCGGTTATGTCTCATTTTGGTGCCAGGGAAGGTTATCAAACAGTTAATATCAGGAGCCATCAATCAATTAAAGGTCAGCCTTGGGATCAGGCCCAGTGAGCATGGGTTCATGAATAGTAGATCCTGTCTGACAATCCTGATTTCCTTCTATGACAAGGTGACCCTCTTAGTGGATGTCAGTGTGGTCTGCCTGGACTTCAGTAAAGCCTTTGACACTGTCCCCCACAGCATCCTCATGGAGAAGCTGGCTGTGCAT
This sequence comes from Oreortyx pictus, assembly GCA_036925125.1. Lineage (NCBI taxonomy): Eukaryota > Metazoa > Chordata > Aves > Galliformes > Odontophoridae > Oreortyx > Oreortyx pictus. The sequence continues at coordinate 51,459,484 of JAUPFR010000006.1, read as the reverse complement.
GGTTTGGATGGGCATGCACTCTCCTGGGTGAAACACTGGCTGGATGGCCAGGCCCAAAGAGTTGTGGTCAATGGAGCTAAATCCAGTTGGCAGCCAGTCATGAGTGGTGTCTCTCAGGGCTCAGTACTGGGGCCACTCCTATTTAACATCTTCATCAATGATCTTGATGAGGGGATCAAGTGCACTCTCAGCAAGTTTGCAGATGACACCTAATTGGGAGGGAGTGTTGATCTGCCAGAGAGAAGAAGGGTGCTACATAGGGACATGGATAGACAAGATTAGTGGGCCAAAGGAAAATGTATGAGTTTCAATGGGGTCTAATGTCAGGTACTTCATTTTGGTCACAACAACCCCAATCAACCCTACAGGCTTGGGGAGGAGTGGCTGTAAAGCTGCCTGACAGAAAGAGACCTTAGTGTGCTGATGGACAGTAAACAGAATATGAGCCAGCAGTGTGCCCAGGTGGCCAAGGCCAATGGCATCCTGGCCTGGATCATGAATGGTGTGGTGAGCAGGACTAGGGAAGTAATCCTCCCCCTGTACTCAGCACTGGTGACTCCCCACCTCAAGTACTGTGCACAGTTTTGGGCACCTAAATGCAGAAAGGACATTGAGGTGCTGGAGCAGAACCAAAGAAGGACAACAAGGCTTGTGAAGCGCTTGGGGAATATGTCCTATGAGGAGCAACTGAAGGTGCTGGGGCTGTTTAGTGTGGGGAAGAGGAGGCTGAGGGGGGACTTCATCGCTCTCTTCAAATGCCTGAAAGATGACTGCAGTGACAGCGGGGTTGGTCTCTTCTCATTGGTGACAAGTGACAGGACAAGGAGAAATCACCTCAGGTTGTGCCAGGGGAGATTTAGGTTGGATATAAGGAAAAACTTAAAGGCTTGTTAAGCACTGGAATAGGCTCCCAGGGAGGTGGTTGGGTCACCATCCCTGAATGTGTTTAAAAACTGTTTGGATGTGGTGCTCAGGGACATGATTCAGCAGTGGGTTCTTAAAGTTAAGGTAGTATGGTTAGGCTGAGGTTGGACTTGATGATCTTGAAGGTCTTTTCCAACCTGAGCAATTCTATGATTCTATGATTCTGTTCGATGTTGCTATACACACTTGCCCAGCCCTACTCAGATTGTTCCCTCCAGGGCTCCCATAGTACTCTCAAGCCTTGTGATTTTTACTGCTGATTTCTTTGGTCTTCTCTTTGGAGAGTTTCCAGACCGAGCTCCTTGAAACAGAAATGCTGTCAGGGTGCTTTCCTCGGGCACAGATCCATGGGAACCCCCCAAGTTTTAACTGGAGCTGGCCCAACCCTGCCACCAAATGGTGATTTACACAGTTGTGGGGCATCAGTTTCCAAATACTAATCACATGTTTTAACTGGATGGAGTCCCCTACTTAGGGAAATCAAGAACAATCTGGCAGATATTTTGGCTGGTCATCAAGTAAACATGTAACAAGCTTGGCCATCACTTACAAGAGTGGAGGAAGTACTCAACTCAAATTGCTTTTGGTCTCTGCACCTCAAATGCCTAGTGTATGTCAGTGCTCATTTATGCTCATATGAACAGGTAATGACAACATGAGCTGCATTAACGGGGAAGAAGACACTGAGTTTCAAGTGCCCGTGCTAGAGGAGGCATTTTTAATGTTTTGTAAAATGTCTTCCTGCCTTGAAGTATTTCAAACACTCACGTCTTGTTTGCTGAACACTCTGAACAATACGCGGGTAGTTACAGATTGATTTCATAAATCACCTAAAGAACAAGATGATCTTTCAGAGCAGAAAGGACAATTTTGAGGAAGTTTATTTTTGAAATGGCAATATTTATCTGCTTAGTACTTTAGACAGAATAAACTTCAACTGTTGGGCCTGAAAACCACCTGGAAAACATTAGAATAGGCCTGTGTTCAGTCAGTGACGTTGTTATGCGTACGTGTACAGTGAATGCTTGTATACAGACACATACACGTATGTGAAAACTGAATATAAGGAAAATAGACAGTACCACATTTCATAAGCCAAGTAAATTCCAAAGCTCAAGTTTAATTTTAGATAGATGCATATTTTTGAGACAGCATAGAGATGTGAAGCTAACCAGGACCAAGCGGCATAGGCAATGGCAGTGGGCAAGTTACTTATACAGAGGCTTTGCTGGAATAGCTGCATTGACAGAGCCCCCAACGTGGATTTGTATGCACTAGTAATGGGACCTCCACACCTGGTATAACACTGTGCCTCTAGGTAATGAAGCTGAGTCAGCAAAATAAATCTACCTAATGCCGGAGTTATGTCTCAGAAAGAATTCCAGACTTTTTTTTCCCAAATTTTCAAAGTATGACAAGAGAACATTTTGGAACAAGTAAACAAACAAACGTGAGAGATAGTTGCTTGATTTTAATTCATTCTACTGATGTGATTGATTTTTCAATATTTCCATTTTCCAGTGTAGGACATGAAGATTTCCTTACAGTGTGATCCACTTGTAACAGAATATCAAAATGAAAAACTGTTCTATGGTGAACAATGCAGTGAATGAAGCAATTCACTCTTATAAAAATAATAGCATGGATTCTTTCAACACTTCCCATAATTTTTCTACTGGATTTCACAACTCTTTCAAATTCTAATAGAACCAATTATTCCAATTTCTATTAAAATTTCTTTGCCTAGCCCAATATTTAAACACTAAATGACAGACAGTAAAAGACATACCTGATGACCAGCAGCTCCACGTAGACAAGTTCTGCTTGTAAGTCAGGTACAACTTTTCTCTTCATCAGAAAAGGCAACGTATCATTGTAGGGACTAGCCAAGGGATGTGACAAACAACCTAACACTTGTATTCTGTAGATCAAGGTCAGATAATTTTTGAAAGCCATCAAGAAATTATGAGGGCAGCAGAGGAACGGTGAAATTAAATTCCAAATCTTGTGCAAATGATCAGAAAGACCCTTCTTGCCCCATTTCAAGTTATGATTTTCTGATTCAGCGCTAAATTCAGTAAAAGGGGACAAGTGCAGTGATCTGTCATAACCATTGTTTTATCTGACAAACAATTTTTTGATTCCAAGACTCTCTAACAGATACAGCACAGCCTGCCTGCACGCCGTATTTTTTATTTAAGCAGGTGTGTTATTTGTATAAATGTATATAGGATGAACTCAAGTACTCATGGTGTGATAACTCTGAGTTTTGGAACCTGGTCCATTAACCACAGGAAGGGTTCAGAATCTAGAATATGAACTTACTTCAGCTTAAAGAAGTCCACATCAGGTCATGGTGTTCTCACTGGCTGTTCTGGTGAAGGTGACATCCTCCCACTCACATGGCCTGCTATGTTTGTTCTCTGTCACAAAGATAACAGAGGGAGTGATTACCACTGACACTGCCTTGTAAATGATAATGAAAGGATTCCCGTCTTTTTCAGCTGGCTCTTTAGTATTTGATCACCTGCCTCGCTTGAGAAGTGTCTCTTGCCATGGATGCATCATGGGACCTTCTGGCCACACTGAGAATATCACTTGGCTCCAGCCAGCTGTTCTGTGTGCCGGGATATCACAGGTTATATGAAGAAGTTCTGACTTGTGACATCTCTGCTCTGAAAATACTTGTTGCAAAACAGTCATCCAGCAACCCCTTTGACACAAAAGCGAAATAATGCTGCTTGATATCCCCCTCGGATCACCAGAGTTCATATTAGGAGTAAAAAACAAAGACTTAAAACTCAGTGAAGCTGCTGACTTTCCTAATAAAGAGAATGAGAGAGAGAGGTCATATTTCTCCAATTTTAGGCAGTCACAGCTGTCTTCAGCTCTTTCCAGCCATTGTTAGTGGTCAGTGACATTCTGAGTTCTTAAACTGGATCCAGCTGTGGTCCTCCTTCAGGCTGTTACTGTTCAGTATACAAAGACATGCATGGCTTGGACAGAATTTTGTACTGCAGTCAGTGTTTTCTCCAACCCTTTCTACAAACCCCTGCATGATGTCTGATCACAATAGACAAGCAGACAAACAAAGCAGAAACTGAGGGCAGGGGACAGGAGAGGAGACTTCACACTCATTGCCAAAACTAACAGACCTCCCAAAATCACAGTTTCCTTCCCATTTTTGTACAAAGGATGCACAAAGCCATGCTTTAGAGTGCTTAACGCACTTCTCCTGTATTTGTTTGCAGCACTGTAGGGCCCATCTCTGCCTTTTGGGCTTTTTTCAAGCACCATATGTCGTGACCCAGGGGCAGTGAAGCTCTTTGGTATTGTGCACTTTGGAAGAGGAGAATTCAAGAGACTTCAGGAAAGGAGGGATAGTGCTACAAAAGAGTCTGTGCTGCCCTCGATCTTCCACTGCAGGCAGTGCCCTGGCCCTAGCTCCTTGGCTCACAGCACACCGTAGAAGCCCGGAGACACTGCTTGTCTCCACCGAGGGGAGCAGCTGTGTCTCAAACGATATCTTCTTGCTCCTGGCTCCTTCTACCGAGCACTGACACAGGTTATGCAGAGAGGTTGTGCAGCCTTCTTTGTTTGAGATATTTAAAAGCCAACTGGACATGGTCCTGAGCAACCTGCTCTAGGTGGCCTTGCTTGAACAGATTGGGCCAGATAACCTACAGAGGTCCCTTCCCACCTCAGCCATTCTGTGATTCTGGGATTCTGTCATAATTTACCAGAGACCAGTGCCAGGAGCAAATTGTCATCTGCCACCAGCTCAGCTTCCCTGTCGAGAGGGTGGTGGATGGAACAGGGGCCCGGCCCTTCAAACCACTCCCTGTCCCTCTGCTTCTCCGTCCTTCACCAAAGGGACACATTCTGCTCCTCATAGCCTCCCAAAGAAGCGTGAACGTGTGTCTCATTGCAATCCAGGACCAGGAAAATGTGAGAGGAGGCAAAGGACGATTGGAAGTAAGAGGAATGCGAAGAGGGCAAAGAGCCACTAAACAAACAGATCTGCGGCATCCAGGCATGCAGCACTCATGTTGTTCCAGCCCTGTGGCCAAACAGCTTCAGCTCTCCCAGGCCTTGGCCATCGTGAGGTGGGGGGAGAGAGGGAGGGGACAGGCAATATTTTCACAAGGACATACTGTTCTTGAGCAACTTCTGTGCAGGTAGAAACACGATTTCCTGCGGCACTGATTGGTACGTAATTCTCCTCGCGCAAATAGGGCTGAATACATTTGTTTACTCTGTGTGATGTGAGGAAAATCACAGATAATCACAGATTAGAAAAAAAAGAAATCACAGAGGAAAACTGCAAACATTTTATTTATGAGGTAAAGCGATACTTTTTTGCGTGCATGAAGGAGGGAGGGAATTGGATGCCTCTCCTGGGCTCCTAATTTGAGTGGCCGAGGACTGGATTTGTGGATATATGTGGAGGAATGATTTCAAAGCCATACTGACCTTGTCTGTGTAAGATGATCAGTGAAAGTAAAGGCAAGTGTCTGCTGCTGAGTACCTTCTCAGGGCCTACATCTTCCTCCAGGACTTAATTGCTTCTTTAGAGCTGCCTAAAAGAAAGCAAAGGTGATCATGAAACAAGGAGGATAAAATCTGAAAGATCTCAAACATTCTGCTGCAGGAGTTTGCAGAAGTAAAGATCAACAGGAGTGAAAATGTCAGAAACCTCCCTCCCTGGGGGAGCATGATGACAGGAAGAGCAGCATAGGCAAGAAAGCATGGTGCCTGTATCAGTGCTTGGGATAGCAGAGGGTGCCTGCCATGGATACTTCTGGGTAGGGTAGGGCCAGAACTATAGGTTAGATATTAGGAAAAGTCTCTTCTCAGAACGAATCGTCTGGCATTGATCAGACTGTCCAGGGAGGTGGTGGAGTCACTGTGGACTGGGTCAGAAAATAACTGAAAAGGAAAGAAAAGCAATCCAAATGAAGAACTGCAGAAGAGGTTGTTTGGCCCAAAGCACAGAGAAGGAGGTAGCAATAGTGGGGTGAACTTTGAACTATAGCAAGCACAGAGAAATTTGCTGCTCCAAACTGAGATATTTAAAGGCATCTTGGGTGCATCTGCCCTACAGTTACTTGTGTGAACACAGCAAATGATTAGATTTGCTGGCATGGGCCATTCTGCACAGGGCAGGTTACTATAGCAGTGTTTACTTTTATGGCAAACAAACGTATCTAGTGTGAGTTACCTTGGGGACAAACCTCCCACTGAGCAATAGCGATGTCACAGCTCAGCCCATGTCTGAGCCTTTCCTTGGGCCCTACTCCCAGGAGGATGTGACAGAAATAACTTTAGGAAACAAAAACACACCTAGCCTCCTGCTGACGTGTTAGGGATGTATGGAGTTCCCATGCAAACCAGTTCATTCAAACATGGGATTGTGGACAGGTAGATGCGAATGTTAAAGACAGGTGGAATCTGACAAGTTTTGACCAAGCAGAACACAGACATGTTCTGTGGAGGGGAAGGAAGAGGGTAAGATGTAAATGGTTGAGGAAGATAATGAAAAGACCAAAAGAGACTTCAACATTTTGAGATTTTTCTCCTTTTAATATTTACAACATTTTTTTTTCATTCCAATTTCACTCTCCTTTTGTAGTCCCTTCATTACAAGTTTTCTTGAAAGGTTTAGATGACTTCTGAAGAAATCATTTTATTTTCAGTAGGTCTATGTGAGCTGAGGTTTCAAAAATCACTTTCTCTTCCATTTCACAAAAAACATGGAATATACTGCTTAATGCAAGTGGTGGAAATGAAGTCTGGTGCACAACAGCCAGCCTGGAGCTAAGCCCTTGAGGGAGTGCTGCCTGGAGGTGGAAGTGGCTGTGCTCTGTGGGAGAGGGAAGAAGCAGTACATGTACATGATGCTGCTGTGACAGCGTGGGGAAGGAAGTGTCAGAGTATCTGGACCATCCTTTGTCTACACAGACCCATTGTATTACAGCTCCTATTTGTCTGTGCGTAACATCCACCCTGACCTGGTGATGCCTGTGCAGTAAGGGATCTAGACACAGCATGAAGCACTGGTCTATATATACTTGCCTGCAGGAAGCGTCATACTCACTTCCCCAGCAGAGTTTCTTCACCAGTGTAACTGGATAAACGTCAGCGATGACACTGAGAAGTGTCTGGCTGCCACTGCCGTGCCAAGTGCAGGATACCCGGGCTCCCTGACAGCAAGGGCTAATTGCATCAGCTTCCTTATTGCAAAGAACTTCCTTCTCCTGGCAGGCAAATAGCCTGGTTTCATTTCCCCCTTTGAAGAATCCCAGTCTCTGAATCATGCTATCCACAGAATCGAGGGCACAATTTTGCCCATCATATCCTGCTTTTTATTTGAAGAAAGCAATGAACCTCACTGCCAACAGGGACCTAACACTCTGAGCAAAGTCTGAGGGGATGTGGCCAACCTCATTGTAGAACACAAGAAGAATTCTTTGGCCCATGTATCTGATTTATCAGAGGACACCAAGAAATGCTTGGGCATCCAGACAGGTTCCCTGTTCATAGCAGGACCACTCATGATAGAGGATTTCACAAGGATGACTACAAGGATGACTCCTGCATACTTCATTTTGCACCTCAGCTTGCTTTTGGCTTCCATCTCTTGGATATTGACTTCCATCCTTTGAACACTGGCTTCCAACAACTGGGATAAAAATGAAATTTGCTCTCCATCATCATCAGAATGTTCTGCAACCTCTATCAAGGTGCAACATCTTGTAAGAACATAAGTCTCTTCCTTAGAATGAGCCACAAAACAAATTCTCTTTTGACATGTTGATTGCAAAAGTCACATGCACAAAGTCCTAGACAAGGCTGTTTTTCTGCTTTTTTTTTAAGATTTTTTTTTTTTTTTGGTGATGGTGGTGGTGGCAATGTTTGTTGCATGGTTGGTTGGTTGATTTCCCTAGAGTTCAGTTTAAGTCTTGAGTGTGTGAGCTGTAGCTAAGATCTCTTTGAATTCAGTAGTGCAGACTGTGGCTCCTGTAGCTGCCCAGGGATTTTGCAGCTGTTCTCCAGTAGGGATGTGCAATAACTGTGCACAACGACACACACGTATTTTCTTTCATAGCAGATATTAATTTATGAGCTCACTTACAACTTTAACACTTGGCTGCTTTACACTGCACCTTTTTTTGTTGCACATAGTCAGTGTTTTTTGAACTGGGATAGCAACTGGATATGGGATTGCCTCAAATCCCCAGGGAAGCCTGCTGCTCAGAAATTCCACACTATCCCCAGCCAGGTCTTTAGTCACAGCATATTATTAGTTCCCTCTGAAAGGTCTTGAGAGTAACCTAAGATTTAAATTATTATTATTAATCATTATCATCATCTCATATGGGAAGAAGAGACAAGGTAATGGGAAGTTTATTTCTGCTGAGAAGATGCAGACATTTTTTTCCAGTGCTCAAGTAACACGTGACACATCTCTATGTGTGAAAAGAAACCCTCTTCCCATTCTGTCAGGCCCAGCATTGCTAACATAATTTTAACATTAATTTGTTTCAGAGTGGAGGTCACATTGCATGGCTTTCCAGTGCTCTCCTGCAAGCTACAAGCTTCTGAGAGGGACCCTAAATGCCAGGTTTTGTGTCACCAGTAGTCTGCAGGTGGGCACTCAGGTCACCCACCCAGAGAGAGGGAAGGATCACAGGAGCTTTACAAGGTGGTCCCAGTGCAGCAAAAGGGGATTCCCATGCAGTAGGTGGGTCTGCATGTGATACTCATTGGGCTGTGCCAAAGGTAGCATTCAGTCCATGCTTCCTTGGGCAACAAACTGCCACCCTGTGTGTGATCCTGGCCCCTTCCCCCCAGATAATTCCTTTGTTTTCCTGTGAGATAAGTCTTCAAGTCTCATGTAAAATGAATTATTAGGGTTGAAAGAAGCGTTTTATTTTATCTGTTCTTGAAATATTTACTGCTATTCTGAAAGGCCCAGCAAACCAGAAATATCAAATAATTTCAGAGTGGTTTGAGCATTTGGTTAGCTTCTGGTTCATGAAGATACTTTCTACAATACTTGGAAGTAAGCATACGACCAAATACTTCACTGAATAAATTTTTCATTTCTTCTAATGCAGGGATCAGACAACCACAATATCACAGTACTGCAGAGGCATGCAAAAGGACCTGTTCTTGGGCTTCAGTTTAGAAGAGCCTTCCAGAGCTTCATTTCTAAAACCAGACAAATCTCTGGAAAGTGTTCTGACATGTATTATAACAATAAATAAATAATCACATGGCACTTTATTACACCATCAGAACTCTCTTTACATGGGATACCAACGACTCTGGATGAAGCCAATTCTAATTACAGATAAAAGGTTTGATGCATGAAAAGAAACTGGTATTTACACCCAATTATCTGAGGGAGGAGAGATAGGGATACATTTCCTTTTATCATTTTCATTAAATTCCTTTTGAAATTAAAAGACTCCTTGAGTTTCTGAAGATGCAACAGTCTTTTCAACTTGCCGTCAGTGAGTTATATGTTGTTTTCCAAGCTGACATGCATAAGTGCAGACACTGGGGTTTCTCCCCTCTCCCTAGACTCTATCGGAGCATTGCATGGTGCTTGCTCATCAAGTTGCTTGCTTCACTGAGATTTGCTCTCCTGGATTTGCATTTCATGTATTTCAGGTCTGAGGCCAGGCATCTCATATTTGTAAACTGACTCTGCCTTCATATCGCCTAATGTAAATCAGTTTGAATGAATGAAATCTCCATGACTTTGAGCCTAGTTGCAACAGGTTCAGCAGCCTCTGGGTAGTTATGGAGGGACAATGCAGGATCAGTGCATGCTAGCAGGAGACATGCTAGCAAAAGGCACTTAGGCCTCCAAATAGCAAATTACTCTAAAGGATCTTTTGTATTTGTTCAGAATGAAACAATATGGAGAGGGGATAGGAAGCAGGTAGAGATGTTATCCCAAAGGGAACAGCTGTCATGCATGGGGAAGAGCAGGACCTTATCAGCTCAGTATGATGCTTACAGAACGGAAGACCTGGTCTTGGCCATCCCTCTCCTTCCTTTCTTTAGAGCACTCTGTGCCCAACCACTTTCTTTGATCTCTGAATAGAGTTTTCTTCTTCTCTTCTTTGCCTCTCCATCTGCAAATGGGGACTCATCTTGTGCATGAAGCTCTCTGAAATCCTCTGCAGGGAGGTGCCACAGAAGTGGAAAGTATTAGCTATCAGTATCCTTGTTAATATTCTGCTCGACTCTGAGTGAAGTCACATAATCCTATGTTTGGGTCATCACTGTTTGTTGCTATGGAAATGTGTGTTATCAGATCTAACAAATTCGGTGTCTGAGAACATCTGAGGAGGGGGAAAATCCTTTGTTTTAATAGTCACTTGTGTAGGTGGCAGAAAACTTTGCCAGAAGGAAGAGAATTCACCTTTTTGTCCTTCATTCTAAGAAATTTGCTGGAATGAGTCAATGTAAGCTCCCCCTGCTCACCCCGCAAAAGCTGGTATCTCTTACATGATGCACTATTCCGAAATGACTGCACATGCTGGGTGAATTTCCTGCAGTCATATGTGAGTGCATCTGGTAGGATCATTAACACTGGAGCAGAAGACAAATGCAAAGTATGTGCTTGACCATATGGGTGAACGTGAGCTGCTTAAGAGTGTGCACCGTAATGGAGATGGAAAGTCTTACGAGAGAAGATAAGTATCCCCCCATCTCTTTGGTAAGGGATTAAGGCAGTTGGTCGTGCTGGAGTATTCATAGAGCCTAAGGCCAAAGGGGACAATTAGGTCACCTAGGTTGACCTTCCGCATGTTACAGGTCATGGTATTTAATCCAGTGACCCCTCAGCTGAGCCCTGTAACTTACGTTGTGGTTTCAGCCAAAGCTTCCAGCCAGACTGAAGAGGTAAATCCTATCAACACCCAAGCCAGTTTGTTTCAGTGGGTAAGCAGTCTCACAGGCAAAGCACAACTAGTAATGGTGAGTGAAGGCCAAACCAAGCTTGTTGCAGTGGGGTCAAGCCCAGAAATGGATTAGCTGGTTGCTTTACATCCCCCTACAGCTCAGACTCTCCTGGCTCCAAACCTCTGCACAGCTCTGTGTTTCACATCATACATGAATGTGCCTTTACCCTGGGAATATGTTTCCTCCACTTGGTCTTCCTTGAGGGAAACTGAACAAGCTCTTTGGGCAGCTTGCTGTTTGTTTCTGCAATTCTCTCTTACACCCTCCAAAATTCTGTCAATATCTTTAGATCAGTAGATACCCTGCACCTGTATGTAATTCACTGTTCCTTTCATTGACTCTACAGATACAAACATCCCCTCCTGGTATATATTCAGCATCGCCCTGATTTCCAGACCTTGCAGATTCCCTGAGCAAAGGCTGCTGAAAGAAAAAACATGGTTCAGGTTTTGATAGTGTCTCTATTTGAGGTCTTGCATGGCCACACTCTTATCTCTTGCTTAAAGATGAAACACAAGACACACCTTTATTTTTCCCTTTGGATCTCTGCATTCAGTGATTTCCTCATCCTTTCCCAAATTCTCACTGAGATTTTCCCTCTGTTCTTCATAGAAAGCTGATATCAGAAGGAAAAGTGGGAGAAATGTGCCTAAAACCAACCTGGCCAGATTGAGTTTTCTTAATTCTGTCTCTATTTTCAGCTTTCAGAACATAAACACTTGGTAGTTCTTGGGGGTTGTAGCCACAGGCGGGCAGGGCTGATAAGAGCTGTTGCCTGAACATCACGCATAGACTATTTTTAGCAGGCAAACACCTGCACCCAGCACTAACAGAAGGCTCTGGCAGTGAGAAAATGTGTATGTGTCTTTTTATGTATGTATGTATATATATTTGAGCTTACATATGCGTATGTACATGTATGTGTATATGTACATATATATTTGCCAGTATTTCTGTCTGGGACAAACATTTAATCCTGTGGCAGACTTTGCTCTCTCTAACTGAAGGAATATATGTTGTAGAATAATTATATAGTGTTCTATAAACTTCCTGTCTGCTAAGAAAGATGATGCAGCTTTTATTTTGTAACAGGTCTGGGTTTACAGATCAGAGAATGGAGAACAGGTTGGGAATATGAGCAGAGGCTCGCTACTCTTGCATCTCTACTGCCATGGTGTTTTTGCCATTTGGAACTGAAACCACCAGTTATGAGATTGAATCATGGAACTAGACAGGGTCTACTTCGCTTTTCCATCCAAATCAGCAGAACATGCAAAGCACTCAGTACTCATCAGTAATATTAACACACTCCAAGTCACATCTGAAAATCAAGAGGATACTCAGAAATGTTACTCATCATGTGCAGAAATGTTGAATTGAGATCTCATTTGTAGGAATCTATTTTTGGACTTTCTCTGTGGCCAACTCCACTGTGTTTGAACTACCCCAGTGCACAGCTCTGTTTTCATAGGACTGGGAATCTCTTCTCACAGAATGCCAGTATACAGAGAATGCATTGAAGAAACTCTTAGGAAAAATGCTGTATGTATTCTCCCTCTAGGTAAACTTTTAATAATTTTGGCCACTTGAAATGAACATCTGCAGAAGGGGACTCTCAGATACCCTACATTTGTAATAGTTTTGTGAGTGTTTGTCTCCACACCAAGGAGAACGAAACCTCATTAGCTTGCAGGGAAGAATTGCAAAACGACCTCAACCACAGCAGGCACAAAGAGTGCCTTCTGAAGATGTTGTGATGGCCCAGCCACAACCACACCTCGTGTTTTATTGGGTTCCTGAGTCTCCAGGCACAAGACATAAGGGCCTGGGCAGCTAGGTTCTGCCTCTGCGGTGGTTCTGGGAGCTACATGCTTTCAGACCTCTGGGTACAACACAAGGAGCTTGGTCTGCAGCCCACAGTTAATGAACCACAGCAGCAAGATGCTCTTCTCAATGTAACGTTTCTTTGCCAATTCAAGCCAAATTCAAAGCTTCTGCAGGTCTGTCCTCTTGTTCCTAAGCCTTGGCATCAGTCATCTCCCACCACTCATGGGGTGAACTGCACAGGACCCACAGTGGCAGTGAGTGCCAGAATAAATGAGGGAATGCCACAGCTGGAGAGCAAAGCACCTGGCTGTTGCCAGCTTTGCTGTAGGCTGTTGCTAAAAGTTTCTCTGCCCTTGGGTAAGGAGTTAGCTCAATCCCTCCTTGAGACTTCTCTAGGGTACATTCCAAGGAATACAGGCGTTAGCATCCAACAGCAGTCACAAGTTTTAGTCCTGGGCTGGGCTGGAGAGAAAGCAGTGGGGTCTGATTTGTCAGAACAGAGTGAAACCCACAGCTGGGAAGTACCACTCTCTGACCCTCTTTTGGGGAGCCCTGCTGCCTGGCTGCAACACAGCACATCTCTCCTCCCACCCAGCTCTGAGAAATCCTGGCCAGTCCTTTTTCCGTGACTTCTGGGGGCTGTGTGCCCTGATATTTTCTGGCTTGGTTTCTGCATGCAGCAGAGGAGATGGCCACAGCACATGCTGATGACCTGCTTCACTACTGCTGGAGGTTCCCAGCCTGTTCCTGGCTGCGTGACTTGGAGCTGCTCTCTGCTTGTGTGCAGGCACGTGGGGATTTTCCAGCAGAAAATAGATGCCCCCTGCCTGCATCCTTTCATCAGATATAAATGGTGCCAGGTAAAGCTTAGGGGCTTTAACTGAGCAAAACAAAAACGATGGTGAAATGAAGCTATGGGTGTACAAAGTATGACAGATTGTGTGCTTCCTGCAGATACCTGAAGGCAACATTCTGTTTTTTATTCACCTTGTCTGCTCCAGGATGCCTCCCAGCTCGCATGTATCTCAATCCAGGCCGTTACGGCAGCACTGTGCAACGGCTCTTGGTCCCTGCTGTCACCGTCTCTCTCTCCTTGTCACTCTGGTCCCAGTCCCTGCTTCCTGGCTGCACTCCAGCAGCATTTCCCCACCTCCCCCAACCTCAGTCTCCTCTGACACATCCAGACTGGGCTCTCCCTTCTCCTGCTCCCCCCCGCACAATCTCGTTGCTCGCCCTGCATCCATCCTTGGGACGCAGACTTCCTCCTCTGTGCGTGGCCGCAGCCGCTTCCTCTGACCGCGGCTGTCCCAGACACTCTGGCTCCGCGGCACACCCTCCACGTGCACAACAACACTAACCCAAGGCTTTGCTTTCTTCTTCAAAAATTCAGCTCAGCCTCAGCAGCCACGCTGTTGAGGAAACACCTGTAATGCACGCAGGTCACTGCCAGCACGAACAGTGCATGGCCCCATGGCCTTGGGGTCCCACTGGGGACTTCAACACTCCTGTCCTTGTGCCTGTGGGCCCTGCACCCTGATGTGTGCAGATGCCCGCATGACTGCCGGCAGTCAGGGAGTGAGCTTCTCACCTTTGATGCTGCTAGCTCGTAGCCAGCTGCATGTTTTCATGTTGCATGTACTCAGCAGGCTTGGAACGAGCTGCAGCTTGGCGGAGAAGTCCAAAGACAACCCAGATGTTGTAGGACGTGCTGTCAGCATGGGTCAGCCTAGGACTAACTCAGTGCTGGTAGGGCTGTGGCACTGCCGGCATTCCCAGATAGAAAGGTACTTTAATTTCCTGGTGGCTTGTGATCCCTTCAGTCACCATGATCCCAGACGTTGAATTCCAAGTGTTATTTGCCAAGCACCATTTTAATATACTTATTTTTTCTGCTGCAGTTTCAAATGGAGAAAAATTTTGTGGATTTCATTCTTTCTGAGCAGTGGTTGTGTAACTCCTGGCTTGGGAGAGCTGCTGTGTTCCCATCCAGAGCAGCTGTGCTGCAGAAGTGGGTTTTGGTGATCCATACTACTTAAATATAGAGTTTGACATCTGTCTGGACAGCCTTCAGTCTGGGGGAACTCGGTGATGATAATGAGCTAAACGCCTTGACCTCGTTTGGAAATTTTACTGGGGAATGTGTACAGAAGAATTTGGCTAACGAGGTGCAGGGATGTACAGCCTGCTCTTTGCACTGTTGTTTGCTGAATATGAAAGTGCTCTGACAAATGCTCTCCGCAAAGCCTGGCACAGCTGCAAGCTCTCCTTCCCAAGCAAACACGAGGTCTGCCCATGGGATGGGTGACTGCTTTGGGAAGCTTTTGGAAAGATGCTTTCCCTGCAGTGTCGTGACCAGGAAAGTCCAATTCCTTCCCAGAGGAATGCAAAGTGATGTGCAATCAGGAAAGCAAATATGCATCTGTTACAGACATGGTTGTGCCAGGGCAGAAAAAGGATATAGACAATGACTTGTGTAAAGGAGGATCAGCGGAGTAAGGCTGCTGCTGGAAAATGAGCTTTGTGCAGAGAGGATGAAGGTGAGAGGATCAGGATGCCTTTTACTTCTCGGGCAGCAGGTTGAGAAGTGACTTAATGGCTGTGGGTGAATGATTCCACCTGGATGAGAGCTGTGTGATGCACTGGGTGTGCTGCACTCTGAATCCAAGGGCTGTTCTTCCTTTGCCTGGACATTATTCATAAAAAGGCCAGTTGCCATGGTCCTCTCTGTGGACATCACTACAGGTACTCTCACAGAAGAATGTAACAGTAATACAACCTTATGTCTCCTAGAAAAGTCAGGAAGGAATTTATACTCCCAAAGATGCATTCTAAGTGAATATTTTTTGTTCATTTACCACTTTTTTCTGAGGACTCGGGATTTTTCCATTTTACAATATGACAGCAGAATGCCCCTCAGATTGAAGTTATCTTGAAAATACTCTTTTGACTGGCTGATACCCCCACGGTTGACCCTGCCTATGCACAGATGGGTTCCTCCTGCTACAAACAGCAGGAAGCATGCAGCCGCCTGCAGAGCGCTGGGTGATTCAGCTGGCAGTTCCCAGAAGCAGCATTTACTGGAAGTGCCCAGGTGTCATTTCCCCAGGATGGAGCTCCAGCGTGGGCAGCCAAGCTGCAGGATGCTTCTGGGTGTGCTCACCAAATTAGGGTGCAGGGATGGAGGATTTTGTTTCAGCAGCTCTGTCTCACAGACTCATTTGGAACTATCCGTTCCTTTCTTGGTGGGTACCCCTTGGAAGGCAGGCAAAGGTATTTGCCAGCTGTGGGAAGCCAAGAGGACATCCAGGGATGCCCAGGGAGGTGATAGAGTCATGATCCCTGGGGATTTTCAAGAATAGTGTGTACGTGACACTGAGTGACATGGTCTAGAGAGCATGGGTTGATGGTTGGAGTGGATGATCTTAGTGGTCTATCCAGCTTTAATCATGCTATGATTCCATGATCCCTGTCAGAAAAGGTGAACTGCTTCCTGAGGAGAATGCTGCAGTTCCCTCACTTGTAAGACGAGGACACTGCAAGGAGGCATCACTGCCTAGGAAAGACCTGGTGGTAATGTGTGTTTGCATACATACATGAGAGCAAATCCACTTCTGAAGCCTTACAGTATGTCATAGCAAGAAAAGAATGTATAAATGAGGAACACAAAAGACTTGATTGTCCGTGATTTATTGTTTGATACATGATTTTCTTAACAGTTATTGATACCATTCAAAGTGTGTGCACAATTTTCTGTGTGCATCAAATCTTCCATTAAGAAATTGCTTTTCTCACTTTGGACACTGTCTGGACACTATTAACAGCTATTAAATGAGGAGTTTTGGGTCTGTGTAGTGCCAAGAGTTGGACTTGATAATCCTCATAGGTCGCTTCCAACTTGGGATATAATATGATTCTATTTTACACACTAACACTCTGAATTTCAATAACACTGGCAAATCCCAGCCAGAGAGCTGTGGGCCATGCTTGAGCAATAATTTAAGTGGAAGTGCAGCAAGAAAAGTGGTGCAACAGTTGTAAACAACAGTTTTGTCACATCCCCTTGTGCCTCTTGACTCTCACTGGCCAAGGGTCAAAACAGTTTCTGGGTCTGAGGTCCAAAACTGTTTTTGTCTCTGTTCAGAGAGCATGAAGATGGGCTCACTTTACCTTCCAGTGCAGCGGCGGGTTGCAGGTTGACTGCTGGCATCACCAAGGCACAGTTCACCAAACCATTCTCTGCCACTGATGGACATCGGTCAACAGCAGGACTGGTCCATCCATCTTTTATCTGAGACCTCACTGTCTTGAGAGAGCTAAGATTCTTTGCCTGACAAAGTCACTGGACCCAACATTTGCATGAAATCTGAAAGCCGGGTAAGTCAACTGAAAGAATCTTTTTGAATTCCAGCAGAAGTGTGCATTGGGTGTGCATTGTGTGTGTGGTGACACTCCTGGCAGGATAGATGACCATCACCATTTGGATGCATACCTTTGAGCCACTGATGGCACCAGCCCAGCATGTGTGGAGTTTCACTTCAGGGTGTGGATCTGTTTCACTTTGATGACAGGTAACCACTGGGAGATGAATCTGAGACCTCCAGGAGAGAGGGGAACATGGATATCTGCAGGGGGACGGGGCAGGATAAGTACGTGCCCAAGGATGTCATGCTTTGAAATCCCACCTGAGATTTCCCCTTGACATCCTGGGTGAGCGTGACTGAGTCCCAGCTCTGTTCTCAGATGGCTGCAGCACTCATGTATCTATGGGGTGTGCAGCACACCCTCTCTCCACCCCTAACTCCCACTCATTATTATGTCCATGTGGATTTTTAGGGTTATCTCAATGCTGCTTTAGGGGAAAAAAGCAGTCCCCATGGGTGGTTCGGGGTGTTCGGTAGCTCCAGCCTCAGACAAGAGCATGACTGCTGATTTCTATCACTTGCAGAGCACTGCTCACAAGGGATATTTCTCATGTGTTCTTCTTGGCTTTGCTGTATTCCCACTCACATCAATTACACTCCTGCTTTTTGGCCTTCATTTGTCCTAAGCTGTTGTGCTTCAAATGAGCTCTTATTAGCACTTCCTTCTCCAAAAAGGAGTGACTGCAAAATAAGCCAAGGGTCATTTCCCTTCCCTGGAGACCAGGAGACGTCCTGACTTTTAAATCAGGCACCATAAATTTCAAGCCTTAGCATCTCGTGTGTTCTGCCTGGAGAGGGGTGGAGGTTCCTCTGGAGAGAGTGAGGAAAAGAAACTTTCAGATATGACAGCATATTGCTTGGGCAATGCTTTTAAGGCATTGAGACAAACCACAGCACAGAGCAGTGAAGAAAGGTGGTCATGAACAGATAACTGTGGGAAATCAGTCAGAAGGAGAAGTGGAAGAAGGAAGTGATGATTTTCTGTTTCTTGCATCATCTTTACTTGCAGATGGGGCATCAGCAGGTGGAGTCATTAAACATCAGCCAGCCACACATTATCAAAGCACTGTTGTTGAAACCCAACGACGTGCTCTGTGTGTGCTGAAAGAACATTTTTAGACTGAGAGTGCTCATGCTGTCTGCAGGGTGCTTTCCACGGATTTCTTTAATCCATGCTGATACTTTTCTGGGAGGTATTTCAGTGGGAAAAGCCATCAGAGAATAGTGTGGCTCCTCATAAGTGACTCTGGGTCTACTTGATGGTGGAGAGTCACTGCAGTTCCAGGAGCTGTAATGACTGGCTGATTTTGGTCGTGGGCATGTTTGTACCTCAAGGTGTTCTGGTCCTTCAGTGGAGTATCTGCCTAATTATTGATTTTAGCTCCCAAGAGCAAAAATGAGAGCTGAGTCAAAAGGTTCCTCTCTGCTCCTTCCCTTTCAGGAGGGGCTCAGCATGGGTAGCTGGAAGGATGCTGCCCCACAGCAAACCTCTCACTGAGGCAGCACACCTGGACAGGAACA
Organism: Oreortyx pictus; assembly: GCA_036925125.1. Classification (NCBI taxonomy): domain Eukaryota; kingdom Metazoa; phylum Chordata; class Aves; order Galliformes; family Odontophoridae; genus Oreortyx; species Oreortyx pictus. The sequence goes on along the minus strand of JAUPFR010000006.1, from coordinate 51,440,810 downwards.
ACCTGAGGTCCTGCCCAGGCTCACCACTGGTTTCTGGGTTAAAAACCAGTAGGTTCTCCATGTCCCCTGGCTACCAGAGCAGAAGCTCATGGCCAGGAGGCAAGTGTGTCCCACAGGCTGTTTCAAACCCTCCTGTGAGCAATGTCTTGCAGGACAGTGTCAGGACAGTGACCTGATGGCTTCATCCTCAGGTAGAGGTTGAAAGATCAACTCCCCACCAACGAGGTCAGTGTGTGGGATGGTCCTAACATGGAGCCACACCCAAACACAAGCCAGGTGTGGCATACAAGCCCACTTCTGCCTGAAAATTAAAGCATTGCTCAAGATATGAAACAACCTACATATAGAGAAAAGTTTAATCTCTGGCAACCAGCAAGGCTGTGGATAAGACTGTGCCACAGAGAGAGGGAGAAGGCAGAGAATTAGAAGAATATTATTTCTTAATTTCTGTGCTGCAATTAAGAAAGGGTTGTGTTGTTCGTTTTCACGTGCCTGAACTCCCACCAGCTGCATGCTCCCACCCACAACATGTGTGCCATGTTTTTGTTACGGCTGTAGCCTCAGGTAGCACAGAATCGAGGCCAAGCATACATTAGTAAAATTAGAAGAAATATCATCTGACGGGTTTGGACGGTGCTGTGGGCAGAGCATATTTGGCAAGACTCTGCTTCTTTTGCAATCCAGCCCAGAGACAGTCCCTGATCCTATCTGAACACAGACTGAACTTGCAAGACGAGTCCTAGCTTGTGAGCTGTGAGTCAGGGATGTCTTAAGCTCTGCTTCAGCATCCAACACCAACAAGCTCTTTTTATCTTGTTCATCCTGCTTAAGTAAATGCAGCAAGCCCTTGTGTTACTAGAGAAGCTCTGAGGGCTGCAATACATGAGTCTGTTGTTTTTTTTTTTTACGCCCTCCAGCACTTGTCCCTTTGTATTTGGACGTTTTTGACCACATTTTAGACCATTCTACTGCTCTCTGGGCTCAGCTAACACGACTAGGGAAATACTGGTGGTAGTGCATGGTTGGACAAGATGGTTTTAGAGGTGTTTTCCAACTGTGATTCTATGACTGCAGGCTTTGGTTTGAAAGCTGCATCTGCTACATATGGCCACATTTATGTTCTTCACTGGTGAGCTGTCAGGATATGCTCACATCAGTAGTTTTCTCTGTGTAGCAGGCTTTGAAGGATGTGTGCCTGTGCTTAAAGCAAATATGCTTTCCAACCTCTTGTGAGTGCCATCCACTAATAGAAAGCCTGCTTCACAATTTGGGAGATTTCTTAAATTGCCTGTCATTATGGCAGGAGTCTGTGGAATACTCTGTGGTACCCCTAGTAGTGTGTTGTACAAATACAGAACAATGTAGATACAAAAGGCTGATACAAGCACACTAAAAGGGTTGTGACTGATGCTTTCATAGTCACAGAGAATAATTGAGTCCTGTATGGTGAACAAATTGCAGACCTATACTGGGAGAGAGACATGCTCCCATGAACCTCAGATGTACCAAGATGTACGATACATTCAACTATCAAGAAAGACATTTCCAAATCTGAATTTCTAAGAAGCAAAGAGAAGGATCGGAGTGGAAGAGAAACTACAGGCAGCCTGAAACTGGTTATCTTAAGTATATTTTACTCCCCTTTCGCAACACAGTGCAAAGCGTTCTTCGTGCCCCTTTTCTCACCTTCCTTTCGTTTTGCAGTATCACTCGTTGCTCTTCACATGTCAGTGCTGCCCACTATCAGCACAGCGCACATTCCTTTAACAAACAACACCATTCCCCCTCTCATGGGCTTAGGAGGAATTATTTTGGAGATATCATTTGAGAGCCTTACATGTATTGCCTTGAGAGCTATTTTTACTTGCAAGTGCTAGAGCCAGAGCTTTGATGTTTCGTTTGGGTTCAGGGCGAAGTAGAGAATACAATAAAGAAAGCAAGAGGTAGTGGTTTGTTCTAAGTGTTACCAGAAGTCAGGGTGCGACCCAGAAGAGGAAGGGAACAGGATTGCCAAAGATTTCCGTTCGATATTTATTCTCTTCAAGGTTTTTAAATCTGTCCTGTAATATTGCTAATCCCTCCTCCTGCAGTGACGTACAATATTGCGGAAATCTCCATGTTCTCCTGCAAGCAGAAGTTTTAATGCAGCCCTTTGTTAATTGTCTCTGAAAATCTTTGATTGTTCAGGAGGAAAAAAAAAAAAAGTCAGTTCTCTCCTAAAGTCTGAAGGCTCAGGGCAGTTACACAACATCCCTTCACGCTCTGCCTGTCCCCCAGCATCTCAGCAGGTGGAGGCTACTCCATACACCAGCACCACACTGCAGAAGGTGCCAAGGGAGCTGAATACTGGAGTCCATGGCTTGGCAGTTTTAGGACTCAGGGTGAAGAGAAGGCAACTACTGGAATTATGTGCTATCTGAGCAGCCTCTCAAGAGGCCTGAAATGCCACGCAAAGGGTTTAGGATCAGTCCCCTGTTTGCCAGGACTTGTGTGGATTGATTCGCATCCAGCACAAACTGAAACCAGTCTGGGAGCGTGCACAGTATATGTGCTGCCTACTTTCTGTTTCAGCTAGGGAATTTTACTTACCAATTACTGCATCTTTCAGCATGTGGGACGATGCATCATCACCAGCAGTTATTTTAGAATATGCATTAGATGTAACCCAGCATAAACCTACTACATATAACAAGCATATGCAGAAAGCAGAAGAATGGATGTGTTTTCTCAAGGAAAAAAAAAAAGGGGGAAATCCTATAGATACTGCTTTAAAGGAAGAGTATTCCAAGAAGAACATAGAGGAAGAGGAAGAAAAAGCTGGAAAAAAAAGTGAAAGCAATTCACAGACAAGTAAGCAGGGGAAGTACACAGTTAAGCAAGATGGTGATGAAGCTAAGTTGGGAGGAGCTGTTAAAGTTATTGAACAGAGAAATTACCCTGTGGCGCCTACAGTGATTAGCAATGCATCCAGGAAATAACATAATAAAACTGAAATAATATAGGCTACTGACATTCAGGAAAAAATAACCCCCAAAGGACACTTAGAAGCAGCCATACATGTAAGGGTTCAGGGGTAATATAGGGGGACAATTTACATGTAACTTTTTGGCAGCCAACTTGAACTGCAAAAAGCTTGTGCTCTTCTCAGTGGGCATCACACAAACCAACCTGGCTTAGATACAGTTGGAATGTTGCTGCTAATTTCTTGGCATCCCATTGCCAAACATTGTAAAAATCAGAGACCTCGAAGAAGAGTAGTGACATGATCAGAGCACTCGGTGTGGGTTTGATTTATGATGATTAAGTTATGCTTAGATATAGGCTGGAGAAGAGATAAGAAAATAACAGACATGAGTCTACAAGTATCTGAAAGATGTAGGCAAGGTCAGATAAATAAACTTAGAGAAAAAATAGGATGTAATAGAATAAGGGAAAATTCCTTACCAGTATTAAAAGTAAATGAGTCTTGTACGTAGATACATTCATAGAGAAAACTGTCTTTCATGGGACCATTCAGGGAGCAGAAAATGTTCTGCTGATACAGTCTTCCTAGGGTAGAGTGCAAGTTAACAGCTGCAGCTCAGACTTCTGAGAATCCATGCTTCTTCATGAAATGTGAATTTTAAAAGTTAATTCATTTCTGTCACAAATACAGTGAACAGGATTTAGCTGAAACATTCATCACCTATATCAGTTTTCCTCTGAAATGAGTGTGTGTAATGAACAATCAAATGAAAGCCAAGTGGCTGAGAACTAAGTTGCCAAAATCATTAAAGAAACAACAATAAATATTAAGAGAGGAGTGCATTCAAATCAGCACAGAGGGCCAGATGGTGCATACCCAAGGGTATTACAGGAATTAGCTGAAAAACTCTTAGGCCCATTATCCATTATATTCAGCTGCTCCTGAAGAACCAAAGAAGCCACTGATGTCTGGCAGAGGGAAAACATTATACTCATCTTCGTAAAAGGGAACTGTGGATCAATTAATTTTACATCATTTTCAGGGGAAAACTCAGTTTCCAATAATCAGAAATTATTAGTAGATGTTCTGCAGGAGGAATGAAACAGAGAAGTACCACACACAAAGATAGATCACACTAAGAAAAGCAGCTGAATCTGAGTGATAGACTGTACAGACGGATTATACCCACATTGTTGATGGGAGGAGGAAAACCACAGCGACAGGGTGTGTGTGTTGGGTGAGGGGAGTGAAGTGTAAGAAGCTGCTTCTCCATAGTGTGGGCTCGACTTTGCACCACAGTGGAGCACACTGGTGGAAAGAGCAGGGAGCTGCATTTCCTTAAGTCATTCAGTAAATTCGTCCTTTTGCTCACTGATAAGACAACTGCTTGTGCAGGGACCTCTCCTGATGACAGCTCCTTGATTTCAGGAGGTTATTTCATTTATTTTCTTCAAACATATTGTTCCTGTAGATCCTGATCCATCCCTAAAGGATCCCGTGCAGACACAGTTGGCTTCATCAGTGGTTGGACTGGGCCCAAAGCAGAACAAGAATGATGAAGGGTGGATACAGAGAACAGTCACAAAAGAGATAAAAATCTGCCCCTGCAATAGAAAGTTGAGTATGCTTGTAAATATTGCCACACTGCTCCTCGGGGACTCCTGCTGTGTTGGTCATTATATTCATCTGCAGTAGCACTGAGGAAGGGGTAGAAAAATATGTCAATCATATTCAAAGATAACACCCAACTGGAGTGTGAATTGCAAACCATTTATGAGAAGCATCGTCCTAAAGGGATTTCAATAAATGAAGATAGGGACACAGTGGGAACAGCAAGAGATGAGAGCTGAAACAACCATAAGACAGCAACTGTCATTGAAAAGAGGTCAAAACAGTAAATCAGAGGCTGTGAAGAGCAGTAATTTAGAAAAACTCTGGATGCAAATGTTCATGGAAAAATACAACTGGCAGTTCATTTAAAAAGGAATTAGATCCATCCACTTTTGAAGTGCTAATAGAATACCAGTTAGGGCAGGGCCTACTAGAAAGAGTACAGGCAAACAGGTGATGTTATAGATTAACTGGTATAGACAAGGGTGGAAACAATGACCTATTTACTACAAAGATCAAAGGAATTAGAGACATACATAGCCTGGAAAAAAAGGGAGGCAGCAAGGTATGGTCTGATATAGAGACAAACCTTCCCATTGAAGAATGCTGCTGAGTAGGAGGGAGAACCAGGACTCATCAGTTAGCAGTGGTGGAACTACACACACATAGGGCCACACTCAAACTAGGAAAGAGAGTGGTGATCTGATGTCAAAACATCCAGTAGAACTGGCTCAAAAGAATCTCCACTGTCCAGAAAAATAGTTCTTAAAATCTCTGTATGAACAAACATCCTTGGTTTCCACACACATGAAGTGTTCAACACATTTACAGACAATGTTCAACAATGTTCCTCGGGCCAGTAGAGATGAAAATGGAAACAAAACACACTGCTAAAAAATTACACAGTGAGTGGAAGGAAAGTAACTGCAGAAATGTGGGAAATGTGGGAAATCCCAGCAGCATGGGGTTAAATCACTCCAGGTCTGGGCAGCTAAAGACAGAGCATGGCAAATCTGTGGTAGGCAAAGCAAAGGACTATCATGTGGAGAAATCATCTCCCCATCCCAAGGATCATAAATGTCCTTTGCAAATTTTACTTATTCTCCTTTCTTGGAGACTAATCAATGTGAGGCAAAGGAGAAACAAATCTCACCTTCTTTTAGATATCCCCATGGCAGTGCCTTGGTTCCCAAACATGGGAACTGGAAAAAAATCTACCCTCTGTTTCCAAACCTCAGGAACTGAACTCCAGTTTGATCACAACCTCAACCAGATTCTCAACACAGACAGAAGATTAATCCTACATTTTAAATCTGAGCTTTGCCTACTGTGTCTCAGTGTTTCTGCTTCCTTTGTGGACAAAAACATCCTATCTGGGAACACAAGACAACCTATTGGGATTTTCACTGGTCACTTTACAAAACAGATGGACCAAACATTCCACCAGTGTATTCATTATTCTATGTTGACTGACCACCAACTTCCATTTGGGATTCATAATGCAGGTTTTGATCCAGAAACACTGAAAAGGGCATGGTCTGTCTATTCAACCTGCCACATTCGCCTTCTTCTCTTCAGCATGCATCATCTCTGAGTCTGTATCAATGTGGGGCTTTCAGAAGCCTATGGCAGGACTTGTCTGAAGGAGGCCCTCTGCTCTTGGATTTACACCCAATAGAGACACGCCTTACTCTTATCTGATCTTGATCAGAAGTAAGAAGTAGCAGCTCTTCACCTCTCTGTTCAGGCTGCATTGCTCACATCAGACTGAGGAATTCCTGGCAATTTTTCTTGGTAGAAATGCTTTCATTACATGTAATCTAGGCGATATGAAATCCACCTACATATCTGGGAGGTTGACAGCACATAATAATCATACAGAATCACTTGAGTGCCCTTAACAGTGGCTGTAGCAACAGTAACGGAAGTTCTGAAGGAAGGGAATGAGAAAATCACTCCCACCACTTGACTCATGGGTTGCTGCTTAGCTACAGGTTGAAGCAGTTGCTGAAGTCATGGGTGTCTGTGGGCTGCCAAGTTTCTAACTTGAGGTTTTATGGGGCTGTGTCTATCAAAATATTTGGGATCTGCTCATCTCTGGTTACTGTGCCAGATTCAAAAGTATGTTTTTACTGCACAGAAGCCACAGAAAGGTACCATCTTGCTCAAACACTGGCTGTCAGATAGTTGCATTTTGAGCATGGTAAACGAGGAAAGGCCACGCGTGTATAGCAACAGTGAGCAGTTGAAAATAGCTTTTAAGGGGCATCCCAAAGCTCCAAGATTGCTAATCTGACTGGACAATGTGGTCTTACATAAGCATTGTTTCAGGAAAACAATTGTGAAGGGAATAAACAGATATGCTAACAATTGTTGGATTTGGGACTGGTAATCAAGAACCAAAAATGAATATTATATTTTCAAAGGAAATGTTATGTTGTCTAATCTTCAAATCTCACTGCAGTTCAGTTTTATTAAATGAGAGGAAGTGGAGGTTTGTGGCAGTAATGGTGGGACATGTAATCTAAGGTCATTTCTGTGTTCTAGCCTTGAAGTCCTGAGCCTAGGGTAGTCAAACCTCCTACTCTTATGTCCACCAGTTCTCTATCAGAAAATAAGTAAGACATCACTTTCCTTCACTCTTTTCCTATTTTATCCAAAAAACAAAAAAGCATCAACAAAAAAAAAGGGAGGAACTGGATAGAAGGCAATATAAAGATGCCTAGTCCCAGCACAGTGGGACATCTAATCTTGATTGAGAACTCCTGTAAAATACACATTATTACTATTCATATTAATTTCCACTTGACATCTGTCCCATCATATTCTCTTGTACAGAGCAAGATTACTACAGAGTACAAGTGTTATATAGCATGGCCAATTGGTTTCTTACATGGTACTATGTCTGTAATTTATAGAGACATATATATGTATGTGTGGGCAAGGAGTTAGAGCATGAATGATTTACAAGAGGGCAAGGTCTTGTGATGTAGAGTTTATTGCAGTTGAAATGTTGAAGACCAATTGTTCATCTTCATGGAATGGCTCCCAGAATTAGTTATTATTCACTGAATGTTTATGTCATTAACGAGTAATGCATATGTAAATCTAATGTAGGTACTCCATCAGTTTGAGTATAAACTGCAATAAAAATCCATTTTCATCCATAGTACAATATCCGTTCCATGTTTTGCAAGCAAAAGGAAAAGCATGAGGTATGCCATTTTCTTAATCATGGTGCCTTTCCTCATAAGGGAGATGCTCCAGGCCCCAATAATCTCTGCAGCCCTCCTCTGGAGGTATAACAGTATAAAACAGTCATTTTGTTGTACATAATACATATGGTTTGCTGTTTAACATTTTTTCCTCATCTAAGAATAAGAATACAATGTTCTTATGCCACGGGAGCAAGTCTGTGCTGATGATTACTGAGCAGGCTCTGCTGCCTTGCTGGCTTTCTTTGGGTTGTTCTTGAAAGCATCTGAGAAGACTTAAGACCACATCCAGGTCAGGAGTCATCTTACACAATATCAGGTGCATGAAAGTCAGGAATTTGTTCTATATTCAGTTCCACGGCCATTGGAGAGACAACTCTGCAGAGCAGTCCTGCTTGCAGGAAATTAACCCCTGTTGTTGAAGAGCTTTTCACAGTGCGACAATCTGGTAAGGAAAGAACTCTGTCAGGGAGCAGAGGGGTTCACACATAACTGCTCCTGCACCCATCAGGTTCAGCTGTTCTGGTGTTTATACACTTACAAGGAAATAGGCTGATAGAGATCTAAGTCTTTCCACACAGGCCATCCCCATAAGGCCATAAATAGCTTGCAAGTCCATACATAGAAGCCTTAAGTACATCCCATGTCCTCGTACTCAGCCTTCTGCAGGGACTAAGTTGGAGATAATTCTCAGAGTATTTCTCCCCCATTCCTTCCTGCAAGGTAATAGAGAAGGAAGGTTTAAAACTTCACAATTCCAGTGTTTGCTTACCTGTACCAGTATACATTTATTTTAATAAATGAGATGGAAAAGAAGGTCTCAGTGTCTGCAAACCAGGAGTTCTTGGCAAAGCTGATGTGCCACTTTCAGTAATATCTGATACATGTTGCTTCCTGCTTCTGTTCTTAGCGGTCATAGGTGACCTGACACAAAGCGCACTGAGGCCCATGGGTTTTGTATCAGTCCTGTGATGAGCTCACTGAATAGAATTTTGGGGTATATTGATAAAGCATGAGGTTTTCAGTTAGGCTGGGAAGCAGTGACAAATTTTGAGCTTCTTCATCTGTACTTCCATTTACAAAATAACTTTTAACATCATGCTGTATCTGAGTTTTTCATTGAGGCTGACTTTTTCCTCTGCCATAACTCTGCAGCAATAACAAGCTCAAATTTTATAACAAAAATCACATTTTTACATTGCATTTGTAGATTAATCTGGTCTTTACAGTAAGACTCTCATTACTGCACTTCTTTAAAGAAGTAGAAGGACATAATGGAAACAGAGCAGGAAATATCGATTTTTCTAAAGCATTCAAATGCGGAATCGCTACAAAACATGCGCTGTTCTCTTAAACCTGCTGCCAAGAAGAGTGAGAAAACAGATGCTTTTCCCATGTCTGTGTCATCTTCTCATAGTTTCTGGTCTACAAACAGTGTGAGTTGCGTAGTGGATCATTGACAAACCTGCAGGTTGAACTCTCATATAAACCAAGGGCAAGGCAAGCCCTGGCTGAGCAAAGTTCCCTGGGTTGTCCTCAATTCCTACTGAGGCTACATTGCGGAGTACAGGTGTGATAACTTGATTCCCCAGGCAAATGGGACAACACTATGAACAGTCCATTCAACAATGACTCTGAATAAGAGCTTCTTCAAAATTATTTGCTCCCTGAATCTCTGCATTTTCTAGAGATTTTTATGAGAGATCAGCTCTTGAGCTGCAAAAGCAAATCGTTCCAGGGTGAGAATTTATGTTGCCTCATATATTTATTTTCTCTAAGCACGCACAGCAGCGTACCATTCTCTTTCCACTCGTGTCACAAAAGCCATGACAATGAATGTTAAAACACAAAGAGAGGTGAACAAGATTTAAACTGGCATTACATTCCATAGAATATAGATTCAGATTAATACACATTAATACACCTCTTTCAACATTATAGTAGAATATACAAGTGTCTTCCCAGAGTCTCTGCTGCTCCCATCTGCTACTTTTAAATTTTAAATGAGTTTTTTTCCAATTGGTTTCAGTATCTTCCGCTGTAGTCAGCTGATGCAAATCAGCATCAGTGCATTGTATACCATTGGAAATACATCAGTCTATACCAGCTGAGATTACAGCACAGTTCTAGTTTAATATATGCTTCACATCTCTTTAATTCTAGTGAAGTTGTCTGTTTTATCTGTTTCTGTCTTCTTAAAAACATATGGGTAAAAGTTAGCACCTTGAGGAAGATGAACAGGACCTGTCCCTACCCAGTCTTTGAGGCAAATATCCTTTGTGAAGTCATGGTGGGAGAGACTAAATTTCATTCAGACCAATGGAGTCGAACATTATTTACAATTTTTCGTGGTTCTGAAAACAGAGCTAAATTCAAAGCATTGAAACAAATCTTTCTGGCTCAACGATGCAGCTGTTTAAATTATTTACTGTAAACATGTGACTCAACTGATTTAATGCTTTTGCTGCTCTGTGTGATTTTGTTGAATGAGATGATCCCAATTTTCTGCCTGTTCAAAGAAGCTCTGTCTATAAAATGACTTCCAAACGTTCACCTTGGATTGCTTGAGTATATTACTGATAAGCTCACACAATTCCTTCCCCTGAAGTGTCTAACTATATCAGAAAGAAGTACACACACAGAGTTCTCCCATCCTCGTGTAAATTACTGCATCATCCTAGCTTTCTACTTGCCTGAAGTCATCAGTCACTGGCGATCCCTCATGCGATCTCTTCTCACCCTGATGTTGCCCACAGAACTTTGTAGGGGTTTGCCAGGGACTAGAAACACTTGAGATGGGAAAGCTACCAAGCCCTAGTGTGTCCTCTCCCACTCTGGGTTCATTTATGCAAACTGTATTTGCGTCAGCTGCTGGGTACTATGGATGAAAGCCATGACCATCATGAACAGGGCTCCCAATGAGGATTGCAAGCTGATCCAGGCAGAGGCAGAATCCCAGCTCCCAAATCCCAACAGTGTGTACCAGCTGTGGGAGTGGCACAGGGAAAACCACTTTCCCAGATGAGCTCCTCCTGGTGCTAGACATCATGGTATGAACTTGCAGCAGTTCAGGATAGGATATATCATAGAATCATAGCATCATAGAATCATTAAGTTTGGAAAAGATATGTCATCTAGTCCAACCCCAACCCATCCCCACTTTGCACACTTATCATGTCCTTCAGTGCTAAATCCACATGGTTCTTGAATGCCTCCAGGGACAGTGACCCCACCACCTCCCTGGACAGCCTGTGCTATGCATCACTACTCTTTCTCAGAAGAGTTTTCTCCTAATATCCAACTTGAACCTCCCCTGATGCCTATATTTACTGATTTAAGAGAAACCGTGGATAGTAACTACTGTGATGAAACTAGAAGGATCAAACAAGAAAATAAATACAGGCTGATGAAACTGGAGTATGAACAAAGATGACTGTTGTCAAAAGGGGAGGGTGATGTACCCGACTACATGGATCTCCTCCAGAAACATTTTTTTCTGGTTGACTGCAATGAATGACCTGGAGTGGTGGGGTCCCTGTTGTGCAAGACTGAGATGCTTCAGCTGTGCAACAAAAGGGGTTTATCACATCTGTTGTCCTCCCAGCCTGTTCCTCATGCACACAGGCATCATCCAGCTTTCTGTGGAGCATCTTCCCATATTTCTTCTTCCTTCTCCCACCTGGAGACGTGCTTGCTGCTCTAGGATGGCCAACTTCAGCTTTCAGAATAAGGACTCAGGTATGAAGGAGATGAAATAATGCAGCACTTACTATACTCCCTCTTCTAGCCATCTTCTTCTAAAAAAATGTTGGGATTTCTGAGTTAAACGTTTGATGGAAACAGAGTGACTGATACACGTTTCTGTCTCGCACACTCAGCTTGCTTGCCAGGTGCTTGCTGCTTTCATATATCTGACATCAACTGAGACGTGAGTAGGGAAAACAAGAAGGAAGCCATTTCGGAAGTGGTGATCTCAACAGGAGCATGTTTCTCCGCCACTTTCAAGCAGGAAAAATTAAAGATTAAATGTCTTCTCTGTGCTTGCCAATTTGAGTTTGTTGGAGTAAACACATTTTGATATATATATATATATAAAGCAAAGCAAGATCTGAGAGGATGCCAGCTCCCTCTAGATGACATAAAACTGATAGTACCTGGAGAGAATAAGTTAAAACTCCTGAGCTGTATGAAATAGTAAAATGCAGAACACAGGCCTTAACAATAAAACTCTTCCCCAGAGCAGTCTGAGGATGACAGCATGCAAAGTCATGCTGCAGTTAGTTATCCCATTCAATATTCCTCGGGCCAGAACCTACTGCATGAAGAGCTTTTGGTACGTTTAGGACTGAAAGTTGTGTTCAGAGAGCATTAGATATACCCTTTAGACCAAGGGGAGCACTGATAACCAAGTGAAACTGAACGTCTCAGAACATGAATGGCAGCACTGGTTTCTGCAGCACCCAATACCATTGAACCTCCCAGCACTTCCTCCATTATGTGCTCAAGGTCAGGATGAGTCCATGAGATGTTTGAACTCAGTCCTTCTCCAGTTTTAGACAGTTGGGATGTGTTGACAATTCTGCCTGTTCACACCAGCTGGGATCTTCTCCCTGGCCATTGGTCTTCACCAGGTGTTATGCACAGCAGTTGGCAAATTGTCAGTGGTTTTTCTGTTGCTCATGTTTCTCCTAATGGAGCTCCTAAGTAACCCAATTGGCAATTCACATTTTAATGGGCTCCTTATTATGGGGTTAATAACCTGCATTATTTTGTGTGGTTCTAACCATTAGCAGCTCGATGTTAAATGGTTTTAATTTGTTTTGATGCACATCTGTTGACTTAGTGCCTCGAAAAGTACAGTCAGTAAAAGTTCAGTACAGATTTGATCAGGAGCAAATTTGGAATATGCCCTTGAGGTCCTACATGCAGGAAGCCACCCTCCCACTACCTGCTCTCTTTCAGTTCACCTTATTAAGACCTGCCCTGGGCCCAGCAGGACACATTTTTCCAATATGGTGCTCCACAAAGGTGGCCTAGATCCAGTTCCTGGTGGCACACTGTTGTAACCTGGTGGGCTGTTCTCAAAGCACCTCCCTAGGTGCTCAGCCCCAGGAATCAAAGCACCTCAAAAAAAAAGGAAAATAAGGAAAGAAATCTGAAAAGGAACCTGAATGGATGGGGGAGGAGGAACAGTTCCCAAGGTTTTCACACATAACTTCTGTTGCTATGGCAATCTCTATCTGTCCATACTTGTTCAGAGCATTTCAGGCAATATCAATCGTTCTACTTCGGGAGTGAGGGAGAAGCCACAGGGACATTTCCACCTCAAAAAAGTGGGGAGGGAGGAGAGGGAAGGAGCATGAAATTGAGAGAAGGGTTTTCAAACATATATTCACCTGCTATTGCAGGGCGAGATCTGTGGAATATCTGTGTGTGTACCAGTTGAACTTTGCTGGAGCATCTATGCACAGCCATTATACAAATAAGCAAAAACGTTTGGGTCTGAGAAGTGAGAATTCAGCAGTTGCACCACCCAGCATATGGAGGAACTGCAAAATGTGTCTCATATCCAAAAGTCTCTTCCGAAAGCTCTGAAATTGCCAGGATGGAAGAAAGTGTTGAATCACAGATACTGTCCTCGGTAAAACACCATCTCACCCACAAATTGCTTATAACACTAATAGAAACATGGCACAGACAAGAATCTGTGGGAAGAGTGAATCACTGGAAATGACATATTTATATAGCACCTCTCGGCATCGTATTATGGCAGCTTTGCTTCCGCAGGATCTGATTACTGAGGTCTCACCACTCTGCAGACCATGGGGATGTTCTCAACCTTCAGACTCTGCTGAACTGTGGCCTTTGTGGATGTCCCATCCCTGGAGGTGCTCAAGGTCAGGTTGGATGAGACCCTGGGCAGCCTGAGCTGGTGCGGGGCAACCAGTCCACAGCAGGGGTTGGTTTGGGACTGGATGGGCTTTAAGGTTCCTTCTAAACCAACCATTCTGTGATTCTATGACTCTGTTCTATGATTCTTTACAAAAAGAGGAGCTGGTCAAAGTGACCTTCCCAACAGGGTACAGACTGCTTCACTTCCCTTGACCTTGGTGCTGTGTCACGATGTTGCATGCCTGTAAGAGGGATGCAAGACAAGTTCATCCTGTGAGCAATCTGGATTCTGCAGGAGGCTTTTGCACCAAAGTACAATCGTAGAAAAGCTCTGTGTCTTCCTGCACCCTTTTTCTCTGTGTGCTTCAGGAAACTGCTCCTTTGTGATGAAAAGTTCCTGCAGTAATGCACCCTGAGGTGTTGGTTTTTAAGCTTTTCCAACGAACAAGACATGTCCTGCTTAGGGAAGTGTGCCTGCCAGTCTGCAGCATGCCAAGGGCTGGGATTCAGACTTGGGGAATTGATATATTTCTTTATTTTTGCTAAATTGAACTGGATCAAATCTTTGTAAGAAAAGAGTGTCTTGGCACAGCCCGGATTGAAAACAGAGATCACGCCAGTTGCGTGTTAATGTTTCTACTGGCGTGTGTTTTGTTGTTATTTAGCACTGGTATTGGTGGGATGTGATCTGTCTGGTGCCAAAGAGGTTAATGTAACTGTCCCTACAAGCATCTGAGTTAGGCAACACATATCTCAGTTTAAATCATGCTTCACATGTGGACTTAGTGCATTGAAGGCATTTAGGATTTCAATCCACACTTCCTTTTTTCAAGTCAAGGCTTATTTCAGCTCCTCCAAATACCTGTGGTGACTTTTTAAGGAAACTGAGCTAAGTGGATAGAGTGAATTGATACAATCTCCAGCATATAGAGCAGCATGGGCTCTGTGCTGTGAGCATCATGCCCAGAGAGCATCCTCCAAGCACTGATTTGCACCTTCCCCAAGCCCTCATTGCCACCAGTCATGGCCTGAGGGGACTGCTCCACTTCCAGCAATATTTCCTGGCCCTGTGTGCCAGGAAAAAATGCAAGGTGTTCTCTTGTGTCCTGGCTGTTGGAGTACATAATACATTCAGGAAGCATCTGATCAGCAAAAAACCCCATCAGAAACTCCTGCTCAGAATAAACACCAAGCAACACTGAGAATGACAATTTTTCTCTCTAATTTCTGCTGGCTGGAGTCACGTGAATCTCCCACACTTCCAACATGCTTTTTTTCCCAGCTGTGTAAGTACTGCACTTAAATGATGGGATCCCACTGTGCATCCCTTCCCAACACAGTAGTAGTAGTAGGGACTATCTGGAGTGAACTGCCTGCAATCATGTTGCTCTTTGAGAAAAATCTCACTTTTTCCAGA
This sequence comes from Oreortyx pictus, assembly GCA_036925125.1. Lineage (NCBI taxonomy): Eukaryota > Metazoa > Chordata > Aves > Galliformes > Odontophoridae > Oreortyx > Oreortyx pictus. The sequence continues at coordinate 51,425,710 of JAUPFR010000006.1, read as the reverse complement.
GGGCTCCCTCAGCTTGGAAGCCTGGAGATAAGAAGGTGGAGATAAAGGTTGTGCTGTGGGGCTGTTTGCATTGGAAAAGACAGTAAAGTTGATAGTAAATGCTGAGTGTATGAGACTGAATGGATGGATGGAAAATTACTGAGATATTATATGCAGGTTTATCTTGGGAACCCAGCAAGAAAATGTGATTTCTAGCCTGGCCTGATATGATACAACTGAGCTGCATCCTCAGATACAGGGCGAGCAGCCAGCCTGCATGCTAGCTGTCCTTCTCAGGGTCTGACATCTGCAGGGACCACAAGGCTGCCTAGATCCATGTCCTTACCTGTGTCACCCTTGGGAAAGTCACACAGCCTCCCTTTGATTTTTGTCCAAGTCCTTCTAGGGTTCTTTATGGACAAACAGCACTTCCCCTTCCCACAGACACGGTGTGTAGATAAATGTGGGGTGCACAAGGGTGTGCACTGCAAGTGCTTCTGGCAGAATAAGGCTGAGGCTGGTACAAAGATTTTGCCACTAGGGGAGCAGAACAAGAGGCTGTACTTCTTTACAGCAACATCCAAATTAATGAGCAAATAAATGAAACACTTCCCTGCCACCTGAAGCAGTTCCCAGTGCTCGTGGCTGCCAGAGGAAGCTTTCCTGGGAGTACTGGACTGAAGAAATGGGGAATGTGGAGACTTTATTTCTGTGCTGCATCAGAAGCATTACATTATAGTGGAAGAAATCTTTATTTTCAAGATCCATAAAAACGGAAGGCTGATGATGCAGCAGAGCTGGAATGAGGGCGGAGCCTTCGCCATTCCTTCACATTTTTGCCTTCATCCTCCTCTTCCTTTCAAACCTCCCCCATTCCAGCAAGTCTGAGCAGGGCAGGAGGGCAGTTGTGAGACCAGAGCTCAGCACTAAAGATGTGCTAGGACCTCTCAGGGAGCACACCATGGCCCTTGCCCATCTGCACACAGAACCTGGCTCTGCTCCCCACCAGCCCCAACCTGTCCCCTTCTCCTTTGAATGTCCTGGAGAAACAAGTTAAGCATCCCAGCACTGCAGCCTTGTTTCGCTTTACATACCATGTTCCCAAAGGAAAGATGTTAGCTCTTGAAGCATGAGGAGAAAAGGAATAATGGAAATAAATGTGCAAATAGCATTTCTTGGAGATAAAGCAACTGGAATGACCAGGAATGAACATGTCCCATTGCCTCCTAATTTGAGCCACAATGCTTTCTACACAGAAAGGCTCATACAGAGGCAGATGTGAGCTGAGGTGCTTCAGGCAGGGGTTCCCAGCTTAACTTCTGGGCTCTGAGAAAAGGGCCCTGTCTCCAGGCTGAACTCCTCTCTGAAAAACAGAGGTAATTCAGCATCTCTCAAAGCAGCTGCCCCTCTGCTTTTGGCTAAAGGTTGCCAAGCTTTCCTGCCTGAGATGCCATTTCTTCACAAGCCTGGAATCTGACAGGGCTTAAAAAAAATCAAAAAATGATACAGATGTGCATTCCAGGCAGCATTCCCACACTAACTGCCCAAATTAGCCTGGATTTACACCAGTGTAATCGGTCAGCGCAGACGTGAGAACTGAGCTCAGCATATACCCAAGAGCCTGGTCCCACATCTCTGCACCTCGTGCCTCAGCCGAGAACCAGAGGGGTGGAGAAGGGCCCTAAGCAGGATCACAGCACCATACTCCCTCTGTGGTAGCAGTTTCCCTATTCCAAGGGCAGGCTGGAAGGAGGCTTTGGCAAGGGGTGGTTTGTCCCATGGTGTGTCCATGGGGAGGAGGTTATCCTGTAATTTCATATCTCACCAGTCCCTGGAAAGCTGGGAGCTGGTCCCACCACCATCTAAAGGGCAGAACTGATGTTCAGTGCAGTGTGGAGCTTCTTTCTGTGCCCACACTTATATTTCATGACCCTTGCATGCCTCTCAATATAGGTTGCCCTGTCTACTGGCCCTTCAGTCTCCCTACCTGCTTTATGATCAGTCTTTACATACACTGCCTACTGAGATTATTGGGCCAGAGTTTAGATACCATAAATATGTGCAGGTGCAATAGGTCAGCTGGTGTAGACCAGAGAACATGGCTCTATGTGGCTGGGACTGAAAATCCTACTGGGAAGGAATTGTCTGCAACCTTTTGTAGTGTGTCTCGTTGCAAAGCTGAGCAAATAACTTATGCTAAATAGTCCACTGAATGAATGCAGCTGCATTGCTGCTCACAGAATCAGCATGGGACTCACAAGCATGCTCCTCTGTGTGGGGATGAAGGCACATGTCCCCCCTGCCCATGAGAAGAATCCCATCTGTGAGGCCAGAGGGAAGGCTTGGTGCTCTCATCCCCCATAGCCCAGACATAGCCAAATTATCCAGGAGCAATGTCCAGCACTCACAGATTAATTTCCCATGACTCACGATACAATAATTCCTGTCGTAATTTGCGGTATGACTTCTCACGTTGTGCTTCTAGGATTCACCATCTGAAATGTGAGGAGAACTGCAAGGGTTTGATTGGGTGTGGGGAGAATAGGGTGTCTTCCAAGGATCTCGTGGCCCAAGCACAGAGAGAACCCAGTTTTCAGCTAGAAATGTTTCCAGCCCAGAAGTGTGGTGGATTTCCTGTTTGCAGAGATCACAGATGTTTGCTTTAAAATTCACTTCGACCCATATGTTCTTGCTGGAGAACTTGTTTGCTGGGCTGCTTCCAGAAAAATGAATGCAAAAACGGGGCTGGGTCACACAGAGGGAGCAACAGGCGGTGTCTGTTCATTCGCTTCAGATGAATGGATTGCACAGAAATCTGATCAGCAGTGATTGGAAAACTTGTAGAAATCAAGTACTGGAGATGGTAAAGGAAATCCTATCGTCCTTTGCTTTAGTTTTACTGATGCTACTGATGTCCCTTTCATCCCTTGTCTCATCCAAGTCTTCCAGAGGGAAGGCTGTGAGTGACAGTTTTGGTCTGACAAGCAGACATGACGTGCAAGAGGTCAATTCATTCTGTTTGTCAGAGAGGAAGAGATTTATTTGCTGTAGGTACATCCGGCTTCAACTTCTTTGCGATGTTGTTTTGTTTATGCAAACCAGTCGGCTCAGGGCATGGAGGTCAAGATCTACATCCCAAGTAGGAAATCGATGCTCAGAAATAGCAGCCCTGGGAGTTCATCAGATGAAGGTCCCTCCAGGCTCCCTCTCCAACACACCCCACAAAAGGGAAAACAAAGCCCTTCAGGAGGGCATATTTTGCTTTTAAATTGCAAAGCTGAGCTTTATCACAATGCAAACAAAAGATTGCAAGGTAGATATAAGGTGGAGGTGACTGGGGACTATTAGCTACCCACATTTTTCAAATGGAAATTCCAAGCTCTTCTGAACATGTTGTGTTTTGATAAATTTTGCCACACCAGCCCTTTTTTTTTTGCAGAGACATTTGGGGATTGAGACAACAAGTCCCTATTTGCTATTCAAACACAGCTTAAAGGTCAGGTTTGTGCCCAAAAGAAAGCAGACTCGTAGCAAATTCATTCAGGTGGCTTTCTTGATCTGAAGTTTTGTGGTAACCATCGGGGTTTTTGTGAGCTCAAAGCTGTCTCTGCATGGCATGGGACCTTGATTGCTTTTCAAGTTAATTTTACTACTTGTTTGCAGCTGTGGCTTTTTTCTTGTTTTCCTAACCCATTGCTGTTAAAAATTGAAAGTGTTTCAAGTCCCAGGTGAAATAACTCCCTCGGCTGACCCTGTTAATGACAGATCCGTGCTCTCGCCTTGCCCTGCCTTCTCCAAGTTGGTTGGCTTCCTTGTGCTGCCATCTACAGAGCAAGCAACAGGTAATGCCTGGGGATTATTAACAGACAGTTAATTCCAAATCCTCTTCTTTAAATCCTTACGATCAGTACCTTCTCCAGCTCTGATAAGCACTGGTGGCAGCTGGGTCTGCTGGTTTTCTCTCCCAAGGCTGTCCTTGAAGCCATCATCACAGCATTGGCAACCTGGGTTGCTTTATGCAGCCCATGCCACAGGCAGATGCAGTTCTAGGGAGCTGGCTTTGATATAGTTGAAGGGCTGTGAGGAAAATATCAGAATTCTGCTAATGACCTTTACTGTTATTATGTTGCTAGTTGAGTGTCATCTCCTTCACCTATTGAACTGATGAGAACTTTTTCTGTTAGTGCCAGTGGCACAAAAGTCATACACAGACCACAGCCCTTTCAGCTGCTGGGCTGGGATGTGGCCCTGCTTCTCTCAGCCTGACACATAAGGTTCTGGAATACTCTTTGGCTGTCAGTAGTGACCTGTTCAGGGATGTTACTCTTCACATCAGCACTTCCAGTGTGGCAGACAGAAACTGGATTCCCTGCCACCGAGTTGCCGCATACTCTCTGTCATGTCACTTCACTACAGTAGTCCTCTGAGACAAGGCAGAATAATGATGTTCTCCTGCAAAGGAAAAAATAGCTTGGGATCACCCCGAAGTTTTCTATTGATTTCATTAGCCTTAGGGCTCAGTGTTTGGAGCTAAGTCTTGTCCATGCCAGATTAGTGGTCTTTGTACACAAGTGCACAAGGATGTACCCACCCATATTTGCAGACCAGGCAGTGGACAGGAATCCCCTTGAGACAATCAAGCTGGTGGGAACTCATCTACTGCTTGTGTTTCAGACACTGCAAAAAACATATTTTAACAAATCCTGATGGTATTCAAACTCTGTCTGGAACCTCATGGCACTGGCTGGACCTTCTCTTTTAGCAGAGGTGAGGAAAGCAGACTGGGAATGTATTGATTTATAATGTGCTAACATCTTTAAAAATCTGATCCAGCCTGAATGCTCCGAGGTCTCTGTGTGAAACCCTATCTTGGGTGACTCCCTTTAGGTTAAAAATAAATGCTGCACTTCTGTACATGGTACAAGTGGCCGAAGATGGAAAATCTGGGTGCAAAGTGTCTGAACTGCAGAGCACCAAAGGGCACACAAGTGAAGGTGTCTGTAGGCTCTCCATAGAATCATAGTACCACAGTGGTTTGGGTTGGAAGAGACCTTAAAGACTATTGATCTCCAATGCTGTGCCGTGAGCTGGTTGTCCTCCAACAGCTCAGGCTGCCCAGGGCCCCATCCGTGGCCTTGGGCACCTCCAGGGATGGGGTACCCACAGCATTCTGGGCAGCAGTGCCAGTGCCTCACTGCCCTCTGGGTGAAAAATTTATTCCTAACATCTCACCTCTTTTAGTTTAAAGCCATTCCCCCTTGTTGCGATGAGAGCTGCAGCTTGCAGAACAGTGTTGGGAAACAAGTCCACGTGCCAGAATGCACAGTCCAGGGCTGTAGCTCTCAGGACCTGCTGTGGGGCAAAGCTTTCACCCAGCACATGGCTGAGCAGAGCTTGCCAAAGCAGGTAAAGATACAACCCGCAGCTCCCTCAACATGTTTGTGCAGCTCTGTGAATGTCTCGGAGAGGAAGGAGGGCACTAGGCAATAATTCGCATACCTGCACTGGATTGTGTAAAATGTGGCGGTGAGCAGCCGCCTGCCATGTTGCTGCATGTGCCTTGGCTTCACTGGCATGCTGGTATGTTCAGGGTGGGGTTCATTAGAGGTTTCCATGATTTATTTCCCTTCTCTTTGCTGGGGTTTCTGAAGCCTCTGAAGAGGCTTTTTATACTGATAGAGGGAATCATATTTTTGTGCCTCTGCCTGTCTGAAGTACCTTTGGCATTAAGGTCACTGTAGTATCCACAAGAAAGTAGATGTGAGTGTGTTTTTTTTTTTTTTTTAATACTGCTGAGGCAAGTTCTGGGTGCTCTGTGCTAGATCAGAAACTACCCTTGAATAGCGTAGGAATTGGCTTTGTTTCCAGAGAATGGCACCCAGGTCTCTGAAGAAGCCAGAACTGGCTGAGGTCTTATGGCCAGCACGCAGGTTTTGCTGAAAGCATACTTTGCATTATGCAGCCCTCTCCTGTGAGATCCAAGCTCATCCCGGAGTAGAGCCCAGAAACCCTCTTGGTTCCCAGGTTGCTCAGTGCATCCTACACAATCCCACACGGTGCCCTAAGCCTCAGGTGCCACCTCCTGAGCTGAAGGGGAAGCACTGAGCCACCCACAGCAGTGTCTTCTGAATGCAACCCACCACCCGTAGATGCCTCCCAATGGTCTGGGAGTAAAGGCAAGCACTCCTCCTTTCCCACAGAGGACATTTGGATTAGTTTAAAGTGGAGCAATTTGACATTGACAATACGCATAGTTACCTGGAGTCTGCAAAAAGCGGTAGGAAAAGCTGATGGGAGATGGAAAGAAATCGCCTGCAGTGGAGGAAGCATCATGTTGAGCTGCTGCCCTCTGCTGCTGCACAGCTCTGATCGAGCAGATAGTCGGGTGTGCATCCATCTGCAAAACTTTCACTGGGAGCATCCTGGGGCTGTAGAGCCGGAGCTGCCGCAGGACAGGGAAACCGCTTCTGCAGAGCTTTGTTGGGGATCAAAGCAAATACATTTGTTCAGCTTGTCCTGAACACCCACTGGAGGCAGCTTATGAGGAAGTAACCATCATTTTCCAAGATAAAAGGTTGCAATTTAATCACTAATTATCTCTTATCGTGCATCACTGGCCTGACATGAGCCAAAATGAACACAGAGCTGCAGATGGGCCACAAACTGGGAGCCTCTGGGCTTTTCTGCAGAGCATGGACAGAGGGGACATGGGGTTTCAGTGCCCTCTGAGCATTGCCTGGCACCCCCTGCCTGCTGATGGGCATGCAGGGACACACCACTTCTTGTACAAAGCAGGGTCACATCACTGATCTACTCTATTGCACTTTGCTGTTGAAATCTAGGTAAGCAAATGCTTTTACAGAGTTAAGTATAAATTCTTGAAATTTGTCAATGTGTCACAAAATGAGGTGGTTTAATAATACTGCGTGAGCCGTCTGTCATCAGGAGATTTGTGTGTGACTTCCACCTGCCCCCAAAACAAAGATCACAGCACATACCTGCTGCCATGGTTCTTTTCACTCCCAGAAACATTATGTCCCGGATATCGTGGGTTTTTTTTTTTTTTTTTCATCAAATCAGCAACAAAAAAGCTTGTTTTACTTAGCATATGAAATGTATTCTGTTCACTGCTACTGTCAAAATTGTAACTGACTGTTAACATAATTTGGGAGGTAAAAATTGCATTTTAATATGCTGTATTCGGGGAGCAGAACTCGATATGTCATGCTGGCTTACTGGCAGTGCACATTTCCCATTGGGAAATCTGGGAGACGAAACTAGGTGCCAAGACGTACCCAGTCAGGAACACATTTTTCTAGGCTGTACAGAAAAATGTTTTATTTTTCAGTGCTTGGCTTAATGCAGAGAAGGTAACCAGTATCATGTGCTTTAGGCCAACATTATAAGAGCCAGGTGATTGCATCCTGCAGTCGCCCCAAGCCCCTGTGGTGCATCTGTGCCTCCCCTTGGCTACGCAGCACACACCTGGGCAGATCCAGGTGCCCACCCAACAGCAGCCAAATCCTACACATTGGGCAATGGGAGCCACAGCCCCAAAGCTGCAGCGCTTTCGCTGGTGGCCTCCCCAGACCAAAAACCCTCTCACAGCATTTCATCCCCACCATTCCCTGACCAATTAGCGAGCTTCCCAACAGGATGCCATGTCACATTATCTGTATTTGCACAGTGCTTCAGATGCAGGAGAGCTGGCTGGGAAAGGGACGTTGATTTAAAGGAGCACTGTCCAATTAATCATCTGCTCCCTGAATTTCTGACTGTGTGCTCTGACCTTGCTCTTCATCTCTGTTATTTCTTTTGTTATTTTTTTGTTCTGCCTCCTTTCTGTTTTATTTTTAGGTCAGGGATAAGAAAGGCTGTTCCTTTTATGGCCCTTTCAGGTTTGTGCTGAAGGTGCAAAAGGAAGCATAGAACATCCAAAACTGGAAAGGACCCATAAGGATCTTTGATTCCAACTCCTGGCTCCACACAGGACCACCCAAAAATCAGACCTTATGTCTGCGAGCAGTGTCCCAACACTCTCTGATCTCCAGCAGCTCAGGGCCATGCCCACTGCCCTGGGCAGCCTGTTCCATGCCCAACACCCTCTGGGGCAGAGCCTTTCCCTAACCCCTGGCTCTCTCAGCAACAAATGAAATATTACACAACCTCCCTTTTGGAAACCACATGCTAACGGACGGACACTTATCATCCTGATTGGTATAGCATTGCATTTTGGCTGATGTGCAAAAGCATTACAATCACACAAAGGACATGGTGTCACATGAGCTGCAGCTGAGCAGTAACATTATATAAGGCTAAGGAAGGGAGGAGAGAGCATGGATCCCTGCGAACACTGTGGTAGTCAGGGACTCTGTTAGTGCTGCAGCTCAACGTCAGCATCCTGAAGGACCAAGGATCACATTTTTGGCCCAACAATTCTCTGCTGCAGGATGGCCCACATCCGGGCAAGGGGCAATGGCAGGCAAAGCATGTCAGGGCATCAGAGGAAGGAATTCTTCACCACCATGCCTTTGTCCATGCTCCAGTTCTTTAGCAGTGAATGGTGAAACAACTGCATATAAAAACACCTCTGGGAAGAGGAAGGGAAAAGGTTTTTTTTTTTTTTTTTTTTAATACATAAGAAAAGGAAATCATTGCTCTTAGAAAACGGGGTATTTCATCCCTCTGCAAGCCCAAATGTGCCCTTTCCAGTTAAGGCACTTTAATAGCAACAGGGAATTGTCCTGTCCCGTCTGCAGAGCAGCATCTTTGGACTTCTCCTTTGTTAATGGATCTGAGATTTCCCCATTCCCCCAGTGATGATGGGAGTAGGTGGCCTGAGGACAAATTCTTTATTCATGTGAAGACAGACCATCAGATTCATTATACTAGAGATTACATAGAATGATGACAGAAATGAATTAAATAAGGTTTTGTTTCAATACTTCTTATTTTTAACTGAATAATATACAATTAATTTGGCTGAAGCTAGTCATGTTTCTTAGGACATCATACTGAAAAATGTCTCATGCTTCAGGTTGCCCTGTGACTAGGTTATTTGTTTCACAGTTATTTGGAGATCCCCACTGAAGTTTTCCTCCTGTATTGCCAGACCCTTTCTTGTTTTGGATGTTAAAGAGGTGGTAGAGTTGTTGTCATTACTGAATAGTTAAACCAGAGCCAGTGGCAGTGTGAAAGCAAGTTGGTGTGACAACGGGACAACTCCCATCCTTGTAGACAGCCAAGGTCAGGCTGGACAGGGCTCTGTGCACCTGATGAAGCTGTAGGTGTCTCCATTCATTGCAAGGGATTTGAACTAGATGGTATTTAAGGGTCCGTTCCAACTCATGTTGATGTATGATTCTACCACTGAGAACAAGGAGAGAAGAGGGCACCACATCCATGCTGTTAAATGGAGATGGGCGGTCTTCATTTAAGCTGGACAGAGCCTTCCTTGCACTCATGTCCACACTAGCAGCAATGTATCCAATGGGAAGTTTGCCTGGACACGTGGAAGAGTGCCTGAAGGAAAACAGGCTGAGTGCTTTCCAGTTCATATCCTGCAAAACCCACTGGGGTGGGCAGATGCTCCAGGAAAACTGCCCCATGGGTTATGAACCAGCAGCCCTCTTCCTCACCTCAGTGTCCCCACCAGCACCAGGATCAATGCACACACTGATCAGATCTCATCTGGAGACCAAGCACAAGCCCAGTGGAGAAGGAGCGTGGCCAGGTAGCTGCCCCTCCAGAAGGATGGCTCCCTCCCTGCTGCAGAATGTGGAATACTGTTTTGCTCCGAGCATGCATAGTTTGTGTGGGTGTAGATTTACATTTCGTGGAGGAAAATGAAACAAGGGGGCCGGTTTCAACTAGCCTGCAGTTTTATTATTTGCAAGAGTCCATGCCTTCATGTGATGTTTTACGTAACAGCCTTACACATCTGCAAAGTATGTAAAGCATTTCCACTGTTGGGAAGAAGAAAAAAGGGGAGGAGTGTCTTGAAAGGTACTGTATCTCCCAGAAGGATTTTACAAGGAATTTTTAGCTCCCACCAGGCAAGAAAACAGCCATCATTGTGGATCTGTTCTCTAAAGCCAATTCTAAAGCTCAAACCACTTTCTTGAGAGGACCACAAAGTATGCTTGAGAACATAAACGATAACTGCTTCAGTTCAGAAGTAAAAATCTAAACTGAGATGCACTGAGTAGGAATAAAAACAGCAGAAATCTGGGATGTGCATCCTGATCTCAAGGGAAAACAATGGTATCAGGAAGAACATGACATTAAGAAATGACAAGGCTCAGGGAAGAAAGGTGTTGTCATGGGCAGTGCGAGCAGCTGCAGAGCTGAAGGGAGCTGAGCTGAGGGCTACTTTCCTGTCATACATCATCTAGAAGACGTGAACAAGCACACTCCTTTAATGCTGGTTATTACCCTATCTGATAGTGGAAATCTGGTGCAATGTATATACATGTAAGGCTGTGGAAAAAAGTTGCAAAAATGTTATGAATACCTCCAAGGAAGGTTGGAATGAATGAAAAACGTCTGAAGCTGTTCAAGAGCAAAGTCTAGTAAATCAGTCCATCCACTTTTCTTTGGCTTCTGAATCTGGGTGGACCCAAACCACAAAGAAAAGAGGAAACAAAGGTGGAGTAGACATTGAGAGAGATCTTTCTAAAACTTGGCATTAAAATGTAGGAACTTCCAATCACTGCTCAACCCATGTGTTGTGAAAGCAATTGGAGAAGGACTGGAAAATCACTGCAAAGTGGCTTGAGATGCAGACGGAGTTTTGTCTTTTATCCCCTGGCACTGCTTTAGAACTAAGTGACTTGTAAGGATTTGTCACCAAGTCCCCCTTCCACTGAGGTCTCCCCTAAAACATTCTTAAATGGGAACATGGGAACGTTTGGTTTGAATCAACAGTTCCTCTGCTTTGCACTTAATTGTCTCCTTTTGGAGATGTGTCACAAATGGTAAGCCTTCCAGTTCTGATGGTCAGGAACTAGTCTAAGATTGTAAGACTCCTTCAGAATAGAAACTTGTAACTTTGGTATACAGAGCTTCTGAAAGTCCATCATTTGGACACAGTCCTACAGGTACTTCTAACAGTGAGAACAGCTTAATCCTGAGAGCATTTCCCCTGTCCAAAACACCATGGACAGCCCTGTTTCATCATGTTTCAGGGGCATAAGACCATCCAGATCTTATCTGTCAGTTGCCCATAGGCAAAGGAGACGGGGGACAGCCACCAGCCTCTGAAATCCATGTTAGCGGTGACTGTGAGCCTCCCAGGCATGGTGCAGAAACAAGAGTTAATTCCCCTACACTCTGTCAGGGTGGTAGCTCTCTGAGGAAGGCAGGCAATGGAAAGAATGATATTTCCTCTCTGGATTTCTTTAGGTCACCAATTTCATCACACATAAGCCACCTCAAAACACCTAGCACTGCTCCCTTCCCTTCTCTGTATGCACATTCTCTTGGCTAGGAGCTATTCACCAGAAGCCTTCCTTTCTCTCAGTTGTGTGCTTGATTCATTTTTTGTTTTATCTTCTACTTCTTCCTTCTGAAGCATTTACCCCTCAGCAGAAATATTTGCATTACTAATCTATCTCAAGTCTTTTCTGCTGCTGCCCATCTACACAGCAGCTGATCTTCTTCCTTATCACTTTTCTCTTTATTACTTACCCCTAATTTATACAGCACTGGGCTCAGAAATCTCTACCAGAAACACACTGCAAGGAGAAACAGCCCATCACCTGTAGACTCAATGATTGCAATGGCTGATGGAGAACTGGCATGTGGAGGGATTGACCACCATGCCTGCACTCCTCATCTGCACCATGCCAGTGTCATCCTAGTGCCTGTCTGAGCCTTTCCCTGACTGCTACATGATGATGGAGCATGAATTGACAATACCATAGAATCACAGAGCCAGTAAGGTTGGAGAAGATCCCTAAGATAATCTAGTCCAACCTCATTCCATTCCCACCGTGCCCACAGAACTTGTCCCTCATTGCCCACAGTGTCTTCACACCTCCAGGGATGGTGACTCCATACCTTCTCTGAGCAGCCTGTGCCAGTGTATCACTACTGCTTTTGTGAATAAATATTTCCTAATCTCCAACCTGAACCACCCCTGGTGCAACTTCAGGCCATCATTTCTCATCCTATCGCTGTTACTGGGAAGAAGCCGACCCACACTTCATTACAACCTCCTTACAGGGTGTTGTAGAGAGTGATAAAGTCCCATGAGCTTCCTCCAGACTAAGCAATCTCAGAACATTTCACTTTGCAAGCAAGAATCAAGAAGCAGGATGAGCTCTCTCCCTCCCGACCCACACTGCAGCACTGTCCTCCTGGCCCACTGCAGGGTCAGCTCCTCCATGGGAGCAGCATCCCAGCATGAGCACACTGCAACTCATTCAACTTTCAAAAATGATTTGCAGAGCACAGTTTTTACCGTTTGACCCTTGGGTCGCAGCCTTGCCCCATTGTGCATACACACCATTCTTTCGCAAAGCAAACAGCCATTTTTCTTCATTGAAGGGATAAAAGCAAAAATTTACTCCCAGAGAGAAAAGGGAACTTTTCCCATCCTTTTTAGTGCCCTTTTGTGATGCTGGCAACAAGCCAACTTGCTGTGTTTTTTTACTTTCTTCCCTACAGATTTGTGAATTTTATAATGCTTTCTTCACGCGGCTCCAGAGGAAAAGGTTCACCTTGTCTTAATATCCTGTTTGCTAAGCCCCAGAAAGGTGAATCAAATATATGACAGAGAGGTTTTTATAAGGATCAAATACCCACTGTACCTCAACACAGTAATAGTCTGTTAAAATTCTCTTTGCTATCATATCTTCGGAAATATGAAAGGAAAACCTTTCAACAGCTTCATTCCCTCAGGCCCCAATCTAGATCATGTTGAGAGGGATAGGTGCCAGATAACTGCATTGGTGGAAACAAAGATAAGAAGGATGTGCATACCATCAACAGTTACATTGTCTTAATTATGCTCTAAGACAGATGCAGCGACAACAGGACCAGTGTTAATAGGGTGAGTGGTTAAATTACCTGCCTGGTATATTTCAAAGAGCTCAAGTTGCATTTCATTGCTGGAAAATTCCTACCCAAGAACAAGTGCACTATCTCAAAATCTCCCATCTGACAATGCAACACAGTGGGCATCTCACAAGAAGAGGTTAATTTAAGTGATGCTTTTGTGCACCTCACAAAAGGGGCTGGATTGAAAACAGGATGTCAAAGCAAACTCTCTACTGAAAAATAGAAGGATCATTCCAAGAAGTTTTCAATGTTTGGGGTCTATCTGCTCTTGGAATATCTTTAAGACAAAGGATTTGTGCCTAAGGTGCAATTCAACATTTTTGCTTTGATTTCTATTTTTTTGTATTCCCATCAAAGACTCCTGATTTTCTCTTCAACCCACAGCTGGCATACTAGTTTCAAAGCTCTCAGAAATACTTTTAGACATGATAGAAGCTTCTTCCACCTGTCTGCCCTAAGAGGTCTTTATGCACACCTGCAACTGCCACTCCACCTGGCATTCACCCATTGAATGTTTGTTCTTCACGTTCAGGAAAATAAAATCTACCCAGACCTGCTTTCAATGGTGACAGTGTCTCCCCGGAGCACCATGCCCTGAGAAGGGGATTCTTGTGAGACCATGTTACAACTTCCATTAGAGTACTGTAGGCAATGGAGTAAGTAGAGCACTTCTTGTGGAATCGCAGGATTGTTTTGAGTTGGAAGAGACCTTTAAAGGCCATCTAGACTAACTCCCCTACAATGAACAGCAACACCTACAGCTCAGAACCTGGTCCAGCCTGACCTTGAGCCCTGGTCTCCCAGGCATACAGAGGACGCAGAGTGGACCCAACTCATGTTTAGGGCCTCTGTGATCAGACCATCATTGGTTTTCATAGGTCCTTGTTCTTGTACAGTGTTGGTACAAACTGTTTCAGAGAGCTTTGGCTAGAGAAAGTAGCCCTTCTTAACCCAGTTTACTTGACAGTTTCCATAACAACTTGACACAGCTATTTATATAGCTGGGAATATCATTTGCGTTTCATCATTTTTAGAACCTTTGTTGCCATATCAACCTAACTGCCATGTAGCAGAGTACAGTCCCATTCAGTTCTCTCTTGTTTTCTCAGAAACCTCTCTCAATGAACTGAAATTCAGTTGGGCTCTCAAGGGCCCTTGAGAGGCCTACATGTCACTTACTACATTGCTCAAGCCCAATTTAAATGGGCTTGTGCTTATGTGACTTTATCTGCACCACAGTGATGAGCAGCCTGACCTGGGGGTAACCAGCCCATGGCAGGGTGTTGGAAGCAGGTGGGATTTAAGGTCCCTTCCAACCTAAGACATTATATGATTCTATGACCACCTGTAGTAGGATGGCAATATGGTTATAGTGTGGATGGTCAGACCAGCAATTTTTGCAGATCGCCTACTGTAGCAGAAATACTTAGCCACAGCTTGAAACAGTGATGGACCACCTGGTGAGAAGGCAGCGCCAGTCCAGAGGAGCTCAGGTGTATGCAATGCACCTGAGTTACTGGAAAGGATGGAGCCAGGGCCCACCCCTTACCAGACCTCATTTAAGGGTTGGCAGTAGAAGCAAGTGGGTCCTGTTGGAGATCCCTCTATACTTGTGGTCTTTCAATGGTATGTTGATTCTTTCCTTTGTTTTTGGTTCTACTGCTGTCACATTTGAGTGTACTTTCACTTATCACAACCTAGGATTTTGCTACTGTGCTGTCATTTCTATTATATTGCAGTATTACAGACATCCTCAGTAAGTGAATGATCAGATGGGCATGGAAGCTGATAGCTTTTTCTCCTGTGGGTGAGGAGGGAAAGAATTAATTTTGAAATGTCTCCTTCAAAGGTTTGGTGTTAGTATTTCTGTATCTGTGTTCTGGGGATGTGTTTTAATGAGTATGGTAGTGATGGCATGATGGTTGGACTTGATGATCATAGTGGCCTTTTCTGAGCTTAAAGATTCTACAATTCCATGGTCAAAAAGTGGAGTTTGGATGGAAGGTGGGCGGATGTGTGGAAGAAGGTTGGTGCCAGGGATGAGTGGAGATGGAGGACTCATCAGGTGGTTTCTATATTTCTTCAGGTAAAGCTCAGCCTTGCAGATGCAATCTGTGGCACCAAGTGTCCCTTCCAGTCAGATATAATTATTATAGACTTCTACAGTGTGCTATGTGGAATATCTGTAATCCACCTGACACCTCTGGCTGACTAACAAGGTTTAAACAATCCTTCAGCTGTGCTGTATTTTGTCACTCACACCTCCAGTTCCTGTTGGGAGATTGCAGGTCTGCTGTCCATGCCCTGACACTGTCTCAGTCTAGTGGGACTGATGCTTTTGCTTTTCTTCAAAAGTAGATGTCACCCATTTCCCCTCTTCCTGAGGTTTGAAGAAGTTCTTCATTCTTTCTCTGGAGAAGGTGTTCATTTGGCACAGTTTAATACAAATAAACTGACCAGCTGAAATAGTGTTAGTGAGTTAGACTGCTTTCCATTGGTGGAGATGTGCAGGACAGCATCTGCAGGAAGTGGTTCAGTTCCTGGTTTGCATTAGCTGCATTGTTCTGCTCTTATTTGTCTCAGAATTTCTACAGGGCCTCCAGTGTGACTGAGAAGCATGTTAGCAGGCTGGGTTCGGCTTTTTGCTCAACACTGTATCAGCAGATGGGAACCTCTGCCTTACTGATGTGTTTTGTCATGTAGCAGTGCTAAATATGGACTCTGACGGCTTTATTAATAGCAGCTCTATTATTTTAACATGATGTTCCACCAACTACTTGGACTGGGGACAATAGGAAATGGCACTTACATGCTTAAATCTGTGGCACACTGTGAACTGTTTGAATCTGCATGATTCATTGTCAGACAGTGCTATGTCAGGCACTGCAGGCAAAAGAAAATAAGCTGTGTATGCGTGATCTAAATGTGTTCTACGCGTAAGCTGTATGAAATGCACCCTGCCCTCCTGTTGATTGAAGAAGTCATAAATGAGCTCTGTCTATCCTTTAGGATATTCTTGGTAGGATCTTGGGAATTGCCAGCCTAGTGCTTTTAACCATGACCTCAGACAGTGCTGGGAGCACTCTGCTTGTCTGCAGGTGCTTGGAGGATGGCTGGCTGGCTGTTGGAAACAAATGGCTTTAGGTATGTCCTAGAAGAGGTAAATCGAGTGCTAAACCCAGCTCACACTTCATCAAGACCAGACAGTTGGAGCTGGTTCTTTTTCTGTTGTTTTTTTCCACATCGACAGGTAGTAGCTTTGCTTTGAGAAACCTGGGAAGCTCTGGAAGTTTGAAATTTGCACAGTCTACATTCCTCCAATATCTGCCATTGGCTGATCAGTGTTCAGAAATTTTGTGTTTTCTCCCCTCTCCCCTGAGACCTGCTTGATTTGCACCATAATTACCACTATTTATAGTCACTGAATTCAGGAGAAAAAATCACATTTGAAAAACTGTATCTTGAAACCACTGTTCTTCACACTAAAATAAGCATTCCCAAAGCTGATACACCCTGAAATTTGTGACTCACAATACAAATGGGCAAGTGTAAGAATTTTTCTAGGATCTACTTTATTCAGATTGCAACTTGGCTGTGATCCTTCCTCCTGCATCCTTACCTCACATACAAAAGCCCCTTTCTCCGACAGCCTGTCCCTGGAGGAGGCTAGGGCAGAGACTGATTATGCTGCTGCTAACACCCCCTTTGAAAGACTGAAACCCTCATATCCAAATTAGGATTTCTTCAGAAGCCAAACAATGCTTGCAAACTATAACAAAGCAGATCTGATAAAACTTTTTCAGCACGTTCCCCAGTGATTCACAGCCCAGCAACATGCTCCATCTCTATTGCTATTAAAAGTGTCTCATTCTCTACTAGTTGCTTTCAGTATGAAATCAGACCTTATACACAGTACCTCTTTTTGTACTTGTCTGCAGAAAATAATTCTCAATTTACATTCATATGACAGTTTTAGGCACCGTTTTGAAGAGGAGTCCATTTGTCTGAAAGCTGTGATAAAATCACTGTGTTTCTCCCGTTCCTCAAAGGCAGACAGGTTTCTGCTCTGAGCACCTTGCATTATCACCACTTAATACAGCTTTTCCCTTCTCCCAGCCCTGCTCCTGAAATTGGGCCCAACCTGAAGGCATCATCTCCTGGGGAGCCCTGCTCAGCTTCCTTCTTGCCAGAAGCATGACCTCTCCTTTGCCCTTTGAGCACTAGGTGGACTCTGTCTCTTCAGTTTTTTCTCTACCTCAGACAAAGAAAGAAAAGAAAAATCCCACTCTACATGCCAAGGCAGGGGCTGGTTCACTCTAACGTGATCCATCCCATTTATTTTATAGCATTTTAATGCCTCTCTTGGTTGTCTCGCTACACAGACTTCAGGCGGAACGGAGCCATGTTACTTAGCAACTTGTAGTACACATGACAAAATTAACCCAAACAGTTTTGTTTATTAACTCCTTAACAAGGAGCAAACAAAACAGCAACAAGAGGGTTTCACAATAAGCATGCTTTCCATTTTGGGCAGATTATTAATATTACAGATGACAACGTTATCTTGGATGTTCTGTGAGATTTGTTTTCAGCCCTTTTGTGAAGCCCTCTTTGAAGCACCAAAGTCTCTCCCACCCAGCCCTTCCTGTGTCTGTTGTTTTTATAATGGACAAAATATAGATAATAGAAAATTAAAAGGCAACTGGAGCTGATGAGCTCTAATTTATGCCTGCTTTGTCCTGTATAGCCCAGGTCTGGAGGTGGGGGTGTGAATGCCATTATGAGCCCCCTCCAAGAGCCAGGGTGAGTCGCAAGGGTGAGGTTTTCAGTGTTGTGATTTAGTCTAAATTCTTCAGGAAGTCTGATTGTGGGTTACATGCTCCTATTCCCCAGCCTATTTTATATATATATATATATAAATAGGCTTCATTTGAAAAATTGTTTAAGTGACCAAATAAGTCACAGTGGCTTCAACAGCTACTGAGCACCTGAAGATCTGACCTCCAGGCTCTCAGGAGGTGTGAGTGAGACCTGTGCAAAATGTCACTCGTGGAATATGCTGGTCTATGTTCCTCATAAAAAATAGGCTAGGTTTTGCTATCATTTTGTATTGGTACAGTACTTCCCATTGGGATTTTTATTTTTTTTAAGATTTGGAATTGCTTCTTAAAAACATGTAGAAGCTGCCAAGTTTTACTGAAGGACAAGAGCCCGCTGCCTTGCTGTCCTAGGGGATTTGGATGAAAGGCTCCTGCCAAGAGTTTCAGCCCTAGGAGAGGCTTCTGCAAGATTATTTCCAGATATGAAACCCTTTTCCTGCTGTGCTGCTGAGCCCTCCCTGTCCAACATTTCATGGTGACTGCTGATAATGAGAGTGCAAAGGCCTCCCTCCCAACCATTAAATACAACAGCTGATCCAGGCAGTGCTTTCCGGCTTTTATGGGGAAGAATGAGTGACTTGTGCGTTCTTGTGAGAAACTATTTAGACACCAGATCCAGCACCTATAGGTTTTTATGGAAACAGAATGTAGATTCTTATCAGCCTCCATTTATTTTGCAAGTAATGACAAATGAATTCCTTGGAAACTCACTCCTGGCAATCCCAGAGCACAGAAGTGCTTGGCTTTGAAAAGACTTGCAGGCATGGTGGTCAGAGGCACGTACTCTGAGGGCCCTGCTCTGCTTGATGCCAGCTGCAGGAAGTGTTGCCAGGATGCTAGAGAAGGGAATGAGAGTGTGATGGATGGGGAAGAACCACCACACTGCTCTGGCTCCTTGGTAGTTCTGCCCGGATACAAGTGAAGAGGTGTGAGATTGAAGAATACTCAGTGCAGGGTGGTGTAAGAAAGTAGTTAGACTTTCAGAGCCTGATGAGATTGCTTATCTTATCTAGGCCATCTTCTCTTTAATGTAGGATTTCTTCCTTTTTGTACATTTTCCAGTATGTCAAAACTCACTGCATGTAAGCATTTCCCTTAGGAAGTCCTTCACAAGTGACTCACTTTCCCTGCTAGGCGTTCTTGCAGTCTGCAGCTGGAGCCTTGCACACAGATCTTCTCGATAGGAAAAGAAAAAGAAGTTCCAATATATAGGGGATTCCTGCTAAAATTGGCCTGCAGCCTTGCTCACCTCACTCCCAGCATTCTGGCAAATACCTTCTGAGGCTCCCTGAGCAGACACTTCCCTTTTTGTGAGCACTGACTGCAAGAGGGGGAGCAGTCAGACTAGGAAGGCGCAAAACAGTAAGTCAGCCTATTTGTACCTAATGAGGGTAAGGCACCTTCCTCTCCTTCAGTGCCTCTCATGTTCATTTACTATATGAACTATGAATTTTTTGTGTCCTGCTCCAGCCATTTCTGCGCAACCCATTATAACTCTGCTAGCAGCCTTGAGATCCTAGGGCATACCAGGAATAATGGCACCATCCTGTCTCATTTTGTTGGCAAGATCTTCTCTATTTTTACCCCAGAATTTACCACTATGGCCTTGGCACAGTCTTGTGCTGTGGTTTTTTTTTCCTCTGTGGAAACTCAAACCAGCTTTTTTGCTACATCTCACTTAGGAACCTGACCTTCCTTCCCTGTTCTCTTTTCCCATCCAAGCTCCATAGTTCCTGTGATTCTTGACATCTGAAGGGAGAAACCCTTTTGGTCCTTGATATTTAAAGGGTGATATTTCTCAGGCATATGAGGGTCAGATCCACTGATCTGCAGTAACAAAAACTGGCAGAAGAGAATGAACCTCAAAATCAGAACTGGAGAGTCCTTCAACTTCTCTCTAGGACTAATATGACTATGTTAATGCTGTCTGTAATGGAAGGATGATACAAACTGCCTTTGTATGCCCACATCAGTAAGTTTATGTTTTGATTCAGGATAGCAAGGGCAGCATTCTGACCCTCACTTAGGCAGCTCATTTTTCTTCAGTGGATGCTTATCTCAACTGGTAGATGGTGAGTGTTGATGCTGCAAGATGTACCAAGGCCATCAAATTCTAGAGCATGTGGGCCAAAACTAGGGTTGGTTTGCAGCATCTCCCAGCCTCTGCAACATGTAAGACCAGCTGAGACTTGTGGGGATACCCATCTGTCTGTCACTGCAGCTTGGTATCAAATGTGGCTCTGGGAATAAGAATTTCAGCCCTGCAACTGCTTCTGCTGGTTCCAGTGTAGACCAACTCTGAGAAGGCAAAAGAGCAGGTAATTCATACCTGATTTCCTATGGATGACCGGTCTGTTTTCTTGTTCAGCACCTTCACCATCCTCAGCATAGGAGTAAAATATGCAGCCACTCTTCTTCCACTAAACTGGGAAAGCCAAATTTTATCTGAAGTGTTGCTGAAGAACAAACAGTACAGGGTGCTCTAAGGAAAGGAGGAGATGTGTAGAGCAGAGGGGCATACTCTCTTTCCTCAGACTTACAAATGCTTTGCTGCTATCCTCTTGTCAAGGTTTCTTTTCTTTCTGGGTTTTGTTTTGTTTTGTTTTGTTTTTTTCCCTTTCCTCTATGCACTTTCTCTAGAAGGAAATCAGAAAACTGATACTGCCTTATAATCTCGCTTTAAGCCTTCCCCATTTCTATTTTTTTGTTGTTGTTGTTCATGGCTCCCTCAGTCACACCCATTTACCTGTGCCTTGCAGCAAGAAGACTTGGGTACACATGAACGTAGGCTTGAACTGCTGTCTTTGGTAGTCACAGGGTCTGCTTCTGCATACCAAGTGCAATAAAACAGCTTGTAATAGAGATTTACACAGTTCAGGCTTCTCCCAGCTTGGAGAGCAGCTGTAGCCTCAGCTCAGAAGGACACAGGAAAGTTCACGTTCTTTCATCAAAGCTGTCTTTGTGGACTTTGTGTAGAGCATGGATGTTCATGTCATCTGGGGCCTCTTAATGCTCTGTTCATTGCAGAACTCATTCAGGTGAGAAGCCCTAGATCAGTAAGAAATATCCCCCTGGGAGGCTGGGTAGATTATTCTCCTCCACTCCCTTCCCCTCTTTCCCTCTCTTTGTTCCAGGGCACTGGTCAGCCCTTGGTTCACCACCCTCACACATGTGCACACACAACCAGGCCAAGAGAGGAAATGAATCATTTGCAATGGGAGATCACGACTGCAGGATTCTTATCTTGAACACGAACATACACATCTTCAGGAGCTACACAGAGTCTGTTGGAGCAGAAGAAAATTTGGCCAGCTCAGGGATTTGAAAACAGGATTATCTGGGGGTCAGAAACAAGTCTGGTTTCTTATTCATCATGATCTTCTTACCTCTACCCCCCTCCCCCCTCTCCCAAGAAAAAGGAAAGCCAAAAACACATGCATCGACCATTTCAATGGTGAAATCTGCACACTGGGAACAAGGAGGTGGGAAAATCCCTACAAGATCAGGAGCTCCAGGCAGGGTATCCTCTGTGTTGTGGGCTTCAAGGGTCTTTCAGCTTCCCCTAGGCTGTAGCCATTGTATCAAATTAGATTACATAGGGAAGAATTCCTGATCTCAATGTCATTTGGCTGTGGTTGCTGCCTACCAGCTAATGCTATGTAGACAACGCTCTGAAAATCCTACAGGTCCTCTGAGAACTTAGAGCTTCTCAAGGCAAAATTAATTAAGAAGTAATGAACTGAGCTTTTGATACCACAGTAGAAGTGTTGCTGCAGGCACAAACACTAAGAGAAGGGTGCTTTCGACTGATTTTTAATTAGAATTTAATAATGCCCCGAAGTTACATCTCTCATTATATATATATAAAAGCTTACCTAGTTCTATGTGATGAACAACTCAAATTAGATTTTAACATATGCAAATAACTGGTCTGAGAGATCTGCGTGGGAGTAATAGAGATAGGACAGGTTAAATCCTTGACCCTTCACAGTTGATTTTTCTTTAACTGATCTATCAGCCAGTTTGTTTGCAATTAAACGTTAGAATTAATGGAGTTTAAAGGAAGTCCTGGAAATCCATGTGAAACGCAGGCACTGAGTGCTTTGGCTGAGGTAAATTAACACAGCCCATTGACTTTAACTGCATTAACTACAGCACTGGAGTATGCAGAGCTTAACTGGATGCAGTGTTCCCAAGTCACGGCTGGTGCTGAGCTCCCACTTATACAGAATAGCCTCTTGCACTCTGAGATGTCCCATTAGGTAATCACAGCTGAACATGTATAAGCCTGAGGAAATCTGTTCTTAAAGTCATCCAGATTGCTCGGAATAGTGTGTGTCAGGGTAACTGCAAGGGTGGCTTAGCCAATGAAGTCTGTAGCCCCAAGACATTTGCAGGTATGCTGCCACTGATAGCATCAAGAAACACTGTTGGGTCTGGCCTGGAAAGGGCTGCCAGGACAGGAGGCCAGCACAATGCTCCAACTCATCCATCCTGAGCAACCAGTGCCTTCCTCTGGACTGGAAGGTATAGAATATTTATTTATACTATGGAGATGGAAGGGATCCTGTCTCTCTGGCACGCAGCGCTTTTCTTGCTGCACTTCTCTCAACAAACCATGTTATGCAATGCTAAATAGTAAGATTAAATGGTAAGTGTGATTCCCCTTGAACGATTCTGCCTAGCGAAGATACCACTTTGCTGCTTTGCAAGTGTGCTGCTTTCAGAGGCATGTTATAGCTGCTGAGCTATTTTAAAATGAAGACAAAACTCCATCCTCATCTCACAATGTCTGATGGTGATGAAACTTCCGCTCAGCTAAGCAGGAGGGAGAAGAGCTGACGTGACCCACAAAATCACACCTCCTGCTCAAAAAGCAGGAGCATTTGGGTGCCTAATGTATGTGCCACGGTTGTTTTTCTCTACTGACTGTACAGAAGCCTTGCAATCGTGAAGAATAAGTGACCTGAATTGCTTACAGATCTCTTGCAGCCATATGCTGTGGTTGTCTTTGCTCAGTATCAGCAGGGGGCTGGATGCAGCCCATAAGCTCTGGTGTGCCGTGCTCAGGAGTCTTGTCTCTACAGTTCCCTAGTCTTTAGGACTTCATTAAGCAGGAGGGGAGCAATATAACGTTGTGCTTGTTGTGGTTTGGGAGTTTTTCCTTGCTTCTTTTTAATTAAACAAGCATTTATAGGTAGCATAGAAAGGCCATGCCAAGAAACTCTCTCCTTATTTACCAGTTCTGTGTTGGTTGAGCACTGATGCTGCAACTACTCAAAAGCAAGTTTGCATTTTCTCTTCAAGGGGACCGTAGTTTGTTGAGAAGGTTTCTCTTTGCATTCAGGAGGAAACCCTGTTTTCACATGAACCTATCCATGGGACCTTGCATGGGGATCCTTGTTAATACAGTTTATATCTAGGCCACAGTAAGGCTTTCATCTGACCTGTGGCAGTTGTGTTCCCAAAGACAGAGACTATGGAGGGATGAGAGGATGGGCAAGGTAAGGGTTTCAGTTCCATGCAGGATGGAGGTGGGGCAGAATATTTTCTAGCTTTGAGTGGATCCTGTGCATTCAGCCTGTTTCTGAGGTGGTATGGTGGTAGGGAATCATGCTGCATCCAGACATGTGATGTGTGGAGCTTTTCCCTGCTTGGAATCCTGTTATGATGGTACATGTCACCATCTCTTATCTTTATAAAATGATGCCATTATCAGGCAGGTCTCTTACATGACAGCTCATGGAACCGAGTTGGGACAAAATAACCAAGCATGTGCAGCAAATCTACTGCAAAGGCCTCTGATGAAATCTAGGCTTTGTGGGAATCCAGGGAAAGGCTTTCCCATTTTTCTCAGGAGACGGGATGTTATTCATAAGTACTAGAAAGACTTTTAACTTTCCCTGGACTCCCCTACAAATACCCTTCTAGAGGGACGTTTTGTTTCTGCAGGCATGGGACTTTTCCACTCCATGCTCAGACTTGGTGCAGGAAGCAAGGCACTGACTTTTTCTCAGAGCCTCTTTGTCATCTCCATTTCTAAATCAATACATACCAGCACCAGAATTGTTTGCTTGCCCAGTTGTTTCAATATCCAGGGTCCCAGAACACCCCTCTGACATCTCACCCAGCAGCTCCTGCCTGTTTTGTACTTAACTCTTGCTAGGTCCCCACAGAAAAAAAAACTATTTCAAGGAAATACGTCTGGGTCATCCCAGTAATCAGCATTAGTAGCAACATCGGAAGCCCCTTGGGTCTGGAGAAGGAGGCAAGAACAAATTTGGGTTTGGGTCACTCTCGTGTGGCAAGAACAGCTGGAAACACTCATGGGTAAATCTTTCCCTTTCTAGGTGTTTATCAGGACCTCTCGTCACTGCTTCATACTTATTCCTTAAGCCTTGAGCCCAGGGAGAATGTATGGGTGCTTGACAGGTAGATGATAACAGCTCCTTTGTGGTTATTCCGTGTCACCCCCAGCATGATGTGTTTAGAGAGTGTCTCAAGTGGGTGTTGTTCCAGATGAACAAAGCAGCTCCTCAAGCAGTTTTATGGCTTTGTAATTTATTTACCAAGGCAAGATCAGGTCAGTCACATTATCTATTTCTTTTTTAATGAGGGGCTGTTTACTTTTTGCTCTCATTTTCTGGATGGATTGAGACACAAGGAGGTCAAACAACTTCTCCCTGAAGTCTCTAGTGCTTCCAGAGCTAAGACATTCTGCCTTTTAATGTGTTAAGCACAGAGCTTAACTTGAAATCAGGGGATCTGCAAATATGTCTAAAGGACCTTTAAAATCTTCCTAATGGGAGCCTCCATCAAAACTTTGGCATTCTCTCCATTACTGTTTTACTATCTGAGCAGCTCCTCTTGTTTCAGCTGGGTCTCGCTAGAGCTGAAGTCATCTGAGGATACTTTCTGGGGAAGGTCTAGAGAGAAACACTTTTCAATAGCTCTGACCTGGACAAATTCAGATTCCACTATTTTTGAAGTCTGAAATAGCAGCTCCTAGGCTTGGCCTTTAGATTTCTATTTCAGACCAGCCAAGGTATGGTTGCTTTCCCTTCTGTCCCAATACAACAGATACACTAATAGAATCATCATAGAATTGTTCAGGTTGGAAAAGACCTTCAAGATCATCAAGTCCAACTGCAACCTAACCGTACTACCTTAACTCTATCTCACTGCTAAATCATGTCACTGAGCCACATCCAAAAGGATCTTAAACACATTCAGGGATGGTGATTCAACCACCTCCCTGGGGAGCTTGCTCTACTGCTTAACAACCCTTTCTCTAAAGAAGTTTTTCCTGATAATTAACCTAAACCTCCCTGGTGCAACTTGAGGCCGTTTTCCCTTGTCCTGTCGCCAGTGAGAAGAGACCAAACCCACTCTTGCTGCATTCACCTGTCAAGTATTTGAAGAGAGCAGTAAGGTCCCCCCTCAGCCTCTTCTTCCCCAGACTAAACAGCCCTATTTCCTTCAGTTGCTCCTCATAGGGCATATCTCCCAGGCCCTTCACAAGCCTTGCCCCCCTTCTTTGGACCTCATCCAAAATAAATAGAAGTAGTAATAAAAGGCACTGTCTCTCTTTCTACCCCTTGCCTCCACCTTAAAATTGTTGCAACAGGGAATTAAGAAATTCTCTGACAGAGCATGGAAGTTAACTATGCAGAGGCTTTTTCTTTTCCCCTGTCCTTTTGCAAAATAGTTCAAACCCAACCTAAGACTACAAAAAAATCATCCCAGAGGCCAAGACTGGAGACAGACATGGGGTTGGATGGACGCTTTTGACCCAGCTCTTCGTGCTTCAGGCTTCAGGTGAGGTAGTTCCAGTTCTTCCCCAGCAGACACCTCAGCTCTTGAATCAGCAGTTAAGATGCTTGCAGACTTTGCAGGTGGCTGTTGGTGTCCTTTCTCCCCTGCTTCAGGGACATGCCCAAACAAGCAGGCTCTGCATGGAGCTGAGAAGGGGGATCACAGCCTCTCCTGTTGGAGCAGGTCCAGTTTGTGCTCCTAGTTAGCTGCTCACTGGAGCAGGAATCAGGCTTTCCCACATCTCACACATGGGTGTCCTGCCTGTGGGGCTGGAG
This sequence comes from Oreortyx pictus, assembly GCA_036925125.1. Classification (NCBI taxonomy): domain Eukaryota; kingdom Metazoa; phylum Chordata; class Aves; order Galliformes; family Odontophoridae; genus Oreortyx; species Oreortyx pictus. Next base: position 51,399,699 of record JAUPFR010000006.1, on the reverse strand, counting down.
AGTCCATCTTCCACTTTTCCTCCTTGGTCCAGTGAATGTTTAACTATTTATACAGCATGGTACAGCTTCTGCAGGAGACTTTGAGACCAAAATCCAGACAATCTGACAGTTGGTGTGCACTCATTTTTTTCTAGGACATTGGAACCATAGAACTATAAGGCTGGAAAAGACCACTGAGATAATCTAATCCAACTGTCAAATGGAGGTTCAGTCTAGTTTTCCAAACTGGGAGAAGGCAGAAATCAGTGTCATATGTATTTGGTGTAAATTACTGGTGAGTTTGAAAATGCTTATGGGACACAGCCATCTACAGACCTTCACAGGCTCTATAAATTTGAATGATGAAATCTTATGTAAATCAGAATAAATGGCAGGCTGCCCTGTTATTTACATGGATCAGGAAGTCATCAAGCAGATTTAGGGATGATCAACCCATCCAAGCTGAGATTTGGGCTGCTTTGTCTATAGAAGTATGTCAGAAATACAAACGTTTCAGCCAGGTGGGGCAGGTGCCCCTGTGTAAAGTTAGTCTCAAAGCATCAGCTTGATACCCACCTGCCATTATGGAGTTATTCTGCAATAAGAGCACACCACTAAGCTGTAGAAATGCTATCCAAATGATTGGGAATATATAGTTAACATGAAGATGTAAATGTATACGCATGCTATTAGGAGTACAACTTTCCTGCAGCGCAGCCTGTGCTTAGGTTGCATATTGCAGGAAGAGATTTTATTAGAGCTCATTAAACTTTAAAGCCTTAATGTTATCTTCTGTGTTGCCTGATTGGTATAAAAAGGAGAGCCTGTCAAACCAGGAGTGCAACAAGGAAAAGGAAGTCTGTGCTGCTGTGCTTGAGGCTTGGGCTGTAGGGTATCTGCAGGCTTAGCATGACATCGTCTGGCGAGAGGTGGAATGAGGCCTCCAGTGGAAGAATGAGCATCCCTGGGCTGGCAGCAGCTGAATAGATGAGCAGAAATGATCATACAGCTGTGGGAGAGGGTTCCTGGCTGGGAAGTAATAGTAAGTCCCTGCAAAAGCAAAGCAGTGACTCTTGAATGGATGTTCTATGCTTGACTTGGACCTTTACATTTGGAAGCCAAGAATTCAGCTGAAAAAGCAGTATATTTTAAGGGCACTAGGGATGGAATTATCAAAAGTCCTTCAGGGTGCAGTTTCACATCTCAAACTCAGTCTCTTCAGATGCTGAAGGTCTAAAAGCAATTTGTTCTCTGTCTCTCTGAGCTGAACACCCCCAACAGTAATCTGAAGCCATGCATGCTGGTATCCAGGTCAGGGAGACAGCACAAGAGCTCATTTGCCTGACTCACCAACTTCCTTGCCAAGTGAGCATGAAATTTTCATGACACTGCAAGGTAGCTGAGGCACAGACTCTTGAATGTCACTGCTGAGACATTTTTTTTTTTTTCAGGAAGCACCCTGAAAAGCTGGTTTGCTTATAGGATGAAGGATTCTTTATTTATTTCATGTTGGCAGTGCTGCTGGTTTGAGGAAAATATATTGGTTGAGTAGGGAAAAACAAAGTCTCTATAAAATCTTAAGTGGGATGGCAGCACCTACCAGCTCTGTATTGAAATTCCTAAGACAATTCATAGGAAGATTATGCATGATTGTAATGCTAAGCTTGTCTGTGGTCCAGAGAAGCAGTTTCCAGTCTTTGAGATGCAGTCCCTACCAGCCCACGTTGATACAACCAGTGACAATTGTTCAGATGGAGCCACTGCTCTCCAGGGAGCATGGAACATCTGTCCAAAAGCTTTTTAATGGCAGCTTAAAGTGTATTTTTGTTTTGTTTTGTTTTCCACTAAGTTTGTGTGCATTATATTTCAGCAATCTCTGAAACACTAATGAAAGGAATAAACGTCCCATGCAGTGAGCATGAGCCATCATTTTGAGTGCACCAGAGAAGGGTGTCAGATGGCTTCAAAGTCTAAATGCTGGCAGCGCTTGTCCCAACTTTTTCTTCTCATTACTAATACTCACAAGTGACCCCTGTCTCAGACATTTTCCCTGCCAGAATTGGGCAGTTCTCAAGACCAAAAATCCAAGGGGAGCTATAACTCTGTGGGGAGTGGAGTAGGGGCAAACACTGAAGCCTCATGCTCGTGTTGTTTTGACTGGCAGGACAGTTTAGACACTAAAGAACATATGGTGCTATGCCTTTCATAGCCCATTTCACAGAGGAATTCCTTGTTATTCCTGTAATAGCAATAGCTTTCAGACCATACTATGAAATGTCCTTGGTGCCCAACAGGAACTGTGTGCTGTGCAGATCCTGAAGCATCATCTCCTGGGAGTTCTGATTTCCCTGCTCCCATGACCAATTGGCTGATGGGACAGTTTTCCTCCTATGCTACAAAGATGGTTTCTTCTGGACATGGCATAGCAGGAGGTTTGTTCTTTGATGTGAACTCTGGACATATCCTCAAGATGACATTCCTTATGCAGGGCCATCATGTACGGTCAGGGTGGGACATTCCTAAATTCCTTTGGTTTGAGAGGTTCATAGCAAAAATCATCTGTCAGCTAGATGATAGATGATCTAACTGATCTTTGTAGTACAAGATACTTCAAAGCCACTTATTGTGAGCTGAGTCCTGCTTTTAACACTCACTGGGGCACAAACTGGGTCTCTTTATTATTCAGTTGCACTCTATCTTAGTAATGTGTATTTTTTCCAATATGGAAGCAACTGAATCCCTTCTACATGAATAGAGGTTTGAGGTGCAGCCTGCAAAGGCTAGGCATGTCTGAATTTGCTTCTTTCAAACTCTTTGATATTTTTCACTACCCTTGAGTAACTCAAATTGTTTTACAGAGAGTGACCTAAAAATAAAAATCATAACTGAACATATATATGTATAAAGGAGCAGCAGCTCACCCTGAGTGCGTGTGCTTTGCAAGGTTCCCATCAGATCTGTAGGCTGCAATGGCCTTTCTGTGCCACCTCTGAGTACTCTGCATTAGGAAGCAGAAACTCCCTTCAGCCATGCAGGAACATGAATAGCTCTGCACGAGTAACAAGCATTTGGAGATGTTTATCGAGTACAACGTGGGCGAAATGTAAATGAGCACCGCCTGGGTGCTCGCACACGGAGCATGCACAGGCTCCTCACCACAGCTCCAGGGTCTCTTTATTGAATAGTCAAGTAGAAAATTAAAAGCAGTTTGGTATCAGCAGCAGGGAGCTCTATTGAGCTGCTTCTGGCCCAGTGTGAGACCTTCTTCCCTGCAGTCTCCTGGGCTTGGCTGTGCTCAGGCTTGGAAACCAAGGGGTGCACAGGCACCTGCACTTGAGAAGTGTTGTTGTGATTATCCACCAGACCCAGGTCAAGAAGAAAACAGTGTCTTTCCTGCCACAGACAGGACTGTGTGCCCTTTTTGCACAGGTGACCCTGTCAGGCCTGACTGGTGCAGGTTCTCCAACAAGAGACCCTGCCTGGGGACAGAGGAGCAGAGACAGATGGGCGATGGGTTCCCATCTGACACGTGCTTTCCCGGCGACTTACTCTATTTCCCGGTCAGACAGAAAGAAGCTAGAAAGCTTCATTTTCGTTTTGAGACCTTCACTGCGCGATTCAGATTTTTAAAGGAACAATTCTGAGGTCTGCGAAGGCAGGACTTTCAGCACAGGAAATTTTCTGAGTCACTGGGAAGGCCACAGGGTGCCACCAAACCAAGTGGTGGATGGAAAGCCCCTGCAGCACTCTTGGCCATTGCTAATGCTCTCCTTCCTCACTTCAGGCTGTGGAGGATTCAAGGGAGAGTGGGTGCAAAGAGTTTTGTGTGGTGCTCCTCACTGTTAGAAAAGTAAGTAGGCGTTGTCTTATAGGATCATGTAATCACAGAATCATTTGAGTTGGAAGGGCCTTTTAAAGGCCATCTAGTCATGTTCCTCAGCCCTCCTCTCAGGGAGCTGGCACACATGGGCAGCAGAGCTTGTGTGAAGGGTTTGGTCTAGGAACATGCAACTCTGTGTCGCTGAAATCCCTAGGTTGTAGAGTTTTCATATCCATAAAATTCTCCAAAGGCTTGCCGGACTCTGCGACTCTTCTCATTATTCTCACAGTAAAATCTCCTATCTACACCTTCTTTATCTCTACCAACTTTCAGTGACACATATTCCTCTCCTCCTTTTGGACTGCCTACCCAAAATACCACCACTAAAAAAGTCCCCTTGCTTTCCCTGCTGCAGCCCACTCTTCCTGTCTTGTCTTTTTGCACCTTGTCTGACTGTAGTACTGTCTAGTCTTATCCTGACTTCCTAGAAAGGTGCAGCATTGACTTTTCTGTCTTTAAGTTCCTACTACTCCCAGGTGGCTCCATCCAATTCTCATCACACCATCCAACACAATGTCCATGCTGTGAGTCATGGGATTGCAGCAGCCACAAACCTGGGTAGCCTTTTGCCTTTGTGCAAAAGATGCCTGTATCTGGTTCATGATTTTTATGTTCCTCCATCCTCTGCAACAAACAGAAAGGACAGTCTCTCAATCTGGTCAAGTCCCAAGTGCTCTTAACCATCCTGTTACAAGATGGGAGCCAGGATTTGGCAGCCAGGACCATGCTGGTGGTCACCATATCTCCTACAGTGGGAGACTTGCTGACTTAATGTATTTCTCACTTTCTCAATTCCTTGTTCAATCACTGTTACTGTCGTGCCCTCCTTTTCCTCTCAGCTTCTTGAAAGGCACTCTCAAAACCACAGCTTGTCTCACAAGCATCTTCTCTTGACCCAGATATTCTAGCTGACATTTAATTTTTTATTACAGTAATAGTGATGTGACTCACGAGCAGTTTAGAGTCAGTCTCACTTGTAGGTATTCATGGGAATGCCTACAGATCAGCAAAATTGATCCTGAAAATTCCTAAAACGAGCTATTTTCTCATGAGCATTCAGGTCTTTCTTGTTCTCACTTATCTGGAACTGATATGAAATAATAGTGTAAACACAAAAAAGAAGTTGTGATTCTGAGTGCTGGTTTGATACATGAAGGCAAAGCAGAATTACTTGTGAATAAGCCAGTAGGCAGACAGCACATCAGGTATGAGGCAGTCTGTTTGGTTTTTTGTTTGTTTTTTTTGCTTGTCTTTTATTTTTTAAGAAGATGAGTTACATCAGGAATAGAAAAACAATTGGCTGTCACATAGGTCCTACCTGTTTTCAGCTGAGAAAATATAGAGCTGCACTGGAGAAAGTGTATGAGAACGTGACTGTCACGCAGCTTTGCGTGCAGACAGCAGCTCATCAGGACTGAGGACAAAAATGAGAACTTTTGGTCATTTGCATCAATGCTAGAAAGCTGATATAATGAAACAAACAGGAAGTTCTATTACTTGTGAAGGCATTGATGCCTCTGAGAGCTGGTGAAGTGACTTTCCCAATTTTAGTAATACAGTTGTTGATAAGAAAGGGCAGAGTAGGTGATGGTTTTCTACGTCATAACAGTCGGCTTGTGAGTTGCTGCTAAGTCAGGTTTATAAGAAGTTGAGTAGAAGATGAAGAATATCTAGAGAACAATCTGCTACAGATATCATACAAGGGAAGAATGTCAGAAAGAGTTATTCCTTAAACCTTCATTAAATTCTTGTCCAATTTGTGGAAATAAAAGTTCTGTGTGGGAGCTATACCTAAGATGTATGCAGTCCATTAAAAAACAGCCCTTAGGTGATTCAGGCGAAATTTCTAACACAACACATACTAAGTCCCTGGTGAGATCATTCATTACCATGACCTTAATTGCTGAATGGAAATTTTATGCCCTCCAAATACCAGCCATCATGACTGTGACCTGATTGCTTCACTGGGTGCTTTAATCACTCAGTGTTAAGAAGTTCAGTTTTCCAACTCAAGGGAAGTTATTATCCAGATTTACTAATAGAAAATCAAAGAACTGTAGGGGTTGGAAGGGACCTCTAGAGATCATTGAGTCCAACCCCCTGCCAAAGCAGCTCCCAAGACGAGGTTGCACAGGTAGGTGTCCAGGCAGGCCTTGAACATCTCCAAAGAATGAGACTCCACAACCTCTTTGGGCAGCCTGTGCCAGTGCTCCCTCACCCTTACTGTGAAGAAGTAATGTGGGTAGAAAAATATGAATGCAAGTTGAATCCTTTGATGAAGAGTTCTATCAGATGATCAAAAAGTCAGGATTTCCAAGTCAACAGTGCATATAGACAGTGCTAAAGATCACATCCCGGTTCAGCAGCAAAGTGAAGGAATCAATATGAAATAGAAAAGCATTCTTTCACATGTGAAAGGGAGAAATGGGCCAATCAATATAAAATAGAAGTAATTAAATATAAGAAATGAGTCAGTGAAATTAAAACTACCTGGAAAGAGAATAGAGAGAGAAAAAAAAGGCATTTTTCAAAGTCATTGCGCTTTGTTCCATGAAACAACCCAGTATCCTGTAAAATACTAACGGTTGTCCCATAAGAGTTGTGAGGGCTGAAGAACTGAGAAATTTCATAGAATCATTAAGGTTGGAAAAGATGTCTAAGATCATCTAATTCAATCTCAACCCACCCCCACCTGCCCACTGACCATGTCCCTCAGTGCTATGTCTTCATGGCTCTTGAACACCTCCAGGGATGGTGATCCTACCACTCTCTGGACAGCCCGTGCCAATGCATTACCACTCTTTCTGAGAAGAATTTTTTTCCTAATATCCAATCTGAAATTGAATGACCACAGCTTGGGGTGCCAGAGTAGCACTGTATCTTGAGAAAGTGCACCTATGAGAGTGGGTACAGTGTCACACGGAGGTGGAGGTTCAGGGAAAATTATTTTATCCTTGCACATTCATGCACAGCATTAAAAAGATCACTGCTGCCATATACCCTGACCTGAAGACTTGTGCAGAGGCTTTGGGGAGAGGATACTGCCTCCATAGTACTGCTTTATCTCCAGAAGTGTTTTTAGCTGATGCTAGAAACTGGATCTTGAGCTAGACAGACCATCGTTCTCAGTAGAGCCACTCTTACTTCATTACATTCTCAGCACACTTTCCATGCGCGCATCCTTCAGAACAATCTGATAGAGAGAATCCATGAGCAACCCACAGCACAGAGGCCAGAGCAAACAGCCACCCGTGCGAGGCTCAGGGATCACTCTGCTCTTCAGCCTTTTATTTGCTTTAGTCCTTGTTCATCACTGTTAATTCACTGCTCAGCCCTCTGTGACCGTGTGCAGACTGATTGCACAAATATTTGCATAAAAAAAAAAACTTGTTTCTTGCATCCCTAGCTAATCAGCCCAGCCTGGCCTTTAGTGTGACCTTTGGTGGGTACGCAGGAAGCGATTGTGCTTTGCGCCCCACTGTCAGGACTGGTTCTCTGTTAGATCTGGAAGAGCTAGGGGACAAAAATAGCCCCAGCATCAGGGTCTGGGACTTCCTGCTGAGTGCCAAGTTCCCCACTTGCCAGGTCATTTCCTCAGCCACTTTCATTCTGGACTATGAATGCCTTTTTTGTATACTTGGCCCCACTTTTGACAGGAGAGGCACAAATCTCATCTTCTTACACCCTCCCACCTCTTCACCACACCTTTTCCAGAACAACCCAATATCTCATGGGAACCAAAAGGCATAGATGGGTACTCCCCACTGGATGGGAGGTTAAGAATTACAGTGGTGGGATAGCTACATGGTGAAGAAAAAGATGACAATAGGGCCACAGCTGAAGTTTCACATGTGCTGAATCTCAGATCACAGAATCACAGAATTGTAGGTGCTGGAAGGGACCTCTAGAGATCATCAAGTCTAACCCTCCTCCTCCCAAAAGCATGATTTCTAGGGAAATTAAGTGGTTTAGATGTGGGCTAAGCAGAAGGTGGGTCTCCATGTTAGCTGTCTGTGTTTCTAGTGAGAAAGCATTCTTGGAGTTATACCATGAATTCACTTGTGAAGAAAATACCAGGAACTAAAAACTGCTTTACTTTAGGTGAAAAGGCTAAAAGAAATGTGTTCCTTTGGTATGAAACAGGTATATTCCTTACATATAACTGATGTGGAGTCAGACTCTTCTGTAGAGTCCAGACACACTAATGCTGGAATAAAGGAGGCACTTCTCAGGGATGCTTTTTGATAACTGGGACAAAACACCATGGGAAGTGGCCAAACACGCCATGGTGGTGGTTTCCAATCTTTGTACCTCCAGAGTGATGCCATGCAGCTCTCTGCAAGAGATGCTTCAGCCCAGCAAGATGTCTTGGAACCCAACAAAGAGCAATGGAGCGAAGCAAGCAGCTTGTGAGGCCCAGAGATTACCCTCCAAAGCCAGCATCAGCATCCCCAGTAAAGGACCTGCCCCAGTTTTGTGCCTGCTGGAGTTCTAGGGAAGGTCTGGGGAGAAGGAGGTTGTTTGGGCTGGTTTTAATTTTGAACCCTGTAATGATCCTACTCATGTCTAGTCGCACATGCTCTTTAAGGAGCTGGGATTCCCCCACTGATAAAAGAAGTGTAGCACTCTCACTGCCTTTAATCTGTATCAGACTATTACATGAACACACCACCTACGCAGCCAGATGAAAAGCACCAGTAGAAGGGAACTGTTGTTTTGTGGGTTTTTTTCTTCTCAGAAATAAACAAGACTAAGCAGAAAAGCTCAGAGTCCAGCTTTATAAGTACTGACTCCTCCTTTCCATCTGGAAATTCCCTGCAGTTTTACAATAAACAAACTCCTCTCAGATATGCCAAAATAAAACGAACTGACATTTAGCACTAGACAAGGAATAGTCTTTTAGAAGCAGGGACTATTTGTAAACTGGTGGTTACCAAAAAAGACCAACAGCTGATCGAATCTGATTTTTCATTTAAGACTATTATAAATTACTTATTGGATTAAGAAGTCATTCACCTTATAATGTATGCTGTCTTTCAAGTGATTTTGTGATTGAGCTTGATAAAGTTCCTAGCTACAATAGGTTGCTTCTCTTTAGTCTGAAATAATTGACTAGATTTTGAGCAGTAAATACCACCAAGCTGCTGGTAACTTTCAAAAGGATTTTGGCATCATTCTACGATCATTTAATGTTTTGTTGTCCATTAAGGCCTCCTTCTAACAGGGAGGTAAATGACAGTATCGTGAGAGAAAACATTTTTGGTAGGAGTAGGTGTAAAAATTTTAGATCACTGTGAGACACTCAATGTATGTGGATGCCCTCTCCCTGGAAGCACTCAAGGCCAGGCTGGATGGGGCTGTGAGCAACCTGCTCTAGTGGGAGGTGTTCCTGCTATAGCACGGAACTGGAACTACATGATCCTTAAGGTCCCTGCCAACCCAAACCATTTTATGATTGTATAAATATTTGTTACATCTCACCAGCATAAGGGAACCACATAACAATCACAGAGAACACCAGAATAATAAATAACATCTCAATAATAGATAATATGCAAGCTTTTATTATTTCCTCCTGTTTTTATGCCTTTGAATTGCTAGGAGGAATTCTAGGATCTCCTGCAAGAGATCCTATTTGCTGGAGTCTGAGCAACACTGGCAGCACAGTGTGACTCCTTACCCCAGCTCAGTCAGCTGGAGCCCTGCTACTCATACCCACAGAATTCTGTGAGTTCCTTGCATAGTCTTTAAATGTAGATACCTCTATATTTTTTAATATGTACTAATTATCTGGTTTTTGCCACTTCATCTCAAAATAACTTCAGGGGAAGCAGCTGTCACTTTGAGGAGTGAAAAAAAAAGATACAGAGATGAGATCAATGAAGAAGAGCCTGCAAGATCAATCCAGCATTGAGTTGCATCTGTTTCCTTCCCATTTTCTGGCCACATACTGTACCAAAGCTGGTGGAACATTATCAGGTATTTGCATTTCTCAACACACTGAGGCTGCGGGGTTGCCTGCACAGAAGTTTAATGCAAAAACGTACTGTGCCTGGAGTGCACAGAGCTGTGCTTTTACTTTGCAAGCTCACTCTAAGAAAGCAAACTTAGAAGTTATGCCATTTGTCACTCTACAAGTTCTCTATCTGCAAAGTGACTGAAGCTGATAGAACCTTGGGAGAAAAGGTGATGGGAGTGGATGCTTTGAAATGTTAAAGCATCTTTCCACTTAACATGATTGCTGATTTCCAAGAAATAAGATCCCAAGTAGGCTATGGAAATCACGTTAGGAAGATAAAGCTGTAAATTCATTGTTTAAGTGAAAGGAAACTGCTAAACACGAGCCTAAGTGTCTTCAGGAAGTTGAATCTGTGAGAAGAATTATTTGTACTGGAAAAAAAAAAAAAAGAGTACCAGAGCACAAAAGTCAGCATTTTTAAGGGTGGAGTAAAAAGGACATAAAAAATGTTGGGAAAGGAGGGGGAAGTTTGGATTTTTTCCCTCAGTGTGTATGCATACCTAGAAAAATGAAGGCAGACCATTCTTGTTATTTCTGACAGTATCTGAAACTTTCCTTGCTTAGTCAGGCTCTTTTCATTCTTCAGAACAGTAAGCTGCTTGTGACAGTGCAGCAGCAGCAGAAGGAAGGGGCCTCTCCTATTTACCAGCATCCCTTTTAGGTCAGGCTGGATGGAGCTCTGAGCAACCTGCTCAGCAACCACATCTCCACTACTTGGAGGTGTTGAAGTTCAGATTTGTGGCTCGGGGGATGGTTTGCTCTAGATAAGAGCTAGCGTGCCCATGGTGTTTCCAACCATGTATATATATGAGGGAGTTCCTGGTGCTGTGGAACCCCAAGATGATGCAAATTGCCCTTCTTAGTAAATAAATGAGAACATTTCCTTTTAAACAAAGCACTTGCATCTTCTGCACTCATGTTTATCAGAGAGGTCCACAGTGTGTCATGCTCAGGAGAAAACCTGGGATGGGAAGTCCTATGCCCATATGAAATCTACAGATCTGTTGTCCCCATGCCCTCTTCCTCCCACTCCTCCTCCATCCCATTTCCTTTTCCTGTGACACTTACATGGCAGCTCCTGCACACACTAATTAGTATATCAAACCATGTGCAGACTACTGTTTTCAGTGTTATCTGCCCTGCAAAATGTTTCCTGCTTTTCTGCCTGTGACATTTCTCCAAGGTGCCCCTCAGCAGTGAAGTCCCAGCACAGATGTGCCAGGGGAGCCCACGTGTGCTGGTCTGCTTGGGAGCAATTTCTCCTGGCAGGGCACAAGCTTCCTAAAGCCACTCATTCTCAAAGTACTTAGAACAGCCCTCTGAGGTGGTCTGATGGGGTCTTTGCCATAGAGAGCCTTCAGGAAGGCTCCCTGGCCACACAAGGAGGAGGTGATCAAGGGTCTATACTTTGCCAAGCTTGGAGCAGATCAATAACAGGAGGGAAAAACCACTGAGAAATATGGCTGAGGTCTTTGAGTGGTGTTCAGCTGATCCCAAATCCCTTCTGCATGTCCTTGAGCTGTTCACTTCACTGGGGTTTTCAAACCAAAGGACAAGTTCGATGATACTGATTTTGTGGTTGACATAATTACAGAAAAACCTAAGATATAGTAGACAAATACAAAAGGACCACAGAGGAGCTTTGGGTAGCCACAAGAAGAAGTCCAGCCTCCTCATAAACCATTCCCTTGAGGTGTGCTGACACACTGCAAGTTAATCAGCTTTTGGCTCTTTTGTGGATGCCTTCCAAGGAGAAATTAAACAAAGACACACACACACATGAGAGAGTCAGATTTGAAGCTGCAACGCAACATACAGAAGGTACAAAAGCAGCTTCTCTGTATTTCTCTATATTTACACCGCAGGAGAAACTTGGCTGCTCAGATCAGAACATGTCATAGATGTTCAATTGGTACTTTGCTCAGCATCTGCCAGGGCTGAGCAGAATTCAGGTACTGATTCTTTGACTTTGCAAAAAAAAAAATGCCAACAGAAATGCATATTCTTTGAGCCACACCCTTTTCCTGCTCAACACAGACAGCTGTAATCTTTCTCACCCTGGGGGTGCCACCATTTCTTAGAATAAGAAGGTGTTTTCTCTAATAAAAACAACAAGAAAAAAACAACCCAGACATATATGTCAAAAGGCTCCAACCTATCTGCGAGCACAGCAGCAACACTACTGTCATGCAGCAGCCCCCACCTGCTATCCACATCTATTTACAGTTTTCAGCTGCCTTTTTTTTAATTCGAGCCATAGGAAATAATGACGTGAGTGGGTTGCAAGGTCTGGGGCTGTGCAGCCAAACCCATTCTTGCTGCGTCACACTCACTAACTTCAGCTTAGGCTGCAAGTGAGTCAGTGGCAGTAGTGTCTCCTGGTGAGGCTCCTTAGGTACATTACTACCTGCTGTGGGTAGTAATGTACTCCATCTCATCCATAGGACCCCAAGGATGCACTGACACCTCTTTACTCTTACCATACGAAGACAAATCTCTAATTGCCCTGGAGAAGTCAGTAAAGCCAAAAGTAAGGCTAAAGGTCTCTAACATGCACTGTGCGACCATTAATTGCAAGTGCCAGGGAGCTTTTGCCATGGCAAGTATTTATCCTGTGTGTCGGGTGACACAAGCTTTGATATTCAGGGTGAGAGACTTTCGCTTGAAGAGGTCATGATCAGGCACAGGACTTACAGATTCCCACCCCTTCAGGCTCAGTGTGCATTGCTGCATCAGTGCAGACTGAGGAAAGGCAGATTCCTACAATTTACAAAAGTGGGTAAGTCAAAATCAGTCGTGCTTCAAAGCACAGGTGTGGGATGCAGGTATTTATGCAGCTTGACAAAACAAAAGCAATTAATCAGTGTCATTCCACCCTATGACAGCATGGCACACATCATGCTTAGAAAAAAAAAACGAACACCCAGTTCATTGGAAATCTCAGCAACTGTCACTTCTGTGTTTCATTTCCAACAGCACTACAGGAAGGTTTCTGTGTTCCCTGCAGGGCATGTGCTTGGGAAGCCAGAAAGCCACACTGCTTCTTTTGCCACTTATCTGGCTTGATTGCCAAGGTGCAGTGGAGCTGCCTTGCACACATAAGGAGAAGACTTCACACAGACATTTTCTGGGGGAAAACTGAGCTGCAGTTTCATCACACTGCTCATCCCACAGCATCTCCCTTGAGGGATCCTACCTGTGATCAGTCATTCCTGGGTTTTGTCCCTGTCCCAGACTGTGATGCCCAGTGGCATCACAGCTGCTATCATGTCTAAACTGGGTTCAGATCAGGAACTACTGAGGTTTTTGATTAGGTACAGCTGTGTGTCATACCTGTGCAGGAAGACCTGTTCACTAAGATCTCCACCTTGTGCTTGGTCAGAGAGGCACAGAGCTCAGCAGCCCTCCATGCTTCTTAGCCTCACTTTGGCCATCACTATCTTGGAGAGGTTCCTGGGAAGGCAGAACACACAGGGAATCTGAGGTCTTCATTCTTGCTATTTTTGGTCATGATGAGGGGAACGTAACACTAACAGTGTGCATTTACAGCTGCAGTGGAACAGTGAAATGACAAATATTCTAGCAGAAACTACTCAGTAGTTTCTGAATGAAAATGGGGAGTGAATAACTCATCCTGAAAGTCCTTCAAAGACACCAGACCCCACCAGTCTCATTTAGTTTTTCTGTTTTCTGATCAAGAGAGCATAATTATTTTCTCCAAAAATCTCAAGAAAGTTCTGTGCTATGCAGTGAGCTAACGCAAAGCTGGACTCTTTTCTCCTTAATTCTATGTACAGCCTCAGTAAACCACTAGGAAGATGATATGAAGACACCTTATATGCAGTTCAACTTGCTTAAACATAGCACCTGTCTTAATAACACCCAGCAATTAAAAGACAGAAAAAAAATAAGCTCAAAAACATCTACCTAAACTCACTGAGGTGCAAAGAAATGTTTCCATTTACTTCAGTTGAATTTAGACAGAGGCCAGAGGGTTTCTGCTTTCTGCTATAAATGGTTCTTTATCAGATCTTTATTCTGCCTGCAACATCAGGACAATATATCTCAGGCCAAAATTTACATTGCTGTACCACTTGTGTTATCTCTATGGAATACAGACTAAACTTACTTGAAACGTTTGGTTTGTTTTTGCCACCCATGAAAGTGCTAGCCCTGTTTTCATCTCCAGTCACTGAAGATTGTGTCAAAAGCTTTTGAAAGTATCTCGAATGTGAAATCTTGACATCTGACCTCAACTTGTTAGGGCAATAACTGTGGGTGATGTGGACTTAGGCCATACATAAGAAGCAGTAATTCTAAATAGTAATGTTTTTCAGGTCCGTAGGGAAGATTCAGGGGCACCGAGAGGTGTTGTCTTCCATTTCTCTATGGAGGACCACACAACTTCCAATGTGTCACCATAATATCTTGTTGGCAAATGTATATGTGTCTTTATTTGGATGTCCTCACGTCAGAGTCAGTGTGAGTCAATAAGCATCACAGGTGGCATAATCCATTCCAGCATCACTGGAAACAGAAGGTTTTTTTCCTCATATCACCACCTTCTTCTGTTGGATAGTGATAGTGCCGCTCATCCAACTAGATGCCTAACTTTCTTCGTACATATATAGCTGAATGTATATCATCCAGAATAGGTATTATTTCCACTGGACAAATGAGAAATGAGAGCCTATTGCAGTTATCCTGTTCCTTTGCCAGAGTCTGAGAGCCAAACCCTGTAGTGTTTGATGCAGTTCACTGGTCTGCCTCTTCATGGCATGTTGGGTGTACACGGAGGATAGGAGTCCAAGGGATGATGTTCCTGATCGCAAGTGAAGTCTAGCAGTTACAAGAGCTAAACCTACATTTTCTCACCACCATACAAATGACTGAATTTGAAAGAAATTATTTCCTTGGTTAAGGCTTTCTTTTCTCTTAGCTTCTCTCCTGATTGCATGGCTCTATCTCTGCTTTCCTCATCAGCCAGCAGCTCATTGTGCCACACATTCCCAGCAGAGCCCAAGGTTACCCAGCATAACAAGAGGGATGGATTAAATGGCAGCTGGATGCAAAGAGCAACAGCCCAACCACCCCCAAAGAAGGCCGTGCTCCCTTGCTTGTCACAGCAGGGCAGGAAGCAGTGCCCTTCTCACAGACTCACTGCTAAAATGCAGCTGTGGTTATGTAGCTCCTAGCAGGTAAAAGGCAGCAGCTGTGCAAAGCAGAAGTCATGCATGCAAGAGCCCACGGTGGAAGGGCATCACTGTAAGTGAGCACTGTTCAGTGTCTGAAGGCAATACAGAGGACATCCTTGAGAACAGATTGCTTCAGAGGACTTTTTGAAATCTTTGAATTTGTAGCAATGTTGTAGAAACTCTCATAACCTGTGTGCTATGATTGTGTGATCAGCAGAAACATCACAGTCCTCAGTCCAGGGGCTGTGCTTACACACAAACCCACAAGCATCATGCTGTTTATTCCTCTGACTTCCCACTGATGCCACATTTTTCAGTCTTAACTGTTTGTGTTTTCCCCTTACTGAGAATTACAGTAAGTGGCAAATAGTTTCTTCTACCTCCTGTCTTTCAGGATATTTTCAGGAGCACAACTTCCCAGTGTGGTTACTATAGATGCCTCTTTACAACGACCTCAAGTAATGACAGGACTAAGACTCTAAAGGCTGGGGGAGTCCACTCACTCTCCTGTCTATTACCATGCACCTAACTACAAGTGACGCTTGGACCCTGATGAAGTCATCAGCAAAGCACTTTCTTTACGCCCATGACTCTTCTGACTATGCAATACTGTAGACGACTTCCTGAAGTTCCTATAGAGCAGCCTGTGAGAACGGCACGGGTCAGAGCTCTTCACATCACGGGCTCTTATCGTCTTCTCTGTGAAAGCCAGGGTTCAGAAAAAAGTAAGTGATTGCTGGCACTGAGACGAGGCTTCTGCTCAGCAGTGTTTTGCTTTCTTTGCTTTGTTGCTGCTTCTCCATGCTGTGCATTTGTGTTTCAGAGATGTAGCCTTTCATTTCAGAGATGTCTCACAGCCTAAAACTCCATGCAATTGATATGATACACAAAGTGCTGTCGGGTCTGTACTAATTAGAGTTCACTGCAGTTAATGGAGTCTTTGCTACCTGTTATCTTTACAAATTTCCTTTCCTAAAGGCACAGTCCTTTCGTACAAAAAGAATTAATTCCAATCAGAAATAAGCGATGAGACTGAAATATTTTGGCAGGATCCAGGCTGCTGAGATTTGACAGTCACGGCAGTGCATGAATTCTGAATTACTTTGGAAGTGCCAACAGCACCATTGTCATTGCTGGGTTTCTTTGGGCAGACCATAAGGAGAATTCACACCCAGCCTTTCCAGAAATATCAAGACTAAGTTGGTTTTCCAATAAATATTTTGGGATTTGCCTTGTTTTTCGGGGGCATCAAAAATGCTGAAATCAGGCTTCGTGGTATTCTCTTGCTTTTAAGTGGAAGCTGGTCTGCTGTTGCATTTAGTGTAGTTGCAGCATTAAGGAGACCACAAATCTTGTGATTAAGTTACAGGTCGGTAACAGTCACCTCACTGGTGGATGGGCGGAATAAATCAGTTTGACCTCCTCCCTCTGAGACTTAAAGTGAACCTAGTTTTGTTCCAAGAGCTTCTGAAGTCAGAGTGTGTGTTTCCTGTGCTGAATTGCATTTAGCACAGGGTAAACATCCTACCAGAGCCAGGCTGTCCTACTGACCAGATCAAACTTAACTTTGTTTCCCAGATTTAATTTCTTATATGGTCTTCTTGGTTGCTTTTCACCTATCTGGTAACTCTCCCCAGGTGTTTTTGTTTTTTTGTTTTTTTGTTTTTTCCTTTATGTTGCATGAGAAAACACCACAGGTTATGCATACTGGCTCCCATGGAAATTTTGATATAAAGTTTCATACTTTGCCAAAGACCAATGAGCATGTGAACTTAGTTTTAACCTGTTTTTCCTGTGAACATATTTAGAGCAGACACCATACCCATACGAGCAGTTCCTCAGTTTCCAGTAACTTCATTTGAAGAAAAAGGTTTCTTATTCTGCTCATTCACAGCTAAAAGGCAAGGCTTGTCTTCTACTGAGGACTTTTCCATAGTCTGTACAAAGGACGCTGCATTTGAGCAAACAGTCAGATTATGAATTGAGCACCTCTTCTGTAGAAGTTTCTGCCTGAAACTGCAGATGGCTCTTTCAGGTTCAGCACTTTCCAGACCTCTTGGAGAAACACTGAAGTTCAAGGCTCATCATGAGCACACAGATAGCGTTGCTGTCAAGGGCAATGTTTCATCTCTCTCTGGCTGCCATAGCAAAACTCAGCCACGAGTTTAGGGGATCATGTCAGCAGATGTAGTCCCAGTGCAGCAGCAACATGGCCAGAGTGACAGCTGCAGAAACATGAGGACACATTTCTGTGGCTGCTGTTCATGACTGCGACCTGATCTCAGGCAAGCTCAAAGTTTGTGTGCCTTCTCTTGATACTCTTCAGGTTTTCAATGTGTTATAGTGCATGCTTAGCTAAAGCAATGAGCAGTTCTGTGTTGAAACTAATATGTATTCTTCCATTTCCACCTGACTTTAGCCCTTTTCCTTCCTTGCACATACTTGGTGGCCTGTCCAAAAGTATCTGAATATCTCCACATTGCCCCTGTCTCTAGGTGTCTCTAGGGACAACTCCATATGTCTCTCTGCCGCACATTACTGCTTCCTCTGTGAGTGTGCCTTACTATGTGAAAAATCACCACTTAAATCAACTTTGGGGATGGTGTATATGGGGGACGCTATTTTTCTTAATGATGTCTCCTGTGCTGGAAATGTATCAAAGCACTGAAGGAGAAAGTAGTCAAGGATCCCATCATTTTGGCAGAAATTCCATGATCTTTACAGATGCCTTCTGTAGAGCATACCAGGTTTGACAGGATCTGGATCTTAGTCTATCTTTTGTTTGATCTTATCCAGCTTCATGAACTAAAGCTATTTTTATAGCAGGATATTCAGTGCAGATATATGCCATCAGACACACCTAAGGTTCAGCTATTGTTGATGCTGTTGGTGGAGCAGTGCATATGACAAATACATTTTCCAAGAAGCTAATATCACACTGTGGATCTGAAGTCCATAAACACAGAAAGTTTGTCACTGAGTCTCATATCTGGAAGGTGAAGTGGGTTATATTATTGCATAGGCAAGTAGGGTCTTACTAGAGCGAAGAGGATGAAGAGAAGTGGGAAATTCAGAACATGGTCTATTGTAAAAAATGCATAGTTTTCTTCAGTGTAAAGTCTAAGTGTTCCAGCCAATAATGAGATGCTCAAGGGTTTAGCCATTAATGAGATGTACAAAGGGTTGGAAGAGGTGGCAGCTGAGGATATGGACGAAACACAATAGGAGATTTAGCAGAGAGGAGAATGAGCTCACAAACACGTCAGAGATGCACGTAGTTGCAGAGAGGAATTTCTGAGCCTGGCAGTTTTTTGTGGTACAACTAAAGTCTTAAGGGGAAAACCCTGCTACTGGTACATGAGCTAGCTCTACGGGAGATGACACATTTGGCATAAAAAGGAAATCAGTAGTCTCCAATTAGTTGAGAGTGAACCGTAGAACAAGAAGGAACAAAGAAAATGAGTTTCAGGGTAAATGGAAAAGGAGGAAATATTGGGGTCTGAGTTCTAAGCACCATATTCAAGTTTTCTGTTAAAAATAGCATTGTTTCAAGAATAGAAAGCACTGTGGTTTTTATGAAACTTAGCAAATCCCACCTGCTGAGACGCAGTCACTTCAGCCAAAGTAAAAATCTTCTGAATAGAATCTAGCTAGAATTCTCAGAGACAAGCAATTTGTCAGTTAGCCCAAATCTGATAGGTTACATAATTATTCTGCTCATATTTTTGTCCTAGTTTTCCCCTTTAGCTTCTTTCACCAGCACCTGTGCAGCTCCCACATCACAGTGGCTCCTGTGCAGACCCAAAAGGACAGTGCCAAGATCACTGAATTCCCCACAGCAGAACCTAGCATCATGAGGTTGTAAGCCGAACACCGTCAGTGCGTTCTCCAACTACTGGCAGAGATCAATCATACTACCTACTCGTTCTTTTCAGCACTACTCTGCTCCGTTCAGACTGGAGAATTTCAGAGGGATGAAAGGGACAAGCATGTTTTTGGGATGCAGGGGCAGCCTATGACAATGGAGATGTCAGTGCAGGAAGGGGGGAAGCTTGTGTATTCATGAGTTTGAGCAGATGTCTTAGGTAATGAATAAATATTTTCTGTACGTATTGCTGCCTGGCGGCAGTGGCCATTCAGCATCCTCTGGCTTCCCTGAGAGCTTGAGTGACAAAGATGGTACAGGTTACCAGATGCAGATCTCCTGGGTCAGCAGTGGATTGCCAATCACTGATTGACTTGAGACAAAGTTGTGGAAAGCAACAGCAAGTGGGTGAAACGCAGGAGCAAACCATGGCAATGCACAGACCACAGATAAAGACAGACCCCAGGTGATGACAGGCTGACTGGTTGTGACCTGACTGGCAATGGAGGATAGGATCTGGCCAGGGCTCAGTAGTGAGAGGCCAACAGTACACAAGACACAGCAGTGGTTGGACACAGCTCCTGGCTGTCAATGAAACAAACCGAAGCAGGGAAACAGAGCCATCAGCCAGCCGCCATCCACAGCTATCTTACAAAAAAAAAAAAAAAAAAAAATCACAGAGAAGCTTACCACAAGGTAGGATAACTATGTGGTCACTAACATACATGTTGTCTACTTTTCCCTGCTACAACAACACTGCTCTATTCATATGTAACATTACCAGAGCCCAGGGGACTCCATAGCCTCTTGTGGGCCCAGGAGCAAGGGGATGCTGGGTGCCAGATACAGGCTACCACAAGCCATAGGCAGGGCAATAGAGGTGTTGGAGGTTTGGCAGGCGTCTTCTGCATGCAGGCCTAGATGACTGTGGCTCAGAAATAGGAGGAAGGTGTCCATAAGGACTGAGATCCTAAGATAAGAGGATGATGGTGCAGCGGGCTACTTCTTGTCATCATATTTGCAGCATCTCTTGGGTGCCCACCCAAGAAATGGTAAAGAGGCCCAGTATGTAAGCAAATAAAAGATCATTGAAAAACTGGGAGAAGAGAGCGAAGTTTATTGTGTTGAGACTTGGAAAATGGACCTCATGAGCCATCTGGGCCTCATGGCAGACCAGCACAGTAGGAAGCTTAGGCATGAGGGTTGAAGGCAGCCTGCAGCAGTCACAAAGAGTGGTGGCTACTATACCACCAGAGCCAACTCTTTGACACACCAGCCTATTTTTTCAAGAACCCCAGGGGGTTCTAGATAAGCTGCAAATGGGGATCACCTCTCAAATCCTCCAAGACTTGATAATTTTAGCATGAAGCAGCAAGAAGGTCTTGCCTGATCATTTTTTAAATGAGCCACTCAAGCAAGGGAAATCTTATTTGAATAGCTTCTGCCACTGAGTTAGAGTGGTGCTAGCTTTATGGAGACATCAGGCACAAATGCCTGCTTCTTTCTTGCTGGGGGAAGAAGAGGGTGTGAATCTGAAACACAAAACTTGCAATCTCGGGCTTGTTCCCAATTGTTCACTTTCACTAAAACTGCTTCACAGCCTTGAACCTTCCTTCAACCTTTGGACCCGACTGGCTTTGTAGTTTAGCCTCAAATTTGTCACAGATTCTGATGGCTCTCCAGACTAAATCAATTTCTCTGACTGTGACGCATTTTCTAGACAGTCTGATAGGTACTGTAGAGTAAATATACACTGATGCTCTCAAGGAGGACTTTTCTCAGTCACTAGTTACAAAGTTCCCAAAATCATAACTCAGGTTATCCTCAGAATCTGAAGACTGGGAAGAAAACTCCACAGGAATGGGGGAACTGAAGATCTGTTTTTCAGCTTCCCCTATCTACCCAGTCTCCCGTCACCTCATATGAAGCGCATATGTCTTTATCTACCACCTTGAATTATGTGGTTTTAAATCCTGTAGCTGGAGCTCCCATTTGCAAGTGTATCTTCCTGGCAGAAAGTTTTTCCATAGAATCATAGAATCATAGAACGGCCTGTGTTGAAAAGGACCCCAAAGATCATCTAGTTTCAACACCCCGGCTGTGGGTAGAGTCGCCAATTACTAGATCAAGCTTCCTGGAGCCACATCCACATCTAGCCTTGCCTTGAATGCCTCCAGGGATGGGACATCCACACCCTTTCTGGGCAACCTGTTCCATTGCATCACTACCCTCTGAGTGAAAAACTTCCTCCTAATGTCTGACCTAAATCTCCTTTTGTTCTATCACTATCAACCCATTTAAACAGTCGTTCCCTCTCCTGCTTTTATGCTCCCTTCAAAAATTGGAAGGCCACAAGGAGATCTCCCTGGATCCTTCTCTTCTCCAAGCTAAACAGGCCCAGTTCCATCAACCTTTCCTCATAGGAGAGGTGCTCCAGCCCTCTGATTACTTTAGTGGCCCTCCTCTGGACCCATTCCAAGAGCTCTGTGTCTTTCTTGTGCTGGGGGCTCCAGGCCTGGACACAGTGCTCTAGATGGGGCCTGACAAGAGCTGAGTAGAGGGGGACAGTCACCTCTCTCTCCCTCTCTCCCTGCATCTACAGTCTCTCACCATTCAGTGCAACACAAGCCCAGGATGCCCCATTTATGGAAGGATCACAATTCCAAGCCAGGTCCTTCATCCACCTGAATTATGTGATCATTTTACCTCATTCATCCCACAACAGCTTATTTTAGCAAAATAGTACATGTAAGGAAGTGGATATGTGTATATATGCCAACGGCTCCACGCACATATTTAAAACATCCAGTTGCTGAGAGGTCTAATGTAAATCAAACACCTTCCTCTCACTAGAAACAGTTGCTCCTCTTGAATGGCAGATGATAGCTGGATTATTATTATTGTTCTTAATGTCCACATAAGCCTTTCAAAACATGCAGCTCTGACAATAATCCTTCCCATAGAAGTATGATTAGAAAATTATTAGAAAAGGAAAAATAGGTAGGTGTCATGCTCAGCTGAGATACCTGACCTTGTCACAGATTTCACTATGTCTTTTTTTCTCTTCTGACCTTCTGTATCTAAGGTGAATTATTCCAGAGCCTTTCAACAAGTGCTTTACTCAACTGTTGTGCTTTTTCTACTTCCTCCTCTTCTATCTGAATTTTTTTCTCTTTTCCTAATAATGGTTATTTTTATCACTCCAACTTCTCTGTTGGGAATCAAAACAGTTTTACATGAATAGCTAATAGACATCAGACAACTGCAAAACAAAGACTTTTTTCTTTCTCTCTTGTTTTCACTTCCCTCTTTATGCCTCATTGTTAGCAAAAACATTTCAGACTCTTGAGGGAAGATCAGATATTGACGAAACTAGCCTGGGTGTGCAGCAGCAGCCCTCAGTGAAGCTGGCCAAGTCTCCATGCCTCCCACGATCCTCTTCTGTTTCATTCAGGGTCAGTTTCCAGTGAGGGTCTTTAAATCTGCTAAAGCAATAAGCCAACTGCAGAGACCAGGAGCATCTCTGGTGCTTGGTGGATGGTGCAGTTCACATCCAGATTAAGCTGCTCTCTGCACAGCCTCCTCTGGCTCTGGCTGCTCTCCTCCTGGCCACATGCAACTACCAGTCCCCTCATGCAGACTTGCTGCTGTTCTGACTTTGATCAACCAATTCAGAAAGGTAAACGAGTGGACAGTTGACCCAGATAAGAAAGGGGACGCATTTTCTGATAACTTACCACTTTGCACGCATTCACTGCAGGGTCAGGTGATGTACTGGTCAGGGACAATGCAGATAATTAAACAATGAGAGCCAAGTTGTTACCCTAGCATGGCTGTAATGTGAAACCACATCCTCACAGCATTCCAGATTCACAGCATCATCTCCCATGAGCTGTGCAGGGCAACTCAGTAAGAAAGTTCAATACTCCCTCATGCTGGGCAGGCAAGAGGACAGATCATCACCACACAGGCATCCATCTCCTGCACAGCAGAGCTGTAGTCCCTGCCCACAAGATGGGAGATCTGATTCTTAGACTGAATTTAATCAGACCAGTGTTTGAACTCAAATCAGCCCCTGTCCAGGAAGGCCTGAGAGCCTTTCCATTCCCCCCAGTAAACCAAGGAAGAGGGCAAATACAGAGCAGAACCATAGCAAGTCTTCTATAGTGCATTATCCTATTTTACTGTGATTTGTGCTCACACACTTTACAAGTCAGAGATGTTGTCTCTCTTCTGTCAGCAAACCAGGAAGATGAGTTGTTTTACAAATCTCAAAGGAAGGTGAGAGACATACATGTGTTGACTGCGGTTTGAGTCTTGATCAGTGAGACTCTGAGAACAAGCCCCAGTGTGCTGCTAAATATGTGTTGAGCTGCTGAAGCAAAACACAACCATGATCCAGTGTAACACATTATGGTGGGTAGTGATCCCTATCAGAACCATTGCTGCTGCAGAAAGGTGAGAATAGCTACTTTGGACAGTCTCACCTAAGCTGAAAGCTACAGGGCAGATAAGAGTCAATATTACAGGGAGAATATTCATTAATTTCTTGCCAAGTGCTGCTTTCTGATCTTTGATTTGAGGACGAAAACCCCTCTCCAAGCCTGGAGAGCTGAGCAGCATTGCTAGACTCAGATCTGGGCTGGATGCCTCAGTCAGGGCCAGAAGGCTGCTCCAGGTAGGGCTGAGAGTCAGGAGGAAGGGAGGGAGGGGACCAAATGAATCAAATGGACATCTTCCCCTCCTGCCTCCTGCTGTGGGGCAAAGGTGTGAACCACTGCTGCTGGGAAGGATCCAGGCTGCGAAACTGACAGCCCAGGATTTGGACGAAAACACCAAGCACGTGCTTTTTCTCTGTAAACGTAGATTCGTGCTCTTTGTCTGCCATGACCTGCTGGCTGGCAGATGGCTGTCGAGAATGTCGATCTCCTCAACCCAATATGCTGACAAACCAAGAAAGGAAAAGCATGCCTGGTGCAGACAGCTTAAAAAAGCCACACAGAACTCCTTTCTGAGGCTCACTTGCAGGTACAGACACAGGAAGGAGCTGTGGTCTGGAGGCAGAGCCTTGCCTCCCATCACCGCCTGGCTGGTGCGGAAGGGAGGTTTTGGGACCAGGCTTCACACCTCTTCCTGCCCCCAGCATCACCCACAGGCCTTCCTGAGGAGGAGTGCCATGCAGAGAGGAAGCAGCAGTGCTGTGGTTTAACCTGGCAGTCTGCTGAATGCCACACAGCCTTTTCCTCACTCCCCCCCCGCCAGTGGGATGGAGGAGAGAATCAGAGGAAAAAAAGAGAAGTAGAACTTATGGGCTGTGATAAAATCTATTTACTGACAGAAAAGGAAGAGAAAAATAACAGTTGTGATAATTTTATACATGTATGCATATAATTATAGTAATTATAATTTTCACAGAATCATTAAGTTTGGAAAAGACCTCTAAGATCGTCTAGTCCAACTGTTCACCAACCACCAGCATTGCCCACTAAACCACATCCCTCAGTACCACCTGGCCTAGTACCAGATCTGGACATTGGTGGCTCTGCCTGCGTCAGGGGGTTTGGAACATGATGATCCTGAGGGTCCCTTCCAACACAAGCCATTTTACGATCTCCATGGTTCTTGAACACCTCCAGGGCAGCCTGTGCCAATGCCCAACCACTCTTTCTGAGAAGAAATTTTTCCTAATATCCAACCTGAGCCTCCTCTGGCATACCTACATACATATATATACACATATCATGAGGGATGCAAGAGGAAGCCAAAGATCCAAGAACCCTAGAGAGCTAGACCTGAAGAAAAGGAGGAGCAGAGTAGGAAGAGAGGAGGCTAAGGAAGGATAGAAAAAGAAACAGAAATCGTGCCTGCAGAATAAGTCTCCTTTGGGAACCACATGTCTATGGAGTAAGCCTACCACTTCCTGCTCTGCACCATTGCCACTGCTCACTGGTAAGGCAGGTATCCCTGGGGGAAGCAGGCCTTCGCACAACCAGCAGTGAACAGGGGTAGGCAGTGCAAGAAGCAGAGTGCCTGAACACAAGCAGTGGGCCAAGAAACACATGTGAAGCCTGAGTGAGGGGAGGAGAACATACCTTCAGCACCTCTGAAAGGTCTTGTGGGCAACACCCTTAGGGTAGACTGTCTGTCTGTATTTGGGACAGCACACTACAGTGTCATGTCCCCAGATTGTCTGTTGCTATTTCCATTATGTACCATCTTCATTCACCTACTGTGCTTCACCTTGGAAGGGGAGATCTCCAAGGAACCTTTGTGTTATGTGGGCTCTGGGAGGTCTCATACTGGCTGGACACAAGCAGAGAACAAGCTTACCTATGCCACATTCCAGGTGAGATCTGGCACAGAATCTCTGTTGACCCAGAAGTCAAAACACTGTTTTTATCCCTCTGTGCAATTGTTTGTTTCGTGTCCTGGAGAAATTTTGTGGCCTCACTGACCAAGGGTGGTAGAGGCAGAAAAACCTAATATTGCTTTCTCTTACAACTATCACTTTTCTACATGATACTAGCTATTATATATACTATGCACTATACTTTCACTGCTAGCAAAAAAAAGAGGAAATAAATTCAAAACCTTTGCAACAGCCCTGCTGAGTACTATGCTGTCTTTCCCACACACAGCAGGGAGAATCTTATTCTTCAGCCATCCTTAAGCTGGGACATCTGAGGCTAAAGGGAACTTCAAATCCTCCTTGAGAGGACGTGAACATATCCATTGGATAACAGATGACCCAGCTCTCAGACAAGGAGATATGTGGCCCTCTGTCACTTGGCAGCAACAGGATACTTCAGCCCAACTAGTGAGGTGACCATTGCCTGCTAACCTCATCAACATGTCAGCAAGTGAGCAGAGTGTGGTTTGCCATAGGAGGAAGTGGAAGGTAGTCACAGAGCATGCTCACATCCTCTGGTATTCTTCCATAACAGCAGTGCTTTCTCAGTTCCTCTATATAAAATTCCTCTTCCAAGTGTTACCCTGGGAAACAACTTTCTCTGCCACCGGTACTGGGAATGGCAGGTACTGTTGCCTCTGCCCTGTCTGCCTACTTGCCAGGGTTGGAAATGAGTTCAATCGGAAGCTACAGTCATTGAATGGTTTCTGACTGTGTTTGGGTACTTGTTGCAAATGAGCTCCACTTGTTGTGGACCAGGAGAATCTCTCTTGGTGCTTATGGCTGTGGCTTGCACTTCACAGCTGTGAGGACTGCACAGCCTAATGCACCCTGTGCTTCTTTTCTCATATCATATTTATCCTACAGTAACTGAACTAAATCATGGAACCTGAATGTCCCACAGATTTGAGGCACTCTGGTAGGCATTCAGAGTGGAGCTGCTTATGCAGTCCCAGGGAGAGGAAAGAAAGGCCCCATCAGTTTGTCCACCCTGACAGAGACAGTCTAGGTCCTCACTGCCCTGGGAGCGGACTGTTTCCCCTTGGTCTGCTTGAGGTTGGCCCACGCAAACAACAAATAAATGTTCATAGGCTGACAAAAGGTACTTTCTCCCCTGTACGAACACAGGTTGAAAAATTGTTCATGCAGAGTGGATCAGGAGGGCTCATGTCCATCCTCAGTGTGATGGGACTCAACTTCTATCAGCACGTCTTCTCTTAGCAGAGTTACCTGACTGAAGTAGGTATCCACCACATTAGTGAATGTCCAAAAGATTAACCCAGGCCAAGATCTCTTTTTATTAAGTATATTCTGCAATGGAAACTTTCAACTCATAAATACAACAAATTACAATTTTTAAGACAACTCAGTACCGTTATGCCATACTCCATGTCCCTCTCTTCAATTGATAGGACATTTCTGTGTCAAAATCGTCGTGTGTCTTTTCAAGAAATGTTTCTACTAGCTCTGCCTTAACCAAATGCTAGGTCTGCTCTTGTTTAAGGTTGCCTCGTAAAGGTGATGTTTTTAGTAGCCACTCCTGTTCAATGAACATTAAATTTCTTCACCTCCATTTCTTAAAAGTGTATACGTTCTTCTCTTGTTGTCATCCTTTAACTACCCTTATTTCCTGTTTGCTTTTTTCTGAGAGCTATCAAATAGATGTGGTAGGCAGTTCCGTTGAATTACAGTGGTGAATATTAAATAGCACTAAAGTTTATGTTCTTCATCTGCAGCTATTCAGCAAAAGGAGAGAGATGTGAATTACATGTGAGTACACACCAGTGGACAAATTCTGTTTCCTGTATTCTGGATAGTCTCTTGCACAAAAACTGCCTCCACCCACTTCAGATGTTCTCTCATCTGATCAGAAATGGTAAGTTCTTCTACAAGCCCATCTCTGAAGTCTCCATAGTTTACATTTCTTACTACTGAGTTTGAATAAATAAATAAATAAATAAAGGAACAATAATGCCCTTAATTTCCTCTGCGAAGGGATTTTAGTAACTGATCAGCACCTCTGTCCTGTTTTATTAGGGTTTATCCCCACTACCCCATCTTAGTGGATAGACAGGCTATAGTCAAGAAATTCCTTGTGAGGAAAGGTCCTTTTTCCTGGAACTAAATCAAACCTGGCTCCCTGGGGATACTAGAGGACACCAGCAGGTCTTGGAAAATTCTTAGGAGGTTTAAGACAAGCATCCCACTTGTTCACCTGCCACATCCTCACACTTATAGGACTACAGCCTTTACTGACACACTTCAAATTGATGCAAATGCTAACTTTCCATCTTGTCTTCTGATTCACAGAAAACACCAGCTGGGAAAAAAAAATAATCATGGGAGATAATGCAGCCTGTATCACGGTGGGAAAGGATAACTACAGTATTTGCCCAGACGTTCCCTACGAAGACAGCAAGATACTTCTAATTGCTGTTTACAGCATTGTTTTTGCCATTGGTCTTCCAGCAAATTGCTTAACTTCCCTGCTTGCACTTGCACAAATCCGAAGGAATAACGCAATTGCCATCTACATTTTCAGTTTATCACTGTGTGATCTGATGTATTTAAGTACCTTGCCTCTATGGATTATTTATGTGCAACAGGATCACAAATGGACTATGGGTGAACAGGTTTGCAAATTAACAGGGTTCGTATTTTTCTGCAACATATACATCAGCATTCTGCTTTTATGCTGTATTTCTCTGGATCGTTATGTGGCATTGGTTTACGCTCTGGAATCGAGAGGGAGAAGAGGACGCAAAAAGGCAATCATAATAGTATGCTTTCTTGTTGCTGTCGTTGCAGTAATCCACAGCCCAATATTTAACATGAAGAGTATGCATAACAGTAACTGCTTTGAGACTTTACCCCTTGACAAAACACTGGCTTCCTTCAGCTTTGCCAGATTCCTATTTGGATTTGTCATACCTTTCACAATTCTCATTTTCGCGAACTACAAAATTTTCCAAAGAACAAAAACAAGTGACAGCGTGACATGTCACCAAAAAGCCAAAGTGAAGTATCTGGCAATTGCCATCATTGTCATTTTCCTGATGTGCTTTGCACCCTACCATGTGGTACTCTTAATAAGAGCCATATACTTCATGTTTCATCAGGATTGCCCATGTCCATTTGAAAAAAATATATATTCAGTTTTTACAGTGTTTCTGTGTTTGTCAACTGCAAATGGCATTGCTGATCCAATCATCTATATGCTGACTAGTGAAAATGTCAGGAAAGATTTTTATAGAAGTCTGAGAAGGTGGAAATCAAACTCATCCAGGCTCAACTCATCCATTAATCATAAGACTGACAGTAGCAAATTGAAAATGCAGAAAGAATCACAGCAAGGAGTATTAGGTGAAGAAAACAAAGAGATACCAAGTTCAGCAGTTCATGAGATGCACGTTCAAGAGACCTGTCACAATAGCAAAGACCCGGAAGGAGGTAGCTAGCAGTTTGTGGCTGCAGCTGGCTGCTGACAGCAAAGAAGTTCTCAACATGAGTTGCAGACTGCACAGTGCAGCAAACAAATAATTACATGCTGATGTCCAAAGAAAGGGTTGGGTTTTCTTTGAAGTACATGGGCCAGCAAGTCCTGGAGAATTCTATAGGAATGATACTTCTTATTCCTGTTTCTCTAATTTGATGAGGTTTGCCCATCAGTACCATCAGTGAAAACCTTGCTTTGCAAAGAACATGTGGAATAAACTGTGAAGTTTACTTTGACTCAAACTGAAGTCTTTAAAGCTTTTTTTTTTGGACCAGCTCTTCTCTTACAAACTGAGAATCAGTTTCTTCTTCTGAGCTGAACAAAAAGTAACACCCAACCTGGGAGAACAATGCAAGGCCCATTCTTCTGGTTGAAATCACTAGCTCTTGAGGAGGTACACATTCAGATTCTCATGCATGTATCCTGTTGTTAAAGTCTGTGGTTAACCAGTGGAAAATATAAAAAATGAGGAAGTCTTTCAAGAGCCTTGAAAATGTTCCTAATGCTTCAGTATGCAGTTTAATCTGCCTTGCATGTACTGAATAAACTAAAGGGCAAAACAGTGTCCTAGTAATATGTGCAAACAATGCTTCTACAGTATTAGTCACAAAACAGCACTGAACAGTCCTGAAATACTTTAAAAACGTGCGCTTCTACTGCTTGATATTTTACAGTTAGTGGATTTTATTTGTTTTGTTGTTAAATCAGGAAGGCACTGAAATGTTTAGAAAACATAAGCATTTTCAAGCAGAATCAGGGATAGTTTTTATGCCATCTCCAAATATTTGTTGAACTTGTGTTTCTTTTCTGACTATGACAACACTTCCCTCTCAGTATCAATCTGGATTTTATCATGCAGGATCTATACAAGAGTTAAAAGCCTTACTGACAAGGCAGGTCAGCCACAGCCCCTTGTCCTTGTGGATGGGAAGTCTCTCTGACACTCAGACTCTGCTGGGCAAATTTCGTTATTACTCCCTCCATTTTTGTTGTGTATAAACTACTGACAGCAGTATCCCGTGCCTTCAAACTTGAAATTACAAATTAAGAATCATATAAGTCGACCACCTGGCAAGGTTTATCTAAAAACCTTCATGTTTTTATGTGCCCAAAATTAAATATCACAAAGATAATGAACGAATTGCATGTTTATTTCAGTACAAGTTTCTAAAGTGTTCCATAGTGCCATTCTGCTTTATCTGCAATGCTGTACTTCAGTAATATTTTTAAATTGGCATTAATATCCACATTTCTGAATTGAACTGATATTAGCCAAGACTAATGTAAATATTTGTTAATATTTTAAAATTGTGGTACATATTTATGCATGTTATACTTCATTCTTTCACACTTTTGGAAAGAACTATTCTGCCCAAATGGCATTTCCTCAAGCTATTGTATTTATGACATATTTAATTTTTTGTACTATTTAATAAGTCCTCTGACATCTTCCTACAAAATGTTTGTCTCTTCCAAAGGAGTTGCCACAATACTGAATGTGATAGAATATTGCTCCTTGGAAAAATATGATATTGTTTTGTGATGTTCATTAACAAATTGTAGTTTTCTATTTTCATGTGCATCTCAGAGCTCAAACACTCTGAAATAAAAAGGAAAGAGTTGAATATCTGTAGCTTTGCTGAAAATCAAACTTCCCATTATGAAGAAAACAAGCAGTGGGCACTGCTCAGAACAGCCCCAGTCAGCCAGGGGGTTGTTGATTAAGCTCTGAAGACACGTATGCAAACTGCCTCAGCCTCAGGATTATCATAGTCTACATGTAAAACTTTGGTGAACCATGGCAGCAAATTTGGAAGAAACCAGCGAGACAGACTTCAGGATTCTGAACTGACTGAAATGGATGCAAATGAGATATTCACCCTGATGACTTCAGAAATAGCTCTGAGTGATGAAACCTAACTCAGAATCAAGGTTTCAAAGCTGTACACAATCTTGTATATCTATATATTTTAATCAAGACCATGTGGCCTTCCTACAGGACATGCTATGGGACAGGTCTTTTAGGAAATGTCCTCTATAGAGAAAAAAGAAGCCAAAGTTGCCTGTCTGTCTTACTTTCATGGAACAAATAAGGGTGGGAGGTTTGTATCAGAGAAATGCAGTCACGTTTGGTGTGCAGGGGAAGCATACGGACAGCGGCATCTCCCAGCATGGCTTCTGCAACTAGAGTCAAGAGATGAGGGTATCCCTGACCTTTCCATCTCTTTTACTCTCTTTTGCGGTGCTTTACATCCCTCTGAACTCCTTCCCATTCCCTGCACAATCAAGCTTTGCACAGGAGAGGGCGCTTCTTGTATTCTGTTTGCACCAAGGATGCAGTGAGACAGTTCTCAAGTGAAAGGAATGTGAATCACAAAGCGAAATCTGTTATCCCAAATTACGCTAATGCTGGTGTCCTGGTAATTGGTGTTAGCTGCTCTTCTCAAGAGCCATTAGTAAGGAAGGACTGTAAACTCATCTCTCTGTTTCAGATCACTGATAATTTCTGGTGTCCCTTACTCGGTCCTGTAAGAAATTCTCAGAGATAAACAAGCAAAAAAAAAAAAAAAAAAAAAAAGCCTTGTAGGCAGATAGAAAGTCTGCTGAGGTGGGGCAATAAGCTATGTGGTAAGAATTTCACAGAACATCATATGAATATCATCTACACAAGCAACCGCAGAATATGCCTTCTCAGTACACCATTAGACAATCCATCCTGTTTGGCAGTCTCAGTCTGTAGCAGGGCACGTACATTACAACCTATCATCACAGAGCATCCCCTGCATGTTCAAAGGCCTTTCTTGAAACGCTTTCTTGAGGGAGGTGAAGAATCAAAGAGCAGAGATAGTGTGGGAAAAGGGTGTTGTATGACATACGAAGTCCTGAAAAGCTTTGTGAACCTGAAGTCACAGATGTTCTGAACAAGTATGCAAATACCTACATATTCAAAACTGTTTCTTACAAATTCTTCAGTATGAACCACAGTTGTTCATCTGTAAAATGGAACACTTCTTCCCTTGAGCACTGTCTGTCTGCTTAAAGCACAGGAGATGCTAGAAAGAGTGAGCAGGGGCGTGCTGTGTGCCTAGTCAGTGCTTACTGCAGCAGGGCAGGGAGCTGTGTGGAGGTGAATATAAGCTACTGAAACACAAATTACATTAAGTCAGCACTTTCAGAAACAGCTTTGAAGCATTGTAATTGCTTCTGTCTATTCATAAGCTCCACGGGAAAAATATAATAAAAAAGGGGGGGACTTCTGCTAGTGACATGGTTCCTAGGTCCGCGGGGATTTCACAGGGATTGCTCCTTAATGGGATGTTTTAGAGTTTAGAGGAGTTTGGTTGACTTCTGAGGGTAAGAGAAAGTTAGTAGCACGATACCATAGTGTTTTCAGACTGAAAATACTCAAGGCCAATCACTCACAAAGCTTGTAACATCTCTCCATCAGTAATGCTAATAGCACTTGATGTTTCACCGTCTGTATAGAGCAGGTTGCTGGTAATAACCTTAAAAATCCTCAGTGCTTTGAGATCTATCAATGTGGACACTGCCACTCAAGCTCTTTCCTTCCTAGAAAAGTTTTTGAAGGTTGGGAAGCGCTTTCCTAGCAGCAGGTTTCTGACATGGGTCTAAGAACAGTGTGGTTGAAGCAACAGCACTGTCCCCTGTTTGGTTGACTTAGGGTTGTTTTTTTTTTTGTTTGTTTGTTTTTTTGTTTTTTTGTTTTATGCTATTCTTAAATACAGTTGAGGACAGGACTAGGATCACACTACCCACTACAGGCACGTTTTATTACTGTATGCTTACCATTTACCAACAACTACACAATATTTTGTATGCAGGACATTTGGTAAGGTATTAAAAAAATCCTTTAAGTTTCCATGTAGCCCCATGCATGGTTCCTGTCCACCTCTAATTCTTTTCTTTGTATCTTTCTGAAATGAAGTAAGGCTTATGAAAACTAATAGTCCATAACTCTTGATGGAATGATGTGCTTAACTTCATTATTTGCAATTGGAGCTGTGTCCCAAAGATATGAAACACACATGTCTCAAGCTGAACTCAGACTGAATACGTATTTGCAGAAAGGAAGGAAAATATGCTTTAAATGTTATAATGGAAAAGATTTGTGGGGGAAGGAAGGGGCATTAGATAACTCCAGTGCTCCAGAAAAGCAAAACTGAAGGTGTGTGATCTCACAGCACCACCTGCTCTGAGGAGAGCTGTGGGCCCTGCTTGCTTCATTCAGGGACAAGTCACTCACTCTTCCAACCAGAAATACTCCTCTCTCACAAAAAGCTAGAAACTGCATTACATCTTTATCTCTTTGTTTTCTTACCATTCAGTTTCAGATACTAGAAACACTTAGTCAAAGATTCCAAGATGAGAAATGACACTGCACAAGGAAAAATCATTTTCACTGAAGATACAAAAAACCATTAAAAACAAAGTTAAACCAAATGTTTGAAATCACCCTTCCTGCTGTGGAGGTAGTGTAAACTGAATGTGAATCTGAAGGGTTTTTGCTGACCTGGGGTCAGTTCATAGCAGCTTTAAACCTTCAGGATTTAGAGGAAATATTTTTGATGTAGAAACATAGCTTGGACGTATCCATTACAATGTAGAACCACGTTAATGTATAACTCCGACTTGTCAGTGTGTTATTATGTGTCAAAGTGGCTAACTCAAAGAAAAGCTTTTATGAGAGCAATGTACTTGGTCAACATATCAAAACAAACTCCAGATCATGAGCCTACTGCTCTACTGTGAACCATGCAGCAGGAGTTTCTGATTTCAGAAACGATACTGAAATTTAATTCTCCTTTTCTATACTTCCAGTTTTTATTGTTCTGGGTAAGTTTATTTCATCGGACAGTTCAAACCCAGATCCTTTTCACGCTCCAGCTGCTGTTTCTCCAGGAGCTCAGTGCAGGCACCAGAGGGCACCAGACTCTTTCCTATCTGCCCCGATGGCCTTGGTGGACTTCAGAGTGAAAGAAAAACAGAATGTTTGGATCTTAAGTTGTCAGCCCATAACCATACGTTGTTAAGACTTTGTGCTGCTAGGTGAAACAGCCCGTGTGTGTGTGTGTGTGTGTGTGTGTGTGTGTGTGTGTGTGTGTGTGTGTGCTTGCGATTCTTATGCAGAGAGCTGCTGAAGTAGATTGGGTCATGGTGCTTATCCAGATAAGGCAGAACCACTTATTCGTATTCAAATGGTGGCTGTGGACAAAAAGAAAAAGGAGAAGCAGAAAACAGAACTGAAAACAAGAAATATCGTGCAAAGAAAAGGACAGAGCCGATTTCCTTGTATCAGACAATAAAAAACAGAGAGCGGTGGGGCTTGCCAGGATCCGCATCCTGGAGAGGACGTCAGGGACAGAGGGAAATGCACCATCTTCAGCACTCAGAGGAGCCAGCTGCTGCTGGTACCTCCACACCCAGCGTACTGTGAGCAGTGCTGCAGGAGCCCCTCTGTGTCTGTGCCCAGGCACACTACTGCACATTGCCCTGCACCGCTGCTCCGCGCAGCTCCTGTGCCTTCATCGCACGTGGACTGGCACTCGGTGCTATTTGTTAGTCACATTAAGCAAGGCCGATTAAACATGCATTATTCTGTTAACCTAAGACATTTGGAAATGATTGCTGTCACTGGCTACTGATAGAGCAGCAGGAGACGTGAGTTAAGGTCCCTTTATTGCTACAGAAGTCAGGGCTGTCATTCCCATCAAGGCACAGGACTCAGAGCAGAGAAAGAGCCTTGCTCACAGCCTCTTATCTGTCTTCATGCTCATGCCTCTAATTGGGTTAACCCTTTTACCAGATAAGTCAGACAAGCATTCACAAGCATTACCTTAGGGGAAAAACAGAGAGAAAGAAAGAGAGAAAGAGAGAAAGAAAGAGAAAGAGAGAAAGAAAAAGAAAGAAAGAAAGAAAGAAAGAAAGAAAGAAAGAAAGAAAGAAAGAAAGAAAGAAAGAAAGAAAGAAAGAAAGAAAGAAAGAAAGAAAGAAAGAAAGAAAGAAAGAAAGAAAGAAAGAAAGAAAGAAAGAAAGAAAGAAAGAAAGAGAAAGAGAAGCTGAAAAATTACTTTTAAAATATTACTTTCCATTCCCTAGTTCATATACACTTTCTGTTCATCTTTGGATGCCTTTTCTAAGTTATAATTGCTATCTTCATACTTAATTTAAGATGTATTTTTTCTTACAGACTGCAATTCAGATAAGCCACCATCAAATCAACACTGGCAATAATTTGTGGATACAGTATGTTTTACAGTTTAACCTATCAATTCACCAGACTATAAAGCAAAATTGGGAAACAATTTGAGCACTCCAACATGTCATCACACCCTTCATTTACTAGTCATTAAGGAAAGGAACAATTTAACTTGCAGATAAAACACTTCTATACTGGTTTATCCACAGCTCTCTTACTTCTGGAGTTCTACTCTTCTCCTTAGTAATGGTGGGCCAGAGGAAAATCCCACTTCTGTTTTGGAAAATGTAAGATAACGAACGCTGTTAATGGTTGTTATTGGGGTCTCATTTAGCAGAACTAAGTGATTGTGTAGGAAACTCAGCATTTGGGTTGTTTTTTGTTTTTTTTTACTTTCCTCCCCTTGTGTTCATGGTCCAAATGCCTCAAAACTATAAGGGAAACTGAACTAAATATTCTAAAAAGTTTTGCTAGCTTTATCCATGCTCTTCAGTTATAACCAGTACTACAGAAATTAGTTTCCCATTGTCATTGTAATTTTCAGGGACACAAATTCTCAGCAGAGCACAATGCCTCACAGAAGGCTGATTTCAAGAGAAAAACACTGCGACATCAAAAGATGCAGAACAGCAAAGGTGAAAGCCTCAAATCTGACCTGAAGGATCTGAAAGCCATACTCTAATGTATGTTCAAGGATATATGAAAAAGGAATTATTCATTAACTTCTTCAGCTTGCAACTGCTTCAGGCTATTTTGTTCCTACAGTAGCTGCAGTTTTCAAAGGAAGGTAGTGAAGAAGAAAAGATCTTCATATGCACAGCACAAACACATCATCAGAAGCAGACTAACTCCAAGAAGAAAATATGGTACTGAGCTGGCTGCAAAGACAGGAATGCTTTGTGCAGTGACAGGCTGCACACATTTTATGAGCTTGGGGTGCTATTTAATAGTAGATGCTTAGTTACTATAGTAACTGTCATATCCGTAGTATTTATGCTTAGATATGGAACATATTTTAGGCAGCACCAGACAACACGTAATTCAAGGGTCCAAAATGTATGTTTACAATAAAATCCCTGTTACAAACTAAATAGGTGTGCTCCTCCAGTTACTAGAAAACCTTTCTAATGCAACACTTTTGCAACAACAAAACAATCTTGCCCCTTACAAGCATGGAACAGAACTGCCATGATAATCCAGAAGAGGGCTTAGAAGCCTTTAAACCCCAAACAACATTCAGTACTTTAAAATCCATTTTTGCTGACTGCTACTGCATAGCTTGGAGACTTTTACTGTTTGATACAAAGCACTGAGCTTTGCCATAAAGGTTGCTATCACAGTAGTACTGCCTTGCTGGGTATCACTAGAAAAGTCTTAACATAACTTTTTATCATCTCAGCTTTGCTCCTACTGCAAATATCCTACTGCTGTCATGAAGCCAGGTATCATTGTTGTCTCCTGCCTGCCAGCTCACAACATATATCACTTGTGTCTTATTGACACACACATTTCTGTGAAGGGGTCTTAACTTCAACGTGACCATGTAAGGAAGGCAGGCTGAAAGAGTTCGCGGACTAGTAGAAGCCTAACAGTTTTCCTTTGTCTTATTTCCGCTATATTTCATTCCCTGCAGCCAGAACATATTAATACCTTTCCTTACCAATTTATATCAGTTCCAGAGAGCTACTAGCTGATAACAGTGATGGTGGTTTTAGCACATGGGGTTTCTTAGTCAGATCATAGAATCATAGAATCATTTGATTTGTAAGGGACATTTAAAGGACATCTGGTCCAACTCCTTTGCAAGGAACAGGGACACCTGCAGCTCCATTAGGTGCTCAGAGCCCTGTCCAGCCTGACCTTGACCACAGACCGGGTATCCACCCCCTCTATGATCAACCCACACCAGTATCTCAGCACCCTTACAGTAAAAAAAACCTTCTTCCTTACATCCAGTCTAAATCTCCCCTCTTTCAATTTGAAATCATTTCCCCTCCTTCAATCCCAATAGAGCCTGCTAAAGTTCTTTTGAGCTCATTCTCTGCTCATTTCTTGGCTCATGTAATCTCTAATCCTTCTGGCTTTCTTGTACACAGATCAGAACCTAAGGCCTGAGGCTGGTGGCCTGAGGCAGACAAATTTCTGCCTAGGAATGGATTTGCTCTGCCACAGCTCATGCTGACAGCCACATACCCTCCCTGACATCACCTGTCTGCTACGGCTCCTCAGTTGCACAACAGCTGAGCCAACACAGCCAGACAAGCATTGCCCAGGTCAAGCACCTATTGGCTGGGGCACATATTAGTTGATGCGATGAGTGCTCTGACTACTATACTCATTTTCTAAACCACTAACAGTGCCAGTGTCACTATCACTCAACATCAAGCTACATTAAGCCTATCGGTGCACAGTTCAGATAGATTCTCCTCTTCCTCCTCACTCATTCACTCCAAACTCCATGTGTGTTCCACAGGCACTGGGTACCCCCATTCTTTGTTCAGCCCCCTATTGCAGATAGAGGTAGCATCTCTCCAGGCTCAGGGCAGAGACAAAGGCTTTCCTGAAGGCTAAGCAGAACTTGGCTACATTTTGTGTTGCACACATTAACACACAGCAGTAACAGGAAAACATTTTCCCTTAGATCTTCTCAGCTTTTCAGTATCTAAAGGAAGTCTATAAGAAAGAAGGAAACAGACACTTTAGTCATTCAAGGCCAAGCTGAGCAGGGCTCCGAGCACCTGATGGAGCTGTAGGTGTCCCTGTTATTGCAGGGGAGTTGGATCAGATGGCCTTTAAAGGTTTCTTCCAATTCTGATTCTATGATTCCACAAAATTTGGAGTGCTGTTACTGCAGGCTGCACAAAGTGAGGCTGTAGCTGAGCTGCTACAACAGGCTTACTTCTTAGGAAACAGCCACGTTTAATTACCTTCCTTAGGCTTTCTTCCATATGCTCCTGGAGTTTCTAGGCTGAGCTCTGCTGCAGGAATGTGCTCGTCTGCAGAAGCATTCAGGACTGTTTCACAATGCTGCTTATTTCAAAGGTAGTCAGAATTTGCCAGGTTGGACTTAAAGGAAACAGAACATTACAGATGGGCCTCCTGCCCTACTCCTGAGCCAAATTAAAAAAGGCAAACATAACTTACAAGCTTTAATCAAACATTCATTACGAGAGAAACAATACAGACTCAGAGCACGTCCACGTTGTCTTTGGCAGGCAGAGGCAAGCAAGCTTTGTCCCAGTTCTGAACCACAGCCCAAACTCTTCCCCAACCACGCAGGGTCATGCTGGTGCAGCATGGAGCTGGAGCGAGCACACCTTGCCTCCCGACAGGGCTCGGCAGCAGCACCGCACTGACGACAGCTGCACAGCTTCCAGCTCAAGACTGACTCATGTCTGCTTGGCTCACAGCACCGGCAGTGCAAGCGCACATTTTCCTGCTCTCCTCGCCCAGCTTTCTGGCCCCCAGGGCCCTAGAAGCAGAGACAGAAATTGCTGCAGCCACACAGCAGGGCGTAGTGGAAAATGCTTCACTGTCGTCACAGTTTTGGGACTGGGACAGGACTCGCTCCTATCTCTCTCGAACTATTTGCTTCCAGCTCAAGCAACCTCCCGACTGACTTTCCTAACCTCTTTATCTGCAGCCTTGCAACCCTGCTGGTTGAGAAACACGGAAGTAAGCACCATACAAACAGCCAGCGAGAGGCAGTGCCTGTCAGAGCAGATGAAACATTCTCTTGGGGAGACCGTAGTGTGGGCTGGAAATCACATCAGTGCAGTGAGCCAACACAAGTGAGGAACCTCACTCTGCACGGATTTCTGTCTCTTGTTCACAGTCACAGAATTGCAGGGGTTAGAAGAGACCTCTGGAGACCATTTAGTCCAACCCCCCTGCTAAGGCAGGTTCACTTAATAAGTAGTAACACCACCGATCCTCTAAAACTATTTTAAAACCACGTTTTTTATAATCATTTGCAATGTGGAAATGTCATGGTCTGAAGCCGTACAAATAAACTGGAAACCAAACCTTTTGTTTTATTTATTTATGTGTTTTGTCTTTAAAAGCGCAGTTTCAGCCCCGCGCTCAGCCATTGAGTTCTTATTAATTTCTGTGGTTTTATAAACACTGTCCAACTCCACAGCAGCCTTCCCGTCACCGCCAATGTGTGGAAGCCTGGCCAGCCCAGCAGGGTCTCTACAAAAGGAGCAGCAAAGATCCGGAGGCATCAAGCGCAGCCCAGCACGGGAAGGGGGCTGGGGGGGTCAGCGGCTGCCTGCACAGCAGCATGGCACGCAGCTCACGCAGCCGGTACCAGGCAGCGCCAGGGAAGGAGGCCCTGGGAAAGCTGGCTGTCTGCTGGAGCAGAGGGCTGGGGACAGCCAGGGCCAGCTGCCAGCACAGCTCCGGCAGCTGCCGAGCAGCAGCATGGGCACAGGCAGTGTGCACGTGCAGCTCGTGCAGACTGAAGTCAGGTCTGCTCTGTGTCTGTACCAAGAAGAATGGGGACCAGGGCGGCATGCTAAGGATGGACCTGTACTGCGGCCCAGCTCAGCGAGGCCAAGGTGAAGCCCAGTGCAGTTAAACCAGTTCTCCGCCTGCTGCTTTCACACAACAAGGGAATTGCATTCAGTGACTCCCCATTGGCAGTTACACTTTCAGACGGCTGCCAGGGCTTCTAAATCCCCTCAGGACTACCACTGCCAGCCTCCAGTCCTGTCACAGATGTGCTGAGCTGGTTTGCATCATTTTCTCCCATTATACATGGGAGTCATTACATCAGCAAGCAGGTCACCGCAGCGTCTCACCAGGTGTAAGATCTCACATTTCTCCAGCAGCTTTGAGTACATATTCTGAATACCTTTTGTTTTTTGTCTCCTGCCATTTCAAACCAGAATATTTTTTTTTCCTTCTTTTTGTTTGTTTTCATTTTTGAAAGCAGCTGCCATCTTCATTTCAGTTTTCCCTTCCAGACTGTTCTGTAGACTTTTATTTCCAGTTTTGCTCTGTGCTTTGTCTCCAACAAATACAAAAGAGTTCAGGCAACCACCATTTATCACTTGATCATTTTAATTGTGGTGTTAACATTTTGTTTACTGAAACCAGTAGGTGGATAGAACACATTAGCTGGTCGCTAAAATTTGATATCTTTATCGCGTTGTGGTTACAATTATTTTCTTTACAACATTTAATCCTATCAGAGATAGTTTGCTTTCTAGTAAACTTTGGTCCGTGATGTTTTGCATCAGTTTGTCCAGGTATTTCCCTTCTGACTTGTCAACTTACGTTTCTCACATACGTGAGATGCAAGAGTTGTTTTCGCTGAGAGTAATCAAATACTGTCGCGTTTTGACTAAGCACGCTGAAGTTTTCTCCAGTTTTTAAGGAAAGGACTCAAAGGAAGCACAGAGAACCTTTCTGTAGTTTTCCTGATCACCCAACACAGTTTTTGATCTCTTATTTCATTGCTTGTTTCGCCAGAGAATTTACTGGGGAAAAAGCAATAAATAAAGGTGATAACCCGTCACTGTAGCTCAAAGCGGATGGGGGGGAAAGAAGATAAGAGGGGATATGGAGGCGATGCTGTCACCAGTCAGAGCAGCACCGCTGCACTTTACTATAGCAGCGATCCTGCAGGGAGCAGGAGGCCCAACGGAGTGCGCAGGATTTCACGCGAGATCGCATCACAGCTATCAGACAAAAGTGTGGCACAGCCTTCCCGCGGCGACCCCTCATCCCCAGGCCCGCTTTCTGCTCCCTCCTAACTGCTGGGGCACCGAGCTCCGTCCCTTCCCCACCCGCGGGACGCGTCCTCCCCGTCCCGTGCCCGCGGGGCTCAGACAGGAAATGCCACAGGCCTTGCTAATGCAGTCACGAGGCCCCCGCGGGCTGCGGAGGCGGGAGGAGCCGGGGACTCTCGGCCCCGAGGGAAGCGGCAGCGCGGCCCGGCGCGGGGATGGGCTGCTGCCGGGCCAGGTCTCAACCTGTTCCCGCCGGAACCCGTGGCCGGGAGCCCGGCAGCGCCGCGGGGCTTTGGCTGCTGTTTGAAACGGGGGCTCCGCCTCGGCCCCCGCCTCCCAGCCTCTCACGGCCGAGGGGAAGGGCCCGGCTCCATGGCAACCCCGCAGCCTCCCGTGCGCGGCGCCCGAGGGGCGGGAGCGGCGGGGTGCCGTGGCAACGGCGCAGCCAATCGCAACGGTGAGCGCCGTCAGCGCGATTCGGCGGCAGCCAATAGAGACGCGCGGTAGCCCTGTGGGCGTGGCTTGACTCGGAAGCCCCGCCCCAGAGGCACGGCGGGGGCGGAGAGCGAGATCCTTTGTGGGGCTTTGACAATAAGATGGCGGGCGAGGGGGGCGGGGCCGGGCGCTCCGGTTGGCCACGCCCCCTCGCTCAAGCTCGGAACGGGCACCGAGGCGGGAGCCGGGCTCCTGCGCTGGGAGGAGGCGGCGGCGGCGGCGGCAGCGGTGGAGCGGTGAGTGGACGAAAGCGGGCAGGGTACGGGACCGCGGCACCGCCCTCTTTCCTTCTCCCGGGGCTTTAACGCGGGGCCGGCGCGGGCGGGGAGTCGGGGCCGGCGGAGCCCGCGGAGGAGGGAGCGGATCCAAAATGGCGGCGGGCGGTTCGCCGGGAGTGCGGGACGCTGAGGAACGGCCGCGCACGCGGTTCCTCGGGGAGCGGCTGAGAGCTCCCGACGCCGCTTCCCGTCCTCCGCCGCCCTCCTACCGCCGCTCCCCGGGCCCTCCCCCGGCTCCCCCCGAGCGCACGCACCGATGCTCGGCCCCGCCTCGGCCCCCGCCGCGCTCCCTCCCGAGCCTGCGTGCGCCCGCGCTCGCTCCCCGCCCCGGGCACGCCTCCGCCGCCGCCTCCCACCGCTCCGCCGCCTTCGCTGTCTCTGCTGCCCTGGTTCCCTTCCTAGGGGGACCCAGCCCCAGCGCCTTCCTCCTGCCTTTGTCTCGGGGTGTTCGCGTCCCACCGTGGGACTGTACGCACGCACGACGCGTGCCCGAAAGGGAGTCACTGCCTTTCTAGCTTCTCTTGGGATTTTTTTTGTCTCGTGTGTGCTTCCTCCTAAAGGCGAGCAGTGGCGGAACGTCTTTCCTTTCTTCTCTGTTGGCTCAACTGTTAGGAAATGCCTTGTGCTGAAGCAGCCGGTATGTCTTTCGCAGCGCGTTACTACCTCCCATCTGAGCGCAGTCCTGGAATGTGTAAGCTGATGCTCCAGC
This sequence comes from Oreortyx pictus, assembly GCA_036925125.1. Taxonomy (NCBI): domain Eukaryota; kingdom Metazoa; phylum Chordata; class Aves; order Galliformes; family Odontophoridae; genus Oreortyx; species Oreortyx pictus. The sequence continues at coordinate 51,357,419 of JAUPFR010000006.1, read as the reverse complement.
AAGAATTGGATCAGGTTTCAAGCACCTTATTTGTAAAGCAGGCTGGGAGTTTGTCACAAACTCAAAAGCAGCATTTTTTGTGAATGACATGGTGCTGTGCTTCCTGTGCTACTATTCCAACAAGCAAAAAGCAAGCAGCTCCCCTTTTTTTCATGCTTCGTTATCCTACAAATAGTTGTCTCCTTGACAACTTCTTTCCTACAGCTGTTTCAAACAGCAGTTAAGATTTTGGCACAGTAAGTTTGGCCTTGTGAGGTAGCAGCAGCAGAAAGGAGGTGATGGGATACAGCCAGTCCAGATATTTCTTCTTGGACAGAGGCAAATCCTGTCTGAAAGTAAGGGGGGACTTGGAACACCTTGCATCCAGAGCAGCAGCAATCCAGCTTGCACGTACGAGTAGGATTTACATAACAGCTGATACCTTTTGGAGCACATTAATATGTAAATCAATAGAGAAGCATACTTAGCATTTTAATTAATTAAATTTTAAGGGTAGCATTCTCTTGAGATGAGTACTTGCTGGAGATGGTGCAGAAAAGTCGGGTGTGGTTGTTTATTTGTAAGGTTTTAACTGAATTTGATTGTGGCTATTAAGATTTAAAAATTACGAAGATCTTTGGTTCTGAGGCACGCTCATCGGACAGCAAAGAGAATCTAAAGAAGTAGTTGCTGTGGTGGACGAATTCTTCAGTACATGTATGCTAACGGTGGGCCGTGTGGTTTGTTTATTGCTGTAGGCAAGAACCAAGAATCACATGTGGCAGGTCTTACACACCAACCCGCTGCAAGGGAAAACCATGTCCTTCTTTCCTCTGCTAATAGGTCCCAGGCTGAACTGATCTGCCAGCATTCCCAATGTCCTTTTGTGTTTGGATATGATAGTGGTTTGTCTCCTGGTTTTCCCATCAAAGGTCCCCTCTTGTATCAGCCTACTATTCCAGGAGGCGAACAGCCATACTTACTTCCTCTAAAACTGTCTAATATCCAAAATAGCACTAGAAAATCTTTTCATTTGTTGTTCTCATGACTGCATCGTCTCTATGTACAGTTGTTTTTTCATTACTTTTTTTTTTTTTTGGTATGGAAAAAGCTTTGTTCTTGTCACCTACCCAGAGCATCTGTTCAGAGATTCACATGGTCGCTGTATGGAGAGCTCGCATTTTGTTTACAGAACAGGCTGAGTATACTCAGGGAGCAGAAGCTTTGGAACTTTTATAGCATTATGAGGTGATTGATAAAAATGAGGAGTACAGACTGAGTGCTGTGACGTCTCACTGGGGCTGTCTCAGCACCCTCCCTCAAACACTGCTGTTAGCTCAGTCTCTAAGAGAATAAGTTGGTTGAAATACAGTTTTTATGATGTGACAGTGCTTTAGTCTTAATATTTTGGAGCCGTGTCAAAAGATTTTGGCTTGAGAGTGTTTAAGGTGGCTTTTTTAATGTAGTGTTTTAATATGCAGCCCTTGAACAAAAACAGATGGCTTTCTGGAAGAAAAAAAAAAAAAAAAAGGGCCTTTGTCAACTGTTTCTTCCCCTCTCCCCAATTTCAATTTTCAGTTTTAATTACCAGCCAAAACAGGAAACAAAGATGTACATATAAATTCAGGTAACTTATTTATTTTCTAGGTATGTACTTCAGTTGCCGACACTGAACTGACTTGTACAGTCAGACATGTCTAGAACAGTACCAGAATTATATTCATATTTTTTCCTGTTAGGTATTTGTAGCCCACTGAAACAGCATTCTTTTTGGCTTTAGTTATTAAAGGAATTCTTGCACGTATTCGATACTTGTATTTGATATATTGAATATTGTTTGGCCTTGAATGTGTTTTGAAAACAGCCTTCCTAGCTAAAACAATTTCATTACTGTCATTACTTTCATTTTTGTCATCTTGCAAAGAAAATCTTAGTCATAAAGTTTCTGTGCTGCTGCTGAAGGAAAAACCTTCCTACCTTTGCTCTTTCAGTTTTGTACTTGTGTGCATATTCTTTTCCTCTAGATGCCATGGTGACGTATGGTTCTGTATAACAAAGGTGAAAATGAGTGCTTTTGTGATGAACTTGCTTTCAGTATGCCTTTCTACACATCTACACATTTATGCTTTCTGGATGATGGCTAAAGATTTTGTTTGCTCTTTGAATGGCAGAGACACTGGGATAAGGGGGAGGCTGGTCCAAAGGTCAGTGTAATAGCCCAGGACTTGGACTTAAATTGGCAGTGTCCTTCTCCTGTCAGGGATTCTGTGTGCATTGCTAGGCGAATCACCTTTGTGTTTCAATTGTAAATTGAGCTAAATAGTGTCATGGAGTACTGTGTGGATAGAGATGCTGAAGCAGTTGAAAAAGTAGAGGTGTATGTGTTTCTGAAATGGAAATTGGTTTTTCTGTCCATCTCCTGTACTCGCCTGATGCCTTGCTTCCTGGTGCTTGGTAGGTGCTGCCCTAACTATTACTGTATGGACTCTTGCTCAGTAGCATGGGAGAAGAGGAAGGACTACATCAAGCACAGTTACTGGTATGTAGCTTTATTCCCTTACATGAAACAGTGATCTTCTGGTATTTTGTGCAGACTCAGAAACAAGGTGATGAAGAACTGCTTGTTTATGATGTAAGATACTGATTGGAAGTAAATGTTATAATGGGAAAAGTATTTGAAAATTCCTGTGAATTCTGTGAAATGCTTGCAAATGATTTTCTTTCTTGCTCTTCTCCCAGTTTGCGTGTGTGATGTATTGATGTTTTCAAGTTCTGTGCTGCGTTCAGTTATTCCACTGTTGTGCCTTGGAAGGTGTTTAATTGTCAAACGGTAGATAGTTAAAAATCAGGTTGATGGTCAGTTGCAGTTTTATTATTCTTCACAAGCAAAGAAGTTGAAATAAACAGAAATTTGAAACTCTGCGTGGAACATTGATAGTTTGATGACAGTGAACCCAGGATGATCAGTAGACGCAAAAGATGATTCCCAGAGGCTGTTTGACATAGGGTGTGTATGTGTAAATGTTATGAATACAAGCTACATAAAAAATAATATAGGATACCCCAAGTAACAATGTTTTCATGCGTAAAGGTCTGGAAAAGGCACCGTCAAGTAGAAACTTAGGTTGTTTTTCGTAATGAAAATAATACAGGTATGTTGAGTTACAGGAGAAAACTTTAGAACTAAACTTCAGAAGCGTTTAATATACTGATAGTCTGTACAAAGCTTTTAAGAAGTCAGTTAAATGTGACCTTAAGACAGAGTTCTCTACTGTAGTCTGTGTGTATTATGATTTCTAAAGAGTTCTGTACCTTCTCTGGAAAGAAGTCTTTAAGAAACAGCAATTCAATAAAACATTAATTCATAGGTACAGGCAGCAACATAAGAAGTGTTGTACCGAGGCAGACCAAATGTTTATGTAGCTACTGTTCTAGCCTCACGTTTTCAGAGTAGATAAGAGTGCAATGTACGATAAAAGGAACAACGTAGTCTCACTTGGGAGCATTTTTACTTATGCTGAAAAAGCTGAAAGAGGTCTCTCTCTGAAAACGTGGACCATTCAGTAGCAACCAAACAGCCAGGCATTTACCAAAAGAAGCAGAATAAAGCACACTGCAACAATAGCAGTTTGGTCTTGACAGCTTTGAGCTGAAAACTGTTGTTCTATTTGAATCACTGTGTAAAAAATTCCCAAAATGTTAGGTTATAAACTCTAGGGGCAGAGGACTTGAAAGGGACATAACACAGGTGCATAAATGTAAAGATTAGGTCCTGGCTTTCTTTTGCATTTTAACTTTTGTAAGACTAAGTGAAATGACCTCTGTTGCATTTACAATCGCTTTGTATGTGAAGCAGTGAGCTGTAGTACTTTGCTTGCATGGAACACTACTATAAAAAACAGTGCAATTCAGGTGACAGTCTGGAGGTTACTGCTTGAAATTCCTAGCTTGGCTAATTCTGTGCGTGATTTTTTAGATGGAAATAATCAGAAGCCTGCATGCACTCAGTCATTTTAGCTAGTGAACGTAAAATAGGAATACAAGAATTTGGTTTTTAATAGTCAGCTGGGAAAGAAGTACAGAAGCACTCACACAGGATGACTCCATCCTTACTGGGATTGCACAATTCACACTGGAATTGAGCTGTTCATTTACTCACTTGAGTAAGGGCACCTGAAGGACTGCTTGAGTTATATGAACCAAAACTGTGTTACACCCCAGGTAACTAAAGTAACTTAACCTTTTCTAGTACACTGTCTATGAGATATATCTTATTTTGTTGTTGTTGTATTTTTTTTTTTTTTGTTACTACATTAGGCATATTGGTTTTCCACAGGGGTCATATATTTAAAAGAAGGTGTGCCAGGTTGTATTTTTATTTCCAAAATTAGAGGTTAAGCATGCCAGTAGAAACTCAGGAGGAGCGAGGAGAAACTGCCTCTCGAGTAGGTGAAATACAGCTGTTGAGATGGTCGCTTCTGTGCAAAGCAGCAGCTCCTGACTTCCATCGAGTTTGGAATTTAATGGGAACCAGGAGCTGGGAGCCCCTGCCTCCGTCAGGTGTCTCTCTGCGAAGCCATGACTCGTGGACCTGCTCACTCCTGGTTCCCGAGTGTCGTCTTTGGGACCCAGTCCATATGTTCCTGACCCCTGTTGTACCACAATGGCCATTCTATAACCTGGTATGATAATTCTGATGTTTTTATCTTCAAAGAATTTGCTGTTTAGTTTTTCTGTTTTGTTTTGCCTTTTTTTTTCCCATCTGTTGAGCTGCTTATGTTGTATAATATTTTCTCTTTTTTTTTTTTTTTTTTTTTTAACAGGACACAATGTTTGTGCGAGGTCTGAAAAGAAAATGTTTTGATGGAGAAGAAGATATTGAAGGAACTCTGGCTGGCATTAAGGCTATTCCTTCTTATAATCTTCAGCGTCAGTCGCTTTTAGATATGTCCTTGGTTAAACTTCAGCTGTGTCACATGCTGGTCGAACCTAACCTTTGTCGGTCCGTACTTATAGCCAACACAGTCCGCCAGATCCAAGAGGAAATGACCCAAGATGGGACTTGGCAGATGATAAATATGCAGAGTACAGGCCAGGCATCTGTGGATCGTCTTGTTTCAACAGATATCCTCTGTCGCTCATCTAGGGAGCAAGCTGAGGAAAAGCATGTCCCAGGTTACAGTACTTTCAGTAAAGACTTTGAGGGTGACCAGGCACAAGATAGTTCAGAAACTATGTCAACAGCATCTTCAGCGCAAGCTCTAAGAAACCTGCAAAGTAATGTGTGGGAAATGGAGAATCCACAAGAAAATAAAGGAAATTTTCAAAAGTCGTTAGATCAAATATTTGAGACACTGGAGAACAAAAGTCCGAATTCAGTTGAAGACCTGTTTTCAGAAGTTGACAATTCTTACTATGATCTTGATAGTATGTTAACAGGCATGATGAGCAACACAAAAATGGGACACTGTGATGGGCTAGAACCGTTTCCTTCTCCAACAACTACAACTTCTAGCTCTAATTGTAAATCTGATCTTAACGAGCTTGATCATATTGTAGAAATCCTTGTTGAATCCTGAAACTCCTGGTGTAGGAGATAAAAAATCTGTTAATGAAAAAAAAGACTCAAGAAAGCTATTTCCACAGTTTGTTCTATCAAATAAATCTGCACATGTATTTTATAAATATCTATATATTATATAGATATATATATTAAAAAAAAAAAAAAGCACTTCATATTGCAAAATAGTGTTAACTCCTGAAGTTAACCTGCAACTTGTAGTGTAATGATCCAGTCTCCTGTCCAGTGAACTGTAAGTACATCTGGTATATGTTTTCAAGTACGTGGTCCAAGGCTTTCAGATTTGTGTAACTCCTACAAATCTGTTCTAGCCTTTGACAGAGGATATGCTTAGTGAGAGGGATTCTCTCATCATCCTTTTTTCTTATCCTTCTCCTAGTGAAAATGGTAATAAACACAGTGGGAAGTTGGATAACTGGCTTCCCATTTTCCTCCAGTTTCCACTTTGTTACACCACATAACTCCTATAATATTTGCTGCTTCTAAGTCGCTACATAGCTCTTAAAGAGCAGTATGCAATAGTTCCCATTATTCTAGCTAGCTTCTTCTGGTTTTTGCTACATTTTTTTACTTTAAAAATAGTTTTAAAGTGTTTATTGGTGTTTAGAATTTTCCAGGTATTTTCCTAAAATATATTTTTACTACAGATGTTATGTCAGCTGCTAACTTAGCAACTTTTGATCATATCTGCAGTTGATGTATTTTTTGAAAGGTTTTCAAAAAGGGATGTTTTTTTACTGTGAGCTACCCAATGTAGTTCAGTAAAGTGTATGTAAATGTAAATATGCAATTTTATACTTTACATTAAAATGTAAGAACTGTTTTCATGATTCTGTTTTATAGAGTAGTACTTTACTAAATCGAGAATTGTACTATTATGCTTTTTATACCCCACATACTTGGTTGTTATTAGAGGAAGAACTCTGATCCAAGAGACAATTACGTTTAATTCACTTCAGACCGTATTTTTCTTAACTACAAACCTAAATTACATAGGATTTTATTTATGTGTATTTATATGTAAATGTCATCAAGTGAATTGTTTGTCACTGAAGTCTACCATCAAATATTTGTTGATATGGGTTTATCTATCTTGCACTAATTGCTACAGAAAGTGTTACTAGCGGCCTTTAAATCTCAACTGGTGTGTCTCCATGTCTTGTCCTTATTAGTATGCTCCGCTCTTACCATGAGTTTCCTCTTGCTTTTTTTTTTTTTTTAAATAACAAAAGATAAAACAACATGAGATGGTGTTCTTTTCTTCAAATACTCACGTTCATGTGAGTGTATACAATTAAGCAGGTTGTTATGAGACTCTTTTGAGAGGGGAGAGGGAGGGAGTGATGGGGAAGATAATATACACTGCATAATTTTGTTGCTAAAGATAAAGCAGAGAGGGGGTGAGGGCAGGAGGATGTTAAGGGTATTCTGGTGTCACCTCTGCAAAAATACACCGCTGGGCTAAGGTTTTCAGCAAGTGATTCAGAAACATCTGGTTTGGGGAAAAAAATGACATCACTTACTAAATTATTCAAACTTGGTAGTGGGATTCATATTAATCTTTGCTTGCTGTAGTGGTCAAACACTGCTTCCTCAATTAAATGTTTGTTAATAGCCATATTAAATATGGAATGCCATATAGACATTTGCAATTTCAATCTGTGTAATACAGCTGGACCAAAGAAACACAGAATACTACTGGACACCTTAAACAATAGAAGCATCTCTGATAACTGAAAGGCGTGGTAGCACAATATCATAATCCAAGAGGATACAAACACTGATGTAAACTGTCATATCTCCCAGTGGAAGAATAGTCTGTTCACTCAGTGTTAGTTGCAGTATGAGAAATTACATCCAAAATGATAAATCCTCAAGAAAACGTGCATGATATGTGGATAGACAGCAGACGCTTTAGAATAAAGTATTCAGGCTGCTTCAAAGTTGTATAAACAGAATGGTAGTGATGAGTTGAATACATAAATACCTTCTGTACTTCTGAAGGTTCCCCCAAACTGCTCTGAACTGTGGTGGTTCAAAACCCCAGGCTCTGAACAGCTATGGGTGTTCCCCTCTGTTCCTTTCCCCCTTCGTTTTTTGTTAAATTGGAAATTTCAAGTTTAGATATTTAAAGAGATGTTTTCCCCTTTCCTCTTCAGTATGTTTCAGTCTCTGTGTATGAGGTGGGAGTTAGTCTGAGTGTTATGCATCTAGTCAGTTGCATTCCTTTCCTGGGGAGGCCATACTCAGTGAACATTAATTTGCAGAGACTACTTGGCTTAACAGGAAGGGTGTTAGGTAAGCACGTGGTCATGTCGTTAAGTATTTAAACAGAAATATGTATTCTGTTTTATTATGTTCTTAAAGCTCACGCCAAATCCTATGTGCTCTTACATGTCTGATGTCTTGGCTCAAGTGTTGAGCAGGTCCCAGAATTTGTGTTGCTGAAACTTGCACAGTCACTCTGCAGATGCGTACGTAGAGCTGCTCTGACTTTGCAAGTCAGCATACAGTCAGCCCACTGCTTTTTGGTGTGCTTCAGACTAACTGCTGCTTGTTCTGTAGCTTCAGTTCTTTTATAAAAAAAACCCCTAGCTTTATTTTTGTGCTCGTATTGTCCTTTCTTTGTTAGTCCAAAGAGGTCATAGTTAAATACGCCTCACTTAAAGGTTAATAAAACGTTTTGCTGTGTATCTCTCTGATAGAGAGGCGGAACGACAGAGTGCCTTTAAGATGATGAACTTCAAATTGCTTTGCTTTTTTTTTTTTTTTTGTGAATTATTACAGTGAGGAATATGATATTTGCTGATGGCAATTTTCTTAATTTATACGCACAGATGGAAATTAATTGAACCTCTGTTAAGATTTCTCTAAAGTTCTCCTACCATTTCTCGTGGCCTCTTATGTCTTCCTAGGGAAAAGCATCACAAAACTTGCACGACAGTCTGTGCTGTCTCGAAGTAAGCTACTCGTCTGAATGGCATAACTGCTTTAGACTTGCACAAAAGAAAGTAGTTTCTAGCTAACACCCATCTGCTTCCTTCTCAGGTTGAATACCTGTCCCCTCTGCCTCTTTACCTGTGCTTTTGTTTCTCCTCTCTTTCAAGAAAATCCAGGGCACATGGAGCTTCTGGAGTCTGTGCATTTGGCAAAATGTATGAAAATGGAGGCTGAGATGGCTTTGCGTACCACTCTGATTTTTATTTCTTAATCCCTTTCTCTTCCATTGCTGATGTATTTAGGAAAAGATTTCGCATAGCTCTCTGAATATAGCCATGTTTGCATAAAGGACAAATCTGGTAAACAAGGATTGTTTCTGTGAATGAAAAGTGCCGTTCCAGATTGTCTGGAAGGTACAGCAATACCTATGGCTTTCATCCTTTAGCAGGTTAGGGATTCAGACAGCAGACTGTGCACTCACTTGTGCTGGAGGCTGCCCTTTGGTCATTTTTGAAGTCTCAGGTCTAGACTGGTTTAGCAGGCATTTTAAAAAGCATTACTGTGAACTGCTTGATAGTACAGTTTTATACTGTAATTATCAGTCCATTACAGATGTCTCATGTCTCAGGATATTGATGTGAGTGTATGACTGCTTGACAGTTTTGCAACTCAATCCGCGTTCCCATGTAGCCAAACAAACTTTGTCAAAAGGCAGGGTGAAAAAAACATCCTGTCTTATGCTGACACCTAGCACAGGATGAAAACGCTTTCAAAAGTGAGTTGTGTTCAGAGTGAAAGTATGCTTATGTCTCAGGCCTAGGATGTATAGTCCCCTATGCAAAAAACCCCACGACTGATCATGACAGATTTTGATTGCTCATCAATTCCTAAATGAGTGTGATTTCACAGTATAAGAAACGTGATCAATAGTAAAAGTACCAAAACAATGATTTATCTCTGTGACTCCACGGCAATGAAATATACATCTTTAAAAATTCAGCTGTGAGGCCTCATGAAGTTTATTTCAACTCCTGTAGGTGTCTCTTGCAAAACTGACAGTTAAATTTTCTATTTTTTTCAAGAAAGTTCCACGAAGAGCTGAAATCCCTGAATAATTCAAGTCGTCAAGGAAGATATACTTCAGTTGCCTGTAGTGACTTGCCTTCTTTATATAGTCAGTGAAACATAAGTAATGTTTTATGTTTGAATTGTAGCTTTTTTTTTTTTTCTTTTTTAATACAATTCCTTTGCTTAACTAAGATTCTGCTAAAAAATGAGTGCTTTATGACCTGAAAAATTATTGTGGTAAGTGTTGATGCATGACCAACTTGTCAACAGGAAAATATATAGCTAGGGGCAACTTTCCACTGCAGGGAAAACAGGCAGTAATTCCAGCTGTCATCTTTTTAGGGAAGAATAATTGAAGATACAGGTGATTACATGATTTCTTGCAAAAACAGAATTAAAAAGAAATTGTAAGAACATGCACGCTGTACTTGAAAGTCCCCTAGGAGCATGTGGGAAGTAGCAAGTAAGTACCGCAACAGTAAGTGTTACAACAAAGAACAGTGTATTGCAATTCTCATGTGCCCCTTACAGACAAGTTTTGGAGATCAAGAAAATGTAATTTCAGTCTCTGATTGTGCAAGCTTCCAAAACAAGACTCTAAGGAAGAGTGGCTTATATTGTTTAAAAAACACCAGAAGAGTTTAATACTCACAGGAGAAAAACAGCACTTAGAGCAAATTCACTTCTGTGCCCAGTAATGTTTGCTTCTGCGCCTCTGCTGTGCTTGAAAGGGAGAAGGCACTTCTGGCTGTTCTTTGTGGCAAAACAGAATAATGGTTTCCTTAAAATTTTCAATAATGTGTTTTCAAACAAAACTTTTTACCATTCTGTTTTTGGGCTTTTTGTTTGTTTGTTTGTTTGTTTGTTTGTTTGGGTTTTTTTTGACTGACATTAGATGTGGGGTTAATTAGCAGCTCACAGAGGGTTAACCAACAGAAAAGAGATGGTGAAACTCACAAGGCTTGGTGCACACTTCTTCCTCACTTTGCCATGGAAGTATGGCATACCATGTTTGGTCTGCAGTTCCGCTTCAATTAGCTAATTAATTGCAACCAAGTCTTGTAGTTGCTGTATGATTAGAAAATTATTTTTGAGAAGTGTGCAGGAGAAAGACAGACCAGAAGAAAACTCTGTATTGTGCTGACATCCAGTAACTCGGATAAGATAGAGACGCTTTTCAGTTTCCAGGCAGAAGACCAACTTCAATTAGAGCCTTAGATGCAGAGTCGATTAATCGCAGACATAAATCCATAGGAAAGCAGTCTGCATCAGTTCCTGCCTTCCTGGGGCTGTTTTCAACTAGCAGCCTAGTGCTGAGGTAAGGGGGAGCTCCTCTCAGATGTGTGAGATAGAGACCCCGAGTTTGGGGTGTGGTTTTTCTGCCTCCTGCAAAATGCAATGCGAAAGCCACAACCCTGGCTTGTGAGAGTGCAGTCCTGCCGTGTGCTGGGGAGGGGAGTCAGACTTGAAAGGCCGTGTTTGAATCATAAAAAATTCATGTTGTTGGGTTTTCTGCTTGCCTCTGGGTTTCAAGCAAAATGGGAGAGCGCAAAGGACTTGTAGAACACGCTATCCCCAGAGAAAATACGGGCATCTGTCTGCGTTATAGCTCGGGAATGCGGAGCTTGGAAATGGGAGTGGGGTCCCTGTGGGGTTGGCCAGGGCCCTGCTGAGGTATGGGGCCGGGCCTTTGGGATTTCAGGTAGTTCTGCTGGCGCTGATGACGGCCGCAACCCATCACTACGTGCAAGTCAGGTGTTGAAATCGGCCTTGCACAAGCACCGTGCTGCTGTCGCTTGATTACGCAAACGCTCACAGAGAACAAATAGAAGAGGGGCGTGAGTGCGGCCAGAAAGCTCTCGTTCGCAAAGGGCGAAAAGAAACTGAAGCGAATACCCGTGGAAGCGTTTTGCAGCGCTTGACGCAGCGTCACCACCCGGGCGAGGCGCGCGCTCCCGCACGGCAGGAGGGAGTAGCGGGAGCCCCTCCCTGCGGAGGCCCTCCTCTCAGTAGGGCAATTCCGGGCAGCAACTTTATTCAATTTGACTTTATTTAGCTTTAATAAGACGAGGCAGAGGTGCGGGGCCCTGGCGGCTCCCAGCGCTGCGGACGGGGCCGGGCGCTGCCCACGGGGAGCGACGCGTGCGGCCGTGCCGCGTGCCGCCCCGCGCCCGCCCGCCCTCCGCCCGCGGCACCCGGAGCGCCGCGCCGGGAAGACGGGTGGGCGGTGGGGACTGAGCGGCGCCCGCTTCGCGATTGGACGAAGCCTGCGGCGAGCCCCGCCCACTTCATCCCTTCCGGTTTTCTCATTGGGCGGCGCCGCGGGGGCCAACCGGAGCCCAACCCCCGCGGGCTCGCCGGCCAGTGAGAAAATGGTTGCTGGGCAGGTTGGGACGGCCGTCGGCCAATGGGAAGGCGGCCAGCTGGCGGGCGCCGTGCGCGCGGCGTTCCCCCCCCCCAATCCCCCCCCCCCCCCCCACACACACATACACACCCCGCCCCGCCGCCGTGGGTGCCGCGGGCGGAGGGAAGGGCGGAGCGGAGGCTGCCGGGGCCCGGCGGGGGTGGCGCCTCCTCCCGGTCGGAGTCCCAGCCCCGCCGAAGGGAGCCCGGCCGGCAGGCGCGGGAGGACGCGGCAGGCAAGCGGCGAACGGGAAGGGCCGCTCCGCTGCCAGGTGAGGTGCCGGGCAGGGCAGGGCCGGGCGGCGGCCCGAGGGGCTGAGGGAGGCGCCGTGAGGGGGCGGAACGGCCGTACGGGGTGGGGGGGGGGAGGGGGCGGTCAGGGCGCTCGGCCCGAGCCCTCAGAGCGGCGGCACGGCGGGCACCGAGGGGAGCCGGGCGGGCTCGGGGCTCGGAGCGGGCCGCTGCCGGGCCCGGGGCTGGAAGTTGGCCGCGCAGTTATAATTAGCCTTGCGGGGTCCGCCGGCAGGCAGGAAGGGGGAGGAGTGCAACTTTTCGCAGCTCGGAGAGCCCGGGGGCGGCTCCGGTTACGGCCGGGGGGAGGTGCAGGAAGTAGCGGCGCGGCTCTGCCTGCCGCCACAAAGGCCGAATGGGGGCGGCTGTGCTCCCCGCTGCCGGGGCCGCCGCGCTCCGAGCGCCTTCCGTGAGCCCGGAGTGCCGCTGGTTGACTGCCCAGACGGCTGGTGAAATCCGAACCGAGGATCCTTCCCCGGGCCGCCGCTGCTCCTGAGAGATCCTCCGGGGGGGGGGGGGGGGGGGGAGACGCTGTAACCTCGACGGTTAACGCGAAATTCGAAGTAATAAAAGAGTTAAATTCGCTAACTCCTCGGACTCCTCGCGTCCTTCCAGCAAAAGGGCGGCTTTCTAAAATGCAGCGGACAGAGCTCTTGGCCTTTCTTTTTTTTTTTTTTTTTTTTTTTTTCCTTTCTTAACCGAGGTGCTGAATGCTAAACTTTTAAACGTTGCAGCATACTTGTCAGCTTTTTAAAGCGTTGTTTAGTACTGAAAAGATTCCACTCCGAAACATCTGTCCTTTCATACTTGGTGTGTAGAAAAAGCAGTCAGTGACTGTACTCCCCCCGCCCCTGATGACTTAGCAAGTACACCTCAGTAGAACACCGTGTTGACCTTTTAAGCTGTTGGTCTTGCAGCGAAACAAGAAGACTGTGACTTATTTGCCTCTTTACTTGTAACATTGGTCTTCTTATGATTCACTGGAACAGGTTGCCCAGAGAGGCTGTGGATGCCCTGTCCCCGGAAGCGCTCAAGGCCAGGCTGGATGGGGCTGTGAGCAACCTGCTCTAGTGGGAGGTGTCCCTGCCTGTAGCAGGGAGGAGGAACACGATGATCTTAAAGGTCCCTTCCAACCTAAACCTCTCTTAAGAAGGAAAGTCACCTTCGAGAAGGAGGAGGGCAGTATTGCTGTACCTAATACTGACGTTAGGCCACGTGCACCTCTGTGCTTTTTCACTGCGTTTTTTTAGTCCCTAGAACCTGCGAATGGAAGAGCACTTTGGTAGCATCAGGCTAGGAGCTGCTTTCTAAAATCAATATATATAATTTACTGCTCTGTCTGGCTTAATACAATACCAGCTTTCACTGTGTGTTATGTTGAGCAGTGTGAAGTAACATATGAACTTTATAAGGGCGTTACATCTTGAAACTAAGGAACTTGGGTTCTCCAGATGGAACTGAGACCACAAGAACACGGATTGTACAGTTCCTTCTGCGTGTCCCAGCCTCTTCCCTGGCTTGCTGTCACTTCAGCCTTTTCACATCTCCCTGAGTTTCCAGTCCTTGGTCTAATCCACGATTTAATACGCATGCTCTGCTGGCCAACTGCAGATGTTGCTTTATCAGGGTTGTAATGAAAATGATGCTTTGCTGATTACGTGCAGTCCTGGGGCATCCTGCCTGTTATCTTCTTGCAGTGCTTCTATCAGTGCTGAAAATGAGGAAAATCAGGACTCTTCACAGAAGCACAGAATTGTAGGGGTTGGAAGGGACCTCTAGAGGTCATCGAGTCCAACCCCCCTGCCAAACATAACAATTGATCTCATTTTGCAACCTGTAAAAATTAGGGGCTGATCCTGAAATGTACATCTTCACAGTTCTCCTGATGTGTGGTTTCTGATGTTATTGCAAGTTGAAGTCAGTGGTCAGTAACCTGAAGAAGTAGCAGTGCAGGTTCTTACCCACAAATCCAACATCTGGAGGGTCAGTACTCTCTTTTGTTGTATTCTTCTGTGAAACATGATTTTTACATTTCACGTGTTTGTAAGTGAAGCTACCAGGTCCTCATACTGCGGTGCATTTATGAACTCTAGTTTTTTTGGATTTCAGTTCAACTGCTTCGGTAGGATTTATCACAAACATTTAAATAGTTCTATTGATTTCCGTGCTTTAAAAATATCATAGCAGTTGTTATTATTAATTTTTTTTTTTCATGTTTTTCCCCTTAAGTCACATCATCCTACCTCCGTGGATGGCCTGGACCCCCGAATAGCTGGAGACTCTTGGATGACCACACTTTATGCAAAATCCAGAATCTTCCTGCCTGGACTCCTCTCTTTTCTAAGGGTATCTACATTGTATATTTTCAAATCATGATATCTGAGCATATCCCATGTTCTGATAACCAGCTGTAAGTGTTATTTTTGTGGGCTAGACTGGTAGACTGTATAATAAAGTTAACTGAAGTGCTTTGGGCTTTATTTAGACGTGCAGATTTGACATAGGTAATAAGCTCTAACTTTTGATATCAATGTTATTTTGTTATTAATCTACATCCAGATCACTATAACCCTAGAACGTGTCAGTATTAAGTAGGTAAATACAGTCAGTACTTGAAGTAAATAGACCATGTAAGAAAAGAGGATTGACACTTATTCACTTGATTATAGAAGGTTTGTCATCACATTGAAGTTCTAAGGATCATTTGTCTCCCCAGTCCTTTTTCCTTAGGTGGAACCATGGTTGTTTGTCTCTTGTTTGGTTTTGTGCGTGTTCTCATTTAATTATGTTTGAGTTTTATGATGGGAACTCATTGATTTAGTAACTCTTGATCAGGTGTCAGCTCTTACCATCCTCTATTGATCTCTAGTTTAAACGATTGCAAGCCTTTCTTCCTGCTTAAAAAAAAGACCCAAAAACGTAAAAAGCCAAACACAGAAAGCCCACACTCCTGAAACATCTGTTAGATGCACTCTCATTAAAAATACACTCCTGTAAGCTTTGCTGTTACACAGGGCTACAGTCACAAGTAAAGAGGACAGTAATGCTGATGGGTTTTTTTTAAGATGTTGGGGTTTTTTTTGAAGTATGGAGAATTTTCTCTGCCTAATGTTAGTAATGCCTAAGTACATCTGTATTATCAGCCTGAACTGGTATACAGCAGTTGCTGAGAATATGTTTTGTTAACTGTTGTAAATTGCCCAGAGCTACTTGTCTGCAGCTTGTGGAAAAGGTACATTGTAACAGCGGATCTTCTTGTCCAAAGTGAAATTTAAGACACTGTGGTGTAGCTTTTAAAGCCAAGTTCTTAGGAAATAAAAAGGGAGTAAGGAACTTAGGAAGGTGTCCTCCAAATGTAGGAACAGTACAGGTCTTACTAGACATAATATAAATAGGTGGCACGTTGCCTCCTCTGAATTCTAAATCAGGGTAAAACTTACTCTTAAGTGCTTTGTAAACATAATGTCAGCCCCTGAAAATATTACTGTGTGCTGGATATTTGTTTCCTTTCTACAAATAATGAAGGGACAGTGGGAAGGTTATGAATTCCACACAGTAATTCTGTGCTTAGTTCCAGTCTTCCTCTCACTTCTTTTCTGTTCTTAATCAATGAATACTTTTTAGCCTATTTTTATTTTCAAAATACAGGAAAGAGTGCTAGGTGTATCTGTGGCTGTGTGGGGCGTTCTATTTTTGTTGTTTGTTTGTTTAAGTCTGAACAGTGGCATGTCTTGGTTCTGTGTTCAGGTTACTGGGGTAGTAACAGAAAGACTTCGGTGTGTTATAGATGAGGATTTCATGACCGAAAGTTGACCTCGGTTCTCCCTTCTTTGAGCAGCTCTTTTCTGGTCATTTCTAACTCCTGTAAAGAGGTTGTTACATAGGAGTTTAGGTATGGGAGTAAGCTGGTAGGACCGAGCTCCTCCCTGTATGTACATTTTTAGCCACCTCCAGCAGTTACTCATCTTTGCTAAAACAGGGCAGGGCGGGGAAGAGGGGACTTAAATACGTCTTTGTGTGTTTTGAAGTGTATTCACATCTCGGTTACTTTCTTACTCTCAAGTCTTCCAAGGCTTTTAATCCTCCTGCCCCTGCTTCCTCTTAATTTTTGGTAGCAGCCAGGATGTGGCAGTGTGGGGATCACCCGCACTTGGCTGAGGACGGCAGCTGGGATTGGCTGCCCTGGGCAGTCTGTTGACAGCTTACTGTGTTACATAAGTCCTGTTGAAGTGATCAGTCTTAAGTCCAGATGGGGGAAAAGGATTTGCACTGTCTCTGTTAACTGTACCTTCAGTCTTACCTTTTTCCTATGCAGCTTCTGATAGATGCAATACTAGCCAAGCCTCTGCCCACCACTTAATTAAAACGTAATGAAGTTATGTTGCCTGCATTCAAACATAATGTGGTGGGGAAAAGGTATCATTAAAACCAGTATGCTGCATACATTGGATAATTCTGGGAGATCTCCATTAGCTGGGGGGATGTTTGTCTTCCTTTGTGTTTCCTGTAGATGGATGCCTGCTTGTGGAATGTGCCTATGGAAGGAGGGCAGGAAATCAGGTTGTCAGTCTCCTTTAGTCAAGTCACTGTCAGAAGTCTGCAATCCAAAGAGATTTCAGGCTGGCTGTACGTTTGGTGTTTTGGATGGTTATGAGCCAAAGGAGACTTTGAAAGAGAACTACCTAAATTATAAGTAGCAAGGAGTCTCTAATTTTGATGTGAATAAAAGTTAGTACAGTTGTCTTACTGGAAACTAGGCGGGCAGCTTTCACTTCGGAGGTGCTTCAATCTGTTCAAATCTGATACTTCTCTCATGAGAAACAGTCCTTTATCACTTGAGACGGATTAAGGCTGAAAAATGCAACATTGTCTATATGAGTAGAACTGAGGAAGCTTGAATTTAATGATAACCTCAGAAGAGAAGCCAGAAGGGACCAGTGATGAGGAGATAATTTGGACCTCCTGCACGGTGCAGGCCATGTACTCTATTGGTGATTTAGGCATTTAAACGTATTTAGTGGTAACAGTAATTCTTGTGTAGTTAACTGCAGTGCTGCTTTTGTGCAGGACAAGTATGTGTTCAGGCAATTGTGACTTGCCAGCCAGGTTTTATGTACTCATTTGTACTCATTTTTTGAAGCTTTTCTTGTCTAAAAATGAAAGCTCTGTGCAGCTCTATATTCTACGCGTTGCTCAGCTTGCTCTTAAAATGTTTTGAGAAGGTGAGGAAGAAAATATGTAGTGGTAGTTTGCCTACATAGAAGTATTTGAGAATTTTCACGTGCTGTGTTCTTTGTGGCTGTTTCCAGCTGCACTTCCTAACCATGTGTCAGTGGCAGCTGCACTGCACTATCCGACCCCGTGACAGATGGAGCTGTGTTTTTCATCTGAAATGGTGGCACGAGTCCCGCATTGTCCGCGACACGTTGCAATGTGAATTTTTCTTGGTAGCCTGGAATGTTTCTTCTGAGTAGCTGCGAGCTCTGAGCAGGCCTGTGTGTTGGCTGTGCTCTGCAGATCTGCCAACCCGTGACGTGCCTCTTCCCTCCAAGTTTTTTTCCAACTCGGGTACAGTGTAGGATTACAGAGCATGGAAGCTTCTGCTCATCTTAGCAGGGAGGAGTTTCTATTAAATGGACTCTGTGGAACTGGAAGTAAATGAGGAGCATACTGTCAGTGGCAGATTTTCTGTGGATGACATGATGGAGAGTGGCACTGAATTCACTTTGTTTCCTTTTCCACAAAATCTCTTTAATTAGAGGGGTTTTTTTTTGCCTTAAATGAGCTGTGGCTCTGTTTGCATTACTGTAATAAGAGAAGATGAGAAAATGCAAGAAAAAGTTGTTGGGATGGTATGTTCCTTATTGTACTTCTGGTTTTTTTTAGTTTTTTTTTCCCTATAACAAAAGATTCTAGAAGTTGGATCACTGAACTTTTTCTTAATGTTGAGGGAAAGAGTGACACACAGTGCTATCAGAAAAGGGTGTTTGGTTGTGATTTTTGGTTTGGGGGTGTGTGTTTTAACACACAGTGCTGTAAAAGGACAAGTTGCATATGAGTACAGAGTAGTTTGATAAGAATATGACCCTGTCAGAAATTCTTATGCTAAAAAGTGAAGTGAAAGGCCTGATAAAATGTGGATTAGCTGGTAACAAAGGGACTTTGTATCTTTTGTAGGTCAGCAGCTGAGTATGTTTGACAAGAAATTTCGTGTCTCCTGTAGCAACCATGCCACTAGTCACTTTTAAATCCTCTGTATTGGTGGCACTCTGGGTTTTATTTGCCTTTCTTAAATTTTGATACCACTTCTGAAATCACCTCCGTGCTTGAGGGAGACTTAAGCATCCTTGCAATTAGGCAAAAACCAAACTGATCAGGCAGAATTAGTGAAACATAACATGGGAGTGTGCTTAAATAATAATAATAAGCAGAACCCACCCCCCCTGAAAAAAAAAAAAAAACACCTTTTCAAACATCTGGAGAATGGGGAGTCTGTAAAATAGAAATACTAGAAATTGGAATCAATAATGTTTCTTGCACTCAATTCTTCTAGTTCAGAGTACTGTCAGACTTGAGCTTTGTTACATGTCAGGAATACTCTGGGACACTTTTTTGTGAAAGACAGGGAGGGCTTCCCATGTAAGAGCATAAAATATTTAGTCTAGACTGTTGTATGACTTGAAATGTTAAACATTTGGTTTTAAGCTGTTCTTGTGAAATGACGTGTCCTTGTGCACGTTTGCTTGCTCCTCAAGCTTGCTTACAAAATTGAAACACTAGCACGTTTGAGATCTTAGAGATGAAGATTACTAACAGCTGTAATGTGGCGAAACCAAGTACTCTGAACGCATGAAACATCAGAATTGCTGTTCCGTGTGTGCTCTTAATTTTGTTCCTTTGCGAATGCGAATCTTGGTCTGCTTGAGAAGAGAGTAGGGGGGGAAAAACCCCAACACAGCTAATATGTGGTGCGTGGGAAGGATGGTGCTCCGCAGACACGTAGCTGATTTGGTGTATGTTTTTATTCTTTTACAGGAAGGGTATGTGGGCATGCCTTAGCTTGCACAACATTAAATACTATTTAAAATGGAGAGTTAGTGATTTCCTTACGATTTTCGGTGATAGGTGGATGCTGTCTCTTCACAGTATGTCATGAATTGGTGTATCTAGTGACAATTCTGTCGTAAGGGCCTCTGTAACTTTATGTTTTCCTTAGTTTGTGTGTCATGTTACCAGCTGCAGACAGTGCTGTTGATAGTTCTACTGGCAATGCCTATCGCATGTACGTGTACATCCCCTTTTAATACTTGGGGCTTGAACTCTGTACCTGGATTGGTGCTGATTTTGTTGTAACTGAGTGCTCGGTACTGCCTGGCTCTGTTTCAGATGGGGTGCAGGGCTGGGGGGCAGTGTGGGCACGTGAACATTCAGACACCTCATTTTTATCAAGAGGTTTGGCTGCTGCTCTGGCAGCTTGGCAGAAAAATCCAGAGTAGAACACATTGTTAAGCTTATGAGGTTTAAACATAGGTTTTAAGCTTTGAAAGTTTGCAGCTTTGATAGAATTGTGAGAAATGAATGGTTCGTTTAACCTGTTTTATAGCAAAAGTGATAGTGAATTGTGTTTATTTTTCAAACTACTTACCCATTAAGCAAAAATGTGTTCTTATGACAAACTTAACTTAATCTAGGTGTGTCCCAAAAACTGTGGGTATGATTTAGAAGTTGTAAACATAAACTGCTCTACCAGCTGTCTGTTTTTCCTGCGTTTCTTACTGAGAAACACACACTGCCTGCTTACTTTTTGTTCCTCCAGAGGAGCTGAGTTCTCCAGCAGCCTCATCCAAGCACATGAACGTAGCCATGGAGCCCTGCAATGCTTCCTGGAAAAATCCCAAAAGTAAAAGAGGCTTTATCCTGCTGCCATCTCCTTGTCCCCAAAAGTCTAGCAGCTGGCAGCTGCGGAGATCAGCTGAGCTGCTGCTGGCAGTGCCCAGTGCTCACATGAAAAGGAAGTTGGGAGGCCCTCTGCAGTGTCTGGATCTTTGTATGTTCAGGATCTGGCCTTAATCTGCCACTGAGTGTCTACTTTGTAATTGCTCGATTTTATTAATTGTTTGGGAGTGAGGTCCCTGTATTCCTTGAGCACTTCAAGACGTGTGTAATCAATATTTTACCAGTGTTAACTGCTTGTAGTGGGCTGCTAAAATTCTGTGTGAGATTCCTGCTGGTTATCCATAGCACGAAGTCGGTAGCAGGTTGTGAACCAGTGACCATGAGCACTGGTAATGATCTTTGAGCTCTGAGACCCAGCCAGATTTCCTCTCACCTTTTAGTTAAACTGCTAAGCAACTATTTGATTCCATATGGACATAAGACTTTCAAATTTATTAATGAATTCCACATGCCATATAATTTTAATGGTTGAGGTTAAAAAGCACAGATAACCTATAAAGTTCATATTCTCTTAGTAGAGTTGAAAGTGAACCTTAAAAATGGGAGTCAGAAGATCTTAGGCTGCTTTTTTGGACAGCAGTTACTAACACTTTCTCATTTGAAAAAATATTGTGAAATGATGCAGTTGAAAGGGGCATCTTCAGAATTAAATTATTATTTCATATAGGATTTTGTACTGTCTTTCAGTGTTTTATGGCATTAGACTCTTAACTAGTAAGTGGATTGCTGTGGACTTTTGAAAGTGCCTGTTGTGATCTTACAGAGGTGACCGTCTTACCCATGGTTAATTCAGAGTCCTTCTCTTTCAGGTTCATGTTGGGGAGAGGCCTAAAACGCAAACTGAGTGACTATGAGGAGAACATGGCTGGTCTCTCTAGTGCCTTCGATTCCAGTCGAAATCTGCCATATCCAGTTAAGAGGCAGCTGGTGCTTAACATGTGCCTCACCAAGCTACAGACATACAAAATGCTGGTGGAACCGAACTTGCACCGCTCTGTCCTCATAGCCAACACGGTGCGGCAAATTCAAGAGGAAATGAGACAAGAGAGTAATCAGCAGGCAATTAATGTCTGCGCTGGCATTACTCCTAGTTCCCCCAGCTACACAGGGATGGAGTCATCTGGGATTTCCCTACAGCTGCCTTCAGGTATTAGTCAGCAGGAGTCTAACTGCTGTGACTTGAGGTCTGTGGAGGACCCGATAGAAAATAGCCTGCTGATAGTTTCAGATGATGATATGTCGTCTGCTATTTCATCCATTCTGAAGGATTTAGACTTTGTAGAAGATATAAGCCCACCTACTTGTCTCGTTCCTACTGGAGACGACCAGCCAAAGTTTCCAGAAAATACCAGTCTAAAACTAGAAGATGATAGGCAGGATTTGAAGGGGGCCGAGTGCGTGTTTGGTTCCTTTGAGATTTCCAATTCAACTAGCTACTTGAAGGATTTGGCAATAGATGACATTTTTGAAGATATCGATACTTCGATGTACGATTCAGACTTCTGTTGCCCTCCGCTGACGCCACCCCGACCACCGCCTCTCGCCGCGGAAGAACCGTTGAAAACCTTCCCGTCTTGTAATTCATCTTCAGCAAACAACATTCAGATCTGTAGAACGGATCTGAGTGAGTTGGACCACATCATGGAAATTCTGGTTGGATCCTGATATTTGTTTTACCCAAAGATACTTTTTGACTGCCGCTTTTCGTTTGGTTTCAGGATAAAAGCCACTGGAAACGTTGTAAAGAACTATTTAAAACACAACTAAAAAATAATTTGTAGTGAGGTTTCCTAAATAATTCCAAAACTTACAAACCTGGAAGGTGGCGGTCCTTTTTGGTTTTGGTTTGTTGGATTTTTTTTTTTTTTAAAGAAATATTTATTTATCAGAACTGTGCAATCATCTTTTTTCCCTCCAGGGTACATGTGGAACAGTAGGCACATACCCTTGTCACCCCTTCATGCCTCTTTCAATAAACTTTTTTATGTGCAATTTTTAATTTGTCAGAAGAATTTACATGCAAAAACAAATTTCATATGAGGTGATCTTTTACAAAGCCTCCACTTTATTTTTAATATCAGAGTCTACGCCAGGTCGGCATGCGTCGAGTTGCGTAGTTGGATTGCATGGATGCAGAGATGGGTATATTTTAAAAATGAGACAACGCTTTGCTTTCTTTTGGTCGGAAAAGCAGATCAAGACACTTGTCAACAAAGTCTCTTGCATTTTCTAAAGCGTTCAGAACTATTTATTTTTGTAAATTTTATAGTCTTTCTACATTTTACTACGTTATTTCATCATAGTTCAGATATAATGGACTTCTAGTTGGATGTGTTTAGCACTACCTCTGAGCTGAAATGCTTTAACTCTTTCCAGTGCTTCGTCTAAGACTGCAGATCTTTTTCTTTCTATTTTTTTTTTTTTTCTGGGGGAAAGTACTTCTAACTCATCAAGCTGATCCTCTGACAGTGACCTAGCTGATTTGTGAAATCAAGGGTATTCGATGTTTAAAAACTTTTTAAGTATTTACAAATGTAATTTATATGTAGATCGTGCAATTTAACATTTTTCTGTCAGTATTATGTGCTTAGATTTTGAATAATCTCGGCGTTCTTTAAATTAAAACCTAATATGTACAGGTAGCTTTTTAATCTGTTTTGGGAAACACTGTCCTCCAACCTTGCTTACACTACAAAGTTTAAGATGATTTTTATGTGCAATATTATTTAAAAGAGACCCACGTTTGTGTGCCCCGGCATTGTAGAAAGAAACGCTTCAAACTCAACACTTCTAGCACCTTTGGAGGATCCTCCAAGAGCCGGCGTTTCTGTATCCTTTGAGAGACAAAGTCGAGAACACTTCTTGCTGCACGGGTGCTTACTGTTGTGAATGCTCCTGGAACACCAGCTGGGACACGGTGAGGTGGTGCTCTGTGAGAGCTCAGGGGCTGCCTGCGTGCTTCGCAAGCGTTCTGGGGGTTGCTGATGATTATTATGCTGCAGATTGTACTGAAGGACGGGGGAAGGAGGGGTCTGTGTGCGTGTGGCAGGTGTGTATATAAGCATATATAAGCACACTCGTTAACTGAAGATGAGATTTGCGGTGAGAGCTATTTTTCTGTAAGACAGTTTGGCTACTGTGTTTTAGCTTGAGCTGAGGTCTGTATCGATCCTTGCTGTTGTCTTCTGAAGTACACACTTGCACACTAGCTTGTTTTTTTTTAGGGAGTTTTGTTTGTTTGTTTTTAACGATAGAACTTTTACTTTGGTCTTGAAAGCTGCAGCACCTGTCTCATAAGAAAATTTTGTAGTAGGTAAAAGCTTTGCGTTGGTTTTATTTTTTGTTTTGTTTTTGTTCTGCTGGGACTCTAAATGAATGGGGCATATGCAGAGAAAGAAAACGCTGCCCAAGTGTTGCATCTCAAAAGTTGGAGCCCTGGCCCTGCTGAAGGGGCCAGGGTGTCACGTAACTATTTCTAGTCTTAACTGATGCTGTAGCACACCGACTTTGTGCAAAGGTCTCCATTTCTTACTGTGACTCTTTGGGTTAACAGTTACCTGCCAATACAGTTTTGGTATCCCAGACCAGTGGAGAACCAGTTCAGGTTACATCCTCACAGCCATCTGGGTTGTTCAGCAACCGAAGGGTATAAATGTATTTATATGCATATAATGTATTGATTCTAATATAAAACTTCTGATCTAAAGTATTTTGAATTGCTGGATAAAGGGATTTGTTTGAAGAGTGTATAAGTAGTTCTTGAAGGGGTACAGCTTCAGAATGTACACAGATTGTGCATTGTGTATAGACTACTCTGGCTTTTCCTCAGCCTCTACTTTTGTATTAAAGATATGCCTGAATAAATCCTTGAAATATTAAGGGCCTTCTGCACTGTGATGAAGCAGAGTTATGGTTAAAAATGTCTTTAAATTCCGTGACGAGGGGTAAAATGAAAAGACTGCATTGAATTTCTTCTTGCATTTGAAAATACGGAATGTTACTATGCAGTAAAGATATTTTGTTATGAAAATTATATCATGTAGCAAATAGTGATCAGTTAATAAATCCACTTAACTTGCAGCCCCCATGGGGGGACTTGCTTTTCAGCATTCACACGCTAACATTTTATTTTGTACACCTCAGAAATGGATTA
The DNA here is from genome assembly GCA_036925125.1 of Oreortyx pictus. Lineage (NCBI taxonomy): Eukaryota > Metazoa > Chordata > Aves > Galliformes > Odontophoridae > Oreortyx > Oreortyx pictus. Next base: position 51,333,048 of record JAUPFR010000006.1, on the reverse strand, counting down.
AATTGTTGGTACGTTTCATCAACAATACAGAATGTGATTTCTGTTCAATCGCTTGCCACAAAGCTCTGTTTCTAATTGGTTGCTTGCATCACAGTGCCAAGACCGTAAGCTGGTATGTAATGCAGTTGGGTTATGTATGGAATTATGTGCAAAGGGAAGTTTGATTTTTTTTTTTTTTATTTTTTTTTTTTAAATATGCACAAACTAATTTTAAAATCCTTCCATGTAAAATGAAGTTAGAGGCTAGTCGTGGTGGACCTATTTATTGTATGTTTGGAAATAAAAGCCACAGTTTTGCAGTTTAACCATTTACATTTTGAAGCCTTGGGTATTTCTTTTAAAAACCTCGCCACTCTTCGGTCGTCCTTCTCCTTACAAAGATTTGACATTTTTCCGTAGGTCTGTACTGCAGGTTACACCGATGACTTCAGCTAACTGGGAAGAGTTGGGATCCCTCCTCCTGCCTGAGCACAGCCCGAGCAACGTGGGTCTGGAGGCAGCTTCCCAGCAGTGTCCTTTTGGCTGTGAGGCGGCCGCTGTCAGGGCATTGCAGCAGTACAGACCCGCTCACGTGGTGGGCCCTGAAGCTCACTAGCAGGAAAGCTGCCTTCGTGAAGGTACAGTAGTGCAGCTTCCTAAGGAAATCAGGCACTCGGATTGTGTTGAGACTTGAAATGTAGTGTAAGATTTCTCAGTTTGCTTCCCTCAGTTCTAGTCACTGTGAAGGATCTGGCTTCAGTGCAGGGCACAGAAGTGGGAAGATGTCTGGCTTTCAGCCTAGCATTAACCGGCATCTTCCCTTTATTGAAAAGGAAAAAAAAAAAAAATCTTCATCCCATACATTTTTCCCTCATTAGGACCCAGGGAGCACTGTGCTGCTGGCTGTGCTTGGCACTCAACCTGAGCTGGATGTTTTTTTGTCTGTTTTTTCCTTCCCCTCCATCAAGGTAAACTCAAATCCACAGTGGCTTTGGGGTTTCGACATTTAATTTGAATGCAGCTTGTTTTCAGTCAGATTTCCTCTGCCATTTTAGCTGAAGTTACTTGTGGGGTACTCCCACATCCACTTTTAAGATCAGTGATGCTGTGTATTATAAACGCTGTTAATTGTTCACCTCTGACCCTCTGCAGCATGTTGGAGTGAGTTCAGAGTAGGGCCCTGAGGATGGTCAGTGGGCTGGAGCACCTCTCATGTGAGGACAGATCTCTTGTGATCAAGGTCAGCATCTGAAGGAACTGTAAAACTCGATTCATGTATGGAGGGTCTGCACTACACTCAGAAATACTTACACAGTTTGCTCACGGGTGTGCTCATACTGGGATCTGGATTGCTGTTTTATCAAATTATACGTAGTTAAATTTGCACTTTTAATAATGAGGCCTATAACTAGGAGTATGATGCTTCAAAAACAGAACCTCCCAAAGCCATGCCTCCCTGCTCTGTTCAGCTTTAAGGTCTGTTTGTTGAGATGATGTCCCTAAGAGATTTGAACAGTTTTCTGAACAGTGTATTCAGTCTTTCCCAATGTAATTGGAGGTTGTTGTTGTTTTTTTTTTTTTTTCCTTCTGTAAAGGAACCATTTCTATAACTTCATCTCCAATTTGAACATCGTAGAACTTTGATCTATGGATCTGTTTTCCCTCTCGTTTCAAACAGGAGGAAAAAGGCATTTCCATCCCACTCTGCCCTGTAAAACTCCTACCTTTAGTTTTCATCTTTTCAGCAGATGCTGCCTCATGAGCAAATGCCAAGTTGTATAGCACTTACCTTCCACAAAGAGTACAGTAACAAGTTTAGTTTATCAAAACTTCAGTATTTCACTCAGAGAGAGAGCTCAGAAGTAAGGTTGGAAGTGATGAAATGCGTTGCTTAAAACGTGTTAAGTTGAGAAGCTTTTCCTCCCTGTACCATTTTCACAGGATAAGCACCTGCTACTACTTCATACAATTGTGTATTTCAAGAGTTGGTGAGTGGCGATTGTTAGCGGGCTTGGCTTGATGCCCAGGAAGGCAACAAGGAAATGACAAAAGGAAATGAACAGTGAGTATTTGTGCAAAACGCATCACAGGGTTTTCCGTCACCGCTTGTTTCCAAAGATAGGAATAGAAAGCAGGGCTGGCCTACAGATGCTGTTGGCCTGAAAATGATCTGCTGAGAAGTTTGGAGAGGCCTGTCTCCCTTTCTCTGTGAGTGTCCCCCAAAACAGATTGTGGCCTAGTTCTTACGGAGGCAGCCAGGACTCCACAGACTTCAAGCTGAACTGAATTGCTTTACCATTTGCTATCTATCTGTGAGTCCTTTTCTTTGAGCTCAGACTGAAGGCAGGAGTCACAGCTCTCCTCTCAGCTGCCATGTGCAGCCGTACTCAGGTGGCCCAGAGCGTCAGTCCGAACAAAGAAATAGCTGAAACACAGAGCCCATTGGTTTTGGAAGCCCAGTAGTTTTTTTTCCACACAGAATGGAATCACACAGGGCTGTGAAAGCTCCCAGTACCTCAGACAGGGCTGCAAGACTTGCTGCTGTGGCTGAGGCATTAAGCGTTCACTCTTCCCCTGGGGGAATGGTGCAAAATTTCTTCTAGTGTCAGTGAAAGCAAAAGCCATCTTTATGTTTTAATCCTGAAGGAAGATAACATTATTCTGTGCTACAAACTGCCATCATCTCAAGGCCTCTTCGCAGGGCCGTGCTTCTCTGAAATAATGAAAATGGGATTTGATTCTCTTAATTGATTTCAATACCAGCCTCACATTTACATTATTAGCTTATTGGCAGTTCGCTTTTTACTGAGTTTGTCACTGTAGCCCATTGAATACACCTTAGAGGGGAAATTCAAACCCAATGTTAGGTGAAAAAGTGAACCCTGCTCCTGAATCCTCACAGAGCCTTCAAGCCCAGCTCTGCAGAACTCCTTTTAAGAGGAGAGGAAACTGCTGAGCTGCTTACTTCCAAGCAGTGCTTTTCTAAAGGGTGTGTTACCATTTACTGAGTACCACTGTACAGTTCGTTTCGTGCTACCAGCATTGAGGTATCATATGCATTGCTGAGTTAGATAATTGCCCTGCTGAACAGTTTGCTAGATGAAGAGCTGGAGTCCAACAGTGCTTTGTGGCATTCCTAATTCCAAGAGGCATATTGTTCATTAACCAACTTAGTTCAGGAGGATCAGAGTTTGCTCCACGTTGCGGTGCTTCAGCATTCCCTTCAAAAAGAGCTTGAATGAGTTAACTTCCTTAAAGAAAAAAAAAAAAAAAAAAAGTTGTACAAAGTTCCCCTATGAAGAGTGGCCAGAACAGGAAATAAATTAGTAAGGTGAAGTTATTACCAGTGAATGAATAAATCTGCTGCAAACCACAAGGACAAACCATGAATTAGGTGAGTGTGGACAAGCATGCAGGAAGGTGGGCAACAGCTGATAACTGCCAGCAGGCTTTAGCAGGTTCAGGGCACTGTGCAGTAAAGGTCCTGTTGCTAAGCTCTAACAAACCAGACTATGCACAGTATGTGTTTGGTAGCTGGACAAATCCAAGGAGTCCTGGCGCAATCAGCTTCAGAGATGTGATTTATTTCAGTTAGAAATCAATGCCAGCACAAAACATTCTGAATCTGATGGCACCTGACTCTACCCAGATAACCTCAGCAGGCTCACACAGAACTTCTACCTTCCTGAACCCCAGCGAAAGCCACAGTTTGTAGAAGGCTCATTTCACCATGCTAAGCAGTGGTGAAGTAGCAGATCTCAGCTGATTGAGATTGGACCAAATAGAAGAGATGGTGTCACTTCAAAGCTCATTTGAGGTGTGTTCAGGTTTTGGCAGGGAAACCAGGTTGTTCCATCAGGGGCATTAAGGCCACGAAGGTCAGTAGTTGCAAGAAGCAGCACATCAGAGGATCTTCAGAGTGTGATTGCAGCTGGATTTACTGTAAGAAAGATGAATCAGCAGCAAAAACTTGCAGGACAAAAGCAGACTTTTGACTTCACAACTTGATGGGATACATCCCTTCTAATAATGTGGCTTTAGGTACCTCCCATACAGTCACTTTCCTAATGAACATCTGCAGTCACTAGTACTAAGCCAGCAAGAAAACACATTCAATTCAAAAAGAAGGAGAACAAAAACTGCAACCAAAGTTCAACAGCCATCACTGTTGTAAAATTTCATGTTTAGGTTGGGTGTGGTGAAAATGTGCTTCTTCCTTAGGATTGTTACATATTGCACGTTCCCACTTGATGATGTGGTTTTCAAAAAGAGGTTACAGGTGAAAAGCTGATCCTGTCTGGAATCTGGCAATACAGAAAGGTGAGTGAAAAATTAAAAGCAAATTAATGTTTTCTATACTACACTGACTTAATCGCTTAGTATATTTCCATTTAATTTTAAGACAGACTTCATGAAATCAGCATAAAGAAAAAAAAAAACATTTTAAAAAAGGATGCAACTAGGAAGATAAATAAATAAGATCTCACTGTATGAATTAACTTGCTTCCAAATTAGGGCTAACTGCTTACATTTTCTAAAAAGCTTCAGTGAGATACCAAGCAGCAAAGCTCAATCTCCCTTCAGAAGCCACTCCAGAATAATTTGTCTATTTACCCATAACGTTGTATCATGAATCTTTTACTCCTCCCGAATTCACCTTGAACCATTTCTCCTTTCCCTAAACTCTGTCCATGTATTTAACAAAGTTCCAAGCACGCGTCCCTGCAGAACTGAATTTGGAAGGAACACACTCAACAGCTTCTCCTGATTTTCTTTCTGAATCCTCCAGCCTAACACCTCCTAAGTACGAGGTTCCCAGAACATCACTAAATGCACTAAATGGAATAAAACATTGCAATTAAAATGTGCTTCAAACTACACAATCCTGCAGCAACAGCAGTTGCTTAAGTTTATTCTCTGAAGATGGAAATTTGTGTAAGAATGCTGATCCAAAACACTTTGGTAAAAACAAAGCAACTGATTTATTTAAAGAAATGCAGAATGACACAATTGTCATGTGGCTGTTTGACCAAAGGCAAAAGCACAAATATTTCCACTTTTGATTCTCTGTATGTTCTGTAACAGAACTTAAAAATATCCTTGTAACTGTAACATCAGTTCTACCTCTGTAGACAGTTCCTGTTTTCTCCTAGAGTGGAGAAAACAAATCTGAAACTTTCTAATGTCTGAAATGCAAGCGCAAATGCAGTTTCTTTACTATGGATCTTGCTTCTTATGTTAGGAGTGAGTCACAATCATCTCTCAGCATTCAACATGTTGATCCTTTAATACACTGATTTTCTTCTGTCATCTCCTGACATACATCCTAACAGTATCTTAGGTATTGTTGCTGTCTCCCAACCATGAAATAGTTTGGCCAGCAGTCCAGGTTGCTCAGCAAATAACCTCACATTTCAGCATCCTCTTTATTACATTGCTTTGCATTTGGATTGTTATGTTTTACCTCTTCTGAAGTTGTCGAATGGGTTTCGATGAGTGAAATACAACCCTACCGACATAACAGTCCTATCAGGACCAAGCTGCTAAGGCAGCACATATGCTCTAACAACTGACTACAGCACAGATGATCATGTACAATACACTGTATGCTTCTCTTAAGCACTTACGTATAGAGCAGTTCTTACCTTGGTCTGGATCAGTGCTTTGCTGTTATTAATACTGCATCCATCAAATCTGAAGTCTTCGTTATCTTTAGCATTTGATTCCTCAGAAACATCATCCTGGCTCTCCAGAAAGTCCTAATAGAGCAAAATTTACATTTTCTTTACTAATGACTATCTGATCTTAATTTACTCTCAAATAACAATAAACACTGAATTCTACTTTCCAAAGCTCTTTGTCATATTCCCCTTGCACTGAAACAATTCTTTGACAAAATGAGACCCATACATATGAACCAAATTCTGACTTTAAATTTAAAAATTTGCAATTTCCAAATCAAGCTATTCCTGAATGAAATCAGCCCTAGCCTAAACTAGAAAATATCCAAGAAACCAGTATTGTGAAAAGCAACACAATGCAAGCACATCAATGGGCAAGGAAAGGACAGAAGGGGAAGTTACAATGTTGGAGCAGGGTCTCCCATTTGCTCCTGTAAATGACAACTGCAATTCAGAACTGCACACGGCACCGTATCACAGCAATGAAATCATCAACTGGAATAGTTACTTCTGAGAAGCACAAACAACTGATTCATGCCAGCTAAATAACCAGGTTGGGTACTAAACCATCCCCAATGCCTTCATCTTCTCAAAACAAGAGATTAAACAGAGACATTTGAGATTTTCAATATTGATAGTTTGTTCTCCATTCAATTTAAAACATATTCCTCTCAAGTCTTGCAAAAACAGATGGAATCTTCTGAGGAAAAGGGAAGTGAAACACACTTCCAGTTCATATGCAGTAAAAACATCCAGTGATTACTTTAACAGCCTCACTGATTCTAATCCAGCTTTCACTTATCTGAAAGATATTGGAGACCAGCATTGTTTTCATGCTCTGAAGAAAGAAAGACATCTACCACACACGCATCTGAAAACTATTTCTACCTAAAGCTGAACGTACCATCTAGTGCAGCGTGGTGCTGCATAATGGAGTCCTCAGTGTAATGACAATTGGAACTGGATCCCTACACAATTTCATTCTTACTGACACACAACAATGAGAAAATGTGAGACTATCATTTTAAAAGGCTCTCCTTAAAGAAACTTACGACTCATCCAGATCTAGTTCCTCACATGTCCATATGTATAGCTTACATAAAATCCAACCTGTAACCAAAGGTTTGTATTGGAAGACCTTTGTTCAATTACCGTTCGATTTCCGTCTATTCCAAGAACACTCAGGAGGTTTTCTTGGCAATGAGATTTACTCCAGCGATGTCTTAATCTGGGAGTATTATCTAAGTCTCTAAGACTTCTCCATATGTTTCCAGAATCAATGCTAGGAAAGAAACACAAGTTGAGGTTAGAAGGCATACGAGGTTTCCAGTAGACATATATAACACTCATTTATTTTCTCTACATGTAGTTGTGTACTAGCCTACCTTGCTTTAGAACACAATTTATCTTAAAACAATTTCTACATTCATTCAAAGTATCAATGCAGCGTACTAATAAATTTGCATGATAACTAATGGAGACAACCAACATAACTGCATGTTGAGGCTTCTCAGGGAAGTGCTGTAGAAGCATATATCAGAGTTTGTTACATGCCCACAATTCATACTAATCAATCACTTTTGCAATGTGGGTACAGAGTTCAGTCCTATTAATTTTCCGCTTTGTGTAATCTGTCTCTCAGACCTTTCTCCTCCATGTCAGTCATACTTCACTGCTGCAGATTGCTGCTATTTAACTTGCTGGTACCTGTTCTGGACACATAAGTACTACAAAACAGAGACCGTTCCAGCCTCCTTAAGACTAAGCTAAGTGATGCTAATTGCTATTAACATAACCCCAGGAAAGAAGTCAGATGCGCCACAGATTCTGAAGAAAATCTAGTTTAACATGAAAAGCGGTCACCACCCGGGAGAAGTGGGAAGGGAAAAAAAAAAGTGTGGGCTGTCAGCAGAAGCAGCAGCAATGCTCCTTCTTCGGATGATGGAGAGTTGAGTCAGATGTGCTGCAAACAGGAAGAACAGGCTGCGTGCAGGCTGCTCTGGCATTCCAGAAGCTTAGTCATAAGAAGGAGCACTAACAACAGGAAAAACTCTGAGCAGAAATTTCTACTTCTGATATACTCTCTAACTTGCTTTCCCATGGCTAAAACATCATTCATTTCCTTTATCAACACAATACATAACTGGTAAGATGAAGGAGCACAGTGATGACAACGGTTCTTAAGTTTGTTGCCAGTACCACAGATGTTTAAATTACGAAATTAACAGTGAAACTGATTAATTACTGAGGAATTTATTTACTTATTTATTTTTCTGTCTAAACTCATTACCAAAGTTGACTATTGGTAAGTTCAGGAAACCCAAAATCTTCATTATTCACATCAAGTACTTGATCCAGGCTTCTTATGCTCTCGCTGGACTGTGACACAAAGACTTCTGGAAAGCCCAACTTAAATATTCCCTCATAACAGTGGTTTGCCTAGAAAAGAAAAAGAGAGTTTCCTTACTTGTTATACAGGCCAACCCCACAGTTCACAGCAGAGCAACATGTCTACAAACTGTGTTATTAACTGCGTTTAAAATCTGTATTAGTATTAATGATGGTGGGACTGAGCCCATAGTTCAGTGTTTTGAGTATTTACTTAGGATTAGAGGAGGAGAAGCAAGAATACAAGAGGTTCCAAAGAACCTCACTGTAAATTCACAGCTACTACATTACTGCTTTGCCTACTAGCAGATAAAACTCCTCCTTCTGCTCAAGAAATTCAGTCCAGGCCAAAACCAATATATGCTCCCACATCAGCTCAAAGCTTATTTTGCTTAACAGTATTTCTAGCACACCTAATGCAACCAAGTGTAACGTAACTTATAGTTACCAGTAAATACTGTGCAAGCCCACATAAAAGCTGAGGTCACTATGTATCTCTATACATTCGTGCCAGATTTTTTCCAGCTTATGTTAAGAAGTTTGGTCTGATTATAAACTTGTTCCAGCAGTGGTAAGGGGGTTTTCAGGATGGACGTGGCCACGAGTGATCCAAACTCATGCAAACTGGACAAGTGGAAGTAGCAGGGTTATCAAAGGAGCAGGAAACACACAAACAAGGGAAAACGTGCATAATTTGCGTCCTATCCTAAAGGGATGTTGTTGTGCCATCTCATCCAGAAGCTCTGTTCCTTCAAATAAAGAGATATTCATGTTTTCTGAATCAAAGCAGTTAATTGCATTTAACGCCCTGCAGTGTGACTGCAGGAGCACTGATGCTGAGTGAAAACTAGAGAAAGAACCCAGCCAGCTTGTTTTCACTGCCTAGCAATCGACAACCTAATCTGAAAAACATAAATGTGGATACTTCACATTTTGACAGGTTGGTTTAACCACAATTCAAACTATGGAAATAAATGGAGACATTTCCAGTTTCATTATACTGAACTCAGACAAATGCAGCAAACAGTGGAAACTGAGAGCGTGCACAGTTAGCAGAGCTGGCAGAGGGCTCCGTGCTTCTGAACATGCTCCCAGAAGTACAGCATGCCCTACACTGCCATTCCTGAGGTTCAGCCCTTGCTGCACTGCCTTTCCTGATGAGTGACTGCAGAGACGCTCAGAGACTCCTGGGTGTGACTCTCCAAATTTTGCCCAAAATTTCACAATACTTTAAAATGATTTGTAAATTCCCTTAGTGAACTTAAAGCTACATGGAGGAGAAAAATCCTTGAAAAGCATAAGTCTGTGAAAGAACACTTGCAAAAAAAAAAAAAAAATGAACAGAAGAAAGCACAGGTCTGTCCTGTTTGTCACAGGCTGCACAGGGAGGTGGTGGAGTCACAGTCCCTGCAGGTATTCAAGAAACATTCAGATGTTGCATCGAGGGACATGGTTTAGTGGGTAATATTGGTGGTAGGTGGACGATTGGACTACATTATCTTGGAGGTCTTTTCCAACCTTGGTGGTTCTATGATTGTAGGCAAAGTATCCTGCTACTGCAAGGAAATCCATTATTGTTTTCATTTTAAAGTACAGGACTCTGCTCCTGACTGTTATAATCTAATTAATTGATGCATTAGACACTGGAGGTCAGACCTCTGACCTCAGATGATCTCTAGGTCCCTTCCAACCTTCCTCTATCTTCCGTACAGAAGGACTTTGCCCTAGCCCAAGGAGTTTATGATCTCAAACAAACAATACAAGAAGCACAGGAATGAATAACAAACTACATGTATGTTCTACACCCAAAGTACAATCCAGCAGCTCTGCAGCTGCTTCTCTACCCAAAGTAAAAAGAAGACACCTTAAGTATGTTAACCCTGCGTAAAGTTTCAGCTCTTGCTGGATATTTCCTTTTGACTACAATAAACACACACACACACACACACACACACACAAGATTAAAGCAAAGGCTTCAATTAGACTAATGTGTACAACTTCTAAGAAAGAAACCATACAATCTGTTATACTTCTGCTCTATTTGCTACGTACTCTGCTTTTTTCAGCATAAGACTGCATATCTGAAATTCCAGCCCTACAATTTAACTTCTGTTTATGCATACCAGTAACTCATCACCACGTATGTTGTGATCTCTGTCCTACCAATGTCAGACAGCTCACCCCACGCACAGCACTGCTCTCTCCTGAGTAAAGACTGCAAAAGGCAAAGCTCCCAGCCACGGACAGGGAAGCCTGGCTCCAGAAAACTCTGTCCCCTACACGTTAAAGCTGATCTGACAGATTACAAGCTGTGTGCTATTAAGTGCTATTAACTCTGTGAAAGCCTGAGTTGACTGCTCTCTTTTTTTTTTTTTCCTCCAAATGTTTTAATTCAGCATAAAAGTAGTAATAATGGAGTCTTCTTATTTTGTTGGTATTTCATTTCATTTTTGCTTTCCTTAGCCTGGTAAACGTTGAAACACATCTGTTTCAGCAAGGTAGAACCCTTAAGCTGAACAAACAACTCGGTAAGCATTCAGATTTTAGTTCTGACATCATATAAGAGAATGTATCATCCCATGAGAGAAGATAAATGGTATGAAGTCATTTATCATATTAACTTGTACCCATGATCTGTCCAAAATGCCTGAAAGACTGCTGGATTTTTCAGGCAGTGTATCACACAACAGAAGCTAAAGTTTTTGTCAGTTTCTACCTCAGTTTACTTCAATAAGCTTGCAGGCAACTCAAGCCTTTTGCCCACTCCATTTTTGTTACCTGCCTTCCCAGCTCTTTTCTTCCTATGCTCGTTTTGCCTGGCTTTTAACTTGCATGTGCTTCAGTGTTCATCTGAAGGGCTAACATGTTCCTGGTGTCTAGAAGAAAAGCAGTGCATTACATTCTTCAAAGCTCTCCAGATGGATAATGTAAGTATTTGTCAACCACTGGAAAGAGGTTGCTTTTGCTGTACTCGTTAACTAAAAAGCAGCCTGACAGTTTCTCTCCCTGTACAGAAGACATTCAGATACAAATCCTAAAACGCAGGATTACTGTTACCACTTACCTCACTCAGAGAGCTGGAAGCCTCCTGTATCGCAGTGTGTCGAGATGGCTCAGAACAGAAGTGAGCAGCAGCAGCGCTGCAGTGTCCTCCGCTCCAGTCTGTACCACCTTCAGAAGTGTTTTTCGACTTCAGCCAAACATCAGGACTGTGATGGAAGTTCTCCCACTTACCCAAGGGTTCCTTGAAGCCTTCAAACTCCCCCCAGGAACCGTTGGGTGTCGAGGTGCAGCCGCTCTCAGCAGACCCCTCACAGCTCTGCCTGCTGCTGTTCAGGACTGGGAGGGTCTGCTGCGTTACCTCGAGGTGAGTAATTCCTCCACTGTTTGTCCCCGTGCTGGAGTTACAGCCGTTCTCACAGACAGACATACCGCCCACTTTGGGATCTGTTGCAGACACCCGGCACGATGTGCCTGTGCTATGGCAGCTCCCCAGCAGCAACAGGTTCTGCACCTTGCCTGGAAAACCACCCACGCTCCGGCATCGTTCGGTGAAATCTGTGCTGAAAAAAAACAACGAAGCAAAAGCAGCAGTTCAGTTCAATTGCATTAGAAATCTGAACGTATCTCAAACACAACCAAATTCTTCATTTTACCCCCTAAACGTCCCCTAAATCACAGCGGGACGTCCTTCAGCCTCTCCTGCACTATCGGCACATGCGTGTGGGTCGATCTCATTCCTCTGTAGGCTGTCGGCCTGCAAAGAAAGAATGGCAAATAAATACTTCTGTGATAAGGGCTGCATAGGAATGACCACTGAGAGCTGATAAGGCAGCAGAAAGAATGCTCAGGTTAAAACAAGCACGTTCCAGCACTACACAGCTGAAAATCGCAGCAGTTCGGCGTAAATTTCCGACAGCATCACTAGAAAAGCATTACGTTGGTAGCAACACTTCAGGAAATAATCAAAAGAAGTTGTTGGACGTTCACAGAGCGCTGGAGTGGGTGTAGGAATTGAGAACACCTCCTGGGCACTGCCCAGCCCTGTAACTGCCACCCAGCTGGGACTGGCTGCAAACAGAGTGCTTTTTGTCTGTGTGGGCTTTCCAGGTCCCAAAGATTACCCAAGAGGAGAATGTGACCTGCGGCACCACAGGCACCAGCAGCTCAGTTCTGTAAAAAGCAGCAGTGCTCCGACTATTTAAGCAATTAAGGCTGATTTAAGAAGATTGATTTAACATCTGTGAGTTACGCATACAATGCTGCATTTCTTGCTTTGGGTAAATCGCATCTCCTCCAGCACCCTTCCTGCTGCTCAGTTGCAGCGAAGAGATACAGTCACTATTAGATGTTAATTTACCCTCAGAAGGAAAAATAGTTGAGGTTTTTCCCAAGTTTACACCAACACAAAGCACAAGTGATCACAGCCAAGGCCAGCCCCAGTGCAAACTAATGCAACCCCTGGGATCCAGAGGCACTGTGAGGAGCTGGGCTGGCTGCCAGCGACCTGCTTGACTTCTTCCTTCCCCTCTCAGCTGTCCTCCTTCTCCTCTCTGAGCTCTTCTCCTTCCTCAGCTCCCTGCAGCCATCTCAAGTGCAGTTACCCTGGGAAACATTTCACCCAGAGGGCACTCAGACCCTGGCACAGGCTGCCCAGAGAGATGCGGGTGCTCTGGAGGTGCCCATGGTTGGGTTGGACGGGCAGCCTGAGCTGGTGGAGCTCATAGCGGGACTTGGAACTGGGTGATCTCTAAGGTCCCATCCAGCCCAACACAGCTCTCTCCCATTGATCTGGGTTAACAAGTCCTTCTCTCTTTCACTCACAGCATTCTTGGTCCTCTGCCATTCCCATTCCCACCCCCCTTCATCACCCTGGCTCAGGACCACCAGCTGTCCTGCAGCAGGAGTCAGCTCCCATCTCCTAGAAAGAACCATGAGGTTGATTTTAAAGTCATGACACCAAGAAAAGCATTCACACTTCCCTGGTTTCTTTCTGCAAGCTGGCAGGCTAAGAACACGTAGGTTGATGGTGGTGATTCGTTGTTTGTTTTCAAGTTAAAATGCCCACATAATCACAAAATTCCAAGACACTGACTTTGTGAAAAACAAAAACAAAACTCCACCCTCACTCAGGAATATAAATGATTAAATGATAGGAATAAGCCAACTGCAGACTCTCAGGATCTTTCCCTTCCTCCCCCATTTTTCCCCTCCAAGTTGTCCCATCTCACCTCTCTGTGCTGTGGTTAGGACTCCATCTGCCCATTGTGTCGGATAAAGCTGGAAGCTGCGGGTCAGGTGGCTGTGGCCAGTCCACCCCACAGCCTGAAGGGACCATCCCTTCTTACCCGTATCTTGAAAAGCATTGAGAAGGGATGGAGATTTCTCCAGAGGAAACCCCTCAGGGCGGTGGCACTCCCTGTCCTATGGGCTGGGTTTAAAATCTGGGCAGTCCCAAGCAACAGAGAGCAGTTGTAAAAGCAAGCAAGGAGGTTTTTCTGGAGCGAGGCCCAAAATTTTGGTAGGCATTACATTGCATGTGTTTTTCAGCCCAGGCACAGGTATGTGCACTCCCCTCCCACACATCTGACTCTCATTTCAAGCCGTAGCATTTTATCTGAGGCTGTGAGGCTGAATTTGGGAGCAATGCCCAGATGCAAAGCCAAAAGACTTTACTGTCAGGTCCCTGAAAGATTTTTTTTTCTTTTTCTTTCTGCTTTGGAGCCATTTCTTACCCTCCACGGCCATCCCGTGGCAGCCTGAGGAAATCCGACTAGCTCAGTGAGACTGTGAGTCAGACCCAAAGCATCTGACACTTGTTAGGATAGCATCACCATCCTATGCCGCAGAAAGTTTGTGGCTACAGTTCTCTTAAGTTTTGAGGGGACTTCAGCTTCCTTTTTTTTTCTTCTCAGCTGCTGAGTTTGTTTAGCACAGCTTTATATTTCCACCTTTGTCTTCTCACAGCAAAAGCCAACAGGCAGACAGCACAAAGACAGTGATGCGCCTCTTGTACTATACTTTGCAAGTGGAGGGGTTTTGCAAACCTGCCTCTGCCTTGCCTGCCTTTAGTTATGTGAGCAGCGCAGTGGAAGAGCTGCCCCAAGTCCCAGAAACCTGGAGGAACAGAAGCAAATGCAGTGCTCTCTTCCCTGAGTAACATTAGTAACCTCATTAAGGACGTGCCTGGTGGCAGTGTTTCTTTATTTTCTTTCCATTCAGCACACCTTAAATCCCACCTGGGAAACCTGTTGCTCACTCTGAGACCCCACAGAGGAAGGGGTGGTGTCCCAGAGCCCACTGCACCATCTGCTGGACATACCTATCCCAGCCTCTGCTCTGCAGCAAAGGCAGCCACAGACCTGCAAAATCACCCTGAAATAAAACCCACTCAGGTGCGTTTTGGGCAGATTTTAAAATCTGCATGGGCATGGCCACTCTGCAAAGTGGTTTCCACTTCATCCATCTGAATTAGAATCTCCTGATTCAGCCCAACTGAGCTGAATTGGAGTTAAAATTCATGCTACGAATTTAGTGGATAAGGCTCAAGATTCTGTCTGACATACAAGAGTCCTTAGGATTTATTCCATAACTTCTTCAAAACCAAACAAAATAGTCTTTATATAAACTATCAGTATGCTAAATGCTTCAAATGTGGACTATTAAGACACTTAAATGTATACATCTAGTAAAACCATTCAGAATTTCAGCAGCACACAAGTCAGCAGTTCTCTCATTTCAGTAGTTGGGGGGAATGCTCTTCTGTTGTTATCAGTACTAAGCACGGGTCTAATCAACCAGCTGAGGCTTCATTTGGAAATACAGCTCATTATTTCACTAAACTCTCTCCTGGAGGAACAGCAATGCTGCCAGACCTTCCAGCTTCGCAGTGTTTCAAAACATAAGTAAAATGCTTTGGCTTTTTCCTGACTGAGTAACGAGAATAGCAACACTTCAGAGCAAACTTTGCTTCTCCTCAGTGCTAGATGGGCTTGGGTTTCCTGCAGCCCCGTGTGAAATACTGCTTTGTGAAATAGAAGCAGCTGGCACCTGCAACAGTTACAGTGTCTGGGCTAAAAAAACAACGGGAATGTTTTCAACAGCAGGTGGCAGCTCTCCCTTATTATCTGCTGGATGCATGCAGCAATACACTGATAGTGCTTCAGAGTAAGGGAAGTAATTCATCCCATCCATGCATTAGGTTAAAGAGGTGTTGGACCACCTACTTTATGTACTGACCACACAGAAGCCATTCACAGCACTCCTACATTGATGGACTGTCAGTGTAGAATGATCTGCCTATGAAAAAGGGAACATTCTTTGTCAGGAGAGGTAAGATACACTCCAGGTATGGAAGAGAAAGGGACTGTAATGCACCTTGGGGCACTAAGGAAGTGGTAGTGCTTGTTAATCCATGCAACAAGAGAGAAGTCTCTTGTGTAGCAGAAATTTAGTGACAGAAAGAGGAGCTTGCTAGCCTCATGGCAGCTGCTGGTATGAGATCACCTGCGGGCAATAGTTCATAAATTTCAGAATAAAAGTGATCTTCTTGAAGTTCCATTGCACAGCAACCATCATAAACTGTCTGCCCAGTGCTATGAATGGCCCACCCTCTGTGGATGGCTTTGCCTCATGACCATGCAACAAACACTGTCATCATTTAGGTCAGAAAAGACCCTTAAGATCATCAAGTTCAATCACCACCTAACACAAATTCACCACTCAGCCATGTCCGTAAGAGTCACATCCACACATCTCTTATATGCCTCTGGGGATGTCAAATCCAACACTACCCCAGATAGGTTTTTCCACCACCCCTCCTGGGAAGGAATTCTTCCTGATATCCATTCTAATCCTTCCCTAGAGCAACTTGAGGCCATTTCCTCACATCTTATCATCCGTGATCTGAGAAAACAGACCGACTCACTGCAATCTTCTTCCAAGCAGTTGTAGTACCCATGCTTAACATTCACTGCTCCTTTCTCTATTATAATTTAATATTAAGCTAATATTTCGTGTCTCTTTTCTGCTGATGATCCAAAATCATTGAGCAGCTCCATAAATCCAACAGGCTTTGCTTCCCACATAGTTTTGTCAGATATCTAGACATTCATTTTATTGAAAGCATGCCTTGTAATTTCTACCAGTCCCCTGCATACACTGTAAATTGAGTTGTGATCCCTGCAGTTTGCAGCTCACTAATCCTCTGTTTTAATGCCTGATTAGGTCCCAAATCCATTACTGTTAGTGAGATGTCCGTGCAGGGCGGGCAAGAGGATTTCATCCTCTTGGCTGAGAGTTAAGCTGCTAAAGGTACACCTGACTGGTGCCTTACCCATGTATTAATTAGCTGCCAGCAAATTTCATTAGTGTCATTCAGTGAGGATGCTGAAAGGTCAGGTGCTCCATTAGCAGTGCTGTGCTTCAGCATTAAGGCATAGTGCTTGACACTTCACAAACCTCTAGAAAAAGAATAAAAAAAAGAAAATAAAAGAAAAATAGACCAAAAAGGCTTAGGATTAGTCTATTAGCAACAGTCCTGGGCTTCTTGTGCTATTGAGAATGAGGTTAGCAGTGCTAACCATCATAAGGTTGCAATCAGCAATGAGAATTACACCACAGACATTTTACATTACAGAAAACAGTTGTAGTAAAAGTCCAGTGTTAAATTCAGGCCACATGAAAGTCTGCCATTTCTTGTGAAATGATAATACAGCAAAACATAAGCTTTGGATGCATGGACATGCCAACAACTTGCTTTTGAAAAAGTTCTTGTTTGAGAAGACGGGCCACACTTTGCATTTATTTTCCATTTTTGGATATTTTATGAAAGGACACTAATTTATGACTAACTTGCAAGCAGATGTGATTTATTTTGATACCCACAAGGAAAGGCATGAGTTATACGATCACACCAAGGAAAGTAATTTTGCTAACAAAACCTGTATTTAAAAACAAATTTACTCAGCTATTATCTTTCTATAAAACACTTAACCATGTACTAGCCCTCTAAATATTCACCAGCTGCTGTCAACTCACCAGATAGTCATGTTTTATACCCTGTTTATGAGCAGGAACTTGCCAAATTAGAAGACTTGAAAGTTTCTGAAGCCTCACAAGTTTGAATTTATAGCTAACAGCAGGATGTAATTCTCCCTATGGGTGAGATGGGCCATCAGCTGCCACCTGAAGGAAGCCTGAGTTCTCTCCTTTGAAATAACGATACCAAGGTTTCTCTATTTAACTCAACTTATGGCAGGCAAAAATACACAGAATAAACAAACGCTTGAAGTAATAGAGTGGGGTAAAATTGGTAGTTCATATCTTTTCCTTTTTTTATTTTTAATGCATTAATTTTGCATTTCTATATGTTTGCCTTTCAACATAGAAATATGAAGCTAACTTTAGGCCATTCACTCTCATTGTAACCCTATAAGATAGAAAAAAACACATGCAAAACCGTGATCAGGCTCGTGGCAGCTTTCGGTGTTAACCCACACCTTTCCCATAAAAACAAGCTACCACAGCTGGTTAGCCCAGCCCAATTGCCAGAGTAGTGCCTATGCCAGGCGTGTTTTGTGCTGAAAGAGCTCTTCTCTAAAGCTTCAGCTGCTGGTGCAGAGGAATAAACCTATCTGCCTGTTTCTTTAACAATTATTCCTTAATTTGCCTAGTTTTTCTACCATTTTACCACAGTTTTCTAATAACTAAATTAAAGAAACAGATTTGTAAAGTCCATACTAAAAGATCTCTTTTCTTAAACATCAGTTTACCCTAACTTCATGTAAGAAATGATTGTACGATGTGATAAAATTTGTGCTATGCTTTGGTTGTTCCAATTGATCCAACAGTGTTTTTCAATTAATAACAGCAATTTTTCCGTAGAATAAAACTGAGTTGGGTCATTTTACAGACCTGCAGCCTGAGCTTTTGAATGAATTCATCCAGAATTTTATATTTCTGAAGTGGTTTCGTAGCACTAAATGAGCAGATGTCTATGCAGCAACTTAAATAATCAGATTAAATGATTCACAGTGTATATATAAAGTTGCAAAATACTCATCTTGAGGAAAACATATGCTAGATGAACACTTAATGCTTATTCTCCCATTATTTGAGTAATTTTGAGAGGCATTTTTCATATATACTGAGCGTTAAGTAAGAAAAATGACAATATTTTGCCTTAGGGAGATTGTGTTCTTTATCTTTTGACATGCAAGAGGCACGGGGTGAAATGTCCAAGCTGTTCTAGATGTCATAACTACATAATACCACTTTGAAGTATGTTAATACTCTTTTGAGCTGTCCACAGAAATCCTCCCATTACAAGTAGTCTTCAAATAACAGAAACAGCTCAAAGAACCACTAATCTTCAGGGCCAGATGATGCTGCCGTAGTCATGCTGCAAAAGTGGAAGAGAAAAGACAAGAAGTTAAAACTAACAGATGTGGTTAAACTGTGGAAATTCATGCATCTTGAATTCCACGGGTTTACTTTAATCTGCTCTGCGATCTGTTTGGTTAAGCAGTTGTAAATCCTAGTGTATGCACGACAAGGGGTACTTAGCAAGAACAATACAAGGAAGACTCTTTTCCCTAGGCTCTTTCTACAGTCATGGGCTTTTTTTTTTTTTTTTTTTTTTAGGAGAAAACTGAGGCTGTGAATTCACTGAAGTGATCTAATGAAGAGATGCTGAAAGAACAACATCCATTCTTCCAGCCCTTTTGGTTCCTGCAGCCAGCTCTGGTACTCACCATGCTTCCCACCAGCCCCATCAGCTCTAGCACTGCAGAACATTGTGCTAGATGTTTTTTTCCTGTCAGGTTAACCTGCTTTAATGTGTGGCTGAACTGCCACACATTGAAGAGCAAGGTGGTGGGCAATGCTTTGAGCCCCTGAGCATATACAGAGAGAGCTGTGCCTTACATGACATCAAGCATTGTTCAATATTGTACATACACAAGCCTACCCATACGTACACAGAATTATATTACATATGTAAATATGCATGTTCAAATACTTACATACTTTCATCAACCAATAAAAACGATGTTGAGGAACAGTTTGTTTAAAAAAATGTTGCTATGGCTGCAGTGAGTTTTGTGTATATTTTGTTTTAAAATGGGCTTATGCAGAATGAAGTGACAGGCTGATGTGTATCTTCCTGTGGCCAAATTGACAGTGGCAGTTGATTCAGCTCTGCTCGCTATTTTTGACAAAGGGCAGCATCTCTCTGTGTCCTAGTTTAGCAAGTCCAGAGCTCATAATCATCTTCAGGCAGCTGTGACTCAAGCAAACTCAGACTGTTTCCGTGCCTGAGAAAGGAAGTGGATGTGTGTCATTTCCTCATGTAGACAAGTAAGGCAGCATTTTTATTTTCATTTTTATTGAAATTATTTTTATGTGATAGCAAATGGTTTGGGACGAACAGTGCAGTGCAAATTGAATAGCAAGAACAAAAGTACCAACAATCAAAGGACTGAAAGATCCATGTTCCTTTAATAGGTCTTCCTTTGGACTCATGACTTTAAAGTACAGATTGAGATAGCCATGAATGTAACTATAGAAATGAATACCATCCTTTCTTCCCACAATCTTGGAAACATTAATAAATAGTCTGCCGTTATTCATTTCTGCAAAGAAACCAAGTCTAAGACCTGATCCAACAGTGACCTGAATGGTGCAGATCCCTGCAGCCTGTTAGCAGAAGTCTGTACAAGAGCTCATTTGTAGGTCAGTGTCCAAGTTTTTCCCATAGAAGAGGGAAGTGGAGTTTAAGGATCATGCTCTGTGCAAGATGCCAAAAATTTTAATACCTTTGGAGGAGGATGAGTAAAGTGGTCATTTTCACGCCACCCATCTTTGTGGGTCAAAAGTAATCTGTCCAGATCCTCAAGAGCTGATGGATGCAAAGATCAAGTGCAGTGAATAGATCCAGATCCCATGAGATTCTCTCTGCTATTTCAGACCCACTCTGCCAAAGAAGCCTGCCAAAAGTACATCTGAGATTGTTTCAATATCTGTGTCTTTATAACAGGGTGATTAATTACCCTCCATGTTGTTTACAAGACAGTTTCAGTGATTTTAAGACTTGGCTGTTCCCAGCTGACATCTGTGCTCCAGAGATGTACTTGACCAAGGCCCTGATGGCCCAAGGGCTCCTCATGGGCGGACTCCTGTGTGGGTGACACTTCTCTGGAGGTGCAGACTCTCCACTGAGCAATCAGATCAGAACAGATCAGATCAGAACAGATCAGATCAGAGCCAACTAATAATTTACTGTTTTTCCTGTTCAGAACTTGAACAATCTCTTCTGGGTCTCTTCACTTTCAGCCATGACATTATTTGGTGGACTAACCTGCTTTTTCCCATAAGATGTACCTCAGCAGGACTTCACATACAAGGACTGATTCAAATCACCCATTTTTTGGCAATGGATGTAGAACCACAAGTATGAAAATGTTACCTAGCAAACCCCAACTGAAAAGTTAAAGATAGAGAGATCAAATAGATGGCACTTAGTTGGCAAAGGTTTGACTGGTTTTGTCAGAAGATACCTTTCTACCCACAAAGAAGAAACTGTCTGTCATTGTAAGACTTCATAAACAGACATATCAACAATGATTGTGAGGGTGATAGTCTGTGCTGTTAGCTGGTATCCCTGTTATTCACCACCAGGTGTAAATACTGAAATGAAATTAAAAAGTTAGACCATATGTCAATGCTTTTCCAGGAGGAAGGGTAGCAGAAACACTGCAAACTCAGCACATCTATAAGTAGAACTATGGGCTTCTGTAGTTTGAGCTAAAAGCTCATTCTCTGTGAGAAAATAGGATGAGGCCTGGATCTGTACACTGTCTGTGGTCATTGCTATCACAAAGATGATGCGGTTTTGTCCCTGTTTTCAGAGTTTGTAAAGCCAAGGATCTCTCCTATGGTCAGTCTGGTCAGCCAGCATGTGCTGGTGAGAGGTGAGCTGTATTGATGTGCCGTGCCATGACCAGAAAACAGCTCATGGCCCATTTTTTCTCTTAGCTTGGATGCAACCAAAAATGTAGCATTTGTGTTGAGTACTGTGACTAGTCCCTGTCCTCTGCGTATTGAGTCCTAGCTGGGATATGGAGCAGACACTGGCAGCTGTTACACACTCAACATACTCTAAATACGTGAGCCAAGTTGTGGATCCTGAGGTGTGTTGCACAGTCTTAATTGGATATTATGTTATTTACTTGTAAAGAGCTACATGAGCACTAGGAGGAGTTGCTAGTCATTGGTCTGAGCAAACAACTACTGTTGACTCATCTCTTTGCCCAATCAGTTTTTCTGTTGGCTGTTGAAATGGTACATTTCCAGTTGAGGTTCTTGAACACTACTGTTATTTCCCTGAAGTCAGGCTAGGAAAGACAGATTACTGCACTCACTGTTATGAATATATATCTGTCTGTATTTATAGACATTGATAAGGTCCCCCACTGACCTTCATTTCCAGGCTGAACAGTCCCAACTCTCACAGGAGAGGCACACTGGGTCCTTCAGCATTTTGGTCGCTCCCTGTTGGACTCTCTGCAGTATGCCCAGCTCTCTCTTGTACTGAGGGGCCCAGAACTGGACACAGAACTCCGGATGCAGCCTCACTACTCCCGAGTAGTGCAAAAGGATCACCTCTCTTGATCTGCTGACAATACTCTGCCTAATGCAGCCAAGAATACCATTAGCCTTCCTAGTGGCAAAGGCACATTGTTGACTCACATTTAACTTGGTGTCCATCGGGAATCCTAGGTCCTTTCCTGCAGAGCTTCATTCAGCTGGGTGGCCCCCAGCATGTACTGCTGGTGTAGTATGTGCACATATGTGCCCGGACTGACAAACAGAGACCATCTTCTGGCCTATTTGCAATTGTACATTGCAATACTGTAGCAGCTGAAGAGTGACATTACTGTATTCCAGACAGACAGCATTTTACAAAAGTCAATACCCTTGTTAATAAATAATGGCTAAAACTTCTACAGATTGGTTTTCCAGAGTACTTGGCAAGCATGGGGCTAATTCATGCTTTTTTTTTTTTTTTTTTTTAATATAGTCATATTGACTTCAGTGGAAGTGTTTGCGCAAAAAAGGAACATTTGGCTAATTCATACCAATGAAAACACGAGTGAATCTTGTGTAGCTTCTTTTCAGAAAGGACCTGACATTCCCTGCTTGCCTGGCTGCAATATGGACAGTTTATGTTTTTCCTCTTTAACTTCTATCAAGACAAAGGTTCCTCCTCAGGTCCATGTTTCAGTGCTTTTGATATCCTGCTGGATTTGAGCACTGGTTTTATTAAGTCAGTAGAAATGAAAAGTAATACAAAATCCTTAAATTTATATCTGGCAGTGTGCTGGAGTAAATGAAAGGAAGAACTATACTACTGTAGAAAGAAGCTTCTGTGTGATGACAGGGTTAATGAAACTCGTCCAGGCACCCTCTACTAGTGTGTGACACTGTGTCCTTTTCTCTTATCAACCTATGCAATACCCACTCGCAGATCTTTCCTTTTTGTTAATGTAGCATCAAAGTCTTACGGTCTGCAAACGAAATAAGCAGGCCATATTTTATAAATGAGAAATTTGTGAAGGTGAAGGAATGACCACTGTTCCTGGATTCCAAAAGTTATTCAGTCAATCCTCAAATCTGGGCCAGCCAAAATTGTTTTTCGATCTTTTTTCATAGCAAATGACCAGGCACAGACTTGAACGTGAGTCAGCAATGTGCCCTTGCCACTAAGAAGGCTAATGGTATTCTTGGCTGCATTAGATAAAATATCACCATCAGGTCAAGGGAGGTGATCTTTCTGCTCAACTCAGCACTGGTGAGGCCATACCTGAAGCGCTGTGTCCAGTTCTGGGCCCCCCAGTACAAGAGAGAGCTGAGCGTACTGGAAAGAGTCCAGCAGTGGGTCACCATGATGACTGGAGCACCTCTTCTGTGAAGAGAGGCTAAGTCTGTTCAGCCTGGAGAAGAGGAGGCTCAGAGGATCTCATCAATGTCCATAAATACCTGAAGAGTGCAAAGAGGAGAGAGTGAGACTTTTTTTAGTGATGCTCAGTACCAGGATGAGAGGCGATGGGCAGAAACTGGAACACAGAAGGTTCCATCTGAGCAACTTCTGTGCTGTGCAGGTGATGGAGCACTGTTCTAGGCTGCCCAGGGTTTCATCCTTGATGTACTCCAAAAGCCTCCAACTGGACATAGGCCTGGGCATCCTGCTCTGGTTGTCCTTGAGTGAGGAGGAGCTGGAGCAGAGGCACTCAGAGTTTCTTTCCAACCTTGATCAATCTGTAATGCTGTGATTCAAATTTATCAGCATAGAAGACAGAAGAGAAAGGAACAGTACATGGGAAATCATAGAAACATTGATAAATTCTGTTTGGGAGGTACTGTCATCTAATCCAGCTCTCCACTCACAACAGGGTGAGCTGAGTGAGTTGCTCATGGCCTCATCTAGGTTTTTACTAGATTTTTACTGTTTCTCAAGATGTTTCCCATCCTTTGGGCAACTTGCTTGTCTGGAGCTTGTATATCCTCACAGTAATGTTTTTTTATATTTCCCCTGATGTCTGACCAGAGTTTCTCACTCACCTGCTTGTGTCTGTTGCTTTTTGTTCTGTTGCTATGAAACTCCAAGAAGAGTTTGGTTGTGTCTTCCAGTATTCTCCTATATGGTTCTTGAAGACACTGGTAAAATCTGCTCAGCCTTCTCTTTTTAAGGCTGTAAAAGCCTTGTTTCCTCAGTCCCTCTCTGTACATTATGTGCTCCAGACCCCTACCTATCCTATCTGCTAAACCCTCTCTCCTCTCACAGTTTCTGAATCAGGAATAGATCAGTACAGCTGGGAGGGACTGTGATCCATGGTAGAATTCCTTCCCTACTACAATGGGGAACAACTGCACAGAGGTTGCTGGGGTAGCATCAGGGCTATCCAGGCTCCAAATCTTCCTTAAAGCTGCAATTTTCAAAATGCAGCAGTCTCTGGATCAAAAGTGCTCATGAACATTGCTGCCAAGGTAGTTCTACATCTCTGCTCACTGCAGTTATTGCTACAGGAACATTGCTGGCATAACATTTTCTCTTGGAGTCTTTCTAGAGCACCTGCTTCATCCACCATGTGTGCAGACATAAGCCAGGACAGATGCTTTGGGAAAGAGCAGACACCCCAAGGCTCACAGGGCTGACGCCCTTTTATCAGAAAAGAGGCCACCCAAGTTCTTGAATAAGGAGGGAGGCAGTAAAAAAATCTTTGGAAGAGATGAAACTTCCTTAAAGTGTTTAAGAAAAGCCTTTCCAGAGACAATATTAAAAATACATGGGTGGGGTGAAGGAGAAAGAATTCTTATTTATGTATAAAGTTACACAGGGAGACAATGTCCAAAATCACTGAAAAAAAGAGTCTGTGTGTCTCTGTTTTCCAGAGTTATGATAGCATGTGTTTAGTATTACGGCTAATCCCTTTGAGGAGCCAAAGTTAACATCTTCCAAAGTATAAAGTTTTTGTTTTTTTTTTTTAAGCTCAGTTAAATTCTAATGCTTCAAACCTACTTAAACAACAACAACAAAAAATCTCTGGAAACGCTTTATTTAGCCTTCCCTAGTCGAAACAATTATGCAATTGGATAAGTAATGAGGCCAGTTCAGGTTGGTGAAATTTTGCATGGCTGAGCAGAACAAATTATACTTTCTGTGAACCTGGAGAAAATATCCATATTAAAAAAAAAAAAAAAAAAAAGCACCATAGTACCTTTTTTTTTTTTTCCATTAAGAAGGGTCAGCCACATAGATCCAGTCTAATGGGACCTCCTTGCTGTAACTTAAGGAGAGAATCATTAAGATTCCATAGGATGAAATACCATGCTCATCCCACAGTGCAGAGCCATCGTGGGACAGTTGTTTACAATGAAAAGTGGCAAGAGAAGGCATCTCTGGAGGCACTGCACAGTTCTCACGTTCCAACATCTGACATTCCAGTCCCTGAGGCTGTTTTCTGTGGTTTATATGTGCTCATTGTGTTGAAATGGACAGGCTCTGGAGTTCACAAGTTGTAAGAGGGATATAGGAGCAGCTCACAACTCCCCATCCTCTCATTTCAATTATCACAAATGTGTTTCCTGAGTGGCTTTCCTAAGTAACTTGTCTTAAACTCAAACCTCCTTTTAGTTGCGGAATAACTAGTTTCATTTTTAGCAAGACCTCTTCAGACAAAACTGTAGGGAGCTGGAAGCTGAATATGTTTTGTTTGTGCAGTTCAGTGCACTTGTTGATAGGAGCAGTATTAAAAAGGAAGAGTGTAGAAATACACTAATTAGCAGAATTTCTTATGTAGGAGAGGGCGTAAAGCCAGAAGGGATGATACTTTCCCCTAAATCAATTATCCAGCACCCTCTCCATTTTGATGGCCCTTCTGCTCAAAGCTGGCCAACGGTGGCAGTGTCCTTTCCATGGTGACAAGCTGCCAGAGGCTATATGTGGAGCACACAGCAGTGCCTAGGCAGGACAAGCCCAGTCTCCCTGCTTGGTTCTGCAAGACCCAGGTCTTCCGCCATGGTCCTCAGTTTCTGACTAACAGGGAGTGGAGTTTCTTTTCAGATAAGAATTGCTGAAGAAAACATTGTGCTTCTGTTTTCTTTAATGATTTTCTTGTCTTAAAGGACTTAAAGGGGATGGCTGGGACTCGGTGCAGCACTTCATAATGTCTTGAGAGACGTCAAATTCGTGACCGCTTTCAGGAGTCAGTTCTGGCAGGACAAAGAAAGCACAATGCTGGTGGAGTTTCTGCACCTCATCCCGCTGTCATCCAAGGACAGTTAATTCCATACAGTTGAAAGCAGGGAAATTGAATAAGAAAGCAAAAAGGTCCCTTAGTTAAAACCTCAGGGATTCAGTGTGGATCCAGTGGCACTCAGTATCAGCCAAAGTTCTTGATCACCAAATCTCCATTTCCTGCAATGTTTCATCTCACCAAAAAACTGCACGACAAATCACCTTCTCAAATAGCGTAGGGAGATAAGCTGTAATTCCATGAGAAAGTGCTGGCAAATAAGATGGTAGTGAGGTCTCCTTAACTGCAGAGCAATAAGAAGACAAATACTGGTTGTTTTCTTTACGAGCAGAGAGTTGTTAATTTAGCAGAAGGAACAAAACACCA
The DNA here is from genome assembly GCA_036925125.1 of Oreortyx pictus. NCBI lineage: Eukaryota > Metazoa > Chordata > Aves > Galliformes > Odontophoridae > Oreortyx > Oreortyx pictus. Next base: position 51,306,818 of record JAUPFR010000006.1, on the reverse strand, counting down.
AACTGTTAACTTGGTTGATCTTGGCATTTACGAGGCTGACAAACATTTAGCAGCTGATAGCTAATTTGTACAGCTGCTTTCATCTGAACGACCCAGTAACTTTTCCAGAGTTGTAGGAGCAGAATACGACCAGATTCAATATCTGTAAAGTTTTCAGAGAATCCACTTTAAAAACCAAGCCAGATCAAACATGGCAAATCCTTTCTCCGCACATAAGGCCAGGAGAGAATCAACCACAGGAAAAAACATGAATTTTCCTTGTTTTCAAAAGTGGATGGTTCAGCAAATCTTAATGAGCCAAAACAAAGGCAGAGGAGAAAATGTTTTACTACAGATCACCAATACAACTGCAAATAATTATTCTGAAAGAGAAAAGTCATCTCACTGTGGTGTGGGCTCATTTTTCCAAGTTTGGCTCCTGGGACTTACCTGTTCATTCCTTCCCTCATATTCAAGCCTCTCTACCTCACTCTCAACCTGAAACTCAGAAATAAAATACTTTTTCATAGCTGAGCATCTATCTGCTCTGTAGGTATGTGTGTTCATGCAGTGTGATGTTACAGACTCATACTCATCTCTGATTATGAAATTCTTGAGCTTGCACTTCCCTGCTGCCATTTCCTGGTGTGATGTATTTACAATTCACAGTGGGGGGTTGGATACACTAATATGAAAGTTGCTTTAGGAAAATAAAAGCAGCAGTTTTGTAATCTCTGTTTCTCAAGTCCATTTACCAATCTTTCCACTCCTCTCATGCAGGAAGAGCCACCTTTAGATGGGAAAGCACTATAGAAAATTAGGTAGGTTAAATACACACAAGACCTGCAACAATCTTCCTGAGAGTCTGTGTGGTGGATGGGAAAAAGAACCTCTTGTCCAGTTTGAGGTCTAATCACTTTAACCCCTTTTGGAGGAGTTTCAGAGGACTCACCAGCAGAGATGCTAGTGGAAAACCGGGCCATCCAAAACCATGATGAGAAACTGGTGAGTGCTCTGCGCAGTCTGTTGCAGATGTGACTTGCTCACAGGAGTCTATCACACAGCCTGGAAGTGAAGCAGATGAATAATGACCCTCCCACACTCAGATGTGTAATTGACCATTGATTTATCCAACTCCAGAGGCATGCTGTGCACATCCCACACACACAGCAGACCCACTCCTGGCTATCTTCCAATTGACGTGTCATCAATTTGACCACAATCTGTTTCACAAATAAGCTTATGTTGCAAAACATAAATACCTGCTGGCAGAAAGTCCATCTAGCAAAGTCTTCTCTCTTGACACAAAAAGAAGCAGATTCCTGGGTGAAGAGGTAGGAAACACAGCAGGCACTGAGTTACCTACTTCCTGCTTATGCCATCCCAGCCTAATTCCCAGCAACCAGTGCTTTAAGGGACTGTAAATGATGGGTAGCATCTAAGCTATCTTATTTAATAGCTCTCCATGAACTTCTTTTCCTTGAGTTTGTCTAAACCTGTGTAAGCTTTTGGCCTCCACAACTTCCTGCAGTGATGAGTCACAACTGAACTATGCATTGTGTGAACAAGTACTTCCCCTTGTTTATTTCAAAATAAATCTGCTACTTGCTCTTTTCTCTGAGCACGTTTCAGTTTTCATGTGTAACAACTGAAGCACAATTGTTCCTCAGCCACCTCTTCCACATCATTTGTGACTTTAAAACCTTTCAGACACTCTAATCATTTCTCACATCCTTCCCATATATTGCCATTCCTTTAGTACCAAGAACTCTGCAAGTGTCAAATGCAATCTATTATTTTCTGTGGTAACACAGAGGCAAAATGTATCACCCATAAACACTAGCTAACTTGAGATTAGGTAGAGGTAGATAGATGAGTCTTCTATGGCATAAGATGTAAGCTCGTTCTCAGTGCTTACTATAGGGAGCATCAAAGTTGCGCAAATTGGACCTGCAAGCCACTCTTCCAGTCTTGTGTTTAATGAGGATCATACACAGATGCCTGAATTAATACTGTGGATAGAACTGTGTCTCTGGCTAAAACCAAACTCACCTTGACTTTTTTTGTTGTTCAGTAATGCATTTTTGGATAAACCAGTTGAAAGTACAGCTCAGAATCCAGAGGAGATCATGGATGCCCAGCTATCACTGGATTGGCTCTGCTTTCCTTTGAGTTGCATAAATGTACATTTTTGGAAGTTTAAAAAGTGAAAATGCAATTGAAACCACACACCGCTGTGTGGTTTGGGCTTTAACTTGAAGATTGTTTGGCTTGGGGATTTACTGAGAGAACAGAACGATCCTCAAACACTAGAAATTGTTTGGAGTTATAGAAAATTAGCTAATTATCCATCCACCATATATGTGCACCCGTGAGGCAGCCGTGTAGACAATGTTGGGATATTTTCAGGGTTATTAATATTAGAGCCAGGCAGATTAAGGCACACAGATACTAATATGAAAATGTGAAAAATTATGAATATTAATAACTGCAGATGATCCCTTAAAATGGTGTCAGAGGTCTGGCAGCACAAAACAGTCTCCTGACCCTGATGACAAGGGACTGAGAGACTCCAGGTCTGAAGTCCAATAAAGGAATTTATTCTCCAGAAATGATGGATTGAAGTTACACTTCAGCAGCAATGTCACAGCAGTGAGATAACAAACTACAAGTGAATCTGCTACTCATCACAGACTTAATCTCACTGAACTGCAGAGCTGCCATTCTGAATTTGCACCAGTGCAAATGTGAGATGAATGGATTCCGTATTGTGTGAGTGCTTGTGTCAATAAAATGTGACGTGTCTCACCAGCTATGCCAACGTACAGCTCCTCGTTCATTAGGCCAGCAATTCTCCAGGAGGAAAAGTTGGTAACAAGGTCAGAAGGGCTTTGAAGTGCTGTGTGGAGCTCACACAGGGCTCTGAGCAACATGGGCTGTGATGGCTTAGAGACACAGATCTAACTGTAGCATGGCCTGGACACAGCCCTGGTCTCAGAGCTTCTTCCCAGGCTCACCTGCAGCCCACAGTTGGTGTTACTCAGGTGAGCAAGCTGCTGCTGAAATCCTTGTTAAAGAGCTGCTCCTGGCACCTACAGCCAGTGATACATAATGACCCTAATCGTGAGGGACTTGGTTCAGGAAAGGGTGGGATTTCCTCTGGAGCTAGATGGAAGTGACTAAGTGAGCTTAGATGCTGTGGAAATGGGAAGGATAGAGATACATGAAAACCTCTTGTTTTCCCTTAACTCAGAGGGAAACAGTGAGTAGGAACAGAGAGGGGAGCTGGGGAGTAGTGCTCAGATAGTTTCTCATACAGGGTGGTAAGAATGTTCCCTGAAATTCATTGATTTTTGCACTTTGTGCTCTTCAGCCTTCTCATTTTTTCTGAGCCTTTTTGAGTACCTGTGGCTCTGGGCAGAGCAAGGGGAACTTCTTTAGTTTACCAAAAAGCAACAGTGGACTCTGTCCAGTGCTGGAACCTGAGAATCTTGATTCTGGTCTTGTTCTAGGTGAAACCACAGGAAAGCAGTTAAGGCTCACCAAGCAAGACATGTCAAAGCAAAGATAACTGAAATAGCTTCTAATTTGAGCTGGAGGTGGTAGAGATAAAATCTGACCTCCACAGCCTGAGGCTGCGAAGCTGGCTATGAGAAATCTGCAATGGACTGACAATTACTGCTATTTAGGATGGGAGAAGGAAGCCATGCCATGGAAAGATTCCTTATTTCACTGCTCTGGCAAACAGCTGCCAGCATCCTTTTAATTGTGTTTCCCTCTGCTTACTTTTCCTCCTCTCCTCATTTGGAAACTTCTGGCCTTTGACCTTCAGCTGTACGTGAAGCCGTTCAGTCCTCTCCTGGGTGAGGAAGGGGTCAAAGCAAGGGATATCAGAAGAATGGCTCTGGAGAGCATCACCACAAATATTTTTGAAGGATGCTGAAAAACTGTTCTTGCTACATCTTGTGCGGAGCCATTACAGCCAATGATAGATGAACCTTCCTGCCTGCTCGAGCCTTGGTATGGCAGTGATCCATCTGATAACTGCCCTACAGACATGAGCCCTCGTGATCTCTGAGAAGAAAAATAAAGGCCTCCTCTTTTATTCCTCTTTTCTGCTCTCCTGGGCTGTCTCTCCTCATTCACTAAGATTAAGTGCTGGAGATAGGAGGAGAGAGAGTGAAAAACAATCATTCCTCCCTCTCCCTCTGAACTGCCATACCTCCTCTGGCTTCCCCCAGCAGGTCTCAGCATCTTGTCTCCATCTCACTGACAGGGAGGATGGGAGATAGCGTCCAGTGCCTGCAACTTCGTGGGGCTGAGCAGCCATGCATAAAGAAGGCTTGGGAGGTTTATTTTTAAGTCTCCCCCGGGTCTTTCACTGCTCTCATCTAAATGAAGTGAATGCTGGCTGAAAGCCCTGCTCCGCTGGGAACTGAGACCCTGGACTAAGCAGAGTGGAAAAGCATCCATCCATCTACACTGAGAGTATTTTCTTGCTTGTGAGCAGCTGTTTGCCCGCACAATCTTGTGGATAGTGCTGTGAGAAGGGCTGTCTGGAAGGAGAAAACTCTGACAAACAGTCCCTGAGTAGTCAGCATGGGCTGCTGTTCAGCTGAAGAGCACCTCAGTTAGGTTTTCAGACACAGGCACCTCGATCCATCTGTAATGTAGAAAATGGCATAAAGGGGTGGTAGAGAGATGACCATTTGGAGGTGCTTTGATAGGCACGTTTTGCTTTGTGTTCTTGCTCAGGCAGTATTTCTCGGGGAAACATAGGTCCCTTCCAGCTCCCAGTCATCAGCTGCCATACCCAGACCTCCACTGTGTTGCACTGACCTGAGCATGGAGTACAGAGAGCACAGTTTATGTGTGGACATGTAGGTGGTCCTTAGTCTGCCTGGAGATCTAAGGGCTGCAGGTGCAGACCTGTGTGCTTTGGGTGGTACCAATAGCAGTGACTGAATACTTGATGTACTTGATGACTATGAACAATGGCTCCAGAGCTGTGAGGAGCACTCTGCAGATGCAGCAGCAGCTGCAGGAATGAGAATTAGGATTTTGCACACCTTCATTGCTAACTGCTGAAGGGATGCAGTGCTGCAGAGCAAACCGCTAGGGCTGAGGACTGCAGGGGACACCAGGGTGTGGACATAGCCACATCCCCAGCCAGGTCTGTGCAGACAAGCTGGCCCCAGCAGACAACCCCGTGCCACCCACACATATTGTGGTGCCTTCTTCAGTGCAAGAGACATTTGCCTTCCCACAAGATCAGAATCAGTACCTTCAGCCTTACAATGATGTTGTTTTCGTGCTTAACCCTTCCCTATATACCTCACATCCAAACGTGGGTTTTGGGAGTAGCTAAGCCAGTGTGTTTTTGAGTAAGCTGACACTGTTCCAGCCTGAGCTTTTGCCATTCTAATGGCTTCAGTTTTAATCACGAAAGACTTATAAATAATGAATTGTGAGAGATGACGTTTTCCAGTAAATCCTGCTGTGCCTACTTGTCTTTGAATCGCTGCATTATGCTAAAGTCAGCTGCTCAGAAGCTGTTTGTGCGGGGAAGCATGGGGTGGGTGAGGTATGTTAATCTGCTTGGAGGTATGACGGTTAAGGGGCAGTACTGGGGTGACTGGACTGGTGCTCATCGTGGCCAGGCTGCTCCATGAGAAACCACTGGAAAACTGAGGCTACGTCCTGCAGGAGCTGGATCAGACATCTGTGTGCTGAATTCACAGTGTTAGGGGGATGTGAATCACTGATGGACTTGCACAGGGTCTCTAGCAAAGGGCTCATCTCACCACCCTGTGAGGTGGCAACCAGGTTAGCAACCAGGAATGGCTGACTCCACTTCTACAGTGAATCCATATGGATCACAGGAGGAATCTGCTAGCCCCACTGAGAAAATGTTTCTATTGATTAGTACCATTGGAACAAAACAGTCCTCAGGACAGGGCACACAGGGGCTAGCAGTAGGAGCTTGTCCTTACTAGGAAATGTCTGGCATCACACTGGCTTTTCTCTGAAAACAATTTAATGGTTACAAGAGGCTCGGATGGTGTTAATTCAGCAGCAATGGGGCTTGCACAGTCTCCTTTAGGTAGCACCCAAAGTGATGGATTTATCCTCAGGGTAAATGTTCCACAGTTCCCAGTCTATTACTGGAGAGCAGAAACAAGAGGGGACCAGGCACTGTCCAGCTCTGCAAGACCCACAGCAGATCCATCCATGGGACAGAGAGCCCAAATCAGTAGTTTTGCAGGTCTCAGGCTCAGAGCTGCACCACCAGACCCCAGCACAGCTGTGATGAAGGAGCAGGCCTGGGCAAGGGCTATGCATGTGCCTGGGCTGCCTGCTCCTCACACTCACACCTCACTGCACAGAATGCCCCAAATCCCTTCCTCATAAGCAGGTCCTCCCTTCCTCCTCCCCTTCCTCCCTCCCCAGGCTGCCTTTCATGCTGCTCTCTCACAGCTAGCCATGGATAATTAATGCTGCTTGAAACAACGGATGTCACCAGCCCACCCAGGAATGGGCTGATGTGAAACTCCTGCTGCTCACCCATGTTTTAATGGCTCTACAGAAATAATCGTGTGCTGGCCCCAGACTAATTCAGCACAGCTCCTCAGCACGAAGGCAGCATCACCCCTGCCAGTCATGCATCCTTGCCTCAGGCTGAAGCAGAAATTCGGGTTTCCAAATATCCCATACTGCCCCATCAACCTCACTTTGACTCCTTCCACCCCTGGGAACCTTCTGCATTACAGGAACCTGGTGGCAGATTTGGATAAGAGTGGGAGCTGAAATACTGTCAGTGAGAAGCACTCTTGAAATAAGAGATTGCTTTTTAAATAGCAAGAGAGCTCTGGTTGTTTATCTACGTGTTCAAAACACAAAAATTTTAAGCAAAACTTCATTTTGTTTTGATGTAAAATGAAAAATGCACTGGAATTTCAAGGTCATTCACATTTTTTTCATTCAGTCAGGTTCTGTGTGGCTGTCTCTTTCCTCTTTGTTTTTCCATCCTGAGCTCTCCTATCTGACAATAATGGAACTCAGAGAGGGGAGGGGGAAGGAGGAAAGGGAGAGAATAAAAAAAATGCACAAAGAAAACTGTGACCCACTTTTTGTTTTTATTCACTCTTACATCACAAGGAATTGCTCCTATCACCTTCAACAGTAGGTTTGCTCCCGTTTCCACCAGCTCTGAGCACACAGTCCCCATGCTTTCCCCTCCTGCTGTAGTGTGTCAGCCTCCAACCAACTCAGGGAGTGCTGTGGGCCCCAGCATTTAACCTCTCAAAGGACTCTTCTGTCTCAGAAACACAGTGTTCAAATCTTCCCTGCTTAATGTGAGCACTTGGCCTGGCCCTGAAATATTGAGTGGTTATGGCAGAGAAAGAATCTGTGATGGATGATCAATTTAAGATGGTAAACAATCTGTCAAGGGCTGTTCCAGGAAATACTTTTTTTTTTTTGAGTCATTTTTATGTGAGAACATGAGGAGGGTGAGCAGAGAAAGCTAACAAGTGTATTCGCCTGGAATTAATCACCTCTGAGTGAGATATACAGACTTCCCATTAGCTAGCAACAGAACAGAGGCATCCTGGAACCTAAATGTCACGATCAGATGAAGAAGAACAAAGGCAAGTGATGTAACATCTGCTGGAGCACTGGCTTGTCTGAGGCAGATTTCCTCCACAATCCTCCACATCACCCTGGCACACTCCAGTTTGCAATGGCACTTTCTTCTTCTCAGCTCAAACCGTTCTGGGCTGGTTTGGATCTGTGATCCCTTCCACCATCCAGATCAGGGAGTTGAGGCACTTACAAGGGTTCAATCTCCCTCAAGGTGATTCACAGAATGGCAGGATGCAGAGAGAGCTAAGAGCAACAGCAGAGGGTTTTTGACCCTGAAAGTTGTGCCTGGGAAATGCTGAGTATTTCTCTCTGCCTGGAAGCTCCTGGGCCTCTCTGGATTGGTATAGGGAGGGCAAACTGCTAACACCATTCGTGCAACTCAGTTTGCTAAGTCCTAAAGAGCTCCTAAAACAGCAGGTTGTATTGCTCCTAACACCCCTCCCGTCTGTGTTCTCTTTGTTTCCTGCATTATTTCTTCTCTTCTCTTTGCTGTAACTCAGTCCAGCAAGCCCGGGTTGAAAGCAGCACACAACAGCAATGAAGGGAGTGGGCCAACACTGCTTCCATTTCTCTTGAACCCAGGGCAGATGATAAAGTTGTACTCCAGAGCCCATTAACCCATGGATGACTGCTAGCGAGGATCACCCAGTGTGCAAGCTGGCATGTTTTTTATAGCCTGCTCTTCTGCATGTCTGTGTGTGCTTAATAAATTCAGGAGTTGGGAATTGCTACAATGAAAGCAAGCCAGCAATAACGTGATGCAACGTTTAGACTTACTTAACTACTTAATCTTATAATGGAGACTTTCTGTTCTCTTTGGTCTTGAACACTTCTGTTCCCCATCATGGTTTTTTACCTCTTTCTCTAGATTCTCTTATCTCTAGGTTGTGTTTTCCCTTTAGCACACTCCCCCATATACATATACACACCCAAGTGCCTTCCTGCATTCCCCACCTAACTCCTTCACCCTGACCCAGCCTTCTGCCATCTCCCACATCGAGGAGCTGGGTCATGTTCCACACATTGCCTGCTATGACTGCCTGCATCCACCTACCCCACTGGACTGGGACCAGGAGGGCCATTCAGAGCAGCAGAAGAGATTACTGAATGAACAAAACCCATCGGCATGGACACACAAGGGTTGCTGCAGGTTCAAAAGCCACATGTGAATTCTGCTGACAGAATCTGGGCAGGAAATTTTAAAAATATGCCAACTTTCCTGCGTAAATTCACCTCTCATAGCAGTATATGCACGATTCATTCACACATATCATTATTCCATACTTTTGCCATCCTTTTTCCAATTATTATTATTATTTTTTTAACTACATTTTTTTGTCTTTTCTTTCCTGGAGAATGTGCTGTCATTTCACCAGTGCAGAAAAGAAAAAGAAAAAAAAGAGAGAGAGAATTTGTTAAAAAGTAATGAAAAAGAATCCTAGTTCAATTTTTTGTCAGTATTATGATGACAGAAATTGCCATAAACAACTCACAAGTCAGGAAGATCAGTTACTGCCATAGTCAGGTCCTTCTGCTTTTTTAGAGCCTTATTTGCTTTATAAACACCTCTTTTTACACCTTTTGTATCTCTGTGTGAATTAGTTACTGCTAATCACTAAGTTAGTTACCACTAGAGAATTAGTTCCTGCTTCCATAAGATCTAAAAATGTGTATAGTCTAATTAATAGCAAAGCAAGGATACATTCTTTGCCCATATATTTTTCTGCAGCAGTTCAGACCTGCTTATCTATTTGCTGCGATGCTTTGCCAAAAAAATACCGTCAACCCTTGGTGTATCCATACAGATATCAACAACTGTAGCTGAAATAGCCTGTGAGGACCATTGGCCATGGCCCAGTAGCAAAATGCTTGCAAGTGGGACAGGGCTATGTACAAGTGAAGCCTCAAGAGGTCTAAACAGGGTTAGTCACTGCAAAGGTATTTCCTAACAGATGAAGTGATAACTATGGCTGCATTCTGCTTCCATGACTGTGTCTTGTGTGACTAATTGGTGAAGATAGAAAGTTATGCCACAATAATAATTAGCACACATTGCTTCATATTTTATTTATTTATTTTTTCTTAGCGTGGATGATGTGTAGGACATCAGAAGGTTTGAAAAATAAAGCTGCAGATCCCAAACACACAGTGTAGCTTATTCTGCCATAAGGATGCCAGAGCATCCAGATGTCCCCGGGTCTCACTCAGAGGACAGATGTGGTACCTGGTGTTAACCTTTTATGTTTTGGACAAGTCAGCTCCTGCCTCAGTTTCTCTATTTTTAAAACAGTACTAATTATATGTTTATTCTCTTTGTCCAAATGCTTTGAAGCCTGCTCATAGTAAATGTTACCTACAGGGCTGGTAATGGCTATTATAATGAAATTACAATCAAATTATATATTAATTTTGCATCACAAGTATAATTAAATCTACAATTTAAATTTAATTTTTGTTTGACTTCAGACACCATATGCAATAATTCCCCAAAAGCCAGAAGGTCACAAGTTCTCTCAGTACAGAGAAAAATTGCCCTTAATTTTAAACTGGAGTTTTGGTGTAAGCAAACCAACAAAGGGAAGCCTAAATTGAAGAAGGGTATCAAAGGATTCCAGGACTGATAGAATTCCACTGAGTATTGCTTAAGTAGAAGTGCTTTTCAACACTGTATCGATGAACACATAAAAGTAGGAGAAACAGAGTTCAGTCCTCTGCATCCAAAGTGAAGATCCAAGATATGGTATTTGTCCATATTTTTGGTCGAAGCCCTGCATCCCTAATTCATAACCCAGATGGATGTGTTGACTTTTTCAAAACTGGCAAAAGGTTTGATTCCACTTTAATTTAAGTGTCTATTGGCTGCCAGCCAGGAGGAATTTTACTTCTTCCCACTGGTTTGCAGAAGAAGAGTAATTCAAGCTTTGCATTAATTTGAAAGCTCTCACCTAAAATTCTTATTTCCAGTAGCTGTTCAATTGAATAAAAATAAAATTAAATGTAAACCATGTTGATTTATCTGTGGCTCAAATTCTCCAGGAGTATGAAGTCCAAAAAGAAAAAAAACAAACATTAATATAATGCAACCACTGCCAGGTGAGGAACACAGTTCTACTAACTGAAGATGGAATAAATTGCTTTTTCAATTTACCAACACATCAGTTGTCTTTGTTTCAGAGGCTACATGACATTTAATGAGTTTGTCTTTTTAATGGGCACTGGACAGATTTCAGAACTAGAGCCGGAGCCAGAAGAGCATTTATCTGCTTAATACCTAATTCCCATTAATTTCAGTAAAAGTGAGGTGCAAAAATATCTCTGTGGGTAGGTCCCTTCGCATTTAGCTTCAGTGGCTTTACATGTTAGAGGAACAGGCTGCCTGGGGAAGTGGTGGAGTCATCATCCATGGAGGTGTTTAAGAACTGTGGAGATATGGCACGGTGGGAGATGGTCAGTGGCCATGGTGGGAAGGGGGCGATGGTTGGACTAAAGGAACTCAGAGGTCTTTCCCAACCTTAATGATTTTAATGATACTATGACTCTATGATTCTATGAAAATGTGCCTGTGTACTTGAAGTGCTTGATTCAACTCTTGTTGCATTGCTCAAGCAAATTCACCGAATTCCCTGTTGTCCCTTCAGATCTCCTGCTGCTCAGTTGAGCCTTTGAAGAGCAGGGATGAGGACTGGGGTCAGTAGGTTACAGATCATGGGACTCCCTCCTCAGAAAGACACCATCCACATGTCACTCAGCAGCATGCCACCCTTGCTGCCGGACCGTGCTGAGGTGTCTCTCCAACTTGCAAACCCAGAATGCTTGTGGAAAATGGGCACAGTGGATAGGAGGAGGATGACAGCACTTAGGTCTTGCTTTGACAAGACCATGGTTTATATCACAGTTCCCCCAGATCCTGAGGCTGAACCCATACCTCCTGTTGAATTCTTCTTAATGGACCTGAGTAGAAGGCACAGCGCACACAAAGCCCCCTCTGATGGCAGGCAGCACAAAGAGCTCTGCCAAACTTATTTGCAGCACTTGCAAGCTATTTGTAACAGAGGTGATGCATTTAGAAAGATGGCCTCTGCTTGCCTGCTTTCAAAAGCCTCTAATTCTGCACACAAGTGGTGCTGGGAGACCACACCAGTTCTCCTTCATCCCTGATGATGGTAACGTGGTTCCCACAGTCACAGCCCAAACATCATTCCTGCTTCAGGAGAAACTCTTGACACGTTTATCTCTTTGCACTGAGCCAGCTATCAACATGGCTCTGCTCTATGGCAGCATGATTAGATAAATACTGTTTTGTGGAAACTACGTCTGGTGCACACTTCTGGCTCAATATCTGGAGGAAAACTAAGGCTTAATTTAGGCTATCTGCTGTGAGGAGGTAAAGTGCTGTGTGCATTTCTTGCTTAGACATGAAAACTTGGCCACCACCTGTGCTTCATGAGAACCGTGTTGTGGTATAGAAGGTGAACTGGAGGCCCAAATCAAAACTGGAGCTCTCCATTGGTGGATATTGCAGAAGAGGTAGGCTTTGCCACTCAGCACCAACATGTCTACGTCATCAGGAGGGTCATCAGGAGAAAGGGAGTACTGTAGAGAAAGTACTGTAGACAAAGGCTGTACAGAGTAGGCACTGAGGAAGAGCCTGACCACTGCAAATGTCCTTAACTCAGTAGAAATAGAGAAGCTGAATATTTGAGAGGAAAATGGAGTCCAAGGACATGCTAAAGATCACACAAGGAACCTGGCATACAGTTAGGAACTGGAGGAAGTTCCCAAACTGTCAGTCCGTGCTTCGACTGCAAGGAAACCATCTGATACTATTCTTTACTGTGCTTTGAGAACAGTTGCATGTTTGCTCAAGAAAGACAAGCAGAAGGCTCCGACTGGCATAACTTGACTCTTGCTGGTTTTGCTCTGTGAGAATTTGCCCTCTAGGACCTATAAGCTTCTTTCTTTTTTCTTATCTCTGCGGTATCTTGGCAGCCATTAATCCTGAGTAAGCACTTCCCAGCAGTAATTTCTAGAAATATAAGTAATTATTTTTGCCTTGATTTGCTTTTGTCAGCAACAGGTGCTGTTGGAGTATTTCACAATGGTGTAGCAGGGAGAGCTGTGACTGGGGGGAATTTGAGGAGGCTCTCTGGAGACCTGAAGGCCTCTGGGCTGAATGAGAATATTTTTAAAGAAAGCGTAAAGATTTTTTCTGAAGGGAAGGAACATGAGCATGCACGAGCTGTACTGTGTCAAGATACTGTGGGCAACAAACAGTTGATAAAAGCACTTCATTCTGTCAAAACCCAAATTATTTAGTTGAAACCCAGTTGATGGGAAACACGATGTTGGATTTGAGCTTCTCTCTTTGTTTTTTTTTTTGTACATCTCCAAGGGAGCCCTTCGTGGTGCTGCTAGGATAATCAGGGTGAGTACTTTCAAGGCTCATGGATACACCATGTGCACCTTAAAATGTAGAGAGGTTTTGAAAGAACTAGGAGAAATCAGGATTTAGCATGCCAGATAAAGGTGGAAGCTGCTTTAATTATAGATTCAGTCCACATTGCATTAAGGATTACTCAATAATGAGATGGCCACTCAGCCCTCATATAACCTCATTAAAGACTGATACGTTTGTCTTTTAAACATTTTTTCTTCACTGTGCCAGATCTTAAAAGGCTCCCTCCTGGTAATGCAGCAGTACCTATTCAGCAGACCTAGCTTTTTTTAGGTTATTGAAGACGCATAAAAAAATGAATCTGCAAAGTTTCAAAGCTGAAGGCTTAGCCTCTCAGAGGACCTGTGGTACAGCTGCTGGACTTCTAAAGGTTAAACTCTGCAACTAAATCTCATTATGTTTTTAGCAACATCATCCAAGTCTAGCTGGATCAGTTACTGGCCTGAGGAGTGCTGCATTGGCAGCCGGACATGGTCATATCTGCATTTCCACTTGTAACTGCTTTCCCTGAATCTCTCAAGATCTACAGAATCTTTCCTGGTGTCTGTGAAAGGACCACTGTGAATGTGAACTCACCAGGATGCCAGGAAAATCTCCAGGGGTTGGAAAAGGGCTGGAGACCCACCGTCAGCAACACCTGGGTGTTTCTGGCAAGCCCTCTCCCATCCAGAAATGAGCTTAGATATTTTCTTCTACGAGGAGAAAAGGCCTACACCACTAATATATACTGTAGCTTGTGTCAGTGCCGCCTTTTTCCACCGATTACTCCCATGCCTTTAGACAAGTAGCTTATCTTTTCCATTCTCCTATAAAATAAGGATAGCAGTAATATTTTCCTATTGTTTGTCTCCATTCAAAGTTGAGGAAAGTTGGGGGCATCTCAAATGGAGTTGATGGAATTGCAAGATATAAGGAAGTGAAATAAACAGTAATTGTTTACAAGTTTATTTTGAGGTAAGGCTGTGCTTCCACCTCACTGCATGACATGTATACTTGTCACAGGCTGTCATGGTCACAGCTGGGGTCATTAGATGATCCTATCCTATCACTAATAAACACCATGGTCATTGTTGTCCAAACAGTCCACGCAAAGCTTCTAACAGCATTGTATTTTTCACCTGACTGCCTCAAAGCATTCTCAGAGCACCACTCTAATTTCTACTTTAAAAATCAGTGCTTTTCACTGGTCTGTCCCTCTCCCTTGTCTCTCAGGGTGGAGAACTAAGGGAAAAAAAAGCATTTCTATGCTTTTGCATTCCTGCCAAAGCGGTTATCAGAATCTTTAACATTTACGGCACTCTGAAGTGAATCACCAGCCTGCATCTCATCTGAGCATCTATTTTTTCACCATAATCTGCTTTTAGAAGGGCTTTTAACTGCATCAGACTTTTCTCTTCCATTAAAATGCTGTCTGGGTGATTGGAAAACAGAATAGCCAGTCCTCATTGCTCAGTTTCCATAGTGAATGTCTGGAGCAAAGGTCTGTGGGATTATTCAATTACTGCAATAATGGCCTTTGACCTGGTAAAACAATCCAAAAGGCAGAATTCATCTATTGGATTATTTTGAACATTAATCATATTCTATTTAGAAATCACAGTGAAACATCTTGGGTTCAAGACAGACTGCAAACTGTTTGTGTGCACTGTATTGAAGTGACTTAAATTTTTATGTACGTAATTACACAAATGATATCTTCTGAGATTTTCTCCCCTTCACATTTATGTACTTTGCTAACCATGTTTTAGACTGCAAAGCCTCCTGTATTAGCTCCACATTACCAGCACTAACCACAGTGACCAATGTGATGAGTGCTCTGTGTCGATACCAAATTGCTGATAAATAATGTCCTGGATCCTGAATCTGCAGAGGTGTGGGAGAACAACAACACATTTTGCTCAGTGCTGAACTGCTTGCTTCACAGATCACATGGAGAGCAAACAGCTTTCAACATCTGTCTCCCCTTCTCATTACCCTGTGCCCAGGAAAGATATAGGGCTACTATAGGGGGGCTGTGGGGCCCTAGCAGGTAGGCACTGTAGTCAATCATGAGTAGTTCAAGTGCCAAATGAAAAATGTTCACTCTTCCTGCAAGCTACTATAGGGTCACATTCCCATACTGAAATTTCTGGAGGTTTTTGTTGGCTCTATGCTGTATTGGTAGCAAGGATGCATTAAACAAAACAAATAAAGGTCCAGAAAAGGGATTTGTGCAGCAGCAACACTAGTAGCCCATGGCTTCCCACCCAGCTGTTTTAGAAATTGCAAAACACATTCGCTGGTAAGCTTGGTGGCTCTAATGAAGATGAACACCTGGTAAGAGCATGGTGATCTGTTTCAAACACCTTCACCTCCTTGGGAAGGAGGAGGAGCTGTTATGCTTTGCTCACAAGGGCAATGAACCAAAGAGCCCAAATCCTCGGGGTCCCCACAAGTGACACAAAGATCTGGATGCTCAGAGCAGGTTGACACCCTTTGTGAAGATCTCCAGTGTTGACTGACTGACTTGCCTGATGCCTTTTGCAGGTGGTATAACCATGCTGCAGTATCTCCTTTACTCAAAGAAGAGCAGTGCTGCTGGGCTGATGGGGATGGAGAGGGGAGAGCATCCCCAAGGAGACCTTCCCTGCTGTGTGTGTGTGGCTGTGCCCTTATACTCAGGCCAAGTGATGTCCAAAGGGATTTTAGATGCTCAATCTGTTCTGGCTCTGCCCCAGGGCTGGATGACTTTCAGAAGTTCCTTTCATGCCTTTTTTTTTTTTTTCTTCAGTGATGCTGGGATAAAATTTGAGCATACGAGCAAAAAGTATCCTTTCTTTTCCTGTGAATGAAAATGAGTAATTTCCCAGCAGAGGCAAACCCAGTAAATCACTGATGTCCACTCTCACAGCAGGACACATGACACTCATAGGTCAGGTATAAATGGGCGAACTGAAGAATCTGCTTTTCGCTGGGTAAAATCAGAAATAATTCAGAGCAGATAACATGGCTCTGCTGAAGGGAAGGTGAAATGCCCACGGCATGTTAACTGAAGGGGAGCAACTGCCTGCTGGTGGGGCTGAACCAAAGATGTTGCTAAAAGCCCAGTTATTCTCACAGAGCCTTCCAGCTCACTGATGTTGCCTCCTGCTTGGCTGCATCCCCAGAGGTGGAGATCCATGTCCTGAGCTACTGATGGGCCTTTTGGTCAGCCTGCTCCCACCCTGAAGCTTCTCCTTCCTGTACACTAAAGCTGTGAGCTCTCAAAGGTAGAATGCACATGTGTTTGTGTGTGTGCACCTTATGCAGCAAGGTACATGAAGGCGTTCCATGACACCTACGGGGCAGCAGAGGCTCCAGCCTGACTTATTGTTCTCCATTTCTCCCCAGAATCCATCAGAACAGGAGGGATGCAATGAAGTCTGTGAAGCACATCCCAGTTCATGACATCAGTGGGAGCAAATGCACAAGAAAAGGGCAATGGCAAGAGCACTGCCCCATGTCAGACAGGGACTGAGGCTAGACTGGCCCATCTGGGTCTGTCATTCACACCTCCTGCTTCTTAGGAGCACTGATCCCCAGGGCAATCAACATTTTTGTTTGATGTGACAGTAACTGACTGATCACAGGTGAAATTTCTTCATCTTGGGACTGGGAATTTCCAGTGTTTCCTTCTTCAGCAATGATTTTGCAGCACCAACTACCCAGAACTATACTTAGTGCTTTTGGCCATCCAGCTAGTCAGGGCCATCCCAGATGTACCAAGCAGTCCGCAGGCAGCTGGAAGAAACCAATGAGTTCAGGACTGGAGATGTGCAGACATTCTAAAAATGTCAGGCTAGAACAGGCTCCTCTAAAAACAGTGAGAGCTAACACATCTTGCTGTGTAAGTGTTGCTTTTGAGAGGGCCCTAATTGGGAATTTTTATTCAGCATTGACACTTTTATCAAATCTTTGTCTGCATGATGTTCTCCTAGGCAGAGTAGAATGAAATTCATATTAGCACATTTCTACTCTTCCAGGCATTTTCACATCACTTCCCCTCTGCAGATGAAATGCAACACAGTAATAAGTGGCATTTCTGTAGAACGTGCTGCCTCCAGACACAAACTGCATTCCTAATTACTTCTACCTATGGGGAAAATAACACAACAAAAAACATTCTGATAACAGCACCATACCTTCAGTAGACTGCTTTGATCCTGAAATTGCTCACAGAATTCCAGAAAGTCTGATCCTGAAGCAATAAACAGTAGAAACTGGGCCCAGTATTTGTAGGATTTTTTTTTAATTAAAACAACTGTCATACATAGACAAAGCCTGAGAGCTTCTGACTATCATATCTCCCATGACACATTTGCATGAAAATGGTGAGAGGCTATGAATAACACCCATGGATTAGCATACAGTCCAGGGTTAATTAATTTTCTAAGTGGTGGCAACCTACTGTTGACTAGCTAGAGATGTGGGGGGGGGGATGGGGTGACTTGGACAAACAGAGCCCAGATATCACACACCCCTACAAGGGAGAGGACCAGCATCGTGTGTGTTTGGGCATGTGTCTCCTACATGCTCTCCTAGAAGCAAATAGAGTTCAATGCCTCTAACTTCTTGTTTTCAGGGCACCAGCAGTCCTGCACAAACACAGAAAGAAATGCATGTGAGAGGGGATCAAGTTAGGTGAGAGCTGAATGGCATTGTGCTTGTGAGTGAGAATCTCCTTTTCCTTTATTAATCTAGCTTAAAGGCAGATGACACCGAGGAGGAGCTTTGCACTCAGGTAACACAATCATAGTGTGTGGGGTAGCTGAGCTACCCCCAGCCCTTACTGTCACACTGACCATATCTAGCATTTATAAGAGTGAACTGTAAAGCACAACAGTATATTTTAAGAGAAAAATGTTAGGGGTCTGGCTCTCCCTATGTAACAAAATGAATACAGAGAGCCTGTGTGTGAAGACTTTACATCCAGTAGGGCTCACGTCCATCAACTGACTCGTGAAAGGACAAGTGGAGACACGGAGATGTGGCACACAGAGCTGTAAGCCCTGGGCGGTCCCCTCTGCTCTTACCCTGTGCTGGAGGAAGAAATGACTTCCAGTGCCCAGCTCTCAGACAGATATTCTTTTACTTTGTCTTTAAACACCACCACCAGACCATTGCTTTGGTGGCTCCTGTTGCAGCAGTTTGGTTTCTTGCACTGCCCAGCTCAGGGAATGGAAACCGGGAAAAGCTGAACAAAAAGGAAGGCAGGATGGTATTTCTCATCAGCTAAAAGTGGGTGGTTCCATGGCCTTCCTAGGAAAATCTACTGGAAATCTGCTTTCATCAGCTCTCCAATCTGCTTTCCTCTGCCTGGCTTGAGTCACTTTGCTGGCTCTATAATGAGCTGTTACAAGAGAGTCTCCTGTAAATCAGATGACTCTGTTGTCATCTGATGCTTATATTGGGCACGCTGAGTCATGAGGCTGGGGATGCAGCGTGAGAAGGTAACCACACAGAATGATGGTAACTGGGTGTGGGATGAAAGGTGCAGATGAGTGGCTGTGATGCAGGGACGTTAGGCCCTTGTCCCAGCCCTACTCCTAACACAGCCCTTCTCACTGCAGTGGGAATGTGTGCTGCAGACAGTAGCTACAGCGAGCTGCTCCACTGCTGTCACACACCCAGGTTCAGAGAAAGGTCAGACAGAGCATCCCAGCATGGACTTACACAGAAGGCACTGCATTTTTCTTTAAAATAAACAACAAAAAAGCCAAATTATTTTATTTTCCAAGCAGTGTTCCCTTTTAGCAGCCAGTCCCAGGCCCCTCCTATTGGCTGTACACTTGACTCCATGAACTATGGCTTCACCCCTGCAATCCCTCCTTTTCTCCACCTTCCTGGTCCAAGACATCCTGTGTACTGTCTCCTTGTCTTCATGACCACGCACTGACTTGGTGACAAAGGATTCAGGATTCAGGATTCCAAACAATAGCAGTCCCCATTGAAGAGCCTAAAGCAGTGGAGAAACACCACAGCCTCTCTCAGAAAATCTCTCTGAATAGTTTATGTCACTGTTAAATAGAGCCCATGCTATTGATTTTGCCTACCTCCTGCACTGAAACATAGCATCATAGAATCATAAAGTTTGGAGAAGATCACGAAGACCATTCAGTCCAATCCCAACCCATCCCCACTGTGCCCACTGACCACGTCCCTCAGTGCCACTTCTCCACAGTTCTTGTACACCTCCAGGGACAGTGACTGCCCCACCTCCCTGGGCAGCCTATGCCGATGAACTAGTACTCTTTCACAGAAGGAATTTTTCCAGATATCCAACCTGAACCTCCCCTGGTGCAATTTGTTTGTGCTTTGGCTGCTCGGGGTTCACAAGGAAACGATGCAGTCATGCAGAGTGGAAAACAGCCACATTATTGCTGCGTTTTCTATGAGGGTGTGGCAGCTTAGAAAAAGGAGCAGTGCACTCATTTGTTTTGTGACATAAAATAGCTCAAAAAGCATCAAGCTGAAGCCAGGACAGAGTCCTGCTGACAAGCAACATTATGATACCAGCATTCAGATATCACCAGTGAAGTATTCTGCAGGTTGCCACTTGCAGGACACTGCCAACTTTCAGATTTTCCTTCTTATTCCAGAATGCAAGGAAATCCCAGGCATCTGCAGCATGGGAAAAGTGATGACTTGGATGCTTTAATAGACAAACTGCTCCCCTACAAGAAGGGGCATCCTGCTCCAGAAATCCATTTCCTTATTTTATCTACTAAATATTTAATGCAAAATGCACAACAAGGTTTGGCACCCACCTGCATACCCTGACCACATAGCCATATTTGCTCTGATGTCTTCTGTGGCTTGACCAGAGGTGGAGTTCTTCGCTGCACAGCAGATCCCTTTTCAGCAGGAGTAATGGGAAAGTGTCAGCAGCCTCCATTGGACTAAATGGTTAGCAAGCATGGATTTAAATCCCTTCACTCACCAAACATGAGCCCTTGCCAAGAAAAGATCTGGGGAGTTCTGTGAAAGACACCGTGTCTACAGGTGCCTTCAGAAAAGTGTCCTGGGGTGGTGGATCCCAGCTGGGGGTGGTGGATCCCAGTTGGGTGTAGGCATCTCCTCTCAGTCCTGAAAAGGATGCTGGTTCCACAGAGGGACAAGATTTTGTGTATATCCCCTGCTGGATGGTAATATCTTTGTGGCAATATCAGCCAGTGATGATCAACGTGAAGAAACCAGTGTGCCTAATAGGGCAATGCGAATGGAAAGCAGAAGGGCGGAGAGTTGGTGGCCAGCAGCTCCTTGCTGGCTGCTGGAGAGAGCTCTGTTCAGACACAGAATGTGCCCAAAAGGCTTGGCAATCTCTGCCAGGCACAGTGCTGTGCTGAGCACAGGGCAAAGACACCCTCACTTCTCACAGAGTATAAGGGCATAATTTCGTAGGGAGACAGAAAGTCCATCGTTACCTCCTAAGGGTACAGGAGTTACCTCCCCTCTCTCTCCTCCAGCCACTCCATTTCAGCTACATGACTGCTATTGTGTTTGGAATCACTGCTTTGCCCACATACAGATAATGTTTTCCCAGGGAGTCCAACAAAAGAGCATCACGTGTCTAATATTTTTTTTATCTCTTTTCTCCAGAAGATAGCATCGAGCCAACCAAGGAGAGCAGCCATCTCCATGAGCCCTCCTGTCCAGCTTGTGCCTGTGGCCCTGGGCTCTTAGTGCAGTGATGAGCAGTGGCTACAGCAGATGCTGCGTCTGTGTGCGTTGGCAGCACAGCTGCTCCTGGAGCCATAAATCCTTTGCTGTGGTGGCTGAGTCACTCTCACGCTTTCCTTTCACCAAGGTACAACACGTAGAAGACAAATAAACACCAGCAGCCCTGCTGAAAGGTTCTTACTTTCCTGGGGATCAGGTTAAACGCTGTTGGGCGGCAGGATTGCTTTTTCTGTTCATCTCCCTCCTTGTGACCAAGAGGAACAAACATCCCGTGACCGCAGCCAATCTCCACCCAAGCAGGATGGGACAACAGGGGCACAACAACGGTTGCAACATTGAAACGATCTCTCAGCACATCTCTGCTATCTGGGTCTGATAACAGCCCCGGGCAATGTCCCTCCTCTCTCTCCCAGTGCTACTGTGTAATACGAAAGTGCTGGGGTTTTTGGAGAAGAAACATTACATGCAAGTTGATCTCCCTAGGATAAGTAATTATAATGTTGTCTGCTGGTGCCTGTGGGGACAGCAATGCATTTCTTGGCAGCTCTCAAGTGTTGTTCAAGGCAGATTTCCTGCATAGATCCAGGCCCTGGCAGGCAGCCACAAGTGGGACGCAGATGAATGCGCCTGCTCAGGAAATGATAAAGGAACTGAGCAAATGCTTTTGTTTGTGAAGCAGCGTCATCTGGAGAGCCGTCAGATTCTCTTCCAGAGGCGAAGCATGGAAATCACGAGCAGCTCCCAGCCTGTGCCATGCATCAGGTGCTGGCACGGGGAGCAATAGGCAAAGCTGCCAGCCTTGCCAGATGTCCCATCCCAGTCTGGATTTGGGGTCAGCCCAAATCAAATAGGAACTTTCACCACCATTTTGCTCATTAGGACACTTTTCATTCGAGTGCTTCTTGTCACCCGATAGGCACAGGCTGAGAGTAAAGTGCAAACACAGGAGAACAAAGCCATCAGCTTTCCCTGCCTGGTCACAGGGGAGTTACCGCAGCTGCACGAAATCTGCGCTCACCAAGCCAGGGTGAGAGCATGACTACCTGCTGACACTCCAGAGGGTCTTAATGCACTGTCACCTCCTGAGTAGGTCCCCTTGGGCATCTCAGTGATGGGGAAGGGAGATGGCCAGGATTGCCAAGCACTTGTTATGAAGCTGTCTCTGTAGAAGTGAAAGGCTTTTTTCCACAAAGCCAACCTTAGGAGACCAGGGGAGTAATCTTGGCATGGGTGAGATGAGAAAGAGCACATGCCACAAAGGCTAACAGCATGGCAAGCATTGCATATCCACCTGCACTAGACAGAGAAAAATCTTTCAGCAAAGATGGGCAGATTTCAGCACTGGGACAACACATGAGACCCTGGGGTTAAAAGTTTTTTCTCGTGTGGGAGATGAGTTCACAGAAATGAGTCACAATGAGTTTCACAAAGCAGGCATCCTCCAAGCAGCAAGTTCTGAAGCTCTGGCAATGCACAGAAAGAAGAGGCATCCAAAAGGCAAAGCATTCTCCTGGGCATGTTAGATCCCAGTTAATGCAGATGCATTGATCTGACCACTCTGAAAGTACAGGTCTTTCTGCACTGGTATTTTCTCTTCAACTGGAAAGAGAGATTGGGAAATAGATCTAGAGAAAACTGACAGGATTTAGATAACCACAGATATTTTCCCAGACTCACAGCACATCTTCATAGCCCAAGGAAAATAACAGTGAAAAATGTCCCCACATGGGAGAAATTTCTGTTATTGATTTTCTGGTACTGAAGCAACTGAGACAGAAGGAGAAAAAGGAGTTGTGCTCATAAGTGGACAAGTTAGAGTGTGCAAATAAAAATTAAAGCTTTAGTATATTTGGGGTTGATAGATTCTACTCAAAAACATTCAGATACATTTTAAAGAGCCTTGCAAAGATTTTCTTCCTAGAACATTACTGAATACAGACTTTCTGGATAAAAAATTTGCATCTGATTGTATCAAAAAAGAGGCCTGAAAGTAAACAGATGAGGAATATATGCACTGGACTTTTGTTATACTACAGTTTGATGATAGTCCAGAGGACTAAATTTGCCCGAGTTTTCTCCACTGTTCAGGACAATGAAATCTTTTCTGCCTAAGCCTTGACCTCTGTCTAGAGGCTTATCAAGAGACCAAAACAGACAGCAGAAAGGGAACTCCTCTAAAATGCATTCAGAGCACTAATAGGAAATCTCCAAAAAAGTTGAGGCATAGAGGGCTCATTTTTGTCCACAGCAAATACTGAGGTCTTTATGAGTAAAGTAGCAACCACAGAGGGGGATGGTCTGTACAGATCTTGCTTAGACTCTGTCAGTGCCCATCAGATGCTGAACTACATGGAGATGCCCTGAGTCTGCACAGTTTTGAACATCTGGTCAGCAGAGCTTTGCCTGATGGATGACCAAGTCAGGACATCAAAACATGACCCTACAGAGGCTCACTGGACAATGCATGTTCCTCCAGCATCAGAGGGGCTGCAGCAGGCACGTGTGGTGACACCCACAAGAATTTTGGATTCTGCATATGCACTGCTCCAGCAAATGAGCAAATGACAGACACATTTGAAAAGAAGGGATGGGGCAGGAAGGAGGAAACTGAGCAGGTCTTTTGTTTTTTATTTTCAGGCATTTTAATATTTTGTATCTATTTTTTTCCATGCACAATTACAAGCTTTGCATGCCTGGAGGTACTGTAAGAACAGTTCTGGGCAACTTCTAAACTTGCTTCTGAATTCTCTGTTCTGTTCTTGCAGTATTGCTTAAAGCAGCAATACTACAGGATGACAGAAATGAATGACATTCATTTGGCTCCAGATAACTTTGTTGCCTTATTTTCACATGGCGTTTGTGCCAATAAAGGTTTGTACTTTGAAGATCAAAGCAGCTCCCTAAGCAGATTTTTACCCTGGGGTAGTGGCTATCTGAATGCTACCAACAGAGAAGATTGTATAACTCAGCAGATCCAAAATCACAAATGGCAGGTGGGAAAAGTCACTGGAACTTGTCCATGACACACAGACTAAAACACCTTGTAGGCTAGAAAGTTAAGACAAAAATCCTAGAAAATGCACAGAGGCATATATAGGACAAATAAGACAATAGGTAATTCAGGAGAGGTTGCAGCAAGCCATCTCACAGCATCTCAAATAACTGAGCTGGCCAGATCATGAACCTAAGCAAAAGAGACCTATCAAATTAGAACAGACACATTTCAGAGGCCACTGATGAGAGGAAGCTGGGACAGGACTTGCTGGGCCTTCTGCTGGGCACAGCAGTGTCAACATGTTTCCCAGGACAACACAGCTCCCTGCTGGCCCCAATAGATGTTGGCAGAAAAATCTTGTATCAGCCATTTCCTATATTTGCACATGCAGTGGCAACCCCATCTGGCCACTAAATAGCCTTTGAGAAGCAGTGCTAAGGAATGGAGGGACTCTCACCATGAAAGCAAGGAAGAAGTGAAGGAGGAGAGAGGAATCAGAGCTTTTAGAAGAGCAAGGATATTTGGCTTCTAGAGTGCAAAAGGGAGGAATGTTGGAATAGAGGCTATCAGACAGTTGCACAACTTGGGAAGTTACATTGCAGAGTGACAGTGACATCCGGTCCCATGGAAATGAAGGAACTTCTCCCACTTAAGAAACATGCCATTGGAGAGCAGCTGGTGAGGGCACTGCAAATCTCTTGCAGCCAGCCCCACTAAGAACAGATGCCATGGCCAACCAGCCTTCCTCCAGCTCTATGTTTCAAAGGACTGACTGTGCCCCATGTTTTTCCCACGTCTTAGAGGATCAGGGAGGTATTCGGCCCCATTAACCTTTTGGTGGTATGAGAGCTGCCAAGCAAGAGGACAGCTGGAATTCCTTCCTCTGTACATACTATCACTGAACTACAGCAAAGTCATTCAAACACATTTGTGTTGAGAAGTGAGGGCTGACCCAGCCAAAACTTGAAAAAATTCCTCAGAATACCTCCAGGAAGTAGATTTCCAGCCTGAACTCCCTGCTAGTACTTCTATTTTTGACAAAACCATAGCCCCATTGCACAGTTTCCCATTGATCAGCTGCAGGAGGGGATCAGGCAGATGAAGCCATCCTGTCTGGTCCATTCCCTGCTCTCACCCTGTCTTTGTGTTCCTGGGATGGCTGCCCACCTTGAGTAATGCTGAGGGATGTGGTGCACTAGTTGAGCATATTAGAAGAGCCCTACCTATGAACTAGGTCATGGATGTCCAACCTTTTGGCTTGCCTGGACAGCACTGAGCAACAAGGAATCATGTTGGGTCGCAAATACATTATTGCTCTGAAAGTAATGCCTCCTACTTCTTTCCATGGAAATTATGGCAGATACAAAGAGCACAATGACACTATTTGATAGAGCAAATTCTCAACTACAGAACACTTCTTTTCAACATAGTCACCACCATTAGCTATACATTTTCGGCAGCAATGAACATGCTGTGCTCATAAAAATCTGCACCTCTGCACCAGTGGAAGTGACTCACTGTCATCAGTGCTGAAATGCACCACCCACTGCCTCATAGTGCTCACATCCACTATTTCTTCTCCATAAACATTCAGCAATCATCATTGAATGTCAGTGAGGTGCCCCTTACTTCATACAAAGGAATTCAGTGACACACCTTTGATTCATACGCACTTCCATGTCAGACACCATTCTGCCAGACTGCCCCTCTGTTGCCATCAGTCACATGGCAACGAAGTGTAATGGGATATTGGTGGGAAGGTTCACCCTCTACTGCCATCCCACCAATATCTACCTCTGACGCTGTGGGCCAACGTAATAAAATAGGAGGCATTACTTGCGGAACAGCTCTCATACAACATAGAATATTGCTAATATATAAATAATAAAACATTTTTAAAAAATATTTTTCATAAAAACATAAAACTAGTGGGAGATTTGACTTCATTTTTGTGAAACGAATGCATTGCTCTGATTTGATGCCAGTGCCTGCAATTCTTAGTGAGGTCTCACGGTGTTCATCAGACATTTTTGATGAAATTTTACTCTGCCTGTACTTCATCCTAGACAACTGTTCACTGCCAAAAAGCAATGACATGAATACAGTGTGATTGTGAAGTCAAGGAGCCCTCCCAGTACCTCACTCTAGGGACTTTTTAGACTAGATAAGAATCAGAAGGTACAAAACTATTGTACCCCCTTCTGACACATGATGATGCTGACTCACAATGACATCGCTTTGCTGGTTGGACCTCACAGCTCCATCATGCCACCAACAACTCTGCCTGCTCTGGTGAAAGTAAGCCATGGCAAGAAGCAAAGGGACACTGTGAGGCAGATGGAAAAAGTCCCTAGGACAGGCAGTTTTCCCAACCCACAATCCACAGGGCACTTACATCGGAGGTTGCTCCTCTCCTGGTACAACCATTCTGGGCACAAAATGTCATGATAAAGGTCTATTTTTAATCTTGTTCTCCTTCACAGCCCCTCAGGGGGAGCATTAGCACATTGGAATTGCTTCTCCCATTCTTCTGTCATCTGTTGTGTTTCCATGACACGCTTGCCCCGAGGCCATCAGCATCAGCTGCCAGACCCAAGGGCCTCTCCACCTGGATGGATGTAATGAACTGTGGAGGGAGGACATTTCCAGAGCCTGAGACATTTGGGTTTTACAAAGGAAAGGCAGACTGTCTGAAGGAGTTAATTCAGCAAGAAATGTACACAACTGGCACAATGGCCTTGAGAGACAATGTTTATCAACCCTAGTGTCTTGGGGTCTTCTGAGATAAGGAAGATATGGATCCAAACCCTTGCAAAACAGAGAGGGAGTTGGACTGGGATCATCGACGTTCCAGGAGAGCCTCCAAAAACTAGAAGTCTATTCTAGAAGCAGGCAACACCCTAAACTACTGCGTTGTGAGAAATCCAAAGCTGCCAGCATGGAGTACATATGCTTCAAGGGCACTAAACTTCTCTGGAGATCCAGCAGAAATCCAGGGGCTGAAGAGGCTCTTGAGTCCAGAAAGACCGAGCTTGTCTCTCAACTGTGTCAATCTCTTGGGCAACAAAAATGAAATGACTCCGGAGTATATTGACACTCTGTATTGAATCAGAAAACAGACAAGCAGAGAATTGGGGTGTTTAGTAGGACAGCGCTGGATTAATTTCTGCACACATCATGCTTCAAGCCCCAAAACTTCATTTGAATCTAGTTCCCAACTATGGATCTCTTCCAGTTCCTGCCTTGTTGCTTCCATGGCTGGATGGTGACAAATTGTGACATTCCTTCCACTCCAAATTTTCTGTGTTCTATGGGAATTCACTGCAGATATCATGAGCAAAAATAACGCTCACCAAAAACATAGCTGCTCCAAGAAATATTTTGGCTTTGTAGATGAAGTCTCAAGGATGAAATGAGTAAACAGCAGTAATCTTCCAGCTGAGCTGTGTGTGTTGTGAGAGTGCATATGCTCGCACATGCATTTTTACTGGAACTATTGTCATCTTCACTAAATATTTTACTATGTTAAAAAGCATAATTTGTAAAGGCCTGTCAGCAGTAGAAATAGTACATGATTTTTCATGCCCATGCTGCACTAATTAAAATTCACTTGTCAGATGCCACACTGTTCTCCTGCTCAGCTGGTTTTGTAAATACAGAGAAACCACATCCCATGTGTACAAAAAAATCCCTGAGTCATCTTGCTTATGATGGGACCCATTCCCACCATGTTTCTCAGTGCCACATCTCCACAGTGTTTGAAAACATTCGGAGATTGTGACTCCACCACTTTCCAGGGCAGCCTGTGTCAGTGCACTGCCACTCTTTCTGAGGAAATTTTCCCAGTATCCCAGACACCCAACATTTTCTCCTCAGATCCCACTGGCGTCAGGGAGATCAGTCCCAGTGATCTCAGTGGGTGTTGGATCAGACCTAGTGCCCGTTCTTGCACAGCAGCTGTTTCTGGCTTCAGACTAGTTACATGCAGAATGGGCAGCACAGTTTCCAAGTTTTGTAAAATCTGGTATTGAAAAGCACAGAGGGGCTTAAGGATTTCTTTGCCTGAATTTGCATAAAGGTATAAGCATTTTAACAAGTACTAAGTTAAGATTTGGATGTCATTTCTATCTTGCTCTTTTCCATCCTTGGTGCTAATTAGCTGACCATGAACTGAAGCTCATTCTCAGGCTGAGTTCCAAGCCCCTTCCTTTGCTGGGAGAGCAGGCATTAACTGCACGATTTTTAACCATTAGCAGATGAGTGGGATCCCTTCTGCAGGCTGTGGAGGGCTTTGGACCAGGTCCTTCCCCACCTCCCTGCCTCCTCCCAGGGAAGCATGCAAAATGTTGCCCTGCTCAGCCCCGTCCCCCAGGGGCTCCCTGGCTCTCTCCATCCCCGAGGCTGCTGCGCTCGCTCTCAGTTTGCCCTCTCAACTGGAGCTCGGGGAGAGCAGCAGCCAATCGGGCAGCCTGGGTGTCCTCCATCAATCTCCCTGAGTGTCTTCGGGCTCTGCTTGGAACATCCACATCACTCCTTTTCTCTCTCTGCAATGACCTGAAGCTCTGGCTCTGCAAGCAGTGATCAGCCAGGCATAATGCAATGCAGGGCAGCCCGGAATAATCTGGTTGGCATCCGAGGATGTATTTTCACCGGGAGTCTAAGGAGCGTGCTAGCATTTAGTTTCAGTCTAGCTGCACTTCTGCAGCACAGAGTCACAAAGTCTCCATCTCCTCTTCTGGATTTGGACTGATTCTGCACGGAGATCCTCTGCAAAGACAAAGTTTTCCTCTCTTGTTATTGCTGTACCACCATAATCTACCAAGATGTGTGACTGCTTTCATCTAGTTCTTCCTAACTGGCCAGGATCTCCAGCCAGTGGTGGGCTTACATTTTCTATACTTTTCTGTATTCTGCTTCTGCTTTTCTGTGCTCTGCTAGCTGTGAATCAACCGCCAAGGCAAACCCTGCAGCTTCTAGGGTGTGGCTTTTTCTGATGCTGCATGAATCAGATAAGAAAAAATAGTATTAAGAAAAGCCTCCTCTAAACTTTCCTCAGTGTCTGCGTTATGCTGAAGCTGAGCTTGAGGAAGCCTTTGACTCTGTATACAAATTCAATTCAATTGTGTCTAAATTAACTGCTTCAGATTGCATGCCTGAATTCACATGCTTGCCCTTCATTTCTCATAGCGATTCGGAAGTGACTGGCAGGGTACAGTGCATGATACAATCTACCTGGCATTTACAGTAGCTAGAAGCTGCACTGCATAGTGTATATTTGCAAATCCAACGTGTCCTATGATTTATATTCAATCTGTTGGCTTAACAATGCAGTGCTCTGGAAGATGGGCTGTTTTTCCTTGTGCTTCCCTACTGCACAGCAGAAGGAAATTAGAAATTTAACCTCTTTTTTAAAGGGGAAAATACACATATTTGAATGAAAATTGTTGCTGAAACAGGACCGTGACGATTGCAGGAATTAGTCAAAGGAGTAATGAAAAGCAGTTCTTAGCTGGCAGAAGCATATCAATAAATCACAAATCTGCTCTTTAGTTTATGCACGGATTAGTGTGTTTTAAAATAAGCAACTAGTAGTCTTAAGGTTGTATCTACAAAAATGCCAAGAATCTGAACTTCCTACAGTTTCTTTTTTTCCTAAAACATACAATATCCATGTTTATCTACGTTCTGCAATAAATTTCTTCGCTATTTATTCTGGTTGTAATCTACAAAAAAAATATATATCTGTAAACATTTTGATAGACTGAAAGTGGAGAGTATATTCTTTTTAAATATGTCTGATTATTTCAGGTTTTCTTTTGTAAATAATTGAGGATTATATTTTCCACAGCAATGGAAAGTCAGAGATTGCTTGTCAGGCTCCCAGACAACAAAGTAGCATCTCATTGCTTGAACTGCCTTGTTGAAATCATGGAGCCAACTTAAAGAATAAGTCATTGCTCTCTCCACCCATTGAAAACATACATTCCAACTCTGTGCTGGTTATCGGGTTCTTGGATTAGGTAACTGAATTGGTGTAAAATTATAGCAAATAATTTAGGACTACGCCCAGACAGTAATTCCATTTGATTTTCTCAAAATATATACAATCTAAGTTTAGAGGAAAGATTTTCTTTTGTAACTGTGACTTTTTCAGCAGTATCATTTCCCTGTTGTTTCCCTGTCTGTGCACATTTACCTATTTGGCAAACAAGCTTGCTTCATGGCTTTTGGTATATTCCACATCAGAGACATGTTGTTGGGATTTCTACATGCTACCTAAGAGAAACAGAAGCACAATGCAAGCAGGGCACTCCACATTGCCACCCTCCAGGATTTCCCCATCAGTTAGCAAAAAGCTTTGAGTATTTGTTGCTCAGGAAGCAGCCTACTCCCACAAGTTGCTCCGGTACCAGATTTCCAGCAGTGTGAAAAGGATGCTGCTGTGGGTCATAGGCAAGGGGAGCAACTTGGTGACCATTGAAAGCCATGCTGGGATGAGAGGCAGCAGGGATATTCAATTGCATGCAAAAGTTGTCAGGCATCTGTTTTCCAAACAGTTATTGTTGATGTTTCTTGTCAGCGGGTTATATTCCCAAGAGGTCAGGGTGGAGCAGGGAGACACAGGTCTGTTTTTCTCAGACAGGTAGGCTGGCTGGGTGCCCGCAGCATGTGATGTGCTTGGGAAAGCCTGCCAAGTACTGGAGAAGGAGAGAAGGGATGTCAGCATTGTGATCAGGCAGGCTCATCCAAGCAAGGGTGGGGAAAACCACACAGTGAATCCCACATCAAGAAGTGTATATTAAATCCCTTGTTTCCTCCGCAAGCATGGAAGGAAAGCTTGTTAAAAATAGGCTCATTTCGTAAGTTGCTATCTCTGTTGGCTATGTTCATCTGCCCTTGCATTAGCTGACTGTCATGATGAGAGAGGTGAGAAACAGATAAACAAAACTTTGCCAGTTTTCCTTATTAGTCAGGCAAGCACAAGCCTGCACTCAGGCCTGACATCTGGAGGATGCCGGGAGCATTTTGCAGCTGTTGATCAACAGCAAGACAATGTTTTCCACGGATTATTTTTTTTGAGTGAGAATAATAAACAAGTAGGAAAAAGAAAATGTCTCCATCTGAAAACAGTGCCATTTGGCCAAGTTTTAAAATATGAAGGTTTTTATAGCATAAATGTTTTCTGCATTTATTCCTTATCTTCTCTGGGGCTTGGGCTAAATCCCCAGAAATTAATGGCAGCCATTAAAATACTCAGCTCAGTGACACACTTGAGCAGGTTAGGATAATCTTAGTGGGCTTTTCCAACATTAATGATTCTATAATGCCCTCCTGATGGTCTCCCAGTGGTCACATGACTGGATAACAGGGTCAAAACAAGACACACACTTTCGGTTTTTGTGGAATAAGCATTTGGATCACAGTATTGTTGCTTCTCAGGTGCTAGATTCATCTTTGCACTGTCTGTGAACAGCACGTGGGTTGGTTCTTAAGACGGGCCAGAGCTGTGAAAATCCATGGGCAGGACTCCATTGCAACCTGGTTGAATCACTATCCCTGAAGGTGTTTATAGATGTTGTACTGAGGGACATGGTTTAGTGGGGAAATACTGGCGGTTAGATGAAGGATTGGACTGGAAGATCTTGAAGGTCTTTTCCAACCTTGGTGATTCTATGACATTCAGAAAACATTAGCAGCTCAAACATATCCCTTCTTTTCTGCTATTGTCTGTAGCAGGCATGGAGAGGGCTGGGCATCCACTTTGTCTTCAGAGCTGCGGAATATGGCCCACAAATTTAGAGTATCTAAAAGAGAACACCCACTGAGCCGCATTTTTTTGTTAGAAATATTTTCAGATGTTTGTCTACGTGCTGCAACAGTATTTCTTCCAGCCCCATTACAAGACAGATAAACAAAACCTGCAGGAGCCAGGCTCTCAGTGCAGGCAAGGAGCAACATCCCTAGCTCTCAGGAGAGGCTCTGACCTGACATCCTATCATATTTCATTTTCCCTATTTTTAACTTCTTTCAGTGAGCGTAATGTTAAAATGACACAAGCCACTTCAGTTTCAGCATGCACATCTGGGTGTCTATACTCACTGTCTATCCACGCATGCTTCCCAAATATATGCTCCTGCCCATGGTGACACCAAAATAACTGTGATGCCAGCAGAGACTGAAAGGAAATCTGATTCACTTGTCTCTGGCAGAGAGCTCCCTGCCAGCCCAGTGAATCAGGTTCAATAAATTGTGTACCTCTGGCTTCTTTCTGTTCTCCCTCCCTAAAGACATCTCAGGAGTTTTTATTTTTGGTTATTAAGTTCACACTTCTATTTCCAATGGGTGCGCACCGGCCATTTTGGTGACATACCAACTGTCAAGTGGAAAAGAAACATCAGCATGACAGAGTCCCACAGTGAAAAAGGCTCTCTTTGTTCATCCACGGGGCAGTAAGCTGAACTGCTGTTCTCCATCTAAGTGCAAGGAACAGGGATGGTATGTACCCGATAGAGACACAGCACACTGTGTTTACCACTGTTTCTGATTCATAAGAGGAATTCATACCCTAGGAGCAAACCAAAACCAAGTGAAAAATATGATTTGTCTTGACCACTGTATTTCAAAACTTCAAGAAAGAAGAGCTGGCAGTGGTGCATCTTGCAGGACACTGGTACTATGCAAGAGGTGGAGGAACATGAAGAAAAGCCAAGGAGAGCCCTCACCATATCTTGCTGTTCTCTCTGGTGAGGACTGCCACTGTCAGAGATAAAGGACACTCTCAGTTCAACACAAGGACTCCCTGCCAAGACAAACAATCAAATAAATAGCCAGGCTGGGTTTCTCTACACAGAGGAGTGGCTGCCAAACAAGCCTGGATCCTGTGTCCTCTTGTCCCCACCACTATCCCATCTCCAGCACAGTCATCTCTGGTAGCCTGGATCCCTGAAATGCTTGGGGCTGTGATGCTTAGCAGGGGGACATGATTTCTGGTTGACAGTGAGGTTGCTGAAGAGTTACTGTCAGCCTGCTCCAGTGTAGAGTACACAGTGAGGACAAGGTGGTGGTGAGGAGAGCAGGGGAAGAAGTAGCTGTCAGTATTACTGCCAAAGAAAAGACACCTGAAGCTGTTCCCATACACAAGGAAGCTTCCTTCACCCCGACCAGCCCATGCTCTATTTCATTCATTCTGGAAAATGAATGCCAACAATCTATCAAATAGTGAAGGAATAACCATCTCTACAGGATACATCTCTGTTCTTATGTTAGCACAAGCAATTACATAATTTTATTTTGTTACAAGATACAAATGACTTTTAAAATACCTTCAAGACCCTGATTTTTTCTAGGCTTAACCCTATGACCTTGTTAAACAGTAGTACCTACGTACCAAAACTTACTGGCATACCATCTTCATTCCATTTCAAAGTATCTTTGGGGCCATAAGGGTTGCACAAGTGTAGACTTTCATTCCTGTTTCACCATTATTTTGTTCCTCCGTGAGCTCTTCCAGCCCATGTGTCGGCACAAAGCTTCGCCGTATGGATAGCAGCCAGGTCTGAGGTTAGTGTAATTAGCTCTGGCTGTGATTGCAGGGTTCTCTTTGGTACAATTGCACCATCAGATTTCTATCAGTGTGAGTTCCTCAGTCAGAGCAGGCGAGGAAAAAAAAAAAGTCCAGCTGATGAAATTACTCCGGGTGAAATATTAGTAAATTTATGCTGGTAAATACATTGTAAATCAAGGCACACATGCTATCTGCACTCAGTGTTGCATTTACAGAATACATAAAAGAGAAGTACAAAACTGCTTCATTTTTCCTTCACCAACACAAAGCTTTCTATCTCACCTCAACATAGAATTTTGCTAAGTAAACACACAGGTGGGATGGACTGGTGTGTTGGCTCACTGAGAACACACCTATGCACCAAAAGAAAGGAAGAAACAGCCTTATATCCTTCACCATTTTCTGAGGGCACAGAAGGCAGTTGCACTGCGTAAGCGGGGAATTTTTCCAAATTCATTCCCTACTTTTTTTTTAAGTTCACAACATGCAGCATGAAGCAGAACATGTTAAGCTATTGCAGGATCACACTTCGCTCAGAAGAGGCCCTGTGAATAGGTGTAAATACGGAATGGTTTCCTTATTTAGGTTTCAAGGGCTGGCCATAGTGATGAAGCGCTCACATTTGACTGGTTACATTATCAGTAACTCCCACTGAGACTCAGCACCAGCTGAGAAAGGGGTGAAACTACCCTCAAGCTCCTGGGGGAATGCAAATCTTGTTGCCACTGGATGGTAGAAGGAAAATCAGAGCCATCCATGAAAGCCAATGCTACTACATGGGGCGGTTTGCCTCAGAAATTCACATTTGAGAGCATAGTTTCCATGCTGTAAAGGTGTCCTCTGCCACTATTTAATGCAACTACAAGAAAGGATCCTTCCACTGTCCCCAAATTCCATCTATCTGAGCTATAGAGAAGACTCTTCTGTGGCACCCATTTTCCCAGTGAGTTCAGTGTTCTGGCATCACAGGGATGAAAGATGGGGACTCTCCTGATGACTCGTATTGCTGACTCTGAGTTTATACAGTCAGTGGGGGATTTCACCACACAGGTTGGACCCTTGATACGTGCCTTTGAGAGCGCTGCTGCCTTCTCAATGCCTCACTCAGAGAATGAAAGCCCTGATCTTTACTGGTCTCCTATATTTAATTAATGGCTGTAAAGCATTTGGAGATGGTTAAAGTAGGGATGTTATGCAACTTAACTCCAAGTCTGATGATTCCTATCACCATTCCCAGCCTACAGTCTCTCTTTGATATTAGGAACAACAGCAAGAAAGATGCTGACGGTGGCGGCATTGGTTTTGGCTCCAGCTGATGGAATGCAGAGTCATCTCCTATCTTTCAATCCCAATTACACCAGCAGATTTACTCTAGATTCACACTAGTGTAACTGGAAGAGGTAGCTGGGCCTTAAAAAGCTTTTGCCAGTGGTGTTTAAAGAAATGACTGGAAAAATAAAAAGGATTAAAGCAGAAGATGGAAAAGGTGAGTCTCAAAAGCAAAGTGAGATGGAGATGGAACCCAAGCTTTTCTAAAATATAGGGCAATTGGTGATCTGGACCAAAGGTCAGTTTCTGAGTCTCCAGCAGCTGCTCACTGTATTAGAGGGAATTGCCAGGAATCCTAATGAGAAGAGAAAAGCAAGGCTGGGCTCCAGTCCCTACAAAGACAAGGAGGAGCGGGAGAAAATATGAGACTTGGAGTGCTGCATAGGTCCTGCATCACCAGAAAGGCAGCAGTAGCATTAAAGGGAGGAGGAAAAAAACATCCTAGAAAATCTTTGCCATGAAAAATCACAAAATTATATGTCAAGCAGTCTAAAAGCTGTCTCAAGGAAAAGTTAAATAACAAAACTTCTGTTCTTGTCTCCCTCCCTTCCCCATTGTGTTCGCTGTTAAACCAGAGTGACCTTAGCAAAACAGCACAGAGAACAGTTGGACTCCACCTAACCCAGCCTAAAGAAAATTTACCTCCTTCATATACTGTTTCTGTTTCTTTGCTCAACTTCTGCCACACTTTTCTCTTATGCTCTGATCTCTGCCCTGTCCCACAGTGAGAGTGACTAGGGAAAGGAAAAATGTTAACCTTCTCCTCGATAAGCAGGACATGATGGATGTGAGGGGACAATTGTGCTTTGCCTGGTTGCTGCAACAGGCAAGCAGAGGTAAAGCTGTCATTCGCATGTCACTATCCTGATTTCCAAAAAGGAAAATGTTGTAAAGGAGAATCTGCTCCTCGCCCCCGTCAATCCTGAAATTTAACTGAACTTTAGCGGAATATTTGCTGGGTTATGTAATAGAGACAGATTACAACAGCCTGCCACATCCCTGAAAACTGCAGTTTTAACCCCTGGACAGTCTGTATCCTGGTAGGTAAAGATAAACAAGTCATGGGAATATGAGACAAGCCCAGATCAGACAAACCTCCAAAATACACCTTGAGGAGCCATCCGGCAGCTCTGAATACCTGAGGACACCCTCCTTTCTGTGCACTTCTTGTCTGTGCACGATCTTTCTGTCTTCCTCCTCCCCTCCCAGACAGTCCCAGAGAGGTTCCTGCAATGCCTTAGCTGCCCCTTTCTCAGGCTTCCCAACCTTCCTGGCTGCAGAGAACCCCTCGGAGGTGACCCTTGGAGCTGTCCCCTTGCAGTTGGTGAGCCCACAGCACCATCCTCCCTTTGTGTCCTGCTGCTGCAGGTGTCGCCCAGATACTACTGTCATTCAGAGAGCTCTGCAAGGACCAGGAGTGAAGACGTACCCATTTGGGCTGCAGGGCACTGCAGAAACCAAGGCACCATCCCTGCTGTGGTCATTAACCCCAAACCTCTGCATCTTCTCTGCTGCTGTAATCCTACTGGCTGGATGAATCTGTCACACAACACTGAGACAGGTGCACTGGCACCTCCTTTTTCCAGCATAGTAATACCCACTGCCTCAACTTTAAGATCTCTCTTCACCCTCCCAGCTATCGCTTGGGCAGCACTTAGAAATGAGGAAAGTTCAAGAAGCTGAGCACTGGAGCTAACAAAACGAGCCAGAGAGACACGAAGAACTCTTCAAAGAGGAGAAAAACAAGAAACAAAGCGCTGGCTCTCGCTGACAGGCGAGGCGGGCTGGCGGCTCCGCACGCGGAGGAGCTCACCCAGGAGGGCTGACACAAACGTGGGCAAAGGGCGTTGGCTTTGGGCAGCGCTCACCCCGATGACGTGAGGCGGGGTTCAGAGCTGCAACCGCCCCACCCTGGGCCCGTGAATGACCCAAAGCACCCCATTCATCGCGCAGGGACAGCTGCAGGACTGGGGACCGAGACAGAGCTGCCTGCTGCTTCCAGGTAGGCCCTGGCGTTCCTCTACCCGGTTCGTGGCCAGGTCTCATCGCGCCCTGCCATCACAGGGGCTCTGGATCCCTTACACGTGCAGCTTCTTGCCCCTCTGGGCACACATCACATCCAGCGCTTCCACCTGCGTGCTACACCTCTCTCTTTTCTCCAGCTGCTGGGGCTTGAGGACTCAGCTGGGTGTGTGCTAAGGGGATAAGCAGGTTTTATTTTCCTCCTCCTGGCACTGCTATCATGACGAACATGAGGAAAGAGGATCCCCCCGTCCTGACGGAGCAACCTACGTGCTGCTGTAGCATGTATGTTTGCTTTCTCTGCAAAATAGAGAGTGGCAAGGAGCTTCTTGAAACAGCTATGAATCACTGGATTTAACTGGCACCCACCCAGGCCCCCAGATGGGAGAAGAGGAGCTTTTTCTAAGCCCTTCCCACATTCTTGTGCAAATAGGAGGGATGAATGATCACCATCCCCGATGCCAGACAGTTTTCTGGGCCAAATTCACACATGAGTCTAAGGAAAGCCAAGGGGAACTGAAACTGAACTGGAGTAGTTCTCCCTTCCTTCCGCCCCTCGCGATGACTATATTTCATATGTTCAGATCCTTTTGGGACTGCTTAGACTGACTCTGTGTAATCATTTTCATCCTTGGATTAAAGAGGCCAAATATGCAAGCTGAGATCTTATTTTACACCATATTTTCTCCCTTTGGCATATACATTACACAGCAGCAGATCGGATTTAAATAGGTTTTATTTTTCTTCTCAAAATAAAAGCCTGTCTTTGCTTGAGGGCGTCAATTCTTTAGTAATTACTGCTACTGTATCCTATATGGGTACTTCAAAGGACCACAGAAAAGTCCTAAACTTTTTAATCTCCTCATACTGACTCTTGGTAAACAAACAGTCTGACACTCTTCAGTCTTAGGGCATACACAGCCCTCTCAGCCTACAGGTTATGGGAAAGGTGTGACTTGCACCATAAGCCTGCAACTACAGCCTTATCTCTGCCAGCTGTGCTCCATCCATCCTTCTCTGCTTGCAATCACTGACAGGATGTGCAGAGGTGTACACATTCATGAGTACACCTAAATCTGATGGATATCCCTCTTCTCAAATTAAAATGCTGATTCAAGTTAAAGATAAAAGAATACAAAGGCTGTGGAATCCCGAGCAGAGGGTTTGAAATCAACTTTCATCTGCTGTGTTAGATGCGTGGGGTATATAGGTAGGTATAAGAGAAGGGATAGACTTTCAGCGACTCATGCTTCGGGAAGTCCTGAAGACTCTTCTGTGTGGAGTTGCACAGTATTTACACATTATGAAATGTATGACATAGTCCATCTGCCAGAGGGTCAGGGCCAACAGGTGCAGTCAAAATTTTGATGTGTAGCACCTTTCTTTCTATTGGCAAAGTGCCACCTAAAAGGCTTAAAACTCCCATAATTGAAAATCATTTCCTGAGCAGCTTCTGCGAGTAGCCAGAGATATTCATGCTTTCTAGGGAAGTAACAATAGTTTTGGTATCTCCAGATGTGGTTTCTCTGCACTGTAGTTCGTCTTAATTGTTCTGTAAGCACCCAGAGTCTGAAATTAGAACTGCGTTCTTTGGCCATTGCAAGATCTGAGAGTCTAGTATCTAGACTTAATATACGGTTACAACCTTCATCCAGGCTTTTCCCTCCAAATTTCTGTGCTAGACAATTAATAAAAGTACAGTTGCAATGGGCAGAAACAGCATGAGTGGCAAATCTTAGCCACACACCAGAGAGGACAGTTCCTCACCAGTCCAAGCTCTCCAAAACTTTATCTCCTTTCTCCACACAATAAATTCCATCTTTTACACTGCTGGTGTCTCCTAGGGGCTCAGAAGGTTTCCACTATGCTCCTTTTTCAAACCAGGTGAAGATATGTTCTTCTTGGCCAAGACACATCTAGGTCCAACCTACAAGCCCATTCCCTCCAGAGATACTGCAGGAATGCCTTCCACAGCTTTTGTCCATTCTCCTCTCTGGCCTTGCAATCTGCAGGTCCCAAGCAGGGGCTGACTTGCTACCAGAACCTCCAACCTCAGGAGATGGGAGCTCAGTACAGGGATATGTTCTGACCAGAAGATGGTAATATTTAATTAGGAAAAAAAACAAAAACAAAAAGCCATATGAATTAATATAGTTAGGTAAATAAATGTTGCAGCAGCAGCTGGGAAGGAAGGACTGCTTCAGGCTGCTGTGTGTCTCACGTTGGTTTTATTAGGGGTGCCTACTCCAACACCACTCTCCTGTTCTATTTAATTTTCATAAAATATTTATTTCTTAAAATTTAGGGTTGCTTGGCTATTAAGGCTGCAGGTAACTTCTGGCAGGATGACTTTTTCTTTTTTGCAGATCACTGGGTAATGACAGTGGGCAATGTGCTGCTGATTCCCAAACTTGTTCTGCTTTGTAGGCACCCCAAGGGCTGTTCTACAGTGCTGCTCTGTTGTAACTTGTTCCACTGTTAAAAGCAAAAAGCTCCCTCAGATTAAAAAAGTGTAAACGAAGAAAACGAAAGATTACTGCTGCACCTAAACCCAATTCCTCTTCAAAGCTGTCTTTAAGATCCCTTTCTGTTACCCAAGACCTCTCCGGCCATGCTCATGTTCCTTCATCACACAGCCCTTGGCTCCACTCTCTCCAAGTAGCACCTCTGGGTGCTATGGGGTGAAAATAAAAATTCAAAGCAGTCTGCTGGCACCTCCTTCCTTCAGATCAATGCCGGGAGTTAGATTTGAAGTTTTCTCAGAGATTTAGACATTTTGAGACTGTAAATAAAACATTGTTAAAACTTGTTTGCAATATCCACTGTTGCCTGGATATGCTGATTTTGCACTAGACTCATGTTTAACAGTGAACTGGCTGCCCTGTCTCATCTTTTCCTGGATGGTGTGACTCATGTTAGAAATGGCTTCGTGAGCATCTAATAACTTGATTACAGAGTGAATACATACTGCATCTTTTTGATGGTCTCAGAGCTTGTGAGATACAGCTAGATTTTCACAGTGACCACACGTGATATATAATAAAACTGAGTAATTGGACATTTGGAATATCTCACTCCTTCATTCCTTTGCAGTTCGGGGCAGTTTTCTGTGGACTTTCCATTACCTCTGAGGGCTTCTAGCTTTCTGTGACACCTGATAAATTTGGAAATGGAGGTGGTGAAAGTGTTCTTCACCTCCTTCTAAAAGATGTTCATAGTAGGAATAAAGTTTAAACTCCAGGAGAGGAAAGTCACTGTTCTGTCCAGGGAAAAAAAAAAATAACTATTTCATTTTGGGTGACAATTCTGTATCCAAATATAAACCAAGTTTCATTTGCTCTTCCCTGCTGATGTCTCTGTTCAGCAGGAGGCTGAGAGGTCTTTCCCAGCAAGGAGGAGGATACTCAGGAAGGAGAGTCTGCAGTCTCAGCACATCCTGAGACGAAAGGAGGAGGGGAAATAAGATGGTGAAAGCAAATCTGGGTCATCACTGTTGTTCTGCTGCTGTTTGTACCTGCTGGATAAAACCTCCACCCTCTCCTCTGGGAGAACTAAATCCCATGGAGGCTCTTTGTGCTGTTTTCAGGGCTGAGAGGGAGACAAAAGTTGCCATGAATGAGCTGAATTATTAGCCCCCGGTGCTGTACTTAACAGCACCACCGACCTACACCCAGTGAGGCCCATTTTCCACACTGCATGAATCACTTGCTCGTTTTTTGTGCTCACTAGCTTCACATTTTAATTTTCCATTCCTCTGGCTTTCCTCATGTGGATGAATAATGGACCATTTATAATACATCAACAATATCAGAGCACACGATTATGGCCTCAGTCAGTGTAATCCCTTCAGACAGCTCGCAGAGCACAAATGTGCTTTCTCTGTCAGGGCAGATAAATGCCCATCGTGCAGAGCCATGTCCTGCTCCCACCCAGCCAGCAGAAAGGGATGCCAGCCTGGCAGCTTGTCCCCTCTGCCACCCTAAATAGCTCTCAGGAGCTGAGTCATGAAGCAAAACCCATAATAATGGGTGATTCTTTGAGCCAAGGGACAGCCATCAGCTGTGCTAACAATTACAAATGGAAATGGGCTTCAGGCAGCAGTTTATCATCAGGCACACTATGCCTTTCTATTGCTGTAAGTAAATGCCTGGGTAAACTTTTCCTGAATTCAAATAATTAAGGCAATGCCACTGAACTCTGCTGTGTGGCATTAGAGGTCGAGCCTGCTCCTGCTGTGCTCACTGCAGTAGCTGTGGGGCTCTGTGCAGAGCCCTGAGGATCGAGCCCTGCTACCTGCCCTGTGCTGGACGCAGGCACATTCATCCTTATCTTGTGTAGATGCCACTTGAAGGATAACATGCTTCTCTCTGTGCATACAAAGATTTTCATTAAGAGCAAAAAAATGAGGCTTAAGCATAGAACTGGCACTAATCACAGTTCTGCCCTTCTATTTCCTTATCACATATCTTTCCCTGATTAATTTGTAGAATATTTGGAAAAGGAATAGTTTCCTGAAACCAAGAGTTTGAGTTTGGAAATCTAACCAAACCTCTCCATACTCAGGATACCATCAGCAGGAGGT
This sequence comes from Oreortyx pictus, assembly GCA_036925125.1. Taxonomy (NCBI): domain Eukaryota; kingdom Metazoa; phylum Chordata; class Aves; order Galliformes; family Odontophoridae; genus Oreortyx; species Oreortyx pictus. The sequence goes on along the minus strand of JAUPFR010000006.1, from coordinate 51,265,549 downwards.
GACAAAACATGCTTATTTACCACGAAATGGGAACAGAGCCACTGTCACATGCTGGCTCCTGACCACCCCATGCACAAATCCAGGCCAGGGTTGCAGCTGCCTGTGGGGCTTGAAGAGTGCCCCAGAGCCTGTGAGCAGGAAGCATTGCATGTGCGGAAATACTAGAAAACAAACATACGTGTGAGCTGGCAGCTGACAGAAGCACCCAGCTCATTGCTGATGGATCCCAGTTTGCTGTGCTCCCACAGAAAGGCCCTTCTTCCAGCCCTCAGGCCATCTGGGGCTCTGCCATCTTCCTCTTCATTCCCCGTTCACTGAGTTTGCATCAGGAACTGAGGGCACTTCTGCTGCCCAAACTCCACCATAGATAAAACCTCTCCTCTTAAATCAACGAGAGTAATTTGCTCTCATTTTGGTGATTTCTATCTATGGACAAAACCAGTCAGAACCAGCACAGCCCCATGTTCTGTGCAAGACTAAACAGTAAGTTTGTTTACCATCATCATTATTATATTAAATTAGGGGGAATTAATTATGGCACATAAGGGTTCATTTGGTCTTATGGGTCATCTGCAGCTGAATTCAAAGGCAACAGTGCAGTGAGGGGAAAAGACTTTTGCAGCACGTCAGTGACACCAGGGCTGCTTTCTGCAGCACACAGAGGAGGGTGCCTTTTAGATGGACCTTTTCAATAGCTTCAGCAACAACAAACATGGAGGGAAAAGGCCCGAATCTACAAAGCACTGAGATGCTAAGAGAATATGTCCTTCTAGTGAACCTGCAAGCTGCTTCATCTGAAAGAGCTGAGGTGCCAATGTCAGACAAATTTACAAGTTATCTGATCTTGTATTTCCCCAGCAATCTTGTCTTTTCCCCCCATGAGGGTATTCCGTCACTCTGTGGTGAGTGGTCTATTTAAAACAAAATCCTCCAACATTTGGACCTGCCCCATCACTTGACTTAATGGACACCTGATACTGACCAAGCAGCTTACTCCACCAAGAAGTCAATCCCACCATGCTGCTGACCTCCAACAGCAAACAGTGTCTCCAGTGTCACCTGGTGACACCTTCCCTGTGGCAGCCAACAACGCACACCGAGTCAGGGCACAGTAGCAGCAGTGACCCTGGTTTTCCACTGAACACCCTCGTTGCATCCCAGCAAGGGAGGGACAAAACAGGGTGAACATTCACAGCCTGGAGGTGAACAGTTTGTGTGATAAGGAAGAAGGAAGCTGGGCATAGGTTGTTTGCAGTTAGATTTTCCTGCTCACCTGGGCTTCCCAAGGGCCAGATGATGTCCACAGATTTGCTCAGAAGAATCACTTCTGTCATAAATCCTGACTATACAAGCCCCCACCGTATAGAGTGCCTGATAGAAAGAAAAGGAGCCAAGTACATCATAGTGAAACAAACAATAAATGTTTTTTTACAATAACTGAAAATTTTTCTTTTCCAGTGGGATCTGAACTATTGCATGAAATGTTTATATGTTACTTTTATCAGTGTCTGCTCTTTATACAAGATCTAAAAACATCAGGGATACATCCTCGTAACTTCAAATTTGATAGAAAAAATGTGTCTTGCTCAAATACAACAAATGTCCCACAAAAATTTTTATAGTACATTTCTCTTCAGAAATACCCAACTCAGTACGTTGTCATTCAAAAATACAGCACTTATTAACGCTGTATTTACAGTTTGGCAGATTTTAAGATATTTTTTCCCTATGGATGTCCAAACTGAAGAAAAATGACCAATTTGATCTGGTAATAAAAGAAAAGGGTTTAAGGCAGACTAATGAAAACAAATTATTTGTCTTAAATCATTCCTTTCTCTAATAGCTGAGCACTGCCACCTGGTACAGTTGGGTTATTGGTGGGCAACAACACCTCTCTCTCCAGCTTGAAAACACACTTTTGCTCTTCTGCTGTCAGCTGTTTGACATTGATTTTCACCTTTCAAGGGCACTCTTGGTTCTGTCTTCTGTCCAATATTGCTGGTTTTGCAATAGTAAAATAATAAATATCCAGGGTCAGCCAGCTCTGATCTGTGGTTGAGAAGGAGAAGGGAATTAAATGCAGCAGAGAAAATGGAAAGAGCTGGTTGGAGAAAACAGAATAAATATTAACTTTTAACTAAAGCCCTTTGCAGCACGCTGTCTGGAAGCAGGTCTCCAGTGGGAGAGGAGGAGGACACTGGCTTTTAGGTGGCCTCTCAGACAGTCTCCTCTGCTCCATGTGAACTAACATACAGCCGATGGGGGGCAGGAAGGCAGCAAGTTCTCAAGAACCTGGTGTAGGGAACCTGCTTTGGCAGGGGGGTTGGACTCGATGATCTCTTAAGGTCCCTTACAATCCCTATGATTCTATGAACTATGGTTTTCTTCAATTCCTGCACAGGCCCTGCTAATTACAGCAGTTTTCCCCCCAGGTCTACGGCTGCACTGGCCTTGGGTCTGGCTGGCTTTCTGGTTTACTCTGTACAAGCTGTTTTGTCTGTAGAAGGTCAATACCAGCACTGTCAGGGCTGGTAGAACTGCATTTGGAGGACAAAGGGAGATGGAGTGTGTGCCCCAGGACAAAGTAAAAGAAGCTATCTAGAGTTAATGGGTTTTCTTTTTCTTCTCCTTTTTGACCTTCTCCTGTTCATGAAATGATTGGTCTTGGAATTGTTTCATGTTGTTCATTTCTAAATAATGCTTTCTCTGTTGTTGGTGAAGTTTCTTTTTTCTTTCATTATTATTATTTACTTTATTTACACTTGCATATCAGCATTTTTAGCTTTCTTAATTTTTTTTCTCCCCCCATCAGCAAGAATATTAAACCCTATAGTGAAAAATAGATATTTAGATTCCCAGGAGAAAACATTTGTCTTTCTGAAAATACACAAGTCTTCCCTGGGTTTGTTTTCCTGTAGCCCATATTTGGTTTCTCCACCCCTAGATACTGTGGAGTAGACATGTGTTTTTCTTTACAGAGACGTAACCTGTCACTACATAAAATACTAGCATTTCCAGCTTGATATTACTACAACACGCAGTGTTAGTAGAGCCCACAAAAAGCAGGTAGACAGTGGAGGCTCTTTTGGGTAAATTCTCAGATGAAAAGATCATAAAAAGCACAAGAATAACCTGTTCTGAAGACAGATTCCATTTCAGTTACAAGATATGGGAATTACACCCATTCTTTTTTTTTTTTTTTTAATGGATGGGGGAAATTTATTTGCATTGACTAGCTTCAGAATGAGGTCTTTGAGTTCACACCAAGGCTTCTTAAAGGGAGCAGTGATGAAATCTCATTTCCATACCTGGTTCTCTCTCTGTTTATGAGGTTACATGCCTACCTGCAGCTGGATGAGATTTATGCAAAAAAAGTGTTGGAGAAAATCAATCAAATTGATGACTGATATATTGAGAAAGAGAAGAAATTCAGAGGAAATGTGTGTGACTGGATAACATATATTTTTACTTCAAACCTCAAGATTATAAAATATATAAATTCACTTGTCTTAATAATATGTAGAGTCACGGGTAACAAAGACGTCTGCAAATCAGTAACTACAGCCATCTATTCATGGCTTGTCTCACATCCATGTTCTCTACACCTTCTGTTCACACTGATCTTGGTTTTCCCTTCCTTTTCTTTACTTATGTGGTTCCTCCCCTTTGCAGACCATTTATCTTTAAGCCTGAGGTCCACAATTTTTTAAATAATTTCTGAGTTAACAAGTCCACTTCATATGAAGGTCTCTGCTATATAGGTCTCCACTATCCTTGTGGAAGTTGGTGACCTCCCATTTTTCTCCCAAATTTCTAAATGGACAAAATTGTTTAAAAGGAAAAAGAATGGAAATGAACATCCTTACATCCTTCACAAAAAAGTGTATGAATTTGTGTTTCAGAGCATGCTTTACTGCAGTCTCCATGAAAACTCCGTCTCCTTCTCTTTAGTCCAAAAGGAAAAAGAAAATTCTCACTGTTTTTTCTCTCCTTTCTCAGTCACTAATAATGCATCACACCCTTATGTGCAGGCTTATTATCAATCCATTCACAAGTCAGGGTGTGAATAATAATAATAAAAGCAAGCTTATGTCATTGCATTGTGAATTCTCAGCCTCACCTTTGAACGGAGGAAAGAAAACAAATTTGCAATACAGGGAGCTGTGAAACGGGGCTAGGGGTGGAAGAGAGAAATGCAAGATATAATTGTACTCCCCAGCAAGGCAACAGAACAGAGGAACATTCAGTATTGCCTCTGTAGCTTAGAGTTTCTCTTAGTATTTAGATATCTGTCTCAAACAGTAAATAAGAGCTACCTGGAGTATGCCCAGTGAATTAGTTGGTTCTATAATGTTAGAATCACTTGGAGAACTGAAAATGATCAGCTTGGTATAATACTTTTAATAGCTCAGAAGGCAAGTAATTGGTTTGATAAAGATTGTGCTATTCTGTTTTGTTTTTACAGATAAATCAAATGAGCATTGTGTATTTAAGTCAGTCAGATAAAGATAAAACACTTCAATAGTCTTGAAACTCCAACATATGGATCTTCTATTGATTGGCAAGAGGAAAGATTTTAGGCTTTGAGTTATGTGGGTATAAATCTCTACTATATGAGTTGCATTCTGTAGAGTTATAGCAACACAGCACTGCTCAGATGTCAGTGCTTATGCATTCAGTCCTGAGCTGAAACTGGAAAAAAGCCAGGACAATGAACATAGATTTCCCAATACCTTAAAGAAAAGAACATCATAATTTCTTCCACGTTCATGGAAAAAACAGTTGGCTTCTGTCAACTTAGCCATGCATTTGTCTCATGTGGGCTTTAAAAATGCTGGAAAGATCGAAGAAACACCCATCAATTTAGAATCACAGAATCCTTAGAATTGGAAGGTATCCTTAAAGGACATCTAGTCCAACTCCCCTGCAACGAACAAGGACATCCACAGTTAGATCAGGTTGCCCAGGGCCTGATCCAACATACCTTTGGAAGTCTCCAAGGATCAGGCATCCACCACCTCTCTGTGCAACCTGTTCCAGTGCCTCACCACTCTCAGTGTAAGACACTTTTTTCCTATATCCAACCTAAATCTGCCCTCTTTAATGTTGAAGTCATTTCCCCTTGTTCTATCACCACAGACCCTGTTAAAGAGTCTGTCCCCTTCTTTCCTGTAGTCCCCTTTAGATATTAAAGGGCTGCTGTCAGGTATATATTATATTCAGCAGAGAGTTTAAACATAGCATAGATTGGGGATGGAACACACTGCTTCTGGATTCTGATGGGTCTGCAGCTGACTGGAGTACTGCTGGTTGCACCTCTGGTTCTGGAGGTGGAAGCCAGATTTCTGTTTCCAAATAAACTGTCTTTGCCTAGAACCACAGTGTCAGGGTGGGCTCCTTGATTTGCAAGTCCATTTCTAAAAATATATGTTGTTAGACAGGATTATGTTGAAAGATGGTTCAGAAAGTCTGAATGTTAGTGTAATTCCAAGTACTGTAATCACCCAGGGAGGTGGTGGAGTCTCCATCCTGGGAGGTGCTCATAAAAAATGTAGATGTAGCACTGAGGGACATGGTTAATGGGTACAGTGAAGATGGGGTGACAGTTGGATTAAGTGATCAGGTCTTTTCCAACCTTAATGATCCTATGATTCTATGACTAAGCATAGAAATGAGGATATCAGAAGAGCAAGCCAAAAACTGAGCCAAATTCTAGAGGTCTTGAAGCTCAGGAGGCTCTGGTCACCTCCATCCCAGGAGCAGCTGCAGCAGGTCTTGACTGTCACTGTGAGGAGCCTTGGGTCTCCTGCACTGACACACTCACATCACCTCTCCTCCCTCCTTTGCTGCCGGGCCTCCCTACACAGCCTGCAGCCCCACTGGCTTTTTCTGTTCCATGAGTGTGGATGTCACACTTACGAGAAAGTACTGCTTGCGTATGAACTGGGTTGTGCCTCACATGACATTTATATTAATTGTATAAGATTATATATACACTATATATAATTGTGTACTCCATATCATAATTAATTATATAATTATTATGTACATTATATATTACTATAATATGAAATGCTGCCTAGTTCACACAGATAAATTGCATATCAAATAAAACTGTATATAGTATTAATTTTCCTATATATGTAATCTTATATAACTAATATATAATTCAATATAATAGCCTGCATTAGTCATACAAATTTCTTCCCAGAATTGTTTTTAATATAAACACTATCACTCTGTTAAGACCCAGTTTTACAAAATGCTTGTGTTAAGCATCCACTCATGATAAGAAGCTGAGCAGTACCCTCAGCTACCACTGACCAATTTCAGCATGCTGGCTGTAGAAATGGGGTGCATGCATTCTAAATCTGGGCCCCAAAATACAGCACCTACAGAACTTGAGATCCTGAAACTGATTCACAGGTGACAGCACACAAATCCATGGCAGATGTGACACAAGATGAAAGCAGCCTGTCTGCAAACACAAGAAATTCCTGTGGCTGGAATAGGATTTTACCTGTTCACATCCTGTTTTATTTGTGTTTTGCACTCATTCACCTCTCACCTGACAGCATGCAAACAAGCAGGCAAATACTTCTGCAGAACAAGGAAATCCCAGCTGAGACCTCTTGCTATGATTTTTTTAAGTCTTCAGGGAGGTGTAATCAAAAGGAAGAATTCCTCAGAGAGGGAGGGAGTAATCAGCTGCGTTACAAATTCCTTGCCCTTGTTGGGGGTGGAGAAATAGCAACAGGTGAGAGGAGAGCTGGGAGTTGGAGGAAAGCAGTTTCTGCATGTGTCAGTGCTGCAAAGTGTCCTGGCACCCCAAGCTGTGAATCGTGGTAGCACTGAACGTGGTGCAAGGTCTGTCACTTCCCAGTTCAGGTTTTTTTGATAAGAATTAAATTGCTGGCAAAAAACGTGACAAGCAAAACAAAAAACAAAACAAAACAAACAAAAAAAAAAAAACCCAAAGCTTTTAAAGAGGACAGAGAAACAGCCTTGAAAACATTTGTACTGTGCTGTTTGTGACAGACTGTATCCTGCCTGTGTGTATGCTTGCATGAGAGTTTACTAATACATATAATGTTAATTACCCACTTATGTCCTGAAGCAAGGCTGGGAATGAATTTCAGGAAAAGAGATGTTTGTTTTGCACCGGTGCCCACATCCCATATACTTTCGGTCACGAGGAAATTGCCCCGTACCTCCACCCTGCAAGCGCTCATTCCTGCAGCTGTAGGCACTAAGCGGGGTGAGCCCACGGAGCTTACAGGAACTCTGAGGTCCCTCTGCCTCCCCTAGCATGGAAAACTCACTCGGGAGCAAGCCCTGGATCCGTGCACTGCTCCTGCCCCAGCTGAAGCAGTACAGCTGTTGCTTAAAAGAGAAAGGGATTGGATTTCACAGGCTGTGTAATCTGCGACAGAGCTCTTTGGCTTGGGGAGAGCAACGAGCCTCACCCAGGCTTAGCCATCCCCTTTCTGCCCGTAGAGGAACGCCCCGGTCGACATAGAAGGAAAATTGTTTGCTGAATTTCTGCACAGCCCTCCTTCCAATTGCTGGAGAGGGAAGGGGGAGTGAGGGAGGGAGAGAGTTTAAGGCAGGCTCTGCACTGGTGTTCTGGGCTATTTCAACTTCAGGGCAACTTTAGAGAACTTCAGTTATTTTTGGTAAGTTTTTGTTTTTGTTTTTTTCAAAAGTCTCTCTCTTTTTTGTCTTTGATGCAGCTTGCACAAGTTTGTAGCAGACAACGGGCTTTCAATACGGCAAGGAGATGTGGGCGTGCGCGTTTGGTGTTCTTTGATGCAGTAACTGAGCATTCTGAGTTTAAAATCATAGTGCTCCCAGCTGCTTCAGTTAAGCGAAACCTGCAGGCACTGTGGGTTGAGTGTTACCGCTGGGGGAAGGCACGGTGAGCACTCCAGCCGAGGTGCACCCCACCTGGAGCTCAGTTTTTCTTCTTTCTTGTGTGTAGGAAGATGTATAAATAAATACCTTCAGCCTGCCTCTGTGCTCAGCCTCCCAAAGTTTTCCGAGGGATGTTGGTTCTCAGTGCCATACACACCCCTCCATTCAGTAATCTCTATTCCAGATCGCGCACGTTGTTTTTCTGACTTCCTCTCCCTGCACACTTAACCCATCGTATGATCTCATATGTAGCAGTGCTCTCTTTTGTAGCACACAGAGCCTTATTCTCAGTTGTTTCAGTGAACTGCAAGGTGCAAGCTGTAATTTACGTACAGTGTGGTTGTTTTCTGATGAATATGAGGGTTTTTTGTGTGCTTTCCCCTATATATATATATATATATATATATATATATGTATTCAGATGTTTATAGTATCAGAGCTTCTGCGAGAGGAATTTATTTGTTTGGATATTATATCTCAATAAATACCATTTGCAATATATATAGATATCATGGTAACATACTGACTTGGAACTAGAATCTCTGTATGTTAGTGGTATGTGAGACTAGGACCAACCTTGAAGAATTACATGACAGAGATAAGTGTCGCTGTCTGTAGAAGTGGGATCCAGAAAGTCTTAATTGCAAAGCTGATGAGGTTAGGTGACAAAATGCTACAAAATATGCTGGGTAACAGCTTTCTGTCCATCTGTCTAGGTCCTTTGCCCCATCCACATTCCTTAATATGTTTCCAAACAGATGACTTCAGATGTGCTGAGGTAGGAGTTTTATCAGTAGCCACCTGTAGAAAAAAAAATATATATATAAATATGTTCTCAAAGCTTTGAGGGAAAAGAGAAAAATCATTAATCGTGAGAAAGCACTGAAGGTTTATCCTTCTACAACAAAAGTACTATTCTTACTTACAAAACGTGAAACACAGAAAGTTGAAAGGTGACTCTTGAATTAAAAAGAAATACAGGACTTTGGTTACATTCACCTGTTGCATACATAAGGGAAAACTTCTAAGCGTTGCCTTGCTCTGTGCCTTACTAAACTAAAGAAGAGCTATAAGGACTGTGCAGAGCCAAGCAAATAAAAGGAAAAGAACCTTACAACATCCAGTTTACTCCCAAAATCTAGCTTAACAGGTCAAAAGTCCAGCGTGAAAACGTTGCAGATGTTTAGTGGTGCAGGAAAACACATCGTGTCTCAGAATTTATTAGGTTTTATTAGTTATGGTTAAAATGATAAGTGTGACTGGAGCTTTTAATTGCCGTAACTCTATAACAATTGGGTTAACAATAACTCTTCAACCATAAACTGAAAACTATAAATCTGCATGAGGCCCTCTGCAGCGCTGACATGTTCTGTGATGGCTGGAGCATTTCGGTGGAAGCATGTAGATTTGTTAGCAAAAAATTGCATTTTACTATCTTTGGTGTGGCACTCTCATAAAGTAAACTCTACTATTAGATTACGAGGCTTGTGTAAATCTCCAGCTGAAGCCAGCCTGCCTCTAGTCAGAGCTTGTAAGTAATTCATTGGGGATGGCTGCCTTCCAACCTCTATGAAGAGGGTGTTAAAGTCTTCGCAGGCAGTCAGGGCAGCGGTAACTTCTAGCACTGATTTGCCAGGCATTTGGAGATGGTGTGTGCTTTATGCTTTTAATTGTCTTGGACGCTCAGTCTGCATTCACAGCTATGAGGTCAACGTGCCTCTGTTCACTTTTGGCTGTACTTGAAGCTCATCACTGAAACAAAATCCAACTGTCTGTAATCCATAGTCAAGGGAATCACTGTGCTCTGAGTTAACCTCCTGTTGACTTTGGTGGGTTCAGTGCCTCATGCTCAAGTGGGCTGGAGCTGCACTTCTCCAGGGAACATCACTGTGAACTTCACTGATGCTTTCTCTGTTGCTGTCTGTGTCAGTGGAAGGGGTAGGGCGTATGGTAGTGGGATCATGTGGCTTCACAGAAGGTATGATCCTTCCACAGGAATGTATATTGCCATGGTTTGAACCTCTGAAGATGCACAGAGGATATCTTTGCCCTAGTTAAAAGCTCTAGAAAGAAGCCATTCTAATGCAAGTTTAAAACACTGAGGGACGTAAGTTTTTTTTTTTTTTTCTAGGATCCCTCTAATTAGGAGCTCTAAATGGTGAGAATATCAGCTCATACATTCCAAAAGTATGAAATTTACCAGTTTATATGCAGGGTCAAAATTATTTTCCAGACCACACCACCTGACAACTGCTGCCTTTCCTGCCTCCCTTAGCTGTAGCTTCTCATCTGCCTAGCAGGCATTCCCTCCAACATCGAGCAGAGGAGCAGTGCTGAGCTCCTACTGGAGCTGAGGTTAGACCCTGCTGGGACCTTGCTGCTGTCTCCATGCAGGTGACAGATCAGGACAACACTCCTGTGGCAAGAAGGATTCCTTGACCTGCAGCTGTGGCAACTCACTACATCTGTGTATTTACTAGTGCCTTGTGCTCAGGATGTTATGTTATGGTTGAGGCTGGAATCCATTATTTTATACTGGGGAAACAAAACCTAATGCTAGGTGAGGACCTTTCACGTGCCAGATGCTTCTTATCAGCATTTTTATATTCTGTGAGGATGCTACAGGTAGGAATATCTGGGTGGAAGTGCTGCCCTACTGTAGAGCATGGGTCTCTAGTTTGCTGCCAGGGAAGGAGGGGGCATGAGTTTGCCATCCAAATCTGGCCAGATGCATTTAGAGAGGGTGAAACAAAATACACTGAGGTTCCTATGGCACATAATAAGCTGAGGTAGTGACTCGAGGATGCATCTGGTCCCACATCTCGGGGATGGCAGCTCCACAGGAGTGAGTCCCAGGTTGCAGGAACAGTCCAAATCCTTGCAAAATTCCACAAAGCAAGAATGCAAGTGCCTGAAGAAGAGCAGGCACCTAGCCCATCCACTCCATCTGCCCAATAAAGATAGCAATGTCTTCAGAGGGCAAAGTTATCTGTTTGTTTTTTGTTTTTTTAAAGAGGAGATAAGGTTTATATGATTTCCAAGCCCACTGATAAATGCTCGACACTCCAAAGTCATAGTAACTTCACTGCTGGGCAAATGTTATTTCTCCTCTGTAGTTAAGAGAACAAACCGCTTGATTTTGATAGCAGTGGACTGTGTCTGATATTTGCAGAGTCAGGGGAGCAGCTGTTATCCCTGCTGCCATTGGATTTTAAATACCTTTCTACCTGCCTGCTGACCTCTCGACTCTCCCTCCTTGACTATTGGTATGTTTGCATCTCAGCTTCCCAGCACCTAAAAGCAAAGGTTCAAGCTTCATGCATTTCTTCTCATTTCTGCGTAGTCCTAGATGAATACTAAACTACTATTGGCAGAAGATCTTCACTGTGCAGTGAGTCCTAGAAGCTCACACACTTCACCAGTCTCATTATCTCTGTTTTTCATTAAGTATCCTCACACTCCAGCGCTAGAAAACTAATGCCATTCCACTTTCCACAGGTCACTTACTCATTTGCTTGCTGTGTGGTTTGCCTCAGCACCCAGACTTTTGACTCTCAGCCAGTCGTAACTCTTATTTTCCCTCAAAATAAGTACACACTACAACTTTTCCTTGCCTCACGTTGTTCTCATTTAAATCCAAAGATCCAGCTTTGACAGAATTATCTGGGGGAAAATCTGCATTAAAAAATGGTAATTTCAGCTTGAAGAAGCTCAAAGGAATTCCAAGATGTTCTTTCTACATAGCAAGAACTACTTTAACCAGTGTTGGCATTATATTCCAAGGGGAAAAAATGCCTAAGAAATATTAGACGTTTTCATTTTGAGATTTAGTTAGAAAACAGCTTTTGGTGAATCTCAAAGAAGTGAACAGCTCACCCTCAGGTCACATAAGTATCCAATAAGTGTTTTTTGTTTTTTGTTTTTTTTTTAATTTTGCTTGAAATGTATGTGTGTTTATCATTATAAGTTGAAGATCTTTGAAACTATAATGAGAAAGTGATTTTGATTGGTGATATTTCTTGATGTGAGCTGAGCTTTCCCTGTTACCATTTCTAAAATCAGCCCAAAGCAGAAAATTTACAAGAATGCAAAAATGTCATTAAACATTCCCCAAATATTTTCATATATGCCAGAGTGGGTCTGATGTATGTTTTAGTGAAAGGTTGCATTGATTTTTATACAAACTGTGTCCTCACCCTCCTTAAGATTGACTTTTTTCATATGATGGGCTTGAATGTGAGGGAAAAAAAAAAAAAAAAAGACTTGTGCAACGCAACGAATAGCTTGGACAACTCAGTGTCTAATTAAAGTAACTAGTTAGTCAGAGCCCATTTTGGAGGCAAATTGGGATTTCATCATGAGAATAACTACATGTAGGGTTTGTACTCACGGTGATGGATGACTACATAGGTAAATAATGTGCACAGTTACGAGGATAACTAATTCATCATGTTTCCTATGAACAGAGTGCAGGAGGTGCTGTGTAGGGCAATGGATTCATAGGCCTGGCTATTACTCACTACTTCTGGGGAAAGTGTTGGTCTAGAAAATTACCAACTTTGATGTAAAACAGACTTTAGAAAAGTATTTCACACACCAATATTTACAAGAGGACATTTCGTTTACTACTGTGATTTACAGAGCTGGATGGAAGCAGAACCCCACAGATCTGTTACGAAGGGAGCTCATTTAGTAATAGCACAGAAATCAGTGATCTTAGTTGCTGCTTGGATTCTCTGTTCTCAGTGGATTTAACAACTATTTCAGTCAGTTTAACAGGAATCTGTGAATGAAATGGGTTGAGCACAGATAGCAGGAAAATTTTTCATTATTTTTCTTTAAAGTAATCCTTCCTTAAAGAGAAGCTTTTGGATAACTGTTCTGGATTATGCCAGGAAAACTCATCAAAAGGCATTAATTATATAATTATAATTTATACGTTGTATGCTTTAGCAACGCTGTATACTTTACACCATAGCAAAATGACATTAGGGAGCAGGGTAGCCCACTGTGTGCCCCACTGCCACAGCCAGCACAAGTGCCTGCAGACCTTCATGCTGCAGTACAGGGCAGCACATGTAGATACAGACCCATGAACCTGAGGTTTCCACTTGCACTGGAGCAAAGAGAGGGAAGGAGGAGTATAAAAACCATGAAAATTAGCATTTTTTTTCCTTCCCACAAATCCTTCTCTTTTAAATACCTGATAAGAGATGAGAAGGAAGGAAAACTATCATCCTCTAGTCCCAAACAGGAGCTGGCTGTCACACCAAACAGACCTGGTAACTACTTGCCTAGCCTCTGTTCTTGCGAGGAGACAGAGATGGACTGTGATAAGGTTTTGGCTTGGACACACATAAAAAATGCAGGTTTGGACAGCCAGACACACAGACAGGGACCTGGAACCAGCCGATCTGGCACTGACCAATTGCATCAAGGGGCAGTGTCCTTAACCTGGCTGTAAATGCATTGGAGAAGAAAGAGTGACACTTTTCTGCTCTAAATAGGATTTGCAGAAGCCAACACCTCTGGGAGGAAGGCAGAGTCAAATCTGTTAGAATTACTATTGCTTCACAAAAAGCCACAACCCAGTCATGTTTGTCAAGATTTATTCTTCTCATTTATTGCTGCTGCAGCCTGATGGCAGGTTAATGTTCCCACCACGGTAAGTGAAAAATAGCCACCTACTGGATATGCCTCAGAGGACTCACAAGCTTTGTGTCAGGCTAGTCAAGCTAAACAGGGGTAGCAGGAATGAGGAAATAATGGGGAATCGTTTTACAAAGAAAGGAAGATGGCTTTTTTGGGCTGTGTTTTGGTTTGTCTCGTTGTCTACAAGATCCACGAAATTTGCAGTATAAATCCCTGCTGGTTGGAGCAGAGCTGGGGATGCAGTTATCCAGCAAGCGGGTGCATGCAGAGTGCTCATGGTGCAGGCATGCTGGATGGCTGCATGAATGCTGTGAACTTGGTACAGCATACCTGAATGCAAAATCTTGCTCTGAAAATGTGCATTTGTTTCCTGATTTAAAAAAAAAAAGAGTCCCGCAAAAAGAAGCTTAATATTTTAGGTAGGCTACAGCTGCTAAAGTTTTTCTTCCTACTGTCAACTCATGCCCCTTGGGTGTTTGGAGTTGAGATAAACACAATGCGTAACACTGCATTTCCTTGTGACATCTGTCCAGCTCCTCTGATGTCCCCTCCGGTAGCCACAGCAGCACACTGGAAGCAGTTATAGCAATGCAGCACAACACTTATAAAAATCTGTCAGGGAGCAGTAAATACAAGCAGGGAAAGCAGAGTGGCTTTTGCCTTGAGGATGAAAAATAGTAAGTGATTTTAACTACTCATAGACATGAACTCACCTTGGGCTAATAGCAGGAATGATATTCTGCTGGTAGGATGCAGCTTATTCTCATGAAATTAGGTTCTGTTGTTTTTGGAAAGTACATGGAAGTGACCCTCTGCACAGACTACACAGGCAGTTCAGTGACCAAATATTAAATAATTGGACACTGATCAAAAAATTAACAGATGGAAAATAAAGATTGGTAGCTAATTAGTACTGAAGTAGAACTCATTACATTCAGTGCAAGAATTGTCCGGTCAGGTCCTCCTACCTTTCAACACAGTGTAAAGATACACCTGTACTTATAAATATACTTTAAAAAAGCAGCTTCATCATTAGTTTTATAACAGTAGGTAAGTCTGTTCTCTGGCTGAGTTGTGACTATAGAGTTTTTGCAATTAGTGGTTCTTTGCAAAGCCATGAAATATGTATATCTCCAATGCATATCCAGATAATATGTACTTAGGCAAGTTTTGCATTGATAGGCAAGTTGGCAGAGAAATCAGTTTTCGTTGTCCATCAGGGCTGGATTCAATAGAAATTTTGGCTGACTTCATGGCAAGCCTTGGAAACCATTGGACTATTCAAGACTTAGGCGGTCAGATGCCTGCTTTTATTTCTATTGACAAAGGAAGAGGAGGGATGAGTAAATGTAAAACATTTCCTTTCAACATTGAGCTCAGAGAGGGCAGCATGGTGCAGGGAGGAGGTGGAATCCAGGACATCTGGGTTGTATTTATTGCTGGCTCTGCTGCCAACTTGCTTTGTGACTTCGCACAAGTCACTTTTTTGCTTTGCTACCTCACTTTCTGTGAGGTGGGGGAAGCTGGCTGCCTTCTTGAGATGCTCTAAACGAGTGCAGGGACTTTCTTGTTAACCATGACCAAGTGCTGTAGCATATCTATGCGTGTTATATCCAGCAATATTGGCTGGGTGTTCAGTACCTTAGAGTATGTCCCTGGAGAGCACAAAGTGAAAGGTGCTCACTGTGTAGCACTGCAACAGCATAAATACCTATAGGTATTAGCAATCAAAATTAAATCAATCAGATACCTATAGGTACAGAAGGCAACTAGTGTTTTCTGTTTCTGCACATGTGAATGTCATTCATGGCATGAGTCAGTTTTGCAGCCTCTCGTCTATACTTATGATCTCTCATCTCATTTACAATGGTAGTCCTAGGGAAGAAAGCATCTGCTTTTTGGGGTAAGTCACAGAAAATGCAGTGGCTGTTTTGAAATGGTCTTCATATGGCATTTCCTGTAGCCAGAGCTCTTTTCAGGTTCCCAAGGTGGGGGAAAGCCTAGCAGCATTTTTTACTTGAAACTACGTTTTCAACCAAATGTTGAGTGCTAAAAAAAATAATGTGAAGGCAAAAAGGTCATGTGTGCCCTTCATGTCTTTATTCGGAGTAGAATCTGTGAATAAAGATGCAGTGTGCAGTGTAGGCCCAGAGTAATTAGTATCAATAGAAAACACTGATCTTTTCTGTGTCTATTCACTATGCAGCAATAGTCTCATTTATTTCTTTCACCCACGAAGGAGGGAAATTATTAAGAGTAACAGAGCAACACCAATACAAATTTTGCCTGCCATAATGTAGATTTGCTGTAATAGTTTACTAGATTAGGAATCCCTTTAACTGCATTCCCTCCTATGCAGGGTAGACGTGCATTCTTCTTCCCTTCTTCCCGCAGTAACATACTTGGCAACCTGAATCAGGCAAGTGTACTGGGGTGCAAGATACCTGGGTTATCCTTATATTTGGTAGTAGTGCAGTTACATTGTCACTCATCTTTGCTTTCCACTCTGCTCCATCCACTGTCTTCTCCCTTTGGCTCTTCCCATTAGTTTGGTGAAAAAAGTTTGCTGGGATAGCATTGTTCTTTTACTGTGTATTTGTACGGTGTAATGAGGTGTCACTCTTGAGACAGGATCTTGGAAACTCCTGAGGTATGAATCGTACTAGAAATTAATTTAGTGAATACCACTGTCTTAGATGTCAAGACAGAGTGTAAAAATTATCTTGAGTAAAGTGATCTGAATGTTTTATAGTGTGATCCAAAGCTTCTCCAGACTTCGTAGGCTTAAATCCATCCCTTAACACCCAGCCAGGACTTCCTGCAATGTACTCCAGTGCTACTCAGACAAGACTGCAGTGTGAAATAAAAGTTGTACTTGAATTGCTGAGGGTTAAAGCCGGTTATTCCCACAGTTCCCATTTCCTAATGTTTTCCATTCTTGATGTTCTTCACTTTTAATGTTCGTAGTAACTTGTGCCAAAAAAGGTGTTTCCTATCATGTTCTCCTCACATTGTGTTGTGAGGATTTTTTTTTTATTCCATATTTTCAATCCCCAGAGAGCTAAGGTTAGTCATAAACATGCTTTTGGCTATCAGATTCATGTGTGGTTTGCTATAGCAACAAACAAAAGCATTAGTCAGAAACTGGCATGAAGCTATAAACACATACTTTTTGGTGATATTACCCAGAGTTAGCTTAATTTGTGTGGTACACTGTTGCCACACAACTGCATCCCAGTTAAACTACGCTTGCTGAATACGAGCTTCAAAAAAAAAATACGAATATATTACAGTGAAATGATCAGACCTGTGAATTGATGTTGTCATTTGAAGATCATAAGCTGAATTCTGCTATTGCACTGGTATAAGTCAGTCTGAACTCTAGTCTCTACCTGGATCTATTGAATAAGAGGAAAATAATCATCAAGCAAACAGAAAGGTGCTTTGCCTTTGCTGTTTCACCTCCGTAATTTTACTGCAGCAAAATGATTGGAAGTAAGCATTATCAGATTGCAGTAGATGGATTCAACTCATTGCCAGCACAGTTGGAAAGCATTATCTGCAGCATGGCAAGGACAGGGAGGCTTGGTTAAAGATAGCCTCTCTCCGGATGTGTTGATGCAGCACTAGGAAGGTGCGGTTTGTGCAGAGCCAGTGTCTATCCGGCTCTGGGGACGAGAGGAGTGGCTTGTGCAGCAAGCACTGGCATCTCTGAGAAGTTGGCTGCGTTCGTGCAGCATTCATCCCACAGCTAGACAGCTACCAGTCCCTGAGCCAGCTCGTTTAAAGGTTGCCTCAGAGGGTCTGTGGAAGTGGTGATTATTGCTTAGGCAGAGCAGGCACATTCCTGTTAATGCTTTATTCCAACTGTTTGTCTTCACTGCACCTTTTCAGGAACGTGAGCCCTCCTCGTTTTTGACAGCTGTATTTAATGCAAAACACATGCATGAGAAATGTGTTTTCCAGTCTCCCTGGGCTGGCATTATTCAGAAAGGAGAGCTTAGACTTCCCTAGAAACCGTTCGGATATGTTTTCAGACCCCTCTCTTCAGGCATTTAGCTGTAGAAGTGTTTGTCACCTTCCCTGCTACAGATGTGTGCAGAGTAAGATATGAATAATACCTACATGTCCAAGCAATGAGTAACTACTCTCTCAGAGCTTTCTTGTCCCTATATGATGCTAATACCAGCCCAGAAGTTCTTAAATGAACCAGCGGTTCCAGCTGCAGCAGGTAAGCACACACCAACATATACCATGCATGGTATATGGCCCATTCTCAAAATGGGTGTTTGATGTCCAGGGATCAGGAACAGAATCTAGCACCAAGTGTTGGCAAGCTGTGTTCTGAAACCCAAATAACTTTTTCCCTAACTGAATCAATCAGTAGAAGAACATGTCCCAGCTGACCCTGTGTTTTAGCCCTGGCCCTGTTCATTGTGCTTGGCTTAGCATTAATGGCCCTGAGTTCTTAGCACTGGTGTCTTTTCAAAACCTTTTGAGGTTATGACTGGCAGAGCTCAGAGGGTCAGGGATCAGTGGTGCAGAGTCCAGTTGGAGGCCTGTATTTAGTGGTGCTTCTCAGGGGTCAGTTCTGGGTCTGCTCCTGTTCAAGATCTTCATCAATGACCTTGATGAGGGGATGTAGTCCACCCTCAGCAAGTCTGCTGACAATACAAAGCTTGGAGGAATGGCTGACATGCCAGAAGGCTGTGCTGCCATTCAGCAAGACCTGGACAGGCTGGAGAGCTGGGCACAGAGGAACCAGATGAGGTTTACAAGAGCAAGAGTCCAGCAGAGGACTACAAAGATGGTAAAGGATGTGGAACACCTCCCTTACGAGGGGAGGCTGAGAGACCTGGGTCTGTTCAAGCCTTGAGAAAAGAAAACTTGGAGGGGATCTGATCCATGTCTATAAATATCTAAGGGGTGGGAGGTAAAGGGATGAGATTGGATTCTTCTCAGCGGTGTGTGGTGACAGGACAAAGGGAAATGGCCACGAACTGATGCATAGGAAGTTCTGCACAAATGTGCATGGGAACTTCTTCACAGTGCAGTGACAGAGCATTGGCACAGGCTGCACAGAGATGTGGTAGATCCCTGGAGATGCTAAAGCGGAGGCTGAATGGGGCATAGCTGGCTCATAGCTGACTATGAGCACCTGATGTAGCTGTTTGCGTACCTGTTCAGTGCAGGGGAGTTGGACTGGTTGGTCTTTAAAGGTCTTTAAAGGTTCTACAGTTCTCTGAAGTAGTGTTCAAAGTACTTGTCATTAAAGAAAAAACAAATTCTGCTCTCAGTGTAGTTGCAGAATACTGTCAAACCCAACCCCAACAGCACTACATAAAGCAAGTAGTTCAGTCATTGCCAAAATATTATTGATGTCCTAGTTCACAGAGAACTTTGGAAATGCAGAATTCAAAAATGCTTCAGTAAGATAGTGATGCTTTTGTTTTTTGACAGTAAAGTGAAAATTATTCCACCTTGTGCTTTCAAGGTAGGAATCATTTTCCTTTTTAGGCTTCATTGACTCTAAGCTTTATATGGTGATGGGGCAAGAAGCACAAACAGCTTCTGGGGAGAGAGCTACATTGTTTGACCAGCTGCAGCTCACAAAAAGCACCGAGTATTCACTGGAGCTTTTGTATGAGACAGGGTGCAAGCAGTAAAACGCTTGGATTTAAAATAAAGAATCATAGAATGGTTTGGATTGGAAGAGACCTTTTAAGATCATCGAATTCCAATCCCCTGCAGGGACACCTCCCTCTAGACCAGGCTACTCAAAGCCACATCCAGCCTGGCCTTGAATGCCTCCAGGGAGGGGGCCATCCACATCCTCACAGGACAAGCTGTTCCAACATCTCACAGCCCTCACAGTAAAGAATTTTTCTACTATCTAGTCTAAATCTACCCTGTTCCGGTTTAAAACCATTTCCCCTTGTTCTTCTGCTACATGCCCTTATAAAGAGTTCCTCTCTAGCTTTCCTGTAGGCCCCCTTCAGGGACTGGCAGGCTGCTGTAAGGTTTCCTCGGTGCCTTCTCTTCTCCGGACTGAAGAACATCAACTCTCTCAGCCTGTCCTCATAGGGGAGGTGTTTCAGCCCTCTGATCATCTTCATGGCCCTCCTCTGGACCTGCTCCAACAGCTCGATGTCCTTCTTGTGCTGTGGGACCCAGAACTGGATGCAGTACTCTAGGTAGGGTCTCACAGGAGCAGAGTAGAGGGGCTGAATCACCTCTCTCAACCTGCTGGTCAGGTTTCTCTTGATACAACCCAGAATACATTTGGCCTTCAGGGCTGCAAGCATGCATTGCTGGCACATGTTGAATCTTTCATCAACTGATACTCCCAAATCCTTCTCCTCAGGGCTGCTCTAAACCCATTCTCTGCCCAGCCTGTGTCTGTGCTTGGATATGGTTCACAAGGGTGTACAAAAAATAGGGTCCTTCTGTACATTTTTCCACAGGCAACCTACCTGGCTTCTGCAAAGTGAAGATAAGCTGCTGGCTTGTCCTTCAGTTGCACAGGTGTAAATGATTCTAACGAATTCGCTTGAGAACAAAATTGAACCCATCTACTTGCAGTAGATCTCAAAGACGGTAACTGAATCCCCAGGGTCTTCCCTTTCCTTACAACTCTACACTGGTGCAAGGCTGTTGATTTCAATTATGTTAAAAATGTAATTTAAACTCTCTTGTATGTTAGTCTGAATCTAGAACATCTGTTCATAAAAATATTACCATGTGCCTTCAAAAGGAGCACATCCTGTTTTAAATGAATTGAAAAATATTTATCCTATCTGTGAACAGACCATTATGATAAAGAAAGTTACTCATTTCCATAAAATAGCATTTTTTTCATATGACAGAGGGGGTCTGAATGTTTGCAACTGTTATGAATCAGCCCTGGGGTTGATCATCAAACCCCAAAAATGGCTTTCGTGGTGCTTTCAAACAACTCCACCCATCTCAGTTATTCTCCCAGTTACTACATGGATGAACCGCAGCACAGTTAATTTCTCTTTATTTCAGTCTTTAATCAAAAAAAAATCCAGGACTGTAGTAACGAGGCTTTCGAAGCTGGGTTTTTTGTTGATTTTTGTTTGTTTGTTTGTTTTATTTTCCCTGTTGTTTGTACTAGCCCCTGTGAAACATAAAACTGAAATCTACTTCCTTAACTAAATTATGCTTTCATCTAATCTGTTAGGCAGGCATGCTGCTTTGTTATTTTTGGGCGTCTCAGTGCCTGTCTAAATGGTGCGGAGGGGGAAAATGAGATTATTGAAATAATTCTTCTATAACTTAATACGTAAATCCAGTGCTTTTTAGCCTCAACTATTTGATTCTAATTTCAAAGAGTACTGTCAAGTTCACAAATCGAATTTGTAAGTGAAAAACATTATCAAACTTTTAGAAGTTTAGAATATGCTGAGGCAAGAGGGAATTCTGGTATACCTCTGCTAGGGAAAGCCTTCCAAAAAAGAGGTGAGTGCCAAGTAACCAAAACAAAGATGCAGTGGTTTTAAAAGGAATTTGGTAGGTCACCTGTTGACTTGTTTTGAAAACTGAGCACTTTGGGGCTGAAAACTCCGTCTGTAGTTCAGATTTGAACTACGTTGAAATGAACAGTGCCATATGAATTGATTTATTAATTGACTCAGTGCATGAATTTATCTGAAAATGAGCTTTTGTGTTTTTGTAAACTCTCAGGTTGTTTCCAGAAATTCTTGATTTTTAAGGAGACTTCCATACACTACATAAAAACAAGATAAATTGAGCTGTGCCAAATACCATCTTGCTAGCATCACTGTTTATTGACAGAAAATATTTTTATCTTAATAAAGTGAGGGAACAACTAACTTTATCTTTGATGTAGAATATTTTCCCACAAGTATTTTCTGTCACCTTTTCCCCATATCTCTGGTATTACATATACATTAAGGAACTTAAAAGCTTAGAAGATATTTTCTTCTGTCATGATTTATGTCCAAACAAGTTGCCCAGGGAACTCTCTCTCAAACAGAAAACCTGTTTCCAAGGGCAGTTATTTATATAAAAGCCCCCATAAAAGGTTGTGGAAAAGCTGCAGGGTTTTTCCTGCATTCCTGTTTTGAGAGGGGCTATACCCAGCATACCAGGGAGAGATTCACAGTAACATCACTCCGTTAATATTGCTACATCTGGATACTTAATTTTGCACTGAATTTTATCAGTGGAGTAAAGGGAAATAAAAGTCTCCCTAGACTGTAAGAATCATTAGCTTAAACTATGTAAATATAAAGTATGTAAATAGAATCAAAGATTTACCAAGATTAGTAAAGACCTCTGAGGCCATCCAGTCCAACCATTCACCTACCACCAAACTTCCAAACCAAACCAGGTCCCTCGGTACATCCATATGTTTCCTGAACACCTCTTGGGACTGTGATTCAACCACATCCCTTGGCAGCCTGTTCCAGTGCCTGACCACTCATCTGTAGAAGAAATTTTTCCTACTGTCCAACCTAATCTTTTTTACAACACATTGATTCTCGTTATCGTGTTTCTTAAGTGGTTTTGAGGAGCAATTCCAGTTGGTTTGGGCTTTTTACATAATGTTAGTAGATCTTCTCAGACATATTCTTAGGGGATGAACGTGCACCCTATCAAAAGCACTGAGAATTATCATTCTTCTTTAATGTACCAGTGAGAGAGCAGGCAGTAGTCAGCTCACCCTGCTGCTTCCTGAGGGGCGTGTTTTAGTATTGTGATGGGAATGGGCTTATGGTTGGAATAGATGATCTTGCTGGTCATTTCCAACCTTAATGATTCTATGATTCTGTAGATCACCACTGAGCTACTTAAAGAGACTGCCTGGGGCTGTGGCCACTACTTCTTAAACAATACTTTCTCTGAAGACTGAGAAATTTGGTTTCCAGGGCTGTCACTCAAGACTATACAGGGAGAATGATGGTTTTTAATAAATGTATCTGTCTGGTTATTTCTAAATCTGGACATGGCTGTGTTTTGGCAAAGGAGCAGGCAGTCTGCTGTGGGAAAAGCCTAGATTCTTGGGGGGATGAATCAGTGAGGAGAAGGAATGTGGGAAAGTGAATTTGTGTGAGCTTTATGGGCCTTATCTGTAATAGGCACCCACCTGCCTCTGCTTCTAGGCAAGCCAGGATAAGAGCTGAATTCATAGCTATCTATCAGGGAGGACAGCAAGAGAGCTGCCCATGAGAGGAGGGCAGCTTCACACTCACTTTTGTAAGACTTATTTGTTATATAGGTGGATGAGTTTATTTCTGAGGGAAAAAAATGTGACATCTCTGGTTGTCTTGTTGTTGCCAAGAGTATTTTCCAGCTGCCTTTTTCATACTGCCATTTTCAGCCATATTTTAACCAGCAAGACAAAGGATAAATCAGAGAAAAAGTCAGGTATCAGCCACTACCTCCTGCTTTTGCTGTTTGTTTTGGATGTCATTCTAGTGCAGTTCTCACAACAAACTTGAGTAGGGAGTTTATTTTCAAACATTGTTACTCCTACAATCTTCTTTTTCAGTTCTAGGTGAAATATTGGACTATTTAAATATTGTACTAAATGTTTTA
Organism: Oreortyx pictus; assembly: GCA_036925125.1. Lineage (NCBI taxonomy): Eukaryota > Metazoa > Chordata > Aves > Galliformes > Odontophoridae > Oreortyx > Oreortyx pictus. The sequence continues at coordinate 51,242,398 of JAUPFR010000006.1, read as the reverse complement.
TTCTGGCACCAGAAGAATAGTGTGGGTACGGCTTAATGCTTTTATTGATCACGAGAGCTACTGAAATCATGTTGCAGTAAATTTCAGCCAAGTAATGGAAAATAGTGATAGCTGAATCAAACTCACTAACCCACGATCTGGGGAACTACAATTTGGCAATGGAAAAAAAAAAAAAAAAAAGAAAGAAAATCCCCTGTGCTTTTCTTGCTTAAATATGAATCTAGCTGAGAGTCTGCGCAGAGCCCTGCCAGGGTGCTTTTGTTCTGATGGTCTGAAATGTCCTATGGATTCTATTAAGTTTATCTTTACCATCAGAGGAAAGATGTATGACTGTAAAACTAAGAGCTCCTCTGTGATTGGTATCATGAAAGGTTTTGTTCATGTTGTGAAGTGCAAGCAGGCATGCTTTTAATAGTTTGAAATCTGCGGACAGAGCTTATCAATAAACACACACTCACAGGAAAGCCATTCACTCCCCTTTTCATCTGGGGGCTGCGAGTTTCTCTTTTTATGGTAGTGTTTATATCTGTTCTTAGATTCCAGTGCTCCTCCATATCTTCCCTGATATTAGTCAACCTGTGCAAAATGCTCTGAAAAATTCTACACAGCCCAGTCTGGGGTGTAAGAAACCTTAGTTCCCTGAGTGCTCCTGTGCTTTGCAGAGCAGAGGCCTGTTCTCTTTGATGAAAGTAGGAATAAACTTCACAAACAGCGGTCTGGCCAGGAGAGGAGACTGATGATCATAACATGTATGTTTTCTGATTTCAGAAGGTTTTGAGATGAGATGATTTGAAGACTTTTAATGAAGTACTACGCCAAGGGCAGCTTAACATACCAAGGCATTGATTCGAAACATCTTGTTCATGCCTTGAATGGAAAGAAACTATTCACACGTTGGTTATTTGGGAGTAGCCACTCCTTCAGCACTGCTCTGAGCCCCTGCTTTCAGCTCGAAGGCTCAGTTACATTCATCACGGTACAAATATGCAGCTAAGTGACAGAGTGCAGCCAGGGGGTTTTACCAAACCAAATGCAAAACAAAGGCGGGAGTAGAGCTCAAACACAGACTAAACTGGTTCTGATAGCATCCTGCAGATAGGAAGGCCTGTTAAACCCCTCCAGCTGCATGCATCATCATTATCACCATTCCACAGGCTAGACCTTTGGTCTTCATCCCACAGAAGCCTAGAATTTCAGGGCTTGGTGAGGAGGGTCCCTCTCTCAACGCAGGGGTTGCCATTCCTCATTCTACCACTTTTTTCCAGGGTAGAATGGCTGCTTTTTCCACTATGGCAATAGTTTGTTTGGGAGCTGACAAGTTAAGTTAACCTAGGTGGAGTGCTGGGTGCCCCTGCTCTCTGGCTGGCAGTGGTTCAAATGAAGTAACATAGCATTCCTGGCGGAGGGTGGGAGAGGCAGCCTTGTGCGTGACATTGCACCCGCACCTCCCCACTGCCAGCGGTCCTGCCCGGATAGAGTGACAGCCACAGCATTCCCACTGCGGTCCTGCCGTGCCCCGCAGTCCTGCCCAGCAGTTGCTGTAACGCAGCCCATGGGATCTTGCAGGACAATGGAATGAAACCGTTTTTCTGAAACGTGCTTGCAGGCATCTGTAGAAAATGAACCTCTCAGTTTTTAGCTGATGCTTTTCCCCAGCATTGGAGCTGCTTAGCGGTAATGCCTCAAATGTCGTGGAAGCTTCCTTAAGTAGCATGGTGTATGTGTATGGTGTAGTTGCAGTTTGTTTCAGATTCTTACCTTCACCAAATGTCGCCTGTAGGATAGTTTGCCTCACAGACAGCATTGTTTGCTTGGAAGAGCGTGGCTGTTCCACCACATTGCCCAGGATGATGTGTATGGTAGGGATGAACAGCCATAGACAAGCCACTCATGCTTAGCATAACTCTGCATATTCTTAGTTGCTGGCTTTTATTTTTTCTTTTGGTCTTTACTTTAAACTTTGGTACTTATATTTAAGGAAATTTGCAGCTGAATCCAAGCTGTGGTGTTAAGGCAGATGCTCCTTGCCATGCAGCCTGCAGACAGCAGACCTGCCATGGTTTCCTTTTAACAACAGCCCTTAAAGGCTTTGTGTATTCTTTAATGTAGCATGAGGTCATCACTTCCGTATGTAGTTCAAGCTGAAGAAAAAAGCTCAGGGGGAAACAAAGAGAAACAGTAAAACATTTGAAGCCTCTGCTGATACTGACTATTTTTGTGCTTGTATACATCATTTGCAGAACATTACTTAACAGGGGGATTGGCAGATCGTGGCTCATCACTAATTGAAGCAGCTAGGAGAGCACAAAGATCTCCTTGCGGGTTCAGAGTTCTGTAGTTCAGCTGATTTTGGAAAGCAGGGAGTATAGTTTTTTAAGTGCCAAGAATTCATTTTCATATTCAGAAAATGGGAGCTGAGATAGAAAAAGATAATCATTTTGCAGTCACTGTAACTTTGTGAGGGCTTTTAACAAATCCAGTTTTAGGCTATTTTTCAGTTGTGAGCTTAAATACTTGATGCTGCTGCCTAGGTGAAATAACATTTTAGGTAGCTGGTTGATCTGCATTTATTCATCAGTCTTCAGTCTCCTGGGATATCCTAGGAAATCCAAAGAACCTAGTGTAAGACACATGCATTAATTTAGAAAATTGTTGAGACCATGGATTGTGATAGATAAAAAATAGAATTGGATATGAAAGACACTGAGGATGCCAATGAAAAAGTAAAATATTTGAATGACGCCTTTTTGCCTATTACCTCAAAGTGAAGGTTTTCTCTTAGCAAACTAAAGTCAGGTGAACTTACCTATCAGAAAATGTGCTCTTGAGAGGTCAAGTTAAATGCCAAGCATGTGCATAGTGTTCCTGTTATCAAGTGCTTTTCTGAACTGGGAACTAGAATTTTAAATATTCTGATTATTCTAAATATTTTCTATTTCAAATATGAGAAGTGAGTCAGACAGGGCTCTGGGTCTCTGAGGGAAGAAAAGGAATCCAAGCAATTGTGATACCTGGAAGAGAGGGAGAATGAGCCGTAGACAAAAGATTTGGGCACAGTGCTTAGTTCAAGAAAGGCATTTCATTTAGAAAGCAGGAGCTATTACGGATTAGTAGAGATTATGTCCTAGCCTTGTCAGTGTCTAAGCATGAGTCCTGTAACTGGTTGTGACTGTTACTTCCATAAGGCCAGGTCAACACTGAACAAATGGAAAAGTTTGTGTTTTACCACAGCTAAGAAATGGTAGTTAGTATACATCAAAATCCTAGTAGAGAAAAGGCACAGTTTTGTGGCTTTCATTTATTAACAAAGAATAATAAACAAGTGAGCAAAGCATAAACATGTCTTGTATGTTTACCACAGCTCAGGTTTCTGTCTGTTAAGAGAAACCCAGTTTTGAAGCAAAGCTGGATAATTCATGCCAGTCAGTACTTATCAAAAGAAAACCTCCTGGATCAGGATCTCACCTGAGAATGAGCGATACTTAATCTTTGTCAAAGATATGTGTGTTGCAACAATTGCTTAGCTCGTCTCAGATTTACCCAATCTAGGTTAAAATCCCAGGGAAAACAAGACAACAGCAGCATTTTAGTTTGTTCCCACAAAAATAAATAAATAAAGCAAAACAAAACAAAGCCACTTTTGGCAGGAAATCTAATGCCGGAGGAGTTGATGCAAAGAAAAGTTGCATACTTAAAAATAAGAGTAGACTACTTCAATTCACTAAATTCATATGCAGACATAACTGTGTTGTAAAACCTTAAGAAGAGCAGAGGTGTGAATAGTCTGTAAGCATTCAATCTGGAATGAACAGCAAAATAGTTTATAGGGTTTTTTTTTTGTTTTGTTTTTAACAACACATCTGATATTATCATTTGCTGTTATATTGTTAATCTGATTTTAAAGCATTCCGATTATGATAAATTTATCTGCCACTGTCCCAGTTGAGGATGGGTCTCTGTTTAATTTATATAATACATAGTTTTACTTGAATTAGATGGCACTTTCATACTTTAAATTGATTGTAATATCTCAAATGTGTTTTTGGAAACTGTTACCCACAGAATGTGTGCACAAAAGAAACTGAACTGGTGTTACATTTTTGGAGTTTTACCCAAAACAGCCCAGCTGGATCACTAGATTAGAGATAAAATAATTTAAAAAAAATGCATTTAAAAAAGCAAACATAAATTTCAGTCATATGGTATGAAAACATCTCATTCTATATAACTCCTGCTGCCTACTTTCAAAAAATTCCCTTGTTCTGAAGTCAGTTCACTGGCTATTAGAAGCAGTCACTGATGTAAATTCCATCTTGTTTATGAAAACATTCTGAACAAAGCATTGATTGTCCAGGACTTAAAAAAAAAAAAAAAAAAAAAAAAAAAAAAAAAAAAGATCTGAAACCTATAAAACGTTGGCATCACTACTATTTGGGGCATGAAAAAGACATGCATATAAATCATAGTTTACTGGCACAATCTCTTATACACAGAAAGAAGGCTTTGCTGAAAATGGAATTCATTTATGTACTGTGTTTTCCGTCTTTTCCAGATTTGCTTTTAAGGAAAAATATCTGAAGCAAGTCTTAGGCCTTCTCTATAGTGGGAATGAGGGGTACAAGTCTTCTATGTCATAGGTTGACTATGGTAGGGAGGAGAATTAATATTCAAGTAGACAGAGTCGGAGGAAATCATGAGGTGGTTGAAAGAGTCCTTTTACACTCACAGATTTGCTCCTAAACAGGACAGGATGTTTCTGATGACATCTGACATTTTGTCAAACCTTGATCCCTAGTAAGGACGAGGAAAACAACCACCTGTCAGCAAGTATCCAAAGTATCCAAGCAAGTGAAACCACCAGTGTGCCTCATACAGCCTTGCTTTGCCTGTTAAGTGGCTGATGAAAAATAAGAAACAGCGCTCCTGATTTAAGCACAGATATCTTCTAGGCCAGATCTACCTTTCCACATCCATGCTAAACAAGACTTGGCAGAGTCATTTGTTGTTTTAAAATGTAATCTTGATGGGAAGTATGTGTTCAGGTTTCACTGCGGGAAGTGATGTAATTATCTTGGGGTTATGAGTAGCCCGCTCTTAGCAACAGGAGGATTTTGAAGCTATTGGCTGCCTAATCATTCTAAATATCCTTTGCTTAAAACAACAGGTTTCAAAAGTTTTGCTTGTGTTAGAACCTGTAGGATATACCCTACTGGATGATGTGATAAATAACTATGCAAACTGTGCAGAACCTTTCAAATCCCAAGAAAGGAGAACCCCAGAGTTGCAGCGCTCTAGTTCTAAACAAATAAAACATCACTAAAGTAAAACAAGAGAAACAGCAGTGAACCAGTCCAAGAATCCTCCCAGATAACTCTTTCCTTTTACTTTTCCAGTAGCAAAATCATTGGCAGCCACCAGGGATTGATGCAGAATTAGCCTTAAAGTGCTGCATTAAAGAGCAAACATTCTAGCAACCCAAAGCACTATTCTGTTAAGTCATTCTACTGGACTTCAAAGCTTGTGGGTGGGATTTTCCCAAGTGAAAAATACAGCGGTGCCACAAGTCTAAGTCCCTACTATTTCTTGGAATTTTAGTAACAGCCATAAAATTTGCTGTTGGCACTTTAATCTTTAGAAGCACTAAACAAATTAAACAATAAAACCTCAGTCCTGCAGGTCTTATACTTATTAAGGTGGATGTGGTGAAAATTTTCATGAATGAATTCCAGAATTTTAAACAGAAATGTCTAAAATCAGGTTTCTAAATACACATTTAAGCACTCATTTTCCAATTTTGTTGAGCTTCTGCAATTTTTTCAGTTGATTCTTGTTCTCCGGAGCTAAAATATCATGGGACAGATGGTTGAGATGATTGAAATGATGTACATATGGCTAAGGTGTCCTCTCTTCTGTCATGTTTGGAAACTTGGCCTCAGACTGACATGGGACATTTCCATTGGAAGCACAGTATCACCATTGATCTTAATGAAGTGGTCCATCACTGATTAAATGGCAAAGAACTTTTAGGAACTTGCCAACGCTAAGAAATATTCATAAGCAAAAAGACAAGGAAAAAAAAATAAATGTAGGAGATAAGTAAACTATGAAAACAAGCTATCAAAATCACAGTTTAGCAACTTTTAGAGTGATTTCATGCAAACATGAGACGTAGTAGCTTGTCTGCACACACAGCATGCAATAGCCACAGTCAGAAAAATCATTTTCCAGCCCAATAATTCTTCATTTAAAGTAGACAATGAAAGAGTCATGCAGTGTTGCTTGTGGCTGCCTTCTCTAGTGTTCAAACATATTTTTAAACCCGGGGATATGTTTAGGCAAGCCAAAACTATGTATGCTAATGGCACTTGCAGAACTGGACCCAAGAGGCAGAGAGATCACCCAATGCCTTGAAAATCGCGTATCATAGCGACAGAAAGGAGGTGTAATCATCAGGACAAGAACTCGTGTCTATGTGAGAATATCCTGCACATCATGGAGTGTGCAGCTCAGCCACGCTGTCAGCTACTTCGTAAGCTTGAATTGCTAAAATTGATGTTATATTAATTCTAGTTTCATTCTTTGTTGCCCAACTTCAGGCATTTCAAAATAATTCTACTTTTAAACAGCTTGTCTCCTTTACCCCATCCCTCTCTGCCCTGGATACTTTTAAAACCCATGAAAACAGTCTGTATGACAATCAAAACTTCATGATGAAAAACACTTTGGGAAGGTCAGCCTGATGAGATAAGGAATTTAAACAAAAGCAGGCCTTCCTAAAGCCAGCCATGCACATTTTCCAGGTGTGTTGCTGGGGGTTGGCTTGGCAGCTTTTGCTCTCTGCTTTGCACAGCCTATATCAACTCCAACAACCTGTGTGCTGCTTTCAGGTTCTGGACGACAGCTGAGACCAGCAGAGCCTCCAGGAGATGCTGATGCAGAAGATGAAGATTCTGTGAGTTTTTAATCCCAAAACCTATCAAACTGTGGCTGCTGACAGCAATCCCATTTATTCAAAGCTTTACCTGGCTTAGATTCCCCATAGACTGACTCAGAAGTCTGCTGAGAGTTTATCATCCAGGTTCCTTCTAGGACTCTTACATGGTTTGCTTGTTTATAGAGGGCAGTAAAGTTTGAAGGTACATGATGCAGAGTTTAACCATGCAAATGAAGTAAGAGATGGCAGAACTACAGCCTTTTTTGTTACTAAGTGATCTATTAATACTTCCAGTCTGTCCAGCTCTTAGATGTTTATTTCCGTGGAAACTAAACCAGATACAAAGGCAGCTATAACACTATTTGATAGAGCAAGTTCTCAGTTACAAAACGTTATTTTTCAACATGGTCACCACCTTTAGGTATGCATTTTCTCCACTGATCAGCAAGAGCCTGCATGCCATGCTTGTAACTGCCTGAAGCAGCAGAGGTGACCCACTGTTTTACAGCTGCTATGATGATGATGTATTGCTGATGTGCACCACCCATTACCTCACTGCTCCCACTGTGGTGGGAAGGTTCATTCTCTGCTGCCATACCACCAACATCCATCTCTGATGTTGCGGGCCAGCATAATGAAATAGATGGCATTACTTTCACGGCATCCCTCATATTGTTGACCAGAGAGTTACTGGTTTATCTTCATTAACCATTACAAACGAAAGATGCATACACAGGAGATTAGAAAATCACTCCTAAAAATATGGGTCACTGTTTAATGGCGGATTTGTCTTTCCCACCCATCATTTGTTCCCTGCAGGTTAATGAAGTGGCAGTAGAAGACATCCGTCCAAGGCCGCAGGGATCCTCACCAGTTTATGAATATTCCATAGAAGAAGAATATTTAAAGGTAAGACACTAAGATTTTATGCAGGCACGGCTTTATTGAATTCATTCAAAGGGCTGTAGCTCCTATAGCTAGTCAAGACTCCTATGTCATGTACATGATGTAGTTGCAGCTGTATTGTCTTCCTGCCCTCAGCAAAATCTAGGCCATGTTCACTGATATAGTGTTGGATTTGTTGTTGGTCATGTTTTTGTTTCTCGGGAAAAAATACAATTGAGTACATTCTTGAAGGAACCTGGGAGAGGAAGCATCATGAAATTGCAATGTTTTCCATAATTAAGATATTTAACTGGCTTGAATCTTGTATATATTTAAAAATTACATATATCTTGTTAATTATTCAAGAGTAAAGTTAATTATTGCAGTCAGGTTAAGTAGGCAACATTTTGAAATTGATGCAGAAAGTCAAATAAATGAAAAACGTGTATGTTATTCGCAAAGATGAAAGTGTGATAAGTGTGTTGTATGAGAAAAAATTCTCAGTGTCTTAATACAGCTGGTCTCCAGAGTCCATTTCCTTCAAATTTGTCCATCTACTTTAATGATGGGGATAATATAGTTAAATCATTTACATTGTACACTGCACTGGTAGATCCCCATTTTGCCTCTATTGCCAATAAAGTCAGCCCCAATTCTTAGTCAAAAACAGGCTTTATAACTGAGGCAGGGCTTTTGTTGTGTGTTATGACAACACAACTTTTAAACATTGGATAACTGAAATTTATATTTCAGCTGCAAGAAGAAAACAAAAAATATCCTACCAGCAAATCAAAACAGGGTCGTCTACAGGTCAGTGTAAAAGCAGTCAATTGTTTTATGTATGTGGTTTGAAAAAAAAGTGATACAACACACAGATGTTGATGGGTTGACAGAAATAAAAATGGGTAAAGAATCACTTTAGTCTCATTCTAGCCAGGAACTTTACAAGTTCAGATGTGGCACAGGTATGTGCATTTACTTCCTAGGTTGGAGTCCTTCTGTAATTCTTCTAAACACCCTGTAGTCTTCTCTGATTTGAGTTCAGCACAGCACTAGCTCCTATTCTGACCAGTTAACTCTAATTCAGGTGCCTAGCATTTTCACGGACTAAGAACTAAGTATCTTTCAGCCCTAAGAAGTTCCATATGTTTCTCATTTTAAAATTATAATATATTTTGCCTGTGGCTCCAGTGCAGCATGGCCAAACACAAGTGCTTAGTTTAATATAGAACACCCACACCAAACAGGTGAATTCTTTACTTTATATAATCTTTCTTGAGCTACTGAAAGCATACCTGAGGACAGTAATTGTATGATCTCAAACACTTTGATACAAATGAATACTTTTAAAATTCACATCTTTTTCTACACCTAGGAGACAATGGAAGTCACCTTGAAAACAGAAGTGGAAGCTGGTGCTAGTGGTTTTAGTGTGGCTGGTGGAGGAAATGAAGGAATATTTATTAAAAAAGTACTTAAGGAATCTCCTGCTTCAAAAGTGTTTAGTCTGAGAGAAGGTACAGCCTGGTTTTCTGATATTTTTTTTAGTCTTACAACAATGAAGCACATAGCTGTGTTTGCCTATAGATACCTTCCGATCTGTCATCTCTTTGAACAATTGAGATAATAAATGCCAAAGCAGCTAATAATATAACCTTTCCATATTAATAGTTTCTAAAATTGGTTTCTTAAAGAGTAATGAAATGTGAATTGTATTATATACAATCTTATTTTTACTCAAAATGAAACTAAAATGAAAAGATCAACTTATTATTCCATTCACAAAGAACCTGCCTTTGATTCTTCTGCATAATATTATGCAACAGAACTACAATAAATTAATTAAGAACAAAACTCTAAATTCTAAATAGTGAAAAATGTAACTAATGTGATCAGAACCAGAAGCAGGTTGCCCGGAGGAGTTATGGAGTTGCCATGCTTAGGAGTATTTAATACCTGAAAGACCTGAGCAACATGCTGTAGCTGACCATGCTCAAAACAAGAACCTGTCCAGAGCAGAGCAGTTTGACTAGATAATTTACTGTTCTGTGATGATAGACTGTGAACATAATTTTCACATTTAAATGAGTGGTGTTAATGTCAACACAACAGAATTTGAAGAATTGCGAGAAGATACAAACTGATTAAAATGATATCTGATTCCTCTTGCAGGTGATCAGCTTCTAAGTGCTACAATATTTTTTGATAATATCAAATATGAAGATGCACTCAAGATTCTTCAATATTCCGAGCCATACAGAGTCCAATTCAGCCTGAAAAGAAAAATTGCTGGGAAGGAAGAGCTAGAACATTTTCACTCTACAGCTCAGTACAAAAAGGAACGACTAAGTCAGGTCATTAGTTTTCTTGTTTACAAAGTTTGGATAACACTACAGTGACATGCTACATGGAAATACAGAATGCAAAATACATTTGTCTGTTTTCTAAAGACACAGCCATGTATTTAGATGTAATAAATTAGATGTAATAAAATCAATACCTGTTAGAATAAAAACAATCATACTCAAAATTTTCATCTTGATAAAGGTGAAATGTATAGATTTTTGGATAAAACCACAACCCTAATGTAAGGTGGTAAGTCAGCACTATTATTGTTGTTAAGTCCACTGACAAAATGAGCTCAGATAAACTGTACTGCTTACATTCAATATTCTTTAAAAATGTAAATATTTTTCTCAAAATCTCAGTGAGGAAATGTGTCTTAAATATATGTATAATCCCTCATATCTACATAGACAAGAGCTCCTCACGGTCCTTCACTATATTCAGAATTCTTTTTGTAAATTTTCTCTTTATATACAAAAATATATATATTTTACAAACATTATTAGAAATATTATGTCATGCAGTAATATAGACAATTATTGAAACTTCAGTTTACTTCAGTGTTTTGCAAAGAAGGTACACTTTCTTAAGTCTATGTATTACGGTCATTAAATCTATTGACTTAATGTAATTCCTGATTTAATTATCTACTCCATTGTTAGGATTTTTTTAATGTAACAGGTAGATAACATAAATACAAAGTTTAGTTTTCTAAATATTTTATACTACCTGTTTTATTCTGTATTGTTTCCATTTCCATTTCTATTTAGCACGTGGTGTAGAAACTACTGTTTGTTCTTTCAGGATAAAGAACTCAGTGAAAGCATTCCTGAAGAAACAGTGCAAGTTTCTGGAAAACCTACCTCAGAAGAAGACAGAGAAACATTAATTGTAAACCAAAGGGTAGGAAGAAGCAAAAGACCTAAAAAAGATAGATTATCATGGCCAAAATTCCAGTCAATTAAAAACAAAAAGTTACTGGGACACAGAAGATCTCACAGTACATCAGATGCATATGAGCCTGCTATACAGGATATTTCCCCAACAAGCACAGATACAGAGTTTCAACAAGAAATTCACATCAAACAAAAAAAAGGAAGCCAAAAGAAACTGAAGTTCCCTAGTATTGGATTCAAAATGCACAGATCAAAAACAGAAAATCAGGACAAGCAAAAAAAAGAAATAAGTACTACATTGTTATATGAAAGACAAAAAATACATAAAGAAGATATCACCCTGGAAGGTCCAGAAATGCTGACTGTTGAATATACTGCTTCACCTGATTCTGAAATGAAAACAGAGGAATTACATGAAACTTCAACAAAAGCCTTGAAAGACGTAGAAAATGGTATTCCCGTATATGTAAAAAGGTGCCCTGAAGTTGAAATAAGCATTAAAAAAGAAAAAGAATCAACATTCAGTTTTACTGTACCTGAAGTACAAGATATAACAACAAAGGTATCAAAGCCAAGTTTAGAAGCAGATCTGAAAGAAACCCCAGAAAAACAAACACCAAAAACCTCATCAAAATCCCGAAAAAAGAAGCAAAAAGAAACAGAAGATAAAACAGAAGGAGAAAATGAAATTAAAGTAGACATAATGGATCACAAAGCAAAAGGATACATAGATGAAAGAGGTCAAGAAATAGGTGCTGCTGGAGCTGAAACTGAGACCATAGAAACAAAAGAAAAAAAAGCAGAAGAAGACAAACAAATACCAGCAAATCAGAAAACAAAATTTTGGATGTCAATGACAAAAAGAAAAGACACAGACACTAGAAAGATATTAATAAAACCAGAAATAAATGTTCCAGACTCAGTACTGGAAATACAAGCTGATAAAGAAACAGAGAAAGCCAGACAAATGGATGTGAAAGACAAGATGCCAGCTACAAAATCAGAAGAATCAAATTGGAAAATAGAAATACCGACAATCGCAATGGCCACATATGCCAAAGATGACATAAAAATAGAAGACAGCAAACTTGAATCCAAAGATAAAATGAAAAAGGAAGAGACAGAAAAAACAGAAATGCACAGAAATGAAAAAAGTTCAAACATGGAAATTCTTGAGAAGAAAGCTGAAAAAGATGTTGAAGGAAAAGAAAGCAAACAGAGACTAACAAAGTTTAAATTACCGGGACTTCCCTGGACAACTACAAAAGAGGAATCAGAAAAATCTGAAAATCAGGTAAGAGACAAGTTGACCTTTAAGGCTGCCAAAGTCGAGGTGGACGTCAGCGTGCCCAAAGTCGACACCAGTCTCCCTGAGGCAGAGGTCAAGGACAGTGAGGTTGATGGAAGCATCACAACCCCCGACATCAAACCGCCCTCTGTGGAAGCCTCTGTCGACCTCCAGGCGCCCAAGGTAGACCTGAAAGTGCCCTCTGCCGAGGGCTCTCTCGACACAGGCGAGCTGGAAGCCACAGGCCTGAAAGGCAAGTTTAAGCTGCCCAAGTTCGACAAGCCCAAATTTGGAGTGTCTGGGCCCAAGGTGGAAGGGCCAGAAGGCGCTGTCAGCGTGCCCACCGCAGAGGTCGAGCTGCCTTCCGGCACCGTGACAGTCACAGCAGAGGGCCCTTCTCTGGACCTCAGAGCTGACGTTCCCAGTGCCAAAACCGAAGGGGCTGGCTGGAAACTGGAAAAGCCATCGCTCAAAATGCCCAAAGCTGACATCAAAACTCCCAAGGTGGATATCAGCCTGCCCTCCGTCGACGTCACCCTTCCAAAGGCCAGCGTCGACCTGCAGGCGCCTGAGGCGGCGCTCAGCCTCGAAGGAGAAGCAAAGGCCCCGGAGAAGGAGGCCACGAAGGCAAAGGACGGCAAGTTCAAAATGCCCAAGTTCGGCATGCCTTCCTTTGGTTGGTCCAGCAGCAGAGAGGCCAAGGGCACTGTGGCTGCCGACGTGGACGTGAGCATCAAGGAGCCCCAAGTGACGGTACCCTTGGCAGCCACAGAAGTCGACGTGACCCTGCCTGAGGCTGAGATCCAAGTGCCCAGCGTCGAGATGAGCACTGAGGCGTCCGCCAGCACAGAAGTGGAGAAAGGCCGGTTCAAAATGCCCGATGTCAAGATGCCCAGTGTCAAGCTGCCCAAAGTCAAAGCTCCCCACGTGCAGGTCAGCCTGCCAAAGGCCGAGATCTCGCTGCCCAAGGCCCAGGCTGAAATCCCAGAGGGCGAGCTAGCCCTGCAAAGCCCCGATGCCGAAAGCAGCCTGGACGTGGCTGCTGGCAAGGTGGAGGGCGGCGGCATGAAACTACACATGCCAAAAGTCAAGGTGCCCAGCGTGGCCTTCTCCAAACCAACTATCAAGGCTCCCAAAGTCGAGGTGGATGTCAGTGTACAGAAAGTTGATGCCAAGCTCCCAGAAGCTGAGGTCAAGGACGGTGATGTCGACATCAGCATCTCGGCCCCCGACATCAAACCGCCCTCTGTGGAAGCCTCTGTCGACCTCCAGGCGCCCAAGGTAGACCTGAAAGTGCCCTCTGCCGAGGGCTCTCTCGACACAGGCGAGCTGGAAGCCACAGGCCTGAAAGGCAAGTTTAAGCTGCCCAAGTTCGACAAGCCCAAATTTGGAGTGTCTGGGCCCAAGGTGGAAGGGCCAGAAGGCGCTGTCAGCGTGCCCACCGCAGAGGTCGAGCTGCCTTCCGGCACCGTGACAGTCACAGCAGAGGGCCCTTCTCTGGACCTCAGAGCTGACGTTCCCAGTGCCAAAACCGAAGGGGCTGGCAGGAAACTGGAAAAGCCATCGCTCAAAATGCCCAAAGCTGACATCAAAGCTCCCAAGGTGGATATCAGCCTGCCCTCCGTCGACGTCACCCTTCCAAAGGCCAGCGTCGACCTGCAGGCGCCTGAGGCGGCGCTCAGCCTCGAAGGAGAAGCAAAGGCCCCGGAGAAGGAGGCCACGAAGGCAAAGGACGGCAAGTTCAAAATGCCCAAGTTCGGCATGCCTTCCTTTGGTTGGTCCAGCAGCAGAGAGGCCAAGGGCACTGTGGCTGCCGACGTGGACGTGAGCATCAAGGAGCCCCAAGTGACGGTACCCTTGGCAGCCACAGAAGTCGACGTGACCCTGCCTGAGGCTGAGATCCAAGTGCCCAGCGTCGAGATGAGCACTGAGGCGTCCGCCAGCACAGAAGTGGAGAAAGGCCGGTTCAAAATGCCCGATGTCAAGATGCCCAGTGTCAAGCTGCCCAAAGTCAAAGCTCCCCACGTGCAGGTCAGCCTGCCAAAGGCCGAGATCTCGCTGCCCAAGGCCCAGGCTGAAATCCCAGAGGGCGAGCTAGCCCTGCAAAGCCCCGATGCCGAAAGCAGCCTGGACGTGGCTGCTGGCAAGGTGGAGGGCGGCGGCATGAAACTACACATGCCAAAAGTCAAGGTGCCCAGCGTGGCCTTCTCCAAACCAACTATCAAGGCTCCCAAAGTCGAGGTGGATGTCAGTGTACAGAAAGTTGATGCCAAGCTCCCAGAAGCTGAGGTCAAGGACGGTGATGTCGACATCAGCATCTCGGCCCCCGACATCAAACCGCCCTCTGTGGAAGCCTCTGTCGACCTCCAGGCGCCCAAGGTAGACCTGAAAGTGCCCTCTGCCGAGGGCTCTCTCGACACAGGCGAGCTGGAAGCCACAGGCCTGAAAGGCAAGTTTAAGCTGCCCAAGTTCGACAAGCCCAAATTTGGAGTGTCTGGGCCCAAGGTGGAAGGGCCAGAAGGCGCTGTCAGCGTGCCCACCGCAGAGGTCGAGCTGCCTTCTGGCACCGTGACAGTCACAGCAGAGGGCCCTTCTCTGGACCTCAGAGCTGACGTTCCCAGTGCCAAAACCGAAGGGGCTGGCTGGAAACTGGAAAAGCCATCGCTCAAAATGCCCAAAGCTGACATCAAAGCTCCCAAGGTGGATATCAGCCTGCCCTCCGTCGACGTCACCCTTCCAAAGGCCAGCGTCGACCTGCAGGCGCCTGAGGCGGCGCTCAGCCTCGAAGGAGAAGCAAAGGCCCCGGAGAAGGAGGCCACGAAGGCAAAGGACGGCAAGTTCAAAATGCCCAAGTTCGGCATGCCTTCCTTTGGTTGGTCCAGCAGCAGAGAGGCCAAGGGCACTGTGGCTGCCGACGTGGACGTGAGCATCAAGGAGCCCCAAGTGACGGTACCCTTGGCAGCCACAGAAGTCGACGTGACCCTGCCTGAGGCTGAGATCCAAGTGCCCAGCGTCGAGATGAGCACTGAGGCGTCCGCCAGCACAGAAGTGGAGAAAGGCCGGTTCAAAATGCCCGATGTCAAGATGCCCAGTGTCAAGCTGCCCAAAGTCAAAGCTCCCCACGTGCAGGTCAGCCTGCCAAAGGCCGAGATCTCGCTGCCCAAGGCCCAGGCTGAAATCCCAGAGGGCGAGCTAGCCCTGCAAAGCCCCGATGCCGAAAGCAGCCTGGACGTGGCTGCTGGCAAGGTGGAGGGCGGCGGCATGAAACTACACATGCCAAAAGTCAAGGTGCCCAGCGTGGCCTTCTCCAAACCAACTATCAAGGCTCCCAAAGTCGAGGTGGATGTCAGTGTACAGAAAGTTGATGCCAAGCTCCCAGAAGCTGAGGTCAAGGACGGTGATGTCGACATCAGCATCTCGGCCCCCGACATCAAACCGCCCTCTGTGGAAGCCTCTGTCGACCTCCAGGCGCCCAAGGTAGACCTGAAAGTGCCCTCTGCCGAGGGCTCTCTCGACACAGGCGAGCTGGAAGCCACAGGCCTGAAAGGCAAGTTTAAGCTGCCCAAGTTCGACAAGCCCAAATTTGGAGTGTCTGGGCCCAAGGTGGAAGGGCCAGAAGGCGCTGTCAGCGTGCCCACCGCAGAGGTCGAGCTGCCTTCCGGCACCGTGACAGTCACAGCAGAGGGCCCTTCTCTGGACCTCAGAGCTGACGTTCCCAGTGCCAAAACCGAAGGGGCTGGCTGGAAACTGGAAAAGCCATCGCTCAAAATGCCCAAAGCTGACATCAAAGCTCCCAAGGTGGATATCAGCCTGCCCTCCGTCGACGTCACCCTTCCAAAGGCCAGCGTCGACCTGCAGGCGCCTGAGGCGGCGCTCAGCCTCGAAGGAGAAGCAAAGGCCCCGGAGAAGGAGGCCACGAAGGCAAAGGACGGCAAGTTCAAAATGCCCAAGTTCGGCATGCCTTCCTTTGGTTGGTCCAGCAGCAGAGAGGCCAAGGGCACTGTGGCTGCCGACGTGGACGTGAGCATCAAGGAGCCCCAAGTGACGGTACCCTTGGCAGCCACAGAAGTCGACGTGACCCTGCCTGAGGCTGAGATCCAAGTGCCCAGCGTCGAGATGAGCACTGAGGCGTCCGCCAGCACAGAAGTGGAGAAAGGCCGGTTCAAAATGCCCGATGTCAAGATGCCCAGTGTCAAGCTGCCCAAAGTCAAAGCTCCCCACGTGCAGGTCAGCCTGCCAAAGGCCGAGATCTCGCTGCCCAAGGCCCAGGCTGAAATCCCAGAGGGCGAGCTAGCCCTGCAAAGCCCCGATGCCGAAAGCAGCCTGGACGTGGCTGCTGGCAAGGTGGAGGGCGGCGGCATGAAACTACACATGCCAAAAGTCAAGGTGCCCAGCGTGGCCTTCTCCAAACCAACTATCAAGGCTCCCAAAGTCGAGGTGGATGTCAGTGTACAGAAAGTTGATGCCAAGCTCCCAGAAGCTGAGGTCAAGGACGGTGATGTCGACATCAGCATCTCGGCCCCCGACATCAAACCGCCCTCTGTGGAAGCCTCTGTCGACCTCCAGGCGCCCAAGGTAGACCTGAAAGTGCCCTCTGCCGAGGGCTCTCTCGACACAGGCGAGCTGGAAGCCACAGGCCTGAAAGGCAAGTTTAAGCTGCCCAAGTTCGACAAGCCCAAATTTGGAGTGTCTGGGCCCAAGGTGGAAGGGCCAGAAGGCGCTGTCAGCGTGCCCACCGCAGAGGTCGAGCTGCCTTCCGGCACCGTGACAGTCACAGCAGAGGGCCCTTCTCTGGACCTCAGAGCTGACGTTCCCAGTGCCAAAACCGAAGGGGCTGGCTGGAAACTGGAAAAGCCATCGCTCAAAATGCCCAAAGCTGACATCAAAGCTCCCAAGGTGGATATCAGCCTGCCCTCCGTCGACGTCACCCTTCCAAAGGCCAGCGTCGACCTGCAGGCGCCTGAGGCGGCGCTCAGCCTCGAAGGAGAAGCAAAGGCCCCGGAGAAGGAGGCCACGAAGGCAAAGGACGGCAAGTTCAAAATGCCCAAGTTCGGCATGCCTTCCTTTGGTTGGTCCAGCAGCAGAGAGGCCAAGGGCACTGTGGCTGCCGACGTGGACGTGAGCATCAAGGAGCCCCAAGTGACGGTACCCTTGGCAGCCACAGAAGTCGACGTGACCCTGCCTGAGGCTGAGATCCAAGTGCCCAGCGTCGAGATGAGCACTGAGGCGTCCGCCAGCACAGAAGTGGAGAAAGGCCGGTTCAAAATGCCCGATGTCAAGATGCCCAGTGTCAAGCTGCCCAAAGTCAAAGCTCCCCACGTGCAGGTCAGCCTGCCAAAGGCCGAGATCTCGCTGCCCAAGGCCCAGGCTGAAATCCCAGAGGGCGAGCTAGCCCTGCAAAGCCCCGATGCCGAAAGCAGCCTGGACGTGGCTGCTGGCAAGGTGGAGGGCGGCGGCATGAAACTACACATGCCAAAAGTCAAGGTGCCCAGCGTGGCCTTCTCCAAACCAACTATCAAGGCTCCCAAAGTCGAGGTGGATGTCAGTGTACAGAAAGTTGATGCCAAGCTCCCAGAAGCTGAGGTCAAGGACGGTGATGTCGACATCAGCATCTCGGCCCCCGACATCAAACCGCCCTCTGTGGAAGCCTCTGTCGACCTCCAGGCGCCCAAGGTAGACCTGAAAGTGCCCTCTGCCGAGGGCTCTCTCGACACAGGCGAGCTGGAAGCCACAGGCCTGAAAGGCAAGTTTAAGCTGCCCAAGTTCGACAAGCCCAAATTTGGAGTGTCTGGGCCCAAGGTGGAAGGGCCAGAAGGCGCTGTCAGCGTGCCCACCGCAGAGGTCGAGCTGCCTTCCGGCACCGTGACAGTCACAGCAGAGGGCCCTTCTCTGGACCTCAGAGCTGACGTTCCCAGTGCCAAAACCGAAGGGGCTGGCTGGAAACTGGAAAAGCCATCGCTCAAAATGCCCAAAGCTGACATCAAAGCTCCCAAGGTGGATATCAGCCTGCCCTCCGTCGACGTCACCCTTCCAAAGGCCAGCGTCGACCTGCAGGCGCCTGAGGCGGCGCTCAGCCTCGAAGGAGAAGCAAAGGCCCCGGAGAAGGAGGCCACGAAGGCAAAGGACGGCAAGTTCAAAATGCCCAAGTTCGGCATGCCTTCCTTTGGTTGGTCCAGCAGCAGAGAGGCCAAGGGCACTGTGGCTGCCGACGTGGACGTGAGCATCAAGGAGCCCCAAGTGACGGTACCCTTGGCAGCCACAGAAGTCGACGTGACCCTGCCTGAGGCTGAGATCCAAGTGCCCAGCGTCGAGATGAGCACTGAGGCGTCCGCCAGCACAGAAGTGGAGAAAGGCCGGTTCAAAATGCCCGATGTCAAGATGCCCAGTGTCAAGCTGCCCAAAGTCAAAGCTCCCCACGTGCAGGTCAGCCTGCCAAAGGCCGAGATCTCGCTGCCCAAGGCCCAGGCTGAAATCCCAGAGGGCGAGCTAGCCCTGCAAAGCCCCGATGCCGAAAGCAGCCTGGACGTGGCTGCTGGCAAGGTGGAGGGCGGCGGCATGAAACTACACATGCCAAAAGTCAAGGTGCCCAGCGTGGCCTTCTCCAAACCAACTATCAAGGCTCCCAAAGTCGAGGTGGATGTCAGTGTACAGAAAGTTGATGCCAAGCTCCCAGAAGCTGAGGTCAAGGACGGTGATGTCGACATCAGCATCTCGGCCCCCGACATCAAACCGCCCTCTGTGGAAGCCTCTGTCGACCTCCAGGCGCCCAAGGTAGACCTGAAAGTGCCCTCTGCCGAGGGCTCTCTCGACACAGGCGAGCTGGAAGCCACAGGCCTGAAAGGCAAGTTTAAGCTGCCCAAGTTCGACAAGCCCAAATTTGGAGTGTCTGGGCCCAAGGTGGAAGGGCCAGAAGGCGCTGTCAGCGTGCCCACCGCAGAGGTCGAGCTGCCTTCCGGCACCGTGACAGTCACAGCAGAGGGCCCTTCTCTGGACCTCAGAGCTGACGTTCCCAGTGCCAAAACCGAAGGGGCTGGCTGGAAACTGGAAAAGCCATCGCTCAAAATGCCCAAAGCTGACATCAAAGCTCCCAAGGTGGATATCAGCCTGCCCTCCGTCGACGTCACCCTTCCAAAGGCCAGCGTCGACCTGCAGGCGCCTGAGGCGGCGCTCAGCCTCGAAGGAGAAGCAAAGGCCCCGGAGAAGGAGGCCACGAAGGCAAAGGACGGCAAGTTCAAAATGCCCAAGTTCGGCATGCCTTCCTTTGGTTGGTCCAGCAGCAGAGAGGCCAAGGGCACTGTGGCTGCCGACGTGGACGTGAGCATCAAGGAGCCCCAAGTGACGGTACCCTTGGCAGCCACAGAAGTCGACGTGACCCTGCCTGAGGCTGAGATCCAAGTGCCCAGCGTCGAGATGAGCACTGAGGCGTCCGCCAGCACAGAAGTGGAGAAAGGCCGGTTCAAAATGCCCGATGTCAAGATGCCCAGTGTCAAGCTGCCCAAAGTCAAAGCTCCCCACGTGCAGGTCAGCCTGCCAAAGGCCGAGATCTCGCTGCCCAAGGCCCAGGCTGAAATCCCAGAGGGCGAGCTAGCCCTGCAAAGCCCCGATGCCGAAAGCAGCCTGGACGTGGCTGCTGGCAAGGTGGAGGGCGGCGGCATGAAACTACACATGCCAAAAGTCAAGGTGCCCAGCGTGGCCTTCTCCAAACCAACTATCAAGGCTCCCAAAGTCGAGGTGGATGTCAGTGTACAGAAAGTTGATGCCAAGCTCCCAGAAGCTGAGGTCAAGGACGGTGATGTCGACATCAGCATCTCGGCCCCCGACATCAAACCGCCCTCTGTGGAAGCCTCTGTCGACCTCCAGGCGCCCAAGGTAGACCTGAAAGTGCCCTCTGCCGAGGGCTCTCTCGACACAGGCGAGCTGGAAGCCACAGGCCTGAAAGGCAAGTTTAAGCTGCCCAAGTTCGACAAGCCCAAATTTGGAGTGTCTGGGCCCAAGGTGGAAGGGCCAGAAGGCGCTGTCAGCGTGCCCACCGCAGAGGTCGAGCTGCCTTCCGGCACCGTGACAGTCACAGCAGAGGGCCCTTCTCTGGACCTCAGAGCTGACGTTCCCAGTGCCAAAACCGAAGGGGCTGGCTGGAAACTGGAAAAGCCATCGCTCAAAATGCCCAAAGCTGACATCAAAGCTCCCAAGGTGGATATCAGCCTGCCCTCCGTCGACGTCACCCTTCCAAAGGCCAGCGTCGACCTGCAGGCGCCTGAGGCGGCGCTCAGCCTCGAAGGAGAAGCAAAGGCCCCGGAGAAGGAGGCCACGAAGGCAAAGGACGGCAAGTTCAAAATGCCCAAGTTCGGCATGCCTTCCTTTGGTTGGTCCAGCAGCAGAGAGGCCAAGGGCACTGTGGCTGCCGACGTGGACGTGAGCATCAAGGAGCCCCAAGTGACGGTACCCTTGGCAGCCACAGAAGTCGACGTGACCCTGCCTGAGGCTGAGATCCAAGTGCCCAGCGTCGAGATGAGCACTGAGGCGTCCGCCAGCACAGAAGTGGAGAAAGGCCGGTTCAAAATGCCCGATGTCAAGATGCCCAGTGTCAAGCTGCCCAAAGTCAAAGCTCCCCACGTGCAGGTCAGCCTGCCAAAGGCCGAGATCTCGCTGCCCAAGGCCCAGGCTGAAATCCCAGAGGGCGAGCTAGCCCTGCAAAGCCCCGATGCCGAAAGCAGCCTGGACGTGGCTGCTGGCAAGGTGGAGGGCGGCGGCATGAAACTACACATGCCAAAAGTCAAGGTGCCCAGCGTGGCCTTCTCCAAACCAACTATCAAGGCTCCCAAAGTCGAGGTGGATGTCAGTGTACAGAAAGTTGATGCCAAGCTCCCAGAAGCTGAGGTCAAGGACGGTGATGTCGACATCAGCATCTCGGCCCCCGACATCAAACCGCCCTCTGTGGAAGCCTCTGTCGACCTCCAGGCGCCCAAGGTAGACCTGAAAGTGCCCTCTGCCGAGGGCTCTCTCGACACAGGCGAGCTGGAAGCCACAGGCCTGAAAGGCAAGTTTAAGCTGCCCAAGTTCGACAAGCCCAAATTTGGAGTGTCTGGGCCCAAGGTGGAAGGGCCAGAAGGCGCTGTCAGCGTGCCCACCGCAGAGGTCGAGCTGCCTTCCGGCACCGTGACAGTCACAGCAGAGGGCCCTTCTCTGGACCTCAGAGCTGACGTTCCCAGTGCCAAAACCGAAGGGGCTGGCTGGAAACTGGAAAAGCCATCGCTCAAAATGCCCAAAGCTGACATCAAAGCTCCCAAGGTGGATATCAGCCTGCCCTCCGTCGACGTCACCCTTCCAAAGGCCAGCGTCGACCTGCAGGCGCCTGAGGCGGCGCTCAGCCTCGAAGGAGAAGCAAAGGCCCCGGAGAAGGAGGCCACGAAGGCAAAGGACGGCAAGTTCAAAATGCCCAAGTTCGGCATGCCTTCCTTTGGTTGGTCCAGCAGCAGAGAGGCCAAGGGCACTGTGGCTGCCGACGTGGACGTGAGCATCAAGGAGCCCCAAGTGACGGTACCCTTGGCAGCCACAGAAGTCGACGTGACCCTGCCTGAGGCTGAGATCCAAGTGCCCAGCGTCGAGATGAGCACTGAGGCGTCCGCCAGCACAGAAGTGGAGAAAGGCCGGTTCAAAATGCCCGATGTCAAGATGCCCAGTGTCAAGCTGCCCAAAGTCAAAGCTCCCCACGTGCAGGTCAGCCTGCCAAAGGCCGAGATCTCGCTGCCCAAGGCCCAGGCTGAAATCCCAGAGGGCGAGCTAGCCCTGCAAAGCCCCGATGCCGAAAGCAGCCTGGACGTGGCTGCTGGCAAGGTGGAGGGCGGCGGCATGAAACTACACATGCCAAAAGTCAAGGTGCCCAGCGTGGCCTTCTCCAAACCAACTATCAAGGCTCCCAAAGTCGAGGTGGATGTCAGTGTACAGAAAGTTGATGCCAAGCTCCCAGAAGCTGAGGTCAAGGACGGTGATGTCGACATCAGCATCTCGGCCCCCGACATCAAACCGCCCTCTGTGGAAGCCTCTGTCGACCTCCAGGCGCCCAAGGTAGACCTGAAAGTGCCCTCTGCCGAGGGCTCTCTCGACACAGGCGAGCTGGAAGCCACAGGCCTGAAAGGCAAGTTTAAGCTGCCCAAGTTCGACAAGCCCAAATTTGGAGTGTCTGGGCCCAAGGTGGAAGGGCCAGAAGGCGCTGTCAGCGTGCCCACCGCAGAGGTCGAGCTGCCTTCCGGCACCGTGACAGTCACAGCAGAGGGCCCTTCTCTGGACCTCAGAGCTGACGTTCCCAGTGCCAAAACCGAAGGGGCTGGCTGGAAACTGGAAAAGCCATCGCTCAAAATGCCCAAAGCTGACATCAAAGCTCCCAAGGTGGATATCAGCCTGCCCTCCGTCGACGTCACCCTTCCAAAGGCCAGCGTCGACCTGCAGGCGCCTGAGGCGGCGCTCAGCCTCGAAGGAGAAGCAAAGGCCCCGGAGAAGGAGGCCACGAAGGCAAAGGACGGCAAGTTCAAAATGCCCAAGTTCGGCATGCCTTCCTTTGGTTGGTCCAGCAGCAGAGAGGCCAAGGGCACTGTGGCTGCCGACGTGGACGTGAGCATCAAGGAGCCCCAAGTGACGGTACCCTTGGCAGCCACAGAAGTCGACGTGACCCTGCCTGAGGCTGAGATCCAAGTGCCCAGCGTCGAGATGAGCACTGAGGCGTCCGCCAGCACAGAAGTGGAGAAAGGCCGGTTCAAAATGCCCGATGTCAAGATGCCCAGTGTCAAGCTGCCCAAAGTCAAAGCTCCCCACGTGCAGGTCAGCCTGCCAAAGGCCGAGATCTCGCTGCCCAAGGCCCAGGCTGAAATCCCAGAGGGCGAGCTAGCCCTGCAAAGCCCCGATGCCGAAAGCAGCCTGGACGTGGCTGCTGGCAAGGTGGAGGGCGGCGGCATGAAACTACACATGCCAAAAGTCAAGGTGCCCAGCGTGGCCTTCTCCAAACCAACTATCAAGGCTCCCAAAGTCGAGGTGGATGTCAGTGTACAGAAAGTTGATGCCAAGCTCCCAGAAGCTGAGGTCAAGGACGGTGATGTCGACATCAGCATCTCGGCCCCCGACATCAAACCGCCCTCTGTGGAAGCCTCTGTCGACCTCCAGGCGCCCAAGGTAGACCTGAAAGTGCCCTCTGCCGAGGGCTCTCTCGACACAGGCGAGCTGGAAGCCACAGGCCTGAAAGGCAAGTTTAAGCTGCCCAAGTTCGACAAGCCCAAATTTGGAGTGTCTGGGCCCAAGGTGGAAGGGCCAGAAGGCGCTGTCAGCGTGCCCACCGCAGAGGTCGAGCTGCCTTCCGGCACCGTGACAGTCACAGCAGAGGGCCCTTCTCTGGACCTCAGAGCTGACGTTCCCAGTGCCAAAACCGAAGGGGCTGGCTGGAAACTGGAAAAGCCATCGCTCAAAATGCCCAAAGCTGACATCAAAGCTCCCAAGGTGGATATCAGCCTGCCCTCCGTCGACGTCACCCTTCCAAAGGCCAGCGTCGACCTGCAGGCGCCTGAGGCGGCGCTCAGCCTCGAAGGAGAAGCAAAGGCCCCGGAGAAGGAGGCCACGAAGGCAAAGGACGGCAAGTTCAAAATGCCCAAGTTCGGCATGCCTTCCTTTGGTTGGTCCAGCAGCAGAGAGGCCAAGGGCACTGTGGCTGCCGACGTGGACGTGAGCATCAAGGAGCCCCAAGTGACGGTACCCTTGGCAGCCACAGAAGTCGACGTGACCCTGCCTGAGGCTGAGATCCAAGTGCCCAGCGTCGAGATGAGCACTGAGGCGTCCGCCAGCACAGAAGTGGAGAAAGGCCGGTTCAAAATGCCCGATGTCAAGATGCCCAGTGTCAAGCTGCCCAAAGTCAAAGCTCCCCACGTGCAGGTCAGCCTGCCAAAGGCCGAGATCTCGCTGCCCAAGGCCCAGGCTGAAATCCCAGAGGGCGAGCTAGCCCTGCAAAGCCCCGATGCCGAAAGCAGCCTGGACGTGGCTGCTGGCAAGGTGGAGGGCGGCGGCATGAAACTACACATGCCAAAAGTCAAGGTGCCCAGCGTGGCCTTCTCCAAACCAACTATCAAGGCTCCCAAAGTCGAGGTGGATGTCAGTGTACAGAAAGTTGATGCCAAGCTCCCAGAAGCTGAGGTCAAGGACGGTGATGTCGACATCAGCATCTCGGCCCCCGACATCAAACCGCCCTCTGTGGAAGCCTCTGTCGACCTCCAGGCGCCCAAGGTAGACCTGAAAGTGCCCTCTGCCGAGGGCTCTCTCGACACAGGCGAGCTGGAAGCCACAGGCCTGAAAGGCAAGTTTAAGCTGCCCAAGTTCGACAAGCCCAAATTTGGAGTGTCTGGGCCCAAGGTGGAAGGGCCAGAAGGCGCTGTCAGCGTGCCCACCGCAGAGGTCGAGCTGCCTTCCGGCACCGTGACAGTCACAGCAGAGGGCCCTTCTCTGGACCTCAGAGCTGACGTTCCCAGTGCCAAAACCGAAGGGGCTGGCTGGAAACTGGAAAAGCCATCGCTCAAAATGCCCAAAGCTGACATCAAAGCTCCCAAGGTGGATATCAGCCTGCCCTCCGTCGACGTCACCCTTCCAAAGGCCAGCGTCGACCTGCAGGCGCCTGAGGCGGCGCTCAGCCTCGAAGGAGAAGCAAAGGCCCCGGAGAAGGAGGCCACGAAGGCAAAGGACGGCAAGTTCAAAATGCCCAAGTTCGGCATGCCTTCCTTTGGTTGGTCCAGCAGCAGAGAGGCCAAGGGCACTGTGGCTGCCGACGTGGACGTGAGCATCAAGGAGCCCCAAGTGACGGTACCCTTGGCAGCCACAGAAGTCGACGTGACCCTGCCTGAGGCTGAGATCCAAGTGCCCAGCGTCGAGATGAGCACTGAGGCGTCCGCCAGCACAGAAGTGGAGAAAGGCCGGTTCAAAATGCCCGATGTCAAGATGCCCAGTGTCAAGCTGCCCAAAGTCAAAGCTCCCCACGTGCAGGTCAGCCTGCCAAAGGCCGAGATCTCGCTGCCCAAGGCCCAGGCTGAAATCCCAGAGGGCGAGCTAGCCCTGCAAAGCCCCGATGCCGAAAGCAGCCTGGACGTGGCTGCTGGCAAGGTGGAGGGCGGCGGCATGAAACTACACATGCCAAAAGTCAAGGTGCCCAGCGTGGCCTTCTCCAAACCAACTATCAAGGCTCCCAAAGTCGAGGTGGATGTCAGTGTACAGAAAGTTGATGCCAAGCTCCCAGAAGCTGAGGTCAAGGACGGTGATGTCGACATCAGCATCTCGGCCCCCGACATCAAACCGCCCTCTGTGGAAGCCTCTGTCGACCTCCAGGCGCCCAAGGTAGACCTGAAAGTGCCCTCTGCCGAGGGCTCTCTCGACACAGGCGAGCTGGAAGCCACAGGCCTGAAAGGCAAGTTTAAGCTGCCCAAGTTCGACAAGCCCAAATTTGGAGTGTCTGGGCCCAAGGTGGAAGGGCCAGAAGGCGCTGTCAGCGTGCCCACCGCAGAGGTCGAGCTGCCTTCCGGCACCGTGACAGTCACAGCAGAGGGCCCTTCTCTGGACCTCAGAGCTGACGTTCCCAGTGCCAAAACCGAAGGGGCTGGCTGGAAACTGGAAAAGCCATCGCTCAAAATGCCCAAAGCTGACATCAAAGCTCCCAAGGTGGATATCAGCCTGCCCTCCGTCGACGTCACCCTTCCAAAGGCCAGCGTCGACCTGCAGGCGCCTGAGGCGGCGCTCAGCCTCGAAGGAGAAGCAAAGGCCCCGGAGAAGGAGGCCACGAAGGCAAAGGACGGCAAGTTCAAAATGCCCAAGTTCGGCATGCCTTCCTTTGGTTGGTCCAGCAGCAGAGAGGCCAAGGGCACTGTGGCTGCCGACGTGGACGTGAGCATCAAGGAGCCCCAAGTGACGGTACCCTTGGCAGCCACAGAAGTCGACGTGACCCTGCCTGAGGCTGAGATCCAAGTGCCCAGCGTCGAGATGAGCACTGAGGCGTCCGCCAGCACAGAAGTGGAGAAAGGCCGGTTCAAAATGCCCGATGTCAAGATGCCCAGTGTCAAGCTGCCCAAAGTCAAAGCTCCCCACGTGCAGGTCAGCCTGCCAAAGGCCGAGATCTCGCTGCCCAAGGCCCAGGCTGAAATCCCAGAGGGCGAGCTAGCCCTGCAAAGCCCTGATGCCGAAAGCAGCCTGGACGTGGCTGCTGGCAAGGTGGAGGACGGCGGCATGAAACTACACATGCCAAAAGTCAAGGTGCCCAGCGTGGCCTTCTCCAAACCAACTATCAAGGCTCCCAAAGTCGAGGTGGATGTCAGTGTACAGAAAGTTGATGCCAAGCTCCCAGAAGCTGAGGTCAAGGACGGTGATGTCGACATCAGCATCTCGGCCCCCGACATCAAACCGCCCTCTGTGGAAGCCTCTGTCGACCTCCAGGCGCCCAAGGTAGACCTGAAAGTGCCCTCTGCCGAGGGCTCTCTCGACACAGGCGAGCTGGAAGCCACAGGCCTGAAAGGCAAGTTTAAGCTGCCCAAGTTCGACAAGCCCAAATTTGTAGTGTCTGGGCCCAAGGTGGAAGGGCCAGAAGGCGCTGTCAGCGTGCCCACCGCAGAGGTCGAGCTGCCTTCCGGCACCGTGACAGTCACAGCAGAGGGCCCTTCTCTGGACCTCAGAGCTGACGTTCCCAGTGCCAAAACCGAAGGGGCTGGCTGGAAACTGGAAAAGCCATCGCTCAAAATGCCCAAAGCTGACATCAAAGCTCCCAAGGTGGATATCAGCCTGCCCTCCGTCGACGTCACCCTTCCAAAGGTCAGCGTCGACCTGCAGGCGCCTGAGGCGGCGCTCAGCCTCGAAGGAGAAGCAAAGGCCCCGGAGAAGGAGGCCACGAAGGCAAAGGACGGCAAGTTCAAAATGCCCAAGTTCGGCATGCCTTCCTTTGGTTGGTCCAGCAGCAGAGAGGCCAAGGGCACTGTGGCTGCCGACGTGGACGTGAGCATCAAGGAGCCCCAAGTGACGGTACCCTTGGCAGCCACAGAAGTCGACGTGACCCTGCCTGAGGCTGAGATCCAATTGCCTGGTATTTCTCTTTCCTCTAATTCATGCTTAGTTATGGAACATTCTACTGGTAAATCTCTAAGTTCCTTCTTTAATTTGCCTATGGTTTCTGTTTCTCAATCCTCAAAACCTCCGCTTCAAAGTAAGACTAGTGATGATTCTTTTGAGTCAGAATCTATTTGTTTTTCTGTAACAGAGGAGTCTCCCGCCGTGATTTCAGGCAGTGTTGGAAATAAGCTTCTTCCTGACATTAAGGGAGGCAGTTCTTCTAAAAGTAGCAAATTTAGAATTCCTAGCTTTGGTTTCTCCAAAGTTGATATTACTTCTTCTAAAGTTGAACAAGATTTTGCATTATCAAAAAGTGATGTAACTCTTACCAAATATCAAATGAATGTAGCAGAATCTGAATCAAAAATATCATCTTCTGCTGATGTGAATATTTCATTTACAGATTTTGAGGTGTTGAATGAAGATGGTTCTTGTGAGCAAGGAATTATGAAACCAGGATTAGTAAAAATGCCATCTGCTGAGCTGTCTGTTGGTGACACAGAATATACAGTTAAAATACCTAAATTCCGAAAACCAAAATTTGGAATTTCTTGGTCGAAGGGAAAACCATCAGAAAGTGCCACTAGTTCCAATGCGGAATCTGAATTTTCAAAGGGAAAGATCACATCTGAAATGATTGATACTGAAAATCCATCTCAGCCTCCTGAATCTGGGAAAAAGCCCTCAGCTGAACTTGTTATGGGTGCATCAAATATGGATGTTAGTCTCCCATCACTGGAGGTTACTGTGCCAAAATTGGAAATTGATATCTGTGACCCAGAGTGCAGGAAAGAGCAGGAGTTAATTTCTGGTGAGAAGGACAATGAGGAAAAAGAAAGCAAATTTAAAATGTCAAAATTCAAACTACTGTCATTTAGTTGGTCCCCAAAGAAAGAAGCTATTGCTCCTTCCGAAGCTGAAGGACGCCAGGAATCCAGTGTGTCTATTTTATCTGGAGAGACAGAGTCTAAATTAGCACCAATTGGCCCTGAGATTCAAGACCTTCATGTGGAATTAAATACAGCAACAGAAAAAGATGGTGAAAAGGGCAAAATAAAGAAGTCACAATTCATGATGCCAAAGATCTCACTTGCTAAAGTGAAGGGTCAGAAAGTCCAGGGCTCTCTGCCTGTACTAGAAACTGATGTTTGTGATCTCAAACAAGAAAAACGTGGAGATACTTTAGTACAGATATCTGACAAAGGGAGTGCAGAAATGGGTGTAAAGATGCCAAAAGTTAGAGTTCCAACTTGGGAATTTTCCAAACCTGAAGCCAAAGAAATGGATATTAGCATGTCTGCAGGTGAGGTCGTACTTCCTGCATGTGAACAAGATGGCCTTACATTGAAATCAGCTTCTGACGATATTCCTTCCTCAGATACTAAGAAGATAACTGAAGGCTCTCTTGAGGCGAAGAGTCCTCAGACAAGTGTTGAAAAAGTATTAAGTGAAATTGCTGTGAGTGGTGTAGAAATAAAAGTTGAAGGTCCTGAAGGGAAAACAAAAATGTCTAAATTCCAAATGCCAAAGTTTGGAATGACACATTCTAAAGGGAAAGGATCAGAAAAGGAGATCAGCCAAACCAAATCAGAAGCCAAGGTTCCCCAACTTAAAGCTACAATAGAAATAGCTGACATTGTTGTGGAAGCACCAAATTTGGAGGTGGAATCTGGTGAAGGAAAAGTATCTTCCAGCTCTAAATTGAAAATAACCAAAGCTGACAAGAAGGCACCAGAACCCGATATTCACTTCCCATCAGGTGACATTTCTATCTCAAAAACAGACAGTGATATTCAAGATTCAGATATGACACTAAAAATTAAAGAGGAAACAAAATGTGGGAATGAAGATGGAGAAGAGAAAGAAGGACATTTCAAAATGCCAAAATTCAAACTTCCATCCTTCAGTTGGTCACCAAAGAAGGAAGCAGCAGTTAAGGCAGATTCTGGAACAAATTTAGAAGACAGTAAAGTTGCTGTAATGTCTGGTGAAGTAGACACAGAAGTGGAAGGAACTGTAACTGATGATCAAGGACCTAGGCCTGCCCTTGATCTGGAAATATCTGCTGGAAAAGATCAACAAAAAAGTCCAATTAAAAAGCCTCAGTTTGTCATGCCTAAAATTTCACTTTCCAAGATCAAGATTCCCAAATCTCAAGGACATTCATCAAAAGTTGAAGCTGGCAGTACTATAACTAAAACGGAAAGAGATGAAGATGATTCAATACAGATACCTGATATAGAAAGAAGTCATTCCAAAAGGGCAGAAGAAGGGACACAAATAACTATAAAAACAGCTGCAGTTAAGACTCCTACTTTGGAGCTTTCCAAAACAGAAGTCTTCCAAGCTGATTTGGGAGTCAGTTCAGCAAAAACTGGTGCTGATCTGACTGCCTCAGAGGAGAGTTTTCAACAGGTTGTCCTAACATCAAGTTCTGATGAAGATCCAATTCAAAGAACAGGCATTGAGTTCCCCGAAGGAGAAACTTCAACTGAACTGAGGAGCACCAAAATAGCAACTGAAGGATCATTAGTTGTGGATGGAAAAAACATGACATTGGAAGGTCTTGATAGACAGATTAAAATGCCCAAATTCCAGAAGCCAAAGTTTGGAATCTCCCTGACAAAAGGGAAGGGCCCAGAGCCAGAGATCAGCTGTCCAAAATTAGAAGCTGAGCTACCTCAGCTAAAAATGACAGCAAAAATTGCTGACATTGCTGTGAGAATTCCAGCATCGGAATTTGCATCTGATATGTCAGATCCTGGGCTAGAGGTTCATGGCTCAAAGGCAAAAACACCTGAAGTTCTGACAGCTGTCACTGAAGCTCCACAGGTAGACATAAGTCCCCAGTCAGAGTCTAAAACAATGACAAAGGGATTCACTGAGAGCCCTGAGGAGAAAGAAATCAAATCAGAAGAAGAAATAAAAGTTGAAGAAGTTAACATTGAAGAACATCAGGGATGGTTTAAAATGCCAAAATTCAGAATACCTGCATTTGGCCGTACATCCTTAAAGGAAAAGAAAGGTGATGCTGATGTTGAAAGAAGTCTGGAAAAACCTCAGGCAGGCATTCCTTCTGCCAGAGTACAAACTGAAGCAGGTACTCCAGTTGCTGAAATTACTATTGGAAAAGAAGGAATTCCAAAATTAGGAGATTCTGTGGAGAGTTCTGTTACTAGCTTGCCAAAGTTGGAAGGAGATATTTCATTAGCTGCAGAAAGGATTGATAGTATGGTAAATATTCCAAAAACTGAAACTTACGCAGACATAGTTAAGCGTGGTGCTGAAGGACAAAAAATGCATAGTTCAGAATTGACAGTATCTTCGGTGGGATTGTCTAAAACAGAAATAAGTGCTTCAATAACTGACAAAGGTAACAGTTCACCAAGTAAGCACCCTATGGGTACTTGGATTCTTCAAGAGCAAAAAGTAAAACCACGGGATATAGATACTCTAAAAGTAGAAAGTTCCACTGAACTAAAGATGTTAAATGTAGAATTTAAAATATCATCAGGTGAAATTACTCTGGACAGAACACAGGAAAAAACAGATGCAATTCTTCCAAAGGGAGAATTAGACCTTCAAAATCAAGGGGCAGTGATTAAAACAGTAAAGGTAAGGACAAGCGAGATGAAAATTACAGGAAAAGACAGTGAGTTAAAATGTTCTACAGGTAAGTGGGCTACTGCAAAGGGATCAGAAGATGCTGTTTATGTTGCAGCTAAGATGGAAGATGTAAAGGTAGAAGTTCCAGAAGTGAAAACGGATGTTGAAATTGTGAGAGTAGATCCTGAAATTAAATGTCAAGTGAAACGTGTTGAAAAGGAGATGTCTGCAAATGTGGAAGTGCAAGTAGAAGACAGAGAAGAAACAAGTAAAATTAAAACGTACAAGTTTAAAATTCCAAAGTTTGGAGTGTTGCATTCAGAAGTGAAGGGTTTTGAAGATGATATCAGTTTGTCAAAGTCAGGAGCTGTTTCGATGTCTGAAACTCAAATAGGTGAAGTGGATATGCAGTTTCAAAAATCAGAAGGATCCATTGGCCCAACAAGTACAACTCTAGGTCACATGGAATCATCTGCTAGAATAACGGTGGAAACAGTTGACAAATCACAAGATGGTCCAGAAGTAAGTTTAAAAATTCCCAAACTAAAAATACCAAGATTCATTTTCAGAGTTCTCCCAACTGAAGCTGATGTTTCATTGTCAAAAGTGATAACAGATCCAAAAGGAACTAGTGCTGACATTGAAGTGGTGCACTTGCAAGCAAGCTCTACTATCCCTGAGAAAACACCAGAGACTCTGGAAGGTGATATTCAAAAAGCAAAAAGCAAAATTCTAACACTGATTGAACCTGACATTAAAACAGCACAAATGACTGCTACCATAGATTCCTGCCTTTCAAATGCAGACCAAGACATTCATTGGTCATATGTAGAAGGCCAAGAAGTGAGTGAGAAAATAGAACCTGAACATGTTGCTATTGAAAAGTGTGAAATTTACTCTACCCAGATACTGAAGGAATCAGAGATTCTCTCACCAGAAGTTAAAACTGCTTCTTTAGGATTTTCATTGCTCAAGGTGAAATTGCCTGAATCACACAGCAACTTAGAAGTGCTAGTCCAGCAGTGCCCTTCAACGGAAAATGCATCAGGGAACAAATCTGAACATTCTGATGAAAGCTTTGCAGTAACTGCACAGAGCAATGCTGAGCTTAAACTGCCTGACAAACCACACAGTGAGACTGGAGAAGCTAGTGGAATGATAGATTTCCCAAAGTTAAAAACATTTGCAGCTGAAGTAAAGCCTTCCAGTAAACCTGAAGAGAGTCATACTGATAGGACACCAGAGAAAATAACTGTAGCTCCTCTCTCTAAAGATGAGGATACAGCTGAAGCACAAGAAGATGAAGGAAAGTATGTGACTAATGAAAAAGAAAAGGCTGACAGTAAAAGGTCTCCTGGAAGATTCAAATTTTGGCTTCCAAGTATTGGCTTTTCATCTTCCGGTGATGAAACAAGCTCTGATTCTAAAACAGAAGTAAAAAAATCAGAAGAAATGAGGCCAGAATATGTGAAACCTGCTGACACATCAGTTAGTGATTCTTCTAAGCAAACTGAAAAAACTGGATGGTTTAGATTTCCCAAACTTGGTTTCACATCTCCTTCCAAAAAAGCTAAGACTGTTGACAAAGAAGAGACAAGTCATAAAGAGGCAAGGATGTCAGATGAAGATAGCCCAACAGATAAACCTGATGTATTTTTTGATGCACAAGAAAGCTTATCACCTAAAGAAATAGCAGAGAGTGAAAAACAAGAAATTGATGGGACCTCATCTAACGTTTCAGTTTCTCAGACTATTGTTACATCTTCAGCAAGGACTGAACTAATCTTGTTGGAGGAAGAAAAAGCTAGTCAACCTAATATTCTTGGAGATATAACCAAATGAAGATTGTCTTCTGCCAGCCACCCAGCGAAAACAGAATAATCTATGAAGGAAAAAAAAAAAAGTTTTCCTAATTTTCCAGTAACCAAATTTTAAACAAAATCTAAAGCTGATATTTATGGAAACAGTTCCTTGAAGAGAATTCGCCACATCCAAATCTTCCTGTACTTGAATGTGCTATACTGTGTAACAAAAATACTGACTTCTCCAAATCTGCTCCAAAAGCAAGAACTACTACAGGTACAGGGGAGTTCAAAGTTCTAGTAAAATCTGGAAAGATACCTGAACCATGAAAGTAAACCTTTGAAAGACTCGTTGACAGCAAAACATCTTGTTCAATATGCTTCTCAAAAACACACCTGTTAGGATTAGATGATATATTATTTGCAGAGCAGAGTATAAACTACCACTATGAGAATTATACTTACCTGTTTAGATTTTGGATCTCTCTGACCTACTTTTACTTTCTTACTAAGCATTTTTCTTTATTTCAGCTAAAATAGACATGTACTCCACAATCATTTTAAAATCAAAATAAAAACAAAATACTAGTGTAGATGCAGAGGCTTAACCCCTTCCTCTCTTCTCATGTTCTTTTGTTTTGTACTATTATTGTGGTGGGTCATATTTAGCCTTAAAAGATTAATAAATAAATAAATTCAAGACCAAAAACCCCCACATTTAATTAGTTCACGTTTTTAAGGTACCCAAATAATACATGATGATAATTATTATAAAAATATGGATAAATAAATTTTAATGTGTATATTTACTGAATAGTTAAATGCACAGAATGATCTGCCATGAGTTGGTGGAATTGCTTCAGGTATTTTCTGGGAAAGGAGATGTATATAGTTCTTTACTTCTTTGTTTATATTAATGCTTCTCTCAAGTGCACAGCCAAAACCAGAGAGCATATATGATGGCCTTCACGTGTATTGCTGAAACACTACATTCGTAATTCACAATAAATTCACTATATGAAAAATAACATGAGTAGTCTGAATTACTGCTAGTGCCACTACCATTTGCTCATCCTGAAATCTACAGCTGAAAATGCCAGTTAAATCTGCAAAGGTTTGATTATCACCCACTGTCTGCTGAAATGACTGCTTAATGGTAGCACAGTTTCTAAATACAACAGTGTTGGTTAGAAACTGATCTGAGACTTTTCACCCATTACATTTCTGAGTGTTGTAGATTTGAATGTGCAGTTGTGCTTCTTTACAGTGTGGCTTTTTTTCATCCTGTATTTTCTTTTTCCGTATCCTACTTATAACAGGGAAAACACACACAGCAAACTGTTTAGAAACTGAGTTATAAAGAAAGCATACTTGGTTGTGTAACCATATGGGACTTGAGGTATTCTCCATTTCTGCATCTTTGCAGAAAGGACGAGCTCTGAGACAGCAGTAACCACAGAGCAAGACTCACTACTCTGCTTTTAAAAGATGAATGCACTAGATGAGGAAGGAAGAATAGAGAAAAAAAAACAGCAATAAAACCTTCCTCCAAATGGGCTCCTGTCACTTTTAGGGAAAGCAGAAGTGAGGCAAAAAAGCAACCTGGTTAACAAGGCATAACCCAAGGATCTGACCATAGGAATAGCTGAAGAAAGGGCCCAAAGGAGTGCAAGGAACACAGAGACTAATCTTCAAACCACCCATAATTTATCAGCAGGCTTCCTGAGGCTCCTCCTACCTAGTCTGAGAATGTTGATTTTTTTGTTTGTTTGTCTGTTTTGCTTTTATTAACTGTGTTAGGTAGCCTTGGTTAATGCTACTTAATTTTTAACACCTGAAAAATTGGGGTGTTCAGCTAAACACCTGCATCCAGCCAAACAGTCATACAACTGCACGTGCAAAGGAAAGTGTAATCACCTTAAAAAGAAAGAGATTTTGCCTCCCCAGCCCTGCCATATCTCATGTTGTTGAGATGTGAATATATAGAATCATAAAATTTCTTGAAAGTTGAAAGGGACCCTTAAGGCTCATTGAGTGTAACCCCTAGCTCCACTCAGGACTGCCCTAAAATCAGATGCTATGTCTGCAAACATTGTCCAGATGCTTCTTGAACTCAGGCAGCTTGCGGCTGGGCCTACTTTCCTGGGGAATCTCTTCCATGCCCACCACCCTCTGGTGCAGAACCTTTTCCTATATAATAATTGACTATTTCCTGATTGTATTTGAAGTAGAACTTCTGATGTCAAAGAATCATAGAATCACTGAGGTTGGCAAAGAACGCTAATGTCACACAGCCCAAACACCAACCCATCCCCACCATGCTCACAGACCATGTCCCTCAGTGCCACATCTCTGTAGTTCTTGAGCACCTCCAGGGATGGTGACTTTACCACCTCCTCATGCAGCCTGCACCTCACCATTCTTTCTGAAATGTTTCCTAATATCCAACCTGAACTTCTCCTGGTGCAACTTAAGGCCATCTCCTTTCATCACGATGGCCAAATTAATCCTGAATGAAATGAAGCAGATGTAAGTTAGTGCCCATTACAGAAAAGCTATGTTTCAGGGGCTATGGAAATACTATCAAAAATTACTTATACTGTATCAATGCATATCTGACATATGAAGGTTTTCCCAGTACCCGAATGAAAACAATTCAGGTGTAATTTATCTGGAACAACTGCAAAAGGAAAACTGTGGGTAGAGGGTGGGGGGTATTGAAAACACAAAATGCTAACACTTTGAGATAATTCATGAACTCAGGTGACTCTGTAGTCATATCCAAACATATTCACCTATGGAACCAGCTAGATTCTGCCTTGCTAACATGTAACAGCTGCTATAGCCACAGGCGTTACAATGAGCCAAGCACTCTCAGAAATGAGACAACTGGGAAACTAAAAGTAGATCAGTATTATAAAATATCTGAACTGCCTGCAGCCAAAGGTTAGTTGACCTCCAAAACAGGAAAATCCATCTGAACGTAATAGATGGTAATTAAAAATACTAATTAATTACATTTGGGACAGTCCTTATCTTAAAGAACTTACAATCTAACTGAGACAAGCGATGGGTGGGAGGAGGATAAGGATTAATGCTGTTTCACAAGTGGAAAAATGAAAATACTGATAGATCCAAGGCAAGGTTATAATTGTCACTATATTCTACCTGTTTAATGGTGAACAAACAAAGAGAAGCTGCCAAGTCTTGCTGAAATCCAGTTAACTATCTTAATTGCAAACCTCCCCTTCATCTGCAGAGAAAAGACAGGTGATGGCTGTAAAGAAAATAAAGATCACTCTAGTAAGCATCCATTTCTCCTTTGTAAGTTGAAGCTCATCCTAATATACCCTTCTCTTATTTCACTGAGAAACTCTGCTCCACTAAACAAGTTATCCAGCGCTGTCTCATAATGAGCTCATAAAGGAAGGAGAAAGCAAGTTTTCCTGTTCCTGCAAAATTTACCCTCACCGAAGCAGTGAAAACATAGCTTCGAGTGCCATCTAGAGGAGTGCACCCCTCTATCGAAACTAGTCGTACTGAAACGTCGTCTCAGAAGGATGTTCAAATCCACTGACAGTTCACGTGTGCTCCTCGTGGTGGGACAGAGTTGTGCAGATGTTGTTCCTGCGTGCAAGCGTTCCTACAGTTTGTGTCCAAATGTGTTTGCTGGTGCGGGATAACAAACCTGTGAAATACAGCGGGTGAAAACCAGTGATTTAGAATCATAGAATCGTTTAAGGGCCACCTAGTCCAGCCCCCTGCAGTGAACAGGGACACCTACAGCTCCACCAGCTGCTCAGAGCCCCGTCTGGCCTTATTGGATTCAACATCTATAAACACATATTTCCTCGTGCCACGAGTGCCTAGATGCATCTGACCTTGCTGTTGTGATTTCTTTCATTGCTCAAATCCCATCATGACCCGGACTTCATTTTAAAAATGCTTAAACACACATAAACAAACATTGTTAGTGGAACATTATGGTTGAACATATAGCCTCCCAAGATCAGCACAGTACAGCAATTGTGAGATGCTTCTCCAGTGTATTCAGACCTGATTATAACTTCTGTGTTCTCTTTAATGTCAGACTATGCTACAACACTGTATGCATTTCATTAACTCTGAGATGGGGTAATGGTACACAGCAAAGAAAACGTCACATGCTGACTAATGAGGAAGCAGGTAGACTCAACTAGCAGTTCTCACATCGTCAGGCAATGTGGCCACCACCAGGAAGAAATTTCTCTCATAGAAGACAGAAAGCTGCTTTTTTTTTTTTTCCCCACATAGGGAACAACAGCCAGATATGTAATTCTTCCCTTTTAAATGTATTCCCTTGTTTACATCAGTTTGCCTCTCCAGTTGCAGTCTTTCTGCCCTTGCACATCTTCCACATTCACTGAATATTTGGAATTCCAGTCTCGCTCAAAAATGCTTTTTAATTGTTCCTGGACAGGCTGCTGCCTTCTCTGCAGGTTGGTTGAGCTCTGCTTGATAATTAGTCCCACACCGGCTGTGGTAGTGAAGTAATCTTCTGACCAATTGGAAGTCCCTACGTAAAGCAAGAGGGGCTAATTAGAAAGCATTCATTTTCCAGGTCTTTGTTTGATCTCCACACTTGCTAAGTACACACTGCCTTGCTTTGCAGATGCGCTGTACCACTGCAAATCTCACGAGGGCCAACAAGCAGCAAAAATCAGGTCACCTCTTCCTCAGTGCAGATCTCAAGTTTCAGAAAGTCAGTGCTCACTGCTGCCCTGAGGCTTCTGATTCCTCACCCTGTATATCTGCTCATTATAAATATGGGAACAGAGTGCAGTATTTGTATACACCGAGGGTAAAAGCTGGTGTTTGTTACAGGGTTCTGCATTTTAAAACCAAAAATCCTCAATCTCCTTAACTGTTTAATCTGTTGGGAAGCATGGTACCAATAAAATTGCCTCAAGCACTTTGTATTCCATCAGAAGCAAAGGTCTAGCAACACATGAGCTTCTGAATGGACCTTGTTACAGGAAAACAAGAGGAGAAACTGGATCCTTGATCAACACATCCTCAGGAGCTGTTCTGAGCTCAGCATGCAATGCCTGCTTTCAGACCAGGCAAAGCTGGGATCCGCCTGTGAGCACTGCATAGAGTCCTCTCCAAAACCACCACCGTTCAGAAAATCAAACATAAAAAAAATACATATTTTAACACATAGCATTTCTTCTGGCATTTGCCTTTGCCAGAAAAATCTGCCAATTGCAGAAGGTGCTCAGGCGTGCAAACAACTTATCTGTGCACCTATCTTCAAGAAACAACTTGATGAGAAGCAAGTTCCAATGAAGGCAGTTGGAGCTGCAAGTCCTTAGCCTGTCAGAAGGTCAGGCTGTCTGCACTGCTTGGAGCAGGGACTAACAGAACTGGCAGACCCCATCTGCATTCCTTTTGAGAGGCATTTGAATTAAAGAGCACAAAAATAAACACCATCCCGATTTTCAGGAATTGAGCAGCAGTTGACACTAGAGTTTTCTCATTTCCATTCCTAGAATTCTGTTGAGCAAATAGTGCGTGGAATTAAACCCTCCCAGCAATTCCTTTTTATTAAAGCACAATGATGTTCTATACCAGAGCATTAGCTATCACTGCATCATTCTGAGCACACAGTTTGTAAAGTTCCCACTGCGCTTGTCTCAAATTGCACACTCAGACTCAGCGTATTTGTTCTTAATGGCTCACAGTCATATGAGATAATCTCCTCCTGAACTTAATCTACATCGTATTTTCTCGCCTTCACATCTCTGCTCCTATACCCAAAGCAGACATTCTGACATAGATGTGTATTTTGTTATGTTTATCAACTTTCTATGGCAAAATAAGCTCCTCTTTTTTATATATACTGAAGCCCATCCCACCCCAGTCTCAGCCCTACAGATCCAAAGATGCATTGAGCAGTTGTAATCACGGGATACACACCAATGTAGGCTGCTTTATCTGTGACCATAAATTTGTTGTGATTCACTCTCCCATGAGGAATATTTGTGTGATTCAAAACTGGAACAATGAAGAGTTTCTGGGTGGGGAGAAATTAAAACATGAATAGAAATATCAACGTGAGAAACAGGCCAGTGCATATTTCCAATATTTTCATAGAATAGAATGCTAGAGAAAGAAGAGAGTCATCTACACACTGGTATTAAATGTACCATAAAAGAGATTTTACACTTATCCAAGAAAACTAACAAATAGTATTTCCACTATGCATAAAATTTGATAAGCAGTTAAGATCAGATAAGGATAACGTTTGCTTCACAATGTTCCATTAGTGACACAGCCATTATCATTACAGGGCAGACAATTAAATGCAGTTTTAGGCAGCTGTTTAATAGATCTGCATTTACCACTGATTGCTGCTCTTATTTTGTGCTAAAATGGGCTGATCACACACACAGGGAGTACTGCAGACTCCAATAATGCCAAACTTTTTGTGTGAAATCTTACTAAAATCTAGATTTCTGTTGTGTTTTCTTTTTTCTTTCCCTTGGTAAAACCCTGACTTCTGCTATTCCTTTCTGTCCTTGCTAAGTGCACTGTATTGGGAGCTTCCATATGATGGAATCATAAAGTTGGAAAAGACCTGTAAGATCATCTAGTCCATCCCCAGTCCACCCCCACCTGCCTGCTGACCACATCCCTCAGTGCCACATCTCCGCTTTTCTTGAACACCTCCAGGGACAGTGACTCCCCAACTTCCCATGGCAGCTGTGCCAGTGCATCACCACCCTTTTGGAGAATAAATGTTTCCTAATGTCCAACCTGAACACCCTGTCCTCACTCTATGCTTTCCATTCTAGTGCCTACAGCCTGTTTGTAATATTTATTCTAAGAAAAAAAAAAAAAGTCTCGATATATAAGAGGCAGCTAGAAGAGCTCCCAACTGCAAAGAAAAGCCCTGATATTTATTAGAGCCATCTGAGATGCTCCATACAGGAAAGGACTATAAGACAACCATCAAGTCCTCATTTGGATGGTTACGGTAATGTTATCATACCACGCTGACACTGATGCGGGTGTGAGGGTTGTTGAGAGCACGCAGGGACCTTAGGTAGTAGAGCATGGATGGGTCAGTGTGGGTCCAGCAGCTGACCAGAAGCCGGATTTGTACTCTGTAGTTGAAAGCCACACGTCTTAGAGCGTTGTCAATGGCTGGCCAGTATCTAGAGAAAAACAGGTGGGTAGAGAGAGGAGGATGTTTCTAGATTCTCTAGAAAATTCCTACAGTCAACTGGGAACATAAGTGACAACATGCACAAATGGGAATTTTGATCTCTAGCAAGAGATTGATCTCTAGTAAGAACAAGAGTTCTTGTGCCTCCATGGGAGGTATACAAGAGATTTCTGCCTTGTACCCATCCAGGTCTCCTCACAATGCATCAAGACCACCAGTCTCTGCCAAATTTGGAATGGATCAAAAAGTTTAAAACCTAGTAGAACACAGGTACATGCATACATACATAGAATGATGCCATCGTGCTCACATCCTTAGGAAACGAATGGTAACAATAGCACCTCCAGTGAAAAGTCTGATCATACAGTGTGAAGTGAAAAGGACAGGGCAGAACCCAGAGGACAACCATAGAGCCATTCATGGCCATTTCAGGCACCTGGAGACTGCATCTAGGTTCCACAGCAGTCCTGTGCCATCAGCCTGCAGGGTCTCTTCTTCCCCCCATCTCTTCTTGCTCCCTTCATTACGCTGTTTTTGAACAGCTTCCATTTTTTTGGTGTATCGGTTGCTGGTTGATTAACACTCAGGCATTAGAACAGCAGCTTTGTTCCCCCTGCCACAGCTGCTGGAAAGACCAAAGCTGAACTAATCAGCCCCAGTTCACCTCACTGCAGCTGGTTGCTGTGGAGATAGCCAGAGGCCCAGCGCTGTTTCCCCGCAGCCTGAAAGGCTGCATCAATCAAGCCCTAGATGCTACCTCATATGTTATTGGTTTGCTTGAGCCACTTTCTCAGTCAGATTAATTAGATGATTGGAAGACCCACAGATGTTGTAAGCAGGTGCCACTCAAAGTACTTTGTTACATGTATACATTCTAATTCAAGCACATCAAAGAGGATTTGGAATCTTTGTGGCTGGCCCATGCCTCAAGAGCTTTCTATTACTCAGTTTGAAGTTGATGCACAAAGTATGAACAGTTCTGCTGGGACCTTGGGAAGCTCAATGGTCCACCAAATGATTTAGTCACTCTGGGTGACTGTACCTTCTCTGTGAGAGTTGTTCCTCCATGCATCCAGCATTCCCAACAAACTTAAATGTTCAAGATGAGAGAACAGAAAAGGAAAATAAAAGCTCAGAACTCTTTGTGGGGTCTATCTCAGCTATTATTACAGAAATGAGCAAGAATGGTTAAGAACTGGCCTCTACACTGTGATTCAAGTGTATTAAACAGGTAGCAGTGCAAGAAGTGAAGAGTCCTCAGAAGGGAAGAACAGAAAGAAAGAAACAGGAGCTAGATAGAAAAGCTCAAGGGTAGTTTGGTAAAGC
Source organism: Oreortyx pictus (assembly GCA_036925125.1). Taxonomy (NCBI): domain Eukaryota; kingdom Metazoa; phylum Chordata; class Aves; order Galliformes; family Odontophoridae; genus Oreortyx; species Oreortyx pictus. The sequence continues at coordinate 51,200,991 of JAUPFR010000006.1, read as the reverse complement.
GTCCTTACTGTATATCACGAGTTGCACAGTCAACAATGCAGTCAGGATATGTGGAGCAAAGCCTCAGCTCTTTCTACTCAAAAAAACTGAATTATTTTCACTGCAAGTTGGTGCTGGGGAGTGAATCACACATTTTCCCTCAAAATAGCCCCAGTTTGGCAGCCCACCAGTTTGGTCAGGATTAAAATCATACCTTTCTGGGTGAACGAAACGGCTGGTAGGGAAATAATCCATAACAGAAACATAGACAAATTTATGTGCCGCACTGATAACACTGATAATAGCAAAGAGGTCATGGGTGCGACCTTCTGGACAAAACGCAGGAGGAGAAGCCTGTCAGAAGAAAAAATGCAAGTCAGTGAATTCATTCTCTTGTCAAATTCTGATGGATTCACATTTGGGTCTGTTTGGTTTTCATTGCGAGACCTGCACCCTGATAGCCAGACAACCTGAAGCCCAAGCCATGTTGACCCTTATTCCTCAGGTAGAAACCTGTTGACTTAATCATGATCCGTCTAGAGCAGAAGTAGCTAAAGAGCACTAAAAAAAACTTTTCTGGTCAAACCTTAAAACATAGTTTATAGTCTATCGTGTTATTTTAAAGCATACTTACAGAAAAATAGACCTTTGTCAAGGTTCCATTAAATTCTACTTCCAGAGGCCGAGAGTTGTTAATGTGGGTAGAATAGTTTTGAGGCCAAGGGGATGGAATGATAGCACTAGCATGTCCAAGATCCCAGTAAGTTCTAAATGTCTTCCACAGGTCTTTGGCTAAGCAGCTGCAGTTGTATATCACAGCACCAAACTCTTTCACCTGCAAAGACAGCACACTGTATCACAGCCCAGGAAAGAGTCTCCTCCTCCTTCAGGGGGTTCTTTGCTGTTTGTCCCTCTCAGTCAACATTTTACACTGTTATGATTTTGTGTTGTGTTCTTGGATGTTAAATTTCCCCCAAGTGTTTGAATACACAACAGCAGCGCTTACCTGAGATAAAGATCTCCAGTCCATATTTGCACTGCCAATATATATGTGTTTCATGTCTATGATCCAGAATTTGCTGTGCAATACCCCTCCTGTCAAACGTCCAAAATCAATTTTTTTTATATGAGCCCCTAAAGAAAGGTGGGGAAGGAAGAAGCAACTTTAGATACAGCATAGAGGTAGCATACTGCACCATCTGTGTGACAGCCAGGACATACAATCACAGAATCACAAAATCATTAAGGTTGGAAAGACCAGTAAGATCATCTAGTCCAACCATCAGCCCATGTCTGTTACTGCTCTAGACCGTGTCAGTCAGTGCCACATCTGCCCTTTTCTTGAACACCTCCAGGGACAGTGTCTCCCCTGCCTCCCTCGGCAGCCTGTCCCAGTGCATCACCACTTTTTCTGAGAAGAAATTTTCCCTAATATCCAACCTGGACCTCTCCTGGTGCAACTTAAGGCTGTTACCTCTCATCCTATTGCTGTTACCTAAGAGAAGAGGCCGACCCTCACCTAACCACAAATTTTCAGGTGACTGTGGAGAACGATAAGTTCTCTCCTCAGCCTCCTCTTCCCCAAACTGTACAACCCCAGGTCCCTCAGCCGCTCCCCAGAACATTTGTGCTTCAGACCCTTCACAGTTTCATTGCCCTTCTCTGGGCAACACATCTGGATCTCTAATGCTTGGGGAGCCGTTTGCAACCAAAACTCACAAGCACTGATTGCTGGGCATAAAATAACTTAATAAAAAAAAATACACACAAAACATGAACTTTCAGAAAAAGAATAATTAAGGGCATGTTAGCATTGACAACAATCGTGAAGCAGGGAATATGCAGTGCTCATTCCATGAACAGAATGGCTTCAGGTAAGTTCAGAGCCATAGAAGCACCATGCCAGCAAAGGCCTCAGAGGCCAATTTGTCTCAGATGCCTTTTAGCAGTACTAAAGTTCAGAGGACACCACTGAGTAAGATAATTACCTTTTCTCTCTAAAAGCTCCAGGTCAGTTGAATTCATAGACAACATTGGTGTACTTGCTGCAATGTACACAGAAACATTCTCTGCAAGTAATCTCTCAAATCTCTTCAGAATTTCTTCACCCTGCCCAATGCATTGCATGTTATTTGTTGCATTTTATTATCTAAGAAACAGATGGTGCTGGACAGGGCTGCCCCTTGAAAGGAGGTGGGGCTCAGCCTTGCATCTGACGCTTCTTGAGTGGAGAAAGTGAGTAAACCTACATCACCAGACCACCTAGGGATGATGAGGAAGATCCTCAGGAGGAAAGCAGCAGCTCTACCCACAGCAGCAAACAAGTCTGTGGAATCTGCTCTCTGCAGTAGAGCCAGAGAGGCCCCACTGGGCACACAGAGCATCCAAGAGAACAACCATGCAATAGAGAATCCCCATCCTAAGGCAGAGAGTTCCCCCATGTGGTTTAAGGCAGGCCATACGGTCAGTCTGCCATCTGCCACATGGGCACAAGATGTACTACCTCAATCACTGATTTCAGCCTACCTGCTCTGAGGATGAGTCATTGACATTGATGTCTTTCCCAGTGAGGGACCAATAGTAAGAAGCCACGTGAATTTCCTCCTGGGCTATATCAAGGAGATTCATCCAGGCGTGGTACAAGGGCTTGGCTGCTGTGCTATTGATCTCAAATGCTAAGTCATAAGGGACGCTTTCCACAAGTTCAAATCTGCAACAGCAATTGTACAGCGTGAAGCAAGCAGCTGTGACCCGAGCAGGAAACCAAGCACATATCATGATGTACAGTACTTGCAGCTCACCCTGCTGCCTCTCATTCTGCTGCAAAGGGAGGATAGTTGGGGCTGTGTTGAACCTTCAAGCACAGGACCATAGTGAAGCTGTGTTACCACCCCCTACCACCCTTCCAGCAGGGGATTACTAATAATGACCCTGCATCCAAACAATGCTGTTGCAGCTATTTCTCCACCTGGTGATTACTTCTCTGTGGGCCACCAGGCCTGGCTTACCTGCAGGGATCATTGGATCTATTTGTGTCCTCCTCAGTTACTGTGGTTCTCTGGAGATCTCTGTAGAGTTCTTCATCCTCCACCTCTTGGTAAACGCTGACAGATGTTTCTTCTCCCTTACGATCAGCTGTGCTGTCTGCTCTCATGAAGTAAACAGCCATCAGGGCAACAAAACCAAGCATCAAAATTACCCCAGAGATTTGAAACTAGAACAGAATCCAGACAGAATAAGGATTAAGCTCCCACATTAGTCACTGATACAGCAGCTAGTGGATGACTACCTGCCACAGGTGAGTAAATTAAAACCATTGAAAAGCAGCACTTTCAGCTGGTGGCAGACAGCATTCCCAGACACATCACTTCAGGTGAGGATCATGATCTAAATAGGGGTTGGTTTATGTAAGTACCATGAGTTTAGTTACATTTTCATTTTTCTTGTGCCAACATGTCAAAAGTGTGCTTTCCCTCTCAGACCTTCAGATTAGTTTGACATTGATTACTTTTAGTTTAGTGCAGGACAAATGGGTGTTCAGTGATATCTCCACCAAAAAACAAAGCAAGAAAATCCTCAGCACAAAATTAACTGTGAGATCAAGTAGTAGCATAAAGTGGAAATTCATAAAGTCACGGGGAAAAAAAAAAAGGATCTAAAAGCATCAGAAACAGGAGGACTTAAGCCTCACTCAAGTGGAATATACAAATTGTTTTCATTCATCTTGTGAGTGAATAGTGTTTCTTTGTAGTTCTAGTGGGGTTTCTTTTCCCTTTTTCTGTACTTTTCTTTCTTTCATGAATGTGGACTGGGGAAAAAAATAAACCAGCCTGGCTATGTGGCATATGCAGATCTGGAGTCCAGCCACTCACAGGCTGAAACCATATATCAGGCTCTGCATCATACTCTGCTAAGGAAAGGACAGCAATCAGTGTTCCCCCAACAATTAACAAGCCTGGAGTTGAGAGCTTCCCCCACCCCATGGAAGACAACGTGCAATTCAGAGCTGAGCATTTGGACCCCTCCAGGGAGAAGTGAGCCTGTGAAGGAGAAGTCAAGAGGCTGTAGCTATAAATGTGAACTCCTGAAATGTCACATATGAAAATTGAGTAGAAGCCAGTTTGCTCTGAAAGCATCTGTTTTGGTTTCTATGTAGATAGAGTTACTTTTCATTTTCTATGCTTTTCTCAAGATCTGCAGCGCTGCCGTCAATTTCAGGCAGTGATTTGACCTAGATAGAGAAAAATGCTTTTAAACCAAATATCAACTTCAAATTCTGCTTTCCTGCTTGTTGTTCCTTTCAGTGATGGCAAAGAGAATCCCAGCAATTTTGAACAGTCGTGAATTCCACCCTGGGAACATTTGAAGGCACAGGTTTTAGAAGATACTTCTCAGGCCAGAGGTGTATTTTGAAGTCGTATCTTGGCTGTCACTGCACTGTGATGTTGTGATGCCAGGTGCTACAAGCACCCTGAATTAAGCAGGTGATTCCAGGAGCTTGTTATGGTGAGACTGAGCCTGAATGACGGCGTGCCCAGTGTCAGACAGCACAAGGCTTCGCAAGGTAGTGTGAAAAGGGGTAAGTGAGGCCTACAAATGAATTTCAGCATGTTATATTGACCAAATTCCTCTTGTGTTGTATGGAATATAGCATGTGCAGAGGAAATGCATGTAATCAGTGCTTATTTACATCAGAAGAAATACCAACACCATTTACTCACTTGACTCTCATTAGTGTTTGTGCTAATGAAGGAAGTGAGGCTATTTGCATGAGCAAGGTTCACTGTTCTGAGTGAGGGCTGCAGGACTGGGGTCCACCTTACCCCTGCTTGGCAAGGTTTGGTCATCCTACTGGGTAAATCAACGAGGGTTTCATCACTCTCTTGCTTACAAGTAGGATTAAAACCTACAAAGATTACCAACAACAGGCAATCAAATCACTCTTCTTTATCTGCTCTATCTTTTCAGAAGCGTCAGCGTCATCTCAGCTCTTGTGAGCAAATGTAATGCATCTCAGTAATTACCATTTTGACATTTTTTTGATCGTTCACACTTAATTTCACGTTGGAGGACTCATTAACCATCGGGGATGCTTTTAGTGCTCTTCTGACAATCTGAAAAACAGAAATGTATGCAAGGGAGAAAATAAAGCATTAGGGCAGCATTCGTAGAAAGCCAGTTACCGACTGAAAAAGCAGGTCAGCGCCATTGCTTTATATAGTGCTCTGAGATTAAAGTACGAATCTGTACAACATTCTCTCTGTTATGGATCTTGAGTGACATTAACAGACTCCAAAGAGAGAGAGAGAGAGAGTCCCCTGCAGTTTCTCCCTGTGCTGTCTACACAGAGAAATCACTGCAGTAATTAATGTGTAAACAACTGCATCGCTGCCTCTTCAAGTTACCCTCCAACACCCGCTTTGTCCTGTTGTAGGCTAATATGTTTGGCAACCATTAATAGCTAAGTGCAAAAACCATGAGTGATGCTGTACGGCGTCAATGTCATTGCGTGTGTGTCTCTATTATTATAGAATCATAGGACTGTTTGAGTTGGAAGGGACCCTGAAAGGCAGCCCAGACAATGAGCAGGGACTCCTACAGCTCTCAGGCTCCTTCTTTCTTCCTGTGTGTATGAGTTATCTTCAATGCTGATGTCTTTTTCAGAAGGGATTCTGTTAATAGGATGTGAACTAGACAGGGCAAAATCTAAACTCATCTCCTTCCTCACTCCTTCCATCTATAATCTTGAGGCTAGGAAATTGGTTTACTTCTTTTTCAGGAAGGATTGCTCCTAGTCTTATCACCAGCAGGGACAACCACAAGAGCAAATTCCAAACCATGTCCAAACTCAAAGCAGGTGGTAGGGCAGGGTAGTTAGCCACCTGCCTGTTCTGCCTTCTCAAATGCCCAAGCCCTTCACACAAGCCTATGAATAATCCCTGCACGATGGCACTGCACAGACACCAGAGGTGAACTTACCCATAGGAGTCAGTCAGCTGCCATTTATCATGCTGAGAAGCAAGAGGAACATCCTGGGATATGGTAGATCTCAGGAAGCGATGCCAGATGATACCACCACCTGTCCAGTCCCCAGACTACAGCTTCCTATCCCTGAGCCACTGGGCATTTGCAGCCTGAATATGAACATGCCATGTTGATACGAGACACCCATAGCTATGTGGGTGGCCATACTTGAGCTACTTTTAGGTAAAGGGATCTTGCCAGGCTTGTCCCATCCATCTTGGACACAGCACGGACATAGCCCCAAAGTCTTCCTGTGGGGCCAATTCAGAAGTAGAGGGAGTGAATAAAAGAGATAGAGGATGTCATGGGAGATGGGGAGGTGGGTGTGAAACGCCGACTTGGGGAACACAGGCAGTGTCACATGGTGACTGTCAGGTCCTTGTGACTTTGAAATCCCATTGTGTGTTTTAAGCCCATTAGAAAGACATGCTGTCCTACCCCCAAAGAGCTTATAGTCCGAAAAGAGAAAACTGTGACAAAAACAGAAGTCTGGCTTGAGTGTTGAGGAAGGAGACTTAGTGGGAAGAAAATGAAGGGATATTAAGGCAGCAGAGGCCAAAGAATTTGGTAGGAAATTGAGGCAAATAGGTATTAAGGGAGGAGAAGAAGGACATCAGCAAAACAAGGGCAGCAGCCCCTCAGCCCGGGCCAGAGGAAGCCCAGCAAGGCTGCAGGTGTGATGACTTTAAAGAAACAACTTGTTTCAGTTCTCATTTTCAGCAACAGACGCAAAAATGGCTTCAGAAAAAGCAGCACTTCACTCAAAATATGAGAGTGAACAGATCTCACATGTGCCATAACAAAGTCATCTGTCATTTGGTTTAAATGAAGTCCTTCGTGATGGTTTTGGCTGGGCTGTGTTCCCAGCTGCTGTGAGGAACTTGTGAGAAGTGAATTAAATACACGGGGAGGGAGGGGGGAAGGGCACCGCTTGGAGTTTAATTTCCACAAAAGAAAACATTGCAGACAAGCAGAACTCTTAAGAATAATACTGTAGCGGGTCAGTAATCAGTGATGGCTCCCTCTAAGCTTTCAGGGCTTTAGCAGCTGCCAACTTCAATGACTAAGTTCATCCAAGAACAATAAATACAAGCGCTACTTAGTGCTGCTCCACCGGCAGGAACACAAGCCTACACCACAACCTGCACAGCACACGCAGGCAACTGTTGTTTCCAGCCAAATATTTTTTGTTACTTCTTTTCTCCATCAGCATCAATTCTTGTATTTCAAATGCAAGGATGAGGCTTTTTTTTTTTTTTTTTTGGTGCACGCTATCCTTCTCGGGAGAACGTTTGGAGGCTCTCAAATGTACAAAGTAAAACCCTCTCCCCGTTGCCAGCCCAGCACTCTCAAGTGCTCTCCCGCTACTCACCATCCTGGAGGACCTCCTGCGTGGCTGTCCTGCTGCAGTCTGATGTTACTTCCAGCCACACACACGGGAGATGGTACACACGCTCACACCAGCAGATTCATTTCAGGTTCTGCTTTCTTCCTCCTTCTGCTGCAGATTAGTTCCTCTTAACCTCTGAGTTTCATTATTTATACTAATAGTTAAGAGCCCCAAGTTGCCGTCTAGCTGTTGCTACCCCATTCTTAGACCCTTATCTCCACCTGTTTGATATAATTATACTCAAATAGGGCAAAATGGATACAAAAAGAAGGTAGTGGAGCAGATACAAAGCCTGCTCTCCATCCAGCTCTCTCCTGAATTCACTGCTTTATACAGATTACCCACCAGCAGGACCATCCCACTGTTAAAACAGGGCTGGGTCAAGGTGAAGGCTGCTGCCATCATTTAGATTCCAGTTAGCAGAAAGTTGAAGTCAGCATCGTTCTGGAGCTAGGCTTTGTCTGCACTCAGGGAAATGGCAATTCCAGCAAGCAGCTGTGCTAAAGGTTCAAACTGCTGCTGGAAAGTGCTGCTGTGCCTCCCCTGCTGTCCTCTGCAGACCAGCCAGTACCTGAATATCCCCGAGTTGGAAGGGACCCATGAGTATCATCGAGTCCAAGCCCTGGCTCCACACAGCATCATCCAAATCCAAACTGTGTCTGAGAGCGGCATCCCAACGCTCCCTGAGCTCCCTACAGCTTACTAGCTGAGACTTCAGATGGAAGTGGGCTTGTGGGGCAATCATACCATTGGAGGGAAAAAAAAAAAAAAAAAGAAGACTGTCAAGTTTCCAAGCCAACAAGTGATTTGCTTTGTTTCTCCACTTCTGTTTTGCAGACAAGGCTTTCTATCAGCTGCCACCTTCCCACACACACAGTAAATACATCCCTCACCTTACAGCCGTATGCACTCTGCTTAGCAGGCTCCCTCTGAAACCACGCTTGGTCTCTGGTTTGTTAGAAACATGCATTAAAAGACACGGTGGAAGATCTTTAAATGTGTATGTGGGAGGTTTGCTACGAAGAAGCTGCCAGCTTAACGTGCTTTCATCTCAGAGAGCTAATAACAGACAGGAACGTCGCTACCACTGCAGACATGACTACAAAATCACACTCTGGTTTGCACGAGGACAAAGCCTCTGGGTCTGGACACCAGCAGCCAACAGGAGGGGAGCAGAACAGCCTGTGTCCTCATGCCTGAGAGGAGAAACGCTCTGTGTATGCTCCATGCCAAAGGACTGTAAAATTAGCTGAAAGAAAAATGCCATTTCAGGTCAAGAGCGCTGAACTGGTTCCGCTGACAAGCCTAGAGAAAATTCCAAAGTCCGCATAAAAATTCAGCCTTTTGTTTGAAAGTGTTTTTAAACATCTACTCAATTTCAACTGCGTGAATAATTCATTAAATACAATGAAGTATTAACCATAACACTTTATACATCACAGAACTGTAGAATCATTGGAGTTGGAAGGGACCCTTGAAAGCCATCTGCTCCAACCCCTCCTGCCATGCACAGGGACACCCACAGCCCTGTGCAGCCTGACCTTGTGTGTCTCCAGGGATGGGACATCCCACACCTCTCTAGGCAATCTGCTCCAGGTTCTCTATCTGTAAGAATATATTTCTTTTTCAATACAACATTCAGGACTTGTTAGCTGTGTTCTGGTTGGAAGAAGTGTTGATTTCAATCTCAAAGAGATCAGCGACCGGCGCAGCTCTGCGATTGCTTTCAGAGGGGGCTTTTCCATCTCAGTCTCAGCACTCTTATTTCACAGCCCCTGCAGCTGCACCTGGGAAATAAGACCTACAAAAACGAGGAATAACTTTAGTATGCTCCACTTCTGCGCCACAAATAATACATTCCTTCTCTTTGATTTGCAGAGCCCCTGGTAGCCTCGCTAATTCACAGCAGTTGTTCTCCCTGGGTGAAGATGTGCTAGAGCCCACTAGGCCTCCAGCAGCCAGAAGAAACCATTCCCTGTGAGACGCCAGCAGCCACTACTGATTTCAAAAGGGCACTCTGCATGGCATCCAAACTCAAGCACTCCTCAGCACTGCTGGGGAAGCTTGCGGAGGGGCAACAGCGTGTGCAACTCAGCCCTGTGCTCCTGTTTGCAAAGTGTGGTGGGTGAAGCTGCAGCCAGCTGAAGCTGTGCGGAGGGAGGGAAAGGAGGAGTTAATGCTGCTCATGAAGAGCCAGGAAGGATGCAAAGGTCAGAGAGAACTCCAGGAAGAAAGAAGGACGGGGATGTAGCAAACAGAAAAAAATGTCACAGATGTAAGCTCCAGTATGTACAAAATGAGGGCACAAGAGTGTGTAAAGTCACCATATTCTACTGTTAGCACTAGGGCATGACCATAACCAGGCTGGGTTTAACCTTTAAAAATACATTAACCATGGCAATGCAATCGAACAGTACTAAAACCCAAATCAACCATCACCGTACCATACTCAGACCACCCTCAGGCAATGGGACACGCAGACTGCACTCCTGTAGCTCTGGGGGAAGAGGCAAGGGGATGCCCACATACCATAGGTTCCTATGTATCCATGACAGCCAGGTGTCAGCAGAAGGAGATCCAGGTGCTCACCATCCTTTCCCTAACCTGTACTTACTGACACCCATGTAAACAGGCAGTTGAAAAAACCTCTGTATGAACATGCACTCCCCTCCCCCCAAATTAACACAAAAAAAAAATCCAGAGTTGTAGTGTCACATGATAAAAGAATGATTTATTAGAGCAACTTTATGATAAAATTATATAAAATAACAATTTATTTATTTATTTTTTTAGAGACGTCCACAATATCACCTCGGAACAAAATGTACAGATACTGCCTATAATCCAAACAAAAATAAATTACCATTCAAAAGGAAAAAAAAAAAAAAGCAGAAAAAAAATAATCGGTGTAGGAGAAACAAATCAAAATTGTACACAGCATTTCAAGAGGGTGTGGAAAAAAAAAAAGTCATTCATCAGTTCAAGTTATACCGACGTGTTTCAGCTTTACTCTCAGACAGCTCAGCTTGCATTTGTGCTGCATGCAAATGGAATGATCCAGTGAACAGTTCAGAAGAGCAGAATCAGCAGCATAACGACAGCAGATAGTGAAATAGGCACAATTCAGCACGGGGCATGTGGACGTGGACACGCAGCTCTGTATGGTCCTTGCAGGAGTTGTACACATTTACCCAGCCTCAAAAATAGCTACTGTGATCCACAAAACAAGAACAACGAGAAGAACCTTGCACTTATTTACACTTTTTTCTCCCTTTATTTTTCTTCTTTTTCCTTCCCAGTAGGCCAGATGTAAACGCTCCACTAGTTTTACCCTCACTAAAGTACTCGAAGATGACACAGACTTCTTTTTTCATGGAGCACAACCACAACAGGACATCGCTGTAGGTAGATTAAGGTCCTTGCTCACAAAACTCCTACACATTCTTGCAGGAATTTACATTCATTCCATCAGAGCAAAAGAACAGGCTGTTACATTTGAAAGCGTTGAACTGAGAATGTGGTTTTCAAGTACAGCGGAAAAAACGAGGTTTGGGATTTTGAAAGGTGCTCGTGGCACCAGGCACCCAAAATCCTCTGGGAGCCCAAAAAGGCACGAGCACTTTGCTTCCCTGTGGGCTTTGAAAATCCCACCCTTTGTTACATTTCTTTAGTCGAATACAAAACACACGAAAGCAAAATGGTATGAGAACTACCGACGGGTCAGGGTCGCCCCACCAAGCTGGACGCACAGCTCGACAAAGCCCTCAGGTTTCCTAAACACCGAGCCCAGGCAGTGGGATACAGCTGGGGAGTTACACTGCAGTCACACAGCGGTGTGTTTTCACACCCACGAACGCTGTAAGAACGAACCGAGGAGAAAGGAGCTGTAGTCGTGTGGCAAGCTCTTTGGCTTATCGGAGCAGACAGGTGCAAATGGAGTGTACGTGTTTCAGAAGCGGCGAATGAGAAAGAAAAAATAGGCTGCATTTCAACACTGTTTGAATGGAAAGATCCAAGCATGAACGATGAGCCAGCACACAGAAGTGCTGTAGATTTTGGCTGAGTCACAAATAAGTCAAGCTGTGCGTCTCCCCCAAGCCCTTCGCACACACGTCCCAACTGTAAGCAGACACGGACGGCTGCATCCTGTACTTGAAGAGGACCCATGTTGGGTGGGCTGATGTCAGGTGGCTGCAGGCTCTCTCTGAAATTCAGAGCAAAGCAATCAAGGAAGAAAATCCATTCCTGATGTGGTCACCAAAGAAGGAAGAATCAAGTAATTTTTCAAGTGAAAGTAAACAGAAGTCACATCAAGGACGTGTTGCAGAGAAACAAAATCCACTAGAGCATAGCCATGAAGATGCAGAAACGTACTTAACAATAAAAGTCAGATGTCTGAGGAATCCATGTGTTTCTATTGCAAAACTGAAACTAACAGCAACACCTTATCTGTGAAAGTCCTTCAAGTCCTAGTGAGTTGGGGTAGCACCTAGACATACTGAGCCCTAACAAAGAAGGGCCTGAAAACACATGTCATATGTCAGGAACAATACCACCACGAAGGATATTCGTCACGGACACAGTCAGGCATCTCAAGAAAAGACAGATCAGAATAAACAAGCAAATGAACACATTCAGTATATTACAGGCAGAAGAACATACAGTGCGTATTTTACAGGCAGAAGAACATCAAGGGCAAATGCTTTTTTTCTTTTCTTTTATTCTGCATTCGTGTATGTGAAATTCAGCAGAGTTCTTCATGGAAGAGCACTTCCACACAAGCAGGTGAGTCTTATAACCTGCCGGCAACCTTGGAAGGGTATCTGAACTTACTGTTTGCCAGCCAGCATCTTGCACAGTTAAGAGAAGCTATTGGCCTGCTGGCGTCCTCCCATCTCAGGACTGATCCTGTTTCTGCTGAAATAAGACTGAAAAGTTCCCAGTGGCTTCACCAAGAAAGCCCTCATGCTCTTTGCTAGTAAGATTAAACACGTTGTGAGCATCCCTACTTACTGAAATTATTTTAGCTGGCTCCCACTTTCACAACATTTCTAGCAGAAAAGCTGAGATAACTACTGAAGCTAACTAAGGGATCCACTACCACCCCAAAATATAAAGTCGTCACACAAGAAGCAGCAGTCAAGCTTGGGGTTTTCACTCGTTAAACTACACACTGTATGAGGGCAAAGTGGAACTCATCTGCTCACCTTTCCCAGCAAACGTTTCCTCCGTGACTACAGAAGGATTTCTCTACCTGATTACTGCTTGTGGACCAGGAAGTATGACAAAGGAACTACTGACAAGATGGAAAAAGCTGGGAGCAAACACATCTGGAAGAGGTCCCCTCAAAAAATAAACTTCTTGTTCTTAAAGCAACAAAAATTGCTTTGGGTTTTGCAGTGTAACTGAAAGGAAGAATACAAAATGCAATGCTTTTTCAACAAGAAACTGCTTCGTGCAACTGCACACAACAGTCACTAATGTCTAGGAGACAGACAGAAAACATACAAAACGTAGACAAAAATCCCAAGTGCTTGACAGTGGCAGATAGTTCGTAAGGAATAGCATAAAATGGTGTTTTTTTTTTCAAGCACTTTTGCATTGAATAAAAAATCCATAGCAGAGCTAACCATAAAGGAGGAGCTACATTTCTGCCATTCTTTTTTGAGTGCCATCAAGTGAACGCTGGTTCACAGCAGCTGTGCAATTCAGTTTATTACGTGAGCCACTGGAACAGATGTTCCTCTTAACAATTAGCTAAATCACAAACATCGCAGTCTTTGGCCCAGCCAGGAGCATTTGTAGCTCATTGTGAAAGATTGTACAGCAAATCTTTTGAATCTGTAAAGACAGCAACTGTACCGAAAATTTGGCAAGCTGCACTGCGATTCGACTTCATGTACCTACAAATAATCTGGGGACTGAAACATCAAAAATTAGCAATGGTGTTAGTAGTCTTCACATTCACACAATTAGTAACTTTTACACTTTACCAAGAGGAGGGGAAAAAAAAGGATTGTTATGTCTTGCTTTAGTTCGGGGGGCTGAAATAAGAAAATAAAAATGTACAACTTCAGTGTGGTCGCCTTTTTAAGATTGCTGAAAAGGACTTTGTAGAGAACTGTAGTGAGAGTTTCCCCTAGAAACCCACTATATTGCACCATCGTTCTGTTGGATTTGCACTCTGATTCCACCGGAGCTGCAATGCTCACTTACGCAGTTAAAACAAAACAACAGAGCAAACAAAACCGAAACAAACCTAGTACCCAAAAAAAAGTGTTCCTTAAGCTGCGCCTCATTACAGCTGGATCATCATCAACAGGCTGATGCAAGAACGCTCACACTTCTGCACTACTGAACGGAGGGTATGCAAAGCCTGTTTCTTTATGGCACACTGGAAGAGTGAGTGAGTACACTGTTAAAAATCAGTCTGCCTCTATGCTGCACATGTGCTGCTCCACGGTGCTCCTCCTGACTCAAAGGCATACAAAGACTCGCCATTCACCCTCACAGCATAGATTCTTTTCTTTTGTGCAACGTATTAGCAATCTAAACAACTGCTCCACACAAACTGTCCACAAACCACTCACGCACGATACTACAGTAGATTACAGTGTGATAGCGATACAAAATATCAGATCACGAATTTCTCTCCATCTGGAATGAAATTTGAATCTTGCAAGCTAGAAGACCCACAGTTCGATTTCTGTGTGTAGTTTCTCATCTGTGCTGGGGACAAAGTCTCCAGTGTGGATCCAGAAGTGTTAGCAGTCCTGACTTTAGTGGCTGTAGATTGTTTAGCAGCAGAAGATGCTTTGTTACTGGCAACTACATCCAAGTTTCCAGTAGGGTCAATGATAGCATTTATCACTGGGGAAAAAAGAGACAGACATGTCAGCAGAACGTGGCAGTTTCTAAACAGAAGTTTGCTTCCCTTCACTTTGAAGGCCACAGAACTGTTGGCAGTACTTGCGTTCATTTTAATTATGTTATTTTCTTCCTCAGCCTAAGCAGCTTTAATAAGCAAAACCTCTCCCAAACTGAAGTTACAAGGACACTCAACTTTCTGGCTGAATTAGAAAAGACAAAACTACAGCAGCAAACTGCACAAAGGAGGAGGCTGAAATGACTCCTCTGTGTTTTTTGTATGTACTTATTAAGCTTCCAGACGATGTAAGAGGCAGCTACTGAGATCACCTTGCCACCTCTATGGCACGGAGCATTGTGTACAACATTTGAGTCAATGTGAACACTTACTTACATAGTCCAAAAGCAGAACAAAACTTACTGGCGGAAAGAGCTGCTAAATATTGCTTCCAGCAGAACAGACCTCTGCCAGTTCATCTCATGTGAATATATTAATTACCACAAACAAAGCTTTTCCACAGCAACAGTTTCCACATTTCAAAAGTCAACAATTTTTGAAAACAAAAACTGGCAGCACAAAATAAATGCACCATTTGTTCCATATGCACTCAAAGAGCACAGAGCAAACTATACCAGCAGCCTTCCTCACCCTTCATTGGCTAATCAAGGCACATTGCTTATTTTGTAGCATAAGAAAGAAAAAGCACGTTTCAAATGACCAACCTTCAAGCTGTTTTTGAACTCTCCTGAGCTCCTTCAGGATAGAACTGATTTCCTAGAAACAAAAGCATCAGAAGAGAGTTAAGGAAAAAATTACTCAAATGATGTAAGAATCTAGACCTGTTCTTCCTGCCCTCTCCAAGCAGGAATATTCAAAGTCAGTTCCTGCATTACTTATATAACAGAAAAGACAAATATAGCATTATGGGTGGACTTTGTGATCCTGAAAGTTTTTCCTAGACCAGATGATTCTGTGATCTGTATTTAGGTGTATTTGGTCAGTGGGTGGGACCTCTGCTCTGCCTCATTTTCCCCAAGTGCTACTACATCACCCAGTTCATAGCCACAACAGTTTAGTAGATTTGAAATGTTAACCAGATAAACTGCCCACATAGCTGGACACTAACTGCGCAAAGGCTTGTTCACACTCCTTCACCACCACACATACAAAGATGCCTGCAAACAGATCTCAGACCAGGCAAAGCAATTGGCCACATGTACACCGCTACAGCACTGAAACTTTAGACACAGCTCCTGCACAGAGTTGCATGTACATTTAGTGTTAGTCAGGCTTGCTGAGACCATTATTACGCTGAAATCCACGCTGGCAGTCCCTATAAATAAGAGTAAAAAGTTACAAGAGCACAAACACCCTATGGATGAGCCACCTTTTTATTGCCCTGTTATAGAACTCTAACAGGTGAAAAAAAAATACAGGAGAAAGACCAATCTGCAATTAAAGCTGTGGCAACCACATGGCAGGTGATGCTTTGGAAGACATTCAAATGGAATGTAATGACACTCAACATCTGCTAAGGGACTGGGTATGAAACGTGAATTACTAATGCAGAAGGGAAGATTTTGGTGAAAGTGACTAGAAGAACAGCTGGAGGAACTCACCCTGTCATACTGAAAACAGCAACAAGAGCAATTGAACACATGCAAATGGACTACCAGTTTCAGAAATGAGTTTCAAAAGGGCCACGACTTGATCTTTATATTTCTGACAAATCTTTCATGGACACAAACCTTCAGCAGTGTACTTGTTCACACGTACCTTGTTTGATGTCTTCAGAATTGGCACTTCGTTTTCAGAGTTAATTTTGGCCTCCATCTCCTCCCAGGTCCTCTCTGAGTTCTGAAACAAAATCCTGCAGGACAAAATGTGAAATGGGTCTTAAAATTGCCGTGCAAAAGCTGATTGTTTAAAAGACTTAATTATCACAAGATGTGGCAACAAAGGAGATTAGTGGATTAATGACAGGGCAAAGCTCCTTTCAGCAGATTTAGGGAAGGACTTTGGATTGTTTCTAACTGATGGATTCTGGAGCAACAAGAAGCTTTGTTGTTGCACAAGCCCTGGTGATCTGCAGGCTCCCTGAGAGCCCTGGGAAGAAAGAGGAGACAATCCACAAATAAGAATACTTTTTTTTTTTCCTCTCTTTCCACAGGCAACATTTCAAAGTTAATGCATCAGCAGGCATTACAAATCCAGCACTAAAATTCCAAAGGCCAAACATCTGAGAAAAGATATGGCAAATAATCACATTACCTCCCCTTCACTACACACCCCATTTCCCACATCGATTCCCTGCACCTTGATATAAAGTCTTTCAAAAATGACAATTTGTTATCTTGCACAAGCAGACCGACAGCATTTCAGGCCAAGGACAAAAAGTTACTTACTTCATTTTTTCAGCCAGGTTTTCTGTATTTTCACGGATTGTGTGTGATAACTGGGACACCGGGTTCAGCATCAGGTTGTCAAAGATGACCTAAAATAAAAGAGAAAAATCGGATAAAGCAACTTTAGCAGAACTGACACGTTAAAAAAAAAATGGAAATTTTGAGAGTAAATGGTCTTCACTGAAGCATCTTTATCTACAGGGATGATATTCAAGGCTCAAGAGAGATTAAGATGACTTAAAGCTTTGTTGCAGCACTTGGGCAGAAAGATTAACAGAAACCTGTTCAGCCTTTTTTCCAGAAGAACAGAGGAAGACAGAGCTGTTTAAAGACACATAACTGCTTTCTGTGAGACTTTGGAAGCTTCGCAGAAAGGTTCTCCCCCAAAACCAAGTGGGGAACCAAATGTGCATACACACAAACACACACAAAACAAAAGACAAACACCCACAAGCCAAAAGCTCCCACAAGCAGTCTCAATGAAACCTTCTGAAGTGATTTTTATCAGATTTCAAGCCACTCTCACGGTCACATATCCTGGCATTTGGCCAGGCATGTCCTGATTCTGGCATGGCTGTTCCAAAGGCAGTTCTGGCCAGCACGCTCTCAGCAGAAAAATAAGGTGCCATTACTGCGTATGGAAGAGTATCCACGACATGAAAACACTGACATTGCACATTTTGAAGTTTAAGACATTTGTGCTTTCTCTTTCAAAGGGAAAATGAAACAGCCAAAGTGGGCTTTGCCACTGAATGTCTCCTTATCAGTGATCCAGCCTCACACCTTAGTGAAGGAAATTTCCAGTTAGTATCAGCTTTTCTGTGATTTTCTGTTCCTTTTTCCTTCTATTCTCGTTTTAATACTATTTCTCAAGAGCTCTCATTTGTTGATATAGAAGTGCATTTTTTTTCTTTCAGTTGCCACCTTTGGCAGCTTAGAAGAGCATATATGCATACTGCAAGTAATGTCATAAATAAGTTGGAAAGTAAAGAGAAAGTTGGCTTGCCTCCTCACGGTTTCGTGTCCTTGTTTTTTTGGATAGATCATCTTCTCTATTATTGTTCATATTTTGGTCAAAATTCTTCAGTTCCACTGATCCCGGAGGCACTTTCTGGTAGTTCAGACTTGCTTCTGGAATGTGCTGCACCAACTTGGAAATAATGAGTAATGAGTCATTAAAATTAGTAGGGAAGGAGGCACACAGGCACTCACTGCAGGTAATGCAGACTTTCAGGCAAGCCCCAGGGGAACACTGATTCATTCAAGTCTTGTTCAGACAAGTATGGGCTCCTAAGCACAACTCTAGACCCCAGTCCTGCAAACATCTACCCACTGGAGTCATCCTACGGAACTCAGTGAGGCTGTTCCACTTCATGTTTTTGAGACTTGAACAAGCAGTTGAAAAGAGCATCTTCACCTTTTATGAATATAGGCTAAAGCTCAGAAAGGCCCTGCTTTCCCACATCTTTTGTTTGAATACATCAATGCAACATTAAAGTGACACTGCACTTAATCAGAAACCATTCAGTAACACATGGAAGAGATGAAAAAGCAATACAAAACCCACTGATAATACAGACAATTAACACAAAGAACAGAAACAGCAAGACAGCTACTCATGTTTGGTAGGCTGACAGACAAGAAGAACTCTAACAGAAGATGAGGAAAGTAAAAGCGACGAGACAGAAATACAAAAATAATGGGATGGAAAGTGCACCTGAGATGGATATGCCAGCCGAAAAGATCTACGAGCAATCTGTGTTAAAACAGAAACAAAGAGATCAATGCTGCTGAATGACCGTGACAGTATCATAGAACACATCTCGTTATCCTGGGGTGATGTTCCCAAAAGCACATTCCAGAGGACCAGCGCTCAAAGCCCACCCCACCAGCATGCACTGAAGCCCACCGAGGCCCTGGGCACCGACCAGTTTTGCAGCTCCCACTTGTGGACAGTGCTGAGAGAAATCCAACAGCTCTCTGAGCACCAAGACTGGACTAAACAGGACGCTCCTTGGTTGGAGACAGCACTCTGCTTGTGAGGAAACCATCCAAGGTCCAGGTTCCCCAAACTCTATGCAGAAGCACTTGGGTTATACCCAGGCAGAAAGCATGAGACGTTATGTTACGGGTGCACAGCAGCCAAAATGTTTAGCTAATACACTTCCTATTTTAAGCATCTTTTTGTGAAGTGCAGAATGAGTTAGGTTGGTTACAGCAGTGAAACAGCATCAGAATATATATAGGAGATATTCCTACAGTTTGACAGGTCTCAACACAAGCAAGTGACAACACTGTAGAGGCAGCATCTGCTTCATCACCACCACTCAGGGGTCTTTACATGGGAGCTGGCCTGAACTCACGCTTTCTTTCTGTTCTGTCCCACAGAATCTTAGAATGGTTTGGGTTGAAAGGGACCTCAAAGTTCATCTAGTTCCAACCCCTTGCCATAGGCAGTGTTGCCAACCACTAAATCAGACACCAGCTCAGGCTGCCCAGGGCCCCATCCAACATTGCCTTCAGCACCTCCAGGGACAGGGCACCCAATACTTCTGCACATGTGCAAGCATTTCTTCCCATCGTAGCAAAAGTCACACCAAGCAAATTAAGGAACAGCTTGTAAGAAACAAAAATAAGATCTTCAGTTTTTGCTATACCAGTAACAACTTTTAAAAACACAATTGTGCAGAACTCTAACGTGAAGAAGTGGTGGTGCTGTGGGCTGATCCACTTGATTACCCTTGCAGCAGCTAAGCTTTCATCTGGGCTGCCCAGCTCTGCAGAAAGCTGGGTCCCGTGACACCTGCACACACGCACAACCCAATGCTTCAGTAGGCAGGAATCACAAAGGTTCCACTCTTGCTGAACGCATCTTGGTTGATTTTGGTTAATTCGTAGCAGGATTCAGCTCAGTACTCCTGGAATGTGGATTACTGTGTACTGTACAGCTGACAGCTACGGAAACAAAGCTGCCCGAAACACGCATTGGGGAAGTGAAAACCTCCCTGTCTAACATCCAAGCAAACGCTGAAACTGAAGTGACAGAACACGAAGAAAAAGGCTTAAATCTAAAGCTCTGTCTTAAGCAAATGGAACGCTCACAATGTAACTATTAACCAAGCTCTGCAATAAAAGCAGTGGTAAAAGCAATTTGTGTGAGGCTGAGAAATGTCACAGCACACACAGGTCTAAAGTGAAGCTTCTAGTAAAGTACTAAACCCTCAGAAGTGACTCCAGTGTCAGCACTCCTTTCTGAGTTTTCCTCCCAGTTTCTTAGAGCTGGTGCAAGTATTTAGTAGTAGAAAAACAAAGGCTAGGCAGAACACTGCAACAACATTGCAAAAGCTAGAGCTGTAAGAGATGGGCACACAGCAAACACTGCATATTCACATATTTTCTGTTACCAGCTTTTCGATATGACACTACTATCGTTACTTGACTAGTGTAGCAGTTCCTCATCACTGTGTCCTTCCCTAGAATATCCAACATGAAGTTGTTCACAGTGCTTAGCACCACATACCCCAATCTTCAGAGATTTCCTATCAGCTTCCCTACATTAAGCTAGGGTAATTATTTCAGCACCAAATCATCAGAACCCTTCAGAGGCAAGTCTGAAAGGACGCCCACTGACTGTAGTCCAGTTCCAAAGGTGTGATGCGTTATTTATTGAACTCCACATCAGTTTATATCGCTCCCATTCCTAACACGACCCTGAAATGCACAGTTCAGTACCCCCAAGCTATTTGGGATTATTCAGCTCTTCCTCTCAGCATCAGAAAGCTGTGATGATTTAACCAGTTCCTGGCTATCACTAGCTCTGGGCAGCTCCACTGCAGAGCTGTGCTGTGCATCAAAGTCACATCATAGAGAAATCCTCAAGTAGCTTGCATCCCTGCAGTCCCAGCAAGGCCTCACTAGCAGGGGCACTGAATCCCAGCATTTTGCACAGAGTAGAAGCACCCTCAGCTCCTGCACTCTGCAGGTATCACTGCTAACCCAGCAGCTGGGAACTCCCCTCTGTGTATGTTGACTTAGGGCCACACCCTTCAGTGGCACCCTGCAAAGATCTGGGCACTGTGCTTCTGCGGAAGGAAATGGGTGCTGGTTATTAGCAATCCACAGCAAGTGTTTCATTTGCAAGTCAGAAGTAAGGTAGATTTGTCACCTTGGCTGCTCAAAAAGAACAACAGAAAAGGCGGTTTTGCAGGTGTGGCATTTGCATGGAAACAAAGCAATAAAAGACTGTCTCAGAGACTGAACTTATTGCAAAACGTTTGTGTACTCTGGCTCAAAGCTCAACAACACCTGGGGACAAAACTCTCCCTGGGAAGGCCACTGCTGGCCAGGGTTTAACAGGAGCACAGCCTTCCACACGTGATCCCACAGGAATCTTCCCAGACTTCTGCTTTGCACCTTCAGCAGGGTCACAGGGCTTCCAGTTCCTCTCCCAGCAGGGTAACAAGTTTGGCCTCTGCTTTGAATCCTGTTTATCAGGCCTCTTAATTCTCGCAACAAAGACAACAGAGGACCAAGAGGCCCATGTGAATAGCAAATAAAAAAAAAAAGAGTGAGATTTTTAAACCCACACTACTGGTAGGCAGAAGGGATTTGGGATTTATACAGCAGCAAAGGCAATCTTGCTTTAGCAGCTGGAGGGAGAGTCTAGGTGACTTTACAGATGAATTTGAGCTGAGTCCCTGAGCAGCTGCAGCAGTTAAGTAAAATTATGAAGTGGCCTCTATCCTCCCCCCAAGGTTAACACCCTTCATCCTTGCCCACCCCACAGGTCCTGCACACTTGGTAAGCATTCAGAGGCCAAGATTTCTGCCCTTGTGGATCTTACCTCTTCTCTTGCTGATATGGTAGAAGCAGGAGTGTTGGGCACAGAGCTGAGGGAGGTGCTTGGTCCCGTCCCTGATGAACTCTGCGAGTCCCCATCTCCAGCAACATCATGAATCTCTCGAGCAAGGATGGCCACATCCTTCACCAAGGTCTGGCTCAGCCTGAAGCACAGCATGCAGCACAGCAGTTAGGACCTGTGATACATCAAGCCTCGCATTCATACAACATCAGTAGAGCAGCCACAAGAGATATATTTTACTGGCAATCACAGAAAGTCTGCATGACTTATAACCTCTGCAGAGTTTTGGGTGCCTTGGCATAGCACTGAGAAATACTGTCTGTATACACGAGGAACAAAATAAATCCTCTCCTGTATCCAAGTTTCAGCACAACTCAAAAACAAACTCTAGTGACTACACATTAACAAAAAGTGTTGGAGATGATCCAAAAAGCAGCTCTACATTATTGTTTCTCACTCATTTCTTAATAAAATGGTCACTTTTTCCTACTTGGGACTTTTGTTCTCCCCTTAAAAGGTCACAGAAGGAAAGCGGGACCAACAAAGCCATTATATTCCCAGCTTATTTCCATTCTTAAACTGTTTAAGCAGAAAAAAGTAATGAAAACATTCCTCCATCATGCAAAAGAGCACTAAGTTCTTCAGCTGTATGGAAATCACCCCAATGCAGTGTTCTACAACACGGCTAGAGTCCCGGAGAGAAAAACTTCATTCTTTATTGCATAAATAATAAAAATCTCACAGTGTATTTCCTTCTCCCTGGTGGTTTAAAAATCAAAACATGCCCCAGGATCTCCAAAAGGGATGAGGCATTACTAGGGCTATGCAGGACACACCTTAGAGCAATTGTGACGGTCAGAAACCTCAAACCCCTTGGCCAGGTGTGCAGAGAGCACCCAGTGACTGCAGTGCCGTGCTTTGGATCTCAAACTAGTTTTTAAGACTCTGTGTTGTTAAGGAGTACAGACTAGAAAAAGATGCTCAGATGCAAAGCAGCTGTTTGTAGTTATAAAAGTAGTCTTTCAGCAAACTAGCTTCAGCTGAGAGATGATTTCTCCTTTAATTGGAAAAAAGAACAAGCAATGCAATAAAGCTGTCAGCCCACAGGAACATTTCCTTGGAAAGAAAACGTGTAATTGAAGTAAGAAAATGCAGTCTGATGTCTGCCTAAGGTACTCTGCCTGTGCTGGTTTCGGGCAGAGCTGTCACTGATCGCATCCGTTCTGTGATTCGCTTTCTGTAAACAAGTGACATTTTCCCTTTTAACTCTCCCTGCCTCCTTTAAACCCCTCCCTGTTAATTGGGGAGCCGCAGCGGAAATCAGAACGGCAATTAGGAGGCAGACTGTGACCGAGTTCTGCAGCGTGCTGAGCCAGACGAGGCTGATGCAACTGCTTATTTATAGCTCCTGCAACCCGGAGCGCCCGCCCGCGTCAGGAACGCTGCTACGAGGGAAGAACACGTTTTGCACACGCACACTCCTTCAGCACAGGTAGTGCAGCTCCTAACAGGCTGCCAGCAGTGCTCAGGAAAGGAAAAGCCTTTGGAGATCCACGCAGCATGTGCTTCACGTAATGTGGAAATGCTGACCCAAAGCAGACAGGAGACAGCTCCCTTCGTCCAAAGTATTTCAGCTATGGCAGCACAATGCAAGACCGGAATTTCTGGAAAGTTGGCACAATGCGGTCGCATATTAGAGATGTCAAACCTCAAACACCACAGTTTAAAAAAAGCATCTATTTGCTTTGCTGCCCAAGTCCTCCAGGCAACCACAGGACCACCAGTACACAATGGTTCCAAATCCACAGACATCAGGCTAAGCAGCAACTCATTTAGATACAGACAGATTTTCTTGTCTGGATTCAATTGTGCCAACCAACCAAAGAGGTTTCTGCCTTGCAGCGACTGCTTACTGCTCCCTCAGTGGCTTCAGGCAAAGCAGCTTCAACAGTTTACATCCTTGGTCCCTGCTAAGCCATCTGCAGAGAATTAGGGCAGTTCACATGAACTGGTCCATGCACACAGAGCACCTTCCAGCAGAAAGCAGCGATAAGCAGATAGCAGATACACATTTTGACAGACTCAAAGCTCAAAGAAGATACCTGTCCACAGCTCGAACAAGCAGTAAGCCCAGACACAACCCAGATTCCCTGCACCATAGCGTTTTCCTGACAGAAAACAAAGAGCACTGACTAGCACAGGCTGTAAACCTCAGTGAAGATGACCCAAGGGATGGAACACCTCCCCACTGAGGGCAGCCTGACAGAGCTGGGGCTGTGCAGCCTGGAAAAGAGCAGGCTCCAGGGAAAGCTGAGAGCAGTATCTAAAGGGGGACTGTAAGAAAGGAGACACTCTTCAGCAGGGTTTGTTGTGAAAAGGGAAATTGTTTCAAGCTAAAAGAGGGGAGATTTAGATCAGATTTAAGGAAAAGGGTGGAGTTTTTTTGTTTGTTTGTTTTTTACAGTAAGGGTGGTGAGACACTGGCACAGGTTGCCCAGATTGGTGGTAGATGAGACAACCGAGGTCAAGTTGGCTGGGGCTCTGAGCACCTGACTGAGCTGGAGGTATCCCTGTTTGCTGCAGGGGAGGTTGGACTAGACGGGCTTTAGATGTCTCTTTCAACACCAGTGATTCTGTGATTCTATTCTATGGTGACATATCGATTCCCAGATAAAAGAAAACAACCAGACTGAGTGCCTCTTCACACCTCCACACCTAGGTTTGAACACTAATGCAAACCCAGCCAACAGGAAGCACATGGCTTGCTGCCCGATGCCCCACCTCCTCACCTGGCTATTTCTGCTATCTCTGCTGTCTGTGCCATGAAGTTGTAGGGGTCAGGATGGTCATCAAAATCTTCATCGTCGTCTGTCTCTCTGCCGTTGTGTTTCTGCTTGCCCAGCCCAGAGCCGCGTATCCTCGGCGTCTGTGTGGCTGTTGAAGTATGGGAGCGTTTGTGTTTAGGAGAGCTGTGATTTGAGCCATATTCCTCCTCCGAAGTAGAAGTGTAATCTGAGCCCTGCGGTCTCCGCCTCGATGCTTATAAAAAATGAATTGGTTTCAGACCGAGGAAAGTGAAGAATCACTACAAAAGGGCACAAAGGTAACACAACACTAGCCCAAGAACGCAAAGGGAGGAGAGCTTCTGTGCAGGTTTTAAGATAAACAGCACACTCTCAGAGCTTAATGAAAAGTTGAGTGCTTTGATGGCTCCTATCCACTACACAAATTTGCAGGGGGAAATTCCAATGCAGAAGCAAAATGACCGCTAACAGCTCTGATGTATTAAATCAGAGCCACAGCCGTGGTTCTCCATGCACAGAAGCTCTGTATGTAAGCATTTCAGACTCCTCACAATCCCACAGAAATCATTCCTTTCAGAGCCCCATTTTCAAGCCTGTGGACGCCTTACCAATTATGAGTACAAGCAAAAGAAGGGCTTTTTTTGAGTGAGGGAGAGATGTGATGTGTGGTTCTGTCTGTCCACACCCCACATCAGTTTCAAGCCTTGCCATCCCTGTTAATGATACCCTACAAAAAGCGCCCACATGGGCGGGCAGGCAGGACTGGCTCCAAGCCCTGCAGCCAAGAGGAGCACACACTTGTCCCAGCCAGTTCTGAGAAGACCCAGGTCCTCACTGCATGGCAAATGTTGAGGTGCCCAGCAGTAAACTCCTTAACTTGAAGATGGGGCTCCCAGAGTTCCTGTCTCACTGGACTCCCCACAGATAGTGCTTCATTCCCTTCTGTCTTTCCCTGGAGAATGAACGCCCACCAGACACAAAGCCAGCCAGGTTATTTAAAATTACAACACCTAAAAGCTTCACTGTGTTACCAAGATCATCATAATGCTAAACCTCTGAAAGTGAATGAAGCCAGCATCGTTAATCATGCAAACAAAAATAATGAATATAGCACAGAAGATGGAGATAGAAACCACAGATTGTTACCACACAGAGGAAAAAACATGTTCCTGGACACTGTTATCTCAGCTATTGAAAGGTCTTGGCTTCCAATTAAAAATATAGGTATATTCAGAAAAATAAATCAGCTCTTTTTCCACCAGCAAAAAGGTATTCTAATTTACTTAAAATAATAATATTAATTAAAAAAAAAAAAAAAAAAGAATCAAGAGGTCATCCTGTCACTAAACAAGGATTTCAAAATTAAGGGCCTATCCTTAAAAAAAAAAAAAAAAATCAGAATCAAGTCCCCTAGTAACATTCAAATTACCCTGAGCAAATAAACCAGGTACAGAGAGGAGCAGGGGTGGACTGATCCTTCTCTTTCCAAACTGGTAAATTTTGTCATTATCTGTGCTTTTCACACAGTTACCTTGGACTGCCTGACAACCTACTGACATCTCTTGTCCCCACACCACATATTTCACTCTGCTCCTCCAGTGGCAAGATTAACTTTCTCCCACTGGGACAGCTGGAAACCATACTGGGCAGCTAAATGTTTTAAGAAACCCTTGAATCAATCATCCACATCTGCCTCCTCACTCCTAAGGCCTGAAACTCAGTATTTTCAAAGGTTATTGTGTCATGCTCAAAAACCTCCTGACAGAACAGTGCAGTGTTTTGTTTTTGTCCCAGAAACGGTGCCCTGAGTGTTCATTCACAGTGTCTGTAACATTAGTGCAGGAACATGCATCACACACCCGCTACAGCACTACAAGGCATGAGGAAGTCTACTTAGAGCTTGTGCAAGGTCCACAATCCTATCAAGGAATTAGGAGGTTAGTATTTTAAGAGCAACTAATTCAAAGAAAAGATTAGCGCTGTCTGCTGCAACTATGCCCAAGGTGTTAACGTGCTGCTACAAAGCTCCAGAAATCAAAAACCAATTCATTTAAACAACAAGAACTGGCCAACTCTTATCATTTTTCTCCAAATTATTTGAAGTCTGTGGTCCAAAGGCAGGGAGATGTGAAGAGTACCTCCTGTTTGGAAAACTTGGACCACGTCATCTTGATTTGAATTTGTTACTGATTAACACAAAGTCAACAATAGAATAATCTCAGAATAGGAAAGGGAGAGACTGTACATACTCTTTGCTTACTCACATTCTGATTTACATGCATATACAAACGTGTAACAAAAAAATCATTAAAAGGAAGCTGAATGTGCTGAAACAATTCAAAATCAAAACAAGCAGCAAATAACATTTTTAGCATGCAATGAAAATGAGCAGTGCAAGAAATATCCTTATTTCAACTGCATGAAAGAAAAGGACAAATCCTGTACTCTGAAGAACCTTTTATAAAAACACACATCTGTTCCCAATAGCACTCAGCAGACCTGAGATCCTCAACCAGAGAGGTTCCTCCTGTCCCTTCAGCCCCCCCCATTCATTCCTAAAAACCTGAGCACATCTGCTTCATCACATTCACAATAGATCAAGAAGTCTGGACACAGACCAGGGCTTAGACCAAAGGTGTAAGCAGTATCTGGGACAGTTTCCAATTGCCAATTACCATGACAGAGCCTTCTTTCACACTGTCCCCTCCCACCTCTTAATTAAAGGCTGATTTAAATATGATGAATGTTGATACTGTGAGACTCTGTTCACAACACTGCTGAGTGCACAGATAGAGGCCAAGAGAGCCCCCAGACCTTGTCCTTGTGGGTATCAGCTGTGCATCTTTCTCACCCATGAAAGTCTCAGAGGGAATCTCTTGGAGCCATCAAACGGAAGTGTCAAGTTCCACATTTACCTTTACAGGAAGAACATGGTACAGCCTTCAAAACCCAGGATGTTTATTTGTTTTGCTGTTTCAGATGCCTTCAAATCCACTACCTTGGACATTAACTGTCACCAACATTACAAGCACTCTTGGAGCAAATCTCAAATCATAGAAAAGCAGAACTGATTTGCAAAGGCATTAAATTCTATCTTTTTTCGACAAAAAAGGATAATATTCTCCTGCTATATGGCAGCTTGTTGCTCGAGAAATGAAGTCAAGGGGAAAAAAGAAAAAAACCCAAACAGCTACGTGCAATATCCTCACAGACAACACCCCGTTAACACCTCCCAGGGTACGGTTCTCTGTTGCCTCCAAAACCCTTCTCCCAGGAGGCATCACAAACACCGCGCTGTCCACCCTATAAATCTGAAAGAGGGCAACACAGAAGTAACCCGAAGCAGGAGCACTTACTGGATGTGGAGGAATACTTGACACTGCTCGAGCGGGTCCTGCTGAACGCCTGCTTGGCAGAGGCAGCAGCTGCAGTTTTCCTCGCTGCTGCTCGGATCTCTGACACAGTCGCCTTTCGATAGGACTCCACGCTGCGGCCCGAAAACCCCGTCCTCGACTGCGCTGTCTCAGAGTCACTGGGCACCGTAAAGGACCCTGCCCGCTTCCTTGGCATGGCGAGGATGTCAAGCCGGGACAGCTTTTTTGTCTCTGTGGACTGCTTGGAGCCTGGAGCAGCAGCTTCAGGGTTGGAGGCCGTTTTCTCAGTATCGACACACTCGTTGTCTGAAGCATCTCCCAGCCGGGCACGACGTAGCTTTGAGGCCCTCGTGGGCCGCGGGGTGGATAAGCTGTTGGAGCGAGTGAGAACTTGTTGGATCTTCTGCACGTTCGCTGTCACTTTGCTGTGATCCTCCTTGGCAGCCTGAGGAAAAGGTTTCCTTCTGGGAGCGGGCCGGGGCACCGAGTGCTCGTGGTCAGACACCACAGCATCAGGGACTGGTAAATAGGGCAGGCTCGAGCTCCTCTCATCATCTGTGAAGTCGAGTGACCCCCGAGTCCCAGCACTCCGCTTCATCTGGAAGCGCTTGGTGGCCTCCACACACCTCGGGGCCTCCGGCACGTTGGCCTTCCGCTTCTCCGTCAGCCTGTCCCGCGCACTGGGCTGCCCACACTGGTCCTGGATGGATGGCGAAGAGGAAGATTTCTCCTTCTGCAAGCTCGCCACCGCTTTGCGCTTCGGGGCACTCGTGGGGACGTTTTTGCCGCTCACCAAACTGACCGTGCTGGCTGTGTCCACGTCTGAGTCACCAGACAAGGAGTCCTCCAGCTGACCAGCAGTTTCTGAGGGCTCCAGCTTTTGGCTTTGACCGAGTAATTTGGCTTCCAGCGCAGCCAAGGCAGTTTCAGTGTCCTTAAGGAGAAGATGAGTGTCCTGACCAAAGTCCATACGGGTTGACCGAACGGCCTCTAAATCTTTAAGGAGAGGGTGACTTGAAATATGCGGAAGTTTGTTTTGAGGAACAGCGCTGCTTGATTTATCTTTGGTAAAACTTTCCTGCCTAACAAAAGGTATTTCTTTTCCTGCCATGTTTTCCTGATCTTGAGGGCTCTGATGAACAGAAATAACCATTTTTCCTGCTGCGTTAATGTAAGCACTGACATCTTTGCCCAGTGGCTTTCCAGGAATGGGAGTGCCAGTAGACTTGAAGGCAAATTCTTGATCCTTCCCATCTTTGTCAGCTCGAGCATGGGCCATGCTTACAGAGAGCTTGGAGGGAACCCCCATGTCACTGCTGTCATCACCAATGTAGAATGAAGTAGAAACTGTCTCGCTCACAGCTCTCACATTTGCAAGCCGGGAGGCTCCTGGCTGCCGGCTCTCTGATTTTGTGTCTTCCCCCATCTGCTCTAGCATTTTATTGTTCTCTTTATACTTTCTGCCTTTTTCTGAGCTGAAGCCATCATCAGATCTGCTGGCATCACTGAGGCTATCTGGATCTAAGTCTTCCTGAATGAAGAGGTGGCTGCCGTGATCACTGTAGGCTTCCACACAGTGATCCTTCACGATGGTTCTCTTTGTAACTTCGGAATAGGACTCCTGACAGACCAGAACTGTGGGTGTGGGGCTCTCTGATTTATCACTTGGTGGCAGCTGAGGAAGAAGACGCCTTGTTCTCGAGGGCACAGCATTTTCTGGTTCTCCAGATTTTGGGGCTACACCACTTTCTGAAGGGAGTTAAATGGACACAAGTCAATTGTTGTACAGTTTATTTTTTTTCTCTTTCTTTCAACTATGAGTTTGATCCTGCAAAGTGCAAGGCCATGAAAACGTTCACAAGTTGTGCTCAGAACTAAGGCTGTACAAAGCAAACACTAACAGGGCCAGGCTTCTGCTCAGTCCGTGCAGGTTTATCAATAAAAGGTAAAGGTATACTTAATTCCTTCACTGGATCAGACTGCTTAACTCCTTTCCCTCTCAGTCTGAAGTCTTACCTGGATATTTTCCTGTCGTCTACCTCTCAGTACAGCCACATATGTTTAGAGGCCATCCTACGAGCATGCTGGTACCAACCTACCATAAGATCAGGTCACAAGAAGGACAGGAAATGCTGTCAACCACAACAGCAGTGTTTTAAGTGCCATTTCACACAATGCAGCCCATAAGACTAAATAGATACTGTTTTTCCAAAAGTCCTCGTATGATCATATCTCACAGCAAAGTCACAGCAAAGAAAAATGCTAGTAACACTGAATTAGAACCCACTGCTCCAGCATGGGTGCTCTTGTCAGCATGAAAGAGCTTCACAGAAAGAGGACTCATTTCTCCTATGCTAGTCAGGAATTTCTATCTTATACTGCTTTTAAATAGCTGGATAACTGGTTAGATGGCTATTAGATGGTGATATTGCAAATGCTCTGGGAGTCAGGTTCTCACATGGGGTGAAAATAGTGGCAGTAGCCTCCAAAACAAAGGTTCCTTCTAAGCTTTACTCAGTCTGTCTGTAGCTATTGATGACATAAAGGTAACAACAAATATTTCCAACAAAAAATAAAAAAAATAAAAAAGGTGAAAGCATTCATAGAAACCAACAAAGCTCTGTCCTTCTTTTCTCACACATCAACAGGAGCTAGGGATTTGCAAGCTGTCTTCCCAGCTGCAATGAGAACCTGATCTCCTCCCATTTACCTTCCTCTGTCCATTTCCAGAGTTTTCTATGTTTATCTCCACATTGCAAAGCTGCTGCTTGACAAAGCCCAGAACTGCCAACAATTCTCAGCACAGCACAGCCAGACATGGGAGAAACACACCCAAAAAAGTACCAGTCAGAAATTATGCCCCAGGACAGCTTGCAAAGGCTTTTTTTTCCTGGCATCATAAGGCAGTCTAAAGAACCACCCAGGGCTAGTTAGCATCCAGGGCCCTCAGAAATTTTCTGTTTCCCATGTGCCTTTTAGCCATGTCAAATATTACACCTAAGAACTTCTTGGATGACTCTGAAATACAAACCAGAAGCGCTTTCTATCTTCGCTCCACAGGGAACAATTCAGTATGCCCTTCCCACCCTCAAATACAATAGATAAAACAGAAAATAAGCCACAGCCAGACACACAGAAACCCATAATTCCTGCTTTCCTTATCACCCTGATTTAGACTCAGCCACCTTCTAGCATCAAGATGAAACTTACCAGCAGCTCCATCAGCCTGTCCTGAGACAGATCCAGAGTCAGAGTAGCTGTCAGCAAGACTCGCCCACCTTGACACCCACTTCTGACTTCCTTGAGATGCTGCAGACATCTACAACAAGGGGTGGGGAGGATGTGGTGTCAGAAAGACGGTCTGTAAAACAAATCTTAGCCACACAACCTCTCCTCATATCACCCAGTCTGCCCAAAATGGAAACCCATTCATGCAGCACCTTTCCATCCCACCAGAAAATTGATCTCTACCAAACCACCAGATCCACCTGGACTGCTCGTACCTGCACATCAGCCTGAGACCCACTCACAGCTTTCGAGGCAAACGCCTGCAGCAAGGGTGACTTCTGACAAGTGCCGTTTTCACTGATTAAATGCTGATGAGAACCAGAGTCGTCTTTTTCACCTTTTATTACTGGTCGAAAAGCTGACGATATTCTGGAAAATTCAGGTGACTCAAGAACACCAAAAACCTGAAAAGATATTTGCATAGTCAAGATTGAAAACAGAAAACCCAAATTTAAATCCACAAAGCATTATTCACACACAAACCATAATCCCAAAAGGCCAGAAATGCTTGCCAATCCTTCCATACAAATTGAGAAAACGACTTTCTTCTCTACTCCACAATTTTAAATACACATATTCATAGAATCCCACTCACACCCACGTTTTCTCTCATCCTCATTGTTTTGGTGCACAGCACTCAGCAGTAGTAGCTTTCACTGACTTTTCAGCCCTGAGAAATTTAGGATGAGTGTCAGGAAAGCTATTTATCATCTAATTCATGGAGAATCAGGAAAAAAAAAAAAAGAGGAAAGCTCTATTCCCAGAGTCTTTCATAGACTGTAGCAGAGATTGGGGTGAGAAAAAGCAGCCTTGCACAGCCGTGTAGGGACCTGGGAACAGATGTACTGCTGAGTAAAGCTAGGTGGGCAGACTCCCTCTGGAGATAAACAAGCTTTCCTAGGTGGATAAACAAGATCTGTGCCTCAGAAAGGCCTGTTTCTCTCTTCTGACTATAATTTCAGAGGAAGATGCTACCATTGCGGGTACCTAGGTTTGGGAAGGGATAGCCTAAAATTCTCCATTCTCACTCACGTTTAAAAAAGTAAAGTACATGTAAGTCACCCCAGAATCTCAGCAAATCCAAAATCCTGATCATCTTTCTCCCTGGACAGAAATACAGAGCTCCGGTATGAGTTACTTCCCAAACAGCAGATCTATGTCTGTGTCAGTCATGAGCAGGGTTTGGCCAGCTTGCCTGCCCAAGGCACAAGCCTGTCAAGCTTCTACCCAGAAATAATTCTGTTTTTATGGTACTTTCCTTGTGATTCCCTTTCAAAGCAGTTAACCAGCACATCAGGGCTAGAGCCTTGCTGTGACTGAAACAACCTGCCCCAAAGACTTCCAATCACATTTCAAACAAGATGTAAAGAACAAGCATAATAAACAAATGAGGGAAGCCAGATCTAGGCTCACAGAACATTATACAAAGCCCAGGTTTAAGGCTCCCTTTAAACCTTACTCCATCCTCCTGCCCACGCTTCACCAAAACTTCACAGCAAGTTTTGTTTTCATATTAGACCGCAGATGAAAGTTAAATCTGAACATCAGCCAAACTTTGGCTTGCCCTGGGGTTGCTTAGTTGGGTGGGTTTTATTAAGCCTCACCCTCATTTATTTTTTGTAAGGCTACCATCCACCTTGCACAATCTAAACAAGTATAAATCCATGTAGGATTGCCTCTGCCCTAGACCGCACCCTCTGCTACCTCAACTAGCTGCCACTTGCCCTGCCAGCAAGCACTATTTTCCTAACGAAGCCAAGCTAAACACAGAATCACCTACCACCAAGGCTTGCGAATGATGAAGACAATCAGACTGTGGCCTGCATTTCCTCTGGCCTATTGCAGCAGCAGCAATAGGGTGCAGCTCCTGCGCTTGTAACAGTGGGCAAGAGGTGATACAAGGCCAAGAAAGAGGCTTGTGAGAGTCCTCGAGAGCAAAGCTACTCCCAGCCAAGTACTCAGCAGGATCAGTCTGATCTCCATTCTGCTGGTGCCTTTCCCTCTAAACATATGGTGAGCCCACTTGCAGTTCAGCATCCAAATCTCATTTTAGAAGCAAGATGGCTCTTTGCTGAGGGCTTACTTGGCTTTCTTGCAGCTGGTGGATTTTTGTCTGTTTGCAATATTTTGTTTTGTTTTACTTTTTATGAGCAGCCTCACAGTTCACTGACACCAATCCTTAACACAGGTCATCCAAGATAATTTCCCACTCCTATCATAAAGCCCCTCTGCACCCAAGTAATAAAAGGAGCAACTGCTAATGAAGCTGGACCTGTCAGCAACAGCTGCAGAAGCCCAAGCCTTCAGCTTGCAAGCCAAGCACAGAAAAGCAACTTTACCTGATCGATCATTTTTCGTGCTTCCTCCACCTCTTTATCCTGTGACTCTGTCTCAATGGTGTATGTGCCAGTCTCACTCACACTGTCTTCCTCGTCATTTCTCCTGCCCTG
Source organism: Oreortyx pictus (assembly GCA_036925125.1). Lineage (NCBI taxonomy): Eukaryota > Metazoa > Chordata > Aves > Galliformes > Odontophoridae > Oreortyx > Oreortyx pictus. The sequence goes on along the minus strand of JAUPFR010000006.1, from coordinate 51,167,548 downwards.
GGCAGCCTTTAGCTCAGGAGATGGAGCAGAGGGAGGCTCTGGCTCTGAAGATATGACCACACGGGGGGCTGCTGGCACAGGCTGAGGTGCTGGTTTCTCAGAGGTTGCCTTCCCAGACTGGTTGGTCTCCCGCAGGTACTCAGCCATAAAATCCTGAGCCATTTTAGACTTCCTCCCAACGCTGCCATAGGCTCTGACTGATGGTCTGGAGGCAGAGGACGAAGAGTTGATTCGCTCCTCTGTCTTCTCTCTCTTGAAGGAGCTAGCTCTTTGGGTCCCAGTAGAACTGCTGGTGGCTTTGCCCGCTTGTGACCCAGCGTGGGACGGTGGCACCACACTGCCCTGCTTCTCTGCCGGCACCGCGTTCTTGCGCTTCTCAACCTTGGTCTTGAGCCCAGGATCGGTGTCACTCTGAGAGGAATGAGCGCTGTGTGTGAAGGACTGCGAGCGCTTCTTCCTCGGCGTGTCCTCAAAGAACTCGATGACGAACGCCTGCTTGTTGTGCAGCATCTCGTGGGGATCGCGCCTCATCTGGCGCTGCAGCTTGGCCTGCTCTGCTACCCGCTCCCCACCTGTCGTTGGCTCCTTCTCCACCTTGGGTGCCACAGGGTCTTCGGTGTCACTCTGCGTCCCATCCTCGTGCCGATTGCCTGGGAACAAGTTTGAGTATTTGGCTTTCATGCTCTCAGACTCTGCGACCTCATTACCTTCCAAATTTCAGCCGAAAAGAAAAAAATCCTACAGAAATAAACAACTCCAAAGACACCTACTATGCTACAGGCATTTTTTTTTTTTCCTGAAGGAATACAGAGAAGGCAGCTGTCTCCCAGTGAGCTTGTCACTGGTTGGCTATGCAAACTTTGCAAAATACTGCAAGAAGTCATTGTAACAACAAGGGATTTTGATTTTGTAAAGTACATTGTCTTAGAGACCTCACGCGTTGTTTCTTTTCTTCATGTCATTTAAATAAAAGCAATGATGTTATTTTACAATTCCGCCCAGTTACAGCAGAACAAAATGAGGCGATCTTGGACTCTATGTTATAGAGCAGAAGTCTCTACAGAATCAGTAAATAAACCCTGGGCACTGCATCCCACAGAACCAAACCCCTATGATGACAAAGCCACCAGATCAGTGTGTTACGAGCGCATGCACTGCTGAGCACCCACAGTACCCCTCCGTACAGGGAGGAATGGAACAGCAGCTAATGGAAAAGGAGGCGTGCAGCATTCTTCACTTTTCCTAAAGACTTAAGAATCACACCATGAAACCCCAGAAGTCACACCATCCAATCACCAGCCAAGCAAATATTAAATCCTTAAGAGTTCTAAGCTTAAAGTAAGCTTTTATACTTTTTGCATGTGTTGCTAACCACCACCTTTACAACCTTCCCTTTGTACCAGGGACGCTCTGCACGTCAGCACCTTAGTTCAGGACCCTCAGAGAGTAAGTTAAAGTAAAACAAACCAAAAGAAGACCAAACACAAACCTTTTTTTGGAGAAGGAAACGGGTGTGAAGGCACACAACTTGATTCAGTCAACGACCGGGAACCTGTCATCGGGAGAATGGGGAAAGAGGTCTCTGCGCTCTAGACTGTAACATGCAGCAAGATACACTGGCTAAAATACCACGTGTTTGAAAGGAAAACTGCTCAAACCTACTTTGCAAGTTCCCCAGGAACAGGATGGAGACCATTTATTATCTCAAATTAACTGTGAAAGATTAGAATTTAATACAAGAACCATTCAACCCAGGAGTCAGTCCTCTGAGGAGTTTCCTAACACCTTCCTAAAGAAAGCCAGCAGACTTTGCCTTGAGGACTGATAAGCTTCATCTTTGGAAGGGAAAGTTCCCAAATTAAAGGGTCTTGGCTAAACACCCTGCTGAATGCAAAACTGTGAAGATGCAAGTATAAACACCCACTGTGTCTACAGACCCCACCAGCAGAACACCATACAAGTGCCTTCAAACCTCAACTCCCTGCTCCCAATACCAGGCTTTACATACATCACACGGATAATAAATGGAACAAATGCTACTAAAGAACCCCAATGGTGTCTGCCTCCAATCCTAAAGACACAAACCTGATAGGCAGCCAGCTATAGCCTCCTAGGCATCTTCAAAATTAGACCCACAAGAAGAACATGCTACACAACTATCACAGATAAAATGACAGGTTGTCCTCTGCCAAAACAGAGGTAGATAAAACTCCTCAGGCCACCAACACTGCATTTTTTTAATCAAATATCCAAATAGTTGAATTTTTTAAATGCAAATTATGCATTAAGTTACCTAAGCTTCTTTCCAAGCCTTATGGACTGCAAAGAGGAAAGTGCAGCCAGCCTGGTACCCTCCTGTGCACTGCTCAAGAGCTGCCTAACTCTAGTTTCCCCCAAGAGAAGAAAGTAGAGTGACAGAACCACATCTGAACCCCTGACAAACTTCAGCAAGTCAACAAACAAATAAAACTTTCTATCAAACAGTCAAGACAACACTAAAAGCTCACACAGGCCACTTCAACCTTGTCCTGTATTAGAAAACGAACAATGACAGCAAAACAGTTCAATTCCCAAGTCATGCCAAATCACATCTGGATACTTGAGACCTTCTTGACCACACAAGTTTCTAGAAAACTGTATACCAGAGCAATAAGTTGGAAGCATAATAGATAAAACTCTTCATATTAAAGGGAGCAATTTTCCAACACTGACTGAGCAAACATGCCTTTGAGGGAAAACATGACAGTTCTCTTTAAAAGAATGTCTAGCAAAGGTAGGACTTGTAACTTCCAATATGGCTTCTGCAGTCCAAGTCTGCAGATCATAGCAATGCACTTGGCAAGGCTGGAAAAGCTGAACACAAAGGCAGTGAGAATGCAGCAAACCATGGTCATTTCTTCACTGCTCTGTGCACCAGCCAAGAGAATTATCCAAGCAAACTCGGATCTTGCCAAATACATTCACAGTCACCTGAGAACCATGCAACTCCCACCAGAGTTGGGACAGCACAAAGATCTGGGTTCAAAACTACATCTGAAAATCTCCTTGTAGTACTGCAGTTAACAGGACCTAGGTCCACAAAACTTGGCATTTTTAACAAAGCAGGGTTTCAGAGAAGTTCTAGTTTAAGAGAAGAGACCTTCTTCCACAAACACAATTTCCTCCACTGGAGATCACACATATCTCAGGTCTGTTACCAATCTCTATATGAAGACCTCTGGTCATCCGACCAAGTGGCTCTGCTAATTGCACAGTAATTGCAGGATAAAGCACACTCAGAATCTACAGCTACAAAGAAAAAGTCAGTCTTTCAGCTAGAAGAAAACTGACTGCAATACCTGCATTCACAAGCCTGCCTGACCACATGGAAATGACTATGAATGCTTAAAAACAAAATCATTTTCTCAATCACTGCTAACAGAAAGATGGGAATAGACACGTGGAAGAACCAGATGAGAGTCCCCAGACCAGCATCACACATGACTACAGAACTGGGTGAAGAGCCTACTAGCTTGGTTCAAAATCAGTAACAGTCATAAAAGAAATATTTTTCATTGCTCATAGTTGGAGCAGAGATAAACAAGTGCAGTTCTCCTCAACAGGAGGAGGATTTCCCCCCCTTTAGTGGGTTGCATTTGCACAGTTAGCAGAGAACACTGTCCACCAAACAAGACATTCACTCACCTTTAAGTGTCCTCACGTGAACTGGCAGGTCACTCTTGGTGCTGTACGCATCATCCCCTGGAGACTGCCGCCTAATTAAGCTTGGGTCATTCTGGACAAGCCAGTCAGCCACCTTGCTCTCTGCTGACATCACCTCTCCGTGAGCTGGTTCCTTACTATAAGGTCTTCTCTGTCGGAGCGAAAATTTAGTTACGTGATCTTTTATCTTTATTTTACCAGGGGTTCCATCATCAAATTCAATGGTGAAAGAGGCATGGCTTTGCACAACTGGGGCTACTATGGCATCAATATCCTTTGTTGGGATCTCATGGACCTGCGTTTCTGGAGATTTTGATGGCTGCTGAAATTCTTTAGTTGGGATCTCAAAGTAACTTGGTTCCCTTCGGAAGGCAAATACAGACTGTTCTTGGGGATCTCTATAGGCAGAAATATTACCATTCAGTTCCTCTTCATGTTGGGTCATCTCTTTTGATCTTTCTACAAAAGGAAAAAAAATAAACATTATCTGAAGTACCTAAACAAACTAAAGAAAAAAATACCAGTTTTGTTTTGTACTCTGGTCTCTTCACTGAAATGGGAGATTCCCAATGACCAGTATTTCTCATATTCACTTTGCCCTTATTCCCACTGTTCTCCAAAGAGCTGAGTACATGTGTGTAGGCACACACTTGTATGTTTCGGCAGAACCTTTGTGGCTGGTGGCATTTTAAGATTTTTGCATGCCTTTCTCATACATACTGAATTACTCCACAATCGTTTTTAACCTTCATTTATTGCACTGGAAGCATTTTAATTTTCCCTTATCCTGGTTTCATGGGCAGCAATCTACACATAGCAATGTGCAAATACATCAAGTACAAAAAAGTAGAAATTAAAGCCTTAAAGCAGGATGACTTCAGATAAGAAAGATAAGAGATATGCAGAAATTTTGTGACCTTCCACCCTCATTCTTTTCCCCACAAAATTACCTTTATTACCTGAGTAATGTTCTTCTTGTCTTTGGTCCTCCTTGTTGTTTGCATCATCTTCTCCCCACCACGAGGGCTGCCCATAAAGAGGGGTGCGGTAACTATTGGTCTCTAGGATTAAGATAGATATTTTCTGTGTCAGAGATTCACAGAAGTCAATCACATGCCAAAAAGGGAAAAATAACAGGATCAGATGAGATCATGTACCTGTTACATAGCAGTTATTAAAACAGCAAATTGTGTATAATAATGAGTGTGTTTAGGCTTTTTTTCCTTTCCTTTTTCACATTCAGCCAGAAGAGGCTGACTCAAGCTCCCTTCACTCTTTAATATCTGTGTTTCCCAAATACTGACTTTTCTCCCTCTCCAGACTCGTTATTCACAAAAGTGGAAGATTTTCAGCAGGACAGACTACAATATGCCGACCACAAACTCACTTGCAATTCAGGTGAAAATCAGACTTTCATCCCGACCTTAATTGGGAAGACTTAATCTATGCCCTTTTTTGCTCCACCACAGATTGGGCTGCTGTCAGGCCAGGAATTTTTTCCACCTATTCACTCCTCCCACTCTACATGACACACATCCCACAACAGGAAATTCTTGAAGAGTTACAAATTTAGGGAAAACAGTAAAACCATCTCCTTACACATAAATGAAGCAGAAGTAAACCCTTGCTCTCAAAAGCATAAAGGTAAGTGGATTGTACAGTCACTGCAGGACAGAGATTTTTTCTCACAGAGATACTTCCAGAAGAGCCAGACTTCAATCACTGTCTCTACACAAAGAGCACTCACTGAAGATCATCACTTCTTTGCACCAACAGCTACCGGAAATAACTGATTCATCTCTTCTTCCTTTGTCTACCATGAAACATGATTGCATTCTGGCACTGCCTTGGGCTGCTGCCATTTATGTTTCAAGTAAAAAGAATACAGCTCAATTTAGCTGTGGTAATAGTCATTGTTATTTATAATAGTTTAAGGGAGGCAAATGAAGTAGCTTTTCTTCCTTCACCTAGAGGTGATAGAGATGCAAGTACAGGTCAGGGACTGAGTGAGGTTAACACCCCAGTTTCACTCACTGCTTCTGCCTCTCCATCAGCACACGCTTTACTGGACACATCAAAGCCCAGCCACCAGCCTAAGCCACAGTTGGGCTCCTACCACCAGCTGCTGCTCAGCTCATGGCTTAATCCAAGCAGCCCTCACATAACCCTGCCATTCTGCATTCCCTGCTTTAATAGGGCCAGCATGGACAGCAGTTGGTGGCATGAAGGAAATGAGGACGGAAAGGGGAATGAAGAGTCAAAGCAAAAAAGAAGCCCGTTGTTGCTGTTTGTAAAGCTACACAGACCCAGCAGCCACTCCCTAAGGTTGTTTTTTTTTCTTTCCCAGGACAGTTCCAGAAATGCATAAGCTCATACATTATCAGACCATAGGGAAAAGTTCTGAGATACAGATCCAGCCCACATGACTTTTTCAAGAGATTTTCATATTTCAAAATTAAACACACTGCTTCCCTTCACACCGAGGTTCAAAAGAGTTGAAGCATTACTCTCCGTTCTGCCTAGAGTGTGCAGAAGATAAACTGTGTTCCCATTATGTAGGCGGCCCTTGAGAGTTCAAAGGAGAAAGCAATTCTCACCATGAATAAACTGGAACTGCCAAACAATGTGTGTCATAGCTGAAAATGGGTAAACTACTCCAGGAAGAGAGGAAAAAAACAACCAACCTATTCAGAAACCTGTCAACGACGAGAGAAACCCAAAGGCAAGTCTGGGCTCTGGTAGGCTGAGACCTGTTCTGGAAGATGGTTGAGAGTTCTCAGCCACTCTTCATGCTACAACTCGTGGAGCAGATCCACATCCCACACCCACATGGGATCTGCTCTGCCCACTGCTTTCAGGCACACACTGCAATGGATGATGACTACTGTCATCATCAAGAAACAAAGGATTCTCATCTCAGATTTGTATGATCAAATCTGACCAGCTCAATACTGGCTTCTTTTCAGTTGTTGGTGGAACTGCTTAGTTTTCACAGGGGCAGAAGCTGAGACAACCCACATCTATCCCACCTTACTGCAGGACACAGGAGCCACCACTGCCTTTCTGCTGCAGGGGAGAAGGCAGCTAGGAAATTAGGTCAACCCTGGTCAAACTCTTCTGGTGATGAGAAATTTTGGGACTGTGCGTTAGAGCAAAAAAGAATTAAAAAAATATATTACAGAGTAATCAGCCTGTTCTTCTCCCTTCTCAAATTTCCCCCACTAACCTAAAAAGTCCTAATAGGTGCTTGGAAATGCCCCAGATTCCTTCTCTGACAAAAGCCAACACAAGACCAAACCCAGCAGGCTCATGGTTGGGCAGAGTAGGCAGGGTTCCAGCATGGCAGGAGCCATTGAGGACATGCCCTGCACTCACAGCACCATGAGAGCCACCACGTGGGGCTCCCAAGCCCCACCAGCAACAGTCTGTAGCACTGTGCATTCAGTGCAACCTGACAGATCCCTACCATGTGTTATTTTTCACTCTTCCCCTCTCCCAGCCTCCACAAAAAACTGGAACTTCATCTTTGAAGATTCCAAAAAGCACAGATGGGAAACCAGGGAGTCCTGCTGGAGGACAGTTTCAATATTTTAAGAGCAATTAATGTTTCCACTAAGCCTTCACATTAGCGTGCATTTTGAATAACATTATTAAGTGATGCAGACACCCTCTTTTCTCAACTACTGCTGTAGGTGGCCAGATTCTGAGCCAGAGGAAAATATCCCAGACTTCAGAAGAGCACCACGCTGCCCTGCTCACGTCAGAAACCACAGCCCTTTCTTATCCACCAGAAGTGCCCTGATGCCCTCCTCCTGCTCCAGCACCACAGAGCTGTATAGAAGGGGCAGAAAGCACAGGAAGGCAGCTAAGCAGATGGCAGGAACAGATGCAGGCCAGGTAGCAGCCACATATGCAGTGGTGCTGCAGGCTGCCCACCACCAGCTGGAATGCATTTTGGGTAGCAGCCTCAACCTGGACCAGCAGCACCCAGAGCAGTACATCTGCCTGTGTCCTGAGCCACACACACTGCTACATGGCCACAACCTGCCTGCTGGACCTTGGCGTGAGCTGGGAGCTCTTGGATGCATAGAGGCTTAGGGCTTGTTCGAGTCAGCAGTGAAACAAGGAAGGCCAATGAGAACTAACAGTCGTGTTAATGCTATGAGACTTCCTCCAACTGATGGCAGCTCGTTACCACCTCTCTCAATTCTGTGCTAGGATGGCCAGATGGTGCCAGTTCATTTAGACATATTTCTTGGCTCATCAATTCAGGCAGACAGGCTGAAAACCATCCTTTTAGATAACTGAATTGAGGTCAGCATGAGCGTTCAACCAGACACACACAGCTACGGGTGACAGTGTAATACAGGGAAAGCTCTAACATGCACATGTTCTGTTTCTGGATTTCAGCCTCCAGAGCAGCCAATAAAAAGGAAAAATGAATGTTTTATTAGCACAAAGCAAGGGATGCCCAAGTGTTTAAGAAGTCTAAACTAATACAGTACTATTGATTATCTGAAGAGACACGACAGTATCAGAAAATCAGTTGCTTCAATGCAAAGGATATACTTAGAGAGTGAATGACAAAGAACAACACAAGGGCAGGACCAAAAACGCAGTCCAGGTGATGGAAGGGAAAGCAGAAAGTCTGCATTAATGCTGCTCTCCATCAGTTAAGAGGGCAGAAGAGCTTCCAGGATGAACACAGCTTCCACAGCACTGAGTCTGATGGCCTTCGAAAGTAGCTGCCAGGCTGAGACAGGAGTGAGGGCTCTGCTTGGGTGTGCAAAGCTTCAGTCACAACAGAGACACTGACAGCAACAGCAAATTTCTTTGCTGACAGAAGCACACACAGCTTTGAAGCTGTCTGCAGCAGGTCGGCACACCAGCATGAGAAATCCAGCTTGCTCTAAGTCAAACCGTTTTTATTCATTATTAATGAGGTAAAAGTCCATCTGTGGAAGATGTAAAGTGGGCTTCTTAACGCAAGGGCCTTGGGGAGAAAAAAAAAAAGGGGGTAAAAAAAAAAAAGATGATCTAGCTTTAAAATATTTTAAAAACTAATTTCTGACATCTCTGCTTTTTTCCACCTCTTCAAAATACAGAATTTAAATATAGCAGGAATAAACACAAAACAACTCTTCGGCTCTTCACTGCAGTGCTTATTTTGTGTGCATGGCAAACCTAAAACCTGTACTTTTGTACTTACTGCGAGTGCACACAAATCCTGGAGGCTTTCAAATCAGGCTGATAATGACAAATTTATTTGTGCCAATTACACACTGAAACCTTCAGCATGCTGCAGGTACCACCAAACTAGCACAGATGAAAAGCAGATGCACCACTGCTCTCCTACATTAAAGGCCAGGGTGAAGCTGTGTGCCTAAGTAGCTATTACCATGATCTCATGGGGAAAGCAGCCAAAGACCATGGAAACACTCCACAACCCAGCACAACTCCCACTGTTCCCTGCGTGCTGCCTGCAGACCTCAGCATGGACACGGACAGGATTGGCAAGGCAGCTACTAACCCAGCAAGGAAGACTGCTCCACGGATCTCAGGAGAAACTCAAAGTCCTGCTCCTGCAGCTGGCAGTGCCCATCTCAGCTGGAAGCTGCAGGCAGCCTCAGTGCCTGGAAACTCAGGCCTGCAGCAGTTATTCAGAGGTTAGTCATCAGCCTCCGCATTATCTAGTGCCATCAGCCCGTGAGGGCTTTAAAAAATTACAGTAAGTTCAGATCAGCCTGTGCTGACAGCAGACCACAAAGTAGCTTATCTCATCCCCCACCTCGGCTCAGGTAGCAACAGATGGGGAATGCAACAGCGTTAGAATCTGAGCAGCTGAAAGCTGTACCTGGCCTCCTCATCACCTCAGGCTTTAAGCATGTCAACTGATGGCTATTTTTAGTATTAACTAGCTGAACTGTGGACGCTTTTCTAATTCATACCAATATAGAACCACAGGTTTTATCAAGCTTCTTGCCTTAAAAACATTCCACAAAGACGATGGTTTCCTGCTTACAGGCAACACACACCAAGAAGCTGCATACTCAACAGCATAAAGAATAAATGACTGAGCTGTTTCCAATTCCCTCTGCTGAATCTCTTTATCCTCACCCCCTCACCTCCTCCCATTTCTAAGCAGCCCTAATTGTTCACATTGTTTTGTTAAACCTCTTCCCTGAAAGCCTGCATTGCCTCTGCCTCTTTTCCAGCCAGGCCCTGGGAAGCGATCCTTCTAAAGGCTTTTGTCACCCCAGACCTTGCTTTAATTAGTCAATGCAAATTCCTAAATACCTACGGGCTTAGCAAAACAGCTCTCTCCCCAAAGCCTCTTTCTGCTGCCATAAGCAAGCCCTCTCCCAGCAAGAACACTACGTTCCTCTTTCCACTAATCATTTAACTTGCTGCCACTCCTCCAAGCGCCACAGAAAAGCTGTGCATGTGTGCAGCAGTAGACAAGGTGAATTAGTCACGCTGCAGATGAAAAAAGAACCCACTGATCATTCTGCTCACGTGACAGAGATGCTCATGGGAGAGTAAGGCACTGATTTAACGCTCAGGCTTCTTCCCCCTGCTTCCAAAGGCTTCAGTCCAGCCACAATAAAACCTCCTGAATTCCTCCACCCTTCAGCAGGTTAGCAGCGCCTCAGACTTCTGATATCTGCCTGTCAGCCCTATTGCATGTGGCATCCTTCATCACAAGCCCTTAGCAAGCACACAGCTTTTTGTTTTGTTTTGTTTTTTGCCTTGTACCTATGGTCTATACCCACTACAAATGACAAATACACAAAACATACCCATGAGCCACACGATGAGAAATGGGTCACTTTGAAAAAGTGCCACTCCATGTCCTGACTTCAAAAGATTTTCCAAAATATCAACCACTTACACTAACTAGGTTAAAACCAACCAGTGCACAGTTTGGAAGGTGGCAGGAATAAAAATGAGAATATTCACGCAACCGAGCAGCAGCAAACACAAACTGGTTCTACCCGGACCTCACAGACCACATACAGGCAACACCTTCCAGAACCCAGCAGACTCCACAGCTCTCCACCAGTGAGGTTCACCTCCTTTCACCCTCCTCGGTGTCACAGCTAATCACTGACTGCATCCCTTTAACCCCCACGCTTGTGAGGTGAAGTGACAAATCTTCCGTCACGGGAGGAGGGCAACCCACAAACACATCTAAATCAGTACACGAAGGTTTTGCAATGTGAGAATACCAGTCAAGCACAGAGGTGTGTGTTTCTGTGCACAGCTGGAGGGAACAAAAACACAGGTAAATATATGGGAGAGAAATATTACTGTTTTAGTGTATTATCTCAGCTTAGAGGGACTTTCACAAAGACAATACATAGGAGATTAAGGTCAGCCAACCCACTCCAATTAGGTATCAGAAAAGGCCCTAATGGATTTACCCAAAGTTGTACACATTTCTAGAAAGCTGCTGTATCTATGAATAAGTCAGCTCTCCAAAGATCCTGTCTCCCTCATCTTTGCCCACTGCCCTCTTCCTAGCCCTTCCTCCAACACATCCATTTTGCAGGTGGACAGCTCCCAGTCACTCTGCCATCCTGGTAAGCAAGACTACCACTCTCAGTCATTAGTCATCTGAATGCTTTAAAGCCATATTTCTTCTTCATTTCACGTATCAACAAGCTCTAGAAGGATACCACCTGACGACTGAGCCAGACAGGGAGAAGACGTATCAGGGCAGTACATAAAGGAGGCAGGAAGCTCAAGAGTGGGAAAAAAAACTGCTGGGGATGTCTTGGCCCACGATAGGAAGGAACAGGAAGATGCGGGTATAAAAAAAGGGACTCCAAGGGTAGCAGCAAATAGATAAATGTGCAACAGAAGACATTTTTGAATGGAAATGATGCAGCCAGGTAACGATGAACCTAAAGCAAATACCTCTCAGGTTCAGCAGTCAGTTCCAATCTCACATAATGAGGTGCTAGGAAACACGGTAATTTAAGACTATACAGGACTCTTTGCAACAAATCCCTTGCTGCCACTTTGCCTGCCTGCCAGTACCACACTGCAGCAGCCATGTATCTTTCACTGAGTAACCACCTCCGTTCAAACACCAGCTCATGATTAAGAAAATAAAAATAGACCAGACAAGTGCCAAAGAACTCACCAAACCTGCTCAGCCCACAGGTTCTACAGACTCTCACAGTGACAAGATGTGTGTGAACACCATGCCAATTATGTATTTTTTTTTCTCCTAAAAGTGAAAACGTGAAATACTTAGAGGTATAGAAAGATGATCCTCCAGTACCAGCTTGCACGCCATGTAACTGACACCACACTTGATCCTGACCCAGTGCAGGGATCAAGCAGCACTTTGACTGCTGTAAATCTTGACTAACTGGTTCCTGAGCAAATACCTGTAATTGGCTTCCTCTCTCCTTTCTCCAGCTTTGCTTGTGGGGACTCAGTGTAGACACCGTGCTCCATGGGCTGCTCCACCCTCTTCACTGCCGTGCCTTTGAAATTCATCTGAAGCTGGCTGGTGTACTTCTCGTGCTGCAGAGACGTAAGGACAGCTGCAGGGTGCCCATGCGATCTGCATGGCAGCCTGTGGCAAAGATAAACCTTCCTTCCCAGCAAACATGGCAATGCAAAGGCAAATACTATGGCTAAGCTCTGTGACAAATGGGAAACACACCTAAGTAGAAACTAGAGAACAACACAAGTGCCAGAAGAGAGGCTTACAGATATCTCATCTGGAAGACATTAAATGACAATTACAGTCCATGAGAAGGTCACTGTAACAAAGCCCTGCAAAATAGCTATTTAGGAAACGCTTTAAATAGTAAACTGAGAACAATTGGAACTTATGCCATCAGGATCCAAATTCAGAAATCCCCTTGGTTCTTAGAGCAATATTATTAATTCTTCCTGGGCCTTCATCTGCACATTATCTCAATTTTTCAGCAAAGGCAATTAAGATATATTCTAATTATTTCTCTCCAAACTCTCCCACCAGTGAGGAAAGTGACGAGCCTGCTTTGAACAGACTCCATATTAACCTGCGGCTTAGTAAATGGGCTAATTAAAAGTGGGTTTATTACAAGCAAATTAATAAAAGGGTGTACCCATCCAGATTACCCCCTGAGTAAAGTCAGTGAATCATTTACCCAGTCCTGGCTGCTATACTTCTGATCCTCTCCAAGTCCTAAATCTAATACTAGGGCTAAGACGACAGCATCTGCTTGCTAGCCAACAGGTGATGCCTGGTGCTAATGCCTGGTGCTGGTGGCTGAACTCAGCTCAACAAAGGCAGCTTTCCTGCCTCTGGGGGCTGCTTTTCTGCCTTACATTAAATGACGCTTGTATATTTTATTCCTGATACTGACATTTTTATTTAAAGAACACTTTACTCTTAAGAGGACTGCTCAGTAAGGAAGACTGTGGAGCTTGAAGGCATAGATGAGATAATGGGAATAAATTAAGCCAAGTTCAGCCTGCTGGAAGAAATGTTACGGAGCTGGCCAACTTCACCAAGCTCAAGTACAGGCAACTGCTCTCCACTCCTGGGGCAGAACTAATCCTGCTCTGTTTCACCCTGAAGTTAATGCACTGACTGTTCTTAAACACATTACAGCTTTAGTAGCCTTTTTGTTGGCTGCCATGAAATCATAAAGAACTTGATCTAGATGTTAGCAGCGGGGTAAGAGAGATCAGAGATAACTGGGAAATGCATTTGCCATCAAAGGAGGGTTCTGGCAAGCCTCAATCCAAGGACAGCATACTAATATGGATAATTTTGCTGCTGTATTTTAAAACTTTAGGCAGCATGATCATTACTAGAGCACTGAAAGAAATGACATCTGCACCCACACACCCTTTGTACCCACACACCCTTACCTTTAATGCTTCTTCTGGGACCTTGTGTTGAATTTGCTCCAGGACATACATGTTTGAATGTACGGAACTTGTTAAGGAAACAGCAAAGGAAGCAGATGCAGAGAGAAATCTAGTATTTAGTCACTGAAAGAAAACATCATAAAATAGTGACAAGAGGCGTTGAAAGCTACCTCAGTTGCATAGCAGGACAGTCTTTGCTGTGTGTATTTTGCAACAGAGGGTGCAAATATATTCTCTGTCAGGACTCAATTGGAGAGTGGCATATAACAGGAGCACTGAAGGAGCTCAGAGGAGCACCAGCAGCTCGGTACAGGATGAGGGAGCAAACAGAGCCCTGACTCAGCATACACCTTGCTCCCAGATGCCCACCACATCCTGGCCAAGACAGAGCAGACTCACACAGTTAGAACAAGGCAAGGCCTTTCAGTCACTGTTGTTTCCTGAATGAAAAGTAAATCAGATCATGAGCTGCTGTGACCTCTATGGAAGGAAAGCATTCAACAGGCCTGAACCTAGGCAATAATCCCCAGCTATACTGTGCAAAGAGAAAAAAAAAAAAAAGCAGAAAGGAAGCATCTGGCCATGCTATCATGAACAACTCCATCAGCACAGCACAAAAAGGACGAAAGCGGAAAGATGGAAAATGTTAAACTAAAAATAAACCAAGAGATATTGGCAGAGCATGGAGACTCCACGCAGTCTGTGAGTGAAGCTGTAAATGGAAAAAGAGACAGCTCTTATGCAATAGAGTGCAGCTGACTTGGAGGCCATGGGAGATGCTGCCATCGCCACTGAGCTGAACACAGTCAAACAGAAAGCACTGCTAAGAAGCATGGCACCACAGCAGCAAAGGAGAGGAAGAGACTTTAACTGCTACAGCAATCACACTGAAATAAAGAGCCATGCCTAAAACCTACATCCTCAAAATCTTTCCAGTTTTCCAGTCGAGGACAATAAATTCTACGATTCATAAATGCAATCATTCATTTCACATGAATAGCCATGTAAGGGCTGCAGGACTAAGCACTTAACTCAGCTGCTTAATGCTCAGAATTACTTTCTTTCTTTCTTTAAAAAGTTTAAACCTGTATCATAGCTACTAAAATATGACCTCAAGGTCCAAAAAAAAAAAAAAAAAAAAAAAAGTCCTCCTTCTGACCTAGATGTATTTAAGCATCTCTGTTGCAAATGCTGCAGCTGTGAACTGAGGTACCCATAGCCTGGCAAGAGTACAGCTGAAGCTCAGCCTTCCCTTACAGGTTCTGCTGGGCTCCAGCAAGGTCTGGAGTATTTCAAAGGCTAAAGCACGGCCAGGCACACATACTTTTATCGTGGATACAACAAAAGACACAAGAATGTGGCCTTGGGGTCAAGGATGCACAAGAGTTTTCCAATCTAACCCTTCCTCCCACCCCCTGCTCCTCTATTCTCAGAAGCATCCAGGCTGTTTTAACCAAATGTTTCTCACAAAAGCAAGCAAGAAACCTGGAGAAGATGCTGCTTCATAATCCATCTCGAGTGGGTTAAGTTTAGCAGTTAGAAGCAACTGAAAGGGAGTGTATTCTTAAAAATAAATGAAAAGGCAACAGTAGGGGTCTCTACTTCTGCTGATCTACAGCAGCCAAACAGCCACATCAGGATAAAAAGGAAAGGGATGAAGGTAAAGGCATTTTTAGCAGACACCAGCAGAACTTGTGCCTCTGTAAACAAAGCAGCAACAGCAGCCTGGCAGTCCCTGGCAGAGGTGACATTTGCTATTGCTAAAGAGAGCTTCACTCTTGCATTTTGTGGCACAGTAATTTGCAGTGGCAAGCTTCAACTGACAGAGTCAAAGGTCTGTCTGCAGGCCTCCAGAGCTAGATGCACCGAAGACCTGCAAACATTCTGCAAGCAAGCAGTTGGATGCAATGAATGATGATTTTAATAATAAAAAAAACATATATAGTTTTTACAAAAGCATGCGAAGCGCATCTGCTCCCAGACTTTTACCAGCTACAGATGTCACTCAGAGATATTAATTGAAAAAGAAAGAAAACAAACAACCCTTCCTTTGACAGGGACCTCAGTCACTAACGTCAGTGGCGTGCCTGCTTCAAAGTTCAATGGAGGCAGCAGGCATCTTGATTAATGTGTTCAGAATCAGGTCCACAGTGGAGAAACAAAAGCTGATGAGCCATCCAAAGGCTGCGGGAGGCAAAACAAACACCCTTAGTCATTAGCCACAATTAGCACATTTAACTCTGCATGCAGTGAACAGCACAAAACACATCTTCAGAGAGGAAGGATATCATAGCCAAAGCGAATGACATCATTCAGCTTCAGGGTGATGTACTTCTGGTCAGGAATCCTCACATCATTGACGAATGTCTGCAGAGAGGAAGAACAGGAGTGGTTTTTGATCCGGGGTACATATCCATCTGCTGATGGCACTGCATATGCTCGGGGCACAACTCAGCCCTGCAAGGAGCTCAATTCCCTGCAGTCCACCAGCACAGGGCTACCATGGGCTAGTCAGAGAGCACTGAGTACTTCAGTGTCAGGTGTTCTGAGGAACCTCTAGGGAAATGTAACTTTCCATCAACTGCCAACAAGTTTTAGTCCCTGATCTGAAGACATAAAGGAGGTGCCTGAAGTCAGTTGGGTGTTCTTGGGTCTCCTCCTCCCTTTCCGACCAGCAAGAGCAGACAATGTAGTTGGAAAAGCTACAGCAGCTTTTCCCCTAACTACTGAGGTGAGATTGAGCTCTCCATCGGATATCAAACAAGACTTACCTGGTCATTTAACAAAGCCTATCACACAGGAAAGGGAATTGGAAACACACAGAGAAGCAGGTATTTCAGTGGAACCACCGTGCTATCTGAGGCCATGCTGTCCAAGACACCATTTATCAGTACAACAGGCCTCTCGTACAAGGGATTCACTTGATCATTTTTTTCCTATGCTCCAGACAGACAGTTTCCTGAAGAAACTGAATTATCCTTGTAAACGTGCAAAAAATGTGCTTCCCAGCTGAGTACCAACACCTCGGACGTCTCAGATACCTGCACTCAAGGGGACCCGATAAGGAACAGTTCTTACAGAACAGTAGTAGATCAAGCACTTGTAGATATCTTCCACTGATGAGCCTGTGTGCTTTTGTTAATAACCAAGGCCAAATGAAAATAACTCAGCAACTCAACTGAAGCAGCACCAGCATGATGGTGGGGCTCAGGCACTCATCTGCTGAAGACCCCAGGAATTACGTGACCTTGCAGCAGGGCAATCACCCAGCCTCATGGACCTGGCAATTTTAGAATAGAAGTAGTAAAGCTGGTTAAAATACAGGCAATTCCTATTTGCATGGAAGAAAATTCCACAGCAGTCAGATCTGGAATAAAAATAATCATTTGCTGGATTTTCTGCAAAACAAGAGTCTGTCAAAAAATCCATTTTGATCTTGATACCTATTTGTCCATGGGCACTTCAGTAACCCAAGGAAACTGCTTACTGAAGACAGAAATGGTATCTTCAAAAATCAAAAGACACAAAGGCTGCAGAATCAGGTGCCTGGACATTATAATAAACCAAAATTAAAAAAAATCTGACAATATGATGAACTATATTGTCTGAAGTCATATAATGCATTGTTGAAAAGGATTAACATAAATACAAAATAAAAGCAAATGCTGAAAACTGAATTAAAATCAAAGTCCCCAGAAGAAATATGACCTTCCCCCTAACACTAAAAAGTTCACGTGAAAATTATCAACTAAGGACCTTTTTACTTCACACAAAATAAGTACAGTTGGCCACAACAGCCTTCTCCAATGAAGTCTGTAGGACCACCGGCAGAAGATAAGCATTGCTCTCTCTGCTTTCAGTCCACCCCTGTGAGCGTAAGTCTATTACCAAAATGCTGTAAATTCTTATTCATGAGCCTATGAAGAAAGAAGAGACGCAGTGACAGGAACCTTCCCTTTCTGCAAGCAGGATTTTTCAGCTATTTTTTAATTGCAGGTTGCAAAGCAAGGATCCACAGGCAGAGCCCACAGCAGTTAGCAGAAATACTGACATTTCAGCAGGGCTCTCTGCCTTCAGCTATTAAGGCTGAGAAGGATTATCACTCACTCTAGCTGCAACCAGATGCCAGAGGAGGCAGAAAGGTTGAGGTACAAAAATCGTGGCTGAAGCAGACAAGTTTCTGGGTTTGTCTCGTGTTTTTGTGGCAGCAATGGTGGAGAGATCCTGTTTCTAAGCTGAAAACAATGACTACAGTAAAGCTTCTACTACGAACACAGCCCCATGAATATCTCTGAGGCTTGCTCCACAAGAGGAATAACTCCACTGGCGTGTAGAAACAGACAAAGAGAGCCATGCACGACATGAGGACAGTTTTAACTATCACAGTGTATTCAATAATCACAGAATTTAGGTGCAAAGCCTCACCAAGCTGCCTAACATGACTGCATGAGTCAGGTCAGAGCAAGGATTAAAACTGAGGCAGGCTCTACTCTTGTTCTGGGCTCACATTCTCCCTCAGTCCTTAATAAAAATCAAAACAGGTGAAGTACCAATCTTTATTATCAAAAAGAGTTGGTTTTAAATAGTTTCTCCCCAAAGAAATTAAATGGCTCATCATCCCATAAATCACTTCACACACTGACAACAGAACTGCTGAAGGTCACCCTGCTCATGCTGAACAGCTGCTCCAGCTTCACCAGTTCAACATTAACATCCCCAGAAGGAGATAGAAAAGAGCAGGAAATAAATTCAAAGAGGCTCTATGGTTTTGTGAATGCTGGACAGTTCTGCAAGGGCACTAAGGAAAAGGAAAAAAAGAGTAAGAAATTAATTTTCCTCGCCTAAGATGAGATGCTGCATGACCTCTGTCTCAGGCCTTGCAAATAATTATATACACTTAGATTAATGCCAACGGCTACAGTAACCCAAGAGGGTCTAGCACTAGAGGGACGTATAATGCTTGCAGACTCAGCACCATGTGCTGCCCTCCATCAGCCCAGAGGTTTGCTACTTACGCCATTTAAGCTCCCGAGATCCTTCACCCAGTGCTCATCTTTCTCCTTGTCATAGTTGATGACAGCGTGTTGCTTATCGACACTGCGGGACTGCCAATGAAAGCACAATGAATGTGAGAGAAGTCAGCCAGAAGAGGCACTGTTAATCACAGCAACATTTATACATTAAACAGACTTGATACGAGGTGAGGGGGGAGAAAACAGGAAAGGCTAAATATTATTGTTACTATGAATAACCAAGGAATACAGTTAAAGCTTCCACTGTTGTTCTAAACAGTTCACTGAAGATAATAGAATATTTACAGGAAAAAATTCTTAGGAAAGCTATGTCAGCATTTCAGTAAGTTGTATCAATAAGTGCTGAAAACAAAACCAGTCAAATTAAAGGCATGGGGGAGGCAGGATCTCATCCACTATGAACTGGAAGAGCTCCATTTCCATCATCTGATGCTGGTGGCCTCACCACTTAGGGACTTTCTAATAGGAAGAATTTTTTCCTAATTTTCAAAGGGAAGAAGTATTTTCTTGAGTCCAAGCCAAACTCATTAACAATGCATACTGTTCCCAGAGTCATGTGCTGGAGTTGATTTAAAGTCTAGGATGTTTTCCAGCTTAGAGGAAGGTTAGGTAACTGAGGATGAAAAAGCAGCTCTAGAAAATCTAAATGGTAAGCCTGCTTTAAGGACAGTGATCTCGACAGCAGTTTTGTCCCAGTGGCTCTATCCCAAAGCACATTACCAAACATCTTATCCTCAAAACAGAGCATGGCACTTCAGGAGAAATACTGTCAGAACATTTCAAGGAAGAATTATTTAAGAAAAGCTTCTCAAGAGTTTTGAAATAAAGCAGAGGTGTTGTAGCTATGAGCTGGTCGCTGGAGCAGCTCAAAGCATCAGCAGGTGCACTCACTGCATAAACCATCCTGAATCACAGACCAGGGCAAAGCAGCTGCCCAGCAGGGAGCCCAGCCAGACCAAGCACACCTTCCTCCTCCTGGGCACCAACCAACAAGCTCTTGCTGAAAAATAAGTCCTTCCCTCCAAGCTCAAACAGGCTGATTTCCACAGCACCGCTCCCACTAAGCCATTACCCATTTCCTTGCAGGCAAGCAGAGGCAAAGACTATTTCAGGGGAATTCCTTGACGAAAATATAGAAGCTTTATCCTTAAAAACTTAACCATCTATAGGACTTTCTTCTTCCCAAGAACTATCGCACACAAGTGTCCCACCTGCACAGCACAGATGCAGGCACAAGACATCCTGGTGTCCCAGCCCAGCACTGTGGGTGGCTATCACTGTCCCCAGAGGGATGGGAAGGAGAGCTGAGTTAACTGGTGTGGTGGTGTCTGCTTTAGCTTTTTACAGCATCCATTTAAAGATTAACAGAATTTAAAGGCAGAACAAACCCTTTAGCCTCCCTCCAAGGACTGAACGTCTTCTGCCCCAAAAAGTCAGTCCAGACAAAAAAATTAAGGCAGATTTCATCTTGCACCAAGTCACAAGCCATTAAAAAGAAAAAAAAAAAAAAAAAAACCAACAGGGTTTACTTCAGGGAAGCAGCTGTCTCCTAAAAATTTGGTCTGCCCTGGACCTGACCCTGCTGAAAGTTAGCTCAGCCTTTGGACTGCTGTATTTTACAACAGCTGACTACAGCCACTCCCAGTCCCAAACCAGACAAGGATCAACCCAGAGGGCAGAGCTGTATTCCAGCACCATGATATTCCCTTACATAAAAGCAGAGGTCACCAACAGGATCTATTTATGCCAGAATTTCCCATCCTCCACAAAAGTTTAAGTTGTGTTCAAGACAGCCCTTTGCAAAAGCAGTCGCAATGACATGCTGTATCTGACCCACAGCCTTGAAACTTCTCAGCATCCCTTTAAAAAGCACTTTAGGAACGTGGCAAAGCGTTACAAGATTGCACTCCTGTGAAATTTCATGGGTTTTTTTGGGAGAATTTTCTCAGTTTTGTTTATGTTAGAGCAGCAAACATCACAAGAACTGGCAGCAGAAGTTCCTAAGGGCCTGTCTCCAAGGAAACTCAACTTAAAATAACTGGAATTGCACCTTATTTTTTGATGCAGACTTGCCAAAGGTCACTCTTGAGAATCAAGGTGTGGTTTATTTCAACATCAAGTCACACTCAACAGGAGCTGCTCTTTCTTGCAGCGACAGCAGCTGCCTGGAGGCTGATGGTGCTTTTGTTCTCGAAGAGGAGCAGAATAATCTCTGATGATGATGAATGCCTCAATCCCACTTCCCAGCAAAGCCTAGCCACATTCCACACTGGCAACAGATGAGAGCACCAGAACAGACCTGCTGAAGTCACTCCAGCTCAGCAAGCCAGCGGTTTCCAATGAATGAACCTCTGAATCACAGAAGGTGAGTTAGGAAACCAGAGTCTTCGCATTACAGATCAGCCATGGGTGCAGACCAGAGGTCTGCATCTCCACTGAGGAGATTTCAGGCTTCTATAAACTGAAAAACTGCAATTGACTGAATACCAAGTACAGGAGGCTTTAGTTTAAAAGCACATATTTACAGGACTGTAAAGCTACCAGAACCTCAGATGAGATTGAGGGGAAGAAGGAAAGGCAGAGAAGGAAGGCCTCCTGCTAGGCACAAGTGATCTGGAGGCAAGAAGTAAGGTTTCACTCACAGAGTGGGCAGGAAGGAGGGACACAGCCTTCTCACTATGTCCCAGCACCGGACCTACTGGTAAATGAGAACAGCTCTTGGGAAAACACAGCGTATGCTTTTCTGGTTAACAACACGTACGCTTATCTGAAGGGGAAACAGACTCTGATCTGTTACTATACTGAACTCATGCAGCGTTTGCATTTCCAGACATTCAAATCACTTCCTAATGTCAGGCTCTCTTGCTTTTCCCGCATAATGCCTACAATGCACTGCGTTTTAAATATCCTGTAGATGAAATGCACATGCTGCACGTATCTGAAGACAGAGCTATTTTACACTTACACTTTTGACTGAGATGACATTAAAGAGGAGCTATCTCCAAATACCAGACAGGATACCAGCACCTCCTGGTCTGCCAGTTCCAAATCTGGACCAAAACCTTACATCAGTCCCCATCAGACATGCAGCTTGTGATTCTCGTAACTGCACACATCAGGACAGCAAAGGCCCTTGCTTAGCACAGGAGCAGCAAAAGCATCTTTCCAAACAGGCAGGAGTCTCCACAGAAGCAAATAAAACATCACCTACGTGGGCTGCAAACAGCAGATGATCAACAGCACTGTGCTTGAGGAAGGGTCTGATGTATGGAACACGACGTGCAGGGCAAAGCAAGAAGCTGCAGAGATACCAAGCAAAATGCACACGGAAATGAGACCTGCTAAGGAAGGCAGGAGGAAAAAATAGTGAGACAGCCTGCATTTCCCCACAGGGTCAGGGAGCAGACGCAGCTCAGCTGTCTATGCAGATACAGATGTTTTTTTTCCCCAGCAGAATTACCGTGGGCAAAAGCCTACTGCTCAGGGTTGAGATTTGGACCTCAGCCCTGTCAGTGCTGCAAGGCATCGTGGTGTTGGAGATAAAATAAACAAACAAGAGCAGTTTCCCTGTTCCTAACCACAGCCTGTTGTGTGTGTCTGGCACAGGATAACTGCAGCATTCTGGTGGCAGCATGCAATAAACACTTGCTTGAATACTTTCCACAGTGAACAGGTTACAGTTCTGCCAGTGATGTGCTCTGCACAAGCGTCCCAGAAAGGAAATACAAACCTCTCCCAGTATCCCACTTCAAGAGGAAGAGAGGCAGAACCAACTTCAAACAAACAACAACAAACTAACCTGGCACACTGGCCTGAAACATAGCTTTTGCACCTCAAAAGTAAAACCCCAATTTAATGATATCTGCAAACACTGGCTCTCCCTCTTTTATTGCTATGTGTTACTGGCTACTTCAGTATTTTCCTAGGATACCAGTGATTTGTGAATGCTCCATCCTGCCTCAGGCTGGTTGTCCCTGCAGAAGGCAGACTGACTGCTTCCAGGGACACATGCTGGCTTCTTCATGATTCCACACAAGCAGACAGACATCATGTGCAGCCACCCTTATTCTGGAGCTGAACACATTACAGCTTCCAAGCTGCAGGGTCCTGTCGCTAGCTTTACTCTGGTCAAGGTTGTTGACTCGTGCAGTGGGTCTGCAGCAGGACCAGAGCTTGAGTATTCATGCAAAAATAAGGCACTGAACAAAAGAAAGAAAACCCGCAGGAAAATGAAACCATAATCCCCACAGCTTGGCAAAGGGATTTGGAGGCTGGCACAGTTTCCATAACAATTTAACCCATTATTTGGGGCTAGAATCAGTTTCTGCTTGCTAGTTCCTTCCGAGGAGATGAGCACAGGTTCAAGAGATCCAAGGGCTGGTCCTCACCTGAGGCAGCAGGGAGTGTGCAGCCCACAGATGGGCTGCCTTCCCTCCATCTTTCAGGGCCACACAGGAGGCATGGGCAAGCAACACCTCTGGCACGAGAAAGAAGCCTTTACATTTTCAGCACAGCCATATTATATGGTCCGGATCAAGACCATGGTCAGCTTCAGAAATGGACAGGGTCCCCTTTCTCACTGCCTATCCCCAGGATGGACAAACCCTCCCCATGCAGCTCCTTGTAGCCCTCCTGTCCTTTATGTCACAGGGAAGCAACAACCTCGCCTCAGGGTTTCTGGCCCTGCCATGCTGACAGCCCAACACCACATCCCCCCACTGGGCACGGCCCTCCCATCAATTCCACATTAAGAGGAAATAACACGAGAGGCAAAAACCAAACAGCAGCAGGTCTGGAAGCGCCACAGCTGTCACCCAGCACCTGGAAGTGCTGCCGAGAAGAAAGCTGAGGGTTCCCAAGGCCACATCCTTTCCCTTCTGCCTTCAAGACACCTCCTTTTGTGGCCCCATGAACATCTCAGAATCACTGCAATTCCTAACACCCAGGGACAGATAGGTGACGGCTGACAGCCTCCAGATAACAGCACAGCCCTGTCCTGATTGCAGCTTCCTCCTCCACCTCTGAGCCTCCAGGAGGGAGGTTGGGACACCAGGCCTGAGCTCCCCTATCACTCCTAGAAGGAGCTGCCAGTTCAGAAATGCCTCTGTGATGAAAGGACATGGCTTCTGCAGAGCAGTGCATTCACCCAGAAGCATCAGAAAGACATCTACCGATTTCACACCACCTGCTTCCTCCCAGCACAGACAAACTATGCTGCATCTATTCACACTTGTTTATGTAAACGATTATCAAGCTCCATCTGAAAGACATTGTGTTATAAAATACAGCCCGGGGAAGGCAGGACACGTCAGGTCAATGAAGCCTTAATTCGACTACTAGTCACATACACACACAGAGCTCATAACTACACTGTGTTATTTGCAGAGTGCACTGTGCACTCCATGTATTGAGCACGGGACAGATCTCGCAGGGGTAAAACTACTGGATAATGACACAGGAGCAGACTGCACTTCATGCCTATGAACACAGGACAGAAGCAGGATCATACAGGCAGTCTTCAGACCGGACGTCCTAGCTACTCTGCAGTTATAAACACTTGACATAGCAGCCATAGGAATGCTCTTTCAATATCTAGGATGCTTGTAATTGCTTAGCTTTTTACCAAAGCAAGCTGAAAAATGGAAAATGTCTATTCAAGCAGTATCAAGTTAGCATTTATCCAATTTGCCAGTAGAACAAACTTGTGGTAGGGGCTTGCGAGCTGAGCTGACTAACTGATAGCACAAGCAGCACATGATCCCCCATATGGACCGGTGACAGATACTTGGCTGGTAGCTTCCACAGCTATTTGCTGACACCAGAGCAACAGCAAGCCTCGAACCACCTCTGGCCCAAAGGAGATGCTGCTCCCCAGTCACATACAGCAATGCCCACCTTCCTCAGACTGAGCTGCCTCTGCTCTATGTTCACCACACTCCAAGCCCTGCGGCTTCCCCACTCAGTGCTCTTCCTCTCTGCACGCACACAACCACCTTCTTGTTGCACTTGCTCAGCCCAGCCTTATCCTGTTGGCTTGCTATTATAAAATAGAAACCCACTGGACAAAATGAGAAAAGGGCTCCTTGAAACATAAACTGTAGGAAGCTGAGCAAATATTGCACCAGCTTTCTCAAGAGCTGCTTTGACCACAGCCCAAGTCAGGATGCTGGGCTAGATGCATCTTGGTCTAATCTAATCTAGGGCAGCTGCTCTCACATAGAAGAATGACTTATGCTGGAAGGGACCTTAAAGCCCACCCAGCTCCAGCCCAATGCCATGGGCTGGTTGCCCCCCACCAGCTCAGGCTGCCCAGGGCCCCATGCAGCCTGGCCTTGGGCACCTCCAGGGATGGGGCACCCACAGCTCTCTGGGCAGCAGTGCAATGGCCTCAATTCCCTCTGAGCAAAGAATTTCTTCATAACGTCTAATCTAAATCTCCCCTCTTTTAGTTCAAAGCTATTCCCCCTTGTCCTATTACTATTAGGCCATGTAAAAAGTTAGTCCCCCTCCTTATAAGCTCCCTTTAAGTACTGGAAGGCCACAATGAGGTGCCCCAAATTTTCCTCTTTTACAGGATGAACAAGCCCAGCTCTCTCAACCTTTCTTCATAGAAGAGATGCTCCAGACCTCTGATTATTTTCATGGCCATCCAGGCCCTCTCTAACAGCTCCACATCCTTCTTGTCCAGATCCCAGGCAGTACTTAAGGTGGGGCCTCACAAACGCAGAGCAGAGGGGGACAACCCCTCCCTCACTCTGCTGCAGACAACTTTCAGTGCAGTCCAAGACGCACATTTGGTTCATGTGGGGCTACTTTTCAAGCCTGTCCAGGGCTCTTCGGATACCATCCCTTTCTTCTATCATGACAACTGTATCACTCAGCTTGGTGTCATCAGCTGATGAGGGTGCACTCAATACCACTGTCTACGTCACCGATAAAGATGTTGAAGAGCACTGGTCCCAAGACAGAACCCTGGGTGACACCACTCATGACCAGCCTACACTTGGACACAGAGTTGCTGACCACATAAATATCAGCCTTGTGAATCCCTGCACCTGGCCCAACCTGTTCTCCAACCCATAACCTCGCCAACCCATAACCTCACCAACCTCACTCCCAGATGAAACATTACTAAAAACAATAGTCTCTAAGCTTTCCCCACTGACTGCACCTGCACATGAACTTGTTCAAAGTTCTGGAACCCAGCCATCACATTCAGCTTATCAATGAGAAAACCCATCACCGATGACCTGGGGATTCCCTCTTGAAAAACATTAACCCCAGCTCTGCAGCATAAGAACTTCAAAGAACAGGTTAAATATACTTCTAAAGAGTTTACATGAAGAAAGCGGTGTTTTCCTCGGTCCGATTCTCTGAGAAGACAGAAGAAAGGAGCTGATCTATTCCAGAATGCCTAAAGCAGATGCCTGGAACATAAACTTGCACCTTAAACAGCTAGAAAGTTTAGCAAAGGCCTAAGTAACTGAAAGCAGAGGCTCATAAGAAGTGCCAAGCTGTCCTAACTGACAGGCAGGACAAAGGCCACACCTGAAACAGAAGCATCATGCCATCTGCACCTACTCCTGCTGGAGTACAAACTGATACTGTGTAGGACAAGAGTGTGCCCAACTGCTGCTCTGTAGGGAGGGAAAAACGCAATGGAACACTGCTTAAATGTTTTCCTTTTTCATTTTTTCCAATAAACATCTCTCTTTTAAACAACAACGGGAAAACTGTGATGCTGCTTGCCTCGTTAAATATTTACATTTAGCAAAAATGTCAGATATGCTTTGTTTAGGGGTGGAGAGGAAGGTTTTAATGGTCAAACAAAAACTCTGCATTAGCAAAACGTTTACGTTGTGCAAGTAAATATCCATCACATCAAGCAAATGATCAAGGCTGATAAAGTTGGCAATTATATTTCACATGAAAAATGCAGTGGGGGAGGGAGTTACTTCACCCCAGATTGTAAAAAAAACAACAACAACAACAAACCACCAACACAATTCTTTCTTTTAGGAGAAAAAAAAAGAAATAAAAAAGAAAACATTAAACATTTTCCCATCTTCACTAAGCTTTATGAAAAACCTGCTAGTGTAAATTAGCAGAGGTCTCAATTTCCAAACTCCTGCTGTCTGCTGACTTTTCCAGGGGCACCAATGAGTTCCTAAAAGAAATCAAGTGATGATCTTCAGAAAGAGAGCACAATGGAGCCCTTGACTATGCATAACAACACTGTGCATGCCTAAGCACATTACGTGGCATTGTCTCCATGCATTAACATACAAACCCAACATAAACCTCACATTTACTTGCACAAGGATCTTTACAGCACCGAGAAAACCTCTACAATATTTCTAATCCTCTTAGCAGGTATAGAGGATTTCAAGGCAGACTGATTCCCCACTATCAAATCTACTTAATTTTAAGCTTGAAGAACATGGTTTTCTTTATCTCTTTGTTAACTAGAAAGCAAACGCAGTACCTGTTTGAAATAAGTAAACTCAGGTGAAACTAAGGCTTGATTGTTTGGTGACAAAGACATCATTTTTTGCCGTTTAGGGATCTGATACCTTAAAGTAACTTTGCCAAGAAACTTCAAAAGACAAGGTATTCCTGAAACAGTAAGATGAGAAAGGCAAGTCTGCAAGATTTTCAGGACAAGTGGAGCTTATCTCTTGTGTTGCATGTTGGAGCCCTGTTGAATGCACAAGGTCTCAGCAGGGGACCACAGAACACATCACAATGAAATCACTAAGCAGAAATAATCTTAGAGACTAAGAACAGCGCCCAGGTCATCCAGCCCACCTCCTAGACAATGCCAGTCTGTTCTCAACTGTGCACTTGAGAGCACTGAGTACCCATACCTTGAAGTCTGTATCCAAAATAACCGTGCAGTGAACACATAATTTCAGTGTCAGCACCAGAGGAATATGACAGTTACACCGCCATGAGAGCTCTGTCCATCTGCTCCTATAGCTTCTCAGCTCCTTAAGCTGTCCCCAAGACAACCAATTGTGCTGATCTGCACCACGATTCTGTGACATGGACAGTCACAGTAGGGAAAAAAGTCTATTTTTAGACCTCATCCTCCATCTGCTCACACACAGCTTTGCTTGGCTATCAAGAGTGCACTTGACTGTAGTAAGATGCAGGGCAGTTGGGAGACTCATGTCAGCTGGGGCCCAAGGAGGCTCTGAAAAACATCTTCATAAGCAAATCGCTAGGAAAATTATGTGCTGTTCAAAATGCAACTGTTCATGTGATCTTGGAAAAAGCTGTGTTACTCAAGACAGCAAACTAATATGTTTATAAAGGATCAGATATAATTCAGCCCATGAACATAAACAGATGGCTTTTACTGACAACAGAGCCTTCACTCCAGCAAAATAATAGAAACATCTTTTATGAAAATCTCCTCTACTACCTCCCCACCACATGCCAGCTCCTTCCCACTGATACTGCTGGCTCCTCCAAAAATCCCAATTCTTTTACCTCGTAGAGAAGAACATGACAAATGTATAGCATCACAAGGTTGCCACTCCACATACAACTTTAACAAGCCAGTTTAGACTTTTAAAGCAGCACTAAATACTCCATGACGTATGGAGAACTATACAGTCCATGTTGTTCAGTTAACCCCATCAATAACCAGAGAAATAAGAAGTACATTTTCACAATGGGTGCTATTTGGGTACTTCTATGTTGGACTGCACAGCTCGAGAACTGTGATCCTCAATGTGTTGACCCCCAGCCATAAATAAAACTCAAACACCTTCATAGGGCACTAAATTACTCAAACACCTTCATAGGGCACTAAATTAAGGGATACCCAGAAACACAAGCCATTTTTGAATAGCAAGGCCACAATATACATTTTTTCCTTTAAATCACAAGACAATAGAGCCATCAGGCTTTGAGCACATGCAGACTTACAGAAAACAGTAAGACATTTTAAATGCCTCACCATTACACCTCACCTGTCAGACACAGAAAAATGAAACAAAAGATACTGTGATTCATAGGAAAACCCAAACGATCGGCTGTCAAGCCAGAGTATGCTTCAAACTCTGACACACCAAATGGCAAAGCTATTTCTTTCACTGCCAGCTAGAAGAGCAGCACAAATACTGCGAGCTCTCCTTTTGTGGATGCGAACATTTTATTACAACCAGATAACACCTCAACAAGCAACTGCCTTCCAAGTACAGCTTGTACAGTAAGAACTTCTATCCCTTCAGCAGACCTCCTGCTAACATATCATACAAAATCCACACAGCAGCTACAAACACAGCCTGCCTGGAAGGACAACAGCAAAGCATTTAGGAAATAGCTGTGACCAGGTTATCAGGGGAAGCTACCTACAGGGGAGGCCTTGTTCCTGCTGTTGTGCAGGAAGCCCCCTAATGTTGACACCAACAGTCACGCAGGCTTTACAGGTGATCCACAAAATCTTCTGCCACCTCTGTAAAGGGGCAAAAGGGGGACTGACAGGTGCAACCAAACTTCTTTTGCACTTAAGGGATTCGTGCACAAGTCTAACAGAAATACCAATTTACTTATGAGCTTCTACAATATCCAGAGCTAAGCTGTTCCTGTCAAAAGCTCTTCATGAGATTCCAGCTCCATTTATTTGAAGTGACGTCCATTACATTGTGCTGTCAAACCATCAGACCACAGTCAACACTTCAGGCACGTTGGACTGAGTCCAGCAAAGAGACATGCTTGCATGGAAAGCACTAATACAAGCTGTAAGCTTGCCCGAGTAACACAATTACTTTGGGAACAAAAGGACAATACCTTAGTCACCCTACCAAAATAGCCAGCGTTTCTCTGCTAGATAGCATTTCCTACCAGAATAAAAAAATAATAAACAAATAAACCAACCGAGAGATACAAGCTCTGAAATTTCATCAGACTTAAAGTAATGGGAAAAACAAGCATTCAGAACACCCTGCTCCCCTCCAAATCACATGCTACAAGACCCCGTAATTTAATCACTTGCAGATCAGGACAGAGTGGTATGTCTTCGCTTACTACTTCTGTTGCATCAAGATAGTTAATCTGTTCAACATGATTAATCTCCTACCAGTACAGCTCCTATCTGTACGATCCTGGATGCTCCTACCTGCCATCTGATGACAGAGCTGTTTGAAAGAAGCCTCACTTGCACTTTCATGAACATATGAGCTCTTCATTGGAACAACATAAAAGTGCATTTTAATAGACATCATTTGAAGAAAGCACGCCATATCTCTACAGACTCCCAGCACAACACCTTCTGCATCTTCTCAAGACAGTAGGAAAGTCACATTACCTGGAGCATCAGTTCGCAGTCATCTCTGCCAACAAATATCATCTCCCTTGGGAGCCGATGGCGAATGCCAGTGCTGCTCACCAAGAACCACGAAGTCACGCTCATTTTGGCGCTTGGCACTTAATCTTCACACATTCTAAACACACAAAAAAGAGGAACACACAGTGAGCTACTGCTGAAGAACAGAAGAACATCAGCGCACAGCTGCAGTTCCCAAATCTTCCTGAGCCACGGGACCCAAACTGGCTGCCTGCAATCTGTGTCTGCAGTATTTTTTTCTGTGGCCACAAGCAGTGGTGAAGCATGCATCCCATGTGCCGCTGGTAGGAGCCACTGCTCTGCAGCCCTGGACATATTCCCGCAGCAAAGTAAGGCTGAGCAAGGGATTTCAAAGATGAAACACGCAGCTGAATCCAACCACTGAAATACCAGAATATGGGTGTAAAAAATAAAAAGCAACTTTTCCAAAGCATTTTTCTGGTAGTTAGCAGTTCACTGCACACAAAGCACAGCTCACGCTTCTCCATCCTCCAAGACCTGGGCCAGAGCACCGGGACAGTCACATAACCAGGCTCCACAGCAGACTCCCAGAAGCAGCAGCAGCAGC
The DNA here is from genome assembly GCA_036925125.1 of Oreortyx pictus. Taxonomy (NCBI): domain Eukaryota; kingdom Metazoa; phylum Chordata; class Aves; order Galliformes; family Odontophoridae; genus Oreortyx; species Oreortyx pictus. Next base: position 51,137,007 of record JAUPFR010000006.1, on the reverse strand, counting down.
GGTGCCAGGAGAACAGCCTCCTTATTGCTCATCCCACTTCCACACAGACAAGCTGGGGAGCCCACCGTCCCTTCCTCTCTCCTCGCTGATACGAGTGCTACCACTGGCCAGGAGACACAAGCTGCAATTCCCACCGGAGGAATGCGGCATCCCCTTAACAGCAGGGATGGGGAAGAGGCAGCTCTCACCCGGGAGGGGAAAGCAGCGTGCAGCACTTCTCGTGAGCGCAAAGCCACACCTGTTTGTTGTCGCTGCTACAGGCCGGCAGCGCGGAGCACAGCCCTGCTGCCTCTCCGCCTCGCCCTCCCGCAATATCGCATTTTCCTCTCTTCTCTCTGCCTGAAGGAAGAAGAAAAAGCAACGCGCGTCAGAGCATCTTCTACTCTTCCTTCCCTACACCGCAGCTCCGTTTCCCGGTGCATTTAGGAGCCGGGCTCGGTCTCCCGCTCCCCCGCAGCGTGGGGCCTCATGGCACAGAGCAGCCAGAGACGGATAGATGCTGCCGGGCGCCTCCGCGACGCCGCATCCGTGCGCGGACCCGGACTCGCACCTGGAGCGGTCGGCCCCGCTCCCTCCCCGCCGCCCCATCCGGGCCCGAGCGCGGGGCCGCGGCGCTCTGGGAGGAGCCGCGCGGGCCGCCAGGCAGCGGCGGAGCCCGGAGCTCGGCCCCGGGTGCGGCGCGGATCCCCCGGCCCTTTGTCTGCGCGGCGCGGCCTCCCCCGGCACCGCGCCCTCCCGCCGCCCTACCTGCTCCGGCCCTGGGCGCGGGGACAGCCCGGGCGCCGCGCCCCGCAGCCGGCTCTGCCCGCCCGCTCCCGGCGCCCGCCCCGCCCCGCGCACGGCAGGTTCCCGACGTCAGGAGGCGGCCCCAGCGGCCGCCCGCCCGGCCCGCCGCCAGCCCTTCCTCCTTCTGTTGTCCACCGGGTTCTCTTGCGGGCCAGGTAACCGGGAGGTTACTGCGGAGCGATAAGCACTTGACTGAGAACCGTGGTCGTGGATGAGGCTGGTTCCCAGTGCGAATGGGTTTTCTCAAAGGTGCCCTTAGCTCCAGCAGCAGTCAGTGGGGCTGGAAAGAGCAGCAGCCGCTCGCTCTCTGTCTCCTGCTGGCACAATTGCTAAAGGACGTATGAAGATGTCAGGATCATAGCAGTGCTTGCCCAGGCTTGCCTTCCAGCCAAAAGAGGTGTCTTTGCAGTTATGTACTGTATGTTTAATTCTGGTTATCACTTCTCAGTCACCTGCAGGAGATTACCTAGACGGCTTCAGTGCTGTCTTCTAGAATTCAGTTTTCTGTCTGTCCTGTCCCAATGCACGGTCCTGGAGCCAGGAGTTGGGCTGGATAATCCCTGTGTGTCCCTTCCAGCTCGGGATGCTTTGAGATGCTGTGATTCTATGGCACGCAGCATCCCTCCGTGGACTTGCGTCTCCTCGTGGACAGCAGTAGGACCAATCCTCTGGAAACAGCAGCGGGAAGGGTGAGGCAACAGCAGGAGCAGAAGGGAGTTAGGAACAACTCCCTCCTCTTTCTAAAGAGCAGTAGGACTTCTTTATTATTTAATGACTAGTATTGTTGCCTTCTTTAATCAACACTTGAGCTCTTCTCTGGCAAATACATCTTGCCCAGGGGGTGGCTTCAAGGTGTGATTATCTTCAAAGGCCTAAAAGCTGTCTGAGACTGCATCATAATATTTTTTTGGAGCGCTCCTGCTATAACCTCACAGAAGAGCACCATGCCACGTCTTGCTGCTCTCTGTAGGACAGAGCGAGCAGTGGTTGCTTCTGGTCCATTCTAAAGGCTTTTTTGCATTGTGAACCCTTTGGAGATGCTGCTCTATCTGCCAATCCACAGAACAGCTCTATACAGCTATAAGGAGGTTGGATAATTTACTTCTTTATACAAGCCTGCCATCTAGGCAAATCTTTGCTATAAGTTACTATAAAAAGGTTAGCGGTTGCTTTAGTTCCTCTTTAAGCTTGGTTTAACCACTGCACGTGTATTTATCTGAGCAGCCAGTACTTCACTGTTTATAGAGAAGGATAGTCCCACGTGTCTTCTGACCTGATTGAAGACGCGGTTTAGACCAATGCGCTAGGCCTGGCTGAATACTGTGTTACTGCCTCCACGTTTTATTCCAGTGATAGAGGGAATTAAAAAGATAATAAGGGTAGTCTTCCCTTCTTTCTTCGCTGCTCCCAAAATAGAATATGGCCACTGGGGGCTGCAGAATAGCATGGTGCTGCAGCATCGTCATTAAATCCTGTCCGAGAGATGGGATCCCAGCAGTTCCCATTCAGGTAGCTTGGCTGCTTTAAATGTTCTCCTGCCATCAGTATTACAGTGTTTTCAGCTCCATTCCCTAAAACAGTGGGGAACATTACTTACATTCAACCAATTAAAATGCCCTAGTTCTGACCTCATCAGTCCATGGGCCTCCAGTTTCACTGGGAAAACCGTGTACTGCTGCAGGGCAGTGAGGCAGCCACCCAGGCATGCAGGGAGAAGGGAAGGCTCAGGAAAGACCTCAGAAGTTGGATGCAGCAGCAGCATAGTGTAGCCTGTGTTTACAACAGGTGGTGCTTCTCATGCAAATGTCTACATTAGCCTAGAGCAGTCACCTTCAGCTACAAGGGGTATGCCCGTGGCTGTATGAACCTGCACAGCACAAGTTGCAGGAGGTTCATTGTTCTGTACATTGTGCAGGTGCAGAGTAAGGAGCAGTCCTTGTCCCAAAGCTCTGGCTCAAATTCGCAGTAAATCGAGATGGAAGGTGAGATAAAATGTCCACCAAAAGAATAACAGTGGGTCATAGGCCTGTTGGAAAGCCAGTTTTCTGTATCCAGAGCTGTTAGATCTGGATATAAAGATCACCGTCTTTACTGAAATATCCATTTTCTGACACTCTGAGCCCACGGTTATTGTGGCTTGGACCAGAACGGCTTTGGCTCCCTACTTCAGAACAAAGATCCTGCCACTCCCAAAGGAGCTGAATTAGATCAGGCTTTTTCTGCCAGGTTCTGATGTAAGGGGAAGCTTGACAGAGTTCCCAAACATGAAGCATCTTGCTGTGTCTTGCTGTAGAAGAGGCTTCTGTTCCATGCTGATTATAGCTTGATAAAGATACACTGTGTGGACTCCCCCCAAAATGGCAGTTTTCACTGTGAATGGGATAAGTGAAAGAAAGAATATTACTGCTTAGATACTCACATGGTGGTTAGTTTGTGAGTAAAGATGTAAGGACTGCTGGGGGAACTCTGCCTGAGGGACGCATCACACGCTGCCTGATCTCAGGTACAACACAGTAGCGTGCATGTACATTCACAGGCATGTGTGCAGCTTGTGAATGCATGGCTGCTTTGCATCAAAAGCACTGCAGAAGGAGTCATGAGGCACTGTTCTGCAGGATTATTTCATTTGCTCTTCACTAACTTATTTGAGATGCATCAGGAAGGGTTCACAAGTAGGTCACACAGGCTTCCTTAACGCTCTTCTTCACTCAGGTGATTTCTGCTCCCATGTGATGACTTTCTGTCCCAGAAAGCGAAAAATTGCAGCAAGGCCAGTTCTTCAGGCCCTGCTACAGGGAGCTGGATGTGCTCCTGCTCCACACTTGCAGCGTTCTCCCTCTGGACCAGAATTCCTGTTTTCATTTTTAATGCCAGCAGCAAAGATGTGTGGACTTTTGCAAGAGGATACAGCAGGTCTGAACTCATGTCCTTCATGCAGCAAATGAGGCTATTGCCTGCCAGCAGAGAGTGCAGGATTGGGCCCTTCCCACAGGGCTTAGGACCAATGCTTTTCATCACTAACTCCGAGTATCAGCCTGAGCTGGTTCACCACAGAATGCAAATCATCTCCCTTCTGAATATGTGCTTCTAAGTGTCGTTTTGAATGTCTTTGCCTCAGTTTTTCTTGTTCATTTTCTGATTCATTGGTTTATATTTTAACTGTAAGGTATTTGTCAGCACATGGATGTTTATCTTCCATTTAGTAACACTGGCATAACAACATACTGAATCCTGATTCGTATCAGCAAGAGCAAAGCAATCCTGCTCCTCCTCTCTAAGTATCAATCTTTTGCTCTGCCAAATGTATTGGTTGTGGTGTTTGCCAACATTCCCTTCTTCTGTGCAGCCAGCAACAGGCCGCAGTGCTGCCCAGTCAACTGGAAGACAATGGCACCATTCATGTGTGCAGTTATTCACTTGGACAAATGTTTGCAGAGATACAGTCTGACTGGGACAGACCACTTGTTTGAACACTTCTGAAGGACAGATTTTTACAACACTAATGATTTTAATTTGTTTATTACAGAGATGTAGAGGCAGATTCTTAGCAGCAGCATAGCAGTACTGCTCAGAATGGCTTCACTTTGGCTTCCTTGCTTTTAACCAGCTCAAGAGCTTTTCCCGTATTTCTTCACCCACAGCATAGTCTCAAGTACCAACATGATATTTACTTTTAGTACAGTGGAATTTACTAAAATAAAACCTCATATGCATTAACACTTCTTTTCACTACGTGCAGTATGGCCTTCTCTAATCATCCTGTTTTATTCCCCTACTATGCCACAGAAATTATTTTATTTTTACTACATAGCTTAAATCATAGAGCAGTGTTCAATTTACGACCGTCATAACTCGAGTCGGGGGGCCAAGAAGAAATATCAATGCAATAAAAGAGTGGAGCTGGTAGAGTGTGAGCATCGTCACAACGTCTCATCTAGGATTTGTGCCGTATAAAACTTTATCGGAAGACTTAAAGCATATGCTTAAGTGATCTTATATTTGGCATTTTTAATTAGTGAAAGCTCAGCAATGAAGATGTCTGATGAGATTAGGTCAGATGATTCATGGCTGTGTGGTGTGGCATCTTAAATAGGAACCACCTTATGGCAAGTTGGAGCTATTTCGATGTCACAGTTAAAGAAATTGCTTCTCAGGGAAAGTTGATGGGTTTCATAAGAGAAGCAGCAGGATTTTGAGGATTCCCAGGTGGAAGAATGGGAACAGTGAGCAGCCTCAGATCATTTCGGTTTCTTTTCTCTTATTCATTCAATTAATGTTTGTGTATGTGCGTACTTGTTATAAAAAAGCTTTGCAAGCATCTTTAAACAGAAAAATGATTTTAGGTGGCCTGAAGAACCCAATGCAGCACGTGTGGCCAGGAGGCTGTATTTTGCCCTCCAAAACATGAGCAAACTCCTTCTCCTGTTACTCTGTAGTTTTCATTATAAGTAAGGCAAGAACTTTTGGTTGAACATCATAGATGCAAGATTTCCTTAAACAGTTTTGTTCCAATACCTCTGCTTTTCTTTTTCTTCCTTTTTCCTTATTAGTCTATTCATGCACTGCAGGTTTTCAGACCCAGCCTGGGATTACTTTGACAGCTCATCCATGGTAGAGTCCGTTTCACAGAGATGATCCTGTACTGCTGTGTCTCCATAAGTCTTCCTGCTCAGGAGGTACATTATGGTGCTTCATCACTTGGATAAATATCAGGAACATCCTTTCTAGGAAAATCTTGATATTTAGCTCATGACTCTCTGATTGATGTTTACAAAAGGGATGAAAATCCCAATTTGAATTTAAGCATCAGTCTAAGGAAAACTGAGACTGTCATTCACTGATTTATGAACTGCACAGATTTTGGCCCTTTCTCAGAGACCAGACTTAGAAAGTACTCAACGGGTGAATGAGACCTCATGAAAGAAAGAGAAGACTCTCCTGTATGTTTTTGTCAGAATAATGCATTACACAGGAAATCCAGGATTGCTGAAAGTTCTTTGCCAGCCTTACACATAAGGCAAATAAAGAAGGAAGATTTTTAGGTTACAATAGATCTCTGCTTCTTTAGAGGACTCTGTAGCAAGAAGTGTTTGCTCTGCTAACTGATCCTAGATTCATGTTTAATGAAAATGTCAGTTCTGCTTGAAACTATCTTGTTGGTTTGTTGCATTCTATTGCACTATCATTTTTGCCCGTGAGATGGAAAGCTTTGATGGAATATCTAACATACGTAAAAGAAAATAGCACAATTCCTTTAAATTGAAGAACATCTCTACAGTAATATCCTCTGCAGAGCCTTACAGGGACAGAAGCTTCTTGATTTATTGGCCTACAGAGAATAATTTACTTGGAGCTTCACCCATTTTCTGTCTGATGGAAGTTAAAGCCATATCCTTCTGTATTGATCTTCAGCATTGTGCTTCGGTCACTTGAGATCGGTGGGGAACTATATGAATATGGATGAAAAGGTCATCAGTGTGAGGACAAGCCAGCCTGCTTCCTTGGGGTCAACAGGAGGGGCAGTTTTAATTATTTATAGCGTGCAAGCCATCAGCTGAAGATTTATGTGCTTGCTTCTTAAAAGAAGTCATCAGAGTAATATTTATTTTGTTAGGGGAAACAGTTGGATTAGCAGCACCATGGGAGTTAGAAGTCACCAGAAGGAGACCAGCAGAACAGTATTTTCATGATGTAGGAGCAGCAGACTGACTACTTGCAGATTCTTAAAAGATTCAGGATACTTTGGGATAATCTTCTTTAGTCAGCAGGTACATGAACTCCCGTGTGCTCCACAATCATTGAATCGTCTTAAAACCCTGTGTGTGTGCCCGCTAACTTCATGCACATGCTCAGTACTGTGCTTTTCACCAAAGGTTTTGTAAGCAGAAGCTCCATTTGCTTTGGGTGAACAGAGCAATTCCTACAAACACAAGCTAAGGTAAGCTGGGCACAGATTGTATCATTTCAATGCACCAAGCTGGTTTAGATGACACAAGAGTGCAAGTTCCAAGGTATTTTCATCATGGGAAAGCTAACTCATGAAAACAGTTTGTGAATAGGTGAGATGATGGGCAGAGGAAGGCAAAGTGACACCTGAACAAGAACCAGAGGTACCACATTGCTGGCTGTCTTTCAACACATATCACGTGGCATGTGTGCCCATCAGGAGATAACAGCACCATCTGACTGCCGTTGTGTGTTTGGGGTGAATTGCATTTTCTGCAGGAAAAAAAGAAATAAATAGGAGAAACAGCTCTCAACTGATTGAGTTTGGCTGCTGCAGGCAGGGCCATGTTGTACCTCACTGGCCAGGTCTCATATTGGAGGGTCTAGAAGCTCTCAGAGAAGGTTGCAGCCATCACCAAACTGCTTCTCCTTTCCCTGGAGTGGAGTAGATTTGTGCAGATTTTTTCAGTGATTTTTTCCAGTTTAAGAGTTCCAGAGCAAAAAGGAGGCAGGTGCAACATAAGCAAATAGTGCCTCTGGGGAAGAACAGTGAATTTAACACCACTATCTGCTGGCCACATGTCTAACAGCCAAGTACTTAAAGATGGGAATGGATTATGCTGCTAAATCTCACTAAGAAAGTTGTAGCCAACCCTTTTGCACTACAGAGCCTTTTCCATGGCACATCACCTCCTCTCTCCATCTTGTCCAGCTGTATTTTGTCTTACCCCTAGCTGCTGTAGGCCAGATTTCTCCTCTTGGGATCTTGAAGAAATGTCCTTGAGCTTTCCACCCACTCACTGTGAGTTGAATTTAAATACAGAGACATTCATTAGCTCTGCATTGTCTTAATTTCTCATTCATTCTTAAGAGTTATCTTCTCCACTCTACATTTTAACACTGGGCGTTTCTCAGTACCAGTGTTTGCATATCCATCATCTCCAACACATGGTGGAGATTAGAGGAGCAAACACAGCAGAGATGCCACAAAGAGGTCCTCCAAGTGGTGTGGTTTGAGACTGGACTATATACAGTGTACTACACATTGAGCTGCTCAGCACTGCTACAGTATAAATCATCATTCAACAGAACCTAATGTATATCTGGAAAAGATGAAAATCAAATCCCTCCAAGATTCTATGTAAACTGGAGATAACTTCTTAGACTTTTAAAAAGAAAGGCAATAAAGTGAGGAGGGGCAAGAGATGGCATAGTTAAGGCTGATTGTGTTGTCTGTAATTTCTTTTTTTATTATAGCTTGTAATAGCTGAACACACACACACACACAAAAAAAAAAAAAGAAATTAAGCAACATCTTTGACTCCAATAATCACATTTATAAGAAGCCCTCTTATTAACATAAGAAGATGAACAGGAAATTCTCCAGTGTGTGGTCTGACTGGTCCTGTGATCTGTTGTTCAGCAGCAAGCTGATTGCTTGGGACACGTCTGGACAAGGAGAGGAGCCGAGGTTAACCGCGCAGAGCTCACTGTGCCCTTTCACAGTGAATTCAGCACAGTTTATGCAAATGTATTCTGCACATACTTGAAGGGAGAGTAAAGAGCAATACAGTACTGGTCTGGTGGGACAAAAGGACTTTTGAAATTTCCAGTTATTACTTGAAAGCGTTTTGAAGAGTGCATTGACCACGTTTGCCACGTTTCTTTGTCTCTGAGGACAAAAAGTCTCGCAGAAGCATGGTTAGTGCTTTCTCTCCCCCACAGTGATCACAATAGCTTTCCAAGAGATGACATTTCCTGCTTTAAGGCAAAACCAAGCCAAAACACAGAACAACATTCAGAAAGCCTAAGTTTTACAATACACTTTTTGTTTTTCCTTGAAGGGGACAGGTTGGTGATCAAGAGCAATGGTGTGAGTCCTTGCACACTGTAGAGCCAGGTATCCAGGAGAGCACAGCACTTGCATGGCCAGGGCACTCCCAGCATACGAACCTCTGAGTGCCGGGAGTGTCCAGAAAGAGAGCAGTCTGCGTGACGTAACCCAACCCACATGAATGGAAGTCAGCACCTTCAGAGCCCTAATCACAAGATCCGGTCACAGACCATAGTCATTAACTATGAGAGCACTGATGTCAGTGGCCATTGGGCACCGCCTCGCTCTGCAGGTTTGTAGGCCTGTGCCGTTTCTGAGCTGTGTTATCAAAGTCAATCCATTTTCTTCTGTCTCTGTGCTGCAGCTGGTTAATTTTTTACATTAGAAGCGCTTAGAATGGATGGTGCCTAGAAACCAGCTTTTAAAAACATTGGAAGAAGAATGCCCACAGTTGTAAAATAAATTTAAGAATGTCATGGGCTTCAGGAGAGTACGGTACTGCCTTTCACACTAATTTAAAACTTGAACTGCAGCCATGGTTAGCTTTAACAAAATCAATAAGACCATACGCTGCGTCAGTCATTGCCCATTTTAATCTTTGAGGTCATTTTGGCATCCAGAAGCAAAGATACCAGCATCCTGGGAGGCTGCATTCATCCCTCAACAGCCTTCAGGATTACACTGCTGCATCTTGAATAATCAGGTCCTAAGTCAGTCACGGGGATTTCAGATGGAGCAGGGCAATAAGCTGCCTTTTGGTTCTAGTTTACATCTAAGCTGGCACTTGTTTTCAGAAGCATGAGCATCACGAGATGGAAGTGATCAAATTGTTGATGTGGATGTGAAGATGACTGAGGTGTTCAATAAATATTTCTGTTCTGAATTTGGAAACAAGAAGAAACATACACTGATGTCATGAGTAGACAATGAACTTTCCAGCCCATTAGTAACCAAGGAGGATATTAAACAGCATTACTGGGGATAAACATTATTACCTTAACAGGTCCATGCAACTGTCACCCTCACAACAGGAGTTAATTGGCTCAAGGGATCTCTGCTCCTCTCCCACTTCACCTTGGAGGACTTCAAACATTTTAGAGGATTGAAGAAACACATTTGGATAAACTAATAAAAAAATAATGAGGGCTACTAAGTAATTCTAAGCCAATTATCTTAGCAATTCTAGGCAAAGTAATGAAATACTGATAAAGAAGTCAAGAAATAAGGAGTGTAAATAACAGAGGTCAACATGATTTATGGGGAAGAAAAGTCTTGTGAAAGAGACTTGATTTTTCTCTTTTCATGGAACTATTGGTTTGGCTGATAACAGCAAATGCAACTCTCAGTAAGGACTTGGCAGGTATCAAAAGTGTAGCCAGGTCCTGACACTTCATCCAAGACCACTCAACTTTCTTTTCTAAGATCAAAGCATTGTGCAGTTTGTGTAATGTGGACTTCAGTTAAAAAATGATGATGTCACAGTTTGTAGGAGTCACTGCTGAAGCCACTTTGTACCATCACCACCACCTCCACTGCAACTGGCTTGGCCTGGGTCCCAAATGGAAAAATATCACTGATGGCAGCTCACACACATGAGACCTCTCCCAGCTCAGGCAGAAAGAACGAGTACTGTGACCCAGCTGCAGGGACCCATGGGAGAGCTCAAAAGGCGCAGAGTCTGGGATTCAGGGTTTCAGTCATCAAAACAGTCATGCTGGGAATATTTAGCACAGCTGAGTGCTTCATCTGAGCTCTGGCAGTTTTGGCCGGGCAGCCTAAAAATAGAAAGCTGAGAAGTAAACATGGACATGTCAATGTCCTTACAGAGCAAGATTTCACATCTCTGAGAACTTAGGCTCCAAATTTCTCTTCTGGGGTAGAGAGAAAGGCAAGGAAAGCTTTGAACATTCTCCCGGAGTAAGAATAGATCTGTGGAAATCTATTTATGTTAGCAGAGGGTCTGACTGCATGCATTTATTCTTCTTTGTGTAATTAGCACCATTGCCTCCTGGTAATTATTTTACTCTCCATGAAGGATTACACAGCCATTAACCTGGGAGGAAGAGAAGAAGAAGTAGAGGCATGTGGGAAAGACTTTGAACACCAGATTCATTCACTGGTTAGGAACAAAAGAGCATATTTAGAAGCTTAATTAACGAAAAGTCTGTCTCAAGGCAACTGCAGCTTACTACTAATAGATATCATGAAAATTCATCAATTCACTGCTGCAAATGAGGGTTTGCTGGCTGCAGACTGTGCATGGGGCTCTTCCCTCTCTGCTTCTTTTCAATCTAATGGAAAGCGTTGTCCAGAACTGAGTTTTCCTGCAGGCCTTTACACAATTACTGTGATTCCTTGGCACTGGATGCTAATGATTCACCTGGATTGAGTCACACACGAGGCAAAGTGGCTCTGGAATGTTTCCCGCTACAAGCACTGTGCTCAGCAGTTCTGGGAGGTGAGTACAAAGGATCTTGCAACTGCTAAGCCTTCTAGGGAAGAGGAGAGGCTTAAAAGGAGTTCACCAGTCACCTGCACTGATCACAGCCATGGATTTTACAAACAAAATCTCCTCTGTTGGAGAAAAGTAACTTCTGTGTATCTGAGATTTGAAAGGAGGTGCTATAGGTAGAAGGCTGGGTTTGAGAACAGAGTGGGGGAAGTTGTCATAGAGTTCCACAAAACTGAGAAAAAGCCATGGAGCAAAGAGAAACAGAGAGACTCCAGATCCCACCCTGCTGCATCAGCCTTGGACAAATGGCACAAGCCTGGGGATGGCCAACAGCTCATTTGGAAAGAAGGCAGGCAGAGATGCAAAGAAGACAAGGAAGGCATCACTTGGCATTTGGGGAGCAGAGTGGCAGCTGGTGCTGCAGGTGGCTGTGCCATGAAGAGCAGAGTGAAAGAAAATGCAGTATTCTTGACTGGTTTTGCTGGGCAGCTGAGGCTTGGCTGTTCTCAGCAGGGCGCGATGGGAAGCAGCACAGGATTGCAAGATTTTCCATCAGTATGGATGGATAACTCCAGCAGCCCCTCCTCTGCCCACTGTTATGCAGCAGCACTACAATTTAGATCAAGTATTTATTAAGAGGCATTTTGCTGGGCAAATGACACATCACTCGGCCCCACCTTTAGGCATTCATGAGATATGGTTGTTGCTATCCCTGCTATTCTCAGTGCCTCAATGACGCTACTGCTGGTATAGGCTGAAAGCTGTCTGTGTGCTCTCTCAAGGTGGGACTGCAATGGGTTACCCAAAGTATGTGCATGGGGCAGGGCAGGAGGTGAGCAATCAGCCTGACAAATCCTTGAGTGAATATTCCTATACATCCCAACCACATTGAAGTGTCCCTTTGCATATAGAAGCACACTAGCTCTTCACATTGAGCAGTCTTCAACTGAGTCTAACAGCTAGAACAGGCAAAACTCAGAATGGTTTGGATGATATGAACGTTTCTGCTCTGGTTTTCAAGCTCTGCGTTGCTTGAACCTGTTTATCCTGTGTCTGGTTACATGATCTGATTAAATCACAAGTCAGCAAAAGAATTAAGCTCAAAATTATGATGTTTGCCCAGCAGTTCTCTTTAAGGTATTGAAATAGTTTGCCTGTAAAAAGCTGTACTTGTTCTTCCCAGAGCCACCTTCCTTGCCTAGTATGATATGCCCAGTAAATCCCTGCATATTGGCCTTAAAGGGCCTAGATGGCATCTTGGCCATCCTCACTTGGCCAAATGTTAGTGCAACCAGGGGAGGAAGATGAATCAGGTGTGCAGGAGGAGCAGACAAATCTCCTGCTAGATCCCACCATCGTGTTAACATTGCTAGGGTTTCTGAAAATAGAGGGTTACCAGTGTTTACTGTAAGACATACTTCCCTTCCCATTCTCTTTGAAATAGTTACAGAAAGATGGCTTCAGTTAATGAGCCAGAGGCATAGATAGGGTGGAGGGCTTTAACCCAAAGCCTTAAACAAACATAAATACGGGAAAATGGGTTTCTGAGGAGAAGTTAATAGAAGCAGTGCCAACCTCATCTAGAAAAGGCATTATGTCAACCAAGCTCAACATTTTGTGGTTTTAGTCCTTTCCAAAATGTGTAATAGGCTGTGAACTATTTCCTTCATATTCTTGATCACATCAAGATATATCCTTAATTAGAAAATCATTCGGACAGTGCCTAAGTGAAACAAGGGATTTTAAGACTCTCTTGTATATAACGTTATTTCTAAGTTCCTACTTTTGCTATGATTCCTTCAGCTGTTTTAACACTGGTTCCATGCAGAGCAGCACACAAATACCACAATCATCAGTTTTAAATGAAAATATATAAATAATTGCATACATCAATGTGTACAAAATCAACACATAAAACTAGAACAATCATATCAAACAACAACAACAACAAAACACTTGGGAGAATCTTTGAGAATATGAACTCTAATTTTTGAAAACTAAATAAGCTATTGTAATGCAGTTCATCAGTATGAAGTGGTATGTAAGGTGTTTTATGCCTGTCTGGCTTTCTTTTCTTCCAAAACTGAATACTTCTCTTTTGTACTGAAAACTGTGCCTTTGTGAAGGATGGAGATAGATGAGCAATTCTCTCTCGTAGTGATGCCAGTATAATTAAAGAAGTAGAAACAGAAGGGGAAATTGCTTCTTCACGTGAATGATTGCATCTGGGATACAATACAGAGGTGAAAGAGAAGCAGGGAATGCCTTAAGATTGTCCCTCCTATGACCATCACACCTGCTGTGGTATATACATAAAGGGTCAGCTTCTTTCAGATCACTTGCTCGAAATTGCCTTATTCGGTTTTTTTTTTTTTACTGTTCAGTGTTTCACATTCATCCCTTCAAAGCCAAATGCTCTCAAGTTTCATGTCCTTTCCCCTTCCCCATTTCTCTCTTTTTATTACAGACTTTGGATGCATTACAAAGCTTACCTGCCTCCCAGGTTATGGCCAGTGCTCTGCTGTCCTCAGGCAACCACATCACAAAACCCCAAATATAAACAGCTCAGGCTCTACCTTGAAAACCACTCTGGGCTTCTCTTTCCAGTACTCATCCCTACAATGACACCCTTCCAGCCTCAAGAGTTAGAAGCTGTCTCTTTCTAAACCAAAATTCCTCTTGGGACAACCTGGTCCTGCTGATCCTGGTGCCACTACTGAAGCATGAAGCCAGTGCTTGCACTCTCTCCAATGCACAGCCCCACACCACAGCATGGCCAGACACACAGCCCCAGCCCTGTCAGCTCCAGGTTGCCTGCCTGTTGCCTCTGATATCTTTTGCTCAGAGTTCAATAGTGGGAGATCACGCGCTATGAAGTACTGGAAATCATAATCTTTTCTCTTTCCACTGGAGCTGCTGCTCCCTATTGTGAATACTCCTCACTCGAGTTAGTGCTACATTCACAATAGGCACATAAGAAAAGACAAAAAACAACTGCAGCAACAACACAGAACAAAGAAACAAAAAGAACACACACCTTCAACGTCAGGACTGCTCCCTTTGGTAGCCACACCAGCCTCCTAAGAGAGAGCTCCTCTCTCACTGCCTCCTCCTGCATTCATCTTCCTTTCACATAAAGAACCAGATTGAGCAGAGCGTCCCAGATGAGGTCTCACCAGCTCCTGTACCTTCATGGCCTTCATCCTTCCTTATATCTTTTAGAAACACATTCCCATCCCTTACATCCTTGGAGTAAACACACCACCATCAGCGCCATGCCATGTTGGTGGATCGTGGACCTCCTGCATTTGGAGGAAGCACTGAGGCCTTTTCAGTCATTTCCAGGTGTGAATGACCTGTTTCATGGCAAAAGCTCCATTATTATTCTGTGAGCTCATGCTCAGATCAGCTGAATTTGATCCTCTTTTTCTCTGGCCATTCATGCTCCACTGGGACATGCAAGCTCTCCCTCTCCACAGCTGTTTTCCACCTTCCTCCCATAGGAAGTGCTCCAGCAGCTTTCCCCAATGCTGGTGCCTTTCTCAGTGTACACATCACTCTGGCCAGTTCCTTACCCCATCAAAACACTCCTACTAATTCCCACCTTAATGCATAATTTCCTGTATGGCTCTTTATCAACTGCTTTGGGAAACAAGGTGGGTACATGCTGTACATCTTATCTGGAAGATCAGCTCTTATATCAAAGAAAGCTAACAGGTTAGGCTGGCATGGTTGACTTGGGGTAATGTTATCTCATCTTCTATTGCTTCCATAGTGATAATTGCTCATTCCTTCAAAGTTTCTTTCAAAGCCTTTCATCCCATTGATGTAAGATTAATCTAACCTGTGGCTGTCCTGAGCTCACCTTTCCTCTCTACCTTGTTTCAACTTTGTGCACAAATGCTGTGCATTATTTGCCCTAATATTTGCTCCAGATCAGATCACATGGGCTATCATCCTTTTCTGCAGACGTGTCCAGCTGTGTCTTGCTGTACGTTTTTAGCAAAAAGTAGTAACTATGAAGCAAACATACAGTGCTCAAGAGCACACAGAGTCAGGATTTGTGAAGATTTTCTACAAAAGGAGCAAGCCAGAGGAAACCGTACCCATTCACTGGAGAGAGGGGTAGTTTGCAGGCACTATGGCAAAGCAGGGTAAGGAAGGAAAGTATGGCATCACTTCAGAACATGGAGAGCAGTATGTTGTCATTGGCCATGTATCTGCCCACCTGAAATATTTATACAGCTCCCCATCATCTTTTAATTGAGCACTCAGCAGCCCTTAATAGGCTTATTCCCTCCTGGGGCAGAGAAATTAACATTTCTCACTTCACAGGATAAAAAGTAAGGCATGGGAGGGGACTAGATTTATGTCATATGATACCATAATAATATACATACACATTGTAGCTTGTAACGGCTATTTTAAAATCTTTAACTGTGCTCTTTATTATGCTTTGTTTTTTGCAGTGAAACAAAAATAAAAATAGCCCAGCGTGGGAAAATGGCTCACTGCATGTAGAGCAGGTTTGTTTGGTTTTTTTTTTGAGGCAAAAGAAAGAATCTCACAGCCTCAGAGGTGGTGTAACTTTTACCTTTGCTCATTAGCAAAACACATTTGTAGCCAAAACACACCCCTTGCAGGCATTAATCTATAAATACGTCACTCATTTTAAGACGTTTCTCTGCAGTAAGCCTTCCAGTTTAGTATGTCTGAACACTTGCATACATTTCCCATTACAAAATGAATGATGCTCGAAGTTTCATTGGTGAGAGCTACACAACTGTGCCATCAAAAGGCTTGGCCCCACAAGGTTTTTGGTGCTGCTAACTCCTACTGAAGCCAGCCTCCAACAGCAGCAAGCACTTACTGCGGGTGTTTGCATTGCTTTCTTAGCTAGCATCTTGTACTGACACTTAGTACGAGCTCTACAAAGGCTTTTAGTCCTTTACTCTATTTTGTAATTATTATTTCTGCAAGGCAAACAGGCAAGGAACGCGCAAGTAGTACCTTAAATATGCACTAGAGGATGCTCTTGGGTCATCAGTGAGAGACAAGCTGCTTCCTCCTGCTCTCAACCTGCAGTGGCTCAGGACGTGTTTCAGGGCTCAGAAAGTACTTGACGGCATAGACAGCGTTTGAGGCTTAGAAAAGACAGGAAAAAACGTTCACATCGTGTACTGTAAATGATACAGTAGTGACAAAACCTTCTCCTCCACGCTCATGCAACTGTATTACTGCTCAGTATAAGCAGTATATGTTTGAAGTCTGCCTACATTCAGACAGGGACCTGGACAGCCCAATAGGTTGTTTTTTTTTTCTTTTTTTTTTTTCCTAATCAACTCTTGATTACATGGGATGAGTTGTATTTTGTCCAGAACGTGGAGGGCAAACATCAGCTAAAGGGCATTTCTAACCCTACCTGGCTGTCACTGTTATTGCAGGCAACAAGAAAGACAGGACAGGAGGGGATCTGAGCTGCTCTGCACAATGCCAGGAGGGGAATGGCTCTTGTGGAGGCCAGCAGAAGGTCAGAGCACACACACTGAGCACCTGAGTGAGCTGACTGTTTTTTCTAGAAGTGCCTTTTTCATCAAACTGCCAAATTTTACAGTATGGAAACGGCTGCAGTGCATTGGAACAAATTCGGTGTAATGGAACACCTGCATGCAAATACAGGCTGTCAGGTGAGCATCAAACTGAGAGTAGAAAAATGACTCCAAATGAAGGGCTTGTCATTTCAGGGGGAGCTGGAAAACCCAGGGGGGATTTTTGTTAAAAAAAAAAAAAAGAAAAAAAAAAAGCACACAGATCTTTTGTTTTTCAAAACAAAAGACAAAGAAAAACCCACCACAAAATGCCACGCTAATTTCATCACGAGGTGACATAAGGAGGCCATGACTGTAATAACCTCTCTGAAACTCCAGCTTGGGTGCATCCTGAGGGAACAGAGCTTGTGAGGCTGTAAGAAAGCTCTCTCAGGAGCAAGGCTTGCTTCATCCTTCATTCTCAGCACTCCATTCAGCAAAACTCCTGTCAAACACAAACCTTCTGGGCTTGGAACCTACGTCAGAGACAGGCAGATCATGAGGAGAGCACTGTGTGAAGTGCAGGAGCACACACTGGTCATATCACATCCCTGGAGGTACATAGGGAAGGCATTCCACTGAAATGGGAAAGGCTGAAACGCCTTCGCCTGGGAAGTTTGTGCTGCTGAGCAAGCCACTGGTAGGAAAAACTATAACAGCGGATTAACAGTGTAACTTGTGGTCATGATGCTCACCTGGGACTGCAGGTTTCAATCTAAGACTTTGCTCCAGTCCAGAAAGAACATACATTGCTCAAACCAAAGTTGAAGCTTCTGCTCTGGAACTCAGAGTCCTGTTATATTTTGAACCTTTTTCCGTGGAAAATCTGTTTTCCATATAAATACTCAGATACCCTTTCCCTCCCCCCAAAGACATGCTAAATGTTTGGTGTAAGCAGCTCCATGTGGTAACAAATCCCAAAGGCTAATTGTGTGGAAAAGCATTTCCTTTCATCAGTTTTAAATTTTCTGCCTTTTAGTGTTGACTGCACCCTTTCCCTTGCATCATGGGAAAGCAATGCTCAATGCACAGAGCTGGAAAGGGCCCAAGACCACCGATTCATTCTGTGAAGACCAGCGGGCTGCCAGCAGCCTTAAACAACTGTTGATCACCAACCCCAACGAATTCCAAACAGATTACCAAAAAAGGGCAAGGCCAAAACCCATTTCTGGGCTATAAAAACAGATTCCTCCAACTGTTGTTACGGTGAGTAATTCAGCTTGTTTGCAGATGACAGGCAGAGCAGAGCTGTCAGTTGCTGGCAGAAGGAAAGCACGCAAGCCCTCGGAAGTTGTACAGTTTTCCTTTTATTTTGCCTGAATAGCTGCTAACATCACAAACAGCTTTTCTGAAGAAAACGCCAAATGGATCCTGTTTTACTTTGGAATGAAGCAACAGTTACTCAGAATTCCCCAAGCAGCATCTTTAGGCTGTGTTTGCAACGAGCGATTTCCTTCCTTCCCCCTCCCCAACTTGTCTTTGTCTTCCCAAGAGTTGACTGCAGCCTGCTGGCTCTGAGGGCACCTTGGAAAAGCAGACTAGCAATGCCAAGCTTCCTGCCATATCACACCTCCATTTGCTTCCATTCCTGAAATAAGGCAACTTAAAAAAGGCAAACTCACAGACAGGCCAGTAAGTCACATCAGTGTGCTTTCTTCTGCTCATTTCCACGTGTGGCACCTGGCAATGAATCTATCTCTACCAGTTCCTCCTCCTTCATGTGCCAGCCTGTATGTGCCAGGCAGAAAGACCAGCATCACATGGTGAGATGTGTGCAGGCAGCTCAAATTGGAAATCTGGGCAAGCAGCCGAAGCAGAGGATGTCTCTGGGTACAAATCTCTGCTCACCTTCCTCCTCGCACAGGGATGCAAAGACTGGTTGAGGATCCCAATAAAAACCTAAGGAAAAATTAGGCATTACCACCCAAATCTTTTGCTGTGTCAATACACAAGGTAATCCTACAGCAGATTAGTCAGCAGCTTCCTGCTATCCTATAATCCCATGCATAAACTCCACTGTTCTAACATCACTGTTCCTATTGCCCATATCCTCAGATAACCCACTGCTGCTCTGTTCCCTTTTCTGGGAAGATATGGCATGAGGGGGAAGATGCTCTGAGCTGCAGCAAATCCCTATTTATTGTCTGTAGATGTAAACAGAAAGGCTGAAAAAGAAGTCAGTACAGATAACGTCTGGCTACTGCACAAGAAAAAGTGGTGTTTGAGGAAGTTACCTGAAGAACAACAGACTAAGGCTCTAGTTTGCTTTCATTTAAGTCAGTAACCTCAGCTAAACTGCTTAGCAGAAATTTCTTCATAGCCCCCTTATTCAAAATCCTTAGGTGAGAGCAAACACAAGTTGCGCCGTGGAAGATTTAGATTAGATTTGTGGAAAAAATTTTTCTCTGAAAGAGTGGTCAGGCACTGGAATGGCCTGCCAAGGGAGGTGGTTGAGGCACCGTCCCTAGCGCTGTTCAAGAAGCGTTTAGATGAGGTGCTAAGGGATTTGATTTAGTAGCTTGGTGGGTAGGGATAGTGGTGGGAGGATGGTTGGACTATATGATCTTGTAGGTCCTTTCCAACCTGATTAATCTATGAATCAATGGTCATTTTTAGAAGTTAATGGACAAGAAAAGAACCAGGTTACTATAACATGTCACATACGTCACCACAGGGACAATGTTGAAGTTGTATTTGGCATGGAAATATCAATACGGATTTTGGAGCAAAGTTAAAAAAAAATATATATACACTTTCAGCCATGTAACGTCACCAAATGTGGAATTAAGCACATTGCAAAAGTCAGTCTTTAGTTTCGGAGGGGTTCTTTTGCTACTGAAACATGAAAATATCCTCTTTTTTCTTAGTGAGAGATGGACTGGCTGAATTCTAGCTTTGAATATGATCTCCTTGTCCAACTGCTCTAATTTCCTCAAGTAGAATTCTTCAGGGTTAAAAAAATCCTACTTCATCTTCGCAGCTATCTTAGCTTTAAAAACAAAAAACAACTCCTACTTCAAGTTCAACATGAACTTCTTTGTACACGTCCCACACACATTCAGATGGGCAGTTATGCATGTTCATAACCTCAGCAGTTAAAATTTTGTTTAAATATATCCTGGTTCAAGGATTTCCAGAGCAAGCCAAATGTGTTGCCTGCTGTACACAGCCTTAAAAACAAGGTCTGTTTGCATTCGTGTGTCATTAAAGACAATATTGACAAGCTAGTGAAAGGCAGAAGTAGAACAAGGCATCAAACACTTGATAATAATCCAGGGACAATTTCATATTGAGGAAAGAGCTGCTCTGCTCTAAAGAAGCAGAAAAAGAAGTAGAAAACAGCAACAGAAGTTCAAGCAGATGCTAGGGCAAAGGCAGGGGGTGAGATTAGGGAAGAAAGTGAGCTACAGGTTCTGCTTGCTGTCAGCTAACGCCAGCTGAAGGCACAAAGATAATTTTCCCATCCTGGTTTATTTCCCTTTCTTTATGCTTGTGATGCAAGCACATCTTGACTTGATTTTAAACAAAACCTGAACTGCATAAATTCAAGTTCCTCAAATTGTCCTGAGAAAAGAGGGATGAGGATATGAAAACCAAATATTTATACAAGTGTTTTCTTTGGGAGTGTGGAGGTGATTTTGCTACTTTTCTTTCAGTGGACATTACTGCTCTGTACCTCTGTGGGTTAAACCATGACCAGACACAGCCTGAGAAAGAGAGAAGAACCTACGTCCTTTTAACAGTCATTTCAAAGATACCTTCCAGCTAACAACTAGCTGGAGCACAGAGCTGGGCTTGTCTCTCTTCAGCTGGTTGCACACACACAAGGTCTGAGGTGTTATATAAGGAGCACTGTATGATTCTTCAGGGGTTAAGAGACAATGCAGAAAACAGCATGTCGAAAACCTCCCGTGACCCAGGTTTCCCTCTCCCACATCCCACACAACTAATGCTCCAGTGCACCTCAATTCGGTGTCTGGGCCACTAGAGTGCTCCCATCCTGGTATTAAAGCAGGTTTGTGTGACTGCTGAGACCTTGCTCCATCAACCCAACCCACACAGAGACCAGTTCAACACAAATCCAGCTTTCTATGGGAGATCTTAGCATTACAGAAGTAACTTCAGCATTATCAGCGTTATCACTGCCAAGAGACAAATGCTTTCTGCTATTTACCCCTCAAACTCTGGTCAATATTTACAGCGTTGTCCTCAGTGCATTAGCAAAGACATTCACTCACGTTTGCTGTCTGCCAAAAAGCAAGTTAATTTAGCTCAGTGTTCCAATCCAAAGCAGTTTGAGTCATCTACATCTCCAGCTACTGGTGTCCAGACAGACACCACATCCATCCACGCACACATTAAGAAAGATGTAAAAATAGACCATCAGTTCCTCTAGACCTGAAATAACACATCTGATCCCAGGAAAGCAAAAGAACTGAGAGAAATGACCTTGGCCGAGGAGCTACAATGTAGGTTTTCTTAATGCATCCTCAAGTGGTGGTGGCCAAGTCTTCCTGCTGTCCTGGAGCCCATGTCTGGGGAGGGGACACCAGTGATGCCACCTCACCCAGACCTACCTACCAAGGAGCGAGGATCAATTATTCATCAGCTAAAAGGCACACTTCTATTGCAGCAGATGTTTCTCCCAATGTTTGACACTGCCCATTAACTCACCCTTTAATTTTAATTGCTTAACTAATGGCTATAGTCAAGGTTAAATGAGTTTAAATCTTCGTTCTTTTCTTATGCTGCTTAATAAAAAGATACCATCTGACCTAATGAGGAAAAAAAAAGGAAGAAGGAGCTGAAACAAGTATAATCTTTGACAGAATACAAACAAATAACCAGCTAATGCTCCATGATCCCAGCACTCAGACCTCATTTTCACTAAAGCAGAGGAGCGATGGAAAGCTCCTGCATCTGAAGGTGGCTGTTGGGTTGCAAAGCAGGGCAGGACCCCTGCTGCACAAGGGCAGGACATGTCACCTTCCACCTTTCTGAAGCAAACAAGGAGAGGAAGTTCCTGCTCAGCAAAGTAAAAACCATTTGTTTCAAACCAGCTGATTAGGCGGCCTCCAGGCTGAGACCTCAAGTTATGTGAGGAATTAATGTCTACAGGTCAGTGATGTTTGCCCCATGCTTCCTCCTCTAGTATCTGCATCCCATCCGAAGAGCAGAGATGGCAGGACAAACAGGGAAGGAGCTGTGTAAGAAACGCTGGGCTGCAGAACAGGGAACGTCCGTCCCAGCCTTGCTGCTGCGGTCACATCCTTCCAGCTGGTTGCTGTGCTAGCTCTGTACCAGGTGGGAGCATGCAGCTGGTGCTCAGTGTCCTAGAGAGAGAGTAAGCACACCAATTTCTGCAGCATGCGTAGCTGTGCTTTTGCTATCTGCCAAGACAATAAATACCATGCATTTTGTCTCTGCTGCTTGGTACCCCCCAGGAATGAGCAGTGTAGGTGCTGTGAGTGCCACAAGAAGAATGCACTTTTCCCCTCAATGCTGCTCCAGCAGACAGCAGTTGTGACAACCTCACTCCTCAAGACACACAGGGGGAAAACACAAGGACACATCCGGCAGAGGCCACATCACCGAGCAGGAGACTTTCTCTCAGCAGATGCAAGCACAAAGCTGCCTTCAGTGTCAAATCCTTTGATGGAACTCAAGGGTACACTCACAGTGTTTCTACCAAGGTCTGTCTGAAAGGATCTCATTTGACCAATTCAGGTCTGCCCAGAAAAATCATCACAGTTTGAATAGCAGAAGTGAGACAGTGCAGACCAAGCTGCTCCCCAGCCCAGGGAGCAGCAACTCCACCTCACGCTGGACACACGGCCAAGGAAAATATTTTTTTCTCAGCATCCTACCAGAGTAAGGACACGAGGGAAGGAAAGAGGAAGCGGGCAGCAGAATAAGCTATTTTTTTCAACATAGAAGAGAAAAGGAAACATATATCTTTCCTTTATGATTCTATAAAAGGAAGGAAAGAAAGACAGAACTATTAATGTTGGAAAAGACCACTAAAATCATCTAGCTCAACCATCAACACATTACCACCATGCCCACTAACAGTGTCTGTTTTTGCTCCTTATTCAAAAGGTGAGGGATCACAGATGGATGCACACCATACTCCAGGCTGTCCTCACCCTTCGGTACATGTTGGTCTAGGTACTTGTCTGTGTTGTGTGATGAATTTGGAGACTGCCATGTGAATGGGCTCTACACCAGGACTAAAATAGGCAAGAGCCTGACCTCAGCTTGGCCGGTGTGGTTCAAGCTCAGTTCAGACATTACACCCAATCCAGGCCCTAGTACCATGCTCCTTCCCACCAATGCTTTGTGAAAACCCTTTGGTTGCACCATGGAATCATTAAACGCGGGAAGGCCGCTAAGATCATCTAGTCCAACCATCAAACTACACAGTCCCTCACTCAGGTTCCACAAATTCAGTCCGCACTTTGACCAACCAACTACTCACTGCAGTCATGCGTTAGCTGCTGCTATGATCACAACTTGGAGCAGGCCCAGGCCTTGATTTCCACATGGAGAAAGAAAATCATTAAGGAACATCAGCCTGTCCTTTCATAGGATCACAGAATCACCAAGGTTGGAAAAGATCTCCAAGATCATCTAGTCCAACCATTCATCTCTCACCACTATTTCCCACTAAAATATGTTCATCCTTCATCCCAGGAGAAGTTTATTATCAGAGGAGGTGTAGGGCGGCTCACCCCAAAGAATGGTACTCAGGAGAAAATAGCGCAGAGAATGGTATATTTTTGTTAGGCTTATATAGATGGCACACAGACAACTGGTAAGTAAAGAGTGGCTCACCTTTTAGATAGTCAAGGCTCACCAATGACTCCACTGTGGAGGGATCCCCAACAAGTGGTGGTCAAGCCTTAAATGGGGTCTGGGAGAGGTGGAGCCAGACTCCACCCCTTCCAGTCACACAGGTACATTACCTTCACCTGTGCCCCTGTGGCTGACTCAGTGCTCGCCTCAGGTGATCAATCAGTGTTTCAGCCGTGATTCAACAGTTTCCATACAGGAGGACACCCCCTCTTTCCTCCTAAACTTTGCTCCACCGCAACACGGTACCAAGGAGCTGAGAGTTTCTCACCTCCCAGTTCTGCTTGCAGCAGGCACTCCTCTCAACCTCATCCCTTCTTTCCAGCTAAGCAATCACAAAGTGGAACGAGGCTCTCTATTTTAGTTTCTAAACTGAAAAAAAAAAAAAAAAAAAGTTCTTAGGGTTTTTTTTCATGTTTTTTTTTGTGTCTTTTTCCATTTTTTCCCTCCCTGAGCAGGCTCACGAGGACATCCACTCATTTGCTTTTGGCTCCGGCTCAGCGGCGTTCAGTAGTGACAACCATCAATCCTGCCAGACAGCCGCCGGCACAGGCTGCTGGGAGTGGGCGATCTCCATTTTGCAGCTCCACTGCAATGTGCGTGCGGCTCTGGGCGGGCTGGCGGGTGTCCAGGCGCTCGGCATCGCCCTCCTACCCGGAGAGGTGTCTCGACAGAGCGAGGTGCCAAGAGCGCGGTGCCAATCGTGCCCATCCTGCAAACAGAGACAGCAGCACGGCGGGGCTGTGAATCCCATGCATTTCGGTGTCACCAGGTTCGCCGATGAGATTTTTCCACCCACTGTGTGGTTCTGAGTTTAATTCTGTGGATAGCTCAGTGCAGAAAAGGGAAAGGCTGCACGAAGCACTGGCAATTTCAAGGTCCATGCTACCATCTTCACCCTTCGGTGAAGATCAGATTTCTGAGCACAGAACGGAGGATTTCATTCTTTGTTCTTGAACTCATTTTTTCCATCGCAGGGTCCAGTGGAATGTAATCTCTCCAGATGCCAGCACCTCTTAGGAAATTGTAATATAGCAGCTATGCACTCTAAGTGGCTTATTCATACACAGAGACTAGCAATATCCTTGGGGGAACGTTTAGAAACGGTGCGTGGTGATGCGATCCCGTTGTGGGCAGGCTTTCCTTCAGCAGAGGCTCTGTCCCAAAACCACGCTTGTTTTCAAGAGGAGCAGCAGAGCTTGCATTTTGCATTTTCCTCTCAGTTTGTTTAAAGTGTTTTCTTGCTGTTTAAAGCAACCAGCGCTTCCTTCCTGGGAGGGAGGCAATGCTTTTAGGGTTACTGTAAATAATCAGAGCCAGAACAATTGGCTGAGTAAATTATCCTGTCTGCTGACACTAACAGACTCCATCGAGCTACTGGGAACTTCATCAGCTTTTTTTCCCTCTTACTATTATTACAACAAAACAAAGGTTTGCCGAAAGCTTTGCAGCAAACCAAGAGCAGCACCTCGTAGAGAGCAGCCCTGAGGCTGGATCTGCAAAGACCTCACGCAGTGACTCCAAATGAAGGGGTCCATCAAGGAGAGAACCAAAGGGCACAAGGAGCCAACTGGCATATGACGGCGTGACAAAGCCCAAAGGAAACTCCAGTGCTGCCAATGTAACTGCCTGCAACATGCACCAGGAGCTGCTCCTGGGATAGTGACCTGTGGGGCTGGGAAGCCAGGATGGCAGTTTGCAAAGTAAGAAGCTGATGGAGCTGTTGGTGTCCCTGTTCACTGCAGGGGAGTTGGACCTTATGGCCTTTAAAGGTCCCTTCTAATTCAAACGATTCTGTGACTCTATGATTCTAGGCTGACGAAGAGGGGATGGAGGGATATCTGTGGTCCCCAAGCCCATTATATCCCAGGGATGGCATGCAAGAATATGAAAAAGACCTGGAAAGAGGCATAGGTAGGTTTCTTCCATACAGAAAAAAAAAAAAAAAAAAAAGAAAAAAAAAAGATTAGGTCTGCTTCTTACCCAGAAACTAGAGAAGAAACAAGCTGCAAAAAAGCTTTGGTTAGAGTCTTTCCTGTTTGTGCAAAGTAATCTGCTGCTCACGAGGGGACAACCGATGGGTCAGACAAGGGCAAGGATGACACAGAGGTGAAGGGGTGCAGCAGTGAGCCTTGCAGAATGAGGACTCACACTGCGTATATTCAGGAGCTCATCCCTCTCTAAAGAAGAACTGTATTAGCAGGCAGCTCTGCTCAGCAGCTGGATTGTGCCGAGGAAAGGGCAAGTTAACGGTGTTAACATTACCCTTGGATGGAAGCAGCATAAATACAAAATATTTGTTTCTCTGCTACTGTGCAACATCTGTTCTCAATAACTCAGTCATTTTCCTCTCTCCCTCCCTCGGGGTTTCAAAGTACACAAGGAAGTGGGAGCGACTTGCAGGTAGCCCGCTGTGCCCGCCTGAAAGTTGTGCAACACGCAGAGAAGGGCTTTGCAGAGCTGGAGTTTGCCCCAGCAGCACCTACCAGGGCAGAGCTTTGTAGGATACCAGCAGTAGAACAGGTGCCTTGTGAAGAGATATATTTTCAGCAATTTGGTACATTCATACGTGAAAAATCTAGGGGTATGGCAAGCTTAAAGACTTTCATCTAGAAGTCTGAAAATCAAAAAGAATAAGAAGGAAAAAAAAAAAACCAACTTGTAAACCTCCCCACAAATTAAACAGCTTTGGCTGCAGTGCCGAAAGCCAGCAATGCAGTAAGAACACTTGTTCATCTATTTTTCTCCTTTAGCACAATGCAGTTGTAAAAGCAGAGGGAGCCTGTGCCAGGTCATGATGTGGAAAAGGGCTCTCCAAGGGAAACTCCCAGCACTGACATTTGAGCAACAAGGCTTTTGGATATGTCAACTTGAGGCGAGAATTAAGAGATCCAGATATCATGGCTGTGCATGAGATCATCCTGGGGGAAGAATTCAGGTTTTGTAGTTACATTCCTGATACCCTCCTGCATTCCCCTGTGCTCCATCATCTACACAGAGCCACGCTATGCACCCTGAAGGCCAAATGAACAAACGAAAAAAAAACACACACAAAAAGGCACATTTCGAAGAACAATTTTCCAAGATAAATCTCCTAGGTTTCCCGATTCTGAAGGCAGCTGACATTTTTGTTGGGTTTGAAATAAATGAAACAAAGAGCCAGAAGTTTGTATTTGAAGGTGAGCAGTAAGGTGTTGCAAAAAAAACTTGCCAGCATGCAACTGGAGGCACAGCAAAACACCTCAAGGAAGCTGCTGCACTCACATTGCACTTCAGAGCCGCATTCAGTAAGTTTGGCACCTTTTGATGTTTGCAAATACTGTAGAACAAAGCGCTGTCTGATCTCATAAATTCTAGTTTTACAAGAAGGCTTAAAAAAATTGAGCTCCCCCCCCTTGAAGAAATGACAGGTGACTTTCGCTGTTGAAACTGTCAGGCTTTTTAGCTACCCAGGGGAGTGGTGGGGTCACTGCCCCTGAAGTTTTCAAGGACCATGGAGATGTGGCACTGAGGGAACATGGTCAGTGGGCATGGTGGGGTAGATTGGGGTTGATCTGGATGATGTTAGAGGTCTTTTCCAACCTTTACGATTCTATGTTTCTATGATTAATTTTAGAGATAAGAAGAGATTTGGATTCTGCTGATTGTGAGCAGCACTGCAGCGCCTCTGCCCTGCTCACTGCTATGGTGGTTCTCCATTCCTACGAACACCAGGAGCAATACAAAGCAACACCTTTACTTACATTTTAGAGTAAGACCATGCCCAGAGGCTTGTACCTTGCTCCAGAAAACAACCATCTTTTCTGCATTCAAGTCTGCAAACCCAGATTGCCACCTCCCCAAAACTATCTTGGCTCCTGCAGGTTGTATCTGGGCAATAAAGACCTAGGCTGGGATCCCAAACCCCAGTAGGCTGCAAGGGGCCTAAAACTCCACCACCTCCCAACCAGCATAATGGCTAGAGTGAAATTCAACCTCCAGATGAACCCAAGCTTGAGCAAACTCTCCTCGCTCCCGCAGAGCCATGGAGCGTAAAGTTTGTCTCCTAGGTGTAGGCATCAGGAAACAAAACACACCCTAGTGGGACCAGCGGGGAGCGGGGAACACTGCTTGGCCTTCCCCTTGGCCTCGATCTGGCTCACTATGACCAGAGCCCAACTGGGCCCTTCCCTGTCCTACATCTATTGCCTCAATGGCCCATCTCTCATGTCCTGGGGTTGCCTGTATCTTTATTGGCCATGTCATTAGGCATTTGGAGGGCTTTAGAATAAGCTTGTTCTGCACTTTGGTGTATTTCCCCAAGACTCTACATCCATGTCTGGTTTGTGAGTTTAGTGATCTCACCACACAAGCCCACCTTCACAGCTTGACCTTCACACTGCCAGCAGAGCCTAAATGAAAGACAAAAGCATAAGAGCATGCACTGTCTGTCAGAAATCACAGGGAGAAACAAGCTCTCCAGGCTAAGGGACAGGCAGACACCTCTATAGATAGCATGATGAGCTGAACCAGCCCTGAACAGGGGTGGGAGGACAGAGCAGATGCCCAGAAAGGGCTCTTCCAGCCCTCTCCCAAAGCAGCAGTGTGAATAGCTTCGCTTACAAAACAGCTGAAGAAGAAAAGCTGTTTGCCACGTAAAAGGAT
This sequence comes from Oreortyx pictus, assembly GCA_036925125.1. Taxonomy (NCBI): domain Eukaryota; kingdom Metazoa; phylum Chordata; class Aves; order Galliformes; family Odontophoridae; genus Oreortyx; species Oreortyx pictus. The sequence continues at coordinate 51,108,905 of JAUPFR010000006.1, read as the reverse complement.
CACTAAAGAAATGATTAAAAAGAAATCATCATCTTCCAACAGCTGACTAGACATTAGAAGGGTTGAAATCCCAGCCTTTGCAACTAATAAATAACTAATAAATAATAACTAATAATAAAAAGTTTCTGCTCCTCCAAATGTCTGTGGCCTGATTGTAAAATAAACATTCTTTCTGCTACATGAAAAATGTAGATGCCCATTCCCATTCCTTGCTCAGCGTTTGTTGCCATAACCTATAGCACAGATGTGATGGGTTTTTGAACACAAGATGTATTATGTTTCCTGCCAGAGGCTCAAATCCATACAGGTTTCAAAACACCTTGCCAGGCAGTTACCTTTTGTACTGACTCAGGATTTGCTGGCAGCTGCTGCCAGACACTGGTGTGGGTCTCACCTACAGGCTGGGAAGTCAGCCCCACTAATATTCATTTGTCATCTTCATGATCAACCTCCCCCCACCCCAGAGCAAAAGTCAAGCGACTGTCCAGAACCCATCCCAAGTAAATTCTGGATCTGTGCTATCCAACAGGGAATTAGGATTATCCATTCTCCCTCCTGCAAGCATGTTTGGAGTCCATACTCACATTGCATTCGTCCTGCAAAATCCTGCTGGATTGGAGCTGCTTTATTGCCCCAGAGGGGAAACTCAGTGCCTTATTTCCTCCAACTTGCACACCGAGCATCATGATGCTCCCGTTCCCAGCCTGAGCTCCCTCAGTGTGACCTTGGGGAGGGATGACAGCCCTGTCTGGCTGCTACCTCACGCCAGCCAGGACGCCCAGTGCCTGCCAAGCACCGGGCAGACACCGCAGCAAACTGTGGCACAGCTTCTTCCTGAGCACAGCTCGAGCCAAAATGGTCATTTGATAATTAACCACTTGGCCTGAGCCAGGCAAGGCACAACTAGGGACACAGAGTGCACTCAGTGGGGAGGCTGCAACTTGCACACCATCCATGGGGCATGTGGGATGGGGCCGGGGTCTGACCCCAGCCTCGCTCACAGCCACAGCAGCAGATGTGCTAGGCTTCCCCACAGCCTCCCCCTTGCCTGGCAGATGCTGGCCTCACTGGGAAAGCACTAAATGGATTCTGCTGAATCACTGCAGCAGATGGTTCCTAACACCACCTGGATAGCTCAGGAAAAAAAGGAAAGATAAGGAAGGTTGGGGAACAGAGAGCACCTAACATGTGGGCTAAACCATCCTGAGTGAGGAGTAACCCGCGAGTAAGGGTGCAATCTGAACTGATGCTTTCTCCAAATCCCTGTGTTAGTAAATCCAGTATCATCCCTTTCCCAGTGATGTTGTCCTAAGCTTTACATAAAACACATTGCTCCAAACCCACTTGGGAAAAGCCTCTGCCTCCAGGGCTTCTTGAGAGGGCTTAAGGAGGTGGATTGGGAGCTCAGGAAGGGGAACTGGGGCCAACACTGCTAGCATTAAACCATGGGGCTGAAGGGGACAGGGAACTGACCTCCCACAAGGCACAAGGGAAGGCAGCACCACTGCCTCAGTGCACGTACAAGACCCTGTATTCATCCACAGTAATAGGTTTTTATTTTTAAAGCCAGGTTGGCAACTACTTTCATTTTCTGCAACAGCTCCTCCTGAAAGGGCACAGGAGCCAGCTGTGAACAGAAGCGTGCAGCTGTGTGAGGGAGCATAACAAACAGGAAACAGGTAACAATAACCAAATTGTTCACTCTTTCTCCTCCTGTTAAACAGCGCTAATGATTTTATTTATTTCTTTAATTGGGATGAAAAGAGCCAGTCAGGAAGAGAGAGGTACACAGAGGCGCAAGTTTGGAAACTGCCCTACATCCTTCTGCAGCCACTGTCCCCACCTCAGCTGCACGCACGGGCAGCAGAGCAGCAGCCCTTAGACACGCCGTGGTGAAAGACAGCTCACTGTGTGCAAAGTTGCTCAATCCACAGCACTTCCAGACGAGTCCTCCCCAGCACCAAACAGCAGGTTATTTGAGACAAAATGTTCCCCAAGCAGGTCACTATGTGCACAGTTCCTCCTCCTCTCCTCCTCCCAGGGCAAGGCATTTTCACACACCAACCACGCCGTACTCCATTTCACTTGAGCCCAGCTTTGTCCTACATAGGCTGTTTTGCTGGGTCACACCTGCCATTGATTTCCTCAGATAACAGCTGCTGCTTCACATCCTGCTATGCACATACCTCAGCAAAAAGGCATAGAAAAACACTCAAAGGCAACTGAAGCTCAGGATGGCACAATGACAGCCATAGAAGCTGGACAGCAGAGGTGCCACCACTAAGCTGGGCAAGAGATCATACACTCCCCAACCCCAACTGTTTCTCATGGATGCTCCCCTGATCTCTGGCCTGGAGTCTCAGTTCACCTGATAGGTATCCTTCACAAGGTAGGATGCAACAGCACTAGGGAACCTCACCTGGTCATATCTCCATGGGCCAGCATGAATTTTCTGCGGTGTCTGGGATCTAATCTACGCCCCATTGTCCAAGCTAGGGAAGAGCTGGCACTCAGTGGCATTCAGATGTATAACAGCACTTAATGACACACAGCCACAGTCACTGCTATGCAGACCCAAGGCCAGATCACCTCTGGAAATCACTTGAAAACGGAAACTAAAAGTAAGTGAAAACACCTCATAAAACTCACCTCAAAAAGTAGCGAGCTTTGCAAGAGCAGCAGGGACCCACTTTGCCAGCACCTTGCTGGATTGACTCTTAACAACCTATGGAGCCCATAATGGATTTCAGTCCTGGAGGACATCTGCCCTCACAACCCAGCATGGCTAGGACAGATATCCCTTCAGGTTGGACAGCAGGAAACATTTCTTCTCTGAAAAGGAGTGATAAGACACTGGTATAGGGTGCTCATGGTGGTGGTGATGGATTCATCATCCCTATAGGTGTTAAACAACTGTGGAAATGTGGCGCTGAGGGACACAGTGAGGGTGGGCTGGGGTTGGACTGAGTGATCTTAATGGTCTTTTCCAGCCTTAATGATTCTGTGCCATCACCCCCGGCTCATAATGAAGGGCAGCAGCACTCCCTGTGTACCTGCAAGCCAGGAACCTGTGCCTGGAGACATCTGAAGGCTCCTTTCGCCCCTCCACACGCACACAGACCATCCAGCATCCACTCAGCAGCTGGGTTTCTTCTTTCACATTCTGCAGATTTAATTACGTTATCAGGATGACAGACATCAGGATCTGGAGTGCCAGAATTCACATTAGCTATTGATATCAACAACCAAAAAAAGAAAAGAAAAGAAAAAAGAAAAAAAAAAAGGGCACAGCATGCCCATACCAGCATAGACGTGGGCTGCTCCTCTCAGTCTATGCAGTTATTTATAGCTGTCCATCTCCCAGGAGGAGCTCTTTTTGCTTCTTCTCCCACCCACCCCCAGCCACCCTCTTCCCCCCCCCCCCCCCCCCCCCCCAAGGAAAGCATGCTGCCTCTCTAGCGCAGCACAGCACTCAAATTTGAGCAGGGTGAGTTACACCTCCTTCCACTAACTGAAAGAACGTGCCACAGACAAAGCAGCTGCAGGGAGATTTCTACCCCCCCCCTCCCTCCCCCCCAAAGCAGAACTACAAACTTGAAAGTGTTTCTAAGATTTTGCCTCAGAACCAGGTGCTGCAGGAACTACGCACATCTCTGCTCTCTCTATGGATGAGGATGGACGCACAGGCTGCACCAAGAATGATTAAGTGCAGAAAATATTCCTGTTTCGATAGCATTGCAGGGAAGCAACTTCCTGACAGCAGGAGGGCAGAGAGCTGAGCCTCCACACCAGCACGACCTCTCATTTGCCCTTCCCTTAAGGGAGCACCATCCCAAAGCAGCCTGAATCCAGCAGAGCCCTTTGCCTCGCAAGAATTAAGCAATAAAAGGCGTAATACAGGTGCAAAACCACCCCAAACAGCAGCTGGTGCACACAGCTCGTGCCTTGCTCCTCCCAACCCCAGCTCCTGCTGAAGCCAAACAGCTGCAGGACAGTAAAAGCTGGGGCAGACTTCAGCTCTTCCACCAAGGTTTTGGTGCCCACACCATCCATGTCAGCTCAGTCAGGATCTAGCCACACACAGCACTCTGCACATCTACCATTCCCACCAACACTAAAAATGAATAAATAAAAAGCATCGACTTCAGTGGGCGATGTTGGTGGCAGGTGGACTAGGCGATCTTAGAGGTCTTTCCCAGCTGTAATTGTGTCTACAACAAACAAAATAAAAGCAGCACCACCACCTGTACATCACAAGAACTACCCCAACCACCCTCCCCTTCCGCTGAAGCGGGAGGAGGAGGCTCAAGTTTACAACTCTAGCACATTTTATTTCGTGGAAATTTGTAAAGACAACAATCCTAGTCACGATTGTCACATTGTACAGCACATACCAATACAGTTGCAAACAGAACTCTACGCAAAACTAAGCGCTAACAACAGCTGAAATCACTCTTCCTGCGATTGTCGGATCTAGGCTAACAGCACGGTGCTAACACTGAGGGAAAAATAGCTCACTATAAAACAGTGATAGAATGCTTTTATAAAATATACTCCATTGCAATAGCTTTTTCTACATCCTGTATACTATAAAACTCTCCCACAAAAAAAATTAGTGTCTTTAAATATACATATTTAACCTGAACTGCACCAAAGATTAAAAACAATTAAAAATATCCTTTTGTGTGTGTGTGTGAGAGTTATTTCTTTCTGCCGTTGTTATTTTTACATCAACTTCACAGTATTTGTTTGCAGTAGAAGACAAATCCAGTGTTTAAAATGCAGCACAGCACCGTCCCCTACTGAGACGGCGACTGCCCCACAGTGAAAGAGTTCCTGCAAAGATGAGCCCGAGTGTGCAATGGTTTGAGTACTTCTCTGTAGAGCCACGAACCCCTGGGAAAACACGCACAGAGCTATTGCAGCTTGTAAGTCAGAGACACACACACAGAGAGCCAAAAAAAAAAAAGTCACCTTAAGAACAAAAATAAGTGCAAACATCTTTACTTTAGAAATTCAAGCTATGACGAGTGGGAACACAAATACCAGACTATGAGAACAGCTTGTTTGTGATGGAGGAAAGAATGAGAAAAGTCTTTTTTTTTTTTCCTTTTAAAAAACTTCTGCCCTGTGTTTACTGCAGTACAGAGTACTCTCATAGCATCAGTTTAATGAGTTATTCCTATACTAATGTCAGACACAAACCCGGTTCAACCTTTCCCTGCTCCATACGCTAAGGATGTCTTATGGCACATCCTATTTTATGTTCTTAGAAGAAAAAAAAAAAAAAGAAACAACCAACAGAAAACCCAACAAACTGAAGACTGAAAGGCAAAAAGCGTAACAAGAATGCAAAATTAAGATTTCCAGCTTCAGTAATGCTGACTCTACATTAACTGCTCACATGTCGCTCAACATGCAAAAACCATCGTCATTAAATTTAAAGTGTAAAGTAACTAGTTCTGAAATAGATTAACAGTAACAATACCACTTCAAAAAAAAAAAAAAGCTAATAAATACTATATCAAGTATCTTCAGGAGAAAAAAATAACTTAATTTTAGTAGAAAGAAAAAAAATAACTTAATTTTAGTAGATTTTGTTCAGTGCTATTTCCAATCACAGCAACAAAAGGAGAAAAAAAAATAGAAAAAACTGATTAAGTAGAATAAGACCACGGTACCAAAGACAGTTAAGTTCAAGATAAAGTACTCTCCCACGACTTCCATATGTAACAGGTTCAGCAAAAATATTTTACAGTTGAGAAATCAGACTGAAAACAAAACCCCAAACTATAAATAGAAGCAAAATTTCACATTACACGTACATTCATAGTTCAAGAGATGAATGGGAGGAGGCTGTAGCAAGTATATCTCCATATATATTTTTTTCTTAAAAAGGGAAGTACGTACTTATAAAAAAATAATAAAAATCAATCCCATATTATTCATGTAGGTAGTGCTCAGGTTTTGGACCAGAGGGGGAAGGCTTTAGGCAAATCTTTCTTTACAAGGTGAAATACAGTATTTTAAGCACAACTTAAAAGAAATAAAAATAAACTCAGTGCTTCATGTTCATTTAAAAATAAACTTATGTTTCACAAAACAGTTCCAGGAGCGTCAGGAAAATTGGTGAAGAGTGGTAACAGAGATCAGCTGTTAGAACCCTCAGATGCCATTGCTGTATCTCAGCCCCACACACACGTACCTCCAATGGAGAACTTGATGGGGTGGGAATCATTTGACATTTACCAACACGCACAGCCAAAAGGATGCCCTACCAGGCAAGGCATTGAATTGTGTTTGGAGTAACGCTAGTTGTGGTCATAGGCAGCCTCAGCTTGCAGAAATCTAAAATAATAAAAATAAAAATAAAACCCCAAATCCAAAAACCTCCCCTGGAAAGGTGGTGAGTGGCTGGGCGTGATGGGGGAGAGCTGGGCCGTGCCTCCCTCCAGCGGTTTCCCTTCATTCCACCCTCAGGGATTGCACAGAACTGGGTCCAGAGGGATCACCAACTTCATAAAAAATAAAAATAAATTAAATCCTGAGCCACTGATCCGAGGAAGGCACCAGGGCACCTCTTGCCTCCGGGAGCAGCACCAGGCCAAAGTGTTTCCCACAACATCAGTCCCTGTGTGCCAACACAGGGATGAAAACAGCCAAGGACCACGTGGGTCTGCACCCACCGGGGCTGCAGAGCCCTCTTGGCCACAGAGCAGGTCCATAGGTGAGGCGGGAGGGAAATAAGTCAGGCCTGGAGGCAAACCTTCACATTCAAATTGTAGGACTGATTGCAGAGCTATTCCAACATAATAATTTCAAAAAGTGACCAGTACCTAAGGTGTACCCAGGAATTCTAGCTCCCCTTCACCTTCTGGGCCAGCTTAGGGCCTCTTCCAGCACCATGAGGCCGCGGCCAGCAACTATGAGATGCGCACAGAGAACTTCCTCTGCACTGAAATGTACTGAAATCATCGCTCATCTCTCCGATTTTCTTTCAGGGCAACATGCAGATGGATCAGGGGAGCTTAATGGGACCCAAGCACTTCTCAGGAACTTAACAATCAATCCTTCTCCCAACTTAAAATATAATAAATAAATAGAACCTCCCTGACCACGAAGCGAGTACTTCCAGCACGAGAACGGACACTGAAGAATTACTGAGATTGTTTCACATTAATAATGGAACGTGGGTGCGGACAGGAAGATCTGAGGGGCAGAGAGGGGACAGGGGCAGGGCGGGATTGCATTGAAAGGCCTCTGGAGTGTGTACCTCTGCATCTTTTAAAGATCAAATACCTGAAAAGTGAATATCACCAAAATAAAAGGGGGGAAAAAAAGAAAAGAATAAATTCAAATGCTGCCTTTTTTCCTGCTTTGTTTTAAGAAGGGTTGGGGGGGGGGGGGGGGGGGGGGGTAGGGAGGGGGGGGAATAATAAGAACCCCGTGTCTCAAACGACCAAAGACTTGACAAGGCCACAATGGAACTTGCGGATGTGTCTGTACAGATCCCCCGACTGCGTGAAGCGTCTCTCGCACCACTTGCAGCCGTGGGGCTTCTCGCGGGTGTGCACGACCGCGTGGCGGCTCAGGTTGTGCGAGTACTGGAAGCTCTTCCCGCACTGCCCGCAGGTGTAGGGCTTCTCGCCCGAGTGCGTCCGCTCGTGCCGCTTCAGGGTGTACATGCAGGAAAAAGTCTTCCCGCAGAGGGTGCAGGTGGGCACCGCGCCGTCGGGGGAGAGGCGGCTGCGCGCGCCGTCCTTGTCGCGGAAGTGGGAGCTGAGGTGCAGCTGTAGGACGTGCGGGCTGGGGAACACCTTGCTGCACAGCGGGCAGATGCAGATGTGCCCCGGGGGCACCAGCACGCCCGCCGTGATGTCCGCAGGGTCCATGTCGTCCTCGCTCTCCTCTCGCTCGTGGTCTAGGTCCTCCTCCCGGGCGTGAGAGCTGCCATTCCCCGCGAACATGTGTCCTAACCCTGTCACCAGGCTCTTGGCCGAGTTCCCAAAATGCTGACTCTCCGGACTGCCGGCTTCGCCGTCCTCCCGCTCTGACAGCGACTCTTGTTCATCCTTCACCGGCGGCTCGGTGCCCTGCTGCTGGCTGTCGGAAGCCAGCTGTCCGAAGGCATAGGAGGGCTGCAAGGAATCTCTCCCCAGCACAGGCTTGAAAGACAAATCCAGCGCACAGTCGGCCTCGCTCAGCACCGGGGGACGGCTGGCGGACCTTTGGGACAAAGGTCCCGAACAACTATTGACATTCGCCTTTGTTTTTCCAGCTGCCGCCGTGCAGGGCTCTGCCTCAGCCGGGCTGAGGCTGGGGGTGCTGCAGGGCCAGGCAGGGTGGGAGCCCACCTTCTCCTTGCCCACAGCTCGCTCGTATTCCGATTTCGCTTTGCTCCCCGGCTCAAACTCATCGAGAAAACGCTCCGCTTTGTCCAGCGCGGCCGCCTCGTCGCCCGGCCTCTCCTCCGAGCCCAATTCTTTATCTTTCAACTTGCCCTTGCAGACTTTCACAATGTCATACATGTGGAGGTAGCTGGCGGCGGCCAGCACATCTTCCACCGGGAGGCTGTGGAACTCCAGCTTCCCCTCGTACATGAATTCGAGCAGCAGGCTGAAGGCAGGGGCCGTGACAATGTCACTGTTCAGATGCACAATATCCCTTTTGTCTAACTGGTCCCTGTAGAAAAGATGGAAGTACATGCTGCAAGAGGCGAGGACGGCTCTGTGCGCTCGGAACTGAGCTTCTCCAACCAACACAGTACAGTCACACAGGAAGCCCTGGTGACGCTGCTGACTCAGACACTGCAGCAACTGGCGGCTATGGTCTGGAAACTCCATTCTTCCTTCATAACCTGTTCAAAACAGGAAAAACTTGAATGCTACTGTAAACTAAAGCCTCCTAGCAGCAGGAGCAAACAGATCGGCTTTGGGGTAACGCAAGGCGAAAGGAGAGCCGCGGAGATAGCGTTTGCTGTTAATTGGGTGTCATGGTTTTTATTAAAGGGGGGAGCAGGTGGGGAGGGAGGGATAAGAAGGGAAAAGGGAAAAAAAAAAAAAAAAAGGAGAAGACAGCACAACAGCTCCTCATCCCCTCGCACCTGCTCCGAACAGGAAAAACTTGATTGGAAGTAAACAAAAGCAACCAAAAGCAGCAGCCCCTCCACCTTTGTTTCTCCCACTTGATAAAATTAAGAGGAAAACACGGGAAGGAGGAAAAAAAAAAAAAAACCGATAAAAAATAAAATAACCGCCGAACTCCGCGGCTCTTCGCGGGCAGGCAGCTCGGGGCATCCCCCGACACAGCCCATCCCGGTCCCGCACACAGCCCCCACGTAAACTTTCTCCCCCGTCGTCACGCACCGACCCACAACACAACCCCGCGGGCGGCATTCCCGGCACGGGGCGCGGGGCGGGCAGAGCGGCGGCACGAACCCGAGCTCCGCGTGCGGGAAATCAGGAGCGAAAAAAGGGGGGAAAAAAAAAAATAATAATAAAATTAAAAAAGGAAAAAGGGAAAAAAAAAGTTTTCCTTGAAGTTATTACAAGCCGAAGGAGGGGGGTGGGGGGGGGGGGGGGAATAAGCGGCGGGAGGAGGGCAGGGCCGGGTGCGGTGCCCGCCGGGCTCTTACCTTCCCGGGGTGCGGAGCCGGAGCCGTGCGGGAGGAGCGCGGAGCGGTGCGGGTGCGAGCGCGGCGCGGCGGGAGGGAGGCAGGCGGGCGGAGGGAAAGGAGGAGTGCTCGGTTTGCTAATTACACCGCAAGCTGGAGAGTCAGCTGCTCTGACTTCACTGCGATGGAAATGCTACCTCCAGCTGTGCGCCTTTTAATGCCATATGTTACTCCAAATCTCGCTACCAGCCAACCACAGCTTGCTGCCTTTTAAAGTTCCAGCAGCCCCATTTATAGCCCGCGATTAAATCCCACAAACTTGCCCCGAGCCCGCCCCCACGACCCCCCCCTCCCTCCCCCCCCCCCCCCAACCTCCAACCCCTCCCGCCGCAAGCTCGCTCCCCGCACCACCGCGGTGACCTTCGCCGGAGCGAGCGGCGGCGGCGGCGGCGGCGGCGAGGGGGGGGGGGGGGGGGCACCGCGGAGCCGCTTTTCGGCCACCCCCCCCCCCCCACACACACACCTTTCCTCCTCTCCTTTTTCTCCGCAACTTTGCGGAGCTCTGTCTCCCGTGGGCCGCGGGGCTCGGCCGCCCCGTACTCACCGTGGGGCGGCGGCGGTGCTGGGCGGCCGCATGTGCGCGGTGCGCGGCGCTCCGCGGGCGCGGCGCGGGGCTGGCGGAGCTGCGGAGCAGGTTGTTCGCCGGCCGCTCTCGCGATACTTTCCCTCCGAGCCGCGGGTGCGAGTGAGTGCGAGTGTGTGTGTGTGTGTGTGTGTGTGTGTGTGTGTGTGTGCGTGTGTCCCCGGCTGGTGCACACAATAGCCCCCGCCGGCCCGGCCAGCCCCGGTGCGTGCTGCCGGCTGCTCCCTCCTCCTCCTCTTTCTCCTCCTCCTCCTCCTCCTCCCTTCCTCCCCGCCCGGCCGCGGCGTTGGCCGTCCCGCTCCCAACTCCGGCTCAGCCCCGCGGAGCTGAGCGCCGTGGGAGCGCTCCCCGGCGTTATCCCGAGGTGCTGCCGAGTGCCACGTGCCCACGGGGCTCGGGCTGCTTTTCTTTCTTAATTATCGTGATTTGGTTTTTTTTTTTTTTTTTTTTTTTTTTTGTTTTTCCTCCGGATAGCCTTTCCGATCCTTAATTTGAAGTCGAAATTTGAATTAGCCGTAACCCCATCAGAAGTGAGAGCCTTCGGTGCGAGATAAAGTGCCCACCGCCCTTGGGTGCGCTGCTCAGAGCTGGAGAGGGGCCGAGGGATGCCGGATCCCAGTGTGAACAGCGGAGGTAGCTCGGAGTACAGTAGATCTGCAGGTCTGGCTTGCGTTTTGTTCATTGCTGCTATTTTGTACGTTAGGTTTCTGCTGTGCTTGCAAATAGAAGGGATGAGTTTGGCGATGCTGCTGGGCCGGGTGAGCAGAGCCCTGCTGTGAGCTCCGAGTGGCTCCCAACAGGTAGTGCTGGGAGCACGCTGCTCTCTCTTGTCCAGACTGCAAGATCGAGGGTAAAAACTTTTAAATTGCACGTCATTTCCAATGCACAGGGCTAGCATTAGCACCTTCGGGCATCAAGTTTATCAACTGGCATATTTGTTACTAATTTAATCCAGCTCTTTGCTGAAGGCTCTCTGTCACAGTGGTCAGTGACTGTTTTGCCACTTTTCCCTCAGCCATTGAATTGGGTTGGCAGTGAGTACCAGGCTATTTGGAGTGTCTTTAGGGACCGCATCATCCCAAAGCTCTGCATAACGTAATGCCGTTATCCGTAGTGCTCAAACTGGGAAACCCCAATCCAGAAAGGGGAGGCACCCACTCCAGTGGACAAATTCAAGGGGCTGGGGCTACATCCACTGCTGTTTGGCACAGCTGAGGGCTTTAAAAAGAAAACAAATGAGGATTTGATTCCTGCTTGGCTTCCATAAGCTAGGAATCACAGGTTCATAGAATATCCCAAGTTGAAAGGGACCTGCAAGGAGTCCAAGCCCTGGCTGCACGCAGCATTACCCAAATCCAAGCCTTATGTATGAAAGCAGTGTTCCAGTCCTCCCTGAGCTCCAGCAGCTCAGGGCTGTACCCACTGCCCTGGGCAACCTGTTCCATGCCCATAACCCTCTGGTGCAGACCCTGTCCCTACCTCCCAGCTGCCCCTCCCCTGTTGCAGCTCCGTGCTGTTCCCCCAGGTCCTATTGCTGTCGCAGAGAGCAGAGCTCACCACTGCCCCTCTGTTCCCTATGAGGAGCTGTTGATCAATCATCCTGCCCTCATCCCCCTCAGCTCTGGGCTGAGCAAACCAAATAATTGTCTGCAATCTGACAGTACTTTATTTTTAGTAAACTCGTGACGATTTCACAGTAAACCTGTGGTTGGTACCCAGGTTGAAATGCCATGCCATACACCTGTGCCTGTTCCTTCTTAGCGCTCGCTCTGCACGATGCTGGCTTGCTTTCCAGGGCCTCCCGAGCCCTGCGCTCACCTTCATGCCGGGCAGCAGCAGACACACAATGCAGGTGTTGTGCTGATTTACCTGCGCCCGTATAAAATACTGGTAGTACAACTTGCTAGTGTAAACAGGCCCAGAGCGATTACTCGGGGCAAGGCAACAGGAAGAACTGCCCCAGAAGCTTTATTCTGTGAGCTGCTCCGTTCTGAAAGCCTTCGTGAAAGCGCGAAGTCGCAAGCAAGCGATCTGCGACCATATCATACCATACAGAACAGGCTCTGTTTTCTGCCTTAACCCGAGAGGAAGGAGCTGTCTGACCCTCATATCCTGTAGGGAACGCTGGGACCAGGGCCCGAGCTAGGGGGCATCACCACCATCCCATTGCCAGATGTGGGGATGGCTGCGTGGCATGGGGACTGATGGAGAATGCTGGGAGCTGACGTATTGGGCACCCTCCATGCCACGTGCATTCCTGGGCTCTGCTAAAACCCTTCTGTAGTTTTAGGGCAGAGTGGAAACTTGGCCGTAATGGCACGGCTTTCCTTTGCCAGCCCCAGTCCCTGTTCTGTATGTTGCCAAAGCCCACAGAAATTAGTAGAAAACCAACTGGATTGGGTCCATGGAGCCCAAGGACTTGCTTCCATTCCTTCCCCTTTGATCCCAGGAGAGAGCATGTTTACCTAGTGGGGCCTCTCCGTCCCTCTTTGCAGGCCAAATGCAGAAGTGGTAGCAACAGGTTTTTCACGCGCTTTAATCGTTTTCTTTCTCACCTAATTGGGTAGCAGCCTCTTTGTGTTTGTTTCTACATGATTTCCGTGCTTTTATGTTTTCTTTTTTTCAGCATGGCATCTCCTTTGTGGGAGTCTAGTCACATTTCAGAGGGAGAGGCAGGAACTGTGTAACACTGCAGGCAGCGGAGATGTTTCAAATGTACTGGTCGCAGCAAGGTTGATTTGCAGAAGTTCTTCCCAACTTTTCCAAGTGTTGACTTGTCCCATGCAGACAGCAGCAGGCATTAGAAGGATCAAATGCTCCATCTCATCCTCTGAAAACCCCATGGTTTAAGAGAAGGTGCTGCCATTGGCGTCTATGTATTTTCCCCACATTTGCAGTCTGTTCCAGCACATACCTGCAGTCAGAATCAAAGTCAGCTTTCAGGGGTTGCCCAGTTTACCTCCAGGCCATAGAAAAGCAGGGTGAACTTTCCCAAAGTCCCATCCTAGCACATTCTGTGGGACTCAAGGAAGCATTAACACGCACTATTGCTATTCCAGACATTAATCAGAATACATATTTCAGACATCCTTCTGAGCAGTGTGCTTATGTAGATCCTATTAGCTTTATGGCTGTCCTGCTGATTTGTCCCTGATAAAAAGACCCCGTGTGCACCAGATTGCAGGGCCTTATGTCTCCACTGTCAAACCATCCTACAGAATCCATAGACTCCTGTTAGCCTTATCCTGCATAGATCAGTCACATATTAATTCGTGTCTTCTGTAACATCAGTAAGGACAGGCCAACCTAGGAAAGGCATTAGGGGTGCAACAGGCCCTGCAGCCTCTGAGCCACCAGGCAGTTCTCATCACACCTGCACTGCATCTCCAGCAGCAGCAGCTGGGAGAAAGCTTCCTCCTCTTTATTCGTCCTTCTCAGTTTCACTCTGCTTGCCGAACCCTCAGCTTCTGCTTGGTCTTGTTACAGTCTGCCGTGTTTTGGATTTCTAGAAAGTGTAAATAAAGGTACTTTTTCAGCCTGTAAAAATGTTGTTTTGTTTTGTTGTACAAGGTTTGTACAGGTTGAGGAAATATGTGTGGTATTGATAAGGCACGATGTCCTCTTTGGAGGTTTTTTCCCTTTCTCCCTTGCTAATCACCCTGGAAGCCATATTTCAGTGTTGCTCTGGTTTGCTTGCTTACATTCAGAATCTAATATACGTTTACTTTGGAATTATCTAATACAATTAAGCAACTTACTTCCTTTTTGATATTTGCTTTATTTATTTATCCATCCATCAATCCCCAGGAAGCAAAACCAGGAGCCCGTGTTATAAATTAACAGGTGGATGGAAGCTTGTAGCAGGATATATAGAGGGTGACAATGAGAGGCTGTAAATAACAGCAGATTGTAAGAGACAAAATTGGTGTCTGCTTTGGGACCAGGCATAAAATTTACCAGGCCCAGGCAAAACTCTTTAAATCAGCAGCTGATATGTTCTCAGATAAGCTAAGCAGCACTGCAGTGTCCAGCGTAGAGTTACAAATGTCGTGCTAAAGGAGAAGTTCTTAATTGGTGTTGCTCTGTTTGTAGGAAAATAGTACTCTTTGTTAACAATGCGCTTTATTTTAGTAATTCCCAGAAGAAAGCAGAGCTAAATATTGCAGACATGTTTTGCTATGTTGGAACTGGGAAATCTCACAATGGAAACACTTGCTAAGCAAAAATATAACCTAGAATAAAAGGCCCAGTACAAGTGGTGTTTGGGTGCCAGCTGAGCAGCAGTTCCTTGGAAAATGCTTTGTCCCAGGGTAAAACAACCTCACTTCCAGCTGTATCAGACCAGGCTATGCAAATACAAACAAGTGTCAGCACTGCAGATACAAGTTAAACAAAACAAACAAACATACATACATCTCACTTGTCTCCATTTCACATCCTAAAACCTTCACTCGTGCCCTCCAGAGCTCACCGTGATTACTACAACCTCTTAGTTGTTGGCCTTAGTGATGCCCATTTCCAGCTTCCCTAAGCCATGCAGGATGGCTGCAGGAATTAGCTCTGCTATTTCTTTATCCTTTTAATCAAGTTCTGAATCACAACCCAACTCCTTGCTCCCACCTTCAAGACCTTCTGCATTTGGAGCACTTAACAGTGGCATCGTCTCCTAGCCCCCTTCCCCACTCACCCCAGACATTCTCCCACACCCTTGTGTCATTTTTAAGCTGTCCATTGGGTTGTCCTTTGCTCAAGGATCCATGCTTCTTCTATTAAAATTTCTATTTTGTCTCTAAATACATATACTACCAGTTTTAAAATGTAATAACCTTCTTCAGGATGGGCATCTCCCTCACCACATCAGCTTCTGCTTGCCCTCATTCTCCCTAATCTGGTCAGAGGAGTTGAGATGAGGATTTGGGAAGAAACAGCATTGGATGAGAAGGATTTTGCAGGGGCAATGGGAGCTGTGTGCAGAAGGAAGCTGGGTTCAGTGTGCTCCCAGACTTACGCTCATCTCCCTTGAGAGCCTGGGTCCAGACTGGGCTATGAGTGGAGAACTGGGGGCTGTAAATGGAGAGAACAAGGCTGACCATTTTCCTAGTTGAAAAGAGCTGCTTTTGTTTTATGGTAGCTTATGGTGGTTGTTCTAGTTCCTTCTAATGTATTCCATGGTGGAGGGAAAGTCCAGAGAATGCAATGTAAGAAATGCAAATAAAAATATCTTTCTAGACTTCCTTCTCTTCTGTGCTGTCTGCCAAATCCTTCACTCCCCTCCTTTACTGTTTTGCCTATGGATGTTTTATGCTTTTATCTCACTCTTCTGGTAAAAGAAGAAATACTTGCTGTGAGTTTACATAACTTGCTTTTTACTGCTCTGGAAATGAATGTGGAACTTTGGTCTTAATTAGACTCTCGGTGTAGGTCCTGTTCTAATGAATTGCTGAGATATGTGAATAACACTAAGAAGGTGGTTGCTGAGTTTACTGGATGTTGGCTACTCAAAGCTGGTTGCAGAGCTGGGTCTGTGGGGACATGAGTGGAATATAGGATGGTGAAGATGCTAGCAGAGAATTAGAGAAGCTGTAGGTGCCCCATCCCTGGCACCAGCCCACAGCAGGGGTTGGAGCTGGGCGGGTTTTAAGTTCTCTTCCAACCCAACCCTCTGTGATTAGGAGTTGGACTCAGTGATCCTTATGGGTCTCGTCCAACTCAGGATATTCTCTGATATTATGATGCTATCTATGTTCATTTGCAGAAAGTGAAAAATGGGTTGCACTGGAAGTAAAACTGAAGTCCAAACAATCTCTGTCTGCCTCCTGACCAGGAGGCTCGATTGCTGATTTAATTCATCACTACAGGTAAGGAGGTAAATGTAGAGAGATTTATATGGAAATTACAAGTGAAAAGGTGTTTGAAGTGATGGGGAAGTCTGGGTAAATAGGGAATACCTGGCGGAGCAGCAGAAGGATCAAAATGTCGAAGCTCTCTAGAGAGGCTGAAAAAAAAAAGTATGTTTTATATACTGGAAAAATAAGATGGGTAAAGTCTAAACCCCACAATCCCTTACTCATGCAAGGAATCCTGTTGACTGAAATACTTGTGTGGAAGTATTTCTGTGGGTAAGGATTTGTTGGAGCGCCTCCAGGAGCAGGCTGAGGCCGATGCGTTCGCAGAGACTTCTGTGTGCCACCTCGGCAGTCGCAGGGCGGGTTTTGCGGGATGTGACACATAAATCAAGAGCCCCTCAGCTCAGCGTGAGGGGACCTGGGCTGGCAGGACGGGTGACACGAGGAGCAGGGCCAGTGATTGCCATCGCAGCCCCTCTGCCCGGGGACACCGCTGCCAGCACAAACTTGCACAAGTCGGTTTGGCAGCTGGCCTAGAACAACACGGGGCTGTTTTTTCCCTTTTGTGCCTGACTCTCTTGCACTGGAACAATGAGAGAGTTTTTAATTTTGTACGCAGGAGGAAGAAGGAATACGACCTTTTATTTTTATTATTTTTTTTTTTTACTTTTTATTTTTTTCTCTGCTGTACTCATTTCTGTGCGTGAGCTGGTACAAAGCCGGGTCAGCACATATTTTATCCCAGAGACAAGTGTATGTGCAAAGGGCACGAGAGGCAGCTGTGAGTGAGCAGGGCACCTGTAACAGCCACGCTTCCACCAGTGCAAACCCATGGAGTGTGACCAGAAGTTTTATTTTTCTGCAACAAATTGTCGAAAGGCTGCAGCAACCCACTGTGCAACCAGCAGAGCAGTGATAAAAAGTCCCACTCACACTTAGATCTAGTGACCGAGGGAGCCAAACTGCAAATCTTGCACTCATCCAGGACATGAGTCTGGCCATGCACAGCAATTCCTGCACCCTAATGCAGCTGGCGGAGTCACCCTGCTGCTGACCCCTGCTGCTCCTGCAGCCCTGGAGCACCAGCACTGAGATAGTCCAGTTCTTCCCCAAGGATGCCAGGGGAGGAATTGCTCCTTAGCAGCAGCCAACACCTGACGTCCCTCCAGCACTTCGCAGAAGGAGCCATGGGTGCATGCAGCCCTGGTGTGCTGGGAGCTCCTCGTGTGCTTAGTGCCAGGCAGGTGCTGGCTAGCCCAGGACCCAAAGGGTTAATTTCCAAGTGGCTTCTTAGAGCAGATGTTCCCATGTGTATCCCCTCCTTCCCTCTTCTGACACATTTCCTACACAAACAGCAGATTGCATTGCTGCTGTCCTTTTGATCTGCGGGAGGGGGAGGAAAATCCCACACAAATGATATTAGTTCTCTGCGCAGGCAGCCTGCTGACGGTGTGCATGGCCATGTGCCTCCCTCCTGCCTCGCACTACCCAGATGTCTCCTCTGGAACATCTCCTCTGGTCCTTGCACACCTCTGGATCTGCTCTCCTTAAAGTCTGTAAGGGAGCGGGGCAGTACAACTGGGCAAACTGTGGGAAAATTGTTGTTACAAAACATTGCTTGCTGTCTAAGCACAGAAGGAGTGCTGGCACACCTCCCTCTTTCCTCCAATACGAGAACAAGAGAAATCAGATAAACGTAGCAGGAGAGCTTCCCTTATGGGGCTGTAAGTGAAGATGCAGATCCCTTTGGCACAGTGCCTTCTGGGTGTCAAAGGGCATGGGGTATAAGGGCCGCTAGAAAAGGTCATGGTCGATAAACTCATTGAAAGGCACTAAACACAAGGCATTAGTGTTGGCTAGGAGAGCCACAAAGTGCTGGCAGCAATAAGAATGTTCTGGGGAAGTGTCACAGTTTGATCACCCTATTTTTACACTCAGCCCTCCATATAACTGCTGTTCTTTGCTAAAGAGAAGATACTATACACTGTGTGCCTTTGGTCTGACCCAAGTTGGTCTCGTTTGTATTATTTTCTCTGAATAAAGATAGGGAAGAAAGCTCAATGTCACTTTGCTCCAGGTGGCGGTGAGAGAAGCCCTCTAGATGTATGGTGGAGATAGTCATAGAATCGTGCAAACTGGAAGGGACCCACAAAGATCATCAGGTCCAAGGATGTGGGTGAGATAGTCACTGATTTTTCACGAATCATCCATGTAATTCCTTCCTGTGATTTAAGTGGCCTGAAAAAGGTCAGCAGTTCTGCCTGGAAGACCAGGCACCATCATTCCTTTGGGATGGCTTTGAGATGCTCCGAGCTGCCACACGGATGCAAGCACCTGATTGTTATAAGAATAGTGTGTTTCGAGGCAGGGAGTGGAAAGGCTCAGACGTGACATCGTGACCAGCCACAACAGCAAGCAGGGGAGTGACTGGTTGAAATGCTCTAAATAACACATTATTTTAAACCAGAAACAATTCCAAAGACTCTCTCTGCATATTTGCAGATGTTATTCATATAGAAAGAGAGTCACATGTCATCGAATAACACAAGCACTCTCTTGGAGAGGAGCTGGTCCTTTGCAGCAGTCATGCAAAAATTCACTTTGTGGTGACAGCAGCAAAGGGAAGAGCATGCTTGTCATGCTCCTGGAGGGAGAAGTGCAGCCTGGTTTTCCTTCACAGTGTTTCAGCTGCAGTAGCTTTTCCATGAGTTTTTGTGATGGTTCTTAGACAGTATTTTTCTATTATTTTGTATTTTTCTATTATCTTTGGATTTACCAAATTTCTGAGTTCACTTTGGCTCCAAGAGAAAGAAGAAAACTGCCCAACTCTTCTTGTTCTTCATTTACCTTTTCTTGCTGTTTTTCTGTTGTGACCCACCAGATGAACCCTTATTTCAAAGTACGGGAGTAAAGAAGCTGGAGTTTGCCATGCTTTCGTTTCCCTGTAACTTTTCCCAGGCTGATGAAATGATGGCAAGTTGGAGACTGAAAAAAAGAAAAAACAGTGGGAAAAGTGGGGACAAAATGGATCCCTTCTAATCCTCACCTGGCATTTCCCAACTATCTTTCTCTTTATTTTGTTTAGCAGTAGCAACAACAATTTTTTATCAAGTAATCAGATGTCCTTTGCAATGCTCTAAAAAGAGAATGTTTTGATTATTTTTGTGTTGGCCTTTATTGCTGTATAATCTCAGGACTATTAAAAATAGGTTTTGTTTTCTGGGAGCAGAAAAGACACCAGAGTGCTTGAAGCAAATTAATTTCAAATTCAGAACAAATAAGGTGAGGGAAGGGGAACATTAATTGGAGAAAAATGGGGTAAGTTAAAAATGAAAGCTCTAGCGGCAAGCACATTCAGGCAGCATCCTGGAAAGAGCAGTTGCATTCCCCAGGAGCTGGTGTGGAAGACAAGGAGCTCACCCAGTTTGTGGGAAGACTTGGGTCTCCACTGGCCACGTGGATATACTTGCTTTTAGGTGTTATTCTGCCCAAAATATCATGTTCTATGATATCAGTAGAATTGGAAAGCAATTTTTTATGCTTTTCCCAAGGTAGGCCATGTGCTTCATTCCCACCTCCTGCTTGACCCACTGTGTAGCCCAAACTCTCCTCCCCAGCTGCTTTTACAGGTCGTCCCTGCAGCATTACCAGAGGTCTTGTTCCAGAAGTTGATTCAGGAGACTGTGGGATGCATCTCAGCTTTGACTTCTGGGTTAAGCTGTGCTGTAGCACACATATGGCACAGCTGAGGAGCAGAAGGCAAGGAGGTGTTTTTCAGCTGGTAGGAAATGTTTCTTCCTGGGTCTAAATTTTATCAGTTTCACTGCATTATATATTTAGAGATTGTGAGTGTCCATATATTTCTTACCTTTGAGCCTATAACCATGTGGCAGCCCATAGGCTTAGCCGACTTGCACACAGCAAGGTTTAGATTCTTTCCTTCTAACATCAAATCATTCATTACTGTGTGATTTATTCATAGGTTGTAACATGGAAAGTAAGAAATGCCCGTTGTTGCCAATAATATAATCACATGGGACTTAATCCTGTAAACACACAAAAGTAAAGTTACTTACACATCTAAGTCTTTACTGAATGCAGCCATTTGAATGTAAACTCCTCAGCCTGAACGTGCATCTGTACAGTATTTAATGTTATTTAAGTTTGATCCAGCCTGGGGTCTTTGTGCTAAATATATAATAATTACTACAGTGAGTGTATTAATGATTTGTTTGTGCGCTGCTCTTGCATCTAGTGCCAAATATTATAGAGATCGTGTATCTGGGAAGAATTTAGCCCTTAGTATTTTATATCTGTAATAATCCACGACTGAGTTGCTGGATTCCATCTCATTTGTATATGCCATATTTTTTTTTCCAGAACATCTGTTTAAACCCGCACTGGATAGCTGCCAGATTTAGTGGAAAGGATATGGTATGAAGAAGACTTTTGTTTCCTCCGAGCAAGGAGAAAAAATAAGTTACAAGTTGGTGCATATTGCCGAGAAGAAGCAACTTTTTCTCTCCAGAAGCAGATGTCCTGTAGCGTTTGAAAATGAAATGTTTTTGTGTCTTGCAGGCAAAGGTTCTGCATTTCAACAATATTGATTGTCGGTTAGTACAGGCTGTCAGCCTGCCATGGTTAACCTACCAGTTGTTTGAGAGACAATCAAGAGCAATTAAGAATCACATTTCACAGTTTCAAATGCATCCATATTGCCACTTTATTCAAAAACCTTTTTTTCGTGTTGGAAAGTACACTGGTGAGAGAGAGGGAGTTTTCTTTTTTCCCCCTGCCAACCATATTTTCATTGCTGGCCAAATTAAAAGAGATATATATTGCTCATAAACTTGCTGCAGTTTCTTGATTAAAATCTTACATGCAGCACTCCTTTCAACATCAATCTATAATAATAAGGAGTGAGCACATTGCATTTCATTTCTTTGTACTGTGCCTGAGATGTAAAGCAGCGGGGAAACATCATGGAAAGATTCAGCTGCAGAACAGTCACACAGTGAGGAAAAGACTGTTCTTTCCAAGGACAAAACCTAGTGATTTGAAATGGGGAAAAGAATAGGTACATTAAAATCAAGAGGAGCCAAGTGCTGAGCAACTGAGGTTACAGCAGTGCTAGCTGTGCAGTGGTTTTGCAGCTGATAGCAGCAAGGTAACAAAGTGCTGAGATCAGCCTGTTGCACCAAGACAAGCAGCCCATGTGAGATGAGGCATGGCATGCTAGCACAGCTCCAAGGCCAATGGTGCCTGGAAGGCACTCATCCCCCCTCTGCCAACCATTTTTCAAGACTCTGATGTCTGTTGTTGGAGCGACATGTCTGACGCTGGGTTTGGGTGCTTTCTAGCACAGATGAGTGGTGTGAATTGTCCCCTTTTCCCAGGTAACTGCTGATAGGACAAGAAGTAACAGCTTTAAGTTGCACCAGGGGAGGTTCAGGTTGCGTATGAGGACAAATTTCTTCTCAGAAAGCATAATGTGGTGTTGGCACAGGGTGCCCAGGGAGGTGTTCAAGAACTGTGGTGATGTGGCACTGAGGGACACAGTTAGTGGGCATGGAGGGGATGGGTTGGACTAGATGGTCTTAGTGGTCTTGCCAGCCTTCGTGATTCTAGGTTTCTATGATTCTATGATGTGTTGCAGTATGCCAGGCTCTGTGCATGCTGTGTTGTCACCTTGGCTGGTAACCTCAGTCCAAACACCTAGGAACCATCTCAGCCTCACGAGCCAACATGGCTCCGAAGGACTTTTGTCAAGGACCAATGTTACGTGGACATAGGCAGGTTTTGCTGTTGGGATTATGCCCTGTACAGAACACAGCTTTCTGCGTTATACACATATAAGGCTAAAAAGTATAAAGCCCTAAGCAAAACCACATACTTAAATCAGAGATTGTCATATTTCTATGAGAGCAACTAGCAGAAGATGTCAGCACATGCTTGACAATTAAGGGGCTCAGAAAGGCTCCTAGCCTGTGACATTATCCATGGAAACTGATTCCTGCCTTGCTTTCCCTTCCATCCCATCATCACTTAAAAAACAAACAAACACACAAAAGCAGCACAGGAGGTTTAACAAAGTTAAATCTTAATGATTTAGAATCTCAAGATAATATTTCAGAAATGATCGTTGACAATTTTGGGCAACTAGAGCATCATACGAAAAGTGCTGAAAACGGGGAATCACAAGAAACAAAAAGAGGGAAATTATGTAGCTGAATAATATTGTGAAGCCATCTCCCACACGAAAATGTACACAGGTTCTGATACCGAAGTTGGTGTGAGCATAAAAGTGAAGAGTTTCACATTCAGTAAGACTTTGTCAATTCAGAACTTAGATGACTGGGATTTCTGTGCAGTACCCTTCTCTGAGCATCTTCACCTCTCCTCTGCACAAAATACGACTCTGTGGTTTCACAATCACATTTTCCTATTTTTAAAACATGTTTTCTCTGCTTCTTGCTGTATGAGAAAGACAGCGAAACTGTAAGAGAAACTGTCTTGACAGAGGAAACAGAAATGGGTTTACATGCGAGCAACTGAACAAAATAAACACTGACAAAAATAGAAAGCAAGGTTTATTTTCTCTCTGATCTTTCTTTTTTGGTGATATTTGTGATTAAGGAGAACTTCCAACATTTCAGACGAAAGGGAGATTTTTAAGGAAGTGAAATAATAGAGAGTTCAGATGTTATCATACAATGAAACCGTATCTTCTTTTTACTGACAGCAGGTTACAAAGATTTCTTGTATTTAGGACTCTACCCATAACCAGCAAGAACTCCCTGTTTAAATGAACTGTAGGTCTCTGCATCACGCTCAGTAGCTCTGTCTCTTTGAAACCAATTCTTCTAGGATTAGGCATTCAAGAAAACTAAACGTGCTTTTGGCCTCCTCTCCTATTTTTGACCTGAAAAGTTTTCACTGGAATGACTTAAGCTGGAGAAAATGTCAACTGCCTCAAAAACATGACTGTAATTTATGATACCCAAATCTTGGTCCTGATACCAGAGACGAGAAACGTAAGCTTGCTTTGACGAAATGTCTTATGCTGATCTTGATCCAACTGTTGACACTGACATTAAGTAAACCTACTAGGGTATAATTACATTTTACACTGATCCATAAAATATTCATGCAATAATAATGAATACATATATGCAATCATACAATATCATCATCATAAACTGTGGTCAAATACATATGATATTTGCAATGCTTATACTTTGTGCATATAAATACGTATTCATTAGAACTGAAACTAATTAGTGCACGGTCAGTGGCAGCTGAGAATATTAAGTACCACTCCTGAATTATGCTTTCACAGGCAATTTTAAAATGACATTCATTTTCATGTTGTGGGTCAGTTTACTTCTCCAGCTATGACAATATTTTTTTTGCAATGGAAAGGATAAAGTTCATACTAATTGTCATGAGAATGTCCGAGCGGTTTCTGTGACTAGCAATCAAATTAGGGACTTGAAGGTGTCTTTAACCATACCAGTGTTAGTCTATTTTCATATTTAAAATTGGCCTTTCCCACAGCTCATTCAAGTTTATGTTCTAGCCACATGTCCCACAGATAAATAAACAGATGCTCTATATAAAGAGTTAGATCATATTCTGAATGAGTGAGGAACATATGTCATCATTAAGGGAAGCTTCGGTGCCAATGCTGGCATTAAGGTAGAGGAAAGAAAACAAGAACTTGAAATAGAGCAGCATAATCCCAAGGAAGTTGTCAGAACCAGGAGAGTGATTATTTTCACTAGAATTGGCAAGAAAATATCCTTCAGTGGTTTTTGCCGAAAAACAAAAGAGTAGCAAGAGAAATGTTTGAGTTTTGATTAAAAGATATCCTCTGTTGTTGGCAGCTTTTGGCTGAAATGAAAAAATATATTTTTCAGAGTGCCCAAACCCTAAGTTTTGTTTGAATAGACCTTTTTGTGAGAGATCTTAAGTGTGCAGTTTTCCGATTAAACAATGACAGAATGAGTAAAACTGAATTCTGCAGGAATATTTTTCCTTGTTTAAAACCTAAGTTTCAAGAAAGAAATTTTGCTAATTTTCACACATTACTGATGAAAAGAGGCTATCCAGATATAGCTCTGGTGATAGACCTTTACTGTCCAAACAAAACTAGATTGGTGCCATTGGTGAACTCGCTGAGGGTGTGCTCGATCCCACTGCCTGTGCCAAAGATGCTAAAACAGCATTGGTCCCCTACCAGCCCCTGAAGAGCACCATTTGTCACTGGGATTGCTCTGAGAAAAGCACTGTGCACATATAAAAGGATGTGAGTTCTTAGGATTGAAGAACACCAAAAATAAAAAATTACTCTGTAAGTAAAAAAAAAAACAAAACAACACAACAATAGTTATCTGCCTTCACCAATTGGTTTGGGAATATGATCATAGCAGATGAGAACAGGACGAACACAGAAAATGTGGGGAGAAGCAAAGGGCTGAAAGATGGAGAGGGTTTTGTGATCGGAGCACAGAGGTCAGAGGTGCAGGCAGAAGGTCTGTGCAGGATATCATTTCAAGTGACAGCAGATGTCCTAAATCACAAACTTTCTACAGTGTGCTCAAAGGTATGGTGAATAATAATGTGCAGAGCACCAGGAGGACAGCTGCTTTGACACCAGATTTCCTCTTTAGATTCTCTAAGCCAGGGTTCCTCTTTAGATTCTCTAAGCCAGGGTTTAGGTCTTGGATGAAATCCACAAGGATTAGGACACCCAAGGGTGTGAAGGGAGAGAAGGCAGCAAGGACAGAAGAAAGCCCATTGCCCTGCCATTGGCATAACACAGTGAATTAAGGAAACGTGGGTGTCAGGCTGCAGAGCCCTCTGGCCCTGTGGTGCTTGGGAGAGGTGAGAAGTTTTGCATCTGTGGATCGTGCTCCAGCTCTGGAGGAGGCTGCTGAAATTAGCACGCTGCTGTTGGCTCCTGTTGCGTTGGTCAGTGGTGATCTGCAACGGTTTGGCAGGACGTAGCTGGATCTGTGTGAGACTTGGCTGCCTGTGTGATGTTTTTATGTACTTAATTTGAGAAGTGAGCACACGACAGAAATTTCTGATGGCCTGATGCAACAGAAAGCGTCCAGAGCTCTGCATGCTTAAAGGGTTCTATAAAGCCCCAGACTCAGGTATGGCCCTATGTAGAGGAAACACACATCCTGCACTCCTGATGTGGAAAGAAAAGACGGGGGAAGGGTTTTTTTTGGAGCAAAACCATTCACACCGACAAACTTCGGGCTACTTCTTATAGACGGTTGTGCAACCACCCCTGCCAATGCGTCCCGATCCTTGGAGAGTAAGGGAGGAGGTGGTATGGCCCAAAACTTGAGCTGTTTTGTCCCAGCGGTATTTTGCTCCATGGGTATGTTGGCCAGGCTGGCAGCCAAGCTCGTCTGTACCTCACTCCAGCTATCACATTTTGTGACAGTTTGTTGGAAACATCTGGCACAGCATCTGACTGACAGCTACAGAAAACTGAGAAATATCAAAGCAGCCATCAGGGAGAACACAATGCCATTTTAGGCATCTTAAGCCTCCTTTTCTTCTCGCAGCAACCAGAGCTAAGCCAAGGGTAATTTAGGCAAAGTCAGTGAGGGACAAGCTAAAAGACAGTATGAGTGTTGGTAAAAACAGCACTGGCTTGCGCACAAAGCACTCAGCTGGACTGTCCAGGTTCTCCTATTTGTACTATCATTGGTTTGGTGTGTGGCTCTGGGAAAAGTCATCTTTCTTTCCCTCAGTTTTTCTCTTGAAATGAGGGGAAAAGAGACAGCTTTGGCCACAGTGATATCTGTCAGTGCAGTATAGATGAGTTAATCACAATTATGGAGCCATTCTAACCTCTATTTATGACTGCAGCTTTTGGTGAAAGTCTCATAGCCAAAGGGAAAAGAGGACTAGGAGCAGGAAGGGGAAACTTACCACAGTCCAGCCCAAATATATGTGTCTGGGGCAGATGATGGGCCACTTGCTTGAACTTATCATTGGCCATAGTGGATTTTCCATGCAGAATACCTACAGGAAGTCAGGATAGTGTGCTGGCACTAAAAATACAGGTTCTAGAGGACTAGAACCATGTATTAACAGTTGGTTTTCCTTCATCCAGCACCCGACCTCCTTGCTATCACAAACTAAAACTCATAGTATGATGTAAGGGGAAATCAGTTCTCTGCAGGGCACAGATGCATGATCCAGGTAGTGAACAAGCTACGTCATGTCAGCTACGACATGCTAGCTACGTGAGTACTTGCTCCTACAAGCAATAACAATAGCTCCTTACAGCAAGTGTGCACAATTTCAGCTCTGCTCTCCCCACCACGACAAGTGCCATTCCCCTGCACTCACAGCAAGCACATGGTTCTAACAGCTTGATTCAGCTGACAAGTGCTAGCTTGTCAAATCGCAGTAGCTCGATAAAATGCCGGTGCACTAATAGTGAAACCTCACTGAAAAGACCTCCTTGAGACATGTTCATTCTTAAGACGCGGTAACAGTGGATGTGGTTGTACTATGAAGAAGCTCTAGCAGGTAGCCCACAGCCTTCTGCCCAGGTCTACAGGAAGCTCTGCAGCTTCATTACCAGTGACTGCTGCTGCTATCCAAGGTTGTTGCTTAAAATACTCTCTGCTGTTGGAATACACCAGAACAGCTCTCCTCCCACATCCAGCCCCCATGCAGAATGATCTAAATGTTAAAGCAGCGACAAAAAGAGTGTTTTTGGAAATAATTAGGTCAATTAAAATGTAACAAGGAGAGTGGTCTAGACACAGAGAGCATTTAAATTAGCAACAAACTGCTTCGTTTGGGTTCTTTGGTTCAATCGCCTATTTAATCATCAATTCATCTATGTGAATTCCTAGCAAATTCGCTAAATTAACATACCCTGAAGGTGGTGACTAAATTATGTATCAATGTCAGTGATGCCTTTTCTGCCTACAGTGTGAGAGAAACACAGCCACGCTGTTCAGAAAGGGGCTTTGGTGGGACACGTTCTCCAGGGGTCACACAAAATGCTGCAGTTTAGAAAGGTCTGCAAGGTTTAAAAAAATTCACTTGGTTCTGCATTAGCAGATTGAATTTTTGTTTAAGCACTCCTCACCCAAATCCAAAGCCCATGCACAAAGCCACTGCTAAAACAGAAAGCACTGAAACAAAATTCATCCTCAGCCTGTCCTGTATCCCTAAGTTGCAGGTGGCCATATTTGAAGCCAATGGTAACGAAGAAATAATCACTTTGATAAGTGAAACACCTCCTAAGCAGGTAGGCTGGAAGGCAGGAACTGGGAGACTGATGCCCATCCGACTGTAAGAGAAAATCAGGTTCATGACCAGCTGAGGAACCTGAACATCCCTAAGTCTATTGGTTCCCATGAAATGCATCCCAGAGTCCTTAGGGAACTGGCTGATGTAGTTGCTAAGACACTCTTGATGGTATTTGAGAAGTCATGGCAGTTGGGCAAAGTCCCTGTTGACTGGAAAAATGACACTGTCACACCCATTTTTATCAAAGGTAGAAAGGATGACCCCTGGAACTACTGTCCTGTCAGTCTCACCTCTCTGCTGGGGAAACCATGGAGCAGATCCTCCTGGAAGCTATGTTAAGGTACATGGATGAGTGGGAGGTTATACAGGATAACCAGCGTGTCTTCACTGAGGGCAGAGCCACTGATGTCATCCACCTGGGCTTCAGGAAAGCCTTTGACGTGGTGCCCACAGCATCCTTCTGTCCAAATTGGAAAGACCTGAGAGCAGCCTTTCAGTATCAAAAGAGGGGCTGTAAGAAAGAAAGGGGCAGACTCTTGAGCAGGATCTATTGTGAAAGCACAAGGAGAAATGGTTACAAATTAGAAGAAGAGAGATTTGGATTGGATTTAAGGAATAAGGCTTTTACAATAAGGGCAGTGAGGCACTGGCACAGGTTGTCCAGAGAGGCGGTGGATGCCCTGTCCCTGGAGACAGCCACAGTCAGGCTGGATGGGGCTCTGAGCACCTGATGGATCTGTAGGAGTCCCTGTTGATTGCAGGGGAGTTGGACTAGATGACCTGGGGTGAAGCTGGCCCTGTGGAAAGAGTAACAAAGAATAACCATCATTTAGGTTTCTCTTCTCAAGCAATGATATGAGCTAAGTGATGCAAAAAATAAAAAATAAAATCTGGTTTGGTTTTAGAATTGGTGCCCTGCTAGAAGCAAAGGTGTCCTCTAGTGCTCAAATGTGGTCTTCTCAAATGTGGTCTGAGCCCTTCAGGCCTGTGATGGACTTCAGCAGGACTGAAGCCATCTCTGAAGGAAACAAGTAAGAGGTGCATCCCAAAAGGCATCTCTGAAGGAAACATGGGTGGGGAATCAATGGAAGATGAAGAAGTTGTATGGGGAAAAAATATGGGAGGTAAACAAAACTGGAAGCAAAGCAGTGTTCAAAACGCCTACCTTCATGCTGCACGCTCCACATGCTTTACCCTCCCTCCAGTTTACTCTCATTTTGGCCTCAGCAATTTGAGGAAGCCCCTGCTGTGCAGTCAGCAACAGATCGAGTATTCAATCTCAAGCTTTGCCTAAAGCAAAAAGGATGACATTGACTGTCACACGCCGTAGCTCTTCTTACAGATTCCCCGCAATGGGGCAAGCTTGCCTGGTGAAACTGGTCCAAGGGATGCTTCCAGGTGTTGCTCCTGAGTGAGGTGCACGTTGCCAGCATGCAGCTATCCTCACCGGGTTACACAGTGACCTGAGAGCAGGGCTGCTGCCAAAGGACTCAGTGCTGCTGGGGTGGTGTTCAAGTGCCTAGAGATAGAAGGATGGGTGCAGTCTTGGCAAGATTTGAAAAGCGAGATAAGGAGAAATGAATAACGAGGCATCTGACTTGAGCTGAAGATTTGCTTCTCTCCTCACGATTGGTGAACGGCTTTGGCTACAGCGAGATGTAGTTTGAATCTTTGCCAGTTGCCTGTATTAAACTGAACTCATTTTTTTTTTTTTTCTTTCTTTCTTAAGATCAGAGATTGCTTTGTTCAGTGCTGGAGCACGTCAGAAATTCTTCTGCAATCCTTGGAAGTGTGAGTGCGGGGGGGGGGTGGGGGGGCAGTGAGGAAGGAGTTACCAGATTGCTGCCTCTGGCACTGGGTGCTGCAATTTAGTGAGGGTTTTGAGAAACAAGAGGGGCTGCATAGATGCGGGCAGCTCCCTGTGCCCGATGCAAGGCATTTGCTTCAAAAATAAAACCAGGATATGGTCCGTCTGCACAGGCCGGGCTGGCTGTTTTCAGAGAGGTTTGCCCTTCAGAGCAGGACCTTTCAGAGCCCTGCTTTCTTCCTCAGCCACTTGCTGGCTTGCAGAATACTTGCTGCCTTCCCAGATGGGTCCGATAACGGAGCGGAGCTGGCTGGCCCAAGGCCCTGGGGTTTTAAAAGGGCAGCCACAGCGCTGCGGTGCAGAGCAGAGCCAGGAGGGCGGCTGGAAGAACTTTGACTTCAGCAGAAAGTGAAATGATTTGGGCAGTAAATGAATACGGCAAGTATATGCTAACACGGCCAGATCTGAAGTGAAAATAGGGGCAACTTTGGCATTCCTTTGCTTTACAATGCCTGATTGAGGAATTCGGTCACATGGCAGGAAAGAAGGTCATTGAAGGGAGCTGTTTTAACAGAAGCTCATTCGTATTTTAAACTGGTCACATGCCTTTTCATCCGTGTCCTCTCTGACATGAGTCACCTATTCCTTCATCTTTCTTTACAATGATCTATTTTGATATTTTGCTGCGCATTGTAAGCAGACTTGTATCTATCAGCAGCGTGAGAGGGTGGCTGAAGCATCCCCGCTGCTGGCACTGCGTACAAGAGGAATCATTTCTGCTAATGAAGGAGCATTATGGCAATTGCATTGACATGATGCATTTTATGCTGACTGGTCAAGATCAATTTTATAAACAAACCAGCACTCAAGTGTTTCTGCATTTCCATTTGTCTCTGCAGTCAAGCACACGTCAAATACATTCCTTGTCACGTTCCAGACTGGAACAAAAGGTATCTATCCTAAACAGTGGGGC
This sequence comes from Oreortyx pictus, assembly GCA_036925125.1. NCBI lineage: Eukaryota > Metazoa > Chordata > Aves > Galliformes > Odontophoridae > Oreortyx > Oreortyx pictus. The sequence goes on along the minus strand of JAUPFR010000006.1, from coordinate 51,078,728 downwards.
TCGTTAGCTAACGTTATCAGAGGTACTGGGTAGAGATGCAACCAAAGTGCGGTACAGACTGAGGAATGGGTATGGTGCTCATAAAACAGCAGCGTTTGTAAAGCATGCCATACATAACAAGGAGAGTCTCGTCCTGCAGAGCAAGGGGACGTATTGGATGCTTCAAACAAATAGATCTAATTCATACCTGAAAAGAATTTGATCTTCAGTTTTCCTCCACCCTACTTACTATGTCCGAACAGCTTATACGAGCTATTGACAGCAGAAATTGTTCGGGAGTTACGGCTTTTTAAGATCTGACTTTCTCAGCAGTTGCAAATACAAGACCAGAATGCTGATGAGCTCTAAGATGACATATGCATAAAATAAAGGACCCCAAGAATATAATAATTCAAGGCTACTTAAAGTGAAATGTGGTTTTGTAAACATGACGCATATAGTGACTTGGGGAATCTGAGCCCTGAGCAGAAAGCCAAGCTGAATACATTTGCAGAAAATGTGCAGTTAGTACCTTCACCGTGATAAGACTACAATGAGCATTTTCGACTCCTGCTAACTATAAACAGAAATCTGAGCTGTGTGGGTCAACGTGGTGACTCAGCAACCCAAGCACCTCCGTCCTGCAGCAGTCAGAGGACTGCAGTTTGGTTCCCAGAACCACGTTTATGATTTCCAGGGGGAACAGGAGATGAGTCAGGGAATTAGAGCAACCTTGCACCACTTAACTAGCACTCGTGGCTTGATCAATGGCACTGGGAAGCGCTGCTGTAGGGAACCCCTGCAACAGTGTCGCAGTGTGCTCACTGCTACAGAGCGCAGTGGAGGCTACCAGTGCTGTCTTACGTGTGGGGGGGAAACTGGGGAGAGAAGAAAAAAGATGGCAAGGAAATAAAGTGAGGTTTTTCTGTAGCATCGCACAGCAAATAATATTCACCCTATTGTGCATGAGCTAAAGCATGGCCATGATGCAGATACAAACAAAACTTTACATCCCTAGCTCAAAAAAAATACTCTTATTTTCAAGGTAAAGCACAGCAAAAAAAAAACCCCACAGCATTCCCCGGCAGGAATGTGTCCTCAGCAGTCAGCTGCAGCACCGGGCAGGTAATTAACGAATGCCTGGATAAAATGAGCGAGGGCTTGTTTATCAATCAACATGCTATTAATTATCTCACATGTCAATTTTAATTGAAGCGATTTGTATTAATAATAGTAGTCTGCCCAACTTGTATGGCATACCTGCAGGGATATGTGCTTGCTCTCATGTTTTCCCCTTGGCACATATTCTAACCTGGATAACATCTTCCCAATTTCAAAATACTGGGTATTTTTTTGGAGATAACTAGCTGTGTAACTAATGGTTATTCATTAATAGAACCTATACACGGAAAACCACCACCAAACAACTGGCTGAAATATAAAAATAAAAAGAATAATGCAGTTATGTAAGAAACTGCCTAGCTGAAGGCATGCCATGAAAAAATCTCCAATGGCATGCATAAAGGGGTAACATTATTTGCAAATTACAATAATAGCTTTCCACAGCTGTTCTCACGAAGAGGGAAAGCTGTGTGGCTGATGGTATTTTATTTAAGATTTGGATCCATATGGATTCCGTTTTTAAAAAAATCGATGCCTCTTTTCATTTTACCTTTTCTTCCTTTGCTGGAGGAAATGCTGTTGCTCAGTTACTCAGGGACTATCACAATCCCAGGATCATGTTGAGCCTCTTCTGGAACTGAATCATCCCAGGTGTGCTTTCAATTTAAAACTGATTCTGTGAGGACAAATATTAGGGCAATCACAGCTGCTTCTGTGCTACAGAACATGATTATTATTTTATCATTTACAGTACTGCCAGAGCTGCCTCGTGCTATGCGGTGCCCTGGCACCTCACAGGAGGCAGCATCTGCCCCAAAGAACCTATCATCACAAAAAATAGAGAGTTGGCCAGGGGAAGGGAATTAATCAATTATTGACTTTCTCCGTATTAAATACAGGAGTGTCTGAGGTACAGAGATTAAATGACTTGGCGAGGTTATACAGAGAGCCTTTAAAACAGCTGGGAATTGAAATAGCCCTCTTCCATCTAAATTCAGACGTGTTGAGTCATCAGTCAATAACAAGACTGATTTCCATGGCAGGAGCTTTTGGAGGCTTTAATCAAGTTTCATGTCCCATTATGCAGGGTACCATGTAAATACAGAATAGCAGAGGCTCTCTGCAGACAGGTCCTCAAGCAATCCCCAGTGATTGGGGGATACAGAAGGGTGTCATGGGGTAGACCTGATTTCCTAAATAGGGTCAAAGCGAGAGTAACACCAGCATTATGTGCTGAGTATGGCAAGAGCTGAGAAGGGGGGTGCCACCCAAACAGGTAATTTTTATAGCAGCAGAAATGCATGCTGTTTTCAGCCTGAATTTTGCAGAGTTTCTGCACACTCCTGATTCTCACTCCTAATATCTTCTTAAATTTGTGAACAGTTTCAGTTCATGTGGCAGCAGCTTTTTCAGTGGCTGCGTTAACATCTTGGACTGGATCAAGAACACACTTTGGAAGCAAATCCACTGATCATGTCAGTTCATAGAATGAGATCCAATAACACCTCATCTGAAGCACACACCTTCACCAACACACAGTGCAGAGTCAGGGCCTCCACAGCATTGCATCGTACTAGAAGACAGCTCCTTGAAGACCACGACTGCTCAAGCAGATCCGGCACATCTTGCCTTCTTACCCACAGGAAACTTCAGGCCGGGGGGAGAGGAAGAGGTTCAGGCCTGGAGCGGAGCTCTGTCCCTATAAGCAGGATGGAGTAACTTACTCTGGCCACAGAGTGCTACAGCCACAAACCTAAATGTAGGCACAGCTAACAAAAACAGCAGTGATGTAGCTGAAGGCTAGTCAAATTTTTCTGAGTTTTCTGACTGCAAGAAGATTAGATCTCAGCTATCTCACTGAAGACAAGAGGTATCATGAGGTCAAACTCAGTCAGATAGCACGGGAATACAGGGGAGAGATGCTTAAACTGCAAAAATAAATAAATAAATAAATAAATAAATAAAAAGCTCTGAGTAGAATTTGCTCTTACTGGACCATATAGTATTATATTACCAGGGCTTTCCTTTCACAGAACAGCTTCTTGTATTATAAATACAGTCGAAATACCTCTCTTTTGTTGCTTCACAAACCTGCTGTTTTTTGTCTGGTGTTAGAGTGCAGAAACAAGGATGAGGCAGGGCTCTGTTTAAAGAGATAATATGAAGATATGAATTTATCTTTCCCCTCTTTCCTGTCTTTCCTTTGGTTCACGGTAGTGTGATCTCTTCTATCCATGAGGTGTGAATACACATGAAGACATCACTAAGTGCAGTTTTATGGCTGTGGGAGCTGGGAGATCAGCCCAGAATGATGCTGCCCTTCAAAGTTTTCAAACTATAAAATTTTGATGAGGTGATTCACAGTGTAGCAGACTCTCATGTGCATGCAGATGCCATCAATTGCACTGATGAAATTAAAATCCCTTCTCTTCTAGCATTAATATACAAATAATAATAATAAAAAGCCCTTCCTGATCACTGGATAAAAGTCTCAGGTACATGTTCTATGAAGGGTCTGTCACCCTAATGCTTAAAACCTAAACTGCTCTGCCAAAACTCTTGATCTCAAGGAGATTGTAAAGATCATAAGAAAGATTGACTGGCTCTGAGTTGTGTCCACCTGGAGCACAGCACAGCCAGTGCCAGTGCTCCAACAGCCTCTTGCTGTGCCCGTGCCCAGCTGTGCTGCTCCTCCTTCTGCATTTCCATGTGGAGATCTGCAGGGGCAATCAATCACTGATACAGCACTCAAGTTAATATGCCCATATTGTGCTTAACTGCATAATTTTAAGTGAAGAGCATAATCAGTGATGGATATGTGAGAGACAGGAACGCAACAGGAACCTGACCATTTGTACTTTGCTTTTTTGTTTTGTTTTGTTTTTCAATATATGTATATAAGTTCACTATTCAAGTGTCAGAGGATTTTCCTTTCTGAATACAGCAAGGATTGTGATGTTTCCTCACATAGGTTACTGGAATTTCATCGTTCTCAAGCATTTTCCCACAACTATGTACTCATTTAATGTTACTTCACAAATGAGGGGGGAAATCAACAGTTTAAGATAGAATTCAGTCCATCAACATCAGGAACTGTGTGTTCTGATGTGCCCCTGCAGACCCAAGTGGTGACTGGTCTAGGACTTGTGGTTATCACTGCAACAACAAAAGCAGCTGTGGTAGTGTGGGGGATAGAACTGAAACATTTGCTATTTTTATATGCTCAATATCTAACTAGTGCATTTTCTATACATACCAATTCAGTTCCTGTTTATATTCCCCACAATGTGTTTGCTGCCCTATGTTATGGCTATCATTCCCAAAGAAGAGGACTGTATAGCTCTCACTTCGGAGTTTGTCAGCACCATTCCTGACTCAGCCAGACAGGCTCATTGCAGGACAGGGAAGTGCACCTTCTTCCTCCTGCTCCAGCTGGAGGAAGCATGCTGCCTCCCCAGGGCTGCCCAGCTTCAGCACGCTGGCGACCAGGAAACAGAAGCTGGCAACTGAACAGAGGTCTCCTGCTTGACCTCTTCAAGGGGCTTTAGCAAGCTATTAGGAAGAGTTCCCCAAAACACTCTAGCAAACAGCATAATTCAGACTGCTTTTGTTCAAGGTGCCAATATAGCTGACACTCAGCCTTATATGGGCAAGGCACGTTTCTAAAAAGCAAAGTTGCAGTGTTTCAATATGACTATAATTATTATTTGTTTCTAGATAGCCTGCTACTGTTTTGCTGTTGAGAAATACACCTTCAAGAACTGGATTTGTTCAACTTCAGAAGCTCAGCTCTTCCTTATAATTGGCACTAGTAAACCCACTTTTAATTTGCATATTCATTAAGCTATACATTTGTCCTAGACCAAACTTGAATTGTTCATTTAAAAACTTAATGCCTAGCCTGAGACTCTAGTTCAGAAACTCCAACAGGATGTCACTCCACTTGAGTATACCCCATCTTTTGAAAAGGGAGGAACACATTTCCTGATGGTCCTTAAATGTGCTGCCACTGCTTGCATTCACAGAACAGAACTTGTTTGACTGGTGGTTAACTCAATAATTTCATTTCATCTTAATATGCTCTCCCTTCTTTTTATGCCTGAGTGTGTATAAAACTTTTTTTAAAAATCCAAAGCTGAATAGTTTCAACGTTTTAAAATAGCTTTAAAAGTTACATCAAATTCCATGTTGCCTATTCATTTGTTAAAAATGGATGGGAACAGTTCTTCTGGTGTGGTATCAACTGTGCTCTGCCATTAGCCTCTGTGTTCAGTATTTGGAGGAGTTACGGTACCAAGGAAGACGTGATGCACGTAAGAAAAAAGAGTAAACAGATGAAATCTGAGGACGCGCCCAGGGAAATCTAGGGACTTCCCTCAAAATTAGGGCTTATAGACTATAATCCCCTTGATGATAACCGAGTGATAAAACACGCATTGTTTGCATTTCTAACAATTCTTGAGTGATTTCACTGTTCTCATTGAAGAAAAGTCCAGCTTTTGTTCACTGTTGATACAAAGTCGTTCTTGTTGCAGACCAGGCACTTCCTACTTTACCTGAGTATTTTTACCCGCAGTACTTCGCTGTGTCTCAGAGATAAGCCTTACTTCCATCTCTGAATCTAACTTCCCTTTCAATTTTGGGGAATCAGGATCCAAACTGTTTAGTATGGACCTGTCTTTCATCATGGCAAATCAACAGTCTGCGAATCTAAACAATCTCTTCGCGCTGAATTTCTTTTTTAATTGCACTTCCTTTTTAGCAAACAACGGAGGTTTATTTTCTCCTCCTCGGGTCTGAAAACGATGCTTACCGTATGACCTTAATTTTAAAACTGCTGCTTTGTTTGCAGGGGGAAGTCCTAATGACCTTGCTCACCATGCAGCCTGAGAGCTTATCAATCAGAACTGGGTTTGGCAGGAAGGCAAGAAGCTCTCCTGCAATCAGATCCGTTACCAGAGATCCCCCCCCACCTATACAGAAAGATAGTAAAGTCCAGCACTTACACATGCTCTTTATTGTGAGGCATAATTGCAGGGTCAAGACTCAAAATTATTTCATAAATGGATTTTCTTCTTTTATTTGTAAGTTCGATATGTGCCCTGTGAGCTTTGTGTGCTGCCAATTAATTACCTTTTAAAGATATCTCTGATACCTACCTACATTTTATTCTCTCCTTAATATTCTGAACTTAACGCGTAGCATGCAGGAATCTGATTTTTCCATCACGTTAGGGTGTAGACACTCCTCAGCCATTTAATTCTGTCCCAATATCAATATAAATCTTTCCACTGATAGCAGATGCAGATCTGACCCTACGCTGGGTAACTGGGCCTACATCAGCAGGGTCCGTGCATTCTGCCAAGTTGCCTGAATGTTATATTTTTAAAATTATGCTGAAGCAAGCCCCAGTAAACCTAAAGGAGAGCTACAGAAAATGCCATACTGGTGTACCAGTTCTGCCAGCAGGAATCATCCTGTTTGCTGGTGGGAAAAGAGGCCTTTCTCCCTCCATCCTGAAGAAGGGCTACATTTTTCCTCCTCTTTTTGACTCCTTTACTGCACAAAATCCAATGATCCATTGAACACTCAGAAAATTAGTGACAGATTATTATTTGGACAGATTTCCTGGTTGATCACAATAGAAAAAGGATATAAAATGTGTATTTCAGCAAGCACGCACAATCATTCCAATGACACAGTAGGAAAATCTCTTAGTATATCAAGTAGATTTGCTGCCTTTGTAAATGCAGAGCAGTATTCCCCAGCTTTACTGCTGTAAACGCATTTTACGCACCTTTATTTTGTTAACAGTGCAAAGCTGTGGGAAGATGTGCCATTTTCTAAATTCTAACGAGCTTCCAATTACAGAAACACGATCATCAGTGATCGTATGCTTCTGAACAAATCAAACCACTCTTACAGCCCAGTTAGATTTTACGGCACTGTCAATTAGAAAATAAACAAAATCCCTTAATGAGTAAACAGGGAAAATTTTGATACTGGGAGCACAAAGAAATCATAAATCTGTCAAAGCCATTTCCACAACATCGTTTTTCAGAGCGGAGCAGCTCTTAAAATGTGACAAAATACTGCCCTGCTGCAAGCGATAGTTCACATTGCTGCAGCAATCTGTAACATTTCGGGGATGGTTTTAAACTAAAAGAGGGGAGATTTGGGTTAGATGTTAGAAAAAAAATACTTTGCTCAGAGGGCAGTGAGGCCCTGGCACCACTGCCCAGAGAGCTGTGGATGCCCTATTTCTGAGGTGACCAAGGACAGGTTGGATGGGCAACCTGAGCTGGGGAGGGGCAGCCAGCCCAGGGCAGGGGGTTGGGTGGACTTTGAGGTTCCCTCCAACTGGAGCCATTCTATGAGGTGTGTGTACTGAGAGCAGGACGGCCAAGTGAGCAGCACCTAAACTCATGGTGTGGGTTGCCCTCTGCTACCTAGTCCCCAGGCAGCCCCTCTTGGCTGCAGGATGGGATACTGAAATATCCTCTAAGTGATACCGCAACTATGAAATCAGTCAGGATTTAGGATGCGTGAGGAAAACCTGCAGCGCGTAAGTGGATTTGTACGGCTTCAGGAAAAGATTCACAAAGTTGCTCCAGCAACTGGACAGGAGCCGCGTGCTTTCTGAGCAGCGGAGATGCCACGAAGCCAACCGGGGCCCATGCTTTTTGCGGTTCACTACCAACACTTCGGCACGAGCAGACAGCAGGCTGCTAAGGCCGGCAGCTTCCCGCCAGGAAAAGCCACAAAGTGACCCACACCCAGCGAGGAGGACAGCCTGAAGCAGGCGGCGGGCCGAGGGGAGCAGCGAGGCGGAGCAGGGCGGCCCCACAGAGCGCGGCGGGGCGGGCGGGAAGCGGCTCGGCGGCGGCGGTAGGACCCGGCGGCCGCTCCCCGGAGGATGTGAGCGAGAGCGTGTGGGACGAGCCCGGCTCCGGCTGCGCGGAGCTCGGCCCTGCGGCTCCGGGAGCGCTGCTGAGCGAGGCGAGAGGCAGCCTCCTCCTGTCGGCCGGAGCGAGGCGGAGCGGCGGGGAAGGCAGGCCGGCAGCCCGTGCGAGCCCCATGGGCCGAGCGACTGCGAGAAGGGGAGGAGGAGCCGGCCCGCCGCCCGCCGCCCGGGGATGGTGAGGAGGCGGCGGCTGCCGTGAGCACAGTTAGGCCTTCGCTCGGCGCCCGCCCGCCCGCCGGGCTCTCCCCCTTCCTCCGCTCTCCCCCTGCCGCCGCCGCCGCCCTCCCATCACCTCCCGCAGCCATGTAAGTGACCCGCTCCCCGGGCTGGGAAGGAGCGCCGGGGCCTGCTCCGCCGCGCATTGTGCGGGGTTCGGGAGGGGCGGCCAGGCGAGGCGAAGCGGCCCTCTCCGCCTTCTGCGGGCGGCGGCCGCCGGGCTCCCGCTGACCCGCCTAGGCCGCGGTGGGAGCTGCTGCCGGCCCGGGCCGCCCGGGGGGGTGTGTGCCGGCTGTGCTGGGGGGGGGGGGAGGAGGGCCGCGGCTCCGGCGGAGGGCTCGGGGCGAACAGGAAGCTGTTGGCTTTCCTGCGATGCGGGGAATGGAAGTGCTGCGGGGTTGGGGGGGGGGGGGGGCTCCCCCGGCCGCCCTCAAGGCCTGCTGCGTCGTCCCCGAGCATCTCCGAGGGAAACGGGGCTTGGGGCCGAATGAAGGGGGGAAGCACTCAAAGTACGAGGTAGTAAGTGGCCGAGCGCTCCTCCATCTCCTTCCCCCCCCTCGGCCCCCATTTTTCCCCCCGCCCCCATTTTCCCCCTTTATCTTTTGTGCGGCCCCGCGCTGCGTTGCGGACCGGGGTGTGTTTGCAGCCGGGGGTATGAGTCTCTTGTGTGTCGGGCCCCATCGCTTTGGCTACTTCTTGCAGTGGTGTTTTGCAGAGTTGCGGGGAGCTGCCTGCAACCAAACCCCATCCTTCTCCTCCCCCCACCCCCATCCTTCAAGGTGGAATTCTGCAATTGCTGAAACCTTCCTGCAGACTTCTAGGACTTGTCCTTCGGATTCTTTGTAGAACGCTGCATTCTAACTGAGTGTGTGAGCATGCTTGTATTTGCTGTGTTTTACTGGCAGAACAGTACTGATGCAGGTTGCACCTTACTGGGATTCCCCCTACCTCTGGGAAAGGATTTAACCGTTTTTCTCTCTGCTTTATTTTTCTTTCATCCCAACTGTACGAGAAGCTAATCCCTGCTTTACTTTTGTTTGTCGTATTTATGCCACCAGGAGGGATGTACATTTCTAAATACAGTTACAAAGGGGCGTCACTAACACTTAATTCAGAAGAATATTTGTTTACAGGTAAATAAATGTAAGGCAGTGTGTGACTAGTAATTACTTTTTTGTAGCAGCTAATTTCCTGATGACAGCCACAGCATTTGTCTGAGTTAGTAGATTTAAGGGCACTGTGGAACTACCTTTGATTTTTTTTAAATAGGAGGGTTTTCCTTGTGTACATCATGTATGGAACTGTTTTTGGTGCTCAGCAGCAGCAGTAAATCAAATCTAGAAATTGATCCAGTGTCCACAAATAACCTGTAACTCCAGCGTTGCTGGTTTATAGAAACAGCCTGTGAGTGATTGTGTTGAGGATTAAATAGATTCATGAGTGGCTTGGTTTGTTTGGGAGACAGAACAAAACTTCCGTTATAAATACCTTGAAACGGAATTTGATTAAATGCATCTTAAGTTAGTACAGAAGTTCTGAGTAGCACAGTCATTAAATTATATGAGGGTAAACTGTAAAAGGCCTTCTTCTTGTTTTGGAACATAAAGAAGATTTTGTCTAGCCTATGGCTTTGACAGAGAGTATGAAGAGATCTCTTTTTCTGCCATTGCTTAGTTTTGAAATACGCAGTTCAATTTGTCCTATCAAACTGCAGTTGTGGTTGCAGCTTGGACAGCTGCATGTCGTAACTCTGGCCCCTCACCTGAACAAAATCAACCTCCTGTCTATTGATTAGTGAAGACATGAGAGCACAGGCATTCCAAATTGCAGCTTTGTAAACCTAGATTGTGCTGACTGATTGGAAGAAAAGTGGACGTGGCTTTAGAGATTTTTTTTTTTTTTTCTTCTCCGCTTACTGTTTTTCCCACAGTTCTTAGTATCAGAGAAGCATTTCCAAACCTTGTGATAAGCTGCACATGCAGTCATGAAATACTCATTTAGACATGGTGTTGTTCTAAATGGAACATCACATGGGCTGGTAGCAAATATTTGTGACCATGCCTAACCCATGGTCCACAATGCATTTTTGTAAAGCAAGCTAAGATGCTGGAACAACCTGGTCCTTCTGTGCTTTCTTGAAAGCTGTCTGCCCAGATTGAGAAACTGGGTCATGGTGTGAAGCCGCTGTGAGTTCATGGGGCCTTGAGTGCTTTGGAAGCACTGCTGCTCCTGGGTAGGATTTGCATAATGCAGGAGATGTACTTCAGCGGTCAGAGCCTGGTGGAGATACTTCTCCATACGCTCTACTTAAAGCGTTGGCTGGAGCCCAACTTTGTTGTGCTTGTGCTGTTTGGATGCGGTTGGCTGTGAGCTTAAAATGAGACCGGGGATACGCTGTGGAAGGAGAGAGCGCAGGTTGCTCGTGCCACGTGTGGGCCCCAAGGCGCACACCTCTACCTCTGCTCCCGGGCAGTTCTTGTGACAGCACCTCGCAACCAGGGTAGGCAGATGGGCAGCTGGATCCTTTCTTGAATGGTTCTGCTGTTGTGTGTTGAGAGAACATGTATGGGTGGTGAGGGCATCAGGGCTGCCAGACTGCATCCTGTAACGGGTGTTGGGATGGGCGAAGTGCTAGTCCAGGAGCATGCTTTGCTGTAACCTGCTTTCTGATCTGTGCTGGCTGGCAAAGCCGAGTGAGACAGGGACGGGGCTGAGACTGGTGGGTTTGATCTTCCTCCGAGTGAGGCTTGCTCCTTCACAGACATGAAGTCATTAGGTGCTCCTGCATCCCATAAGCTTAAGTTTCAGATTCACCGTTAATAGAAGAACTCATTTTTCTTCCTGCTCTGCTTGGGTGTGAGTAGAAAGGAGTATAAAATTTGACCTTGGAAAGAGGGCAACTGGAAAAGGGCAGATTGCTCTCTTGCTTTCAGAGGTGTTTGGAAACAAGAGAACATGAACATATCTAGAAGAGCATATGAGAGAAGGAGCTCTCCCAGATACAGGGAAGATTCTGCTCCACCTTTTTAAGCTGATTCCTTGAAGCAGGCTTCATTGTTACAGTGCATAGGGAAGTGAGTGATCTCATAACTTACGAAAGTTAATACCTTTAAGGAATAATGTATGCCTAAAATCAGTGCACACTGTGATACAATGTCAGTGTGCTGTTTGTGATTTATTGCTCTTCCGCTGTGCGAGGAATATTTTGGTATTGGAAAAGATATTACAGAAAGTGTATTGAAAGTCCAGCAAACTGAATGCTGAGAGAAAGACAGAGTTGTTTAGCTTCTGACAGCACTCAGTCATGTGCAGACGCAGACTGAAGCAGCCAGGTCATACTTACCTCAGATGCCCTCTGCTCACTGGGAACCATTCCTAGATGGCCATAAATGAGGACTGTAATAATATATATATTTTTTTTTCTTCTCTCTAAAGATTTTATGCAAATGGAACTTTCTCTGGTTTACACATCTTTGGAAATACATTGACCTGTAGTTAACTTACGCCTCTAATCCAGGAAATCACTATTACTTGCTAGCACTCTATTCGATTGCCTTTTATTTAAATACATTTATTAAGCACAACTTGGATGTGTATTTTGAAATACCAGATAGAGGGAGTTTGCTGTTGTTGGAGCTGTGTCCTGGGAAGTTCTGTTGCTCAGTGAGAAGGGATTCCCAGCTCTTCACTCTGTGAAGAAAATACAACTCTAAGGAAAGTTCCCCCTTCACTAACAAGTGAAGGATGCTTCTTGCGTAGGAATCGGAGGCAGAGGGCAGTCCAGGCCTTTTGGACACTATAAAAACTGGAAAAAGCTGTTCCTCTGATCTTTGGGTTTTGTTGCTGATTTGCTTTTTTTTTTTTTTTTTTTTTTCGGTCCGCATAGTCACTGATTCAGATTGAGCTGACAGTTTAGACATGAGGAGCAGGAGGCTGCCAGGTGGTAATCCTAGCAAGCATTAACCCAGAAAAACCTGGAGTATGTTAGATGGGTGTTCTGTGATTTTGTGCCATCGCGCTTTTCTCTGGCTTTTATAAAAGGATGCTTCCTTCTGCGAACTAGTTTGGCTCATAGCTTGCTCTCTTTTAAAGCATGAACCTTGGAAAGGATGGTGATTGCTTAACACGTTGAAATTGTTGAAGACACAGAGAACTAGGTTACGCAGGACCCCATTTTCTGTTACAGCACCAAGTTAGACACGCTGACTTTCACACCTTGGTGTTGTTTCCTAACCTAAGCTGTGATAATCTTAGGGGTTCTGCTCAACGCTTTGCAAATCTCTCGATGCTTAAGTGAAACCTTTAGCAAGGTTTGGTCTCTCGTTGATGTCAACAAGTAGATCGAGCTGGCGTGACTCTTGTAGATGCATTTTTGAAAGGAGGGTGAAAGCATGCTGTGTTCATCAGGTTGTGTCTTAATTGCTTTGGATCTGAAGGAGTTTGTTCGAAGACAACTGGTGGCTGTGGGCTGCTGGTTTCTATTCTGCAGCATATGGTTCTCACATATTTATTTATGAAATTAAGGATTCTTACAAGTCTCTTGTTCCAGTGTCATTTTTTTGTGTGTTTTCCCTCCCTCGGGCAAACGCTGTATCTGTTTCTTCCAGTTGATAATTATAGGCAGTCAGAAATGGGAGATTCATAATTTGGAAAAATATCTGCTCTTTTCGGGGGGGGGGGGGAAAAGAATAAAAAATAAAATGTTACTGGAAATAGTGATGAATAAAGTTCATAGGTAGAAATACTAGGATTTGCATTCTTTCTCTGGCATCTCCTCCCAGTCAATTTCTGCTTGTAGTGACCATTCAAATTTGACTTCCTTGCTTCTAAAATGGTTTTAGAGCACTGGCAACGAATGGTACAGGCCCCTCTGTCCTTGCTAGTGTCTCAGTTCTGGGTTGGATTCATTTTGACCACCTGCTTCGTCCATCCAGGGCTGTGCCTTAGTGAGTTATGTGAAATTAGTTGCTTTTTAATCTGGTTTCTGATGAGTATCACCTGCGTGCTCACAAATTATTGATGCACACATGCCAAACGCATGCAGAGATGATATATATTTGTTGGTGGGAATGTGATGTCTCCATGTGGAGGGGAGCCAGTAAAAGCCAGGTCTTTGGTGCTGTGTTACAAGTGCTGCCATGTTTGTTATTACCTAGTTTAGAACATGTCACTAGTTTTTTTCCTTTATTACCTAAGCAGTACCAAATTGGATGAACAAACGGACACTTCTGAGAGCTCAGAAGTCATTAAAGAAAAGCAGAGGGCGTTTATACCACAAGCAGAAAAATAATAATCTTCAATTTGGAAAATAATAATAGCTGATGTGTCTTGGAAGAGCTACTTTCAGTGAGGGAGAGAAAGATGATGAAGGCTTCTGTGATAGTCAGCTGTGAGACAGACAAATTTTCAGTAAGTTTTGGCTATTCTAAGCTATTTAGATAGGAACTTCATCTCATAAAGCAAAACAATAAAAATCCTAAGGTGTCTTTTTGTTATTTCAGTGCAAGAAGGGAACAGCAGTCTGCAGTGAGTTAGAGAAACGTGATAAAAGTGATCAGGGTGCTTCTAACGGCTGATTTAGGATCATGTGAGCTTATCTGAGAATCTTGGTAGAGAGGCAGGAATTATATCGAAGACAGAGAAGGAGATTTTGGGGGAAGTCGGGGAGATTTCAGTGAGATAACAGGATACCGTGCAGCAAAGTGTTGGGAATTTTTATTCTTGGGTGCACCGTGTATTTGGTGATAGACTGATACACAGCAGGCTGTAAATAAACCTTCCTGTGGGGGTTCTGGAGGTCACACCAGGAAGTATTTAGACCTACACTTTGCTGAGTCTTGGATTTTTTTTCTTGTTGAGGGGAGTTTAATGTTGTGGACAACTGGAAGGTGCCTACCAGTCAAGGACTCGCATCCACCTCTAATCTAGGCGGGGTGCTGATATTGTGAGTCTGCCAGTGGTCAGCTGGCTTAGTGAAGAAGCAGGACTTAAGCAAGCACTTCTTCCAGCACCTTCGCTCCCTGAGATATAACAATCCCTGTGAAGAACAAAGCCCTCATTTAGGATTTGTAATAACTAAAAAAAAAAAGCCAGCAGTGAGAACTACTCCCTGTTGTATCCCTGATTTCACATATGTGATGTACTTCAAATGACGGTGGACTTCTGTTTTTCTTTTCTTTTCTTCTGATCCTTTTAGAAGTAGCTGAGGAGAAAGACGAGAAAAAACAACATCCCTTTTGTGTGGGCCCTTCTGCTGGAGTTCAGAAATTTCAACAGTGATCTTCTGATATAGACTGATATACCAAGAGACATTCCCGCCATTATGAATGAAGTAGCGATAGTGAAGGAAGGCTGGCTCCACAAACGAGGTAAGTGGCTCTCCTCCTCTTCAGTACGACTGGGTGTTGGGTCCTTCAACATGAGGTCTGCCCTTGGGCAAGGTGTATTCAGATAGTTGGTTCTCATTTTCCTGCTTGCCTCAGTGGGAAACTGTCTGTAAGGAGTGTGTGACTTTCTGTCAAGCTGAGAAAACACGTTATGAGGGGATTTCTTTGGGCTCGTGCAAGTGTGTGTGTTCACATCAAACTGCGCCAGCTCTTTGGTTTGAAAAATGATTATGAAGATAGCAACCAGAGATGATACTTACAGTGTTACAGGTTCAACTAAGGCAAATCATTTGTTTTATGTGTAGATCTGTAGCTTTTCTTCTGTTTGTATGCTGTCTTGAAGTGAACCTTGATTTGAATGGTGATTGGTCTTTGTCAGCAGTGCTGTTCTCTTGCAGAGACTTGCCAGAGAACGTGTTCTTCTGTTTGTCTGAACCTCTCTTGGTACTGGTGCCCTAGACACAAAGAGCAATCTTGAGTTTGTGCACTCTGCATTTCTGCTTTTAATGAAGCATGATTTTTATAAAAAAATTTTCTAGACTGGATGACAGAGCTGCAATACTGTATTCATACGTACCATTATGCTTTTTGTGTTCAAAAAAGGTTTTATTTCCAAAACACTGGATTTACACTTCATTTTTGAGAGGGTGGGCGGGTGTTTTCAAGTACTACAACGCTGCTCCTGGCTTACCTGCTTCCTTGTATTCTGCTATTGTTTCGTGTAAGGGAGAGAATGGTGTTAGGTACTTTCCTTAATATCGTCATTTTTGGACCAAAACCAGAACCCGTGTGCTCCAGCAGTAGGGAAGCTTGTATGGTTTTGCAAACTCAGGATTTTTCTAGAGGGTTTGCAACAACATGCCTGAAGGTGCAAAGGTATAGTGTAATTATTTTTGGAAGAAAATGGAAATTCATTATCAACACCTTGATAAAGGCTGATCATTCATCTGCAACAATGAGGTTCATAATCCATGTTTTAAAAGGGAGCAGTTTAGCAAATTATCTGATGCTTGATGTAAAAGTGCTTTGATATGCTATTTTCAGGTTTTTGTTCTGGTCTGTTTTACTTGAAAGCAAAGATAGGAATGCTCCTATCCACTCATTACTTTCGGTAATGCACCAGATAATTCTGGTGTACGTAGGCTAGGTTATTCTGGTAACAAACTTGTGAATTGCACTGTTTGGTTAAAACAGGAGGAAGAAACACAAAGTCATGTTTCCTGTTCCCATTTATGTATCTAGAAACTCATTAAATAAGTGATACATTTTTAGTTTTAAATGCTGTATTTAGACTGCAGTGTTTTTTAATCTTCTCGTTACAGTTTTGTCTGTACATCTTTTTTTTTGTTTGTTTGTTTTCTGAGAAGCACTGCGCAAAAAACTGAGGGAGACATAGTTTTAAGAATTTGAAAATGGAAGTGTAAAACTGCACAGATTGTCAGGATGATGAGGGTGTATCTGGAACTTTAAAGCAGTCACACTGCAGTCCTGGTTTTTGTTAGTCTTGGGAGCTGAATTTGCCTTGTTTCTGGGATTGCAGTGAATCTTTCATGAAAGGAGACCTCTTCAGGTCTCAGTAAAAGATGCTCTGATCTCTTGATCTGATATTTCTCCAAATTGCCTTACAGAAACAGATTATTGTCTCAGATGGCTTCCTGATGGTAGTTTGAGATTATCTGTTGAACCGTTTCCATTTCCAAAATGTTACTCTGCGTGTTCTGCATAATTGAGATTGCAAATTTGTGCCTGAACTGTCAAATGTATCCTGGTGGTTTTTGGATGCTGGTTGTCCCAGCCTTTTTTACCCAGTTCGCCATTGCTTTTTTGCCTTCTTGGTGGATACAGAGGCTCCTACCTCATCCTGCTTTCATTCATTTTGCCACTGTTAATTTGATATTGTCCAATTGGTTTTAGAAAGCAGTGCTGTGTCTCCCTGGTTTCCCCTGGTGTACTCTGTGTGCCTGTTCCGTTACTTGCTTAATTATTGTAGCTGCTGTGAGATCTGTTGAGAAACTCAATTCTTTTGGCTTGGGGAAGGGGAATCTGATCCAGTTGTGTACATGTTTTGTAAATGACTTTTTTTTTTTTTTTAATCACTTACTGTCAGGCCCTATCAGTGTGCTTGCTCTGCAAGATCAAGTGCTACAACCACAGGATGTTTCCAAAACTGATGTCTGATACTGTGAGCTTCAGAAGTTAAGGCATAAACAGTAATTACTGCAGGGAGGGACTGCTGAAGGATTTTAGATATAGGAAATGTATATTGCTCGTCTTTTGGATAACTTATAAAACCAAAGGTTGGACTGCTTGTGGTCTTTAAAGGTCCTAGGACTTTTCACGTGCAAATATTTTGTAGCAACTGGCCAAAATCCAGTTTGGGCAATTAACGTTCTCTCTACCTAAAACTTCCTCCATAGCTTTTGGATTTGGTATCTCTTAGTTCATGTCCTGAGCAGTTGAACAGCATGACTGCATGCAGTTAAACAGTTGCTACATCTCAATTAAGCAGAGGCTTAATTTTGGTAGTTTTAATGATTTGTGCGTGTATAAATCAGCTGGTAAAGTGCTCTGGAGCCCTTCTGGATGGCAGGTGTATGTAAGCACAAAGCCATCATTATCAGGAGCAGGTGTTTTGGCCTGGCAGGGAAATAGCAGGGCTTTCTAGAATTCTGGGGTTGTTTTCTTCTGTCAGCTTGCTTTACATTTTGGTTTTTGTTTCCAAGATTAAAAATACAAATGGAGAAATGAAATTAAACATCTCTGCCTGGCTGTGAGCTCTTGGCAGTTCTGTAAGTCAGTCACTTAAAGGAAGTTCTACTTCCAGTAGCACAGATGTTTGTGCAGAGGCCAGAGTCATCTCCGTGACATGCCTAACCTCAAGCAGGCAGAAATGTAAGAATTCATGAATGAACTTTTTTCCCACTTGGCAGTACTTGGTGCTGTTACTCCAGTCACAGCGAGGCGACAGACTCTTGCAGGACACAGACGGTAGTTAAAATACTAACCAGTCTGAGCAGAACTGCACAGCTGAAGGCTTTAAACACACACATAAAAAGCGTGGAGTGAAGAAACTCTGATTTGGGGCGGTGCATTGTGTGTGCACAGCACATGTAGTCTCTGAGATTTATGCTGGGGGATTGTTCGTTGGGAGATATGGGGGAAATGGGTAGCTACCGAGGTGCTATATTTGTGATTGCATATCAGGTAGCAAGGAGAAAAATTACCTGTCCAAATTGCTGCTTGCTGAGGTTACTGGTTTCTAGACGTTTATAAGGAGTATTTTACTTGTGGTTGTGCATTGTAGAACTTTTAGATAAAAGAGAAATGCCTGAGTACATTTCATTAATTTTACTGCTTTACTTTTAAAGAGCTCACTGATTTCTCATGTATTCCCACTCTGGTCCCTGCTTATGAAAGTCCTTCTATTGTCTTCAGTCTTCATCCTGTTTTTTTGTTTTTTTTTTTTAAGTCTTTCTGCAAGGCTAACAAAGAGTGGGATTGTGCATGCTGATGCTCTGTCATCTCTGTTTTCCCTACTACGTCCGGTTTTCCTATTAGGGCATAAACTCAATGGAGAGAGGAGTCTTTTGGAGAGAGAGGGTAGGACGGAAGGAGGGGGAGGGAAAAATGTATGCTGACATTTATTAAAGGAAATAGAAATCTAGATTTCTCACTCTGAGAACTTCGAAGCAATTTTGGACAACAGGAGAAACCTGTGTGTTCATCCATTCCTATTTGGCAGCAAATGTGAAGCTGCATTTTTGTTTGTTTTTAAATAGAGTAAGAACACAGCACGCTAATTTTAACCATGAAAACCAGAACATGTCCTCCGAACGTCAATTTGTGTGGACTTCAGGCTGATCAGACTATTTGAGTAGTTCAAATCTGGCTGCCAATTTGATGAAAATTGCTCAAGACCCTTAAATGAGAAATTACACAAAAGATACTTATTCCACTGCTGGAAATACTACTAAATTTGTTAAAGAATTGTTTCTGTAATGAAATGAAGCGACACAGATGTTCTAATAAATAACTACAAGTCCTTGGTGGTTTGCCTTCCTACAGCTACATTGTGTAAAATGAGTGCAGGATCCCGATACAAAATAAAAGCTAGGAGTTAAACACTGATTGTTGCTCTTTTAACCTTCTCTAGCAGAGTAATGCAGACTGTCAATTTTACTTCTGTTCTTTTGAGCACGAGTTCACACTTCTAGTGTTCTGTTAGCATGAATCAAAATGGGATCGTAAGGTGTGTGACCAGAATTTAACTCTTTTTGTAAGCCAGTGGGTGTCTTGTGTTGCCGTTTTCCTTCACCTCTTCTTTTTGTCCTGTTCTCATCATGTTCTCTACCTCTTTTTGTGTGTGTGTGTGTGTGTGTGTGTGTGTGTGTGTGTAATGTTTGCTTGATTTTGGGGTCTTTTTTTTTTTTTTTTCCCCCTCTCTTTACCTTGGCTTTTGTCTGTCTCTGGGATGTAGCCGGGTGCTTTCTTGATGACCTGTGTAACCAGAACCGTCAAGGTTCACGTTAGTTCAAGGATCGTCTGGCTTTCATGGTATTTCAAAGGAGTGGCTGGGGCATTTGATACAAAGGATCCTAAGGCACATCTGAACTCTGAAGATGCCAGCTATAGAGAAGCACAGCTGCTTCAGAGGGAAAACTGAGGGTAAAAGGAAAGGTAAGAAACAAGATAGGAGCTGAACAAAGAGTGGAAAGGGGAAGTTTGTAACAGAGGGAAACAATCTGATGTCACTTCCAGAGCTTAAGGCTTGGGTGTATAGGGAAATCTCTTGCTGTTCTTCTTGAAAACAAAAGATAAGCTGTGTCAGTTAGTGGTTTTTGTTGTGTGTGTATTTTTCAACACAAGGGGCAATAATTTTGCAATGCTAGCTCTCGGTTGCTTTCATTTTGCTAGTGCTGTTCTGGGAAAAGGGAACTGGGGAGGAACCAGGAAATTATCGACCAATAAATCTGACCTCGGTGGTAGGCAAGATGCTAGAGACATTAAGAAAGGATGAGATCACAAAACATCTGGAGAAATATGAGCTGATAATGGCTAGTCAGCTTGACTCTTGGAGGGTAAACCTCATATGACGGAATTATTTGTGGAGAGATCATAGGAAACAAACTGGGTACAGTGTACTGTAAAAAGTCTGCTCTGGACAGCAGTGAAGCCAGATGCTGAGCATTACCTAGCACAACGTAACTGCTATACTGTGCTTTTGAGAGGAGAAAGAGCTAGAGTTGCCTAGAGATTGCTCGTCTTCCTACCACTGAGCAGCAGACTGCTTCAGCTTTTGACTGTCTTGGTTACTTTCCAGTGTCTTTTTTGAAAGGTCTTTCTGGCCAATGTACAGTTCTTCACTAAGAATGAAGTTCTTAATCAGTTCTTTGGAGAAGTCTTGTTAGGTTAGTTATTTTTCTCTGTGTTTGTAAACTGTCTGGAAGTTACTTGTGAGTGATACCAAGCCCACTCTCGGTTTGAATGACAAAGAGGAACAGCTCAGATGTAGATGCTCAGATTGTTTGTGTCAGTTCTGGAAGTTTACTTAAATATTCTGTGTTATTGTACGTCAGCAGCCAAACAAACTAGGTCTCAATTTTATCTCTGAAGTGAGGTAGCATCATAAATTGCCTCTGCTTCTTGTTAAAAGAGATCTGAGAATGAGGGATCTAGGACATTGCAAGCCTTATTTAAAGTGAGCCTGGTAAAGCTTCGCACAGAGGTTTACACAGAAACCGTCTGTGTTGTCTTTGATCCTCTCCTTTCCTTCCTGGTTCCTTTATTTTAGAGGAGAAACAAAGTAAAAGCCAGGCCTGTGGGGGAAAAATTAAATAAATATTTGTCCACATGTGGTTTTCTATTTTTTTCCCTTCTCTTAGTAGACATATTGAGAAGTCATCGTGTTTGCACTGAGGAAGAAGTAAGTACTAAGGGAGTATGCTATTTTGAGGCGAGGAGAGAGCAGAGAATAAAGCTCTGAGCATTGTTCTTGCAGGAGTGGTTCTGAGCTGGGAACTGTGCAGTGCCTTTTGAATTTGGCGCCCAGTCCTCCCTTTGGAATTTCTTCCCTGCAGACCCGTGTGAATGCCAAATGCTTCCCTTCCCTCCTGCTGCTCCATGCTCACGCTCCCACCGTGTCTGCACCTCCAGCTGCACTCCTTGCCTGTGCCAGAACTGGCTCTGGGTTAGCACCAGTAGCCTTAGACTTCACTGTCTGAAAGAGCTGGCCAGGATTTAAGACTCTTAGTCTAGATGGTGACCTGTAGTGAGGTTTCCATTTATCCACAGTTTGTGTTACTGTCAAGTTCTGAAAACTGCTAGAGTGGTTGTTGGTCTCAGGATCATCCAAGGGATAAAGAAACAAATCTTAATATGTGTTGGGAAGAGAGTACGTAACATCTGAACTTCTCATCTGAATGCGTTTTAAAAGATGGAGCACTGTGGTAAGAAAATAAGTGTCAGCCTTGTGGTTTTTTTTTTTTTTTTTCTTTTATGTACTGAAGTAACTGATTTACTAAGAAAAGAAATGAGTTGAAGCTTTATTGAAAAATAATCTCTCAAGGGGCGAAGACAAGGGGAGGGATTATTATTTTCAGATGCATTATGTTTCAGGTACAATGTGCATCTTAAAGGGGGAACAAAAAGCAGGAAACTGTATGAGGAAAGAGGAAGAAACAGAATGGAGGAAGAATAACACCATATTAGGTGTGAAGTAGTGTGCTGCTGTGAGAAGTGTTTATTGCAACTGAAAGGGCGAAATAAGGAAGACTGAATTCGAGTGAAAACTTATTATGAACTCTGGGGTTATTCTCCCAACTCTTCAAGTTGAGCCAAAAATGTGAAAAGGTAGCTGGTCAAACAGCGTTGTGAAATTTGTCAATTTATGCAAAAGTGCATGGTCGTGTATGCAGACAGCTGAGGTAAGCAGTCATCGCAGCCTGCAGGCAGAAGAAGAGAGCTGTCACTTGCTCCTTTCTGAGTCTCCTGGGTAAGTCAGGAAAGTGATTTTGAAGTACTGGTGAGCTGCACATAGGGATGCCCTGAGCCCGTGGTTCTGAGTGTAGCTGCAGAGTTGTGTGGCTGCTGGGGCTGTGCAGAGCACCTGGTCAGTCACAGGGCTATCAAATCACTGCTCTGTTCAGCTTTAACAACGTACTCTTAAAGAGGACCACAAAACACGGTGCCAGGGAGTTGGGTTTTGTATTGGCAATGAACCATGGCCTTCGTGGGAGATGGCTGTGTTGAGGACTGGAGCTTGCTACCAAAACGTGTGGTGGTGTGCTGATAGGAAAGTCTGACTCACTGAGTTGACACTGTGGATTTCAGGTGCTGAATGGGGTTCATGGCTGCTTGCAGCAGTCACTGTTATTTCTCAGATTTTATGTGCAGGCCTTACATGTTTGCAAAAATCTGTTCCGCCAATAGGTATGATGAGATTTCTCATAGTTTTGCCCCTTTTTCTCAGATGGAGAAGTGTGCTGACCCTCACAATCTAGAGGAAAACTGGAAAATGTAACCTGAGAGGCTTAGTAACAATTTAGATCAAGGAGAATAAAGAGGGCTAATTGTTTTTAATGATAAGTCTCGGACTATTATGTGATTTAAAATAATTTCAAAGGAATGCTTGTTTTTTTCCGAGTTCTTCCCTGCTATGTCTGCAACTCTGACAGAGGATGTAGGGATCAAGAAAAATATCCTGATTTCACTTCAGAAAGTCTCTGTTAAGACAGAATAATTTTGTGTTTGCTGGAAGAGGCTTGATGCCTCTAATGGATAATGGGTACATACAAATAAAAGTGAATTTGAACTTATTTTTTTATGCATTAAACTCAGGTAAAGTCTCAAGACTTAATAGGAAAAGAATGCTTATACAGAAAACACACTGTAAGAATTTTAAGCCTGTGTGTGTGCTATACTTCATCTGCCAACATACCACTACCATGCTTGGAATGATCTAGTTACACTGATCTGGGAGATACTCACACTAGGTGGGATTAATGCCCTGAAATAAAAGGATGCTCACTACTTCATCTGCCTTTGCCATCCTTCCTAGGTTGGACTTGACCAAGTGGAGTGTAGTAAAATGTTAACACCCCTGAGCAAAACTGCTGAGCGGATCAAAATCCATTGTTAGGCCTCTTCACAGAGGGGATGCTGCCTCGTACTTGTTTGTTGCTTTTCATGGACTTGCAGGCGCAGATTATTCTGTCTGGATTGTTTTTTACATGTGTGTCGCAGAAATACCCGCTGTTGTCTGTGGGCCACAGACGTTCTGTGAATAGAAGTCAGTTACATAAATGGAAGTATTTCCATTCTATAGATTATTTACATTCTTTTTAAAAAGTTTTAATCATGCAGTCTCCTTCCTGTCTTATCATCATTAAGTTAAACTTTGGGAGCACTGTGAGAAGCAACAGCTTTTCAGCTGAAGGCTTTTGTTTCTTAATTCAAGGCTTGACTCAGAGCGTGGACCAGACTTGAATCCGAGGTAATTTATGATAGCAGCACAAGTTGTGGGACTTGGAAGTAATTTTACAGATGGAAATTGGTTTCTGAACATAGGCTGTGAATTCTGTGCTGTTGTAAATTCAGTAATCAAGTCATTCTGTGATATATACTTTTTGCATTGCTTTGGCAGTATCTTGAAAATGGTGCTTTGGATTGGTAGGTGAAGTTACCTTGTTTTTTTTCTCTGTGTATATATATTAATAAATCTAGCCTCTTGAAGTGGTCTTCAGCAGAAAAATGGTGTTGCTGGTTTAATGGCACCTCTGAAGCCTTTCAGGCAGTGAAGGAGTAGGATAATAATGGACTTTTTCAACCTACAGTTTTCCCTGTGTCAGAGGTCCCTGTGGTTCTAGATTGTCTTTTCTGGTACAGATGAAGCTTTACTACAGCATGAACGTTTGAAGATTCGCAACTGATTTATCTCCAGGTGGGGAAGCTGAAGTTATCTTGTTACTTGTGTGATAGGAAGAGTATTTATCCTAAATAAGAATTAGGAAAAATTACTTTTTTATATGCGGAAAATCCCTTGAAAACTTGCCAGCAACAGCCTCCAGCTGACTAGTGGAGGCACTGCCTACCAAACACTATTACGACAGCTTGTTTCTGTTGTTTCTGCGAGGGTTTATCCTGTGAAGTCAAGCTATCTTGCTCCAAGAGAAGGGCAGAGATGGGGAGCTTACATCATCGTGGAAGAATACCAGAATAGTTAGCTTTAAAGCCATTCAAGACTACATTGGCACCCCTTTGTTATACAGTGTAGCTGAAAACGAACTGCAGCAATAATGAACCAATCCATCTAAATCACAGCAGCTGAACAACTGACTGTTCTATCTCAAAATGCAAATGCGTTGTGCAGAATGGATTTAATTGTAAATGTTTACTTAGTGGGGAATATGAGCCTTTTCGTTTGTGACAATAATTGTGAATACAAAGACCCAAAGAATTTTAAGGTTTACATAGCTTGTCCCTGTTCTCATAACAATATTTCAAAGTCAATTTTTTAAAGAAATATATCATTTGGCTTTTTATTTTTTTTCGAAACACTGAATAGAAATCCTAAGTGCCCAATCTCTAAGCAGCACGTTGAAAACTGAGAGATAAGTTTAGCCATGAGTATTCAGATAGGGCAGGCTTTTCTGTTGTATTTTCACATCTATGTTAGGGCTTTTTAATAGCTTCAGATAATAAGGAAAAAATGCTGACTTTCCAAGCCCAGATTTGTTTTTACAGTGCATGTAGTGTTACACAGACTATTAGCCCTCTCTTGCAGGTTCACATAGTGAGGTGCCTCTCAAACGAGTCAAGGGTTATACTTAGGAATTTCTGCTCCAGTTTAAAACAAAACAAAAACAAACATGTTGAAATCTTCCTTTGTTAAGTTCTTGAAACTGGGCCCCAGATCGCTGCTCATGAGGATGAGTCTCTGTCACTACTTTGAATTTTTAATTAAAATAAAATAGCATTGCAGTCTTTGGGGGGAAGGAAAAAGCTTGCAGTGCTTTACTAGTAAAAAGAAAGAGAAAGCACAGATATCTGCCTCCAAGCTGTTACTGGGTATCATTTGGTGTAAGAAAAGGCATATAACATTGAAAACATGCACACTGCTTTGTTTTTTTTTTTTTGGTACATGTATGTTCATGCTTCTGTTAGCATTTTGTGTGTGCGTTCTTTAATATATTTCACATATGGACTAGTCCTTCTGAAAAAGAGATAACAAAACCCCCTGAAGAATAGGCCTTTGTGACACTGGAGAGGTTTACTGTGCCAAAGTTATGGTAAGAATTTGTAAATTTTGGCTGCTGGAGTGCTTCCTTCCCCTGCTATGTTTTTAACGTTGGAAACTTATAAGTGTGGAATAGAGAGCTGCTTTTTGTTTTTGGTGGTATTTTTTTTAACTGACAATGCAAACATTCATTTCACAAACTAAACCACCGTCCACATGACGCTGCTGGCAGTATGCAAACACCCTGCTGAGCTTGTTCTGCAGAAGTCTGCTGTGGGCTTTCTGGGTCTCACTGAAATGTCTGGCCACTCTTTTCAGGGCCCTTGTGCACATCCAGCCTATAGCTGCTCAGATTGAGTGCTCCTGATTCATGTCCCTGAAAGAAATGCTTTTAGTTGGAATGGAGCCCTCAAAGCCTGGCTATTTTTCTACACCTCTTTTTCTCTGTTTCACATACTTCATTTCTGCTATCTTAGGGATTGTTTTGTTTTGCCTGTACTCCTTGGACAAGGCTGAACCTATCAGGAAGATGTTTAGTTTTTCCTCATCACCAAATACATTTCCTCTTAGATATGAAGTCCTTTCTTCATCTTGATCTTGTGTTGAATGTTTTAGGTTTTGGGTAGGCAAGATCACTTGGGATCAGGAGGTACCTGTGGCCTGAGGACTTGGTGACGCGCTAGCCAACAACACCGTTGTCTTCTCTGGGTTTTCTGGAGTTACCAAGAGCAGAATTTGAGTCCAAGGCTGGACTGTCATGGTGACAAAATATTTAGAAAACATTTTCTTGCCTGAAACAAAAGCTTGGATTGTGCAACACAAAGTACTGACCCAGTGTAATAAATGACTGTGTGTGTGCTTTAAAGGGTTCTGTGTGTTCCATGACTGTCAGCTCTTGCCACATTCAGTCCGTTCAGGTAAAATGATGCTTTCACCCTCTGAACTCTCAGCTTTCCAAGCTGGGTTTGTTCTCCCCCTTTACACAGTGACCTTACAAAGCTGTAGCAGCCAAATCTGGCCTCATGTTTTGAACAGAGAGGACAGTCCTACTCAAGGCAGATCCAGCAGAGCTGCTTCTTCTCTGCATCCATGGTGGCCTGGCTGTATCATGAGCAGATGTGCAAAACGTCAGCCTTGCCATTGGCATCGGTTGCTCTGATCCTGAGTAACCTGCAGGATCAGGTAAGTGCTTCTGTTGGGTTAGAACGTGCTGTTCTTGGTTCACTAAGAGTCTCTTGTACTGTAGGTGTTTCATACTTTCACAATAACTGCCATTACTTTTTGATGCCTGAGATTTTGTGATGTCCTGGTCTTACTGCTACCTACCCTCTGACTTCAGAGGATCAGAGATATGAAGTGACTGTAGACAAATTTGTCGTGGCTGTAGTAAATTGTTTATCAGCAATTGTGTAAAATGATTTTAAGATGGGGGAAATCTGTGAAAATGAGGTGAAGGCAGCCAGTTCATCACAACTGCACCATTTGGAGTTCATGCATTTTTTTTTTTTTTTTCCAGCATAGTCTGCCCTTGGTGGAAACACCAGTTACGATTTTGAGGAAAGGAATAGTTTTACTTATGTACTGCCTATATTGCCTTCTCTGCTCAGAGCAGCAGGTGGCCAGGTTGCTTTTGGAAATAGTGACTTTTCCCAGCTCTACAGCAACTACAACCAGGTTGCCTGCAGAGACTGTATTTTTTGATCTTCAAAGAAACTGAAGTCACTGTAGTTGTTGGACCCTAACGTTCTTCAAGAAAACGGGAAACAAAAGTGAAACATTGAGATGGTGGTGGTTTGGAATATACTTTTCTTAGATTTGCATCATCTTGCAACTTTATATGCTTGGCATGTAACCCTGTCCCATTCAGAGTGCTGCTGCAGAGCTAGTTCCTTTGGATGGCTGCTCTGTTGCTATCTGCTAGTTCCTCTGTTGCATTGAATTGCAAAAGCAGCTGCTTTTCCTTTTCATACCTATTTTTACCGTCTCTAATTTGCTATTAAGACGTTAACTTCTGCCTCCAGTTAGCCTAGCACGTCTCAATGCGGTGACTACAACATGGGGGCAAGCACATACTTCTGTGCTTTCTCTTTTGCTACCCTTTCACACTTGGAAACGTTCCCTGTAAACATCTGCAGTGCTGCTTTATTATCCTCTTCAAAAGCTCTCGCTTCTTGTGTTGCTTATAAAAGGCCTTGATGAACTTGCGCTGCGTGTGTACTGAGACTGCTCTTCACTGCAGTGCCCACTGTTCATCTTCTTTTCCCCCCTTTTTTCTTCTCTGTTTATGTCTTTTTCTCTGTCCCTGCCTCATGACAGAAAACTCTGCAGAACAGGAACTATCTCATTGTTCTGTTTGTACAGCAGGTGGTTCAGGTCCAGATGTTTATCTGAAATTGCAGTGTACTGCTGCAGTACAAATTAGGTTTTAGAAATCCGTATCTAAAATACAGAGAGGAAAAGGTCACATTTACTGTGATAATTTTTGTGAGGCCACCGTAAAAGGTGGCTTAATTTATTTTTTGTATTCTCTGCCTAACAGGTGACTGGTTGGAATGTATGAAAATTAATATAGATGACGTTTTCTTCCCACTTTAAGGTAACACTTCTCCCTCAGGCCAGAGGAAAGCTTCCTTCTCAGCAGCAGCTCCAGGCTACTTGGAGAGGGCTTCTTCAACTCTTACTAGTTTCTTGAAGAGGTTTGTTTACTCCCTCGACTAGACTGGGTGTGATTATGACAAAACCTCATGTTTATGGAGACTCTTCTCTTTTGGGGTACCATTTCAGAAGTGGAATGATACTCAGCAGGATGTGTGGTTGTAGACATGTATTCATACTTCAGAGGCGGTGCATACCTTCTTGACCATGCACTATCCTGTGCTATTTCTCTCACGATTCATGTGGTAGAATAAAACATGGAGGAACACAGAATTCATTTCTCTTCTTTATGCCCACTACACACAGAGAATATTTATTGATACTCATCTTTCCGCTGACTCTTGTAATCCTCAAACCAGTTACTGGAGGCAAGGAGATTAAAATGAGGGCAAACAGCCAAGCAGACTCGAGGTTTTTTTCTTGAATTTGATTTAAAAGTTTGATAAAGGTGCATCTCTAGTAGCTCCTTTCAGCACGAAGTATTATGTGGTTTATTTTATTTTTATTTTTAGAGCAGTTTGATATTGATAATCACATGCGAAGCTAAGTCAGATTTGAAGGAGAATAGCAGACTTCTTTCTAGATGAGAGCGGTTTGTTTTTTGTTTTGAGATTCCTTGTGATGACCAACAAACAGAAAATAAGCAGTAGTTTCTCTGTTGTCTGCAGGCTTTGTCATTTTTCAGCCCTGTCTGATCTGTTCAAATGCAGAAGTCAGGATTTCTCAAGGCAGAGGTTCAGATTATATAGCAATAAACAAACCTGGCTAGTTCACTACTTCTTGTTAGTAATCTGAGTCTGTGCTTTGGAACCAAAAGTTGCTTTTTCCTTTAATTACTGGGATGTCAGGCTTACTAAGAATGCTATGTAGCTTTAAAGCTGCTGGGATTTCTTGTTGTTATGTTTATTGTTTCTGTGAGTAAGTAGGAATGTTTCTAACTTCACTGTTTTCTCTCCTCTCTTCTGGGAGAGGAATGTTCCCAAGGTGAAATATGGGTTGCAGAATGTGTTGTGGGGCCAGCTCTGTTCTTTCTGGTCCTCTCCAATTAAGGCTGGAGATATTTCATGCCTCTTATGGAGATGAAGTGCCTTGATGGTCATTTTCAACTATAGCCAATGCTGCAGCTGCCTGGGACTCTGACCATGGCTGAGTGTAGCAGAGGAGATGAGCTCTGAGTTCGTGCTGTGTTCATGGTGGCTGAAGTTTACAGAAAAAGCCTGTTGGAAAGATGAGGCTTGGGCCATCAGGTCCAATTTATCAGCAGAAATGATGAGGATAGTTTGTAGTAGCAGAGGTGTCCCAGAAGCTTTGCACATTCCTTCCTTTGTGCCAGGCAGGGTAATCGTGACATCCTTTCTCAAGGCTTGCTCGTGATGGTGTAGCTGTAGGGTTTTTTTTAATCTGAAACAAGGTTGTTGTGTGAAGCCTGGAGCCAGACTCTGTCTATGAATCTGCATCAGATCTGTGTTTAGATCCCTGTTTGAAAAGAGATAGCCGTAGTCCCAAAGGGATTTTTAAATTTCTTATTGTTTTATAACCCCAAATCTCCAGCGTGGGGAGGTTCACGAAGCATGCGTGTTTAATACCAGTTTCCTATTAAAACTTTCACTAATTATTTTAAAATTGTACCTATGACTTGCCAGGGATTATTTTATTTTTCTACTTTGGAACCTTTCTATGTCTTCCTTCCTTTTCCCACAATAACAGGATAGTGCTGACTATTTTGGAAATTTTCTTTGCTCGGATTTGGATTTCTGAACGCAAACAACGCGCGTGTCTGCTACCCTGCTCTGTTTCTGATGGGCTGAAAACACTGCTGATGAAAGGGGGTAGGCACTCCCCAATGAAGAGGGAAGATAGGTGGGTCAGTGTGAAGGCTGAGCATCCTGAAGCTGAGGTGGTGGCTGCTGCATTAGAGTACTGTCCTGGAGCTGAGGATCGAAGCCAGTCCTCCCCTGCTCCACCATAAACTTCCTTCTGTCTGAACGGATTGGATAAGGTTATTTTTCTCTGTACCCTGGTTCCCCATCTGTAAAATGGCGATAGCAGCACTTCCCTACTTCACAGGGATGTTGTGAGGACAACCGCAGCTCAGACTGTGGGGCTCTTGGATGCTGTGGTAACTCAGGGCACAGATGGAAGAAGGGAAATGTTCCGCATAAAAGCTTTCTGTTCTTTAAGCCCAGTGGTAGGTTACAGCACTGATGCAAGTGTGGTTTCCACTCAAGTCATAGCTGGTGCTGTGTCTTTTCCCTGAATGTTTCCTTGCTGAAATAGTGTGTGCATACCAGCAAAGAGCTTAGTGTCCTTTTGGGAAGCTATTGTTTGCATCACTGGCTGCAGGCTCTGAGCGAGACTTACTATTTGTATTTGCCTGTGTGGGCTACTCACAGTGAGTGAATGGAGTATGTGCTTCTGGCAGTGGCTGCCCTGTGTATCTCACAGGCTGAATGTGTTGGAAGGAGTTAAAAATCAGTGGATCTCCACTTGTGAAATCCCAACTGATCCAGCAGTTACTGTGAGCAAGACGTGGACTGCAGTCTGGCCAGAATAATGCAATTGTACTTGACATAACTGGTTAAATTTCACAGAAACCACATCCTTTTTGTTGCCACTGACAACATAACATTCCCTAACGTTTGATTTCAAGTGGTGCTTTATTACCCAGATGTACATGTAAAAGTACTTCTGAAGAATTTTTGTCCAAAGACACCACAGAAGAGTGCAGTGCTTTTTCTATTTTATATGGTCTTCATAGTGCTTACTATATATAGTACAAGCAGGTAAGAGACAGGGAACCTATATGCTCAACATTTATGTTGTCACATCTCCAGGGGGAAGGCTGCAGAGAGCTGAATATTTGTTCAGTCCCATCTTGCACGTGCAAATTGACGTGTGTTCTTGGGGGTGTTTTTTGTGCTGGGTGGTAGGAGTGTGCTTCACTTGAGTGCTTGCTCCTTGAAACGTGTGGCTCATGCCATCTTCCTTGTTCACCTGCTTTGATGAATTCTATTTTTAGTTGTCTCTGCCCATCCACTTGAACAGGACAAAAATAACTTCAGTGTAATCCATCCTCTCAGTCCTTTCCTCTCCACCCCCTTCCCTCCCCTCTCCTTTCCTGCTGCTGGATTTAAAGCATTCAGTTGTTTGGCTGGTGGCAGATTTTTGTTTTTGTTGTTTGGTTTTGTTTTCTTACAAGAAGGGCTTGCAAGCAGTGGAAAACATTTATACCCTGCAATAAAACTGTGAAGAGCATGCAGGCTATCAGAAACACTTCTTCCTCTGTTACAGTGCTTGCTGAGGGGTCAGAGTCTGTGCAGAGTGCATGGAGGGAGGTGGAGCAGAGGGATTGGGAAATGACTTGGATGTGACATACATCTGTCTGACAAAAAGCCAACCGTGCCAGGGGAGAAATGGACAAACAAATGGTGCCTCATTACTGAACTCTGAGGCTGAACCTAAAGTTTGCACGGGAGCAAATCTGCAGATAAGTTTCTGATGGACCTTGACTCCTGTTGTGCAACTGCTGCATAGTATTTAGTGCAGAGGAGATGGCTGTGGGCATCCCTGCTCAGGCTTCTGTTGCATCCTGCCACTGAGATGCTCTGCTGTAGACAGTGCCTGTCACAAAGCAATGTTGGTACAAGCATCAGGAGTGGTTAGGTGCCTAGCCCCTTGACTCCAGGATCCTTTAAGCACCAAATTAGTTTGAAGCAAGTTGGTTCACCTAATTTTGAATGCTGTTTTATCTGCGATTTGGAGAAAGAGTATCCACTGAACTGACCGAAACGTTTGCTGCCTATTTAATGTGAAATATTATTGTCTTCCACAGTGAAGCGTATTGTGATTCGAGGGAGACTGTATTGTTTTGGTGAAACTGCTTTGGGATGCAGCCTGCCAAGTGTTTTTGTACGTGGAGCTGAGCGTTCGGTGTGCTGTTATTGTGAACAGACACGTTGTCTGGAGATGGCGGGGGTGTGTTTGTTCCCACACGCACACACATACAGAGACTGTTAAAGGTGATTGTGAGGAACAGAAAGATTGAGGGAAAAGCCTTCAGTCAGTACCCAACAATTTTGGTTGCCTCTGGAGGAAATTTTACTGTATCTGCTTTTCAAAAGACTGTGAAAAACTTTTGCTTATTTTTGTGTTCCTAGAATTACTGCAGGACAGGATATCAGAAGGGTTGTGTTTGGAAACCAGTCGTAACTTCAAAGATTCAGATTCTCCTTTCTTCTTCCTCCTGTGCCCCTAAATCCCGGGAGCAGTGGTGAAGCTCCGACCTAGCAGACATCCATGGAGGTGTTCAAGGCCAGGTTGCGTGGGACCCTAGCGTGTGATTTAGTGGGTGGCAGCCAGCCCACAGCAGGGCGAGAGGGGGTTCAACTGGATGATGTTTGAGCTCCCTTCCAGCTCAATCCGTTGCGTGACACTTTGGAGCCTAAATCCAGAGCTGATCTTCCAGGCTGCACATTTGTTAAACGGGCGTGATGCCCTTGCCTGCTTCTGTGCAGTGGGATCCCATTGGCCCCCACGCTCTGTCCTGCTTTTCAAGTGAAGTTCACTTTAATTTCTAGGAATGTTAATTCCTCACTTCAGAAGCACAAATATGCGTTGGGAGCGTTTAAAAGGGAGTGGGCCCTGAATTGAAAGTGCACTTCTGCTTCAAGGCATAGCGTAATCCTTTTAGTAGTTTGGATTACTGAGATTGTAGTGGGCAGGCCGGGATGCCTCGCAGACATCTGTTTTTCTGTCTATTGAGTCAAGTCAATATCCTCAAAACTGTAATTTTCACTGTAATGATGGATTACACTTGTCAGAGCGTATAGAGTTTTGTCGTGTGTGCTTAATAAAAGAAAACAGATTCTGAAGTCAAATACATCTGAACTAAAGCTCAGCGTATGCAAGACAAACTACGCTTTAATTTTACAATTGTCTGATGGGACTTTGCGATTTATTTGTTGTTACTTCCTTAATGATGTTGCAGTCAGAGGCACTGTTTTGCTAAATGTTGTGTAAAAAGTAAATTGTAGCACAGCAGATGTTGGTATTTGGATGGATGTCGGTGCAATGGGGGGACAGCAACAGTCATCTCTGTCAGCTGTCTTCAGACTCCACAGGCCTGCTGTGTGGTTACTTTGGTGTGTAAAAACAGCTCGTTTTGCAACTGGGAAGTTTGGCATTGCATTTGGCACGGAGCCATTTAGCTGGGTTTAACGCGAGTGTTTATCCAGCGATTTTTCTCAAAATCAGTAACTTGGAGGAAGCGTTTATTAAACTTCAGCACAAAGGAAGGGAAGGGGGAGTCATAGCTGGATCTTTTCTTTTTAAGAGAAATCAACGTTTGTAATGCTGAGGATTTTTTAATCCCCCCCCCCCAACCCTGTCTGTCTACAGCTGCCCTTTCATCCTTTTCAACCTTTTTGCAGCTCGCTGTTTATAATTTCCTTTTTAAAGTTTAAAACAAGGAAGCGTAGCAGATGAAACGCAAAGTTTACGGGGTTCAGTTGTTACCTTTCTCTCCATTCTGTGTTTTGTTGTGAATTAGGTGCAAAGAATCGAGGACTGCAGATGAAGCTGCTTAATTATCCCCTCCTCCTGCCTCTCTGTAGAAATTCCACTTGAAGCACGGGACGTGAGCCCCAATCTGCAGAGCAGCTGATTTTTTTGTGTGTGATAAATCACAGTATATTTTACCTTTCGGTTCAATATGAGAATCCCTGAAGGCCATCAAGAATTTTTTTTGTAGAACTCCCTTCAATATCGGACATATTTCCTTATGGAAGCAGCAGTTTGGACTGCATTTTTAATGAACAGGGCAGAGGAGAGCAGCAGTTTTGCAAAGCAGCAGCGGTTTTAATCAGATTTTATACCCCAGATTGGGAACCTTTTGATTAAAGATTCATTGGGAAACTCTGTCATAATGAAGGCATTTAGTTTGGGTTATTTTTCTAATCCATTCCAATCTTTTATTGCCCCTGTGATTAAATAATTAAATGCCTTTGTTGTTTGAAATAGATGCTGTTCTTTTGGAAAAGGCAGTAGGAAATTGGGATTCTCTGGTGAAGGAGGAAAAGTAAGCAAACTAAGAATAATGACCTAGTGGTGAACTGTGTGCTGTTCATTCTGTAGCTGAACTGCATTTTTATTACC
This sequence comes from Oreortyx pictus, assembly GCA_036925125.1. Lineage (NCBI taxonomy): Eukaryota > Metazoa > Chordata > Aves > Galliformes > Odontophoridae > Oreortyx > Oreortyx pictus. Next base: position 51,045,019 of record JAUPFR010000006.1, on the reverse strand, counting down.
AAGCATGGTACCAGCACGCTACTTCTCATATGGATCCTTTTGTTTTGTTTTCTTTGATGATGTTACCATCCAGCTTCCAGTTCCTGCGCCCAAAGGTGGCTTTGTTTAGAAAACCATCATTTGCAAGAAGCCCTGCCCGCTATAAAAGTCAATTCAGTTTGCTGTGCATGAATGAAAATTGCAGATTGACTACTGCAAGTGTTCTGTGGCTGCTTTTTGGAAACTTTTTTTTTTTTTAATGTCTTGTGTTGCTATTGAAATTATTGAAATCTTAGTCTTCGTTTTTTATTTTCATTCCAGAAGTGATGGTGGTGGGGAACCAGTGTAGTAAAGCATGAATTTGGGAATCATCTAAACTTTACAGCATCCCCAGGACAGAGAGCAAGCTGAGGCTTCGTGGTCAACCTGACCTTGGAGTTTGTGCTGCAGGAATTGGCTCTGCCTCTCTGTGAAAGAGCAGGGTCGTTGAAGTGACGTTATGTTCTCCCAAACAGGCTCTGCGCCAGCTCTGTTCAACGTACCTGTGTGTGTATGTGTGTGTTTAAAGGATGTAGTGCTGCTGCTTGAAATGGTTTGCTCTGGATTAGGCCGTGCTCCAAGGATGAGGTTCTGAATGAGGAGCGATGCTGTGCCCACGGGCTGGGCGGAACCTGCCCTTCCAGCTGCCCACTGTGCAGCTCCCTGTGCCTGTGCCATGTCTGCAGCACGGTGCCATTGCCTTACAGAGACCCAGGGACATTCGGCACGTCCCTTTTTCAGTATCCTCCTCTCAGGTGCAGAGGGTTTCAGCCAGAGCAGCCAAGGCTTGGCTAAGCTGTGCCCCTCTCGGCAGCTGTCTCTGACCTCTCTCTTTCTCCAGCTCCCCTCCCACCTCGCTGGCAGTGGCTTTTCCAGGGTAGCTTTGCTCGGTTTGACTCCTGCAGAGTGGAGGAGCCCCCAGCAGCTGCCGCGTGTGGTGTGGCATCAGATCAGGAACTAGTGGAAGGAAATACTGCATCCAAAGCATGCGCTAAGCAGCAAGCTACAAAGTGGGGTTTGCACGAGGGCTTTGCTGCACACGTGCCTGCTCCGTCTACTGCAGAAGTCCCTGAGGCATGAATGTTGCCCCACATGACCTTCTCTGGGAATGCTACCCCAGGTGACCTTTAGGCTTTTCATTTTTATATAAGTTTGAAGCTTTACTTATTGCTTTCTAGTGCTCTCACCCTTAACATGTGGGTTTCTGTCTCTCCTGGACAGCTGCTGTAGTTTTGGCAAGTTCTCCTACAAACTTAAAGGGTAGCTGAACCCGGCTAAGGGTGGGTCTGTGGAAAAAAGGGTCTGTCTTGGTGTTGGCTTTGCTTCTGCTCTTTAGTAAGAGAACTGACAGAAATGCCTGAGCTTGTGACCCTGGTGCAGCAGCAGTGTGGAATGCACTCTGCTTCACAGTGATGGCACGTCTCAGTCCAGGCACCAAGCTGGCCCAAGCAGATCTCTGCCTTCCCTTGCGTTCATTCCCTCTCACCCATTGGTGACAAGGCTGTTTAGCAGTGACAAAAACATCAAAATTCAAGTGGAACTTGGAGGCTGGGTGAGGTGACGCATTTCTGTGGCTGTACGTTTTGGCTGCTGGCACTTCCTGCAGCTGTGCTGTGTTTTGGGGTGCCTTGTAAGGGCACCCTCTGGTTCCCTGGTTCTGGGCAGGCTGTCCCCTGCCAGCTCTTGCTCAGAGAGAGGAATCCTTGGCGAAGTTTCCTATGTCAGTGTTGCTTGGCTGAGCTCAGCACCAAAGCTTGGAGGGGAACGTTTGCTCTCACGTTACCCAGTGTTGAAGTTGCTTTCTTAAATTCACAACGTGCAGTTAAAGTTTGCAGAATTCCTCTGAATTGAGCCAGGCAGTGCTGTTGCTTATCCGAAGGATACTTCCATCGCTGAGTTTAGGGTAGTGACTCAGTGGAAGTTATCTCAGAATACTAAATTTGGAGGTGAAACCAGGAGGTTGCCACGATAACAAATATTAGAACTTACGTTCTGGGAAGTGCTTGTAATTCTTTCATTGATGGCCGTTAAACGACACAAGATAAATGAAGCTTTTTATTGGAACTAGCCTGCTCTCAGTGTGTTCTTCCTGGGTTTGTGCAGACTTGCTAATGAAGAAACGAGAAAGGAAATCCAAATGAGCCCCAACCATATAAACAGCTCCCTTTTTTTTTTTTTTTTTTTCTGATCCTGCTTTTAATTTTTGTCATTGAAATATTTACCTGGCTTGGCTCATAAGCATCTTTCTATGAAGTACTCACGCAGTAGCTGTTCGGGTAAATGTTTTAAATTCCGCACCGATATATTTTATTTTTTCCCCTTCACTTTTAAGAAATTTCCTAAAGCGCAGCATGGTCGCATCGCTACTAGTTGAATTTGTATCGTAAGTGGCCTAAAATGACTCTGTATTTGTCCATGTTGAAAATTAGGACTCAAAACCAGAAGCTGAAGAATAACGATGTGATGTATTAATATTTTACCCAACATAAAATGCTTATTTGTAAAAGCCGAAGTTCAGCAGCTCCGTTTTTATAAATAGGGCTTGGTTTGGTTTGGTTTCAAATCACCTCTCAAGTTTGTCCATATCATCTGTTTTAGCAAAGCTGCTGCCTCTATAAATCTTTTCTAATTCTTTTTTGTTTGTTTGATTGTGGGTTTTTTTTTGCCATTTCTTTACAGTTCCCCAAGGTTTTGATCTGCTTTGTCAATGGCACAGTGATGCAGGAATGTGAGCTTGGACGAGGCAGCCTGGGACTCTCAAGTCCTCGGTGCTGCTGTTTGTATGTGGCTCCCTCCAACGGAACACCTTGCTCTGCACAAACCTCAGGATTCCAGTGGGGCAGAGTGGGGGAAGAGGCCTCAGATTGGTTTTTATTCAATCAGAGGTACCCTCCTTGAGGACCCTCTGTGTGCTGTGCGTAGGCAGCCTTAGGAACACAACATAGAGCTGACGCTTTTTGACCTATTTGGTTTAACCTGTGGAAGTGCTTTGGTTTGTGTGTGTGTTTCTTCGCCTTGTGCCCAGTTGCACTGTCCAAAGGCCTCTGGAGGGGATGTTACTGAAGAACACAACTGAGCACGTCCCATTCACGTAAGGCACGCAGGAATCACTGTTACCGATGCTTCTGCTAAGAGATGAAGTAATTAAATCAGCTTTTAGATGATGGATAGAAAAGCTCTTCCTTGTTCAAATTTACCAGGGCGTGGTGTGTTTTGGTGTTGGGTTTTTGTGCTTTCTGTTCTTAGTAGAGATATCATAACATCTTTGGAGGATTATGTCACACCCTTTTATAAATACATCCACTGTGTTGAAGAGCCTGATTTGCAGAAGTGCCGGTGGTGTTATCTCCACGTGGAGCTCGAGGAAAGTTGGAGGTACCTCCTTTATCTAAAGGAAGATACTGAAGAAGTCACAGAGGTTTATTAGCCTAAGTGCTTCGTTAGCTGCTTGTGCTATTTTCCATCATAGTGTCAAGTGAAAAATTACTTAGGGAGAAATTATTGTTCCAAGCAGATTTAATTCAGCTCAGTGAATCTGACGCATCCTCTGTCATGTTTATTTATTTATAAAAATGAGAGTTGGGCACCTGTCAAAAGCAGAGGCACACATGATGGCGTTTTCTCTTTGTTACAGGAGTGTTTTGTTTTGTTTTGTTCAAATTCTGTAGCTGCTTGAGAGCATATTACAGGCCAGACCTCTCTAATTGCCTTGGACACCTCGTGGTAGTTGCAAGTCCTTTTGCTCCCACCACAAGGTAACAGAGATGAAATTCACTCTTAGGTTTTCAGCACAGCGTTAAGAAATGGCTTTCTAACTTCCTGTAATTTATGTAGCAAGGCCTTAAAACTGCTGTTTTTAATGAAACTCCATTTACATCTTCTCCCACTGGAGACAGCTGTAGGTTAGGACTAGCCTGACTAAGCTGTGCCAAAGGTAGGAGTAAGGAGTTTTTTTACATGCTGATTAATTCTCTTTCACTCCTCTGGGAATATCTGGTATTGCTTAAATTGATCGCTGTAAGCAATATGCCAACATTTTTGACCTTCTAAACTGAAATTCAGCACAAAAAAAAAAAAAAAAAAAAAGATAAACCTCAGGGTTTGAGTTTTACATAACCGTACAGTTGGAATACAGTGGTTTTAAAAAGAAAAAGATGTCATCTTCTGTGGTGGTGGTGATCTCAGACCCTTTGAAAGAGATGGACACAGAACGTGGCAGTTCCCCACGGACAAAGCGTTGGGTGACAGTCTGATTTTGTTTCTCCACAATCTGACTTGTGATCTCTCCCATGGCCTGGCTTCGTGAATCAGAGCATCCATTCCTTACTTTCATTACGGGTTTTAACTTCGGAGCTGTTGTGTAACTACAGACTGAGGTACCTTCAAGTACGCGTAGTTTTCTACCCAGCTCACGTACAGCCTTGCGGGAAGCGATAATTCGGCGCTATTTGTTGTTTTCCAAAGTTCATTTACAGATGTGGGATGCCAGGTGAAGAGGAGCTGCTTTGAAGGCGCTGGCGCTGAGTGCGGCGTGCAGATCTCCCTTTGTCGTGCGAACACGAGCCCATTGAATCGCTCCCCTCTGCCCCACCTCCAGCCTCTCTCTTCCTCCCCTCCCTCCCCAAATTCCCCGAAGAGATGATAATGAAGCAGGTGCCGTATATCGCAGCTTTGTGCGAGCGTGAGAAACAGCCGCCGCTACAGAATAGCCGGAGCCGCGCAGGAGGAGGAGGCATTTCTTCTTAACCTGTTGGCAACGACGTCAATCACTGTCCCGCCGCCCGCACTGCGCTGCCATCCAGCTGCACGCGGAGCGGCTCGGGATAAAGCGGGGAGCGGATTTGCGGTGCCCTGAATTAGCTCCTTGTGCCGGCGGGGTCCCCGGCGGGGCGGCTGCAGACGGGCTGCTGACTCAGGCTTGACCTCCCCATTGGGGAGCAGCCGGGGCTGCAGTCTGGGCCGCCTCATTGAGATGCAGGGCACGGACGACGCGGCCGCAGCTGTACGCTGGAGGCGAGGACTGAGAACTCATCCAGAGTGACCAAGAAAAAAAAAAAAAAAATCAAAGAACTGGCCCCCTTCTGTACTCCTCTGAATAGGCAGACAGAGCAGAGGTCCTCCTCTCTCCGCGAGCGTGTTGGGAAAGACATTAGCATGCCCTGTGTTTTTGTTTTTTTTCTTCTTTCCTAAAAAAGCTACCTAAAACCTGGCGCTGTTTTTGAAACCTCTTGTTTTGACGGTTTGTGGGGGAGGGGGGGGGAAGGAGAGTGCTGCAGCAGCCCAATGGATGTCTGCAGAGCTATTTGAAAAGTGAAAAAAAATGAATTCAGACTTTTCATTTGGGTCACTCTGGCCTTGCTTAGTTGTTTAGTATCGAGTAGTGGCGGTCCAGAATCAGCTCCATGTGCTTAGGAAGGGTTTGCTTTAGAAACACAAAGGGAGAAATTCAAGCTCACTTTCTTTTTGGAAATCTGTTCTGATTTCAGCTTTGTGAGCGAGTGGACACTGATTTACTCAACCAGCAGAAACCAACTGTAAATCCACCTTCCTCTTTCCAGACATGGCAGCGTGCATGAGATGGCAGCTCCTGGAAGCTCCGCATCTTGAGGGAAGCTGGCGTCTGCCTCGGAGAAACCTTATGAGGCAGACGGGGTGCAGACCACTCTCTGCTGCCATTGAAGTTTTAGACCTGACTCATTGTGTCTCTGAGCAGTGGCACATGAGCGCTGCAGTTGGCACAGCCGCCGTGTCTCGCTCGGCTGGCTGCGTGCTGCACCATCAAGGAATGCAGCGCGTCTTCAGAGCGTGTGGGAACGGACCGGAGGCTTGCATAACTGAAAGCTCTCGTATTTGGAGTGTTACCTTTAATTGCAATTAACGATGCCACTTTTGATGCTCAAAGCAGAACGTAGAGCGCGTTATTTATCCGTAGATTGGCGGCAGCCGATGGAGCGTGCTTAATGTAACTGAGACCTCGTTCTTGCTTGGTGTTGCTGGGCTCGTTCCGGTTACTTTGGGGCATAAGAAAGTTAATAGCAGGTCCAGGACTTGTGTAAATATCAGGGGTATCATTGGATGCTGACTTGGTTAACCTAATGATTTTTTTTTTTAAACCATTGGTATGTATGAGTTGATTAAAAAAATAAGCAACGACTTCTTAAGTATAGTCTGTTCCGAATTAAAGGGTGTGGCGTTGGCTTTGAATGAGCTTGATGCAGCAACAAGCATGCAGCAGTTGGTAAATAAAGATGGATTTTCTTTTGTTCTGCTGGTGCTTGCTGCTCATTATTCTCCACTTACCCTGTAAGCTTCCCAGGGAGTGGCAGCTGTTTCTGATGTTAGACACTCTATCAGTGGTAGACAGCTCCAGATTCGGTGAGATACTGTTGGGGAGAGCAGAAGAAAATAACCTAACCCTGCAATATTGTAAATCCTCGGCAGAATTAACTTTTCATGAACCAGAAGAGTTTTCTGTTTGACTTTCCAAAACATTCAGGCGTTAAGTGTGCTGTGCGGTATGTGTCACTGGGAAGAGCTTTTTTGGCGTGAGGTGGATTTACATTCTGAGCATGTATTAAGTATTTTAATGTGCAGTGTGTGGGGGCAGACACAAAGCAATAAAGTGAAATCAGTCTGTAAGAGTCTTCATGTGTCTTTGCAGATACGTACAGTTTGGGAATCTTTGCAACTTGAAAATTGCTTTGAGTAAACAGAACGGCACATAAAGGTTTTAAATAATAAAGGCAGCGAGTTACAGAGGAGTCTATTGGATTCCAGGATTTTATATGTAGGATTTACAGCCCATGCTTTTGCTTTTCTGTCTCTGCAGTGTTAGCATTCTGTTTCTGAAAACAAAGAAGGCTCTGCCAGGGCATTACACAAGCAATGAATCACAGAGGAAAAAATGTTTTGCTTTGTAAATTGTTCACTTTTCCGTGGTGGATCATTATTATTAAGTGTTGTCTAATAGAATCGGCCACACATGCTTGTGCTTTCTCTGTATGTTTCTTCTAGAGAAACTACATAACTAACACCATGAGTGACCAAGCAACTTCTTGCTTTTATTATTCTTAAGGACAAAACCGCAACAGGAACAAAAATCACAGGACAGAAATGGAAACAGTTCAGTTCACTTTCCAGGCATGACAGCTTAATGAGGAAGGAAAAGGTGTTCATGTTTTTTGGTCAGGCTGTAGAAAGTTTGTAGTGTTTATGTTGATTTAGCTAAAAACACGAATGTAAACTTGTTAAGAGTATACGCTTTGTGTCTTTCTTGATGACTTTCTTGGTGATCTGAATTTCAGAACAGAAGAATGAGAGTTAGCTCCAGCTTGACTGTAAGATCAGATGGACAGGTAACCTGATTGGGTTGTCACAAACAAGGCACTGTCGTGCTGCTGCTGCAAGGTGCAGGAGTATAATCTCAGAGCTTGTTACATAATAAAATGTACACTGCAGATGCTGCAGTGTGCTTCGTACTGTCCTTGGCGAGAGCAGTAATCAATAATGTGTGAGCTTGCCATGTCGCAGCATTCATTAAGCTCCAGACGTGGAAAAAGAAGTTTATTTACTTATTTACTAATTAAAAAGTTAGATGAGGAACCTGAACCAGTTAAAGCAGTAAGGTCTGAGCAGAGTGGTCCTTGTGAAATACTGATGATCTGCCTGGTTTTTCACATTGGGTGAATGGTAAATGATAGAACTCTAGAACCACAGAGTCACAGAATGGTTTGGATCTGAAGTGATCTTAAAGCCCATCCAGCGTGGCCTCGGGCTCCTCCAGGGATGGGGCAGAAGGTGTGAGTGTGGAGGATGTGTGTGGAATATATGGAATACGCCATTTTAAGGACAGTGTGATTAATCCTGTTAGATGATGTATTTCTAACAGGAAAAGATTGGTGGAATAAAGCTGTAAGGAAGTATTAGAGCCAAACATAAGCCTCTAATAAAACATAAAATGGGATAAGGGAGAGGAGGAGTCTGTTCTAACAGTGGAGCATGATTTGGTGTAAAATTATGCATATTTTGCTGAAAATAATCAGGTCTTATTTTCAGAAGATCTTAAAAAAAAAAAAAGTTAATGTCTTGTTGACGCTGACTGGGAAGATGTGTAACGAACATTAGGCAAGAATCAAAGACTCTAACCTGCCCCTCATCAGTTGGTTGGCTGTTTTTGTTTTTTTAACATCCCATCCAGTGTGGATTTCGTCACAAGCATAGGTGTGTGATGGACAAGGAAAGCATCTCCTAGCTCTTCTGGATTTGCTTAGGTCAAGAAAACGCACACAGGGCAGGTGTGTCGCAGAGTCCCAACAGCTGCCTGCCCGACCTGCTTACCTGGCAAAGTGCACTCTGTTTTCTTATTCCCATAGTCCCATCTGTGGTGTAATAGTAATGAGATCGGAGTAATCCCACTGATCTGGGCTGAGTTGGATTGATAATTTAAATGTGAAAGGCTTCATAATCTCCTGCTGATCCCAGAAAGTTTTTGGCTTTTAATTATGGTCAGAATTAAGAAGATGGCAAGAAAACCTTCTGCAATTACTGCCTTGCCTGTTAATGCCGTGACAGTGCTCTAGGTGAGTCCTTCTGAAATTCCTGTAGTGACGGAGACATTTTTGTGAAGCTCTTCTAGGTCAGTGTAACACTTGCAGCTGCAACTGGTGTCTTTAAAAAAAGAAAGATTGCAAAAGATTGTGCTCATTTCTTTTATTCTCATCTCTTTTGACTGTGCTGTCGAATCAGTGCAAATTGATGTTTTTTGAAGGGTAACACAGTCAATCTTTTTTTCTTGCTTTAGAATGGAAAGTTAAAGGCCTAACCAAGGGCTGAACACCTGAAAGCAACAGTCGAGATGCGAGCAGCTCCTGGGAGAAAAGCAGAAGGTTGCTGTAGGCAGCAAATTTCGGGAGCCTTTTCTTCTCCCTGCTCTTGGCTGCTGCTGGAATTGCTCGCTGGCAGGTGGAGCAGCAGGCACTGGGTGCTGGGGTGGTGCTCAGACCTGCTGCTGCTCACCTGAGCCGTGCTTGGTGTCTGGGCTGTTCCCTCATCCTCTCCCTGCTGTTGATCAAACAGACCAACACAAAACCCTACTGCAGGGAGGAGGCTGCAGCTGCTGCCGGGCTGTGGGTGGTTTGCAGTGACAGCTTTGGTTTGTTTTTTCTTTTCTAAATCAGTTGTTGGTGGGGATGGGCAAAGGTGAAACGTGGGTTGAGCAGCACCTGAAGTGAGGCTTTTGTGATTCAGCTGCGTGGAAATGTTACTGCAGGACCTAGAGATCTGGGAACAGCATGGGCAGTGAGCACAAGAGGAAACTGGGACACACTGACTCCCAGAGTAGACACAGGTGAAACCCTAGTGTGCCATCGTTGAAGCCCAGTTCGGTGGCTCTGATAACTCACTTGAGGTTTTTATCAGTTCTTTTCTTCTACTGAAGGTTTAGAGCGTGGCTGTGATAGTCGTCCGCTACTGTCTGCCCAGTGTTACTCAGATGAGCAGTAGCATGGTGTGGTCAAGGGATGTCTTCTCTGAAAACAAAGGTGGGGTGTATTTCAGAAGAGAGGCTTGTTTTCTTCTTTGTGGTGGCTATACATCATCCAATGTTTTCTCCATTCGTATGGTGATATATCTCATGTTTCATGCTTGAGATGTGGTGAGAGGAGTGAGTGATGTTATGTAACGTAAGCAGAGAATTATCTTTTTATGTTCTAAAAATGACTGTTGGTTTGATAAAGCCGTTGACTAATTAGTAAATTACCCATTGTTGTTTAAAATACTTGCACTGCAAAATGTAAATGAAAAAAATTTCTCCACTTGTCAGTATGAAAAATGACAATAGCAAAAATAATACATAGGACATCTGCTCTGATTTTTTAAAAATTTAAAATGCATTTAAGGCAGATGTTGTAGAATTCGAATGGAAATAGGAATAGATTGAAGAACAAAACATAGCTGTTTACCTTTTGTGAAGTCCCATTCTTATGGTAGCATCACTAAAAATATCTGACTCGGTGCTTGTATTTTTCCACTGCTCGTATCGCAATGAACTGCATGTTCTTAAAGCTGTGCTGCGTCAGGAGTTGGAGTTTCAGTATTTAAAAAAATACATCCGTACTGGTGAATCGGTCTTTGGGGGTGTTTTCTGATGATATCTTCCTTCTTCCATTCGTTTTCTTCAGGAGAATACATCAAGACATGGAGGCCGCGGTATTTCCTTTTGAAGAACGATGGCACGTTCATTGGCTACAAGGAGCGGCCGCAAGACGTTGACCAACGGGAATCGCCTTTAAATAACTTCTCAGTAGCTCGTAAGTGGTTTTATGTGCTCTCCCATCCAGTGTGGGGGCTGACATCCCAGTCGCAGCCCTAGGAATCTGCGTCAGTAATATTCAAGTCTGCCCAGACCAATGTGTCTAATTCAGGTTGAGGAAAAAAAGAACACAACCAAACAGCGCCATGTTTCTCAGTAGTGACTGTGTAGGTTTGATGCTGTTTGATGCAGTTTTCTACTAATTCATGGTCTCTGGTTGTAAAATAAAACACGTTTACGTGTTACTGTTTTGTACATCTGTTATTCAGCAAGTTACTTCAGAGTGAAAGTTAACCCAAGTGTGCGGTACTTGGCAAGAAGGCACAGCCAGAGCATTTAAGGCTGTGTTCTGCCACCGGATCTGGATGCAAGCGACATTAATATCAATTGAAATTATTTGACTTGTAGCACAAGAGAACGTGGAACAAGCTCTGGTTTTAATAGAACACACTTGTTTTTTCTTCCTTTTGAAAACAAAACCATATTTCTTTTTTTAGAGCCAATGAAAGGGTTTGCAAATAAGAATATCTCCTAACCTCTGCACCCTGTCCTATGCAAACATTTCCGTCTTTGCTCAGGTGCCACAGCACAGGATGTGATAGAAGAACCTGAGAAACATTTCCTTCTCTTGCTCATGTTTTTAACCTTTTTCTTCATACTTCCAGCTTTTATTTTCTTCTCTTCTTGATCTTTCCTGTCTCATGATCTGCCTGTGTCTCATTTCACTGCTTAAAAATAGATCATTGTGGCACCTGTTATTAGCAGTGATCTGTTTCTGATGACTACTGGAACCAAAGCTCTGCAGAGGGAAGTGTAGGGCACTTTCCTTCTTGTTGCAGCTTGAACTGCATGGGATTCATCTTGTCATAGAACCAGAGAATTGTTAGCCTTGGAAAAGACCTCCAAGGTCATCCTGTCCAACATCAGCCACCCCCGCCATGCTCACTAAAACATGTCCCTCCGTGCCACATCTGCCCTCCTCTTGAAAATCTCCAGGTTGAGAGGTTTGAGCAGGTTTATTTTGGATGGCCTTTGGCGTGGAGGAGGGCTGTGCAGGCATTAATGGGAATGTTCGTTTTCCCTGGTAGTGACGCACACCTGTTGTGAGTGATGACAGGGAGAGCAGCAGGCATGCTGTTGCCTGGTGTGCTTCAGAGCAGGATGCCAGGAGAGCTCAGGAGAATTTTGTCTCATTTTAGCGAGAGATTTGTCTTAGAGTTTTTACTTCACTAATGACACAGTGCTCTTCTCTTTAGATGGGTATCTCCTCATGGATTAAGAAGGTAAAAAACAGTGGCAGAAAGCTATGAATTCATGAATTAATTCAGCACTTGGTCTGTAGCCAGAGGCTTTTACCAAATGCACTTTCTGCAGGACGCTTCCCTTCTGTTGCTGCTAACTGCATTACTTACAGTAATTATTTACTGCAGATCACTGCTAAGGAATAAAAAAGGACATCTCTTGCCTTTCCTTTGTCCACGTTGCCTGCAGAAAGAGTTAACTTGCATTGATTTTCACAACAGGAATATGTTGCTTTTTTTGGCAAATGGAGCTTGTCAGTCTTGGCATTTATATATAAACAAGTTTGTTGCCATGGTATCGGAGCATTGTCAAAAAGACAAGACACATGCCTGTGCAGTAAGGTGGAGCCCCCATAAGAGGGACTGCAGGGAGGTGGTGGGTGGAAGGATGTTCTTAGCAGTGGCTCCTCTCTGGAGAGCCAGTGGCACATCAGGAATACCTCGGTGCTCGTGGGGATGGGCTGCTCGCTACAACTCATTGCTGTGCTTTGCATCTCACTGGAGCAGCTGATGCCTCACCAGGATTTAATTTTTCATGTAGGCACTGGCGTGCAGTGCTGTTAGCATCTGATGTGTGGTTCCTTTCTAGGTGCTCTCCACGCCTGCATTACTTGAGTTTGTTTTGCAGCACAACTCTTCCCTTTGAACCTGCTTGCCTTGTGCTTTCACTTGAGTTAACTTGTCAAGTTCACGTGAGTCAACTGGAGCAAGCTCTGCAGGAATGCTCAGAACAGAGTGTGGCTCCGCACTGCAGAGGATGCCTGCAGAAGGCTCGTGAACATCCTGTTACTTTCCTTTTTCTTTTAGTTCTCACGATCAGGATAGCCCTGACTTTTTTGTTAATTAGTGATATATATTTTAATGAGATGGCAGGCTGTCTCTGTCAGTCTGTTCTTTGGAAGGGGTCCCATGTTTCTGATGAAGCCTGTGAAAGATGGTACCCGAGCACTGATGGTGATCTCTGAGTCATACCCGTGTCCTTGTTCCTCACTTCACCACTACTAAGGTAGATGGAATAAGAATGCTGGTACCTAAGTGGTTAGTTATGTTCCAGGGGCCCTGCAGATTAATAACCAATAGAGCCTGTGTTGTAAATCTGTTAGGTAAGTGGCCTTCATACTGATTGTAATCTCAGATTACCATGTATGTCTGCCTTTTAGGTTATAAGCCCTTAAAGCTGTATAGCTCACGAGAGCGGTACATTGTGAAAAACAGTGTGGACAGAGAAGGGCTATTCGTGTTAGAAAGAAGGGATTATTTCTCTGGCCGTCCTAAAGGAGGGTGGACTGCAGTGGTTTTGCTGCACAGCTGAAAACATAATTGCTCAACAGTCAGCACTCCTTTTGGGACAGGGCTGGATATCTGCAGTCAGGCATTTATCTCAGGGCACAGAATGGCCAGATCAGTGGGCAGATTTTCTGTGTCTGCTTCTATTCTGGCCACCCTAAGTGTAGGTCTCTCACTCAGGGCTCCCACCTCCTCTGGCCACGCTGAGCTATGTGGCAGGGGGGAATCTGCTCATCTAGACATTATTGGTTCTAAGTGTGATGCCATTATATAGGGAGCAGAGTTTGACACTTTCATGGCAAGTAATCTGCCTTTTAGCTTAAGTGCTGGTGAAGCAAATATTGTGACATTTTAGAAAGTCACTGGGATAATACTAAGTGTCTTTCAAACACGAAATGGTAATTTACATTTGAATGCCTTGGTGTCTATTCCTGTTAGGAACAATTTCTCTGTCCTACTTTAAAAGACCAAACCAGGAAAGAATCAAGAGGTTCTTTAGAGCAATTTAAATCATTTTAACAGGCTACTGTTTATAGTATTTAGTTTGTTGCAAATGGAGAATATGCATGCTGTCCTGCTTGACAGGAGAAACTGTCATCAAAGTGGGTAAATGGCCATCAGCCCATAGCTGAAATGGGACTGTGTTTACAGCAGAACCCCAAGGTGTGCCATGAATCCAGCCTCATATTATGCAGAGTCTGTATTTGTGCTCTGCTCTAGCAGTGCCTGTTGCTATCTGTGATGATAAGAGACAGCTTTGGTGCTTCTTTAGCTTACCAACTACTACGAAGTGTACTGAGTTGGTTCTAAAAGGAGGAAAAAACCCACTGCTTCCTAACTTGATTGATAAGATCCGTGAGCTAGTTCTCCCCATGTATAGCAATGTGAGAGTTACAAACGTTTTGAAACCTGTGATGTACAGCACGCTGGTAAGGCAAGTTAAAAATAAAGCCTTCTGTATTTTTTTCATGTGCTGTTATGATTGAGCAGGGTAATTAGACAGCATATTGTTCACTAAACAAAACACTTCTATGTGACATACTTGAATTATAGTGGTTATTAACTGACAAATCTCTATTATTCGTCTTGCTGTACGCATTAAAGATTGCTGGATCAGCAAGCTTAACAGATATCGATGAGCAGTGCTGACTTGGGGGGAAGAGCAGTGGTGTTTATTTGGTCCCCTTCTTGATAGACAACTCTGTGCTACTAAATGCACTGAATATGCCCCTAAAGGCTGTTTTAAATAAGCAACACCTCTCAGTTTGTTTCCTTATAACGTTGTGTTCCTGGATGAGTGAAGGAAGAGTTCTGGATTTGCAGAGGATTAGAAATAGCCTTGTTTTCATCTGTAAGTCTTCAGCCAAGTTCAGTATCTGTTGTGTCTGCACTGGGCAGGTTCACAGTGCTCTGGAAGCATCGTTTTGTGAACTCCTTTAATCTTGATGAGTAAAGGAGCGCTGTTTATCACATGAAAACCTTTTCATGACTCGTTAATAAACTTTCTCTTATCTAATTGCCGTACTTCAGTAGGATGCAGTATAACCTCAGCGTGCTATTAAAGAAAAATTAGATTTTCTTGTCATGAAAAATGTGAAGTTACTCATTGAAAACCTTATAATTCCAGTAGCAAATGAGGCACGAAATATATTGCCAAAATGCAGCACCCAAAAACACTGTCAATAAATATTTTATCTTAGTGCTAATTAAGAGCTTGAATTTAAAACTGAGCACTCTCAATTTTCTCAATAATGAAATTAAACGAACGATACCAGTGGATCCCTACTAATGTGGACTGTTAATCCTCATTAATAACGTGGCCGTATCCCATCCTCTGCTCCGTGTGTCGCTGAACGTGTTCGTATCTCTGTCATTCATCAGGAATTTCTGCTGGTCTTTACAGTGCCTTCCTTTCTGCTGGTGGTTTCATTGCTAGGAAGAATCCTTAATGGAAGAGCACTTCTCCCATTATCCCTCCACTCACTTTATTTTGAGTTTACTCGAAGAGGAACTTTATAATTAGTACTGGATTTTATTTTAATATAGATCTGGAAAACGTTGTGCTTTGGTTTCTGCTGTCATGTAATCAAGCTTTTTCTTTTTTGTTGGTTTTTTTGGTGTGTTTTTTCTTTCTTTTTTCTTTTTGATTGCTTTTACGGTTTGCATACCCTTGTTCAGGTGCCCAAGTTTGAAGGGTAGCCACTCGTCGTGTCCTACCAAACTTCCGGAGAAGGCGTGCTCATTTTATATAAAAATAATTAAATAGTGCTTGGCTCTTCCGGGGCCGTTCTTCATGAAGAGTGTGGCATTTCTGAACGTGGCCACGTTTCCTCAGAGTTTTGAGGCTCTGTTTGATTGCTGGCAGGGATGTGCACTACGTGTCCATCCGGCGCAGCGTGGCGGTGGTGGCTCTGTCTGGGCACTGTTTGGAATGGGGTCTCTTCTGGGGTGTGCCCTGCAGTCTGTTGTTCCCTCCAGTGTTTGGGGACTGGAATGCTTTCTGACAGAGTCTGATCTCTGTCAGAGCAGTGAAAAATGGCCAAGTACACTTTCGAGCAACAACTTGACAGCCAAGGACTGGATTTTATGTCAGGAACATCAGAGGGTGGGAGTGCAGAGGCTTGGCTTTAATCTCAGTGGATGTAATTGCTGTGTTATCAGCTGACTTTGTCCATGTGTTCTTCTCCGGATGACCTTTGGAGTGTAGGATCTATGTCTGAATGGCTTCTGTGTCATCACAACACATTTCTACTTACCTCTCTGGGCAGACCAAATGTGGAACCTTTCTAAGCAGAATTTGTTCTCAGTGCTGCTTAGATTGCTATCTCACAGTCTATTTATTGGTTTCATCAACACAGTAAATTGTTTCAAGTTGCCTAAAGAAGTACTTACAGAGATTTCAATGGCTGATTAATTGCAACAGTTTGCTAGATAAGAATAAAGACAAATGATTATTTAAACTTGCTTATGTACCATGACTCTTTCTTCCTTGATTGTGGTAGAGTGCCAGCTGATGAAGACAGAACGACCTAAACCAAACACATTTATCATTAGATGCCTCCAGTGGACCACAGTAATTGAAAGAACATTTCATGTGGAGACTCCAGAGGAGCGGTATGTTTCATTCATATTTAATACATAAACCTACTCGCATGAGCAGATGCAAGTGTTCAGCATTAATAGTAAGTCCTTTCCTGAAGCTTTCACTTACCAGGTGATATACACCTAGACTGAAAAGTAAGGAATAATTTTTGATTGGCTCAGGTTTAGTTTGTGTTGTTAGCATAGAAGGTTCCTTACAGAGGGGTTGGCTTTTCAGAAGGATTGCGTCTGTCACTGAAATGGCATTGGTTTGGGTATCCAGAAAAGACAGGTGCACGCAGGTAATTATTTCTGGAGAACTTAGGCTTCATTTCTCACTGGGATCTGCGTGGTATGTGAAGTGTTTCTGACCTGCCTGTTTCTGGAAGGATGAACACAAGTGAAAGAGATTCAAGCGAAGTTGAGTTGTATCAAAACGCTGACCTTCTTATTTCTTTATAGTCTCCTTGTTTTTGAAGGAAAAAAATGTTGGTAGTATCACTGCGGATTGCTAATGTTTTATGCAAATTAGATAATAAAGGTGATAGTTATCTGCTGCAGGTGCAGATTTCTATTTCAGCTGTTAGGAAACAAAGCTAAGAGCATGCATCCTGTGCTCTCATCATTGGAAAATTGATCTAACTCCTAACAGAAGAGTTTTCCAGCACAGCTACTTTACAGCTACAGAGTATTTAAATATTTACTTGTTCTTCAGGAACTGAACTTAAATTATTCCAGTATCATTGCCCAAGGGGAAGGAGTATTTTAAAGCCGTGGTCCTCCCTAGGTATAATGCTGGCACGTGGTTGGTGTTAAGATCAGCACATTTTACCTAACGTCCTTTACTTTTTTTGTACTGTAGCCTTTGTGTGTAGTGATTTAAAGACACTTCTTATTTATTGTTTTTGATTCTATTACAGTATTCAGAAGAAAGCTAAAGCAAAGAAAAATAAACTGATCCTTGTTTGGTTTAGTAGCTTTGCAGTCACTGACCATAAAGTGGGTGAAATAACAGTTTCCACTTGGGGAAATTTCAGTCTGGTTTTGTTCCCTCCTAGCCAATGAAGTCAGCTCGGTGACACTTCAGGGCTTGGAGCGTTAGTGTCAGTCCTCTGTTGTGCACACTCGAGACATAAAAGCTGAAGGTGAAATTCTGGCACCCCAGAAATCAAGGAGATTCACTTCAGGAAGGACACGATCCCAACTAAGTCAGTAATAAATCTCGAAACAGATGTGGAGGTTGCCTTTAGCTTCTCTGTGTGAGTTCTGAATAACAGAAATGACCGTTAAAGAAAGGACTGTGTTGTGATTTTTAATGAAGGAGTCTCTGCTGGGAGCATAGGAGAACATCCAGGAACGATTCCTATGTTTAGCATTACCTTGCTGCCCCAGAGAGGGCTGGATAACAAATGTTGAGCAGACTTTTGCAGATACGTCACGTAGGTGTGCGTTAGGTGAAGAAAATGAAGGGGTGATTTCTTGGTTGTTTCTTTTCCTTAACCTCAAACTTGTGATTTCTGTACGTCTGTCTCCCCTCTTGGAGATGAATTGGAGGGAAGATTCCTAGATTTCTTCTGTACCTGTAAAGTAGAAACGGATGCTGCATGATTCAGGCAAAATCCCAAAGAAAAAAAAAAAACTGAAATTGATGTAGGTTTTATTAGAATCTTATGTCGGGTACTTTTTCCATGGGCTTTGCCCCTTGTGTGGAATACTTTGTTTATTTCACCCAACAGAAATTGCAGTTCAGATGGTGGGCCCTTTATTTTTTTATTATTATTATCTGATATTTCGTTATATGATTTCATAGAACCAGTGAAAAAATTGACATTGCTTAGGGTGCTATGGCTTCTCCTGTACATCGCAGATCATGTGTAGTGTTTCTCAGCATTGGCTACTTACATTCCTCTTGTTATTGGAGTAGTTTATCTGAGGTGCCCAAGGAAGAAGTGTTTAGCCAGTGCCCCAGAAATTTCAAGTAAACCACAACATCCCATTCCATAAAGATTCAAAAGACAATAAAAGGTGGTCAGTTCACACAGTCCACAAAGCATCTCTTCAGCCCCTGTGCACCGTACAGGTCTTCCCAAAACCCTGCAAGACATTGGGTTATTTGTTTTGTATTAGATACACTTGTGGTGAAATGAGCTGAATGCCAAAAACTTACTTTGGTAGCTTTCAAAGGTGTAGAATTTCCTGAAGTTCAGTGGAAGGAAGACGGTCTGTGTAGGAATCAAAGGGGACAGTAGTAGAGCAGCAGTTGCTGAAACAGCTGAGGAAACTTCCTTGTAACCGTGCCCCCTGTCACTGTTTTTGCTGACGTTGTGCTGAACTTTACAGAGGAGCTGCTGTCATACATCTATCCAAGAGAGGAATAGCTTAAAACTTCTCCTAGATCATTCCTTGCTGTTGAAACTTGAGATGTGTGCGTGAAGAGGTGGCATAGTGCCCCCAGCAGTTGGATATACGTGTTTCAGTGCGCTGCAGGAATGGAGAAGCTGTGTTTAATTGCTTCGTGCTGTGCAGTGTGGGATCCTTCTGCTTTTTGGTTTTGGCAGGTCTGCTTTTGTTGTGTAAATCTCTGTATCTCTAGGTCGTATCTTGACCCGATGACTGGCTGTCTTGTTTGCTGAAGAGTCTTCAGTTATATATGGACTGTGGGGACTTCTCTCATCTTTTATTTTCTACTAATAAAAATGTAGCCTGGAAATGCTCTTAAAAATGTGTTTTTATAGTGCTTGAAAGCACATAATTCAGTGTATGTTGCATTGGTTTGTTTGAGAGCATTAATTGTTCTGTATTCCTTGGAGACCCTTGCTATGGAAGACAGTAATCTCAGGTCACAAGTAACAAATGTCATTGCTTGTATTTTGCCAGGGAAGAATGGACAAAAGCCATCCAAACTGTAGCAGACAGCCTCAAGAAACAGGAGGAAGAGATGATGGATTTTAGATCTGGTTCTCCTAGTGATAATTCAGGTGCTGAAGAAATGGAAGTTTCTATGACAAAGCCAAAACACAAAGTGGTAAGTGAGCACAGCAGGAATAACAATAAATTTTAGGTGTCCTTGAATGTAGACAAGAAGCAGCCATCAAGGCACATCTGTTCCCGTAACAATTATGCAGTTGTTGTAGATGTGGCTTCATGATGAAACAATTGTGTTGTTGCAGGCTACTGCAAAGGTTTGCTGGATTTAGGGTGGGTCCAGTGGATTTAATGGCTCTGGATTAAGGGCCTAGGCTAATTCCCAGACAGCCACTGATCTGTCCGTCCATAGTGTTCATAGAGCTTGGGTTTTTGCATTGGGCAGAGCACTGACTGAATTGGCTTGTATGGAAAAGGTATGTGCCAGTGTAGATCTCTGCTCTTTTAGATGTATCCCTTCAGCCTCCTTTCTGCCCCATCAGTGTATCTTGTTTGGGTTTCCATTTTCCAAAGGATTCCCATTGGCTCTTGTAACTGAAAGCTGATTGAACCTTCTCCTGTGCAAATGCTGTCTGGATTATACCAAGGCGTCTCTTTGTGTCCTTGTCTCACTATTGTCATCCTCTGTTACCTTCACAATTTTGCCTCAGTTTTGGTAAAACAGATGAAATTTCTAAAGATAAACTATTGACCAGTGGCTGCAGTGTGTGTGTGGCAGCCTTGTGTCACATTGTTGGCTTTAGGCTGATGTGGGTGACATGTCCGAGCTGCCTTTATCCTTCTGCATCCTTGACTGAGCAGGTACAAATCTTTCCGAGTGCTGACCAAGCGGTCTGAATGTCTACAGAGTGATAATATGGGAAGCAGTGAATGGGTTTCCTGTAGGCAGGTGGTTTATGTTTTTTCTTGCCTTGATTGTGTTTGGGAAGTGTACTGGTGCTCATGTACCAGGCCTACAGGAAAGCTGGGGAAGGACTTTTTGTAAAGGCGTGCAGTGACAGGACAAGGGGAAATGGCTTTAAACTGGAAGAGGGCAGATTTAGATCAGATGTTAGAAGAAATTCTGTCCTGTGAGGGTGGGTGAGACACTGGGACAGGTTGCCCAGAAGGGCTGTGGGTGCCCCTTCCCTGGAAGCATTCGAGGTCAGGTTGGATGGGGCTGTGAGCAGCCTGCTCTGCAGGGAGGTGTCCCCGCCTGTAGCACGGGGTTGGAACTGGATGATCTTAAAGATCTCTTCCGTCCCAAGCCATTCTGGGACCACGATTGTATGATTTTGATTTTTATGGAAGAATCATTTCTGCTCCTGAATTCAGCTAAGCAAAAGAGTGACTCCGTATGCATGGTATCCTTACAGGAACAAGAAATCTTAGTCTGACAATGATGTACTTTTTGGCAGCTCGTGTAATTCAGTTCTCGTTTATTTGTCACTAACAGACCATGAACGAATTTGAATACCTTAAGCTGCTGGGAAAAGGCACTTTTGGGAAGGTCATTTTAGTTAAAGAAAAAGCAACCGGACGGTATTATGCCATGAAGATTCTGAAGAAGGAAGTTATTGTAGCGAAGGTGAGTGGACAGGAAAGTGGGGGACGTGCTTCACCCTCAGTGCATCCTTCTGGAAGGTCCTAACAGGGGTGCTGTGAGCGCTTAAATAATTGCTTCAGCAGTGTTTGAAGCAGACCCCTGTTCAGGGAATCGCTGTAGTGATTTCCTTCTGCCTGTGTTTCAGGATGAGGTCGCACACACGCTGACAGAAAACCGTGTTTTACAGAACTCGCGGCACCCGTTCTTAACAGTACGTATTCCTGCCTCTACTGACTGTAACTGACCACCAGCTGAGACCTTCCTCGTTTTTGGTTATTTGCATAATGTGCGTTTTTAGAGCAGGTATATTTTTCTGTATGTTTCCGTTTCTGGGAAGCATCAGTTATAATCCTTTCTCGAGCCTGGTGGGTCAGGCCCTCCGTGCCTCTTGGAGTCAGAGACTTCGCAGTATAGCTGTACCGCTGTAGCCTCACTTGACATCTCTAGCACCAGCAGTCTCTCTGGATTGAGTTCTACTTCAAGACTTTGTAGTGTTCATTACAAGTTTGCTTTGAATCGTTTCCAATCACTTCAGCCCTCTGGGAGACCTGTGTAGTATCCTGGTGGTTCCCTTCATCCAGGTACACATGAGTTTAACTGGAACTGAAACTTCTTAAGCGTGACCTGTGGAAGTAAATATAAGCTGAATGGAGTATGATCAGTTGGTGTTTGTTGACATGTCTAAAACCTGATCCTCCCTTTGCAGAGCTGTGGCTGGTATTAAAATGATTTCCCTAATAATGGTGATGATACCACGTGTGGGATTTGCTCATATCTTTCATAAACTCTAAAGTCCAAAACGAGGGCTGTCTTGAAGCCAGGGAGAGCAGGCTGGGACCAAGAAACGTAAGACCATGGCAAACCAGCTGGAGTTTGTGTCCTACAGGGATACACGTGACACAGCTGTACTGAGGCACCTTGTGTCACTCCATCGCACCCTCTGTCTGATCGGTTTTTGCAAATTGCTCACAAGTGGATATTGATAGCGTTGCTCAATCCCCTGGCAGGCTGTCAGCAGAGAGCAGTTGCAGTGAGCAGGGCAGGACCAGGGGGCTGCAAGTGCACTTGTTTCACACCAGTGGGCTTGCAGCCAGCGTGGCAATACCTTGTGCTCTTGGGTTTGGCTGTGAGATCGCACTGTGGGAGCCTGTGGCTTAGGGGGGATATTTCAGTGCCACTGTAATGGGATAGGGCTTCTCCCAGCATTATAGGCATTACCTAGAGCTTCTGCAAGGGATTTTTTGTGATGTTGCATTAAATATATTTAATAAAATAAGTTGACAGTGGATCAGTGTTCAGCTCAAGCAGAAAAATGCAAGTATTACACGAGAGTCGAGGACAGAAAGTCCACTTAAAGGCTGTTTGTTTTGTCTGTCTGTGGTTCTGAAAACTTACTCAAAGTGCCAGTGTGATCTTCTGAGTTTTCATTTGCATCTGTTTCAGGCTTTAAAGTATTCCTTTCAGACACACGATCGCTTGTGTTTTGTTATGGAGTATGCCAATGGAGGGGAGGTAAGGCACACCTAATAATGTTTAATATTCCTGTACTACTTCTAATTGTGCTTGGCATTGTTCAGCTAGGCCCTGTGTTTCCATTTCTAGTTAATCCAAGTCGTCCCAGCTAGACAGAGCTGTCTGCAGCTTTAACTAATGTTGAGAATTAAGACGTGGAAATTTCTTCTCTCCATTTTTAGTGAACACAGGTTTGGGGTGTAGGTTTGTGTCTTACACGTGGCAGCAACGTGCTTCAATCTGACGTTTTAGTAATTCAGAAAAGCAGCTTGCTTTCTGTTTGCTTTTCAGGCAGCTTTTAATACTTTCTGGTGAATATTGTGAGCACATTACTATAGAGAGAATTCAAAGTACAGCAAAATGCTGCTGTTTAAGAAGGAAAAGATGAACATTTCTCAGAACTTTGCCTTGAGATAGTTCGTAATGGCAGTTTGATTGAAAGGCTTTATTTTCTGTGCACACAGTGAAGCGTAGCACACAAACTAGTGGGTAACATACATCTGTGGGTATGAGCTATAGCGCTTTGCTTATGGTGGATCTTAAAACTTTTGGGAGCACAGCTGGCTGTGGGTGGGAAGGGCTTTCTTCTTAGGTACCATCGGATGCGGGACGGCCTGCAGAGCGTTAGATGTAACCCAGGAACATTCACAATCTGAACGTGATACTCTGTTGGTTTTGCAGTTGTTTTTCCATCTGTCGAGGGAGCGTGTATTTTCTGAAGACCGGGCGCGTTTTTATGGAGCTGAGATTGTTTCAGCGCTGGATTACCTGCATTCAGAGAAGAATGTGGTTTACAGAGATTTGAAGGTATGTAGCAAAACAATTTCACAGGCATTTTGGGTTTGGGCTTTCTGTTTTTAGTCACAGAAGCAAATGAGCCTTGACTGTAAGAAAGCCCTTTCTGACTGAAGTTTAACATAACAGTTATTGCAGCTGTCGGGCTCGACTTTACAGGATGTCTAAACACTTTTCACAGCCTAAGAGCTTGTCTAATGCATTTATCAGGGCCCTGGCAGCGTTTTGGAGGAGACAGCCCAGCATGGTGGGTTGTGTTCTCACCTGACTGCTGGCTTCATGAGTGGTGAAATACAATCGTGGACTCTTCGTGCCAGGTCCTATCAGATACATGCAAATTCACACTGCGTGGATGTTGTTCTTCCTTTCAGTCTGCTGTGCATTGCTATCTGCATAGTACCTTCTTGCAGAGAGAAAATTGCTTGAAGTTCAAATGGCTGAGGTTTGGTGAGCAGAGAGGGAAAAGAAGCAAATAAGAAATCTCAGGGAAAACGAACTTGGGAAGTTCTTGAGGGCAATGCAACAACAAAACTGGTTTTCTGAGAAGTGTTTTCGAGAGAGGATGAGGTGATGTTAGTGGAGCATGCTAGGTAATGATTGCAGGATACTTCAAAGTGCTTTCAGGGATTCCTGCCAGGGTTTTGTCTCCCATATCACCATGATTCCTTTGGAATTGCACTTTGTTTCATACACAGTTGAAGCTTTGTCTTGAGATCTGGATGGCCTTGTTAGAAATTGGGAGTGCAGAGCAGGATGGATATCAAGTGTTGAGTAAATGCACAAAATGATTCTCATGTAAAGGATCTCTTTGACAAACAGCTCCTTACACTTATTTATTTACTTTTATTCATTTATTGCTCTTCACTAGTACAGAATATTTTATACAGTCACTTAAGATTAAAGGCAGGGATGAGGTTATGTGAGGGGTATCAGTTAGCACGTTATTTCTAAAAGGATCTGGTGTTCTGTTGGTGATAATATTTTAGAAACATAAATATCATGTACAATGTGTAAAGATAATGTACCCAAAGCCTGCCAGTAGTCACCTAATGCTCCTCACAGAGCTATGGAAGGTGACACAGATGTATATTTACATCACATGTGCTTTGGCAGCTACTATAGTTCTGACTCTAATGAAAGCATGTTTCTGAACTGTTACCAGTGTGCAGAAATCCATGGCTTTTATTGACTTGCTCTATGTGCTTCATTTGGTTTTTCTTCTCAGCTGGAAAATCTTATGCTGGATAAAGATGGACACATAAAAATTACAGACTTTGGACTATGTAAAGAAGGCATAAAAGATGGAGCAACAATGAAGACTTTCTGTGGCACTCCGGAGTATCTTGCACCAGAGGTAAATTTACGTTGGCTTTCAGACAAAATTATCTCCTTCAGTGCCATCCACAACAGCTTTACCAGTCCGTAATGATTCCTGTGCCACAGTGTGCTCACGTAACACGTGCTCAGAATCTTTTACTCGTCGTGTTCTGGGATGTACCTTCACTGTGAAGATGTGTGATAACTCCCAGCTGAGGTAGCGTTTTCCTGTTGCTCAGGGAGCATTTATGTTCTGATAGAGCAGCATTGCTCCTTGTGTCAGAAGCTTAATTAAAAAGAGAAAACCACACGAAAACTTGTGAGAAAGAGTGAGCTCTTTTTTCAGTGTTCAGTGTCGTGTATGTTCAAAGTGCCGACTGCTTCACGACTCAGAGTGCTCAAGGTCTTTCTCAGGGTTAATTTATTAAGGAAGTAAGCCCAAGCAGGGAACTCGAATCCCCAAGGATCCATTTTGGGGGCTGTTTTTTTGTACAGAGGGTGTTTTTGCAAAGTCCAAATGCATGGTTGTACCATTCACCCTGGAAATACTTCTTTGGAAAGTTGTGCAACGCAGGTGTTAGAGCAGTGAGTTGGCCGAGGGCAGATCAAAAGTGAAATTGTGCGATAGAGGAGATGCATACGTGGTGTTTTGCAGGCAGATGCTAGTCTTCTCTGCCTACGCTCCGAGCTGTCTGGAAGCAGTTGCTGTACTAGCAGGGCACGGAGCCTGAGCTCCTGCCCCGTGTCTCATTGCCTGCACTTTGCTACCCGTGGCGTTACGGCTGCCGTCCAGCTCAGCGCAGGCAGAAGCAAGTCTTGTGCTGCCAGCAGATGAGGTATTGCAGGCACACCCAGGATGTGTTCTTTCTCCAAGGTGGGAGAGTTGCGCGTCGCAAACCTTCCTTCAGACGAATTACACAGAACGAAGTGGAGGAGGAATGTTGCTGTGGATGGAGGGCTGGTGTCGCTGCTGGGCCGTGCTTTAGCAGCTTTCTGGTGGTGGCAGTGGTTGTATGCTCTTGTTTTGTTGCTTCCTTGTAACTACCAGCTGCTCTCATGGGCGTGCAGTCTTTGTAATAGAGAGGAACAGGGCACCTGTCGAAGTAGCTTGCAGCAGAGCAGTGGAGCCAGCTCGCCGTGGATCACCAGAGGTCTTCAGGATTTCTAAACCAGGGTCTGTGCAGCTCAGTTTGGGATGTGCCGATGCAGGGAGTAATTAGCAGCACAGCAAAGAGTGCTTTTTGTTCATAAACGTGGCTCTTATTTGCTGGCTCTCCTAAAATCAGTGGCTGAGTTTCAGTTTCTCATCAAGGTGATTAAAAAATACATGTTTTTGTGTTTTCCTAACCTGGAATGTGGTGACTCCACGTGTAGGTATTACATTGTTCTCTCAGTAATACTATCTGCTGTTATTTTTCATACTTCTGATGAGTTGTCTCGTCTAAAACCCCGAAGGACGAATGCTTTTGATGAACCCAGCTCTCACCCTTGCTTTCAAATCCATCTGTGAGCTGGAGTGTTAAACTCTGGAGGCTTTTGTCATCTGGTGGATAGCATGCAAAAAGTGTGGAAATGGCGGGAGTGATGCTCTGTGCATTTAAGGTCAAACATCCTTAAAAGCGGAGGTCTCGTTCTCTGTGTCTGTAACCTGAATCTGACTGTTTGTACAGTTGCTGCATAGTTGTTTTTAGGTTCACATCGGAATCCTGGGCATGGATGACAGTGACTGAACCATGTCAGCTTTGATGCGTCAGATGTATCAGTGACTGTGATGTTTACAGCTGCTGTGCCTTCTCTTTCACATTCCATCTCCCGGCACGCTGGAGCTGCTTGTTAGGGATCACTCATCCTTTCAGTGAAATGACCTTGTTACTTCTCTGCTATCCTGCACATCTCAGTACATCGTGGATACGTGGAATGCCCTTTTCAGGATGGTATATTTTTAATTCTTGTGCCATTACTTTGTTTTGTGCGATGCCGAGAATGAACAGTCACGTGTTGACGTTCGAAGCACTTGGAAGAAGTTAGCATTTTGTATGCTGTTAGAGTTAACGGAGGAGCAGGAAGGCGTCGTAGTTAGCAGCCTGTACCACGAGACCGTTGTAGTATCCTCACTAACAATATGTCTGAATTGCTTTGTGCCTTTTGAAGGCCCCTGAAGCACCGCCCGTGCTGCAACCGAAGCCCTGGTGGCTTTTTGCTTCCAGTCCTCTTCTCTCACGGCTCCTGCAGGAACCTAAAAATAGACAGAGACCCCATGACGAACGTATTTTCGGTCAGCTCGAGCAGGAAGCACTGGTTGGAGGTGGGCACCGTGTGCAGGAGCTGCAGGCACAGCAGGGCAGGGGAAGGCCGGCTCCTGGAATGCTGTCCGGCCAGCAGCTGTGTCGGCCGTGCACAGATACGGGGCAGCTGCAGAGCCAGCTGTCGTGTGCTGTGAATCATACGGCAGGGGATGCTGGAAATAGAGCGGCGTGGGGTAATCTAATACCTGGCAGCATTTATTTATTTATTTATTTATCGTGCTGCAGGCCCTTCCCCTCGTTCAGATAATTCATGGGAATAATCAGTGAATAAAGCGAGTTGTTTCCGGAGAGTCTCAGTACTCAGGTTATGCGCACACAAACATTGCTGAAGGTTTTCAAGAGGTTCGGGTCCTGCTTCTGTTAAAGGGAAAGCTGCCAACTCGAGTCGACCCTTCGGTGCTTTTAATGTAGAACACGGAGAACTCTGTATTGCAGCAATGTAAAGCTCACGTGCACCGTGAAGGAATGGCGGTGGCACGGTGCTGCTTTTGACTCTTGCAGCTCAGTGCAGACCCGTGAAAGGACCGAAGATGAGAAGTAAAACCTGAGGACGGGGTCTGCAACATGAGACTGTTGCTGTCAGCTACAGACAACTGCATTGGAGACACGAAGTCTGGAGAACATCCACTCCGCAAAACACTCCCCATCTCCTCAGCAACCTTTGGTACAAAAGATGAGCAGCGCAGTGTGACAGTGCTTCTGTGGAGCAGGGGCACTCACCATGCACTGAGCGGGCGTTTGTTGGCTAGAAGTGCCCAGGGGAGGGGAAAAATGATTGCGCTGTACCCCTTCTGCTGCGAGAACTGGGAGGAGCTGACAGGAGGCCCTTGGGTGTTGGAGCCAGGGTGCAGGGCAGGTCTTTCACTTTGGCTGCCATTTTGCAGTTGGTCAGGTGTTAGGAGCGGTGTTCTGACTCTTAGTGTTGACTGTGGATTAGTCATTACGGGTGTGCAGGTGGTCTTTCCTGACGTGCAGAGTAGCCCTTTGAGTAGGAGCAGGTTGATACGGAGATGACTGTGATGTTCAGTTTGTTGCTTCCGATGTGACAGACCGATGGGCTTTTCACCTCTCCCCAAAATGGCTCCTTGATGCCATTATATACATATAGCTCCAAATGGGATCCCATTTAGAGAATATATCTTTATATATCTTTATATATATCTTTATATATATATACATATGAGATCCCATTTGGAACAGTTTGTGATGAATAAGTGAAAATTCAGCAGCTGGCTCTGTAATGTGAGAACAGTCCTCAGCCTTTGGGCTTTCAAAGGTTCTGCTTACCAGGGATGTAATGAGAGGGGGGGGGAGGGTGGAAGAAGGAAGAGGAGAAGAAAGTTGCCAGAACATGCACACTTTCTTCTCTTCCCCCTCTTGCTCACCTACAGTGCTCTCTTTTGTCTCTTTTGACCTTTGTTTTCAAGGAGGATCTTCTGGAAACACTCTGTGCGAGTAGACTCAGCTGTGTAACACAAGGACGTGAATTTGCTGCTGTAAATTTTGCCTCTTGAGTTCTGTGTTTGTTCCCAGTGTAGGAATGCCTTCTAAAGCCTTCTCCTTACCTTTCTGCAGGTGCTGGAAGATAACGACTATGGTCGTGCAGTGGACTGGTGGGGCTTAGGAGTGGTGATGTATGAAATGATGTGTGGCCGACTCCCTTTCTACAACCAGGACCACGAAAAGCTCTTTGAACTCATCCTTATGGAGGAGATTAGATTTCCACGCACTTTGTCACCTGAAGCAAAGTCCCTCCTGTCAGGTTTGCTGAAGAAAGATCCTAAGCAAAGGTGAGGCTGATCCTTAATATTTGTGTTCTTAAACACTGGTGCCCTCAGAAATAGCAAAATAAATGAAGAAGGTCTATCTTTTTAAAGCCTTCACAAAAAGAGTTAGCAACTGTGCTGTGTAGAGGTGTGTCTGTGACAGGGGGCTGTCATCTAGATAGATCTAGACTGAGCTTCAGAATACAATGGCTGCCAGAAACACAAAGCTACAGCCTGAGACAAAACAAGTTAACCTTGCCTTTGGTCATAATTAATGATGGTTGCTGTGAGTTATCAGCTGCCCCACGGTCATTTTTTACCATCCGTGCACGTTCAGGCTGCTTACGGTTCAGTCCGTGCCAGTGATCTGTCATCCTGGACAGCAGGTGGTGGTGTTTGTACCGTGTTTGTGGTGGAGTTCATTCCGTGCTTTAATCTACTTTTCCCATTTCCTCCTTTTGTTTTTAAAAAAGTGGTATCTGTCTTAATACCAAACAACAGCAGCAACAAAGAAAACCCCAAACCCTAAGCGGCTAACAAACAGAATGTAACAAAAATAGAACGAGATCCAAAAAGGATGCTGACCTTTGCACCGGGGGTAAACATCAATCTAAAAACCTGCTGTCTTGTCAATGCAGACACTTCTTAAACCAACGAAAACACAGACTCTGAACCTTCCCACCGTAACAGAACCCAGGCTAGGAACCTTTCACTTGAGGTGTAGGTGAAGGATTCCGGTTTGCTTTCCCATGTTTGTTAGGGATTTTTGACACCAGAGTGGACTCTTTCCATTTCTGCTTTTGATTGTGTGATGGATTAGCAGCCCCCTGGGCACTCTGCTCAGCAAATGTGGCTGCAGTCTGTGCCAACGGGATTCCTGTCTAGGAAAGTGCTGGGTTAAATAGAGTTGTGACCCCTCTTGTAGCTTATTCAGTTGTGGCCTTTCAATCTCTGGAAACGCAAGCAGCATCTGCTGTCATTTGTTCTTAAAGGGGCATCACTGGTGAACCAAAACGCAGTTTGTTTACAAACAAAAACACCCACTTGTTTCTGATTGGCACCGGAAGGACATGGCAATAATCGGTCCACGATATGTTTGTTTTCTACAAGTAGCCACTTCTTCACGTGTGCCTTCAGCAGGCTTGCAGCCAGCGGGGCTCAGATCCGTTGGGCAGGTGCTTCTCGTGCTGCTGATAGGAGTCCCTGTAGAATAGAGAAGCCTGCACCTTGCTGATTGCACTCGTGCCTCCCAAGCGTTTCAGGTCGCGGGCCATTTTCAAATACTGCTTTTCCACCAGTCACTGCTGGCCCTGCTTTTTCACTGCAGTTGGGGTTGTGCAAACGCGGTACGCTTGGTGGGTTTCAGGCAGCGGGGATTGCTGAGCAGGGAGTCCTGCCCTGCCCTCGTTGTGTTATGGGTTTTACAGCGCGCTCCGTGTTGGGGTGGGCGGCTGGGAGACGCAGTGATGGGGTCACTCCGCCGTGCTGAAGGGAAACACACAGGTAACCACAAAGTACAGTCTGTTAAAAGGGAATAACACGCAGCGGTCCGTCTCACGTTCACACTGATGATGTTTGGGGGAATTCAGCATGATGTTTGGTGTAATTCAGCAGAAATCCCCCCCCCAGCAAAGCCCAGAGGGTGGCTTCGTTGCGGCATCTGTGGCAGAAAACATTACCGGTGGCATTTATAGTTACTGCTGGTGGGCTTGAGAGCGGGGCAGAGATGAGCAACAGGAAAATGAAACAGAGATATACTCTCCTTCCCAGTAAGCCACCCCCCCAAAAAAAAAAAACCCAACAGGCTGAAATGACAAAACTCAGTAAGCTGTGACCTGAGCTGGTGAATTAAAGTTTACAGATTACCTGCTGTACGTGAGCTGGAAATGGAGGAGCAGCCTTAGCATCGTGCTTTCAGTAATAGCAACTCCCAGGCATATGGGGAAAATATGAAGAACAATAAATTGCATTCTGCTTTTAATAATGGCTGTTTTCTAAATTTGGTCGTATAAAATCCATTTGGTAAGAGAAGAGGAATTTTGAAGTTTCTTTTGGGATTGATAGAAGTTTATTAATCTTGTAAAGTGAGCCTTCATTTTCCAAAGAAGGAAAAAAAATCTATTCTACAAATACTTCCTTTTAGCGTGACCTGAAATTCTCCTTTGCCTCTTTGTGACGTAGATCAAGTGGAAGGAGGTGATGAGGGGATATTTTACACATAAAACTGTGAAGTCGGTGGGTTCTTAGCTTTTGTTGTGTTTTTCCTGCAGCTTGTGAAAGTGGGCATGGATCAGAGGGCTCTGTGTGGATGGGCTGAATGTGGGTGC
Organism: Oreortyx pictus; assembly: GCA_036925125.1. Taxonomy (NCBI): domain Eukaryota; kingdom Metazoa; phylum Chordata; class Aves; order Galliformes; family Odontophoridae; genus Oreortyx; species Oreortyx pictus. The sequence goes on along the minus strand of JAUPFR010000006.1, from coordinate 51,014,490 downwards.
GTTGTAACCAGCAGAGAGTCATCAGGTTTTAAACCTGAGGGGCCTCCGAGGCTGCTTCCTCTGAGTTGTGATGCTGTTTTCTCTGCTCCCTTTGAGCTCCCTGCCCTAGAGGAGGGTGGCCTCCAGTGGTCAGCCTCTTTCACGAGCTGTTCCTTTTCATCAGTGCCTTCTTTGGTGGTGCTGTGGGACCTTGCCACACCAGAACTGAGAGGAGGAAGACCTGTTAGAAGGTGGGATGGCTGCACAGAGCTTTAGCTGAGCTGGTGTTCCTGAGCCAAGCCGGGTCTATTTGCACTGTTCAGAACCAGTGTTAGAGGTGGAGGGAAGTCAGAGAAATCATGTGAAAACAAAACTTTGGAACCTGAAGATGTGACTGTCCTTTTCCTGGAGGAGGTTCACGTACAGATGTGTAAACAACAGAAGTCTGTAACGTGGGTGTACGGCAGGCGTTTTTCTTCAGTTGCTGTGTGTCCCTGTGAGAGACAAACCTGTGGCCCCCTCAGTTCTCAGCATGCTTTTTGCTGACTATTTTGTTCACCTTGAGAGGGTCTTTTCGTGATCGTTCTGGAAAACACAAGCGTATTTGGGGAGAAGTTGTTCAAACCCCAACCATGCGTTTTCTGTCGTTTTTCCATTAGATTTGAATGGCTTTGTTTAATAGTATCAGTTTTTAAAAGGTAAGTAAAACATCTGGGGTTTCTCTTGGCATTTCCCTGAGTGTGTATTTGCCCTTCATGGAACAAAGGCTCATAATAGATAATGTATTCTCCACAGCACTTGTGTATGGCTGCAGTCAGCCAGCCTTTCTGCATACTTGTGCAAAACAGTACTTAGGTTCTTTGTAGCGTATTGTCGCTTCGTAGCTCCTGAACTTCGATGCTGGAGTGCAGCCTGGTCACATCTGGGAGTAAAGAGGAAAGAACTGATCGACTCCACCCTCTTCTTCACTGGCCATCTTCATCTGCACCAGGGAAGCTGTAGAGGAGCCTGATATAGACTTGGCAAAGCCTCTAGACCTGCAGGGAATCAGCCGAGAGATGATTACTCACAGAGTCTGTCTCTGTTCCCAGGCTGCCCTGGCGTTTGTCTCTGTTCCAGGTGGCTTTGCAGCTGTATGCCATGCTGGCACACGGAGGGGAGAGCTGTCGTCCTGCCTGTTGTGGCCTGCAGGGCTCTTGGGTGGACTTAGGCTTGCTCTTAGAGTTTACCAGGAGAGACAGTGTCCCTCAGCACTTTGTGACTTGAAACCTGGGAGTCTGTTGTACGTTCCACTGCAGATTTCCTGAAGAAGCAGAGACAAGCAAACCCCTTAGGATACTGTGCCAGTAAATAAAACAGGGCCAGGGAGCAAGTGTGGGTGCTGAACCTGTAAGCCTTGATCACTTAGGACCAATGTTCCAAGCCCATAAAATCAAGTTCTCAGTTTGCCAGTGGCAGTGGGGTGGCAGCAGGAGCAGAGGACTCTCAGACACCGGAGGTCAGGCTGCATGAACAGGGTCAGCACTTTTTGCTTTTGAAGGCCAGAGAGTCTCTTAACCTTGTTACCTGGCGTCAGTCTCCTCCTGAGTGCTCAGTGTGTGTTTGGTTTTCACAGTGCATCGTCTTTGTGTGCAGATGTGGTTCAAGCTTTCAGAGAACACTTTAACCTCCACAGCAAAATCTAAGCATCTGTTAGCTCCAGACTGCAACTAAACTGATTACGTCTGTAGGCTGTGTGGACAGTTTTATTCTGGAATAAAAATGCTTTATCTTGATATACCTTCAAGTCAATAAAACACCCTTCGTGCTTTCCTGAAGCTTGAAGAGGAGGAAGGATTTGCATACAAGGTGATATTATCACTGCAGTTGTCAACTGTTTTCTTTAATGGAAATTTAAATCGGATCGCGTAGATCAGTTTGTCTTAAAGATCCTTGCCTCTCTTCAGCCTCAGAATCAGACTGAGTTTTATTGGTGCCATTGCTCTGCTCTTGAAATCTCTAAGGGGTGGTCACCTGTTAATTTAAGAGAACTCCAGGTGGCTCAGACCCTTACTTGCAGCGTCTCCTCTAGGCCTTAGGACAGCATCCTTCCTGAGTTTTGTTTGGGAATTACATGCTGAGATTTCTTAACCTGTTTTCAAGGCTTTTAGAAGGACTGTGTTGACACCTACAGTAGACTGTCCTGCGGGCCTTGCAGAAAAAACAAATGTGAACAAATGTGAAGCAAATGCCAGAACTGCTCTGGAATGTGTCATGTAAACTCAGAATTTCTTCAGTACCGTTTAATAAGAATTGTATGAGGAAAAAATAACTGTACTCAACCACTTCTTTCTTCTGCCCCAAACAGGTTAGGTGGCGGTCCTGATGATGCCAAGGAGATTATGCAGCACAAATTCTTTGCTGGCATTGTTTGGCAAGATGTGTACGAGAAAAAGGTACTTAGCAACTGTTCTCCCATGGTGAATGGTAGCACGCCTCAGGTTTTGATGCCTTTGGTGCAGTACATACGAGTCCTGCATGGAAGAGGTTTGCAGTTGTTTTTATCAAGGCCGAATTGCTCCTTGCTTCTTAAAGTCCTGTGGCTGAATTGCTTCTGAACCAAAGTTTTTTGTTTTGTTTTGTTTTGTTTTGTTTTCCCTGCGTTGAGGAAGAAGTATCTCTCAGTAAGAGAGATGGTTTCTGTGACTGAATAAATAGGATGTAGCCAAAATTGCTTCCAAATGTAGATGCTATACAAGCTTCTGAAATGGCATTTCCTGTGAATTCCTGTTGCCATTTCTTGCTATCAACTGATGTATCCCGTGTGATTTACGGAGCCTGGAGGTTGGGAACTGCCAGTGCCTGAGCATCTGGAAGCAAAACTTTGCAGAAGCAGAGTGGGAGAGTGGCTGTGCCGTTCCCTTTGTTTTTGCTATCTTGACTGATGAAATGGGGCTGAATTCGGCAGGCACAGTGTAGCCTTTTCCATCACTTCAAGCCTCATACATGTGTATATCTCTGGTGATTGAGGAATGTTGTGAAGTATCGGCATGTGGATACCCACTGAGTTTGTAGACATTCCAGTGACTTTCATCTACTGCCCCTTCTCTCCCAGGTCACTCAGTGCTCTCTTCCAGGACGTCTCTTTCGATGCTTTCGATCTGCTGTTTATCCTCTCCCATGTAATTCTCATCAGCCACCATTGCCTAACGCTCGCAAGAAGTGCAGCTAACTGAAGTTTGGGTCTGATGCCGTACAGCCTCACCCTACCCCAGCCTTCCCTCATTTCCCTCCTTCCCCCTGCAGCCCCACGTGGTCTGGTTTTATCTCCCAGTACTGAGTTCAGTTCTCCCTCCAGCTGATGGAAGCAGGCAAGAAAAGAGTTTTAATTCTTTGGATTCTTTTGGTAGAACTAATGCAGTACAATTTTTAGACAGCAGAGTATCACCACTGCTTTCCATACTGTAGCAAGAGGATTGTCCAGTGCTTCTGTACAAAGAGAGCTCTGTTTCCTCCTTGTTTGCTTCCTCCCAGACTCGTGTGGCTAATGGGAACTGAAAAATGAGAAAGTAGCTCTTTGTGCCTTGAAAGCGTACGTACCTCTGTGCTTTCAAAGCGCCTCTTACACGCAGGAGTTCCGTGTCACCGTGAGGAAGGTGTGGGCAGCGGGGAGCTGTGTGCACCATAGGCAGCATAATGTACAAAGGATATCTGAACTGCTGTCCCAGCGCAGTACTGGCTCGGCCTGTTGTGGAAGCGAGCAGGAAATGTGGGAGCAGAGTGCTTAGGAGATAGGAGCATTGAGACTCTTTCTGACTTTGGCTTGTGCAAGGAGCCTGGGTTCTGGTTTTGCTCCCATCCCGTTGGTACTGCACCTGAGATGGGATGTGAGCTGTTACCTGCCGTAGAAATAGCCGTGCTGTGCAAATGAAGAGGTTTCATGCAGCCCGCGAGCAATTGCTGCCTGAGTTCTGGGCGGCCCAAGGAGGTTCGTGCAGGATTCACCTGACATGCGGTGTGACAGATAAATCCTGAGTCCTGCCAGCTGCTGTGCGCTCAGCTCGCTTCCCCCCGTCTCCAGACAGCGGCGAAGATGTTTATGAGCAGAGGGCGCTCGAGAACGCGTACTTTGTAATTAAGCATCTTGGAAACAGAGCTGTGCTTCGAGTTACATGCTGCTTTGGATATCTGAGGTTGTCCCAGGGGTTTGAGCTGTCCTGGAAAGGTGCCGCTGTCTGTCTGTGCCGTAACAAAAGGCGCAGCATTCTGCCCACCCACGAGTGACACGTACACAACGGGGTGTGAATCACACGCGGGTTTTTCCTGCGCTCTTTTGCCTCTTCAGCCTGCGGGTATCAAGCTGGTCTGCAGAAGTGGGAGGCTACAGGTGGCACCTCTCTGCTGGTTGAGCTGCAGAGCTATTGCAGTGACAGCTTTTCAGCAAAGCAACATATTTGCTTGCTGAAGCCAGCAGTGTGGCTTTCTGCGGCTTCCCCTCTGTTTCCAGCTTAATGTTCTGAATTTGACAGCTAGGAAAAGAATTTTGTCTTGTGGGTGCATCATAATCTGTCTCAAATTGCTTTTAACGGATCCTAAAATAAAAGGGAGAAATGATCCAGGCAGCAGTCGCTCATTACACATGCGTTCTGACTTCGGGCTGCTGCTCCAAGTCGCTCCGATGTGCACAGTTCAGGTGTCTGCTGCAGTGCCCGAGTCCTAAATCACTCTGCGCTGCGCAGAGCGAGCCAGAGCGGCTGGGAGAGCTGCCATGCCCAAACCACCGGCGGCTTAAAGAGGACTGACACATGCGTGTGAGACAGCAGACCCAGGTTCGCCTTTAGGAACGGGCAGAAAACTGCCGTGAGGAGAAAGAATAGAGCTAGTGGTGCTCATCCTCAGCGGGGCTGTGTGCCTAATGTGCTGGTTTGACTTGATGGAGAATGGCGTAATTAACATTACAATGCGCGGCGGTCCCTCTTCAATAGCTCTGGGAGCACCGTCCGCGGATGGACCTCCGGCTTTGGGGATATCCGCTTTCCTTTTCCGTTTGAAATTCAGGACATAAAGCCCGACCTCATTTTTTTTACAGGAACATTTGCCGGGCTCCTTGAAGCCGCACTAGGGAACGGAGGTTCAGAGTGCAGCAGAAGGGGCTGCACTGTATGAGTGTAGTCAGGACAGCGCTGCTAGGTGCTGCCACAAAGAGGGCCGCCGAGGGGCTGGGAGGCGGTGATGGTCCTAACGAGCTGACTTGCCAAGCAGACAGTTCTTCAGCTTTCCTCCAGCTTAGATCTGAGGGTGGAAAAGAGGTGCTTCGTGCGTTCAGGATTTGATGACGCTTTCCAGGTGGTGATTTCTGTCGCTGTAGCTCTTATTTGTGCAAGAGCAGGAGTGCGTCTCGGGGTCACTGCTGAATTCCATTTGCCCAGATGAACCTTTCCCCGCGGTTTCAGCTTGGCAGCCGCGTACTTCCTCAATCACGCTCCGAAATCGCTGCCTGGTGTGGCTCAGCCGCTATTAAAAGATGGCCACGTTTAACCCCAGTGGTGGGCGACCCGAAGCGCAGCGCGGGGAGCTGTGCCTGCCCTCTGTGGGCGTTCACGTCTTCTCATGTATCGCGGGGAGGTGAGCGAGGTCTGAATCGCGGATACTTTGCCCTCCAAAGCTGTGCGTGTTCCAGCTCTGTGCGTGTGCCTGCAGCTTCCCAGGCGCTCTCCTCCTCCAGCCCCGTTCAGGCAGCTCAGCTCCATCTGGAGTTCCTGTTGCCAGTGCTTGCCTGTGTACACATGAATGATTTCTGGCCCTTCTGCCCAAGTGCATTTCAAGAATAGGACTCAAACAGTGCTGTAACAAGAGGATGATGGTTACTGCTCCTCTTATTTTATTTTTATTTTTTTGCTAACACTTCACTTTTTGTATTACTTTTCTTTTTTTAAGTTCAGAGTTTACTTCAAGCTGCTTTTTGGGGATTTGGAGCATAATGTTGCTGCTGCCGTGCCCCAGGTTCTCCCGGGCTGCTCCAGCCCGCTGCGCAGTTGTGCACAGGAACTCCATAGCTGGGATTTTTTGGTGAAAGTTAGCACCGTTATTCCTCAGTACGGAAGAGATGTGAACCTGCTGGAGGAGGGCCGCAAAAAATGACCCAAGGAGGGGAGGACGGAGAGGGCTGGGGCTGTGCGGCCACAGAAGAGCAGGGCTGGGGGAGACCCCTCAGTGTCTCAAGGGGGGGGCTGGAAGAAATTGTGAGGAGGGTCTGTTGTGGTGGGACAAGGGGAAATGCGGTTGCTGGTTCTTGTTCCTTTTCAACCTCCTCAAGCGTCAATTGGACTAGATTTGCATATAATTAGGAAGAGAAGCAGTATATACTGTTCATTTTAAACACCTGTAGGCACGTTGTTTATTACCTGAAGTGACATTAGGAGTGTAGGATTTTCCTTGTACAGTTTAATTCTAGAAGCACAATGTCTGAAAGGCCTCATAAGCAGGATGTGCACACCTAGCCTTAATGCGTGCTGTTCCTTTTTGATGGACTGTAGCTCCTAATCTTGCTTCAGACCCTGCCTGCTTGAAACCCTACTTCCCGAGCCTGGAAACAAGCAGTGTTTTTCTGTTTCTCATAGCTTGTACCTCCGTTTAAGCCACAAGTTACATCTGAAACAGATACAAGATACTTTGACGAAGAATTTACAGCACAGATGATTACAATCACTCCTCCTGACCAAGGTAAAGTTTTCCCAAACGTTTCCCACTGTCTTCTCCAGACCAGCAAAAACAACTTGCCGTGAGGTCACCCGGCCTCTTCAGAACGCGTGAAGGAACGCGTGTGTGTCTTCTTGCTTTCTGAGCAAGAATTTGTGTGAATTAGTGTGAAACTTTCCACGTATCTTTCCTGCTTCAGAAAGGGAGAAGCCATTTTAGAAGATACCCGAGTTATTCGTACTGTTGTCTTTCTAAAGTCTTCTGTTGGGGAACAGAGCTCTGTCCCTGAGTGTTGCTGCGTACAGCTGTTCACACACTGTATATGCAGACAGTCAGTTGAGTTTGGGTTAATGTCTGTCCTCAGTCAGAGTTTTGCTTCTGTTCTGATGGAGCACGTTCAGTACTTCGAAACAGCAACTGCCAGGGATTCAGAGCACTGGGTATGAAGTTAAGCTGTGAAACCCCCTAGCAATTTGAAACGGACGTCCAAATGACCATTTTCACAATGAACATAAACTTGGGATCTTCTGTGATACCCGCTGAATGGGGTGAGGTCTCAGACTTGATGTCTCTTTGTCCTTTCTAGTCGTGGAAGGAAAAAGCAGAGCTGAATTTTCTGAGAGGAATTTACTGGTGCATTATCTCGTTGTTTGTTTATGTAAAGTAAAAAAAAAAAAAAAGAACCAAATGCTGTCTAATGGGTTTGTTTTGTTTGTTTTTCTTCCTCCAGATGACAGCATGGATTGTATAGACAATGAGAGAAGACCTCATTTCCCTCAGTTCTCCTATTCAGCCAGTGGAACCGCTTAATGTTTTGCAGTGTTTTCCCATTCAGAAACAAAACAGACTGCATTCTGGGGACCTTACTTCAATGGACACTAGAGAACTTTCTATATTATCTGAACTACAAACTGTGTTTGTATTACGATTTAGATGAATTTGTAGGAAGCCTCACAGATTCTGTATTTAAAACAATTCTTTGATGCATTTTTGAGAAGGAAAACAAATCCATTCTTAAAGTATTATGTCAAGGCTCTTATGCTGAACGACCATAGGTTTTTAAGAATATGCACCAAAACTGTTTACTTTAGAATTAATTAAGGTATTCAACATATCAGCAACTCTGACCAGAAAATCCCCTTATTTTATTTATTTCATACAGTTCATTATCTAAATATAGAATCTGCACTCTGAACAATTAGATTTATATAGGAAGATATAAGACTTTAGTAGTTAGTGCAATAAATAGAAGCAACAAAGTGAACAAACTCTGGAGGATTAAGGTTCAAACTCATTTTGGACAGCAGTCGAAGTGTCATCCAGCTCCAGAAAACCAGCTATAGGAACAGCATTAATGGCCTCAGTGAGGTAAATCAAAAGCAAAAGTTATTTTTGTTATAACATCTGCTGCAAGACATTACATATCAAAGCGAATCCAGTGGGATCTAGTCCATTGCTACGTAGTACAGATGAGTATTCCGTTCGAGACAGTGCATTTAATTGTTCCATTCGTGTAGTTCAGGAATACTTCATAGGATTGGCTTTTCCGAACTTAGAACCTGCTTCATTTTCCAGTTAATATGAACTTCAACAGCTCCGAGTCACCCACTTCCACCACTGTATAAAGACACCGTAGAGGTCTGCGTGAGGATCCACGTTAGCCCGCGGTTATCCAGGCAGACGTACGTTTTGGCACTGAAGTAATGACTTGTTGCCGCTTTCTTTCTTTTTTTTTTTTTTTATGAAAAGATATATGAATATATATAAACACTTACTGATTTTTTTTTTTTTTTGCATCATGCCAGATCATTTCCTCTTTCTTGAGTGTGCATTAAAGGTATCAGCCGACAGTTCACGGTGCCTTCTCACTCTTGAAGATTCACTCTTAACAGTGTTTCCCATGTGTAAGCAAAAAAAAAAAAAAAACAACTAGGTTGGGACTTCGTATGTGTTTGAATAATAATGGTGTTCAAAAAGTGAATTCTTTTTTTTTTGTTTCTTCATTTTTAACCTTAGTGGAAGAGTTCCCCGCGCCCTGTTTTTGTTGTATCATGTTTCTTTGTAATTTTCATAAAAGCAGTCTTCTTCTGTCTCTGCTGCGAATGAATTTATCCCATTGTAGGCTGCGTTCTCTTAAATTGCTTTTTTGGGGTTTTTTTTTTTGTTTTTGTTTGTTTATTTGTTTGTTTTTTGTTCTCTTGCCTGTATAAAAAACGTTGACGTGTACTACCATTAAGCAGCATTTGATTTTTATTTGAAAAGGAGCGTATCCTGGAACCCCTTGCTTCTCCTTTCCATCAGAGCCTGCTGCGTTTGCACAGAGATCCCATCATCTTGACTTTTCTTTTAGCAACGTTCAGCTCTAGTATTTTTTACTCGCGATACGGAAGCTTCCCTCCAAATACTTAAATAAAAATTGCTTTACCAAGTTAGGTTCTTACTTATTGCAGTAGGAGCCTTCTGAATCTGTATGGACGCTACAGTCGCTCCTGTTCTGAGAGCTGCTGAAGCGCACGTGTCGGAGGGATTTCAGCTTTTCTGTCCCTTAGTTACTACATCTCTGTGCTGATCGTGGTCGAGTCCTGTGAAGTTAAGTGCACCCTGCTGTGGAAGCACTCTTGAGGTAAAGGAGGACAGGCCTCATTCTGCTGTCCTTCTGATGCTAGCGGTGATGAGTTACCGAGGCCCCAAACCAAAAGGTGTTTCTATTCCAGTCACCCTGGCCAGTGCACGACATCTAACACTGTGTTTCCTTTCTAGGGACTGGTATTAATCACTTCTGGGAGCCAGTTACACAAGGCTGGAATGTCCTTTTTCAAACCAGAATACAGAGGGAGGTGCAAGAACATGCAAGAAAAACTGTAATTTGCTTCAAACTAAAGAAGCTGCAACCGTAGTAAGCCTTTAAATGTCCAGAGCATTGTGCTGGTTCAAGGAATAGGCTGTAATTCTCAGTGGAATTTACTGCATGTTTTATGCAAAGATGGAAAGCGAAAGGAGGATCTGTCTGTAGAGTGTACCTTACATTGATGCTGGTCTGCCCACGCCATCCTGCAGGACCAATCTCTTAATTCTTCTTCCTTCGCTTCTAAACCTTCATCTGAATTTGCAGCCAGCTCAGGGACCGAGTCCAGAGAACTCTTCTGCAAGTGTACGAGCCCTGACAGGTTCAGAACTAATGTGCTTCGTGCATCCAAATATAGACAGCGCAGATGAGCAAAGGTTACCGCAGTCTGCCCCAAGGAAAATGTGTTTTTGCAAACGCGGGAACAGATGAGGATCAGGTTGGTCTGTTGAGGCATCGTCTGAGAACAGTGTTTTTCTACCTGTTGTTCCTATTGGATTTTTGTTTTAGCTTCCCTATCTAAGATGGAATTAAGGGGGGAAAATGTCTGTCAGAAAGTCTGGTGATCTTAGCATTGCTTGCAGCAGTGAACTGAGGGCCACACGTCAGCACAGGGTCTTCTGGATGTGAGGTCTCATTTCACCTGTGGTTATTCAAAGCCTGTTGTCTTATGAGTGAATTCTTACCTGTTTCAGCAGCCTACCTGCAGATATAAAATGCGTGCCTTCAGTTTTGATCTAGCAGGGAAAATGATTAGTAGGTGATACCACACTGCTGCCTTTCCCTTTCATCTCATTGCTTTCATGTAGTATACGTAGAGACTGCTTAAATCTCGGTGGTTCGTGTAGCCGCTGTGTTTAAAACAACACAAACAGGACTTGTAAAGCAGTCCTCAGAACCTCCTCGTTCTTCCCTCTTGCACTGACAAATGTCATTGTGTCCTTCTGTTGTGCACTGCAGCAAAGATCTTACAGCGGCACTGATCCTGACGCTTTAGTTTCCTTTCCAGTGTGTTCTGACAGCGCATGTGGCTTGCTGTTGGCCGGGCTGCTGCTCCCCCAGTGGGGTCCCATCTCGAGAAAGACATAAGTACTCGCACCAGCAAGGTGAAAACTTTCCTCGATAGTTGGAAGTTTCCAGATTTTCCCTCCAGCAGCAGGACTTGCGTGGGATGGAGGTCGCCATCTGCAGCGGGAACGCAAGCCCCCGGCAGCTGGAGGTGCAGAGAAGGTCGCTGCCGTGGGGCGCCTGCGGGGGCTGTGGGGGTTCTGCCACGGAAGTTTGGGAATCGCTAAGTTAGGAGGAAGGTTTGATTTGCTTCACTGTATCTCGAAGAGCTTTGGAGGTGAAAACGCATTTGAAGAAACGAGCATATGTGAAAGGATCTCGTTTCCTCAGCGTCGCAAATGAGTGTGTTTGTCTTCCACTTTGAGCTCAATTTTCTTAATAACAGGGAGGTTAATTGCCACTAGAAGTAAAACGAAAAGAACATACAGTGCCTATAGCAAATGAGAGCTTATTATCCCAAATGCAGCTGAGTGTACAGACGTTTCGTAGCTCTGTCTAATGGAACATATGTCGCATTCTAATCAGGTGATGACTGGTTGCTCTGGGTTTGAAATCATTTTAAACAAAGGCATTTCATTGCAGTAGTCCCTGCATGCCTTTTCCCCCTCCTTTTTCCCTCTCGGGTTAGTTACTTACTGCTGGTCCCATCCTTGCTGTGAGGTGCCCTCAGCAGTGCGTGTTTTGTCACTTGCCCTGCACCTTTTCCCACCCACGGCCCTTCAGTGTGTTTGAAGAAGTGTTGTTTTTTTTCTTTTTTTTTTTTTTTGTAAATGATAGCAGATTTTTCTAATGAATTTGCTGAGTTGATTGGAAAGAGCGTATGGATGTGCAGAAAGATCAGAACGTGAGCCCCTGCATGAATTTTAATGGCAAAATTGGAGTGATGCTGTTTTTAAGAAAGAAGGTCGCTGCACGTTGTTGACTTGCCATATTCTGCTGTTAGTGGGGAAACTAACCAGCGAGAGCACAACTTCTGGGACATTCCAGTAATGAGTACAGCAGTGAGAATGAAAACAGAGAGGAAAGAGCAAAATCACTTGCTGCAGCTGGAAAGCTGCAGAGGAAGGGAAGTATAAAAACAAACCAGGAAATGTACTTGCCTCCAGAGGTGAGATTTTCATACACTTAATGCATAGCAAAGTTGAAGGGCTGTAACTCAGTCCCTCCCTGTAAGTTGACTGTAAAACCTGAAGTCGCATTACCCCTCCAAAGTTTTACTTTCTGTGCTCATTTGCTCAGCTGTTACGAGGAGATCAGAGGTGACAGCTCGTTATTCAGAACGGCCTTCCTTGGATTTCTCCTGCCCCCTCAGTCACGCCATGGTTGGGTTGGTTTTTTTCCAGGTAGTTCTGAGGAACGTGCTGTCGTTTGTGTCCTCCCTGTTTGGCAGAGGTAGGAGAGCACTGACAGTGACTGCTGAAGTTTCTGGCGACGGAGGCAATGGGGTCTGTGGTTCCTCTGTGCAAAACAGTCACCTCAGCTTTTCCTTAAGATTGGTGCTGGTAACTCAGCTTTTGTTAGCAGTCTCTCATAGTGACAAAACACAGGCACGTGTTGTAAGAAGAAAAGGCAACGGAGATGCTTTTCAAACGTGAAGAACTCCCTAGATATAAACAGACCCGTTTTTCTAACAGGTTCAGCTGAAATTCAGGCGGTAGCAAGACACGTGTGTGCGTGTACAGGGAGCATACGCTACGAGTACACAGACTGGTGGAGGCCCTGAGCAGAGAGCTGCTAGAGAGGAAGGCTGTAACAGCACAAAGAAGCTTCCAATTCCCCATCTGGAAAAATCCCCCACAGGAGTGCAGGCAATGGTAACGCCATCTGTCTTCTGCAGAGCACATCTCTCTTGGGAACAGAAAAAAGCTGGCACACGGAGGTGGGCTCTCACTTCCCCACTGCACCGAGACCAGTTTTCTCTGTCCTGTCCCCTCTCCCCATTTGCTTGCTGAAAGTTAGTTTTATCTGAGTACAGTGCTCTTCATTTTGCCTTTTGCTGCTTTTTGTGATACCTTCCTCCTTCCCATCTCAGCATGCAAGAGACAATGGTTTTCTTCCTCCTCTTTTCCCCCATCTTCACTCATTCTTCCTTGCGCCTTCTTAGCCTGATTCAGACCTCCTTCAGTCCCTCCTACAAGGGGTGTAAGTAAGAGATATTACATCAGTTTAAGTAACTGATTTCTCTTGGACAGTGCTCTGGCCTTCAGGTCACTGCAGAAACTTCAGGGACCCAATATACAGCTACGCTCCATATAAAAGGTATGCAGAAGCTGCAAGACCTCTTGCCTTCTTCTCAGACGAGAATTAATTAGTGAAAGGAGCTGCGGTGAAGCCCATCAGGTAGTCCTTCCATCTTCCACTAACGCTCTCTGGCGTGTGGGCTGGAAGAAGGCTCTGACATAGGCTGCAGGCTCTGCTGCTTGTCTGGGTATGGTGACTTTGTTTCAGGACGTACAGTGTTGAGGACAGTAGAGTATTTAGCTTCAGGCATGCATTGAATCTTATGTGGATACTGCAGTTCCTTCATGTAGAAACAGAATGAGCTGAATTCTGTCACCTGCCCAAACCCACGGGACCACTTCTGGAAACCTGGAGGATGGGAGTTTACCGTCTGATGCATTTTGGCGTGCCCTGCTGGCTCAACCAAGGCAAAGATCCCATCTCCCCTTGAGTTCTAAAGTCATCTGCTTTTCCTTTTGATATTTTCAGTATCAGTTCTGCTGTGTAAGCACAACTAGAGATCACTTAGAAGAAGTGTTAGTTGCTTTGTAAGAAATCTGGTCGTACCTCACTGCTTGGCATCCAATTTATTTGAGAGTAAGAGTTCCCTAAATTGAGTGATGTTAAACATAAAACGTCCAGGAAAAGCCAAAAAAAAAAAAAAAAAAAAAAGAACACTTCTGCATCCTTATCTAGGTTATCTTCTCACTGTGGTACAAACTACAGAGTTTCACCCCTCCCACCTGCACTTAAATCCCTGATAAGACATGGACTGAAATTCATTCTCTTCAATTCTTTAAGAGTCCCATGAGCTTCTAAGAACCCTTGTAGTGCTGGAAAACTAACGCAGGCCTTCTTCAGCGTGCCCAGGTTCGCTGTACCGGGCTGCAGCCTGCACGTCCTGCTTTAATCTGCTCTTCCAGCGCCATGGAAGGGCTGCAGTCAGACTCAGTAAATACAAATAAACACTTTTCCTGGAACACAAGTCTTAATCACGTCCTTTCCCATCCTCCCCATGCTGGATGGCTGAGGTTCTCTGGCACCCCTCCCTCGTTATCCCCTGGGTACCCACTGCTCTCATGTTGTAAGAGGAACTGTGGGGAAGCCCTGCCAGGCAGCTCTGTGGAAATGGCCCACGGAGAGAAGGGAAGATTCGGCACCCTATTCCTGGATGTACAGTCCTATCCTATAGTTACCCTGCTCGGCTCCAGCCAGTCTGCAACCGCAGCTTCAAAATAAAACCGAGACAAACTATTGTATGTATCGTCCCACCACACACACCTTATTTAGGCAGCCAAGTGAAATACAAACATATGGACTCCATAAATCCTTCTGTGAATGGCTTTATGTGAAATACTGAGCCAAAGCAATGGTTATCATTAAACACTGACAACACCAGCACATACGACTCGTGTGCAGGACCAGATCCTCAGCAGCGTAGCTCTGTCTGTGACACTGGGTGGATTTACACCAGCAGAAAACACAACGCTCCGGGCTTTGTGTCGGTGCACTCTGCTGGATGCTCTGAAACCAGCGAGGAACCCACGCTCTCCTCTTGAACAAAATCCTTAAGAAGAGCGAAATGAGGTTTTGTAGCATTCGTGGAAGAACAGTAAAGGATAGCAAGTCTCTCCGTGAACATACAACATAATCGAGAGTGTATCCACTGCTAAGCAAACCTGACTAAAACAACTGAAATAAAATACTGCTGGAGACAGGTTTAAATATAGACGGACACAAGAGCACGTGGAGAGCAGTTCTGCTGGGGCAAACTCTCTCTCCATGATATGGAATAGCACAGGGAGCGCGTAAGAAAAGTTTTCTGTAACAAACAGCAGCGATCCTCCCAACCAATGGTGAATTATTCTATGTAATCTAGGTATTTCAGAAGCATTCTGAACAATAACGAACCACGCTTGTTAAAATAAGGATGGAAATAGGTATCTTAAACTTACGTCTCACCTCACAAGAAGCTCAGATCATGGCACTTTCACTTGTGTGGCATCTGACCAGATTGCCAGAAGCCATTTTTGCAGAGCGCTGCAGGGCACTGTAACTTCAGTGATTCATACGTGCAGCTGTTGGAACTGCTTGTTGGGTTGTGAAAAAACCCACAGTGCCAAGTGCTGATCTAAGAGAACTCAGATCTCCATCAGCCCTCTTGGCTCCGAGCAGTTCCCGAACAACAGATGGTAGCATGAGTTAAGCAAACTATGAAAATATTCTGAGCCGAGGAATGAAGTTAAAAGCCCTGCAAGAACTGAAATCCTCAAGAAAATACAGAGAACAAGTGTTGAAGTTCGAACTAGTTTTCATGTGCAAGTGATGTAGGCTACTAAAAACATCAAGAGGAAGTCTCACTTCTGAAGCACTCATTATGAAAGCTGTCACTTGAACTGAAGACACTACCTGTGAAATTAACAGTAAGGAAGCTCCAGATCAAGTCCAGAGTCAAACCTCCCGCGTACAGCTGGGTTTGCACGGTAAAGCACAACTGGAGACAGTGTCTGCAGCGAAGGAAGAGATGAAAGAAACAAATCACATCGTTTTGCAGTAATTGCTCACTGAATTATACTTTCAGCTGTACTTTTTTTTTTTTTTTTTTAAACTAGGTTTAAAGCAGTTTTCAAATCTAGTTTGTGACAGTAAATAAACTTGGTGTTATGGAAAGAGACCTCAGAACAATTAGATTACTCATTTAGCAAGATATTACTCAGTGCAAGAAAGCGTGGGAGAATCAAGCTTCTGAAGTGAAACTCACTGGGACCGAGATACAAAAATTAATGCACTTTTATGTGTGTAAGATGGTTCAATTTTCAAATAAGTATTTCTGTTGGTTCACGAACGTATGCTCTGCCAAGCACAGCCCGTCAGAGCGCTCAGAGATATGAGTAAGTTTCATCTTACAAGTGGTTGTAGCAAAGTAAACAGGATGCGAGAGTGGACACATTCAGACCACGTATCCTCTAAGCAGTTCCTCATTTCTGAGGGTTATCAGCAGTCAGAGCGTAGAAGAACGGAACAGGTCGGAGAGCTTCACCGGTGCTATAAATCCTTCAGTCTTCAAAAGCAGCACGGTGTGAAGACTCAGATGTACAGGCCTAAAATACTCGTGCTTGTGGCAGAAGGCCACCGACGGGGAGGGCTGTAACCGTGCCCAGCAGGCGGCAAGGATTGAAACAGGACGTGGGTGAGAGTCTGCGCAAAACTAACAAAGTAATGCCACCGTGTGGATGCAGCACAAAACTTCTTCTGGAAAGCTAAGAGCAAAGTGCTGGCGATCTGCTTTACCTTTGCGTTTTCGGGGTTCACACCCCCCCAGACCAGGGGCCGAGGTGGGTTACATCACTTGTACAAACGCAGCACTCACATCCCTAGACAGCTGTTGTGCCTTAGCAGCCCTGACTAGCAAATGTAGCGCAGAAACAGTACGCGTAGGCCAGTCCTGAGCAGCTTAGCTCACTTTAGGACATCTAACTGGGCTCTGACACTGGTTTTCACTAGTGATGACATACGGGCTTTAAAAGGACTTCTGAATCGCTCCAAATTGTCACTGCGGGCTGTTTTTACCCCTCCACGTGGTAGCTCCTCAAAGAAACGCTGTCTTTGCTCTGAATTCAGTGCAAACTGCTTTCTGGTACTTTGCAGCGAAGAACATACATCAAACAGTAAAGCACAGTATAAAAAGCGTTTTCCTGTTCCGTTGTAACCAGTTATTTCTCTTTCTCTACCACGTGGTCCACTCGCTGCACAACATCCAGCTCGATGGCCAGTGGCAGCATGCAGAGCTTTCTGAATAGGCATTAAAAGGACAAAGAAGAAGCTCCGACTTTCCAATGAAAGATTCTCCTCTTTCATAATTCGTTGTGGGCAACACAAAGATTAAGAAACGAAAGTCACCAGTCCTACCTCCCTCTGGTTGTCTCAGAAGAGCAAAACAAGAAATAAGCTTTCCTCAGTAACAAGATTTTGAGGGTTTTGAGACAGATAAGCACAGGAAAAGCAGCTTTTCCACACGTTCTGAATTCAGATGAGTGAATTGGTAATAAGTAGAAGAAGAAATATTCCTTGCCTGCACAGCACTCCAACACAAGAGCATCCGTGCTCCTTCCATCCTTTTCCTGTCTCTGCCCCTCCTGTTTTTCCTTCTTCTAGCTCCTCACTCAGCATCAGGTGCCTGCGCTAATGAAAACCATCTTCCAGGGTAACCAGTTTCCACCAGGAAATCCATGTCCCTGGTTTAGAGAAGACAGCTTCATATGAAACGCAGCAGTGACTAAATGAGTCCAAAAAACAGAACTACGAATTACACTGAAACACAAATCATCACTAAATATGTCTCATCTCCCTGAGAGCCTGGAAGCAAAACACCGCCTTCGGTCTCACCCTCAGGAAGGGATGAAAACAGAGCAGACACAGAAAGGTTCCAGCCTGAGAAACACGCCAGACTGAGAAACATTTCTGCCACCGCTTAGAGCTTCACCTGAAGCAAAGTCAAGGTGTAAACTTCTTTCCCCAAAGTAACATTTCAACACAGCAGCTACAGAGTCTCAGCACTCAGAAAGCTCCACTCTGCGTTTTACTACCAATAGGGAAAAAAAACAAAAAACATTTCTAACTGCCCCGGGAGCCCCAACAGCTGGGGACTGTGTTAACAATGATAGGATGAGTGTGAATAGTTTTAAACTAAGGCGGGGGAGATTTCAGTTGGATGTTAGGAGGAATCAGGACTGCAGTGGAAACCAGTACACCCTCTCATTCGACTAGCTACAAGTTATCCAAAGGAAACAAGTTACACTATCAGGCAGATCAAAGGGAACCCCCTCTAGGGGGCACCGAGGATTTCTAAGCGTCACCACTGAGTTACACGGGGTATTGCGCTGGGTCTAGATGGCCATTCCAGGCCACACAAGGGTTGTCACATCCAAAGCCAGGCCACGTGCAGCTGGGGAGCACTGCTACTCAGCAGCAGCTAACAGCCCTCCCTGCGTTACAGCACTCGGTCGGTTAGTTGCAGCGTTTTTCAGACCGCTTTGTGAGCAATTCCTGGGGGCTATTCAGGACAGTATAAACTTTACAGAATGCACGATCAGCAAATGAGCTGCTTTCTAAGAATGTAACCATATAAGGAGGGTGCAGCAAAAGCAGTCTTTGACGCGCAACTATTGTGTTTTTTTTCATCTCCCCCCTCGAGAAGTCTGTAGCACCAGTTCTCTATCAAAGGGTTATCAAAGGGTCTTCTACCAACAGTGTTTTATGTTCAAAACAGATTTAACTCACCTAGAAGCACAAGACCACCACACGATTTCTATTCTGATCCACAAAAGGAGTGCCTGGATGTGAGCAACAAGAGGAGACGCACTGAATTCTGTGTAACACAAGGAATAGCAGGTAAGAGCACAAAATAGCCCATTCCAGACAAACATAACCATTCGCAAAGCAAAAGTTGACTCCAAACAACGTAGAAATTCTCAAAATATAAAAGTTTATTTAACTACAATATTAAAAAGTACAATATAAAGGTATAAAACATAGAAATCCCATAATTAATTCACAGGCTAAAAGGATTAATTGACCAGCTGTAAGGAGGAGGCTCCATGAAATATACAGACATCGCAGCTATAAAGGCTGTTTCGTCAGGTTTCAGACTTGAAATATTGAACAGCCATTGCAGAGAACTTGCTCGCCAACATCACCGTAACTAGGAGGGGAAAAAAAAGAAGAGAAAGAAAGAAAAACAGAAAGTCAGAACGTATCCACCGCTTTTGGAACACACAAAAAGAATGCCCTTCTATTCCATTGGGAACTATAACCACATGACTCCCAGCACTTTGCACCACAGACACCGTAACGACAATACCAAAGTCTTAAGATTACTCTTTGGGAGTGCATTTGCTCATCGCTGGCCAGAACACTACGCGGCTGGTGAAAAAGCAAGAGGAGCGTTTGTCACCTAGAGCACTGAAATGAAAAGCTGAATTAGGCTTTCATTAAGACTGATTAAACTACTTCACACAGGCATTTCATTTCCCACGTTTCACACGGTTTTATTGCTCCTAATTCAATACCCAAAGAATGTAAGTCAATTGGATGTACGAGCTAGACAACTGCTGGGGCTCTATAAACTACAACAGATTGTCAGGGTGCACAGAGTCCCAGGAAGCCCGAGAACTCCAAAGGCACTTACTCAGTGACGGAGCACAAGGAGCAGGTAACAGCACTACAGCAGCTGCAGACCCTGCTGCAGCTCTGGCACACGAACCGGTCGCACTGCGCGCACGCTTCCTTCACGTCGGCGGTTCTCACGCAGGAGGAGCAGGCTTTGGAAACCCCCACGGGCGGAACTGCTTAGAAAAGATGCAACTAAGACACGAGGAAAACAGAAAGAAGCAGAGCGCACTAAGAACGGCAGGGACTCGTTATCTCAGGGCAGAGCTGCTCTGAAGCACACACCTGCTGACACCAGCACGGGGCCCACTGCTCGCAGCGGTCACAGACTGACTTCAGCTGGAAGGGACCTTAAAGATCACAGAGCTCCAAACCCTGCCATGGGCTGGCTGTCCCCACCAGCTCAAGCTGCCCAGGCCCCCACACAGCCTGGCTGTGGGCACCTCCAGGGATGAGGCACTACAGCTCTCTGCGCAACAGTACCAGGGCCTCAGCGCCCTCTGGGCGAAAGAATTCCTTCCCTTTATTTAAAAACCCACCCTCCTTCAGTTTAAAGCTTGCCCTATCGCTACCAGACGGCGTAAGAAGTCTGTCTCCGTCCAGTTCACTCCCTTTGGACTCTGGAAGGCCTCCCCGGAGCTGCTCCTCCCCAGCCCGGCCGCACAGGAGAGGCGCTCCCGCCGCTGGGCCGCGCTCCCCGCCCCGCTCCACTCACCGCCGTCCGCGGCGGCCGCGCGCCTCAGCAGTTTCCCGTCGGGTCCGATCCGCAGCTGCGCGCTCCGGCGGCGCCCCGCGCTCTCCCCGCCCGGCTCCGGCTCCGTGCAGCGGCTGCCGGCACGGGGCGCGGCGGGCCAGGCGCGGTCCATGCACGTCTGAGCGCCCCTGAACAGCAACAGCCGGGTGCGCTCTGCCGCCCAACGGGAGAGGCGGTTACGAACGGCGGCGGCCTCGGCCCCTCGCCCTCCCTTTGCCCTCCCCGTCTCACCGAAGATCTCCCGGCGGTACTCCTCTCCCCGCACCCCGCGGCTCAGCTCCCTCAGCCCCACGCGGGTCTTCAGCTGCAGCGGGGCCGCCTCTCCGAAGGGGCACGAGCGCTTCGGCATCGCCTCCGCCACCGGCGCCGGGCACCGGCTGCGACGGCGCAGCGGCCGCGTCACCGCAGCGCGGACCAATGGCGGAGAGGGGCGGGAAGCGCTGAGGGGCGGAGCGCGGCGGGAAGCGCTGAGGGGCGGAGCGGGGCGGGAAGCGCTGAGGGGCGGAGCGGGGCGGGAAGCGCTGAGGGGCGGAGCGGGGCGGGAAGCGCTGAGGGGCGGGTTGCGATGCTCCGTGCCGGCGGTGAGACGTTCCCTTCCAAGTTGGGCGCATTAAGGTTTCGTCTCTGAAATTGGGGAATTCCGCCTCTGGATGCTCAGTTTCATTAAAATCACCAGGTTGTTCCCTGAGACTTAGGGCTTTCTTTGTTGAAGGACTGCTATACATTTCCCATTTACGCACAGGCTTGCTTTAGCAGTCTACTTATCACACTAGACGCTAACGCATTCAATTCCAACTCTTCGACCCTGTATGGATAGGATTTTGGACAAAACCACAACCGCAAAAGGGATTCTTCCATCGATGAACACCAAAGCCGTGCTTCACTGCCACTGAACTGCTGCTAGGCTTCAGGTCTGAGCACAGTGACTTCACATAGGTTAACACAGATTGTTTTCCACAGAGCGGGTCAGCCTGGAAGCTGCGGCTGTAATGCACAGTTAATTCCCAGAAATGCCCTCTGTGCTGCAAGGTCTGGCTGCTGCCACACGCTGCTGCAAAGTTTGCTACTTTGGCTTTTTCTGTAAAGATCATCTTTTTCCGTATGCGCCTGTAAAGATGTCCAGCTGCACACAGAAAACCTGTGGTCTTTTTTTTTTTTTTTTTCCTCAAGGATTTCCTTTGAATTTTCTTTCTATACGCTGTGATATCCGTGAATCTCTGAAGAGCATCTCTAAGCCGAGGAACGTGAGCTAATGGAAACGTAAACAGGGTCAGACAGCGCCCCATCAGGACAGAGAGCACCGGATCCATGTGTTCATGTCAAAACATGGAGCTCAAGTGTCTGGAGAACTGGGTGAGACGGAGTTAAAAGCACTGCTCTGCTTGGAGTGCTCTGAAGCCTTGACCTTAGAATGGGAAATAGACTTGAAAGTGAGCAGCACGTACTATGATGGTGCTGCTGGAGCTGTCACCTAATGGTAAATTTGAGGGCGCTTTCTCTGAGGGCTGTTACATTTGCAGCCTGTCACCCCCACCCCATTTCAGGGCAAATGCAGAAAGCTGACTGCTGCTGAGTCAGCCATGGGTGTTGACAGCTCTTCTTTAATTACTCTGCAAGCCTCAACCATAATAACATCTGTACCTGATCAGATATTTCCTATTTGTAAGCTATCAAAGCAAAACGATTTTTTTTTTTTTCAGTATCAATTTATCATAGCATCCTATAGGGAGAATCCTAGAGGGACCTGCTGGTCCACTGACGTGCTGCCCAACAGGATGGTTCCCAGTACTTTATTGATTTCATAGCAGTAAGCCTTTAGGAAGATCCACTGGTGATTTGGAAACAGAAAAGAAGGCTGTGATCTGATCTGGCAAAGACTGTTGGCGCAGAGTGTTCGTGAAAATTAATGCTGACAATCTCTGAGGTTAGTTACAGAGTTTGCATGTTGCTGCACAGCTTTGGAATATGAAAAATCAACCCAAATGAATCCCAAACTGTTCATGGTTATTGTGAAATTTGATGACTTTGGTTTGACCTTGGAAACACGTTTGTAGAAGAAAGCAGAGAACATCAACAACAGTATTTTTCTCACTACTCTGCTTCTGTTGTGTTTGTGTGAATGTTACAAATTGCTTGGCTGATAGCTTTCTCTCTTACACAACAAAGAAAACTGCATTTCAATTTTTTTTCAATGGTTTCTACTTCCAGTGAGCAAATTTAATGAGCAGCACAGCCTAGGCCATGCTCGCTAACTCAGTCCGCTCATATTCCATTTTTACCAGAGCTTCGAGAAAGTCAGGGCACGCACAGAGAGACTCTGGCCACAGTTCAGCAAATACCTCATTGCTCAGCCCCCTTTCTCAGGTTGCCTCTATGAGCACAACAAAATGGACTGAGCCTGCCTGAGGTCAGGGCCACCGTCAGCTCTTTGCAAAGACACAGCACCACGTTCCTTTCTTTTCAGACCAAATTAAGTCAGTACCTTCCACCTGGCACCTGAGCTGCAACAGCCTCTGCTTACAGAACAGGCAGACTGAGATTCTCAGTACTCCAAGAAGCTTTGAGATGATTTTTGTTTCTGACCCATCAGTAATACGGTGAAGGGAAATGTTTGTTTGTCTGCCAGTGCTTTCAACTACTCCAAAATAATTGTTCCTAATTACAATAAATAAATAAATAAATAAATAAATAAATAAGGTTGACTGGAATAGAAATCCGTGGAAATTACAGACACTGTAAATAAGGGTTGTATATTTTCATAAAGGGAATAGAACTTAGGTGCTGGAGAGTAACACACTGAGGAAATTCTCCTTGTGTTTTAGGAGAGTGCCGGTCAAAATATTCATAACGGCTCACCTGGATTTGTGAACTGAAATATTCATCAATCTTGAGTCCTCCTGCCTGTGCTCTGTTTTGCAAGCAAGCTTACAGCAACAAGTTAAACATTCCATTTTAGGAACAGGTGGCAGAAAAATAGCAATCCAGACTACACTAGCTTTTGAGTTGTTGCACGTATCTACTAGCAGGTGCCTATACACACCAGAAGGCCTTGGAAGTATTTTGTCCTTCTCTCCAGCTCCATTTATACCAAAGGACTCTTCCCATCTAACTGTAATTAATAACAGAATGAATGAGGAACTTTACATTCTTAGGCCATTCAAAGACACGTCAGAATGTGTACACAGAGGTGGCACTGCCTGTCACACTATCTTGTATCAGGAGCTTCCTCTTCATTTGCACTGATCTGACAAGAAGACACTGGCCAATTCTCTCATTCTCTGATGTTTCCATGACGTAATGGTGACAGGAATATTCTGGAAGGTCTGTTACGGAGCTAACACTACAGCAGCAGCAGTTGGCTGCACGGCAGCAGGCAGCCTGTTTCAGTGGGTGAAGTATCAGGCTGCACACACATACTCCTTGCAGGGCTCAACTGCAGCACCGCACCCCACACCCTCAGTGCTCTTTCCACGATCTGCAGTACGGGTTCAAAGATAAAAAGCCTTCTTGGACAAATCTGCGTTTATTAGAACGGCTCAGGGCTGCTTCATTTCTTCCGTGCTCCTTTCTTCTCTTATCATATTGTAGCACGTCAGCCTCAGCAGACGACATGTTTACAACTCACATCAACGGGGCTGCACAATACCTGTTAGTGAGTGCCAGCATTCAGCTATGACTAGTTAGCAATGGAGTTCATGTCCTAATCTTGATGAGTTGCTTCACACATCAAAACCTGTTTGATAAGGCAGTGAGACGCAGGATTAAGACTGAAGCTGCTAATTCAAGGTTCTGCCAGCCCGGCACGGCAGCCAGTGCCTTCACTTCAGCCAGCATGGCATGGTTTTTCTACAGCGTGCTAGTAAGAGCACAGCTCAGCTCAGCAGTTCAAAATCCTCGAAGGTTCCACTTACACTAGAGGGCACTCTCAAGACTGCAAACTGCTAACGCTGTAGGAAAGATGGGAATATTCTACTGCCAACAATGTACAAACGGGCTGCTTTCCAGTGCTCCTGCTCCCGGCCTCCAGTCGCGTGTCTTCTTTCCTGCTGCACACAGTTCCTTTTTCTTTCTCCTCTGTCCAGTTTATTTTAATCTGTTAAGGAAAAAGACAACCCAAAGAACTGGGCATGTATTCACGCCAGATGCTGAATGAAGCATCCACTAGCAACGTATGCCCGTGTGTTTTGTGCAGATTTAACACCGCAGCACACAACCACTCCTTGTGGTTGTGCCCTTTTGCTAGTTCCACACAGTGCAAAGCATCCTCTTCCTCACACAGCATGGGGAGCTCCAGGAAAACCCTTCTGCCTCCACACTGCAGCTACACGCAGTCTGCACCCAGTCTTGTTATTTTGCTGTGGAATTAATTCCTGCTACAAGACAGCTCCCTAAAACAGTCATCTGGAATAACTCAAGGTTCATCCATTCAGCTCAAAAGGACGGTGCCAGCACGTACTGGCAAAGCAGCTGCTCCTCTGCACTCACTGTGAGCAGCAGCTCACAGAGTATTTTTGTTTTAAATACGTGTGTCTTGTCAGCCCTGGACTGAGAAGATCTCTGTCTGGAAAACAGAAACCGTACAGAGCAAAGCAATGCCCAAGCAGCGGCAGGATAACACAGCACAGCCACAGTAACCAGCACGAGGGCTACCCTAACAACTTTCCGAGTGCAGCCTTCTAGGTTGAAATCTGTTTACACTTGGGAAGCCTTCAAGGCACTCATTCTATCTCCGCGCTCTCTGCTGAGCAGCCTGCATGAGGGGGGTGATATAAAGCTACAACAGCAACACTCAGTACCAGGCCTGCCATCCAGGGTGCCAATTAACAGACTCATGTGCTGCTGGCATGTTTCCTCAGGATGGAAATCAGCGCACTGTAACAGGGCTCAGACCTCCGTCAGTACCAGCACTATTGTTTAATCACGTAGACTAACCCAAATCAATCTCTAATAGACAAAATGTCTTAGCATCTTCTGTTCCTCCACGTGACCTTGTGAAATGTATATTTAGAAGTATTATAATCTGTATATTTTTGCTCGGTACGTTCCTGCCATATGAATACGTCACCACTAAAACCAAGGCAAAGGTAAAACTGTAAGGCCGGCACTGAGTAACCGACGGGCAATGGAGAAGCAGCCTGACACTCTTCAAAATTCACTGCCCCATATCTGCTTGTCCCAGACACTGGCAGCTCTTTCAGCTGCGTTCAGCACCCACCACTCTGCTGTTTTACTTTAATTTCAGTTCTTCTGCCAAACGGGAGGTGCTTTTTTGTCCAGCTACTCAATATAGGACCAAATCCTGACCTGAAACACGGTACTGATTTCCTTTTTACCTTTTCTAGTAATCTTCTTGAGAAGTGATAATCTTGAGAATGTCAAGGCACACCTTCTGTAAACTTCTCCAGTGCATGTCCTCAAACTATATTTCATCTGACACAGACATGGCTACAGCTCCGTTAATATGCGTATAAACAGCATTCCACAATTCTGAAAGAATGGGTGTATGCACTTGCAAGGCAGGAATAAATGTTTCTAATAAATCTTTCAAGTTTATGTGAGAATTATGTAATACTGCTAAAGGAGGCAGTGAGAAAACTGTGCTGGCAATCTGAGGGTTGATAGCCTGGGCTCTGTTTTGTGTATATGGTTCTCCTGGCTGGAATAACTGAAGCAGAAGAAAACTGGAGTCCAAAATGCAAAGATCAGAATGCGACCAGCATTGCTGAACTTCAGTGCTGCAGTACAGTAATTAAGGGGTAGGGCTGCAACCACAGTACTGATGTGCATGTCACCGTGTGCTTCCATTAACCTCACTGGCAAATGACAATTCCACACACTCGAAGAATTATGCTCAGTTAGCCTTGCAAGTTTTGTCCAATAAGGGACAAGATGCATACTGCCATCTTTGCTGGGAGGGCACACACAGCTGGCTGTTCTGTACTTCTCAAGAAACAAATCCCTATAGTACTTCTGCCCGGGGTACTGTAAGGGTCTCAGCAGCCAGGAGAAACCACCTGACAGCTCTGTGACTTACCGAGCACTGGAAAGGTATCTCCGAAACCTAAAGCTGTGGTCTGAAGCACTGTTTGGAGTCCTGTAACACAAACTCAGCACACTTATTCAACTTCTAAAAGGCATTGCCCGCCAGATGAAGGGCACAGCATCTCAGCACTTCAAATACATCCGAATACATGAGTGTTTTTTTCCTGAAAAAGACATCTCCTTGCCAAAGACCTTTGTACAGACAGTGTTGAAGTGCATCCTATTTCCAACCACTGCAAAGTGCAGCTGATGCACTAAAGGAGGTTTTAAACATCACGTGTTTATGGAACATCTGCTTTCCTTCTTTTTTTCCCCAACTCTCCTGAACAGTCTCACAGGGCTGAAGAGCAGATATTTAATGCAAACACTACTGCAGAAATTAACAACACAGAAAGGTGTTTCAGAACGACCAATTCCTTGTGAGTATATAAGAGATTGAAGGTCAAAGTCTTGAAACCGCTACTCAGGTTTTACTTCAGTACTTCACTGTGATACCCACACGGATGATATTTTACTTTGGACCAACACGAAAGCGTTCAGGCTCACGCAGGAGTGAAAGCAGAAGGAATTTCTGCCAGCTGTTCCCTACCAACACTTCTTTTCCACAGACCTGTTGTTTGGGAAAGGAACAAGGAAGTTCTCACCTCCACGAGGCGGGCTGCACCACGCATCCTGTGCGGCACAGCCATGGCCAAGCAGGCTCCACAGCTCAGGCACCCTCGTTTGGACCAGCAAATACGGATCTAACAAAGACATGAAACCTGCACTAATAAACTCATCCAAATTTAGCAGCCAGCAATCCACAAGGAACTCACTTAACACAGTGCCTGCATCACAAACAGGGATCTTTCCTATCGATACCATGACCGAAGCCGCATCTTCCTTCTTGCCTGAGGCTTAGCTACAAGGGTTATGTCAGCTCACCATTTTTGCCAACATCCAGGACTCAAAATGGGCCCTCAGATGAAAATGAAACTTGTCACTGTACAGGAAGGTGGACCACTTCCACAAGATACAAGGAGAGAGCTAGGGCTTGACCCCATATAAACTACTAGAAGTGAGCAGGAGTAGACAAGCAATTTATTATGTGCAGCACTAAAAAGGCAAGATGTCAATCTTGCCTTCGTTCCCATTACTGCCACTGCCTACCTTCTTTCCTCCCTCTCGGCCTGGAGACTCTGCTCTCCAGCTGACATACAACAGATGGACCAGCAACAAAATAAAGAGTGCTTTCCCAGTGGGTAATTTCAGCAGAGATACTTACTCGGTTGGTGCTGCTTTTTTCCCTTCTGCCTTGAGAAGTGCTAGCGTTACATGGAGTTCCATCAGACTGCTTCAGATGCTTCAGCTACCAATGAAAGATCATTCTGCCTGAGTTTCTACATAACTGATGCAAAAGAAACGAAGAAACGTTAGTTAATGAGCAGCGCAGCTCTCATACAGCTCCGAGACATTGCTGTGAATTGTGTACTAACCTGTTCTCCCTGGACTGCCTGCTTACCTGCTGCTCTCCTCTAAAACCGATGAGAAGAATTTCTATCAAGGCTTCGGAGAAGCCCTAACAGAACTTGTGTTTGAAGTTCTTCCACATTGTGAAGGCAGTAATAATGCTATCTGAGTCAGGGTCTACCGCTCCTTTCCAGTACAGCGCTGCTGAAGGAGCTAAGTGGAGATTACTGTAGTTATTCCAAGCCAACTGTTGTGGAACAGAACTTTTTTTTATATCAATTAGGAAATCCACAGCGGAAATGTTTCGCTTCACTGTAAAGCCATTCCTCCTCCACGTGAGCTAACCAAAGGCGTCTACAACCCTGACTCCACATCCATAAAGGTGGACTGCCACTCAAGTTTGTAAACAGGAGTCTGATGCAAAGTTCACAGAATATATTAAATAGTCCAAAGAAACTGTTACTGAAGATTCTTTCAGTAATACTGAAGTTAGTCTTTCACATCCACGTAACATTAAGAGAAGTTTCTGTACGAAGTGCACTCGGCTGAGAAAAAAGAGAAAGAAATAGGGAGCAAGCACTGTTACTTTAAATTCATTTTAATGTGTTTTTCAGGACAAAATAACAGGTGTGGATCCAAAATTCGTTCGAAATATCTGCATAGAGGGAAAGACGTGAGCACGGATTGCACGTTACTACGGAAATGCTTGGTTTTCTTTCCTTTTATAAAGTGCACCATGCCAGAACTGTAAGACCATATGCAGCCTATGAAGTAGCACACATCTGACTACGAAGGCCATGTTATCGAGGAGAAGTGTGAGTACCTGTGCCAAACACGGCAGTGTGCACGAGTGAATCGGTAACTGCTACTTTTTAAAAACTAGACTACAGTTTTTACAACAAATCGTGTTGCTTTGGCAGACATTTACCCACAGTCTTCCACCACGGTACCAAAGGTGACGCACCAACCAATTTCACACAGTATTATTGCATTTGGTTGGGGAGGAAGAGGAGACCAAGTTCATCACAGTGACTCTTATTAAAATCAAATTCCAAAGAATGCAATCCATAAAATACTGGGAAACAGCCAAAACGAATGCAGATTTACATTTAAACGTTCTTGTCAACCCTTACGTCACTCAAGAGATCCAAGAGCTTTTTGATAAAAACCCCAATGTATTCACATTTAAATGACAAAGGAAGTAAAATTCAACAGGAGTAGATTTCATTTCAGAAAACCCATGCTGTGAAATGAAATGCACAGTACTACTTTATTGTAACAAGGTCAGTCACGGGATAATTGTCTGGTACCAAGGCCATTGACAACATCACTGGGTTTTCAATAAATCCTTGAAAGCAAACACAAGCAATGTGGATCTAACAGACGCTGAATGGAAAAAATACTTAGCAGAAAATGAAAGATTAGGTGAACAAGAGACAGTAATCCTGTGAAAATTAAGCTAGAAATCCTCATTTTTAATATGCCAAATACATCGCTCAGAGCTGATCATTTAATCCAGTTATTCGGTACACAGAGTGGCTTGTAGTCATCGTAGACTTAGTCCATAAATCAACTGAAGCTTAAATACAGTGGCCATCCCTAACAAATGCACCCACGAAGATGAGACCAAGAAAACAAACAGGTCAGGTTAATTCAGTAGGCAAATGTCACGTGGTTAGGCTATGTGAAAACAGAACTATTACTACATCTCCAAAAACCTTTATGCTTGAATTACCTCATATAAACGAGGCACATTTCACAGTGCTTCTACTAATTAGCACTGACCAAGCACCTTTCTGAAGTGCTTTGTGAACATTAAATAAGGTCAGAAATCTCTTTCATTTTAAGTCTCATAAACAGGAAAGGTAGAGCTTTCTCATCTATGCTCAAAGAAGGACTGGAGGTTTGAGCAAAACACTGTAAAACAGGTGAGGAACTTCACTACTTGACGTTGTACAAATTGCAGAACAGTGACAGGGAAATTGAACGACTTTCCAAAGACCGGTAGAAGAGTTCTGTTTGAATTCAGGGTTCACAGCTTTGGGCTGTGAATTCTCCAATGCAAAGAACGTTATCCTTTTTGCATCCTTTTCGTTAGTATCTCAGAAAAGGGGGATTTTCACACACTGCACGATGGCATTGCTGAGGTTGTGATACCATTTTCCACAGCCTCTGGGAGTGACATAAAAAGATTGTTATAGCTCTCTGAGACATATACAGGAAAGAACACCCATTCTGAAAATTTCAGTTACAGAGTAACTTGGCTTCTAGTGTACTCTTCTTCCTCTACAAGAGTTTGGCCTTTTTTGAGAGCTCCTGCTGTGGAACCATTAAAAGTCAGAATACCCACTAAGAAATCCAAGTGTGTTCTTGAAGGTTCTGGGGACCTCTCCGTGGCTTCTACATGTCACAACCCTGGCTGCCACAAGTCATCCCCTTCTATAATTAGGTATTACATTTTGCAGAGGAAGGTCAAAATGCATGAGGGGTGTAAATGCCACAGCAGTCATCGTTAAGTCACGCATTGATTTATTCTTGGAAACGCTGGAGCTGTGGAAGCAACTGTGCCACACAGAGCTGCGCGTCCCAGGTTCCTCAGAAGTCAGCTACAGTAAAACTCTGGAAATCACAATCACTGCATGCGCAGGAAGAAGCATCTCAGGCTCATTAGAACTCTGCGCGCTGTTTGGCTGCAGCCTCCCTGTGTGTTTTACACCCCGAGGACTCTCTCCCTTCCACCGTCATTCACTCCTTCCCTGCTGCCTAAAACAACGGCCGCACACCTGCCAGTCTCTTCAAGGATCGCCTGCTGCTACACAGAGTTATGTAACAGAGTTACGAGACAGGACAACTTTCTCCAGTTTGGCCCCTGTGCAGATGTTAGCTCAGTTACTACAACAGGCTCTGTGTAAAAAAAAAAAAAAATTTAGCTTCTCTTCATTCATTTCAGTGGGCTACAAAAATAGTTATACCAAGATTACAGATAATTGTGTTTGCTTCGCTCAGTCAAAAACACCCGATTTAGTTTTACAGTCCAAAGATCTGTACAGTCCTACCACTCCAAATACATAGCATACCTCTGGTTGCTGCCAACCCAAAGTCACAGACATTGTAACAGTTGAAGTGGAAGAAAACATTCACAACTTCAAAGTCACCCGGTAATCACTGGAAAAAGCTTAACAGCAGTTTCATCAAGAAGATAGAACTCTATGTTGATGTAAAATACTTTCAAATAGTAATGTCTCAATCTTTTAAAAAAATATATGGATTTTTTTCCTTATTTTGTTACACACTGTTTTGACGTGTCTTTCTGATGATGGCCACCAAATAGATTTTACACTCAAATTACCAAGACATGTAAGATAAATAAAATGTTACAATACAGAATAGGCATTTTGTTTCTATTCAATTCCTAGAGGAACATGTTGGTTTTAAATAGTATCTCCATTTTAAGAGGAAACAGTAAGGAGCAAGAGAACACCGAACTGTGCTTCGGAACACTGAACTTCGTCCTTTCCTTAAAACAGCTGGATCATTGACTCTCTCGATTTTCCAACTCCGACCCATTTGACTAGGGAGGAAAAAACATGTATCTATTAGTAAAGGATCACTGAGTTGCAGTGTTTTACTATGCTTCAAAACAAATTAGCCAACTCCGTGCTGAAAGGCGCTACTAGGAAGCTTTACTATCCCAAATCACCTTACCCCTGCTGCATTACCACACCACAGCGCAATACACTGATGTGTGAAAGCACAAAACTGTATCATAAACACAAAGCACAGCCAATGGAAGATCTGACTGAAGCTCAGACGCTTTTACTGTAGGCTTAACTCTCACTGTCTTCAGTAATTGGATGCCTAGTTAAACGCCTACAGAAAGCAAGAGCTCTGTCAGACTGTGAAGAACATCAGGACACAATGATGTGCATGCACTGTACTGCTGTTAAATACAACACTGCAATTAAGAACATTATCCAGTGGGAGCAGCCACCCTAAATAATACACCAGAATCTTTCCCCTTTTTACTGCCCATGGATTCTATGGAAATCATGAGGTATGCGTCCTTCAGCCATCAGCTCCACCAAGGCCCCACGCCTTCACACTGACAGTGAGAGAAATAAAGCAAGGGGAGCTTTATTTACACACCCCACCAGCCACTCCCGTGTCTATGACCACACCCATGCTATCTACTGAGCTCTCCTGTAAGACAATTCCTACGAAAAACACTGGCATTGCCACAGTTGCATACAGCTTAAACCCTTACAGGTGACCTCTGACGAGCTCTATGGAAAACCACAGCCCACATGCTAGCTTCTTAAGTTTGCTGTGGTGAAAATTTCCTTCCAGCATTTGTGTCACTCCTAGCCCCTGGCATCTCTACATATCCAGCAATTCATTCGAAGAAAAGTAGGCCGATTAACCCTCCGACATTGACCATGCTAAGATTCTCAATTTTCCAAGTGGAAGAATTGGTTTAACCAGCCACGTATCCATTACACACATATCCCTTTGGCTGGAGAAGTGCGGAAGAGGGTCAAAAAACAAACAAACGAGAGAAGCCTATGTTTAAAACAGAGATGCAGTACAGGAAGTGAAAGGAAGAGATTAGTTAGGGGAGAGCATGTCACTGAAGCACGGAGCAGAACAGCACCTTTTGCAGCTTCTTGGCAAAGTTTACCATCACCAACCCAACCACAGATGCTTCCACTGTCTCCTGCCCAAATCAGGCCGATCCCCAGCTAAAGAAGTGAGCACTTCTACACAGCTTCTGTCACAGCTGCATCTGCCTAAGGCGTACCTGGCACTCCAACATGGTTTTCCACACATCGAATGTAATTCTGGGCCTTGGGCGGAAGGTCCTCCCATTTTCGTGCACCGGTTGTGTCAGTCTTCCACCCAGGCATTGTTTCATACTCCACTTCCACCTTCTGCAGTATCTCCTGATTAGCTGCGGGAGAGCGTTTTTTAATCACAGTTGAATTTGGCTGTTCCACCTTAAAAGAGCACACCTATGGTTTCTGACCAAGAACTTAGCATTTAAAAATCTGATAACTGAGGAAAAAAAAATTGCAAAGTATGTCTGCTGACTGGATACTTGGTTCATTCCTAATTTCAATTCACTTGTGGTACTTAGGAAGGTAACTGATTCAAGGATCCAGTGATTCAGTTTCCTTGGCAAAACCTTCGAGTGTACTTTCTGTTGTCAGAAACCTACAGCAGTATTTTTCAGGAATGAAATTATTTGAAGTTTACCGTAGTTCCCTTTTTTGGTTCAGATCTGCACGTAGTAAAACTCCTACACAAGATCCAGTAAAAAAGAACCTGAGCCTGATTTAAAAAAAAAAAAAAAAACAGTCTCTCCCAACACGTACAAAAAACCGAAAATATACCTCCAACAACATACCTGGAAAATACGGGATTCTTTTTCCACCCAATTTGTAAGCAACACCAATTTTAATCTCATCAAGGACATCAAGAATATCCAGCTTTGTTAATGCCAAGCTGCACAGAACAACATTGGTCAGAGTCACACACGTGATCGATCCGTATCATTTTCCTCTTCAATCTCCTCCACCTTTTATGCTAATTGTTTCCCACTAGTTCTCTATTCAGAAATCCAAGTCGAGCAATTCAGTAGCAGAAATACACAAACATTAAACTATGAACACTGTTAACTGAATTCATGCCTCTGGGATGAGTATGTGACTGAGTTACTAGGACACATTTCCAAACGCTTGGCTACTCGTGCAGGTGCACAGCGTTCAGTGCACTGAAATGCAAACTGACAGTGCAACGTGAAACTTACTGCACTTCGTTTGTGCACGCTGGCGTGCTACTTCACATTACCACTAGCAGTTCTCTTATTCCTCCTTATTTACTACAACTATAAGGCAACTTTATTTACCATTTAGAAGAGACTTCACAAAAACAAGCCAGACCTTGTAAGTTCATGAACAAGTAAGGATTTGGTCAGCTATGTGCACATACAGCTGTATGTGCTCAGTAAGGGAACGATAAATGCAACGACTGCATGAGGAGCCCTTTTGGGAAAGGAGAAACAGAGCCATTTCTTCAGCTGCAGTTTATATCTCCCATGTTTTAACTGTCAGAGTCAACAGAGATGACACATTTCTGCTGATGGAAATGTGAGAATTGTACAGAACTGGAATGGAAGGAAATGCAATGCTTTCCTAATCGTTACTTCCACATTAATAAGAGCAGTTTCAATAGAAAGCAAAATATAAAACCAAGCAAATAAAAAAAGTATTATAAAAACCCTTCTGATAAATTAATGATCAGAGATCATTCTAGATACTGTTCATCCTAGCACTGCTGCCATAAACAACACCAGTTAAGTTGCTTTCTAAGATATCTAAATGCCCACAGCCAAGTGTCTGTATATATGAATAATCTGCCTGAATTACCTGAATGCAAAACCTACACCTCATAAAAACACAACTGTTACAAAACTTCTGCAGCTTTCTGAAAATATGGATGGTAATTTTAAATTACTGGCTTCTTACACAGTCACCAGAGTCACAGCATAGGACAAACTAGCCTCATGGCTTTCCAGTCCTGACTAGTTCCTTTAAAGTGTTGATCTGAAGTATATTTTCAATTACAAAACGACTTATCAAACACGTCATTCACCCCCAATGAAAATGAAAGCTCAGACCGTTAAAGCAGCATTTATAATACAATATTGGGCTATGCTTTCCTAGATAAATGAACCTGTCTGAGCTGTGCCAGTTGCTGTACACTCTGAGTGATCCTACTTCAGTATGCTCTCAGAAGTAGCATGAGCAGAAGTGCTTCGCCAGCTCTGATCCACTAAAGTCACTTAAAGCCCCAGACCATTGGCTTCTAGCTAAGACAGGTGGAAAGCACTGGATCAAGGACACTAGAACAATTAGTGTGCAAACTAACCGGTATATCGACCCAAACTCCACACTGGTCACCTGATGTACACAAAGCGAAAACATTTCTGAAGAAAAAAAATCACTTATACAAACGGTGTAAAATCACTGCAAAAAAAGTCTGAGGAGATGAGATGATTATCAGCATGAAGACAATTCTTAGTTGCCCACCATCAATTACTGCACACAATTTTCAGCTGCCCACTGTAAATTACTTAATTGCTTAAAATGTAACACTTTACTGACTTATATTAATGTTACCTACATATTTATTCTGCGAAGCACAAAACAATCACTTCCAAATGTAGCGCAAAATCTGTGATGCTTACGCAGTGAATCCGTTGATCATATGAGCATATTTCAAAATGACCAGATCTAACCAGCCACAGCGCCTCTTTCTGCCTGTAGTCACTCCCCACTCGTGGCCACGGGACTGTAAAAGATCTCCGATTTCCTAAAATAAGACAGAAAGAATTCTGATGGTAAAGCCAAACACCACGACTGTGCCGAGGGCTCCCAGGTCCGACCGCGGTATGACAATGCCAACTGCTCCCTTTGGTACTGACAACGTTTATGGGTTGTTTTTTTTTTTGTTGTTGAAATGAATGAACATAAAGCTTTACACTTAAGATCCATAAAACTAAAGGATATCACCGATTCACCTGCAGCCATTAGAGAACAGATTTTAGTGAATACAGCTTCAAATCACAATCAGACCACTGACCTGGAGGGTGCTGTGTGCACAGCTCATAATCAATATCCTGAAATACTGTATTTTATCAAGAAATCAGAAAGTAGTTTCAAAGAATCGAAAGCTCTCCCCCTCTTTTTCTGATCAATTTGTGCATGACCAACTGATGCACACACCACAGATTCTCAGTAAATCATATGGAACAAAGGCTGTTAAGCATACGAGTTGTATCTTATTAATTTAAAACTTCCTGAGATGCGCCAGCAGCTTGTGTACAACGCACTCACCACTGGAAAGCACCCAGCTCACATAAAATGTTGCCATCTGTTTTTGACATCATTTATCACACAAGAACCATCGCTGTAACCTAACAGCATCACCTGTACGTTTTTCCTCTGAAGAAAAAAAGCCTGAAGTTTATCACGTGACTCCTCCGTCTTCGTGAGTGCAACACCCTGGCTCTGTTACAGTGCTTATTTATTTGTAGTATGCCCTTACCCCTCGAACTTGTTCCCTGGGGACCATGCATATTGAATTTTGTAATATTAAACCTACATTAATCTGCTCAGTGGGGAAGGCTCCGATTCCCACCCGTGTAGTATATGCCTTCACAACACCATACACATCACCAACGTGCTGGGGAGGAACTCCAAGTCCAGTGCATACACCACCTACAGTGCAGTTTGATGAAGTCACAAAGGGGTACGTGCCTGTCAGAAAAACAAACAGCACGGCTCTGTTTCAGCAGTGACAGAAAGAAAGAAAAGAAGGAACTTCTTTCAGCTCATAAAGGAAGTTTTCCTACTGTTTGGCTTTAAAGCCGACCTGAAATAGCAATTAAAGAAGGCAAGCTCTCCTTACTGCTTGCCCCCTTTAAGAGAACAAATTCAGTTCTTCTGCTCCAATTGCTTCCTCCTCTAGTGAATGATACACATTCTAAACCCCTACCTCCCAACAAATGAGAGGCTCTTTCCACTCAAGCACCCAACTCCTGGCACGTTGTACAAGCATACTGTTACTGATCAATGATTTCACACAGCCAAATAAAAAAAATGTGCTGCTTTATCAAGTGTGCGTGACCTGTTTCAGTGCGCAAGTTTTCCTGCGTTCACCCCTTGTAACTTTCACTGAGGACTGCTCACCAGGGAGGGATTTAAAAGCATCCCAGTATAACTTCCATCAGGCACTTGATCTATTAAAGGATGCTGTCACTGTGTAAAGCTTTTTTCATTGTCCTATGTATCACAAAGTATCTCTGCAGCATGCACAGAGACTCACATAAAGGTCACAGTGTGACATTTCCAGCGCCTTACACAAGCAGTTCCGAGTATCTGCTGAACCTTTTCTAAACCTTCAGAGGTTACCCATGACTGTTACACTGTGACTTTGGATCACAGCCTCTCTCCAGCTCTTTGTTTCATCTTCATGAAGAGTTAAGTGGTTTAATTAGACTTTTGGTAATAGAGCAGAGCAGAGATAACTGAAGAAGTTAAGCTTGTAAGTTATCTCCACTGGTTTAATCCTCTCTCCACTGCAGAGGAATTACTCTCAGCAGCAGCCCAATGGGTGCCTAGCCTGCATGGCAAAAAAATTCCAAGGTGGTAAAGAAAAGAATATATAAGACCGAAATTTCAATCCCACTGGAATAAAGTTTAGTAATAAATAAACAAATAATCAGTTTTTAAACCCTAAGTGCTTAATGAGTCCTGCTAATGATACAAGCTCTGCCTTACTGTACTTTATTTTGGGGAGATCTTTTCCTCTTCTTTTCTGCCTCTGTTTTCCTATTCTTTCCATAGCAAATATAAATACAAATCAAAATCAAACGCGTCTCTAAGGACTTAAGCTTACAGTTTGACATACCAAAGTCAATATCAAGTAATGCTGCGTTGGCTCCTTCAACAAGAATCTTCTTTGGGGAGCCATGAAGAGCTTCGTACATAAAATATACGCCATCTCGAACCATGGGTCTTATTTTTTCAGCATATCCCTGCAAATGTGAGTGCAAACATCAGCCTTCCCGAACAACAGCAGCTGAATTGCTAGAAGAAGAATGGTGATCACTTCTGAAGAACAAAACATTCAGATAAATCCTAGCACACCAGCTTCACTAGCTGCGTTTTATCTGGAAAAGACACAACAGTTAGCTTATATTCCATTAAAAACAATACACTGAACTGCTGAGAGTGCACAATTTGTTGTGGCACTGGAATGCCATAATTTCTGCAGCATTTCTGTTCACAGAGATGAGGCAAACTTACCTCATTTTGTTGATGGCCTATAGCCCAGACACACTGAGGAACATACAGATGAGACTAAGCCTTACAAACTATGCAAGTTCCAGAGGGAAAACAAACACCAGAAAAGAAACCAAACCACTTCTCATGAACACTAAGAAGATATCTTTAAAGGTAGGGCGTTTGCTCTGAACAAGTACCGTGCAAAATTTAGGAAAGATCTGAGGTTTTGTGTCATCTTCTCTTCCCTATTTGGAAACATTTTACCAGGGAATCTTCTAAATTTATAAGAAAAATGTCTTTTATAAGTGAAACCTGGATGTTAAAACACAACTTCCACAAGGAATTCCTCAGGAAGAACTGAAGCAGCCTAGGTCTGGCTGGAATGAGACCATTAACTGTAAGTGTCGCTCTGAATTCTCTTGACCATTTTAATAAAACTCGTTTTTTTTAATGAGAAAAATAATTATCAATTACAGAATGTATTTAATGCTCATAAGAAGAACATTCTATTGCAAATCAGAGTAATTCCTTACCTTTAGCTTTTTCAGTTGTCCCTCTATGTCTATTTCCAATGTTGGAAACATTGACTTGTACTGTTGCGCCAGATTTTTAAATCTGCAAAATATTTAAATCATATCTATGAAGAACACTCAGAGTTACTCTTCAGAGAACCTTTGGCAAGATGTGAGATTGCATTGCACACTGCATACACTGACAGCCACGTAAAGAAAATGCACAGAACCTTAATATCTCAAACAGCACATTTCCTATTGTATATACTTAGATTTTAAATGACACGGGTTTGAAGTAAAGGAAATACAGACACATTCTTTCCAGTTTTCTTCTGGATAATTTATACACAAAATCCAGACCAGACACACTTTCAAAAACATCTCCTTAAAAATAAACCCGCCAGCCAGCATACATCACTCTTTAACATAATATTTAGAAATGAAACCAGCTGTACCTCGAAGAAAATTCATCAAAGTCAGAAAGGAGGTCACAAATTCGAAGACCCGTTCGTGCAGCTTTGGAAGAGTACGTTGGTCCGATCCCTTTCTTCGTCGTGCCAATACTAATTGAAAAGAAGCCCCCAGATGTGTATTAATGTGCAAAAACGCACCTCACGCCAAGCACTTCGTTACAGCTCTCTGCTACGCTACACGCTGAGCAGGAGTTCTGAGACGACAAAAATAAGCGTTCGTGTTCCACAACAGTAAGTATATAGCAGATTTCATGCTTCAGTGGACACGTAGAATACTGCTAATATTCACAGTATGCAGTAGAGTATTAAGCCTGACTGAAACAAGCTGAGCCAGAGTACGCGTGTATATACTATTACACACAGCAATTACGGTTACTCTACTATCTTGTACTTATGACTCTTACAGAAAACAAACAAAATCTTCACGTTTTCGTAGCTGCAGCCCCGCCCATAGTTGTAAACAACCAGTTTTGTGAGCTATCAAACTGGTCTCCCATGGCTTTGAATCCAGTAGCTGAGTCTGCTGGAGTAAAGCTACAGCCAAAGGAACGTCCTTGTGAACTCCTGCTGGAGCGTTCACCTCGCTGAGCATAAAAATGGAGCTGCTGTCCTACCCGTGTGCCTATTTCCGTGTGCATTCCTGAAAAACTGTTACTGGGATCTCTGTTTGTCTCTGAAGATTAATAGGACAGTAACTGACAGAACAATAGCGCGACCATATCAACTGTTTCTTCCTAAAAACAGACTCATGAAGTACGAACAACTACGTACTGCGTTAATGAGCACCATTAAAATTAAAACAGAGACCATTATTTCCATGAAGTTTAACTGAATATACAATAAACAATTATCAGCGTATAACCTAAACCTGTCAACACTTCCAACCCGAGTCAAAAAATCATTACGATTCTGATATGTAAGGGGAGAGGAAGCATCACTTCAACACAAATCAGATTTAAGGATTTGTTAGGGATTTCAAAGCGCCTTCATGCGCTGCACAGAACGGGAAAATAGAATGATGAAGAATTCATATCCTTGGTATTATCCCAGTTTAGCATAATTTGTGCATTAAAATAAACAGGAACAGAACAGTCATAGAACTAAACACCTCAGCAAGGCTCTTTACAGATACATTGCACTTCTGTTTTCCAACACCATGCTACTTTTTCAGAGTTGAATAATTATTACTGAAACCAAAGTGCTGAAGAGACTTACTTTTTTCCTTCTTGGGCTTGACGTTGCACTTCCTGGAGCCCATCTACTGCCTGGTGAAAGTCGAACACTGCAATGGAAAAGCAAACAGACCAAAGGAGAATAACGTTCTTCTTTAAGTCACAAACATCCATAGCTTAAAAACTAAGTGCGTTTGTTATGAGCACAAGTGTAAGAACCTCTCACGTGAAAACAGAGCTAGTACTGCTTAAAGACAGTGAAAAAAATGAAGCATCATTCTTTAGCAGGTACACAGTATAGAAACGAAATATTAGCTCCAATATATGATTGCACTGTAGAGTGATAATTAGTTCAGCACCATCAGTTAAGCACTGATTTGAGTCTTCCCCACCCCTCAAGTAACACTTACCTATATGTGCTCTATCTGATATAATCAGTCTTTTCTCCCAATCTTTTAAACCTGTTCAGAAAAATAAAAATCTTGTTTAAAAAGGAGGATTCCAGCTGCTCTGATCAGTCACACTTTGAGACTTGAGTTTCTCTGCTTTTTTTTTATATATTCTCAAAAATACTGTAGAAAAAATTGAAATTTGATATTCACTTCCGTTCCATCAGTGATGTTTTCAGTAACATGCTTCTTACTGACACCTTTCTCATTTTAGCATGGATTTAATTTTCTAGCTGATACAGTTCCAAAAGGAGGAACAATCCATGAGATCCCACGAAAAATTACTTTTGAAAAGTCTGTCTTAAGACTTCAACACAATTCAGCATTTTTAATACCGTCCTCCTGGTTACTTAAAATTCAGACTGTTCCTGCACCGAATAAACCAAGGCTTAAAAATCCCTTCGAGCTAGCTGCCAGCATAAAGAAATGATACAAACCTTTCTTTTCATTCTTTTCAGCTTCCTCAAACAGGCCTGGTAAATGTATAACCACTCCATTACCTTTGGGAAAATAAATGCTTTACGTTAAAGCAAGAATTAAAGCACTCTTTCTTAGTGTGTGAAGCATGTATTTCTGACTGAAATTTATTTAAGAAGGAAGACAAGGTTTCTCAAATTTCTCCCTGTGTCATCTTGAGATTTTTGGGGATAAATCTCCACATCGGATAAGCAGCCGTATGTCTGCTAAAGTCAGACAGAACCATTTGCTCATTGCAGACGTGAGCACACGGCCTGCTGCAAAGCCAGCTGAGTTAAGCAGATTCCTTCCTTTGTTTGTGGTGGACTCTGCACCAGGAATTTGGTCTCAATTGTTCTCCGATGAAAGCTGAATGGAGTCTGCTGCCTCCCAACACTGACAACTCTGTGTGACAGCATTTACGTTTTCTTCAGCATTCACCTATTTATATTAAACTCAGCTCCAACCAGAGCTGTAATGCACCACCAATGCCTTCTCCCTGCTACTGAGCTACAACTCAAAATCCACAAGCAGAACAGAACATTACTGATGAGATGTGGATTAATGATTTAGTGGGCTGGAAACAGCTGCTGCTTCCTTCTTGGGAACATCATAAATATCTGCAACAGTCTATCTCTGCCTAAATTTAGGATAACTTAGTTAAACTCTTCACTGTTCAACAAGGGAATAAGCTGGAAATGGATCATAATTTTGGGCAAGTGTAAGGTTTCAACTTGCAGTACTAGTAGTAAACTGTTGTGGTGACTAACAGTACTGGTAGTACTGCTGCTTAAAACAGGTTCCAAATGGTCTTACCGATAAAAGAAATTGCCTTTGGATTAATAATGCCACTAGGGAACAGGTGGAAATCATATTCTTTCCCATCGACAACCACAGTATGACCTGCGTTGTTCCCACCCTGAAACAGAAAGAAACAATGGGTTAACTGCCCCGCAGCTTCACTCAGCAAATAACATGATAATATAATCTCCTTCATTTATTTGCATGAATGGTCATAATTTTCTCCACCGTACAGTGACCTGAAATGCTGTGGTAATGCGGAAAAGGGCTCAGAAAGGACCACTATGAGACCAAGAGATTTCAGCAGGTCTGTGCAGGTTTGGGAAGTGGAACTACACCATGAATGGACTCAAGGCAGAAATGGGACACACAGCAAGAGTGACAGCAGGAAAAAAACCCTGACACTTTCTGGGATCAAAACTGAATTTAACTACTACCACAGGGTCCTGTCTCTGACACGCCAACACAATCCACAGTTCTGGGGCACCTCCTGTGTTCAGCCAAATCTTAGGGGGTTAAGACTACAGCTCCAATATCTCCTTTCGAACGGAAGCACTTCTTTCCCACCCGCAAAGCAGATGCTGCTGTCAAGTTGGGAATGTGTCATCTCTGCAGCTTCACACAGTATCCTGGTCAAAGGATGATCATCCCACTTCACACCACCACCACGACTTCACGGAGTCCGCTGCAATTCCGACTTTGGTGATCATCTGCCAGACCTGAGAGTGGAGTTTGTATTTTCTCAAGAAACTGGTTTTTCTCAAAAAGCTTTAGAGGAGGGTGACGAGACAACCAAGACTTGGGAGGAGGTGAATAAATCAGGAGTGTGCTGTGAGAGCATGCATATATAAAGCCTGCTGAAGCACAAAAACATCAGCAGATACAATGCAGGCTCTAATTGCCAAAATCTCTGAAGCCACTTTCAGCCTCTCTGGATAGATAATATAAATGAAGAATTCCAATACATACCTTCAAAACCAGCACTTTCCTAATTCATTGCATTCCCATTCAACTACTCAGCTGTAGGAAGCTCTATTCCCATGGAGCCACTAAGGGAGCTGCCAAAGCTTCAAAAAATTACGACTGCAGCTTGGGATGGCAGCAACACCTGCAACATTAGCATCCACTTCAAACTTCCTTCAACTACAGCAACAAACACCAGCAAAAAAGTGAGATTTGAGAACTATAAAGTGCTCAGCATAACAAACAATGACAGCATTCAAGTCATAAGACTTGAATACCATTCAGGAAGCCCTTCTCCAGACCCTGCTCAAAAAGCCTTCCTTTGCAAGCACTGCCTACACCCATCAACTCTTTCTGATGGCATAGCCATAGCTGATGTTCTTATCAGCTGTATTTCAGAGCTGGCAAATGCTCATTTTTAACAGTACTTGGTAGGTGTTTTAGGCCTCCACATTTAAAGCAAGCGTCAAGGAAAAAATAACTTTCATGCAGTCTCATGAAAGCACCTGCTTTCATGCTTAAAAATCTGTTTTTATTAACTTTGAAAATCCTCTAAGTTGAGGCTTTATTAACAGCATTAAAACACACATCACTACACATCAACTCAGTGGATTTTGCTAAGGAATGCTTTGTTACCTCGTGCTGCTTTAAGTTCTGCCTCCTTTCTTCTAAAATCCTGAAGACCATCAGCAATGCGGTTTAAGCTCAGCATCCTACAATGCCTAACCACTCCCAGCTGGACACCAACTCTGATGTAAGATAAGAACTGTAACACTTCTTTCAAGAGCATCAGGAAACATACTAGGCAGACTTCTAATAATCAAAGCATAAAGGTACATAATGTCCCAGTACCAGAAGGAGCCAAAGGAACTTCAGGTAACTAACAAATATATCATCTTTTTTTTCACTGCATTGGTCTATTGAAAAAAAAAATATCCTTCCAAGCTTTTTATTGCCAACTGACTTGTGATACTGTATGCTTGTATGGAAGTGACATACTCTGATTACTACTCTGCTGTATGTGAACAACACCACTTCCTCGATACATCAAATCAAGAAGCTTTCGTGTCCTGCCAGTGTTAACAATCACATGCTGGCACAAATAATGTCTTTAAGGTAAAGTAATGATTATTACGAACAAACTGGCAGAAGAGAACATACAGTCTTCGTCAATTTTGGTAGAACTCACAATAAAAATTAAGAAATAAATTTACCTTCCAAAGAGCTCAGCCATTTCAAGGCTCCTCTCTTCTGGAAAGCTGAGATAGCCCAGGTTGGAAACATTATTTCCATTCAGAACCGTAATGCAGTTACGAGGCTGCTCAGTACCTGCAGCAGGAACTCTGCTTGCACCTAGATTCATAGCACATGTTTGAATAGGGATGGAATGTGTCCTGATGCTCAGATGCATTTCTGCCTGCTCCCGCCAGGCAGCCAGAATGCAAGAGAAGTCTTGGACGGGAGATATCTATGCTAGAAACCAGGTGGAAGTGCCTGAAAACAGCTCCGGTCCATGGGCTGCCATGTCTAATGCGATCCTTTTGTGTATAAATGGGAAGAGCAGGTAGGGGCAGAGAGATTGTATTGCCTTTCCTTTTGGCAGTGGTGTAACTGCTCCTGGAATACCGTGCGCTTGGTCGTTGGGCAGCGTTACAAAACGATCCCTTCTGGCATTCCAACCCATGAATTTATAAGCCATGAATTGGAATGCCTACTACAAACCAAGAGCCTGTGATGTCTGCATCTGGAAGTAGATGTGATTCCTCACCACCTCTTTCTCTAAGTGTCCCAGCTCTACCAGGGAGCGAGGATTCTGGTTTTAAAACTACAGCAGTGAGAAGGAGCTGGAGGTGCAAGTATTCCCTTCCTTACACTGAGTATCATCAGACAAACCAAGGCTGCCCCACTCTTCTTCCCAAAGATGTCTGCAAAACAGTTTGAACTAACAGCAAAGCTGTATAAAGCAGCTAAATCTGATCCCTCTATGTCTTCAAGCGTTCTCCTGCTGTGGCACTCCTCCTCGATGACTCAAAATTAAAGAAACGCACAGAATTACACCCTCCCAATAACAGCAGTGACCTTGAGAAGCTCCCGAGTTCCCTTGGAAGCAGCCCCTAAATGAGAGCATTAGTATGATCACAGACAGAAACACCCTCGAGAGCAATGAATAAAACTT
The DNA here is from genome assembly GCA_036925125.1 of Oreortyx pictus. Lineage (NCBI taxonomy): Eukaryota > Metazoa > Chordata > Aves > Galliformes > Odontophoridae > Oreortyx > Oreortyx pictus. Next base: position 50,970,437 of record JAUPFR010000006.1, on the reverse strand, counting down.
CTGACCTTTTAGAAATATATGAAATACCTCTAGCCGAAGTATCTGAAACTGACGCTCATATCATATTTTGCACCAGTAATGTTGTATTTTTCCTTTATCGCTAATAAAAACTTGCCCCAACTTCTGCAGAGGCCTCGGTCTTCCTAACTATCTGAAAAACGCAACTGGAAAACCCAGGTCTAACTCAGCTCTGCTTGGAAAAACAGCTGGTGCAGAGAAACAAGATATGTTTGACCTTTAAGTATTTTCTAACCTAAATGAAATTGCTGTCGAACCATGAAAACCAAGTAAACAAACCACAACAGACCGCTACAACAAAACAAACTGAACTCCAGCAGAAGCTGTAAAGGAAACGGTTTTCTCAAGGTATACTGATTGAAATCATCAGCGGAAAAAGTATTCTGTCTCCTGTTAGCAGAATCCTAAAATAAAGGAACACAAACAATCCAGACACGTCTGCTGATCTTTACTTCTCTCTTGAAGAAGTGTAGTCACGTCCCCGTGGGAAGTAACACGATCCAAGAATATGAACGTAACTTTCCTTATATCTGTAAACAAGTTATCGACAGCTAGTGACTTACAAAAGGAATGAAATGAAACAGATGTCACTTCATCTTAATTTTCAGCTGTTTTCTTTGATGCTTGTAGAGGATAATAAATTTATCGGGTCTTATGAAGGGATTGGAAATGAAGCTAGCTTTCTTATGGAGATTTGGAAACACTAAACCTGACCTTCTCATCAGTATTTATAATCCTGGTGGTCCTGAGATGATCTCGCTGCTACCCAGAGGAGCGGCTCGTTTAAAATAGCCGTGTCATCACGTTGTTCTAAATCCTAAAATGATAGCGTGTGGCAGGTAATCAAACGTCAGTAAAACGAAATTCAGGATTTGGATTATATTACTTACAAACAACAGTTTGCTACAAGAGAATGTCGAGCTTCGAAGGGCTGACTTCTTTACTGCAAATGTATGTGTGTCTGGAAAGGGGCCAGTCAACCTTCACAAACACTACCAAAAGAAAGAACAATAGTTCTGCAGTCACACCCAAGACTCCAAGATCAATTTCTTTTCTGAATACCATTAAGCACCGACCGATCAAGAGACTCAAGTCTCCGCATGCTGCTGCTTTATCCTCCTTGAAGAAGTTCCGCTAAATGTCACGGTTTAATCTCACCTAAAGGAGAGCAACACAATACAGGCACACAAACACAGAGGAAAACAGCAGACAACAAGCCCTGCAACCGCACGTATTCATCACATAAAGCTGACCTAATTTAAACCCTGATGCACACCATTCCAGCAGCCCAGGATCAATGAGGATAGTCAGGGCATGTGGCTGTTTTGCCCTCCGTCAGCAGCTCAGCAGAGAAAGAGAGGAAGCATTCCTGCCACAAACATAAACCACTGAAAAAACTCATTGTCTGGCGTTTCTGTCGTGTTCGGTTTTCATTATTTGACCATGTGCCCATTCCTTTGTGTTCCTCAAAGTGCCATTTCTAGCATGCACGGTGTTTACATTCATCACCAGAACACTAGAACAAGGAAATAAGGAACCTTACTATCAGGCAACATTTATTTGGTTTGAAATGAAGGAAAAATATGCATTTGTATCCCACTATTCTGTTCATCAACTGAGATCAAATCCTCCACGGATCACGATTATTGTCATAGGGTCTCTACTAAATATTTACCAGCAGCACTTTTTGTATCTTTCAGATGGAGCTTTTGGAAAACTGCTTTCTCTTTCCTCCCCTTCACGCTTTTATGCAATTGTTTATGGAGTGCTTTGCCCCAATGCTTTTGGGCATTCTGCTGAAAGACTATTCACTGCACGTAAAAACTTCACCAGGAAAGGCAAAGCTGTTTACTCGCCATTACAGAGGGAACTCAGACATTCCTGGCACACATCTTTGTTATAAAAACGAAAGCATCTCATGAGCTTTTACTGTTATTGGCAAAGACACAAAAAGCACGGCATGCCATTTTATGACAGTGCAAGCTATTTCCTTTTCCATTCATACCCACACAGCCCCACACAGTAAATACGTTCAGTGAAAAGTGTTTATCACAGATGTTTCTTGCATAATTTCAGCTTCCTCAAGGAAACCGCCACAACTGCATGGCCGACTGGCTGCCTTCAGTTAACTGTGACCTTATCACAGCTGTTCAGTGTACTGTTTTTCTGGGAGCAGATCTGATTTGAGTGATGCCTCCGGATCCGTAGATCCGTAGCTGTGACAGCCAACCATTTGCTCGGTCATGGTCTAAACCAGTTCTGTGAAAGTATCCAACCAAAAAAAAAAAAAAGCCACGTAGAAGATTTGCCCCCAAGCCCTAGTCTCCGAGGCAGCCACAATGAAAGCTTCTGACGTGGGGTGGTTCGGGCTGAGAGCTGTCACTGAAGAAATCAGGGCCTGCTCAGCCTGGAGGAGACTGAGAGGGGATCCTATTAGCACGTACAAAAACCTTAAGGGCAGGTATCAGCAGGATGGGGTCACACTTTTCTGTGGTGTTTTCTGTGTTTTCTAGGTAATGGGCCCAAACTGGAGCACAGGAGGTTTCATCAGCATACGAGGAAAAACTTCCTCACCGTTTGGGAGACAGCACCAGAACAGGCTGCCCAGAGAGGCGATGGAGTCTCCTTTCTGGAGATGGTCAAAGCCTGCACTGGTGTGACCCTGGGCAACGTGCTCCTGCTGACTCTGCCTGGAGCAAGGGGTTTGGACTGGATGATCCCAAGGAGATCCTTTCCCACCTCAATCATTCCGGGAAATCACCATCGGAAGGCATGTTTTGAACAATGCTACATTTCTCTTTGGTAACGCGATTAGAGGTATAGAAACTCTAAAACATTCATTTAGGACTTCTTGTTTTATGCAGAAAAAAAGAATAGGGAAAACAGTGAAATTCCTTTAAACCCATTTCTAAAGAAACATCAAAGCAAAATGTTTCCAGGTGAACTTCAACTGCCCTGTCCCTGAAAATATATGTGGGGTTTAAAGCATCCCATGGCATGATGTGACATCTCTGCTCACCAGGAGGTCACAGTAAGGAGTAAATATCAGCCCCATCACTGTCCTGTTTCTGAATGCCTTCACCTGCTGAAAAAGTCATTTAGAGGAAGAGCATTTTCAGTATTCTTCATTACTTACCAGAAACCTACTCAGTTCCTTAACACCTATAAACTACCTCCTCATTTACTCAGAAGGATCTTCTCTGCTGTTCTCTTTCATTTTTCTTTTATTTTTTCTTTAAATACACACCCAAAAAATCTTGTCTCTTCATGAAAGCAGCTTGTAGGAAGCTTGGCTCAGCATCATCTGTGGTAAACACAGATCTATTCTTCAGTCAAAGAATGCTTTGAGTAAGATAGGTGAAATTAAATCGATGTAGATTAAGTCAAACATTTTATTGTCACTCATATTAAAAATGAAGTAAGCTGTGCACCAAAATCTGTTTGCACTTGGACTGTAAGCAGTCTAAATGCTGAGCTGAAACATCATGATCCAACTGAGAATCTTCTATCCATGTAAAATCCAATTCTGAAAACTAAGGACAATTAAAGATGGCATTTTCTTTATTTGGCACAATTTCCAAGTTTCACTTGTGCCTGTGAGGGACTGACTCCCTGTTCTCATATACTCATATATGCATATACATATATACAAAACATTTTCTTCAGTAAAGCAACCAGTTAAAAATACTTGAAAGAGTTTAATCAAAATTTGACTTCCTTAGTAGAACTATTAGGGAAATACTATTCTGAGAAAGATCTTTGAACTCTCATTTGGCCATGAACTTCAATTCTATCCGGGAAGGAAAAAAATAAAAACTAAAAAAAAAGCTTTTTTTAAGGTGTTAGATCAAATAGCACGTAATGAAGAATTACCCTGTTGAGGCATTGTTTAGAAACACAAACATCCCCCTTTCGGTTATTCACTTTTTAATCTTCCTGCTTTCATTTCACTGAGGTCTAAAACACGCTGTTTAAATCACTGTCTCAAAACACGAAGCAGACGGGACATCAGGAAACAGCCCAGTAAGTCATCATATTCTGAAACACAAGCATTTCCTGAAGAAACAGATTCTGAAGCCGCTAGAGGACTTCAGGAGACCTTCACCATGCCTTATTTAAGCAACCTACTGAAAGGCTCTTCAGTTTCCAGGAGGAATAGGAAACGATCAAGATTCTGGTCCGAATGCTGAGGTGTTTCTATGTCAGTGTAAGCCACTAATAAATCCCTCTCAAATCGATGACTCCTACAAGTTAACCATTACCCCACTGAGTGAACACTGATTAGTGCTGCTCAAATGCTCAATACACAACTATCCTTAACAAACCTTGAAGCCACAGGCAGTTATCTACCTGCACGACCAACTTGGAATGGATCAAATATTACTAAAAACAGCACGTTTAAAAAAATACCCTCTGTATTGTCATATGTATAAAAACACACGTAAATATCTTAAGAGTTGCATAACTTGTGCTACTCTAAAGTAAATAATTACTCATATTTCCTCTTCAAGTGTTTCGTATTTTCCCTCAAGCTCTAATCCTAAAGCCAGTTATGTTAAATCTCATACATATGTGCACACACTTGTGTCAGCGAACACCGTTCTGAGAAGAGTCCAGAGGTCTCCTGGATCCACTTGCCTTCCATCCGACCATCCAGGTCTCATCAGCACGCAGCACGAAGCAGATCTAGATGTGCCCTGCAGCATATGAAGCCATCCAGCCTGCTGTTAGCACGCCAACCCTTGTGGCACACATGTACTGAGTCCTCCCAGCTGTTCTGCAGCTGCACCTGGAGTCATGCTTGTGCTTCCACCAGCTCTCTGAATGGACAGAGAATCCATCTTGAAAGCAACCTCAGGGCATCACACTGATGACCGTCTACAGGGAACCCATATGACTTCTTGCACTAATAATGGTAAACACATGACTGGCCTACAGGAAACGCTTTCTCAGCTCTAACTTCTAAACCGTTTCCTTCCCAAAGCAGTTAAGAGACCTGTGTTTAAACTCACAGCAACAATAACAACTTAAAAAACGGAACAACAACACAAGAAGCAGTATAAAACTATAGTCCTGCTAATACATATTCAATAGCTAAATTCTGCAGAGGGCAGGGAAACATCTCCTCAAGGCGATTCAGGACTCTGGGAGCTCCACATTTCCATCGATAGTACCTCTTCTACCTTTAAAATATATAACACACATGGCAGAATTTATTTGCACAATATGCTTAATTAAAGAAATAGCCTCAAATCTGAGACGACGACCCCAAGGACGTGCAACTTCTCACTAGCAATAATGCATTCGGAAACAATAAACTTCACGGTACACAGCAACTGAGCTGAACTGAGATGATGGTTTATTAATGCAGTCACACAGTTTACCAAAATCTTTAACGTGACAGTGATAAGCATTAGCAGCTCTATCAACCCAATATGCTAGAACCACACTATGACTTGGAAGGAACCTTAAAGCACAGTTTCAAACCCCTGCTGTGGGCAGGCTGCCCCATACCACATCAGGCTGCCCAGGGCCCCATCCAACACGGCCTCGAGCACCTCTAGGGATGGGGCAGCACACTTCATGATTCGTGTTTGAAAACATTCCTTTAAGAAGTTGTTGCAATTACTAGTGATTGCCTCTGTGTCTAACTGGGCTTGTATGAAGCGACTAGATTAGGGTTTTAAGATTCCTTGTGTTGCGGGAGCATGTCCAAAGAAGGGCAACAAAGCTGTGAAGGGTCTGGAACTCAGGTCTTATGGGAAACAATAACCCGGCGTTATTCAGTCTGAAGGAGGCTCAGGGGAGACCTGGTCCTTCTCTACAATAACCAGAGAGGAGGTTTGGCAAAGTGGGGGTCAGCCTCCAATGAAAGGTTACGGCAACAGGACAAGAGGTAACGGACTTAAATTCCATTCAGGTCGAGGCTGGATATTAGGGAAAATTTCTTCTCAGGCAGACCGGTAATGCACTGGGACAGGCTGCCCAGGGAGTGGTGGAGTCACAGAGATGTTCAAGGAAAGGGCAAATGTGACACAGTCCAGAGTGACAACAGTCAACGGCTGATGGTTAGACGAGATGATCTTAGCGATCTTTTCAACGTTAGGGATTCTATGATTATACATACACATAACACATGCACAGTTATGAAATAAATTTCTCAACAGTTTAACTGCTTATACACAGTTATACGCATCTGTCCTGTATATGTTACATTACAAAGTGCTGTATGTCCCTTGCTTTCCCGCTGTTTAAACCTCACACTTCCGCAGTACTTTTTTTTCCCCCCGCTTTACTCACGCGGGCTCCAGCTTAGAACAAACTCGCAGACGTTTTGCACGCACCCTCCCTCCCCCCCCCCCACCAAAACCCCTGCGGTAAGACACGCCGAAACCCCTCACCGCCTCGCACTACCCAGCTTAAACAAGCAGCAAAACAAGGCGCCGGGAACACCGACCCCTCGGGACACGGCTCTTCCCAGCGCTGCGCGGAGCGCTCCGAGAGGCGCCTCGAACCCGCGGCCCCGGGGCAGCGCCCGAACCCGCGTCCCCGGGGCAGCGCCGCGGGGGCGCAGCGCGGCCGCCACTCGACACTCCCGCGGGCAGCGGCGGGGGATCTTGTGTCGCTTATCGCCGAGGGTCAGCTGTTTTTATTTATAGAGCCGCGCTTTTTCTTTCCGAGTGGCATTTCCATGCGCCGGCGGTGGGAGCGGGGGGTGGGGGGGGTGGGGGTGGGGAAGGGGGGGAAGAGAGGGGCACGGCGCTGCCCACCCCTCCACGCTGAGGGTGAGGGGACGGGGGGGTGCGAGCGGGCGAGGAAGCGAAACGACAGCTGGGAGCGGAGCGGCACCAGGGAACGGGCGGAGGGGAGCGGCGGGAAAAGCAGAGGGGAGCCAAGGACGAGGAGCGCACGGGGGAGCGGCGGGCAGAGCCACCCACCTGGCAGCGGCACACGATGTCCGAGTCGGTGGCCAGCAGGTCCACCACCTTCCCCTTGCCTTCGTCCCCCCACTGCGCCCCAAGCACCACCGTCACTTTGTTACCGCCCGGCTCGCTGCGCGCCCGCTTCAACCCCGCTCCGGGGTGGCCGCTGCGGTCGTTGGACGCCCGGGTGCCCGACATGGTGCTGCTGCTGCTGCTGCTGCTAACCGCGGCCGTCGCCTCAGCTCTGCCGCGCCCGCCCCCCGCCGAGCCCGGCCCCCGCTACGCGCCGCGCCGCCGCCTCCGGCCTTTAACGGCGCCGCCGCCGCCCGCCCTCCCCGCGCGGCGCGCTGACGTGCGGGCCCGGCCGCCCCAACAGCCGCGCGCCGCTCCCTCAGTCGCGCTCCCTCAGTCACGCACCGAGCGCTGAGGCGCGCCGCTCTGCCGAACGTGGGCGCGTATGTGGGGACGCGGCGCCGGCGGGCGGACTTTGGCCGGGGTCACGTGGGGCTGCGAGGCGGGAGCGGGCGGGGATGCTGAGGGGTGTGTGTGGGGGGGGGGGGGGGGGCACACCTGTGTGTGCTGTGACAAGGACGGGCGCCGAGCCGAGAAACGCGGACGGATGCGCTTTGACGGGCGCAGGCAGAAGCCTAAAATAAGCTGCCGTCAGTGAGAGGTGCGTGCCCTGCGCTGGCAGCCTGTGACGCCTGAGTAGTGACATGCAGCTGCACGCTGACCTGAAAGAGCACGGGGCTGTCACCGTGAGACCAGCGTAGAACGCGCGTGTAGAGGTGAAAAGTAAACGCTGGGGCACTCACGTGAATTCCTGAGAAATAAAACTGTAACAGCACGTGTAACCCATGTCGAACATTCACATGGGAGCTCTGCGCCTATGCGTGTACGGATTGGATGTGCGTGTCTGAGTGCATGTATAGAAGTAGAACATATCGCAGCTTCCAGCACCCTGTAAGCGTTCATGGTGGCAAACAGAGCAGGCATTTGCTCTGCTTCATTTCTGGCTTTTGCAGTATTTCCCCAAGGAAAAGGAAGGAGGGAAGATGTGACGCTGCGTACTCCAGCTGAGCATTTGCCATCGGTCAGTGAAGGTGATAGATACAGAAGACTCGGAGCGAGCTCCTGATGTTTGGGCCTACTTTCTCTTGCTGCCACCATCAACTAAATCAGACAGCACTTCATTGTTTCTTCCGAGTAACTGTTCCAGGGCTGTTCTAGTTTACATATTTACAGAAGGAAATTACACCCTTTGTTTTGCTGGGCTGTAAATGAAAGATTTTAGCTGGCTCTCAATTCCCTGGTCGTTTTCATATGCCTGCCGTGCCTCTGTTCTGAACTCAGTTTGTATTTGTTAAGCATGGGTGGCTTGAATTGTACACCGGTCCACATGAAGTTCCCTGATCTACATGGGAACTAACGTCTTCTCCTTTCAGCTGGAAATGTCTCACCTAAGACATTCCTGGGCATGTCCAGTTTCGCAGTTCTCCACTTACTGAAGTACTGCTACCTCTTGCTTCCATTTGCTTTTCACAAGCCAGATGCAGCTACTTGGCACTTCACATATGGTCTGGTCCTGCGTTGCGACGGGAATTCTGACTTAGATTTCTCTTTTCCTGATGCCGTCGCCCTCTTCACAATTGTACCACATTGAGTAGCTTACTGAAATATATGACTACCTGCATTTGTTCTATGTGAATAGACGGGGTAAGTATCGCCAGCATGATCTGTTTCTACTTTTGCTTATCCCTTTTGTGCTTTATCCCGGTTTCATTCCCCTCAAGTCCTTTTTCTTTCTTTTTTTTTTTTTTTTTTTTTTTTTTTGAAGTTCATCTCACTGAGGAATAATTATTTGTCAAGCATTACATTTATGCTTGTTTGTGTGATTTGTACTGAGGACAGCAGTACTCGTTTGTCACATACTCTAATTCTCTTTGAAACTGTTGGCTTGCTAGTCAGCTCCACACATCCAGAATATAAAAATATCCTTTGCTGCAAGAAATACATATTGCTGGTGCTGTTCCTCTGCATAAGAACCTGTACAGAGCTATACTACAGGGTCAGAGAGGATCTCAGAGCTATATTTCTTATTATTTTCATGGCATTTAACATTGCACAGCTTTTTTTCTCTTTTTGTCCTACCACCTAGACATTACTGTAGGAACTCATATCTTTTTCCAGAGTAATTTTTTTGCTGTTCTTTTGTTGGGTTGGCTGGTTATGTTCAGGTTTTTGTTGTTGTTTTAAGCAGTGATGAAGAATTTTTGATGCCCTCTTTGGCATTTCTGTAGACATACCCACTATATTTCTGTGGTGTTCAGAAACTCCAGTTGAGCTTTCTTCACAGCGTCAGAAGTGTTAAACATGCAACTTCTATGAGCTGTTTCATACAGAAATAGTACTGAAGACATTACAAACAAACTAATCTAGCAGGGGAGCAAATCTTTTCATAACAATTTAAAACATGTCACTCAGCATAGAAGCAGTACGGAGCAGTTGGTGACTGGTGCTGGGTCTTAATGAAGAAGGAAATGAACCATTAGCTCAGGAATTGGTATCAGGATTTCACAGGAGCTGTCTCTTCCTGGGAGCTCATCCAGTACAACCAACTCACCTGACAACACTTAACTTAGGAGATTTCGTAAGAAAAACTTTCAAAGTTCTGCCTTCTCAGGTTAAAAAGCAGTGCTTTTAACTTCGCAGTAACTACTGCTAGCTGAATATGCCCACATGATTAATACGTTGCACTTAATATTTACTGCAGAATAGATTAATCAAAACCATACTGTTTTTACCAAACACTCATTTGTTTGCCCTGACAAAAATACTATGATGGTGCAAAAGCATGTGAAGAACTCTACTTTGAGAGTAGTAAATAATTTATCTGGACAAAGTGCAGATCAAATTGCAAAGGCTCTACATGTGGTTCAGATTTTCTTCTGTCTTTTCATGGAAGACTTGGAGTGTGCAATAGAGAGTGCACTTATTGAATCTGTAGATGGTACTCAATGATCTCTAGAGGTCCCTTCCAACCCCTATAATTCAGTGATTCTGTAAGATCACACTGGAGACCAGGATGCATCAAGCATCATGCTGAGATGGAAGAACAACCTGTAAAATAGAGGAAGATTTGCCCTGAAGAACCATCCAGCTGCGGACTCAGCTGAAAAAAATAGAGAAGAGATTCCCAAGTGCATTAGGTTTGGAAAACAAGCCCTAGGATGAAAATCTGTAAGGGCTGGGATTGTTTAGTCTAGGAAACATAGACCAGAGGTGCTGCGATAACGGCTACCAAATATGCCAAAGGCAAACAGAAATGGAGCAGTAGTGTGCAATACTCTGCTTGTGCTGAACAGGATGAAACAAAAAGGGCTTGTATCTTATATTATTCTGTTTGATCTGATAAATGTGTACAGATTTTAAGGCACATAAGGTTATATTAAGCTTGAAGCTGTGAAAAAGTCCAGCTTTGCTCCAATACTGCTAACTCTAGAGCTGATTCACACTCTTCCGCAGCAACACTTTGTCCAGACCGTGGAGTTCCCCTGTCCTTGGGCAGCTTTAAGGGCAGATTTGGCAAAAATAGTTCAACACGAATCCCTTTGAGTTAAACTAAGTTTAGTAACCTCCCAAGTCTCAGAGCTGTAGGTCTTTTCTGAAGCCTTTTGCCCGGACACTCAAAAAGTGCTCCTGAAATTTGATGCTTTTACTATTGCAAGACCTATAATTGATGATGACTTTTGATGATGCATCAGATTGTTACAACCAAATGATTAAATCCTGTGTAAGTAAAGACAGTATGAAATTTGCCAGAGAAAAGCACTTGCATTTAACCCTGCATAGAACAACACAAGAAATTGGGTTCACGGTCTGCATTTGCAGCTGATTTCTATATGTGAGGATGATAATTACATGGTAAAACTCCAGTAGCGTTCATAAAAACTTAGTTGCTTTTTGTCTTTTAATAGCACTTCCTTTCTGTTGCAGTTACAGTGTCAGAGTTACATGCATAAAGTCTCACCAGATATTTAGCACAGTCTTCTCTGCGTGTTTTCGCATTTTGTTCCCAAGGGCTTTTACTGTTTCTTGTTCTGTGTCACTAGCTGCGTGCCCCAAACTTGCATTAGAAGCAGCTCATTTTTTCCCCTTGGTTAATGAGAAATCCTAGTGCTTTATGGGGAAACAATATAGAGCAATGGTCTTTGCATGTATCTGTTACAATTCCAAAGTGTCCAACAACAGAGGCTTTTGCAAAAAAAGCTGTACAAAGTGAAGCTGTTTTTAATAGACGCAGTGAAGTAATTCTGCAATCTGTTCTCTCAGTCGTGCCATACACTGGAATTTTGGTAACAATTCAGGCTGGTTTCTGGCTCTTTTGAGCAGCTGCAAGCCTTTGCTTGTAACCTATTAATAACACATCAGGGACGTCTGCTTCTGCTTTCACATCTTCCTTTTGAACTAGAAAAAGTATGACTACGACCTGCACGGAGACCTTGGTGCTGTGTGCTCCCCCTGGCACGTCTGTCAACTGCAGAGAAACGATCCTCAGACAACTGGATAAACCAGACATTGACACTAACAGAGCATGTGACTGGAGTTAAGGTCAGAGATTAGGAGAGCGTGGGATTGGGGCCTCAAAGATTTATGCACAGGGTTACAAGGGACATAACTACAAAGTTAAAGGTACACATTATTTCACTTGGTACCAGGCCTTTTATTTCACTGAATTTATGGTCTTTTCAGTCTCTTCTCCAGAAAAATAGTTATTTCATTTGCTAAATATACGATTAAAAATATAAAATTACACATAGGCTTAAGAATCTGATCTCCAGACCTCTGCCATGTCTGATCCTATACCTTCTATAGTTTTTGTCACCATACCCTGATGCAGACAAAATGAGACTGCAAAAATGCCTGATTCTCATTTTCGCCTCTACTCAGCACAATTTTCTAAAATAAGTACTGAATACATTTATATCCCAAGAAATAAATCTACCTTCCTCAAGAGACCAAGAACTATGACCTTTCCATCTAAACAGTGTGGTGAAAATATGTATTCTGGTCTAGTGCACTTGCTTTTCATAGCATTGAAGCAAACCTTTTATTCTCACATCTAAACGTTGCTTTATGATTCTGTTTTACCGCATACGAAGTTGCTTGTCTGTATTTACATCAGAAAAGGTTTATTGTTTGAATCTGCAGCTTTACAGTGGGTATGCAAAGTAGATAAAATATTTGCAGCGCGGCTTGTCAAGATAATATGGATAACGTTGGTTTTGGTCAGTTTTCAATGTATTTATATGTGGATTTTAAAAATGCATTTCTAAAGATGAGTAGTTCTGATGGAGCTAAAAGAAGGCCACGTAGTTAGGCAACAGGAAGAAGGGAAAACAGTCTTCCTTGGGGTGAGCATCCAATGCAATATTTACACCAACTCCACTCAAATTTACTAATGCCAGTTTTGCAGTAGTCCACTGAAGCATGCAGAACCACAGCCAAAGGTTATCAAGAAAACTGCAGATCAACTATTGACCAAAATATACTGTTAAAATAAGTACCTGTTAATATTAACACTAGAAACAGGTCACACCCAGCTCAACAAAAGCTTTTCCAGATTTATGTCAGACTGCTGCTTTTAGCAAGTCACATTATTAAAGCGCACACGTAGCCACTTAAAGGAGTCAGAACTTGAGTCAGAAGAAAGGAAAGGTTGAGGTAACAGTACTACCTGGCACAGCTTGCCTAGCTCAGTGGCAGCATACAGCTTGAAGTCCAAGTTTGTGCTACCTCATTGTGTTCCCTGAACACCTTCAAACAGCTGTTCAGAGCAGTACCAGTGTATCACCCAACTTTAAGAAAAATGACAGTAACTTGCTCGTTGGGAGTGATATCTTTTCTAGCATTTCTACCATGATTTCTTCTGATCATTCACGAGCCCTTGAAAAAAATCCATGTTTTACTGGACTTTGACAGTGGCATCGACAACGGCTACATCACTGTTACTCTATCGAATCACCCACAACTAAACACACAATCTGCTTCTAATTAATAAAAGTCTGGCTAAAAAAAAAACCAATCATTTTTTCCTAAATATACTGCTCTTTCCATGCTCTGCCTTTAGCCTCTTCGTGTCTTCTACTTTAAGCTCTTTCTTCCTTTTCTCAGACTTAGCAGCTTGCTCCTTCCTTTCTTGGTTTTCCTGCGTTCAGATAGAATGACAAATAGAAAATTAAGAGTTACAAAAGGAAAAGCCAGTTAGTATACTCTGCAATTAAAAGCTATTCTAAATTTGCCCTATATGCACAATGACACTGCTCAGCTGCTAAGGGTTTAAGGGTAATTATTGCAACTGAGCTTCCTGGTCAATGCCTTCTCCATCTGATATTACCAGCAAATGAGTTAATAGCTTTAACTGCAACAATTCAACTTCAGACTGAAATGCATTCTTCTGAATGAATCGTTTTTGCCCACAAGGCTCAACATTGTTCAGTTTACTTAGCATTCTAGATATTTATCCCGTAGCAACCTTGGTTTTATATTGTTTGTACTCAGGAGCTTCAACCAGAAATTCCAACCATGTTAAAGAGCAGTTTACAGTTTTACTTCAGACACCCTTTGAATTTTCCAACTATATTTATGCAGTGGTGTTCAGCAGCAGCAGAGTCCAAGCTGTATGTCTGGTACTGAGAGACATCCAACTGTCAGGATGGCATAAGCCTCTGGGGGTTTTGCAGACAGGTTGGATGGTTTTTTCCTTAGTGCTTTTGCATCCAGGAGGATATAATTAATGTAGGAAGAGGTTGAATGATTACTTCTAGTACAGAAAGACCTTTACTCAATGGAGAAGTACTTCTGGGCTTTGGCAGATACCAAAGTCGTGGGAAGGATAGTTCTGAGTAGCTATGCTACAGCCATAGAAATCTGACACAAACACACCGTTAACAGTGTTACTTCAACCCAAGAAAGTCCACTAACAAAGAAGAATGAACCTTCACAATCCTTTCTCCATCTCGTGGATTACTGAAGACAGCTGTATGGAGGAGATTAAATAAAAAGGGCATCCCTTTGGATTTACACTTCATGAGATGTCAGAAACATACTTGATCTTTGAAGATGCTCCACTGACAACTCTATATCCTCACACCATCTAAAGCACATCCTGTTCCAACACCCTGCTGGGGAGCAGCTGTTTCAGTTTGGTTATCTAAGGGAGCGCTCAGAGAATCTGTCCCTGAGCAGAGCTGATCTGGATACTTCCTAGAACAGATATTGTTTTTTCCCCTCCTTTTCCTTAAATTAGCCAGCTTCTTTGTAGGGAGCTCCCCTCTTTGAACAGCTGCAGGTAATAAGAGAAATAAAATATTTCTTCCAGCTCTCCTTTATCAGACTGCTTCATTCTCCCCAGAATTTTACAACTCAGTTCTCAGTGTAGCTTCAATTCTGGGTTTTATCTTCGAGCAGGGAAAGGACTTTCTATCTCCTTCTTCCTGCCATCTGATCCTTTTATCTTTTGAGAAATAGGAAACATTCAGCCCCGTGTGAAGACCAGCTCCTTTCCACTGTGTCAGTTTGGCGTTTGAAACACATTTTTCCGCTCTTTAAGTAGATGGAGATGAAGCAAGTAGATTCATATTATCAATTTCCTTTGTGTTGCTCTGTTTTTGTTATCTGACTGATAAGAAAGAGCCTTCAGGGAGCGAAGAAGCACCTTGTTTGAAAATAATACTAATAATAACTTCTGTAATGTCTGGGGCACCATCACATCACTTCTGAGCCTGGTGGTGGCATTGCCTCCAAAACCCAGTGTCTTATAGAAATGTGAAGGATCTGTTCTTCCTATGACATCTTATTCATCCTTTGTCTTCAGACAATACTGAGAAGCTCTTTTGATTTCACCTGAAGCTCCTCTCACTCTCTCTTGCCCTTCCTTTGCCCAGAACAGATGTTTCTTCATTCTGGCAATACTTGTTGATGGCAAATCCATCCTTGGGCCCTGCTGGAGTCATATATGTGAAGCCACTGTTACCTGGCATTAATAAATCCTTAGAGGAAGTGCATGAATTCAAACTTTACATAAGCAGAATGGGATGCAAACTTTTATGGTGAAGATGCTGTTTTCTTACTCCTTAATGCAAGGAACAAGGCCCTGTAAGCCACTAAAGAGCCAAACGTAATCCCTCAGGGAATTTGCAGCTTTGTAGTGGACATAAAGCTCGTACGTTTGAACTAATGCAGTAGGAGATACCAACATGTAAACTTATTATCCAGTTAGCCTTTGCCCATGAGAAAATCTTCCTTTAGCCTATCGGCAGGGCACAGATCTGTGGCAGTTTGCTCATTGCTTCACGTGCCACAGAGCTCTTATTCCAGTGAGGCTCAATTATTGATTTTACAGCAGGACTAACATATTTAAGAGTTCTTAGTTTTCTGTAGAAATAAAAATAAAAATATATAAATAACACTTCCTATGTGCCCAGATGACCATTCCTTGTTGTAGGCTGCAAGCAAATAAGCAGTTACTTTCACTTACTCCTGAAGGCAGAGTGGAGGTAGCCCAACTTGGAGCAGAAGAAAAAGGAAATTCTCACTTGCTTTGCAGAAAAGAAGGAAATAAATAAAAAAAAAAAAAAGAAAAAAATGTTCAAGAAAAGTTCTTCACCTATTTCTAAACAGTCACAAATGCAAACCACCTGCAAGGTCTTGAGGAAGAGTTCCCTGAAGGTTTTCATTGTGTTAAATACATCTTCCAAGGACATTTTATTTCGGTCTTCACAAAGATAGTCAGCTAGTTCTTCCTTCTTCTTTTCGATGTTGGTCAACTCCTCCTGCAGGTCCTTTGAAGCACTGACACTGCCCTGGGACACAGTTTGCAACATTATTTATACACAATAAGTAGAAATACATTCTGAGATGCACAGAATTGTAGAATCACCGGAAAAGAGCATCTAGTCCAATCCAGTTAACACAGAGCAGGTTTTGAGAAACCTGACAATTAAGACTGAGTCACAGCGTGCCTTGTTTTCTTATTTGAACCATGTTCACTTCCCCTGGCTTCCTTTGGACCAGAGCAGCGCAACGTATGCTACTCCTTTTATAATGTAACCAGGCAGAACATTGGAGCAAGCTGGGACGACTTATCCGAGAGTGCACAGAACCAGGAATTACCCCTTTTAGCTTTAGTTACATAGACCTGTTCTGAGAAGTTTTAAAGCTAGGACTTCTGGAAACAAACACATAAAAACATTCTGTAAATCTGTTCCCTCACTTCTTTTTTTTTTTTTCCCCTAAGAGCAGTGAGACAAAACATGTTAGTGTCCTATATATATTTATAGTTGCATCACGTCTCATTTTTAGCATCTTCCTTTCTTCTGCCCACACACATAGCTAACTGCTCCTCAGCTGTTTCTTTATCACAGTATAGCATTGCAGAACTGAAGAATAAACATGGCTCTTCCTCCACCCCAGTGCAGAGAGAAGTTGTTAGGACCCCTGCCCACAGACCCGTGTCCATCATGAGCTGGATTTTGGTGCCTTTGAGAAGAGATTTAAAGCAATTGGGAAGCAGGATACAAAAAGCATCACGCCCCCTTTACCTACTTGAACAAATTTTGCGTGCTGAATTTTCAAGTCCTCTGTTGACAAAAATAAACGCTTCTCTATTTCTAACAGTTTCTTCAGATTGTCACCTGCTTCAGCCCTCATGTCCTCAAAGTGGAACCTGAAAGGGTCACAAAAGGGTCAGTGATAATAAAGGGCCGAGTCATTTGTTTTCATTAAAAGATAATTACAGAAACATCTCTGCAAAAGGATGTAGGAATAGTTGTCTAGCCAAATCCTGCTTATGCAGGCAGTTTTCCTCTCTGTAAACCTTCTACATTGCTGCTCAAACCCTCATCTAAAAAAGCAGCTGTGCTTCTGCCCACACCATCTCCTGGGGCAGCACAAGGAAGAACCTCTCTGTCCTGGTGTTCAGAAGCCTTCACATTTTCCAGTCTATTTTTACTCATAGGCAATGCACACTCATCTCTTGCGCCAGTGCTGTCATTACTTAAATAGTTCTTTTCCTTTCTTGCTGTTTTTCCTGGGACATCTATTTATAGTCTGAAGTGGTATCTCTCCACAGAATTCATTTATCTCACGTGGAAGACCAAACATACTTTACAGTGCAAACATGTTTTACAATTCAGATATCCACATTTGCCAAAAGGAAATCACTGATTCACCAAAGCCTGATGTTGTGTAACAAGGTGCATCCAGATGTGAACCACAATAGAGCAACCCTGTGCAGGTGTAAACACCTCTCCCAGGGCTGATTAATAAAACAATTTTATAAGCTTGTGGGTTTAGCTACACTTAAGAACTATTACTCTACAAAAAAAAAAAAAAAAAAAGTGCACTTATAGCATCAGCAAGGTTTAATTTCAGATTACAAAAATACCTCTATTATTGCACAGACACTTGTGCTTCAAATACGTTCAACATAAATTCTGCACAAGCAAAAACCCTGGCACTTTCTGTATTAGTACTTATTGCATTACTGAATCAAAACACTTTTCACTTATTATTTAGCATCGCCATAACAACATCAATCACCCCAGATTACAAGTTACACTTGCTCCTTGTTACGAGAAAGATTAAAACACTTTGGTGCTCCTATGAATTCATAACGAGATTAGTTAATCCTGGTGCTATACGTCTGTGCTTTGATTACTCCCTCCTGTGATTCTTCTGAGCTGAACAGTCTGAGCTGGCATTAGACTCATCAAAACCAGACTTCTTTTTCCTTTTCACCAACTTGTACTGGAGAGAAGTACTCATATTCAACTCAAGGACTCCTGCTTGTAAGTAAACTGCGCCATTCTCTTTTCACTCCAGCTCTGCACATGTAGTCCTTATGGCCTGGCTTAGGACTATGAAGAAGCAGTTTCAGGAAATTGATATTTCTTTTATGATATGCAAATGAGTATGATCCTTGAAATCAAGATCACAATTTACTTAGTTTTATTTCTAAGGCAGTGGTGGAAAATCCAAAAGAAGAATCGCACTGAGCACCACATAAAAAGTTGTAGCCAGGCTGATTTAGAAGTCTCAGAAATGGTTGATTTCAGAAGGGAAACGCTCTCATACACCAGAAAAGTTCTGTGACCTTATTACACCACCGTAAAATGACTCAGCTTGTTGTCAGCTTAAAAGAGGCAATTCATACATGACAAAAACAAATAATGTCCTACCCTGCTGCCTTGGAAACAAAGTCAAGATCTCTGGGAAGCTGCAGCAGGTCTTCGTGGTTTTTTTCAACCTCCTGAAATTGAAATAAAAAATCATTACCTTCCACTGTTTGTCAAAGAGCAGGAAAGTCTTTCAAGCTGGACAATATCTGGATTGAAAAATGAATGCTTCAGTTTTCCTCCTTACACGTGCTGGGGTAAGTTTAGCCTTGTTCATTTCTTTCTGTCACAGCTGGCAGCCGTAGGGAGGAAAGAAGAAGGAAAAAAAGGCTCTTAACTGCTCAGGCTTACATCCCACGTGCTGCCCCAGCACGCAAGCTGACCTGAGATTTTGTCTTCATAACACTAAAATTAACCTCATCTGACAGATGCATTTGGAAGGCACGTCCCCATGGGAGAGCAGTTGCAGAAGAGAAAGAGAACACAGAGCAGGCACGTTAAGCAAACCTGAGGAAGAGAGCTAACGCTAGATTTTCTAAGCACTGCTGCTAATGGGTTTTATCTCTTTTGCCCAGGGAGCAGTGGCAAAGCTTTTATTGTATTTCAGATGCAGAAGCGCACCCTTCAGGTGTCTACAATGGATACTACTGAAATTAAAGCCCCTTTAGCTTCTGGGCCATTAATATTTGAGAATAACAAACATAGAAATATTTTCACGCTTTTGTTGTACCTCCAAAATATGGTGAAGCAGAGTAATATGGCTTTGGTTTGCTTTCGTTTCTGTTAGCTTGAGCAAGGTGCTGATTTTAAAACCTCCAGCATCTCCAGCATGATGCCCCTAGAAGATAAAGAAAAAAAAAAAAATGTTGCTTGTGTTTGTATTTCAGGCTATTTTTGGAAATAGACCAATTAAAAAAAATAATAATAAAACCAGCTTACTTACATAGTTAAGAAAGTTTCCAACTTTAAGAATCAATTGACAGAAAACTGGCAATCGGTGACTGGTAAGAAGTGCTGAAGAATAAAAAAGATAAGCACATTTTCAGTAAATTAAATGGAGCTGTCTGAATTTCGGATTTTCCTTGTGTTTGACAGCGGGTTAACAAAATTCTCATCCAAGATTACGTAAAGCCACTATTATGAATTTGGAAATCAACAAGTACAGAAATAACTCAACTTAATGGAAGCGGAATGAATAAAGTTTCTGTTTGGTCTCTTCTCTACAAGTATTTGGAAAACCAGTTTCTCCATCAAGCGTGGATGTGTCATCACTCGAACTGCTTCTAAGGGAGACTCACTAAACGAGAAAGTGCTTAAATTAGCAAGAGTTGATAGCCTGCATTTTCAGTACATTTATTCTAGGTTAAGAAAAGCAAAGCACTTTTTTTTCCCCCTCTGTGCCATCCTTGGTGAGAGTGATAACCAGAAGCTGCGCCTCTAAACAGCAGAAACTGGGATAAGAATTAAGTTTTTGGCAGAACTAGAACAGAAATGCTGACCTCTCACTGCACACCAGGACAGAATGAGACTTCAGGGAACTTTAGATAGCTACTCAGTAAAGAGCCCCTATAGCCTTGGCTTTAAACAGCCAAGTACAGTCAACTTTTCTATACAAACATAAACAAAAGATCTGTGGATGAACTGGAGGTCAGTTAACTGAAATACAGATTGGCTGAGGTTGGAAGGGACCCCCTGGGATCATCTAGTCCAAACCCCTTGACTTCAAGCACAATCCAAGAGTTACTTTAAGGCATAACTGTGTTAAAACAAAAACCGGGGCTAATTCTGTGTGGAGAGAGTTTCTGAAACACTGGAGGACATCATCAAGGACAATGGGTTTGGAAGCCAGTACAAACTGTGGTGTGTCAACCAGCACAGATAGAAAGAAAACTAGAATCAATTCATTGTTACAGACAAAAATCACTGCTGCACACAAACATTCAACCTCTATTCAAACAAATTTTCTGCCATTGACACATAGGAAATTTCCTTCTTCTCTACAGGGGCCACTGGTGGAAGAGAGGCAATGTGTTTTATTCATGCCAGCAGAAGCTTCACTTAAAGCAAAACAGCTCAAATTGCCATTCCACTGAGTGAACTCTAAAGGGAAGAATCTGCTAAACCGTTTCAATTGTTCACTACAAGTTCTGCAATTAAAACGTTGATTTTGATTAGATCATAGCCTATAAAATCAGTGGTGCCATTTCCAATAGCATCAACACTAGAAATAGAAGAGAAGCATTGGCCATGGACACATCACTGATGCACTTACTTTCACAGGCTGTCCTGATGGCTTGTGCTTTTGGCCACAGACACTGCAGAAGAATTTGTGTTTCCTCACAAATCAGCATACATTCAATCCGCAGTTGGTAGCTAAAAGAGATAAGGGGGGGGGGGGGGGGGGGGAGGGGGGAAGGGAAGCAAAAACTATGCACCTAATTAATCGACTTCAGCAAAGAACAATCCATTTTAGGCAAAGTGCAGTATCATCATCACTGTTATGTTCGCTTTAATGCTGTGACACAACATAGTTCTCACTGAACCGCATTATAAATAAACCAAACACTGAGACATTTCCAAAGACGCCTCTTTCAGAAAGCAGTGTTGTGCTGAAATCTGGCAGTCATTTCCTTGCATAACGAGGCAATAAGTTTTGATGATTCCTGGGCAGCACTAGCTAGGATTTTTGTTCTTCCTTTTTAATTCCAAAATAGAAATTCTCATTCTATTTCAGTGATGCCCTTTAATGATATTTATGCCTAGCCATGAATTAATGTTGTGGAAGAGCCATAGAAACATTCTCTAAAGTAATTTTAAAGCTAGCTCTAACTTTGAGGAAAAATAAAAGCCACATTTTAACCACTACATTTTCAAAAAAAAGCATCTCAGGCTATGGGATGGGCAGCTTTTCAGATTTATGGAGGCTATTTCTACGATTTGCAACAACCCCCAGTGTTTTTAAGCAGAGCATAAAGATTTCTCTGTATGCATCTCATCTGACTCTGTAAAAATCAAGGAATTCTGGGTGGTGGTCAAAGCACAAACAGCGCTGTGATTCACCCCTGGGTTCGTGGGATCCTTTTTATGTACCAGAGTCTCTGGAACAGACAGAGTGAGTAAGAGTCAGGTGGCTGGATTCAGTCTGTAGCTTACCAAAGGTATGTGTTTAGCCTTTGGGAAGGATAGATTTCTACAGCTAGCCTTTTAATTGGCAGTCAGATGATTTATCTTGAGAACTGACTGTTAGAAACATCCCTCTAGTACAGGAAAAAGAGGTGTTGATTCTTGTGAGTCAGACTCAAGGATTGAAAACAAAGGCAATTTTGCTTACCTAGGAACTTCCAAGAGATGGAGATAGAACTGGTCTGCAGTTGCTAGTTCTGACCTTTCTTCTTTGCAAGATTTCAGTTTGCTTATCTAACAACAAATGAAACAGCAAAACACCCATGGAGTTATTTCTGGTGCCCAACACGGGATCCGGTCACAGCTTCTTGCTCTGCCAGTGAAAATATTTCAAGCTATGCACCAAGCACACCCAGCTCCATCACGGTAACAGGCTTAGTAGGTACCTCGTGGCCTTCAGGCAGTAGTTTAAATAGCTGTTTCAGTATCCCAGCATCAAACCTGGATCTGTCCCCCTTCTGAATCATGTCAGTAATCTCTTCATTGGAGCTGTGGGAAAGAGAGATGCCGTGAGCTGAAGAGATGTTGAAGCCTGAAGGAAACGTTCTAACAATTTAGATGAACTTTCTGAACTTTGTTCCTCTTCACACAGCAAACCCAGAGGGCCCCTCTCTTACTGTGTCCAGTGTCACTGAGAGGAGATTTACTTTTGAATCCTTCACTGCTTCCAGCAAAGACACGGCTAGAACTGATAGCCCTCCTCCTGCTGAGAAATAGTTACGAATATCTCAGAGAGCCTCACTCCAAATCTCTACCTGTAACTTTGGCAGACAACATGTCTTTGAAATGAGTCCAGGCTTCTCTGCTTTGGGCTCAGGAGAGCTCTGCTCCTGCCAGTAGGGCAGCTCCATCCAACACGATGTGGCTCAGCTTGCTGAATCCACAGCCACTAGCTTCTCTCAGGAGAGCTTCACAACTACCCAGGAAACCATTCAGAAAGAAGAAATAGCAACAGGGTTATGTGAATAACTTAAGTTATTCACAGTTCTTCCCCACAGGGAAGAAGAATTTGTGATGGGAAAAAAAAATTGAAAAAATCCTTCAGACCAGCTGTGGTTTATTCTTAACATCAAGGCTGAGTTTCTTTTTGAAGGCCTTCTAACATGGACTGTTGCACAAAAAGGCAGGCATCCATGGACTTTATCCTGTAGTATTTCAGGGCATCTGAAAGTAATTCAATTTTGCTAGAAACTCATACAGATTGATTACAGAATTTCTTATAGAAACTCTTTTCTATTAATAGAAAGACTGAATAAAAATTGTGAGAGATTTTCAGACCTGAAATTCAAGATGTCCCTTTAAAAATTAAGTAACTCAGAACATCCAGTCAGGAATCTTGACTCCTTGCTGAGGAAAGATAGTGGTTATAAAATAATCCTGCTAAATTTATTTCATTAAGTACCTGAAACATACATGCACACATTGAACAAATACATTTATCTCCAATCTTACCACTTAAATTGCTTCAGAAATATACTCAGAAGGAGACTTTTCTTTGGACTAATGAACGTGATCTGTCAAAAGATAATAAGAAAAATGCAGTCACCTGCCTTAATTGTAATTAACAGAAATTTCAGAACTTCTCTTGTTTGTTGGGCCAGATTTGCTCTTCTCTAGCAGTGACATTATAATCACTCCTCATTGATAAAAAAAAAAAATACAAAATTAACAATTTTCCAATGTAATAACATTAGTGAGAGACAAAGGCATAGAGAAGGGAATGAATCTGTCTAGAATATTTCATTTTTTAAGAATTAGTACTGTAATTCCCAACTTCTTCCCTTCTAAGGATAAGCAGTGTACTCAGAGTAACTGCAAAATGTTTGATTCTGAACCTCTCCTGTGCCTTTTTCAAGGCAGCTGTAGGCAAAGTATACCAGAATATCCCAGCCTTTCTATCTTATTACAGAAGATTTCCAACAGTACAGAGTGAATAAGCTTTTCACATTTGCCAGGCTGTATAAAGTGAGAAGTACCTCTTTTAACTTCTTTTTTGGTCTTGTTGTCTCCTTGGGTTTTGCTGGTGAGGCACAGAAAAGTAGCTCCAAGCTTGCGTAGTCAGGCTCTACAAGCTCCTTGCTGCCACTCGGTACCACAGTCCACATGGAGTGGCTTTCTAGAAGATATCAGCACTTCAAGATGGACTACAGAGAGAGGAGCACTTTCAAGGCGCATTAAATGTGACCCTAGAAGTATTTAAGAGATTCATGAAGATGGCACTAAGGGATATTGTTCCGTGATGGGACTTTGGAGGTCACGTTAACAGATGGATTTGGTGATCTTGAAGGTTTTTTCCAACCTAGATGATTCTATGACCCTTGTTAGTCCTGGTTTTACTGTTCATTATTGAAGAGTGGCATATACAAAAGACTTCCTCCCAAATGTCTGAGGATAATTAAGCCTGAAAGACTACCTCCACATGTGAGTCACCAACGTGAAGGCAGCAGATGAACTCAGTGTGCTGCTCTAAATCCTTTTGACTACTACTGATGAGCTACGTGCAGAATCATGATAACCACACAGGGGACATTGCATCCAATTAAATAAACTTAGGTATCCCTGGACGGAAAGTAAAAACTCCAAAAGCCCGCGTTACTGCCAGGATCATTAGAAGCCACCTGAATACCAGAGAGCACTTCAAAGTGTAAACATATCTACAACACTGGAATCTTTAACAAAGGGTCTTCACCTCCTTTTTCTTCAAGAGCGATCGCAGTAGTGTAACTGAAGACATCAGAGTCAAGTCTGAATTTAGATCATGACCCAGGAAAGAAGACTCTAGCTGTAACTGTTTTTAGCATGTGTATTTATATATTTTATCATAGCAGCAAGATCTTACCTCTCTGATTTCCCCCTTTTTTGTGACAAGCACAATGGAGAACTCTTACAAGCTGCATTATGTACTCTAAAAACTGCAGCATAATTGGAAACTGAGTTCACAGTCACCTTACTGGAAGTGGAACGGGCCATACAAACCCCTTCATCAGATCACATGTTAGCCGAGGACCTTAGTATTATTTTTCATGAAAAAAAGAAAAAATAAATAATAATTAAAAAAAAAAAACCAAAACCCACATCATTGTGGTCAGAACAAAATGAAGATGGAGGCTATATCCTGCCCTGAGTGTTCCTCAGCCCTACTGACAAGGGTTTTCCTGCCTGATGCATCTTCTAGCCATGTAAGAAAAAAAGAAAAGAAGTAAAAGCTTCAGCTGAAACAACACTCAGGGATGGTGTGTCAGGAATTCATTAGAAAAAAATCACAAAGAATCTCAGGGCATTGCTTTTCCACACATCTTTGCACTCATTGCAATTCAGTTGTAAACCTTAAATAAACTTCACAACATCACTTAATGATGTTGTGGAAATTAAGAAAAAGTCATTTTAGTAGCCACAGAGCCTCAGTTCAGTGCTTTGCCCGGGTTATTATTTCAACCAATTATTCGTGAAGGATTTGGTTTTCCCTATCTGAGATTACTGGCTTTTTTTTTTGGTAGGATTGAGGTTGAGCACTAGGACCACTTGTATGACCTGACTTACTGAGCCAAGCTCCCAACGTTATCATCAACCTGGTGGTTACAAATAGGCACGTACGTCTCACCACATCAGAGGGGAGCTTCTGCCAGTGGAACACCTTCATCCTTAGCTTCGGTGTCTTCTTAGGGCAGGGCTGCTCGCTGTATCCACAAGCGAAATGGCTGCACTCAGGATTACTGCACAGCTGGGGAGGTGGGAGTGATGGTGCATTTATGCCAGGCACGAGAAGGGGTGGGGGAGGAATCTTACACCTAGGAGGAGGAAATGGAGGTGGTGGAAGCAATGGTAGCAGAGCTGGCATATCAGGCTGCCCTCGGGAGGGTGAGGAGACACCTTGCTGAGATGGCGATGTGTTCCCTGGATACTGCTGAGGCTTCTTGGAGAGACTGATTTTTGGAGAAGGAGTCAAATCTACCCTGGGATTCTCCACTTCTGAGTCCATATCGACCTGAGTGCATTTGTTCACCTTCTCAACAGATCTTCTGGGTAGTGATCTGCGGTGATTCAGGCACTGCGTGCTTGTTAGCAGGTTCTTCATGGTGTCCCTTGGTTCCACGTTGCTGTCCTACAAGACAATGAGGAAATGCACGAACTAGCAAGGTTCCCCACAGCTGTTGGTTACTGCAAACACTCACAGAAAGAGAACTAGCAGTCATCTTCCCATCAAGATAAATAGTAAAAATTTTTCTATCTGCTCCACAAGTGGCATTTTACGGTTATTCCAGCTTTGTGAGTCAGTAGCAAGACAGTACATCCAGGCATAAGGTTCACTTGGGTCTCTTGATCCTTCTACTTTCTTTTTGTGACATAAAAAGATAGGAAGAACAAACACTACCAGCACTATAAATCCCTACCTGGTTGCTTTGTTGCCTCTGTTGTTCAGCCATTTGGTGAGGTCCCTCTTTAGAAGAGGGAAATGAATTCCTCCTACAGATGCTGTGCTGTACTGTACACAGGGGACTTCTCAGACAGCAGGGACACAGTCAGTTATTCCTAAGAGACCACATTACCTCAGCTTACAGTGACTGCAGAAGGGTGGGGATTTTGAGAGAAACGTTAACCTAATAAATTAAATAAGCTGCAGCTGAGGAGAAATCAGGCTGAGCTGCTTAGAGACTTGTGACCCCCTGGGGAAATGGCCGGCAAGCATTAAAATAAATAGTATTGTCTTATTTACCATTTAACCACATTTTAATCTAGGACAGCTCTTTCTTTTTGCCCTGAAACTGCAGTTTCAAAGCTTCTTGTAAATGACCGTACTGAAGTCTCTATTTGTACGAATGCCTGGTTTTAAGCATGGAACTGGATTTGCCAAGGTCAACAGAGATACTTGCTGGCTCATGATATTATTTTCTTGACTGAAATATTCTTTCTTTTGCAAACAGTTGTATCTTTTGTGCCCAAATAGCATCCTGGGACACTTACACTCAAATAAATGTAGTTGCCTTGACATTTTCTCTCTTTACTTAATTTCTGCAGTAATGTCTATCAACTCTGGTAGAAACACCCCATGTTGATAAGGGAGGGATGAGCACACCATCAAGGTTCCAGAAGTGGTGCAGTCAGAGACTGCAGGCAGAAGGAGGCCAAGATCTCCATTATCTATTGTACAAGTCTTTAACAAAACAAATATTAACAGTATACATGGGTCTGATGGAGTCAGCTGGATAAACACTTTCATTTTTATTCTTAGCACAGGATCGGAGTCTTGTTGGAAAAACACCATGTTAATACTCCCACAGGACTAGATTAACAGTTATGAATGACCGTTTTTTTTTTCCTGGCCCAGCAATTCTAGGTAATTACTTGTGCAGACAAAACTCTTTAAGGGAGCTGCATTAAAACCTACAATTGAAGCATCACTATTTTGGAGTGCCTTTCTAAAGCATCTGCTGTAATTTGAAAAAGTTTGTCTTCAAAACCTAGCACTAATACTGGTGATGGTTTCCAGCCCTAACGACAGCCTTGGTAAAACTGTGAACCAGTGAATCCAATGCATGAGGGAGGTATAAATCTTTCATTCTAAATTTTAATCATAATTAAGTGATAAATGACTTACCCTCGGAAACATTAAATATTAAATCAACTAGAAAATAACTCAATTGGTACATAAAACGAAGGTAGATAAAACAGCTAAGCCAAAGAGATAAATAGAAAATGAGGATTAACTGTATTTGCTGCTTACTTGAATTAATTTGTGGTCGTCATCCATAAATATTTTTTCTTTTTTTCACAAATAATCACTAACACTTTCCCAAAGGTGAAGTTGGGTTACTTTTAATTTATGTGCATTACTCGATATATCCCCCTTAAGGCCTCTCTACCTCAGTACTGAACTTGTGCAGATGTTTATTACGTTAGCGGGACAAGGGAGAGATTTGGCACTATGAGAGAACGTAGTGAGGAACTTCTCATTTTCTGCCAGAAGCATTAGGGGTATAATGAGCTGACAGAAAATCTGATTAGAAATAACACAGCTAAAATTCTGCTGCCTATTTATATTAATTAAACTATTGGGAGAATCAATAAAACACCACAAATTAGGAAGTGGTTTTTTAGACCCCTCCTCTAAATCATGACAGGCATTGTGTAAAGGAAAGTTTTGTCTTATAAAATTGAAATAGTACATAAGAAACAACAAATATGCTTTGAATGATACATAGGTTTATAATAATGTTATAAAAATTATACTTTTGAGACTAGAGAAGTTCATCATCCAAGATTAGAGCTTTAGTATAGCTTCTAAACATTTATAAGTTGCTTTTGCTGATACTGTTCAAATGAGCTCGTGGATGTAAGGAAATTTTATCATCTCTGGTAAATATATGCACACATGTCAATACAGTCAAGAACTGGCTAGCTCCTGAAAGCTATGAAAGCAAGGTAATTGCCTGACACCATTTAGGCAAGTCAGGGTGTGGAGACTGATTCAATTTACTATCCTAACTCTGATGATCCAGTTGAAATAAATTAATTTGCCATTAACTTTGATGTTGTTTTCAGTGCTTTGTTTGAGGACTACCAGAATATAGGCTTTCATTTCTGTTTGCTTACTGATGCACTGAAAATGTGCATGCTTCCTAGCCCAGAAAGATGAGTTGTGTTTTGTTAGCCTAGGATATAAGCTTTTAAGTTAGGTCCAAAAGTCTGCTTACTTCTGTGTCTTGGGCCACATCAGTGCTCTCACTTTTTTTCATTTTTAGCATTGCTGCTGGGCTGATATTGGCCTATGTTACCAGATAAGAGTTTTCTTTCTAACTAGAAGTTCTCTTATTAGTTGCTATTGTGCTAGAAGTGGGGATTCTGATTCACAAAACCCGGTATTTACCCTTGTAACTTATTCCCAATTTGAATATAATTTGAAGTTGATTAAGAACACTGCATCTACAGACTTTCAAGATAACTATCAAAAGTATAAGCAAGAAGTCAATTTCTGTAGCGTGAGATATTTTACAGGGTATGAAGATGTTCTTTAAATAGTTAAAGTAACCTATAAGTCAGCCAGGGGTAGTGTTAATCACTCAGTCATGCAGCACTAAGGTCCTTCACAAGTACAGAGCTATTATTCATTGTCTCCTGATAGGCCACGCTTGCTGTGGTTTGGATTTGGGTTCCTGATAGCAGTAAGAGAGTTGTTATGTCATATTCTCCACTGATGACTTTTCAACAGGTGTAATTTATCCTTGATATTTAAGATTGATAGTGAAAAAGAAGTTAAATAAATTAGAGATCTAAAGCCTTTCTTGCTCAAACAATGTTTATTTAATATCTTGTCACAAGGGTTCCTTTCATCTATATTCCTACAGTTTACAAGGGTTTTCTCTAATCTGATTTCAGGTATTATATTCTTCCTTTCAACTCTGTCATAACGACAAACATGCTTTGATGTTATTGATTTTATTTGTGTATTATTAAAATTATTTCTTTTGTTGTATTGTCAATTAACAGTTGTTGAATTGTTTCAAGGGATACCATTGCTTCTGTTTTACAAATGGGGAAACTGTGGCATAGAGAAGAGACTTGCCTGTGGCCATGGCTGCCAAGTCTACATGTCTGATGCTTGTAGGCTCAATCCTAGTGATGGAGTTAACAAAAACCTCTCTACGGGAACTGGCTGCACTTCTTGGCAGAAGTGGTAGAAAGATAGGAACCTTGGGATCTTCTGTAGGTGGAGACTGGGCTAGCAGCAGCTGTGGATGGCTAACACTGAGCAAGGCTGTGCTATGAGCTCTGAGCTGGTCATTGTGTGCTGGGACAGAGCAGAGAGGCACTTCAACCAAGGAACCATGTGATAGGGTGAGAAAGGCCTGAAGATAGGAGAAGATCTACTGTAGCACTGAGGACTTGATGGTGAGTGGGGATGTACTGTTCAAAATGAAAGGGAATTTCAGTAGTTACTTTAGTTGGGGCTTATATTCGTGAAGGAATTGTTGACAGGATATAACAGCCCTAATCTTTAGATTTTTCTAGATTTGGGTTAGGTCTTGGTTTGGAAGAGATTACTATATTAGCTGGCATTTGATCTAGTTGAGGTTATGCAGACTTCTGCAGGTAGATGTGCCTTGTGGAGATCAAGATATCATTTCTGTGCTCTAGACCTCTGAAAGCCAACAGAGCAGCTGAAAGTACCTCGAATAAGAAAAGTCCTTCAGTTCCCTTATTCTCCCTAGGATCCCTCCTATTAAGGTGATAGTTTAGAGAAACAGCATTCATACCCATAGAGTATGAGATTCAGGATGGGTATGAGGATTGCCAATGTGATGAACATACTGCTACTTTAGGGGCATATCTTTTTGAGGATTATCATACTGTTTCACCAGAGAGATTCAAGTACACACCTGAAAGAATTTCTAGAATCCTCCGACTCCTCTTTTTTTTTTTTCTGAACTACTTTGCTTCTCTTCTATCTATTTCTAAATAAAGAAAATTACAGATTTATTGGGAAGTACATTGGGCATCATTTGCCCAAGCTCTTTCAGAGCATGACTGTCACCACCACCACTAGAAATCAGCTCAGTTCTAGTTTGGCTGAGCCATGAAAACTTTGAAGAACAGAGATTGAGATGCAGCAATGTATATAGGAAAGGTCTGTTGGCCACAAAGGACAGCCCTTGAATAGTGTTGCTATACAGGGTTTTGTTTTTGTTTCAAAATATACTTCTGGATTTCAAAGGATTACAGCAGCACATGCAATTTTTTTGCCCTTTTGCCTGTGCAGCCTCTTTTTCTTTACTCTGGCTACTCAATTTGGTAATCACTTGTCACCAAATCGTGGCTAAACTCATTGCAGGTTATGAAGCTGTTTAAGCACTAAACAAGCACATCAGCTTCTGCATGCTGAGAGCTAGGCAAACCAACTGTAAGTGTGATGTAGGCGTCAAAAGCAAAATGTGTTGATGCTAGAAGAAATCCTGCTTTGACAGTCTGGGAGTCTATCAAAACTGACTTGATAGGAGCTGACTGTCACAAGAGATTTTACCAACTTTTGAGTCATGTAGGCTGAGTCTGCTTAAAGTCTCCATTAGAGAAGAGCAGAGCTCCTGCTAATTCCTGCTGGCACCTGTCTCTGTGTGAATTCTTGCAGAATTCTACATCCCACAGCAAAGAGTCTCTAATATAAAGTAAGTGCTAGATCAGCGTGGATGAGAGTGAATTAAACTGAGTGCTGAAAATGCTATGAACTTGCAGTTATCTGTGGAGAATCTGGTATTTAACATTTGATACACGCTATACACTTAATAGCTGGAAACCTTTTTCTTTACAACATATTCACGCTGCCATTGCAAATCCTGCAGTGCAAGACTGTCACTACATTATAGTTGTGAAGTCACTAATGAGAGACTTGGGGAGGTCCAGTCACTATTGCTGCCGAGTTTTTAACTCTCTGTAGTCAAGTTTCTAAGCTGATTTTCATATCCTGCCCTCAGCGTGATTGTGGGGTGACTGAACAAAACATGGTTCATGATGGAGCTGGTCTATGACTGTATTTGCTTTCAGTAGAATTAGTTGAACAGAGCTCTGAGACTATCTTGTTGCATCATAGTTTGTGACTGTCCCTGCTGCCATATTTATAGATTGAGTGAGCTAGGATCGGTACAGTGCTGGTTATATTAAACACCAGTAAGCTTGTATAGATGGTAAGCTTGTATGTCAGAAGTTGTATGCATAAAAAATTCTGGAGAATAATAATTCCACAAAATAAAGAGACTTGTCAAGAACTTTGACTTCTTTTATTCTAAATTTTGTAACATTTTCAGTAATTAAAACAAACAAACAAACAAACAAACAAAAACAACAAACCAACCGAGCCCTGAAATTTCAATTCCAACCTTTAAAACATATCCACATTTTGATGTGAAGTACTTGGAAAAAACTTCTGCAGATTTCTTCCACAACTTCATTTTTATCGTACAGACAATGCTTATTTAAGGAGTATGCAGTTATTTGAGGGCTAGAAACTTGTGGTGCTCACAGGCTGGTTTACACAATGGACTCCACGTGCAGTTGCTGTAATATAACCACGAGAATCCTCTTCTGAGGTCCAAATGCACTGTTGGCTTAAACGAACACATAGCTGTTAAAATAGCTGCACGTTTCATCGCTTTTACCGGCAACTGATTGGGTCTTACGAACACTGACAAATCATCTGGATTATGAACTTCTAAAATCACAAATAGAGCAAAACTGCACATCTCAATTGAGCTTCTTTCTTTGAGTTGCTCTGACTCCATCCCCTTGTTCTTGCTAAATAATCACAGTAATGGAAGCAGAGCTGCTTTGGAGTCATACATTATAAATACTGTGCTTTGATCTGTTGATTGGAATTTGATTTGAACAGACAATTTATTAAAGCTTTCAAAAATGGCTGCAGAACAAAGAACAGGCAGTGGCTCAAAATAACCAGTTTCTCCATAAAGGCTTGAAGGCAGTGGAAAGATTATGCCAAATGCCCTCTCTTTGAAGGCCCCCAGCAGGTAACTCCATAAAGCCTCACTTGTTCCCAAATACTGACAGCGATTTTGTTCCTATTGATACAACAGTGGGGTGGGGTGGAGGAGGCTGGCTGCTCACTGTGAATCTGGGCTGCAGGCAACATGGAGGAGGCAAAGCTGCTGGGAAAATGTTTGCTCCTTGGATTTTTGTAGGCTGGAGTCTAATGTGAGGACAAAGAAACTGGATTAATGACAGCAAGGACTGATTCTCGGGTGATGCACTCAAGAGAGTGGAATAGGGGAAAAAAAGGAGAAAACTTTAAATGCAACATGATGATCTCACGTGTCAAACGTGGAGTGGGTTATATGGTTTTGCAGCTTGCCAAGAACGTGAGTTCAGCTGCAACAGGGTTGTGCTGCTCTGCAAAGCTTCCTGAGCTGAGTCTGCCCATGCACCTACTCCAAACACATCTTTGCTTTTGTTAACAATTCTCATTAACAATGCTCGGGTTAAAATAAACCAGTGATTTACTTCTTGGCATAACCTCGACCTCAGTCCAGCAAAGTCTTCAATGTTGCAAGGATGTTGCTATTCCTATTGAGCAAAGCAAAATAAGGTTTATCCTGAATATTAGTCTAGGACACAGCGGGTTACCATATAAAGGCATAGTTCTTAAATGTAACTTGCACTTGATTCACGTTTCAACACAGTTATCACACCATGGATTCAACAAACATAGATCATTTTAAATTGACAGCTATGTACAAAACTATGGTACAGCATTATTACAAAACTTGAGAAATAAAGCTCTGAATCTTTAAAAACACAATACTGCACATTCCCAGTTTCAAAGCAAAAGTAATGTGAACATACATGTTCTGCAGCTTGAATGCAAAGCCTTCAGAGTGCAAGCAGCTGAGAATGGTATTTAAACCCGGAAACTTACTACAGGATGAGCTGAAAATGTGTTAAATGCAGTACCCTAGACAACTTTTTTTTTCTTTTGACAGGAACTGGGGCCCTGCTTCTCCAGAAGCTTATGTATGTAGCTGCGCACATGAGACTACTGCAGGACCACAGCCACACTTCCACTTAATTGCACGTAAGTGTTATCCGGGAGCTGGACACAATTTACATGGCCATATGTTGACCAAAATGAATACTTTTGTTGTTGTTGTTATAACTGATTTTGCTTGCTTTAAATGATTGAGAGCACAAATATGTTTCAGATCTTGGTCATGGCCAAATATAAACCGACTGTGGGTGATGAGATGAGGAATAACGCTTCCCCCTGTGAGGGTATGGCCACTGCTGGACTCATACCCTCAATCTGAGGCACTGCTATTTTTAAAATTTCTCAAGGGCTGAATGCTGGGATACATTCTGCCATTGTGTTAAGAGGAGTTTGGCCTAAGAATAGGGATGCTGGGCGTTAGGGATGGAGGCTGAGAGGCCTGCGCCTTCCCTGCTGCTGCATCAATCTGGACCATGTCCCCACAGGCACCAGGGCATGACGCAGGTCGTGTAAGGCACGGGCTGAGGGTGCTGAAGCCTCCATGGCGGCTCTTTGGGCCTTTTGGCAAAGGGTAGAAGGCTGCATCAGGAGGAGCGTGACGTCCAGTCAGGGTAGGAGGCCTTCTGGTGATGCAGAGCCTGGCTTCTGAGAGGCTGGCTGTACTCTGGGGATGAGTTAGCATGTCTCCAGGCCTCCATTATTTCTTCTGCCTTGCTGTGACGCCTGTAGAAGGAGGGGAAAATACAAACTGCAAACTGTTCGCACCTTTAAAATGAGAGTGGTCTCATTTGGCGTGTGTATTGGTTGTGATACTAACTGGTTTTGAGTTCCTCGGGTAACTTAAACTTCTAGTACTGCCAGTTTTTATGTATTTGAGAAAAAACTTGCTCACATTTCCAGGACTGATACTGATGTTGAAGAGTTTGGGCAGCTCTGCTCTTGAGCTAGGCAACGTGAGTCCTGTGCTTTCCAAGCAAAATGCTGATATATGCCTCTACATAAAAAATTGACTAATAAATCTGGACACTTACTTTGTTTTGTCCAGGGGACATTTTAACTAGCACTTTAGGCCTGGGTATCATTGTCAACTGATGTAAAATGAAGTCTGTGTGTGGCACTTCATGCAGTTTAAGAACATCTCCAACCTCATCTGAGAGG
Organism: Oreortyx pictus; assembly: GCA_036925125.1. NCBI lineage: Eukaryota > Metazoa > Chordata > Aves > Galliformes > Odontophoridae > Oreortyx > Oreortyx pictus. The sequence goes on along the minus strand of JAUPFR010000006.1, from coordinate 50,936,493 downwards.
TGCTACTGGGGGACAGAGCTGGGTCACAGCCACGAGCATGGGACTTCAGAGGGCAAAACAAACTTTCGGTCACAGCATGATAGAGCAAAATGTGTATATTGTGCCTTCGCTGCCTGACTCATGGGTAGGCTGCCATCTGGGAGTGTTTCCTGAGGGAGTTAGGGCTGTCAGAAGGAAAGAGCTGTGAGCCATCAATTTTAAACTCCAGTCCCACTCAATATCTGAAAGAAATACAATTTCTAATGATAGACGTGATGGCAAAGGCTGTACAGAAGACAGCCACTAGCTTGATGGCAGGCTGCAACACTTGGCCTATGCTTGCTGTTTGGTTTATTTTTTATTTTCTACCAAATAAATCAAGTAGGTTTGTGAGCAGAACTGCCAGAGTCTGGCTGCTTATGAACTTTTGTGCTTTCAAGTTGAATTGTGTTTCTGTTTGACCTCTGACTGAACCTCTTCCTATGGGGAGTTTGTATGAGGAAAAAGTTTCTCAGCATGAGGACAGCCAAACATGGGGTCTGGCTGCCCACAGGTGTTGTGCTGTCCCCACATCCTTGTTGAGGGACTGTTTGGACTGGAGACCTCCTGCATTATCCCATAGATGTGAACATTTGTAAGGAGAGATTCCGTAGGCCCTAATACGAGGGAACTCAAGCGGTCCCTCCTGTGTCCAGACCTTCGTACAGTGCCCTCTGACTGTCAGTTCTTGTAAAACATTCCTTCTTCAAGCTCTTTTTCAAGTTTGGTTGGAAATGTGTTCAGATGTTGCTGGACACACAGAAATGGAAGGTGACCCTCGGTACGTTGGAGATAACATGAAATACCACTCTTGGGGTTTAAAAGAAAAATGATGTTAACACAAAAATTGCTGCGTAACAAGTCATGGCCAAAACAAGAGAACTGAACAGCTGATTACCTAAGTCCTTCTACAGTTCTGAAATATTACTTCCTAGAGTCACAGGCTGTTTCTGTTGCTTTCATAGAAACTCTAAAGGGTTGGCGAGTGTGGGGAAAAAGGAGATGTAGCCTTTATCACTGCAAGTGCATTTGTATAAGAAGGAAAACTCCTACAGCTTCACTTCAACCTTGAAAATTCTAGCTCCGGCAGAGAGAGAAATATCCTGTACCAAGAGTGTGACCAAGAACTTAAAGGTGCTCTCTGAAGAAAAAAAGACAGGGTTATAAATCAGGTGATTCACGCTGGGAAAAAGTTCTGAACTTCTTTTCCTGGGCTCTCCCATCTTTGTGATGGGGAGCGCTTCAGGTTTGCTAGGGCTGTCAAGAGGAACAGGCTTGAGTTGCATTTGGGGGAGGAAACACCATGACTACAGACTACGAAAAGCAAAGAGATTTTGTTTCCTAGGGCCTTTCCAAATGTCACGGGAATGAGGGGAAAAGGGGAGCTGAAGATTTCAAGTGCTGCCTTTCCACTGCCCTTGCAGCAGTGAGCACTTGTGGGCGCTGGCGGCATCTCAAGGATGCGCCTGACTCAGTCACTTCCTGAAGGTGCTGGTTTCCCATGCATTCCTCTTTATTGCTTTCCTATGTCTTAAGAAGAGAATTTGAAGCTGTCTGTATCTCCATTTGATGAAAGTAACGTTTTTTTTTCTTTCAAACCTGCAAGCCAGAACCCTGTGTTTAAAACACACATAACTGGAGTTACATTGGTTACATTGGTTCCAGCTGTCCTCCCTGTGCAGTATAATCATGGGTCCTCACATGTTTCTTACCTCCACTTTGCTGCTACTATTTTCTGCTCTTGTAAATTTTCACTAGGATTTTTAAACTGCCAGTACTACTCCCCTTTTGCCCTCAGCATAATCCTGAAACATGGTACAGAAGGAGGCAAGAGGAGAGGGCAGCAGTAGTCAGGAATATTTTCTCTTGCTAACAATGATACTTCAGGTGCAGACACAAAAGCAACCCTACGTGGGAATCCTGCAGAGCTTCCTATGCTCCATGCCCCCAGAGCTAGGATTTCCAGGCTCCCATGGGGGATGCTGAAGAATAAACACATTCCTTTCAGGAAATGAAAGAGTGAGAGATCTGACATCACTGATTCAGTTTGTAAGAGGTGCTCATCAGGATGGAAAGGACAAGTAACTATGCAATTTCAGTACAGTGGATGTTCTGATTGATTATTCTTCCTGCTTTTCTTTCCCTTTGCTATAAAAGCATGCAAACTTCTATTTATGCAAGTCTTGGCCTGAAACTCCTAGTTTTCTCACGATGGGCAAGTATGCTGCCCATCAGAGAGAACCTGGATGTACCAAGATCCCTGGATGTTATACACAAAAGCCAAATCACCTCTTCCATATTGTCCTAGAAAGATGTATAAATGTAAATGAGAGGCATGCATGGTCTGTTTGCTCCAATGCACCACCTTGTGTGCAGTATCTTTGAGAAACTGAACTTGGCTTTGAGTTGGAGCTGGTATCTTGTATCAGCATGTATTTGTCCCTGGGCCCAGTGTTTTATTTCTTTATCCGGATGCCTGTATGCATATGATGCTATAGAAAGTGGCTACCCACAAGCAAACCAAACATAATTCTTTGCAGGAGGCAGGTACTGAAATTGCATTTTTACAGTTTTTGAGAATAATAATGGATCAAAGCAGGGACTTCGTTTATCACATGAAGCTAGATTCACGTGGTTAGCATACTGTCTTTTAATTATCTGCAGGGAAAGGAGATTGGCTGCTGCTGACACAGAGGACAGACATGTGGGATGTGACCTAGTGTTGTGGGGAGATCAGCACTGACTCCACCCAGCACAAGATCAACACCTTGGTCAGTGAAAATCAGAGTAGCAAATTTGTTTTAAATGTATTTGTGATTAGACACAAAGACAAAAATCTTAGCTGGTAAGCTAAATATTGATTAGGTCTGTAAAGTCCGAGGAACTGGGGTTAGTTCACATACAGATGCCTTTGCAGGTTTACATACCTCATTGTACCACACAACCTTTTTTTGATTTATAATCTCCAGAATCAGTCTCAACCTCTGCTTTTAAACAAAAGAGACACACTAAATACATCTGATCATGGCAAAGTAAATGTAACAACAGGGAGCTTCTTACTATGAAAACACTGTCCAGCAGCAGAGAGGTTCCTTGGATGCCACCCCTGGATGACCAGGGAACCCCATGGCTGTTGTGGGGTTCATTACAGACACAAGGGAAGTGCAGTGATGGCTGGGAGCTCTCTTTGTTGCAGCTCCTTCTGCTGCCTCCAGGAAGGCAAGTTTGGGAACCACTGCACTGGGAAAACACTTCTGTTCTGTGCCTTGGTTTTAGCTAGGGGAAGGTGCACTTTAGAAACATAAATACTTAAACCCCCAGGCTACATTGGCACTATGAAAATAAGTTTCTCCATGGCAGATAATTAGCCCATGCTATCTCTCTCAGTAGTTGGTATTCAAATACTCCTTTACTTTCTGCTCTTCCTTCCTTGCCAGTAAAAACATTCAACACTGATAAGGAGATCCTTCCATCACTTTCCTGCCCATCTGCTTGACCACAGAAAACAAGCTTTGGACAGTATACTACATCTTTCTGAATGCTGACAGATCTACGTGTCTTTCATATGAAGGCACCTCGACTTCAGGATTTAAGTACCCACACCCAAAGGTGTCTCCAGATCTGTGGAGTCTGAAGGAATTGGACCCAAAGAGTTATCTGAAGTGTACCTGGGGCATTTTCAAGTTACTGCAGGCAAAGTGCTCTTGTGAGGGAGCTTAGGAGAGCAAGTGCTGCTGTTTCCTGGCTTTATGCATTTATAAGTAGTTGAAAGGGGTGATTGCTGATTAAGTATCCACTATTAACTGCTCTTAATCACAGCTCTGGAGTCTAATGGAGCTCTTGTTTGCACATAACCATGCCTCGCAGCTGTCTTTAGCATACTTGACAGATGTGCTTATTGCCATCTTTACTATGCATAATGGGCTTTTTAATTATTGATTCATCTTTACCCATTTATAAACTACTTATAAATGTCAAAAGAATGAATCAAAGAATGAACCATGCTCACATTTTTCTTTTTACAGCTTTTTCAGGATAGAAAAATAATAGCTCCATTAACAGAAAAGGCTTTCTAGGGATAGCAGCAGACCTTGGATCCAGGAGGAACCAATGCCTACAAATGTACTAGGAGGTCCCCCCCATTTAACTCCGTGCCTGAGGACTATATAGGCTACCTGAGTAGCTTTTGCTGTGCCTCTTCTTCTTTCTCCGTTTCCCAGATGTCCTCTGCTTTTCCCTGTCAGTGTGTGTTTCCCCTGGAGGCAGTGTTGCTGAACAAGAAGAGTCGGTGGCTGGCTCCTCCGAGAAGGATTTCTCTTGGGAAGTGTCCAACAGCGAGTCTGTACCAGGGTCTTCATTTTCCTTTGCCATCTCTTTCAACTCAGACTGATGAGCAACATCACGGGGAGCGGATGGAGCGCTGGGATTGCCTCCATTCTGGCTCAGCTGGGTGTCCTGAGCCAGCTTGCAGCTCTCCAAGCCATCAGCTGGGCATTTGTCGTCTTGCTCTTCTGAGATGGACCCATTGAGCTGCTCTCTCAGAGCATCACCAGAGCTGCTGCTCACAAATGTTATATTGGCACCTATGTTGGCAGCAGAGAAGGAAATGGCACTGCTCCCCAGGTCTGGCTGGAGGCTTGCCATCCCAGCACCCTGCCCAGCTCCATCAGCTTCCACTAAGTTTACCAAAGGGCCTTCTGTTCTAGATCCTGGTGGCAAATTTTTTCCAGCATTCTTTTCAGGTAATGCCTGGTCTGGAGCTGAGGCATCTCCAACATCTCTACCCATCTCTGGTAGGGCAGCGGCTGAGGATGGAGTGCTATCATCCATCTGCTGTCCTCCTCCTTGTGGATCCTTAACGCTCTTCCCTTCAAACAAAAAGCGTGAGATCAGCCATATAAACAGAGTTACATCTGAGAACAAACATGATCTTTCTGGCACTGGGAGAGGCTACAAGCTCGCTGCTGCCTGCAGCAGTTTCACTGCCCCTAAAACAGCCGCAGTGACAGGCTGCTATTTGGACTGGATTATTTCAGTAGTATTTTCCAATCTTAATGATTCTGTGATTCCATATAGGCAGCACCTTTCATCCTACAGCCAAAGAAGAGTGCCTTCCTTAGTGCTCCCACCTCCCTTCCTAATGCCCCACGTGGTCAAATCAGTGGGATTGCAAGGCTCTACCTCAGCAAAGGGCATGAGGGCATGCCCTGCTGTCAACTGGTTGATGCCTATGGAAGTCCCTGGACTTCCACAGGATGTCTGAAAACCTAAATCAAGAAGAGGTCCCGAACCAGCTGGAACTGCTGACTCAGTCTGCACAAGCACTTCAAAATTTCCTGCTGGCTCTCACAAAGCAAGTTTAGGAGAGCCACAAAGTCAAGCTCTACCACACACCAGTGCCCTTGGACTGTAAGTGTGCCTCGGTACTTAGGTCATGAGCCAAAAAAAGGCTAAAACCATGGTCTGCCTACTAAAAAAAAACCCACCTGGGTGAATGGGGTCCTCGTGCAGACTGGGCTTTCTAGTCCTATTTTAAATGTTGCTTTAGACTCCCATGTGTAGCCAGAGACAAGATACAGCAGACTACAAGATGAAGACAAGCTGTGCTAGGGAGATTTGACTGCATGGGGGGACAGGCAGGGATGACATTAGTGCCCCACCAGAAGAGTCCTGAGGCTGAGCCATGGACTGTGTCTCTCAGAAGGTTTATCAGTCTGGGCACACCTGACTGTCAGCAGCTCAGGGCTATTTGCTCCTGTACACAGCTCTGCTGCAGAGCCTCCTTAAATAAGATGCCCCAAATGCTGGAAGGCTACTTGCTTGCGTGCTAGGCTCAGACTCAGAGACAGATGGGAAGAAATAGCTGCAGGTACAGTTGGGTCTGTGTCCTTACCAGACTGGCTCTCCTCTGGGATCTCTGCAGGCAAGGTTTTAGGAAGTGCATCCGACTCGTGTCTGTTCTTCGTCTTTCTCAGTGTGAACCCTTTCCTTATGTCAGCCAGCAGTGCATCAATGACGCAAACATCCTCCTGCTTCACCAACCCCTTCTTAACTGGGATAGAGAGAGACAGGTGGTAAATGTGCCCCTGAGAGGAAGGATCCAGACCGCCCAGCAGTGCTAGCACTTGGGATTGTTACTGCTTCCCTGGTACAAACAGAGCATCTGCAAGACTTTTGAGATGTCTGCAGCCTGTGGTAAACTACAGTGAGGCTTTTCAAGGGCAGGTAGAGACTTTTTAGGGGAAACATCTGTCGTTAGATTTAGGATTCAGAAAGTTTATTTAGAAATTGAAACATCTGAAATAACTGAAATGCTTCAATTTTATTTTTGTCTTTCTCCTATTGAGTCAGCAGAAGTAAAAATTACTTCTGCTGTAAAAATTACTTCTGCTGTAAGTAAAATTAACTTCTGTGCCCGGCTGCCACTGTGAAAAGTCAATTTCTAGCTATGGACAATAAGATACCTAAAAGCCTTTAGTCAGCCAGCACTTGGAAATTCAGAGAATAAATTACCTCTACTGGTCATTAAGGATCAGCAAAGAGCTTTCATCAGCTCTTCCAGTACTTTTGGGATTGCAAGTCCACCGTTCTTTTTTATGCCCTTTCAGATACTCACTGACTTTTCCATTTTCTCCCTTCTGTCTCTTCCCCTCTTCTTCTTCCAGCTGTTTCTTCCTCTTCTCTGCTTTTGCAGCTTGTTCCTTTCTGTCCTTGTTTTCCTGCAGTTAGGTAACAGGGGCATGAGAAGGTTGGCTAAACGTCTGCTAGGAGAGCCAATAAAGAGAAAGACAATATGCAGATGGTGCCTCCCCCACCCAAGTCTGTTGAAGTGGAAATATGCACCACTATGATGTGCTCATCTTTGTGTGCAGTCACTAACCTTCAGGGCTCGGATGAAGAGATCTCTAAAGGCCTTCATGGTGCTGAATACGTCCTCTAAGGACAACTTGCCTGGGTCTTCACAGAGATAGTTTGCAAGTTCTTCTCTCTTCCTGTCAATGGTTTCAAAATCTTCTTCCAGTTTTCTGGAGGCATCAATACTATCCTGAAATCCATTTAGTATGCACAGTGAGACACCATCCAGAGGGTAACAAGTGAAGTGCTTTATGCAAAGGATGTCAACATAAGAACTTGGAGCAGAGCTTTCGGGGTGGGAAGAAATGGCACACGGCCTTTGCTCCTGGTGACTGGCTTGTTCCAGTTTGCAGGGGTGGTTTTAGCAACACACAAAAAGCTCAGTGCAAAGCTTCATCCCAAGAAAAGGGGTTGTCTCCAGCGACCTGCCCAGAGGGTGAACACACTGACTCAGATATAGTGAGGAGAGGCAGAGTAGGGAGAATGACTGAAGCAAGGCTTTAGGAAATGGCCTCACCAAAGGTAGGTAGGTTTGCAGCAAACAAACACCAGTGTGTTATGTGGCATTACAGCCAGTTTCCAAATCTGAGAGCACATTTCTCACCCTCTTGTGAGCTACACGTAGCACGCTGGTTTTGTGTGTGTAAGGTGGAAGCTATAAGGGAACTCCAAGACTGACCTGGATAGGTTTCTCATACTGTTGTTTCACGTCATCGTTTGCTGATGACACCTTTCGCTGGAGCTCCAGCAGCTTTTTTAAATTGGCACTGGACTCCGAGCGTATAATATCAAGATTAATTCTGAAATCACACAGATGTCCTTTGTTAGTTCTCAGTACAGCATCATGCACTTACAAAAAAGAAGGCAAGGCTTAGCTTGGTTTGATTGTCCCTCTGCTTTCCATGTGAGCTTGAGCCCTCAACCCTGTACAGCCTGAGCTCATGAAAAACAGCCTTCTTTCACAGCACTTATGGAAAGATCCTCAGTTCACCTCCAACATCATGCACTGAGTAGATGAGCACCCAGGAAGTCCACCCAGCATTATCTCCACCCTCATCACTCAGCATCTGCTTCATTCCCCTGGCCAAAGGCACTTCAGAAGCTCCTGCTACTGCAAATGCACTGCAGATTGTGGAAGGGCCCATGAGGCAGTATTAACTAAATGCACTCCAAATGTCAGCCCTCAATGGTGCCAGCTATAGGACTATAATATATTAAAGAAGTGTAAGCACTCACCAGCCAAACCTTTTGGTTAAAGCTAAGTAAGATGCCATCTTGTTAATATGCTGTACCAGCTGTGGGTGTCCTAATTTCTGGTGCACTGTTGATATGCATGGGATTTATTTTTGTTTTTCACTTGAAAGAAGTGACACACAATCTTACCCTGCTGCTTTTGAAACATATTCAAGGTCCTCTGGCAGTTCCAGTAGGTCTGTGTGGCTGTTTTCTACTTCCTGAAGCAGAAAAGAGAAATGAGTGTTATTTACTGAATGGCTCAAGCTGAGAGAGGAGGCAGTACTCTGAAGGACAACTGCACTAGGTCCTTCTTCTGGACTCCTTTCTGCAGAGCCGGAGAAGGACAAACATACAAGAGATCTGGATGTTTAGAAATACGCATGCTTCAGAGCAAATCTGACCTGCTGCTGTGCTCTCATCATGCAGGGAATTTCTTTCAACCTTTCTCAGATAACTACTAGAGGCAGGACTGTGGGCTGATGCAGTCCGATAGTTCCTACGGTCCCAGGAGGGCATTAAAAGGGCTTGAATCTTACTTGCCTCATTTCTTTCATGGTTGCACTTGCTGAAGCTACCGTGAACTAAAGAGGAACTTAGCCATGCATAACTGATGAATGAAGGTGGCAGAGCAGAATGTGGAAACAGACAAACAAACAGCAATGCATGGAATAAGAAAGCTATGGGGACTTAGTGGGAGTTTGAAAAACTCAAACACAGCCTGGTGAAGAACAGAGGGGCCATGACAAGGCAGAAAGGATGAACGGGTACAGAGCTGCCAGGATGGCTTTGGTGGCCGCAAGCTCTGTGGTTTGCAGCTGATGATGAGCAGAGACTGTGCAAATATGAACAAAGGAAGTTCCAGCAACTGTGGGGAAAGATGGTGGAGGAAAGCAGAACAAAGCTATTTAAAAGAAGGAGCTCCCTGAGTGCCAAGCAGTGCCCACAAGCAGTTTCCACCAGACTAAGAGAGCCAATGCTTGTAACTTGTGGCCAGCTGCGGAAGATAATGAATAAGAGCATTCAGTTAATTGCATTAACCAAATCTACAGTACGAGGAATGGTTCACCAAGATAAAAACCCTCTCCTTCCCTTCTGCCCAGGACTGCAGTACCTCCAGAATATGGTGGAGCAGTGTAATGCGGGTTTGGTTTGCTTTGGTTTCTGTTAGTTTGAGTAAAGTGCTGATTTTAAACCCATCAGCGTCGCCTGTGTGACTTCCCTACAAGATAAAAAAAAAAAAAAAAGACAGATGTAACTCTTGTGTCCAAATTACAGCCTTAGATGTGAAGAACATCCATATATTCAGTTGATAGATGGGGACAAGCCAAACAAAGTCCTTACGTAGTTCAGAAAGTTTCCGACTTTGAGAATCAGTTTACAAAAGAGCGGCAGACGGTGACTGGTCAGAAGATCTGAAAAACATAAAGGCCTTTTAAGGAAAAGCCTCACTTAAGCCAGAACATTTTCTACATTGGATAAAAAGTGGGATTCTGAGTTCCAGCAAACCAAATCTGATTTTTCAGGTCTGCAGCACAATGGCCCACACTGCAGAGAAAATGATTCTAAGTAGATTCAATCCTAGTAGCTAGCCTTAATGAAAGTTTCTGCTCACTTATATTTACTCCTTTATTCACATCTGGTCTTTCATTCCTAACAGAAAATAATGTGGAGCCGGACTCTGATCAATTGGAAGTACTTGGATTTAACCTGGAATAGGGGAGGGTACAAGGGTTCCAACTTTAGTCTTGCAAACTCCATTCAGCTGTGCAGCAAAGCCAGTTCTGACAGTACTCCAACTACCTGGCAGCTGCTAAAACCAGACACACTCCATCTTTTCCTGGTCTCGCGTGGTGAAGATACTTATCAGGCATGAAGGGTACAGTCCCTGTCCTTGCCCTTACAACAAGGTGCTGCAGAGAAGTGCTTTCCGAAGCACTTTTTGAGGAACAGCTTTAAGAGGACAAGTGGGCCGCAGGGAATTTGGGGGGGGAAGGGTGGTGGAAATTTATCCCAGCAGGAAGCTGTAATTCCAGCTGGAGAAGCCTACAGCAGGAGCTCTTTAAGACAAGCAGCATTTGATAAGAAGTGCTTTCAGCACTGGGACCTGAGATTTCTGCCACAGAAAATAGAGACCTCTTGCATGATTCCTTCATGTGTTCACAAACTTGAGCATCAGCAATTCACAGCCAAAACAACAAACTTTCTCTTCTAATTACTTTTGTAGGCAGGGAAAAAAATAAAGTATCAATGCTTTCTGGGGTAAATTTGGGGTATGCTTTTCTGGAAGGAGAGAAAATTGATGAGTAAAGATCTTAATGTAATGAATTAACTCCAGGTTCAGCTCTTTTGAAAATTCTTCCAACACTTCACTGTTGAAAGTGGTTCAGAGGAACATCAGCTGTTGCAGAACAAGAGGCCTGAGGCTGAGGGAAAATGGTCTCCAGTGGTACTGAAGGCTTTGATAATCACTGGGGATATCCAGAGCTGCATCCTGTACTCTGCAGAAATCCAGTGGAAAGGCTGCAGAAAAGCTGTGGTGATGGGGAGACTCACTCCAGAGCTATCAAGGGTTTTATGGGGGCTTTACAGCTGGCTGTTTAAAATAAGATCCGGAATTAAGGTCAGGCAATTTACCTTCGCAGGCTTTCCGGATGGCTTCAGCTTTTGGCTGAATCATGTCCAGAACAACAGTAGTCTCTTCACAGATCAGCATACATTCAATCCGTAGCTGGTAGCTAAGGATGGAGATTGATGAAAAGCTTAAAGACACCACAGCCTTGGCCACAGTCTTCCCACATCACCTTTAAGCCTAGCACTCTCACAGCATTGCTGCCCACCACATCCACATCAGACAAGTGCTTGTGGGGTGCTGCCACTTTCCACAGGGACCAGCCCTTGGCCATGTGGGGATGTAGTTTCTGCTGATGCACTGTGATCAGCAAAGAGAAGACTGACAGCAGTCTAAGATATGGGTTCCCCCTTCTTGGCACTGTGTTTGTGTCATGGTTTTATGATTTTTGGTATTGGTATTCCACATCATAACAACATGTAGTGCATTAGGAGTTAAAGAGTTAATACTCCAACTCCATAGATCATTGATATTTTCGGGTATACCTGTCTCAGAAGAGAAGAACTACATTCCCCAGAGGACTCTGCGATGCTTTGCATTTTTACGTATTTTCCGCTCAGAGGGAAAAGATAAAAACTCTCTGCGGTCACGGGACACTCTCTTTCCTTCAGGATCGACTCAGCAGTGGGTGCTCGCTGCCGTATCGCCTTCAGCGTTAGCGTAAGGCCTTCGGTTTATCGGACACTCTCTCTTGCTCATTTTCTTTGATTTATTAGCTTCAATTCCAATTATATTGTATTATATTGTGTTATTTTGCTTTCTGATATCTTATTTAGTAAATTAGCTTTCCTCCTCAGATCGTTGCCGCTGTTTTGTTTCTAGGCCCATCTCCCTTTTTCCTTTTCCCTTTCCCCCTCCCCCTTTCCTGGGGCGTGGGTCTGCGGGTCCCCCACACCAATCGTCACGGAACCGGGCCGATCCAGCCCGGTAAACCGTTGACAGTTTGGCTTCTCTGAAAGAGTGGTTGGGCTCTAGAACAGGCTGCCCATGGAGGTGTGGAGTCACTGTCCCTGGAAAGTGAACAAGAAGTGTGGAGATGTGGCACTGAGGGGCATTGTGGGGATGGGTTGGACTAGGTAATCTTAGTGGTCTTTTCCAACTTTAACGATTCTTTGATTCTATACTTCAGAGGAAGGTGTTGCAGCAGCAATAGCCTTTCATGCAAGAAAAAGAGGAAGGGATGGCTAAGGTGCAACTGGAGATTGTCCAACTGTATCTGTTGGTATTTGTCTGTGAAACTCTAATATAGAAACGTGATCTTCCTGTAGATAAATCCAGAAAAATATTGGGCTGACTGACCAAGAGCATCCTTACCTGGGAATCTGAAGGAGGAGAAGATAAAACTGATCTGCATTTGCTAGCTTTGACTTCTCTTCTTTGAAGGCCTTCAGGTTTTCTATCTAATGAAAAATAAAGAATCAAGACTGCAGGACTTCACTGCACATTCAGCTCTGTGAATCAAGGGTGCAATTTTTCTCTCCTAACCTCATGTTTTTCAGGCAGCAGCTTCAGCAGCTGCTTTAGAACCTCAACGTCAAACTTGGTCCGGTCCCCATTCTGGACCATGGCAGCCACCTCTTCATTGGAGCTGCAGAGAGAAGCACAGGTAGCAGTCATCCAAATGTCCCACTTCCACAACCACATACTACTGAAGCATGTACTTGAACAAGCGTTCTGTGCTTTCCCTAGTGAGGGTCACAGAGATAGGAAAGGAGAGATACATCGCAGTGATTAACTCAGAATTGGGAACTGGAAGAACAGGATTCAAGTACTTGTTATGCACAAAATTTGCTTCTGGCCCTGGTCACATGACTTAAGACTAGAGATCAATCTTGCAACTCAGATACCTGTCTCTGTATACATGACTACCTTAAAAAAAAATGAATTCTTATCTTCCCTCTTGGTCCTACTTTGTGAGTTTGAAGAGTTTGACTTCCAGAGGCATCTCACAACCAAAGCCACCCTAAGAGTCTGTGCTACAACTCTATCAGTAACATGGAGTTGCAACACTTTATGAAAAAACGCAATTAAACACCCAAGCCCAGTATTTTTAAAGAGAGTATTTGTCAAACTGAGAAATAATCAGATTTTACAGCAACACAAACTATAAAAAGAACATTGGCGAAAATAGATTTCTTGAGGACCTTACAGACACTATGCACAACCTACTCAAAGTTTTGTCAACTGTCATGAAAATTGGCTGTATCTTACCATTTAAACTGCTTCAAAAATATGTTCAAATTGAGACTTTTCTTGGAGTCCAAAAATGTGATCTTCATTAAAGAAAAAGAAGATATCGCTTATTAGATGAGCTGTCTGCAGCAATCTTTATTCGAAAGAATGAGAGCAGCCCCCTCACCTCCTTCGGCTCTGCCTTCACTGGGGTGGCTGTTTTCTCCTTAGGGGTTGGTTGTGGAAAGCAAAACAGCTGCTCTATGCTTGTGTAATTGGGCTCTATGGTTTCCTCACTGCTGCTGCTCACTGAAGCCCACATCGAGTGACTTTCTGAAAAAAAGGCAAGGGATTAAGACTGGCTGCAGTGCTGAAAGCTCCTGGCCTTTTGGACAGTCTGAGTTGCTAGAAGGGAAATTCCTCAGAAGATGAATTAAATGAGAAGAGACATATTTTTGATTTTGTAATCAAGTCTCCTTGTGTTACGCTGGCAATAGGACTGCTTAAGTAAATCCCTAATGCACTTTCTTGAGCACTTTCTTAAACCTCTTTTTTCTTTAAAAAAACAAAAAACATCACCCAAACTTAGCTGCAGAAAGCTCTACTGAAATAATCCCCACAATTCAAAACGTGCCTTACTTAGACTTCAACTATGCCTTGCTTGTTTTGGGCAAAGCTGACCTTATTTGTCCTTGCTTCCTCTCATATTTCATGTTCCATTTCGGATCTGCTAGGAGAGGGAAATGTGACCCAAAAATCAAGAAACAAGTCAATACTTCTCATGTCTCACCAATTATTTCAATGTCCTTCCTGAACAGTGAGCTGATCCTGACCCATACTCTTATGTATGACTTTTACATACTCAGATTAGAGTCTGTTGAGAACTCAAGCTTAAGGCACATCAAGGTGGATCAGGGCAATCTTCCCATTCTTCACCCTTCTTTAATTACAAATGCTTTCATTTTTAAAAGATCTGTTCCAAGCTAATAATTTAGTTGCAGTGATTATTATATTCCATGCTGCTGCTCTTTATTTAAGCTCAGCATGTAATGGAAATTAGGAAAGTTCTGTACCTAAATGGAGTCAGCTAAACCTGACAAACTCAGAAATACCACTTTTTCCCCCCCTATAAAGTAGTTGTGACTTTATTCCAGAAGCACCCACCTCTCACTACATTGGAAGGCAGCTTCTGCCAGTTTAGCTTCTTCATTCTCAGTGTTGGTGTCTTCACTGCCTTGCGTGGAGGTCTGATGGAGCCGAGAGGGCAGCTGAACTGGGAGGCCACAACAGCTTCTATGTGATCTCCTGCCATGCCAGGCAGTGGTGGTGGAGGGGGTGGGATGCCCCCTATGCCAGGCAATGGGGGGGGAGGTGGGACGCCCCCCATGCCAGGCAATGGGGGTGGAGGTGGGACGCCCCCCATGCCAGGCAATGGGGGTGGAGGTGGGACGCCCCCCATGCCAGGCAATGGGGGTGGAGGTGGGACGCCCCCCATGCCAGGCAATGGGGGTGGAGGTGGGATGCCCCCCATGCCAGGCAGTGGGGGTGGAGGTGGGATGCCCCCCATGCCAGGCAGTGGGGGTGGAGGTGGGATGCCCCCCATGCCAGGCAGTGGGGGTGGAGGAGGAATGACTGCCATGCCAGGCAATGGGGGTGGAGGAGGAACGACTGCCATGCCAGGCAATGGGGGTGGAGGAGGAGGGATGCCAGGGAGTGGTGGGGCTGGAGGCAAATTCATGGAGGCTGTGGGGGTTGTGATTGCTGGGCTAGAGGGCAGGGGTGGAGGTAGTGGGGGTGGAGGTGGTGGGGGTGATGGGGCAGGAACAGCATTGGGTGGAGGGTTAGGGGTCTGCGATGACGTGAAGCAGGCTGAGAGTTGTGAGGATGAGGTCTTCTTTTCACAGGCTTGTGGCTCTGAAGGAGCTGCTGGTGCCTTGGAGGGGTTTGGTGATCCCACCAGGCTCTGAACTGCACTCGTGCATGGTTCTAGTTCAGTCTGGATGCCTCCATTTGCATTCCCAGAAAGACGTTTTTCAGCTCTTTTTTGCTTGTTTGGGTGTTTCTTGATAGATAACAGCCTCTCGATTACTTCTTCAACTGTGTTTCCTTGGACTGAAGAAATAGGTTGAGGTCAGAGAATAGGATGATGGCCAATGGATTGTTCATGCTATTCAGTTCTCACAGACCTGTAACTACCAAGCCCACTCCTGGAATCATTTTACCCAATGGTATTTTCAGCTTATAGTGAAATTCTTTTTCACAGTATTGGCTCATACACACTGATTTGAGCATGCCTGCCAGCAAGGCCAGCCAGCCCCAGTGGCAGGATGCCAATGAAAACAGATTCTCGTTGTCTGCCATGACCCAAAGCTCACTACAATGCCAGGGATTAGCCATCAAAGCAAGATGGTGAATCCCGAGCCCAATGCTAAACATGACCACTGGCACCCATATGGCTGGAGCTTCCCATGAAGACATGACCCTGCGCAGCAGGTATAGTTTTGTCTCTGCAACCTATCCAGGGAACAACTTTTGTGGGCAATGGGTTGGACGAGGGTCGCTCTTACTGTCATTGGCGAGCAAAAGGGCTCTGTTCACAACAGCATCCAAGGACTCCCACAGCAGGAGACTGGAGTGGTGAGATGGTTCCAAGTGGAGCAAGCTCTGAAGGATGGACAGCAGCTGAATGGAGATCGGGGAGCGGCTCACCTGGAAAACAAGGCAGCTTTCCATCACAACAAGTCTGTGCACCAGACTGGTTGCAAATAAGTCTGTTAACTTTGCCATTGCATGTCTTTTCAACCCACATGAGGGCCTACTTACCTTATTGAAGAGAGATGAAAAGACCTCATGGTGATCATTCATGTTTATCCCATCACATATCTTTAATAATTCCTCATCGTCTTCAATCTTGAACTCTTCAAATGTATCACACTGGATAAGCAGATCTTCCTCCTCTATGTCTCTAAAATATTACAGAACTCATTTTCACTGGAGAGCCCTTCACTGATTTTCAGATGATTATTTTTCTTCAAATGGCCTTTTATCTCTTTGCCTCTCAGCTGGTTCATACTGGAAGTGCCCAACTCTACCTTATTTATAGAGGATCAAATGCCATCAGTGTAATCTTTCTCAAACTGAATATAACTCTTTGTCAACACACATAAATGAATAGGACTATTCATGGAATAATCTGGCCCAGAGTATGCTTTGTATGGACTTCTCCTTGGAGCTGTAACAACAGACTGGCATTTTTACTGTTTTTGAAATTGGGCTGGTACCTTCTTTTTTTATAGTCAACACAATCATTACTTAAAAAATCAAAACAAAACAAAACAAAAAAAACCCCACTTATTTCTATGCTGTTCAAAATGTGATTAGAAAACTGAAAACATCCTAAAGCCAGGTCTTCTAGCACTCTTGAGAGACTCGATGCAGGAGAACTCTACTTGTGGTAGTTGTCAGTATTGTCAGACCTTCTCTTCCCTAACTACTACGAGCAGTTCCTGGTACATGGATAACTGCAACTTACACATTAAGTACTCTAGAATTACGGGTGCTCCTGATAGAACATCATTTTAAAATTATGGAACTCTGAAGTCAGATATGCATTAGAAAGGCGTCATACCTGAACGCTTCTAAAACAAACACCAGCAGTGAGGGGATTGAATACAACAACTGCTCAGTGAGCCCACAGCATCACTACAGGGTAAGTCTGAAGTGCAGCCTCAATAAGGGCATTGCTGATCTGTGCTCGAACTTTGCAAAAGCCTCTGTCAATGCCATCTGCAACAACATCTGTCCTCATGACACTGTGGTTGATGAAAACACCCTAACATTGGCCTGATGTCTCCAGTTCCATGTAAAGAGTGCATACCTGTGAGGTCCATTCCACCCATGTATACCTCACACAACTGAAGACTGCCAAGTATTAAACGTCCAGAGCTGTGTTACCGTGAATCTCATTTATATAAGAAAATTTAAACAGCGATCCTTACCTTAGCTTGTCTAAAATATCCAACAACTGAAGCCCTGGGAGAACAAAAAAATATATATATATTACATTACAACCTACTTGGCACTGATCTATTATGATCGTTACATAATGTTACTCTCATAAACATTTTTTGCAGAAATAAAAAGTGAAGCTTTGTCTGTCAGAGTGATGATCAGCTGAATCTGCAGGCAGGTTCATTCAAGAACTGAAGAGACAAGCAGCTCACATCTGCAGCTGAGTGAGCCACTGAGAACCTCCCTGGGGTTACAGAGGGACAATGGCATTTCTAGGGCACAAGTCTTCTCATTCCAAAGTAGATTTCTGAAGTCAGATGAACTGTGTGATCAAATGCCCCTTTTTCTCCACAGAAGGAAACAGAACCTAGGCTCACCAGCACAGATGTGCACATTATGTGAGGTGAATCCAAATCTCATCTCCTTTTATGATGAATTGAAATACAATGAAAAGTTGCTCGTTATAAAAGTGGGCTTGAGAACATCAAGGGGCGGTGGGATGCTAGAAGAGATCAAAGCTATGGGAAGGCAGCAAAGTTACATACATCTGGCTAAAGAAAGGTTGATGAAGAGAATAGAGAACAGACAGACACACTCAAAATAGGAGTCCAGCTGTAATATTTGCAGTTTTCGTCCCCAGCCCTCTTTATCACCTCACAGACAAATCTGAAGATAAAGCCATAAAACTGCCCTGTGCTTGGCCATTGACGTTTTTTTTCTGTAAAACTCAGGTGCCACAAATATCCTTACCTATGAACTCATTTCGGATCTGTGTTCTTGTTCGTAGGTCTTCTTTCCCGAGTATAATGGCATTGATAGCACTCAGCAGTGTCACCATGTATGGCACATTATCTGTGTTGGACAGCTCATTCATTATGACACTGAATCGATACTGCTGGTTCTTCACATTCTGTTAGTAACACAAGTGACATTTCTGTTTAGACAGTTCAGTAACATCTTTAGTGCAGGATCTCAACTAGGGTTACCATCTAAAAGCAGCACTCTTATCATAGAACAGTGTCTGGTCAGCAGGGGGCATCTGTGAAACTACTCCTGCAACCCCTTCTGTTAACTGATGTACCTTCCAGGTCTTGTGACCAGTGAAACCAATGGATGTGGCACCATCTACTTCAGTACTCTGGTAGAGCTTTTCCTAACAGAAAGAACCTTCTTATTGGTAGTCCTTTGCCCAGAGACAAATCATAGAGCATAGCCTCTGGGCTTCTGCTGACCAGGACCAAATTCCTACAAATTCCTTTGTAAATCCCTGGCTCTCTTACCAAAATGATGCAAAGTGACCTTCACTCCAAACCCTTTTCTCCTCTTGCAGCTCAAAACTTGCCTTGTAATGGTCCAGGGCATCCAAAGCCAAACCATGGCCATCTGATGAATAAATGCACAGCGCAGCCAGGAGTTCAAATACTTGCTTTTTCACCATAACATTTGTTGTGTCAAGTGCTGAAGGAGAACAAAACAAAACAAAACAAAGATTTTTAAGAGCACAAAGTTCTGAATCTCAGTGTCTTCTGCTACAAGGCTTATGGCTAGTGGCAGAAGAAAACCTGAAAAACAGCAGCCAATACATGGAGGACAGGAAGAAAAACATCCTCATTTATAGATGTCCCATTCCAATAGCAGTGCTACCTCAGTTACCCCACTGGCTTTTTGGTGTTCCATATAGCTGTTTACCTCTTCCAAGTACCAGTGGAAATGCTGTAAAAGCAGCCAAGATCTGAGCACTTGCAATTACGCATTTTTATTTCCAATTTTCACACATGAATGTTTTCTAGAACAGCAGATGAACCATTTTCCACAATTAATGAATCTTATTTTTAGTGCAGAATCACTCAACGTGCATATCAAACAGGCCAATTGTTCTCTCCAGTCCTCATACATTCCCTTTTCTTCCATTACTCTCTCTCTATGAGCCCTTCGAGGTGGAAGGGAGTGGATTAGGCTATCTTATTTTTTGTTTATTGGTGTACAAAGAAGCCAGACTGCTGAGAAGCCCAGGATATCCTGTTGTCATTCAAAGTACAATAATGCCACACTGCTTAAAAAAATACAGCATAGAAGAAAAGGAAGAGGACCTGAAACTACAGAGAGGAACAAACCATCTTTCAGATTAAATGCATTTTAAAGAGCTATTAATTAAGGTATGCAGGTGCAGCTGTGATCTCAGCTCTGCAGAGCAACAGGCAAGTCATCCTCCCACCCCCAGTGTCAAGAAGAACTACACTATCAAACTCTAGGAAACACCCCAAGAAGTTTTCTACAAAATGAATGGCAGGAAATGTTGAATGGTGTTATATGCCATTTCCTAGAAGGAAAAGACTGGTCAACATGGAAAATAGATTATCTTATCACAAAACAGTTTGAGTTCAAAGGTACCCTTAAAGGCCATCTATTCCAGCCTCCCTGCAATGAACAGAGACACCTACAGATCAGTCAGATACTCAGAGCTCCGTCCAACCTGACCCTGAGTGTCTCCAGGGATAGGGCATCCACCACCTCTATGCACAACCTCGAGTCTAAAGAACCTCTTGAGTCTAAACAATTCCACTCTCCCTCCCCTGTAGAGGCTACAAGTCTCCAAGCTCTCCTTCGGCTCTTGGGCCTCACAGAGACTAATAGCAAGTATCTGCTGAGAAGCTGGGTTCTGGACTTCTCATGTCTGTGCACTGCTTATTCCAAGCTTCTCATGAACTATGAAGACACCTGTGTGAAAATGAGCCCATCAAAATGGTATTAAGAGACAAAAGCAATGTCATTTCAGAACAGACTTATTTTTAAGAGAAATTAATTTCACTGATTTGCAATTAAGTTGCAATCAACAGCTTCCAAGAAGCCTGGTGCAAGGTGGGAGGATAAGCAACAGAAAAAAAACACCCTCTGTGAGGCAGGAAGATGTCTCCTTACCTTGGAAGAGTTTTCTGACATAGCCCTCATTGCTCACAATGTATTCAATGCCTCTGTGGGAGTTCATGACTGCTCTCACACAGTTAATGCAAGTGAGCTGTAGCAAGGCATCGGAAATCCTGGCCACCCCTCTGCCAGACAGCCTGTCCAGAGCCTCCAGGAGGAGGTCCAGTCCACACAGCTCCAGGAACTGGACCATCCAGGCATCGTCACTGTTCTCCAGACGTTTCTTCAGCCCAGAGTAGTTCACCACTGATGGCATCTGCAGGAGGCGGATGCACAGCTCCGGCTCTGCGTTTTCCAGGTTGGCCTCCGACTGGTCAGTATCCTGGGGCCCAAGTTTCTCCTTCAGGGCAGCCCATTTCTTGTGGGCACCTTCCTTTTTGATGGACATCATGAACTTCTTGTCCTGAAAGATAAAGAAAAGACAATGTGAGAAGTCCATTTAGACTGAGTACCAACTCCACAGCAGCAATGTTTTTTCTCCCAGGGTCAGGATTTAAAGTACAACCGCAGAAGGTTCCTGCTCCTGAGCCAGCTCTCCAGCATGCCAGGCACACACTGGCATCAGTCCTCTGTTGAAGAAATCAAACACATCCCCTCCTTAATGACACACATTACATTCAGGCCCTGAAAACTCTGTAAAGAAACTCTTAGCACATCTAAGTCAGTAAATACAGCTTTAAAAGTAGCCAATTTCCACCAGTCAATAGCAACTACCTATTTTTGTGCAGTGAAAGGACAATGTTGGAAGCAGCATTATCAGCTCTGAACTCCTTATGTCCATTAAACCACTTTGAAATCACACTGCAGTGGAAGTGCTGTGCAGTTTCTAAGTATTTGTAGTGGGATATAGAAGTCATTTGAGCATATCCTGTTCATATAAGCATCCAATTGCACTGTCATTTCTCTTTTGCTTTTGTTTCTTTCAAATGATGCAGAGGTTAATTTTATAACACTTACTTAATGTCTTCCCATCTGCTGTAACAGCAAATACGTCTGCTAAATGTGGTGCTTGTGTGTGCTAATGTGAGACCCCAACAAGTTACAAGCAGAGGGACTGCAGGGAAAGGCTATTAAAACAGCAGTACAGCTTTTTGGAGATGAAGCACATTCTTTCAAGGTCCATCTCCTACGGTCTGTCTCAGTAATAAGGAGGGCAAGGAGTTGACTCATCACAGAGAATAATCAAAGCCAAGTCAAATTAACCCTTTACGCTAGATTTAATGTTTGAACCAGGATCCTCATTTTTCAGATCCTCATTTTTCAAAACTAAATGCCATAATTTTAAAAGTGAATCACTCTCAGAGGGTACAGTTCTTCCACAGAAGGAGGACAAACCTGGGGCTGGCCCGTGTGTCCCAAAGCCTGTTATTATTGCGTCCTCCTTCCTTGCTATGCCACCAGCACCTTGGCTTCCCTGGGTTGGTGAGCCCACAGAGAGACCAAAATAACCTAGGTCCCCAAAACCCAGCGCCTGGTAGACTGAAGGATTCCAGGAGAATCTTGCCCTACATTACCAAATCCAGCACAAGGGCTTCTAGCTCTGCAGCCAAAATGTTTGCTTACACAACTGCAATAGGCTTGAGAGCATGATGTTATGGACTTAAATGTGGCTTCTGGATGGACACAAAGTCCATCCTATCTATGGGATATCTGAGATATCTAAAACAGTTCCCTCAAGGCAAAGTGTTGGGAAGTACTTCTTGGCAGGACACCTCAAAACACAGCTCACAGCATTTAAGGCTGTATTGTGGTAGGTTCAGAGGCCTTTAGAGTTGGCTGGATATGGTCACAGAAAATCCTAACACACTTTTTGAGCTCCATCGAAACATTTTTGTAGAGGGAAAAGTTCTTGGCCAAGCACCCCGCTGGTAATGGCCATGACTGGAAAATGTGAGGTTGTGAATATACCATCTGAGAACATACTGTACAGCTGAAAAGTAATAAAAAGGGCCAGTAAAGAAAACAAAACAAAACAAAAAAATAACAACTCTCCTGCCAAAGTATAGGCTTGAGTTTCTAAGATTTGTCATCAGAGTCTGCAGACCAGAGCCTACTGACTCCTCATTCTTGGCAAAAGTCTCACTGGATTTAGTCACCTCCAGCTCCTCCTCTACTCCAGCTTAGGAATTCGGGCCAGTCACAAAGAACAGAAATCCTCTCAGTCCAGAGGGAGGGAGGCAAAGCCTCCTACCCCTAGGGGTACTCGGTTGGTCAGGACTGGATTCACTGCCCAAGAATACACCTGCACAAGCTATGGCACAGCTTATTTTGCCCAGACCCTCCTTTGGTGGGCTCCCCCATAGTCAAGGTCCCTTGCCTTCCCTTTGACTCAGGTAAGTGGGACTCCTGGAATATTTATTCCCGTACAAACAATCAGCACAAAACCATGTGCTGGCATCATGGGTCACATCTGTGCTCTCAACCCCATCACCACCCCAATGCCCTGAGTGGGACAAATCCCTCCTCTTGGCTCAGCTGGAGCCCAAGCTCTTTGCTCTCTGCAGAGTGAAAGTGCAGTGACACCAAGCATAGAATCTGGCTGCACATCTGCTGACTGTGAGTCTCTTCTCTCTTTCGGTGTCTTCTTTTTATACTCAGTAAATCACCTTTTTATTTGCATACGACTAAACCTTTCCTATCAAACCAGATAACATAGCAGACTGTTCTTTTTCTCCCAGTTGGACAAATACATCTTTATATATAGTATCAGTTGCAGGAAGTCAGAGAGATTATAATAGGATTATTGACCTTAAGCTTTGCTGATTTCCTAAAATTAAGCTAACCCAGTGCAATAGGAGACAGGAAATACCAACAGCACATCCTGTTTGCCAGCAGAATTGTTCTAAATCATCCTTTCCTCCCCAGCTGCTCCACACAGATGTGAGGAGATGAGAAGCAAACCCAAACAGGTAAATCTCGGACCAGTAAAGGCTTGAGCTGTTATGCACTGAGCTGAACAAATTTGATTGATTAAATATTTTCTCCCACAGAGAATGTATTCCTTTTTTTTCGTGGGAAAGAAATAGAGACTGCTAATGTATGTAACTGTAAAAATGAAATTAATTAAATAGGAGCTGTGCTATATAAATGGGAAGAAAATAAATATGGAGACTGCAGCACAATTCTGCAGATGGTGTGATAAATCTGTTTACAAACATGGCTATGAGTGATATATTACGAATGCAGCGTCTTTCCCCTGTTTTGCACAGCACTGTGAAGCCGCACAGCTCCATCCTCAGAGGGCTGCTGGCTTCACCTTTCAACTCTGACTACAGGAGTGTACCAGCAGGTAAATGATGGCCGTGGAGTGAGACAGAGAGGAGATTAAAATGAATTGCAGAGCAATGGTGGGATTGATGTCCCCAACCTCAGGCTAGCAGCACAGTGCCTTCCCCAGCTGCTCCCTCAGACATGTCCTGATGCCATCCCTGCTCCTTGCACTGGGACACCTACAGCTCACACTGGAATAAATGTAGACCCTGCTGATCTTCCTTCTCATCTTCCGAGCTCAGTTAGACCTGGCAGGGAACGACACCTGTAGAAGTCTGAAAGCAAAAGTACTCCTGAGCAGGCAAATTTGAAGAGAGTCATCCTAAATGCTCATCCCTCTTGCTACTGGCAGCAAAAATACTGAGGTTCATGGTGCAAACTGTCTGGATCATTGGGTTTGCAAAGCCATGATGCTCTTTGCATCTGTTCAGCCTAGTCATTGAAACTCTTCTTTCCTTCTGAATCAGATGCTTCTCTGCAGCTCTGTGTGCCCCTCTCTCCTGCAAGTAAAAGCCAGCTCCTAGGGAGATGACATCTGTAAGGGATAAATCAAGGCATGTCGATGCTTTCTCCACCCTGGGATGCTGGAGAGAGCAGAACTGCACAGCACAGCTTTCAGCCTCGATTATTACATGCCTCCAGGATGCCATGGATCACAGCAAGGACCTGGGAGGACAGGAAAAGGACGATTTTTCAGGACAGCTTGATAGAACTGGGTGAGAAGGAAAGTGAGAAAAGCTGCAGATTCAGAATCACGCAGATTTTTCTGGAGCAGACCCAATGCCCACACTGCCAGACAAAGGGATGCTACTGGGATGACAATGCCCTTTGAGGAGGGCGGACTTCATGCACTGCCTTCGTTAAATCACAGCCCTTTACTTCCCTCAATGAGGCTGTTGCACACCCCTGGCCCTAAGAAAAGCTCTTTTGGGGCTGTTCAGCCCCTTCCTCCATTCTGTACCTGCTCCTGGTGCTAGAGAGGCTGCAGTGCTTGGCTGACTAATAATGACAGGTTTTGCTTCTGAGTAGCTCCAGTTTTCACTCCACTGCTGGGAATACGCAGGGCCTCTGTATTTTGCAACATGTCAGTCTACTCAGTCACTATAAAGAAACAACATCCCGGCTCTATGCTTTCCAAAAACACTTCAGAAAGCCTGATGGTTTTTTTCCTCCTCCTGTTTTCATGTGCACTATTGTGTTTTCCTGTGCAGTGTCTGAGCAGCTTGGCACACAGCAACTAATGAAATCATACTCCCACCTGCTAAAAGAAGGGGGCAACTCTATTTTAGACACAATTTGAACCCTGGTGTGGGCCCACTGCTGTCAGTAGGAATGAGGGGAGCTCACATTAAGCATCTAGAGGGAAACTGAGTCATGCCAGCCACAGGCAAGGTCTACGCAACAGAGGTGGTGGATATCCCATTCTTGGAGACATGGTCAGGCTGCATGGGGCTCTGAGCACTTGATGGAGATAGACGTTCCCTGTTGATTGCAGGGGAGTTGGACTAGATGGCCTTTAAGGGTACCTTCCAACTCAAATGACACTATGATTTTTTCTCCTTGACAGATATAAGCTACAGTATCACATAATACCTTGCAAAAACAAGTGGTTACTGTGTCCACTCTGAATGGATTGGCAATGGTGGGGTCAAGTCAGGATTAACTTCACTAGTAAAAAATAATCACCTATGCCTGCTTCCTCTCCAGCAAACAAACAAGTAAATAAATCATTATGCTGCTGCAGGAACCACACACAAATCACAATCAAGTGAGATGTTCAAGGATGTTAGTGATAGGATCTTCAGAGCCACTGAATGTCTTATTTATACTTAAAGCTTGCTCTAGCTTAGATTTAAATGGATTTAGAAAGAGTTACAACAGTAACTGTCTAAAGATGCTTGGTAACCTATTTCCCTTATCCTAGCAAGCCGGGTATGAAAGAAATCAGAGCAACAGTCAGAAATGACTGCTGCTACTGAGGAAACACATCCAGAATCAACACCTGATGCTCCCCTGTCAGCCAAACCAATTTTGAAAGCTTTCCCTGGCAGATGAGAGCCCCTGCAGCATCCTCACCTGGTACCTCAGGTTTTGGGTCAGTGATGCCACATGGCAGCCAGCACCCACCCCACACACAAAGGGGATGCTCTCCCACCTGCACTGAACACAACCCACAACGCGATGCTGAACCACATTACCAGGGCTTCCTCATGGCATCCCAGCTCTTCTCCAGGGCCCAAGGAAACCCTGTTGAGCCCTATGGCATGTCTGGGGCCAGTACAGCTTCTGTCCCAGCAGCATCAGCACCATTTGGCATTTTGGGATGCAATTTATGAGGATCATTTGGAGGCCACATGAGAGGCAGAAACTGTTACCCAGCAACATGCAAAATGCAGTAGTAACTTTCTAAGATTCTCACGGTTCTCTCGCAGTGGGAAGCTGTCAAACAAACAGATACTACAAGAGCCAAAAACCTTCTGCAATTGCTTTTTTTCTTCTTTTAAACACCTCCACAGGAAGCCAAGAAGACAGAAAAATGAATTCCTACCTTGGAGCTCAAGCCAAATTATTCTCCGGTTTCTCTCACCCAAAACAATCCTTTCCAAACAGCCCTGCAAGCCCTCACTTTCCAATCCAGCTTGTGTTCTCTGCCAAGCAGCCCTCAATCATTAAGGTCTAAATCCCCAAACCAGCGACTGTCTGCAAATCACATGTTACCAAAAAGTTCAACAGGATGTCGGCGTTTAATAATATGCAAATACCAGCCTGACAAATGGGGCGAGCAAATAATTTTCCTATAGCCTCCAGGAAAGGCATTTGCATGCAGTTTGTCACCCTATTCATTCATTCTGTGCTAGTGATGGGAAGAGGAAGAAAGATGGCCAAGGTGGGACGGATGGAGAGCCATCTTTGCCCCCACTCTTGTTGGCTGCAAGGCTTTGTGGCACTGGGTTCTACAGCACTGCAAAGTTAGCAAGGTGTTGGAGGTGCTGTCAGGGCCAGGACTGCACAGTTCAGGGGTGATATCTCCACTGGAGCTGCCCACCCAGCAGACAGCATTCCATGTTAGGGACGTGGCTTTAGGAATGCTGCCTGTTCTGTGCACTCGTACATCCCTGCGCCTCAGCTTGGCCTAAGAAGGCTCTGAAGATTTTAATAACTCATTTTAATAGAAGACCTTTTCTGTTGTGTTTCTGGTTAGGTTTTCACAGAGCTGTGAAATGGCTGCATTCACCCTCTTGGGAGGCACTTGCTGAGAGCTGGTTTGTTATTGAGTTGTGAATATTTCAGCATGGCCCATGTCGGCAGCGGCCTGCTGCCTGGCTTGTGGCAGCCATTTCACTTCTGATGCTGTTTTTAATTCCTCCACAGGGTCTCCAACCAGAATAAATCACCCACAAGATGAAGTTCCCTGCCCTGTTGGAGAAACTCAGTGTTTGTGTCCAGGAGCACTGCTGCACCAGTTCTGGCTGTATCGGAAATGAATCACAGAGTCGCTTTGGTTGGAACCTCAAAGTTCACCTCGTTACAACCCCTTGCTGTAGGCAGGCTGTCAACCACTAAGTCAGACACCAGATCAGGCTGCCCAGGGCCCCATCCAACCTAGCCCTAGGCTCAAATGCAGCTTGCTTTAAGGGAAGCCTTTGCCCTCTGTTTTCTAACTAAGGCAGTTTCACCGTAACAATTCAATGCTGAGGAAATGACTTAGCACAGTTCTCCGTCCTGCTGTAGGAAGCATTACAGTCCAAGATAAACATTCCTCTGCGATGGATTTTACATCAGCACATGAGTTTCACTTCACTGTGCAGTCCTGGGGCACAGCTCCCAGCCCCCTGATCAGTCAGTGCCCTGGCTCTCAGGATGGGGTGAATGCACAGCGTGGCTGCACAGAAGAATCCAAGAGACAAAAATCCAGCAGGAAAGGCTTGCTGGTGTTACAAAATCCTGGTCTGGCAGTCGAGGGAAGGAATTTAAAGGGCTATAGCTGCCATCAGGTTTTGTCTGAACTCTGGATGTGCAAGATATGCCAGAAATGTTTGTTCTCCAAAAGGCTGCACTGACTCCCACATAAAAAGAAATTAACAATAATAATTAAAAAAAAAAAAAAGAGCAGAAGTAGTGAAATGAAGCTAAAAAGCAAAAAAAGGAGGCCCCCAGCACAGGAACAGATCTGGCAGTGGGGAACAGCTCTCTGTGACCACTTGTTAGGTGCCACAGCAAAGGCAGGTGAATGGGCACACGCTTGTGGGGTCCCTGGAGGAAAGTGAAAGTACCAAGAAGGAAGGCAGATAATTTTATATAGCATCTGTCCTTCGTGTGGTGACCTTGTGGCATGGGGCAGGCAGGTCCAGAGGAGCCACGGAGGCAGATGTTGGGAAGGACATCTCAGCACCCTCACAGGGAGCTGCTCACTGTTCCACTGGCTGAATTCTCGCCCCAGAGACAGAACAGATTTTACCTCCCACCCTCCAGTCACCGACTTGTCTGCCTTTCTGCTAAATAGGTTCACATCAAGTTGATGGTAAAGAAAAACAAACAAGCAAACAAGAAAAGGGTCTTTTGAAGTATCTATCTGATGGATAGTTTGGATAATGAAAATTAAGGACCATGCTGCTGTCAGCACAGGAATACTTCCTGGAACATAGTATCTGATAGGGTAGATCTATTTTAAATGTCATAAATATTTGGTCCACTGTTCTTCTAGGAAGTTCCTATAACAAAACACATCCTGTTTTGGGGAGGGTGCTTTCAGCTGGAGAAACTCCATGCTTTAACTGACCAGGAGATGACCAGGTTTTCTGCAAAAAAAAAAAAAAAATCAGCAGTTTTACCCAGAGCAATCAGCACAGACCCAATGCATGGGTCTCTAAAGAATGCATGCTCACGCTGGCTACATATTCAGCTTCTTTTTCTTGTGTGCATGCATTGTAGTGCATGGAAGAGTTCTGCAGAAGGTGGCATTCACTGCTGAGCCAAATAGCAGCTTGGACCCACGTCAAGGTCTGAGGACATCCACTGAAATAAGCTATAGGGACACAAGAAGAGACCCTGAGGTGGCTGCGTTTTCTAACTGCTCCCCAAACAGGCTGCAAACGAGACTCCTTCCTATGGAGACTGGCTTTTCCATTTGAACAGCTGATGATCCACGTGGCTGGCACCGCAGTGAGGCATCGGTCAGAGAGCAAACATCCTGAGTGCTTTTGTTTCAATAAGGCTGATCGTAGCCAGGATTCCTAATAGCACAGTGAGGCACACACCACACACATTAAAGAAATTGGCCCCAGATAACTGCCTGGGAGCTGTATGGCTGTGGACGTTACTAAGAGCAACCAGAGAACATGCCCTGGTGCTAATTCTTAAACTTAAGCATTTGAGGCATTTGAAACAAACTCGTGAATAGAGCAGGAGACTGGCTTAGCATTATTTCAAAACTAATCACTCCAAACATCCCTTCAGACTACTTTCTTCACTGCTGGGTGAAAAAGTTTGACGTCTCTTTTATAAGCAGTAATCCCAGCACACTGAGTGGCTTAGCCCCTTATTGCTACAGCAGTGTTTTAAGAGTAAACTAAAGCTATCCCTCCTAACAGTCTTTATTCCAGTTCTAAGCCACATTCCTGTAATTAATGTGAAGGGATTTTAACATGCTCCACCCACCTGGAGGTTTATGATGAGATATTCTCATCTTGGGGACAAAATGGTCCCATGATATATTTTAACATAATTATGTAACATAAATGTAGGGTATCCTACATTAACACTTTGTTCAATGATCCTTCCAAGCTGGGATATCATCTCTTCTATTGTTTCTTATGAAATCATTGAAAGCACTTCAGAAACAAGGTTTCTTTGAAAAGAAATCAAAGAATTACACAATCAGAAAGGTTAGAAAAGGTCACTAAAATCACTGTGTCCAAACCCAACTCTTCCTCACCTACCCATTGACCACATCCCTCAGTGCCACATCTCCACGGTTCTTGAACACCGCCAGGAACAGTAACTCTGAGCATCGTGCACTAGCACCTCACCACTCTTTCTGATAGATCAATATACAAACAATGTTAGGGAATTGCAGGCTTGTAAAACAATTCAGTCTTGCCATAGTTTTGGTTTGTTTTTGCCCTACCTTCCTCTGAGCTAAATAGAGGCCATGTTTAGGGCTTGGGAATAGCTGTGTGAGTTCAGTGAACTCCCAGTAATGGAAATAACAAAACCCAGAATTTATCCACAGGCTTAAAAACGAACAAACAAACAAACAAACAAAAAAAACAACTCACAACTCAGGAACCTGAAAAACACAAAATAACTCATGAATATTGGACAGCTTGTTCTGAAATTTGGAGCTACATCAGTACATGGAGCCAAGCAGGCCCCGTGGAGCAGTGGAGGAAGCGAGGGTGCAGCTCGGCCAGGTTTCGGCTGCTGGGGAGCAGAGTGCCACATCACTGTGATGTAAAGCAGAAGGGAAACAAGTCATTAACGTCCATCAGTGAATAAAAAAACATTTGCTCCCAGGCTCACCTCCTGGGATGTTCACCCTGGAGAAGACAGAGAGGGGATCGTGTAAATGCTCATAAATACCTTAAGAGCAGGGACTTGTGTTTCTATCTGGGGCTTTCATCAGGACCTAACCCCAATGCCTCACTCACCGCTTTCAGAGCATGCAGTGCAATGGCTGAGCGGAAACACAGGACGATGAGAAGCAGATAGCTTTGAGATGGTAGAAACCAGCACAACAGAAGCAGTGCAGAGACAGCTGCCTTATTAAAAATAATGTGATTTAACTGCCAGAGCAGAGCGTAACAAAGTTATTCCTTAGCTTTGTCAATACAAACAAACCCACAGACCAAACTGAAAATAAATAGGTAAATAGAAATGATGCCATCCTCTTCTGCTGCCTCGGGCAGGGGGAAAGGGGCTGATGCTGCATCCATGCCTATGTCCATGCTGTTCCCAGGCCTGGGCAGGAGCACACCCCATGGCTCCAGCTTGGCCTGACCCACGCCAGGGTAAAACTATAAACATTTTCCATTTAAACGAGAACTAAATTAAGGTTTTATAGCTTCAGGTTACCTCCTTTCCCACACTTTCCTGGAGCTATCCCAGTACAGCTCAAGTTCCCCAGCTCTCCTCGCTCGTTAAAACATGACTCAGCTCTCCCAGCTGGAAGCTCAGAGACCCACGCAGCCCCAAGCTGGCCATCAGCACCATTCTGTCTTTACTTCCGCATTCACCATCAGCTTCAGGGCAACAGACGCTTTGGATGAGGGAGAAGTGCATGCCGTGCTTCAAAAAAGTCACTCCAAGCAGCTACATAACCTGTCAGCTGCCGTTTCTCTTGCAACCCTTTTGGGAAAGTCCTCCTAGCACAAAGGATCGACCAAGGGCACCTGCACGACACGCTTCAATGGAGCAGCACTGCAAAGAGCAAACGGTTTCTCTGCTTTTAAGCATTTTCCCAAATGAATACCACACAACACTCAGATGAGTCAAAATAATGGTCGTGGTAAGAATAAATGGGAAGTCAATGCTAAATAGCACCACCTGGTGACACCCACCATACCCATACCAAGATGATTGTGTCACCCTACCAAGAATTGGCAGCTCTTCACCTGCTTTTCAGTTTTTATTGGCCACAGTGCTGGAACTAGGTCCACTCTGAAGTGAGCTGCTGCTTTCTGGCTTTAAAACACCCTGGAGTCCTCTGAGTGACTCAATCCTGGAACTCAAGTGTCACGCACCAAGTCCCAGTCCTGCTGGCTTTGCCCTCTCCCCTTTATCAGCTCAGCAGGTTTCCCAGAGTAATACACCACAAAATGCTACAGAGTTTTCTGCAAACACATCGCTTGCTTAAGATTCTCATTGATTTGTGGTTTCATTGTTTCCAGCACTGTGAAATGTCAGGGCAGATATCAAACTACCAGAAATAGCTGAACACCGTTGGTTACATCAAATAGAAAAATCACTGCGCTGTTAAACAAAGACCCTCTCTCAAAGCTCTCTGCAGATCAGAAGGGACACGTTAACAAAACAGCAGCAAACCTGCCACACTGTACAATCACTTCTAACTGCAGCCACTCCTGCACGCCACAGGCGATGACTCAGTAGCTCATGAATTCCACACACCCTATTTGTTTCTACATTCAGTTCCACAAAATCGGCTCCTTGTCTGCCGCCAATGACATCTGGTAGCAATGACAAGGCTTGTCTGTTGCTCACTGGTTATGTTTTCCCTAGGAACAGAGAACCAGGCAATACGCAGCCTTGACTTGGAACCTTCTTTGCACAAACGCAGTGACCTCTTTTTGCAAAGCCTTTCCATGTTGCTCTTTGTTCCCTTCCTTCCATCACGCCTCCACAGCTGGAGTGGGAATGCTTTGACAAGATCCACACCTAAGCTCACAACAGCCCTACCAGCAAGGTATCACCTGCTGGAAGAAGGACAAAGCCAAGGCTGACAACCTGACCTCATTTTCTCCCTTCTCCCAGTTTGGTCTTAGGATCTTGATTATGAGCACAGGACCCAAAAACTCTCATTGCAGTGAAATAGGGAACTGCTCGCTTGCTCTGTTGCATGTGCAATGTTGAGAAACACTACAACAATCCTGAGTTTGGCAGATAATAGAGAAGGATTGGAATGGATTACATTTTCTAATGTAGGCACGCTCGCTCTGAGGCACTGAGCATTTTGGGGAGCCTTCCTCCTACACAAGGGGCACTGGGCAGCAAGTCTGCACTGAGTTGCTGCACAAAATTTACCCCATTTTCACCTAGATAGATAAGACAGTGTACACAATGTTACAGTGTTAGCAAATGGAATGCAGATATCTCTTTATGATGGGCTTGTTTGCATCTGCCCACTGTGGCATTTTGCACTGAGTAGAGCTGGATTTGCTCAGCGCCGTTGGGCAATCCTTTGAGTTCACTGTGTTGATTCAGTGGGTGCTACTTCCACTGAATCATCATTGATAGACCTTATTGCAAACAGTAAGAGCAAGGATTTAACCAGGAGCTCAATCTGAGCTCAGATACAAGCCCTTGAGGATGTCTGAAGTTCCATGCTCCAGCTCTACGAGATGGTTTAGTGGACATGGTGGTGACGGGCTGATGGTTGGGCTAGATGATTTTAGAGGTCTTTTCCAACCTTAGTGATTCTGTGAATGCTGTTTGCTGCCTAACCTAGTGCATTGCATTGCTACCCGCTCCCCTCTCACGTCTGGTTACTGGGCAATGATTAAAAATCCCTCATCAGCAGAATAACTGTTGCAGAAAAAACATATAATTGGAGATATGAAAGTAAATGGTGGGGAAAGAAGGACAATATGAAACTTAGCTCGCTCCGATAACAACAATTTTCAACTCAGTCGCTTTGAGAGATCTATCAAGTGTAGCTGGCACACAAGAAAGGGGTAGAGTTTGGTTTCCAACACCTCTGAAGCACAGCCACCTGCTGCACAGCTTGCAGTGAAGCTGGGAGCCAAGCCATTGGCAAGCAATTGCAATAAGTAAGAGTACCTATCGACAGGGAGCGGACAGCCACTCACATGGAAGGAAGCAGTGCTGGGGTCCGCACTGAAAGCGGGGGAGACTTTGTCTTACCCAACATCTCCCTTTGCAGCATGGGAAGAAGCAGGAAAGTAGGAAAGAGCTGGGAGAGAGCAGCTGTGTGGAGCATGGGGAGGAGCTGCAAAAGTTGGATTGATAGAGGGGGTTTGGGTAAAAGAGCTCAGTGCAGAACACACAGGTCAGGGGGACACCTCAGGATGGCAATCTCAGCTTCCCACTCCCATCACAATACTGAAAGACCCCAAGGAGAAGGTGGTTTCATTGCAATGCCTACTGGGGAGGGATCTGTCATGGCATGAGTGGTACCCAATACACCCCGCAGTCACTCACTTTAGGAGACAGACACAGCATGGAGCTGCTGGGGACCTGCAGCAGCTGGAGACATTTTTATGGGAGCAGACAGCAAGTCCCTGCTTGTTTGCTACTGCACAACACAAAGCAAGAAACTATTTCTATACTGATAAGAAAAGAG
The DNA here is from genome assembly GCA_036925125.1 of Oreortyx pictus. Taxonomy (NCBI): domain Eukaryota; kingdom Metazoa; phylum Chordata; class Aves; order Galliformes; family Odontophoridae; genus Oreortyx; species Oreortyx pictus. The sequence continues at coordinate 50,903,338 of JAUPFR010000006.1, read as the reverse complement.
CACAATAAAGAGAACTGAATAATTATAGGGCCAATATAAAGTGAGAGAAAGAAGTATAGTGGAAGAAATGTTATATTATCTGTTCAGCAAAGTTCTGAAACGAACCCTTCCCGGGAGAGCGGGGAGAAACAAATCACAGCAGTATGCAATAAGGTGTAATATCATTCAGTGCTCAATCTGCTGACCTGCCAGGTCCCTTCCTGTCCCACATTCAGACGATCTTTTACACAATGGCTCTTGTACAGTGCTTGCATTTTTTGAAGCAAAATTCTTGGACAGCAGCCTGGAGTGGGATTATTCACTTACAACAGCACCGAAAGGCATTAGCCAGGCTCCCAGCTGCCTGCAGCTCCCTGACGCCACCTCAACTTTGGCAGCTGCGTAGTGGAAAACCAAAACTGATGTGGATGGAAGAGAAAATGGGATCAGTAAGCAGAGAGCTCAGACTGTGAGCAAGCTCCGTAGTATGGCCGTGACCTTACTGCGACTCGGCCGACTTCAACTTTTCTTTATAACCGACTTCAGTTAGAAGTTCCCCCACAGACAGCCGGGCGAGTAACACAGCCTGCATTGCTCAAAGCGATTCCCCACACTAGGCAGGCTGACGCACAGCTCGCAGCTCTGTGAGCACGGTTTTGGGGTACTTCTCGCAGACTGGAGCACCCCAGCAGGCCTCCCCCACCCCCAGCCTCTGGCATTCAGCTCCCGGTGCTGATGTTGCAAGAAACCACTTCATCAGCGCAGAGCTATTGAGCAAAAGGGAGGACGTGGAACGATGGAAGTATGTAGAGCCGCGCAGGACTTGGCAAACCTTGCCCAAAATCTCAAGAATGCTTCAAAATAAAAGCCAAGACCCGGTGCAGACAGACGCTGTCCGCATCCCCGGCGGACCGCAGCTCGCACCTGCAGCAATCCGGACCAACCCATCGCAGCCCCGTGCCTCCACATCCCCGCTCCATCACCGGCGGTGCACGGCACGGAGCACCCGCACCCCGCTCCGCATCCCACCCCCCCGCAGCACCGTCGCACCTGCAGCTCCCCCAGGGCTGAGCACGGAGGGTTTTCCCCTCAAACCGCCTCGCTCACAGCCGCCTGTGGCTCCGGGAGAGGGCTGCATCCCACAGAAGGGAAATTTCAGCTCAACTCCTCCCACTGGATCCTACCGAGCATCTCCCCCAACCCCTCCCCCGGCCCCGATGTCCTTACCGCGGTGGTCTCTTGCGGGTGCTCCTGCAACGAGCACCCAACCTCCGCCAGAACCCGCACCCACCGGGCTGTGCCGATCCGCCCGCCCGCGGCGGCCGCGCCCGGTTTAGGGGCGGGTCAGGGGCGGTGCGATAGGGAGGGTCCGGCTCCGGTCCTGGGGGGGGAAGTTTGTGGTGGCTGAGCCCCTCCGCCCTGGGCTTGATCGCGGCCGGAGCTGGAGCGCTAGTGGGGTGCTTCGGGCAGGGAGCGTGTGCGCGAGTGTGTGGTGCTGGGCTGCTTCCTAGGTGCGGCTGCAGAAAGAGGAGAGGGGAGCTTTTGGTTTCAGAATCGTGGAATCATAGAATGGTTTAGGCTGGAAGGGATCTTAAAGCTCACCCAGCTCCATCCCCTGGGGTGGGCTGGCTGCCCAAACCAGCTCAGGCTGCCCAGGGCTCATGTAGCCTGGCCTTGGGTACCTCCAGGGATGGGGCACCACAGCTCTCTGGGCAGCAGTGCCAGGGTCTCACCACCCTTATTGTAAAAAAACATTTTCTCTATATTCAGTCTAAATCTCTTTAGTTTGAAGCCATTTCTACTTGTCTCATCACAAAAGACCCTGCTAAAGAGTCTGCAGCCTTCTTTCTTACAGCCCCCTCCCCCCCACACCCTCCCCCCCTTTAGATACTGAAAGGCTGCTATTGGGTCACCCCGGAACCCTCTGTTTTCTGGGCTGAGCAGCCCCAGCTCCCTCAGCATTAACGAAGTGCTTCAGCTCTACAGATGAGCAGTGTAATGCTGGAGCTAAGCCTACTTGTTATCAGCCAGCTGGGGAGACTTTGGTGGCAAAGTTCCTTTCCCTTGATGGGTCAAAACGTTCCCTCCTGTAGTGTCTCTGAGCTGGTTTGGGGCAGCCATGCTGTTGTGGTTTTGCCATCCAGAGAGAAATCCAGCAGGAAAATCATGGACGGGAAGAGAGGGAGAGCTGACACAAAAATCCTGCTCAGTTTGCTGCAGAGAGCCGCTGCAAGCTGGTAAGTGGCAAGCCTCGTACCACTGAGTGTGATTACGGGAGGCTGGAGGATAGTTGCAGGGGAAGAACACAGTGATGAGCACCTCAGAGGCTTCAAATTGGAAAATGAGACCAGAGATTTTACTCTTTGCTCGTAAATGCTGCGTAGTTTCTAGTGAGAGAGGAGAGCAATGAGAGAAGGCTGCATCTATTGAGGGTGGCAGTTAGCACACATAGCTCATCAGTAATGCTACTTAAAAGAAATGTTTCCGAGCAGTATCTTATGTGATACTCAGACAGGTACAGAATTTGTTTTACAAATCCATATTGCAGTAAAAAATGAATGTGTCCCCTGAAGTCTTTCTCTGAGGATTTATCCTGATTTTGAAAGAGCCATTTGTTGTTTAGGGAAGTACTGATTATATTTTGCTGCTGCTGCTGTCTTTGCTTTAGCCAACAACTCTCTTCTGTACATTTTTGCTACTTCGCTGTGTGCAGAAGAATAGGGACCACAAATCTTTTATACTTGAGCCACTCTTCTCCTTTGCCTTTCTCCTCCTGGGGTCGCCGTGGCACACAGCTGGGGTTGGCTGCATGGGGAGCAGGCAGGATGCCTTGATTCCATCATGACAGGACCCATGAGCCTTCCTCCTTCTCTGCCACCTGCATGAGACCACTTTAGGCTTTTTCAGCATCAGGTTGGAGGCCTCTCTCCTACCCAGTGTCTGCATGTACTGGGCAGTGGATCATTTACTCTATTTATCAGTAGTGTCCAGAGGGCCATGGAGCAGCTGTGTGCAGGAAACCATCTCTTCATGGCCTTGTATCCAGGGTAGATAAAAGACAACAAAACAGCTTGTTTCTCTTCATAGAATCATAGAATCACTTGAGTTGGAAGGGACCCTTAAAGCTCATCTGGTCTAACTCCCCTGCAGTGAACAGGGACACCTACAGCTCCATCAGATGCTCAGAGCTGTGTTCAGTCTGACCTCGAGTATCTTTAGGAATGGGACATCCACCACCTCTCTGGGCAACCTGTGCCATCCTTATCATAAACAACTTTTTATCCAGTCTGAACCTCTCCACATGTCCCTACTTAACTCCTCCTTACTCTCACTCTCTCTTAATGTCACTTAAGCTTCCTCATCTAGACGTGAGATGGATGGTGATCATGACCCTAAAAATTGCTTGTGGAAGATATATGATAGCCACTGTGCAGGGGTGAAGGGTAAAAACAAGGCAAGGAGAAAAAATAGGACTCTGTGGAAAAGCTCCTTGTTTCCACCAACATGACTGCAGCAGATATAAGCACGGGGGCGAACAGTGAGCACAAAAATGCTCCTTTGTTGGGATAAAGCCACATTGTGCATGTGTGTCTAGGGCTGGATGCAGGCGTGGTGTGGCTGAGGGGATGCAGGCATTGTGGATCTGTAATGTGCTCTGCACCTTGAAATCTTGTACCCTCAAAAAAAGCAGCCTGAGTTTTCCCTGGGCTCCTCAACTGGAGGACATGTGTGCGACAAAGGAGCTTTACATGTCTGTATTAGCATTTTCATTTTGCTCTACCACTCCAGCTCTATCCCAAATGTGTGAAGTTCACCACATGCACCAAGATCCCTTGTGGTTACACCAAAACTGCTGTGACCATGAGCTGCTTTTTCTCTTCTAATCCACTGCTGGCCACTTATTCCCCTCTGAGTCAGGCCAAAAATTGATGGTATGTACCTGGTTTTGCTGGGGGTGGTCCAGGTTCCCATCCCCATATCAGAGCTGTAAAAAAGCAAAAAAAAGGTTGAAAGGGTTAAGAGAAACATGACTGCAGCTGGATTGAGCTCTTAAAAAGTAAATAATTCAGTGGAGCAAACTACTGCCCAATCAGTCTTGGCCTTCCCTGCTCTGTGTTTGCACTATCTACATCAAATTTGGGGTCATTTTTTGCCTCTGAGCTGTTCCTTCCCACTGTTCTGGGACCCACATCAAGTTCTTTGTGTTTTACTTATGGTTATACCCCATCCTCAGGAGTGCAGAAACATCTAGGGCTCCTGACATGGATACAGGGCTGCAGAAGAGCTCATGCCTGTGAGAAGTGACTGTTTCTGCAGACATTCTTCTTTGTAGCAATTAGCTGGATTTAAATAGAGATCTGCTGTGCTGAGAACGTCATCACTGTACAGCTGCAGGAATTGTCATCCCAAGGTCTCATGATGAGAGCTGTTTTTGTGTTTGTCCCTGCTTGGATTAAAGCAGAACTTGTTTCCAGCAGTGGTCGAGGTTAAGAGCATGTGCTGCACAAAAGGATTTGGGATCTTTTTGTTTCTCCACTCCATCCATTTGCAATGGTTACAGCAAAGGTCAGGACACAGAAGAAAAGTGCTTTCTGGTTTTGAGTTGCAAAGTGTTGAATTTTCCTGACAGAGGGGCCATGGGAGAGTTTAGAGCCTTGAAGATGAAGGCATTATCTGTAATATCAAATACACGATAATCTCGGTGTTTTCGTGTTCCCTGAGCCACAGGAGATTAAGGAAGAACACTGGGGAGCAATCTAGTGTTTGTAAGTCAATAATGGTGCATATAAACACGAGGATTTAGGCAGACATTTTCAGATGCTGTAATGAGAGGCAGAATAAAAAAAAAAAAAAAAGAACACTTATGAAGGCTGGAAACAGAATAGTTGATGTGCCTCCGATTGTGTAATTTAGATAAAGACCTGCTGATGTCCTATTATATAACGTAGCTAAGCACATGCAATTTTTCTAAGGTGTTTTCAGTCACTCTGCCTCGTATTTTGTTCTATTAGACACGGTGCTTGGAGAATGAGAGAGCCCTTTGTTCCACAAGGGCTCATCTACTCCCATTGCCTCGTCCACACTTGATAGCATTTCTTTCTCTATATGCCATCTTGTTTATCTCCACAGCAACAATGATTGCATCTCGAATATGGTTATGAAGAGGCTAAAAGCTTCCAGAACACAAGTCCACTGCACTTAACGAGTTGGTTAAAGCCTCCTGATTTCCACATAATACATGTGATCTCAGCCTAGCACATTGTATAAGATTAATGGACATGTTTCTTGTGCAATGGGAATTTATAGAGCCATGGTCCTGGCACTGATACATTCAGTGACACGAGTCTTCAAAGTATGGACTAGCAGGTCACGATGGATTGATGGTAGGACAAGATGATTTCAATGGTCTTTCCAACCTTAGTGATTCTATGATCATGTTGCACTGATCCAGTGCTCTGTCTGCCCCATAAATCAGTCTTAATCAGCCTGATATTCTTCCAAATACAGCAAAGCCACTCTTTCTGTCACTTGCTTAGGGTAATGGGACTGGTTACACAGCTAGGAGAGGACATCCACTGGTGGGATATCTTTTACCAAACCGTGGGTGCAGGTGATATGAGTTGCCTGTCCCTACCTCATAGGCTGGTTGCAATAAGATTCATCAGCCTGGAAATATTTCCAGCTCTGGAAGGAGATCCTTCTGCTATTATGTTCAGCTCACTGGAGTGCAGGTCCCCATTGCTAATAACTCAGCTAGGAGCATCCTTTGTAATGCTGTGGGTAGTTCTCAATAATTCCCAGAATGGTCAATGTAAATTGAAATAGATGCAGAGAATAGGGATGACAGCGGTGTTATACGCTGTGGGATTAAAAGAGCTTGGCTGACGGAGTGTAACAAAATGAAGGTTGAGGGGGATTGTGATCCTCTTAAAGCATTTTAGGAGAGGTGTCTGTGCTGCTCAGGAACAAAATCCCCCCAGCTCCTGAAGCTTGTGAACTGTGCTGGCACAGGAACAAATGGGTGTTAATGAGGAACAAACACATTTACTCTGGAGATAGGAAGAGGTTCTTTAATAGTCAGAAAAATGATATTTCTGTCAGGAGATGAAAGGAAAAAAAAACCTATGCTGATTTAAAAGGGAGCTTCATTGCTGCATGAAAAGCAATTGATGAAGGGTTTGCTTTAATAGCAGAAGCAGATTTAAGCGACCACTTGTCAGTTTGGTTCCATATTATCCTTTCCTGTTACTCACAGATCCTTTTGTAGCCCAAAGGAATGAAGAAAGTCTGTGATATGCACTGTTGTCCTCCCATTTTGGATGGTGACCAAGGAGAGCTGCTCTTACGTAGATTGATCTGAAAGTAATACCTCTTATTTATTTCAGTGAGAACTACAACAGTTACAAAGAATGCAATAACAAACACTATTTGATAGAGAAAAATCACATAAAAAAAAAAACAACAACACTATTTTTCAATAAAATCATCACCATTAGCTATGTGTTTTCACCTCTGATGAACACGAGCAGTGATAAAAATCTGCCCCAGCAGAGTTTACCTACTGTTTCACAGCTGCTATGACTGTTTCACAGCTGAAATACACCACTTGATGTGTGGCCTCAGCAGTGTTGAGCACAGGGGAACAACCACCTCCCTAGTTCTGCTGTCTGCACTATGTCTGATACAAGCCAGGGTGCCTCTGGCATCCTTGGCCACCTGGACACACTGCTGGCTCATGTTCAGCCAGATCATCCCCAGATTCTTTTCCTCCACATAGCTTGCCACTCTTCCCCAAGCCTCTAGCGATACATGGAGTTGTTATGTCCTGGTCCCTCTGTAGGGCCTTCCTACCCTCAGGCAAATTGATACTTCCTCCCAGTTTAATGTCATCTGCAAACTGAATGAAGGTGCAGTCAGTGCCCTCAACCAGGTCATCAGTAGAGATAATGAAGTGGACAGGCCCCAGTAGCAACTCCTATGGAACACCACTTATGATCAGTCACCATTTGGATTTAAATCCATTCACCACCACCCTCCAGCCAGTCCTTGACCCATTAGAGTGTACCCATCCAAGCCATGGGCTCCCAGCTTCTCCGGGAGAATACTGTAGGAGACAGAATCAAAAGCTTTAATAAGTCTAAGTTTATGGATGTTCAGAATCCTCAAGTGGTCATGAACCTGATCCGTGTTCCAGTGGGAACAACTCTGCTCCTCCAGTCCCCACCTTCCAACCCAACCACTTGAGGGCTGTGTGAAAAGCAGCTACAAGTGAAGACTAAGGCAAAATAGTTGTTGAGTACCTCATCCTTCATGGGCTCTGCAGGTTTGATTGTCTCTTGTGATGTCCGCCATCACCCTTTGGAGGACCAATCCAATCATGCAATGAAAAAGTAATTATCTTAAAATAATAAACAGGAACTAATTGTTGCCAGATTACTACATGAATGCCATAGCTTTGGGCTTTTTGCCCTCCTCAAAATACTGGAGGTACAGATGTAGTAAAAATAGATTCATATTTCTGGAAAAAGATTTTTGGAAAGAATTGATAACTACAAATTTCAGGGTGGTCTAGTTGGATCCAGCACAGTATAATGCAATTATTTAGTGTGTTTTTGAACAAAAAACAATTACGACCCTGAGAAAAAAAAACTGGTAGGAAAGAAGTTCAAGACAGGAGTTGATTGCAGATGATTCTTCTGTAAAATGAGATTTAGCTGTAAAATGCCTCACTGCAGGATGTTGTGGATGTTAAAAATCACTGAAGACCAATTCATGGAAGAAAAAAAGGCTGAGGGCTATTAAGATACTACCTGTAGATCTCAAAGTCTAAGATGCAAAATGCTGGAGGCTGGGGAGGTATTTGGGTGTGTATCATTATACTCTGTACTAAGACAGGACTAGCAAGTATGAAGCATCTGGTTTGGCCACTTAGGAGACTAAATATGGGGCTAGTTGGATGGAAATGTTGGTATCGCCTTGTATGTCTACTCATATGCCTCTGAACTTTCTTTTCACCTGCTCCTCTGAGCTGCAGGTAGCTCCCTACCATCTGCAAAGCCTGTTTCACTATTTTTGTTAGGATGCCTTCAAAAGATTGTCTTACTGCCTAGAAGGTCTTTGTTCTGGTTTTTATCAAAGAAGGGTATTCTTTCATTTTCAGGGGCACTTTGGTCCTAAGATGGTGGTGACAGTTACCCAAGGTGGAGAAAGAATGGAAGCACCATGGCAGGAAAAGGAAATCTGCCATCCCTATTTCCACCATCCAAGCTTGCTGAGAAGCAGCACGTTCTGCATGGTAAGTATCAACATGGCACTGAATTTCATGCTGTTTTAATAAATAAAATCTGTGTTCTAAGTGGAGGCACCCGGACAGAGCCCCTTTGTGAGACAGAGACTTAAGCCTAGTGTGTGTTTTGGGGAGAAATGCAGAATTCATTTTGGGCAGGGAAACTGACACAAACAGCAGGCCATTTTCCTTTACAAAGGCTCTCTTTCAAAGCTGGTGCATGCAGCAGAACAAAGGCTGACTCCATAATCTGTACTGAAAAATAGTTTGGAATATTTGTTAATTTGGCTATTGTACATGCATACATCATGCTTGGGTGTAAGTAAAAAGTGTCATAGTTAGATCCAGTGTGAGGATGTAACCAGTCTGTTATCACTCTGACCACAAGAAAATGTTTATTTTGAGTCTCTCTTCTCCTGGCCAAGCTCATGTCCACTCTGAGGGAGCAGGGTTTCCATCTCAAACACAGCAACAAAGAAATTTTATTATTTTTTGCCATTATTTTAGAAGAAAACTCTTTATTGATTCTAAACTTGTCTTTCTTGTCCCTGTAACTTCTCCTAAGAACCTTCTTTTGTCTGAATTCCTGTTCTCTTTATAGCCAACAAACAAGTAGCTGAAGAGGAATTTGGTCTGGATAGGTAACTTGAACTCCATGTTACAGTAAATGTATAAACTAACTCTGAAATTTTGTTCAGATAACTGCGTATAACTGAGAAGAAAGCAATCCAAATTAGACTCTTTCAAAATCATCAGTTGTTTTACTGGGTGAAAAAAATTTTACTTGGACATTTTGATCACATTCAGCCCACTGATTGTCATTAGGCAAGGGTTTTCACAGTGGCAATTGTCAGAATGACTTGCTGCATGAATGACTTGTTTCCTATGTACATCACAAAGCATAACCATACGTAAACATTCTCTAATAACTTGAGAATTTTGGTATCTTTTAGTTTCTGGGCCAAGAACACAAAGTTCTGTTCCAGCAGGGGAGTGGTGGCATACGTGACTCAGTATATTGCATTGCCTCTAAATACATAAATACTTGACAACCATCAGCACTGAGGCTTTATGGCATTCCTACAAATTGTCTTGCTTTTATTTTGGAAAACTCAGCAGCCAAGTCCTTCAGGATGGGGCTATGGAAGTATAGACTGAGAAGCTTCAGAATGTCCTGGGAAAATTGATAGATGGGAATAACAGAGTGGTCAAAGGGCTAGATATAAGAGGAACAATCACTCAACCTACAAAAGGAAGTCGCATTCATGGACTAATGACTGGTTAAAGCATATGAAGGAAGAAGTTTTCACAACAGAGAGAGAATGGACTAATAAAGCGCTGTAGATATATGTGCTGGACTCCTTTTCAGTGTATTCGTAAATGATCTGGAAGAGAAGTGAGTAAGGAAATGACAGCGCTTCCTGATGATACAGAGAATAATAAAAATTAAAACTGACAAGGGAGAACAACAGAAGGATCTCATAATGCTTATTGGCTGAATGGTAAAATAGCAGATGCAGTTCATGTACTTAAGGAAAAAAACAGTCCTAACCATACACAGCAGAGAGGTCTAAAATTAGATACTGCCACTCAGAAAGAAAAGCTTAGACTCATCATGTATATCCCTATGAAAATGTCAACTCAATGCTCAGCAGAGGGAAAATGGCAAATCAGATGTTAGGTATTGTTCAAACAGGAAGGAAGCACAAAAGGGAAAAACAACAAGCTCCTCTAGAAAAGTTTTGCCTTCACACCTGGGACACTGATCACACAGTGCATGCGGTTCTTAGCTCTGTTGCTGAAAATAATTGAGATGAAGTAGAAAGGATGCGGAGAATGGCAACAAGAATGGCAGAAGGAATAGGACTGCTCCTACTTGAGAATGCTTTGTAATGGCTGGAAAGAGGGGTGACTGAAAAAGGCTGTGGTAGGGGCTGTGTTGTCATGAGTGCAATGGAGAAGATGAACTAAGAACAAAGTGATAGGGTTCTGACTGTTTGTTTGCTTGTTTGTTTTCTCCAGATGAGAACCTGAGATCTCAAAATGATTTTTTATTTTTTTTTTCCTGACAACTTGGCTTTTAAACAAACAGAAAGAAGAATGCACTTCTTTACACAGTCTGCCTTTAAACTGTAGAACTCCCTGTTCTGGCGTAGATGCTGAAGAATAAATAGCTTCAGAAAGTGGTTAGACAAATTCAAGGGAAAAATGTTCATTGGGGGTATTAATTATGACGATCCAATGCAATGCTCGGAAAGCCCATAAACTTCAAGTGGATTAGGAAGGTAATAAGATTACTATGCCATGTCCTTATTGCCCAAGCAGTCATTACTTTTGAAGGTAGGACACAGTTCAATATTGTGCGCAGAGAGTCCCACAGTTAAGTGTTGTCTTCCCCCTGCCATTGCTGAAAACTGCTCAGTAAATCAGGTGCTAAGATTCTTTCAGATTAGTACTAGGCCTTGAAACCCTAGTTTTCCCAAGGTTAAAGAGGAAGATGGTAACAGAGTCTTCAAATGCATGTAGATCTGTGTCCCCATGGGATTACATCCCATGAGATAGGCAAACCAGTCCCCCTTTCCATGTGCAGTTCTGGCTCTGCTCTTTACAAGTAAGGTACCATAAATCACTTGCTAAAGTTTTCAAAACATCATTCCGATCCCCTGGAGTTTTGAGCTAATTGTGGTATAGAGAAGCTGCTTTCTCTGAACCATCTGAACAATGCAGTCATAAAGCTGATGTGACAGGGAGTTTCCATAGCTCACTCCTGCTTCACAAAGGTTTGCTTTTTGTGACTCAGCCAGTGATGTAACTGGGTTACTCATCAGAAAACTACTCAAATAAAAGCCTAATTCTGAGCTGAATTTGAATAAGCTTTGAATGATGGAGCTGAGGCAGAGCTGGAGTTACTGTGAGGGTGGGATGAGGACCAACAGCTTTCCCCATTGCACTGTTTGGTGCAGTATGATCCTCCACATTCTTAATCCTTCATTCCTTCTAGATTTGCATGCACTTCAGAAAGCAGCATGTTTAGTCCTGGAGCCTGGGCTTTGGGCAGCGCAGACTTGTGTGTCCCGTTGGATTGGCCACATTTCTGCCTCATGTTGGTGACTCCTCACCGCACAGCTGGTTCAGCCCACAGTTGGTTCTCGCTGCATATTTCTCTGGGATAGCATTAAGTGCTTCCGTTGGTTGCAGGAGGAAACTAAAAAGGGAGTGATTCATGGTGAGCCTCTGAGTCATAGAGCTTGAAAGGACGGTTTTAAGGTAGGGCAGGATATACCTCGCTTGTTGGCGAGCCTTCAAACCGCTGTCTGACTCTCTTTTCCCTGCTATCAGCAGTCTATGCTGCTATGTGCTTGTTTCATTTGTTGTACTGTCGCCCTATACTCAGCTGTTCAGATGAACACTGAAAATGGTGTTTGTGGGTCTGGCTTCGTGCAGTGAATTGCCTTGGGGATGGACAAATCAGTCCTTTCCACACAAGGCCAAACCCAGAGTGGGAAATGGATCATTGCAATGGACTTTTTTTGTCAGCTGCAAAGCCAAAGCAGCGCCAGCACTTGTGTGGTCCAGAGAAACTCATCACAGATGTGACAAATCTTTAGGTCTGTGTTACAGAGCTATTGGTCTGGTCCTCCCACTCTCTTTTTGACTAAACTTTAAGTGAATGTCCAGCAGGCATCTGTGGAGGGGAACAAGACCTGAATCCCAAGGGTCATCCCATAGGAAATCACACCAAATCCTGCTGGTGATGAATGCTGCCATGAGCTCCCTGAATATTCATGCAGCAAAAGCAGTGATGTAAGAACATAAGCAGCATGAGATATGCAGGGAGAGAAATCTTTATGCCTTTAATACTAACTTCAATTTTTATTTATTTATTAAAACATTCACAAACAGCTTAAGAAAACTGGTCTTTAAATCTGTCAGCTTTTAAAAGGACAAAACTGAAAGCTACAGTGTGGCATTATCTGACAAATTTGTAAGACAAAAGCTGGAGAGAGGTGTAGGAGATGAGCTCCATGAATGGAGTTAAAAATGAGTGGGGAATGCATAGTTTGCATCTCCAACCTGCATCAACAGCTCTTTCAGAGGAGGGGCTGTCTCCACTGAGTTCACCCTGCTGGAGATGTTTATAGCTGTGTAAGACACATCCAGGTCAGGACAGCAGATTTGTCGCATCTCACATGCTGGGCATGGGATTTACTCATTTGACTTCTTCTTTCCATCGTCTCTCTGAACACACAGCTTGCTCATGGGCAGCCACGTACTGCAATAGCCCTCTGGGATCCCACATGTCTGGTGTGTGAGTTCTCCATCATGGAGATGAGAGAATGGAGGCAGGGTCTCTTGCAAACACTTTGCACTCATCTTTTACTCCAGAAGGTCCAGACCAGTAATGTGTCAGCCTTAAAGTGGTTTCTTAAAGAACCATCATGTTGTTTGCCCTGAAAATGAAAAAGCTTTCTCATTTCCAGAAGCAGTTATGATAAATATTTTCATTTCAGTATGATTTTTTTTTGTTGCTGCTGTTGTGTTGAAAATGCATTTAATTTAGCTTCTTATCACAGTGACTTGGGGGCTAAGAATAACTGGAGTCCAGCAGCTCCAAGCTGGTGAGACATGTATTTTGAGAATTGAGTTCAAATCTGCATTACTCATAAGTAAAGGAGTGAAACTGCTTCTGCTCTACGCTCAGATTCCTGTGGGCCTGAGACAAAAAGGAGGAAGATAAATTTAATTTCACCTACTCAAAATTAAAACCATTAAGAACACAAAAATACTCCCGTCTCTTCTCATGAATGGAGCTTGCAGGGTGGAGCAGGACAGCTGCTTTCAGATTTCTGTCTGGAAAGAGCTGATTGTCCCAACACAGAGAAAACCCATCCAGTTTTATGGATGTTTTTCCCTTGCTCAAACAAGGAAGCTGGAGCTTCAAGGGTTGGCCTTGAATTGCCAGGCCTTGGGCCTCAGAGCCAGGGGCAGTGGCTGTGCTTTCTTGCAGGGAAAAGGAGCATTGCCATTTTCCCAGGAGCAGATGAGAGGGAAGTGTAGAAAGGCCCAGTTCACCTGTAGGGTGGGAGGAGAGAAGGAATGAACAAACAGCAAGAGAATTCAGCAGAAGTTCCCTTCAGAATTTTTTTTTTACTGAAACCCGCAGTTTGGTGAGAACAGGATTTAGAAAAGAGATTAATTTGTGTCAAATGAAGAAAAGGAAGCAGAAAACGAGATGTATGCAGAATGTCTGAAACATGGTGTGAAATGAATGGGCAGTCACTCTTCTGTGTGGGTAAAGGCAGTGCATTGCACAGAAGGTGATGAGGTTTATGCTTTCTCTGCTGTAGCTGAGGCTACAAGAAGTCAAAGAGGAAGCTGTGAATCTTGGCCACTTCTTGAGTTAGGAATGAGTGTGGGGAGAGTAAATTTGCGCTCTAGATAAAACCAGAGAACAGCAGAGCTGTTGGGAGCGGGAAATCATACAAACACTCAGCTATGCACCACATTGGTGGGACAGAAAGCTGTTGAAACTGGAGCACTGCTAGCGCAGGAAGATGCTGATAGAGATCACAAGCAGAGAGGACTGTGAAGGTTTCAAGGTTTTCACCTTTTGGGGAGGAAGCGCTATCAAAGTCTATCTAGTGGGTATTAATGTGATGCAGCCACTGGGGCAACCAGGAGACCCAGCATCTGGCCACATTTCTGCACCCGGATGGTGGTGGACTGTTTTTAGATCCCATTAGGTACCTGGATACCTGAATTTTCAGGAAGATATGAAAGGGTTTCTGACTGTTGCCAAATAAATGGCTAAAATTAGGAGAGAACTGCATATGCTGGGATTGTTAGGAAAGTGGTGAGACTGTCTGCCTGGCTCCTTCCATCTTTGTGGCTTTCTTGGTGGCACCACACCAGTGGCCACAGAACAGAAAGCATAGTAACAAGGGGAAGATGAAAGTAAGGAGGTTTTGTGACTGAGCCACAGCGTTATATGTGGAGATCTGCCCTCCTGCTCTGCATTGATTGTGGTTGGTTTTTCAGTGGCTTGCTGCAGAGCTGCTGCTCTTTTGCACTATTCTTTTTGGTGAGCTCAAGCCTGCAGCCTGGCCCATCACCTCATCTCCCTTTTGTTTTCTTTTTAAGCAAGGTGGTGAAATTACTCAGTTGCCCCACAGAGGCATGTTATGCTAAAAAGTATAACTGTTGATTGAAAAACCGTATCTCTCATGCAGTTTCCCTCCAGCACTCTGGCTGGGCAGCTGGGTACATGCCATCAGCTTGGCTGTTGCTCAAAACATGTTCCAGTAACCACATGGCAAATGCAGTTGGAAAAGACAGCCATTTCTCTAGGAAGAGGAGGTGTCCTAGAGACTCCTGTCTGTTGTTTTTCCCTGACAAAATCTGGCTGAGACCAAACTGTTCATTCACACAGAGGTCTCTGAGGGATTTATCAAGATATTTCTTTCCTGGGGAAACAAATATTTATTGATATGATTTTTTGCTGCAGGTCTCACAAGGCAGCAGGACTGTAGAGTGGATGAAAGCCTCTGTTGCTTCTTACAATGGGAGTTAGTATCCTCCTGGCACTCTGGTATACAGAGCTCCTGAATCAGTCTCTTCTCTGCCATAAGTCAGATATTTTAGATAATGTCCTCTTAGAAAGTCAGAGGTTTACACTAATTCAGTCTGCTATGTGCTGTGTTTGCTATTCATGCTACATATTGTCAGTGTCTTACAGGATAGGAACACACTCCCAGCATCCAGCCCAGCCTCGTATCCTCAGCCACCCTGTCTGCAGGAACTCAGGCTCTAGGGACATCCCAACCATCACCATGGTCATGGTGCCGGAGCCAGTCATGCTGCAAATGGACACTGTTAAACTGTACAGGGCAACTGATCAGCATGAAGAGGCTCAGACCTTCAGTGAAACATCCCCACTTACAAAATATTTCCTGCAAACATCTAAACCTCTTTGTGGTCCCTGAGTCCTGCTGCACTAATTGACATACATGAGGCCTAGAGTGTCTTACTGTGAGTAAAAAACAGATAAGCTTACTTCTAAAAATGGCAGTTTGGCACAAATTGTGACCTCTGGTAGTGTTCCCTCCTGTTACTTTAATAAGTAGGTTTGAGAATGAAGGTCTGCCTCTACCAAAAGCACCTCACTCTGCCCATCCTTCCTCTGTCAGCAAGAGATTTGCCACAAGGTTTTCCATGTGGCTGAGGTCCCTGTTGAAGTAGCACATTTCTCTCTGGGTGCCACACTGGAGTACATATTCTTCTCTCTCTCATTTGTAAAGATGTTATTTATTGCCCCTAGACTGCAAGATGGTGAAATGGCTTGGGGCAGCCATGTAAAGTGGCTTACAGATCATTGATTGCCACAGATGAGAAGACAGCAATTACACTGTTTACACCACAGTTTTGTTTTACAACCTAATTCATGTTCATTCCCCTGTAACAGATTTGCAAAGAAAAAGCACCCTTTCATTGATGTTACTCATCTGTATAATTTAACAGCAAGTGCCTGATATGTTCAATAGATAGAGGCTTATTCACATTTTGCTTGCAATGTATTTGCTCAGTGTAAAGCTGGAGCACCTCATATTTGACCTTGCTTTACTGAAGTGAGCTCTGTTCAAGTGATGAGCGGAGGTCTGACTGGTCACCCAGGCAGCTCTTGGAAGGCAGTACTGATATCAGACATCAGGAGGCTTTCTTGGGCTATGGGTTTTATTAGGATACAGAAGTGTACCAGGTTGGGTGGGCTGAGCATTCAAGCTGCTTCAGAAAAAGAATCAAATGTGTCTTCCCCTTCCAAGGTACTGGAGAGGAGGTGACAATGACCTCTTCCCTTCTTGAGTCATAACTTGTTTAAAATGGGGATATAACGTAAGAGATGTTTTATTTCCCTGTCCTTTACACCTGGTTTGTGCACAGGGGGTGAATGGCACTGGTCACACCAGATGGAACTGCTGTTTGATCTTCTGGCTTATAATTGATCTGCGTTTCCTAGCTGCCATGTGTTCTTTGCTCTTTACATGAAAACAATACAGTGGAGCCACGTGGGCACAGCTCTGTCCCAGATCAACCTGGCTGCAAATGATCTGTAGCACTCTGCATCATCCTGTCCTGAACAGGTATTTGTGGCTTCCTTTGAGCTCCATGGAGATGCTGCAGTGAAGTTCTAATCTGTGTAAGTCTGGCTTGCAGGGGCTGACTTTCCCTGTTGCTGTTGCATTCCTTTAGGCAGTCTGCAATGCTGAGTCTTTGCATCCCTGACTGAGACTGAGATCTCTTGTAAGCCACGCTTGTAACTCTTGTTTTGCCTTATGTCAGTCATTGGGGTGCCAATGAATTCAACACAACCGTGGCAAGACCATCGACTCCTTATGTTGACTAGGGCATTACTTCTTTGTGTTACATTGCCCAACCACTGCTGTCAGTGTCTGCCTTTTCTGTACTGTGTCTTGTTTATGGATTTCACTAAACCAAACCAACTGAACAGAAACAAATCAGGCTGGATTGAAGAACATTACACTGGCAGAAGACCACTTTCAGAGGAGGATGCTTTCTAAAAGCCTTTCAGTATCTGTTGGATACAAGAGATGTGCCTTTTGTGAACAACCAGTGCAAGAGATGTGCTTGTTGTCACTTTGTATTTATCCAGGAACATTCATTGAAACACAGGTCTTTGGAACACCAGCTCCCCATCCCAGAACATGAGGACAGGTGTATTTCAGGTCTATCCAAAGAGTCCTCATATCTTGCTGCTAAAACTTCATACTTTTACATGTTTGGGCATTGTCGATGCAAAAACACTTTATATGGGCAAAGAAGACTGCAGACCTGCACAGGGTTCTGCTCTGGGCCCATGGCCAGCAGTTGCTGAGAGGCAGCCTGGTGACAGCACACCACCTTCCTATCATGGGGTATGGTACTGTGGTTTTGCAAGGCATTTTGTTTTGCTCTGTTTTGGTTTTGTGAATCACATTTTTAGTTCTGGCTTCTTGTAGTGTTTTAGAGAAGTGATACTTACATACCAAATGCTCTTCCTGTGCAGGCTGGCCTGGTTGTAGAAAGCTTCAGGAGCAACAGGCAGTGCTTAGAAATGGGTATGAATCAGACCTGATTGCACTGATATGAACTTAGAAAGAGGAACTACTGCAATCAGTCCTCACCACATTACCCATATACATCCTCCAAACTTACAGACCCTCAACATAGATTTTTACCCTGGATCAGGTGGTGACATGTAGTGCTCTTCCCCATTTGGGCGCTTGTGCTATTACTACAACAAATGCATGTACTTCAGCAGAGAGGTATGTTACATGCATCTCCTTATGTTTCTATCTTTTTTTAGGAGATCAAGCTCTACAAACTTCATTGGCAGCTGCAAGGCATGAGCTCAGCTTTAAGACAAGATTTCTAACGAAATCAGGAGCCCAACCTGGGAAAACCAAATTTGAGATGCTTAAGGAGGTAGTCCTGCTCTGAAATGTGGATTAATAAAATCTCGTAGTTGGTTTTGTTCTTACTAATGGCTCCTGCTTTGGAGACTTTCCTATCTCTTTGCCTCTTTGGCACCCCAAGCTTCCCAGAGCTTCTTTAGCTGAAGGAGGCAACTCATCATGAGTGGTTGGGCAATGAGTTTAGATCCTTCCCAGCATTGTGCCATGCCCCCTTTTTGAACTGAAATACCTCCTAAGGTGAAGATGTTTCAGGTTTTTCATCTCCTCCCTTTCTTCTGGATCTCCATGGCATCTCTTGTCCCTTTGGGTATTCTTTATTGGGGTCTTGGGTTTCACTCAAATACCACTACAGTTTTAAGTAGGCTTTAAGGAATTCTGAGGGTGAGCAAAGAGCAATGCCAACTGTCGCCAGAGACCTTGAGGTCTTCTTCATGGAGACAAGAATACCACTGAGTGGCTGAGCAAGACTGGTGTTACACTGCAAGGTCAGCATAGTGCTCCTATCCTTGTTCTTTTCCCCCTAATAAAATAGGCCCACTCCATGGTCATCTTTTGCATTCAGAAGTTTAATTTAGGCTCTAGGAAGCAGGTTGCTTGGGGTGAGGTGGTGCAACGATAAGCAAAGCAAGGCAAACAGAACTGGGGGTACTCAGAAATTAAAACCAATGGCTTCCTCTCATTTTTTATTGCCAGTAAAAGGTGCTGAGAGAGAATTGTCTGCAAAAGCTCAGCTGCTGAAAGCATGTCTGTGCTCTGAGTGCTGGCACAGCTGGCAGCGTTCTGCTCTTCTGCTCCAGGGTTCCCAGGCAGCCCCTGGGGAATGAGGACTCTGTGTTCAGTGACTACTCATTGAAAATTTTACTTACATGGTGTAGCATGGCTGAGAGAGAGAAAAAAGCTAGTTGGAACTGTGCTCAAATGCCTAATGTGTGAATGTTCTCACTCCTCCTGCTATTTCCTTGTTCGTCTGCAAGGAACAGTGAAACTAAAGTAAACCTAAATCTATTTTCATGCACCTGGGAAAACTTATGAGTTTTTATGAAGTTTCTTCACCACTTAACCCTGAGTCTTGTTCCTAAACCAAGCGAGAAAGAAAATTTTGCTTTCTTTTTTTTTTTTTTTTTTTTTTTTCATGAGCAAAGTCTCTTTCACCTTTGCCTTGCTGGGTAAATTCCTATTCCTTTCTGACGTGTTTCTGGAAATGAGACTAGCTCTCCATGTGTTTAGCCTGTGTACACAGTGGGTAAAACTTCAGCTGAAACAACAGCCATCTCAAAAGTTTTAAGGAAAAAACAAGGTTATCATAGAGCAGCCTTCCTTGAACCAGTCTTACCAAACTGTTTCAGTTCACAGCACAGTGTTGCTCAATAATCAGTTCTTGCAGATAGACACCAGCCCACTGATGTGATTATTAAAATTACAAATAAGGAAGTAGAAATTAGGATCTTCATTAAATATACCATCCTTCTGATGATCTCTGTGTTTTCTACTGTTGAAAAATTTTGCACCAGGCACTGTACAGAAAATCAAACAAAGCAATCTGGGAGTCAGCTTGTCACACACAAATGTGCACACATGAATATCTCGTGTCCCACCTTTGAATAGTCAGCTGAGGCTACATCCGCAGAGTCTGTTTCATTGCACTGGAGTCTTGGTCCACTTGGCCACACTTGGCCCTTGTTACAGCTTGTTCTGAACAATGCAATGGTGCATTTTTCCTGCTCAAAAGAAGGGGAGGGGTGGTTGCAGTCTGGGAGCTCCCAGATAGATTAGCTTAGCCTTATCCAAAAGTATATACACAGGTCAGTTAAGGGACTGCATTACAGGGCCTGCACTGGAAATAAGCCAATGCAATCATTGATTTGTGCATCTTACAAAGCAGAGAAAGCAAGTGGACAACTCAGCCAGAAAGCTACCTTGCCAGAACAAAAGAAGGTCTTGGAGCTGTGGCAGATTGGCCATCCACTTGGGTTACTTTAAACCACGAGAAGAGCACTTTGGGGAAGACTTGATACAGATCATAGGACAAGGTGATAGGATGAGAGGTAATGGCTTCAAGTTGTGCCGGGGGAGGTTTGGGTTGGATATTAGGAAAAACCATGGAGTGTGGTGTGGAGCAGTCACTATCCTCGGAGGTGTTCAAGAACTGTGGAGATGTGGCACTAAGGGACATGGCCAGTGGGCATAGTGGGGATGGGTTGGGGTTGGACTAAATGATCTTGATGGTCTTTTCCAACCTTATTGATTCTATGATTCTAGGGTACAGCTCAGGTAGCAGTGACACATTTGAGGTGTCGCTGTCTCTGGCAGTCCACACCTCAGCCAGAGGTCTTTTTGGTGACCACATTCTTCCATGTGCTTATGTCCCAAGCAAGACCCAACCTGCCATGGCTCTTACATGTACATTATTTTCCATCCATTTTTTCATCTACTCTGACTAATTGCCTGGGCATTATTTTTGTTCCTTGCTTCTCCTCTCCTATTACAATGTGATGACAGCACATACATGTCTGGTGTAAAAGTTTCTGTGAAAGCAATTTCTCACTTGCTTTTGCAATGCTTTGTGTGTTCTAACATCCAGGGAAAGTGTAAAGCTGACGTAACAAATGCCATAATCTTCCTTCGAAGGAAATCATGAGAAGGTTTTATGTCAATCTCCAGGAAGAGAGTTGCAAAAAACTTCAGTAGCTGCCTCTCCCTTATCAAAAATGAGCTGGGAGAATGAGATTCTCCAAAAGTAGGCACGGTCATTCATGGCATTTGGGATTGTGTGTGCTAGCTGAATTTCACACTTTTCTCCAAGTAGTGGGTTACAAATAGCTAAGACTGGTAGTAAGGCCAATTATTGCAGCTGTTTTTGGAAAAGAGAAATGCATAGCTACATGTTGTTTATCAATTTCTTTTTTCAACAAATGATGTTAAAGAAGGGTACAATCCACTTCACTGCCTTAGGACTACTGATTCTAAGGTGGGGGTCGCTCTCTTCTCCCATGTAAGTAGCAGTAGGACTAGAGGGAATGGCCTCAAGTTGTGCCAGGGGAGATTCAGGTTGGACATAAGGAAATTATTCTCTAACAGAGTGGTCAGGTGCCAGAGTAGGCTGCCCAGGAAGGTGGTGAGTCACCAACCCTGGAGGTATTCAAGAAACATATATTGTACTGAGGGGCATTGTTTAGTGGGAAGTATTGGTGCTAGGTGGATGGTTGGACTGGATGATCTTAGAGGTCTTTTCCAACTTTGGTGATTCTATGATTCTAAGTAATCTTAGAATTCCAATAAGATGTTGCCTGAAACTCCAGGTCCCCTGTGCTCCAGAAAGGCTTTTCTTAGAGGATGTAAGAGGCAGCATTTAGTGTTTGTTATTTTCTCTGACTTACTGCTGAGTAATTGAATCATCTCAGCACCAAGATAATGTTTTTCCTCTCTGGGAGAACATGATGTTACCAGGAAAAGGAGAGGAGGAAAAAAATAAAAAGACAACTGCAGGTGTTTACTCCAAATGCTGTTCAGTGTGTGTCTGAGACCAGCGAAGAGCATTTTCTTATCTGAAGAAAATATTAAGAACACCAAATGAGCACAGTGCTGAGCCCTGGCAGCTGGTGGGGTCCTGGGGGTGCAGCAGACATGGCACATGGCACATGAATGCAGACAGGCACAGACAAATGTGTGAGACCTGCCTTCTGAGACATTTTGTGCCACTCCCAAGGGAGATAACATTCAGATCTGCCAGAGTGCTGACTTGTTAAAGGCTGGCCACTTCCATATATCAAATAAGTTGCTAACAACGTGGGATCATTTTGACCGCTAGGTACTGGCTGAAGAAGTGTCCATCTTCCACTCTTATAGACGGAGCATGGCAAGTGTCAGGGATGTTGTGGACATCACTGAATAGATGATGCAAAGGGCTGAGATGGGCAAGGAAAAGCCCAGCCAGCAGCTGATCATTCCTCGAGACGTATAACTGGAACTGGTGTTAATGGACATCCTCTCTAATGGTTTGGCCAGTGGAACATGGCAGACTTAGGGAGTCCCCAGGTGGTGTCAAACTGATCAGTACCTGAAGGTTGCATTAACAAGAGCCAGGTTCCCATTGTGGATGAAATACAGAGATGTTGCTGCTTAACACGGAGGTTTGGTTGTCCAAAGAGCTGCTGCTAACAGACAGGAAGCCTGGCTCCCTCTGTTTCACGGATAGGGCATGTCTGTGGCCCTGGGAGTCTATCACAAGCACATCCTCCTTTGGAGAACATAGACGTAAGAGGAAAGAAATGAAATAATTTAAATTAGCAAGTATTTCCTGCATGCATGCTGTTTGTTACTTCCTTGGGCAAGGCGCTGGGGCTCCCTGAAAACTTCCAGCAAAGCATGTTCCATTTTACTAAGGGAAACGGAGTTTTATTGAAGTGCTGCCTTTAATTTCCTCTTTCTTTTTAGCCTTACAAAAGCTTCTGTTATCTGCATGGAACCTGCTTTCCAGAGTACTATGAAAGGCAGATCCATGACTGCATTTTATTTGTCCATTACAATTGTGTGTCCATTATTGGTGTCACATCAGTGGTGACAAGACAGTGTCCCTGTCCAAGCTTCGCCTGGGAGGAGCCATCCCAGCTCTCAGCTTTCAGATCAGTCCTTTCTGCACTGTTTGTCAGCACTCACTGCCGCTAAAAATATGAGAGTGCTGTTTCAGAACTTGTTCTGCGGTGGCCACCTGTGATTTCAGCTCAGCTGCAGCATCCCAAGGAAGCAGGCTTGCTGAGTTTCCAATCACGTTACACAGCACCGGCGCAGAGTGCATATGGGAGCTGCAATGGGGGGCAGATTACTGCCTCCAGTACGTGGGTGTGGAGCAGAAGCTGCTAGGCTGAGGCTGGTGCAATGAGACATGCACAGCTTGGATCAGAATCCAACTCATGACATTCAACAGCCCTCTGTGATTTGATTTTTCCCCTCCCCAAGAACAGGATTTATTTTAGAATAATGAGATCAATGCTTAAATACACAAATTGAATGGAAAACCATTACAAAGGTGCAACTCCATGCTGGTGCTGATGCAGCTCAGGACTATCCCTGCTTTAGCAGGGGCTCAGCCAGGCATCCTGTGCCACCAAGTGCAAATGTTTCACTAATTCCCCTTGCCCGCTGGAATTGGTGCCAGCAATGCTCTCGGAGCAGCGTAGTGCCACCCCGGCTGCCACCTGCCGTCCCTCAGCCAGAGAAGCATCAGCCCAGCAGCTCCGTGCTGTGGGAAAGGAGGGAAGCAGCTGGCAACTGGCACACAGCTCACCAGCTCCGTCCCTGAGACCCCAGCACAGCATCTCCCCTGTCGTACTTCCACAGTGTGGGGATGGGAGCCCCTTCAGGCTCACTAGAATAGCTGCATGCGATGCACAGCCATTCTTTTTTTTTTTTTTTTTTATTTTCTCCCATGTACAAGACTGGAAAACAAGAGCAAATGACTCTAGGTGAGCACTGGAATATGCAACTAACAAAGCTCCGTGGAAGTCTTTACCTTCCATCTTTGAAGATGTGCTGTCTGCCTGTCTGCAGGGAGTGACTGCGACAAAAACTGCCCATGCCTCCACAGAAAGCTGTCCTGGAAAGAGGTCACCTTCAGCTGCTTCAACACTGCTGCCACACGCTCCTCTCGCAGCTGAGGGGTCCAGCTCTAACACTGGGGTGCCTCCTGGCCTATGTATTACGTAGAAATCCCTAACATCTTGCTGCTGGAGATGGCTCTCCATTGATGAGAACTCCCCTGGGTGCTGATACAGTCCTGAATATCATTTGTCCTGAGCATCATTAGTCCCAACCGCCACTGGTACTGAGCATCACTAGTCCCAGCCACCACTGGTCTTGAGCATTGCTGGCCCTGGCAGGGTGACACATGGCTGAGATCCTTTTCCCAGGGTCTACATGGACAGGATGGGAGGACTGCTGGTGGCAGGGCTGGACCATATTGCAGTAGTCTAAAAATGAAACTACACTGCCTTCACTAGAGCTGCTGGCTCTTAAGTGTGGGGATAAGCATGCTGAATGCTGCCAAAAGGTCTGTCACCAGCACTTCTGTTGTGAATGCTAATTATGGGATGAGTCAGACGTGAGTTCAGCAGACATAACTTGGAAGGCTGATCTGAACAAGTCAGTGCTCCGTGTGCTCTATAGAGGAGCATGTGCCGGCAGGGTCCTGGAGCACTCTGCACTCTGGATAGTCAATGGTCTTCAGCATTCTCTTTCTCCTTGAGCAGTTTTGCCCTGGGTTGAACTTCTCCCAGTTTCCCTCAGAAGGTCACCTCAGAGGGCAGCAATGCACAGTTTCAGTTTGGTGTTATCAAATAGGTCCAATTGCTTCCCTGTTTTCTTGGCTGATACAGCCAGTTGCACTCTTTAACTGTCACAGCTTCCAGCACACAGATTGCTCATCTCTACCCCTAAATGTCATCAGCACTGACACAGATCCCTGAGAGTCTTGTTAGTGCATCTGGCTGGCAGCATTGCTTCCTGTGATCCCAAATGACAGTCTTAGCCATCTGTATGTCGATACTGGTGCTCAGAACACAGTATAGTGGTTGCTCTCCCTGCCACAGAGCTCACACCAGTCCCCATCAGTGGCATCAAATGCTGGAGATGTCTTTTTTGCTTTTTCCAAGTTTGGTAGCATCTCTTTGATGGTAGGCTCTTGGGTGGAGCTGTGCTCTGCATGCTGTTTATCTTGCTGGGTTCTGTTCAACACACAGCTTGTCAGCTGTCCTGATTACTGCACCATGGCTGCAGACCCTGCTACGAGCTGCCTTTTTCAGTTTGTTGTGTTGTACTCGTGATATCGTCTCCCAGTACACCATGTAGTCAGTGGGTACCTGCTTGCATTGGTCCTTTTGCCTGTTGGTCTTCTGCTGTCTTCTCAGTCTGTACTACTGTTCTGTGTTTGGGGCTGGCTTGAGCTTCCGAACCTGCTTCTTACCCTTTGAGTCAGTAGTACATATTTTGTTCTCCTTCCCAAAGTTTTGAGATGATGATTTCTCTTGCAGTAATTACCGTTAATGACCTTGCATAGCGTTTGCTGATATAACCTGACTGCCCTTCACCACTTGTAAGTAAAGCGCTCAGTGCATCCTTTAGCACCAGATTTTCCTCCTCTGCTTTGTCCTTTGTCCTCCCCTGCATTTCCTTGTAAATAGCTTCTGGTGCTATTTTTCCAAAGCTTCTGGGCTTTCCAGGCCTGTTTAGCAAACCAGCTCTGTGCCTGCTTAGAATCAGAGAATCATTAAGGCTGGAAAAAACCCAGTACAACCCCAATCCACCCCAACCTACCCACTGACCGTGTCCCTCAGTGCCACATTTCCACATTTCTTGAACACTTCCAGGGATGGTGACAGCACCACCTCCCTGGGCAGCCTGTGTCTGTGCATTACCTCTTTTCCTGAGAAGTAATTTTTTTCTAACATCCAACCTGAACCTCCTCTGGTGCAATTTAAAGCCATTATCTCTCATCCTATCGCTGTTACCTGGGAGAAGAGGCCAAGACACTTGGGACTCATCTCCTTGCTGATGGCCTGCAGGGCAAACATGGGGTGAGAGATGAGCATGCATCCATCATGTGACATCCTCCTTTGAGTAGCTGCAGTGCTTCAGAGATTAAGAGATCAGGGCTGTGGGTGAGCAAGATCCAAATACAGCCCCAAATGCTCTTTTGGATATGATGGGAGGTTGTGCTAGAGTGTGATGAAACTTGGGCTTGGCTCTGCCAAATTATTTTACAGTAAGGGTGGTGAAGCACTGGAGCAGGTTGCCCAGAGAGATGGTGGCCGTCCCATCCTTGGGGACATCCAAGGTCAGGCTGGATGGGGCTCTGAGCACCTGATGGAGCTGTGGGTGTGAGCTGTGTGCTCATGGCAGGGCAGTTGAACAGGATGGCCTTTAAGGGTCCCTTCAAACTCAAACAATTCTATGATCTATGATGCTATCACTGCCTCAACACCTTTCTAGTTTTTTGGGTTTTTTTAATAAAGATACTTTTATGAATTATTTGTCTTCAAATCCATCTTTATTACAACATCTTAGGGTTAATGAGAGTAATTGGTGGATCAAAAGCTGTCTGATAGACTGCTATGGGTAAGGAAAGACACAGCCTCCTCTGTAGTTATTCCAGGTTTCCAAGACAGAAAAGTAGGAGAGCAGATTGGTGACCATTGTGCTAGTGTCTTAGTACTGTGTCAACAGTATATGGGCAAGGAAATTGCAGGCTTCTCACTTTGACATAGTTACGGTGATAAATTAGGTATACAGGAGAGCTAATGATGAAATTAAATGGAGTTATGAATATATAATAAGTCTCCTTCTCAAGGTCAACTCTGGATGACACAGCAAAGACATTATGATAGAAGGTAACATCAGCTAGTGGTGAGCAGGATGTAGCTGACTCCTGGATGCTGATGTTGGACGAGGACACATAAAATGATGGTTGGACTAGATGATCTTGTAGGTCCTTTCCAACCTAATGAATCTATGAATCTAATCTATTAAAAGGAAAGACTGCAGCTATAAAGCTCATGATATCTCCCTCAGCTCTCAGCAGAGCCCCATTTTTCAGATGCATGTTTAAGAGGCGGTCACCCTGATGATTAATTAATTGCATCACCCTTTTCGCTGATATAAAAAACTGTGCAGGACTCAGGATCTGACCTCTGGATGCTGGTTTCTTCCCAAAGCACATTCCAGGGGTGGGGATCTGGGCTTTTTGGATGTCACTCAGCAATTCAGGAGGCAGATTAGTTTGCTTGGCCCCATTCCTGTACAACCTGGGGCAAGCCATTCAGCCTCACACTTTCACAGAAAGCAGTGATTTTTTACTTTTTTAAAGCACCTTCAAGTTTGATTGTTTGGCTTGGGGCAATTAAACTGAATTCAAGCCAAGGTTGTCAGACTCACCTCTACATGTAGGGCTCTCTCAAGTAGAGTATCCTAAATGTAGGCTAGGGTTACCAGTCACTTCTAAATGCTTGTCCTTATGTTCTCTGTCCCCCAGTTCCCTGCAGAGCACACAGAGATATCAGCGCTTCTTTCGCCTCCAGGAACGCTGAGGGCAGGGACAGAGAAAAAGCCTGAGCACAGCCTCAGACTCCAGATGACAAAAAAAAAAAAAAATCTATTTAAGATTTTTTTTTTGAGATTTGATTCCATTTCCAAACTCTTTGTAATTACCACCACGCAGGGAAACGCACTGTGAAGTGGGCTTTGAGAGGCGTCCCTGTGCTTTCAGAGCGATCCGAGAAGTTTTATTCACATGACCTTGCCCAGAGCTGCCTCTCTGAAGGAAAGTCTCTGCAACTCTGCAAACTTTGTGCGTGCAGCAGATTTTTGCCTTTTGTCCTTTCTGAAGGTGAGGGTACTAAGCTCTGCTCACCTGATCAGCTTTCCTTCCCCTGGTGAGCACGGTGAATGGATAGATTTGCTCCTCGGGGAGGAAACTTGTCACACGTAGTGTCATCATGTGTTAGGCCCCAAGGTCCATTGACAAGAGCTCAGCATGGGGCATGCTGGCAGCACGGAAGGGCACTGAGTGTGTGCCACACAGATGTGCAGCAGCACAGATCAGCTCCGTGACTCCAGGCACAATGCACAGAAGTGTTCCACATCCCCAAACACTGCTGAGCTGGCACAGTGCTGCATGGCGTGCTGCCACGCACGGAGCTGCCCAGCAAAGCAGACATGGGGACACTGCGGGTCTGTATAACAAGACACTTGTTGATCCCTCCATCTCTCCTGACTACTTTATGGAAAATTATCCAATGGGTACTTATTTTATTTCTCTGAGTTACCAGCCCTTGGAAAAGTATTTGGATATCTCCCCTCCCCCCCCCCCCTCCCCCCCCCCGAAGCTGTGTGTGCAGAAATCCTGCCATTCTCCAACCCAAACCTGGCTTGATATCAGGTTGCAGGCTGCCTGGGGCAGTGGGCACAGCCCCGAGCTGCTGGAGCTCACGAGAGCTTTGGAACACCGCTCTCAAAGATAGAGTTTAGATTTCGAGTGGTTCTATGTGGAGCCAAGGGTTGGACTCGATAATCCGTATGGGTTTCTGCCGACTCAGGGGCATTCTATCACTTCTACAATCCACGACCGTACCAAAACCACCTCGCCGAGCAGCAGCTGCTTGGGCCGGCAGAGGGAGCTCCAGCCCAGCGCTGTGCCGTGCATGGACATCGAAGGATGCACTTCCAGGGTAGCTCACCTTGCCCTGAGACTGAAGAGAAGATCATCAGCTGCTGGGTGAAACCTGACGCATCAGCTGAATGCGATGGGGGAGGCAAAGGGAGATGTATGTACATTTTCACGTATGGCATGCTTTGGGGTGGTTTCTAGTGCCAAGCAGCATCTACCTGGAAATCTTAAAAGGTGGGGAAATAACTGTATTTACCAAATTTGGATCCAAATTTGGATGCAGATTCCTAGCCTGCCATTCCCAGGCAGCAGCATCCCCCTTTTCCTCTCTCCAAAACTGGGAAGCAAGATGTCAGCAGTGACTACTGTAAGATCTCAGCACAGCAAAAGTGCAGCCCTGATGAGCTGGCTTTTGTCTGAAGAACAGAAGAGGTGCTGTGGTGCTCCCCACGCACTCCCTAGAAAGAGTTTTCCAGCCCCTCCAGAACTCCAGACGGCTGATGTGTGCTGTCGCAGGTTGCCTCATTCACCCAATTTGTCTCTGGAGCACAACACTGTATGAAGTGGAAAGAAGCTAGAATTGCTGTCAGCCCACATGAAAACCCAGATAGATGCGGGCTCCGTGCAGTAATGGGGAATTTTACTCTAAATGGCTCAATGTTGCCACAGCTTTTCTATCTCCTCCTCTGTAACATATAAATTCTTCTACAGACCTAGATGGAATTTCTTTGATGTCTGCTCAAACTGCATTGTTTTAAGGCAGTTTTGCATTTTTATTGGCAACCCAGTTGTAATAGAGGGAATACATATAGCATCAATGCTGCTTTCCACGAGATATCTGGTAGCTGTGAAATATACAGAAATAAGATTGTGGACTGTAGCTTAATCTTATCAGCAGAATTCAGATAGTGCGAGACAGAAATTGTTCTGCTAACAAGTGTTTCCAGACATCACTGCCTTGGTGAAATGGAATGGAAAATCAGAAAACAGAGCTGTGTCTGGATCCATGCAGCAGCATGGAGAGGTGCTGGCTGTGCCCAGCAGCAGCCTCAGGATTAACAGCTCTGTGCTCCTCACGTGCTGTAATGCCAGTACTGCTCAGGCCAACCTCCCAGGCCTGGAGACATCAATTCTCTTGAGCTGCTGGGAAAAAGGGCACATGGCCACGGGAAAATGTGGATGGCTTGCTGATATTTTTGGGAGTCCTCTCCTAGGTTAAGAAGGAAAAAGAAGCTGTCAATGCCTTGGGCATTACTGTGGGTGTGAGGCAGCACCTCAATTATTTCCATTCCCCTAGGAGCAGGGGCAGAGCCAAGCTCTTATTTTAGCTGCTTTTTTTCTGCAGGCTATTGAAAGCCTCATTGTGGATTTGAATAATCACTTCAGAAGATCTGCAAAATCCATCCCAAAAACCATACAGTGCCATCTCCTAGTGTATCCCATCTCTCCTATCCAGCATCCTAAATCGTGATGCTGTATGATTATTAGATGTAGTTGAAAGTGGGAGAATCTCTGTTTCTTAACGAGCTATAACTCCTAATTGTTGGAGTCTTCAGGTCACACAGGCCTTTGTTCATAAAGCAGCTGCTTGGAGAGCAGGATATGACTGAATAAACCTTCCCTTGGCCATCCCAATAGCTAAAGCTTGCTTTTGATAAGGCTGGTGAGGCACTGGCACAGGATGCCCCATCCCTGAAGACAATCTAGGTCAGGCTGGATGGGGCTCTGAGCACCTGATGGAGCTGTGGGTGGGGTTGGACTGGATGGCCTTTAGGGGTCCCTTCCAACTCAAACGATTCTATGAGAAAGAAAGCCAGCTGAAGTGTATCAAGCACTGTTTGTCAACTTGTGCCTAGGAAGAGACCCTAGAAGGTCTGGGAAGTTTTGCAAAGAGTTAATAAGCAAATAGCCCCCCTTAAGGTGCCCCTTCCCCATTTCCATAGCATGCATTTCAGAGGCTTGCTGAAGTCTCAGTCCATGCTCTTTTCTCTAACAGGGGTGGTGAAGGACTCGCTGACCTCCCTGAGTTGGGATGCATGGACTCATGCTATGGCCTTTCTGCTCAGGTGCTGCATGTTGCTCCCCAGCTCGTCCTGTTGCATTCCTAAAGAACTGATGGATTAGAATGTCAGCATTGCTAAACACACCGCTTAGAATTTTTAAATGTTTAATTTGTAGTGATGAAGACTAAATTGAGAATTAAAACTGTGCACGTTGGTCCCAAGGGAGTGACCCCCTCCCTCCCACTCCATCTGGAATGAAGAGGAGCTGGAATTATGCATGAATTAATGAATAAGTAATAGAGAGTCTCACAAATAAATTTCAGAGGCAAGGATGTTTTTTTAAATCATGCACGAGTTAATATTTATTTATGTAACTTGAAGAATTCAAGCCAATAGCTGCATAAATATTAATTACTAATTAAACATTAATAGCAAAGCAAAACCCAAGCATTTTCTAAACATATATATATTAAAGTTATTATTGTTTGTTTGGATAATTGGATTTGTTTGGGACTCTGGTCAAGCAGTGACAAGAATCCAGTTTCAGAGTAGAAGGCAACCCGGGTTAATCTTGATTTTTGCTTTCATTGCAATTGCTCAAAGGGAGAATGAATTCATTTCTGTTTTTCTCCCATGAGGTGACAGTAACAAATTTAAAAAGAGCCCTCAGCGTAACCAGGGCACTGTCATACTCCCAGTTGTGCTTTGTGGCTGATTTTGTCCAATACAATGAGAAGCAGAATAGCACTCCAGCTAGTTAGCCCAGCTCTGCCAGCTGCTGGAGTGGTATCATTTAGATCAGCTGGTTATCTGACTTGAGGTGGTAATTCAGTGTTTCTATCCCTTTTGGCAGCCCAATGACTCACCTGCAATTATACTTTTTTTTTTTTTTTGCCAGGTGCCCTGAGTTATTTTAGGCTGATACCTTGGATCCTTTCATGATATAGCCACACAGTGATCCTTCAACCCTGTGCTTTGCTGCAGTCATAGTATCACTGAGGTTGGAAAGGATTTATACGATTATCTAGGCCAGCCATCAACCCATCACCACCACCACACCATTGATCATATCCCTCAGTGCCACATTTCCACTTTTCTTGAACACTTCTGGTGTGGTGACTCCACCACCTCCCTAGGCAGCCTGTGCTACTGCATGACCACTTCTTCTGAGAAGAAATTATTCCTAATATCCACCAGGTATGTCAATTAGGTGAATGCCAGGGCTCACAGGGAAGCATGTGTGTAACCTGTCAATAGTGTTTAATGGGATTTGAGGACGGATTAAATATTTATTGCAGTGAACTGATATTGGGTCCCATTCTATTACAGGGACACTAATGGTTTAGGACAACAAGCAATTTTCCTACATGTTTTGAAACTGATGGAGCATAGAAAGGCATGAGTTGATTAAAATCAACTGGGCTTCACTCAAAATTTGAAGGTAAGATATCTGTAAGGTCTGAAAAGGCAACAATATGGCCTGAGTTTTTATTCAAAAGCCCAAATATCCCCTGTATCAACTACCCTGGATGATGCGTGCTCTTTAATTCATAAACAGAGGATGGTCTTTGAATGTATTCTTTTTAACTGGAAAGAAGAAATAGGGATGGAAAATAAATTAAGATGGTTACAAGCACAATAAAGTGAACTGCAGAAATTTAATTGTAAAACATTGAAAATGTACCAGAAGTAATAAAAACAAAACAAGCAATTGGACTCTAAGCACAAGCTCTGGCTTATTCCTTGATGAAAAGATATAAAGGAAAATCAACATTTAAAAAAAATGAGACCTTTTGCATAGAGCCTTGTTAAATGGTGTATACAGCAATTTAAAAGAAATAACTTTGAAACTAGAAAAGCAACATAGAAACATCTGAATAGCTGACATTTAAAGAATTAACATAAAATTATTTTAACATAACAAGGAAAGCAGTCAAGAACTCTTCTAATGCCCATGTAAAATAAGCCAGCTTTTAGAGTGGCCCCTCAACCTTGACAGTATTTGCTTAATGATCAGCCCTGTGTGCCAGCTCTCTGTAGGCAACATAAGCACTCAGTAACATGTGGAAGAGCCCTATTTAGGTCAGGCTTTTTTGCCTTGGCTTTGACCACACCATGAAGTGGCAGATCAGTGTTGGGTGGGTTTGCTTTATTTTTGCTACTCCTATGGCCAAAAGTCAGGAGGGAGGGCAGAGAACTAAATCAACATCCCTTGAATAAGCTCAAGAGTTATTTTCTGTCAGTGGGTGGCATACACAAAATGCTATAGTATTGCCATCCATCCTTTCTTGTTCCAAACCATTATTTCAGTCTGGTGCTCCTTTTTAATGTAGTGTTGCAGATCTCTAGTAAGCAAAGATTCATTATTTAAACAAACACAAATATAAAAAGCCAGTCTTAAATTTCTTTTCTGAAAACTCTTTCCTCTGTATCTACGGGAGGTAAACATCAGGAGACAATGCTAGTGCTGGTGTGAAAAATCTAAAAGCTTTCTGTATTTTAATGACTATGCAGCAATCTTGAATTGATTTTTGGTCTTTTTTGGTCTTTTTTGCTCAGTCCAGCACCAGGCTGAGTGGTAAGGACATTTAAATAGGCAGTAATGTGAATACATTCTGAAATAATGAGATGCTAACGCCCAAACAGATGGCTATGCAACCAGGCTAACTGTGAGTTGAAATGTTGCAAAACCAAGGCCCCCATCCTTCAGACTGTGAGATGAAAGATCTCTTTTTACTGTGTGACTCCTAACAAGACTCAAAGTAATGAGCCACTGCATTGCCAAGTTTTGTTTTCTCCCTTCCTTCGTAAACAAGGAAAATGAAATTCCAGGATGATTTACCACATGACTCTATGACCTAGGATTTTAGGTAAAGCCCTGGCTGGAAGAATCACTGGGAGTGCACTGTGTTCAGGGCTTGGTGTGCTAGTAGCTGCTCTGTGGGATATCCCTAGTCATATCCTGCATTCAGTGGCTCAGTTCTGCTACTCTGACATGATCAGGAAGTCATGCTGTATGCTTTTAATCCAGCATTTTGAACCAATGAAGTGTGAAAATGTATAAAGAAGCTAGTTCTCCATGCTAATTATTTGCTTGTAAAGAAGCTGAGTAGAGAAGAAACTGACTTAAGCTTAAATTGCCCTCGTGACCTTTCTGCCATCAAGATGGGCTTGAGGCTTGATAGAAGACATCAGTTCTATTTCCTGAAGAATGCTGAGATTTTTTGTGTTATGTTGACCTTACATTAAATGAGTAAAGGGACAATGTGCAAGTATAAAGCAGCCCCCTAGCTAGCCAATGGCAGACCTGATGGGCACTGGGGGTGTTAAGAAAAGCCCTGGGTTCAAATTCTTATTTAGCACCATGAGAAGAAATAAGCCATGTGTTCTTCATTCCAGGAGAATTGCCTTGTCACCAGCTCCACTGAAATAATATCTACTCCTTTCTTTCATTTCATAACACATCTAACAACAACATTCACAATATTTGCTCTTGTTACTCGTATAACTTCTACTTTGGACTGGAAAAAAATAATTCGTAGGTTTTAAGAAAACTGACGTATATCATCAAAATCTTCTGAGAAAGAAAAGGATAAATGTGGCACTGAGGGACCTGGGTTAGTTGGCATGGTGGTGATGGGCTGATGATTGGACTAGGTTATCTTAATAGGCTTAATGATTCTATGATTCTGTGAAATCAAAATCAAAATGTTTCCTTTTCATGAAATAGAAGTAGCCAATGAGGTTTGCCAAAACCCAGTAAATTAAAAGGTTTCTTGTTCACAGCTGTGGTTGCAGGGTACCTACGAATGATGGCATGTCTTGAGGACTTCCTTGCACGAATATCATGTTTTCAGAATAATTTTCACAACTAGTGGGTTGTTAAGAGCCAGGAGATGTTCATTGGTGTCCTTTTAGAGTGGTTCCATTTCTTTTTGTTTTCTATTTGCAATTACTACCACATCCTGGGCTTTTTTTCTTTTTTTTTTAACCAGTCGTGAAATTTTTCTCCTCTTTTCTTCCTTCTAATAAGCACAGTTTATCTAATTATCTTTATAAAAATATGATGGATTTCTTCATGTTTTAAATTATAGCCTCTCTTATTTGAAGTTTTGTGAGCGCTAGCTCCCTGCTACGTGGTTTAGCTGACTTGAGGGCTGGGATGTGTTAATTATTCAATGATTTAAATGAAATATCAAAGGAAGTTTTATTGATTTGCATATAAAAGTTATGAAACCCAATATATGGCACAACAGACAAATTAGTGGGCCATAAAAAGCGTGAGTGAATTACTGTTTTATTAAAGCTTTAAGATAACATACTGTAGTATCTGAAAATAAAGGTCAAAAAAAAAAAAAAAGAAAAGGAAAATTTAAATGTGTGCACATTAATGGACTGGGGAATGTGGCTTTACTAATAACTTTTGTGCATAAAAATTTATATTTTTCAACAAAGCAATCATTTCTTTTACCCTGTTGGGTACCTTAAGTGTGCTCTTGTGTATATAATATTAATTTAGTCATAAAATAGAAGGCAGTAACTCAGACAGTAGCCCATGTGAGCTATTAAATTCAAAGTACCATGTGAAGTATTTGCAGTTATGGTTCCTCGTAGTTCTGGATAAGATGCAAACAAAACACTTCTGACAAGGTGAAAGTGTTTGCTTTCAGAATACCTGCCCACACTGAGCTCCTGCAGTCCCTCATATCCTCCTTGAGAGCTGACACTGCCTCCAATTAGGTTGTTTGGGTGTAAACTATGAGAATGTTCCTTGGGAAAAAGCATGAAATGAGGATTTGTGCGATAGCCAGGCTTCTAACGGGGAACTGTATGTTCTCTGATTCTATCTAAACTAGCTAATGTTATAGTTCACTTATTTTTCTGCTAGATCAGCAAGCTTTGCTGCCTTGGGAAGTGAAAAAGTGTTTTTGCTTTGTCCTGTTCTTACACCAAGGCTGTGCTGAGAGTTAACCAGCAGCACACAGGCTTGGCTGCAGAGCCAGGCAGCTGTGTCAGATGTTTTCACGTTCTCTCTCTGAAAAGCTTGAAACAATCATTATGGCAGCAAAATAATACCCAGCAATTAGTTAAAACTCTTCTCACTTGCTTCCTGTGTGCATGTATTGGTACTCTGGCATGAAGTCTGGAGCTCCTGGTTGCTTTCCTGTTAAACATGTCTATGCTCAGACTCAACACAAACACTTCTCAGCAAGAAGAAATTAAGCTCAGAAATTAAGTCCCCAAAATAACTGCAGCATGAATCAAAGACAGCTGCTAATGTGGTAAAAAATTATTTCCTCCAGCACTTCTACTTGCCATCCAGAGGCATCTGAAAGGCGGCTGGTGATTTCAGTGCATGCTTGAGCTGTGGGAAAAGCACAAATGTGGCATGAAGTTGACAGCATCTGTTTGCTTGCTGACACCTCCATCTGCTGCAAAAGGGAGTTGGAGTGGGTTCCTTGTATGTCACAGCATGGTGAATGGTTGTGACCCTTCTGGCAGACTGGAAACCGAGTGCTGGGTCCTGCATTTTGGTCACAACAACCCCATGCAGTGCTACAGTCTTGGGGAAGAGTGACTGTAAAGCGGTATGGAGGAAAAGGATCTGGGGATGTTAACTGACAGTTGGCTGAACATGATCCCATAGTGTGCCAAGGTGGCCAAGAAGGCCGATGGCATCCTGGCATGTATCAGAATTAATGTCACCAGCAGGAGCAGGGAGGTGATCATTCTCTTATACTCAGCTCTGGTGAGGCCACACCTCGAGTCCTGTGTTCAGTTCTGAGTCCCTCACTACAAGAAAGACATGTCCAGAGAAGTGCAATGATGCTGGGAAAGGTATGGAGTACAAGTCTTATGGATAACAGCTGAGGGACAGGGGTAGGTTCAAGCTGGAAAAGAGGAAACTAAGGGAAGATCTTATTGCTCTTTACCACCTGAAAGGAGATTGCAGCAAGGTGGTGGGGTTGGCTTCTCCTCCTAGGTAACAGCAATAGGGTGAGAGGTGACAGCCTTAAGTTGTGCCTGGGGATGAGTTGATGGTTGGACTTGGTGATCTTAGTGGTCTTTTCCAACCTTAATGGTTCCATGACCTCAGAGAAACATAGAAACAGAATATCCCAAGTTGAAAGGGACCTACAAGAATCATCTTAGTCCAGCTCCTTGATGGGGTGGGCAGATATTCATGCCAAGGGACTCCTCAGCCACCAGTGTTACTGGGCAACTTGTCTTCCTGATCCTGCTCACTCTGAGCCTCTTTTTCCGCAAAAGAAATGTGGAAGAACCATTGCTGGCAAGCTGGAGATGCCAGAGGGCAGGTGATTTGGGCCTCAGTGAGGAAAAGATCATGACTTGGGTGGGGAAATCTGTGCAAAGTACCTCCATGTCTAAAATGAAGGTTAATTCAGCATCAGGAGAGAAGAGCTGCATGGGCAGTCTCAGCATCCTTGTGTCTGCAGTGAGTCAGACACTCCAGAGAGACAACCAGCAGAGGGTGAGAGGGAGAAGTAGGTCAGGGTAGACAAAGGCATCCATCTGCTGGATCAGACAAACCAGGAGGCACTAGAGGGAGATTTCTGTCCCTCTGTGTGTGTGTTAGGGAGAGCACATGCCATCCTGAGGGAGGGGTGATGCTTGATGACTGGCAGCTGGAGAAGCAGCTCAGGCTGGGAGGAGGGTGCCTGCTTGGGCTCTACCTGGCTAAATAGCCAGAGAACATTGCAAAGTGATGGGGAGTCTCTTAATTAGGTACTCATTGCATCAACAAGCAAAGGCAAAAGTATTGGCCTGTCTGAATTAACTAACAGAGTGAATGATTAGGGCATCTGACACAGGCACCCTTAGCCTTCCCAGGGGTAAGCTTGCTTGGTGGGTTTGGGGCTATTCCAGACCTAGAAGGAAAACTGTCAATTTTTCCATGGAATAAACAGCCTCAAAGGCTTTACCGTGCTCAGAAAACTGCAGGTGAGTCAGAAAAAAAAAAGAGAAAAAAAAAGAAACACATTGTTTCAGGCCAGTTATGTTCCTGTGGGCATGTTCTCATCCAGGCTTTAAGTGACATTAGTTTCTTGCTACTTTGTTTACTTTAAAGATTAAGCTTCTCCATGATGTCATGTCTTGGTTCTTCTCGCTCTCCTTAGAGCTGCTACAGATGCAGAAGAATGGTCTGGTTGCTCTATCCTGAGCCTTCACCAAGGTTTCAGAAATGGGAATGATGGATAATTTACCTCCTCTCTCTATTAAGTAAAAAGTAGCATAGGCGTTTTGAAGGTGGTCCCAATGGGTGGGAGAGAGACTGTCCATCAGTAAGACCTGGCATGGACAGTGGGAGTAAGACGGAAGGCCTGGTGTTAAGGTGTAAAGAAAGGTTAGAACACTGGATTGGAGAAGTGACCAGCAAGGAAATGAGTTTTTAAGAAGTCCTTTAAAAGGGGTAGTTGTTAAGGACTACATAAAGAGGGAATTTAATCAGTGGCTGGAACTGTGGCCAGTGAGGACAGGGAGATGCGCATGAGTTTAAGAGGTTAGGAATGGAACTGAGATACTTCAGTTGTCAAAGGAATAAGAATTTCAACTAGGAGAGGTCCTTCTGAAATATTTTGTGGAGTTAGATCTGCTGGCAATTTCTGTCTCTGAAAAACTTTCTCTGCCACTGTGAATAAATTATCATCAAAAGGTAATGTCAGAGGAAATTATTGGCCTGTGTAGAAATGCTCACTGCTGAAGAGTGATAACAAAACTTCTTGGCTGGATGGAACGGCATGTATCTAAAACTATGAAATCCCAAGAGATTTTCTCAGCCACAGTCGCATCTGACAGTGGGCTTTTGGTAACAGTGAAAAGGCTATCTCAACCATGGGATTTTGTTTTCAGCTGTTTTGCTAATGGTACACTTGATAACACCAGTGCAAGAGAAGTGTAAAATGCGCCTCTTCCCACTTAGAATCACAGAATCATTAAGGTGGGAAAAGATCTCCAGGATCACCTAGTCCAGTAGTTGACCCATTGCCATTATACCATTAACCATGTTCCTCAGTGCCCCATCTCCAACTTCCTGAACACCTGCAGGGTTGGTGACTCCACCACCTCCCAGGGCAACGTGTGCTAACGCACTGCTGCTCTTTCTGTGAAGTTCTTCCACTTGAGAACAGCTCATTACCCATTTCACGTAAATTAAAAATGGTGTGCAATAGCACATGGTGGAGGATGCTCTGAAATCCAGACTCCCTAGGGTGACAGTCTTTCTAAGCAAAAGTGCAAATAGAAGACTTTTCAAAGTGCTAAGACTTCTCAGGAGAGCAAACGTAGGCATAGAGAATAGGAGACTGCTGAGCTTGTGGCTTTGTGCATAAGGAAAACGTGCCATGAGTTGTAAGTGATTTCATGTACATCAGCTTTCTAGCTCTACCTGGAGCCATCTCAACCCAACCCATTACATTATGTGGCTTTTGCTGAGGGTGCTCAGCTGAAGGTGGCAATGTCCCCCCTGGGGCAGGCTGGGGGCAGCAGGGGACCATCATGTCCACAGCTCTGAGGCAGTCACATCTCACAGCTTCCATCTGCATAATCCATCACTTTTAAAGACATTTCCTTCTATTGGTTAATATAAAATGTTGTTCATTGTGTCAGCCAGCAGGAGGTTTCATAGGTCCTTTAGGCAACTTAAACAGCTATTAATCAAAAAAAGCCTCCACCTTCTTCGTGCTGTTAATGCCGTTGTTAGGTTGGAGGCAGCATAATTTATGGCATTTCCTGATCCTGTTAGCTAGGATGTCTGATTAATTTTGGCTCTGGGATTAAGTCAGCAAAAGAAATTTGACTTCCCCAAGCAAGTGATATATATCATCCCCCTACGTGCAGGAGGGATGGAGCACTGTCTTTCTGCCCGCGTTTTTATTGTGTCCTCCACTACAGCCAGAAGGTGGCATTATGTACCCATTTTATTACTACTGCTGACTGGGGTTGAATGGGTTTCAAAGCCCAGGTCACAGTCACCTTCTTGATTTTGAAATGGGAGGGAAAGCACATGCATTTGATGCTGGAGGCACTGTCCCTGCCTCCCAGCACAGGTCACAGTGGCACATTTATTTCTGGTTGTTTTCGCTCCTTGAAAATGAATTATCAATAACTTAACTATTAGATGAAACTTTGATTTTTTTTCACATTTTTTTGTTATTGGTACTCAGGTAATTTTTTTTATTTTTATTTTTTGATGTTGCTGTTACATTTTGTCCTGCTGCTTACATCTGTTCTGTGCTTCTTAGACAGCAAAGTTTGGGGTTAATATGGATGCTTTTTACTTCTTCCCTGCTTTCCCTTCCCATAGAGAGTTCCTCTTTCATTTTTCTTTCCTTTTCTTGTTGTCATAGCTTTTATCAAGCAGGTGAAGCATCCT
Source organism: Oreortyx pictus (assembly GCA_036925125.1). NCBI lineage: Eukaryota > Metazoa > Chordata > Aves > Galliformes > Odontophoridae > Oreortyx > Oreortyx pictus. The sequence continues at coordinate 50,864,049 of JAUPFR010000006.1, read as the reverse complement.
TTTTGTACCCACACCTAGTAGCATAGCATTTGTTTTTTTTTTATCAGTCGTTTCTCTGTGAGGCCAGGCAATGAACATGACACAGTCACACAAAATACCACATTCTTTTCCTTCCATGCCCATCGCTTCCATCCCTTCATTTGGGTAGCTGTGTAACTGAATAGTCTTTTAATGTAAGCTTCAAGAATAAATCTTTCGCTTGTTTAGGCTCTGTAGTTCAGAAGGAAAGGTATTTCCACACTAGAGGTGTGGCTGTAGGCTGGACAAATAATGCAGAATTTTGGACCCAAAGCTTTCAGAAGGATGCTGTGGAGAAGTGACCATAACCCTAAGATGCTGCAGTTTATATTCTTCCTCCATTAACTTTTTTAACAGACTTTTGAAACGTGACTTTTCTAAACCAGACTGATAAATCACACTGTTAAGAAATGCTCTGGGATTTGCTTGTGCAGAGCACAGAGCTCTGTGCAAGGACTTCAGTGTGAAGCAGGTACTTGGCACAGTGTCAGACTGCTGAAACGTTGGACTGGGGTTGTGAAAACCCAGCAGCTCAGAGTGCATATTCCAAGCTTTGTCTGACAGCTTCTCCATAACCAGTCCTATCTGGGAGGTGACTCCGTGTGGTCAGAGCTGATGACATGGGGCTATTCACAGCCTGAAAGTACTTACACACACAGTAATGCTTAAACGTATTTGACCTGCTTGCTTTGCCTCCCAGCAACTAATGATGCTCAACAACTCCCACCTGGTGGAGCCTGGCAGTATTTGCAACCCAAGTCTTGCTCTGCCCTTGCAAAGATTCGATTTCAGAAGCTACCTAATACTTGGCAGTCCTTTGTGAAAATAAAAGCCTTTACAAATAGCTCACCCTTTCAAAATAGCTTAGCAGGAGAACCTGATGGAAATCATGAACTGTTTTTCAAAACTTTGAACTTAATTTCTGAAAGGATGGCTCCTTCTAAATAACTCAGGCATTACCAGACATAGATCTTGAAGCCATGCCCACACAGGTCCCTGAGGCTTAGCAGGTTTTGTAGAATCTCCCTGACAGAAGTTACAGTGGCTCTGTGAGAGTGAACTGTGTCACCTCCTGCCTTCTGCATCAGCACCAACACTGGGAGCTTGGTTCAGATAGAGAACCTTTATCAGCAGTGATGAATGGCAGAGGGAATTTTCATCTCTTTGATTAATTATGCAAGGCTGACTGTCAGAAAAGTGCTGAGGTCACCATCCCTGGAGGTTTTCAAGAAGTGTGGAGATGTGGCGCTGAAACACATGACTCTATAGCGTTGTGGTGATGGTCTGATAGATGGACTTTCAACCTTAATGATTCCATGTAAGATCACACCTTGACTTCTGTGCCAGGAGCTCTGAGTATTGGAGTTCTCAGCTGTTCAGAGTGGTAATGTTGCTTCTTAAAAGCCCACATCTCAAGCTCTTCCAGCTCATGTATGCCCAACGGTGGGAAGCAGGCTTGAAACCAAACTGGTAGGCTTGGAAAAAAACAGTTTTGGTGCTGTGAAAAGAAATGTTGATGGATCTGAAGGTGCTGCATTCATAAAGGAAATACTGAAGCAGGAGCAGCGTGTTTTTGCCAACAGGAATAATCTTCTTTGCTTCTGTGGGATGTTTGAAAAAAAGGGAAAGGCAAGCTGGATTTGGCTTCTCTTTCACAAGATATTCAGTGGTTAGTAAGATGGAGGTTTTGCCTTGTCCTGTCTTGCCTTCATGCTTGGGGCTGCACAGGCCACGTGATATCTGGGAAGGAGGAAGCCAGCCATGGGCATGAGCCCTGCATGAAGCAGAGCAATGGCTGGGCAAAACTCAGGATGAGAGGTTTTAAACAAATGTACTGAGATTTTCTTTTGTTCCTCACCTCCCCTTTGCCCTGTCTTTTCCCCAGCTCCTCGGCATCTCTGTCCACAGCCACCTGGGTCCCATGTGTAGGGTATTTCCTTGCTTTCCCAAATCCAATTATCCCTAACTCATTCCCAGCTCATTCCCCTTTCACCCTCCTCTACAGCTGAAGTAAGAGTCTGACCATCTTTTCCTGAGATATCCACATACTCTCTGCAAATTGGAAGCTGTTCTGTTTCTCAAGTGAGACCAGTTTGTACCTCTGCTTAGGGCATGAGGACCTCACCCTTGTGCTCCAAGGGCTCTACTGAATAACACTGATATTTCAGCTGGGACTGTGAACTCAGCAGATGGGAGAGCCTTCTGTGCTTCCCTGTACACAGAATTTTTTCTCCCCTTTATGGCAAAGAGCAAAGTCAAAAATCTCCAAAATCTTAAGGTTGCAAGCAGTATAGCATGATCAGCAAAAAGAAAGGATATGATAATTTTATTCCGTTTCTGTGAGATGCTGTGGATTGCGTATGGGAATTCAGACACAGAGAGTCTATTCCTTATCAGACTGAGGAGTCCACGGCACAAATCCTAAAGAGGGCAGCAGAATCCAACCCACACCTCCTGCCTATTTCCAGCTGAAGCACGCTGGTGCTGCTAACTGAACGTGCTTTATGTACGAGTACCATTCGGTACATGCATCCAGGACATGCAGCGTATCATTCGGTGATATACAAACCGACTGGGACAATTTACAATGGTGATTTTTCTACTGACGGGTAAATTAATGCTCTCTATTATAGACATTTAATCAGTGCCAGCTCCCCAAGTCTCTAAACAGGCCACCAAGATAGAAGATGGATTGTTCTGAATGCATCGTATATAAACCAGGAATACTTCATAAGAACATAAATGACATGTTTGTTTCCCAGAGCCACAAAGACAGCTCTGTTGTAGGAAGGAGTGTTGACAACCTCCTACTGAAAGATGTGGAGTGGACAAGACACTGGTTTGCAGTGGGGCTTTTGTCTTGTCTTTTATTTTATCAAAGCAAAAACACCAAGATGACCCAGAGATGGTGAGGAAGATCATGCTAGCCCTGCACATGGGCATGATTATTTGTGCAGGTGGGATCCTGGTGATGCTTGCACTGCCTGTGTGGTGTATGGAGATGTTGCTCTTGCACTGTGCTTTGAGGCAAAATTAACAGGTTGTCACATTGCTCTGAGATTTGGCTTTGTATTTATACAGGTGGCCAAAATGCTAAAGATGCCAAAGCCCCAGTCCAACCCCTTTATTAATGTTATTTCTCTTTTCATTTACAACAATATAATAATTCTTTGCTTGGCTCAGTGGGAGAGCGGATTTGATTTTGGAACAAAGATCCATCTTCATAATCCAATGGGATAAAATACACCATTTATTATCGTGGCTGAATGCATCTCTGGTGACATAAATAAAAGGGGAATGCACAAAGTGATGGTCACTCTGCCAAGATCCCCAGCCCAAACTCTCCATGAAAGTCAGTGAGGCTTAGGCACTTGCACTTCAATCAGGCTTAAAATGGGATTGATGCGTCCACATATCTCAGAAGATTATTTTGGTTTCTCTCAGTTCTGTGAGACTGTGATTAGGACATCAGGCTAATTGCACAGCTGGGAAGATGGTCATCATGTTCCTCCTATCTGAATGGCCCAGAGCCACTTGTGGTTTCTGCTGATGGAAAGCCACAGAGGTCAGTAAATAAGAACTGGTGTTTTAACTTCCTTCCTTTCCACCCATAGAGTATCTTGCATATGAAGTTAAGGAGGAACAGTGTAGCAGTGTTTCTGGGATAACACGGGTATGGAAGCAACCTTCTAAGGCATCCCAGCTCCATCTGTCTGCTTCTCTTGAGGGCAGTCTGGATGAATTGAGGTTTCTGTGCTTAGTCCTGAAATTCCCTGCTTTGTGAGCTGGCTTATCTCCTCCATAATGCACACACGGGTATTATTTATGGCCCAGTAAATTCAAACCCAGTGCACACAGTGCCACGTGGCTGCAGGATTCTGGCTAACAGCACTCAGGCACAACTCACCACCCCGTAACTCATGTGCTGTTCCAGCTCCTGCCTTAATTACAAAGCACTAGAAGTGTGAAATAGCAAAAATAACTTCTGTAATAAACTAATGAAATGAAGTCTGTTTTGCTGAAATTAAAAACAGTCTCTGTGTAGGCCAAAGGGTTCAAACACTAACCTGTGTTATTGTCTCACAATTAGGGACTAATTGTGGTCTGTAATCTGTGTGATGATCTGTGGGGCTGCTCTGCTTCCAAGACCTAAGTTGCGTAGGAAGTACTCCCTTGTGTTTACACAACACTTGAAGCATATCTGCGCATCATTGTGCAAACCAGTACCCTTGGGGCTGATTCACCTACTTCCCGTGTCTTGTCAGAATGAGCCCTGTTATGGGACCTTTGGGGCCGAGCACTGAGTTGCTGGTGACCACAGGGCAGCATTTGCAACTGACCACTTGTAGCAAGTCATTGCTCCTCAATGGAAGATCTCTGTGAGGGATCATGCTGGCAACCTTGTAATAAGGACCTTCTTTTGTAGCACACACATCAGCTTGTGCCTGGGTCTGTGCTGTTCTGGCTATATACAGCCATAAATGGGAGATATTCTGGTGTATTCAGGGACAGTGATTTTTCTATATGGAAATTCTGAAGTGCAAATCCTGTATTTTATTAATTTCAATACTTTTTGAAGGTGATATTTACTGTGAGGTGATTCGTTCTCCTTGAAGCATGGTCTGGTAGCGACAGAACAAAGGAGAGCAGCTTTAAACTAGAAGAGAGGAAATTTAGATTTGATGTTGGGAAGAAATTCTTTACTCAGAGGGTGATGAGGCCCTGACAGTGCTGTCCAGGGAGCTGTGAGTGCCCCATCCCTGGAGGTGCCCAAGGCCAGGCTGCATGAGGGGGGGCAACCAGCCCAGTTGTACTGGCAGTGCTTGGTTATGTTTAATACCACTTTTACCTGAAATCCAAAATGTTTTAGCTCTGATCAGATCCTAAATCTTTCTTTAGAGCTTTTGTGTTCTAAAGGGTTAAACATGCTCCCAGTTGTCATACCGATTCACTCACCACAGGAGGAACTTCTGCTTCTCCCTTGGTGTAATCTAGCCATGAAATAGTATTTGGGCACGGGAGCTACTCAATAAGCTGTGGAAACAAGAATGAGAATGGTGTTTAATGGGCCTCTTAAGTATTGCCTGTACTTGGGATTTCACACGGTCCTGGCATTCCTGCTGATTGTGGGCTGCCATGCAGATAACTGCGATTTGCAAAATCACACTACTGTTATTAGGATTGACTCTTGCTGTTATCAGTGTTTGTCATTTACAGTGAGAGCAGGTTTAAAAAGGTAATTAAGGGAAGAGCTTCCTAGCTTTGGCCTCTTCTTTTCCTTAAGCACTGGAGTTAAAATAAGTTAGCCACCAAATGTTGTACCCATGTCACAGAGTAGGGCTGCGCTCACTGCAAAGTCTCCAGCTGGCAAATTTTTGTTATATTTATGTTAAAGTGGGACTGTGATGTGCCTGGGACTGAAGACTTCTGGAAGGGAGTTTCAAAGGGGTACTGACACCATCTTGGTGGAGTGTACTGTGCAGGAGCTAACTGCACATGTGACTCAAGGGCTGCCTGGCAGGATTTGCTGCTCTTGGGATGAGCTGGAGATGATTCAGTGCTGTTAGAGACCTGCTTGATTTTTCCAGCACCTTGAAGTTGTAGATCTTCATTGAAAAATATATTCTACCCTGGGTTTGTGCTAAACACCATGGTCTCCTACTGGCTAATAGACAAAGGACCATTAAGCAGAGAGCACTGGAGTGTAGTGACTAACAGTTTCACCCAGGCTAACTTGGTCCCAGTGAAGGTAAAGTTTTTTCTTACTTTATCTCCAAAGTCTTTAGAGAGTCCCCATATTGGTTGCACATCGTTACTGGGAACCCCCTTGAAGCTGCAAATGGAATTTAATCATGGAATATTAAAAATACCCCTTGGGGACCAGAAGTCCCTTGTGCCACATACCACATTGCGGGAGGCAGCCCTGGTGTGGCTGTGTCAAGACGTGCACTCTCAGAGGTGCTGTTTGTGAGGCCAAGTTGTAGCCAGCAGTATTTGCTCAAAGCTGCAGGTTGTCCTTTAGGGTCATGCTAGAGGCTGGCACTTGCCATTGCACAGCTAACAAGAAATATAATGTTTAGGATTATCAGATTTTCCAGCTACTCTGCTGAAACAGCTGTCAGCAAATCTGTGGCAGCAGATGTTGGGATGCTATTCAGTGTACTGTGTGCTAATCTGCTGCTCTGCTCTCCCCAATTAGATAGTCATTTCTTGCTATCACAGGAGGAAACTTGGAAAACACTGTTATAAGAATGTGAAGCAAAGAAGCCTGGGTACTTCCAGATCAAGAAGCTGTAGGCAGGTGCTCACTTTTTCCAGTCAATTGACCTTATTTAAAGAGTCCTGTCAAGACAATCATTCTGTGCTTCACCTTTCCTCTGTTCTGTGTGTAATGTCAGGGAGGATTGTCTCAAAGGAGCAGGGAAGAAACCTGTGGGGACAGGGATTGTTTGGAGGTGAAAGCAAAAGCAGTGTTTTGCTTTAGCTGTGCTTAGCTAATCTTTCAGCTGCATAAAGGGCCTGATCCAGCTGGCAGGAAAATTGGTGTAAATGGTTGCATAACTTGTGAATTCCTTTCTCTTTGAGATGTACATTAAGTGGTTTTGGTTGTTGGAGAAAGCATCAATCAGCCAACTCACAGGGCAAGCTGTTAATGAAAAACACAGGCTCTTGTGCTGCCCTTTGACATACCGAATGGAACTCTGGAGATGGAGTTTTCTAGTGCTCAGCAACTAAAACTCAAATTCAGGAGAGACGTCTGATGTATCCAAGGCTCATTTGCCTCTTTTTCAGCAGCAGTGCTCATTTTAGCCAAGCTCCCAACAATGTGAGCCACTTCGAAATTTAAAAGGTCTTAAGCCCCAGTGTCTTAGAATCATAGAGTGGCTTGGGTTGGAAGGATATTCCCTCTTCATGATTTAGATACGTGCAGGGATGGCCTGGCTGACATAAACAAGCTGGTTAAACTCTTGCTGGCGATCTTTGGGGCTATATCATGATGTCCCTTCTTGATCTGTTAGATGGGCGTGGTCCTTGAGTGCACTCATATGTGGACAAATCCAACACGTGCTTTCTGCATGCTGTCCCTCGGTGTCCATCAGTGGACAGCCTGACTTTCAGAATGTCGTAAATTGTGTGCAGTCTGATGGAGCTCCTCTGAAATCTCAAGTTATTTTTCATCTCTGGAATTTCTGGATAAAATCCAAGAGTAGAAAAGTAAAAGTAATTACGTATTTTTACCCAAAATAAATATACTTTCATCCTTCTGGGAAATCCAGTTGTTATAGGACTGAGGTCACAGACGTGAAATTGGAAGTAAAAGTGAAGATGTTTTCCTGGGTTTCCTCTGTACAAAAAAGATAGAAAATACAGCATGTCACCTGGATTGTACTGTCTGTGTCACCCCCTGAGTTGGTCATACAAGGCCTCTACTATAATGAGTAGAAAGGGAAGATAATTTTAGGCTGTTGTTTGTTTCATCTATTTTGTAATGAGACAACCAATGTCTTGGAATTGCTTCTGTGGCTGCAGAGAGTCAATGGGACTTGCTCAGAAAACATTGCTGGCTTCTTTTGGTCAGATAAATCCTGCCTACAGTGATGATGTAACTGCATTTAGAAAAACACAAAAGGAGAGACTATTTATAATGCATAGCATTTTTTACTCTGTTATTATTAAGGGAAAATGCACATTCTTAAAAGCATCTCAGACCTCTTAATAGAATCATCTGTGTGAGTTGACAGGAAAGGTCTACAAAGCCACATTTCATAATGTCTGGAGAGGATGCATCATAAACTCATTGTTTGCCTTGATCTGGAAGGAACTGCCCCTGGAGGGAAAGGGGAGGAAGCAAGATACAATAACTGCAATTTCTGAGAAACTTTGCAAGGAAATGAAACAATAACGGAGGAGAACATCAGCAGTTCCAGGTAAACAACATGCCCCTGTGTTGACTTTACATGTATGGGAATTTTCAACCTTTATTATTAAGCTCCCATGGCTAATGCTGCAATTAGTGGTCTCTTACCAAAATCAGTTAGAGATTCGCTGAAGTGTCTGTGGAAGAGCTCTCTTGCAATTTTACCCTACATTCACATTTACATTGATTCTAAATCTTTTCAACTTCAGTGAAAAAAAACCACCAGTTTCAACTTCCAACCCCTTCTTTTGTTGCGGAAATGGTGATTTCTGCCTTGTTTTCTATCCTGATAGAATCTGGATTTTGAAGAATAGTTTTGCTGAAACCATATGCAGATGTTCTGCTAAAGCACAGCTGAGTGGAACCTCATAGGATCCTTCCAGCACTTGAAGGGAGCTGATGAGCACAAGGGAGCTGACTTGTTACACAGTCTGATAGTGTTAGGACAAGGGGGAATAGCTTTAAAGTAAAAGGGGGGAAATTTAGGCAAGATGTTATGAAGAATTTCTTCGCCCAGAGGGCAGTGAGGCCTTGGCACTGCTGCCCAGGGAGCTGTGGGTGCCCCATCCCTGGAGATGCCCAAGGCCAGGCTGCATGGGGCCCTGGGCAGCCTGAGCTGGTGGGGGGCAGCCAGCTCATGGCAGGAGGTTGGAGTTGGGTGGGTTTTACAATTCCTTCCAATCCAAATCATTCTATGATTGTATGATTGTAAGATTCCATGTTCACTGCCATTCTGAAAAGCCTGTTTCAGAGATGGCCATTGTCATGCAATCATGAGTCATAAATACAAAGAAAGCTCACTCATAAATTGACTGAATGTTGTCCTCAAACTGTTGCAACATGTTTGTCTGACCACCTTCATGGACGTGCTCCCTAACCCTATTTCTCCCTTTACCATGTGGTGATGAGACAATTACTTCTTTCAGCATCCTCAGTGCAGGACTTAGACTGAGATCTGTTTTATTTTCTTCTGGTAAGCTCACTTGCTGCTCTCACTTGAACTGAATACAATATTACCCTGAAGAATAAAATAAAGGAATTAATTGACATTTTAATTAATTACAACTTTTAATTAATATTCACCAGAGTGACAAGTGTTCTGGAATGAAATACATGAGTAATTTCTGAAGGAAAAAAAAAAGGAAAGGCCCCACAGTTTGTGTTAAGGTTAAATGAAAACCTTGTAGCTGAATATATCATTCTATCAGGTACCTGCTGACTCTGTTTAATGCCTGAATTTTCAAATAGCATGACAACTTCTTTGTTAACAATATCAGGGACATCGAGCAGGACTCAGAGGTAGAATATACATAGAACGTGAATAGAAAGCATGGTCCATAGCCTGAGCAGCTCAATATGTAAAAATCTTCTACTCAGGAAGTATCCTACAGAGAGAAAGTCAGTGAACACACTGAAAGATGGATATAACCACTGTTTGTGACGAGAGAGTGCTGGGGAGTTCCTTACTGTCCTGCCTTTCCAGCATGACTTTTTGTAAATCTTCTTCAAATCAACTGTTAAAACTGAATAGTGCTAAAAATGTAGTGCTGACCTAGACAAAAAAATATTGAATAGCAGTCACAGTCACTCTGCTGTGATTCTATTGTGATGGTAGGCTAGGTCTTGGCTGAGCAGATAAACTGATTTTGAGTTGTTGTACCTCTTGTCCTGGCACTGGGCACCACTGAAAAGAGCCTGATGTGATGTTCAGAAACAGCAGAAGTAGCTTTCCTTTCTCCTTTGGAGTGCATGACCACACAGTACAGCCCAGCTGATCCAGTGATTCATTTTTACTAAAAAGAGCTCTCCTTTCTTTAAGCTCTCTTCCTTTTTTCCACTCGCCTTCACTTCAGCAACTGCCCTAGTCTACTAGTCTGACTCTTGAATGAGCCAACTCCACTTTTTGCTGGGTTGCTATTCTGCTGGGTTAGTGAGTTTGATCAGTTTAGCAAACACAAGGAAAACCACGTGGGTCACAAAGAAATTCATAAAAGCAAGGAGCAAGGAGGTCGGAGGGGCAAGGACTGCAGGCTCTTACTAGCACTGACCTGTAGACTAGCTCATCTATATGACCTGAAGGTCTTAGAGAAAGTTTCACTTCTCAGAGAAATTTCTGGTAGCACAACATTCTGAATATAGTTTGGATATTAGGAAAAAATTATTCTCTGAAAGAGTGGCTGAGACAATGGCAAAGGCTGCCCAATGGGGTGGTTAAGTCACTTCAGTGCCATGGAGATGCAGCACTGAGGGACATGGTTAATTGGGCATAGTGGGATGGGCTGGGGGTTGGACTACAAGGTACTAGTGGTCTTTTCCAGCCCTAATGGTTCTATGATTCTGTGTTTCAATTAATGATCTGTTACCAGTTCTGAGGAATTGTTTTCGTTGTGGATAGAGTTTTCTTTAGTTGGGGTGCCATGTAGAAGATTTTGATTCCATATTCCTATCTTAGGCAAAATTCCCCTGGGCTGCAAATGAAGCTGCTGCAACACCAGAGCAGCTGTTGAGATCCTCTTTCAGTCACACTCCTTTGTTGGTAGTGGTGACAGCTTCCAAGCTGCCTCAGATATCATTCCATGACTTGAGTCAATGTCATATGTCATATCCTTCTGTGTCCACTGGGTGGTGATGACCCAGGAGTTCTTGCCACCTCGAGAGCAAACCCAACATCATTGTCCTTTGGCTGTGGTTTGAAGGAAACTGGGAACCCTTCCTGAGCCTCTCTGCTGAGAGTGGTTATATGATGTTTCCAGAGTAGAGGAGGAATAGAGGAAGTTGAACTTGTCTGTCCATCTGTTAGCTAAGCCGTAGGCTGTACTCTGAGGTATAGGGAGCTTGCTGACTCTTACATCTAGAGCAAAAGCTGAAGCTGTTATCACTAAAGAGGTGAACAGGGAAAACCATCACAAGACCTGGTCTCATAGTCACTCAAGATACTGGGATGAAAATACAGACTCTTCTGTGCAGCAGCTATGCAGAATTAGGCCCTGAAGAGCAACAGAATTTAGTGCAACCCCATCTTTGCCAATTAAATATCTTCTGCTTCTAAATCAAAGGAAACTTCAATGCTAATTTTAAAATATTACTGGCATTTATCACAGTAATTACTTTAGCCATGTAAAACTCGAGACACCATAAACAGTGTTGATATTATAGATTAAATGCTCCCAAGGTACGTATTACCGATGTTACAAAACACACATGCAGACAAGGATATACTTCTCCAAACACAGTGTTTGTTGTGCTCACACAAGACTGTTAGAGCACGGAGTGACCTCATCACATTTCTGAAAATGACAGATGTGCCTTGTCAAAGTCTATCCATCTTTATCAGTGACTGTCTTGGAGGAGTAAAAGAAGTATACCTGGGCAAACACACTCACCAACTATAACATGAAAACACTCTTCATTGCAATTACGAGTTACTAACATGAAAAGCTGGGAAAATTTTGTCTCAGGGATTTTGAATTTCCAGTCTTCTTTTTCCAAATTCTCATTCTCTGAAGATCAGACCTCTCTGATCTCTTAAAGATATTTTTGAGCACAGAATTCATAAACGGAGTTTAAGAATGCCTAGTAATATGTCAGTTTAGGAAATACTCATCTTAATCTATTGATGTGGATATCTGCACCCAAAAGCAATGAGATTTGTCTGTGCAGGTAGGGAAAACAGGAATCTTTATCAGACCGTGTTCTCTAGTATGGACAGGCATGTGCAGACAGGTATGGAAAGATGAATAGGGCAAGCATTTAGGAATATCAGAAACAAGCTAGAAAACAGTAAGACAGCAAACTGTAAGGTACTTGAATCCAGAAATTACACACTGTCCAAGTTTACGCATGTAAAGAGTGACCATTAATGTAATCAGCTGATGTCAACATTATCCATAATGTGACTCATTGCAGACACTCCTGACTGGGAAATACATGCTCAACATCTGTGAACTTTAATAAAGGACACTGTCTCCAAAGAAGGTAATGAGATTTCTCTTTGGATTTGTAATTGGTCCCATGCGCTCCCTACAGTCCTGGTAAATAATGGTGACAAAAGGCTTCCTGGACTTATGCTGTCTGTGTGTTTGCCTCTTTACTGGAGTAAGCTGTATAGAGTCTGCAATCACAAGAGATGGTTGAGCTGTTGGAAACAGCAGTATACATACATAGTGCTGTGTACTGCGTAAAATACACATTTATCACTCCATTGCTCTTTATTAATAGGAGGAAAGACACTAAAAAATAACTCAACCTCAAGACACAGAATGGAGATAAAGCTGTTTTATGGCATCTGAAAGCATGTGGAAAAATTGTTGCATAGCTGGAACTTTTTTTGGTACTGGGGAAACTATTTGTTGAACAGAAAAGGAAATAGTTACCAGAAGACATCCAAACAAGTGCTGAGCTTTCTTCCCATGAAAATCATGGTCAGATAGTGTACTTGTAATCACTAGGAGTACAGGAAAAAATTGAGCACATATTCTCACTGTGAATGACAAAGACAACGGTGGGAAACACAACATGCATGCAGGACCCAAGAGAAACCAGGATTGGGGGCAGAGCAGCTTGCTGAGAATATACTTCTTGAGCACAATGATTGGCACATCTTGGGCAGAGTTGACAAAATGGTGAGTACTTGCTTGCACTTAACCCAAGGGGAGATTTCATGGATTGTTAAATTCCATCCAGACATGTGTCTGCATAGTCTGGCACATACTTAGTCAGCTTCTGTGATGCAGAGCTTCAAACAGATGTACGCCTCAGCTGACTTCTTAAAATTATACATATTTTGCTGTGGTAAACAGCACCGGATTTGCCCTCATTTGGAAGAATTTGCTTAATGTGAATGAGTATTTTGTGTCCCATGGTCATAGCAGCATTGTCCTAAATACATGTAAAAATAGTCTTCTGTATACTTATACAGAAAATAATCAGTCACTAAGAAATAGCAGACAATAAAATTTATCATTGCTGTGTGTGCTTGCTTTGTTGTGCTGCTGCTTTTGTTTTTGCTTTTTTTAGGTTCTTTTTTCCACTTACATTTTCCAGATGAAGAAATCACTTCAGAAACAGAAATAAAACTGCATATTCTGCCTGATTTAAAACCTTTTACTTCATGTTGCATTTCACACAAGAGATAGGAGAGGCTTTTGATTTTTTCATTTGTTTCCAAAATGAGAGATATCAATACACGTTTTGCTCTGTTTCTGTTCACTCTAACTAAGAGTCTTCTGTGATCATCTTTTGCTAGTTTTTTAAGAACTTGTGGTCATTACAGAAGATAAATGACAGTCCTTGGAGCTCATGGCTGAAGTACACATTAGTCACTGGTAAATGATGTATAAAAAATATTCAGCATGCAATGAGATAATGGTGGTTTCTATTTGAAAATGCAGAAAAATGCACATATCTGGAGCACAAAAGTGTCTCATCAATATCTTGGTGAGTAGGAAACTAACCTGTCAAGAGGAAAATGTTGAGGGGATGGAGATATTTATGCATGCACAGCACTGATCATAATGATGTAAATACTGCAAATATATAACTTGTGTTTTTTCCCATGCAACCTAGGAATGCTCCAAGAAATTTCAATGAGGAATTGCTCATTCTACATCTTTGACTACCAGTAATCCTACTTTTCCCCCATTTTACTGTTATCTATAAGTTAAGCAGTTATTCTGGATTTGACCTTCATTCCTTGCAGTGCTGGGACTTGCAAGGAGAGAAGACCAGAGGACAGAGTCTGTCTTGATGACTGCCATTGCCAGGGCAGTAGCAGCATCTGTGATGTGGAGACACAGTGACCTTATGCCTACAGTCCTTTCTGGCCTTCTCCTAGTTGATGATCATAGAATCATTAATGTTGAAAAAGACCACCAAGATCTGTTCCAACCATTGACCCATCTCCGCTGTGATGACTTCCAGGTGAGCAACTGGTGCCTTGTTACAGGGAAAATCACATTGCCTTCTCAGAAGAGGGCAATTTTGCCACTTAGTGTGGAGATTATCTAATTTTAGGGCTCCAGACCCAATATTTTGTTAGTACCAGGCCATGCTGAGTCTCAGTGCCAGACTCTGCACATGCCATTGCTGCTATGGTAGAGGAAGCAGCAGCCAGGAGAGGAGCATTTACTTCTAGCCTCTGCTCCAGATCTATTTCTCCCATGATACTTAACTAAGTCAATTTAACTCACTCACCTGGAAGAAAACAGGTATATATTTTACACATTTGTAACACTAGCTTGTTAAGTAGGTTTATTTCCTGATAGTGTTCTGGTTCAGAAAAATGCCCTCTGAGAACCAGGGTAAGTGAAGGCAAACAGCAGGAGCATAAGAAAGAGAATGGTGGAAAACAAATGATAGGGAGGAAAAAAAGTGATGGGATGGACCACCTCTTCCCAAGGCACTGAACTGTTACAGAAACTCACCTTTACCTTTGAAAAGTGATTAACGTCATTGAAACACTGGCACAGGTTGCCCATAGAGGTGGTGAATGCTCCATCCCTCGAGGTGAGGATGGATGGGGCTCAGAGTGCCTAATCGAGCTGTAGGTGTCCAAATTCATTGCAGGGGGGTTGGACTGAATGGCCTTTAAAGATCCCTTCAAATTCAATTGATTCTATCTAGGTACAAGACAGGGAAACACTGCATGGAGCAGGGAGTGCCATCAGGAGAGCAGGAAAGGGTTACATTTAGGTCACTCATGTCCTCATGTAAAATCAAATTATCAGACTATTTTTCATTGCTTTTCTCATCAGGAGTTTCAAATTCTGTTGGAAATGGGTGAAACTGGACGATATTATTTTTAATGAATGTTACAGATACCAGAGGAAGCTACTTGTACTCTACCAGCTCATGGATGCCATACAAACTCCTTCAAGGGAGGCTTTTCTACATAGAATGATATAATCCAACATCAGTGTTGGAAGAGACCACTAAGATCACTTAGTCCAACCATCAACCCATCACCACCATGCCCAGTGAACCCTGCAATGCTCTCTGTCCCTCTCTGCAGCCACTGAGTAAACTCTTAGATAAATACTCACTTTTAGTTCCACCCTGGCACTCTTTTGCAGGGGATGGTATGACATCACAGCCTGAAAGTTTACATTCTCCTTCTCCTACAAGAACACCTGTGAGATGCAAAAGGAAAAATGTTCTGTAGGTCTAAGCATCGGCGTTTTCCTCATGCTGAGGCTGTTAACACTATGAAATGTTGGCATTCTCAGCCTCCCTAACTTCTAAAACTCAGATATTTTGCAGAGTGGGAAACCCTGAGAAAATACCTGCCTTCTGTAAAACCTTGCCATGTGCTGAGGGGGGATTGAAGGTTAGCTTAATTCTCTCAGCATAACAGAAAGCTTTTTGGTACTTGTATGCTGAAAGAACAAATTGAACCTGCCCACCTTCTGACCTGTGTAGCTCTTGTTAAATGAAAAGCAGTCAAATCCAGCATGTAGCAACTTTATTATCAGAAAAGAGAGAGAAATCTGTTTAGCAACACTTTATTTACTTCTAAAGTAACCTTGAATTGTCAGCTGGAATGGAATATGTTCCTGCTCTGTATCCACTTCACATTTCCTTTGCTTCCAAGGTTCAAATCCACATGGCCATGAAACAAGAACAATAGTGTACTGCTGAGTGCCTGGATAAGATATTTATAGGTGCACATGTAGAGCCAAAGACTGCACTGTATCATTATGTTTTCTAGACACAAAGCACACTTACATGTTTTCAACTTTCTTTAAAAAAAAAAAATTTGAAAAGAAGACATTCAGCACCATAAAAAGTACAAAATCAGACTCACTCAATGGTACCCTACTGAGTGTTACTTTTATGAATTCTGCTGCAGGAACAAACAAGAACAAAATTGCTGCTTTTCTAGCAGAGCAAGAAGAGATTTCAAGAAGTCAGTCCCCCACTAGCAAAAGTAATTACTTCACAGGTGATTATTAGAGCAGGTTAGGAAAGGGTACTCTCATTCACATTTCTGTTCTGTAGTAAGGCACAATCTAAGTCTGTGAATTTTCATACAAAATGGGGAAGGTGAGGCAGATTCTCTTCTCTTAATCTTGCATTTCGAGACTTTTCCTTCCCACTGCTGGGGCATCTGCAGTGGAAAACAGTTTTGAAGCTGTTTTTGAATGAAAGCTTTTTACATTTGGGCCCTGCATCTGAGAAGCAAAGTTGGTCAAGTTTCTAAGAAGGTTAGAGCAGTAGGAGTTTGCATTTTCTATCCATGTCCAACATGGGACAAACCATACTGTGCAAATAATAAGTTGTATCAGAGGAGGTTTAAGTTGGATATTAGGAAAAATTTCTTCTCAGAAAGTATGGTAATGCAGTGGCACAGGCTGTCCAGGGAGGTGGTCAAAAACCTTGTGGATGTGGCACTGAGGGACATGGTCAGTGGCCATTATGAAGGTGGGTTGGGGTTGATCTTAAGAGATCATTTCCAATCTTAATGATTCTATGATTCTGTATTCTCCCAGAGTTCAGGAATTAACATGACAGCATCCAGATCCAGGTTGTTTCCATTCCATTCACTCAGACAGCTTCTCACTCAGTGTGCTCAGCTTTCAGGATTCCCACTCCTCCCTGCTTAATTATCACTCAGCATTCAGTTCTTTGTTAGAGTAGGCAGTGGCAGATGCTGACCACTGCTTGAGCATCCAATACGTCCCCTGCAATAGCTCAGTCTCTGGGACATTTTTTACCACTAATTCCTCCTCTCAATTCCCCTCCCTTCTCCCAAAATATTGACAACTTGAAAACCCAAATCACTTTAAAAAAAAGGTAAAGTATGTGGGGCTGCTTCATTTTGAAATTGGGAAAGCACCATCCTCCAAGTGGCATTCACAGGGAACAAAGAGGATGAACAGGGGACTCCTAATTGTGAAGCGCCGCCAAAAATCATCTGCGCTGGAACTTGTTAATTCCCCTATCTCTGAGGTCCGCTCTGTCTCCCGGCTGGAGATACGAAGCAGTACTGTGATAGCTGGTGTATGAGGGAAGCTGTCAGCCAGGACATGAGCTGAGTCTGCTTCTGGGTGATGAGAACAGAGGCCTTGTCATGGCCTAATGCAATATTCATGTGTCTGGGAAACATGTATTTCCCTTGCACTTGGGCACTGTGTATCAGGACTTGCTCTCAGTGGCTGAAATGCAAATCCAAAATAGCTTCTTTGATATCATTGTTTATGGCTGTCTATGTGTATACAGATTTACACCAGTGTTAGAGTTGTTAAGGACTCTGACTCTTCCTACCAGCTCCTCCTACTGAAACCATTTGGAAGCTGTGGGTTCAGGAGATTAGCGTTAGCAGACTCTAGGGATTGCTGTTAATGTGCCTATTTTAAACTGCAGTCGTACTAATAAAATCTGCCTTAAAAATAGCAATATGCCTTTTGTGTTCCACTGGTTTCTATATGAGATGCCGTGTGTTTCCAAGGATAGGCTGTTTTTTTTCTTTTTTTTCTTTCCTAACTGCCAGGACTGGAAGTTCAATCTCATGTTTGAGAGCAAAAGAATCCTATCTTTGTCTTCTCACACATCACTGCCAGTAATAAAAAGCTGAAGATCAAAGTGTGCCCCTGGTGACTTCTCTACAACCACTTTACCTGCAAGTGATGGGCCATTTATAGGGATCACATCCTGGGGGCCTTAGGAAGGGCTGAACCTGGGTTGCTGTTTGTGTCCTGTCTTATTCCAAGAGAAAAGAATTATGTAAGAATCAGTGGTAATTTATGTAATAATATTACATCAGTATTGTTGTGAAAGTCCTGATCTTACCTTCAAGGATGAGTCACACACTTCAAAGCACCTGAAGGACAAGTGTCAAGGTCTGATGCTGCTGGAAAGAATGCTTTAGGTGTAGGGAGTGGAAGAAATTACGTCTGAAGTCTGATTTTTAAAACTGTGGCTTTAAATTCAAGGATTTTTTTCTTGATCAGAGTCTGTGGTAAACACTCTATTGCTTACATGTTTCAGCAAAGAAAGAACACTATGAATAATGTAGAGGCTCCTGTACAAAATCAAGTTTTCTTGTTCAAAATAAATGAAAAGGACACCTCACTGTATGAGCCCATCTCAGCAGAAGGATGATAAGGCTGACTAGAGAAGCCCTGCTCAGCACATTTCCTTGCAGATGCTCTGAGAGCTTCCCCTAGCCCAAACCCACACTGTGGGCTGACTTCCCATACTTGTGGAGTGCCTGATGGCTGGGCTGGCCCTAGCTTGCCCTGCTCCCTCTTTGAGGTGACTGTGAGGCCCCAGCAAACTGCCTGTACTCACTGACACTCATCCTGGGTCCTATTTGGCCCCACCACAGGTTTACTGCCCCCCCCCCCCCCCTCCCTCCTCAGCCCATCCCATCCAGCTTGATTGAATGGTATAGCACGAGCTCAGAGCCAGCAGATAGATGCTGATATTGACTCTCCCTCAGGCTGCAGCCACTTCTCATATCATTTTTCTAGCCCAAAGATGACATCTCTTGCAGAAAACTGACTATTGCTGACCCCAATTATATAGAGTGCTTAAGAGACTGATGAGCACTTGATACAGGACATTCTCAAATTTAAGCATTTATTGAAAGTGGTCTTAGGGGTAGGCAGGGCTGTGCTTGCAATGCCAAGGGTTGCAGAGCAGGCTCGTGGTGTTTTTGGCCCTGATATGCCTGAGCAGCAAGTGTGTGTTCAGAGATCCCTACAGCGCAGAAGAATGTCCTGCTGGCACCAAGGCTGTCCCCAGGCTTGTGTGTAAGTTAGACTTCATTGGGAGATAATGGTCTGCCACACCTTTTCCCTCCACATAGATGGGAGTCATATGGCTCCATACTCTCGTAGTGAGCCTTGTTCTGAAGATGAATGTGTGTTAACATATGTTCTCTGGAAGAATTAAAAATACGATCATAAGCATAGACTAACTCACTGAAGGTAGAATGTCTTACAAGGGGACACACCTCCAGCACCAGGGTCATGAGAGTAGGCACTGTAGAGAAAATAGAGGAAGCAACAATTTGAGAACTCTTTTTTTCCATATTCATGCGAGATGGGTTTTGGTGGAAGTCCATGTGTGCTTTTTCACTGCAAAGAGCGTATGGGGTTGGATTTTGCTGAAGGCAATTACTAAAAATTGAAGTCAAGCCATTTTTAAAAAAGTGACCTTCCATCTCTAGTCCAAAATTCAGATAAAAGGACAGCAATATGCTTTCAGCATTGCAAGAAGGGCACGGGGAAGAAAAAAGACTTGTTTAGTTCCTGCATACAGCATATATCACATTACCTTTAAGCTCTCAAGAAAGACTGAATTAAAACATTTTGGGGTGTTTGAATTAAAATGTTTTCTGATGCAGACAGGAATGGATGAGGCAGCTCACTGAGCCAGGGAGACTCAGAGAAATATCTTAGTCCTAAGACATTCTGGTTGCTGAGTTAGAGCTGAATTTAAGTGATACCTGAGAATTTCTCCAAGAAGTTCCTGGAGATAGAGAAGCAAACATCAGGGCCAGGGACTGAAATTTCATGCTAGTCTTAGGAGAGCTGTATTTCATGAACTATAACAGCAGTATAGACAGACATAATATTTCCTAAGGATGTTCAAGTTATCCCAGCTGGGAAGCTCTGCAAAAAAGGAACATGGTTGCTGTTTCCCATCACTCCTGAGACAAAGAAATGACTGAGCATGAAAACACTAACAGAAGCAGAACTTTAGAGAGTGAGAAATCTTCAGAAACAATCCAAGATGAAAAGCTGTAAGAGATCCCAACAACACAGTCCATTTAGGTGAATTAGTGTAGCTTACTTTTGTTGTGCCTTTCTCTTCAAATGAGTGCTTGTCTTCTGATCTGTTGGGGGCATCTTGCTATTTTTTAAGGTCTTTTCTTCGGATTAGAATTAGGTGTACTCTATATGGACTCGTTGGACAGCTGTACCCCACTGATCTGCTGCGCCATACTTGCTGTTATTCTGCCCCCTGCTCCAAGCCTGGATAATGTTAATCTAATGTCTACACTGGCAGACACATTCACCAGGGGACAGTAGAATATGTTTTTTTCTCCCATAAATTGCTTACTTATCATTCAGGGATACCAACCCAGCTGTGGTGATATACTGACTTGTGTAAAGGATGACATGAGCACTCTATGGCCCTACTGACACTGCATAAGTTCTTCAGCTGAAGAAGCTGCAAAGAGGTGACTGCAAACTTTTACTCTTCTATAAACTTGAGTTGTGCCTGACAGATCCTTTCTGCAGGAAGGAAACTCTTAGGGAATCTCACAGAAAACCTTGAGAGAGAAGCTCTGGGGTGAACCTTGTGGCCATGGGATGCAGCATGACCTGTCACTACAACAAAATGAGGAAGGACTTGACATTTTGTCCATGAACATGAGTGACATGGCCAATTTCAGGCAGAAATAGCAGTGGAGCTAAAAAGGGTAACCCAGACCATTTGGCAGTGTGGGAGAAGACAGCTTGTCTGCCTCCAGAGAGCAATAAAAGCCGATCCAAATAATCTGTGAGTCCTGGCCAGCTCCCCCAGGCATATTTGTTCCCTTCCTCCAGAAATATTTATTTTTAAATTGTGTTGTGGTATATTCTGCTGGATGCTATGGTGGTGTATAATGTCCGTTCAACCTATAAAGAAATAAAAAAATAATTTTTGCCTTCAATGTTTTGGGAGCAATAAGTCAGATCCATCTGAATCCTTGAGAACTTGAAATTCTATCAGTCAATAAAATAGCACTGTAAAAAGCAAAGAATCATGTTTTACATTAGAGAATATATTTTAAGAAACTGACCTATGAAAGTCTAACCTGAACTCCACTGGAGTTATTGGCAAATCTGGTAATACCAAGTGGAGAAAGTTTTCACCTCGAGAAATACAATGTTAATAAGCATAGGGGGAATTTTCAAGGATTCAGGATGAAAATTTACAGTCATTGTTCATGAATATTTTAGAACACATTCCTTAAGTGGTTAAAGGCTCCTCTTGCTTATGGCTGGGAAATTCTAGACAAGGTATGTTGACTTGTCAGAATTAATGAGACATTAACAGAAAAAAGAGGAAGAAGGAAACTAGGCTGCATCAGAAACAAACAAGCAAATTAAAACGAAAACAAAGAAAAAGAACCCCAAATTGAAAATCTATTCAGCTGAATTAAATGTTTGGCCTGGTAGTGTTTACTGCTGTTTTGGAGAGCAGAGGTTTCTAAGAGTGATCTCTCATCAGAACCACCCACCACAACTTTTTGATTGTCATGCTTCAGCTTCCAGCAGAAAGAATGTGCAGCAGCATTACTGGCTCTAAAGTTTGCAATGGGTAGAGGGGGCTGGTTACTTAAATGAAATATTTGGTTACAGAGGATGATCTGTAATAAAGGACTGACTACTGACAGTCTCCCAAACTTTTGATTTAGAAACATGCCACAGGGAAAGGATAGCTCATGAAAGGTATTTTTTATTTTTCCAACATATTGGGGGTCAAAAGGCAAGCAGAATAAAAGGAAAAAAAAAAGATGTAAGTAATTTATTGCAAATAGTTTTCTTAGTGAATGATGAAGCAGAATAACAGAACAGACTTAGATCTTCTGCCGTCTAGGTCATGATATATTGCTGTCCGCAGGTCTTTTCCCATTCTTCACCCATTCACATCTACATAAAATGCCTTGAAAATAAATGAGTAATAACCCAAGTCCTTATGTCCAGGCACTGTCAAATGGATGGAGAAAAAAATCCGACAAAAGTAAATGTGAAATCCACACTGCTATATAAGCAGCAGGGCATAATTTGCATAAATATTGTTTGCAAAGAGCAATTAGCACTTCATTTACATTCAGTGAAGTAGCAATTTGCACATTTTCAGGAAACAATTTCTTTACCCATATGTGCAAATTTTGTACACTGCAATTGACATGCTAATAAAAAGATGCTAATAGACCAATTTTTTTTACTTTATATCACTGTGTACTGAAATATTGATTCACTCTGCTGAAATATTGATTTGGTAGGCCATTTGTAAAACCAGAAAAATGCAGATTTGAATTTTTAAAACTTATTCTTTTTTAAAATATCAAAATTAATTTCAGATGTCTGCAGTTTTCATCTTCTTTAAGTGGTATTTTAATGGGTATTTTTGTCAGAGGAATATAATAAACATTATTAAAAAACATTAGCAAATTCTGTCTCCTAATCTGCAATAATAATGAGTATATTTGCATATCACAGCATAAAAATAATACAGTCTATTTTCTAGTGTCAATACAGAACTAAATTTCCCATTAAACGTTAATAAAAAATATTTCACATTTATACAGCATGTTTATATAGCATGCAGAAACTTCCTAACTAAGAGAAAAAAAAAATTACACTACTTGGGGTGTACAGAGCACATATTTAAATGAAGAATTTACTTGGAATCCTGTCAGGAAAAGAATAGCCCCATATGGAAAGGAGTCCTTTGCTTCATGACCATCACCACTGGCATTTTGTCTGTCCACAGGCATGGGTTAAACATTGCCAAGGCCTTTCCACGCAGCCTGAAACCCATATGATAGGACAAGAATTAATGGCCTATAAGTTATGCCAGGGGAGATTCAGGTTGGATATTAGGAAATATTTCTGCTCAGAGAGTGGTAATGCATTGGCACAGGCTGCACAGAGAGTGGTGGAGTCACCATCCCTGGAGGTGTTTAAGAACTGTGGAGCTGTGGCACTGAGGAACATGGTCAGTGGGCATGGAGAGGATGGGTTGGGGTTGGACTGGGTGACCATAGAGGTCTTTTCCAACCTTAATGATTCCATGATTCTTTACATTATGTTGGTTTTCATGCCAAGTGACAGACATACATTGTACTGTCAAGCAGATAAGACACTGTCATTGCTCTGAAAGCCGTATCCAAATACACCCTAGCTTTTAAATACTGCATTCTCTTAGAAGCAGACTTTCAAATGAAAATGTTAGCTAATTTCCTCTTAGTAGCAATCAAATAGCTCTGTATGTTACTGTCTGTATAAATACAGTTTCAGTAGGACATACAAACACCCTAAAGACACTTGTGAAAATCCTGCTCATACTGTGCATTTGTAGTAAAAGGCATTATTTGACATTTTTTGATCAATCATGAGAAAGATGAATGCCAGACAGGACGAGAAGCAGGAAAAATCTCACCATGCTTATTAAAGTAGTTGTTACAATAATGAGCTTGTATTCCACATCTTTTCATCTCTGATACAAGATAAGATATCACTATAGTTGCACCCAGGAGTGTGACATTCAGGCGTATTTTGATGTCTCATTATTGATGTTGTTGTGTTTTTACTTCACAAATCAAAATTTGTATTTCATCTCCTATGTCATTCATTCAGAGCTCTGCTTTGATCACTGTAAAATGCATGTGTCTTTGGCACAAGGTGAGACCTCTGTGTTTGAACCTACAGAGTAGTTAATTTTGAGCTCACATTGGAAGCTCTGAATTGCTAATCATAAATTGACTCAATTTTTATTTACCATTTTGAGAATGATTCTTTTTTTTTTTTTTTTTTTTAATAGTAGCCTTCAAAACCTTTAGGGACCTTAGAAATTATGCCTCATGGTACAGCTGTTCCTCAACTACTCAGTAACATCTGAGGACCTTGGGATTTACTCAAGCAGTGGATGCTTACGCATTGCACATACTGTCACCCCTGCACAGAGCTTTAAACAATAGAGTCATCGAATCATTAAGATTGAAAAAGACTGCTAAAATCATCTAGATCAATACTCAACCCTTCCCCACCATGCCCATTAAGCCGTGTACATATAATAAAGTACAATATCCCACATCATTTTATAACTGATCCATGTACCTTACAGACAAATGACATCCCAATAAGAAGAAAAGCACACAGTCAAACCCTTAATGTTTCCAAAATCTCAGCGGGACTACATTTTGCATGCACATTATAGCATTGGAGGACAGGCTGATGATAAGAAAGTCATAATGCCATGAATCTTTTGGGAATCCGCTGACCTTCAGACAGCCCATGTGCTTATTGTTTCCAAAACCAAATAGATCCATCCAATTTTCCATTTGTTACCAACAACCAAATGTTGTTGCAGCAACTGATGCATGCCCGACACCCAGAACCATGATGTACGGAGTAAGCTGGACCCAGTATTAACTCTAAACAACTCAAAAAACACCAGCAGCTAATCTGGGTTTGTACTCTGTTGTGCTGAAAACTGCACCGAGCATGGAACATGATCATGCTCTGGGGCTCTTTTTGCTGTTTATTACCACACCCTTCTCAGTGGCACTGAAGGATGATGTACCAGGTCAGACCTCCTGCCAGCTGTAATGAGGTCAGCACCAGAGCTGTCATCCAAGAGCTGAGATGATGAGCATTTGTCTCTACCTTACATATGAACAGGGTGACTAATGAGGCCATGATATATTCAGGTGGGATTTGAGGGCCACAGTCATGTCATTTTTCCCTCCATCTGTGTGCTTGGTATTATATAGGGCTATCAGCTCCCACAACTACCTGTACAAGGTGAACTTTGGTGGTGGGACATGAGTCAGGTTGACAGAGCATGTTGTTAGGGTGCTGAATGCAGGCAGAGATATGATAGTGTGTCAGAGAACCCACCAGGGTCTTATATACAGTCAATTCACTATGTGACTCCAGAATCATTCTAAATCTACTTTTTCCCATTTTTGTTGTCCCGTCCCCAGAAAGTAGCACAGCCCTCAATGTCTTAGTGCTTTGGGTTCACTTTTGCTCACTGTCTCAGATGCAGTCACTCTGAAACCCCTCCTGTCTCCAAGAGCTCAGGATGTGCCTCTATGTGCTGATTAATTCACTTTTGAGACAGTTTAGTTTTGCAAGTTGGCTCTCTCCTCAGTCTTTGCATTTTTTTGGGGAGGGCAGGACCAGTTGCAAGAGCACTGGATGTCAGGGAGAATGAAGAGGCTATTTATCACATCAGACTCTCACCCTGCATGACAAATGCCAGTCTGAGCAGATTAAAAATCAATACATGGTACAATATGTCATCCATAAAGCAAGAACACACCATTAATTGGCACACTATCCATTAGCTGCTCTTAGTGTATATGTCCATGTGTGTGGGAGAGAAACTGATGTAGACAGGTGGGTCAGAATCTCTTGTGGCATTAATTAGTGTGGTAGCAGTGACACCAATTGAGATACATTGATCTGTGGAACTCTGCTACCTGGATAAGTGTTATCAATTCCTTTTTTATCCCCCTAATTCAACACATTTAATTAGAATAAACAGCAAAGATATGAATAAACAGCAAACACATGATGTGTCTGTCTCTGCAACCTAAAGCCTTTTTAATTACAGTGATAACCCATTTAAAAACATTACTTGGTTCACAGAAGTATTTTGTTTGCTATTTTTCAGCTGTCTTTGTGATGAACTCTTGATTACTGACCTTGAGAATTTCCCAGGGAAATGACTTGAATGTAAGAAACAAATGAGTTAGTGGCTGCTCATAAAAAAGGATTTACAAAGAAAACTAAAACCAACAAAGGCTGAAATTCTTTTTCAGAGCCATATTAGGACTGAAGAGCATTTGACAGCTCTTTGGGAAGAAAAGCAGAGTAGCATTTTCAGAAGGCTCAGATCTGGAGCAGCAGCAGTATGAGCACCTTGCTTTTGGATGCTGAATGATACAAAAAACACAGACAGATACAGATGTCTGAGCAGATGCAGGGCTGTTCGGATGCATAGGGCCTCAGTAGCTGCTTCAGTCCTGGATCAGATGATATTGCAGTCTTTGGCAGTCACAGGTTAAACTGCAGATGTCAGATATTGATGTAATATGTAATGACCCCATTTAATCTATAGCAGGGCAGAGTTACTTTCACCCTCTGGCTGGATTCTGGTTGCTTAGACTTGGTTGGCTTTTAATTTGCTGATCTCTCTTCTGTTGTGTTTTTCCTTCCTTTCATTTCTCTCACTCTTTCAAGAAGCCTCCCATGCTTTTCCCTCCCCTCCCCTCCCCTCCCCTCCCAGGTTGGTTTTCTTCCTGTCACAGAGATGGAAATCACATAATTGAAGAACTGTTTGAGTTGGAAGGGACCTTTAAATGTCATCTTCTCTGTCCCCTCTGCAATGAACAGAGACACCTACAGTTCCTTCAGATGGTCAGAGCCCTGTCCAGCCTGACCTTGGTTGTCTCCAGGGATGGGGCATCCACCACCTCTCTGGGCAACCTGTGCCAGTCGATATCATTGATGAAGATGTTAAAGAGCATTGGTTCCAGTGCTGACTCCTGAGGGATATCACTTATCACTGATCTCCATTCAAACATTGATCCATTGACCACCACTCTCTGTCTACAATCTCACAACCAGTAATAATAGCAACAGCCATTGATCTCACCCCGTTTTGTTGTTATTTCTGCCTGATCAGTTTATTTGCCATACTCCAGTACATGTGACACAAGAAGAAATGAATGAATATTCGCCTTATCTTGTGCCTTCCTTCTTTAATTGCCCCATTTTAAGGACACAAAGTCTATTTAAATCTTCTTTATAAAACACCGTCACATTTATTCAACTATTGTCTTCTTCTTTTTTTTTTTTTTTCCCCCAGGATTTACATGAGAGAAGAGTACGAGCGATTCAGGCAGCTGCCAAACAGGTGGCAGGTGACAAGTTTGATGTCCACCCATGTGTGCACTCTGGTGTGTGGCCACTCCAGCTGACCAAGCTCCGTGCTTCAGCAGCTGTCAGCCTCCTACAAGCAGCTGTGTTTTACATGTCCGTTAACATTTGCAAATGTCTAGCTGCATTTTCTGAAACTCCCTATTAAATGTTAGCTTGAGCATGTTGATCAGCAAGGACAATTCTGCATGGTTTGCAAGTGACCCTCATGTTTCACCCCCTCAGCAGAGCCCCATAGTTGCTGGTGATGAGATTTGAGCACTGGGCTTGCCAGAGACCAAGTGCCCTTGGCATCTGCTGGTCCCTTCTGTGGGCTCCACTGCAAGCAATAACTGAGCTTTTATCTTGCTGTTGACCTCCCAAGTTAAATTCAGACAACATTATCTGGTAAATCTGATGTATTAGGTTTCAAAGAAAATAGTTTTCCAGCTCAGTCCAGGTCTGATTTCCTTCCAGATAGAGAACTAAACCCTTTGGGAACCCAGCACTGACTGGAATTAAGGTTAAGAGCAATAAACTTTCCTCTTTACTACCAGACTGAAATATCAGCAAAATCTTTTCTGCTAGGAATGCATGTCTATCCCCACAGGGTCAGGCCAGTGCTCTATAACTCATCTTGCATAATTGCAATACAGTTTTTAGTGATCAGGGTTGGGTAGGGATCTGAAAAATGACCTGAAACATTTCATCAAACAGCAGCATGACAGACAAAAGTTTTATTCCAGAGGTTCTGCACAAACAACACCTTTCCTTGTATGGATAGAATAAGCTTTCAAGATAATGCGCATTGGAAATAAATTACTATGGAGCTGAAATATTGTTCTCAGTAAGAATCCCAGCAACCTCTGCCTAGAGACTGTACTATAACTTCTTTGCAGCATGGAAAAAGAAATGCTTTCTGCCCAATGAAAACACAAGCATGAAATCCTATATGCAGTGTACTTGCAGAGAATTGGGTCCCTGCCTCTGGGAAGAATAGCAGCTGTCCCTGACAAGCGTTTCTGCTGTGCTCAGAGTCTGGGCTGGTGTAGCCTTGGTGTGATGCTCAGCTTGAGTGCAGGGCATCAAATCTTAACAAAAGTTCTTCCACTTATGGTGAGCCGTTGCTGTGCCTTGTATGGGGGTGACTGGCTGGAAAAAACTCGAAAACACTTGATCTGTAGTTCCTGGGGTGGGGATCTGTACGCCCTGACTCATTGCCACGGTGCTGGGCAGATATGTGAGTTGAGGCCACCCATGGCTTCAGCTGAGGATTTGGGGAAACGGAGAAGTGGGACCCAAGGGATGATGGGACACTGCTCCCACTGTGCGCTCTGGGGTGTTTCAGACATACTCTGAGGCAGAAATGCAGGGGTGGAAATTTGATGCCCACTGAGTGTCCCAGGAATGTTTTAGTCATATTTTCAGGAAAAAAAAAGGACCAAATCCTGCTGGGAGCCAGCAGCTAGGATGAGGCTGGTTTTTGCAATGGAGGAGGTGTGTCTGAGCCACTAGCATGGGTGACACAAGTGCCTTCTGTCATTGGGGGAATATTGAGAGCTCCGGTGGTACCCAGTCCCGCGGGGGAGACACTGATTAATTTAAGCCCCTGGTCTCTGGGCATAACAGTTGCCAGATTTTCCCGAGGAAGAGGAATTCCCTACCAGCGCGAGTCCTGAAGCCATCAGCATTCAGAGAGTGGGGACAGCTCCAGCCGCAGCAGAGTGGTGCTGGAAGAGGCATCGCATCTCATTGCATTGCACTGCGCATCCTCCCTACTCCCCACCCCCTATTGCTGCAGGCTTTCTCCCTGCATCCCTCCATCCTTCCTCCCCCCTCCTCCCCGCATCACTCCCCCTCAGCATCCTCCTTCCTGCATCTCTCCTTCCTTCATCCCTCCTTCCTGCATCTCTCCTTCCTGCATCCCTCCCCCTGCCATCCCTCCCTCTCTCGCATCCCTCCCTCCATCCCTCCCTCTGCCTGTGAGGAGCTGCGGACATGGCTCTTAGCAATTTCCTCTTCGCTCAGTGCATCTGCTACTTCCTGGCCTTCCTCTTCAGCTTCATCGTGGTGGTGCCGCTGTCTGAGAATGGCAATGACTTCCACGGCCGATGCCTGCTCTTCACCGAGGGCATGTGGCTCAATGCCAACCTGACCGTGGAGCGGCAGCGCTTCACCGTGCAGGAATGGGGGCCCGAGGCCGCCTGCCGCTTCAGCATCTTCACCGGGCTCCTCTCCCTGCTGCTGGCTACAGTGCAGGCCTGGCGGACCCTCTTCTTCCTCTGTAAAGGGCACGAGGAGTAAGTACCCCCGGGGAGGGAAGGGATGCCCACCCCTCCTGCAGTCTGGGGCAGGTGGGAGCAGCATGGGGACCAAGTGCTGGGCTTTCCACCATCCACTGCCCTGCCAAGGGAGTTTGGGTTGAGGTGGTGCCTTGCCTGCACACACACCCTATATGTAATCCACCTGTGCACCTTTGGAGATGCTCCTACACAGGGGCTTGGGGCGGGGGGCAGATATGTTGCCATCCTTTGGTGACTGGGTGCAGCACTTGGCCATGCCAACCATGGTAGGTATGAAGGGTGCTACAGGGGATGAGATGATGCTGGAGGGTGCTGCCTGCACATCCCTGCAGGAGGAGGCCTCCTGTACTGGGTATGTGATAAATCTCAAAGCAACGTGGCTGTGTCTGTGCAGGGAAGGAGAGAGCAGTAGGTTGTTCCACTGTTATTTTTATTCTGCTTTTCTTGTGGACATGGCAACTACTGCAGAGCAGCTATCGCTTGGTTACAACAGGAGAACAGAGCTGAGTGCTGTGCAGCAGCACAGCTGCTCTGGCGATTGCTTTATCTTTTCAGACAAAACAAGGTGCACCAGGCCCTGCAGAAGTAAGGCTCAGTGGTCTAGGCAGCAAATCAGTGGTGCTGCGTTTGGTGCTTTGCTCTCTTGTCCCTGTCTTGCTACCTCTGATACAGCCCTTAGCACAGGTCACCCAGCTGGTGTGTGCTATGAGGTATTCAATCATACAATTGCATGGAGGAGGGAAGGCAGGAGAACACACTGGTGGCTGGCTGGACTAGGAAAGCCATTTTTGTTTACAACAGTGATGGTGAAGTACAGAACAGAAACTTATTTTCATATTAAAACTTATCTTAGAAGAACTAAGCA
This sequence comes from Oreortyx pictus, assembly GCA_036925125.1. Taxonomy (NCBI): domain Eukaryota; kingdom Metazoa; phylum Chordata; class Aves; order Galliformes; family Odontophoridae; genus Oreortyx; species Oreortyx pictus. Next base: position 50,834,295 of record JAUPFR010000006.1, on the reverse strand, counting down.
TAATCATGGACTGAACACATCTGAATTAATTTCCACAGGTTGTCATATACCTGCTGAGTAGCAGTTGAATCCAGAAACATTTTTTCAGCTTTACAGTTCAGAACTATATTTCTGAGGGGAAGAAACTAGCAGCAGAACCCCTATAATATTGAAATTTGTATCTGATATTTGGCCTTCTCCCAGATGTTTATATTTAATCTTGAACAGATGGGCGGGCCTCTGGAGTCTGTCACTTCAAAAGCTGTATTGAGGTTCCTTTGGGCTGAGCAGCAGCAGCTGTGTAAAGCTGCTCGCATCATGCTTCAGATAATTAGGACTGCTACCAGCCCCTCTCAGAAGGTCTGAGTACCCCTTGCCTCAGGAGCAGGCTGTGCTCTGTGGCCTGCAGAACAGGAAAGCCATGCGCTGGCTGTCAACTGTGCTGTGGACCTGGGACCATTCAGTGCAACTGAAAGGCAGAAGTCCAACTGAGATACTCCACAGACAGGGCTGCAAAGAGACTTCTACCTGAAGTGTAAACATTTACCATTATAGGGCATCCACTCAATCTGGAATATGTAACTATAATTCTGATGCAAGCAGAAAAATAGGCAAAGCAGAGAGGCAGATCTTCCCATCTCTGCCAGGAGGCCCTGACTTGAACCATCTTCATGCATGTAGTGATGGTGATGATGATGATGATAGTTTTCCCAGTGCAAATCAGGTAATACACTGAGCCCTGCTTTGTTCAGAAAGTCAGCCTCTGGACCTTGGCTCCTCCTCTGTGCTGCAGGGTAGAAAGGAGAGTGAAAATCATTCATTTTCTAGAGCTGTTATTAGTTCTAGTGTCAACCCTGGTTTTATTCAGTGTACAACTCCATTCTTTTCTGTCTCTCTGTACTGAGTTGCACACAGTGGATATAAGCTTAGTGACACTTGAAACCTAGGTTGGATACGAAACCAGGGCAGTGACGATGAACATGAAAAACTGTGGCATGCCCATACCAGCTCCATCTGCTATACAAGTGAGCCTGGCACTCTGCAGCAGTGAGCTGGTCTATTGTAAGTCCAGTGAAGCTGAAGGGGAAGAATGATATTCATGTAAACATTCATCTATAAGTTAGGTTTTACCAGCACCAAGCTCCCCCTATAAGCTGTAAGAACACCTTTGAAACATGACTAATATCACTTCTTCTGTATTAATGCTGGGATGGGGGGACTGCCCTTTTGAGAGAACCTAGACAACAACTTTAAAGCTCCTTAAATCCAGAACCAAACATCCCAGACAAACTGGTAAATGCTGCCTCAGCTCATTTTAAAGGCCACATACGTCCTACCAAGAACAACCTGTGGAATCATAGAACGGTTTGGGTTACAAGGGACCTCAAAGATCATCTAGTTTCAAACCTCCCCTTCCGTGGGCAGGGCTGCCCACCAGAAAGGAAGATGATCCAGCCCAGAACATTCCTAGGATTCAACCACAACCTCAAAAACAAAACAAAACAAAAAAAACCAAAAACAAAAAAACCACTCAGCTTTTCATTTAGTGAGAAACCAGGGAAAACAAATGACCTTTATTATTATCATTCTCTGGAGTGAGCTGACTCCTTCTATCCCCAGCATAATGAAAGGGGCAATGGTGGGCAGTTTGTCATATTTGTTCTTATGAATTGAATACTCTTTCCTCCTGCAGTTGCTAGTCTTTCCGCAACCTAAAACAGGTGTTCATGTTTTCAATAGTGAGACTTTGCAAATGCCATATAGAGCAGCTGCAAGTAGAAAAAGGCTTGGTCAGAAGAATGAGAAAAGTATTAGAAGGTTTTCATTAACAAGAGCTAAGGAGGAGAGTTAGGTAACGAAGTGTTCCTCTTTCAATGAATCGCAGTCGTGAGGAAGACTACTTCATGAGACTAGAAGATGGGTGGGCAATTCCTTATGGCCCCACAGAGAGCATCTTCATAACCTCCGGCACATGCCTAGGGCAGGCCATGGTTGCACAGACTAATGGGGCTGGTATAAGCTAACATTTGGCTGGCAACAATAATGTACTGACATCAAAGCCAGAGATATCCCAGGAGAAGCTGGCCTACTCTGCAAATTGCCCATAAAACTGAGATTCGTGTCCTGTGATACCAGTACCTTGTGTTACATTGCTTAAAATGATTATAGCTATCAGTACTGTGTTATTTTTATTTTTAGTTTCCCTCTCCTAGGCAATTTTTGTCCCAATTATCATTTTGGTCATGAAATAATTTAAGCTCCAGTTGCTGCATAATTTGAGCTAATGGCATTTATTTTAACAATGGTGATTTTCATCATTTCAGCTAATGAAGGCCATTCTGTGTATGAACAACTGCCACTTAGTATTTATGATTTAGAGCCACATCCTCTTATGGAAAAAAATAAAATAAAATCAAAGTCAAAGAAGCTTAAAAATGAGGATAATCTGACTCAAAATCATAATCCATAGATTTTCAGTTTATTAGGTGGTCTTAATTAAAGCATAAGCGTTTCAAATGGAAACTGATATCTTTTTGCCTACTGTATGCTGCTTAGAGAGACTGCTGATGTTGTGTTTCAGCTGTTTATGAGTTACATTTTTCTTCCTTTCTATTACAGCTCTTTCTTTTATGCCTTCCTGAATCTGCTGATCAGCGCCTTTGTGGTGTTTATCACGTTTATTGCTAGCACTATAGTGAGTGTAGGATTTAACATGTGGTGTGATGCAATTACTGAAAAAGGAAGCATGCCAAATAGGTTAGTATTAAAGAATACGTTTTCTTCTTCTTTTTTTTTTTTTTTTGTATATGCACAAGTGAATGGTGTTGGTACAAATTGTAGTTATTACATGCAAGGTAATCAAAGAGAAAAATACGGAACTCCAGATTCATTTCATTTGGAACAAAACTAGAAAATCAAAGTTTTTTGCTTTTAGTTCCCCACAAAACACAATATGGTTTCGGTGACGTTTCATGGTCTCTTTAAGAGTCATGAACACGTGCAAAAGAAAACCAAAAGTTTTCCTTTACAAAGGAGATCTGGATTTGGAAATGCTTGATGAAGCGGGGAGTGTGGTGCTATGAGTAGGGCAGCAGACCTGGAGTCAGGGTCCTGACAATAAAAAGAAAGAAAAAGGAGACATTTTATGTCATATGATATCGAATCAGTATACCACTTAAAGCATACGTTAATGTTGCACATTGTCATATGTTGTAAAATGCCATAGCAAATGTTCTGTTTAGGGCTGCAACGATTAATCAAGTTATTCGAATATTCGGTTAAAAATTCAATTACAAAACACGTCTAATCGAATATTCGGATAAGAACACAAGATGACCGACAGCACTGAAAAGGACAGAGAAGAGGCTGCAGAAATCAACCAAGAGATAGAAAGACAACCTCAAAATCCTGGGATTTTTTTCACACCAGTAAAAGTCCAAGTTATTTGTAAAATCTGTAGGCAGCCTCTATCTTACCATCAGAGTACCGTCTCCTTGCTGGAGCAACCGAAACAAAAACAGCCACACAATCCCTTCTTCTGAGGCTGTCCCTGATGATGTCAAAAGGTAATGGAGGCTCATACACTTTGTTTCATTGAGGGGTGAAGCAAGTGAGCTGGGCTGATGCCAGATGTATATGTGGGAGGCTCTTTGGGAGTGGGAGAAGAGGGCTTTAAGTATAGTGTTTTTGTATTAGCTATTACAGGTCCATTTCATGGAAGACTGGTGTTATCACTTCCATAATTTCACATTGCTTTTTTTAAAGAAAGTATTTACATACATCTCTTACCCTAGTTTTAGAGAAGATTGTCAAGCAACCTAGTTACCACAACAATTTACATATCTATTCATATAACTTGTCACTGTTGGAAACACTTAGATATTTATTTGTTCTATGTTTGATTTGCCTGTTTGGAATTCTGAAATAACTTTCTTTCTTCCTCCCCCACCCCCAAATGCTTTCCTTGGATAGCTGTGAAGAATTACAGGATATAGATCTCGAACTCAACTTAGAAAACTCTGCTTTCTATGACCAGTTTGCTATTGCACAGGTAGGTCAGACTAGGTCATGGTTCTATTCCAGTTCATTTACCATTGGTGCATTGATCTGAGACTGTTGGAGCTGCACTGCAGTCCTCTGAAATCAATGGGAATGTTTCCACTGAGTTTAATAAGTGCTGAATCAGCATAATTGTGAATGGGCACATATGAATTCTGTATTCAAAACAGATAGTTTTGAATGTGGGCATGTCAAAATCTGGCTCTGACTCATCATGGAAAAGCTATTGTTTCTGCAAAGGATGAGCTCTGCAAAGGCTGCAATGCTCTGTTGCCCTGGAACTCTGCATCGCTGTCAAGAACGAAAACAGAATAGGAATGGATGACCTGCACAGACTGTGGGGCTGTGAGCTTTCTTTCTGACAGAGATACTCTGAACCCTGAATTTGGCTATACCCATACAGATACCTTCATACCAAATACTTTAAGGAGATCGCAGCATATAAATATTTGAACATATCTCATTAATGACACGATTCTTCAGAAACGAATGGAAAGCTTCCAAGCCTCTATATTTGGTCATATAAACCCAGATGAACATCTTCTTGTTCCCAAGTCTTGTAGAATAATTTAAAAATATTATTTACTCATGAGCTGAGATAATGTTAAGAATGAGCAGAAATACTTAGGAGACACTCTAAAGTACATAAGACAAATAGACAATACACCTCAATTTACATAATTGTGGCCCTTGTTTATCTAAATTGGCTATTAGAATAAAAAAGCTGTCCTATTGTCTAGAAGTGTTTAAATTGTTATTTTACCTAAAAATAAAAACTGCAATATGTCAGTGACAAAATACAAAGATTTAATTCACTTGTTGCTGTTGTCTTGTTTTATTTTTGTTGAAAGCATAATGAAATTAAAATGGAATTACTGCCAAAAAATATTACTACAAACGAGCATCCTCTGAGATGGGGAGGCCAACAGTCAAGTACCTGAACCAGTAAAATTGTAATTATTTGCACAGTTAAACAAGAGAGTCTAAGCTAATAAAGGGACTTACTGCAAATCTGAGGCATTAAGACCTGGTCTCATATGCCATGCATAAATGAGCCACCAGGCACTATGTTGTAATGCACGAAGTTTCTCTTTCTCTCTGAATTTATGCTATTATAAACCAATTACTCCAGAATGTAACCATTCAATTGGTAGCATTTTCTCAACAGCATTCTGAATAGAAATGCCTTAAAATGTGTTCTTCTCCAGGAATAGCATGATGTCCAAAGGACTCAGGAAGAAATTTTTGGCAAATGTATTAAAGCATATGATAACCAAAGAGAAATAATTCCAAGAATTTTGAGACAGATACAATGTCACATCCTTGGGAAGTTCAGCAGCTGCATATGTATGATAAAGACTTATTCACTGTGGTACTTACTATGTTTTTGTTTCAGTTTTCCTAAAAAAAAACCATATAGTCTCTTTTCCTTTTAAGCTGAGAACAACTAGGCAGGATTGAGGAGCAGCAGGACCAGAACCTCACAATGAATAACTTGTAGTGACTCCATGGTCTTTGGTCTGGCTGAAATTTTGATCTTGGACAGTTGATTTTGTCTTTATGAAATGTTACTGACGTCTTTATCATTTTTTTTCTTCTTTAGTTTGGCCTGTGGGCTGCCTGGCTGACATGGCTGGGAATCACAATTCTGGCTTTTCTGAAGGTGTATCACAACTACAGACAAGAAGACCTGCTAGATAGCCTGATCCATGAGAAGGAGTTGTTGTTAGGAAGATCCTCTTCACGAACGTCTTTGCAAGATGAGAAAAGTGCCATGATCTAAAGTGTAAGCAAATCTCCAGGGCAGGATCTAGAATTTATTATTCAATAGTGCAAGATGGTGTTGAGTCAGATTACTGAGTGTGTGAGATAATTTCTTTCCTGAAAAAAAAACATACTTGTCAATCACTCACTTCCTCAATGAAAAATTCTTGGCAGAAGTATTTATATGAGGATACAGAGAACAAATTGCCACATGTGCCTTTGGCGCAACAGATTTTCTATCCTGCACAAGAAGGGAGCAGCACAACTCGTAATCTGCTGTTGCTAGCAGAGCTCCTATATGCTACTGCTGCCTTTTGGGGCAGTTAACATTTTGGAGGACCATGCTGGCAAAAGCAGGCTACGGAGTCTAGTCTATTCCTCCAAACTATTCTGCAACACCAACTATAATTGGAGCTGTGTCCAGGCCCTCTTCTCTCCATCTCTTCCCTTTTGACAGTAAATCTGCCCTGTTCTCACTTTATTCTGAGCAACTGCAGCTGTGGTCCAGGTACAGGCTCTTGCTGTCTATGTTTTTGCTATGTGTGGACATTACGCTGTTGCTCCTGCTCTGATTTTTAGTTTGTTTAGAACATAAGACCTATGTTCCAGATTATATTTATTATTAGACAGTTTTAATAAATTTCACGAGACCACAGTATTATTACAGCATCTGTTGAAAGCTAGGTGTCATTACAAAGGATGGTGGTGGTGATGAGTTGATGGTTGGTCTTGGTGATCTTAGAGGTTTTTTCCAACCTTAATGATTTTAAGAATGTGTTTTTGTTTCTTAGATTTTGGCATGACCATCATTTATTATGGCTTCTTGAAGCGTAGTTTAGCTAGCAATTCCTGAAGCTTGCAGACTAAGAAATTAAGCTGAATTAATAGGATTAATGCTTGTGCATTTGTAAATGTAACTCGGTCCCTAATACTGTATGCTATTCAGTTCTGAGTATTAGAGTTTACCTGTCGTATTTATTTCCAATAGAGTATGCAAAATTACTGTAAGCATTTGCATTGTAGATATCTCTATGTATCTATCAACACAGCAAAGAGCATGAACAGCTGAGTTATTCTATAGGTAGCTCAGTGCTGAATGGGACTGTTCTCCACATTCCCAAGCAGGAGTTCCAGGGCTGACAAAGCTTGCTGTGAAAAGGGAGAACTGTAACTTTCACAAAGCTCACTGGGATCCTGTTGTTGCTTTCAGTTTTGCTCGGCCAGCACTTCAGTGAATGAGGTGGATGAGAAGTAGGTCCAATAAGTAAGAAGAATGACTCAGATGAACACAGGATTTGTATAGCAGAGAAATCAAATTCTGCTATAATTAAGCAGTTATCCATGTATTCACAATGCACAGAAGACCCTCATTCAACAGAAAACTTCAGCAAGAAGTTACATTTCTAAGAGTAGCCTAACAATGCTCATGGCAGCAGAGCTTGAGTTGATGCTGAATTTATTGCAGCACAGGTGCAAATCATGTCCATCTATACTACCTGGTAAATAGGCCTGGGGAGAAGACAACTGGCTTCCACCACTTAACTGTTGTCTTCTGGGACTGTCTGGTACTTAAAGTTAAGGACCTGTTTAAATGGCTGAAACAGAATTTAAAGTCCTAACAAATCTTGTCATTTGCTAGGATTTTAGGGCATAAACTTAACAGTACATTTAACAACCAAATTGTTCTCATAAGTTTAGGGGAAAAAAAGCAAATAGCCACAGGGTATGAAGCAGCAATCTGACCCTGGGAATGTCACTTATATACCTAACTGGCTACGGCTGTCTGTAGAGGAATCTTGTTTTTCAGTGTGATTTCCACCTCCAAGAGAATGTAATTGAGTTAAAGCTTTACAGAAGTGGGGTTTTTTTATTATTATTTTATGTTCTTTATTTTGTTTTATTTTTGTAGCTGTGAAGTTCCTAAAGAGGGAATCAGAGCTCAAGTTACCTAAGACCAATTTAAAATCAAAGACCTAGATTGGAAATTTTTTCCTCACTTGGTCTGTAGTGGAAACATTACCTCATGGCCTGAACCAGTGATTGAGCACCTGGTGGGAAGGCAGGGCCAACCCAAGGGAGCTCAAGTGTATGCAATGCACCTGAGTGACTGGAAGGAGGGGAGCCAGGACCCCTCCCCTTCCCAGACCTCATTTAAGGGCTGACAGTGGAGGTAAGAGTATCTTCATGGAGGTCCCTGCATTTCTGAGGTCTTCTGAAGGTGAGTGCTATCTTTATTTATGTGCTTATGGCTGTTTCAGTTGGTCAAATCCTCATTTGCTGCAGCCTAGGCCCTTGGTGTTTTGCTGTTGTTACTGAGCTTTCCATTGTGGTCGAATTGGAGAGGGATTCTGGCAGTTACTCAAGCCCTTTGCTAGGGTAGGGCATCCACTTCCTCACCTTGAAAAAGGGATGTGAAAGGCACCTTGTTTTGTTTCCTGGTTGCTTCTTTGACTGTAGTAGACTCTACTCCTTTTAACTTCTCTTGGAATGTAAGAATTGCCAGTGATGTCTCCTGCAAATTACATCAGTGGATGCCTAACTCCTCACATGAGACTGTGCTGCTGCTTTGACTGTGTTTCCTGTGTATGCTAAATCACACTTAAGCTGAAGTAATGTGGGTTGGGTCTCCATTGCCTGTAGTCTGGATAAGTGGTCGGCAGAAGGCAGTGAGTGCTTCCTCCTTAGTACTCCTGAAGGACCAAGGCCTGGTCACTGGCCTTGAGGAGGAAGATGGTGCTTCACTGAGGTTGCCCAGAGCTAATGCTCTCTTCTACCTCTCTTTCTCTGTGTCTTTTCCTCTTTTCCACTTCCACGAGAAGTGGCAGACACTGAGGTTGGAATTTCTACCCTTTCTGGCTTCTGTGGTTAGTATTCTTACTAACGCATCACAATAATCACCAACATGAACTTTATTGTTATGCAGCTCAGGATATCTGGGGTAGCTGTGATTCTACCACCAAGAAAAAGTCAATAGAACAGAAATATCTTTGGAAGGTCCAACACCAGCAAGACTTGCCTATTTGTTGTAAAAGCTCAGCCCCTCTAATTCATTCACCTGGGTTAGTTCTTTTACCCTCTATTAGAGGCTTTATGCCAGCTAATTGAAAATGTGTTAGAATGTAAAAATTACTTATACCTTCCTATTTATATGTGTAAGATCTCTCTCATGCATATCTCTTTTGTGCCTAACCCCTGCTTTTAGTCATTCATTGCTAAATAGTGCAGTTTGCCTACAGTACGCTTCTGCATTAGTCAAATATTGCATTTCTGTGGTATTTCAATGCTTTCTCTATTTTGCCATCCAAAAGCAGGCATCTGGGAAGTCTCTACCAAGAGGTGTATTTAAAGCACTAGAGCCTTGTGCAGTATTTATATTTATTATCACGTGATGGAAAGGGGACAAATCTTTGTGACATTTGCTTGTGCAGCCCACCTGTTGCTGCCCATAGCAAAGCTGGGGCGTTTGTGTACTGCTGTAGTTTACTTGCTATGTTCCCTATGCTGATAAAGCTACTGTTGGAGGGTCTTAATTTCAGCTTGTGTAAATTGCTGGTAAGATAGAGTGAGCCTTAGATAATGAAAAACAAATGGATACTGCTTTCTGTGACTCTGGAGTGTTGCCATGCAAGTATTCTATTATATTGGATTTATTTTCCATGTGATAGCCAGGATCTGTGGTTAAAATCCCTGCCAGCAGTGCATGTTGGGTTAGGAAAATCTAAGCTACATCATGTTAGCTGAGCTTTTAGTTCAGTCCTGGTTATTGTTGTAATGGAGGAACAATTGAGGCCAGCTTTTGGAAGAGTACACAAATGTATCCTGCCATGCTAATTCATGAGACATCTTTCAGCTGTGAACTTCCAGTAGGAATCATAAAGATAAGAGCCTGATGACTCACTTTCAGAACTAAAGAACAGATGTGCCATGGCAATGTTTCTGTGGTCCCTTAGAAAATCAGTTATTGCAGTAAATGGTGATGGATGCTTGAATAGATAAATCTTGTTCATGCAAGCATTCAGTGTAAGGGAGATTGTGTGTGTATACAGTGTACAATGAAAAATACCAGAAATAATTCCATTGCTCTTCTGTGAAATGGGTATGTGCAGCTTGGTTTGGAATAGTTGTTAGATTGCCTTAACTTCTGACACTGCCTTTCTCTACTAGTATTGGAGTCTGTGCAATAACATGCAGGTTATGATGTCTGCAGGTGAATGGGATGTGAGCTGAGTGGTCAGTGCACAACCTCTGAAGGGCTGAAATGTGTTTCTAGCGTGAGTTTTGAGGTTTTAATTCCTCTGAGTAATGTCCTGATGTTATGATGTATTAGTTCTGGTAAGAACAAAGTCAAGTTTCCTTTTAGGACTAACCCTCACCTACATAAAACACTGCTAATTTAATATATGTAGTATTCAGGATGGAAGTAGAGCTACAGAGAACAAGAGCACGTGTTATAGAGTATTAACATGTTAGGAAAGACGATTTTACCCAAGATTCGGGAATTTTGCACCACAGCCTCCTAAAAAAAACAAAAGCGGTGACTTGGCAAGAACGTGACCCTGTTCTTAACTCTTGTGCATTTTAAATATGAACGTGCAGGCAGCAAACAGAACATACTCTGGGAGTCTCACCACTTCTTTTGCTAAATGATGCTATTCTGCAGTACAGACCTGGATTAAAACAACCAGCATAGTTTTCTTTGGAACCAGTCCTTTCTTTCGGAAGAAAAGGTGAAAAATAAAAGGGAGGACATATTTTTGGGTACAGTTATATAGCAGTAGGAGTCTAGATGGGAAAATTAACTTGGAAACATGCATCTTCTTCACTAAAGAAGCTCAAACAGATCTTTGATATAGCGCATTGCCATCAGTGTGTATAATGGGTAAGAATGTCCTTGGCTGTGTTATTTGCTGAAATAGAGGTCTATACTGGACAAGCTCAGAGCTGATGTCACCTGCACAGTATTCAGTGCAAGGCAGCCCATGCAAACCAGGTATGTGACTGAATGTGGCTTTCATTATTCCCATTCTCCAAAGCTCTTACCTGAAACATATTGTGTATGAAATCACTTTGATTGTTTAAAATGTAAATTCTACAGTAATGTAGACAGTCATTCATCGGTCAAATTCATAGTTTGATAAACCAATCTATATTTTGACAAGACTTCAGTCTTTTTTTCTCTAAATCATTGGCCTGGGTGTGTATACCCTTGAGCTAATGGAATTGTCTACATACAGATTCTAAATATGCATCTTAGACCACTTCCTTTACTGATTAAAATAGTCATTTTTATCTCAATGGACTGTTTGCTTTGGAGATCAGAAATATCCTATCCTTGAGCTCAAGGAATCAATGAGGAGAGTGTTTTTTTTCCTGGTTATTTCCACACCTACATTCAACAAGAAAATGCTCACATAGCTTCATAAGGACTGAAATGGTATTAGAATTACTTCTACTCATGGTCCTAACCCCCTGAAGCATGCACTTCTATTTTTGTTCTCCACAGAAGAGCAAACCTAACCTGAACAGATATAAACCTAAGAGTTCTTTTGTTTTTTTTAAGTGGCAATGTTCCACTCAGTTTCTGAATAACAGCTGCATAAAATGCAGCACTTTGATGTGCTCCTGGCATAGAAGAAAAGAAAGCAACTGCACTCTCTCAAATAATGTTTTTTTTTTTCTGAGAGATTAGACAGCAATTTACTTAATATATAATTAGTACTGCTTATTTTGAGGCAGGGCTGTAATTGATAGCATCTTTCCATTCTGTTACTGGGAGGAGTATTTATACAGCCATGCTTTCTTTTTAGTTGGTTTTTTTGTCCATGCCAAAGAGTAGAATTGAAGTGGTATTACAAACATAGATTAATGTGAATGTATTCACCTGAGTGCTTAAACCTTTCTACCTCTCATAGCTGCTGTAGTTGCTAGAAGTGATACTGTATGTAACAGTCAAAAAACTGAATGTGTGTAAGAGCCTAAATCCTGTATTCATAGATAGCATAAGGATTTAGGATTTAACGCTTAACTTCCTTAGATTTAACATTTTTAAATTCCATTCCTTGCTCCTAAAAAATGAAACCTAAGAAGGGCAGTGAGATTAAGTGTTTTGATTAGTCATATAATGCTTGCTTTTTCTTTTTTTTTTCACTGAAAAGAATACCCAGCAACTGATTCATTAGACAGGAAACTTTATCTGTTACCTATAATATTATATTTCATGGGGGTGGCAGAGAGCACTGAGCTGAGTGTTAGAAAAGGGCTGTAGCAGTTATTGCCCAGCCCTTTCCACAGTCAAGGAAATACAAGGCACAATTTTAACCTCCCCACTGCCTGGGAAGTCTTCCTGTTAGAACTTTTCTGCTTGGCTTGAAATTCCAAAAAAAATGACATTTTAGTGGCAGTGGTGTTTATCAAGGAGATAAAGTATCTGGCAGCAAGAGCAACTCACTAAAATAGCTTGAATTACTTGTTTATGGTGGAAACAATGTCAAGTATTTTTTTTTCCTCCTTTCCACCTGTGTATGATGTAAAGAGAGGGTGGAGATACCCTGCCAGGAGGTAGGAATGAAAATCCATCATTGCTGTTGACCTCTTGCATGATTTCTTATACAAGTGGATAGGCTGTGACCCTGTGGTGAAACTATTTTTTTTTCCCCTCCTTTCCTCCCAGGTTTGTGCATGTTTGACTCCAGGTTTGTATACAGATTCTGAGTTGTATTTACAAATGTAAGAGAAACTGCAGCTCCTATGGCAAACTTTGCCATTTGTTAGAGAAATAAAAAATACATTTCAGCTTTTTCTCTATTCTCATCTGGACTCCCCTGAGATTTGGTGCCAAACCCTTCCTTTTACATAAGCCAGGCCTGACTTGGCTGACGTGCTGTTCTGAAAGGTTCCCAAGGCTGGTGCCAGCATTCCTTTAAGCAACCTGGTGGAATCAGATGAGTGGGGTGTTAATCCATTGATTTTTTTTTTTTTTTAAAAGCAGGGAAATGTTTGAAAATCCTCTGTCATGGTATCCCACACAACACAGTCCAGAGTTCTTCACCCACTCACTCCCACAGCAGAAGGAATTATTTTTCCTTGTTAACACTGCAAAGTGCAATGGTTTGTGTCTGAAATACAGCACGTCCTTCTGCAGCACACTGAATTTTGGTGTCATCCGTTAACTGTTGCTGCTTTCTAGGCTGCTGCGACAATTTAAATCCTCATCGAACAGTGTGGTCACCATTTGGCTTCTGAAAGTGCTGACAGCCTCCTTAAACCAATGTTTTTAGGAGATATAAACAGTTGTTTTTGGCAAATGACCTCAAAACCACTGCAGTGGATCCACATCCAGAATAAAGTGGTGCAGTCAGAAATTTTGGTCAAATGCTTCCTGAATAAAACTACTGCTCTTTTTCAGCTTGCTTGAACAATCAGTATCTTGTGATCTAAAGTGTACTGCTAAAAGGTTTTTGCGGGTTTATAAAGAAAAATAATCCAGTTGCACTCACATTTCCTTCTCTTGAATCCTTTCTTCTTTAAAACTTAATTGGAAACATTATAGAGTGTTACTGTCATCAGGCTAATCAGGCCTTATTTCTCACATCTCTTCCTATTGGGGACAAGGACAGCCAAGGGGGAGTAGGAGAGCACTGCAAGTCAGAATAAAAATAGATAATGAGAACTGTTAGTCCTCTTCCTGTGAGGGATTTTTGGCATTCGGGCTGTGACGCAAGGGATCCAGTGTGGCAGAACCTGGGCTGGCAGTACAGATTTCAGTTCCAGCCTTAGCTTGGACCACTCAGGTTTTTGTAACTTGCTTTTGAGGTCCCTGGACTTTGATAGTTTGTTTTACTGTTGGAAGTAGGATTGGGGCAGATATTTAGCTGGTGTGTGCAGCTTAGCTTTGTAAGCCTCACTGGAGCCATGGCAGTCCACACAAGCTGAGGGTAGAGCTTGCTCTGTTTTGAATATTCTTTCTCATGCTTTATATGCTCTTTTGCAATGTAATGAGTGCTGATTTGAAGCATTAATTGCATGCATTTGACAGAAACAGAATTGGCATTAGATTTGTTGCTGTTTTGATACAATCTCAAAGGAGAAACTTTATACTAGTATTTTAATGGAAGCATTTGTAAACACCTGGTAAATGGAAATTGAGAGTCCAATCCTTTGCTAATGGAGTCATTGACAGTATTTCCTTTAGCAGGGAGCTGGACTGGGTTCGGTGCAAGTGGTGTACTCAAGTACTGCTGGTAATGATGAAATGTGTTTTATATATTGATGCTTTTTTTTGCTGGACAGTGCATTGGCTTTTTATGATTTGTTATGATTTGTTGATATATACAAATAAACTATTTGAAAAGTTAGTATCTCTGTGTCTGTTTTTTGAAGGTGAATTGAAATTGTTACCAGGTAGGTTAAGAAATGGTTACTAAAGTTAGTGGTGGCATCTTAGCTTGTGCACTCATTTCCTGGTGTCTCCTTGCTGCAGCTTGCACGGTCAAGGAGGTGACCAGCCTTCCTAAGCTGAGCCCTTTCACCATTTTCCACCAGGGAACTCTAATATTGCAGAAAGCAAGGAGAAGATAGTCCTGCATCAGGATGCAGTGGAAGGTCAGCTCGTTACCAAGTGTAGAGGTCTACTGCAGGCTGCATGGGTGGGTCTATTTTCTAGTTGTTAATTGACTACTTTTCTTCCTGTAGCAGCAGCCCTTCTCTCCAGGAGTGAAACTAAATGATCCAAACAGTCGTGTTGGAAAGAGAACTTGGTGAGAAATGAGTCCACTCCATCATCTTGAAGGTTCTTGAGCTTTTTCTTGAGGACAACTGCAGCGCTCTTTTATTTTTATTATAGTCACACACTGCAGACCTTCTGCTTACTTCAGAGTGGCAAAAGACAGAAACAACTAAAATTTCAGACTGCTTGTGTTCCTTTAACTTGCTTTTGGTCTCACAGGGCTGGAGAGGAGAAGCAACACAGCAGGACTAGACTTTTGAGCTGACAACATGCATGTGAAGTGCATCAACAGGTTAATGCAAAAAAAAAATCTAGTGTCATCTTACTGTGTGCTTTTGTCTCCTATAGTCATATGGGTATGGCTGTGCCAGCTAGCACTATCAGGTGGTGCTGATGGGGTGAGCCTGCCTGAAGAGGGTGCTGGCAGCTGCCCTCTGTTCCTGCTGTGGGAATGTATTGCCAAAACCACACTGTTGCAATCTGCTGATTCCTGCTATGCGTGAATTTCTCACCCATTGTATGAGGAAGAAAGCACTTCTACGCTTAGTCCTGTTTTCATGCACAGAACTTTCTCTGCTCTCTTCTGTCCCTTTGGTTCTTGTGAATCCAGATGCTGTTCAAGGCAATCTTGCTGCCTTCAAAACCTGCTGCAAGTATCCTGTCCTCTGTCATTTCCTCTCTGCAGTTTGAGGCAAAAACATGCTAATTTTCAAGCTAGACTAAATAACTGCTCAGAGATAGTTGGCTTTTGTAGTTAGTCCTCATGTTGGCACAGTGGTGAATTCATGCGAACATCTTGACGTTTATTACAAACTGTGTAGTCCCTCTCCTTTTGTTTTTTTCTCTTTATAAAGTGATTCTCAGGTGTCATGCTGGGGGAAAATATTATTCAGTACAGCTTGCAAGGGAAACAGTAACCAACACAACCCATTCAGAGCATGAATTCAGAGTTTATCTCCTCCAAACTCTCCAAGGAGTCACACCTACAAAAGTACAAAAGCAGTGTTGAGCAAGAGCGGCGGGGAGAAACCCTATCCATCTCACATCAGTGTGAACAGATGTGATGGATAAAGAGCAGAGTGGGACGTGTGTGCAAGCAGAATGGTTGGAGAGGACAAGTGCTTTTCTGTGAGGAGAAAATAAAACTGGTAAGTTCACAGTGAAGCTGTACACTGATAACTAAATGCAGGCCCAGAAGTTAGGATTTTTACTCTTGATCCCATCCTGGCTTTTGACCTGCTTTGTTTACTTGCATAGAGGCACTGACTCTTTCAGCTGTAAAAACCTCACTTCTCTCCCAGGGACAGATTTTAGTTTTTGTTTCAGAGTGTCTGGTGATACTCTACGATGCATTCTTTTGTTTCTCTGCGGTTTGCCACCTACCCGATCAATTGCAGCAAAGAATCCTGACCCAGGCCTTGCAAAACCATGGGGAGGCTCCTGCTGACAGCTTAAGTGCTGCCCATGCACAAAGCTGTTCCAACCAGAGCCAGGAATAGGTGTTCCTCTGCTTAATTTCCCTTGACAGCCTGGATGTGATAGCCATTCTCAGAGTGGGCCTCTCACACTGATAAACCTGGCCCAGTGAGGTCAGCTTGGCTATTTTTCACCTCAAGCAGGGCTAGGGGGAGGAGGCCCTTTGCATATGAACATGCATGTGGATTTCATATCATCCATCCCGGTCCTAAAAGGGGTTCCTGGTTAATTTTAACCCCTTGGCTTGGTGTCAAGTTACTGAAACCAGGTTGTAGAGCACACAGGAAGGATTTGTGGTACCGCTTTCTCTCTCAAGGTGACCCAGCTCCTGTCAGGCCAGGCCTTGCCTTTCTATAATGCAGTATGCCATGACTTGCAGTGCAGGAACTGACTCTTCAAAAAAAAAAAAAAAAAAACCAAAAAACCAACAACCTTCCTACCATAGATTCACTAGAAAATCTTTTAAACCTCTTTTTTATTATCCAAACAGTAGGGTAAGTGGAGGGAGGGCAGGGAAGCAGCAGGGAGATACCCTCTGAGCTGGGTTGCATGAGTGGTTTGTATACTGAGCCAAACACTCCTGCAGTGACCTCTGTGTCCCAGACCAGCAGCTCCACATGTGCAATTGCTGTGCCCTTCAGAGTATGAGAATAGCTGCTCAAGTCAGTCCTTACTGATATTTTTTTTTATGGTCAGGTTGCTATGCACTCTGCTCTAGGTGAAAACTGTATAATTGGTTTCCTTTTTCTGTCTGGTTTAAGTTCCTGGACTGCCTGGACAAGGATGCTGAGGCAGAGGAGTTACTGGCTTCTCTGTTTCTTAAAAGTGGATTTGGATTAAAGCTTTTCTTCTTTTTGGTAGGTTACTGTAGCAAAGGAGTTCAAGCCAAGGTCTTGCAGGCATGTCTTCCATTTTCTCTACAGTTTTCTTTCTTTGTCTCTTATAGGCTCTGCTGTCACCCTTATCCATTTATCAAGTGTTACTTGACAAGAATCTAAAGTCTGAAAAATGGATCATGCTGTTTCTGTTTATTCTGTCTGTGTTTGGACTTGACGATCTTGAAGGCTTTTCCAACCTGAGCAATTCTATGATTCTAAGAAGAAAACATAGCTGAAGCTCATAAAATTGCAAACGCTTGGTTCCCTCCAGAGAGGTGCACTGTATGGTGCTACAACACAGAGATAACAGAGCTTTGACCCCGCACCTTCATAAGCAGTCTATAATACCCTTGAACATGCAGGCATAAACACGAAAGCTCTGACTGAAGACAAACACAACCGTAAATCTCAGGTTTATGGACTGAATCAAACCTAGGGGATTAAGTTCTGATTTGATGATTAACCTGGGATTCAGTGCTGCTCCGTATTGTGTTAGGCAAATGTGCTGTTTAGTATTTAAATGAGTTTTTCATGTTATTCTTCACACCTGGGAGTCAAGTGAAACATTAAGAAACAGCCTTTGCCCACAGCGGAAAAAATGCATGAAGGGAAACAAGAAAGCCATTTGCTGAGATTTTACTAGCAATCATTTCAGGTATATAAATATAGCAGCTTGCCAAGCCTTTGGCCACCAGAGCAGTGTTTGTGCGATAGTTCAGCTTATGTTAAATTTTGTAGAATAGCTCTTATGAGGCTTGAGGAGAAAAATGGTTTGGTATTTAATTCTTTGACCTTAGACTCAGGAGTCTTTTATTCACTGTGCTTCTGCATGCACAGATCAGTGAATTTCTTTGCCTCTGCTCCTTATAGTAACAGTTTATAATCTCCTAGGGGGATGAAATTCAGATTCTTGTTTGCTGTTAAGGATGATGGAACATCAGTTTGGTGGGAGCTCTTGGTGCTGCTACTATCATTCAGAAATATTAAAAAATATATTAAAAAAAACTAAATGCTGGGAAGTGCACAAAAAGGGTGGGTTTTCTTGCTCTTCAAGGCGGATGCACGTTCCTTACATGTGGACTGAGTGGGCTGGGAGGTTCCCTCTGCCATATTGGTTATCAGTGCTGCCTTCCTGCAAATGGTGGACATTGCTACTACCTTGTAAACCAAGTCCAGCATTTATGAGCAATGTGTCTTATCTGAAGAAAGAAGATAACAATTTGCGATTGAAACTCCTCCAGCACTTTTGTATCTTGCTTCATGCTGGTGTAGAAGAGACTTGCAGCCAGGATCAGCACCACACAAAATGATAGTCCCAGGAGCACAGGCAGTCCAGGTGATGACCTGTCATGCACTGGAAACAGGTGAGGAGGAAAAAAAAAAGCAGCATTATTTCAGTGTTATCTCAACCATTTTCCAAATTTGATGCCTTGCTGATGCCTTTGTCTCCCTTTTCTGGGAATAGCAGGGTACATGGGGCTCTGGCTGTGAGGCCTTCTGTTGGCATTAGTTAAGTGATAGTGGGTCACACTCCTGATGTGGGGTGGTGAGTAATGGTGCATTTAAAGAGTTTAATTATATACCATAAGAAAAGGATTACCATAGCTGATACATAATCTCAGATTTCCTTCCAGCGATTATTTTTTATGCCTTTAAGATAAATGTTAGGTTAAATACTAGGAGAATATTAAGCTATCTCACCTTATTATATGACGCTTGCAAATTTTCCATAGAAAGAGAAGATCTAGATTTCTGTTCTTTTCTTTTGTTACTTGGCCTGTTTTGCATCCCTGCTAATTACAGTAAGAACTGAGGAGAGGCTCTATTAGGCAAGGGGCATGTTCAGGAAGCTCTGGCAGCCTTAACCTCTCTCCAAGTGCGGGATGTGTTAATTATATTGGAACATCCTCAGTGTTTGCTCTTAAATGTGTACAGTGTCCTATTTTTTCTTGACTGTTAAAATGTAATTCAGAGATGCTTAAAGAGCTGTAGGTTGGGCATAGTGCATGTGTGGAAATATATGGACTACATGTAGCTTGCTGACATTCATAAAGCTCTTCAGAGTTGCTTCAGCTCTTATATGTGTGTATCCAGTTTGATTCAAATCTGACAGGTCTGTTTGTCTGTGTGGTCATTGCACCATTAGTATTTTATAAAGCACTTTGATTATTAAACATGCAGTATAAAACTAAAATTGTGCCTGAATGAAAGCCCATAGTGTGCAGCTATTTTCCTGCCATATGCACATAATCAATAAGAAGATAAAAATGTGTGGATTATTATGGCTAAAGGACCAGCATTAGCTATAACATATTTAAATTAGCTTCCTCTACCAGCCTTGGAATACGCAGCAGTCCATTAAATTGTCATTCAGATGTACAGAAAGGAAGGTAAAAGTCATAAAACCAAGCAAGAAACACATAATAATGTATCAAAAAGTGTACTGGGAGAAGGTAAAATGTTAATAGGCAGTCATTTTATTGCTTCTAGAAACCAAATCAATGTCCCATATTAGATCTGAGTGAATTATTTGCAGCAAATAATTTATTCATTTGAATTTAGCTTTTCTATTTGCAAATTATCCATGAACAGTCCTAAATTTTTATGAATTTGATTACTTGGTATTATTCTATGGATGGTTTATGTGAAGGTGTTTCACCACGAAGATGGTGATGAGTGGTGTCTCCAGAGATCTGTCTTGGTGCTGAGCTGCTGGAACAGGTCTCATGGAGAAGCTATGATTGCCCTATCAATGGAGTGTTCAAGACAAGGTTAGATGGGAACCTGGGCAAAATTATCTCCTGCCTGCTTTAATGGTTGGCAACCCTGCCCAGGTCAGGAGGTTGGAACTAGATTATCTTTAAGGTATCTTCCTATTCAAGCCGTTCTATAATTTTATGAAGTTACTCACATCTTTCTACTTTTGCAGCTTTGTAGTTTGGAAGGACAGGTTTCCCTTGTGTAATCTCTCAGGCCACATGATACAGTCCTTGACTGAGTGTGAAGCACACAAAGTTTCTGAAGCACAGGGCCTGACCGATGAGTGAATTTTGTAAGGGTGAAATTTGTCTGCAATCCTTAATAGCTTTTCACATCAGCCCTTTTCTATTAAGTGCTCAAAATGACTTTCCTTCTTGTGAAAGTTACTTTCCAAGTCAAATTATAGGATTACTTAAAATGCAAACTTGGCTTTTCGTTACATCCTCTTAATACAGGAACATGCTTATTCCAGGGATATAGAAAAATAGCATGGAAGAGCAGTTCCAAAAAGAGTGATGAGCTACGCTCACATAACTTCATCAGTCTGCTATAAAAGTGCGCTTGAGTGCAAATCTGCTTTATAAGTTACAAATAGAAAATCAGTACTTAAATTTGTTATTGTTTATAGGAACAGCACATTCAGCCCTAGCCACAAGCCCATACACATAAGATAGAAGGAAATTGTCTGAGAAAAGTATTTGGACCTACATACAGGAGATTTTGTTTCACACCCTGTGTTGACTGCAAGTTTCTGCTGCTGCCTGAGAGTTGTTTGGTCTCTTCAGGCTCCTTCCTCTTGTAGACCCCTTTTCCTGGCCCAATAACTCACTCAGCTAATGCTACTGTTGGCATGAGCATACAATCTCTCTTCCTGGGCAACTGCACCAGCTGGAGGATGTGGTAACTTTTGCTTCCTTTTGGCCTCCCAATACTATGGCTCTGTGTGTTTGTACACATCTGTGCACACATGTACTCCTTCCCCTCTTACTGCACTTCATACAGAATGGGCTGACTTTGGCCAAGGTTTCTAGAAATGATCAGCATCTTAATAACATCCAGGTACCTGCATTTCCTTGGGGGTCTCTGAAGCTAGCTGGCCTCAAACATCCTTGCAAACAAAAAGAAAAAAACATTTTTATTATTTCTACCCTGCTGCCAATGTTTAAATGAATCATCTCTTCCTCACGTAAGGAAGTCAGCAGGGAGAACTACTGTTTTGCTTGGGGTGCTTTCCCTCCATATCTGTGTGAAAAACCTGTACCTATTTCATTGCCATAAAATATATTAATTATATTTAAATTAAAAATAGCTTCAGGGATTTCATTTTAGTTTCCACTATTTGTCTTGCTAGATGTCTTGTTTAAAATACTGCACCAGACCTCATCAACACCTTGTGCTTTATGTGCTGAGAAAGAAAAAACAACAGCTGCTGACAGTATGAAATGCTTCATTTGTGGAGGATCTATTTACAGAGTGCATTCCCACAGCTGCAAAGCAAACTCAGGTTAGTGCCATGGATGGCTTAAAGTTATAATGTGGAAATTTGACTTACCCACTACGTAGTCACAGCAGGAAATAACTAGAAAACAGAACAAAAAAGTTCTTAGTTATCCAGAAAGGGGGCATCTCTTGTCTGTAGATGTAGACACAGTGGGTGCTGTGTCTGCAGTTGCACACTACCTTACAGACACTGGGCAAAATCTTGCACTGCTTCTGGCTGAATGCACTCATGCCATGTAAGGATTAACCTCTATGCAAACATGCAGGTGCACTTCAGGAAAGTGAGAGGGGAAAAAAAATCGATTTCACAGGTAGAGATTTCTGCTGCTGCAAGAAGTTCAGGAGTCGGGTCTTGCCAAAAATAAACCACAAAACACCTAAACTGTTCCCACTCTGCATCATTTATAGAAGGGAAATGAGATCTCAGATGGCTGAGAGAGAAGTAAAGTTTAGAAAACAAACCCTGCTGTAAGACACTACCTTTGTCCAATATCTTGGAACTGTCTCTGCTTGGCAACTGGGACCTGTATGCAGTCCAGCATGAAAAGGCCCAAGCATGGAAAAATTTCAGTGGTGCTGGCAACTTTCATCTTACCAGCCTTTATATGAGTATTGTTGTATGGGCAAACAGCTAACCATCTAAATCATAGGCTATTTGTAACGCAGAATATCAGTTATGAGTTGGGTCTTTTCTCCTGTCTCTATGAAAAAGAGGCAGTCTTTGTCCTTGCAGCTCTCTGCAGCTCAAACAGCTGTGCTGATGTCAGGGACAGTGGGAGATGGTCTTTCAGCTCAAGATGGACTGACTGCAGGGTGCCAAACATTGATCTTTGGGCACAGGTTCTGGCCGAGGATTGAAGGGGTCTCGTTGGAAGACTTAAAGCTGGCTTACTGATTCATGAGTTCAGTTTGGAAAGGAAAGTCCAGGCTGTGTGTCAACCTTATTGAGAAACA
Source organism: Oreortyx pictus (assembly GCA_036925125.1). Taxonomy (NCBI): domain Eukaryota; kingdom Metazoa; phylum Chordata; class Aves; order Galliformes; family Odontophoridae; genus Oreortyx; species Oreortyx pictus. The sequence continues at coordinate 50,812,200 of JAUPFR010000006.1, read as the reverse complement.
GCTTTCACTTCTGCAAGACAAAGCACCAGATGCAGTGTACTTCTAAGCTGGCAAGAGGTCTGTATACAAATGCAGCAAGTGGGTGCCAAGCCTTGTTTTAGAAGCTGAGTAGCAGTCCAAACAGGTGGTTGACAAATTTCTGTCACCTGTATTTTTGCTGGCTGATATATCAAAACATTACAATTTTAGCTCCTTAGCAATAAACACCATTTTTCTTAGCTGGGTCTGTTTGTGAAAGCCAGAATGAAGCAACCATTCTAATTTGCTTATGAGTTGTATGTAGCTTGTGCATAGGTACAAACTGGATCCTTCTTCTAGACCTCAGCTTAAGGTCCATCTCAGTTGATCTACCTGCGATTTGTTATTTTGGCTCATGAATGAAAGACCAGAGGCTGTCTTAGCTGTTTTGTTCCTTGAGTACCCTCATTTGCAAATACAGTTATGTCCTGGCTAGCGTTAACCCCAGTTGACCATCTAGGCTCAGAATGTTTCTGTCCTTTTGGCATGTGAACTACTCAAAAACATGGAAAGTGAGCTCTCTGCACGGTATTACATTCTAGTTTCCAGAATTACATGAGTATATTTAAATTTGGTCTGAGATCCTTTTCTATGAATGAAAGCATTGTTCTGGGGTGACACTCAGCCAAACCCATGATCTGCAGTGCTCCCTGTGGAGGTTGGCTCATGAGCTCACCATGAGAACAGCCCAAGAATTACTTTCTCCTCCAGGACAGGCAGGCAGATGAACTAGATACAATTCTGTGGAGCCCACTGTGGAAGATGTTTTCTGCTCTGTGTGGAGCTCAAAGTAACAGATAAAACTAGCAGAGAGGGAGGATGATATGACAGAAAGGATGAATGCCAAGAACTAGGCAGGTCACAGTAGAAGTCCTAATAATTTGAACATACCATGTTCAATCACTTCTTCTGGCTCTCGAAATCGAACCCGTCTCTCTGCTCTCCGCTTCTCCACCACAGCACAGTCCACAGGTGGCCTTTTCCTTAGTATCGAAGGAGGACAGCTACTGTCATCTGTCTAAAGAGTTGAGCAAAACACAAAACAAGGCTTTCAAGCTGTAGTAATGAATCTGGGTGAAACTTTGAGTTTTTGTGCCTGTATTTCAACGATGTCCCTCAAAGAATGTGGAACAAAACACATCTGATGTGACGTATATACTCAATCACTGTAATACTTATAGCAGGGCAATATGGATATTCCTTCATTCCTTAAAGAATTCCTCAGTACTCTAAAGCTGTCTTCTCAGGGAAAAGCTTGTTTAAAGTAACAGGCTGAAAAGTGTTCAGGAAGGATTTCTCTATGCTTTTGATGTTATTGGAGGTGGCTGTTCAGCAGACTAGGGCAGAAGAACAGAAATGTGATATAAAATACATGATTTATATCATTGCAAGCATCTTTGAAGTGCTCTTCTGAGCTAAGCAGCTCTGTTTTGGACACAGCGTTGCCGTTTCAACAACTGTAACTATTCAGCAATCTTGTGTTTGGATGTTATCCCATCGGGTGTGAGAAGGTAATAGTTTGCATTTCAACATCATAGTTGTGTTGCTGTTCTATTTTTTGCTTGGAAGCCACACTCAGTCTTTGATAATGAAATCAGATTGCTGTGGGTTCTGCCAAATGACAAAAAACAGAGCTGAAATAATAATAAATCTCTCTTCAGTGCTGGAATGTTCCTAATGTCAAACTCCAAAATGAATCCAAAGCATATCTGTTCAGTTACTTCCATTGTTGACAGAAAGTGGAGCAGCAGATGGTAATTCTCCAACTTTTCAAAGATGTAAGTGGATGGTAGAGATTCCACACGTTTTATTTTTAAATCCCTATACCTTTCCTCTGTATGCCTTCATCTATACCTCTTCTTTTCCTTTCTTCCACACTGTAAAGAATGTTATTTTCTAGATGTTTTGTTTGTTTCTGCTATGTGCTGACCCTGGTCCTCTTTATCCTCATTTGTCTTTTTTTCTACTTAGTGAAAAACCTTTAGTTTTCCCAATTCATTGCACCCTGGATATTCCCATGACTAAGATATGCTGTTTACACTGGCCTTGGATGAGATGCCACTATGGGATGGATCCAGAGAGGAATTTAGGGGTGACATTGCTGGGCAGATCAAGCCTACCGGAATGGCTTTCCGGTGAAAACTTATGCTTCCTACGTAGTTCACAGGACAATTACATGTTTTAAAATAGGATTCACAGTTGCAGGCCCACTGAATGGGAAGGCATGCAAGACATACAGCAGGAACTGCCATGGTGTGAGGAACATCTTCAGCACTGTTACTTTCTCTTGAGGGATTAATAAGCTAGATTTTTGGCATGACATACCTCTGGTGAGGATGTTTTTGTCTAAACTTAGGGTTATATAAGCATCCGTACCTTCTCTCATGCTCATGGGCAGGATGGTGAAGGTCAGTGTTTTTTGTCTAGTTTAGAAGCTGGAAGACACACTCTGAGTTCAGGAGATCTGGATTCAGCTTCTAAATCCAGGGGAATACGAACCCACATCTTCTATATGTACACCTTAATCATCAGACCTATGATGTACATAGCGGGGAATATCAGTCTCTGCCACTGAAGCCATCTTGTTTGGCCTGGAATAATTAAATATTCATTGGGACAAAGAAAGAAAGAAAGAATGACTTAGCAGTCTGGTGTTTGGGTGCTCCCTTGGTGGTTGAAGAGGTCTGCTCTAATCCTTGCTCCAATGAATACTTAATGTGAAATACTTAAATATTCATTGGAGCAGTCACTGGGAACAGGGTCTCTCATCTATCAGGTGAGTGCCCTGATCACTCTGCTGTAGTCTTACACACACATACACACATGCTTGCTGGCATAATGAATATGTAATTACTTTGTTGAAAAAGGAAACAGTTTCAGGGAGACACAGCACAAGATGCCCAGCAGTGGTCACAGCTCTTGCTGGGAGGTGTCTTCCTGTGGCACAGATAAGGAAACCTTGTGTTTGAAGAGATTCATAACTCCACTTGATGCTTTTTTCCATATGAGATTTGTCAAATAGCTCACAGCAAGGTCACCTCAGAATAGAAAAAGTTTTAAACAGATAGATAGCTGGGTATCACCAAGCCAACAAGAACCTTAAAAATAAGAGAAGTGGCATTAATGGTATTTACTAGGCTTTAACAACTTAACAACCTGTGCAATTCAAAGCTACACAGTGTCAGAAAAATACTATGCATTTTCCCCTTAGACAGCAATCCAGTGTCAACATGCGATGACAAGAACTGGAAACCTACCGAAGTGTTAGGTTGGAAAATATATGCCATTATAAACAACCCACCTGTGAAAAGCTCTGGGCATTGGAACTCTTATCACCCATCAAGCAATTACTTACCGGCGGCTGCTCTGTGTTAGGATCAGAAGATGGGGCTGGGCATACTGGGGACATGTACTCTGGATGCTAACATGAAGCCTCCTGCATGAAGCTTTAGTTGGAAAGGAACTCGCTCAAGGAAATGGGGAGGATCGGGGAGAAGCTCCTGGAGATCCCTCTGCAGTGAGGACTAAGCAGACAGTGCCACCAAGGGATGGGAGCTGTGACAGATGACAGAGTGGAGAGAGGAGTTTCTGCTCTTCATGCCAGTGTTGGCTTGGGGAGGATGACGTGGCTTGAAATGTACTCAGCAGCCAAAAATAGTATATAGAGATAATAGTGAATGTGCAGCTGGAAAGCTGGGCTTCCCTGGTAATTGGAAAGGGTTGAATGAAGTAAATCACTGAAAAACACCTGCGGATTCATATGCAGAAATGTAAAGTCAGAGCTGTTCTTTTTGTGGAGATTACTCCCTTTCCGTGATCATGTTGGTCCCCTTTCTAGAAGCCATACCCAATCTCAGAGATCTTGCAAGTGGCATTTCTTTTAATCCTTCTCCTATTGAAAAATATGTGGCCAAAAGCCATCAAGAAGTAAATATAGATGTAGTGGGTTCACATATATCTTCCTCCAGTACAGTTATGGCCTCATTTCATATGTTTTACAATTTAGATCCATTATTATAGTAATAAAATGAGATTTTAACTTGAGACATTTCTACAGATATTATAATAGGATTACTGATAGTGAAGAGAGGTGATTTACCATTCAACAGGCTTCAACAGCCTGTTGTCAAATGCTGAAGGCTGACCATCATTAAATATACAATTTCCAGCTAGAATTACCTGCCATGACTGCTGAAATGTGGTGGTTTACTGTCTCTACAAGCACAACCTTGAACTTTTTTTGTTGTTCTTTTCCTGGAGCTATTTATTTGCTGTGAAATATCTAAAGAACTACAGTTTTGTGTTATTTTCCAGGTTGGATGGAATCTCCCATGGAGTAAACCTGGCATTTCTCCTTTCATAAGGGGAAATTTTGCTTCAGTGGGAGGAAAGACCCAAGTGTTTTAATCTGTTATGCCAGTGCATGCTCAGAACAGGCCATTGTTTTACACTGCCCTGTGGCACAAGGGTTGCAAGCAGCTTATATTGGCACTAGGGACCAGTTTCTCCAAAAGCCATCAGTGATTGTCAGAGATGCTGTCCTCAAACCTTGCCCTTTCCAGGAGGGAAAGCAGTGTCAGCATGGAGGTGAACACATTTTGCTGACCTGGGGCACCTCACTAAATGCACCATATCTAAAAGCCACCTGGTGAGAATCACCTTACCTTCTCTTTCCTGTACATTGGGGTGTTGGAGGGCTTTTCCTCATGCTGTAACTGTCTCACAGCTGCAGGGCTTGAAAAATGATCTCAAAATCACCTCTCTGGAGTGTCCTGCAAGTGTTCCACAGCAGTTATTTTTGAGAAACTTAAGCTGAACTTTCAGTAGGGTAAACTTTTTCTTCAAAACTTTGCTGAGAGTAGATCCCAGACATAAAGGTGACAAAACCTTTTAAACTATGGTACCTAGCTTCCATGGTTCTTCCTTATTCCCACTGTTGTAATCACTTGCTACTAATTAATCAAAAGAATTTATGTTCGTACTGTGACCATAAAAATGGGTGGAGGTATGAAGAGGGAAGTCAAAGCCTAGCATTCATTTCACTCAACAATTTCTCTACACAGATTGTCTCGTTCATACTTACTAGTGTCATCCATCAAGGTGCATGAAAAGTTTTTGTAGCCTTCTCTGCAGATGGTGGAAATGAGCTCAGAAGCTTTTATAGACCTGAATGGCAAACCCTATTCCTGCCTTTCCTATCAAATCTGATTTTGATGGAAATGAGGTCATATTTTTTAAAATAATTGATCTGATTTTTTTGGAGATTCTCTTGAAGACCCCCAGAAGAAATGCTGTTCTTTTTTTTTTTCCAACTGTTTTCAAGCAGTGGATATTTAATTTTCAGCTCCAGAAATCTCTTCAGTTGCAGACATTCCCCTTAATAGATTCATAGATTCATAGATTCATTAGGTTGGAAAGGACCTACAAGATCATCTAGTCCAACCATCCTCACATCACCATCCCTACCCATCAAGCTACTAAATCAAATCCCTGTTTTAAATGTAAACAAATTTTCTGCTCATTTAATTGAAACACAATAAGGCATCTTGTAAAGGTTTTCATAAAAGACTGCTATCTAAATGTTAGACATTATCATTTAATTGCACAGTTCTCACTTCTTTTTCCACAGTGTGTTAATTATATTGATAGCAATGGTTGTAAATGCTTGAATAATTTGTAGTTACCTGGACACTCAAGTTGCAGTGGATAAAGATGTCAGGAGTTCAAATCTCATAACAGGGACAGATCCATTCCTACTAAGTGCTTTTGATTGCAGTTTAACAACCTAGAATTGGATATACATTAGGAATAAAACAGTTTAATGCACAAAGTGAAGAATTCCACGAAAATAACTTTGCTAGTTTCTGAAATCAATGGTAATAAATAACAGCTACAATATTGAAATAATTACTGCTTTTAGCTGAAAGGATTTCCTCTAGCTTTGAAGCTTTGATGTCATTTCATGCAAAATATGTCAGAACTGAAGTTGGACAAAGAATTCATAAATGAATTATTTAGCTGATGAGTGTCACCTCTATTTCTTTCTGCTAAATGTTCACAAATAGATAGTGACTTTTGTGAATGTATTCATTATTCAGATTTATTCAGTGGATAATTGCTGGGAGTATTTCTTTGTCTGTAGATTGCATGAAAGCATTTCTCTGTGACCATTTAATAGTAAAAAAACTATCCAGGCTTTTAACGTGAGACAAACTGAAAATATCTGTGACTACTGAGAGTCCTTAAGCATGACCAATACACTGCCGTCTTAATCAGTAAATCACCTCTTCTGAGGACAAACTTCACTACTTCTATATTACAGAGGAGAGAAAGCAAAGACATGTCAAATATCTGTGCAGTGCCGACTTTGAATGGCTTACATTGTACATGCAAATGAGTTTTTACAAGAAAAGGGTTGCTTAAGTGTTTGCTCAGCAGAAAAACAAAACAAGCCTGAACAAAACATGATTGACTTTCCGGTGAATAAATATGAACAGTCCACACAAAGGAACTAACTGCACAGCCGGTATTTTCACGCAATACTCCAATGGAAGATATCTAGGAAATAAACATAACATGATAAAACAATTTTACGCTCAGAGGATAGCTGTGCAACCGTATGAATTCTTTTTCCATTTCCTTCTGCAGGAATAAATATTTTAGACAAGCAAAGTACTTTGTAAATGATGCCTTTGTGGGGATTCGTATGGCCTGATTCAATTATTTTGAAACCTAGCAATTTTCTCATATCACTGAATCTGGTTTTATTGCAAATAGGGTCATAGAAATAGTCACTCATTTTGATAATGGACTTAGTTTATCTTAACTATTAACACTTCCAAGAGGTTTATACACACAAGTATATATTCAATATTTATGGATATGCATGGTGCATATATATTAATAATGAAGTAACTTTATCTCCAACAATCTGAAAACAAAATCACGTAATACCATACAATGCAGGGTGCAGAGGTAACTGGAAGCAGCATATCAGGATAACAGAAGAGAAAAGGAATAAATAAATTAGAAGGGAGACTTCCATATCTTCTTCAACTTCCAGAGTGTCAATTGAGCCTTTGTTCAATATTCCACCTTTCGTGGTTCGGTGTGCTCTTGATTAATAATTTAGAGACGCGCCTTTTGGCAGCAAGGTAAGTTTTGTGTTTGCCAAGAGTGATTTTCCATCAGCCAGGGAATACATCAGGAACTAAAAAGTTGAATTGCCCCACAGAGCATCATTAGCTGTGTTCCTTCTTCCTTTTTCTGCCTCTGGAGAAGTGGATTTACTGCTGAAATGTGAGGAACACCCATGAGGTGTCATACAGCACTTTTTCTATCCTCAGACCTTCCAGGAAAGAAAGCACTGCATAAATCCCTATCTCAAAAATCAGTCCTTGGGTCTGCATTTCCATGTGTTTTCTATGACAGAAGGGTCTTCTCTCTTCTGATGGTCACTCCAAAATGGGGCATTTTTGAGGAGTTTGAAAAATGAAGCATAATGGAGACAGAACAATGAATAGGTCTTGTAGTGTGTGTGTAGCCAGCTTCACTGAAAGCAATCAGTTTACATTTTTCTATAGTCCAATAGTATTGTAGTTTCGTATTTACTTCTGAAGACAGAATCCTGGCTGTATTTCTAAGTGTAGCAGATACTTGTGAGTGATGATCATCTTCCTGGAGCTGTGGCATCCAGATTCCCAAAGTGCAAGGGCTTATACTGCTTTTGAACTGAACTCTTCTTTAAGGCAAAGAACACTAGCACCCAGCAAAATGCATAGTGAGATTTCGCATTGTGAAAAGGTCCCCACTGCAGGGCAGTGAGATTTCTGTTCTGTTGGGACAGGCTAGAAATGATTTAACTCTGTTGAAGAACCTGGTCTCAATTCATCCCTGGCACGAAGCCAATGACTTGCAAAAGGCACAGATCTGTTTCCATTTCCTAAAATTGCCTCTGTTATTCATGTGTCCTTCCAGGTAGATTTTACAACAGCCACAGTGTACTTTGTGATGATATATAGTAAACAGAGTGGGAATTTCTGTGCTGCTGAAACAAACTTCCTAAATAATTACAGAACGATTCCACATCCATTCCATAATTAGACTCCTGAGATTACAGCCAAGCTGCTATTTGTGATTCAACATGCATTTTTACTTTGGAAAGATCCCATAAATCATTAGGTTTATTCCACTTGAGGTTTTCCCCTTCTTTCTGTTCATCCTGCCACTGGGATCTACAATGTAAAGCATGTATTGATGAATAACAGTTACCAAGTAACCAAATGCTAATACCTGCTGTTGGCTCCCTGTTTTCCACATCTATCAGTCCTGCTGATGATGAATGTGGGAGACAGAGAGGGCTGAAGTGGGTGAGGTCATTCTGAGTCAGCTTTTAACTGAATGTTATCATATTTTAGCAACAGAAAGGATTGGAATTGAGTTCTCCTTGCAGCAGCTGGGCTGCCACCAGCCAGGTGATGAGTGAGGAGGATGAACTTGCAGCCAGCAGGTAGATGGCTGAGCTGGTGTAAAATAAAAACAGAGGCAAAAGGCATGAAAAGCAAAACCCCCAGAAGCAGCAAAAGCTGAATTATCTTCAGGAGCTTTATTTAAGCCGCAATCCCTTTGTGCTCTCTGTTGTGTTGATAGGGGCTTTCTGTAATGATTCCTCATTTCCCCAATTGAGTTTTGGCCAGAGGAGAAATCAGGGTAGGATAACAGCAGTATATAGCCTAAAATGAGGATTAGCAGTCTTATCAAAATCCCAGTGATATCAAAAGACTCCTGGTGACTGCTGCAGGCCATGGTCTGTCCTGAATGGATTTTAGAAACCTGGATGCCGTTAATGCCAGACTGGTCCTGAGAAGGGCAGTATGTGGGACTTAGGGCAGTGGGGAGGGAGAAGCCAGGGGAGTTGCAAAGCATCTAGATGCAGACACTGCTGCATAAGGTGATTTGAAAGCCCTGATGTAAATGCTCTTTAGCTCCATTTGCAGTGTCACCTTGGAGGGGGATTAGATTAGATTAGTGACATGAAAGGAGAACAGAAAAATGGAGGGAAGAAGAGATTGAAGCATGAGAAAAGCCTAAATGATTAAAATATGCACAAATCAGAAGGAGCTTGGACAGTGACACCAAATGATAAAGAATATAAAAAGCGAATAGCATATCCTGCTGTTGTTGGCAGCCACATTATGCTAATGTTAAGTATATTAAAGTCTATTAAAGCTGATATTTGTTGTGCATTTAACTTCCTGTAATCAGGGTGTAAGACTGCCTTCTCATCTCCACGCCCTGTAGGGTAGTGTTTTCAGAGTAAAACAAGTACTTAGAACAAAGAGCAATTGGTACAGTTTTCCAAATCTGGGCAAATGTTTCTCAAACTTATATTCAATTGCATCTCTATTTAAGCTGGGGCAAGGAAGCTAAGCAAGTGAAAATTTTTGGTCCAAGCAGAGCATTGTTCAGTGGGTTGGCAGCAGTGTCCAAGAAACCTGTTCATGACAGGACAGAATTGGTGCCTCACTTGGAGTGGCTGAGAACAGGACATACTGGAGAGCATAGAACTGGATCTAGCCCTGATCCCTGACAGGTCTGGCTCAGATCTTTAAGTGGGATGCCCCTTCTTAGCAGCCTGTTACCAGCTACCTTATAATAGGTACGACCTTTCTCTACTTTTTTCCTTCTCTCTGCTTCATTCTTATCAGGAATTTGGTCTAGGACTTGGAAATCAATATGTTTATGAGAATCAGCTCTTTTTCAACAAATCATCTTTTTAACTTTTTCTTTTAATTTCAATGCAGAGCTTTCATCAGAGTGTTTTTCATCATCCCAATGCCTTTCAATCAGTCTCCTCAATGAAAGAGTTGAAATAACAATGCCTTTTCTGTTAAAGCTAGGCAAATGCAGAAGCGAGGAATAAGCTTTACAGTATAGCTATGGGGTTTGTGAATTAATAGCATCTGAAGGGAGAAAGATTGAAAGTGAGCTCTTCTTCTGTCATGATTTTGGCTACATGGCTATTCTCTGACTCAAGAAAATCCTCTTCAGTGCCTTGCATTCTTGCTTTTATGCATTACACCTGCTGCAGCAAACATCTCTAGATACAAATATCGAAACTGGAATGCTCTTATGCTCTCAACCTAGGGCTAGTATATCTCTGTCTATTGCAGAGCTGGATAAAATGACATCCCTTTTGGATGCCACTGAGCCAAAGGAATCATTCCAGCTCTAATGTAAAGATGATGCAGAAGTGATGTCACTCTTTACCAGAAAAAGACCTGTCCTGCTTTTGTGACTTCAGCTTAGCAGTCCTCAGGCTATAGGATGGAAATGTCTCTTCCTGACACTCCTGGTTTTGCAAACTCTGTCTCTTGCTGCAGAGGTATTTCTAGAGCTGAGAAATTGTGTCAGTTTCCATGATAGACATTTTTTGATGGTCCAAACCAAAAGTTATTAGCATGGGATGCTATAAAACTTCTTTACATTAAAGTTTTCCTCTGTTTAAATGATATATTTGCCCCAAAACATTATCTGTATAGCAAAGAAAAAGATCTGATCCTGCCCCACTGCATGAGGTGCTGATGATTGCGATGAAGAGTTCTGCATCTGAAACCCAGGAAGGACTCAGTCTTTGCTACTAACAAGTATTAGACTGATAGAACAAGAAAAACCTATCTGTTCAGATTCTTTAGCTGTCTTTCTAATTACTTCCCTATGAAAATACTTCAGCAAATGGAAAATTTACTGAAGAGCATTTACTCTTTGTTTAAGTGAAGTAATAAGAAACACAAAGGCTGGGGCAAGGAACTATCGATCTCCAAATACAGATAATCAAGTTTATTGTCTGAGTAGAGAAAAAAATTCTATTTTCCTTTGGTTGAAGTCACATTAGTGTGAAGGGCACAATCTGACTGCAAGTTTGGCACTCTGCTTTCTTCAGCTATATAGCTTTACTGGCTTCTGCTAAACAGCCAAGTAATTTCATCTGTCACATTCCCACTGGCTTTTCTGTTGTCACTAGCTTATTACAACTGGTGAATTTCTAGCATTTTGACACTCACAATGCACTGACATGCAGTATAGTCTTCTGAATACTACACTCTGCTTGCAGTACATGAGTGAAGAAAGTATCTGTCTCCTTCACACTTCCTTCTCTCTTCAAATTTTCGTCATATCCAGCAGTCTCTGCACTAAGATACCCAGTTCTTATTTCTAAATCCCAAAGCCTGCCTACTCCTCATCTGCCCCTTTTGCCTGGACTCAATGTGGCTGTGCTGAGTGACTTTACCTGGTACTTGTCACAGAATCATAGATTTCATTAAGTCTTGAAAAGACTAGTAAGATCACGCAGTTCAGCCTTATTCCATCTCCAACATACCCACTGACCATGTCCCTCAGTGCCACATTGCTATGTTTCTTGAACACCTCCAGGGACACTGACTCCACCACCTCCCTGGGCAGCTTGTGCCAGTGCATTACCTCTCCTCCTGCGAGGAAATTCTTCCTGCTGTCCAGCCTGAACATCCCCTGGAACAGCTTAAGGCCATTACCTCTCATTCTCTTGTTACTTGGGATGAGAAGCCAAACCCAACCCCACCACAACCTCCTTTAAGGACATTTTAGAGAGTGACAAACTCTCCCCTGAGCATCCTCTTCTCCAGACTAAACAATGCCATGGTGGCAGCAAATGTTGAAGACCAGGCTGCTACAGAAGAGTGGAGGGCAAACCAGATGCTGGGTCAAAAAGGTGGTCATATTGTGAAAGACAAGCTTTCTTGAAGCCTGCAAGACTTTTCGTGGATGCAAAATGTTTCTCTCAGTGAAAGCACCTACAGAAAGCACCTCTGAGATAAAAAGAGAAGAGGATTTTTTTCAAATTCACTCTTAGGAAGGAGGCCCCACTGTCAGCACAGAAAGGATACCTTCATTTCCTTTTTGTTCAAGTCAAAATTGAAGATTGCAAGACACAGAAACAGCACTGCTTCCTGTTTTTTATACGGATGTGCAACTTAAATAAGCAATATATGGAATGAAAGAGAACGAGAACATGGTTACGTGGCAGTGGTGCTTTTAGACATCATAACTTGTCAGCCCAAAGCTGGATTTTGGGCAGAGGATAATAGAGGAGACAGGCTGGCCCTGGAGAGCAGAATGTACTTTGCTAAGCAGTCACAGCCCTTCAAACCACAGAATCACATAATCATAGAATCATGGAACCATCTGCTTCCAGGATAGTTTCTTTCCACAAAGCTGAGGCTGGTGATGCCTTGGGGATGAATTCCCTAAACAGGCCATACAGTAGCGTCTCTGGCCCCATGAGTGTACACACCCAAAAGGAGCAACCAAAATTTTCTTTCCAAATAAGCAGAGAATCTGCTCCAGGATTTATACATAACATTTTACAATTTCAGATACTTGTCAAAAAAATTTAGTGCAAAAGAATCAGTTCACTCCCATTCAATCCAAGCGCTTTATATAAGCAGAATGGAGAATAGTTCCTGTGAAGGACACATAGAGCTTTCCTGATCCATGCACAGTGAGAAGCCCAGAACTCCTTTCTGTACAAAGGGGATGGCTGAGGATCTGAAAAGTTGTATGCATTGTTTTCAACACTAATGGCACTGCCGGCTCTAAAGGAGAAGTCTGTCATAGTACTTTTTTCTGATTCCATTAAAAAAAAAACTGCAAATAGATTTCATTGCTACTCCAAATAATTTTTATTATTAATCATAAAAAAAAAATGCTTGTAGTCATTTGTCTTGCTTAAGAACAGAGCCCTACAGTTCTACAGATAGTGATTAAACTGTATCTACTTTAAAAGACAATGCATAAGAGTAATGATCTGGCCCTCAGTTTCCATACAATGTAGAAGAAAGCACAGAGTTTTGACAGAAGGAGGTGAAGCAGTTTCTACGATAGAGGCTCTCCCCACACTGGCCTATGCAGGCAAGAGCACAAAACCTTTTTCAGACGTACCTGTTGGTTGTGATGAAAAGCGTAGGCAGCATCTCATCCTGACATGTCTTTCTTGGGAGGCCTGCTCAGAAAAATCCTTCATCAGAGCAGCAGCTGTCGCCTTCCCTCGAGCAAATTCCTTTAAAGCTGTCAAAGATGCTGTAATCAGACTAGGTCATCAAAACCTGTCCTCCTGAGGACTGGAAATAAGATCCAGAGATGAGCATTCAGCTACATGGGCAAGGTCTAAAACACTAAAGTTTCCATTTAAATTAAATCAAGGGACTGTAATTGCCATGAAAGAAAAGCAAAGCAATCATTGGGAGAGCCTGAAAGCTTTCAAACTAGCTCCTGAAATGGTTCTGTCTCTAAAGCAGGGATCTATGTACTGCATAACAGAATCTGATAGCAGAGCAAAGCTTTTACCAGAAAGCCAATGTAGATTTCTAACTACTGAAGCATTTCTTTGTGTGGCACTTGGAGTTGAACAAATTTCAATCGAGAATTCAACACACAGTTGAATAGTTTTATTGCTAAACTAAATTAAAAAAAAAATGGTTAATATTGTAATAAGAATGGATTCCTTGTCTTCCTGATTACAAAACATGAAGCTGTGGTCAATCTGTTTAATAATTTTGTAAATAGAGTGAAATGAAGCCCAACAGCCATGCTGACCACTAAGGGAGGATTGCTGTGCATTTGCACGCTCTCCTGTACTCTTCTGTACTTGACATTACACCAGGAAAGGGCTCCCAGCTCTTTCCTATCACTCACGTTTGGAAAAAGAAAACTTCTCAATGTCAGGTGTGATAGTTTGAGCTACAGAAAAGTAAAAAAAAGAGAAATTACAGGGGAGTTGAACAAGGTGACCTTTAAGGGTCCCCTCCAGCTCAAATGATTCAAGGATTTCTGAGACACTTACTGTGCTCCAATTGCTATTTTCATCCAAGTCCTTGAAAACATTTCAATCAACTGACTCTGTGCTGCTTGTTTCCATCAGCCAGAAGGGGAAACTGAGGCAGCAAGCTGCACAGTAGCTCACCTGACTCCTCTCTGCAAGGCAGCAACAGAGCTGGGGCTGTCTGAGTGCTCCCATTTCTCCAAAGAACCCCACTCTTCCAGGGCTCTGAGGTGTGCTGCTGGAGGCTTCTGCAGGCTCGCAACTGTCCAGAGACAGCACAACAGGAAAAATCAGAGCATAAAACCTGAGGAGAATGCTGCTATAAATCCCATAATACCCAAGAGCAACCCTGCGATGTCTTTGTAGTGAGGTAGAGAAGAATACAGAGCAAGTAGAAGAGAGGAGTAGCACGATATGTATAAAGTGATGTACTTGCCTGAGCCCTCTGGAAGAGCAATACCCACCAGCAGCACAGCACAGAGTGAGCCACAGGGATTCCTCAGCTGCTTGTCCTGGTGAAGGCTATTTAACAGCCCAGGCAACTGCCTGAAGCTCAGCTGAGAAACCACAGTGCCAAAAGCGCAGGAGACGGAGCCAGCACGATAAACATGAGGCTCCTTGACTTTTTCCTAAGTGTCTAATTATATAGACATTCAGCATTCCTGGGGCTCAATTATAACCTCAAAGTTGCTTTTCCTTCCTCAAAGGATTTGTCCCTGAGTCTATTAAGCAACCAAGAACAAAACAACAAGTGGCTTCTGTGCCACAGGAGGATTCTTTATTCCTGTATCCATCCTGGCAGCCTCCAGTCTCCCCAGCACTATAATTAGAGCACTGACCCTTGCCACAGTGCTCATCTGTCATGCACAGCAGCTCATAAAGCAAGAGTACAGAGGGGATTTGGGGATTTTTGCATTTTGACGGTACATCCTGGGTCCACCCATCACACCTTGCCCTGTGCTATGGGATGCTGGTTGTGCTGGAATGGTGCATCTATGTAAGATGGGGAGTTGGAGGAAGGAAGCACTTAGATTTGACATCCCATCAGCTGGGCTGCTTCTTGAATTAGTGCACAAAACTCAGCTCTTCTGTCAACATTTTGTTCAGGCTTGATTTATAAGAATGTGCATGCAGGCTGGGACTGACTGTACGGGTTGATGATTTAGGGAGAGCTGAGGCCCAGGGATGAAATAAAGGAGCCCAGATTCCTTTCATCTGTGCTGTTTGCCTGGACTGCCAGCTCTGGAAACCATGCACTGGGGAGCCCTGGTTGCTGCCTGGACTCCTCACAGATCTGGGATCAGAGAAAGGACCAGACCTCTGGGAGTAAGGATTGCCATGATTTGGGTTGGTGAGCTAAATGTGTCTGAAATCTGCTTTGATTCTAGAGAGAACCCTCTTAATTTATCAGAATACCATTTACATTTTCTTTTACTTCTATGGGAGGTTTGAATTTTGTTGTATGTCAGCAATATACAGAATAGCCATCTAAGTGGGTGAAGTGGAGTTGTGATTTATTGGAGGAGAGTGCATTATCAGTAAATTCAAGAGACTAAATCTGCCATTGTCAGGACTTCTTTGCTTCCACTACCAAGTCAGACATTATGTCCTGTCAAATGTCCCAAGGGTTGCTTTTGCTTCAGGCACAAGGTAATAACTCTGCTCAGAAATTCAGTGAATGCTGAAGTCTTCATCTTACAGAACTTTCAGCTCTTATTCAAACTGAGGACAAAATTGAATGAGACAAAAAGTAGGATTTCAGCCCTGGTAGTACCAGTCCTTTGGTATCACTGCTGTTTTGGTGCAGGCTGTGCTTTTTAACAGAGGTTTGCTGGCCAACCACAGAATTTAGCAGCTTCTCCTTGCCTCTTGTTAGGCTTCACAAGTGGCTCAGTCATGGTGCATCTGAGCAAAGCTTGAAGAAGCATGTTTGGGGTGTGTTTGATGCAAGTTGACTATAGAAATATACTGCTTAGTGAGACCCACAAAGCTGAGGGAGACTCACTGAACTGCCAGCTATTTATGAATAAATATGTCTGTCCAGAGGGGAAATTGCATAAAACAATGGGCTGGCAGTGGCTGCTAATTTAAAATGCAGCAGGCAGACATTAGTAAACCTACGAGACACATCACTTAAATAGCACAATCAGCCCCAACCGTCTCCTTGGGAATTACTGAACTATTTGTGGCCGGCTTTCTTAGAGAAACATGCTCTTAGGATGCTACTGTATCTGTTTTTGTTATTTAAACAAATTTTATAACTTTAAGTGACCACGGTTCCCTTTAATCCCTCTGCTTTTCTTTTATACAAAGCCACAGATATACTGCTCATAATATCATGTACTACAGGCTGCTCATATGGTAATAACATTTAACAGCCCAGTAGTACATAAATTATTTCATTATTTTTGTCATTTCTTTTCATCTCTGATGTACAACTGATTCTTTTCACTGCTTGATTTGGAGCTAAACTGTATACCCATTAATTGATTGTGTCTGGTCCTAATCCATTTGGCACTTCTATTGTCCCCTTAATTTTGCAAGCGCCATCTGTTGTACCACAGATATGGCAATAATGGACCTTATTTCTGTGGAGCTCTCTGCTTTCTAAAAAAGAGACATATGGAAAACAAAGGTAAGATTCTATTTTAGAAGTAAGATGTGGACTTCTGTGAAGCAATTCTGTAGATATCATCTGGCCTCAGCTACAAATAGATATATGTCTGTTAAATGCAATGGAAAGTGCTAATTTAGACCAGCTTTCCCAAGCATGAATTTGAGTATGATCACAGAGTAGTATATTTATATAACTCAACCAGTAAGGATATTAAGATAATTCACAAAGTTTGCATTTGCTTTGCAATAACAGTCCTGAAAACTGCCAGTGAAATATGGAGATCTGCTGGATGGTGACCTAGAAGGAGTAGGCATTAAATCTAGTCCCGTTTCAGCAACCAGACCATACAATTTAATTTCTGTATATACCAGCCTTAATACAAAAGACAGTGCAGTAAATCCCAGCTTACAGCATCAGTCAGAAACCTTTTTCCAGACTTTCTCTTCTTTTAATCATCACTTTTGAAGTTACTGATGGCCAGTTTATAGGCATTTATTCTCAGGGCAACATCCTTAGCTGTCATAGCTCCTTCAGAGAAAAAAACTGCAGTACCATTGTACTTTGATTTTTAATTATTCACATCAGAAGCAATACTGTTAAATGCTGGAGATCAGGACAAGACCTAATGTGTAGCTATGATGGGGAAAATCATTCCCAGATATCCTGCTGAGCACATATGGTAATTTCTGTGTTTGAGTATGCTTGCAAATGTCTGATTCAGTGTCGGAGAGAGACAAGGGTGTGAGGGAACAAGAAAACATAAATTACAAAAGAAACCCTTTCTCCTCCTCGATTTGCCTCCTCCAAGTGATGAGTGTGTTACACTCAGTCCTACAGGAGTCACTGGAATAATTACAGGAGCAGAGGTTTTCATCCCTGTGTCCATGTCAACAGACACTCTGCTGTGGCATCTCCTGTTCATGGAAATCACTTTGTCCCAGTCTGAACTAAAAGCTGAGACAAAAGCTGATTTTGCTTCATCCACATATGACTTTATTTTGCTTTTACCCTGAATGTGCGACAAGATTTTAGAAATGTTCATTGTGCCAAAGCTCTCCGACCATCTTTTATGAGAGGGCTTGGCTCACTCAATGTTTATATAGTCCAGGAATTTTCACATTGCTCTCTTATTCTACATAAGGCTGTTGTAACTGAAGATCCTTCAACTTTGCTTTCCTCGATAAAAGGATACTTAGATGTTTAATTAGGAAGCAAGTCATATAATCAAGGTTCTGCAGATATAGTTGCACAGCGTAATCAGTCTCATTCAGCTTCTTTGCATGCTGCTGAAGTACCAGCAACCGCTGAGTTTATCAACAGAGTTGTAGTTCTGGTGGCAATTTGCCCAAGGATTTCTCAATTAATAAATACAAAGCAGCAGGCAGTCTGGGCACTGCACAGGCTGTATTGCATATCTAACACAGGGGTTTCTCTCTACTTTGTCAGGAAACCAACTCCAAAGAAATCAGGCAGAAACACAAGCAGAAATTCTATAAAACTGTATTTACCTTGTTATGGTGATGGATTATTTATTTATTTATTTTTGTGCTATTTCCTTTTTGGATTCCCACAGGGCATGTGGCAGAGTGGTGTAAGGTGTAAGTTATCCCATTTGGTACTCAAGGCTATCAGACTCTTGGTAAATGGTCTGAAGCCCATTCACTTGAAGAAAGAGGTGGACACGCAACACATACTGGGGTGCGGGTGAGTCTGGATTCCCAGTCTGAAGGCAATATCAGTGTGGTGGCTGTTAGCAGTGGGTCCTGATAAGGCCTGAAGTTGCAAAAGGTGTTATTTATATGTTTAGGTCCATCCCTTCAGCTAGCAGCAGCCAGAAAATTACAGAATCACAGAATCACAGAATTGTAGGGG
Organism: Oreortyx pictus; assembly: GCA_036925125.1. Taxonomy (NCBI): domain Eukaryota; kingdom Metazoa; phylum Chordata; class Aves; order Galliformes; family Odontophoridae; genus Oreortyx; species Oreortyx pictus. The sequence continues at coordinate 50,793,835 of JAUPFR010000006.1, read as the reverse complement.
TTGGAAGAAACCTCTAGAGATCATCTCGTCCAACCCCCTGCCAAAGCAGCTCCCTAGACCAGGTTGCACGGGTTGGTGTCCAGGTGGATCTTGAACATCTCCAGAGAAGAAGACTCCACCGCCTCTCTGTGCAGCCTGTGCCAGTGTTCTGTCACCCTCACTGTGAAGAAGTTGCCAGGCACATTTACGTGAAACTTCCTATGCATCAGTTTGTGGCCATTTCCCCTTGTCCTATCACCACGCACTGCTGAGAAGAATCCAGCCTCATCCCCATGCCTCCCACTCCTTAGATATTTGTAGACATGGATCAGATCCCCTCTGAGTCTTCTTTTTTCAAGGCTGAACAGACCCAGGTCTTTCAGCCTTTCCTCATAAGGGCCACCCTTTGTCATCTTTGTAGCCCTCCTCTGGACTCTTTTGTCTTTTGTCCCTGTCTTTTTTGTACCAGGGTGCCCAGAACTGGACACAATACTCCAGGTGAGGGCAGAGTAGAGGGGGAGGATCACCTCCCTTGACCTGCTGGCCATGCTCTTTTTAATGCACCCCAGGATCCCATTGGCCTTTGTGGCCCCCAGGGCACACTGCTGGCTCATGGCCAGCCTGTCGTCCATCAGGACACCCAGGTCCCTCTCCTCAGAGCTCCTCTCCAGCAGGTCATCATCCAACTTGTACCAGTGCATGTGGTTATTCCTCCCCAAGTGCAAGACTCTACACTTGCTCTTATTAAACCTCATCTGGTTCCTTTCTGCCTAACTCTCCAGCCTGCCCAGGTCTCACACAGTCTTCCAGCGTGTCAGCTATTCCTCCAGCTTTATATCATCAGCACACTTGCTGAGGGTGGACTCTATCCCCTCATCAAAGTCATTGATGAAGATGTTGACAGGACCGGATCCTTCACCGACCCCCGTGGAACATCGTTAAGTACAGGCCTCCAACTGTGCCACTGATCACAACCCTCTGAGCTCAGCGAGTTCTCAACCCACCTCACCATCAAACACTGACAGCTGTTTTTCTATAGTAGAATCTCTACTCAGTCTGTCCATGTTTATTGGCACAGTTTGCTCAGGAGGTGGAACCATCACCATCCCTGGAGGTGTTCAAGAAAAGTACTGGTGAGGCACTGAGAGACATGGTTAGTTGGTATGGTGGAGATGCACTGGGGTTGGACTAGATGATTTTAGAGGTCTTTTCCAACCTTAATGCCCTTGTGATTCTTCGTGCCACTAACATTTTAGCCACAGACACACTAATCCTTTTTGACACTTTCACTTCTTTACCACATGCAAGCTGCAATGAAACATAAAGTGTCTCCCATGTCTCTAACACAGTCTGCTCAGAAGTGTCTGCCCTAGATCTCTCCTGGAAGAGAAGCTAGAGCTAGCAGTGAGGGGATTAAATGGGACACAATCCTATGGTTCCTTTTCACCCAGGAGGCTTTTGATGCGGAAGAATTAAGGCAATGGATGAAGAAGAGGGTTCAGACATACCATGAACTCTGGCAATTGAGCAAGTTACTGATTACCAGAAAGTCCAGAATAACTGTCCATGTGTGCTCTCAGCACAGTATGGGAGATGCTCCAGCGTATCTGACACTGCTCCGAGATATCTATACTAGGCCACAAGAAGTTACTGTACTTTTTTTTCCATATTAGTAGCACTTACATTGACTGTTACTAGAATTCACCTGATGTGTGGCAAGTTTTTAGAGGTTGTTAAAGTGCTTGTGTGTCTGCATGGCTCTGGCATAAAGATTACAGGTTCTACAGAAGAAAATGCTGGAGACTGACTTTAAATTGGAAAAACTGCACAAGAAAAATTACATTTTGAAGTTGATGCCCAAAGCAGTGTTTGGGTATTCACAATGACATGTGCATTCCAGTCAGATGACTTTCAAGGTATATAATAAGCCAATAATATATATATATATATATTGCTTGGACTCAGAAATGGACATATAGAAATTGATGGTTTTTTTTAAGGCTAAAAAGATCCATATCATTTGATTACCTCCATAACATTGACCCCCACTAGTGTTTGACCGAAACATGATTTCCCAAATGCTATCTGAGCATCGTTTGCAATAGAAAATAATTGAAAATCCCAAAGCCCCACTGCTATGTGATTAGTGATGCCTATGTAATACACTATCAATTTGACCATGTTTTCCTACACTCGTTTTGCACAGATGCTAATGACTTAAAGCATAAACCATTGGAGAAACAGCCCCAAAGTCTTAACAAGAGTCAATCACAGTTCAAAGGTCCTTAATTCCCTCATCTCCATATCTGTTTGTGGTGTGCATTTCCCGTCAACCACATGAAAGTAAATGTGACCTGACTCTGAAAATGTTCCATATTTAAGGGCTCTTACCTGCAAATGTAACCCCACACCCTTCCTTGTTGCCTTATGCACCGTTTGTCACCGGCAGCTATCCTACTTTTGTGGATCATGGCAGAGGGAACAAACAATCAGCTGCTGCTCCAGGGATCAAGAAAGCGGCAATTCTTTTTGACCATGCAGCCATTTTAAAGATCCCAGTGTTCCTGTCAATCAGTGTTTACTTCTAATGAGCCTGATTAGGTACATCTCCCCACTGCAGGTTTACAAGGCTTTGAAAAGGGTCAGTTGGCAATGGTTCTGGTGGTGGTCACTGCTACCTGCAAGATTAACAAAGATTTATTAAATTAAAAACATATAATTTTCCAGTAATCCAAAATTCACACACACAGTTAATTAGGGTTGGATTCAATGTATACACCAGCTTGGTGAGCTGCTTGTATCTTTATGTGTGCAGAATTGAATAGCTCTAGTCCTGGAAGATTCATCTAGAACTTTTCTGTCCTTTTTCATATTCTGTTCTGTTATCAATAAGATCTTTTAAAAACTCAGTGAAGTGGTGTCTGGGTTTAAACCAGTGACTTCCCAAATATATATATTTTTTCTTAGCATATTTAACATCCTCAAAATGTAGGTAAGGTTGCTGCAGAAAGCGTTTGGGGCTTGAAAGGGGAAATTGATTTCATTTTTTAACGCATCTTTTCCCCCCTCAAGCAGTAAATTAATGCATGAGACAATAGTAAACTACTTCAACAAAGTCACTCAGGCATTAAGAGAAGAAATGTCATCATAATACTTCAGGGAGGAATATTCATGTAACCAACCAGGCTGTTAATTATGTCTTTTGCTCACATTTTATCACCTCAAACAATATAGCTCAATCAAGGAGGCCAGCTTTTTTTTTTTTTTTTTTTTTTTTTTTTTTTGTGTGTGTGTGTGATATTCAAGCTTAGCTTCAAGTGAAGCATTTGCAATACGTGTGAGGCCTGGACTTGATGTTTAGTACATATTTAATAGCTAAAATTCTGCCTTCCTTCAGCAAGAAGAATTCAGAATACCCCATGCAGTGCTTTGGAACTTTGTATCTCCAGCTCCAAACAAATCAGAGATTGTCTTGCTTTTGCTGTGATGCAGAATATGTTTGGGTGTTCTGGAAGATTTGGGATCAATTCTCCAATGCGCTGGAAATTTTATTCCTAACTTGGACAATGTGCTGTCTCCATTCATCCAGAGGTAGATTAGAAGTTGTGAAAGTGGATTTAATGTTTTGGGTGGTTTCAGCAATACAGGCTCTACTAATAACATGCCTGCTGGAAAGGAGACTCTTCCATCTATCCAACTAAAGTATTTCCATGCTTCTCGCATTACTGGCATTACATCCAAGCATCAATCTTAATGTGTTTTCCACCTGGAGCTCTGGGTAAACTTTCAGTAAGTAAAACTCAAAGCCTTGAAATTATAGCTATAAGCATCCAGTTTAGAAAATATAAACTCATCTCCGTATTGAATCCATCACTGTGGACATGCTCTCAATCTTCTCAGTACTCCTTCCTATAATAAAGCACACAATAGGACCTCTTTTCCTGTCTGCTGTATGGACAAATACATGAAAGATCATGAGGCTTCTCAGTTACTGTTACCATGAATGCCATACAAATAATTGAGATAGACCCTGGGCTCCTCTGCCGTGCTACTTTATGCAAACCATGACAGCAACTGGGGGTTAAGGTAGCTCTGGTGTCCCATTAGATGGGTACCCTGATGCCTTTCATTTATAGGAATGAGGAGCTGTACTCCTGTTTCAGGGCTGACCTGCTGAACCTACTCTCTGTCACAGTGCAAAACCCCCTCCCCCCTCATGCTTAGCCTTAGCCTGCATAATTGCTTCACTACTGTAACTGTACAATCTCATAAGGCTGGGGCAGCAAGGAGGCTGGCTGTGAGTTCAAGCAAAGACACAGAGAAGCTGTGTCTGTCTACCACCTCAAGTGTATTTAGGAACCTAACTTCTGTTTGAGAAAGTAAGTCCTACTGGTGTCACCTGAATGATGATTTATTTGTTATCCCGGGCATTGCTCTCAGGGGCAAGGCTTTAGACAGTTTTGGAGAATATGAGGCTTCTTTGCTCTGTGATTTGTCTTCTAAGAGGAATAATAATATTGTCACACCTCTCTGGACTGTTGTGTGACACATACATTAATGATTGTGAGATTGCTATTGTTATGAGAACCAGGAAAGTGCAGCGACAGAGAGATGAAGTGATACCACCTTGAACAAGAATACAAAGACATAACCTTGATTGATTGCTTTCTTTGTCTTGCAATAGTATATACAATCTGTGCTGATCAAATAATGAAGACTGTGGAAGTTGCCATGAAATTAGATATTTCTGCAGTGCTGATGTTCAGTGTTCAGAACTTGGTGCTGCTAGCAGCCTCCGGTCTCACCAAGTCTTTCAGGCCTCTATGTAAAAGCAGGATTTCATAAGTGATTAGTGAAGATGAAAATACCAGTGGTCTTCATCAACTAATGCAGAGCGAGCTGTGTGGATGGGTCACAGCTCTGTCTGTAGCTGGACTGTTGATTCTTGTTTCATACCACCATTGGGCAGCACAGAGCAGTGCAGACCATGGCTATACTGAATTCATAAGAGGTTTGGGCTTGTGTGCTTGTCTTCTGTATCTTTCAGCCCTAAAGAAAAGATGCATTGCTAGCCAGTGATGTCTTCTTATACACTGTTGACTCAGCAGCCTGCAGTAATGGGACAGAGGCTGACAAAATACAGTCACAACTTCTTTATTTGATTGATATTGTTGATCTGGAGGAGCCTTGTGACAGGTGACAAAGGGGTCACTGGCAGTTTCTTTGCCTTACTGTGATTGTATGAGGCATGTGGGAGGTGTTCAAGGTGAGGTAGGATGGGGCCCTAGACAACTTGATCTAGTGCCTGATATAGTGGTTAACAACCCTGCCCATGGCAGAGGGCTAGAACTAGATGGTCTTTGAGGCCCCTTCCAACCCAAGCCTTTTTATGATTCTGTGATTCAAAAAGGACTGATGCGTGACTGGAGAACTGGATCATGAACCTTATAAACATCTTTTTGGCTCCTGCCTGGGATGCAGAAATGTAAGGCCAGGAGTGGGGGCTGTCTGCTTTGTCCTGTGGGTGCCCAGTGGGAATGCTCCAAGCAGAGAGGCAGCATCACAGTGTCACACTCTTCCATTACTGTGCAAGGGTGCATACACATGCTCCAAGACCCCGTATATTTGATGGGGCAGAACTGCAGGTGTAAGACCCACTGTCCCACTGCCCTCAGGAGCAGCATTTCCAGTATGCAGGAGGGATGTGCAAGGGGTGGTGAGAATGTATGGGGGAACACTGAGTCTCTCTCTCCAGACATGAGACCTGACAGGGTTTTTCTGGACTCAGGACAAGGACGAAAAGAAAGCAAATTTCACTGCTTATTAGCTGCAATTAAACTGTTGTCAAATGCCAGTGCAACAGTGAATCTTTACGCAACCCACAGGTTCTTTTTTTGCAGTGGAAACCAAGCAAGTGAGAACTGACCTTGTCAGAAAGCGTTTGGAAACTGTAGGAGGGTGCTTTGGAGTGGCCTCATCTCCCCTTGCTGGTGTTCAGTGGTTATTGCAGCCCTGGCTTTATCAGACTTTGCTCTGAGGGTTTACAGGCTTCTCTGAGTATCAACAGGGAAATGACTGCATTTCTTGTCTGCATGCTTATGAAGTGAGACTGAACACACATGTTTGGTGAAGTTTAGCTAAATATATTTTTCCCCCCAAAAGGTATTCATTCATGGCTAGCACTGCTATTCAGTTGTCTACACATAGTAGGTTTTTTTCCTATTTATCTGTGAATAAGCTTTGGGAATGATTTTCCTCACCCGTAAATTATTTCTTGGCACAAGATCCATGTTTCTGGGTCTACTGGTTACAGAGCCATGGCTGGATTTACTGCCCTCCCTGACTTTAACCTGCTGTTCAAGGCTACAGTGATTGAAAATGGGCTTGCAAACCCAGCTACTATATTTTTTATACCACAGAATTTTGTCGGTGGTATTTCCCTAATGGCCCAGGAGCATACATCATATTTCCAGTGAAATAACCACCCATTTATATGTTTCTGTTGAGAGACAGCATGATCTGACATTACATTTAATCCACAGCGAGATACTTAGTTTGTTGAATTGATACTAAGAGGGGGCAAATGTATGCAGCACAGTTCATAATAAGACAGCCATTTACCAGGTAAAATACAGCCCCTACTAGAAATATAACAACACTGAAACAATGACATTTTCACTCTCTTCTTCCTCCTTTTCTGTCATGTGTTTTTTATGCAATTTATACAAATAAATTTGATATGCCACGTAAGCCTTATCATTATGTAATCAGTACTGAATACCAGTTCAGCAGGATCAATAAATAAAGATTGTTCCTCTGCTGTTCAGGTAACACCTCAGCAGCAAAAGACAGAATTAAACCATGCCTGTGCAGCCAGGAAAGGCTGATTGAACATGGATAAACACAGTCATGTCAGCTTTTCCCTGGCTTGCTAGATGCAGGATAACAGCCAGCATTTCAGTTTATGCTGACTGACTGAGTACACAACAATACAATATACTGAAAACTGAAAATCCATGCCAGAAGGTTTTCGCAGAGCAGTCACACTCACATTTGGCTACCAGCATTGTAGTGCTTCCTGAGTCTGATGCCCCAGAAATCACAAATAGAATTATAGAATCACAGATGCATTAAGGTTGGAAAAGACCTTTAAGATCTAGTCCAACCCCAACTTATCCCCACTATGCCCACTGACCACGTCCCTCTGTGCCACATCTCCACTGTTCCGGAACGTCTCTAGGGACAGTGACTTCACTACCTCCCTGGGCAGCCTGTGCAAATGCATTACCACTCCTTCTGAGAAATTTTCACTAAAGAAAATCTCAGAAAGTTTTCCCCCACATCCCCAAGGAAGCATGACCCGAGACAGACACTGAGGAAGGCACTCAGCATCCTGATGAATGAGTCCTCCCCAGTGGCAGCCAAAAGCTGCTAAAGTCACCGGAGTGTTTCTGCTCATGTCAGAGGAGCAGGTCACTCCTGGATTGAAGTCTCCCACTAATGTAATTATTGTCTATTAAGGGAGGAAAATGGAAAAGCGAAGCTGGCATTTTGTGCATTAGGGTCACACATACCAGCCAGCTCTCAGTATCCTAAATGAGACTGTACAGTGATTTTATTTTTTTCCAGACATACTCATAAGTGAAGCATGCAGCAGCAGAGCCTCCCTCCTGCCACTCAAACTGCATTTTGATTGAAGAAGTGAGAGAAGACGCTCAGCACCTCAGGCAGAGGGGCCATCTGGACACAGGAGGGACAAGCACAGAATTACAGAATCATAGAATCGTTTGAGTTAGAAGGGATACTTAATAGCTATCTAGTCTAACTCCCCTGCAATGAACAGGGAAGCCTATAGCTCCATCAGGTACTCAGGGCCCTATTCAGCCTGACCTTGAGTGTCTCTGACATCATTATCATTAATCTGACCTGAAAAGAATCCAGGGTAGGGACAGAAATTAGATAGACTTTTCCAGGCTGAGTACCTGGTAGATTTCAAAGCTCCATGTACCCTGCTTCAGCCACATGTAAGTCCTCTGCCAGGACTCACTCAAGGACTTGAACAATGCACACCAAGAAAAGGCACATTCACAAAAAAAAAAAAATTCCCAATTTATTAAATGATTGATTTATTATTTTTGTTAGGAAGTGAGTCATCTGTACTCTGACTGGAAGCATCAGAAAATCCATATCGCTACCTAGCTTTGTGTCTGTGCTCTTGATGAAATTATAGAAGATCAGTTTAACTTCAAATTAGATTGGATTCTTGAAAAACAAATAAAACATATAAAAATGTGTCTCTTTCAAAGCTTTCTATCCAGGGCAGTTTTGAGTAGGAAGTTAACTTTCCTCTGAAACTTTCCAGCAGCAGCAGACCTTGTCTGACCCTGCAAACATTTCTATTTATTGATTAGGTGAATCATTCAGTTCCTTAAAAAACAATCCTCTATGCTCTCCTCTACCTTCATTATGAGATAGATTATTATGTCAAGGTAAGTTTTCTCATTAACTTCAGTGATCTTTGGTTCAAATATCAGAACACAATCACAAGAGTCAGGCATCCCTGCACAGCAAAGTACACTCTGGCTAAGGGATGAAGAAAATGGCTTCTGTAAGCAAGCAGCAGCCTGTTAATTGTATCACATTATTGCTGAAAATGCAGTGATTTAAGGGTGTGACTACAGCAAAGAGGAATTTCTGCTTTGCACCAGACCACTTAGGAAACCCTACCTTAGTGGAGGCCATCAGGACTTTCCTGTGTCACATTCTATTTCTGCGTCTTATTAACAGCAAAATTGATTTGATGTGCCAGGGGCTTTACATTTGCATTTCAATTACAGATTTCAGTGGCTTCTTAGGTTTTCCAGTCTTCTAAAGGTCTAGTATTTTCTTTAAAATATTCTGGGGAGTAATACTTACGGGCTGAGGTTGAAAGAAGATCATTAAAAATAAAGCTTATCACAAGGAGTTCTATCCCACAGTTAAATTTCTTGGTGATTGCTTATGTTTTCATACTTTATTAAATACTACAGCAGAGCTGAAAAACATTACGTGTGAATAGATGACTATTATGATTATGTAAGTTCTGAAATCTTCATTTACACTAACTTAATAGCGAGGTGATGCAGACCGTGGGACTGTGTGAAATAACAGGGCAGAGAAGTCTATAAGCATGATGACTGTGGATCATCTCTCCCTGATACAGCTCTGGCCCCTCTGGCAGAGAAAAAACAGGAAATGATCATTCCATGATGCTCTGTAGCATACATTTCTGATAAAATTTTGGAGATGTCACAGCAAAATATCCTATGAACAAACTGAAAACAAAACAAAAACACTGCGGCAATAAAAAGCTCTTATTGTATCTTTCATCTTTTGTTGTGTTTATTTAGTGCTTCTATTAAAATATTTCTGTTGTAATACTGTTTTAAACATTGTTTTTATAATCGTATATTTTTTATTGTAACATCACCTCCAATTTAATACCTCTTTCCATTATATGTGAATTGCTACTAAAATGGAATTGCTGTTGTAATGGATATAAGACCCTTGTAGGATGTATTAAGAGCCATTACTAGTATGCAATTACAAGTGACAGACAGGAAATTGCATGAGGAAGAGGAAAATGCTATCAAAATGGGATCTGTTTGTGACAGAATTAGCAAGATCAAATAGCAAGAGTCTGATGACCTGGAACTGAGGAAAAATGTTTCAGAGATGAAGCATGAGTGAGTGATATCACCTTGGTTGGACATCCTTTCTCATCTCAGTTCTTCAAACGAAATTCTTAAGTGTAGGATAGACCAATGGTTGCCAGTCCCTTTTGCATCTCAAGATGTCAACCCTGACCCTAGTTTTCTGGTGATGGTGTTTGACAGCTGTGTGAATATACCAACTGCTTTTCTTTCTAGTGAACAGGGGATTTGTGGAAGGGATTAACTCCCTGCCATGGGCATAGACACCTCCCACTAGATCAGGCTCCCCAGGGCCCCATCCAACCTGGCCAGGAGCACCTCCAGGTATGGTGACGGTATCCTCACCAGAGAATGTATCTGGTGCATATCTGACTCGAGGACCTCTATGCATCTCATTATGAAAGTCTGGAGAACCTTAATTTCAAGGTCAGGCTGGATGGGGCTGTGAGCAGCCTGGTCTAGAGGGAGTTGTCTCTCTGCCTATAGCAGCGGATTTGGAACTAGATGACCTTAAATGTCCCTTCTAACCCAAACCAGTCTATGTTTCTATGAATTTGACAGTACAGGAACACAAGAAAACGAGCACTTATCTGAAAAGCTGAGTGTAATCTTGCTCTGGTACTTACAGCTATGGATCTAGATGTTGAATCTGAGGTTCTCATATTTAACAGTATCTTCTGCCATTAAATGTAATGTATTATAGTGAAATAATAATAAAATGAATCAGTGACCTTAAAAGATCTACAGATCACTCTGATAAGGCATGGATACATTTTCTTTTTCATGTGACATTTTGAGGGAGTAATAAAACCCCTTATGTTCACACAGTTCTCCTTTGGATCATTGAAACATATGGTAGCAGATTTATGGCAGTTTATCAGAAGATTTGTATATATGTGAATACAAACTAAATATGAATCTAAAACTGGCTCCTTTGCTCTCTAGCTAAAATTTATCTCAGAGTGGATCTGCAATTTCCATAGTGTGAATTATAGTTTGAATTCTGACTAACAGGACTCACTGGGTTGGTTAGCCTCATATCCAAGGATAATACATTTTAATCTCAACATCTCTCTGGGGTGGTGCAAATTAAAAAAAAGAAAAAAAAGCCACACATGCACACCCACAAAACCCATGAAGCCAGTTTGATGAATTTCTATGATCTTATCTCTGCAGAGCATTTTCTCTTTGGCAAGGTAGAGTTTTTTGCTTCAGCGGATAATATTGGGAATTCAATCATTGTTTTCCAAAGTACATATTATTTGCAATAGTGTGGTCTGGACGATTGCCTTTTTCAAAGAACTGGACAATACTTCAGCTAACAGGGTGGAAATCAATAGCAAAAGATTAAAGCTCAAAGGATGAACAAGTGCATGTGAACCAAAGGAAAAAGTGACAGTGAGAGCTGCCTTTAAGTGATAGCAGGTGCTCCTGGAGAAGAATGAAGAGAGATGCTTAAATTAGCCCATCCCTGTGCTCCCGACAGATTGTGCTTTGTTCTTAGCTTTGAAGGATTCTTTCCTTTCTTCTGATAGATTTGCAGCTCCCCACCAATTTCCTTTTGCAGCTTGATCCTATATTCCAGTCCAGCCCTGTTCAGTGTGTTTTCCTGTGTGATAACTACTTTGCTAACTACACGCTTCCAAAAATAAATAAATAAATAAATATATATATGGATATGGATATGGATATGGATATCCCCTACTATAACAGAGAATAGTTTCATGCCTGCTCTTGTTAGTGCCAGGGCTTCCATGCCCAATAGCAATACCAAGGTGCTTTGTCTGCACCTCCAGTAGCTCAGACCTCTGCAGATGCTGGGATCAAATCATCAATGGCAAAGAAGCAAATTACCTGCTAGAAAGTATTAGGAAGGAAACAGAACCAAATGTTATCCAGCTACATGCTAGATACTGCATGCAGCTTGGCTCTTCTCACCTCCTCAAGGAGAGGGAAGGACTGCAAAAGGGCAGCACAAATCCAAGACGTGGAGGCTCCCACAAAATGGTTACACAGACCAGAATGCTTCAGTATGGAAAAGATTTGGTCTAGGTGGGGTATAATTAGAGACTGTAAAACAAGAAGTGGCATGCATGGCCCATGTAGGGGCATTTGCTTTCCACCACCCTAGTCTCATTGTCTGTTCTGTCACTGCCACTGTGTCGCTGCCAGTCTTGCTCCTGAAAATGAAAATATACCAGCACTGACCATGCCCATTCTCCTAACACTTCCAACTCCCCAAACTCTCAAAAAATTTTAACTCTTAAACTGAATTAAACTGCACTTGCTAGTAAGTGGAGTCCATTGGTTAAACAAGGGACAGGTGCCTGTGCCAGAGCTGGCTGCCTCTCTGCCATGCAGGCTGACACTAGAACCAGATTGCCTACTTTTACTTTTCAGTGGGGTTCGGCAGGGTTCCAACTTGTAAGCAAGTATGTGACAATGTGGAGGCAGAGCTTTTGTATGAACTTACACTGTGACTTATGATTTTAAAATATTATTTTTCAAGATGTAAACAAATAAGATGAAAAAGCAAAGAACAAAACTGATGCACATCATATACTTAATTCAGTTGAAAAAGTTAAGTATTTATACATTTTTTATTTCAAGGACAGGTTGGATGGTGCCTTGGGCAGCCTAATCTAGTTGCCTGATGTAGTGGTTGGCAACCCCCTGTGGCAGGGGGTTGGAACTAGATGACCTAGTGATGATGGTCCCTTCCAACAGGAGCCATTCTATTAATAAAAAATACTGGTAGAAATTATATTGTCATCAGCCTTGAGCCAGAGCTTTAAGAAAAAAGTCTTGAAATGCCAGCCACAGGGCTTGAATTCCCCTGGCTTCCACTATTAGAAGCTAAGTCTAACAAGTTGAAGAGCTAAGTCTGGCTATTTGGAGCTAATTCTAGCAAGAGATTGCTTTGCTTCTCAAGAAAATTAAATAGATTAGAGGACTTCCTAGTGAAGTTAAATACATGAAGAAACTGCTGCATTACTTTCTCTGTATCAGGATGCTACAGTAAATCTGCTCTGCTTCCACTGTTCCTGCCCTGCTTTACTTCTCTCAGTCAATCCTGCTGTCAGGACAGGACATCTCCTCTACCTCTACAGTTAACAGGCAGGTTGCTCCAGTATTTGTTGCAGTTCTTAAAACTTACGTGTTCTCAAGGAAACAGAGAAATTACTAGAACTACAGAGATCTGAGATGGGGTCTGGTTCAGAGATATTATGACTTTATTCAAGTACCATTGAATTGTTGGAGTTGGAAGGGGCACATAAAAGCCATTTAGTCCTATTCCCAAGCAATGAACACAGACATCTATGGCTCCATCAGGTGCTTAGAGCTGGGTCCAGAATGACCTTTGTTTAGCAAGCTGAATTACAGCCATTAATCTTCTGATAGATAGAGAACAGGAGAAAAATGATTCCTTCTCTAAGATGGGTTGGGGTTAAGTTCCCTGGGGCTTTCTGGTGGTTGTGAAATGTTTCAGCCCAAAAGCACCAGGTTACTGGAGTAATACCCTATCAGCTCTTTAAGAAAGCTCTAGTGAAGAATGCTGCCTTTGACAGTTTCATCCTAGAAATAGGGAAAAGGATGTGCAGAGCAGATAGGAAGGAGCACTGATGATGTCGCATTACCAGAGCAACCTGAATCAGTATGGTTCAGTGCACAGCTGTAGGTAAACCCAGTGTAGTTAGTATAAATAAGTTGGAATGAGCCAGGGAGTTGCACTGAAGATTTTGTTGACTCTTTACTGTCTTAAGCAGGGATGATAGCCTATGTCTGATGCTTGTGAAAATGCTCCATACATTAGATTGAAGAGTATGGCGAAGGGTGTACTATCATACTCTTCTGGACCTCATCTAAAACCAGATGCAATGTGAATATCTGGGACTAGTTGCTATTCATTTTCAGAGTGGCAGAGGTGTGTAGATCCTTGCTAGAAGAAGTAGGTTGGATGTATTCTTAACTTTTTTTTTTTTAATTATTATTACTTTTAAAGACAAATTCACAAGGTAAGCTTGTGTTTCTCTGACTTCAGGCATTTTATTTCTCTTGTATTTTTCTGACTGTCAGCTTGTATCAGCACTTGTGTAGGATCAATTTGCTAGCCCTGTGCATGGGGAAGAAAAAGGCAATTGGGAGAGCTACTCTAGATGTTTTTTTTCCTGCTATCTCCTTCTTCCACCCCCCAAATGTAGTTTTATGACACAGGTGCAAAGCTGAGAGTTTATGAATGTAAACTTGGGGAAGTATAGTTGCAGAAGATAAAAATTCTGATGAGTCATTGAAACAGTTTCGCCTTTACTATATTTCTTTCAAAGTTCTGCTGATTAGGATCTGTTTCCAGGATTTTTCATGTTTGGTATCTGGTCAGATTCATCACCGTATGCATCTACACAATACCATGCACTGCTATTTATTCCCTGATGTTTTATGCACTTAGAGTAGCATTGGCTGAATACCTCTCCCAAAGGCATGCAGGCACTAAAACTTTTCTGAAAGAAGAAATCTAGTTTAACTGTTATAACCTGAGTTTCACAAATGCTTCAATTAATTCAGGAGCTGAATTTCCATTTTGCAGAGGGTAGATGCTAAGATCATTCTACCTTTGGCACCTAACATAGTTAATTAATTCAGGTGTAGAGTTTCCCTGGTTCTCTCCTGCTCAGGGGCCTCCCTAATTAATGTAAACACTTCATTTGCTGGACATAGTGCCCTCTGAGAGGTCACTGGCCATTGGGCAGTCACTGTGCTGGTGCTTAGCTCTGGGTGGGGAAAACTTATGGAGAGCCTGATCTCTGAATGAAACTCATCTAAAATCTAGCATAAACTCTCTCTTTTAGGGAGAAGAGAAAAGAGCATGCATGAAAAAGTAGAGATGTACTGTGCTGGTGAGATGCTGAATTTTATTTTTTTGGGGGGTGGGGGAAGAAGATGTTATTTTTTTTTTTTTGATGTACTAACCACCTTGGAGATGCCCTTATACCTTTCTGACATGTGAACAAGGATATGCAATGCTTAGACCGTATGATCAATAACACCTGTAGCATGCTCTCCCACTCCGCTTTCCTGACAGTACCTCCCTTCTTGAAACAGCACCAGTGGGTGAATTCACAGCCTTTCATCAACAACAGTTCAGAAGGAACAGAGACACACAGCAACCTGAAGAACAAACATGCCACGGGTATTTATTAACATAGCCTTGTAAATCAAAACAGCCTGCCTGTCTGATGTCTTGTCTAGAAATTATTGGCTCATTCATCTTAGCTATATTAAGCAGACCACATTTATCAAGCTCACATAGAGAGAGATATATAAGGACTATGCCTAACCAATAGTTTCATGCAGGTAGCATGCTTGGAGTATGCCCACTTTGCAAGGATGTAACAGTTTGTTGGTGTTATCAAGAGCAAGTTGTTCAGAGAAAGAAAAGGTGCTTGGCTTTTTGATCAGGTGTATGTACAGGGGCATGAAAAGAGATGAAAGTCAGAGAAACTCCAAAACTTGGGTCAAAAATAACTGCGCAGGCTGAACCATGATGAGTTCAAGAATATTATTCTGATTGTGTGAATATTTAAGTGAAGATTTCAAGCAAATGAATCAAATGATAGCAATATTCTCTCTGTTCAGCATGCTGTCCTAATATGGAATCATGGCATTGTTTGAATTAGAAGGGGCCTTTAAAGACCATCTGGTCCAACTCCTCTGCAGTGAAGAGAGACACCTACAGCTCCATCAGGTGCCCAGAAACCCATTCAGCCTGACCTTGGGTGTCCCCAGGGGCAGGGCATCCTTTACCTCAGGGCAATCTGAGGCAGTGCCTCATGTATAGAAGGGAATTGAGAATTTATGTGCATTTTTCAGAGAAAACCAGAATAAGCTTCACTTGCCGGAGCTCAGTATGTTGGTCTACTTCCATTTACGGTGTTGGTGATGCTTCTATTTTGTCAAGCTTCCCATTGGACACAGACTGTGTCTCACTGGACCCATCTTCCAGCCTTGTCTGCTTGGTGGCAAGTTTTCTCAGGTGTTTTCTTATCCTGATGATGGAAATCATGGACACTTTTCCAGTGGCCACCTCACAAAGCCACTAAGTCCAGGTATCATAGAATCATGAAGTCATGAAATGGTGTGGGAGACATTAAAGCTCCTCCACTTCCAATGGCATGCTGTGGACAGGGTTGCCACCCAGCAGATTGGTATGTACAGGGCTTTCTTCATCCTGGCCTTGAACATCTCCAGGGATGGGGCACACAGCTTCTTTGAGCAGTCTGCAGAAGTGTCTTAACAGTGCTTGTGTTGCCTTCCACAGAGAGTTGTACCATTCTGGGATTATTTGTTAAATCAAATGCAGTTAAATTTTAAATGGTCAACACTGCATTCGTAAAACATAAATTATTTTTCTTTCCCTGTTATTGTTATAATCTTTAGGATCTGCTGGGACCCTATCAGAGTACAAACGCACCCAGGGAGCCCCTGCCTCGGTGAATTCACACACTGCGAGACAAACGTTTTCCAAAGAATTTGCAACCTAATCAGACAAGAGAGGATGACTGGGAAACAGAGGTGGTGGATTGCTGTGAATGTGTATCAGTAGGTCATGCTCACAGAGGAAGCCTGTCAAACTTTGAATTACGGGAAATAATATTTTATTTTACTTAAAAAGGAAAGAAAGTGTTTAAAAATCAGTATTTTGAAAATGCTTTCTGATCTGCTCTACGAAATTTTTATAGGGAGCAATCCTATAGCTCATAAGAAAATATTATTCACATTTTCTTCTACTAAGTAGATGTTATTGTGAGAAGCATAGTGTAAAATCTTCTTGTATCCAAGCTGGTTAAAAAAAAAAAAAGTATTTTTGCTAGTATTTGTTGATACAGCATTATGGAAAGTTTTCCCTTTAGAGTTATAAAATATTTGTACTTTTTTTTTCCCCCTCTTCACTCATCTGTAAACTCACTCTGACCTAGTCACTGCCTATACATGTTGGATGGCAGAATAAATGATAAAAACTTTTAAATCATCAGAGATAGATTTTTCCATAGATCATTGTCATAGCCTCAAGGCCTGAGAGCAGGCAAATCTCTAGGGCTTACTGGAGACAGTTATATTGTTAGGAATCTTAACGTTTTTACTCCCAAGGCAGGTGTTTCTAGTGTTGATGGGTAAAGCTATTATATCTTAAAACACTTACTGTTCCATGCTTGTATAGTGCTAGTAGAAATGGTCAAAGCACAGCAATTCAGTGAACACATTTCAGCAAAAAAGGCACCACGTCATATGTGTGCCATTCCTGTGAACTGGATCATTTCTAAAAAGAAAACTTTGCTTTAACAGAAGATGTTGGAATTTTCAAAATAGATGATTTTTGTCTTGTTGTGAAACCCAGACCTTAAAAATATGGCAAATGTGTGCATCTGAGTTTAGGGTGGAAAAGTGAAGTGTGCCTTGTGAAAGCTCTGGGTGTGGGATGCAGATGATGGAGGGTCAGCTCCTAGCTCTGAGCCTGTTGAAGCCCCACTGATGTTCCAGCTACAGGGCATGTGTGGCTGTTGTGACACTTTCCACAGCAAATAATCCCTTTTGCAGAAGGGTTTTCCAGACAGTGGTGGACCTTTTTTCAGCAATGGTCCTTGCTAGTGGGCATGGTGTTGATGGTTGGACTAGATATCTTATTGGTCTTTTCCAGCAGTAATGATTCTGTGATTCTAAGGTCTTCCAGAGCTCCATCTGACACATTACTTTTACCTCTCAGTATTTTCTTGTGAAAGTTTGTTATCCTAGCCAGGAAATTACTATGTTACAAAATTCCAGATCAGTCTGGCATTTTCCCAGAAAACAGGAAGATGTGTATTCCCACCAGAGCATATTGTTTCCAACCCTAAGCTGAGTCTGTTTGGGGCTTTGGACTTGAGAGTTCTGCACCATGTCCATGACCCTCACTACCTGATGCCACACCTCCATCTAAAGGGGTGAAAAGCAGCTAATATATCTTCTAGGCACATCCACTGCAAGTAAATCAACCTGTATAAATTATAGAGTGAGAAGGGGTACTTAGTATGATTCTGCAGTTATAAATGCTGGCTTTTGGTGTTGGAGGAGACAGATGGGAGTGGATGGGGTTTGGTTGTGTGGTATGAAGATTAGATGTGATTGATTAGCATTGCATTTCTCTGGGATCTCAGCACTGCCTGAGTCTTGCGTGTGGCAGGGAGGTCTGGTGGCATTACATAGACAACCA
Source organism: Oreortyx pictus (assembly GCA_036925125.1). Classification (NCBI taxonomy): domain Eukaryota; kingdom Metazoa; phylum Chordata; class Aves; order Galliformes; family Odontophoridae; genus Oreortyx; species Oreortyx pictus. The sequence continues at coordinate 50,775,919 of JAUPFR010000006.1, read as the reverse complement.
TGTAGGCATGCACAGAGACAGTGATTTATCACACAGGTTCCTTAGTGCTGATTTCCTGTCTCTTAAACAAAAAAAAAACAAAAAAAAAACCAAAAAAAAAAAAGAATTGAGAATGCAGGTCTATGTAATTCCAGGACTCTCTGGGGTAGTTGCTAGTAAGTGACAGGTGAAATTGTGGCTCCAGCAAGCAGTTAGGAAGTCTGTGGGCATAAGAGTGGTCGTAACATGGAAATGAAGATCAGTTCAACACCACAAACATGTACAGATTGCCTCTATATTACAGGATCTTTTGGAAGTAGTAGTACTATGTGGTGGTTCTCAGCCATCATGGTCGACTGGCTGCTCAGTCAGACCTGTGTGAGCCACCAATGGCTGTGGGTGGCACTGAGCCCAGGCTCCCTCCATGTGTTGGGATGTTGGCAGCTGTCAGAGAGAAGGGATTGTATTGGATGTCTTTCACTGTAGTGTAAATCCCTGGGATTTAGTGAAATCTGAAGAAGAAAGTTGGAAGGAATTCATGCATTTCCTGTGGCAAGAAAATCAAAGGCAGGCATGGTAGGTAGTGTTCCACTTTGGGGCTGCCCTGTTTCTCAACCCATTACAATTCCTTGTGCAGGCAGAGAGGCGGGAGGCCAGGAGATGAGCTGCCCCAAGCACTCACCTTTCCTTAATGGGCTTGTGCTTGTGTGCTAGTGGGCAACTTGTACTCAGGGACAGGTACCTGGAATAATGTAAATTGCTGAAATGAGCTCTAGTTGGAGATGTAATGGTCTCTCCATTTGGAATCAATCCACAGAGTCATAATAGACACTCAGCAATGTATTACATTCCCCAAGCAACTTTTGCAGATGTGATACAAAGGGATGCTTTTCACATCTGTAGATAAAGAGTAATGCGGTAACAGCCTCAACCTCTGGGGAAATTCTACAGGGATTTTGTGGGCTCTGATTCTTTTTGTACCCTAAATTCCATTCACTTTGCCAGGGCTCTTCTGTGGGAGGAGTCTGGTTTCATTTTTCAGTCCAAACCATGCAAATCCTCATCAGCCCCTAGCAGATGTGATGGTCTGATCATTATTGAAGATGATATATTTGGGACTTGTAATTAAAATTAAAGCTATTTGGTGTAAAAGATTTAGAATTTAATTCCTTTCATTAGATATCTTAGGCTAATTGTTGCATCCAGCAGGGAGCAAATGGCATTGTAATTGCTTGATATCTCATGCTGGTTTGATTAGAAGATGATAGGAATTGGAAAAAAGAGAGACAACTCCACAAACTGCTTTATCTATTTTTCTTTGATTTCTTCCTGTCTCCAAACAATATTACAAAAGAGAAAAAATAATCAGGGAAAATGAGGCACAGAAAAGCGAAGTGATGGATGTCATGTCACACAAGGTTTGAATGGTGAGGAGAAAGACTGAGCACCAAAAGCCTCTCTTTTCCTCTGGGATGAGTAGTTCTGAAATGACTGCAGTGAAACTCAGAAAGGTGATGGAGGTGTGAACTACAAATGAGCCATAGGGGACCTCTCCCACTCCTGGTTATTAGCTAATAAGTTATGGCCCTCATCCTTCCGTACAGGGCACACTCCACAAATGAAGTCCATTATGGGCTGTCAAAACTGGGCTGTTGAATCTAGGCTGTTGTGAAGGCAGGAATGCAACAATCCTGGGGTGTGGAAGAGAAAATGTCAAAGGAAGGCTTACTCCAGTCTTCTGGTTTTCTTTCTGCTGCAAGAGCTGTGGCTGGAGGAGAAAGGCAGGGCCAGGGGAATGGAATAGATCTCCCCGCCCTTGATGTGGAGGAGTTTTACAAGTGGTTTATTTTTCCTTTGTGCTTCTAGATACTTAATATGCTGGCCACTTCTCCTGTCCTCCTTTTTATTTTAAAAAGGGGTATGCCAGTGCTGGTTTTTTTTCCAACCCTTCCTATATATCCAAGTGTTTTGTGTGATTCTGGTGTGGCTCTTTTGCTAGGTTTTTTTTTTTGTTTTTTTTTTTTTGTTTTTTTTTTTTTTTGCTGTTCATGCTGCCCCAGCACCACATAAATTCCTTGTGCATGAATTTTGTCCATGGTATGTGTAACATGCAAGTCCAAACAACAAATCCATATCTAGCTGCTCTGCTCCAGGTTATACTAAGGCAAGCAATCAATACTTCTTTAGTGAGAAGGGAGAGAAGTATCAGTGGCTGTTGCGCTGTCAGCTTTCCTATTCAATTTAATTAGTTCTGTGGAGCTCCTTGACTACATTTGCATATAATTTATTCTTCCTTCCCGTTCCTTGTAATGTGCGTTAATTATTTTCATACGGCTTGCTCAGGGCTCACAGATGAAACACAGATCTGGGTGAACATCTCTGCCTCTGGTCACCTCAGGGACATGCTGCTGTGAATTGGTAGAGGGGAAAATTGGCAATGATAAATGTGAAGTTAGGGGTAGGCAGGGAGGGAGGTGGGAATGGAGCAGTGAGAAGATGCTATGTCTGGGTCTTCCTGAAGCCTGTGCATATGAACACAGAGGCTGATGGAAAGTGGCTTGTTGAGTCAGGGATGACCCTGCTCAAAATGTTGCACAGTACTGAGGCTTTAAGGTTTGTTGAGCTTGGAGAAGACAAGGCTCCAGGGAGACCTCACTGTGGCCTTCCAATACTTGAAAGGAGCTTGTAAGCATGAGTGGACCAACATTTTACATGGTCTGAGACCAGGGGGAATGGCTTTAAACTGAAAGAGGGGAGAATTAGGTTAGGTTTTGGGAAGAAAATCTGTACTCAGAGGGCAGTGAGACCCTGGTACTGCTGCCCAGAGAGCCGTGGGTGCCCCATCCCTGGAGGTGTCCAAAGCCAGGCTGGATAGAGCTCTGGGCAGTCTGAGCTGCTGGTTAGGCAACCAGCTCACAGCAGGGGTCTGAGCTCTATAATCTATAAGGTCTATTGCAACCCAATCATACATGATTCTATGATTTAATAGAAAAAAATTTAAGTGCTGTGTTCACTGATGCCAGGGCACAGAAGTTGGATGCGACTTCTGAAGGAAGTTTTGGGCAAAACCATTTACAGCTGAGGTAACCATCACTTCTGTTGTGGCTGCTGCAGAAATAACACCCTCTCCCTCAAAATCTTGTGAAACTCCTGCAGAAACTGGTCCTGTTTAATTGTTTGATAGAGATGCATGAAGTGAACAGCAGGCAGTTTCACACCAGTGTCTGGAATAGGGCCTGCGTTTCCAGATAGGTTTCAGTTTCCTTGGGAGGAGATATGGGGTGCTGCTGCCCCTGGATGGATCCAACTCTTCCTACTGCACCCTCAATCTGCAGATGGCTAAAATAAAATATAGCAATCTGTCTCTGGCAGAGTAGCAGTTTTCCTCCTACCAAATTTATGTTTACATCTGCTTTTCTGTTTGCCTTTATTTGCTTATGGGAACACGGAGGGGTTCAGAGGAGCATCCTTCTCTTTTCTGAGTTTCTGCTCCAGTTTGATGAGATGGGGGACAGCTCACTACTCCCCTGTGTATCCCAATGAAGATAGCAGTGATCTAGTTCTGCATGATAAGAATAAAAATGTCCATTTATTGCCAGATGATTTCTTGCTGTGCAGGGTAAAACAGCTTCACATCACTCTGTGGTAGAAGCAGTACCACTGATACCTAATCCAGAAGTATATTTTGGTACATCCCTAAGTGATGATGCTCATCATTAGCAGGTTACCTTGTGGCCCATAGTTACTTTTCAATTTATCAATGAGGAGGCATTTTGTGGGAGCTATTGCATCTCGATTTTGTTATTAATCCATCTGTACAGCTGTGTTCTCCCCCCATGGTAAATGTCAGATATGGGAATTTGCGAGGTGGACAGAGGAAATAATACGTCTGGAAGGCACAGATTGTTGGCTAAATAAATCTCCCCCAGGAAAGCATTTGGAGGAATGAGAGCAAGGGGAGAGGAAAGAGGAAATCTGATATAAAATATAAAGAGGGAATTTAGTTTAAATACCTAAACCAATGGAGCAGAGGTTTTTAACATGCTGACATGAGCAAAGGATTTTTTTTTTGAGTGCTTTGTTTACTACATGATTTAAAGGAAGATTGTTGTTGTCCTTTTGCAACATAATTGAATTTGTATAGTGCTGTTAATAAAAATACACATCCAATGTGATGAATTTTATTCCTTAATAGATTTTTATATTATTTCATTCTGAGAGAGATGTGAGAAATCATTCAGGATAACTCTGAAATTCTGTCCTGAAGCCATTTCTTTAATTTAATGCTTCTTAAAATTAGTGAAATATTTTGAATGTCTTCTCTACTTTTGCAAAGCAATTCTGGGTTTTCAGAGACAGTCATTGTATTCACGTAGTCGTAAAATGTGGGCCAATCCTGCAGTCACTTGTAAGTAAAAATCCAATTTGTTTCCATAATTTTGTCATGGGATGGGAGATGGCTGCATAAAGATGCATAAATGTACACAAAAAAAGTGTCAGTTCCAGTATGTCATTTGAGTGTTGAAAACAACATTATCCTTTCATGTCCTGTACACTGAAGCAGTAAATCATTTAAAAGAAGGTTTGGAGAGAAAGAGAAATGCATTTGACCCTTTATACTTGATCCTGACCCTTACTTATGTCACTCCCCTGGTTCCTGTAGGACATATTGCAGAACAAAGCTGCAGAATTTGGTAATCTGTGTCCACCAATTGAACAGCAAAGTACCTCGTGAGAAGTAAACTGAAGAAATTAAGAGAAATTTTTATTAATTACTTGGGGGAGGATCACATTAAATATCTGTCAATAGATTCATTCTAGTTACCAGTTGAAGCATTTCTTGAAAGTGTTTTTACCCTTTGAAGAAGAAACATCATTATTTCCAGAATGTAGAAAATGATTATTTAAATATGTTTTCTGATAATGGGACCGCTTTGTTAATGAATAGCAATTTTCTGGCTACCTCTGGAGGAATTAAGCTTGTGGATTATATAATACATCTGTGAAAGCTTATCTGATTGCCCAGTAATTGTGACCTCATTGTGGGTTGTGCAATTAAGCATTAAGCCACTATTTGGCACTGTGGTTAATTGTGTTTTACTTTTCTGATATGCTTGTTGACAATACAGAACAAAATTACTGATAACAGCACAGGGGTAGGAGGAGCAGTGCTACCAAAGCACCATCCCCATGCAGCACTGCAGGTGCCCCACTCCTCTGTGGAGATAATTAAGTAGGCAAAGAGCTAATGACAGTGGGAGAGGGTCACATCCACTTTGGGGCCAGACACCAAAGTCCTTTTGTTTTTAACCCAATGTGTCATGCAGAACAAGGCAGATGGGTTCATCAAAGGAGCAGTTTTGCAGGGCAAATATGAATATATGTTTTTCGGATAAAAGCACTAAGTTACAGCTTCCCAGATGTAGATGGTTGTTAGGAAACATGCTTAGTGGCAATGTTTTAGAACAATTTCGAGGGAAATTGTGCTCAAATATATTTGCTAGTCAAGTACAAAGCAGGTTTTGAAGAGGTAGTGATAGAGATTGAGTGGGAGAGAAATTTTTTCAAGGGGAAGTTTGCAGTATAAATGAATCAGCATTGGGAAGAGGTCTTAATTCTGCTGATACTCCAACCCACACTCCAAAATGTTTAGGTGACAGGAGCCAGGAGATGTTTCTCATATTCCTCCTGGAGACTGTATGACATAGGTGAGCCTGAAAGCCAGTTCTGACCTGATGGAAAGCCACAGGTTGCCTGTGTTCATCCAATCTGTGAAAAAGAATAGAAATAACAAACTATTTCTTCATTTCTTTCATGTCAGCGGAAGCAAAAATCATAGTGGCTTTTCTCAGTAACGCAAAGTGAGGCCATATTAGAGACTTTTTATTGTGATGTAGTCATCTCTTATCAATTAAGCAGGCTTCCTCTTGGGCCTTCTCCTCTTTGGACTCTGCCATTGTTTGAGTAGTACATCAACAGTGCGCCCTTTTCCGTCGTGATTTATTGCACTCATATATCTTCAGAGTGAGCTTTCTTTCTAATGTTCTATTAGTGAAATGCATCATTCAAGTGAGGATGATGATGATATACTACTCCGTGGATGATGCCATTCAAAGGAAAGAAAAGGTCAGACAACAAATTCAATAGAATTATTGGATAAAAGTCAGGCAACACATCATCTCCGAGGCTGTTTTCCTAATGCCAAGGAGGACTGCTGATACAAGCAGTGCATTCCAGCAGCCACTTCTTTTATGGCTGTGCCTAAACTGACCCCATGTGTCAGAGGAAAGCAGTGCTTTGTATCATCTGAATTGAGAGAGTATCAAACTATTTTTGTTTGAGACTGTGCCTGTGACAGCTTCAACATGAAGTTTCCAGGCAGCATCTATCTTTCTGCACTTCTGGTCATTCTTCTGTCTTGTAGGGGCACACTGACAAACATGACATGCAAATCTCTCTGCCCGGGCTAGTTTTAAACAGTGTGCATCTTTGTGACACCTGATCACTTCCTTCACTGCAATTCTAAGAGATGCTACCAAATAAGCTTTTCTGTGAAGTGCAGTAATCAGTGTAGGATTAAGGAACAGCACTTAGAAAATCCATGCTTTTTGCATTTATTTCCTTTGTCAACTCTGAAATTAATTTCAAGAAGATCATTCCCTCTTTTATTTAGCATTTGACAGCCTTACTATTCTGAAGCTGAACAGAAAAATAGCAACTTCTGAAGAATGATATGCATTTTTTTTCTCTCTTTATACATGTCTAGCTTGCTGGTTTAATGTCCTAGAAGTTAGCTGGGAAAGGACAATGAGAGAAACACATAAATAATATACAGAGTTGGATCTCAAAATAGTTTAATTTTTTAATGCTACTGAAATGTAAATGATGCTCATGAGAGCATTAAGAGATTCATTTATTCATCTGAGGTAAATATATTGAGTAAGGTGTTATGGAGGAGAGGTCTCCCAGTGAATGATTATTTTCAAGATAAAAAAAGAAGCTCCAGGCTGGGTTCTTTCAAGCTCCTGGATTTGTATTTGCGGATAACAATGAGCAGTTTTGCAGTGCTGATACATGACATCTGACTGCTTGATTTTGCAATTTCACGTGTGAGGATGGCACATGATGCAGCTAGTGAAACAGTGGCAATGTGACCTGAAACAGCCTTGGAAAATCAGACAGGATCCTTTTGAAGTCAAAGTTAGTTCAGGATTGCATGGACATCTCAAGAAGCTTGGGGTGAGCTGGTGCCAACAGCTGAAACCCCAGCACTCTCCCAGATTTTCTACAGAGCTTGAGGGTGTGCTGCAGTCATATCACCATAAATACGGTCTGAAATCTCCCAGTTGCAATCTGTGTATGGTAAGCAGGCTTCCTAAGAAGCGTAGCCCATTAACAGGTGGGTCTGACTGCTTTGAGGCTTGCTGCTGGTACAGTGCTGCTCTTCCAGGCAGTGACGGTTCATGAAGCACTGGATGGGAATGACCAGAGATTTACTGCAGCATGAGAGGTAGAAGTCTAAAGCAGCAAAATTGCAGAAATCTACCAGGTGCTAAACAATTCCTGCAGTCTTTTGACACTTCCACCTGATTCTATAATCTTGGAAAACAAACAAATAACATGGAAGATATGTTCAAGAATGCTACTGTTTCATAATTGGAAGATTTTTCATAGAATCATAGAGTGGTTTGGGTTGGAAGGGACCTTTAAGATCATCTAGTTCCCACCGCCTGTTGTAGGCAGAGTCACCTCCCTCTAGGACATTTTGCTCAAAGCCCCATCCAGCCTGACCTTGAGTTCCAGGTAGGGGGCATCCACAACTTCTGGGCAACCTGTTCCAGTGTCTCACCACTTCCACAGTAAATAATTTCATCCCGATATCTAGTCTAAATGTACCCTCTTCCAGCTTAAAACCATTTCACCTCGTCCAGTCACTACATGCCCTTATAAAAACTCTTTCCCCAGCTTTTCCATAGGCCCTCTTCAAGTACTGGAAGGCTGCTACAAGTTTCCCCCCAAACCCTTCTCTTCTCTAGGCTGAAGAGCTGTATCTCCTTCAGCCTGTCCTCACAGGGGATGCTTTTCAATGAACTTAAATTGCTTCTGTATTATTAAAGCTGCTCAGAAAGCATGGTTTCTATGGGTTGAATTAGGTCATCTAGCAAGATAGAAAAATGGGAAGTCTGAAGGTTTTGTTTTTAAAAGCTTGAGAAATTTTCTGGTGGTGGCGTGTTAAATGTAGGTTGCAAAATACTCAATGCTATTTCACAACAGCATTTTCAGTTATTCCATGCTTGATTCTAGTGAAAATAAAACTGAAACCCAGTGTAGCATATAGAGCTGTGTGTTAATGATTCACAGAATTAGCCACAGGAAGGATAGGTTTACAATAGTTGGATGCTATAGTAAATGCAAAACAGGTGATGTAAATGTATGTATGTGTAATTAGGGGAAAAATCCTACAATATCTCTATTTAAAAAAAACCAAACTCTGAGCGTGTGTGCTGCTCTCTGAAAAATATGTCATGTGTCCTATCTCCATTCTACTACCTGCTTCTAGCATGGGTACCCTTGAAGCCAATAGTTTAAAGGATGTAAACATGCAAGTTTATGCTGTAGAGTAATAAAGATTTCCTTGGAAACTACAGTTCATGCTTATCAGGGAAATCTTTCATTATGAAGAATAAGTAACAGTTCAATATGAAATGTTTGGAAATACATATTTCTGCTTCTCAGCATTATAAAGTGAATTTCAAGCTTCTTCAGCAAGATTTGTTTGCTATTTTTTCCATTCCTTCCAAATAACACTAAATAGTGCTAAAAAATCAATGAAAACTCTTCTGTCAAGCCCACCTTTTACTGTTGGCTCTTAACTTCATGCTCCATGCCACCTCTCAAAGTTGCTGCTCTGAAGCCCATCTTAGCACAGACACATAGCTTTGGTTCAGTAGTTCACACCACAGTGCCTGACCTTAAGTCTTTGCGCTGGAAATGTACTCATTGCACCTGATTGCACCTGCAGCCCAATTTCATACCATGACAAACTTCCTCTTTAAATACAAATAAATAAATACAAAGAAATGTCATCTTGTCACTAATGGTATTTGCGTCATTTTGCAGCTGTGTTTGCTTTGAAGTGAGCAGTCAGTGATTTTCAAGTTAGCTAGGTGAAGTGGAAAAATAATGATGGATTTGTTAGTCTTTTGTCACTTTGGGCCCTGAATGTTCTTTGTCTGTGTGAGCCTTGGCTTGGTATCATCTGCTGGTAGTAAAAATTAGATTCCAGTGCTGGGCTCCCCGCATGCAACAAAAAGCACTAATCATTCAGTTTCTCATCATTTCCCTCCAAATCTCCCTATAATGAGTGTCAATAAATAAGTTTTTGGAAAAAAGAATTCTTTTATCAGTTGAATGTGTAACAGCCAAAATTAAAATGGAAGAGAAACCAATAAAATGTCTAATACCTCATAAACATTCTTTACCTGAAACAATGAATAATAGGAAATGGAAGCAGCTCTTAATGGGAAGATTTGGAGGTTTGAGACCAATCTTGATTTGTCTTTTCTCCCTTCCCCCTGGATTTGTTGTGTAGCTTATAACAGCTCTTTCAGGACAGAATAATGCAGGTCAATAGCTGACTTAAAAGTCTTTAGGAATGGGAATGATTAGCTGTTTGAGCAGGGGCCGTTAGCAGATTCACCAATTCATTTTCTTTCAGGGATGAGCTTTGGGCAAGGAGCATAAATCTAAGACTCCAAACAACACTGTCAGTATAAAATAAATCAATACTCAGTTCTACCAAGGGATGCATTGATTTGGTCAAAAGGAAGGGGGTCCTGACGGCTACAAGCACTTTTTCCTTTTTTTTTAATCTTGTTTTCTTTAGGAAATGAGGTTTTTGGTGCTGCACGTGGTTGTCTGCTGTATGGCCATTTGGTTCTGTTACCCAACTTCAGGCACATTTGGCTGAATATTTGGCTGTTATTCAGGATCTTAAAGACACTGGGCACTGACAAGATTTTTTCCATCTTTTGACAAGATGGAAAAAAAGGAGAGGAGAACTTGGAAGAAGCATTACTATCAAAGAGATACTCATTTGCAGGAAGCTGCTCACAGCCTTTGGCTGACTCCTGAGCTTCGTTTTTAACTCACTGCAAATTATTTAATGCTATCTTTGGCCAAAGGATTTCATTCTTCTCAGATCCAGGATTCCTGCATGCAATTCAGAGAGGAAAAATCCCTTTTCATGACCTATGCCAACCATTCTAAGTCTTGGTTCTCAGTGAAGAAAATGCATGTTTTTTGACAACTGTCCTGGCTCAAGTGTCTGAGGGCCACTGATACATCCTCAGTGTGAATTCGCAAGCCTCAGAAAGCAACCTGTCTCCTCAGAATCTTAACATCCCTCCACCTTCCTCTACCCTATTTTGTTCAGGGGGACTGATTCCTCAGTGAGGCTGTGTGTTGAGAAAGGCAATGGGAAAAGAGCAGGAGGGTTGAGATCTACACTGGAGCACTCATCTAATGGGTCAGGGGAGGGAAAATGCTCACAATTAGCAATGATCATTATCATCAGTCAAACGATTCATAAATATTCCATAAAACAGGGCCTCGAATTGCACAAGCAACAGCAAATACTGTAGCAGATTTATTAGTGGAGCATGAAACATTTATATTTTTCAGATGACAGGGCAGACGATGACTGCGTTATGCTAGCAGACAAGATGAACCTCATTCCAAAAGTGCCTCGTAGGTGATAGCTAGGTATAACAGAAAGACAAATTGAGGTTTTTGAGTATAAAGACGGTGTGATAGACTCTGGGAACTGAAAACTAAACACCAGTGGTATCCTTCAGAAAGCAGCTGGGCTTTGTATTTGTAAGTCACAGCCTTTATAATTGTGGTACCCCAGTGACATTGTCAGGGATTGAATTTTCTTTCTATCTTTTAGCAAAGGGGCCTACCAGAATAAATGTTTAATGTTTCAAATTAGAGTTATAGTTAGGAAGACATTGATAAACACTGGTGTTCCACGCAGATCTGGCTTTGGGACAACAATCTTGATGAAGGGGTTTGGAACTAGCAACAGCTTCCTTTTCCGCTTCCACTGTTTTTTAAACACATTGCTCCCCAGATCTGTCAAGGAGCTTTACTTAGGTGTCTTTGTGTCAAAAGCTGATCAAGAAGTACAGCTGAAGGATGTCTGGCTTTGAGCTGAAGTCCAAGTAGACCTAATGTACAATATTCAGCATGAATGGTCAAGCTTTTCGATCACTGGTGTTTAGTTACATCAGTATCAACTCTTGAGGGGAAAGACCACAGAGCAGAATCAAATAGGACTTGCCCTCAGCCATCAGCTGTCCAAGAGGAAGAGACTGATATCTTTATCTTTTTTGTATTGCTTATCCCCATCTAGGTTTTGACATTTTGCGCTGACAGTTTTTTGATATAAACACATTTCCAGATGACAGGTCTTCCCACCTTTCACTCTGTTACCAAATTTAAATACATTTTCTTGAAGGTGCTCAGTATGTGCAATGAGTTTTACACCTCCTTTAAAATGTATTTGTAGGTGGATCAAAACTATGCCTGAGATGGCAGCTAATCTGACTTATGTCCTGCAAATATGTCCCCTATGTATCTTCACTTTATACATCAAGGTCATTCACCTTTCATGCTCAAAATACTTTGAACTTAGCTGTTTCCTGACAAAATGCAGCAGTCTCCATCAGAAAGATGGAGGAGGAAGTTTTGCACCAAGGTGTATTTTTCTTTTTTTGGGGAGAAGAAATTAGTTTTTTTGTATTTCTTAGCGAAATCTAAAAAAACCCCAAACAACTAAAAGCAAAAAACCTACTACCAGCAACAAAAATCCAACACCAAAGTCAAATCTGATCTCTTTCTTGTTTTTGGTGATGTTTAAATTTATTCATAGTTATGTTAGTCAGTAATGGTCTGGAGTTGGACACAGGGCTTTCCCCTGGCATGACTGCTGCCTTCGGGTGCCAGCAGCTCTGTTGCCATACTGTAGAGACCTCTGCCTGAAGTTATCTTTGCATGCCATCCCAGTCTGTGAGGGCAGATTGCTGCAAGAAGACATGAGTAGAGCTGGTTCTTCCCCAGGAGAAATGGGCTTCTGCATCTGCAGGCAATACTTCCTTTTCTTTAAGCAAATGTGGATTTTCTGTCACAGAAGTTTCCTGTGTTTTATTGTAGGCATGTTATGGTGACTTTGGGGCAATCCTGGTGCTTTGAGATGACTTGCCCTCTATCTCACCTCTGCTCTGGATTGAAAGTGTGAGGATACCATGAGCTCAAGTTGGTCCAACATTTCTTACTCAAGCTAGTATTTGTGAGGAGAGAGATTTTATTTTAAAATTATAACATCTGGCAGAGTTGAAAAAAAACAAACAATAAACTTGTGGACTCCAGTTTTCTCTGGAGTGTTTGTCATCATGATGGGCACACAAATGACTACAGAGCACAGTAGGTGGGTTGAATGAACAATAAAAGTAGAATGTGATTTGGTGTCTTCAGGCTGGATGTTCTGTTTTGAATGTCAGATTTTAATGGTATGCTATAGCAGGCACAGTATTACCATGGCATGATATTTGGTGGTGAGTTTTGTTCAATATTCTTTCCAGAAATGGTCTGAATTCCTTTCACTCTGTGAAGTTCAAACCAGCTTCTCATGTCTGTAAAATGTGACAGAGCTATGCTGTTAACAATATGAGATGAAATGTTTTAGCTGAATTTTCTCACCTGGACTCAGAAAAACTTAGGGATTCATTTATGTAGCTTAATTCCTTCTAAAGGAAAATGGATATAATCCCTTCTGGTTTTTACTTATTCTGTGACAATGATGCAAAATAATTTTTTGTGCTTTTGAACAATGTTTAAATGGTTGGAAAAAGGATCTGAAATGGATTTGTTATAGCACTTGAATCTTCTAGTGATGAAAACTTGGTGTGAATTGAATTATCTTTTGTGCCTCACACAGTGCATTCCATTTTTCTTCACTCATACTGAGAAATCCAGGACTAGAAGTTACACGTTTGGCAATAAGTAGGTCTCATGGGAGTTTCAATGTCAGGGCATTTATTTCATAATTATAGAATCATAGAATGGCCTGGGTTGAAAAGGACCTCAAAGATCATCCAGCTTCATCCCCTGCTGTGGGCAGGGTTGCCAACCACTGATGAAGAGGAAGAAAAATACTTTTACCCAATTCTTCTCATGGTCATGACATTATTAGAATAACTAGTAAGTTAAAGCAACATCCGAAGTCCCGGTGAGCCAAGAAGGATCATAAAACTGCAAGGAACAAGAAAAACTGCACACAACATGCAAACACGTAAATTAAGACAAAGAAAATGACCATAAATGCCAGCAGTCCCTAAAACATTAGGGACTAATTTCTAACATACCATTAGCTGCGTGGGGAATTGACAAACATTATTAAATGTAATTTGCTACATCTGTTTTATTATAGAATTCATTTGGCACATATGCTATTTATGTTATACAGTATTTGTTTCTCCATTTGGTTGTGGGTTTCTTTTGCTGTCTCTGCTGTTAGTTTCTTTAAGCTTCACCTGACACCAAAGGAAGTGGATTAGGATTTATTTTACTCTTTTTATCAGAATTCAATTTGTATGTTTGCATGTAGACTTCCATGTCAGCCACTTTCCTCCTTCCTTTGCCCTCCTCCCACAAGCAGCTGCACATGAATATTTCTGCATTCTGGTCAGCAACAGCCCTAGCAAATGCTCTTTCTGCTGCCTAATACTGTGAATGCATGTACAGAAGACATGGTTTGCAGCTTCTGTGGGGATACTGTTGCCATCAAAATCATTGTGCCATTAAAATTTAAATGGAACTGTGCTCTGAACTCATTTTTTAGCCTAATATTCAAGGAATAGCTGATAGTCTGTAAGCATCAATATCAGAGACATCAGCCAGCCAGTGTTGTAATCTTGATCAAAAATAATAATGTCATCCATAACACTGTAAAGATTTATTAGTTGTGACAGATCTATACATTAACAAATTGCAACATGGCCCTGAATGCCAAATAAACAGAGCCAGTCTCATAAGGATCTTTTGGAAACTCTTTTAAGCAGTGTTTCATGCAGGAAAAAAATTACTCTGAAAACAGTACATATTAGTATGTGAGCGTATGAGTGATGGAAGACTGTCTTTCCACTCTTCCCCTTTCCCATGGCTAAAAGACCAAAACAGGCCCAATAGCTATTTCTGGGTACAGTTCTGTTTTCGGTTCTGCTTAGCTGGCACTTGTTCTGGTTTCGTTTCCCTTCCATTTCTATGTTGTAACTCACACTGAGTTCTGTTTTGAGATAGTATCACAACCAGGATGACTTTTGATTTGACTCCTTGATTACAATTGTCTAAAACATTCATCCTTATCATGCTAGTAAACTCCTTTTGCTACCTTTTACTGTTTGGGTATACAAACCATGAAGTAAGAACATTTCTTGTTCATCTTCAGATTTTAACAAATCCAGGCCTTGGGCAAATGGTTGTGTGATGGAAATGTTAGTTGCTTAGCTGGAAAATAGCAACAAGATTAGGAAGAAGGCAGATTTTGATTCTTCACAGTGGTACATGATGAGAGACAACTGGCATAAGCTGAAAAAGGATAAATTCAGGCTGGAACTTGCTGCCCACAGAGGTTGTGATCCTTGGGTATTTTCAACTAATAACTAGATAAAGCCCTGAGCAACTGATTGTGTCACCCCACCATATGAAATGGGACAGAAATATGCAGTTCCAAATAGGAGAGTGAAAATGTACCAGAAATTACTCAGTAACTTTTCAATGGGACTAGGATTATAGAATCACAGAATCATTTGTACAGGAAGGGACCCTTAAGGCCATTCAGTGCAACCCTCCTGCAATGAGTAGGGACACCTATAGTTCCATCAGATGCTCAGAGACCTGTCCACCCTGACATTGGGTGTCTACGGACCAGGGCATCCACCACATTTGTGGGGAAGCTGTGACAGTGCTTCTCTACTCTTCTTGTAAAAAATGTTTTTCTTCTCCCTTTTAGTTTGAAATCAAACCAGAATTTGCCCTTTGCTGACCAGCTGGTCAATATTACCAACTCAGTGGTTTTCCTTCTCAATCCATTTTTCAAGCCAAAGAAAGCTCTTGTATTCTCTATCCCACTCTGCCCCGTCCCAAACTCTGTGTAAGGCCAAAAGAGAAGGACATAAATCTTCATCTGAAATAGAAGAGGATGTTCAAAAGTGATGGCATATAATCATATATGTCCTTCTGTGCCTGGTTTTTGCATATTTCTTCCAAACACTGGAAGGCAAGATCAAATAGTGTACTGATATCCCCCACATGGCTGCAGATATGACTAGAAAATCAGTCAGTGACATACTACTAGTGGAAAAGTCATCAATCTGTCTCTGTAATTACACATCTCCAGCCAAGGTTCTTCTGGGCAAGGCACATACAAGATAAAAAGTTAGAAAAGGTATTTTTGTTATGCTGCAGATGTTGCTTCTGTTTGCCTTTTCTTTTCTTTTTTTTTTCCTGTGAATGAATTTTGCAGCCATGTATGCTTAGGTCATCTTTTCCCCCTTTCTTTTGTGTACGAGATCTTCTCTTGTATAATATATCTATGAAAACAGCTGATGGGATGAAACAAAAAAAAAAAAAAGACAATTTTTCAAGCCTGAGTGCAAGGTAGCAGTAATAATACTTGCACATTTTTGTAATGGGGTCATTTAATAAGCAGTCTCACCTCCAAACTCCCAGGACTTCTATGTGTAGCTGGGGCTGAAATCCGGACTTCTCCACTATGAGCTCATCTTTAATAATTAACAGCCTGGATTAATAAATATGTCAGAGCGAGACTCCCACGCTCATTTTACTTGCTTTCTGTCCTACCCATATTAGCACATAACTAAAAAAAAAAAAAAAAAAATCTAGTGTTACTTATTGTAGTATTTGGGAGTTCTGAAAAATTGCCTGCCACTAGAGGTTATTCAAATTGTGGTCTTGATGTATTAGCCTAGACAGTTTTAAAGCCATATCTACAGCAAGTAGTTAGCCATACTGCTGAACTGACATTTTTTTAAAATGAACTACGAAGAATAGCCTATTGTGGTTAGCTTATTTTATTTACAGCGTTTCACATGGTGTGAACATTAAAAATTTACAGAGGAATATTGATGTGCAGCTCCATCAAACCATCACGACCCAAACTGCGGAACCAAACTGTTAGAGGAAAGGTGCCTCATTCCGACGGCTGCTTGTGCTGCACGACAGTGGCTCTCTGCGAGGCAGCCATAAATCCACACTGCCTGATGAAAGTTAAAGAACAGCTTTAGGAAGTGAGTAATTGCTGGGAAACATCAGGAAAGGAGCGATGGGTGAGAGCTGGAAGAGACTGGTGTCTGTGGTAGGGCTTTAATAGCCGCGTTTTTGGGGCCGTTGGTCTGGCAGGCAGTGGGACGCAGGGTGGCAGTGTTGTCAGCTTCAAAAGCATCGCCCATTCTCATCTGATGAGACGCATTTTTTGTCGTTTCTGTCATTCCCAAGATAAAAAAGCTAACAAATTTGTTTAGACCAACAAGCGAATGATACCGGGTAATGACACGTGGCTTCGCGGTGACACTTCTGCCTCACAAAAGAGAAAAAACAACTCTTAAAATCTGGAAAGCTACAGTGAGATTTCTTTTTTTTCTCTGAAGAAGCACGACCCCAAAAAGTTCATGTGGGAAATAAAATTGCCTCTTTCTAAGCTGTTAATGGGAATTTTATTAGGCATAAAATTTATGAACAACATTGGAAACGTGGTCTTTCTCCCTTTAGGAAAAACCTGGGACAGCTTCATGTCTGTGGGAAAGCTGGGGTGAGATTCATGTGTAAAAAGGTACATGTCCATCAAGAACAATATATTTGGAACACGTAGTAAAGTTCTTTGGCCAGCAATGTGTACTTCTTGAAAATGTATTTCATGCAGATGTATTAAATAAGGTTGTGCAGTGTTCAGTCTCTCTGCTCACAAGTCCTTATCACATTTTGGTACTAAACTACTATAATTTTGAAATAAATTGCATAGGTGTAATGACCAGATTTCCCGTCAAGAAAAAGGAGCAGAAAATCCAGATATTTGGTAAGTACTAGTCTAACTCTTCCACTATTCAGCTCTGCTTAGTGCTGCTTTAACTCAAGCAATTCCAAAGTAAATCTTTTAGATTTGCAGCAGTGTCATTCACAACAGGATCAAATTCAGCCTATGTTATTTAACTCACTGTTCACATTAGCTCACCCACTCATTAAGGGCTGGCATCACAATTAATTCATCTGGAGGAATCAAAGAATCACATAATCATAAAAGTTGGAAAAGATCTCTAAGATCATCTAGTCCAACTGTTCACCTACCCCCAATGTTTCCCAGTAAACCCTTTCTCTATGAGCAGCCAGATTGGAGGAGGAGTTAAAGTCAGGATTTGGCAGTTCTGGCAAAAACATCTGAAAAAAGCTCATCAAATGAGAACCTAGAAATAAGAGATGAAACTTCCCTTTAGGTTTGTAGTGAAGGCATGAAAGCAGCTGCATGTGGCAGTAGTTGTGAGGAAATCAAAAGAGATCTTGGATTAATTTTGCACTACTTTGAATGCTTTGGTTTCTCACTGGAGTGGCAAGTAGCAAGAGCCTGAGCAGAAGGGACTTGGGTGGCTTCTTCTTCTCCAAGGCATCACCTACCACTTGCATAGCTTGGCCATGGAGAACCACTGTTGCCAGTAAGGAGGCAAGTTCTGTAGTCCTTAAAGAAGGCAATAGGCATGAGACAAAATGAAGGCTGTTTTACATAAGTCTGATAATTTCAGTCTGGAGTCATAGAATCATGAAACCATATGAGTTGGAAGGAACCTTTAAAGGCCATCTGGTCCAACTCCCCTGCAATGAGCAGGGGTGCCTACAGCTCTGTCAGATGTTCAGAGTCCCGTCCAGCCTGACCTTGGCTGTCTCCAGGATGGGGCATCCACTGCCTCTCTAGGCAACCTGTGCCAGTGCCTCACCACTCTTATTGTAAAAAATTTCTTTACATCCAGTGTAAATATCACCTCTTCAGTTTGAAACCATTTCCCCTTACCCCATCACAACAGATCCTGCTAAAGAGTCTGTCCCTTTCTTTCTTACAACCCCCCCTTTAGATACTGAAAGCCCACTCTCAGGTCACCTTGGAGCTTCCTCTGCTCCAGGCTGCACAGCCCCAGCTCTCAGCCTGTCCTCAGAGAGGAGATGTTTCATCCCTTGGATCATTTTTGTGACCCTGTGTCTGAACTATTCAGTGTGATGCTCAGCAGCTTAGGACCGGATCCGAAGACACTTAGGCTCTCCAAATAAATGTAGGTGATTGATTCCATCAGTATAATCCATTACCATCCCTGGTCTCATCTTTTAAGACTCTGGTAATTTTTTTCATTTGTGAAGTTACTTTAGCACCTGCAGTTTTGCTCTAGAGGATATAGAAAGAAGGAAAATTGCCCCTGTGAAAACAGAATTGCTTTAGTCTGTAAAATGGGGCATCCTGGGATGGATTTATTATTTGTAATGTTCTTGTAAGTGATAGCAAGATAAAAGCAATGTGAACTACATGAGTGTTTTAAGGAATGATCTGAATGACAGGAGATAGTGAAAATACCTCACTTCCCTCTGTTGGCATTTCAGTATGCCCAGTGAAGCAAAAAGGCTTTGCACTGTGCAAAGAGGGAGAAGAAAAGAAAACATAAGACCTCTGTCATAATCCAGTTATACTGCTGTTAAAATTAATGGCAAAAGCTCTGTGCTGGGATTTTGTCTGCAGTCCCACTTCCAAAGGGGTAAAGTGGGGCTGCTTAATTGAAACGCAGGTCATGCCACTGGGAAATTTATTCAGGAGGGAACTTCATCTCTTCCTGATTCCAGTTCTGTGTCTTTTACACTTATCTGTCTTCATGATGCAGTCTTGCGCAACCTTGTCACATAAACCACAAAGGGACGAATGGGGGAAGGCAATACAGACAGAAGTACGTCCATCAGAGAGGTGTTTAGGTTTTTTAAATAGGTCTATAAATAATACATTTCTATTTTTGCTGGTTTTATAGCTATTGATATGCAATAGAGTCTTCTGGGCTCAAATCTGCAGCTATTTTTATTACTTGAGGTCACTGCCATGTTGCACTGTACAAACAGCACACTGCCTTCGCCTCTGTGTCTGTTGATTTTTTTATGCTTCAGTGGGTGTTTTGAAAAGGCGATGCACTGGGTGTTAGCCATCTCTTCTACCTGTCCTTAGATTTTGCTAAGTGCATACTTTTATGGATCAGTTGAACAGACCTGATCACTCTGTAATTTAAGATTTTATGGCTGAATGTTGGACATTGTCCTAAGAAGTGCATTGTTGTGTGTGAGGAAGTGTAGAGGAAAATAACTCTTGGTTTCTCTGATGGGCTCCTGTTTCATGATACTGTCTGTACCTTTTCTATCTGCATAAGGATTGTTTTGCAATGAGGAAAGCTGCAACAACTGAATAAGATGCAATCAATGCAATTAAAATCCACATGGACTGCTGTTAAAAGAGAAATCTGCATTTTTTTCCTGATTTATAGAGTGGTAGGGAGTCAGCTGTAGGCTTCTAGTCCCTTCTAGTTTACAGTGTTGGATATCAACAGCCTGCAATAATTCCCTCTTCAAAGACTGTATTTTTGTGCACATAAACTCACCAACTGGGACCACAGGGCCTTCCCTGCTTTTGTGTAACCACCCAGAACAAACTTACGGCCCCTATACAGGTATCTGTGGAGACATCTGAAAATACAGTGCTTGAACATCTATGCTGCAGTAAAATCCAGCTCATCCTGAGCATATGCGCCTGGATGGAAACCCAAGTGGAGTGCCATAACACAGACTGTGATGAGCTGACATTGTACTGCCATTTGCAACGAAACAAAAAGCTCTTCCCTTGTCCCCTGTCATCACCTCTGTCACATCAAACTGCTGAGACCAACCCTTGGCTCTCTCTGAAATATATTAACCTTGTCTCTCTCTTGTGTCACTACTCTAATTGAGACTTAATGTATTTACCTCTGTTTTTGCCATCCTCCCGTCCCTGTTACTGGTACTGTTTTGTGTCAGCATCCCTAAGCATGTGCCCTCTCCTACATGTCACACGAACAGAGTGCTGCTAGTCAGACCTGTCGTTTGTCTGGGTTGTTCTGCATCACCAACACACAGTGCATCCATCCTGCCCTTCATACCGGTGCTTTCCCACTGGCAGAACTCTCTGCAGAAGTCTCATTTAAAAAAAAAAAGATGGTTTAAGCACACATGTTAATTGCAAGATTTAATTATGCAGAAAAGAAGTTGTGAAATTTTCTTCCTAATTAACAAGGGAAAACTTGGCATGAGAGAAAGGCTATGATGGGGAAACGCCTTTTGCATTTCATCATTAACATTTTTGGCACGTGATTGTGGCTTCATTGAATTCCCTGCATGGGGCTGGATTGGGTGCTGCTGAAGGTCAAATTCCACACTGGACACTTGCAAGGAAAGCTGAGTGCAGGAATGAAATGCAGGAGCTGGAGGTAAGAAGGGAATGGCATCATAAGAAATGCCCACAGTTCCAAGGAGCCTCTTCTCACTGACAAACTGACCTGCAGCAAGCAGGGTGACCCCAGATTGATTTTATTCCAAGATTTCATTCCAAGTTGGTATCTAAAGATTTGAGTCAGATTCACAGCCAGTCTCCAGGAACCACATCCCAGCGTTGGTCAGGAATTAGAAACTCAAATGAAAAAATGCTGCTTCCTCTCGATGGCAGCCTGTTTCTGTTTCCCCTGGTCTGTCTGTCTGCGTGGCTGCCTCCTAACGTGCCTTTCCAAGGTGGGACACCTTTTATCTTGAATTTTGCTTTTTGCTCTATTTTTCATTTTTCTTATTCCAGGAGCCCGCTCACACTTCGAGCCTTTCTGTTAACTCCCTTTCCTCCTCATAGGATTAACTCTCAGTGAGGCTGTACTGGCTGCAAGTGTGAACAGAGCCAGTGTCGGAACAGGGAAGTAGGTAGGTTGCTCCAAAATTAATGCCTCCTATTAATTCAGTGGAAACTACATGGATACGAAGAGCACAATAAGACTATTTGATAGAGCAAATTCTACAAAACAGTATTTTACTACATTGTCACCACCGTTTGCTGTGCATTTCCCAGTACTGAACAAGAGCCTGCATGTCATGCTCATAACAACCTGCACCAGCAGAAGTGAACCACTGTCACTCTTACAACTGCTGAAATGCACTATCCACTGCCTACTGTGCTCACACCCACTGTCTGATCTCCATAAACATTCAGCACAAACATTTGACCTTATTATAAAATAAGTCGATCAAGACAAATAGGTGTGTTTTTTTCTGCATGGAGGAATTCAGTCACACACCTTTGCTTCACATGCACTTCCACATCAGATGTCATTTTTGTCAGACTGCCTCTTTGCTGCCATCTGTTGCTCGGCAACAAAATGCGATGGAATATTGGTGGGAAGGTTCATCCTCTGCGGCCACACCGCCAACATCCACCTCTGACCTCATGGACCAGTGTAATGAAATAGGTCTCATTGCTTGTGGAACAGCCGTCATAGAAGGGAATTCAGTTCTTCAGGGTAAGGCTCATCCTAATCAAACTCAGGAACTGAAGAGGTAAAAGGGGCACAGTTCACATCAAGCCTGCAACTCCCCTCTTCCTATGTCTTTTCTTTTCCCCTATTATCAATCATCTCATTATGTCTTGTTTCTATTTCACATTAGTGCCCCTAGACTGAAGTGGCTGAGGCTTTCAGGCTTCTGAATCACTCTTCTCTCCCTGGCAGTGTTGGATCTTTGCACCTGTAGGGGCTCTCATTGCCCACTCCTCTGTGACAGAGCCCTTGCAATCAGCTCTAGGAGCCAGGGGCAGACCTGGGTGCCTGGAAAGCATCAGACTGCAAAAACGGAACCTTCTTTTGCAGGATCTTCATCAGTTGAAATTAATCTTGAACTTGCATCCTGAACCCCGTACCAGCAGATGTTGCAGTGTTTTGGGATTTCCAGATGCTCAATTTGAACACAATTGCAAAGTTGCATTTCTGTATAATCAGAATATCTCATTTTCCATTAGTATTTATTTTAAACCAAGTATTTACTTTAAACCATATCACTATAAATCATAGTATAACATAAAAACCTTTCTAAAATCAGAATTTGGATCTTTCATTTTGTCCTTATTATAAAAGTTTCCCATTTAATTTTCCAGATAATTTTTTGTGGAAATCAGCACACTTTCATAAAATGTCCTGAGACTAGTATTGTGTTATTCTTTGCATTCATCATTCTTCTTTGCAGTCACTTTATTTGATATTGGAATTTCACAGACTTTTTCTTTAAGGAAGAGCGCATGGATACATAATACTGAACTCCCAGACTTCAGGTAATGAATAATCATATTCACGGATCAACCTAATTAGGCATCAGAGATCATTGCCTATAGCAGTGTGAAAAAGTGTATATATTCACAGCTAGACAACTGTTCATTAGGGACCTGACCTTGCAGCTATTATTCATGTTGAGTGGTACTCGCTTATGGGAGATACTCGTATTGTCTTCAGCATACATATTACTATGTAAAATATCATCTGCCTGTGTTATGACTTCCTTAACATCCCAATATTTTCTCCATACAATGACACCTGGTGTAAATTACACGAGAAAATTTTTGAAGAGAAGGCAGCATTGGCAGCAGTGCTGTGAATTTCACTGCACCTCTAGGAAAATCCCTCCTGCCGTATTAGCCAGCTACCACCCTGGAGCTGAGATAATCACAACTGGCCTTGACTCTGGACCCGGTGTGTTGCTGTGTGATTTAAACTTTGTTTACCTAAGGCTCTCGAGGGGTCCTGTCTGACTTTGTGTTGCAGAGCAGCAGAAGTGAATGGTCAGCAGACCACACTCCAGCTGACAGGGCAGTTACCAGCAGCTGGGGGACAGTTAACGTATTAAAATGCACTAATGCAATTGCAAGCAGTTGTTCCATTAGTCCCTCAGGGATGAAAGGATTTGAATTGCAGATTCTTGTTTTTCCTTCTCCGTGGCTTTCTACATTTTTCTGTCCCTTTTCCATCCTCTCAGCCAGGAGGTCTAAGTTTGTCTCTGGCCTGCCCTGTTCCATCTGTGAGTGCTGTATATGCCCCGTGTTGTTGCCATATGCCATGCAGCCCTGCGTGCAAGCAAATCCCTGGCCAGGGATGGAGCAAGCTGGTGCTGCCTGATCTCCTTTCCTTAGCAACAGATAGGAAGTGGGCTGCAGAACCAGGGCAGTTCTCTCTGTGTTGGTTGTCAGCCTCTCTTCCTCTGCATTAGGGAATAAGCAGAAGATATTTGTCAGCAAGCTCTCCATTCACAGATCTGTGAATTTAACTTCTCAGCTAAGGTGGAATCTCAATCATTAAGGTTGGAAAAGACCACTAAGATCATCTAGTCCAACCATCATCCCATCACTACCATACTCACTGACCATGCCCCTCAGTGCCACATGTTCACAGTTCTTGAACACCTCTAGGGACAGTGAACCCACTACCTCCCTGGGCAGCCTGTGCCCATGCATCACCACTCTTTCTGGAGGAGCCTCCTTCCTCAGAGAACATACATACCCTGACGCTGAGTCAGTTGAACAAGGAAGAAGTTGTGTTCCAGGGACAGATAATACACTTGAATGCCTGAGATTCTCTTGCGTTGCTGCAGATTGCTTGCAGGACCTTATGGAAATTCCTGTCCCTGTCTCAATCCCCCATGGCACTCTGGAGACCATTGTGTCCTGTTTTGTTGCCTAAATCTGCTCTGACTTGGTCATTTATAGAACCATAGAATCATTAAGGTGGGGAAAGACTTCTAAGATCCAAGCATCAAACTATCACCACCATGCCCAGTAAGCCATGTCCCATTTAGTAGAAGCTTTCAAGGGAAAGGTTATATTCCAGTGCAGTACTATAAGGAAAAATGTGTAATTTCCTGGTCAGCTCAGCTGGACATTAGGAAATAGATAACCCTGTCACAGCAATAAGGTAAAATTGTAAAATCTATCCTCCTATTCTTCCTATACCAGCACCTGAGTACACACTGTCTCTGGTGCCACTCCTACACAGAGCCCTGGCGAAGCCATGCTCCTGCTTGCCTTGACCTGAAAGCGCTGCTCTACTACTGACTATAATAAAAAGGCAGCCCATGCATTTGCTTAATGCTTGCTCTTTGACAGCTTTTCAATATAGGTAAGTTTCATGGAAGAATCAGAGGTAATGAGCTTGTGTATTGGGTTAATTTATCAAGCAACAACATTGGTACATACAAGTGCAACTGCTGTGAGTGGTCTGTGAGCAACAAAGATGCTATCTGCTTCTAGGAAAGAAGGCTGTTTTTATTATGTGAGGCATGTATTGCTGTCATGTTTTGTCAAAGAAAGAATGGTCTGCCTTACCTTGCAATCACAGGGCCCAGGGGTTACACAGGCAGGACTTTGTAGAACTTTGGAGATCTATAATTCCCAAGGTAGTGCTGAAAATTTGACTATTAGTATGCTTTTCCCTTTGTCACTCCATGTGCTCCAGAGCTTTTACTCTGATTTGTGGAAACTGGGAAAAGCTTTCAGGTCAGGTAATGTTAGATGATCAGACTAAATCAGGATATCAGGATATAAATAACATATTGACACCTGGTCTGGATGGGTCATGCCTCTGTTTATAAGTTCACTCAAGCCCTGGAAATCTGCTTTTGATTAATGGGAATCAGGTGGTCAGGTTGCAGTCAATCTTAGCTAGGATCCTACCTAGCAAGTCTCCAGAGCCAAGGTGTTCTTGAGCAATGTTATGCTGTCAGCATCTTCTCTTTTGTCATTTTTGACCCTTTTACAGGACTTCTCCTCCATTACATGTGACAGCCAGTTCTGACTAAACATGCACAGACCTTATGGACTGCTGTGGGGATGGAGATCCATGGGCTGCCTGGTGCTGTTTTGTCCCCAACCAGCTGTGACTCCTACCACCCTATCCCTCTTTGCCATGCTATGCCCACCATGTGACCATGAATTCTCAGCAGCCTTCAGAATGTTCTTTTTCCCCTTTAGTGGTGGACAGAAAGTGATTATAAGAATTATCTTAGCCTCATTCATCTGAGTAGGGCCCTTTTTCTGATTCCTTTTCCATAGTTCTGGCAATGATGCAAAAGCAAAAAAAAAAAAAAAAAAAAAAAAAAGAAGGAGAAAAAGAGAAAAAGACTATATACTACAGACAGAAAATTGTGGTCCTATGATGACTTATTGCCAGCAGACATCTGAGTTTACTGTAGATCTGTAGATCTACTTTAGGTCATAAGTGCAAAAACAAATCTCTTTAATATTTAAAGATTCTTAGCACAAAAGCATGCATAATTAAACAGTGCATCAGAGCTGATAATTCCAAATAATTTGTCTTCTGAAAAGGGATTTTTGTAATTTGTTAAACTGGTTTGAAATCTGCAGCTGAGCAGCAGGAGTATGTTTGCGTTACACAATGAATGATTTTAAATGTTGGGCTGTGTTCATCCCCTCTGAAGGAAAAGAGACATGACACCAGGGAAGCTTTTTATGAATGTACATAGGTGTGGATGCAGCATGACACAAAGCTGAGCTCTATTTCGTTTTTTAGAAGTAAAACTGTATTCCTGCCAGGTATAGCACTGCTTTATCTCCAAGAATATTTTCCTGTTCCAAGAGGAGCTCGTTGTTTTAACCATGTCTTTTTCTTGATAACTCAATGGTAAAGGTTTGCCTACAATAACAATGATCTATTAGTTAGTAAAACAAGTGACATACAAGACAAATAAGGAAAAATTAATGGTGTCAGGTGCAAGATACAATATACTGTAAGGTTTTCACTACATCCAAAAGGCTATCTGAGCACATTTTCTGCCTGGGTGCTAAAAATCTATGAGGAAAGAAAATGTGCTTATGATCCACTGCAAATCCCACTTTTCACAAGTGCCAAAATACAAATTGATATGTGACCACCGCTATTCTTTAATTTAATATAAGATCAAAAATTAAATGGCAAATATTCCAAGCACACTCTGATTCATTGATCACACAGCGGAATTATATACAAGGCAAATCTAAAAAAAGAAGCTCTCTTACATGCTTCACTGAAGGTGTTTCCAGGAGTTACTGAAGTTATCACGGTCATATTTACCTATGGGAGAGCTGATCACAGCACAGCTGTTACTAACTCAGGACCTGGTACTTTTTGCTTACCTCACTACCACAGATCTATCTTCCATTTTGACTGCTTTATAGATGTCAGGGAACGGCACTGGAAACCATCATGGATTAATGTTGTACCTAGTGTTGTTTACTGAACTTTGTAGTTAGTAAGAGTACTGATTAAAGACTGAACTTTGTGTGCTGAGTACCAGCCCTCTACCAAAGACATAAACATTAGTGGTGGAGGGAGAAATGATGAGGTAGGAATCTGCTTTCACAACTGGAGAATGAAGCCCAAATAGGTGTACTCAGATGGTATGTGCTGGATGCTGTGGCATCCTCAGTGAATTTATGATGGATGCAGATATCTAAGTTCAGTAGATTACACGTGAGCATCTGTCGGGGTTGTTGTACCCTGATTTATCAGGCAGTTGTGGAGACAGATGAGCAGCACCTCACATCTGCCTGCAGCAGTGACAGGGGCTACATCTCACTCTCCCTTGAGGCTGTATTGGGAGCACTCGGTACAAAGGTAATTAGAATAGGTCATCATTTTCTTCAACTTAACCATTCTTTCTGTCTGAATATAGCTCAGAGAGCCATTACGGACGGCTCATGGAAAATATCTAGGTATGCAAGAAGTACCTGAATCCATAATTCTCCAAAAAAAGAAGGGTATGTCTGACTTGGCACCTTTGGCACAAGAAGAGCAGATGAGCAGATAAAAGTGGTTGGTTCTAAGCTCCCTTTAACTGTACTATATGTTGTTCAGGGGTTTTGCTTTTTACTAGAGTTTGTTTAGTCCCAGTGAATGAACATCTTCACCAGATCAATGATTCATGCCTGCTCAAAGAACCACAGACTAGTTCAAGCCAAGGTGTCCCCACTATGGAGTACATTAGTGGCACAGTCTGTGATTTTGGGCTCTCCCACAAAACTTCACAGCTTTCAAATATACACTGTCCAAAATCTACTTTGGGCTTTCCCATCTAGCCACTGTAATATATTCTTCCCTAATTCCTTGGCTTTTGTCTCTGTAAGTTGAATCCTCTGGGAAGGAATGACAAGTTGAACTACTAATAAAGTAGTAGACAATCAAGGGCTACATAATGTGGCAAGTGCATTTGCTCTCAGAGCAGATGATATCCTTCCCTTAGCACATCACAGAGCAGTGATAGTGCTATTACTGGGACCACTAAGTTTGTTTCATTGACACTGATTTCTGCTTTTCATGGGCAATGGCTTGCTTTGACTGCATGATGCTAACGTCTGTTCTGCCAAGAGCGAAGATGAATACTAGGAATTTGTCCTTTTAACCTCCTTGGGGTAAAGACTAGAGACAACTTTCTCAGTCAGATTTCTACTTCAGAGCAACCTCTCTTCCATATATGCTTAAACTATGTGGAGGAATATGGGAAGAAATACCTCCTGGTTCTATTTTACATCTGCCAAAAAGTGTGGAAAAACATGGAAAAGGAAAGGAGAGAAGATAAAAGCATCTTTGCCCCCTTGACACTGAATGCTATAAACCAGGCCAGGACTAGAATGCCCCACAATTCCAATTTGAGACTTGAATTAATGGTTGCTGGGAAATAGGCCCCAAGTGCAAACTTTGGATCTAGATCTGCATTTAAGTTTTCTCAGAGGGAAACATATTTTGGTCCCATTCCTTCTTCCATTGTTCTTAACTTGGGATGCTGCCAAAGTGTCAGTGTTACTGTCACACAGAAAGATTCCTGGTATCCTGCTGCGAACAGTAGATGTGCATTCCATAGACATTAATGAGATACATCATTATTATTCCATAAATCAGTATAAGAATAGCCCCATGATGTTATATTTCATATTAAAGTATGGCCATAGGCTCATCAGGAAATGCTAGCTCTTTAAGTTTCATTTTTGCTTGTATATTGTGCATTCCTTGAGGCTTGTATTCAGCTTAAACCTTGAATCTGTTGCTTTAGGAAACACCATGGAGATGCTCAAAACATAAGGAAGTCTGTGGGATAGATTTTGTGGGCATTTTTGGAATCTAGGAGTGGGATATAGTTTCAGAATAAGGCAATTTTATGTGGTTATGTTTTTGTAGGTGGCAGCTTGTGAGCCAGGCATGTAAACACCTGTTATAATCACCTCAGTTATCCTCTAGGATGACCTAAAGTATCTGTTTGGCCTTCAGTTGCTGCTAAAGCAAAAGGCATGTCCTTTTTCTTATCAAACCCTGCAGATGCCTTAGGGATGCATTTTAGGATGTCTGAAGTGTTGTTAGGCATTCATATTTAGGGCATTATCTCTTCCTGCTACTCAAATCTTGCTAATAAATGTCCAGATGCTTACACATAGACACCTGTGTGTGCATATCCTAATCTGAAATTGAATCTCAGATATGTCTTGCTCTGCGGTTTTGCCTGCTTCCATTCCAAACAAGTGTGGAAGGATTTCTTTTGCTCAAGCTTTCCCTAAGCCCCATTTCCTCAGATCTGCACTGGGTAGAAAGGAAAAGCAATAAACAGAAGATATGGACTGGTGATAATTTATGAGCGTTCACTGCTTTTTGGCTGCTTCTCCCTGCCTAGAGAGCTGAGGAAGAGTGAGGGGAGAGCATATGGGCACTGCTAGCCCACTTCTGTGCTAAAGCACATCAGCTACCTGAGCAGAGGCTTTGTCATGGGGCAGCGCTTTATTGCCAGCCTCTGCAGGAAAGGTGTAGGGAAAGTGTGGATAAAAGAGCCTTGATCAGAGGAATATTTTCATATATCCTGTACACCTTCTACCCTAGATGGTACCTTTAGCCTACTGTCAAGATAGCTCACGTTTTGTACTAAACTTGCTGCTGTACTAAACTGGCTTGCGAAAAGTCTCACACTGGGCTCCTATTACAGTTTCTCCCACTGCATAACTTTCTGTACGATTAACTGGCAAAGCACTGAGCAAGAATACTGCAGGTTGGGATGAGCTTTATTCCAGAGTTTACCTATCTAAAATGATTAATGCATGCTTAATAACTTCAAAGAGTTCCCTTCTCTTCAGTAGGAGGGGGTTTCTTCAAAGCTTTCAGACGAAGTCTCCCTTTCGAATTGATGAAGGCATGGTCCCAGTGGAGATTTTACATTGCCAGTATGTACTCCTTCAAAGATTTCATTGTTGGCATGCTGTATTTGAAGATTTCCTGCCCTCTGTTACCCCTTCGTTTCATTTTTCAAAAAAAAAAAAAAAAAAAGAGGATAAAATCATATCATTGGGGTTCCCTTCAAAGCAATTGCATGTCACAGCCTTGAATGCCGGAGAGGAGCAGTGTACACCAAATTTATGGGTTTACTATAGTGTAATTATCATCTCTGAGGAAAAGAGCTGCCCTTTTCAACAAGATATGTTTTTCTTGCTGGAATTGTCTTTGATGTGTGTTGCCTCAATTGCCAGATCATTTTTTTTCAGATTAAATGCTGAACAATGAGTAATTCTTCAGCAAGTTCATAGTGTAACTGGGAGGTGCTCAGATTGAGGAGACACCAATTCATGAGTCTAGAAGGATTTAAAAGTTCCTGTAAGAACACTGGAGCAAAAAACTTGGAGAATTTTTAGAAGCAAAGGAAAATGCTTACCACATGCATTTGCCAGGGGTGTAGGAACAGTGGTAAACTTGTTATTTCCTTCTTATTTTCAAAAAGAGATATTAAATAACATACGAGCTCATGGAATGCCTATTTTTAAGCTTTGCAAAGACCACAAAAAATTTATAGCTTCTTCACTTCCACTACTCAGTCCTATCAATATAGTTTAAAGTAGATCTGAGAAAGATATAATTCTTCTAATGGTTTAATCAATTTACGAACACTGCTTTTACTCCTGCTTTCCCCTGTGTAATAAATTGTTAATTAGTGTGTGGCAGAAATACATGAAAAAATAGTCCTATCCAGTATAGGCTGCTGAGAAAAAGAGCTTAATTTTGAAACGGTGCATAAATCTGTGCAAAGTGGTAGAGCTGAGATTCCAAAGTGTACTCAGAAGTGCCCACATCCTAAACAAACATGAATGCTCTTTTGCTTTGAATGCTTATTCTTCCTAGGTGCCCTTTGTTTTGCCCAGTGAATGTGTTCATCAGCTCTTCATGGCTCAGTAATTCATGAAATTCTCTTTCCATTAAAAATAAATACTGCGTTTTATATCCTTGAGATGGACCCCATATTTGATTGTCTTTTCTGCGGCAGTGTATATTGAAAACTATAAAATTATAATACAACTATTAATCCGCTGTATCTGCTTGTACCTAATTTTTATTAAAAATGTATTGTGCTCCAGCTGACTCATAAATTACAATGCGGTTGAAAATGCTCCAGTTGGATTACTTCTGAAGGAGAACATATTGAAATAAAGAAAGGCTTACTGATTAATATTTTGACTTTATGTACATTGTCACTAAGGCAGTAGCTTGATTACCATAGAAAAGAATTTGTAGTTAACTATATTGCAGACCTGCTAAATGAAACAATGTGAAACCTGTGGAAAGTGGCATTTACCAAAGAAAGCACATTATCATCACTGATCAAATCTTTCATGTCATCTTCTCCTTTTATGAATGATATTAAAGAAACTACTTTGTTTCAATAGTAAATTAATACATTTATAGGAATGTGGCAGAATTTGGAATCACATACCATCTGTTCTCTGTCTCTCAATTGCTACCACTGAATGTTGATAGTCCTAAAAAATGCCTAGAAATAGCTGAAATATCTTTGTCTTTAATATCACGAGAAACAAAAATGTTTAATTATGTCTCATTTGAGAAGTAATGGGGAAGGAGAAATGAGGACATTTGGCTTAGAAACAGCTAGGAACCTCCTTTCCCTTTTTTTTGTTTAATGATCAACTCAATTTGGGATGTAAACTTTATGCATTAAAAAGCATCCCAGTGGAACAGAGAAATTTCTGCTGAAAGTTGTATTATTCCCATTCCTACTTGCTGCCTAAGACTGAAAACACGAGAAAACTTCAGTGATGCACCCAGTCATTGCTCTGGAAGGCTGTGAGTGCTCATGAGTGACAGAAGCTCAGTGAGAGAGAGAATGCATTTCTTTCCATGTGGCACTGAGGGACATATTTACTGGGCATGGTGGTGATGAGTTGACAGTTGGACTAGATGAACTTAGTGGTATTTTCCAGCCATTGTTCCATGATTCTACGATAGGCAAATGGGCACACATGGAACTTGGACTACAGCCTTCATGAGGCCTATTATCTGCTTTTCCAGCCTGAAATAGTTTGATTTCAGGCTTCTTTTTTTTTTTCCCCACATAAAAAAAGCTCACTTTCCAAAATAGCCCTTTGCATTTTTTGTCTCACATATTATCTCATTCTTTCTCACACATGCACAACAAGCATTGTTGCTCTTTAATCTAAAAATGGCAGAAGAAGTGAATTTTCTCTTACATTTGTGAGTTAAATGAGAAAAAAGTCCCTTTAATGTCTTTACTTTGTTCCTGAAGATTTGCCAACAATAATGTTGGCTTTAATAGCTGTGTAGGATTGAAGATACTATCATGGTGTCAGACCACATACTAAGATGCAGGACTGCATATGTTTTTAATTTTCCAGTTATTTGTCTTGTCCTTTTTGGTCAGCCAAAGATTCATGAGAATACCATCAAGCAATGAATTAGAAATGAAGTATTGGAAACAGCACTGACAGCTGTATAACAGAGAAAAAAAGATTGCTTAATGGCTGCCTTCCACGTTTTTGTGGGCCAGCCATAGGAGGAGATTTACATACACACTCTTAAGATGTCTGCGCAAGAGCATAAGCATTATCCTTGATGTACCTTAATGCTGACTGACAAGATGTACACATGATAAGTCTACTTA
This sequence comes from Oreortyx pictus, assembly GCA_036925125.1. Taxonomy (NCBI): domain Eukaryota; kingdom Metazoa; phylum Chordata; class Aves; order Galliformes; family Odontophoridae; genus Oreortyx; species Oreortyx pictus. Next base: position 50,743,801 of record JAUPFR010000006.1, on the reverse strand, counting down.
AGAGAGCAAAGTGGTATTCCTTTTGATCACAGGTATTTACTGCCATATGTAAAGCCCAATTCATTCCCTTCTTTATCTGATAGCAAAAAGACAGGACATGGGATTTAATGCAGAGTGATTACTGGGTACTGGAATACATAACACTAAACAGAGGGATTTTGATGTGTTGCTGTACATGACCTTTCTGTGTGCTTGGATAGGCAGGCTCCTGAGAATTTGGTTGATCTGGACAAGTGGCACCTGAATGAGAATCCTCAGCACGGGGCATGATCTTGTTTCACATCTGAAATTGAAAGAAAATCATTTATTTGTACTCATGAGCATTTTCCACTTTTTTTTTTTAAATTCATGATTGTCCATTTTTTACAGGCAATTTTTTTCTGCAGATCCATTCCTTGGTTACTAAGTATGTCCAGGCAATATCTGAATACCTGAGCTTTACTCATGTCTGCACAAAGCTCTTTCTGGTTCTGAGGCTATGAAAATAAAGAGCAAATACATGAATTAATATCAAACAGTGTCACTATGGCGAATCTACCACAGTGAGGCTATTTGTGGAAAATATAAAGTAGCAGTGTCAAATTATGGAAATGTTTTTCATTCCTTTCAGAATTTTCTCTGTAATGCACTTACCTCCCACTTTTACTCTCTGATTTATTTTTCTGGCCAAAATAGGAGCACAAGGCATAAAGAACCCAGCTCCTGTGAGACAAGCAAGTTACAAACACAAACTGAAGTTTCTTGGATTTCGGAGAAAAAGAAGAGGAAGGGGATCCTATACCAAGAGAAAACATCTTAGCAGAACAGAAAATTGAAATTAAGTTTAATTTTTTTAACTGTTATATTCACTTGAAATTGAGTGTTTGTCTTAATGAATAAAAAGCTGACTAGCTTTAGCTTAATGTATGTCACTTCATCAGCTTTCTAAATTTCTACTGAAAAACTTGCTTGATAAAAATTTCTGGGAGAATTATGACATGATCAGCAGAGGAAATTGCCACTAAAGGATAAATTAATATGTTCCTTAAGAAAAGTATCCCTCATAATTCACCTTGATGTGACAGTATCAATGAACTGCAAAGATGGAGATTGCTGTGGAAGTAGAACTGAAGTTAGGATTGTAATCCTTATTTGAAGTGTCTTGCTGTGGAAAGATAATGAGAACCTCTGTTGTTCCTCATAGCTCCACTGAGGAGTTAGAGCAGAATGGATCGGTGCTTCATAGTGATCGGTCACCCATGTAAACTGACAAAGCTGTGGCATAGATAGGGATCCTGGGATGAATGCACCTTCTTTGACCTGTATATACTTCCTGAAAATTGCTGGAAGGTCTGCATAATCCAATTCCCAAATCCTGTGCTAAGAGACTCATGAGTTTGATAGCAATTATGCCAGATTAGTGTCATGGTGTTCAATTCTAGTAAAGCAAGTTCCACAATATCATCCACCAGACTCAGAAATATTGTTCTTCTGGCAGTTGTGCTGCCTAACTCTTACTAGTGCTAGGATTTGGGCAATGTGGTGTATCAAGCGGAAATATCTCCAGCTCTGTACTGATTTTTGTTAGGTACATTCATTCTGCCCTGCTGAAAAAGCTTTTTCTTTTACAGCAGTCAGAAAACAAGGCCAGAAGTTCACTGTGTTCAGTGTTTTGTGATGTTCCTTCCAGACAAAATTACAGACATATCCAAGATTGTGAATGAGTAATGAGTTATGGCTCCTGCAGGAATTTTTAGCAATATTTGGGCAAAATATTAAACAGAAGAAATAGACCAGTAAGAATGCGCATCAATTATTGCTTTTCTAAAAACTTATCATCCCTTAATAGACAGTGGTGTCCCTTGTGATCTACTGTTTCAGTGGTTCACAAACTGTGCTCTCATGTGATGAGCCATGATGACTCTAAATGAGCCTTTTGCTGTGTGATCTGTGGGGTCTTGAGTAGATTTCAGAACAGTTCCTTTTAATTAAAGTTATTGTGTTTCAAAGGTGCACAAAGACTCAAGGTACTCAGATGCACCTTAGAGCTTCCTCAAAACACCTTGGGCTCTGTCCTATACACATCGATTGATGGAGCCATTAAGACCTCAATGGATGAACAATAATGATTCCAGTTGAACCGATCCAATTTCAATGACATTGTCTCATACAATTCCATTAACATTGGAGCTGTTACAACCTCAGTGACAGATTATTATTTCTTTTAAAAAAGGAAAAGGAAATTAGCACAATATATTGAATTGTACTGAATTGAGACAATAAATAATGGAAGGTACCAAACGCTAACCTCTCTCTTCTGTAATTCCAGGAGGAAAAATAGACATATTTACCACAAAGTTGATGACATATGTAGCACTTAAGTTAAAATATGTGGCAAACCCTGATAACATACGGGTAGAATTAGAAAACCGGCTGGATCTCATATTGAGTGCAATATAACTTCAGGTGTAGAATTAGACAGCATCTATCTATCTGTATCTATCTAGAAGTGGCCATTGCTGTAGTCACTGAGCAAAACACTCCAGTAAGTGCTCTAATTGAATGAATTTAAAGAACTACCTTTTCAGAAAGCACAATAGGTCCAGTGGTAAAATTGAATACAAACTGCTATTGATACACTAAGCTTATACTTGCATAGATGGAGGAAAGGATCGCATAAATAAGTGCACTCAGAAGACTCTCTCCTGCTCTAGGTTTATTTGCAGGCAGAATCCAAGTAGCTCTATTTCCCATTGCTATTGACCAGTATTGGCTAGGTTTGTACTGTCTATAGAATTTGACACAAGAAATAACAAATTATCCCTTGAACTGATTTACTGAATTCAACTTGAGGATGGCCATTAGGATCTTTGAAGTTTCTTTTCATTGTAGTTATTGTCACTGAACATCCAAAACCACAAGATGCATTTCTTGAATGCACTAGTACACCCTGTGGATAAAAGTAATGTTATTAAGAGGGAAACTGTATCTTCATATTGTTTTCTCTAGTTTTCTAGCCATGTTGAATAACTCCTGTGCATATTTATTGTGGTAGTCTCTGTATATATTCAGAGACGGTAAGAGTCATTGTCTTTTCTCTCCACACAGACCCTCATTTCTAGTTTTTAATTCTGTGAGCATCCTTGGCTGTGTTGCAATTCTGTCATTTGCAGTAAGCAAAATGAAGAGATAAGATAGAAACATTAAAGGACTCTTTCTACTACGGTCTGGTGAATTCAAAACCATTTACTGATTTTTCCTGTTCACTTTACCTTAACATAAAACCCTTTGTTCTCTATGAATATAACGTAGCTTGCAGAATGAGAAAGCAGAGTCAGATGTGGCATTTGGCAATGGCTTACAGCTCCAGGCCTGAAGGAAATGTGATGTTTCCAGCTGCTGGGGGAAACCCCACGGAGATACATCAGCTTTTCCAAATCTCTCTTTTTAATACATTTGCTGCTTTAAAGACTGTTTTCCTGCTTTGCTCAGTAGTTCAAATGGGCCTGGAATTCTTGTCTCTTCACTCTTTTTCCACCAACTTTCTTTCTCCTTATTAAATTCATACAATTCTGTGATAATAGGAGACAGGAATTTTGCATTGCTGTTTGTTCCTGTTAGGGATTTTATCCATGTCTTTTCGTTCCTGTTCTGATCTACAGCCCTAGAAAAATTAAAGTAAGTGAAATCCAGACCCAGACTTGTAGGTGATATACAAGGCAGTTCAGTGATGCTTTCCCTTGTCAGGGCAGTGACACTCTTGTTTTTAAACTCTCTGTAGTTGAGGCCACAGTGCATTCAGATTCTTACAATGCCAGAACAGTTGCACATGCTGAAAGTGCATCTGTTTGAAATGTAATCAGGCTCATAACGGGAAGTGAGTTTTATGCTTTAATTAGAATGAAGGAACTTCTTTCCTCTGTAATCTTGCTGGATTGCTCTGAATAGGTCTGTCTTTCCACATGCGAATCTGTTTCCCTTTGTGCACACAAACACAAGGACTGCACGCAATATAGGTGCCAGAGGGAAAAATTGTGTCTGCTATAGTGACACAAGGAAAGTGGACATGTGCCCTGCTTCCAGATCTGGCATCCCTTTGTCTGTTCCTGAATTGGAGCAAAACACTTTCAATAGTATTTCATGAAGTCTGTGTGCAGGAGAGGGTGTATGGAGCAGCACAAGAAAAAGGAAGAGTACAATGAGCGAAGCCATGTTAGTTTTGGTAGATCACAACTACTGCTGTTGACTGTGAGATGTTAACACACTGTGAGATGTTTTCGGGTTGGATATTAGAAAAAATTATTCTCAGAATGAGTAGTGAGGCACTGGCACAGGCTGTCTGGGAAGACAATAAAGTCATCGTCCCTGGAGGTGTTCAAAAACCATGGAGATGTGGTGCTGAGGGACATGGTCAGTGAGCATGGTGGGATGGGTTGGGGTTGGCCTGGATGATCTCAGTGGTCCTCTCCAGCCTTAATGATTCTATGATTCTAGGAATACAAAACTTAACATCCAGAGGTTTTACAAGGCTGATCCTGACTGTTCTCAGCAGTCACAGCTTCTGATTTCACACCTGCCCACATCTGCAGCTTCATCTTCATCATTTCTACATATTCATTTCCACAAGTGTGGAATTAATTGAAATAACTGGAATGCTTACAAATGGCTGTTGTCATTGTTCTGTCTGAAGGCTGTAGATGAATACTCCCATAGGGAGAGCAGCAGGGTTAAAGTTGGCTATAGATCAGCAAAGTCATTCTTTGTAATATTAATCTTTTGATATTCTTAAGCCCTCTTTGTAGACTAGTTGTTATTGTTTTGTAATCTCAGGAGTGCTCCACTGCACTCAGGTTTTTTTCCAGGCTCTTCAGGTACTATCAGTAGGAACAGGGCTTTTCATCATGCCTCAATTAATAAAGTAAATGAGTTTTATTAGGAATTTGCAATACCGTAAACGTACAGGAAGTAGAACTAGAAGAATATCTTGAAGCAGAAATAAAAATCTAGGAATATAGGGAGATGACATGTTGCATTCTGGTCAGCAGGGGTCTCTGAGAATTCTCTTTGCCTTGAGGGAAAATGAGACACTCTCTATTTTCCTGTTCCCCTGTGACTGAACTCCATCTGGTTTCTGCTAGAAAAGCTCCCCCTGAACCATTCACAAAGGGTCGTGTTTTGGTCCAAGCAATAGGATTGTGGGTTTTTTTCTTTTTTAATTTTCTTTTTTAATTTCCCCTCATAAATCATTCCATTTTCAAAGCATTTTTAATACCACAATGTTTTAAGATATTTAGATTCAATAAGAATCTGAATTCATGTCAAAAGGAGGAGCTTTGTAACATATCCTACTGCATTTCGAGAGCTTGGAGCATGTCTTTCTTAGGAATCTGTAAAGATGATTTTATAGTAGGTTTTGTATTCAAACCCAAGGAAAAGAGGAAAATAATCAAATTGTATCGGTGTAACTTATCAGTTTAAAATCGGATATTTTCTTCTACTTACTTAAAAAGAAATTGGTGTATTCATTTATACATATTGTTAATTATTCTCACTCCTATGATCTTAGTGTTTCTCACAGCTAAATAATTGCAGTATCATCCTGAATTAAAAAAAAAAAAAACATGAGAAAGATGCGTGCACAGCACATAATGAGATTCCCGTGGGCTTAAAGATGTCTGTGTATATTCTGGGTTTCTATAAAGCCATGTAAATGAAAGAAGTGTTAAATACAAAAAAGAAAAAAGAAAAAAGAACAACTCCTTGCCTTAAAGATGCACACAGACATAAAATCTTATTCCCGATGGAAATTGTGCCTTTAAATGACATTTCACTTTTATGAACAGTTTTATTACAAAATAGATTTCCTGCAGCTAATTTCATCAGTTGTCCCAGTCTGCTACTTCTTTCCACTGCCTCTCTAACTTCTTGTTATCTGAGTAAGGGTACATTAATTGCTATATGATGTAAGAGGATGGCCACATGCCAGAGCCAGAAGCAGAGCAGCACTGTGCCTAGCAACCTCACAGAAGATGCCTGTGCCCAGCTGACAGTGGTAGTGGTATTTAAGCTATATTTCCATGTGATGGATTAAGTGTCATTGATGGATGTGGGTAATGGTATCTCCCGAGTGTCATTTTAACAAGACATATATGTTGTTGGAGGCATTTCACAAGTCTTTGTAATAATACATTAGTCTCACTGAGAGGGAATAAGTGATTAGTAGCACTAATTAGAAAATTCTTGGAAACAGACTTTGGCTTATAAAGTATGGTGTGAGTTTTCAGTCATTAACAATACAATACAATACAATACAGTACAAAGTAGAATCAATCTAAGAGGGTGATTGCCCAGATTACATTAAAAATTACACATTCCTTATTAATATATTGATTTGCATTCAAAATTAAGTGATGATGTTTAATAAAGAAGAAAAAGAAGGAGATTTTTTTCTGTATTATGTTTGCTGTGTGAGTGATGTGTAGTTCAGCTTCAGACTGAGCAGTTTAATCTTCTGTTATCTGCAGGGATACCTGCATTTATAGTAAAAGAAAAAGAGAGAGTGCACAAGAGAGAATTACCTGGTGCCAGGAAAAGCTCATTATCTTAGATCTGGGTGGGCTGGGAAGATACTCACAAACATTGCATGTCATTTCTTTTATCTATATGTCGCAAAAGTGAAGAAGAAATCAATTTCTCATTCTTCCATTTCCATTTCCAATTACCAAAGCTGAGTGAATTTTGGAATTGGATGAGAAATGGATAATATTTATGATCCCATTCAAACTGTTCACCCATCTGGACCAGCCCTCGATGGGAAATAACCCTGAACCCCGTCATCAGGAGACCACATGCTGTCTTTTCAGAATTGGGCTAGGAGCAATAGGTAGCTATTTCTACTTACAATCCCGCGTTAGCATTGGGATGCTCTACAGCCATCTAATTCTATCACCTAACAGCAGTGGCAGTAGCTAGAGTCCCTGAATATGAGTAAGGGAAGTCTGAGTCTATGAAACCATGTAGCTATAAAGTTGTCTTGTCTCATGCTTGCCCAAATACACTCTCTGGTAGCTGTTATAGCCTTGTACATTACAAGGTTGGCAGCACCTCTGTTTTGCTATTCTTCGGTTTCCACCCTGTTGAATGGCTGCTATTGCACTAGAACTGGGAATAGCAGGCAGGGTAGTATATTAGATCAAAGCCTTTGCTGGAAAAAAATACACCAGTCAATGAAAAAATGGGTCAAGATACTGACACAAAGTCTGTGTGTACCCATGAGTTGATCAGGGAAGATTAGACCACAAAACTGTAGTTTGACTGTCATCAATACCAGAAATTTATGCAAGATTAAACTATTAGGTACTCTGACTCATATCTCTGCATCCATAATTGTCAGCAGGGAGAAGTGAAGGAGCTGTGGATGAGCCTCATACTGAGAAACAATCTCTGTGGATTATGGGTTTTATGAATTGCAAGTGCAGAACTTTTAGATGCATGTCTGAACAATACAAGAAATTAGAGGCTTCCCATTGATTGGTGAAAGGGAGCAGGCGGGTGTAGAATCACAAAATTGTAGAATCATTAAAGTTGGAAAAGCCCACTGATATCCCCCAGTCCAACCGTCAGCCCAGCCTCACCATGCCCTCTAACCATGTCCCTCAGTGCCTCCTCTCCACTTTTCTTGAACACCTTCAGGAAGTTCCAGTAGAGGGAAGCTCACCTCCAATTACCATTAAAGTAATATTATGGGAAGCCATCTCCAGCACTGTCACACCACCTCAAACCCTTACTCTGTGAGCTGGTTTGTGACTGTATATATTCACTGTTCCCACCTAAGCTTGTTGACTGCCACTAGGACATGTCACTGAGTTTAACCTATACTCTTCTCTTGCTAAAACAGAGCAAGAGATACAGACACAGTATAAAAAAAAGCTCTATTTGCGATATAAATATTTTTTTTTTGCAGCATTATTTTGCACATGCAACTTGGCACTAATGCTTAAGAAATAAAATCTTTAAGTCCTCCTCATAGGGAGGTTCAGCTCCTTTGAGAACTCACTTTGAGAACCGATGTATTGAACTACATTTTCACTATTTGGATATGAGTACATTATACATGTGCCAAAAGACAACTGAGCATTTGTGACCTTCACAGTTCCAGATTTGCCACTACTTTGTGTTCAAGAAATTGCATGCGAGCAAGGCAACACAGACGTATTGATGGGGATGTATAGGCTGCAGGTAAAGTGACACCCAGGTGTTCTTCAATCCCACTGAAACAAGATTGTGATTCAAGCTGGAAACAAAGCTGGGATGTGAATGAGTCAGAAACCACATGTGAGAGCTGCTTGTCTGTATGTTAACAGGAGAAGTAGCCGCATTAAAAAATGCAGAGGCTGTGAGAATGATGACTGCCTCCCTGCTGGTCTGACTCTAGTGTCATGAATGCATATCTACAATGTGTATTAGGTTCAAATTCAGTCCTTTTTATCATCTGTTATATCATCTGATCAACAGATGACTTTCTGCTCCTCAGAGAAAACCATGCACTTTCAGATAAGTTCTGTCTGTCTGTGTTGAGGGAGGCTTCACAGCACAGCGCATAACATCTATGGAGGTAAGAAGAGCTGGAGAACCTCTCAGCAGCACAGGACATCTGGGTTTCTGATGAGGAAAGTGATGGGCTGCGAAAGCAAGCGTCCAGAATCAAAGCTGGGACTTTCAAGAAATAGATCTCCAGCAGATGCTCAGAACTGAATTCCTCTGGTTGTTGATCAGCAGGATGGGCATACAAAATCTGCTCTGGCCATGAGGGCCTTTTGAAGATTTTGCATTTCTGATGAGTTATTCAGATCATTTCGAGAGAAGACTTTTTTTTTTCCACTAGTTAAAAAATAAATAAATAAACTAAAAAGTGGAGAAGAAGAAGAAACAGATGGTTTCTATTACGAAAAGAAAAAAAAAATCACACCAAAAAGCATCTGCTCAGAGATTTCCCTGGTTATTTCTGTACTCTGTCCCCTGAGTGCTGGATTTCAGACCTGGCATGCTTCAATTTTGATGCCTCAAGTTTATGACATAGCCAGGTACAGAGGTTTAACAACTCATTCTGTATGTACAAGGAAGCAATTAAAGACTGCACTCTGCAAGGAAGAAAAAGGGTCAGTAAGTGTTAGCAAATCACCTTAAGTAGGCTGAGTCAGAACAAAAAGCCCCTCTTCAGTCTAAAGATTTCTCCAAATCTTGTCTTGTCCTGAAGATTAAGAATAAGAAAAATCTCTCAAAGATTACTTTTCAAAGTGGATAACTGCTAAATTTTAGATGCCAGAGTAGACATAACTATCTGGCAACTAATTCCAAGCATCCTTTCAGAAATTTTTGTGGACTGAGTTGCTTACAGGAAAACTTGTGATCAGAAGGTTTCATAAAAAGCAAGAAGAAAACATAAGAACATTTTGAAGGAGCAAAAAGCTAGGACACTGGAGTGTAGAAAAGTACTGGGAGCTATAAGCAACTTTATGTTTGAACATAAAAAATCTACAAGCTTGTTTAAGCATAATGGATGGTGGTTGGAGGATGAACTATGAAAACATAGGGTACAGGAAATTTCATACTGAATGTATTTGTTTCAGTCTGTTTCTCCTGAATATCCCATACAGGAGAGTCAGTAGGGCTGCTTGGATACTTAAGACAAGTTTGAAAGCTTTCCATTTTGACTCGGCTAGTTGCTGCCTTTGGAAAAATATAAATCCAAGAAAAAAAAAAAAAAAGAGTGAGCAGGAAGGAAGAAGAGACCCTTCCTATACAATCTTCATTAGTTGGAATGACAAATTAGTCTGGACTCACAGGATCCTCCCTGGCCATGTTTCTTAGTGCAGAATGGAGTGGGAAGGGTAGAGAATTCATCTTTGGTTGTCTTTTTTGGCTTCCTCCTGATTAAAGGGTTTACCATGGGAAAAAGGAACAGTAAGTTCAAACCATTGTTAAGAAGAATGACATGCCAATATGAATCAGTCAACACTCCTGCTTCAACAAAGTCATACCTGGTAGTTTCTGTCTCAAAGGACTTTGTTTGCAAGAAGATGTTTTGAGCAGGTATGCATTGGTGTGAAAAACGACCCTCTTCACTCCTATTGTTCAGTCTCTGAATGGTACCTTTGTGAATACATTCATCTCAAAAAGTAGTTTTCAGCTTCCCAAGTCATTTGGCACTTGCATAGAATTTGATTTTGTATGGAAACTCGCTCTTCATTGTGTCACAAATGCAAAAAGTATGAAGCCTTTATTCATTAATGAATATGTGCTCCTCCTCAAACCAATGGTTTTTGAGGAGAGAAATACACAGAAAGGTAACATTCATCACATGGATGTTCACATATTCTATATGAGTCTGAACATGCTGTGATAATCTCCTCTTGCAGTCAACAAAGATATCTATTTGTCTCTGGTTTCCTCTTGTGTCAAACGAAGTGTCAGCGAGAGATCAGAGGATTGCGTCCCATGAGCATGAGATCTCTTTGTTGAATATAAGGGGTTCTTAGAGGACCTGTCTCAGACTTAGGCATTTAGCATTTACCTATCTTAAATGAGCATGAAGAAATCCAACCCACAGTGTCTGGGTCTGCCTGTATGTTGACACTTTTGAAAGAGTGCAGGCACAGATGTTGATGTAAATATGTATGCTATATACCATTAATGAGTGCCTCCCCATGATATGAAGAAATTAGATCCTTAAAGTTTCCTTAAAGTTTCGTTAAGGTTTCCTTATAGTTTGGGATGTTCAGCAGTGGAATTAGATGAAGCTGAACTTTCTTCGTGGTGAAAATGGATGAACATCTTGAAGTCCCTCAAGACTGCAAAATGAAGATGTTTTTCCTCAACATCATATGGCTCAGAAGCTGTGCTAAAATTATAGCAGGATTCTGATACCCAGAACAAGCACAACTTGCAAAAGCCACTGGGGGTTACAGAATGTTTTATTTGTTTATTTGTTTAGTGTTTTAGTTGTTTTTTTTAATTTTTTTCTTTTTTTTTTTTTTTATGTTCAGTTGGTTGGTTTTGATGCGCTGTGTATATTCAGGTTACTTTTTCTTCAAATCTGCATTCATTTATCCATCCAATGCAAAAACATTTGCATATTGCTTATATGCTTACCCTAAATTATATTTTGAAATGTGTATACAGGTGACTTTTTAAGGTAAAGGTTATAGAAAAGATCTGAAGCATCACTTCACCAGAAAAGACTGATGCTTATGCAGATGCTGATAGAGCTGTTTCACTTCTGTGTCTCCTACATCTTACATACTGCTGTTTCTCTGACAGAGATTGTCATATCTGACAAGTATCAAGCCTCTGTTTTACTGAAATCTATCACAACCATGTAGACCTTTGCTTTCAGGCAATTTCAGGAAGAATTTCCTTCTGTAATTTCAGCAGATTCACTTTTTCCTGAAAATTAGGGATGAAATTTTCTAAAGCATAGGCTGTGAAGAAAGGCCTGACTGCTTATCCTTCAGTGGAACCTAGTTGTGTGCTTGATATAAATTTAATCATTACACATGCCATTCTTTTTTATTAAAATAATAACGTCTTCCAGGCAATCAAGCTGAGTTTCTTGAAAGTCAGCAGTTTTACCTGCTTATTTATGGTAACATCAAAGTGTGGGCACTCTCATTACAGTCTGTAAATAACCAGGGTTATGTCCTTGATAGGTGAAATATTAGAGTGTTGTGTGAGGGGGAGTGTCTGTCTGTTACTCCTGGGAGGCTATAAAGCACACAGAAAATAATTACCTTTTTTTTAGTATTTTTGATAATACAGTCATCCGATACTGATAGGTTATTTATCATGATCCACTGGTCTTTTATACTGCTTTCTACATCATGTCAAACAGAAGCTGAAGAAATCATCATGCATAACGCGATGATTTCCTGCATATTTAACCCTACAGACAAGTCCATCCACAGCAGTAGGATGGAGTCTCCTTCTCTGGAGATGTTCAAGACCCATCTGGATGCCAAGCTGCGCAACCTGGGTTGGGGAGCTGCTTTGGCAGGGGTTGGACTAGATCTCTAGAGGTCCCTTCCAACCCCTACAGTTCTGTGATGCTGTGATGCTGTGATATGACATATTTTGTTCTGGAGAAAGGGCACTGGGAAGAGAAGCCACGCTTGCTGGTCAAGTCCTGTAGAATAATACTTCAGTACTTTAACCAACAGGCAACTGGCTAAAAAGGCTCATCTACCTCTGAGGGATGCTGAGAGGGGGCATTTCAAGCTTTCAGCTTGCGGGGATGGCTCTTCATTTGCTCAGTTCAAGTGATAATGACCTTAAGTTGTGCCAGGGGAGGTTCAGATTGCACATTAGGAAACTACTCAGGAAGAGTGTTAATGCTCTGGAACACCTGCCCAGGGAACATAGTGCAGTCACCATCCCTGTAGATGTTCAAGAACCATGGAGATGTGGCACTGAGGGACGTGGTCAGTGGACGTGGGGGTGGGTTGAGGTTGGACTACATGTTCTTTGTGGTCTTTTTCAACCTTAATGTTTCTGTGATTCTGATTCTAAATGTAGATATAGTCACTGGTGGTACTGTATTAATCTAATCTGCCTCTCCTTTGCATCATATGTGAACATGAGTAGGAGAACCTGTGCTCTCACCCTACCTCATCCAAGGTCAGTCCTGCTTCACCACTATCCTTACCTTGCATGTAATTAGCCATCATACTTGCAATTGTTCATCATTTCAGTATTTATTCATTTTTTGTCACTTACCCCCAGACCTTAGGTATTAAAGACAGAAATGTATAATCCACTGCTAAAATTCTAATCCTGACAATATATTTGTGACATACTGATGAGCAATTTTAAGGTGTGGGGCACACATGGGCAAAGATATGAAATGATGTGAAAGCTTGCAGAAGTGGGATACAAGGTTTCTGCCACTTCTTTGCAGATCATTAGCATGTTGTGTAAATAATTGTGTGTCATCCAACCTCAGAGTTCCCAGAATGGTTGCAGGTTTACTCATAGACAGTGCTTAATTTTAGCATTTCTCTGAATGTTATATGTATTGACACAGCACACTCTTACAAAATTGCCCCTGCTGCATAGAGATGTGTAAATTGCTTATACTATTATTCTTTCCTTTCTGACCTCTTTCTCTGTATTTTTGTTCTCATTTAGCTGCTCTCACGCAATGACATGCGCTAAGTGTTCCCTTCAGCATGTGAATGTCAAGATAACCTGAGGTTAAATTATAGCTTGCTAAAGAGGAGCCTTGAACCATTCAATGTTTTGCTTCCATTTCTTTCTTGCTGGGGGTGGGAGCAGAGGGAGGAGGAGGAGGTCTAGTGGCAGCATTTAATGAAATACCCAGATTCGAGCTTTGTGATTTTGCTCTTTATTCATGCTCTCACTTAAGGTGTACGCCACTCTTGCGTGTGTTAAACAACAGCTGAAGAAGTTGGAATACATTAGCATTTTAAGTAATGTGAAAATGTACCGGGTACCATCTGGGACTGTGCGAGTTGTAATATGAAGAACAAGCTGTATTTAAAAGCTACATTTAATGTTTGGAATAAAATCTGTGTTGTCTTAGCAGCTGATAACAAAACATTTTCCAAATCAAGGCTCCTCTGCCTTGGCTCTCCATCATGGTCCAGTGCATTGTGACAGGGGGACGGAAGGTACTCCTTTGTATTGGTTTACTTGCTGAAGCTACGGTGGCTACTTTCATTTGCTTCTGTGGGAACTGCTAAGAACTCTCATGCTATGCTACAAAAAATCTGTTTCAAAAGAATGTCCCCCCCAAAAAAACACTGTTTTGCTGAGTCCTTTTTAAGGTTTTCTTTCTGGGTACTGAGCTTCTTCATTTTGTCTGGCACACCTGGGGAAGGAGTCCTCCAATCAGGCAGCCCACGGAGCTCAGTGCATCACTTAATTTCTCTGTACTGGTGAACGATTTTGTCAACAGTTTTTCTCACCTGTCAGGTGAGTTTTATGCTACTTCATTCAGAGGGAAGTACTCAGAGGTCTACACATGTAAATAGCAGTACTGGAAAGAAAAGTGAATGTTAAAGAAGTATTAAGAAAGTTCCCTGTTCTGCTGTTTTTTATGAGTGTTATCAAAGCTGTGTTCAGGACAGATGTGAGGAATCCAAGTGCTAGGTCAGTCTCAAGGTGAGCTGATCAAGGCTGATAAGAGTAACATCAAGATTAATTGAGGAAAAGCTATTCTGCTCATGTCATTAGATTTACATATACCCTTGATTGCAAATACACAGAGCATGCTGGAAAAGATCTTCTGACATTGAATATAACAAGTGGGGGCTCAGTATGTGCTACTCCATTTCACTCCCATTCAAATCCAACAGGTTTTGAGTATGGGCTTGCTTAAAGCTAAGCATGCTGTAATGCACTGCTAACCTGAAATCTGGAGGTTTCCTAATGCAAGTTACTTTGAAACATGTAAAACACAGCACGCAGTAAGATGGTGGAGTACAACAAACTTTACTATCAACCTGTAGGTAGCCAGCATAGGTCTTGAAGTTCTAAACACAGCTTTCACCAAAGCATGGAACACCACTGCACAGCCTCAGTGTCATCAGCAAACCACACACCGCTTCTCTGGCTCTGCCTGTCACTCAGGTGACGAGGACAGCACGGGCTGTCCCTTGTTTAGGGGCAGTGTCTGGCCCGGCTGAGGTTACGGGGTACAGTTTGTACTGCCAGGGAGACAGGTATGGGGATGCTGAGAGCAGATTGGAAAAAGACAAGACAATTTCCTGCAGGCTCCTGTTTCCCTGCTGGGTGGGAATAGCTGGCTGCATGAAACTGGTAAACCAAGGCTCTTTTAAAGCAGAACAATCCATCCAGGAGTAAATAAATAAATAGAAGAATACCATTATTGAACAGCTGCAAGGCTGCAGTGAGTACTTAAGGGTCAGTTTTAAAAACCTGTATACCAAATGTATCTTCTCCTGGGGAGAGTTTACCTTAATGTCCTCTACTGAAAAATATAGCTGAAAGTTTTTTTAATTACGGTGGTTTATAATTACAGTGGTACACATAGAAAGAATTTATTAAGTATAATGTCATCTACTGAGATGAAAGAAAATGCAGTAAGTTTCGTCCCCTAAAAATGACAGTTGTATTCCTTGTCCCCAAAGAAAATAAGCAGATTTTTTTTCTGTGAGCATTCATTAAATGCTTATCAGGCATAGTGTAAGTGACAGCACAGCTTCAAGACACAAATCATTCTCATCTATTCTCATGCTGGATCTTTCATTTGAATATGCACTTGTCTATTTTTAATGATGCCTTTTCTGTTGCGAGAAGAGATGTTTGATTGCTCTTTACAGGTACATTTTTTAACCCTCTTAAAATCATCAACATATTAGAAGAGTAACATTCCTCCATTTAAATTATGCACAAATAAGACAGAATTTTTAAAGAAGTTTTTGCTCTTGTTCTTTTAATGGAAATAATTTTTCAAAACAAACTGCTTGAAGTCAAAAGATGTTATTACTCCCTCCCCTAAGTAAACTTCTCTTTACGAGGAAAACGTGAATATAAATGAAATCTTTTAGTCTACAGAGAATGAGGAAAACTAGACAAATTGAATGGAAGCGGACTATTAACGGAAATTAGGAGCATATGCTGCATTTTTGAAAAGGCTCAAACATTAGCTATAAGTCTTTCAAATTGTCCGATTGTTGGCGGAAGAATGAAATGAGGTGGGCATGATATGCATAAAGCAGACTCAAAATGCATTACTGCATTCATCACATGAGAGTTGAAGGGAACAGCAAGGTTTATCCTAAAAGGAAAATGAGGCAGGGAGAAGCATTTACATTGCCTGATGTGGAGAAAAGGATGACATAAATTCCATTTAGAGGTCAGTCTGTCATTGCCCTACCTCAGCTGCTCAGAGAAGGGGGGGCTATTAGTGCAATCTCTCCTTTTGCGCACAGTGAATAAGTTGAGTCCCATGCTGGTGAGCTGAAAAGACACGAGAGACTTTTCTCTGAGAGACAACAAATAATCAATGAAACTGTTGCTTGGCTTGCCAGCCACCAAAACAGAATATACACTGTTGTGTTTGCAGACATGATATAGTTTATGCCTATGGCATTATGGAGTCATTAAAC
Source organism: Oreortyx pictus (assembly GCA_036925125.1). NCBI lineage: Eukaryota > Metazoa > Chordata > Aves > Galliformes > Odontophoridae > Oreortyx > Oreortyx pictus. The sequence goes on along the minus strand of JAUPFR010000006.1, from coordinate 50,727,674 downwards.
ACTTTTTTACAATAAGGGTGGTCTGGCACTTACATAGGTTGCCAAGGGTGTGGTGCAGCCCCTCCTGGGAGACACTCTAGGTCAGGCTGGACAGAGCTCTGAGCACCTGATAGAGCTGTGAGCATCCCTGTTCATTGCAGAGAGGTTGGACTAGGGGGCCTTTGAGGGTCCTTTCCAATTCAAATGATTAGATGATTCTATGAAGACAGCCTGGCTCAGGAGCCATAATGTGGCTATGCATCCACAGAATGTACTGGTATCTCCTCATCTGTGCGTCGTTCAGAAGCACCTAAGTCCTCTGACTCCAGGATGATGCTTCTAGGATTGCTGTGTATAGGAATATCTCTCTTTCATAGGAGAAGAAGAAGTTGTGTGCCCCTTTAAACTTGAGGATTTGTTTGAGGTCAGATAAGCCACATGAAGACTGAACTGCTCAACTAGACACTGATCTCCTAGGCTAGATAATAGTCTAGAGTAACTGCTACTCTAATCCAAACCAGTTACACCGATATTTATATATATCAGAGTACAGGTGCTTCCATCCCTTGCCTCCTCCACTCTGTTTCACATTCCCCTCTCCATCTCATCCTCGGGGAGGAGCTGTACATCAGCATAACACATAAATCAAGGTTACCAATGTCTTCTTTTGCATTCACTTACTCTCTTGATAGCAGTTTTTCCCCTCTCCATGGATCACTTTACTGTAATTTAAAGTCATCATACACCATCATCTATTTGCATTCGTGCAGTTTAGTGACTTTTAGAGGTTGTGTGTGAAACAGCTTTAATTCACAAGTGTAGTTTAAGCAGCTATGGATCAGATCCAACTCCTAGGGCCATCTAGTGCGACATTTCTGCAAGTCCACTTTGCTTCACAGAAGGCAGGTGACACGGTCAATAGGGGAGGATGCTAAACTCAACGATTTTACTGTCACTGACCTCAAGACCAAGATACCAGACTTTATTTTCTTATCTGATGCAGCAGCCCTCAGGAGAATTCTCTGAACATCGCAATTCTGTTCACTTCTCCTTGAAACATGCCACATTAACTTGCAAAAAGAATACGTGAGCTGGAGATTAAAATGAGTTTATAAGGCATCCAGGCAATATTAGCAGGAGAGTTCACAATTCTGCTTTTAATTCAATGACAGTAAACTGGAGCCTGGTGAGATTGTGCCACATCAATCCGATAGAAAGGGAAGATAAACCTAAAAATGTGAACTGTACAGAAAACAGAAGTGATCAGATCTGGTGCTTTGCTGCTTGGGAGAAACCCATCTCCCTGTTCCAATGAGAAGCAGTATCTAATAATTAAAAAGCAGCCGACTCTGTCTGTCTTGGGCAGCTAATATGGTACAGCAGTATTTCAGATTGCTTCAGAAAATAGCCAGCAGTATGAGCAGTGATGTGAGAACTGGGGCCGTCTGGCTCACTAACAGAGTCAGAGCACTTCTTCTCACGTAAGCATAAGTGAGCTTGATGTCCTTATCCTTTTTCCTCTTCTACAAAATGTGCTGTAGCTGAGAGGCCAGATACCCTTCCATTGTACTACAGGAGTGATAGCAAGGTTTGCTGGGATCTTTATGAACAAGAACAAGCACATGTGCTGTTTTCTGGAAACTGAAATAGTGGCAAAGGAGCTCAATACTTTTAAATGGACTTTCACCATAGTTGCCATCAGGTTTGCTATTTTACTCTCCTTGATAGATAAAATGTTTCTTGAACATGTTGATTAAAATGTATTTATTGATCATGCTTCCACTTTTTTTTTTTTTTTTTTTTTTTTTTTTGTAGGCAGCATTTGCACTTAGTTGCTGTACAACTCGAGAGAATATTGTGTCAGCCTGGTACCTAGATTTATCATGCGGATGTCTAGATCTGCTCTTCCACATGCTGCTATGGAATCAATACGTTCAACCCACCAGCTCAACGTCTCCATGACTATGATAGCCCTACAGACCAATAAACTGGGAAACAGTTCAATTTTATTGTTTTCACAGACACCTGAAGAAATTCTCATCTTCAGTAGTGTTTTAAAATTAATTAAATAACCAGCAGACTTTCCCAGCCAAGAAACTATGAGGAGCACAGCTCAGCTCTGTGCTCTGTTCTTGCTGCAAGCCTGGGAAACAGGAGGGCTGTGAGGCTTAGTACCACTTCACATAATCATAGAATCACAGAATGTCTTAGGTTAGAAGGCACCTTAGAGCCCACCCAGCCCCAACTCCCTGCCGTGGGCTGGTTGTCCCCAGCTCAGGCTGCCCAGGATCCCATCCAACCTGGCCTTGTGCACCTCCAGGGACGGGACACCCACAGCACTCTGGGCATCAGTGCCAGGGCCTCACCATCCTCCGAGTGAAGAATTTCTTCCCAAAACTTACTTCAATTTCTACTTATTTAGTTTAAAGCCATCCCCAAGTAGTTAATGTGATCTACATCTTATGCAAGCTATAATCACATCACTGTGCCTTGAATTCCTGTATGACATGTTTCAGCAAATCAAACTTACTAGAAAATGACACTGTATAGGATTGAGAAGAGGTAAATAGTTGGGAAGAACTGTAGATAAGTTTGAAATGTTGAGAGCAGAGAAAACAGCTCCAAAGCCTCCAGAAACTGAGATTGTTGAAAAGGTCAGTTTGCCTTCTCTGTTTGGTGGGACTTATTTCTGAAGGTTGAGGAAGATGGATGTGTCTGGTGGAGTTTCTCCAGCATGTACATAAATAGTGCATCTTTGCAGTGCTTCACAAAAGATGTTCATGGCTGAAATAAAGATGAAACAAAGCAAAAAGCAACAATGGAACACATTACATTAAAATATCAAAACCTAGCGACAAGTCAGGTGTAATTCAGTGCCTTCTTGGCCTTTTGATGCACTGTAATTATTGCACAGGGAAGATGAAAGCATTTCTTAGTGGTTTGGGAAGAAATGTCTATAAGGCAAGGAAAGACAATTTTGCCTTTGGGCCAAATTCCTTGTTGTTTTTAAAGGTGAAACATGGCTGAAATAAAGGAACCTCCATGCTTCCCCCCAGTGCATTACTCATTTGACAACTTTGCATGGAAACAGTTAATTTTTTCTTATTGTTTGGAATATGCTTCTTCCTTCTCTGTGCCACGGAAAAAAAATCACTCACTTGGTATCAAACAGCTGTGTGAGCTGACTGGGGATGAATCTCATACCTCTGAGATATTCTATTGATTTGAAGCATGAAAAATCTGAAGAATAAAAAGATATAGGTTTGTAGGTTTTAATTATCATTTCCAGAGATCATAAACTGTGAAATCACTGCCAGTTTGCAGAGCTGAAAGCACACCCACTCAAAGTAGAATTACGTGGGGAAGCTTCTTATGTAAGATGCCACTAGAACAGCCAGAGAAATAATTACTAACATTTTTCATTCACTTAAATTGACTTCAAGACGTTAAAGATATTGATATTGGATTTGTTCTCAGCATGTTCTATATCTATTATATCTGCATATTAATATTATATCATGGAATACTGAAATATACGTATGTGATATATTTTGGGAAAATATTGGTAGTAGTTATTGAAACTATTCCAAATTTTAAAATCAAAATTACCAGATTATTTATTTTTTTCTCAAATGACACTTTTGACCTGCTCCAGTCATTTTTTTTTTCGTGTGTTCAAAAAGTGAAGTATATGCCTGACACACTGAAACTGAAGGGCTTTTTGCCTTTCCCTATAGTGCAGATGTATCAACTTAGATTAATTTCCATTTTCTACCTTCTAAAGAGCTTTTATATCTACTGCAACAAATCACATGGGGGTTCCACCTCTCTGTCAGAATGAACAAGCAAATTCTTGAAGAACAACATGAAGTTCATTCTTTCTCCACAGCGCTGATATTTGAATTTTTGTCAGAAATCTTTTTTTTTTTCAAATATCTCAAGGATTTTCAGTTCTAAGAGAGAATCTGACACGCTTTCTGGCCAACTCCAAATCCTTACATAATGGCTGCCCAGGATTGAGTAGATCAGGAGTCAAAAAGGTTACCCCAGAGCTCAGGAAGGCATGCTATTTGGTGAGTAATGTGCTGCATCACTTGAGCACAAGTTGTAGCAGATTTCCTAAATCTGTGGTCCAAGATATGTTCTACAGTGCACACAGGCACCAGCAATGAGACCTTCCTCTTCCATTACGTTGCATCACCCTGAAAGACTCGTTCAGAAGGCTTTCTTTTAGGAAGAACACTTCACTGCAGCTGGCTCCTCCATAGCTGAAGGAGCTTGATCTCATCAGTTCTGGTGCTGTTAATCAGAGGGGTTTTGCTGGAGTGGTTACACCACACTGTGATGTGATAGCCAATGAGTTCCTGTATCTCCCTTAATGAAGAGCACACTGTGTGTAATGGTAGTATACCAAAGTGCTGAGGACTGCTCTTTCTTAATGTTGACTTGGGGATTTTATGTGCAAGGCCCTGTAAATCAACTGACCACGGACTCCTGTGATCAGTTCAGCTAGGGGCCAGGAGGAAGAACTGCCACAGGAATAACTGGGTAACAGCAATACATAAAGAGCTGGGAAGGCACAGACCTAGCTGCCATCTTCAGTAACATTACTGTACCACAGAGTAAACTCAGCTCAAGCTCGATGTGTCTCTTTGTCAACAGATTTGCAGAACGGGAATTTTCATGTAAATTGGTGTCAGCAGCCTTGGTAATAACCAGAGCTTGCAAAAGAAAAAGCAAATAGCAGGCATTTTCAAGGAACATAGTTCTGTGGATTGACGGATGAATTTTGGGAGGATAAATTGCTAAGCATGTGAAGATGAAAGTCTTTATTTGCACAGGTACAAAGTTTAAGCAGCTTTTTTGATACACAGTTTTGAACTGCATAACAGCTGCGTGCATCGTGCTGAGTGTAACTTTTAATAATCTGCCTTAAAACAAACGTGAGGCAACACCAATTAAGGCCATGTTTTTTAATGAATAGCTGCTCAGCCAGGTAAGAAAAAAAAAACACGTACCGTCTTGTGTCATCCATTTTAAGTAGAACTTCACACAGACCTACAAAGGCTTGTTCTGCCTAACAAATGGATGGAGCAATGCATCTCTGTTTTACAAGGCAAAAGGGAATAGTGTGGGCAATGTATGATTTGGATGTGTGTGCATGTGAGTGCGTGCTCGCAGTGTTGAAAGCACAAGATTATGCTGAACTGATTAAACAAGCTTGCAATTGCATTACAGCAGACGCTGTGATGAGAGCCAAAATATGATTGGCAAAATATACATGGCATATTGTAAAACAGATAAAATGATAACAGCTTTTTACTGAAGAGCATCTGCTATTCAGTTGGGAAATTAGGATGGAATGCAACTGTTCTTATAAATCATAAAGAAGTGTTGCCATCAAGAATTTCCCATCTTAGTTTTTAATGTGCTGTTATTCTTGATCGTATGATAGACAGTTGGAGACTCAAACTTTTTTTTTCCACAGAAAGAAATGTGTTTCTTTAGCCTTTAAAGATGAAGTTCTTTCAACCTTGTGCTCATTGACAGGTAAGAGGACTAAGCCAGACCTGCTGGCTAACATAGCCTTACATTCATGAGTTTTCAAACTGTCCAGTGCAGCTGCATAAGGAGGGAGGGTGAATCTGATTACTCTGATGTTACCTGAACCTCTTTCCCTTCTCGCTGCAATGCTTTACCATTTGTTTCTTCAGGAATGGCTGCACACACAAACTGTGTTGTTCTGTGCATTGAGCTGCTGGGATTAGACATATTCTGACTGAATGCAGTGACCTTCAAATGCTTCCACAGGAGAAGATCTGTTTCTTAAGCCAAATAATTAACCACTGCAGGATGGATGTTGCCTCAGTATCTATTGAATTGCTTGCACAGGGTGTAATCACTCACTACTTAATTGCTATGTAATTTTATTATTATCTGTAAAATGTTTTTCTGAAAGGAAAGAAATAATTGTACATGGTCTGATGTAAACTGACCTATTTCTAGTGACTTTCAGTAATTACAAGTCCCTAACTGGCATAAATGAGTAACTGCAAAGAGCTGTCCTGATTTGAGTGACCTGCTCTACATTTCCAGTATAGGAGCTGAATGCACAAGAAAGTGTGATGCATCCAGTTGTGCGTATGTTCTCTGTGTTATAACTTCCAATGACATGATGCCAGGGCAACCCGGACCCAAATTAGCCACCAGATTGCCATCTTTCTGGCCTATTCTGGCTGTACTGCTGCCTTACAGGTCGTGCAGTAGGCACCATTTTGTAGTCTGCAATTTGCAGCCTAAAGCAGGCTTTGTACCACCCCTCATAGGCACGAATTTTGTGGCATACCTTTCCTGCCCTACATCATCGACAAGACTGATGAGGAGCTCTTGCACTTGTTCTAACTTACTGGTTGTGCTATACTGGTTATCCCCTTTTTAATTTTTTTTATTTTTGAAGTCTTTCAATTAACTGGATCAGCTTATTAAGCACCCATAGACATTCAGATTTTCCTAGCAGAAAGAAGGGATTCTACCATGTAACAGTAGCACTCCCAATGACTTGTTCCTATCTCCTAATTCTAATTCTAATAAAAAATCATCCATTCAGCCTCGGCATTTGCCTCCCAGTAGCTGGGGAGAAGCTCAGCTGAAGTGAATTTGGGTGTCCTCATAGACTCAGCTATGTGTGTTTAGACAGTAAGGATGGCCAGTGGCATCCTGGGCTATAACAACAGAAGTTTTAAGAACTCTGTGGGAGAATGAGAGAAATTAGGTGTGAAATGGAACAGAAATTTGGTACATAGGTAAGGAGAAACGTTTTACTGTGAGCACAGTCACAACAGTATCTGTTCTGTAGAGGTTTTGTTGTTTCAGTTTTTGGATGCTTTTAAGAATTGACTGGATAAAGCCTTGAGAAACATGGTCTGATTTCATGATAAATCCTGCTTTAATGAGTAGTTGGACTAGGGTTTTTTTTTTGTTGTTGTTGTTCTCTACCAACATGGATTATCCAGCTCAAAATTTCTTCGATGCTTCTGTGTACAAAGGACTCTTCTAATTTTGGAAACTCATTAACCATAGTGATCTATGCTGCTTGAATCAATTTCTTTAAGGTGTCCAGGTTTTTCAGACCTTTTCTTCAGTAACTACTTATTGTGGTGATGTAGCCACTGCCTATTCTTACTGTACAGTTTCAAAGATGTTTATATATAGGAACTGCTCCAATCTGTAATATCTTCTAAAATCCTGTCCGGCTAAACTCTTCTAATTTCTCTTTTGTTCATTTTCCCACAATCTGTGGAGGCTTCATTTTCCTCAAGTTTTGCTTACTGTCCCTTTTCAGGGAGATCCTTTACATGATCTGTAAGCCATTGCACTTTAGAACAGCAGTGCATTTTGTCCTTTGCCTGATGAAGAGCTGAAAGACTGAAGCTTAACTTAAACCCGAATTACTTTTCAGTGCTTCACAAATTGTCTTATGTAAACAAAAATGAGAGCCTGTGGATTGCTTTTGTCTTATAATTTTTATTAGACATTATGGAAGAGTTCAGAAACAGTAAGTTGAACTAGAACCAATTCTCATCTGTTGTTATGGTTACCAGGAGAAGAAAATAATTTCCTGTAATTTATCTTAAGATCATTTATGTCGGATACAAACACAGATTAAGCTGAATACCATGGTAATTTCTTCTTCAATTGTGTTAGGAACCATAAGACATTCATTTTTACTTCATAAATAAGGGTTACAGTATGTCATGCTCAGTCAAAGAAGATAAAATGAATCTAATTAAGTGCCATCAGAAGATCACTTTGCTGTTTTTATTGCAGCAATAAAAGTGCCCTTACCTTCTTATTCTTAGAGAAATGACAGAGATTGTTATGGAAATAGGATGAGATCAAGTAAGTCTTGCTTGACCTAGACTTGGATACAACAGTACCCCTGTGTCAGTGATTGTTGAAGTGAATAAACAGTTTACAGAATCTGATGGGCCAAAGCTCATCAGAGATGCACTTACTTTATTAGAATGACTGAAACCATATGTAAGCCTCAGAGAGGTCATGCTTATTGAGTTTTATATAAACAATATCAGCTTTTTATTGATCTATAAGCCTCAGTGGTGATGATGGCATTCAAACAAGCATTCAGATTGATGACTGCAAAGCCCAAATGTTGATTGGTTGATGATGTGTGCACATGTGCTAAGAGCCATTTAGTGTTGGTATGTTAGTGTATACTGCTGGTATAGTAATCTGGAGGTTGCTGCAGGGAAATGAGAACAATAGAAAGCCCTGAAAGAGGCTCACAGGTTAAGTGAATAGATGTTAAGCAATATCTTGAAAACACTTCCAGCAAATTGTCCACTTCTAAATTGCCAGCAAAGAGTTTAAAACAAAATAGTCATAGTTAAGAGTTGCTTAAAAACCTCAGGAAGTTTAGATGAGGTTGACTAAAGTAAAATAAAAGAAGGTTCATTGTCTCTTAAGTAAACAGTTCAGGGGATGAGCAGTAGTAACACCAGGAACTTTTCTCACCTTTGGTAGTTTGGCATTGATGGCGAATAAACACAGCCTCTATGTCTACCAAAATCTCTGGTCACAGTGGAGTGTGTGGAGCTTAAACTAAGTCTCTGATGCTTAGACAGAGTTTAGGAGGTCCATTTGGTCCTCTTGGAGCTATGAAGAGCCTGATTCTACACTGTTCTGGTCAAGAAGGTATTGCGAAGAAAGTGAAATGACTCTGTTGTGTGCTTTCCCATCCAGTGAAGGGATAGTCCTTGCACCAAGATGGGGGCCAAAGAGCACTGGATTTGCTGGAGTAAATTTTGGCCAAAAAAACCCCAACCCAGAATTAGTGTCTAATACCAAAGTTAACTAAGTAGTGAGGAAATAAAATCCTGCACAAACTCTGTGAGTCATAAAGATCCATCAGGTACTGGTGGTATCATTATCTAAATCTCTGTAAAACTTTTTTTCCCCAGTAATTATGGCTTTGTATAGCATGCATTTAGGAGCAGTTCCACACAGCAAAAATGTTCTGCATCTGTGTGTTTGGTAGTACTATTCTGGTGCATTTGGGTCTGCACTGACACACTTGTAGGTCTTTCAGCATAAAGAAAGTACAACAAACTGGTAACTAAGGATCAAATGTGCCCCAGGTCCTATTTTGTTTCTTCTTCACAGTAAGGGTGATGGAGAGCACTGGAACAGTGCCCAGAGAGGTTGTGGAGTCTCCTTCTCTGGAGATATTCAAGACCTGCCTGGACGCCTACCTGCGCAACCTTGTCTAGGCAGCCTGTCTTGGCAGGGGGTTTGGACTCGATGATCTCTAGAGGTCCCTTCCAACCCCTACAATTCTGTGATTCTGTGATTGTTTGGTAGGTGGCTGTCAGTTTAAATAGTGATAAGATGTGCAATACAGAAAACATGCAAAACACCACTTAAACAGTAATTATGACTGAGTGATTGGTATGGGTAACTAAAGGGTAACTAAAACCCATATCCCTGCTAAATGGTTCTAGAAAGTTTCTTACATGGATGCTATCCAACTCAGCAGTATCATCATAAAAGAGACAGCATGCCTTCAAGTTTATATTATCACATAGGTTTAGGGCCCAAGAGAAGCCATCTCACTCAGAAAAATGCTGTCTCTGCCATGTTGACTATAGCTGATCTAGCAGAGATGGGAAGCACTGCAAAAAAGAGAAAAAAACAAAAAATTAAAAAAATTAAAAACCACCAATAATGATAATTTATTTCATTTCCTGAGCTGGAAGTGACAAGAAGCTGAGAGCATGGTATCCAGCTCACACAAAAGCTGATGTGTGAGTTAAAAATCAAAAATATTGCCAAGGAAACCACAGCTTGCATGGAATTAACCCCTATCAAACGATGGTTCCTGAAATACCTAACCTGCTTCAACAAATGGCATTTCACTGCTAATAAGGAAGCAGGAAATGAGGGCAAATATTTAAGATAAACATACTGTACCTGCAATTGCTGAGCCAGATCCACTGCTGGTATAAACACTGTTGGAACAAATACATGATATAAAGATTAGCATCAGTTAGGATAAGCCCCTTAGCACTGTGCCATTGAAGTGCTTGAGCGTGCAAGTTAACAAAGGATGTTTAAGGAGTAATGGAAAATGATTTTTTCAGTTCATTTTAAAAACTCATTTCATGCATTGTTATGTCATCTACTTTTAAAATTACAGTCCAAGCAGAAAGACTAAAGTGTGATACTGATCTTTCAGATCATGATCCCTAGGGCAGAGGTACATGATTGACCTGCAGTTATTTGTTAGGTCTTTCCAGACCGTTCAGCAGAATAGCATGCAGGAGTCATATGAGTAGCTATATAACTAGTAAGAGGTATTTGATTGAGAACTATATTAGGGTAAATAAATAACAGTGAGATGGCTCCTGCTGTGAAGTTGTGACTGAGGCTTAAATAGCCATTTCTGTTGCCTTGTTGTAATTGGTGACCTACTGGAGCCAGTTCTTTGTTGGCAATCTATATCAACACTTGGACAGCAGTACCTTTCAATTCATTGTTTCCCAAGGGATTTACAGCAGTCATAGAAACATTTTCTTTTGCTGCATGCCATTTATTTATCTGAAGGGTGAGTCTAAACTCCCACTGTGCATTAAATATTACAAATTAAAATAAACTACTCCCTGTCTAAATAAAACAGTAGCCACACAGGTATCATCTTATTTTCTAACATTTTTTCTCAATTAAGGAGAAAAACTTTGTAACTGGAATATTACACAGCATTGCTTCACATTCTCAGAAAATATGTACGTATGTATAGGAAAAAAATAAATTACCTGAAAATGAGAATTAATAGTGTTCTGATATATAGCACTCCCCATGCTAAGCATGACTTCTTATGTCTAGCTTTATTACTTAACCATACTGATGGAGCTAGAAATGTCTAATGTGTGAATTCAAGATGATTAGACTTGTAGCAAGATATTAACTGGAAAAATTACAGCTTATGAAAAATGAGCATTTGCTTTTTTTTTTTTTCTTGTGAATGAACAGAGATATCTGGCCAATTCCATTTGTACTTTTCTCTATTCATAGCATGTAGTAGGGAAGGCTTTAAAAAGGTGTCATAAGCCACACATTTTACTCTGCTCATATATTTAGCTTTTATGACAGAAAAGCTCTAGCTTTCTATTTTCTAACCATACAAATGCAGTTTATTTCAGTAGGAACAAAAGCAGTTCCTACATTGGGAATTTTCTGCTCATGATCACAATTTGTTCCTTTGATCAAACTTCTGGATTTAATCATACTTCAGGACTCTGACACGTCTAGTCTGTCTGAACCACAGACAATTAATTTTGCTTTTTTGGATTATGTCTGTCAGCTTCTGTTGTCCTCAGTATACACCGCTTTTGTCACATGTGCAGGGACTCTGATTTTTAAAAAGATTTGGTAACTTCAGCTTGCAATCTTGTCCTTTAAATCCAACAACAAAGTGTCCTGTGCAGGTGGAGAACTAGGGTGGGAAACAGGGATAGGGAGCTGCTTGCCATTTCCTGTGCCAACCCTTGCCTTGTGGAACCACTCTACTGTTCTGTAAGTCAGAGGTACCTTAAGCATTTAAGCATGTCTCTTGTGCCTTCAAAGACCTAACTACCACTGATATCAGCTGGGCTGTTTACGACCAATGTCCTTAAAAGTCAAGAGCCCCATACTTATGCAAGTGCTTAGCTTGCCTCCCTGATGAGTTACTGCAGAAAATGAAATGGTTGCCAGCTGCTTAGTATTGTCAAGGTGGCATGGAGGCACGTTGGTTTGTGCTGGGGAGGAGGCGATATGAAATATTTCCACAAGACTCTTGTGGCTGGGTCTGTCCTTCTTGAGGCTGGGTCTGTCCTTCTTGTGTCTGCTACACACAGTACAAACCACAGGTATCTTTTATTTGTTGGCCTGTTTTTGTTTGATTTTTTTCTGTGTATCTATCTGGAGTTTTTGTGTACCCTGTTAGATATTTTGAGAAAATAGCTATACTTTATCTCCCAGCTTCATCAGCACCAAAACTCTAATTTAATTGCATCCTATCACTGTCAATACTTTTTATTTGACAGAATATATATTTTCACTTTGACACAAGCAGTAAAACAGAAGCTAATAAACCTCCATGTATGCATGAAACGTTGAATCCAAGCAAAGATTCTGAGATGTAAATAGCCATGAATGATAACCATTACAGATGATGGCAGCTGACAGGTGTGGTTGAAGCTGAGGTTCAAAGGGCGAAGCATGGCACAAAGCAAATAGTGAGGACAGGCCATGGCTTGGAGTTAAGAAGGCAATTCCTTAGATTTGTGGTGTCCTGCTCAAAGTCACATCAATCCCCTGGCAGAATTTGAAACAGAGTGGGCATGTCATTTCCCCACTAAGAACAGTAACCACTTGACCATATTGTTTGTTCTAATTTCTGTTCCATTTTCACTGTACCTCAACAGTTTGTAAGGATCGGTACAATCCTTACAAAGCTTACAATTGCTGTAAACTCCACGTTTGCTTATCTCTAGGAAGAATCTTTGTCTCCCACACAGTCACGGTTCAACAAGAGAACAAATGCATCAGAGAGAACTACAGTTGCATTTCTTTCCCAATATGGGATTTCTGTTTGTTTTTAATGTGAAGTAATGAAAGACTGATTGGGAGACTAGTGGCAGATTCTGTAATTGTAAGATGCTGTAACTTTTGTAGCCCAAAGCATTTTCTGAAATAATGCTTCCTGATTAGATGAAAGCATACACTTGAGGTGCAGAATTCAGAGTAACACAAGCAGATCTTTGGAAGTGTGCCTCACTGTTAATTGGGCCCTACCACTCTTTTCCAAAGATGACCGGAAGAGCTGCATGTTATGAGCAGCTTGTAAATGCATTTGACTCCCCACTGATCCTTCCTGACTGCATGAACGTTTATAAGGGCATGTAGTGACAGGATGACAGGAAATAGCTTTCAACTGAAAGACAGTAGATTTAAACGAGATATTATGAAGAAATTCTTTACTGTGAGGGTGGTGAAAGACTGGAACAAGGTGCATAGAGGCGTTGTGGATGCCACCTCCCTGGAAGCATTCAAGGTCAGACTGGATGGGGCTTTGAGCAACCTGGTCTAGAGAGAGGTGCCCCTGTCAATACCGGGGGGGTTGATACTAGATGATCTTAAAGGTCTTTTCCAACCCAAACCGTTCTATGAACATTTTTAGGGCTGGTTTTATTGAGGCTGCCTTCTGGTTGTGCCCATGCATATGCTGCAGTTTATGAAATACTATTCTACAAATGAATATTCAGTTAAATAAAAATGCTTCAGAAAATTGAGTGAATTCTCATTCATCCTTTCCTCAAATTCACTTTATTTTTCCTTTGAGGTGTTACATGAACAAGCCTATGAGCTTGTCCTTGTCCACTTACATTTTACTTAACTATATTACTCTTCATTAGACCCCACTTCAATCCTGATATCTCTAAGCATGGTCAGGCCCTGTTTGGAAGAATTTCATCAGAGGTCTTCACCCTCTGGAGTTCTTAGCTTTTTTAGATATAATTAATCTCCTTGTGCTTTCTTTGACTTTTTTTCTTTTGCTTTAATAGGTGGCACAATACTTTGGAAAGCTATAAAATTGAATATAAATGAAATACTAGACAGGCTGCATGAAGAAGGTGAGAACAAATAGATTTTTACAGGCTTAAATAGGCCCTACAGCTGCTTTCATCTGTGCTCTCTCAACATATCTGGCAGAAATTGATTCATTGACAAAACAGCTTATTTAAATTCAAAAGCCCTCGTTCTCTTCTACATTCTTTATCACTTTGGATTTATGTAGCTTGAGGTGTGTTGTTGTTATGTTTTAAAACCATGATATATTTATTGAAGAACGTATTTGAAACAGCAACATTTTGCCTACATAACTGTAGGAGTGCTTGGAACTGATACTGATGTAACTGAAAAAAAAATGGATTATCAATCATTGTGATAGTTAAAATGGGATTTAACCACATATTGGAGATTATATGAGGTATGTTCAATTTAGAGCTTATGTTCAGAGGATGAACAATGTAAAATTGGCTTATGGGTACCACAATGGTCCAAGAAATAAGCAGGAACAGATAGATTTTTAAAGTTTCTGTTTGTTGGGCTGCCAATTCTTTTTTCTTTCTAGACTGATTCCTTAATAGATTGAATGTGTTATCTGGCTTACGTATGTGCTTTTGCCCATCTAAGACTGCTGCTGAAACTGTGAAGTTGATAGGAAGAATCTATAACTGCCTTTTCATGCATTCCCCTTTTCACCTTAGGACTAAAATTCAATTTTCAACATAAAGCCCAAACTATCTAAGATTCAACACAAAAATGACAAGGTCTATTTTTCTGATGCAGTTTTTCAGTGATTCCACTGTGAAGTATCTCAGTGTCCTGAAGCCCATCAGTGTATTTGCCTCAGTGACATTTTTGAAAGGCAGATTCCTCTGGGCTTGTTTGCACAGACACTGTGGGACTAAGAAAAAGTAATGAAGGTTTGGATATGCCACAGTATCCTTGAGTGTCCTGAGACCCTCAGGTCCACCAGTAAAATTGTGGAGGTAAGCTTCCAGTATGGGATGTGGAGACTTGCTGATTGCAAATGTGGAAACCCAAAAGGATGCTGTCAGTCAAAAATCAGTAGACTGATACACACATCTCTAATATACTAAAAGATTAAGTCCCACAATAAGGAGCACTTAGATTCCTTAACAAACCTGAAACAGTGAGAATCTCTGAGACTATCATGGTTGGAGATCCTGTTTTAATTTTTCTTTTTAATTTTTAATTGTACAAATATTATATTAAAAGACACAATTACCTTTTAAATCTTCTTAAGAACTCAATTTTACAATTTTTTTATTACATCGCAATATGATATTTTATTTTTAGAAATCACTTTATGATTGCTAACTTTAAATATAACCCTTTTACTCTTTTGGCACTTTATCTTACCACCATCTTAAAAATGTACTGGAAATGCTGCAAACATTCTAAAAGAAATCTAGGTAAGACATGAACGAAGATGCTGACATCTTTGCACTTTAGCTGTTGCCTACCTTACAAAAA
Organism: Oreortyx pictus; assembly: GCA_036925125.1. Taxonomy (NCBI): domain Eukaryota; kingdom Metazoa; phylum Chordata; class Aves; order Galliformes; family Odontophoridae; genus Oreortyx; species Oreortyx pictus. The sequence goes on along the minus strand of JAUPFR010000006.1, from coordinate 50,712,575 downwards.
TAGTGAAGCAGCCTGCAGTGACTTGAGAATGTTCAAAGGAAAATTGTAGTTGTGAAAACAACTTCTGTGGCGGGCTCATGCTCAAGATGAGTTGTGTCACAACTCTCTGTGGGAATTGTGGGAAAGGAGTTGTCTGTTGCTGATTGTTCTATTTGTTCACTACATGTGAATCAGAGGCAATTAAACCAAAATGAGTGGGAAAATTTTTCTTACAGATATCTGAGCCTGATTTCAAACCTGAAGAAAATTCACGGTTATTCATCCTGCAATGGAGTGGATGTTTTCCTATCATAGAATCACAGAATTGCTCAGGTTGAGAAAGACCATTAAGATCAAGTCCAACCTCAACCTAACCATATAACCCTAACAACCCACCACTAAATCATGATCCTGAGTGCCACATCCAGACAGTTTTTAAACACATTTAGGGATAGTGACTGAACCACCTCCCTGGGGAACCTATTCCAGTGCTTAACAACCCTTTCTGTAAAGAAATTTTTCGTGATATCCAGTGTAAACCTCCCCTGGCGCAAGTCATTTCCCCTTGTCCTGTCACCAGTGAGAAGAGACCAATCCCTATCTTGCTGCACTCACCTTTCAGGTATTTGAAGAGAGCAATAATGTTTACCTTCAGCCTCCTCTTCCACAGACTAAACAGCTTCAGTTTCTTCAGTCACTCCTGAAACCCTTAGTAGGCTTGAACTCTTCCTAAGCTTGAGTCACTTCCTAAGCTCAGAAGGGAGTGATCCATGCTGTGTATCAGAGCTTGAAACATCTTCAATGACCTAATTCCCTCTACTATTATTTTTTTATGATTTTGTATGCATTTACTGTTTGCTTTCATGTGTTTTTTCCTCTGTGTTTTTTTATTGGATAAAGCATCCTTATTGAGTTGTATTAACATTTTCCATTGTTCTTCAGACATAAAAAGTATTCATCCTTTTCTCAACTCACTCCTGAGTCCTATTACAAACCAAATGGAATAAGGAAGGAGACTTTGATCTACTACCATTAATAGGAATAGAAAGGCAGGAGGGAAGGGTGGGTAGAGATATTTCCATTTAGCCCAAAATTGCTACTAACCTGAAACAGTAAGTTTAACTGCTGCACTGCCACAGGTACACTGAACACATGCCCTTTGATGTCATGAATCCAATCCTTCTGGTCAGTGAGATATTGCAGTAAGACAGAATTAATCCCTGGTGAAGACATCTCTACCTTCATGATTTGGTTCACTGAATGAAAGCAAGGTCTCAGTAGAAAAACAACCTGTGGGCTGTGTTCAGATGTCTTTGAACGTGTCATGCCAACAGAGGGGGCTTGTTAATTTCAAAGAATCATATAATTGTCTGAATTGGAAGGGACCTTTAAAGGCTACCTAGTCCAAGTCCCCTGCAATGAGCAGACACCCACATCCTCCATCAGGTGCCCAGAACCCTGTCCAGCTTGACCTTGGCTATCTCCAGGGATGGGAAGATGCCCACCTCTCTGGGCAACCTGTGCCAGTGCCTTACCACCCTTATTGTACAAAACTTTTTCCTCATATCCACTGTAAATATCCCCTTTTACTTTGGAACCATTTCCCCTTGCCTTATCACAACAGACCCTGCTAAAGAGACTGTCACCATCTTTATTACAGTGCTCCTTTAGATACTGAAATAGAGGCATATAATCGTCCTACTGAACAGTCATACTGTGCCTTGCATCCAAACTGTGCAGCAAGAAAGGGGCAGAATGAGCCTTATGCACTATGACATTTACCTTAAAATGAAAAAAATCACATATAAAAATATCATAATAAAACTACAGTATAATATTATATTCTGGTGTGCAGTTCATCCTAGATACAAATCATCAATTTTAAAACTCAAGCAATTGTTTTCCCTCCTCAGTTTTTACATCTGTACTTTCTCTCCTGGATTCACCTCATTAATGGTAAGCACGAGATAAGAACTCAGTGAATGTTCTCAAAAGTGGCTTGGTGATATTTTGCCTGCCCAGATATCACAAATTCCTTTTGACAGGAAAGGATTGAATGGAAATAATATAAAAATTATTAGGAACAAAAAGAAAACACCAACTTTTCAAACTGCACAGCCTGCTATGCATTGGTATCTACGTAGAGCATACAATTGCTAGAATTGCCCTGTTTGTGCTCCCTTCTGCTTCTTAACTTCTAGGAAATATAATCACTATTTATTAATGTCCCAAACATTTCATAGCTGTTCTGTACCAGATCTCAGAATGGTATCTGAAGTTGTGTAATCTACTGTGGTAGAGCAGTTGTCAAGTAGGAATTAAAGCTTCATAGAAAAGCTCAAATCATAGCATGCAGCAGAGTCACACCTCATCACCAGCAATTCTTTCCAACTAAATGAGATTTTACACATCAGGACCCAAAATGCTGGGATGCTTCCTCTGTTCGTTGTTACAGCTGACACATGCAGGATTATTCACATCTATCAAAATTACACTTAAAAGTGAGTGGACTTTGGTGCTGCATGTTTGTGCTTTTATCATAGTACAACCATCACTCTACTCTTCTCTGAAGCTAGATGAAATTATAGGTCCCTTCCAACCCAAGCTGTTCTATGATTCTGTATATCCTTTCTATCCTAAGATGCCAATGACTGAGAGATTAGTCAAGAAAAAATGAGCAACAAAAGCTCTTCTGCTGTAAGATAGTGCCAGTAATTTAAGCAAGGTATTGGTTTTCTTTGTTTTTAAAGGTAAGGTGGCTCAGTTGCTTTTGAACCAGGCTGTTTTTTTTTTCTTGTTTTATTTTTTTTTACTAAAGCAACATCTATATTTGCCACTATAGAAGAAGATAAATTACTGTACAGTGAGATAATGATAGTACGTTAGGGTGTGGAGGCTCAGTGTATTTCTTTGTATCACTTCTAAAGCTGATGATTGGTTAAAGACAAAGTACTGTAGAAGAAGCTCTGAATTAATCTTCTCTGGCTTATTAACCTGTCTTGGATGGATTTTAGATGAGAGGAGAGCTCAAGTCAGAGAACACTGGCATAAAATTAACAACCTGAAAGTAGTCATGACTCCTGCTTGAGCAGGGAGGTTGGGCTGCGTAATCTCCAGAGACCCCTCCCCATCACAACCATTCTGTACTTCTGTGACTCCCTTACAACTGTTTTAGTGGATCTTTGTAACTTAAATATCTATCTCCCACAGCATCCCAAGGTATATAAGGCATCCTGGTACATCTACAGGTGAACAGATTTGCAGAAACTCTCCTACGACTCAGCAATAGGACAAGAGGTAATGGACTTATACCAGGGGAGGTTCAGGTTCTTTATTAGGATGCATTTATTTTCAGAAAGGGTGGTGATGCACTAGCACAGGCTGCCCAGGGAGGAGTCACCAGTGGAGTCACCATCCCTGGAAGTGTTCAACAGCTGTGGAGATATGGCCCTGAGGGACTTCATCAGTGGGCACGATGGGGTGCACTGAGGTTGGCTAGATGACCTCAGAGGTCTTTTCCAACCTTAATGTTTCTATGATTGGGATCACACTTGTGCTCTGCACACGCATGCGCACACACACACTGCTACAGTGGACCTGGCTTCATCCAAGTGCTTCCAACTGCTGCAAATGGTCCTTAATGGAGTCAAAGGGGCAGCCTATAAATTGATTCCAGTAAGCGCTGAATCAAGCGGTCAGAGAGGGCTCCAGGATATATTGCATACAAAAGCAGAAGTGAGTGAGTGAGGAATTTACTATCAGCAACATGGATCATTGAATCACATCTGGTTTTACAGTTTCAGCCAAGAGCAAAATAAAGGAAACTAAACTCTGAATTCTTTTCTACTTACAAGTCGTTGTTTTCCTGTGTCTCCACTAATCCTACGTGAAGGAATCAGATAAACAAAACACTGAGTTTTGAATAAATAACTGTTTACTTCAAAAAGAATAATCTCCGTTAATTTGCATTTATTTTCCAAATCAATCAACTGATATTATTTTTCAGGAGTTTTTGTTGGTAGTACTGCTTTGTGTATAGTAGGGGAGAGAGATAATTCTGTATTTTTGAAAAGCTGAACTTTTGATTTTGACCAATCTAATACAATTAAAACTGCAAATTGCTTGGGGATTGTGTTCCAAAGCTCATTCGTTTCCTATTTAATTATGTGTCTAAATTAGGGGCATTGCCAGTGACTGTCTTTATTTAACAACAAAAAAAAGAAGCCTATATGTTTGGAAAAATAGAGTAAAAACTCTGCTAGTGAAGAAAGATCAATAATGCTCCTTTTTCCTGATACTCTGGAGACATATCTCATTCTATAATTGAGTGTAAGGGCCAAATTTTCAATTGCTAAAAATCAATAATGTGCTTGGGGCTTATGAAGGGGTTCCAGCAGTGTAAGTATCTGTGAGGGGAGAAAAATGGATGAGATGGACTGATTCAGGTATTCGTAGTCTTATTCTCCCTGAATGTGTAAGAACAAGGAGTTTGTAAAGCTATTCTTCAAGCACCTGATAACAGTAAATGTGCAAGAACTGATCGTGAAGAGTCCTGGAATCTGAAATTACAGGGTGAGGTTTGGGTGCTAATAAAGTGGAGAACTGCTCATCTGCCTACCAGGTGGTATGAGTATATACAGCCCTGAATAAAGTTATGGTCCAGAGCACCCTCCCTCAGTTGACTAAGTCAAAGTTAAACATGTAAGAAAGGAAGATGATTTGAGTGTGTCATTTGCTCACTTTCAAATGTATTTCAGCCTTTCTGCCTGACAAGTGTACATTCATTGTCATGGCCCAGATGTTCAGGAACTGCCACGGTAAACAGTGGAGACACTCAGTAACATGAATTCCATGGCAGTGAGAGGGGAGCAACGCCTTGAGCTGCCAACTTCTTTAGCATGCAGGAATTTAACCTCCTGGGCAATGGAATGATGATGGCAGTATCTTCTCCAATTGTATTTTGCAGTAGAAAGCTGTTTATCTGTGAAGGAAGGGGGCTTATCTCAGGGGAAGGGCTGTGAATCTGAATTAGTCATTATCAAGTGTCTGCAGAATTCAGGTGGAATTTTCAAAACCATGTATCATTCTGCTCCAGGTTCAGTCCCACAACTTGGACCCCCAGTTTCAGTGGAATACGAACATAGGTAAGTTCAAATCCAAAAATCTCCATCAGAGTCTGTCCATAGAATCAGGCAGTCTTTATGTTGTCCCATTTTATTAGATGCCTCATTTACTCTAAAAAGTGGAGGGCTAAGAATATGACTGATTTTTAACTCATTCTCAATGGATCAATCTGCAAGGTTACAAGCACTGTGTGTGCATTAAGTTTGAAAAGCATCAATAGACTTAAGAAAACAAAATAAGCATGTGCAAGAAAAATATGTCCTTATTCTGACAAGGATTTTGATCTGGAACTTGCTTTTGTTCCCTTTTCAGCTGACAACTGAATGCTTTAAAATCATCCATAGAAGGGACTGGAACTGTACATCTAGCGATAGGATGAGAGGTAATGGCTTCAAGTTGTACCAAAATAGGTTCAGGTCGGATGCTAGGAAAAACAGATTCTCAGAGAGAGTAGTAATGCATCGGAACAGGCAACCCAGGGAGGCAGTGAACTCACCATCCCTGGAGGTGGTCAACAACTGCGGGGCTGTAGCACTGAGACAATGTTAGTGGTTATAGTAATGAGTTGGGGTTGGATTATATGATCTTAGTGGTCTTTTCTAACCTTAATGATTCTATGAGCTGCCTTAAGACCTATGACAGTACCATGGTCTATTAGGCCTTCTGGTCCACCAGCCTACTGAGCTCCAGTCATGGATGTGGGAAACATGAGGAACACAAACACAAAGTTTGGGAATTGTCTTTCCTACTATATCCAGGATTTCCTGTTCCCCATAAACCTCATCTGAAGATCCTGACAAGAAGTTGGGATTTAAGGAATTTAAATAGATTCTGGTACAGGAGAGAAACAATTGCTAACATCTTTTGAGAATATGGTGTAAACACCCATGAGCTGGGAGACCTATACAAGTATGTGGGTGCTGAGAGTCACTGAGTAAACTGTCAGGAAAAACATAAATGTCTTATATGCACTTGTATTTTCTAAACCTCTTTGAAAAACATTTGGATATGAATCTATTTGTGTGTGTGTGTGTGTGTGTGTGTGTGTAAAAATGCTCCACTGATTATTTGAAGGTCACAAGAAGAAAAAGTATAGGCGATTAAACTATCCTATACTATATATGAGGGATACTTTTATTCCCAAAGGATTTCCCAAAGCACCTTCAAAAACTGAAAAGAAGTGTTGTCAGGTTATACAAAAGCCTGTGTTCTAAATAGTTCTTGCCTGGCCAGAAGCAGAAAGGAGTTGAAATTTCATAACGCATCTCATTCTCATGACATTTTCAGGACCTCTCAAAAGCTGATTAATATGCAGTGAGTACTCTGCTGTTTAAGGTTGCTGTCTTATGATATTGGTGTTCAGCTTTTATATTTTGGGGCAAAACATTGATTTTGGGAGTTTAATGGATTATAATAATCTGTTATACCTGCTGGTAGGAGATGTAGATTTTTCATTTTTAAACAGATTGGAGCAAATCTTATCCATTAATAGACCCGTGTTTAATGACAGAATATGAAAATCAGTTCTTTCGTAGACAGACTAATTTTACATCTTCCACATGGAGGAAAGTAATATTTTTTTTTTACTTTGCCATAATGACTCGGTGAAATCTACAGTCATCCCTCTATTCCTAAATTAGTTTATTCTCCTGTTATTTGCATTCCTGTGTTCACAGGTTAATCTAGATGAGCTGTACTTGTCAAAAAAGATAACAACATGCCTTTCCATGTTTCTTTCCAGAATTGCAGCACACTGCTTCTTTATCCTCTTCATTCAACAGAACAGTTTACAGCAATCAATAATGTTTCTTTCATCTACATTTTTTTTTCTCCAGCAATGTCATTATCGTTTCCTCTTTCAAGTCAGGGATATAAATGTGAAATAATCTCAAGCTTCCTCTCCCTAATGTATTTTTTTTCCAATTTTCCAAATGAATCCCTGTTTCTGGTTGAAGCCTAGCACAGTGTGATGAGTTCATTAGTTTGCTGGTGTGCGTTTTCTGACTCACATTAAAGCACTAAAGGTCTTTGAGTTAGCAATAATTAGATGAGGTCATTAAAGCTACAATGAGATCACGATTGCCAGAAATGGCCTCATATTGTACAAAGTAAGGTCAAATCAGCTATAACCATTATTCATTCCTGATTTTTTTTCTTCATTACATATGCATTAAGTAACAGTAGTGGGTAATCCACAGTTTAACATGAGTCAGAAGCCCTACAACCTGTCATATGTGTGGTATTATACAGTGAATGGAAAGTTGCATGGTGAGATCCTTTATAGTAATTGTCTTATGCACAGAAACCACAGCAGGGCATAAATAAGAACTGATCAAAAAGAAATGGCAGGGGTTGTCAACAATATTCTGAGGAGAAGAGAGGAAGGAAAACATAGGCTGCATTGTTTAAAGTCTCCTAGAGTATTTTCTAGGAATGAGAAAATGAAGAGGTAACAAAAAAGCTTCCAAGGAGGACAGGCTCAGACACTTCTGAAGTCTATGGTGGAAGCCACAGTTCTATCCAAGTCCACATCTACTGTGTATTAAAGATCAGTCCACCTGATCATCAGGTTGCCCAGATAAACTGTGGATGCCCCATTGCTGAAGGTGCTCAAGGCCAGGTTGGATGGGACCACAGGCAGCCTGATCTGGTGGGGGGGAACCAGACCATGGCAGGGGGTTGGAGCTCAATAATTTTTAAGGTCCCTTCCAGTGGAAACCATTACGTGATTCTATAATTCTGTGATTTTACTGGAAGTTAGGATGGCTTTCTGAACAGTACAGTATGCCTCTGTTCCTCTGCCACAGTTACCTTTGATCCACAGACAACATCTGTCCAGACAAAGTGAAGAGTCAACTCAGCCAACAAAACACATGGATCACTTTTCTTTTACATAGGAATGCATGTAGTGTCCATCCTCTAGGGACAGTTGCTCATTACGAGCACGTAATAACGAAGGCAGAACCCCTTCCTTCTATTTCCCAATTTCTAATCTGCCAAAAAGCAGCCGTAAAGCCAAGCTTCTCCATGGCAATAGATAACAGGAATCAAGCTGAACAAATAGTTACATGGGAGAATAGCCAGAAGAGAGGAAAATCAATATACTAATTAATGTAGCAATAGCTTCCAGATGTGTATATCACAGAAATCTAAACCATTTTTATATGGTTTCTGATTGTCTCTCTCCTCCTCTTTCTCACACTGATTAGAAACACAATGGAAAAATGACCCTTCCAGCATTACAGCATGCTGAATTCTTGCACGACGCAACAGGCAGCATGCCCAGTCTGTTGGAGTGCAGGGCACTGCACAGCAGCTCTCAGCTCTGATGCACCAAAGTCTGCAAGAAATTTAAGGCTCCATTTCATCTGCCTTCACTGTGAAATGTGAAATCCTCTCTAGATTACAAGTGACAACCATGTAGGTATGTCAAGGCTGAGCAGACGCATGAAATTACATGTCTGTTCTGGGTCATGCCAGAGGAAGGAAAAATGTCCTCTTTGACGGCTACAGTCCAGGCATGTGGTATAGGCCAGAGACTCTGTCTGGAAATGAAGCACTTGAGTGATCACGGGGAAGTCTCACTGTTCTCTTCTGTGTGCTCAGACTAAGTTCCTTGCTCTGAAGTTCACACTTCCATTTGTCTTTTCTCTGATTCTGTTTCATCCTATTTTTGTGTGAGTAGAGATGCCCATTATTTTATGTAATGAGTACAGTCCTTGACTGAAAATACAGTGCAGATTATGAAATGTGTAGTCGATTTTGGTCCACTTGTGGATGGTGGGATGGGGGATCTGGGACCTTTCATTGTCACTTGCAGAGTCCAGATGTTGTGGGCCACCTCACAGCAGATGTTTTGGTGTCCTCAACTGGAGTTTTTGTAGAGACATTCTATGATGATTTTTCACAGATCTGTGCCTAGTAGTTTTTTCCCTGTTTATTTCCAAACTTGCTTTGTTGGCAGGAAAAAGATGTGGCAACAAAACCACAAATAGGGGAGGCTGCAAAGTTGTCATTCCACTGCTTTTCTAGCATTCCAGCTGCCCTGGGGATCTACTTCCTATGTTAACGAACAAAAAGATGTCTTTTTTTTTTTTTGGTGGGGGTTGTTGTTGTTGTTGTTGGTTTGTTTTTTAATGGAACTTTTATTTCTGTTAAAAGAATAAGTCATTAACACTAATCCATTTTAAAGCATCTACAGTGTTGACAAAAATGGTTTTGTTTTAATATTTGCAGTAGAACTGTGGAAAGAAATAATAAGCAACCAGGTTTGTTAGCAATGATGTGTTAGCCTGAAAGGGAAAAAGAGAACATAAGCAGCTAATGTTGTTTGTCCTGCAATCTATCTTCCATGTCACTGAGGGGAAAGAAGCCTTTTCTTAACTTTCCTATCAATCTTCCTGACCTTTCTTGCTGTCTACATCGTTTGCATCTTTAAACAGATTAGTTTGTGCTGTGAAGTTCTCCCTTGGTATTGCACTTTAAATAAATAAATAAATAAATAAAAATCAAATGATGCTTCTCTTTAGAGTACTCTTCTTCAAAATGTCCCAGGTGTCTTTGGAATGGCCTCCAGTTGCACCACAGGAGGTTCATGTTGGAAAAGGCCATTCCATGAGGAAAACTTTTGTCTCTGAAAAAGTGGTCAAGCACTGGAACTGCCTAGAGAAGTGGTGGGGTGCCTAGGGAGGTGATGGAGTCACTGCCCCTGAAAGTTTTCAAGAAATCTGAAGATACTGTGCTCAGGAACATGGTTTCTTGAGCAATATTGGTGGTAGGTGGTCTAGAGGATCTTAGAGGTCTTTTCCAACCTCAGTGATACTATGATTCTTTAAATGCTCCATAGAAAAACTTCTCATGTGCCATTTGCCTCATGGGGCAGTGGTTCAGGACTCTACCAAAACCAGACCTGATATATTGCTCTGAGGTCAGTTTCACTCTTCATTCCACCTATGAAAGGAGCTAGAGGGTGCCTGATGGACCTAACTGGAGCTGATCAAACTATTTTTTTCCCCTCATCTTGCCCAGACACCCTGCAGAATAGCTGCAATGAAGTACATGGCTGGAGGGAGGAAGGTGGCAGGGACCACTCACACATCCATGCAACACCAGCAATAATCTCATGGCTGGAATCAACCTTGCAGTTTTCACTTCTCTTTAGTATGACTTTTGATGTTTTTTTTTTTGTTTGTTTGTTTGTTTGTTTGTTTTTTCTATCCTGATGTTTTGAAATCCATGTCTAATTTACCCAGCCATTAACAGAGTACCTCATGATATCTTTACACCAAAATGAAGATATGCTAGGTACACAGTAACAGAACAGAGATGATTGATATAACAAAAAACATAAATGCACTGACTCGTTCAGCACTCACACACTCCAGCCTGTGATATGTAAGTAGCTTCTGATGGCTTATGAAAGTACACAGATGTTTAGTTAAAACTGTAAGAATATATGAATAAGTTACAGAGATTCAAAAGATACTGTCAGATGTAGTAACTGTTATTACTGAAAGCAATGTAAGTAATTGCTTATTGGATAGTACTGCAGGCATCAGTTTGGACAATAGAAAGGATTTCTTGAAGTAAAGCATTGAAACAGGCTGCCAATGGAAGTGGTGGAGATCCGAACCTTGGAAATACTTGACAGACATGGATGTGTCACTAAGAGACATGATTTAGTGGTGGAACTCTATTGGCCAGATTTATAGCTGGACTCTATATTGAAGATCTTTTCCAACC